>OX941092.1:15262500-20062500 GCA_954870635.1 Arctium minus | reverse complement strand
AAGTGAGAAGAAAGGGAACTTAGGGACTTTGTGTGCAGAATGTGGAAATTATATAAAAAGGGTGAAATTAAAATTCTAAACCCTCATTCTAAGGTTTTGTAGGTGGCGTATGAGGGGAAGGAGTGAGCAAGGAAGTTAAGGGCGAGTTTGGTTTGCGGGAATTGATTGAAATGGATTAGATTTCAAGTAAGGATTTAGATTTGGAGGGATTTGGATTTGGGGGATTTGAAATCCCGACACATTGCAAAGGAATTCCAAATCCATCAAGTTAAAGATTTTAAAAGGGTCAAAGGATTTCAAATCCGGTCAACAAATTTCATTCCTGCAAACCAAACACATGATTGAAATGGATTTGAAATTCATACCAATCCTGCAAACCAAACGCATCCTAAGTGGGATTTTTAGCAATATTAAGGAAGGTGAAGAAGAAATCAAAGGAATTTGGAAATTTGCATCTCAAGAGGTAATCTTATTTTAATCTTCTCTCTAGTTAAGGGTTTGGGATATTCATTGTCGATTGTAGTATGTGGTTACACCTGATTGAGAAGGACATTTGATGTTATGGTCGAAATGGAAATCGATCGTATTAGTAGCCTGTTTCCTCATGATGAAATTGTTTCCCGTACTAGTGTTCGATTACACTAAAGGAGAGGGACACCCTTAGCGATTCTCTCGTAGGGTTGAAGGGGAGTGAACGGGGTTAGCCCTAATCCGGACCACGTCCCACCCATGAAGTCAGGATCCCAGATGTCAAAGGCTCCCGGGGATAGCTTGGAATCGGGAGTGTTTTGGGCTAACTCCCGGATGGCACAACCGGGAAATCCGCGAGGGAACCCGGTATGGAACAGGATCGGGGTGAAACTCGGTAGGGAACCTGGTATGGACCCAGGATCGGTGTGGAGTAGAACCGGGATCAAACCCGATATTAGTTGGAAACCGGTTTAATGCCCGATAAGTCAGAAGAACCCACTCGTTAAGCGTGTTTAGGTATACAGGGTTCCAGGGAAGATTTGTCCAGTTTTATAGAAAAGTCTAGCCGGGGGTTTGACCTTCCATGCATGTTTAACGTTTCGGAAGCTAACTTCGGTGTGTGGGTCAGCTTTCCATCAAGAGGTGAGTCCTTTTTAAATCTTTTTTTTACGGTAATGGATTGATAAGAGTATCTCCAATGGAGGTTCTTACAAGAACCTCCTTTTTACATTTTTTGGTGCCACCTAATTTCTAACTCATCAATTTAAAAATTTATCTAAAAGTTCACAATGATAGTTTTTATAAGAACCTCATGTCAATATCAATAATTATTATTTATTTATAAATAAATATCAAATATTTAATTTAACTACCAATAAAAATGAGGAAATTGTCATTTCACACAAACTTCATGGTAAGAACCAAAGTTCTTATTTAAGAACCTAGAGGGCTTTAGCTTCTTATAAGAACTCTTCACAATGCTAGATCTTATAAGTCATTGCACTTTTTGCTTATAAGAACCTTGCATTGGAGATGCTCTAAGCTTTTTCAAACACTGAGTATGGTTTTATGTACAAACGTGGTTGTTATTCAACATTTCACAAATATTCCTTGCATGACATGAAGTACTTGTGGACATTGATCTAGCGTATTATGATTTTTATTTCTAAGTATTTATGCTTCGTTATCACGCTGGATATGCTTATGTGGATTTGGGACGCACAATGATAATATACCTTGGGATTGTCACGATCCCTCAGAAGTGAAATTTAAACTCCGTAAGCATGAAATTCGTTTTCTGCATACGTGGGGACGGGGAGTCTGCTTGGGCCCCGATCGTGGTTGACGACAGTTGTGGTTTATCGGTTAATGGCCACTGTGCAATTCCATGTATGACATCGTGTTATTTTATTTTCTTTTTACGACAGTATAATCGTTATTTTCATGCATTGTTTATAAATGTAATCGAGGGGGATTCACTAGACTTTGTGGTCTAACTCTCGCTTTTCAAAACTAAAACCATTTTCAGGTAAGAAGTCTAGTAGTGCTTCTTCCAAAGGGAAGGAGAAGGTTTGATGGCTTAGAGATGGATGACTCGAGGATAGAGCGTTAGTTCGTTTTGTTTCAGTAGCCTTATTAGGCGTTAGAGATTCTCGGCTGTGGGAGTGTACATGTTTCCGCTGCTACTTATTGAATACTCTTTATTAAATTGAAAATATTTGGGACCGTTTTGAGTTTTATTTTTGCATGTCTTGTTTGACTTGTTTGGGTTGTTACACAAAAATATATGTAGTTTACCACTTTTTTATGCATAATATTTATCTAATGAGTCATCATAAGCGCAAATTGCAGAAACAAATGGAACCCGATCATCAAAGATGATTTACTTTAAATAACGATTTAAATTAGTATAGTAATTGATCGCATTTTGAGAGAATTTTTACTCATTTGATGTGTTTAATTTTTGCTCAGTTTTTTAAAGTTGGCTCGTTTAATTTTTTAAATTGAAAACATAATCTAGTAATCATTTTATTATTTTATCTAAAGTTGTACAAAATTTCAAAAGATTGCTAGTTTTTTATTTTTTTTGTTTAGTAAGATTTTAAGTAGACAATCTTATCCTCTAATTTCTTACTTTAATAAACAACAAAGGAAGAAAAAGGAAGTCCTTTTGACTGGCCTTTGAGGCCGTTCATGTGGTCACATATAGTCTACCATGTACTCAAAGTCATGCTTTAATTTAATTGTTATAGTTTTCAAGTAATAATAAATTAATTTTATAATATTTCAAAAATATATTAATTTGTAAGTTATGTTAGAGTTATAATAACTTGCAAAACATCTTGAAGGTTCTATAACCGCAACTTGTACAAGTCTTTTGGTGGTTAGTTAGATGGTTGGTTAATCTCACGATAGCTTTATATTATAAATAGAGTTGTAATTTCTTTTGCTAGCTTCTGATTAATTTTTTAATGAATTGTTGTTTCTAAAAGAAAAAAGATTCAACGAAAATAGTATACACGGTGGCGGAGCATATACAAATAGTATACTCGGTTGATTGGAGATACCTGTTGGAGTTGTTAGAAGCGATGGGCTTTTCTGCCAAATGGAGAAGTTGGGTAAAAGCGTGTTTACATTCGGCCACATCATCGGTTCTGATTAACGGTTCTCCATCCAACGAATTTCGTATTCGTAGTGGCTTACGTCAAGGAGACCCGTTATCTCCTTTCTTGTTCATCATTGCTATGGAGGGCTTACACCATATCATCGAGGAGGCTAGATCTCAGAATCTGTTGAAAGGTATGGATCTCGGTCCTAGTAAATATAATATATCTCACTTGTTCTATGCAGACGATGCCATTTTCATCAACAATTGGTCGATCGAAGAAGGGAAGAACTTAATCCGAATTCTAAGATGTTTCGAGCTTGCTTCGGGTCTCAAACTAAACCTGTCAAAAAGTATTTTTTTTGGCATCGGAGTTGGGTTGGAGAGAATCACCAGGGTTGCTTCTGACTTTCATTGTAAAGCTGGAAACCTTCCGTGTAAATACTTAGGAGTGCCTCTCGGAGAGAACATGTCCAGATCCAAAGCCTGGGATCCTGTTATCGATAAATTCCAAAAAAGGCTCTCGAAATGGAAACTAAAAGCTCTATCTTTCGGTGGTAGGAGAGTTCTTGCGCAAGCTGTCCTTGGTAGTTTACGGACGTTCTTCATGTCTATTTTCAAGGCACCGAAAGTTGTTATAGCAAAGCTTGAAAGAATGAGGAAGGACTTCTTTTGGGGCATCGAAGAACGTACGAAAAAAATCAATTGGGTTAAGTGGAGCTCAACTATTAGAAGCATAGATCACGGTGGTTTGGGAATCGGAAGCATCTCTGCTGCCAACATTGCTTTGCTAACTAAATGGGTTTGGAAGTTCCGAAATGATTCAAATTCAACCTGGGTCAAAGTGATTAAAGCTTTACATGGAAATAATGGGGGGTTTGTTATCGGACAACAAGGCATCACGGCAAGGGGACAAGGCCCATGGCAAAACGTGGGGGCTTCCATGAACTACCTCCTTAAACTTGGTATTGCTTTCGACGACCTATGCCCCAAACAGGTTGGAAACGGGAAACACACTGAATTCTGGACTGAAAATTGGAGAGGAGTCGGGCTTCTTAAAGATAAATTCCCCAGAGCTTTTGAGCTGGAGCAGAACCCAAGAGCTGTTGATATATAGTTAACCTAAACTTGTGGGTTAAATATAATCAAGTCAGAAAGTATGTATGTATGTATTATGTAGATAGAATAGTTTAAGTATCAAAAGTAAAAATATGAAAGGATATGTCTATTAGGAAGAAAGGTGTCGTTTGGGGCTGCCGTGAATAGTTGCAACCGTCGGTAACCATCACCGATGAATAGTCGCATCGGTTCGGAAGCACCTTTTCAGTGTTTATAAATAGGGTCAATGTATTGTAAAGTGTATGAACAAAAATTACAAGTATCAATCAATTAACAACTGTATTCATATTATTACCTGTGATTTGTTCATCATAGCAAGATTTTCCAACAATTGGTATCAGAGCATAGGCTTCGATTTTGGCACTTCAGGACCGGAATAAAATCAAGGAAGTTAGGGGCGATTTCTGTATATATATTTAGAACCAAAACACAACTCCAGTGTTGATTTCTGGTTCAGACAGAAACAAAGAAGAATTGGGAGTTCTTTAGACAAACAGATCAGGGACAAAAGGGAAAAACACATATGTGTGTTCTTGTTGGTTAAATTTTTTTTTCAAAAAGGAGGTTAATACCTTTCCCAATTTCAATGTCCCGTTTCGAAGGCAACAAATTATACGGGCACGTTAATCGATTTAGAGAAGAACAAGTGCAAGGGGTGGTCGATTAGAATCGCAGATTGAAGGGGAAGGAAAAATAAAGGGAAAGAAGAAGTACTGGGATTTTGAAAAATTAAAAGGTTATAATCCCAAATTAATTGAAAAATAGCAAGAAATGATCAATTATTTTGATCAAAGCAAGTAAGAACCTGATTAGCAAGTGGGTCAGGAGGCACAAACTGATTAGCAAGTAGGTCAAATATGTGCAGTAAGAGCCAGATTAGCAAGTGGGTCTGGAAATACAATATTGATTAGTAAGTTGGTCAATATTAAGCAAGTTTAGCAAGAAAACCTGGTTAGCAAGTTGGACAGTAGCAAGTAAGATTTTTTATTTTTCAAACACAAGAGCAAGAAAACCAGAAACCATCTCGGTTCTGATTTGTAAGAAGTAAGCAAGCAAGCAAGCATGACAGGAAAACCAGGTGATAAACATGATAACGCATCAAGCAGTACATCAGTTCGAGAGCAAGGAAACATTTTACTACAATGTCCAAAATTGACTGAAACAAACTACACTACGTGGGCATTGTTGATGGAAACAATATTGAAGGCCCATGGTCTGTGGGAAACAATTGATGTTAAAAATGCGGTGGATGAGAAGAAAGCACATACATCAAAGGCAATGATCTTTCAAACTTTACCCGAAGATGTCCTAATGCAGGTAGCACAGTGCTCGACTACAAAGGAAGTTTGGGACTCAATCAAAGTTAGTTTCATTGGAGTAGACTTAGTTCAAAAGGCACGCTCGCAAACTTTGAGGAGTGAACTAGAGTCTTTAAAGATGAAAGAAAATGAAACTGTAAGTAGTTTTGCAAGCAAATTGAGCAACATGAGGGCAATATTTACAAATCTTGGAACTACACTCGAAAGCAAGATAATTGTGAGGAAACTACTCAATTCGGTTCCAAAGAAGTTTTTACCGATCATGGAAACTATTGAACAATATCAAGATTTGGAGAAAATGTCGTTTGAAGAAGCCGTTGGAAGATTAACAGCCTTTGAAGAACGAATCAAAAGTCAAGACATGCTAGAGGCAAATGATGAAGACAAACTTCTGATGGCAAGTTCAAACAACCAAAGCCGTGGTAAAGGGCGAGGTAAAAATTTCAACAACGAAGCCAAGGAAAGCATAAAATGGAAGAATAGTCCAAATACACGTGGAAGAAGTACGATTCAAGGAACTAAAGACAAGAGCACTTTCAGGTGTTATGAATGTGGTGATTTCGGTCACTTTGCGAGGGAATGTTCGAAGTGGAAACACGATAAAGACAAGCAAGAAGATTCTTTGTCTCATTAATGATGACGAAGGACCTACGCTGCTGTGAAGAGCAAGATAAAAGCAAGTTGAAGACCTACCTTAAACCAAAGTTTAGTTTAAGGGGAAGTGTTGATAGTTAACCTAAACTTGTAGGTTAAATATAATCAAGTCAGAAAGTATATATGTATGTATTATGTAGATAGAATAGTTTAAGTATCAAAAGTAAAAATATGAAAGGATATGTCTATTAGGAAGAAAGGTGTCGTTTGGGGCTGCCGTGAATAGTTGCAACCGCCGGTAACCATCACCGATGAACAGTCGCATCGGTTCGGAGGCACCTTTTCAGTGTTTATAAATAGGGTCAATGTATTGTAAAGTGTATGAACAAAAATTACAAGTATCAATCAATTAACAAGTGTATTCATATTATTACCTGTGATTTGTTCATCATAGCAAGATTTTCCAACAAGAGCTACCGTTGCCGATAGATTGGGAACCGATGGGTCGGGATGGAATTGGCGGAGGGATGTTAGAGGAGGACAAGAATCAACCGAAGTGGAGCAGCTGATGGGAATTATGGAATCCGTCGTCCTTACTGATTCTAAAGACAAATGGAAATGGTCCCTTACTCCGGATGGGATATTCTCGGTCCGGTCTTTAGGACCTGAAATTGAGAAAGTGGAACTTGGAATCGGCCCTTACTAGACCCGTTGGAACAACTTCGTCCCAGCAAAGATAAATATTTTTTTTGGAGAGCGTATCTTAACCGTCTGCCTACCAAGGACAGATTGGAGATGCTGGGAGTTGAGTTAAATAACACCTTATGTCCGTTTTGCAACTGTGACATCGAGACGATCCAACACATTCTTTTCGGTTGTTGGCGGGTAATAGAGATATGGAATAAGATTCAACGGTGGTGGGATTTCCCATTCTCCTCTTTCAATTCTTTGGAAACGTCTTTGGATGGCATCGATACTTCCCGTCTCTCCAAGGTGCATCGAATAGGTGTCGAAGCCATGATTATGATCACATGTTTTTCCCTATGGCGTTTTCGCATCAAACTCCTTTTCGACAAGTCTAAGCCTAGATTGAGTGATCTCTTTAATTTCATCGTTGAAAATTCCTTTAGTTGGATGGTTCATAGGTGTAAAGGGAGTCGTAAAAACTTTGTTGAGTGGAGCTTGTCTCCTTCTTCGTGCCTCGGTTCGATGTAATTTCTTGTTGTTGCTAGCCTCTGGCTAGCTTCTTTTCTCTAATAAGACTTGCCGTTTCCAAAAAAATTAACGGGGTCTCTTGACCCGGCCAAAAAAAAGAAGCTAGATTTAGCTAAAAGAAATTACCCTTAACAAATGGCTTAGTTTCATCATTCATGCTTAAAACACCCATTTAATTTTTACAATGATCTCACACATTTGATTTTTTCCACCAAAACCAAAAGAAATAAATTTATCTTAGTATCTTGTGTATTGTTTGCTAAATCCATTTCAATATTTGACATCTCAATATCTAGTTCTTCTATGTTATTTTATTAAATCTATTTCAATATCTTGTTATTTTAGCTTTAATATAAAATGGTTTATCATATGTTAATTATTTTATATGCTCAAAGCCTTAAACCAATTATCTAGATATATAATATATAAAATTATGGTATAATTTGCTATTCAGTTTAACCATTATATATAGTAGAAGAATAACTGAAATTGAACTGTTCAACTCGTTAATCAAATAACCCGAAATCATTTTGATTTCAGGTGAGTTTTTCGATTTTGGAAAATTTTCGACACTCCTAAGTCTGAACATAGTCGTCACTTGAGTTTCTATATCTACCATTGGTGAGAGAGAGAGAGAGAGAGAGAGAGAGAGAGAGAGAGAGAGAGAGAGAGAGAGAGAGAGAGAGAGAGAGTTATTTCTCTCTCTTAATTTTTCTTTCTATTTTTCTCTTCTAGTTGGAATATACAAAACATTTACAATATAGTTTTTAATATTGAAATAATCTAAATTTTAAGAAGCAAGTAAATGGTCGATGAAAAAAAAAAACTAATCTTTGATAGTAACTGAAAATTGTCTAATTTATATCATTTTCAAGCTACTAATAATTATATGATTCAGATAATTTAACGTTATAATAATCAATTTAAAAACGCATACTTAAACATCTCTTCAGCCATAAGTTTGTACCTTATTTAATCTTTTTCTAGTTTTTATCATCATTACAATTAAATTGTTAATACCAGAATTATATGTTTTTGGTAAAGCAAGATCAGGGAGACATTTCACCTCAACACCTACGCCTTTGAATTTCGGGGTTTTTAACGTGTACGATTTAGAGTAGTAGTAAACATAATTAAACAGATAAATACAATAAAACAAAATCTTGAAATCACCTTCCCCATCCCTCCATCCAAACCCAAAACCACCAAAGGTTATTGTAGTGAAAGGAAATTTAACAATTTAATTTGCTTTTAAAATCGCCAACATCTTTTTTCCAACTTTTCTTTATGATCTGAATACACATCAAAACTATTATCCAAAAACACCTACGTTTACATAAGAGTATAGAATGAAAAAGGTTTTTGGTGTTCGTCTTTCTTTACATCATTCAATCCATTCTCATACACGAGAAGTTTCAAAGAAAACCACCAAAGGTTATTCTATGAATTACATACACACAATCTCGATCATTTTTACACCCATGGGATAAATCCCTCTAATATCCATGATTTTACAAATCCACATTAACAAGCTCCTAATTGATTCACATGAACAAATAAAACCTACATATATTACAAAAACAAGCGCTAGTTTTGATACCCGTATGTGTGTCTGGACCTGTTTGCCTACATATCGATTAATCAAAAAGAATAAACAAATCAACAATCAAACAAATCCACCAATGGTCCTGAAATATTACATCTTAAGCTAGCACTCACGATTTAAGAAACGCTAATTTAGTTTTACACAATGATGCCATTTTAATTGATATTATTGTATGATTTGATTGTTTAACTTTTTTAAAAGATTAACTATATTAATACGATTTAATTTTATTATTAAATTATAGCATAAATAATGGAAATACTTTAATTTATAAAATTACTGGATATTTGTTAACTTTTATATATTAGGCTAATATAAAATTTGTCAAAGATTATATTTCAAAAAAGGGGTGGGTTTGGCCAATTACACGCCTACCTATTATTTTTCTCCTCTTATACATTTTATTTTTTACATTTTCAATATAATTTGATTTGATTCGAACATTTAAAAAAAAAAAGAGAAAGAAGGTGCATATAACATTTGTGATAGCATTACCCTTGTAAAAAAGATTGAAGAGAAAGAACTATAGCATGTACGGCGGTGAGAAAATGTGTAAGTTGTCGTTATCGGTTCAATAATTATAAACATTCAATCGATCGATGGAATGAATATAATTCTCTAGCATTTGTGACAACTATGGTTTATTTTATATTTACAAAAAATGTACGATGATGAATATATCATTTGATTTAATTTTATATTTTAAAAATAAAATTCAGTCTAATAAAGAAAAAGAAAATATCACCTGTAGCTTTTGTCCTTGTCAAATAGGAAAATTGAATTGAAAATAAACTAACTTTGAAGTTGGTCTTCCGAACTAAATTTCGAAAAATAGTATTTCTCAAAAGAAGACGTGAAAAAGAATTGAAATTCCTTACTACAATGCAAGGAATTTAAATTCCACTATATGCGGAATTGGACTTCCAAACTAAATTTCGAAGAATGAACTAAGCGCATATATGTAATTGGTCAATTTCCAAATCTTTAAGATCTCACCGGATTCCAACCAACCAAATACTACGATAAAGTTCGCTACATATTGAATCCCAATACAAAGATTTTCATCCTAAACAACCTGGGTTTTTCATCATCCCCCATCATCAGGGACGAACCGAGAAATTTTTTCATACAGTAGCACCATATAATATAGATTTTTTTTTACAAAAAACACGGTTTTAATCGATGTGTTTCCATCTTTTTACCGACGTTCAATATTGTCTGATGTGTTTTTAGCCTAATTCCATGATTTCGAGAGATTTTTAAAGCTTTTTGCTTGATTTCGAGGTATTTTTAAGTTTTTGTTATCGATTTCCATTATTTATGCTATATATATGCTATTAAATTGTATTAATAAAATTAAATCGTATTAATATAGTTAATCTTTTAAGAAAATAAACAATTAAATCATACAATAATATTCTATTTTATTTATTTTGATATCGTTATATGTGTGTGTATAAAAGTATTGTTTTTTTCTTATCGTAAAAGGACAAAAAAATGGCAAATGAAGAAAATGGTTCTTGATTTAACGAAGTTAACGGAGATGTTAGTAAGAAGAATCATGGCTAAGACAAATTGAATACCACAAGAATCAAATCCACAATAAACATAGAATGAGGACCATGGTCAAAGAAATCACAAAACCACATGACCAAATCCACAATTCACTCAATTAAATATATAGATTAGTGATAAATTAATGATAAAAAATATAAATTCAACGTTTCTCCACTTCGTTCATCTTTGATTGAATTTAGAAATAAAACTCTGAAACAATTAGAATGTATATCTTAAACTAAATATAAATTAAAAGTAAAATGTAAAGAATAGGTTTTTTCCTCTTTAAAACAAGTTATATATTGAATTAGTGATTAAGAACAATAAATTAATTATTTCTTTGACATCATTGATCTTAACTGAATTCAAAAACCATGCTCTGAAATTGTTAGAGAGCCTATCTTCAACGAAGTATAACTGTTGAGAAAATGTAAATAATTAGATTATATATATATATATATTGACAATTGTTTCTATTACGGACGGACCCAAAGAAGGGCACCCAACGGTGCAGTGGCACGTGCCATCGTATTATCTCTCCGTCGAAAGGCTAAAAATTTTACGTATATGAAAGTGCAACTGTATCGGTTTAGAAGGTGCCATTGTATGATAATCAAAAGTTTAAGAAGGTGCAAATCAACCAAAAAAAACCTCTTGAAATCAACCAAAAAACCGAAAAAAACTTCGAAAGCGATAAAAAAAACGTATAAATTCCTCGAAATACAAAAAACTTTAAAAATCCCGCGAAGCGGTGTAATTAGGCTATAAACACATCAGACGATATTGAACATTGGTAAAAAGATGAAGACACGTCGATAAAAACAATGTTTTTTGTAATTATTTTTTGTCTCATATTATATAGTGTCACCGTATTAGAAAAAATTCTGGGTTCATCCCTAGTTTCTATAGCTATGATTGATCTTCAATGGGGGTAAATCTCTCTTACATCTCCTTTGCTGATCCGCATCAACACAAACCGATTAACATAAGTAAATAAAATTCAATTTTCACCTATTAACACTCACTAACACTAACTCCATTGTACAAGATGACGCCCTTTTAATTGATCATTCACCTAAATCTTGAGAGCATTGAGATCCATACAAATAATATTCATCACCATGATTCCTTCAGCGAAGTGAATAACTAACAGCGTCATACTGGAATATCAGTGGCTTCGATTATCCATAGATGTTTTTCTTGCATTGCTCAACCACCTTCTTCAGTAGCTTCTTCCACCTCCGGTTCTCGCGTACGCTACTGTTTACTCGTGTGCAGTACTCTTCTTGGTCTGAGACCGATGAAGGCGATGAACATTCGGAGGAATGAGATGATGGCAGTTGAATGGTGGTGGTGGAGTAGAAATCACATACAATGGCCATGTTTTGTTTTGCAAGAGATATGAATTCTTGTTTGTTGTGATATGAATGGTTGTATGGGGGACTATTTGGTAATTTTACAATAGCTTGTAGTGCATGTCCGTTTAAATAAAGGGGTCGTTGGTTCGTCAGTTTGGTAATTAACTTTACACATGGTTTTGATTGAAAACAATAATTAACAGTTTAATTTAATAATCTTTAACTTTTACCAAAAAAAATATAACTTTTAATGCATAATATACAAATTGTTAATGCATTTAAAATATTGAACTAACTCATTAAATTTTTTCACGTCATTATTGCAAGTACGATGCCTATATATATATATATATATAGAGAGAGAGAGAGAGAGAGAGAGTTAAATACAAATTTGGTCCCTGTGGTTTACAAATATTAACGACTAAGGTCCCTCAAAAAAATATTTAACGAATAACATCCCTCTACTTTTCATTTTATAACACGTAGGGTCCCTCTTAGTAATACTATTAAATAATGTGTATTTAAGTAGGGGTAAATTTGTCCATTACTCTATTCTAGGTTTGGTAACATATTTGGTCCCTCCTAAAATTTAGGGATTAAAAAACTCTTTTATAGTTTATAACATATTTGGTCCCTCTATGAATTTAAATAAGAAGTTAAATGCAAAATTGATCCCTATGGTTTGCAAAAAATAACAAGTAGCATCCCTTAAAAATTAAATTTCATTAATCTCCAAACCTAGCAGTAGCACTAGCATTTTTTGGATATAAGCATGAAGACAAGTCTTAAACTCACAAGTCACAACCACTACTTGGTTAACTTAAAAGAAGACGATTAATAAAAACAAGCTAAATAAAAAGTATCACACCATAAAATATAAATATTTGGTCAACATAAAATAAGACGTTGGATGGCGACAACCAAGTGGTGATTTTATTTGTTCTCTAAATTAAAAGCTACTACAAAAATGACCTCAAATCAACAGCTACAAAACCAACATGAAAGATGCTACAAAAAATAATGCCAAAATAGCAGCAATTAGCTACAAAAAAGTTAAGAAGGGATAATTACACCAAGTTTTGAACAAAAGAAAATCAAACTTCACAAGTTAAGGTTCCCGTCTTTTGTATGTGCCTGAGTTATGGCCTTGTATATGTGCATGGTTTTATTTAGTTTGTTTTTATTAATCATTTTTTTAAGTTAACCAAACAGTAGTTGTGACTTGTGTCCAAAAAATGCTAGTGCGGGTTTGGAGATTAATGAAATTTAATTTTTAAGGGATGTTACTTGTTAGTTTTTGTAAACCATAGGGATCAATTTTGCATTTAACTTCTTATTTAAATTCATAGAGGGACCAAATATGTTACAAACTATAAAAGGGTTTTTTAATCCCTAAATTTTAGGAGGGACCAAATATGTTACCAAACCTAGAATAGAGGAATGAACAAATTTACCCCTACTTAAATACACATTATTTAATAGTATTACTAAGAGGGACCCTATGTGTTATAAAATGAAAAGTAGAGGGACGTTATTCGTTAAATATTTCTTTGAGGGACCTTAGTCGTTAATATTTGTAAACCACAGGGACCAAATTTGTATTTAACTCACACACACACACATATATATATATATATATATATATATATATATATATATATATATATATAGTCAGGTTCAAATGAGAAATTAAACATTTTTATGAAAAGGTAAGAAGTTTTAGTATCATATATGATTACACGCATGATACGTATACAAACTTAATAATATATGATGAAACACATGTTGCTTTTACAACATATAGACGTTATATCATATATGATTAAACACACCTAAAGAAGTATAATCATATATAATATCGAGACTTCTCGACTTCTCACAAAATGTTTAACTTCTCGCATAATCTTTCGTCTATATATATAATCAGTGTGGAAGAGAGACATTCTCTACATCAACGACGTCTCTAAGTGAGTGAATTTCATGATTTTTATCAGGGGTAATTTAATACAGTAGTAAAGTTGTGTATGGCTGCAATTCAAATATCTATATATGTGATTTTAGTATTAAATATATGACGTCGTTTCTTAATAAAAGTGTGGCATATTGTTGAATTTGAAAACCAAATTTTTCTAAAAAAATAGCACAGTTTTCTTGAACTTCTCTTTATGATTATAATGCAAACCAGAAATTTTACAAACAGAAAGATTATTTGCTATTTGATTTTAGGATTTTCGTGTCTCCCATCATCCATTCTCATAAATAAAAGGTTGCAAAGGAAGCTCCGCTTTAAATTTGCATCATATTGTCAAATGTCAAGTATCGATATGCGAAGAAAATTTATACCTCTTGTCCTATAACGTCCCTTTCTAAAAACCAACATAAAGCAAAAAGTTCATTTGCCTTCAGAAATTAGGATTCTTGTTTGGCCTATGATCCATTCACATATGCGAAAAGTTGCAAAGGAAACCACGGTCTAAATTTATATCATTATCAAGTTTTGATATTGAAAAGAAAATTGAATAAAAATATCGTTTGAATTACATGTACAAGTAAAGTTTATACTTTAACATGACTTCCAACACAAATAAGTTGACCTCCGTTGATTGCCCATGATGGACTAACACGCACAAGATTTTAAACCATAAGTTTAAACATGAATAAAATTGTTTTACTGCATATGGTTTGCAAACCGATCGCAACAAATTGTCGGAGAAGTAAGACGGTACCATCAGTGAACTGTAACGATGCTACAATATGTATCAAGGCAACTCTAACCATACTTTTATTTTCCTTTTTTGGGGTAACTGTAGGATTTCGGGTTAGCTTACGCACACCGATCAATCCTCCGAGGCAACCATGAATGGCCTACTAGTCATCACAAATGGTCAAAATAGATTTAGCATCGCCTTCATGATTCGAACTCGTGAAGATGAGATTTCAACTACATCCTTTAAGGCTTAATCAATGCTCCACGATCCAAGTGGTTACTTCAACCATACTCTAAAAACACAAAAATATTGTTCTTAAATGCTCCAATCATATAGCAAATTTAACATTATTTTGGTGATTCCCTGCCAAAAATGTTTTTTTTAATATATATATAGTTTCGTAATTAATATTTTATAAATTTATACTTGTTTTGTCCTACGAAATATTACCGACGGTTAAAATCCGTCAGTAATTACCGACGGATTACCAACAATACCAACGGATCCATCGGTGATACCATCGCCGACGACGTTTAATCCGATAGAGGTTACCGACGTATTACGGACGGACTTTTCCGTCGATGATAATCATTTGTTTTGTAGTGTTAAAAGCATATTTTCTAGAGGATGATGGAGGGATTTTTGGTAGTTTAAAGTGGTGGGGTTTTTATGAAGGATGTGTATATCCATTTGGTGGTGTCGACCATGACCTTGCTATCTCTAGAATCATATTTGATTCGTTGAATATACCGTTTCCATATCATCCAATTGTTATTATTTTATTTTATTACTTTACTTTTGAAAAAAAAACAAGTAAAAATATTATATTTACAAAATCATGAGTGTTACGATTCGAAAGAGGAACTCGAGAGTTTATATTATCAACATAACATTGTTTGCAGAGAACAAAAGAAGTTATTAGTTTTCATTTACAAATCTAAAATACGTCATGACACTTTTTATAGCTTTTATATTTGCGGTTGATAAATCTCTCTAGCATCCATTGTTTTTTATTTGTATATACAGACTCTACAAAAGCAAGTAATTACTTTGATATACAAGATGATGCTATTTTAATCGATCTTACGAGCATTGCCCTAAAAAAATAGCCCCGTAACTTCGGGAGAAGGGGTGCCCTCCTCTGCGAATTGTGCCAGTTCCAATTTTAATTTACCGGCTACTTGTTTCATAGATTTAATTCTTGAGAGCTTTGACATTCAAATTAATAATATTCATCACCATGATTTCCTTCATCGAAATTGAGTGAGTAACTAACAGCATCGTACCGAAATATCAATGGTTTGGATGATCCATAGATGCTTTTCTTGCTGTCTTCAACCACCTTCTTCAGCAACTTCCTCCACTTCCGGCTACGACGTTTGTTGCTGGTTGCTTGCGTGTATTGTTCTTGGTCAGAGACAGATGAAGTCGATGAACATTCAGAGGAGGTAGATAATCTCCCTTCAATGGTAGTGATGGAGTTGAAGTCACTTGTTGTGGCCATTTTTGTAAGAGAGGGATGAGTTTTTCTTTGACTTGAGTTGTGATAATGAATGGATGATGAAGTGCATATTTTATAGTTGGTCAATGGGGGACTATTTGGTAATTTTACATGAACTATGAGATCATGTAACTTTAAATATTTGGTGTAAAGGGATTGTTAGATCGTCACCATGCCATCTTTACACATACTTTTGTGGGGCTTACAATTCTAAATACGTACAATTCCCTTCATAATTATAAGATTTGCAAAACTTATTCCTTAACTAGTTTTCTTTAGAAAAGATATGTTTTTATTTCATTTGTAAATACCAGTTAAACCAATTAGACCGTCAATAGTTAATATTTTATTTATACAGAGAGAGAGAGAGAGGGAGAGAGAAAGAAAGAAAGTAAACAATAAGCCTAAACAGTAAAACAAACTCTAACTTTTTTACCTCTAAATCATATCTTGTCGATTCGTTTTCTCATGTTCTTTGTTAGTTCGTCAATAATGATAAGTCATCAAGTGCAGGAAGCCAACAAATTGATGGAGAGGAAGCGGTTGAGTAGCAGCAAACTAGCTTTTTTTTGTTTGTTTAACACTTCATGGTTTTTTAGTTTCTTTGTGACTTGTGAGCATCATCAACAATAATATCTTTTCTTTTTTACATTGAACAATTGGATAACAATATATAGTTTGCCACTTTTGTTTACTTTTTTATGCATGATTTTTATCTCATAGTCTATCATAAACCCAAACTGCATAAATCATACCGGATCGTGAACAATACCCCTACCAAATGTACAGCCATCTTTCAAAAAAATATTTTGTTATTAGATAATTAACTAATAGAATTTATAGCTTGGATAAAGAAAATGTCATCAACTATTTGACAATGTCTTTCTTTTGTTTTTATGTTTTGAGTTTTAAGAGAAATGTAAACTCAAATGGGAAGACTATTTTCTATGTCTTTGAAAAACATAAACAATTTAAAAATCAGTAGATCGTGTCATTTAGATTTTTTATATGTTCGTATCTTATTGAGAATTAAGGACCACAAAATCTTGTGTCGATATTTGTACAACTTGCTTTGAGCTAAAGTTGCTTTGGATTGTGAATATACACATGTGACGACCAACTTAACAAAAAGGAGCATGTACGTACATGCAAAAATGATATTATCGTCTTTTATAGTGTAAAGAAATTAGAAATTGTTGGAGGAAATTTGAAAACCCTAGAGAAATAGTGAGAAAAAAACTTGAATGTAGCAACCCCATTTTACATATATATATATATAGAGAGAGAGAGAGGAATAATCATTTAGAAACTTTCTAAATGTTACAAACTATACAAACCCATCTAGGCCATCCAAATTTTTGATCAACGGTTGAGAAATTTTAGGACTTAAACTAATTTAAAAAATAGGAAGAAAATAGGGAAAGAGTAGTTTAGGAATAGTTTTAGCTATTTTAAATTTAAATTTAAATTTTATTAACTAATTTGAATTATCTAATTATGGTTACAAGATATCCTTAATTTTCTCCATATTTATCTCTCCTATCTAAAAAATAATCCGGCCACCACCACCATCATCTCCATCGTCATCACTACGCTGGCGACCGAGAACCACCGCGGTTCTCCACTACTCCATCCGACGATTGTCGTGTGCCGCCGCCATCCGCTAGGAGCCTCCTTCGCCACCCCACATATCGTGACCTCCTCCCCCGAATCTCCGACGAGTTTATGAAATTTCAAGTTCATACAATGTTTGTTCGAGTTTCATAAACTGTTTTTTTGAAATTTTATAGTTTCATATATTTTCATAAACGGTTTCATATATTTTTCTCCATATGAATAATCATATTTTAAAGTTTTATATATTTTTCTCTCATATGAATATTCAGATTTTTTCGAAATAATCATATATTTTTTAAGTTTCATATATTTTTCTCCTATATGAATATTAAGATTTTTAAGTTTCATACATTTATCCAATATGAATGATCAGATGATTAGACGTGAAAATTTCAAAAAATCATTTTATGAAACCAAAAAAACTTGAAACTTTCGAAAAAACAGTTTATATATGAAAGTCGAAAAAATTATGAAACTTGCCGGAAATGGGGAGGTCGCCGGAGTGGGAGGAGGTTTCCGAAAGTGGATGGTGACGGTGGATCGTGAGTGTGTGTGTGTGTGAGAGAGAGAGAGAGAGAGAGAGAGAGATGGAGATATAATTAAGGAAGAGATAATTAAAGAATTTAATTTTTTCCTAAAATTACGAAATTTGTAAAAAGACATAAATACCCTAGTTTGTATTGTTTGTAACCTTTAGAAGGTTTGCAAATGAAGGTGCCTCTCTCTCTCTCTCTCTCTCTATATATATATATAACAACTTAAAACATATTGTAACAAATCTTCCCCCTAGAAGGATTCCGTCCTCAGAATCTTCATTCAAACAAACAAGTGAGGGTATTTTTCTTTCATATCCTTTTCTGATTCCCAAGTTGCATCATGTCCTTTATGGTATTTCCGTTGCACCTTTACGTACAAACGGGATCTCTTTGTTTCGAAGCTTTCGCACAGTGTGGTCTAGAATTCGTACAGGTTCTTCCACAAAGATTAACTTTTCATCTATCTCGATTTCTTCCAATGGTACCTTCATTTCATCATTTACTAAACACTTTCGAAGGTTGGAAACATGGAAAGTGTCGTGGATCCTTTGAAGTTCATGGGGTAAAGCCAGATGGTAAGCTACTTCACCAACCCTTTGAAAATTTTTGAAAGGCCCTATATATCTTGGGCTCAATTTGCCTCGCTTTCTAAATTGTACTAGTCCTTTCCAGCGCGCTATTTTTAGTAGCACCATATCACCGACTTGAAACTCTATATGTTTTCGACGTTGATCCGCATAACTCTTTTGCTTGTCTTGAGCGGCTTTCAGTCTTTCACGAATTTGTTTTATCTTATCGGTGGTTTGTTGTATCAGTTCAGGACCAGCAATTCCTTTATTTTGGGCCTCATTCCAACAAACGGGAGTTCTACATTTTCTGTCGTAGAGTGCATCATATGGTGCCACTTTTAAACTTGAGTGGTAGCTGTTATTGTAGTAGTATTCTATTAAAGGTAGATGTTCATCCCAGCTTCCACCTAAATCCAATATACAAGCTCAAAGCATATCCTCTAAGGTTCTAATGGTTCGCTCGTTTTGCCCATCAGTTTGAGGGTGGTAAGTTGTACTTAAGTTTATTCTTGATCCCATTTCTTGCTGAAAACTTTTCCAAAAATGTGAGGTAAACCTACTATCCCGATCTGAAATGATTGAAAGTGGTATTCCATGCCTCAACACTATCTCGTTAACATATATTTTTGCCAATCTTTCTAATGAATAACTTTCTTGTATGGGCAAAAAGTGTGCTGACTTTGTTAATCTATCGACAACAAACCATATGGAATCATATCCCTTCCTAGACCTAGGCAGTTTTGTAACAAAGTCCGTAGTAATATGATCCCATTTCCAGACTGGAATGTCCAAAGGTTGTAATCCACCGAAGGGCTTTTGGTGTTCAGTCTTTACTTGTAAACATGTTAGACACATGTTTACAAAATTTTGGATGCCTCTTTTCATTCACGGCCACCAAAATACAAGCTTTTAAGATCTTCATACATTTTATTTATGCCAGGGTAGATAGAGTACTTTGAATTATGAACTTCTTTCAAGATAATCTCCCGACTTCCACTTATCAAGGGAATCCACAATTTCTCATGAAAACGTCTATATCCTTGATCATCCTTCTCTAGCAGTCGATATTGTCCAACCATGCGCTTATTTGCAATATTTTCTGGGAGGAGAGCTTTCTGTTGAGCATCCTTTAGTTGGTTTATATACTCCGGCACCGCTTCGATTCTTAGAGCTTTTATTCGGGTTGGTTTCTCTCGCTCTTTTCTGCTTAGTGCATCTGTAACAACATTAACTTTTCCTGGATGGTATTTGATTTCACAATCATAATCTTTAAGTAATTTCATCCATCGTTGTTGTCTCATATTCAACTCCTTTTGATCAAGTAAATACTTCAAACTTTTGTGGTCAGTATATATGATGCAATGTGTACCATATAAGTAATGTAGCCACATTTTCAAGTCAAAGACAACAGCTGCCAATTCCAAATCATGAGTTGAATATTTCTTTTCGTGCTCCTTGAGTTGCCTGGACGCATAAGCTATACTTTGCTATTTTGCATAAACACACATCCTAACCCAAGCTCTGAAGCTTCACTAAACACAATAAATCCTCCTGTGCCTTCGCCTTCTGGGAGTCCTAAGATTGGAGCACCACTCAAATTTTCTTTCAAGGTTTGGAACGCTTGTTCCTGATCTCTGGTCCAATCAAACTTTTTGTTCTTCTTAGTTAAGGATGTCAACAGTGATGCTATTCTTGATAACTCTTGAATGAATCGCCTAGTATATCCTGCCAAACCAAGGAAACTTTCAACTTCTGTTACTGTCTTCAGGGGACTCCCTTTCAGTATTGCTTCGATCTTTGCTGGATTGACCTGAATTCCTTTTTCATTCACTACATCTCCAAGGAAATGAATTTCTCGAATCCAAAACTCGCATTTAGAAATTTTGGCATACAACTTTTCCATTCTCAATAGGCTTAAAATTGAATGTACATGTTGCTCGTGTTCTTCTTTACTTTTTGAGTAAATCAAAATATAATCAATGAATACTATAACAAACTTATCTAGAAAACGCTTACAAAATTTGTTCATCAGATCCATAAATGTTGTTGGTGCATTCGTCAATACATAAGGCATCACCAAAAACTCAAAAGGCCCATACCTTGTTCTGAAAGAGGTTTTCGGTACATCATCTTCTCGAACCTTCAATTGATGATATCCTAACCTAAGATCAATTTTTGAAAAGAATTTCGCTCCCTGAAGCTGAACAAATCATCTATTCTTGGTAAAGGATATTTATTCTTTATTGTCCTTTTATTCAACTCTCTGTAATCAATGCACATTCTAAGTGTTTCATCTTTCTTTTTAACAAACAGGACTGGAGCTCCCAACGGTGAAGTACTAGGGCGTATAAATCCCTTATCAAGTAATTCTTGAACTTGTTTCATCAGTTCCTGCATCTCTGAAGGGGCTAGCCTATATGGAGTTTTGGCTATAGGTGTTGCTCTAGGTATTAGATCGATTTGAAACTCAACTTGCCTTTCTGGTGGTAACCCTGACAATTCTTTTGGAAAAACATCAGGGTATTCTTTAACCATTGGAATGTCTCCGATCACACTATTTCCTACTTTGGTGTCAATTACATAAGCCATAAACTCCTCACACCCTTTTTGTAACACCCGTAATTTTCGGTAAGTATAGGGGCACCCAGGCGATTCTGTACCTTGTGTTTGGTGGGATTCATGTTGGGAAAACACTACTAAAAGTTCCAAAGATTGTCGAGGGCCTTAGTATCGAAAAAAATCGGATTTTCGGGTTTCGGGGAGTCTGGGCGAAAGTGACAGCGAAAGTGACATGTGTCACAATCGCGTGTCACTCTCGCGGAGGGCCTTATTGGCCGTGGTAAACTCTCAGCGAGAGTGAAAACGAAAGTGACATGTCACTTTCGCGGGGCACTCTCGTCGTCAGGTCCAGACCCCTTTAAACCCCTTTTTCTCACTTTTCTCATTCATTCCCTTAACCCACTCTCTTCAAAACCCTCTATCAACCGAACCCCACCCTCTCATATGAACCCTAATCCATTTTTGGGTGTCTTTCCTCTAAATCCTTGTACTCTCTCATCACCTATACTTGTAACTTCAACCCCTTGAGTAAGATTCAAGTGTTCATCACCATTTCTTGAAGATTTTTAAGTTTGGGGGTTTTTGCTCAAAAACCTAAGTGTAAGTTTATTTCCTCCGTTTCTAAGCTTCTTTATGAGTTATAATCACTCCATGGATGATTTTCTAGTATTATGTTTCTCCAATTTCGATTTGGAAGATTTTGGAGGAGTTAGGTCAAAATTAGGGTTTTGGTTAAATTTGCGGATTTTGATGTAAAATGTTTGGGGGATGATTCTATATGGTTGACTATGAATATTTATGGTTGGAAATTTATGGATTTAGGTTTTTGGAAGTTTTTGGCTTGAAGATCCAAGTTTCTTCAAAGGAGCTCAAGTTGGGGTAAAATCTAGATTTAGCCTAAATCTAGCAAGTTGAGTTCAAGTCGATTTGTGAAAACGGTGTACATGCCAAAAAGTTTATATTAAAGTGTTTTGTGTTTTACATGAAATCTGTTTAACTGCTGATAAGTTTTGATTATTTGGAAGTGTCTAACTTTATGAACTTATATAACATACATTTTTGGACATTTTGATAAATAAATCATGTTGACATGTGTCCGTGTCCTTGACAATTTTATATAAATGGAGTTTATTTGACGTAATTGTCATTTTGAGTACTTGATCTTATATACCCGTTTGGGAAAATGCATATCATTGTGTCATGAGGCATTTTTGGAAATATAAGGGGATGAGTTTATTTGGAAAATGGTTTGCCTCAACCAACTTTGTGTTTTAGGTTAATCAAACTTTTAGTCGTTGAGTTGCATGACCGTTGGTTAAAAATGTTTTATTGTTTACACCGACATTTATTGTACGATAAAGCAATTTTGTGTTGAGCTCTGGCTCGGTTTGTCTAAAATGAGTCTTGGGGCATTTGCCCTGTTTTATGGGCCCGAAGAGGAGGTTTGGTTTTATGATGCATTTAATTGCGTCTTTATGGAAATTACATGTTTTGAGCGCGTCGTCATTCTTGTGAGTCATGTAATGTTTAGACTGTAATGCATTGGATCCATAGGCATAGAGGTCGGTTTATCATGTAAAATCGGGATAAGGTCCCCGAGTTGAAATTTGGAAATAGGCATTGGTGATACGATGTAAGTTTCCAAATGGACAAGCATGTCAAGGATGGTGAGGTCCCAAGGTAAAGATCCATGAATAGGGTTGAACTTGGTGATGCTTGGGCTAAAGATCCATGAATAGGGTTGATGCATTCCTTGAATAAAGATCCATGAATAAGGTTGATGTCAACGGTTGTCCATCCATGAAGTTATGCTTATAACATAGATTTGTGGCTTAACTTTGTGTGCCCGCCACATTCGATGGAATCGGGACTCCTCCGTCACCGAACGGTGTTGTTTTGGGTATGATATTTTAGTATCCATGTTTTCGGTGACGTTTTATATATATATATATATATGTATATATATACATATATATATATATGGGTTTTATTCATGATTCATGGGTCAGTATTATGTCCCATCTGTGTTTGGGTGTTTTGGGATATGAAGTTTTTATTCACGTTTCATAAATTGGAAGTCGTTTTATATTCACGTTTGGAGTGAGTCTTGGGTTGAATTTACTTTATGAATGAATGTTTTACGTAGGGGTATGGTATTTGTCTTTAAAACGTGCATTATTGGAAAATGAGTCTTCTCGTATTTAGAGCAAATCATTTCGGAAATTCATGATTTAAATGACTTCCTTTCCTTTAACAATATGTATTTATTTATATTGAAAACTCTTGAACTCACTAGGCGTTAGCCTAACCTTTTATTTGTCGGCATGTGCATCAAGTTCCGGTTGGGGGAATGGTGCTATCGTTGTTACAAAGAGTTGAGTATTAGTTACATCCACGAGGGTGAGTAACTTGGTGTAGTCTTCGGCCTTTATCTTGAGAAGGGCAACTTGTATTTGGGTTAAATAACAGCCGACTTTGGTTTAGTCCTTGTATATAAGACTGTAGTTTTATAATTGTTGTGGTTAATAATAGAATTTTAAATTGAGGTATATGGAGATTGATGTATAAGTGGAAGTTTTGTCCTTTAATTGATATTATATCGAGATTTTTAATTAGTTATTTTTACCAAATTTGAGGTGTTACACTTTTCTTAAACACTTTCGAGCTTTAATCAAATTCAATAATGTCACTCTTCCGGATATTCGATCACCATAAATTGTAAGTTTTTTTGTTCGGGATCCTAATCTCAAGCATCATCTTATCGTACATTATTTTGGCTTGATGTTTTCCCAACCAGTCCATGCCTAAGAATATATCAAACTCCCCTAACTTCATAGGTACCAAATCAAGTTTTAATTTGTTTTCGTCAATTTGTAATCTACATCCCTCACATATTTTATTAACTTTTACATGACTACGCAAGCTCGACTTCTAAATTTTCATCTAGTTCTTTAATTTCCGAGTTTAACTTTAGGTAGAAATTAGTAGGAATGGCAACGGGCCGGTTTTTAGGGTCCCCATCCCCGAAACCGATAAGCATCCCCGTCCTCGTAACCGTACCGATCCCCATCAGGGATCTTATCGGGGATCCCCATCGTGTCCCCACGGTTTCCCCGATCCCTGTTGGGGAACCCGTTAATAAAAAAAATTCACCATCATCCGTTGGTTTTCCCCGAACCGGAACCATACCCGAACCAAAATGAAAAAAAAAACACAGGTTTCTCAAACATAAATTAAATGAGTTGCTACTTCAGAATAAATCATGACAAAATGATGGCTAAAATAGTTAATTCGACCAAATCATTAGAATTGGGTTCGGGCTTTTAAAATAGATGTATATTTAAGTTGTAGCCTAAAAGAATTTTGAAGTTTAAAATATGTATGTATATATATAATATATATTTATATATATATATATATAATTTTTTTTATATCTATATATATATCGGGCTGGGTTGGGCCGGTGAGGATGGTCCCCATTCCCGTCCCCATTAAAATCCCTGATACCATCCCCGATCCCCGATCCCCGTCCCATCCCCGTTAAGAAGTCTCCGAACCCGACCTGAAATGTTCGGTTTTCGGTTTTTACCGTCGGTTTCGGTTTTTTTTGCCATACCTAGAAATTAGTGGGTACATAAGATCGGCTTGCACCACAGTCAAATAAAATACGTGCAGGAATATCATTAACAAAAAAACGTACCTATAACCACCTCAGGAGTTTCTTCTGCCTCTCTTTCAGTTATCTGAAACGCCCGAACCTTGGCTTTGCATTTACCTTCCTTGCTTAGAGTTGTATTACTATATTAGAGTTTCCTTCCTTTTTATGATTTGCCTTAATGTTGTTATTTTGAGGGCAATCCCTGATAAAATGGCCAATCTTTCCACAATGATAACAAGTCCTTGAGTTACCTAAGCATTATCCTTGATGCCATTTTCCGCACTTGTTACACAATTTTGTGGTGTGATTACCTCTTCCTTTCTGCTTATCAAGTCTAAACTTCTTCCTTGGTTTTTTTTTTCCAAATTCAATACCCTTCCTTTTTTGATCTCCATAACGTGAAGTTCTTTGCTGAAAATCTCTCTCTACTGCTTTAACTATGTTAACCGCTCGTTCAAAATTCTCAGGTAGATTTAATGTCACATAACTTCTAAGATCATCCCTTAGTGTAACGACAAAACACTCAGTCTTCCGAGCTTCTGTCGCCACAAAGTATTCCGCAAATCTGGCTTTCCTAGTAAAAGCAGTGACATAATCTTGCACCGACAAGTCATTTTGCTTAAGCTTCAGAAATTCATGTTCCATCTGTTTTTTTTCCAATAATTGAGCAAAATCTGTTTAGGAACATATTTTTGAATCGATCTCATGGGAGAGTTGCTGCTTCTGAAACTCCTAGTACATATCGTATTGAATTCCACCAGTGCAGAGCTTCTTCCTTCAGAAGTGCGATAACATATCTGACCCTTTGGCTAGGTGGGCACTGGCATGTCTCGAAGTGTCCTTCCATTTCATTAATCTAATCCATAGCTTTTACAGGATCTGACTCTCCTTTAAATAATGTAGGTTTGGTGGTTATGAAAGTTTTGTAACTTATTTCCTTAATTAAAGATTGGGTAACTGCTTCATCGATTAGCACCTTTTCTCCTTTACTTTCTATTTGCTCCTTAAAATTCTAAGAGTTTCCTCTCAGTTTTCCTTTACCAATCTTGGAAGTACTTCACCTAATAATAGTTCTATCTCCCTGGTGCTACTAGATTGAAGTGAGGGATTAGTCTCGTCGTCATTTTCAGGTACATTTACATTTTGGGGAATTTATGCTGTTGTGTTTATAGGATTGCTTCCAGATGCCATTTTCTACGAATTAAATAATGTGATCACATTAATTGATCTACCAAGATATCAACATTCACTTTAGAAAAAGAATCACAGAATTATAAAGCTAAACACAGTCAATTGATATTCAAGAATTTATTGATCCATACATGACCATTAATAGGCATTAATTTTTATCAATTGATAAAATTGTTTGCTATTAGAACAAAGAAGAAAGTTAAGCTTGTTGAAAAAAATTTCTAAAATTGCTCGTTGGTCCGATTGAGGTGTATAATACACCGATGGAAATCCCTTTGGGTCCTTTATGATATTGTAGTTTACACCGAGAACTAGTTGTGAATCTAAGGGGCTTGAAACAAAGTATTTCCAAAACTGGTCCTATAAAAACGAAAATTGCACACTGTTTTTGAAAAATTCGTATAAAATTGTCCGTTTCTTCAAATGAGTTGAATCCAAAGAGATTTGAACCATAAGAGATATATCTCCGACTTTCGTTTAGGGTCAAACATCTGATTTGACCTCTAAGTATATAATTTTTTTTTCAAAACTAGTTGACACAAACTTTTATATATATATATATAGAGAGAGAGAAAATATTCATGAAATTCATAGACAAACATAATTTACTACTACATAAACCATTACTAATCTTTTATATAATAAACAACCATTACATCCCAACATCCAAAAATATGATTGTTCTACTTAAAATTCATCCATACAAAAAAACATAATATACTACTTGCATTTTTCCATCCAAAAGTACCAAAACATCAATTCTACCATTTATTAGTTAGTTTTTTTTTATCAATACATACCATAGACTTCTTACACCCACAAACTTCCTACACATTCACCGGGTAACGATCCCTCAACCAAAGTTCCTAAGATAACAAGTTGGTCACGGTCATCAAGTGCATTATGAATCGAGGACGATTCATCAACCAATTCCCGATAGTTGGGAGATAAGTCACGGTCCCCTTAGCAAATTCTTTAATCATATCAAACACATACAAACACTTCTCTTTGATTTTTGTTTGATTTTTGTGAGAACAGGACGATGCATGATACGTAATTCCCTATGGTGGTGGTGGTGGTGGCGGTGGTGGGTAATAACCTTCATTGCCGCTACTTAGTTCAAATCTATTCGAGGATAATCTCGGATTTTTAGCAACTAGTTTGACGGAAACTGTTTCGATTTTAAACATAGAAAATCGTAACTGTTTCTAAATTAATGCTGAGAAAATAGAAATAATTGTTGAAGTAATTAGTGGGAGTTAAATGCATTGCACTTACAAAAACAACATTTACAAACTACTCACACTGATCAAAATGATTCAGAGCTTCTGACCCTTCAGAATCAGAAGCTCTAACTCTGAGAGTCGAAAGCTCCTCAGAATCTGTAGCGTGACCACATTCTGAACTTCACTTAGAATATTTAGTAACTCGGTTTCCCCAAGCACTTCTATTCATAAAATATGTAGCGGAACCAACTCCAGGGATGCTGCCCCTTGGACCCCGCAAAAGAGTGCATGTAACATCCCAGCCCAACCGTACCAGATATTGTCCGCTTTGTCCACACACCTGGACTCACGGTTTTAAAACGCGTCTGGTAGAGGAGGTATCCAGTCCATTATAAGGCAACTTTCGTTCTCCTCCCTAACCAATGTAAGATCTTACAATCCACCCCCTTGGGAGCCCAGCGTCCTCGCTGGCACACTTGTCTGACTCCCGACTCTGATACCATTATTGTAACACCCCTTTCCCGAGATGGAAAAGGATGTTACGTCTGAACCAAAAAAACCGTCAAACAAAGGCATACAGAGCACTATTAAACCTTATAAAATATAAACACCATAAAGAAAACTATTATCTCGAACGATACCTTTATTTTTCCAATACTTGTTTCATAACATCAAAAAAACCTACAAATTCTTACCAACAAACCTCTTATATAGGATGAAGCTCTGAATCCCTTAAACTCTTTAGATTCCCCTCGAATACCTGCCGCGAACAAAGAAATGTGGTTGAGCCAAACGCTCAGTGCACAGATACAATAGATAACAAACGAATAATCGAACCAAATACCGAATAAAATAAATTTTGAATTTTGGACACGAGACTTAAATTTTTGAGTGTTCATGAAAACTAAACTGTGTATAACTCATTCCATATCTAATTTCAACAACAGATCGAAATACCCCAAAACCAGGAAAACGAGAACAAAAGAAGTTAAACCAACTAACTCAATTTAATTGCTTAATCAAACGTTACAACAAATAAATATATACAAGTTCATTATATCCTAATATTAAATCTTGTCGAAAATCAAATTGTTGAATTAGAACAAAAATTGATAACTAGTACCAAACGAATCAGACAAACTCAAGTCAATATCATAAACTTGAGATTGTATATCGAGCTCGAAAAACGCATACACTTGCATATCAACCGACGTGACAAGTGTCAGACATATGGCCACACAGGCCCGTACGCTGGACTACAGATCCTCACGTACTAATGTGAGATACGGTGTTGGGCACTACACCGACACTCACCCTACAACAAATAACATATGCTAGGGCCGACCCATACGCCTACTGAACAAAATCATCCATCACACCATGGACAGCTCTCATCAGAGCACAAAAATAAATCGAAAGGAGACGATGTGAACTGATCACACCGCCACGGATGGTGTCACGCCATCGGTGCCACAATGACGTGTCTATGGTACCCCCATAGGTGGTTAGTAGCTCGGTACACCTTAACATATAAACTTCAAAAGTATGTCACAAAACATGTGATCACACTAAATGAATAGAAAATTATACAAATACAAAACGAATCATAAAGGTATTTGAATGTACGAAAATGTTGACCGCTCCCCTTAAAAGCTTTATTTTTCGAACACTCTAAATCTAAAGACTTACAAATCAAAAAGGAATTTAAATGACACAAGTGTAATAAACCATTGACATAACTTCGTAAACGAACTCTTGACATTTATTTAAAACAAAAAACATATGGCGATTAAAATCCGACATCCAACTTTTATAAATCATGGCATACTTATTTTCAGCATTTTACACGTTTAAAACTCCAATATTTTTTCATGTTTTAAGGAGGTTTTAGAAAACTATATCTAAACAAAAGTATTGAATAAACGTATTAGGATTCCAACAAATCAAGAATGGACTGAATCGGATTTACAATAGATTTTATATGCATTTTCGAAGAACATTGTGATGTTCTCGTCTAAAAACGAGACCAGTTCCCAAAAGTACCGATTTTAACCAACTTAGATCGAAAATCACAGTTTTGTCGTGTGACGATAGTTTGTAAATGACATCTCCAGGTTTTCGAAAACATATCGTATGCCTTAATCCGATAAACGAGCGATTTGTTATGATTTTTACAAATAACACGAAATTTTCGAAGGGAAATTCAACAGATTTATATATTGAATTTGACGTTTTTAACATATTCAAACCTAGATTTATCGCACGCAAAACTAAAAGAGAACTAAACGATCAACTAATTGGACGGGAAAACAACCGACTTTATGGAAGAACGAACTCAAATCGAATAGAAAGAGTCGAAACGAAAAGCAAGGAATCCATACATAGATGTAACGAATCAAATAAACGTAAACGGAATTAACACATAAACAACGGGTAGAACAAATACAAAAGTGGGGAACATTAAGAATCCGTGCACATATATAACGACTCAAATAAACGCAGATTAATGAGGGGAAAATAAGGAATCTGTACCTTGATCAATGATAAATCTCTTAGATGCCTTCAATGAATAATTTTTTTTTTAATAAAAACACGATGAAAACTTCACACACGAATCCACTTGAAACCCAAGAATTGTTTCTTGGAACTCCAAAGTTGTCAAGATAAACCTCGATTTTCTTCATCTTCGATTTCCTCCCTATAATTTTTTTTTGTCTCAATACATAGAATAATACAATCTATAATCCTAAATTTGAATAGCAACTACACCCGCCGCCTTCACAATTAGGTTATCAAATCTCAAAGTTTCTCCCATTGGCAAAACTAGTCCCTTTAAATTCAAAAGGTTTTTAAATTCAAACCAATACATATATTTGAATAATATTTCCATATAAATTACATGATATTACAATCTACCCTCCTTAAAGTAATTTCGTCCTCGAAATTCAAATAAACAAAGATATGAAAAACGATTCCTATATCAAATCTTTTGAATTAAGAACACATATGATATTTCTTATAAGAGAATTCTAAAATTACTTTACGATATTGGTCAACGGAATCTTCAATAAAATTTCATCCTAAATTTTTTATAAATAACCTTGGTTATTTAAAACTTACGTTTTTTAAAAGAATTGATCCTACAAATTTTATACACTCCTAGTCTCAACTTATCAGTACTCAGGGGTCGAAATTCCACCTAAGTACAGGAGATGAAAAACCAAAAATAACATCTCAACTGGATTGTAACTCTATCAACAATAAGATGATACCAAAACATTCACCAAAAGATCACCAATTTCTAAATACCATAAATCTTGATTCTAGATACAAAATTGCACATCTAATATCGCCTTAGAAACCAAATTCTAATTCGAAGCATTTAACTTGAGCATTCAAATATCCCCAACTAAACATCTTTAACTTAAAAGAACGCAACCCGCAGTTCCATCCTTGATCATATATAAAAAAATGATACCGAGAAATGTTAAGTATATTATAACAATTATCCAAACCACATAGTACCGTCAATAATATGTCATCCAACATTTCAACTAATCCTTATAAGACATTCTAGCTAATTTTTTTATTCCTTAGATAACACATAATTATTTCAACAATATTACTACGTTCCAAGTATACCAAATCGCAAATTTCCTTACGGATAATTATCGATGTCAATAATTACAACTACATCATTAATTCAAAGATCACTTAAGACTATTGACTTAGCAATCCAATCCGAATTAGATTACCTATAACATTAAAAGGAACTCCAGAATTTTTAACCCACAAGACTTCAACAAAATGTCATAAAATATCACACACCACCTATTACAATTTCGACCATGAGATTCATCAACCAATAAGCTAATCTAAATCCAAAAATCCTTAATCCTTGTACCAACTAGTATAACAAAAATAATTCGACCACCACGCTTCCGCTACATAATTCAGATATCCTCTCCAAATATACCCATACTCACAGGTCAAACTTTTTGGTTTTCTACAAGATAGAACCTAAAGCTCTGATACCCTTCTTGTAACATCCCAGGCCAACCGCACCAGATATTATCCGCTTTGTCCACACACCCGGACTCACGGGTATCCAGTCCCTTATAAGGCAACTTTCGTTCCCCTCCCTAACCAATGTGACATCTTACAATGCAACTCCCTTAACTCTCGCCATATGGAGCCATCCAACTATTTCAGGTTTTAGTTAGCTTAAACGAGTGTGCAATCCACACTTCCTCATCCGTGATATAACTTAACTACAAACCCTATATTCTCTTGTGAATCCAATTATAAAAACCGAACTGGTGATTTCACTCAAATCACCAGCGGAAAAATTTTATTGTAATTTACTTCAAAAAATATTTTAATATTGATTGTACATATTTTTGTTGTAAACAATACAATAACATCAGGTTTTTATAAGACGCTAAAAATGCCTTAGTATTATAATAGATTATCCTATAGAACGTAAGTTTATATAACCAAACACTTATGCGTCCTACGTAAAAATGTTGCAATAAATTTATAGGAGTTTTTGGACGTCTTAAGAGGTTTTTCAAAACAGTTTTACCGGAAAAAAATGTATTAGCATTTTAGTAGGACAATTTTGATAAAAATGCTAACATATTTTTACAAATACATTTTCAAATAATGTCATATAAAAAAATTTAATAAAAAGATTTATTTCAAAAGCGGTCTAAAAATTTGTTGCACATCCTATAAACTTATTACAACGTTTTTATATATAACATAATTGTTTGGTCTTATAAACTTAAAATATATCAAGTAATCTATTAGGACATTTATAAAATTATAGTGAGAATTTAAGTTCGTTTTTAGTTTGTTTAGCTTTTAAGAAATAAATATAAGCAAATTCGTACATGTATATTTTCTTATCTTAGTGAATAAAAAATATTACAAAAAATCATGAAATGAATGGATTGTTGGATAACGAATCAAAATTAACAATATTGATTAGCCTTTTTTTTAGACCGATAAGTTGAGCTTGAACTTTTAGATAAGATTGCTATATAATCCATTCGGGACCAAAACTTCTTGATTCAGAATGACATAGACCTAAGTAATCTAGTAATATGAAAACTAGGATGTGACATCGGTCGCGGTATTTAATTCACCCAAGATTGGGTCTCCCTACCAAGAGTTTTACGCGTAGCTTCAAGTGGTCTTGGCCATCTATTCCTGCTTTACTTTCTTCAAGATACGAACTAAGCAACCATTTTCAATTTATACTTGTACTACGTAAAAGATCATGTTACGAAGAATTTCTGAAAATGAAATCTACTAAAACATTTAATAATTTATTTTTAATTTTTTTATAAATAATTTTTTATAAATATTACTAAACCTATACCATTAAAACAATAACTTCATTTTGCGAACTGAAATATTGATTTGAAAAAATATAGAATTGAAGACATCTTTAGTGATTTTTGACTCATATGGTGTATTTCTTAACCGAGCTTTTTTCAAAGTTTATTCATTTTTTTAATTTTTTGAAATGAAATGAAAATAAAATATAATAATAATTTTATATAAAAGTATACAAATTTTCAAAACATACTTGGTATGTGATTTTTTTTAGTGAGATTGTACGTAGACGTCTTAATACTCTCCTTTTCAACTTATATAATAAAGGAAGAAAAAAGATCGAAGACCTTTTGACTGGGATTTGAGGCCGTTCATGTGGTCACACTCACATATAATCGACCAAGTACCCAATCATGCTTTTAATTAAAGAAGTAAATATTTAAATTTAGGGAAAAGTAAAAAAAAAAAAAACCAATAAAGTATCTCATTTTGAATGATTAAGTACCTAAACTATTTTTTTGAATGAAAAAACCATTAAACTTTTGCATTTTGAATGATTACCTAAACTATTTTTTTGAATGACAAAACCATTAAACTTTTGCATTTTGAATGATCAAGTTCCTCAACTATTTTTTCGAATGAAAAAACCATTAAACTTTCTAATTTTGAATTATTAAGTCCCTAAACATTTTTTTTGAGTAAATAAACCATCGAACTTCTAAAAATTGGTTATCTTTTTTTAAAGGTACCTAGAACTGACTATGAAGGTTTTAAAGTAAAAACAAATCTAAATCAGTTTTACCGTTCTCAAATTCTACGCCATTAAAACCCCTCACAAACAATCGTATCGCTCTGCCTCGCCACTCCCCGTTGCCCGAACGTTGTCCATTCTCCATATCGCACAACACATTGTCCCTATCACCGATCTCCCTCTTTTTGATCTATTTTTTATCTATCAAAAGAGGAAACTCAAAAGATAACCGGTTATATGTTAGTTTTTTTTGGTTAAAATGATGTAATTAACAAATTTTTAAAAGTTTGATGATTTAATTTATTGAAAAAAAATGTCCAGGGACTTAATTATTCAAAATGAGAAAGTTTAATGGTTTTTTGATTCAAAATGAAAAAGTTTGATGATTTTTTCATTCAAAAAAATAGTTCAGGGACCTAATCATTCAAAATGAGAAAGTTTAATGGTTTTTTCATTCAAAAAATTAGTTTAAGGTTAATCATTCAAAATAGAATAGTTTGTTAGATTTTTATGAACTTTTCCCTTAAATTTATAATTAATATGTTTAATTTGGTAAGTTAGATTTTATATTTAACATTAAAATAATCTAAATTTTGAAAAGCAAGTCATTGGTTGATGAAAAAAAAAGTTTGATAGTAATCAATGTTTTCAATGGTGAGGCGTCGTGTGGCTACTAAGCCAAACATTAACCATTAGGAGCCACGACGAGACGATAATGTTTTTTAGAGTGCGACTTGTTCCAAAAATCTCTATATCATATATATATATATATATATATATATATATATATATATATATAAGGTCATATTCAGGGGAAAACATTAAAAAATAAAAAATTAAGGAACACTCTTATGCACTTGTGCATACAAATAATTTGTAACTGCACAACTGCATAATGCACACGTGTATAAAAACAAAAAAATAACTTAATTTACTTTTATGCACAAGTTCATACCGTCCAGATCAAGGGCTAATAGGGTGTTCCTCAGTTCTCCATTGCAAAGAACAAGAGCCCAAATGTCCAATAAGGCAACAACACAATATGCACTGTAGCCTGTGCAGTGTACTCTAAAGTGATGTAGTAACTTGCTCATGTGCTCCAGAATTTCAATTTTCAATATGCAACTATGCAAGACAAGATATTATCAAAAGACAAAAGTCCCTTAGGCCTTAGTGCAGGAAGAGGTCGTTTACCAAACGCTTGTCGGGTAAGCACCTATCGATATAAGTCACCACTGCCATTTACTTTATGGGGTAACACTTATGGTCATCAAAATGGATTGATGATAAGCGTTTATAACCAGGTAAGGGCTTACCGCGTAAGAGTCATCACCCTGACTTATCGGGTAAGAATCTCAACCCTTGCTTTCCTCATACCGGGTAAGATTATCGGTCCTTATTATGTTCACCTCATAAGGTAATTGAACCGATAAGTGCTTACCAAGGTAAATGTTTAGTAAATGACCCCTAAGTCAATAACCCACACAAGAGCTTGTTATCCATTAGAAATTTAGTATTTTTGCAAAAAAGAATTAAAGATTCATAAATCATACTGACTCACTGTCAACAACTCAACAAGCACAATCAACAAATGAACAATGAATACATAGTACATTATAGAATAAATACAGAACAAAATTAAATGTTAGAATTTAGAAACAATTTCATATCTGGTACTTGGTAGTAGACTCAATTGAGAACTTTAAGTGAGAAATCGATGAATCTCTTTGAACCTTAAACTAATTTTCCACTTCTAGATTTGATGAAATACAATCGGAATTGAAATAGAACTAATGATTGATTAGATGAAGATTTGAGAACCAATAAAGTGTTCATGATGAGTTACTACCAGGCCTTGGTGTTTATAGTTAAAGCTCAATTCCAAAAATATTAAACCCAAAACCAATAATAAATAAAAATTTGATGCCCCCATGGGCTTTGATGCCCTGTGCTGTCGCACGGGCTGCACGTGGCCAGGGTCGGGCCTCTCTCTCTCTCTCTCTCTCTCTCTCTCTCTATATATATATATATATATATATATATATATATATATGGTTGGATTCACGTGAGACCAACCTGTTTTCGTGAGACCGGTGAGACCAGAAAATAACACTAAAACTTCACAGCGATTCATTGTGAAGGAATGAAAAACAACAAACCTTCACAACAAAAACACTGTGAAGGTTTACCTTTATAATACCTTCACACTCTTTTGCTGTGAAGGTTTAGTGTTATTTTTGTGGTCTCACGGGTCTCACGGAAATAGTCTGGTCTCACATGATCTCAAGTATATATATATTTATATATATATATATATAAGGTGCGTTTCTTTTGCAACCCAAGCAATTTGTACAAACTATACAAACCAATCTTAGTCGTTCATCAAGTCTAATAAATATATGATTTTATTATGTTTCCTAATTTAAAATCATGATTATAATGAATAAACTTAACAATTCCTAATTTAAAATCATGATTATAATGAATAAACTTAACATTTTCCATATATATCACAATCATTATTAATGAATCTAATCATTATCTATAAATATATTTATTGGTTCATAATATAGTGGTTTGCATAGTTTGTACAAATTGCTTAGGTTGCAAAAGAAACGCACCCTATATATATATATATATATATAGGGAGAGGTTCATTTGAGAAATGGTAAATATATGAGAAATAGAGAAGTAATCTTAGCCATTCACTGGTCAACATTTGCGGCTTTGACCGCGAAGCACCGGATAATTCCTTGTGTGGTCTATAGAAGGTAGATGGGTAATTTTGTAAAATACACGGGATGAGTTCATATATGAATCTCTATGAATCACAAAGATTCATATATGAATCTGTTAACTAGTTCAACTGATTCATATATGAATCTGTATGAATCACAAAGATTCATATATGAATCACAAAGGTTCATATATGAATCTGTTAGTTAGTTCAACTGATTCATATATGAATCACAAAGGTTCATATATGAATCAGTTAAAAGAGTTCAGTTGTGAATTGCACTGGTTCATATATGAACATATAGTTCATATGTGAATTATACATGTTCATATATGAACACAGCCCGTATGTTTTGTAAAATTTACGAAATTGTCCTTCTATTTTTGGGATAGCCGCAACTTTTGACCGGTCAAAGCCGCAATATTTGACTAGTCAAATCCGATCTTGACCATATGAATGGCTAGGATTACTTCTCTATTTCTCATATATTTACCATTTCTCAAATGAACCAAACATTATATATATATATATATATATATATATATGTTTCATTTGAAAACCAAGCAATTCGTGTAAACTTTGTTTTCTACTATTTTAGGAAACAATATATATATTTATGGAAAATATATATTTTAGGAAACAATTCGTGTAACATATGTTTTCTCCTATTACTCAATAAGTCAATGATAATAACCAATTTTAATTGGGTTATATATTAAAAGCTAACAAGTAGGACATTAAAATTGTAAGAAAAATCAAATATAGCTGTACAAATATTGCATATTAGATCATGACATGCCACATATTTAAGGGTTGTTTGTTTTTTTTAAAAAATCTTTTAATCTCTCTTAAGTCTAAATCGTTCAGACATTTTTACACACCACCTCTTATTAATCATAACTAAATTAAAACTTCAGATTTTAGAACTCTTAAAAAACAAACGACACCTTAATGTGGCGTCAAGCACAAGCCTTGAGCCACAACGACTGTTGCGATGAGTCTTCTAAAACACTGATAGTAATACAAAATTATCAAATTTTTATTATTTTCAAGTCATTAATTATATGATTCAGATAATTTAACATCGTAATAATCAATTTGAAAACACACAATCAAACATCTCTTCAGCCATATGTTTCACCCCGATTCATTCTTTTTGCTTGTTTTTATCATCATTAAACATAAATTGTTAATATCATAGTTATATGTTTTTGGTAAAGCATGAGAATAGGTTGTACCTCGACACCGTCTCTAAGTCTTTGAATTTCAGGATTTATAATATGATCGTTTAGAATAGTTGTAAATATAACTAAATTAGATAAACACAATTAAACAGGATTTTGACATCATCTTCTCCATCGGTCCATTCAAACCAAAAACCACCAAAGGTTTTATTCATTAGAATTTATAATTTATAGATTTAATCCGATATAGTATAAATAGATAAACAGAAGTTGCTTTTTAAAATTGCTGACATCTTCTTTATGATCACAATGTCAATACACATCAAAACTATTATCCAAAAACGTCTACATTTACAAAAGAGTATAGAGTCAAAAGGGTTTTTGGTCTTCTTTACGTCGTCAATCCATTCTCATGCACAAAAAGTTTCAAAGAAAACTACGTTTTGTATTTAACATTGTCTTGTCTTGATACTTTGACTCTTATTCTATAACGTTTACTTTACAAATTAACGTAGAAGCAAAAAGGTTATTAGTCTTCGACTTTTAGGATCTTTGTTTAATTTGACCCATTATCCATTTATACCGCAAACGTACAAGAAGTGTAGCATACATGTCAATCATCGGGAGGTGATGGACTAAGCACGAACAAGTTTTGGACAATGACCTAGCTACGGGAAATCAATTGATTAAACAAAATTACAACTAAGCTACAACTAAAAGGTCATTGGGTAACCTCAACCTCTTGGGTTTTCGGTAATGGTGAAGTTTTGTTATGCAAAATTACTTCATCGCTCTTTCGAGGAGGAAAAACTTTTCTAAATCAAGACTCATACTTACTTCTGCAGTATGTGTACGTTGGGTTGAGACATTAGATTTAAAACAAATATTCCCCAATCTACGTCCCTAACTCACTACTAGAAAAATGTGAAATACCGACGACAATTACCGACGGCAAAAAACAGTCGGTATTTACCGACGGCAAACCGACGGCCTACCAACGGTATCTTTTTAATTTTATTTTTTATTTATTTTTAATAAGTCGTCGGAAAATCGTCGGAAAAATTAGTGAAATACCGACGGCTTACCGACGGTTGTTTTTTTCATTTTATTTTATATTTATTTTTAATAAGTAAATACCGTCGGAAAACCGTCGGTAACTGGAACCGTCGGTAAGCTTTCGGTAGTTGTCGTCGGAAAACCGTTGCTGAATATTACCGACCAGCTTTTTACCAACGATCATTCCGGTCACAAAACCGTCGCTAAAGTCTTTTTCCGACGGTTTACCGACTGTTTCAGCCGTCGGTAATACGATTTATTTTAGTAGTGACTATTTTCATGTTAGAATTGTAGTCTTTATCAATTTAGTCTCTAATTAGGATCAAACAGTCATTTGTATCAAAACATACCAAATTAACTAAATATTTTATAGAAACTAATTAACCAAACATTAATTGTTGTTATATGAAAAAACAAATAATTAAAAATCATTTTTTATTATAAAAACAATTGATCAACACCAAAACATTTGGCCAAATTGACAATTACGCTGTTTAATGATTACTAAATTAAAAACCAAGCAACAAATAGTTTATCTATATCCCAAAAAAAAAATGAAGATGGAGCAAATCTAACACTAGCGAGACCACTACATTAATTTTTTATTATCAGAGTAACATCAACACATAGCAATATGAAAAATAAACAACTAATTAAACATGTGTAGAAAATTATTTATGTGCAGAAAACTAAGTGTAAAAAAATTGAGTGCAGAAATGTAATAAACTAAAAGATATATAGAAATATAAATGCAAAAGTGAAATAAAGCAATAAGGTGCATAAGATAAATGCAGAAGTTAGAATCAACAAAATACAAAATATTGAAGGAACCAATAAGAACACCAACAACAATGTAATTAAATCATAAAACGAACTAAGAACGTCAAATAAATGCATAAAAAAAAAGTAGGGAAGAAGATACTCAGCATATTTATGGAACAACAATGGTAGATTGAAATCTCAATTGCATAAGCTTCAAGAACAAGAGATCTTCCTCCGAAAAAAAAAAACTATAAGGTAAATGTTTTGGAGCTAGAGAGTATACAAAGATGCTTTTTTTAAGAAATAACGGCTCCCTCCAGAAAGAAAAAACCCTAAAAACATATAAATAGTCTAACAAAAAGCCCCAAAGAAAACAGGTTGTCAACACCTTTTATGACCATGAAGAAACCCTTTCACGGGAATGAAAGCCAACAGAAAGTTGTAAGTTTCTTCTGACAAGGGTTCACGGGGGTGAAAGATGGGCTTCACCCTCGTGAAGATTAACATGTTTTTGAGTTTAGAGGAGTTTCTTTGCGACCCAAAAGGATATCCTTCTTGCCCGTGAAGCGTGATAGAAGCTAAAATCTTCAAATTTTCATCTTTTTTCATACATCTTTTCTTTCTCCACTTCTTTCATGGTTTATTTCTTTGATCCACTCAACTCATCAACCTAATAACTTTCAAAATCATTCACAATCTACAAAAAACACATAACAATAGCATAAAACCCGTTCCAAATAATAATCCCGATCGTGGTTAGAGATAAATTTGAAAAACAAATAAAGATGCATGGAAAGGGTAATCTAAACACTCTAATGCAATTGAATTGCAAGTAAAACTAACAAAATTAAGTGCATGAAATTCACTTACCAGAAAACAATTTTGCTTGTTGGACAAATCTTGTATGTAATATTTTGGAGTCCATCGACCATATCTTAATTCATTGTCATTAGAGTTAGATTTGGGCTAACGAGAAGTTTTATTAGTTTATCAGAGTTTCGTTTTAGAGTTGTGCAATGCCCAATTCGTGGATGGCCCAGTCGTAGGTCATTTTAACAAGGTACGATCCTAGGAATAACACACGTACGCGATATCGATCACTTTTATACCCATAGGGGAAATCCTTTTAATTAATATCCATGATTTGAAAATCCGCATTAATGTGGTGATCCACATGAACAGATAAAACCTAGTTAAATTACAAAAACAAGCACTAATTTTGATAATCATGAGTGTTCGGACCGATTTGCATTCATTTCAAATTAATAATCTCATGGAACCAAGAAGTTAACAAGCAATAAGTTAACAGTCAAACAAACCTTTCAATAGTCCTAAAAGGACTTGTGGGGAGTAAATCCAAGATATTACCAATTAAACTACCATTTATGATTTGACAAATGCTAATTTAGCTTTACACAATGACACAATTTTAATTGATCTTACGAGCATTCTCCTAAAACTTAAAGGCATCATTCAACAAGAGATAATGCTCACCAGGCATATTGATCAAAGATTTAGTAATGAAATTGGTGATAAATTGTAACACCCTAAAAATAGGGGTAAATTTAAACCTGGATTAAAGCAGAATACGAAGATACTACCATAAATTAATCTCCAAAAAGCAGGGATATAGAAAGGCGTTTACAAATACAACCAAAGAGATGAATATGACAACTTACTAATCTAAACAATTTATAGTATAAATTATAGACAGGTGTCACTATCTCTTCACCAAAAATCATCCTGTTAAAACAAAATATTGTCATGTCTATATTTCACCAAAAATGCTATCCAAAGTCATTTGACTCTCCACTCGATCCCAAAGAGCCCCACCGCTAGCTCGACCTGCTATACATGACATTCAAGAAAAAGTGTTAGGCTAACACCTAGTGAGATCAAACAATGGATAGATAAATCTATTAAAATGGTATTATAAAATATAGCTTTTAACGGTTTCCAATAATTGTCCATCATGTACACTCTTGAAGAGTCCTTTGATAATGGTGGATATCAATTCCATCCGAGTCTTTAGTCCATTTAGACATCAACTCAAACCGGGTCTTTAGTTCATTTAGACATCAACCCAAACCGGGTTTTTAGTTCATCTAGACATCAATCCAAACCGGGTCTTTTGTCACTTTAGACGTCAACCAAACCGAGTCTTTAGCCTCTTTGGACATCAACCTAAACCGGGTCTTTAGCCACTTTGGACATCAACTCAAACCGAGTCTTTAGCCCTATAAGCATACAGGGAATTTCCTCCCACAATCATATGACTTAGGTATGCAATGTCATATGGTCTCACAATATAAATCTACCACAAATTACCATTCAATTATGTAATTCAAGATTGGGTGCTCCTACATGTAGATTTCATGAAGCTCATCGAAATAACGTCAAGTTATCCCAAAATCATAAAAGGAAAGGTTACTCCTTTCTTGCCACAATTCAATATTTCGAGAAGATATAGATCCTTTAATAAATAGAGTCATCCTTCATATTCGTTTCTCACAAAACCTTCAAGATCTCCAAACCTTAGTTTGGCCTAGTTTTTTTTATAAAATTCCATTCATAAGATACATGGGACTAATGTAAACATAATAGTTCCCAACCTTATTTAAACTTCTTCTATGCATGTATTTTAATATTTCTAACTCAAAATCACCCAAACCCTAGAACTTCCCAATTTCAATGTTTAGGTCAAACTCTTCCAAGCCAATTAGGCAAAGTACTTGGGAAAAGTTTAGAAGGTTAAAACACAATGTTTAACATGTATATAAAGCTTTAGAATGTGAATAAACTCACAACTTAGGTTTTGTTAGAAAACCTAGAGAACCCTAGCCAAAGTCTTGAAAAAGCAGATGGAGATGAAAAGCTTTTGATTCCTAGTTTCCACACATTGGTTTGATGATGATTACCCTCTTAAATGCTAAAGGATTTGATCTTTAATGCTCCAAACTTGTAATAAATGAAGTAGGGATGTATTTGGGAGGTTTTTGAGAGAATAAAAAGCTCATGGGAAGAAGTGAGAATGAGTCAAACACCAAAATTCGCGAGTTTAACAGGTCTAGTACACCTGACTACATTGCCAGGCGACAATTACATGTCATTGTAGTCGGGCTCGTACCAAGCCTCGAAATTCGACTTTTTCAACGCCAACACTCCCGATACTCTTAGGGACTCAAAGTAATGATTTTCTATCATAATTCTTACTGATAATAAGTTGTAAAAACGCACGGGTGACAAATACTTACCAAAAATTCCAGGCGTTACATAAATTAAAATATAGAATTAGTGATAAATTAATGATAAAAAACTATAAATTCAACATTTCTATACTTTGTTCATCTTGACTGAATTAAAATACAATACTCTGAAACAGGTAGAGAGTATATATTCGACCAAATATAAATTGCAGAGTAAAATGTAAAAATTAGATTTGATTTACACATCTAAAATACATATTTACGATCTATATTGCTTCTAAAGCTATGGGTTGATTTTCAATTGGTTACATCCCTCTAACATCCTTTAACTGTTTTGCATATCTGAATCAACAAAAATCCAATAGATCACTAACTCGGTTTTCACTTACTAACAAAATAACTTTGATGTACACGATGACACCTTGTTAATTGATCTCACGAGCATTCACCTATAAACTTGAGAGCATCGAGATCCACACAAATAATATTCATCACTATGATATCCTTCATCGGAATTGAGAGAATAACTAGCAACATCATACTAGAATATCAATGCTTCGATGATCCATAGATGTTTTTCTTGCTTTGTTCAAACACCTTCTTCATCATCAGCTTCTTCCACTACTAGCTCTGATGTACAATATTGTTTACTCGTGTGCATCACTCTTCTTGGTAAGAGACTGATATATCAGTCGATGAACATTCGAAGGAATGAGATGGTCGTAGTTGAATGGTGGTGGAGTTGAAATCACTTACAATTGCCATGTTTAAAGGAGAGAGATGGATTCTAGTTTGTTGTAATTGTTAGTATATATATGTGTGTATAAGGCCCATGCCCATGGGCCCATATAGTCTCTATATATAAATCCCTTGTATCTTCTAGGTTAGGTTAAGTTATTCATATTACATTTGTCGTATTGTATGTTTGTTCTCTTAATCAATATATGAAGTCATCAAGCCTTCAGCATATTCATTGTCTCTTTCAATCATCATCATCATCATCATCTTCTAACATGGTATCAGAGCTGTAGGTTTGCTTTCTTTCTTATTGCTGTTTCTATTGTTTCTTCCTTCTCCCTCACTCTCTCGCTCGATCTGCTCCCACCACCGCCATCAACCACAATCGCCGTCGATAGCCATCACTATCATCAGTCGCCTACTGTCACCATCGACCTCACCCTCTCTCTCTCTTTCTCGATCGATCACCATTTGTCGGCCATCCCTATCATATTTCTCTCGATCTGCAATCAGGGACCTTCAATATGGAATTCCAATCGAGTTCCTTCAAAGTTTTGCGCTAGACACTCGTAGCGCAAATCAAAGGTTTACGCCAGACACTCGTAGCGCAAAGTGTTATTTTGCGCTAGACACTCGTAACGCAAATCTGAAGTTTTGCGCCAGACACTCGTAGCGCAAATTTGAAGTTTTGCGCCAGACACTCTTAGCGCGAACTGTTATTTTGCGCCAGAGACTCGTAGCGCAAAGCGTTATTTTGCGCCAGACACTAGTAGCGCAAATCTGACGTTTTCGCGAACTGAACTGTTTCTCGTCACATACATGGCTGCCAATCTCAGTCACTCAAATCCCATTTCGGTTGTTTTCAATGGTAGCAACTACATCCTATGGCATCACCATATGACAATTCTGCTAAAATCCCATGGGCTTTACACCTATGTTACTGATGCATCCAAACTTCCAGTTCAGGCAGCAACTGAGAATGCTGTTGATTTTGCAAAACGCATGAATGAGTGGGACATCAATAATGCTCGTATTCTGGGTTTCATTAATGCCTCCACTACTCCTGAGATCAACCAACAATTTCTTGGCTATGTCACCGCCAAAAGTCTCTGAGATTTTCTCGCCAAGCGGTACACGTCATCGGGCCTATCTCATCAGTATCAACTGTGGACCACCTTTTAGAACAAACGCCAGCTTCTTGATCAATCCGTAAACTCTTATATCTCTGAAATGCAGTCTCTCAGTGATCATATAAGTCTTGGCGCACCACAATTTTTTGATGAAACGGCTCAACAATTCACAGCCTACTTCAACCAGCTACATTTGAGCACCATTCTGATGGGTCTTACTGATAAATTTGAGAATGTTCGTGTTTCTCTTCTTCATAGGCAGCCACTACCCACTCTTGAAGAAGCCATATCAGAATTGTTAAGTGAAGAAACCCGTCTTCACATGCATTCATCGATGCCCGCTACTGATAGCGTCCTCTACACGTCTCATCCCAAGTCCAAAGGTAAATGGACCAACAACAACCATTCCAAATCTGTGGGAAAGACGAACACATCTGAGTGTGCCTTTTGCCACTCTACTGCTCATCTTCTCCTTGATTGTCCTATTCGCAAGTGCCGTCGGTGTGGCATCACTCATCCACGCCATTATGAGTCTGATTGCCCTAAGAACTCAAAGAACACTGGCCCTCAGAACCGGACTCACGCTGTTGTTGGGTCTACTATCGCTGATAACGAGGTTTCTCTAGTCTCCTCACCTGACCTCATGGAACTGATGCGTCGCAATCAGGAACTCATGGAGCAGATCATGTCTGGTGCTATGGGTATGAATTCTCAACACTCAACTGCATCAGGTAACTCATGGCTTTTTGACTCTGGGTGTTGCAATCATATGACTCCCTGTACTGATGGTTTTGTTTCTAAGAAACCACCTCAGCATTTTACGTCAGTACGAACTACTGACAATACTGGCCTACTGGTATCTTTTAGTGGAAATGTCTCCACTCCTCATATACAATTACCGGATGTTCTAAATGTTCCGAAACTATCTCTGAGCTTAGTTTCGATTGCGCAGCTTCTAGAATCTAATCTGATCATTTTATTTCATTCTTCTGTTTGTGTTGTATAGGATCTAAAGACCAAGCAGATCCTTGGACTCGGCCGTAAAGTTGGACAGATGATTGAAGTGGTCTACCTTCGTCTTCCATTACCCTCTTCAAGTCTTGTTGCCTCAGTTTCCAGCACTTCTTCCTTTGACTTGTGGCATGCCCGACTAGGTCACTTATCTCTAGCCAGAATAAAATCATTAGCTAATTTAGGGGTGTTAGGAAATTGTGTGTCAACTGACAATATTTCTTGTTTATCATGAAAACTTGGAAAACATCATGCTTTATCTTTTAAATCAAATGAGTTTAATTCTACTTCTCCTTTTGATCTTATTCATTCTGATGTATGGGGACCAGCACCACATCAATCCATGGGGAGTGCTCGATATTTTGTTATTTTTATTGATGATCATACACGTTTCACATGGATATATCTCATGAAACTTCGTTCGAAGCTACCTAAAATTTATATTATATTTGCTCGGATGATTCACACCCAATTCTCAAAATCTATAAAGATTCTTAGAGCTGATAATGCTATGGAATACAAAGAGTCCTCTCTTCTCTCCTTTCTTCAATCTCAGGGGACTCTCTCTCAGTACTCCTGTCCCGGCACATCTCCTCAAAATGGTCGTGCAGAACGCAAACACTGTCATATACTTGATACGGTTCGCACTCTTCTCATTTCTGCTAAATGTCCAGAACATTTTTGGGGTGAAGCTGCTTTCACTGCAGTTTATACTATCAATCGTCATCCTACTCCCATTCTTAATAATAAGTCTCCTTATGAGGCTCTTCATGAGGTCTCCCCTGCCTATGAACTTCTAAAAGTTTGGGGTAGTTCTTGCTTTGTTCAGTTATAACCTCATAAACATACCAAACTTGAACCTCGCTCCAGACTTTGCTGCTTCCTTGGATATGGTATTGCGCACAAGGGTTATCGCTGTTGGGATCCTATCTCCCAGTGTCTTCGTATATCTCGTCACGTCACCTTCTGGGAACATGTTCCTTTTTCTTCTATATCCAAGTTTCGTGAGTCCCCTAACTTCACCGCTCCGTTCTTTACTAATGCTTCCGTCTCATTGGACTCACTCCAATCTGACATCATATCGTCTCCGCCTATTGTTCAAACACCTTCTGAATCTGCCTCTCCTTCAGAGTCTCCTGCCCCTACACCGCCTGCCTCTCCTAGTTTTCCTGATCAACATCAATCATCTGCTCTATCCGCACAGCCAACATCTGAGTTGCCTGCTGAGTCTTTGGCTCCTGGAACGTCTCAATCTCCGAATGTTAGACGATCAGATCGGGTAAGACAAGTTCCTTCTCATCTCCGTGATTATCATGTTTATGCTACTCTGCTGTCCAATCATGAACCTACTTCCTACAAGGAAGCCTCCTCTAATCTTGATTGGCAGAAAGCTATGGACGAGGAACTTCAGTCTCTTGACAAAGCTCAGACATGGGACTCTATCCCTCTTCCACGGGGTAAGTCACCCATTGCTTCCAAATGGGTGTTCAAAATCAAGACAAAATCTGATGGCTCTATCGATCGGTACAAAGTTCGCCGGTGGCCAAGGGCTTCAATCAAGAGTACGACATTAACTATGAGGAGACATTTGCACCTGTTGCTCGAGTCACTTCTGTTCGCAGTCTCCTAGCCATCACAACTACCAAACAATGGCCTCTCTTTCAGATGGATGTTAAGAATGCCTTCTTGAACGATGACTTATCTGAGGAAGTCTACATAACACCTCCTCCAGGCGTTCGACTTCCACAAGGTCATGTTTGTCGTCTTCAGAAGGCTCTTTATGGACTCAAGCAAGCTCCGCGAGCTTGGTTTGAGAAGTTCTGTTCCATAGTCACCTCTTTGGGTTTCTTACCCAGCAACTACGATTCAGGACTGTTTACTCGGACCATTGAGACTGGCACAATCTTACTTCTTTTGTATGTGGATGATATGATTATTACTGGCAGTGACTCTACAGGCATAGCTCATCTCAAGACATCTCTCAGCTCCTGTTTTGAGATGAAGGACTTTGGTTCTTTACACTATTTTCTTGGTCTTGAGGTGCTCTCAGACTCATCGGGAATTTATCTTTGTCAAGCCAAATACACCTCAGATCTCTTGTTAAAAGCTGGGATTACTGACAACAAAACTGCATCCACTCCTCTTGAGCACAACCTTCATTTGGCTCCGAATGTTGGACCCCCTCTGCGTGATCCTACTTTGTATCGACAGTTAGTGGGGTCACTTGTCTACCTGACAGTGACTCGACCTGACATTGCCTATGTTGTTCATACAGTCCGTCAGTTCATGTCTGCACCCTGTTCAGATCACTATGCTGCAGTCCTTCGCATCCTTCGATATTTAAAGGGGACTATATTTCACGGTCTTCATCTTACATCCGCATCATCATTGACTTTGCGAGGATTTTCTGATGTTGATTGGGACAGTGACATGACTGATCGTCTCTCCACTACCGGCTACTGTTTCTTTCTTGGAGACTCACTCATATATTGGAGGAGCAAGAAACAATCTCTCACAGCTCGATCCAGTACTGAAGTTGAGTATCGCGCACTCGCTGACACGGCTCAAGAATTTGTGTGGTTACGCTGGATACTCTCTGACATGGGGGCTCTTCAACATTCTCCAACTCCATTGTGGTGCGACAACAACAGTGCGATTCAGATCGCTCACAATGACGTCTTTCACGAGCGAACGAAGCATATTGAAATTGACTGTGATTTTGTTCGTCAACACGTGACTCGTCAGACTATCCAACTTCTTCCTATTTCAACTATTGATCAACCGGCCGATATTTTCACTAAAGCTCATCTACCAGGACGGTTTCGTGATCTTGTTTCCAAACTCCATCTGGCTCATTCTTCTCCCGATTGAGTTTGAGGGGGGATGTTAGTATATATATGTGTGTATAAGGCCCGTGCCCATGAGCCCATATAGTCTCTGTATATAAATCCCTTGTATCTTCTAGGTTAGGTTAAGTTATTCATATTACATTTGCCGTATTGTATGTTTGTTCTCTTAATTAATATATGAAGTCATTAAGCCTTCAGCATATTCATCGTCTCTTTCAATCATCATCATCTTCTAACAGTAATGATGAATGGTTATGAGGTTTGAAGTGATATTGAGCAGATTTTAAAATTTAATGGTGGTGTACGGACGACTATTTGGTAAATTTACGATAGCTTTGAGTGTATGTACTTTTTGAATATTCTGGTGTAAAGGGGTCGTTGGATCATCTCTTTGGTCTCTTTACACATAGGTTTAACTAAAAACAATAATTAAAATTTTAAATAGATAACCGTCAAACTTTACAATAATAAATATAACTTTCAATATATAAAATACAACTTGATAATGCACATTTAACCCATATATATGTGCTCAAAGACACTAACCATTTCATTTAATAATATTAAATAAATCGTTGCGTTTAGAGTACATACGTATATTGTATTTTCAAAGAAGTTGTATGGCGTTGTTTATGGAGGACTCTTCAGTGCTCCAAATGTCGATAATATTAGAGATAAGAATTGAAAAAATAGACCGTTGAAAGGTGTTCCATGACGTCTGTCTTAGTAGTTCATATTGACTCGTGAATCAATGACAGATGCTTTTTCTAAGATATTTTTATAATTATTTTTAAAAGGTGTGACGTATTGTGGACCTTGAAAAACCAAGTTTTTTTTTTAATAAATAGCACAACTTGCTTGAATTTATCTTTATGAGTATAATGCACGTCGAAATTCTTATCACATAACATCTGCTTTTACAAAGTGAACATAGAAGAAAAAAAAGATTATTTGCCAATTGCCATCAGCTTTTATGATCTTTGTGTCTTCCTCCATTCTCCATTTTTATAATGTCTGCTTTTATATTGTCTAGTCTCGACGTTGGAATAAAATTGTGTTGGATACACATCATGATTCTTCTCCTATAATGTCTGCTTTTAGACCATCCACATCCCTGCAATTCATTTACACTTTCAATTGTGTCACATCAGCTTTTGCAATTAGCACCCACAACCCTGCAATTCATTTACACTTTCAATTGTGCCACATCAGCTTTTATAATTACCTTTTTAATTCTTTGTTTTAATTTAATGTAAATATAAAATTTAATATTTAAATTTATTTTACTATATTTTATTTAAAAATAACATATATATATACATAGATTTTCTTTTAAAAAAGAATAAATTAGTTAATTAAAAAACAAATTAGTATTATTAATTTATAAAATGCATTACTTTGTAGTTTGTATAATAGTTAGTTTATGTAAATAATTAAAAAAAAAGGGAATAAGAAATATGGGTTAGTGGCCAGGTGGCTTGCAAAGGGAATTGCAAGTTTTGCAATTCATTTTCCTATGTGGCACTATGATATCTGACAACTCAACTTTGCAATTGGAATTGCAATCCCTTAGTGGATGCTCTTAGAAAAATAACATTTGCCTTTGGAAATTAGGATCCTCTTTGGGCTATTATCCATTCACATGCACAAGAAGTTGCAAAAGAAACTCCGCTTTAAATTTAGATCATCATCAAGCCTCGATTTGAAAGAAAATGTAATTGTTAAATAAATATATTGTTTGAACAAATAAAATTTAATATTTTAACGTGACATTTAAGAAAAATAATTAAATTTCTTCCTGAGCATTCTATGTGGAGAGGGACGGACGATGGCGAGAAATTACGACACAAGTAAAACGTCTTCTCAATGAGCCATGGTGATGCTCAAGTCAGGGATAAACATCAAAATACTGAGTTTAAATTGTAAATCACGTTTAAATGATTAATTAGTTTCAAATTTGTTATGAAAAATAATGTAATGAGTTTAGCAAGTTTCCATAAACTAAAATATTATTGAAGATTAAGTAATAATAACTTTATTTTATTAAATAAGAAGAAATGTATTATTATAATATTAGAATATAACTAGAAACGTACTTGCGCAATGCAACGAGATACATCACGATTTTAATGTTTCATTTTATCTTTTTGTCGATTTACAGTACGATTTTGAATGACTTTGAGAAAGTGATAATGTTTTTTTTTATAAATTTGTTTGATTTAGGCTTAATAATATAATATTTTTTATATAAAAAATTAAGTATTTTGTTAGAATTCAATGATTATCTTATATATTTTAATGACATTTAGAAAAAATAATCAATTACATATTAATAATATAATTAAAACAAAATTATAATAATATAATATATTAATTAATAGTGATACATTAAAAGATCTGCATAAAAGGAAGGTCATGCACATACCAAATTGGTGGGTGTTAGAAGTCTGCAGTAGTAATATGTATCTTGTGTTTTGATATTTGTAAATTAAAAGATTTTTAAAATTTTGCATAAAATGATGGTACCTTGTGTCTAATAATTTATATTTAAGAGTTTTTTTTATCCGTGCTTTATAATAACCAATATGGTTCAAAAAGATTTGATATTAAAAAAGGAAATTGACCAAATTAGCTAATCTTCCCAATCAATTTCACTTTTCATTCACTTTGCAACCAATTTTTCATTTTAACCAGAGTTTATGTAAATGTCTTACGCATTTACATAAAGCCTATTTTCAAATTAAAATAAAAGGAAAAAAATTCCTTATACAAGCTCTTTCCGCAGTAATTTGAATCCTTGTGCAGAATTTGAATCCTTGTGCAGAATTTGAATCCTTGTTGAGAATTTGAATCCTAATACAAAAAATATATTTTTTTTCTTTTTTTTAATTTGAAAATCAAGTTTACATAAATATTTAAGATATTTATGTAAACTTTGACTAAAATGAAAATTCAATTGAAAAGTAACTAAAAATTGAATTTAATTAGGAAGATGGCCTATTCTAAACAATTTTCTTATTAAAAATCTATCAATTTGGTATTATTTTTGGTGCGGAGGGTGGAGATGCCAGTTTTTGCATGTGGAAAAATTGACTACTTGTTTTGTGAGTGTAAGTTTGAGGGCTTTTTGATAATTTTATAGTGGCAAAGAGTGTGTATCCATTTGATGTTGTGGACCATTACCTTTACAAATATCTAAAGTGTTAAGTATAGCGGATGTGAATTAAACTTCGACGTTAATTTTGTAAAAAACGGTAGTAATTCTGTATTATAAAATCCCGAACATTACAATTCCAAAAAGAAACCAAAATTGTTATGAGAATCATTGTCAACAAAAATTGCTAAATAAAAGAACAAATTGTGTTTGATTTCATTTACGCATCTAAAATACATATTTACGATTTTTTTAGCTTTTACATCTATGGTTGTTAAATCTCTCTCATATCCATTTCTTTATCGATCTCTATCAAAAGACTCTAAACTAATTCACAGAATAAATGAAACATGTTGTACACGATAATGCTATTTTCTTCCATGTTACAAACTTCGACCTAAAACTTGAGAGCTTTGACATCCATACTAATAATATCCATCACCATGGTCATTTCCTTCATCGAAATTCAGCGAATAACTAACAACATCGTACCCAAATATCAATGGCTTGGATGATCCATATATGCTTTTCTTGCTTTCTTCCACCAATTTCTTCAGCAGCTTCCTCCACTTCTGACTCCGACGTACACTCTTGTTTGCTTGTGTGTACTGTTCTTGGTGGGAGGAGACAGATGAAATCGATGAACATTCAGAGGAGGTAGACAATCTCCCCTAAATGGTAGTAATAGGGTTGAAATCAATTGCAATGACCATTTTTGTAGAATAGGGATAAGTTATTGTTTGTTGTGAGTAACTGTGATGATGAATGGAAATTTGAAGGCAACGATTGCAACATTTATGGTTGGTCCAAGGGGACTATTTGGTAATTTTACACGGCTATTAGAATGTGTAACTATAAGTTGTTGGTGTAAAGGGATCGTTAAATCGTCAACTAAATGCTTTTGTGGTGATATTGAACGTTATATGTAACTTTTTGAGAGATTAAGTTCATGTGGCCACATATAGTCGACCATGACCACTCAAAAATCATGCTTTTAATTTAATTATTTTAATGTTAAAGTTGCAAGAGTTAGTTTTATAATATTCGGTATAAGTAAGATTTAACTTTTTTAACATTAAAATAATCTAAATTATAAGAAACATGTAAATGGTTGATGAAAGAAAATAACAAACTTTGAGAGTGATGCAAAATTATCAAGTTAGGGGTCATTTACCTAATACTTATTTGGTAATTGTTTATCATAACAGTTGTATCCTTCTTTACATTATCAGGTAATATTTTTCGGTCATCAAAATTGATTGTTGGTCAGTTTTTTCACCAGGTAATAATTAATCCCTCAACTATCGGATAAAATTTTCGGTCACTTCCATGTTCACCCGGTAAGATAAGTGACATGATAAACACTTACCTGATAAATGTTTGGTAAATGGCCTTTTAGTATTTTGAAGCCATTAATCATATGATTCAGATAAATAAACGTTACAACAATCACTCTGAAAGCAATAGTCAAACACCTATTGGACCATAAGTTTGCTCCCGATTGTTATAATTGTTATTACAACTTTTTTTAATATCAAATTATATGTTTTTGATAGGGTGAACTGTATCATGTTTGTTCTTTTTATAACTTGTACCAACCAACAAATATAATTGATATGGAAAATTATATACCGTGTACCAATCAATTATATTTGGTACCAAGTTTTTTCGATTGGTACATGATGTTGGTATTGGTTGCGTACCAACATTGCAAAAGGTTGAAATCAAATTATAGTATTCAATCAAACAAGAAAAGTTGATCGAAGTTACAATGTTTAATAGTCTATAATTGAAACCTAATACAAACATTTAAATAAGGGTGTTTCCATATATCTTTACAAAACAAACAATTTTCAATAGTTGATTAGATTAAATACTAAATTAATAATTAATAATTAATAATTAATTAAACAATAAAGTTGGTATGGAACAGTAGTAACGTGGTAGATGATTTCACATACCATGTACAAAGAAAGTTAATATACTTGGTACAGTAGTACATACCAATTTAAATAAACCGACATCTTTTTTCAAGTTCATGTTATGATCACAATACACATCAAAACTCTTATCCTGAAACGTCTACTGTTACAAAAGAATTTGGAAACAAAAACGTCTTTGGTCTTTGTCTTTCAAAAATCTTTTTGTCGCTCAATCCATTCTCATACATGAAAAGGTGCAAAGAAAACGCCTTTGAATTTACGTCATTGTCATGTCTTGATATGAGAAGAAAACCCGTTTATAGGATACATGTTATGACTCACGTTCTATAACATCTACTTTTACAAAAAACAACGTAAAAGAAAATAACATCATTACTTTTCATCTTTTTGGAGCTTTGTTTGGCCATTATTCATATGCATACACGAAATGGCAAATGAAAATACGCTTTGAATTTACAGTCATTATCTGGTTTGATATGGAAAGAAAAATAGATTGTTGGAAAAATATCTTGTAAGCAATATTTTGGAGTCTAATAGACCATATCTTAATTTATTGTCACTAGATTAGGTTAGGGTTAACCAGGAGATTCATTAATTAATCAAAGATTCGGGAATTACTTTATTTTTGGACTGTGCAATGCCCAATTCTTGGATGGGCTTGTCATAGCTCGTTTGAGCAAGGTCTGATTAGACATACATACACACATGATCTCTATCACTTTTCCACCTATTAAGGTAAATCCTTCTAATATCCATGATTTCGCTAATCTGCATTAGCAAGCTCCTAATTGACTTACATGTTCAAATAAAACCTACTTGAATTATACAAAAACAAACGCTAATTCTGGCAACCGTAGGTGTAACACCTCGGAATTTTGAGCCATGTAGTCCCCTTTAATTCGTTAAGGATTTGTATGGTCATTAAAGCCTCGTGGAGTTTCTATTTGTAATTATGAAGTATATGATTATTCTCTATCGTTGTACTCGTATAAAGACTTAGGACATAGTGTGTACGTCGTGGGTCAAGGATTCCAGAATTGAAATCGGCAAATCAAAGGGGCAGAGCACCGGGGTGAGAGTGCCCCGCGAGATTGCCATTGGCACTCTCACGGTGTCAATGTCGCCTGGAGCCACCCACTTCGGTACAAACGGGGCGATTGTGCCCGGCGAGATTGTCATGGCACATTTGCAAAGGGCATAGTCCCTAGCCTAGGGTCGGCCACGATATAGTCTGGGCGAGTATGCTCTGTGACTGTGTCATGGCATTGTCTCGGTGGCAATTTCATTGAGGCCTGCGCAGGCATTAAAGGGGCCCGACGCGTTTTTTGAAGGGATTCACTCCCACAATCTGATTTTGATAAACGACTCTCTCTTTGGACGATTTTTGACCTAACCTCATCTCTCCTCATTTGATTCTTATTGCAAACCCTCAAATCTTGGTAGTTGCTCAACATTTATTCCTATTATCACCTAGCAGGAAGATCTCAAGACTTCAAGACCTCAAATCCCCACCAAATTTAGAGTTCTAACATTTCTAAGGTTTTTACTTACAAACCCTATTGGTGAAACCTATGTGTTATATTAATCTTAAATATGATTATGTTATGATCTTCACTATATTTGATAGTTTTCTACATGCTTAAAATATTCAGGTGGTAGTTAAAAAGGAGAGTTTTTGACCTAAAATGTGATGACTCATTCTAAGCAAGAAAATGATTGGGTAGAACTCTAAAACATGAGAATGAGAAATGTTACTTTATTTATGTGTATCCATGTATTAGGACTCAAAGATGGGAAAGATGATAATATGGGAACTATGAACAAGTGGTTTGATGTGTTGGAGTGACATTTGTGTTATATATTGTCGATATGATGCATATTGGGTTATTGTTGCATCCTAAGTTGTTTTGTGCACATATATATATATATATATATATATATATATATATATATATATATATATATATATATACATATCCATGGGTTTGAGACCAAATTCCTTATGCACGAGGATAGGGATTGTGTCAAGATCGAAATTCAAACAAGAATTTAACACACACTTAGAAACTATGTTAAAGGAGTCGCGGAAAAACACTTTAACAATAAATCAATGGAACAGTATCAGAATGAAAATCACAAGTTATATTGATTTAACTTAATGATTACAAACAAAACCTCAATCTGTTGAACAGACTCAACAGACGTTCAATACTTCTCTATTGAAAGGACTTCTAAGAACCTTGAGGTTAATTCTCTCTAAAAACAAACATATATCAAAAACTGTATCAAAAACTACTATCTTTCTAACAAAGACTTCTATATTATATATACAAACCTGATTACAAGATAATTATCAAAACAAAATTGATCTTCATAATCCATTCCATAATTATCTTCGTCTTTATCTCCAGCTCCTAATCTTTCGTTCCAAGTCATTATCTTCATAAGCAGCATTAACTTCATCCTTATCTAGCAGCATTAACATCCTCAGCAGTACTAACTATGCTTGCAGTAGTCATTCTTCAGCAGTACTAACTACTAGCAGTACTAACTCTCTAAGCAATACTAACTATTCAAGTAGCAGCACTAACTTTTCAAGCAGTAATCTTTCATCTTGCAGTAGTAATGTTACAAGCAGTAGTAATACCTTTCAAGTAACAGTAGTATCCATCCTTAGCACATTCAGACCCAACAATCTCCCCCTAACTTAACTTTTCAGAATGAGAAGTTAAGTTCTTCAGCATAAGGTCTTCATGATGCTTTCAAAACTGCAACTTTAATTCCCAAGATTTGGATCCAGTCCCAGACTTTGATTAATGGTTCTTCTGACCACAATCCTTGCCATTTCAGAACCTGTAGGGCAGACCAACTTTGCATTCAGCATCCCTTGCAGCTTTGCCTTGCTGTGGTCATACACCTTATCCACCAAGAAGTACTCATGATAGCTTTTGTCAATTGTGATCATGTAAACTCCACAATTTTCAAATAGCATCCAATAATCAATATTTTTAAATCCATACTCATGATGTAAATCTTTGATCCTGTACTGCACTCTTTCAGGCTCAAACATCATGCATAAGTACTCCATGGAAATCTTGATTAAGCTCATTTCAGTCCCTTGCAACACAGACTCATACAGTTTTATTCCAACTTTGTACATTTCCTCCAAGTCAGCTCTGGAACAACTTCTGATCACTTTTCCCCAAGTTGCATAAACCTCAAACTGATCACCCATTCTTTTGAATCTAAAATATTCTTTTCTGTTTTCCTTCAGAATATCCCAAAAGATAATTTCTGGTGCTTTCATAGAGATAGGGTCAGCTTGCACTGGTTCTTCATCTGTCAAAGTCATGTACAAATGGAACTGCTCATTAGATTGTTGATTGGACTGCTCTTGATTCTGCTCGGGCTCTGCTGAAGGTGCAACAGTAGGTTCTGCTTCTGCTTTTTCACTTTCATTCTCCTTTTCAACTTCTTCAATTCTTGGCCTCTTTGCCTGTTTCTTGGTAGCAATAGATTTCTTTCTTTTTATAGCTCCAATTTTCTGAGCTAAGGTTTCTTCGTTCTTTACTTCTTCCTTGTCTTTGATAGGAGTGCCTTCTTCACTGTCAGGGAAAGGCTGTTGTATGTTGAGATCATGTCTTTCTTTCAACTTTCTTTCAACCTCAACCCTTTGAATGAAATCCCCTTGTAGCTTGGCCATTTCCTTCTTATACAGTTATTCTATTCTGCCATAAGACATGTTGGTAAACATCCCTTCTTTGATTCCAACAGACCCTTTCAGGAAGTTGATCATCTTTCTTCTTTCTTGATTGGCCAGGAATGTCTTTGAAGGTTGTCTTTGTCTTGTCTTTAATGTCAGCCTTTGCCTTGATGCCTTCTTTGTAACTTTCTTAGCAGCAGCAGCAGCAGTCTTCAAACTCTTTTGAAATTCTTCATTAAGCTTTGTAGACAATTCTAAAGCAATCTCTCTGTCTTTTGCAGATTGGATTTCTTCTTCTTTTTCCATCTCTTCTTGCAGTTTCTTTGCTAACTCTTCATCCAAATCAATCTGTTTCAGCTTCTTCATTGATTTCTCAGACTCAACCACTTTCTCTTTCCCTTTCTTTTTGATCTCTTCCTCACTGATCTTCTTCTTTTTCTGTTCTGATCCTCCTTCTTTAATGACCACTCCCTTAGCCTTTTGAGTGGCCTTGGGAGTGTCATTCTTTCCCTTCACTAGAGTCTCTGCAATTGCTATTTCCTCTGCAGACATACCTGTTTCAGCTGCAACTTTCTCTGTTTCTACTACTGTTGTTACTACTTCTGGTGTAGTTACTGCTGCTGATGTAGTTTCTACTTCTTTTGCAGTTACTGCTGCTGGCTCAGTTACTGCTTCTTTCACACTTTTAGCACCAATCTCTCTTTCTTTTTCAACACTAGTCTCCCCCTCAAACTGAACTTTCATCCTAACAGGGCTTTGCTTTTCAACTTCAGCTTGACTCTCCCCCTTTTTGGAAGCATCATGAGGAATGCTCCTTTTTTTTCAATACAAACTGTGTTCTTTTCTTTTTGTGCACCAACTTAAGAACCATCTTTTTGAGTTTAGCAATCTGCCCCTGTTGGGAGATAATCACCTTTTGCATTTCCTTTATTTCTGCACCCTATTTGAGTACATCCAGGTTGACATTGGCAATAGTTTCCATCAATTCCTCATAGTTATATCTGTCCTCACCTCCTTTGGGTGTGTTGACCACCCTTGAAGGATCCTTGGAGCTTTTAGTAGAGGCCTTCTGCCTAGCAGAAGCACCTTCTACCCCCGTGGTTTCTTGGCACCTGGGACCTTTGGATGATTGCTCATCTAAAGTTGCCGTGGGGAAGGTCTTAGAGATGTTCACACTATCCTGTCCTACACCTTGTGCAGAAACAGTAGTGTGAGCCTTTCTACCCACATGCTCATCATTCTCCTTATAGAGCACCTTCTTGGGGTTGGGAGACACCCCTATGGTTTCCCTTTGGATATTCTCTGATGGGGAATGCTCCATCAGAGGGCTTGTAGGCTTTGGGGGTGAAGATACAAGAAGGGAAGGAACCTTCTGTACCTTTTTCCTTATATATGTTTTGGTGATTGGGGATATTGGCTTGATAATAGGGATCTAAGGATTAATGGAACTGAATGGTGTGGGTAGGTCATCAGTTGGGTGGTCAGATGTGGGCTGTGACCCTGATGCCTCACCATGGGAAAGAGACACACCCATCATTGTAGAGAACAATGGAGTGTCTTGGCCAGAAAAGTCCTTGGAAGGCCTTTTCATGTTTGAGAACACCTTCCCTTTGGGAGGTTTTGGTACATACACCTCATTAGAAGAGGGTAAATCCGTCAATTCATTAATTAGTACTTCTTGCACAAATCTTCGATACATATAAAAGCTTTTGGATTTGGTATCCAGATTTGACATTAAATCATTGAAGATCATTTGAGAAAAATTAAACTTTCTAGAGGTAGCTAAGCAGACTAGAGCATAAGCTAAGGTACTGCTGAACTCACTCCATCCAGTTGTTTTTCGTGAAATGCAGTGTTGTAGGGTATGAACAAAGAATCGCCACTGAGGTGAAAATTTGTTCTTGTAAAACTTATATACATCAGTGGGACCTTCATACCCATACGACTAAGAACTTGGAAGAGATCTTCCTTAGGAAGAGAGGTAATACCTGAGGCATCATCTAATTGAAGATGAATGCGTATGTTGTCCTCTGATATGGTAATGGGTTTATCACAAACCCTTGATTGGATTACCTGCCTTCCTTCCACAGTTTGGATTGAGGCATTTGCCCAGAACTGTCATAGATGTTCCACATAGATTGTGGGATTGACAGTGAGGGCATAGGCAATGTGCGACGATTTGAGGAAATCCACAATCAGATGAAAACCCTCAGCCTGTTTGGGTTTTTGCAGCATAGCAACCTCATTGTGTTCATCAAAGAATTCTAGTCCTGCCATCGTTCTGATTGATTCTAGGGTTCAAATCACAACTAGGGTTTACACTGGTAAGCAAGAAATCGAGAGAGAGAGAAAGAGAAGCAATGGAGGTTCAAAGATCCGTTTGTATTTTGGCGGTCACAAAGGGTATTTATATGTGGAGGGTTTCAGTTAGAAGCAGTACTAAGTTCCCTAGCAGTATTAACAAGCCCGCAGCATTAACTCATATTAGCAGTAGTAACACATACTGGCAGTATTAACACAGACTAGCAGTATTAACACATACCAGCAGTAGTAACACTGATTAGTAGTAGAAATAAGTCAAGCAGTAGTAACTTTGCACTGGCAGTATAAACCACCTAGCAGTAGTAACCATACTTAACCATATTGGAACAAACATCATGAGTAATATACAGAGCAGTATTAATTGAACTAAAAGTACCAAGTATCCAATTAAAGCAATCTGAAACACTTAAACACACAAGGTTAACAGCACCATGCACAATATAATATGAGAAAGTAGAAGGAATCTATATAGAAATGGTACATAAAGAAAATCAAAAGATGCTTATTCAGTGTTTATCATGCCCACACTTATGACCAAGAATGTGAATCTACCCACATCAAAAGCTTTGGTGAATAGATCAGCAAATTGGTTACTTGTGTGTACTTTCACAACCTGAATTAGCTTCTTTTCATTGCAGTCTCTAATGAAATGGTACCTTATTTCTATATGCTTGGTTTTTGAGTGCTTCACTGGATTATTAACAATGCTTATGGCACTGTTGTTGTCAATGAAAATTGGAGTGTGCATAAAGGTAACACCATAGTCCAGCATCTGATTTTAAATCCATAGCACTTGTGAGCAGCAGCTTGCAGCAGCTATGTACTCTGCTTCAGTTGTAGAGGTGGACATTGTGGTTTGCTTTTTACACTGTCATGACACTAGTCTTGCACCCAAAAACTGACATCCTCCTGAGGTAGACTTTCTATCCAAGTTTGCACCACCCAAATCACTATCAGAATAAGCAAGTAGATCAAATGGTGAGTCATGAGGATACCAAAGACCCAACCTAGGTTGTCCTTTGAGATATCTGAAGATCCTCTTGATTGCTTGAATATGTGATTGCTTAGGTCTGACTTGAAATCTAGTACACACACAGACAGCAAATATAATATCTGGCCTTGAAGCTGTTAGATACACGAGGGATCCAATCATAGATCTATAGTGATGAACATCTACATCCTCCCCCTCAAGATCTGCAGTGATCTGTTTGTGTGTTTCCATGGGTGTGCTTGCAGGCTTTGAATATGAAAATCCAAATTTGGTGAGTATATCCTGCACATACTTGGATTGACTGATGAAGATACTATCTGTCTTCTGTTTAACCTGTAGCCCAAGGAAGAATGTAAGTTCACCCATAGAGCTCATCTTGAATCTTTTGTGCATTAGCTCCTCAAACTCCTTGCACATATAATCTTTTGTGGATCCAAAAATGATGTCATCCACATAGATCTGCACAAGTAGGATGTCCTTCTTCTTCCTTTTGATGAACAAAGTCTTGTCTATTATTCCCCTTTCAAAACCATTTTCCAAGAGATAGGTAGACAGAGTGTCATACCATGCTCTTGGTGCTTGATGTAGTCCATAGAGTGCCTTCTTTAATTTGTATACTCTGGCAGGATAGTTAGGATTTTCAAACCCTGGAGGTTGACAAACATATACTTCTTCATCAATTGTTCCATATAGGAAAGCACTCTTGACATCCATCTGATAAACTCTGAACTTCATGAAAGAAGCATAGGCTAGAAACAGCCTAATTGCCTCAATTCTGGCTACTGGAGCAAATACTTCTTCATAGTTTATTCCCTCTTCTTGTATGTACCCTTGTGCCACAAGTCTGGCCTTGTTCTTTATTACTATTCCTCTTTGATCTTTCTTATTCCTGAAGATCCATCTTGTGCCAATTGCTCTGTGTCCTTTTGGAAGATCCACCAGATCCCATACATCTTGCAGCACAAACTGCAGCAACTCCTCTTGCATTGCTTCTATCCAGCTTGGGTCTTTCATTGCATCATAAGCCTTTTTGGGCTCAATCTGGGATAGAAAGCAAGATAACAAGTCTGTTTGTAGGTCTTTCAATCCCCCTAACTTGCTTTGTTGCCTTGTGATCATTGGGGAATTAATGTCACCAATCACCAATTGAGGAGGATGATTCTTCTGAGTTCTTGTAGCATTGACAACCTCTTCATTAAGATTTGCTTCAAGGTTGGTGTCATTCTTTTCTGGAGTGCTTCCACCATACACTGAAGAACTTTCATCATCAGTGTCCTCTTCTGACAGTATGGGCATCTCAGGACCTGTATTTCCTGAATTATGAGCATCCTCTTTATCACTCTTATTCTCTTCATCACCTTTGTCATCTTCATCTGCTTTAGCATCTTCATCTTGATCAGAATCTTCTGATTCTGAATCATCTTTCTTTTCTTGCTGGCAAAATTCAACAGGATCTGCTGTAGGTATTGGAAACAGCACAAACTCTGAACTCTGTGCTTGTACCTTTTCTGAGCTTGTTCCTGCATTTTGCACATTACTAAAACCCAATGCATTAGTTAGTGAATCAATGTCAAACAACCAATCAGGACCTGTACCAATTTGATTTGGTGTGTTCTCATTGCATTTGACATTGTCACTTTCCTCTATAATCCTTGAACAACTATTAAATACTCTATAAGCCTTACTCTGAAATGAGTATCCAACAAGAAATCCATCTTCAATTTTGCTTTCAAACTTGCCTAAGTGGGATTTGGTGTTGAGAATAGTGCAAGGACACCCAAAAGGTTTGAAAAAGCCAATAAAGGTTTCTTCTTGTTAAAAAGTTCATAAGGTGTCTTGCCTTTAGATTTGACTACTAGAACCCTGTTTTGGACATAACAGGCAGTATTAACTGCTTCTGCCCAGAAAGTAATTGGTAACTTTGAATCTGCGAACAGTTATCTAGCAGCCTCAATTAGTGTCATATTTCTCCTCTCAGCTACACCATTTTGTTGAGGAGTTCTAGGAGCACTGTATTGTTTCTCAAAACCTTTAGCCTCACAAAAGCTGTTTAAGTCATTGTTTTTAAATTCAGTTCCATTATCAGATCTGATGACTTTAACCCTGAGATTAGTTTGGTTTTCAATCCTAAGAACAAAGGATTTGATCAGTCCACTTGTCTCATCCTTAGTCCTCAGAAAATATACCCAAGTGAATCTAGAGAAGTCATCAACAATGACTAAGCAGTAGGATTTCTTACCAATAGCTCATCACATTTGTAGGACCAAAGAGATCCATATGCAATAATTGAAGAGGAGAAGAGATTGTATTTATTTCTTTGGACTTATGAGAAGTTTTGTGCTGCTTGCCTTTAAGACAGGCAACACAATGATCATCACAAGAGAAAACTTTTTGAGGTAAACCTCTTACAAGGTTGTTTTTCACAAGAATGTTCATTGTTTTAAAATTCATGTGACACATCCTTCTGTGCCAAAGAGATGATTCATCTAAGGAAGCTTTTGAAAATAAACAGTTTAATGATGAATCAGATGATACATTCTCTAAATCCAAACAATAAACATTATCCTTTCTAGGAGTTCTAAGTGGTATCATATTTTCATCAACTACCTTGAATCCTGGAGCAAGGATAGTACATTCAGACTCAGTAAATAGTATACTATGTTTCTTGTCACAGACCTGTGATACACTCAACAGGTTGTATCTCAGTTGCTCAACATAGTATACATCTTCAAAGGACATCTTACCTTTAGATACCATACATTTTCCACTGATCTTACCTCCTTCTGGATTGTCACCAAATGCAACATGTCCTCCATTAAACTTTTTGAAGTTTTGAAGGCAGGCCATGTTACCTGTCATGTGCCTAGAGCAACCACTGTCTACCTGCCAAATGCTCTTCTTCTTGAGCTGTTGGTTGCCCTACACATAAGATAAAACAGTTAGTTTTTAGAGGGAACCCAAGCCAAGGTGGTCTTGGGTTGGCCTTTCTCATCAACATATTTATAATCAATAATCTTAGTCTGGATGAGATGATCAGATTTAGGAATCTTATGGCTGGAATACTTTGTCAAAATTATGGGTTTGGCAGCATTAACAGTGGTAGCAGCACTATCCTTGTTAGCAGTACTAACTTGGTTAGCAGTAGTATTGCTATCAGCAACACTATTTCCGTTAGCAGTACTATTTGAGGTAGCAGTACTAACAGGTTTCTTGACTTTTGGAACCCAAATCTTGACAGAGGTGTTTGCTTTTTTGTTCTGAGAGTTACTCCTTGACTTGCTTGGAGTATTTTCTTTTGATTTAGCAAACTTATTCTGGATATGAGATTTTGCAGTCCCTGTTTTCATTGGTACTGTTCTCATATTATCAGCCATGTGATTTCTTGATTGTTTCCTATAACCAAAAGAATTTTGTGTTTGTCTTTGAAAAGTAACTCTTTGGTTAATAGGATTGAAATAACAGTATTTGGCAAGATGATTCAATTTTCCACAGATAAAACAGGGCTTTGGTCTATTGATTTTGCTAAGATCAATTCCCTGTTTTTGAGCCCACTGATTATTTCTGTTTCTCTGATTTCCCCTTATTTTATCATGTTTATGGGGCTTGTTCTGTTGACAAGTACAGGGATTTATAACAGAGGTTTGCATGTAGTGAATTCCCTGTACCTTTTCCTTTCCTTTCCTGGAGGTCTCAGCTTTCTCACTCTTAACAGTCTCTTTCTCTGTTTTGGAAATCTCCACTTTATCACTTTTGATAAATGGTTTACCTCCCTTCTCATTTGTCAGAATGTGGTTGTCTAAGGGAGTATCTTTATGGTCTTCCTCATTCTTACTCTCAGAATCTTCTTCTTCAGAGTCTGCCTCAACCACTACTTTGTCTAAATGATCTACTTTTGTGGCTCCTGCAGGTAATTCCTTCTTTTCCTTTCTTTCTAAGATGTCTGAGGTGAGAGGGATATAGTTATTATTGTAAGGTGGAGGAGTGTTGTTGTAGCCTATCCCTCTCTTTAGTTTGTCATGAATTTGAGATTTAAGTAAAGAATCCATTGCTTTAGAAGCATTGGAATATTTCTCAATATCTAGTTTGGCCTTCTCAAATTCACTCTTAACTTTCTCACACTCCTCTTTGGCCTTCTCTAGTTCAATATCTAACTGATTCTTCTCCCACTTCCAGTAGTTGAGATCATATGAATATTGAAGTTCATTGGCTTGATATGCCTTAATCTGTTCTTCAAAATTTCTCAACAATCAAAACATACTCTCTTCTATCTTTCTCTAACCTTTTAAGGTCATCACACATGCTCTGATTGTGATCCCTGTACTTTTTAACAGTTTCAATACAGGTTTTAGAGCAAAGATTGGATTTTACCTCTGTGGGGAGTGCAGTGCTTGATGACTCTGAAACTTCTGCCATTAATGCTTGATTCTGAATGGCCTCCTCAACTTTATCACTCCAATCAAAGCCCATTCCTTCTTGTGAGACAAGAGCTTGAGATGAATTCCTGCTATAGTTAGTGGACTTTGGTTGATGATTATTGCTTCCATGCTGTTGAGTAGTTCCTCCTCTGCACTCTCTGGAAAAGTGTCACAGATTATGGCATTTGTAGCATTCCACCTTGGATTTATCAAATCCAACACCATTGATGGCACTAATTATTTAGTGCCATTATGCTCTTTTTATCTTCTTTTTAGTATAGCATTTTACCTTATAATCCCAACCTTTGAGTCATTTTAGTTCATTATTTTTTCTCTTTTCTTGTTTCATGGAGCTAAAGATGTGAATGACTTGTTTTATTGCATTGGATAAGGTAATTGGTGTATTTTTGGGCAAATTTATAAGTGCAGTGATCTGCAGCATTCCTGCAGCAAGCCGATTTTGGAGCTTAATGGACAAGCTAGAAGGAGCTTAATGTGGGGAGACTTTTTGATTTATGGATCTGATTTTTTGGGAACATTCTAGAGTAATTTTGGCTGGTGTACTTTGGATAAAACACTTGTCCTTATTATCTTTTGGGTATTAACCATTAGTACTTGTTTACTTTACTTTAATTGTACTTTCTTTAGCTTAGGATCCAAGATTAGTTTCTTTTGACCATTTTGACCTCCTCTTTTTGGTAGTATAAATAGGAGTGGTTGGTGGTAGTATTAGGTAATCTTTAAGTTCCAAGTAAACTTTCATTTCCATGTAGAAAGAAGTCTTATCCCATAGTTATTACTTAATCTTTTGAAGTTACTTTCCTGTCTTCCTTTAATTCTTGTAATTTTACTTTCTTTATTATGCTTTATTTACATTACGCAATTTACATTCCGTCATTTAATTTATGTCATTTACATTTATGTCTTTATTTTCTGTCATTTATCGCTTTATGTCTTTAAATATGAGTAGCTATTTTTATTTAGCTCGGGTGTGAGATAAAAGGGTGAGATTTTAAATCAAAGAAAGGTGGACATTGTTTCCCAATAACAATGTTCCATCATTTCATTTCAAGTTTTATAAAGTTCAATGACACTTCTTGACGAACTGATCACTTGCTAAAGTGTTAAAGTGCGGTTGACTTAGAGATAAGCTACCAAAAGCACGTCAGTTTGAATGATATAAGAAGTAGACTTGAGAGAGTTACTTATTATTTATAAACTGATTTATTCTCGACAAGTTGATCGCTAGTCATTAGTGTTAAAGTGTAGAGGACTTAGAGATAAGCCCCTTCGAACACGTCAACTTGAATGATATGGGAATCGTCTCGAGAGAGCGGTTTTAGATACAAAGAGATTTGATTGTCCATATATTTTGAGGACTTTATTCTACACTATAAATAGTTGGAGGCTGCACAGAGATGTGTTTAGTCAAATCTAAACAGTAGTGTGAATATTGAAGTCCGAGAGGAATATCCTCAAAATAGATGGTGGATCTGGTAATGGCCAACTCATGCTACAGCATGTCTGTAGCATAAGTCTGCTAGAATTTGTGTTTAAATCTCACCTAAATGTCTTACACCCGTGCTTGCTTTATTATTCTGTTAATCTAATCAAGTGACAAACCAAACCAAATCAATTCTTCAAAATCGCCATCTGAAGTCATTTCTTTCTCTTACTTTTTAATCAACTTTTACTCCAATCTCTGTGGGACGATATCCGGTACTTTACCGTTTTATTACTTGAAAGACGATATTAGATCTCATTGTATACTTGCTTTGAGGTTTAATTAGCACACGTCTATAGGTGTATTCCACGCACTATCAAGTTTTTGGCCCCGTTGCCGGGGATTGGCACGCTAAAAGTTTTAAAAAGATTTGATTTTTCTACCACCGTTTGAATCGCATTTTGTTTGGTGTATGCCAAGAATACCACGTGGGGTGTTGTTCGAACTAGACCCGGAAATTGAACAAACGTTTCGTAATAGGAGAAGAACGCAAAGAATCGCAATAATTTTAGACCCTCCAATTATGGAACCACCACCACCCGGATTTGAAAATAGAGGACCTAGACCACCTCCACTTTTAGAGAATCCAAGACAACCACCAATATTTCATGATGCACCTCTAATTTTTGGAAACCCACCTGAGCACCGTTTTCAACAAAATCCACCAAATCAAGGGAACAATCATAATCATAATCATAACCGTGTTGATGATGATGTGGAATCACAAGGTACCAATGAAAAAAGAAATGGAGCTCCGAACATAATTAATCTTGCAAATTCCAAAGAGGGAAAAATTATGGACTATGCTATCCCCGATTTTGAGCAATTAAATTCAGGGATAGTTAGACCCCATATTAACGACCTCCATTTTGAGCTAAAACCCATAATGTTCCAAATGTTGCAAACAAATGGACAATTTTCCAGAATGCCATCGAAGGATCCTCATTCTCATTTAAAATCTTTTATGGAGATCACCGATGCTTTCTTCATCCCTGGGGTGTCTAACGATGCTCTGAGACTCACTTTATTTCCATTTTCTCTAAGGGATCGGGCAAAATCATGGTTTAATTCTTTGGCTCCCGGTTCTGTACCATCATGGAGCAACATGGCCGAAAAATTTTTGCGAAAATATTTTCCACCTACCCATAATGCTAAGTCCAGAAACGAAATTTGCATGTTTAAACAATTGGACGATGAAGCAATTCCCGATGCATGGGAAAGGTTTAAGGAGTTGTTAAGGAAATGCCCTCACCATGGCATTCCCTACTGTATTCAACTCGAGACGTTTTACAATGGGTTAAACCCCATGGCTAAACAAATGCTCGATGCGACATCAGGAGGGGCCTTTACAGCTATTACCTATAATGACGGGTATGAGATTCTTGAAAAGATTTCAGCAAACCATGGACATTGGGCTGATCCACGCGCCCAAACGCAAAAGAGGACTACTGGATTTCATGATGTAGACGCATATACTTCTTTAACAACTCAGCTCACTTCTATGGCCACTATGCTTAAAAACATAACTTCGGGCCAAGGAGCACAATCAGCTGCTACTACACCTATTCCAGCAGTACTCTCAGTGCAATGTGTTTGTTGTGGTGGGGAACACTCTTATGAACATTGTCCTCATAATTCTGAATCTGTAAACTATGTTCATAACAGATCTGGTCCTTACAACAACACTTACAATGCCAGTTGGAAACAACACCCGGACTTTTCTTGGAACAGTCCATGTTTAAATCCACCCGCGCAAAAACAAGGATTTTCAAATTATCAACCACAACATCAAGCAAGTAGCTCTCAGAATCAGCATCAAAGTTTTCAAACTACTCAACCATCTTTTCAAAACAACCCGCCTTCACAAGCTGATTCATCATCTTCTTTGGAAGCAATGATGAAAGGGTTTATGACCCAAACACAAGCTTTCTTAACCCAACAACAATCCCAAAATCAAGCTCAACAGCAACAAAATCAATCTATGTTTAATCAACACAGTGCGATTCTCAGGAACTTGGAAACTCAGATCAGTCAACTCACACTCAACCAGACCAATAGGGCCATAGGCACTTTGCCCAGTAACACGGAAGTCCCAAGAGCCTTAAGAAAGGAACATGTGAAAGCAGTGACCCTTAGGAGTGGTAAGAAACTGAAAGGGGTTGTACAAAAAGAATTTGGACCAATGACTAAATCAGATTTTGAAAATTACATGAGGTTAGAACCCAATGCTACAACATTTACCCCTGTTGATGAAATACCCCCAAGCCACTAGGAGACCAAGGGCCTGATATCACCAATCATATCCCTCTTAGGAATGATTACCCTTTATTATTTCCAGAAGAAGACCCTAGAAGAAAGACATTAGAGAGTAGTGTTCCAACCATCCCACAAGACAGTACACCTAAAGGCATAAAGGACCCATCTTGCTCAACACAGTCAAGAAAAGTTATCATAAAACCAGTTCATCCTTATGTACCTTTTCCCCAGAGGTTAAGGAATGAGAAGGAAGAATTGCACTTTAAGAAATTTTTGGATGTGTTTAAAGAATTGCATATCAACATACCTCTTGTTGAAGCAATCGAGCAAATGCCTAGTTATGCCAAATTCCTTAAAGACAACCTAAGCAAGAAGAAGAAGTTGAATGAATATGAGACATTTGCTTTGACTGAAGGATGTAGTGCACTCCTGACCAATGGAATACCTCCTAAGTTGAAAGACCCAGGAAGTTTCACCATTCTATGTTCAATAGGTGGGAAGAAAGTAGGAAAAGCTTTGTGTGATCTAGGAGCTAGTATCAACCTCATGCCCTTATCAGTATTCAACAACTTAGGGATAGGAGAAGCCAGGCCTACAACAGTTACACTCCAGTTAGCTGACAAAACCATTGCCTACCCTAAGGGAAAAATTGAGGATGTTATAGTTCAGGTTGACAAGTTCATATTTCCGGCAGATTTTATTATCTTGGACTTTGAGGCTGATAATGATATTCCTATCATTTTAGGAAGACCCTTTTTAGCCACCGGAAGGACTTTGATAGATGTCCAAAAAGGAGAACTGACCATGAGACTTCAGGATCAAAAAGTCACATTTAATGTTTTCAATTCCTTAAAATACCCTGATGATTTTGAGGATTGTGCAACTTTAAGTGTGATTGAATCAATATGCCATGAGGAGGAGGTTAGAAGGACCTGTAAGTTGGAAGAAGAAGATAATGAGGAAATAGACTTAGGAGATGATGCTGAAAATTCAAGTTTGGAAGAAACTGTTTTAGCCAGTGCTGCAACATTTGAGCAGCTTGACAGTAGTGATCAGAAACCATTCACTCCATCCATAGTCTCACCACCCAACCTGGAGTTAAAGCAACTCCCATCTCATCTGAAATATGCCTTTCTAGGAGAAGAAGGCAAATTTTCTGTCATCATATCATCTACACTAGATTTTCATCAAGAAAAGAAATTGGTGGACAAATTGATGTTGCACATAAAAGCCTTAGGAGGGACCACCACTAACCAAGGTGTGATGACCATGATGCAAGATTTGTTTGCACAAAACCGCAGATACATGAATAGGTTGCTTGATAAAAAAGGAGAGCTCAGGGACAAAGTAGAGATAATTAAGACTGAATTGGTGGACAAAGGTCAAAAGAAAGTCAAAACAAATATGAAGAAAATCAAGGTTGCGTTGGTTGAGAAGTTTGATAGAAAAATCAAGAAGCAGGGAAGAAAGATGAAGGCAATCAAAGAGGAAAACATCAGGTTGTGTACTGAGAATGAAGAGTTGAGGCAGCTGTTGAAGGCATACAGAGAGGGAATTGAGGGCACTTCTGCTGCTGCACCACCACCGAAGGATTCACAGCCTACTCCAATGGAGTAGGACAAGTTCTATTCATTACCCTTTAGCTCCATGTTCTTTGTTCATTTTTTTTAGTTTTTAGTCTGGGATGTGTCTTTGATAATTTTAGGATTTATTTTCTTGCAAATGGGCATTGGTGATCAGTCTGAGCATGCATACATATCCATAATAAATTCATGCAATCATGGTCTATATCTCACTATGTAGTTCTTGCTAGAACTAGGATTGTTTTACTTGGGACGCAATCTGGTCCACATCTCACATAAGAAATGATTTAGGCCATCTTTTGGATACTCAAAATTAGCCACTTGCACCCACTCCATAATATCCATACACCTTCATGCTATTACAATGAGGACATTGTAAATTTCAAAGTTTGGGGTTGGGAAAGTCCACCATGGCAAAAGCTTAAAAACAGAAAAAGAGCATAGCTCTTCAAATATGCTATGTTTGGACTTAGGCACTAAAAAGGTCCCATAGGGGCTAAGTGCATTGTATTCACCAAAAGAAAAGAGCACAAAAGTGCCAAATCTGAAAAAATTGAAAAATGATGCAAAAGGTGAAAATAAGAGGCAAAGTGAGTATAAGAAAAAGCCATAAAGAGTGATCCAGTTCATTAAAAGACCTTTTGATCTTAATTGTGAGATGTGAGTACCATAACAAAAAGAAAATCTTACTAGCATATGGTTCATACTCATGGTAGATAGAAATCATGGGCATTTTTGGATTTATGAAGGGCTATGCCATGTATTATTGGGTTGATCATCTACATGTGTGCACTTAATGCATCCATCTTGCAAATCTTATCATTTGAGTCATTTTTTATTTTCTTTTAATCTTTTTTTTGTGTCTTAATTGTTTGGGGACAAGCAATATTTCAAGTTTGGGGTTGTGATGGCACTAATTATTTAGTGCCATTATGCTCTTTTTATCTTCTTTTTAGCATAACATTTTACCTTATAATCCCAACCTTTGAGTCATTTTAGTTCATTATTTTCTCTTTTCTTGTTTCATGGAGCTAAAGATGTGAATGACTTGTTTTATTGCATTGGATAAGGTAATTGGTGTATTTTTGGGCAAATTTATAAGTGCAGTGATCTGCAGCATTCCTGCAGCAAGCCGATTTTGGAGCTTAATGGACAAGCTAGAAGGAGCTTAATGTGGGGAGACTTTTTGATTTATGGATCTGATTTTTTGGGAACATTCTAGAGATGGACATCAAGTGGCAGATGACAATGCTCACCTAGCCTAACACTTGTGGTTGTGTTTTATGTTGATAGGCACTTATAGTGGGGGATCTAGATTGACTTGAGTTGTCGGTTGGTGCTGTTAGGAGCATTCAAGGCGACTACTTTTGGGATTTGAGAAGAGGATTTTTGGAGATATAGTGACACCTCGTGTAATCTAGTCATCAATTAACTATATTAATTAGGTTGTTACTTTATGTCTCATTCTTTGTTGATTCATTGCTCAAACTTTCCTCAAGTGAGTTATAGTTGTAGCTACTCTTAGAAGTTTAATTTGGTCCATTTCCGGAAAACCCCTATTTATTGTTCTTTAAATTTTAGGGTGTTACAGTAGGTGTCTCAACTACCTTAAATGCATCACATCTAATCTCATGAGATCAAAAAGTTAATAATCAGACAGGTCCTAACTAGACTTGAACAAGCAACATATGGGGAGTAAATCCACTATATGACCTCTTGAGTTACTACTCGGGATTTAACAATTTTGATGAACACAATAACATCATTTTAATTGATCTTACAAGCATTCTTCTAAAACTTAAAATTGTGATTCTCTAAGAAAATAATGATCGCCTTGATAAAATTGATCAAAGATTTGATAACGGAATTAAATATATAGAATTAGTGATAAATTAATGGAAAAAAACAAGGGAATTTAATTAAAATACCCTTTTTTGAAAAATCAGTACCCAAAATGCCCCAAATCTTGTAATTTTTGCCAAAATACCCCCTAGGTCCGCGTTTTTCACTGTTACACGCGGACCTGGTACGCGTTTTGTCCGCGTTCACTATTACACGCGTACTCGGGCCGCATTTTGTCCGCGTTTTTCACTGTTACACGCGGACCTGGTACGCGTTTTGTCCGCGTTCACTATTACACGCGTACTCGGGCCGCGTTTTGTCCGCGTTTTTCACTGTTACACGCGGACCTGGTCCGCGTTTTGTCCGCGTTCACTATTACACGCGTACTCGGGCCGCGTTTTGTCCGCGTTTTTCACTGTTACACGCGGACCTGGTCCGCGTTTGGCTTCAATGCACGGGGACGAGTGTTTGGGCCGCGTTTTTCACAGTTACACGCGGGTTGGGGCCGCGTTTTTTGTTAAAAAACGAGGGTTAGGTCCGCGTTTGATAGTGTAAAGCGTATTAGGGTTTGGAAAATTAGGGTTTCAGGCCTATGATTTCATGTGTGGTCAACTGTTTGTGACGTATTTTTTTGAATGATTTAACTGTTTTTTTCCACATTTTAGTCTGATTCTCATACAATAAGTGTACCATTGTCATTGAATATGTGGTTCACATTCATTTTCTCCATTCAATTTTTCTTATAAAGATTAGTAAGATTAGATGCAAAATCGTTCATCACATCCACTTGAATTGCTTCATTTTTCATACTACTGAAAAAATGAGTTCATCTGTTCAAAAAACTAGAGTCTTATTATGTTTCGATGGTCAATGGGTGCAAAACAACAATGGGTGGGATTATATTGGCTACACAAAGCGTGGTGTATATATTCCAATAATGGTTTCGTATAAGACGTTTATCGATTACGTCGTGGGAAAGTGTGGAATCGGAGATTCTGCTGCTTGCAAGTTGGTGTTCAGACGTGCAGATGGCTCACTGATGGAGATAACCAACGATGACGAAATCCTTGGTTTTATGCTACTTGCAGCCGATTCAGAAATACCTCCACAACTTTTTGTGTATGTCGCACCATTGATGGGCGATGACGAAGATGATGACGAAGGTGATGACGAAGATGATGACGAAATCCATGTCGGTGGTAGTCAACTGGAGCCTGACTCTCAATTTCAGGCATCCTACGACACCACACTTTATTCTGATCATGCATATCGTCCTAACGAATCTTATCCCGAAGTTGTTCCGGAGACGCAACTAGAAGAAGAAGAAGAAGCAGAAGACCCAAAAAGACGGTTTGTTGGAGTTGCTGATGACGAAACACATGTTTTCACAACTGGTATATCTGATCTGGATAGATCAGATACCGATAATGACGAGGATGAAGAAACATATACCCCTAGCAATAAATCATTTGGTGCGTTAAACGATTATTTTGATATGCCCCCTTCCCTTCCTAACCCAGAGACCCATATACCAGCCTACCAACCCGCACCTTACAATCGTAGTACAACTATACATGAAGGCCAAATATTTCATACGAAGGAGGAAATGACCGTACAGTTGGGAATGAAGTTCTTGCGAGAGGGTTTCGTGTTTAGAGCGAAGAAATCCGACAAACGCAGATACAAGGCTGTCTGTGACCAACAAAATTGTGAATGGAGTATGTCCGCGAAGTCCGTGGGCCCTAAAGGAGGGTTGTTTGTCGTTAGAAAGCTGAACGACGTACACACATGTTCGAGGACACAACTAAATGCCAGCCACCGGCAGGCCAACAAAAAGACTTTGGGCCACATACTGAAAGACAAGTTTCTTGACGCTAGCAGGTCATTTCGGCCGAAGGACATCGTCAACGATATAAATCAACAGTACGGGATCAACATTGGTTACCACCAAGGATGGCGTGCGCGATGCAAGGCACTACTAATGGTGAGAGGCACACCCGAGGAGTCATACGAACGACTCCCTGCGTATTTATATAACTTGGAGCTGAAGAATCCGGGTACACGCACCAGAATAAGGACGGATTCAAACGGACGTTTCGAATTGTGTTTCGCTGCACTTGGATGTGCGGTAAGTATATTAAATCGTCGTAGCTTTACATATTATGAATTTTAACATTTACAAATAATAACCACGTACGTTTATTGCAGATCCGGACGTTTTTGACAAATCTGCGTCCTGTCCTTGTAATAGACGCTGCCCATTTAAAGGGGCATTACCTGGGTATGATGTTCTTGGCGGTTGCCATGGATGGAAATAACAACATTGTGCCCTTGGCTTTCGGAGTAGGAAAGTCCGAGACGGGGGAGGAGTGGGGTTGGTTTCTGAACATGTTGCGGGAATGTATCGGAGCCCCGGAAGGGTTGGTGTTTATGTCCGACAGGGCTCCTTCCATAAGCGCGGAAATTTCTGCCGTGTACCCCTCCACCCCTCACGCCCTATGTTGTCGGCATTTGGAGATGAACGTGAAAAGCGCGGACAAACGTATCACAACAAACAAGACCACGTATTGGAAGGCGTGCAAAGCATATACTATTAGGGAGTTCGAGACCTACATGAATGCACTACGATATGAAGTACCTCGTGGAGCACAAGTTATGGACGAGGCTGGTAAAGAGAGGTGGTTAAGGGCCCATTTCCCTGCACAACGGTATAACATAATGACCTCTAATAGTGTAGAGTCGGTGAATGCACTGTCCCGTTTTGCACGCAGGTTACCCATTGTCGGCCTTATAGAGTACTTCCGAGATTTTCAACAAGAGTGGTACCAACTTCGACGACGAAAGGGAGGTTGATAAACTCTAAAATCTTTAACTTATATGTTTGTTGCATTTTTCTTCTTCCGTATAAATCGTAACACAATTAACACATATTTGTAGATGAAATGCGTAATCATCTCACACCAATGGCGGAGGAGATAATTAGCAGAAGGTCGGGAAAGTCTACGACATGGAGGGTAAGTCAGATTGGACATGGTAAGTTCAACGTTCGGGATATCCGTTATCACGCGACTGTCGATATGGTCAACGGTGTTTGTGAATGTAACCAATGGCAATATTCTGGTTTACCGTGCGGTCATGCCATCGCTGCTGCAAGGTCAATGAATCGTAGAGATTGCAGCGATCTGGCTATATCTTACTACACGTCCAGTACTTACCGGTCAACATATCATGAGTTGATCTATCCTGTTGGACCCCCTCAATCATGGGTTTTGCCACACGTCCCCCTTCCGCCATGCTATCCACCGTTAATAACCAAGAGACGTGCGGGGAGACCAAGAAAGAACGATCGACGTCCATCTCGTGGTGAGGATCCGATACAGAGAACGTGTACTAGGTGTGGAGCAGTAGGACATACTCGTGGTGAATGTCCAACTCCTGCCCCTTCAACCGTGCCCAGGAGAGCTTCTACTAGCCAAAGATTTCGCTCTCAAGGGTCATCAGACCTAGAACCACATGGAACTTTAAGGCATGATAGCATTGACCTTAACATTGACTTCCCTTGATTGTAACCACCTCATCTTCTATGCTAAGTGATATTGTTATTATGTTAATTGTTGATTTTATCTACCTTATCGTGATTGTGAAATTATATTATGTGTAAATAAAAGATAAAACATAAAAGCATCGTTTTATTGAAATTAAAGAAAACGAAATGGTGCATCCGTACAACATTCAAGCATCGATAAAGTAAAAATTAATGCATAAAATAAAACTTAGGTTAAACGTTAAAGTGCATCCATACAACAACCACCCTTTGAGAAACCTACTACGGGTAGATTTCCCGGCACTTCGTAACCCAGCCAGCCTTTGCCTTCATATGCTCCTCCATGACGGTGTAGTTTTCTTTTATGTCTAACAGTTCATCTTCTAACTTTCTAATCTCCTTTTGTTTCTCCCTGACATCGCGCTTCATATTCTCCAGGAGCTCCTTCTGCTCCGCAATAGTTGCTTCTTTGTCCTTCTGAAGTTCCATGTTTTGTAGCCACGTCCTGCCTGTATTTCGTATCTCTTCATTTGCCTCATCACAGGACCTTTTCAACCTGGTAGGCAGTACCTGAGATATTGGTAGACCTGGCCCCTGGTTGGATTGATACGTAGGAGGGGGCATTCCTCCATGAGCAGCGTAGTATGCGGCTTGGGCATTGTTAAACTGCTCCCACTCCTGAGGCGTTATCGGTTCATCGTAAGCAGTTAACCCAAACTGCGCCCAATCCTCCGTTGTATCTGGTGCATTCCAGTCAATCCTTGAAGCTCCATCATTTAATTGGTCGATGTCCACGGAGCGTGAAGTGCCAGCCCCATTCGCTGAACTTTTCCCCCTACCGCGTGAACCTCCAGCCATCAAGTAATGAAAATTTAGATAATGTATAGAATGTAGATAATATTTGTAAATGAAAGTGAGGGTAGAAAGGATAGATATGAAGTTGTGAAATACTACTTCACCGGAGCATCTACTTATAGTCCATGCGAAGATCGGTTCATGATAGTTTCAAAGGCATGGTCAAACGATTCCTCTGCAAAGCCTGAAATGATTTGTTTTTTGTGCCATGGTCAACCGATTCCCCTGCAAAGCCTGAAACGCGGACTAACCCCGCGTTACACCACTAAAACGCGGACTAACCCCGCGTTACACCACTAAAACGCGGACTAACCCCGCGTTACACCACTAAAACGCGGACTAACCCCGCGTTTTGTTACCATATGCGGAGATAGGTTTGTAACCATGGTCAAACGATTCTTCTGCAAAAACTAAAATGATTCTTCTGCAAAGCCTGAAATGATTCCTCTGCAAATACTGAAATGATTCCTCTGCAAATACTGAAACGATTCATTTTTTTTTAACAATTGTTCCTTGTTACTATAAATACCCGTGTTATAGTAACTGTGAAATTCACAACACTAAAGAGTTGTCGGTTTTTTACTTTTACTTTCTATGGTTTTGTTTCATTAATAAAATCGTCCAATGTATTTTGTGGTTTGATGCGTTTATATTTTTATACTACAAAATTATACCGTCATTGAAGTGTACAGCAAGAAAGTTGAGCTTAACACTTCCAAAATTGTATCACCCGAGCATATAAGAAGTCGTTGGGGATTCCAGAAAAACCAAGTGTCGTGTAGCCATAGTTTGACATTTCAATGACCGACAATGTTACCTACTCACTTCATTTAATGACGTCGTTCCAATATTTGTTTAGATGAACTTGTACCGGTTGTTTTTGAACCCTACCAGTTTGTCATTAATAATTGGTAAGTTTAAATAATATTTTGTTTTTTATTTACCAAAAGAACTTTTTCATGTACTACCCTTTTCATATCAATTTGTGATCTTGGGAGTTAACGAATTCTATTTTTATATAAAATAAAACATCCGATCCAAATTAGTTATCTAAGTAAAAAAGGGTTTTAATATTTAAAATGACTTTAAAAAAAAGAATCATATTTGTTATTTCAAGAGGCCCATCACAACTCACAAGTAACATAAAAAGTATCTCCAACCTAATCGTTTATTTGGACAGCCAACGAGAAAAGGGTCTCCGCCATGTAATTACGCCATTCCCTTGCCACATGCTCAGTTGCATCTGGTGCAACTGTTGGGTGCAGACCTTAAATAAACTTGGATATGTTACGACACACCCACACACCGCAATCCCCAAGGCCCCCTGTCTGTTGAGGTGCATCAGGATCATAGATAACCTCTAATTTCTTGCTGGCCTTGATACGATCCGGCGTGTCGTGTATCTTTTTTAACAACTTCGGCAATTGTTTTTTGAAGATCCCAAGGCGTTCTTCCAAGGGCAAAGTGTACCTTCTTGCTTGTAAACTGTCAAATAAGACCAGCCTCATTTCACGGAGGTACAGAACACCGAGCACCCAATGTTTGTCCACGACGCATATGGGGATGTATACCTGAGATTTTACAATAACACAATAATAGTTAGTAACAAACAAGTTGAACAAAAATTATGTAAATCGATTTCCATACCTCGTCGATGTCCATCCAAGCTGGATGAGTTCTATGGCCCAGTCCATTGCATGTTTCAAACACAGACCTGTATCCTTGGCCCGGCCGTGTAAGCCACTCAAAGAAGTTGGAGTCCATGACCGTCCATCTGGCATGTGGAGAGCGGGATTCTTGGATCATTCTAACCCAAGCGTCGATTTGCTATACACAAAACGTAGATTGTTAGACCTGTCATTAGAAATGTAGTTGTTTATATGACTATATTTAAATACTAACCAGATCCTCGAAATCCCCACTACCACCTACACCCAACAGTAGCATGAAAAAACCGGCATTCATTTGAAGGCCGCCGTAAAATGGACACATCAGGTGGGGGAGCTGATCACTGATACATAATTCCCTGATCTGTGCCGCCGAAACAAACACTGATTGCCCCGCGTCAGTCATCGTAGTGTCTCCCCCAACCTTTCCCTTGCCCTTTGCCTTCACCCTTGCCTTGGTTTTTTTCTTAGGTACTGTTGTGGTCGAAGCTTGTTGGACATATGGGGAACAAAGGGCTGGCCCCACAACAGCGACCCGTCTCGCCCTCTCATGTGCTGCCTGATCTGACTCATGTATGGGCATGTCAGCATCCTCAAAGTGGTGATCGATGATATCATCAGCCATCGGAGTACTCACCCGCGCCTGGGTGGTGTCAACCCCCGACTCCGACCCCATCGAATAAGGGATGGAAGTTCCCAAAAAATCTTCCACCAACCCGCTTAGGACGGACAGCCCCGGCCCCGGCTCCATCATCTGGGGTCTGTAATAGTCCCCCGCCTGCATCCCAAACTAGTGACGTAGGTCATTATAAGAATCTTCAAACGTAATAACAAAAAAAAAACAACAATGAGCACTCGTCGTAACTTACATTTTGCTGGAATGATGGGGTCGAGAAAGGGTAGTTTCCTCCGGTTGCCGCCTGTGTGTACCCCGGCGACGTGTAGGCTGGCGTCGTACTTGTCATCCCAACCTGGTGACATGGATTATAATGAGCACTCTTAATAATTACTTTCAAACGTAATAAAAAAATAACCTACATTTCGCTGGGATGATGTGGTCGCATATGCCGCACCCGTGTACCCATGCATTTGCCCAGGCGACGTGTAAGTGGGCGCCATGTTCGTTGACACCTAATACAATCATGGAACGTAATATCAATACACAAACCAATATTAAAGTATTGGGCGTAATATCCCCAAATTAAGTTAAACACTAACGTGAGTGTGGCGAAGGTGTGCGGTGAGGGCCTCGAGCTCTCTTATGCGTCTGGCCATATCGAGGGCCTCGAGGTCTCTTACGCGTCTGTCCACGGAGGTCATGTACTCCCACTTATCTTGGTATGGGTCTATATCAGGCATCCTATGATGGGTGGGGCTAGGGGGAGCTTGATAGGTGGGGCTAGGAGGAGCCTGATAGCTAAAGCTAGGGGGAGCTTGATAGCTAGAGCTAGGGGGAGCCTGACGTCGCGTGCCATCATCGTCATCTTCATCATCATCGTCATCATCGTCATCATTGTCATCGGGATCAGGACCTCTACGTCGGGACCTCTTTGTCGGTCGCCTGCCCACCGAACTTTCAAAAAAGGCGACGCTCCGTCGAAACCAACTCGACTGCTGCTCATCCTGAGTAGGCCTCAGTTCCGCATATGGCGCATTAACAACCTAAAAAATTATAAGACATATAAATCACAAATAGTTTTTTAATTACTACAATTAAAAATATAGTAAGAGGGCGTACGCTCAAAGCTGAGTTGAAGATCCCAATGCATGCAGACTTACTAAGGACAGCATCTCGATCCCATTTGGTTCCCCTAATCAACCTGTCGGAGCGCTTGGTGAAATTTTGCCGGCAGGCAGGAAACATCTCCAAGATCCATATCTGGAATTACATAAATTGAACAAGTACGTTAGAATAAATCCAAAATTAGCAAAATTAGTTAATGAATTGATATTTATGTTATTGTACTTATCTAACCTTTAGGGCGTGTGCAAACCCGTTCAACGTCATCTTGTTGTTGTGTTGGTTCTTCTGCTTGCGTCTGGCGATGGCACCGTGGAGTCCTTTGTATGAGTGACTCCAGATGTAGCTACCCCACGGATAGCGGTTAAACCTCTCAAAGTCATCGACAACGATAAGTACAGTAGAGGAAACCGGCAGCCTTGGATCACGACCCATGAACATCAAATCCGCCATCACCACCAAGCAAACACGCACAGCATCCTCATCGGATATCGCACCCAGACCAGTTCTCATCGTCTCGAGGACGGTTCTCAACGTCAAGATACCTGGTGCAAGGCCGGGCCAAACCCTACTAACGAATGACTCATCTGTCAAGGTAGGAAGGTCGGGTATTTGTCCGAAAAGGAGTCCTGTTACAATACAGAACTCACGACGACCAAAGTGCATGCGAGTCCCACACACGTGAAAATACAATTCCTCCGGCAGTGGTCTCGCAACCTCGACCTCCATCTGTAAAAACATGTGTACTAGAAGGGGGTCCTGTACAATATTGGTAAGCTCGAGCCATGGCCCGAAAGATGTGCGGCTAAACATTTCATGTAAACGTTGTGCCCGTTCAGGTGGACACGCTTCAAAAGCATCTCTAATTTCCTTTACAATGGAGATGCGGCATTTGAACGAAAGATCGACGTTATCAAAATCGTCCTACATAGTAATGCAAGGATGTTGTCAACGCACCTAACTTATAACAAGCCCAATCTCTACACTTTTTTTATACAAAAAAAAAAAACGCAATCTCTAAGATTAACGCAATCTCTACAATTATTTTATGAAAGTAGCGCAATCCCTAAAACAAGCCCAATCTCTACAGTTTTTTTATACAAAAAAAAAAAAACGCAATCTCTAAGATTAACGCAATCTCTACAATTATTTTATGAAAGTAGCGCAATCCCTAAAACAAACCCAATCTCTACAGTTTTTTTATACAAAAAAAAAACGCAATCTCTAAAATTAACGCAATCTCTACAATTATTTTATGAAATTAGCGCAATCCCTAAAACAAGCCCAATCTCTACACTTTTTTATACAAAAAAAAAACGCAATCTCTAAGATTAACGCAATCTCTAAAATTATTTTATTAAATTAGCGCAATCCCTAAAACAAACCCAATCTCTACAGTTTTTTTATACAAAAAAAAAAAAAAAACGCAATCTCTACAATTATTTTATGAAATTAGCGCAATCCCTAAAACAAACCCAATCTCTACAGTTTTTTTATACAAAAAAAAAAAAAACGCAATCTCTACAATTATTTTATAAAATGAGCGCAATCCTAAAACAAGCCCAATCTCTACACTTTTTTTATACAAAAAAAAACGCAATCTCTAAGATTAACGCAATCTCTACAATTATTTTATGAAATTAGCGCAATCCCTAAAACAAGCCCAATCTCTACAGTTTTTTTATACAAAAAAAAAACGCAATCTCTACAATTATTTTATGAAATTAGCGCAATCCCTAAAACAAGCCCAATCTCTACAGTTTTTTTATACAAAAAAAAAACGCAATCTCTACAATTATTTTATAAAATGAGCGCAATCCCTAAAACAAGCCCAATCTCTACACTTTTTTATACAAAAAAAAAAAAAACGCAATCTCTAAGATTAACGCAATCTCTACAATTATTTTATGAAATTAGTGCAATCCCTAAAACAAGCCCAATCTCTACAGTTTTTTTATACAAAAAAAAAACGCAATCTCTACAATTATTTTATAAAATGAGCGCAATCCCTAAAACAAGCCCAATCTCTACACTTTTTTTATACAAAAAAAAAACGCAATCTCTAAGATTAACGCAATCTCTACAATTATTTTATGAAATTAGCGCAATCCCTAAAACAAGCCCAATCTCTACAGTTTTTTTATACAAAAAAAAAAACGCAATCTCTACAATTATTTTATAAAATGAGCGCAATCCCTAAAACAAGCCCAATCTCTACACTTTTTTTATACAAAAAAAAACGCAATCTCTAAGATTAACGCAATCTCTACACTTTTTTATACAAAAAAAAACGCAATCTCTAAGATTAACGCAATCTCTACACTTTTTTATACAAAAAAAAACGCAATCTCTAAGATTAACGCAATCTCTACAATTATTTTATAAAATTAGCGCAATCCCAAAAACAAGCCCAATCTCTACACTTTTTTATACAAAAAAAAACGCAATCTCTAAGATTAACGCAATCTCTACAATTATTTTATAAAATGAGCGCAATCCCTAAAACAAGCGCAATCTCTACAGTTTTTTTATACAAAAAAAAACGCAATCTCTAAAATTAACGCAATCTCTACAATTTTTTTATGAAAGTAGCGCAATCCTAAAACCAGCCCAATCTCTACACTTTTTTTATACAAAAAAAAACGCAATCTCTAAAATTAACGCAATCTCTACACTTTTTTATACAAAAAAAAAACGCAATCTCTAAGATTAACGCAATCTCTACAATTATTTTATAAAATTAGCGCAATCCCAAAAACAAGCCCAATCTCTACACTTTTTTATACAAAAAAAAACGCAATCTCTAAGATTAACGCAATCTCTACAATTATTTTATAAAATGAGCGCAATCCCTAAAACAAGCCCAATCTCTACACCTTTTTTATACAAAAAAAAAAACGCAATCTCTAAAATTAACGCAATCTCTACAATTTTTTTATGAAAGTAGCGCAATCCTAAAACAAGCCCAATCTCTACACTTTTTTATACAAAAAAAAAACGCAATCTCTAAAATTAACGAAATCTCTACAATTATTTTATAAAATTAGCGCAATCCCAAAAACAATCCCAATCTCTACACTTTTTTTATACAAAAAAAAACCGCAATCTCTAAAATTAACGCAATCTCTACAATTTTTTAATAAAATTAGCGCAATCCCAAAAACAAGTCCAATCTCTACACTTTTTTTATACAAAAAAAAAACGCAATCTCTACAATTTTTTTATGAAAGTAGCGCAATCCTAAAATTAACGCAATCTCTAAAATCAACGTAATATGTAAAACTAAAATTAACGCAACCTCTAACATATTATCAACATAAACGCAACACTCTAAAATTAACACATAATCACTAAAATAAATATAAAATTAAAACGCGGTTAAAGGAAACTTACCGAAGAAAGTGGTCGACCCATATCCGACTTTTATAAATGCTAACCAACCGAGCCGAGATCCGAGCGTGTGTAATACACGATATATTTGAGAGAGTGAAATAGATGGGATACCTTTGAGAGTGATGGTGGTGGGGTTATGGGTGGGGGACACACTTATTTATAGGAGCAAACCCTAACAAATGAAAGCATCCACACCGTCGATCTCTAAACCCTAAATAAACAATGCTATGGGCGGCCCCCAAGTACGCGTTCTACAGTAAAAAACGCGGCCCAGATACGCGTTTTATAGTGAAAAACGCGGACCAAACGCGGACCAAACGCGGACCAACGCGCATCGAATGCCAAACGCGTACCAGGTCCTCGTGTAGGGGGAAACGCGGCCAAAACGCGGCTCGAGTACGCGTGTAACAGTGAACGCGGCCAAAACGCGTACCAGGTCCGCGTGTAACAGTGAAAAACGCGGACCTAGGGGGTATTTTGGCAAAAATTACAAGATTTGGGGCATTTTGGGTACTGATTTTTCAAAAAAGGGTATTTTAATTAAATTCCCAAAAAACAATTAATTAATCCAACGTTTCTCTACTTTGTTCATTAATTAAAAAACAAAACATTAAAACAGTTAGAGTATCTCTTCGACCAAATATAAATTACAGAATAAAATGTTAATAGTTATATTAGAATTACACATCTAAAATACTTATTTACAATCTATATTGCTTCTAAAGCTATGGTTGATCAAATGGGATAAATCACTCTAATATTTATTTCAACACCCGCATCAACAAGAATCAAATTGCTTCACATAAGAAAATAAAACTCAATATTCGCTTACTAAAATATCTAACTAACTATGTTGTACACGATGACATCGGCCTCTTCAATTGATCTCACAAGCATTCACCTAATCTTGAGAGCATCGAGATCCACAGAGATGATATTCATACATCATTATGAGTAATGTCCTTCATCGAAATTCAACAAGTACCTAACAACCTCATACTGGAATTTCAATGGGTTCTATGATCACTACCTTAAAATGCCAGTTAGGCGACAAATGAAAAATGTTGTCTAAGAGGGGTTTATGTGTTGCATAAGCAGTGTTGTCTTCTCAATGTTGCATAAGAACCTAGGCAACATAGACAAACAACATATGTTTCCTTAAGCAACAAACAACAGATTATGTTGCCTATGAAAAAAACATATGTTGCACCAAACAAACACTAAGGCAACATTAGATTTATGCATGTGTTGCCTAAGATATCAACTTAGACAACATATTCTATTTACGTATGTTGCCTTTCACTACTAAACAAAAGACTTTTTCCGGCAGAAAAATCTATTGACCATTTCCGGAGGATTCCGGCTGCCGGAAATCTGCCACAAATTTTTTCTTCATTTTTTAAATTTCCTTGACTTAATTAATTAAATTAGTGATTTCAAATATCCATGGATGTATCACTGGTTGAATCATAATAAAAAAAATAATGAAAGTTTGTGCCCTAGTCCTACAACCACCACCGTCGCCACCATTTCCAGAAACTCATCTCCCTTACTCCTCCCCCATTGTGAAAAACTCAGATCCGATTAAACCTTTGTTATTCTGTTAGCAACGACACCAATGATGACCATGTTCATCATCATCTTCATTCTCACGACTTGTCCCGCCGCAGCATAGATCCCGATGGTGTCCATGTTCATCCTCATCATCATCCAGAAAAAAAAATCCATGAAAACGCACTAAAATCAGAAAAACAATAAAATCCAAATACTCATTCAACGACCATTAAAGTGATTAGAAATAAACCTTGAGACTATACCCATCTGGATGCATCACTCCCCGTCACGGGGCACACTCACTCCCGACTCAAGATCCACGACATATGTCGTCGTCATCCCCATGGTTCTAACTCCTTGCCTCACTTTTTATCGAGCTCTCTCCCTGGGATACACGGTGGTTGCAGATGGCTTTGTATAGAGAAAGAGAATAGGAAGTTAAGGGGTGATGGAGGCGTGTTTGATGGAAAAAAAAGAAGAAGAAAGTAATTAGGGTTTAGGGAAAGTGAAGAGTATAAAGGAGGTCTAAAGAAAAATTTAGGTATTGGGCTTTAATAGAAAAAAGGGGTTTTTCCTCAAAAAAAAAAAGAAAATAAAGAAAAAAGGGGTTTCAATAATGAGGCTTTAAACCTGTGGGATAGAAGAAAAAGGGGGGGGGGTGTAACACCCCGATTTAGGAAGATATAATTTCAAGTTAATACAATGGGTATTTTAAGGGAAAAAGAAGAAATAGGATTTTGGACTTGAATCCTATATTTTATAGTCTTGTTGGATGAAAGATTCAATTACGAGTCCAAGGTTCTTTTCGGAGCAAAATCGGAGCTAAAACGAAGAAGTTATGACCAACACAGTGAACAAGCATGAAAAATGAAGAAAACCGGTCGAGCAGTGCTTGGCACGACTTTCGGCGCGACTTTGGGTCATCCGCGCGACTTTGGGGAACGCGGGCAGGTTTTGGCGCGGGTTTAGCCACGTGGAAACCCGCGCGAAGCCCCTGTCGAGCATAAAACTCGATTTTCATCCCTAAACTTCATTTGTTCATAACTTTTGCATCTCAACTCCGTTTTTGGTGATTCAAGTTGCTATGGTTTCGTTTTTGAGATATCTTCAAGGATATATCAAAATATTTTAAGTTTATTGGAGTATCCAAAAGTATTTTATGGTGGTAAGCTTCTCATCTCTCTCGATTTTAAGTTAGAGTTTGATGTTTTCAACCTTTTTCCATTCATCCTTCAACTTGGGTGTGATTTTGATGACTTGTGTGGTGAAGAAAACCTTGTGGATGTGTTGGATCTAATATTTAGGGAGATTTCTTAGATATTTCAAGCCTTCGTCCAAGGAGATTCAAGTTTTGGGGGTAAAATCTAGATTTGGCCTAAATCTAGCAAAGTGAGTTTAAGTTAATTTGTGAAAACATTGAACATGCCAAAATGTCTATTTTAAAGTGTTAATGTGTTTACATGAAATTATGATTTGTTGGGTATTGATTATTTGAAGTGTTTAACTTTATAAACTTTATAAAACAACCACATTTGGGAATTCTTGGGTGTTTTGATATATAAGTCATATAGGAAAGTGTTTTGGTGATTTATTGCATGAATGAAGATTATTTGGTAAAGATGCATTTTTTGTGTTTGTTGAAAATATGCATAGATTGTGTTATGGGATGTTTTGAAAATACCAACGTGTGAGTCATTGGGTTTTGGTCATTCCCGATCTTGTGAACATTTCGGAAATTGTAAATCTTTTTGGTTTTGGGAAGAGGTATATTTCAAGTATTTCGATGAGCAAATCTTAGGTATCGAAATTTTAACGATTTATTTTACGAGTGTAAATCCTTTGGTGTAAATGCACTTTTAGTGTATGTTTTGGAGCAATGTGAAACCTTGTGTTATGAGACGTTTTAAAATAGTCAATGGTATAAACTTGTTTGGAAAGATGATCTATCTCGATCTAAGTTGTGTTGGAGATTATTCATGTATTTTGGAGCATGTGCTCGCATATGTGTGGGTCAATTGCGTTTTATCTTATTTTATTTCTTTGACAACTAGTCTTTTGGGTTAACTGAGCTTGTAGCTCGGTATTTGATTTTGTTGGGTTTGGGGACGTTTGTCCAGTTTTGATAGCTCGATGTAGAGCTTTGGTTATGATATTGGATGAGGAACTCAACGTAAGGACCTTTTATGGTTGAAGTTGATATTCCGTGGGTGTACTTTTAAAGCTACCGAGCCTGACATTCATTGCGTTTGGAATCATTACGTCCAATGGTGGAATACTTGTTCTCCCCATTGAGGCACGAACATGTATCAGATAGGGTATAAGTCCTACGTGCTAGTACATGATATTGGATGAGGGATTCAACGTAAGGACCTTTTATGATTGAAGTTGACTTTCCGTGGGTGTACGTTTAAAGCCACCGAGCCTAACATCCCTTGTGTGTATTTTATTATGCATTTGGCATTACTAACATAGAGTGTGGCTTACCTTGTGTTCGCCATATTTTATGGAATCGGGTCTCCCCCGTCACCGAAATGTGTTGTTTTGGGTATTGAGTCTTAGTATCCATGTTTTCGGTGATGTTTTACATTTACATATTTTATATATGATTTATGGGTTGAGTATTATGCCCAACCCATGTTTTGGGTGTTTCATGATATAAAGTTTTATCTGCGTTTCATAAATTAGGAGTTCGGTCTTTATTCTTGTTTTGAGTGAGTTATGGGTTGCATCACTTTACAAATGAATGTTTTACTTTAGGGAGTTCATATTTAAAATATGTGTTGGAAAACGAGTCGTATTCATATTTGAAGCATTTCATTTTGAAAGGTTATGCATTAAATTGCATTCTTTCTTTTCAACGGTATATTTACTAATGTTGAAAACTCTTGAACTCAGTAGGCGTTAGCCTAACCTTTTTATTTGTCGGCATGTGTATCAGGTTTCGGCTGGGAATACTTCTAGTGACACTATGAAGAGAAGAGTGCTAGTTGTATGCTCGAGGAGTGTGTAGCTTGGAGAAGCCTTCCGCATTTATGATGGGATTAACAACTCGTTTTTGGGTTAAGTAATACCCGTCTCTAGTTTAGTCCTTGTATAAGACTGAAGTTTATAATTGTTGAGGTTAAATATAGAATTTTATTTTAGAGATTTATCTTTTACCGGATGAAATTTTAAAATTTTAATTAGCTGCTCTTTTCAAATTTGAGGGTGTTACAGGGTGGCTTTAATTTGTTTCAAATATTTTAGGAGTTTAAAAAAAATTAAAATTAAAACCTATAATAGGAAAAAAGGGGGGTGGAGATTTAAGTTTTTGGAAAGTTTAAGTTACTATTGTTTAATAATATTGAATAAGCTTTAAGTTTTTACTATAAAAAAATAAATAAACTATAAATGAGTTTAATGAACGCGATACATCTTGATTTTAATTTATTTTTTTGTCTCATGTCGATCCATTAAAAGCCCAACAGATACATTAAATCTGCAAATGTATCCATTAAAGCTCGTAGGGGTGCTCACGGGTTGGGTTGGCCGGGTTGAAGGCACTTTACAACCCAACCCAATCAAAAGTGCAACCCAACCCAACCCAAACCGTGCGGGTTGGGTTGGGTTGGTCGGTTTGAAACATTTATTAATCATTTCATAAATTACATACCTGTTGTCGCCTGCCGCCAACTGCCGTTGCATGCCGCCAGCTGCCGCCACCTACCGCCAGTTGTTGCCAACTACCGACAACCTCCATTTGCCGTCATCTGTTGCCACCTTTCACCTAAACCATGCAAATTGCAACAATTGTTTGAACAAAACAAGTATCAAGCTTACAAGAATAAAAATACAAACCTGATTGTTTTTTTTCTTATCAAAAGTTTAAACTTAAAGACTTCAAAGTTTACACCAAGTTACTAACGACATACAACTCAAATGGACTACAACTCCAATATCCATATAGTTTTAAAGTTTAAACCAAAAAAATACAACCAACCATACAACTAGTATGCAATCTCCATCAAATGAAATACAACCAAAAAATAGAAACTAACGAGACTCTCAATCAACAATGACCGTATTAGACGTCTTGATCTCCGATGTTTTCGCTTTCTTGGTCAATAAAAAGCATACATGTCAACTAGCATACATTATCATTATGTTGTGCTCTGTGAAAGCCATGGCATACAAAAGATGTTTTGTAATCAAGATAGAGTTCACAATTCTTGAGTGAGATGATGGCAAGGAGAGATGAGCACAGGTGGCATCTACTTAGAATCAATTTTAAAAGGGTGAGGGGAAATATTTCTTTGTGAAATATAATTACATACAACAACTATTCACTTCTATGTAGGTTTCTGTAGGGTCTCACTTGAAGTTAAATTGCCAAGTTGGGATAAAATCCAGAAACAAGCTGCTATACTTTCCACCATCTACAGAAATTCTATTCCTCATCTTTCGACAATTCTACTTTGTATTTTCTTCAGGCCGATGGTGATTGTTTCACAGACTTTCCAGTCACTTGCTGATGCTGAGCCATAATGTATTAATACAACTACTGAGTTACACAATTCAAAATTTTCTCTGGTTCAACCGAGAACTGAATATGGAACCTGATTTGGACTATAAAATGGTTTACAAACATATTCATCTAGCACAACCTTAGCTCATGATGGGTATATAACACCCTCAAAACTGGAAATAACAACTAATTTAAAATTTTCTATATACATCGATAACTGAATCAACTACAAACATAATTCATGGTTTAACCTCAATACACGCATTTCATTCTATACATATAGTCTATAATAAGAACGGGTGCTACTAAAACCCAGTAACAAACACTATCTCCAAACTATAGGAGACTTCACCAAATACTTACCCTTGAGTAAAGCTAAGGTTCAACTCTTCAGCACTGCTAAAATCAAACCCCCAACTGGAACCTGATGCACATGCCGACAAAAAAAAAGGTTAGGTTTAACGCCTAGTGAGCTCAAGAGTTTTCAACATTTATAAATGAATTGTTAAAAGAAGATTGCAATTAAAATCATACCCTTTCAAAATGGTTTACTTAAGATATGGGAACGACTCGTTTACCAATGAAATGCATTTTAAACGAAAAAGACACCAATATGAACGTTAACCAAACCAAACTGTTTTAAGGATTAAGATCCGGACATAAAACGTTCTTTAGTAAATTTAAATTCAACCCAAACTTACTCCAAATGATAATAGAAAGGTAACTCCCGATTTATATAAACACAGATATAACTTTACATCCCAAAATACCCAAAACACGGGTGGGGCATAATACTTGACACTTAAATGATGGAAAACAATCAATATAAATGTAATATACCATGTAAAACATGGAACCGAAATTCAATACTCACGCGACCATGAAATGGAATGAAACCCAAATATTAAAGCATGGACACTTAAATAGCCAAAATACTGTTGGTCGACAACGGGGGAGGCCCGTATCCATTGAGAGTGGAGGAACACAAAAGTATGTCACTCATACAACGTTAATCGTATGATACTTCACGACATAAAAGCCCAAGTGTCCCTACGACTCCTTTCAAGCTACACTCAAAGAGACAGCTGACCTTAGCGAATATTACCATGAATACCGCCAAAGGGTCGGCACAGTCGGGGGTTACAACCATGGCATTGCCCCGACATGGCGGAGGCCCCAAATATAAAGATCGCCCCTCTAGCTCATGATAACTCAACCGGACTCAGTCCTCCTAGTGTACACTTGAAAGGTTAAGGTCATAAAACATGGGTCCCGGAGTCCAACCTCGTAATACCCAGTTGACCATCAAATAAAGACTGACTTATGTGCCTATGGATCCAACGCAACACAGTCTAACAATACATGACTACACATGAATGACCAACGAACCCGGGCATGTAATTATCATAATTATGCAATAAGATGCATTAAGGTGTAAATCGTACACGGGCTCTACATAGAGCCATTAAAACTGGACAAGTGTCCACGAGATTCTTTTAAATCGAAACCAAGCGAACATGCTCAAAATCCATTTGACCAACAAATAATGGTTCTCCAAATAATAAAACGCATCTAGACGACGTTTATGCAGACACATACTTCAAATATGTGATTAGCCCAAAACTCAACACGGATTGGGACATATCATTTTCCAAATGGTTTATGAAATCAAGTACACTAAAAATGCATCTATCATGAATTAGACTTCATTTGTACAAAATCACCAAAGACGTATAAATCATAAAATAGGCTTTATTTGTACAAAATCACCAAAGATGTATAAATCATAAAATAGACTTTATTTGTACAAAATCACCAAAAAGCATAAATCACTCTATTACTTGTCAAGATATCTAAATACCAAATATGGGCATTTTATGCAACTAAAACAACCTAAGTTTATCAAATATGAAAACTTATCAAAATACCCAACATATTGACAATTACCAAGTAAAACATATTTTTACTTCAAAATACTCATTTTGGCATGTACATAGTTTTTACAAAGCAACTTGAACTCACCTTGCTAGATTTAGGCTAAATCTAGATTTTACCCCAAATTGAGCTTCCTTGAAGAAATCTGAACCTTCAAGCCAAATCTTCCAAAACCTAGATCCACAAGGATTCAACCATAAATATCCATATTTAACCGTTTAGAATCATTCCCCAAACATTTTACATAAAGATCCCAACTTATTTCAAAACCCTAATTTCCATAAATGAAGAAAATAGAAGGTTACCTTAACCATAACTGCAATCCACCAACCAACATACTTCTAGATCACCAAGATGAGCCATGCACTCCCAATCTTCAAAATGATAGAAAGGGTTGGGTGAAAACCCTTGAAATTGGTGAGGATGGTGAAGAAGATGAAGACATCTTAGCTCTAGCTTCCAACCATGCTAGATGAAGGAGAAACACTTGGTTTAGAGGAGGAAAAGCTACAAAATGGGTTAGGGTTTGTGGGGGAAGAAGGGGAAATGATTTGGGAGAGAAAGGGAAGAGGTTAGAAGTAAGAAATGGGAAGAATGGTTGAAATCCCATATTTGACAGCCTCTCAAACCCCTGGTGCGACATTGCCAGGCGACATTGTCCTGGGCAATGTCGCTGGTCATAGTCGCTGGTGTACCAGCACGCGGTACCCTCAATGCGATTGTGACAGTGCGACTATGACACTGTCATAGTCGCCAGCCATTGTCGCGAGACCCTTCCCAAGCCCCGAAACTCAACTTTTTCAACGCCAATACTCTCGATACTCTAAGAGTCTTTCAATAATGTTTTCCCAACATAAATACCACTATTTACAAGTTGAAAAAACGTCCGGGTGACCTTCAATTACCGGAAATTACGGGTGTTACAATCCTCCCAACCTTAGAACGATTTCCTCCGCGAAATCTATATCTCACCCAAGGCATTTCATTACCACCCTTAGCACTTATCGCATTTCCTAGGTCCCTAAGAAGGTAATGAACTAATCGTAGACCTCAAAGATTCTATTCTCCCATATCGACCGTCTCCCTTCCCAAGGGATTGTCTCTAATCCACTTCATCCTTTTGCCAAAACCTGATGACTTCCTGACGCAACTGCCATACTGATTTTCGTGAAGACTTTCACATCCAATATCCGTCTCGATACGCTACACTCCTACTAGAGTGAATGTTGAAATTTACTGGGCCAATTTCCAACCTTGCGACCTCGATTGCCTCCCAACCTTAGGTGACACCTACTACCTCTAGGGTAGTTTGTGACCTCAACCTCTCTCTGACAGATCTGTACTAGTTCAACACGATTCTGGATCCGTATTCCGATGATCAACTCCAACCCAAGGAATTCCCAAAATTCCTTAATAATTTACCCTTTATATTGGTAAAGCGTTCCTTCCATGAACGCACCGATATGCTTTCTAGGGGTTGGTCAATTCATGTCCGGAGATTTCGCGACTCCCAAATTGAACATAAACATCAATCATTTAATCGATACACCCTTTACCAATCAGAAAATTTTAATCGTTGATACTTAATTACTAACATCTAACATCCTTAAAGTTACCGCTTAAATTGCAACACAGAGGATTCATTGGGAATGCTTTGTGGTACCCCAACGATCATTGTCCTTGAATCAAATGTCGACACTTATCCTCAAATGACTATACCGCAAACGTGGGGGTACCGTCAATTATTTCATCCCGGATTTGCATTGTCGAATTAAAGTTGACACTTATCATGGCACTAAAATTCCAATCCTACATCTCTAACAACGAATCACAATATTTCCTTTATTCGCGAAGGTTCTTTAAGATGGTACACCACCAACGCATAACATGCCGACAACGAATAGTCCATCAAATCAAATCCAACCATGCACAAGCAGCCACGCCAGGCTTTAACCCGAAGGTTAATCGAAGTGGAAAGATCACCACTTAATTAACTGAGAGGAAACATGAATCTAATACCTCAATCATTCATGTGTGCACCAATTCATAAACTGAAACCCATAATTCAAAATTGACAGCACGTTAGACCATTTGGCGCTTCAATTCCCAAGGACTCCTTTAGTCCCTAACTACAACTCTTTTTACAACAGGGAATTATATCTATAGCTCTAATGAGTTCAAGGTTTTTCAACTATAGGACTCAACAAAATCTTTATAACAATTAATCATACGTGTAAAGATTCACTACTACTTACTCGGTAGTTGTGTAAAGTGATCACAAACGCCACACATACAAAACCATTTGGCCATTACCTAAGCTAATAATGACGATAACAAAAGATGCGCAACAAACTTGTCAAATGAACCACTATGGTCCTAACATGAATCAATTTATGATGTAAACGTAAAATAATTTTATGTATTAAAACAATGTGCAACAAAGCGTTTGTACAAGACTCCCGAAGAAGAAGTTTATGTAATCAAGTTCCAAAAATTTCTCATTTAGGCACAATATGACATGGAAGAAAACTTACCAATAAGACCCGCATGCTTGAGTTCATTTCTAAAAATTTAACAAGGCAAAACGTGCGTGCGATTGGTCGGAATGTAAAACAATGTAGATCGACTTTAAACTTTAAACCGGTCCGCCAATATGTTCAATGTTTTAAAATAATGACTACTATGTCATGCATGCCAATAAACCAGAATAGCTTATTGCGTGAAACAATAACAGTAATATCAACAACCGAAGAAGGTATAAAGCAAAAGTTCAACACGAACCATCATAGGTTTTTCATATGTTTACTCACACCAAAGTATAAATCAATTCAACTATCATGTAGTGAACAACAAAACACACTTGTATAAAAACTTAAAAGTGCAATAATGCAACATCAAGACTCTCAAGATGTCTCTTGCGGTTGCGAAAAGACATGTGTAAAACTCGCATGAGACAATAATGTGAAACAATAACTCGTAAATTGACGCACACAACATTCAATATACGTGTTTCAAAATTCATCTACGCGACGCAAAACGTCATAAAATGAAACTCCATAAGACCCAACTAAAATTTTTCATAAAACTTAATGACACCAAAAATCAAGCGGTGCCAAAATCTTTGTTTCCTACGTAAAAGCATAAGACGAAGTTATGACTAAGATGTTATTATTCCAATAATTTCCCTTTTATCGCAAAGTAATATATAGTGACACTTTTCAACAAAACTTGCATGAAACATGACGCTTAATAAACTCATAAATTTACACGCAATATAATTAAATTTATGCATTTCAAAGTTCATTCACGCGTTGACAACGTTGTAAAATAATACCCTATAAAACGCAACAAAACTCATGCAAACTAAAATTTCCAAGAAAACTCAGATGCAAAAACATGGGAATAACTTTTTTTTAAACCTTAACATACATGGAGGAGATCCAATGTCAAGGTTAAAATTTCATAGTTAATTGTCCAATACCCCAAATAACATTAAAATATGGATATTACAATATCCAAAAACAACGTTAAACAAGAAACGGGGATGAAGAGATCTTCAATAAAAATTTGCAACCACGTGCAATAAAACAATTTCATGCATGATTAAACTCGCGGTTTAGAATCCGGTGCGTGCTAACCATTTTTCAAAAATTTCATAATATAACGCACTTTATGATTTGAGAAATATGAGAAATAATTGATGCAAACTTATTTTAGAAATAAATTTCGGGCATGAATTTTGGTCGAGACCGAAAGTCTCAGGACTTAGCACACCAAGCCCATCAATTCACTACCGACATACGAGCGCTTAACATCTTAGGGTAACGATAGGCAACTAAATTGGTTAACCTTACAATTTCTTCTAGAAATAAAATCGATTTGATAGGCCTATGGTTCTAATTCAACCAATTACTCTGACCCAACATGGTCAACTAATGTATTCATCATGCCTAACTGTCACTCCAAGTGACCATGTTATAAGCATCAACTTCTTCTAATGGTTACCCACTTAGAAATTTCTTCACAACCCCAATGGTCATCACATCAAAGTAGTCCAAGCATACACACGTAACGTGTAGGTTCACCATAACACTGGGCAGATGCAATTATGAATGTACCGTACATGATCATTCTTGCTACTCTCGACGTGATTCCCATTCCTAGAGACTCCATCAACCTCAAAATATCCAATCTTAAGGTGCCTATTGATGAAATTTTCTCTCTCAATCACATAGAGAACACTAGTTTGAGTCTAGGCATTCAAAATCAACACCCAATTCTCTCAAAATTAAGCTCTGATACCAACTTATAACACCCTCAAAACTGGAAATAGCAACTAATTTAAAATTTTCTATATACATCGATAATTGAATCAACTACAAACACAATTCAAGGTTTAACCTCAATACACGCATTTCATTCTATACATATAGTCTATAATAAGAACGGTTGCTACTAAAACCCAGTAACAAACACTATCTACAAACTACGGGAGACTTCACCAAATACTTACCCTTGAGTAAAGCTAAGGTTCAATTCTTCAGCACTGCTAAAATCAAACCCCCAACTGGAACCTGATGCACATGCCGACAAATAAAAAGGTTAGGTTTAACGCCTAGTGAGCTCAAGAGTTTTCAACATTTATAAATGAATTGTTAAAAGAAGATTGCAATTAAAATCATACCCTTTCAAAATGGTTTACTTAAGATATGGGAACGACTCGTTTACCAATGAAATGCATTTTAAACGAAAAAGACACCAATATGAACGTTAACCAAACCAAACTGTTTTAAGGATTAAGATCCGGACATAAAACGTTCTTTAGTAAATTTAAATTCAACCCAAACTTACTCCAAATGATAATAGAAAGGGAACTCCCAATTTATAAAAATGCAGATATAACTTTACATCCCAAAACACCCAAAACACGGGTGGGGCATAATACTCGACCCTTAAATGATGGAAAACAATCCATATAAATGTAATATACCATCGAAAACATGGAACCGAATTTCAATACTCACGCGACCATGAAACGGAATGAAACCCAAATATTAAAGCATGGACACTTAAATATCCAAAATACTGTTGGTCGACAACGGGGGAGACTCGTATCCATTGAGAGTGGAGGAACACAAAACTATGGCACTCATACAACGTTAATCGTATGATACTTCGCGACATAAAAGCCCAAGTGTCCCTACGACTCCTTTCAAGCTACACCCAAAGAGACAGCTGACCTTAGCGAATATTACCATGAATACCGCCAAAGGCTCGGCACAGTCGGGGGTTACAACCATGGCATTGCCCCGACATGGCGGAGGCCCCAAATATATAGATCGCCCCTCTAGCTCATGATAACCCAACTGGACTCAGCCCTCCTAGTGTACACTTGAAAGGTTAAGGTCATAAAACATGGGTCCTGGAGTCCAACCCCGTAATACCCAGTTGACCATCAAATAAAGACTGACTTATGTGCCTATGGATCCAATACAACACAGTCTAACAATACATGACTACACATGAATGACCAAAGCACCCGAGCATGTAATTATCATAATTATGCAATAAGATGCATTAAGGTGTAAATCGTACACGGGCTCTACATAGAGCCATTAAAACTGGACAAGTGTCCACTAGATTCTTTTAAATCGAAACCAAGCTAAAATGCTCAAAATCCATTTGACCAACAAATAATGGTTCTCCAAATAATAAAACGCATCTAGACGACGTTTATGCAGACACATACTTCAAAGATGTGATTAGCCCAAAACTCAACACGGATTGGGACATATCATTTTCCAAATGTTTTATGAAATCAAGTACACTAAAAATACATCTAACATGAATTAGACTTCATTTGTACAAAATCACCAAAGATGTATAAATCATAAAATAGACTTTATTTGTACAAAATCACTAAAAAGCATAAATCACACTATTACTTGTCAAAATATCCAAATCCTAAATATGGGCATTTTATGCGACTAAAACAACCCAAGTTTATCAAATATGAAAACTTATCAAAATACCCAACATATTGACAATTACCAAGTAAAACATATTTTTACTTCAAAATACTCATTTTGGCATGTACATAGTTTTCACAAAGCAAATTGAACTCACCTTGCTAGATTTAGGCTAAATCTAGATTTTACCCCAAATTAAGCTTCCTTGAAGAAATCTGAACCTTCAAGCCAGATCTTCCAAAACCTAGATCCACAAAGATTCAACCATAAATATCCATATTTAACCATATAAAAATCATTCCCCAAACATTTTACATAAATATCCCAACTTATTTCAAAACCCTAATTTCCATAAATGAAGAAAATAGGAGGTTACCTTAACCATAACTCCAATCCACCAACCAAAATACTTCTAGATCACCAAGATGAGCCATGCACTCCCAATCTTCAAAATGATAGAAAGAGTTGGGTGAAAACCCTTGAAATTGGTGAGGATGGTGAAGAAGATGAAGACATCATAGCTCTAGCTTCCTACCATGCTAGATGAAGAAGAAACACTTGGTTTAGAGGAGGAAAAGCTACAAAATGGGTTAGGGTTTGTGAGGGAAGAAGGGGAAATGATTTGGGAGAGAAAGGGAAGAGGTTAGAAGTAAGAAATGGGAAGAATGGATGAAATCCCGTATTTGACATCCTCTCAAACCCCTGGTGCGACATTGCCTGGAAACATTGCCCTGGGCAATGTCGCTGGTCATAGTCGCTGGTGTGTACCAGCACGCGGTACCCTCTAGGCGACTGTGACAGTGCGACTATGACACTGTCATAGTCGTCGACCATTGTTGCGGGACCCTTCCCAAGCCCCAAAACTCAACTTTATCAACGCCAATACTCTCGATACTCTAAGGGGCTTTCAATAATGTTTTCCCAACATAAATCCCACCATTTACAAGTTGCAAAAATGTCCGGGTGACCTTTACTTACCGGAAATTATGGGTGTTTCAGGGTAGATCCAAAACAACAAACATATTCACAAATCAACAACAATAATGGATTACCTTTGAAGTGTGAATCAATAGTATCATATTCAATTATTCACAGTAAACAACAATAGGTAGTTTACACTTTACATAAATCAAAAATAACAACAGTAATGGATTACCTTTGAAGTGTGAACCGATTATTAAGGTGAATAACAAACAGTAATGGATTAGGGGTGCTCTTGATTTAGTGTCGATTTGGTCGATGCGGTGCCGATTGAATCTGATTTGAAGGTGAACTTGGTGAAGGCGAAACTTATGGTTGAATCTTGGAACGATTGAAGTTGAAGGCCTGAAGTGAAGAGTGAATCTTGGAACGATTGAATTGAAACTGAAGTGAGTGAAGATTGATAAGAAGTCGGCGGTAACCTGAAATGTAAAAAAAAAAAGAACGCGCTCATTTGGTCGTGTTATCAGGTTGGGTCGGTTTGGCTTGCGCCCAAACCGTTTCCAACCCATTAAGTTTGCTATAAAATTGTATCGATTATATAACGGTTTGAATCGGTTTACGTTTTTTTCCGAGTTGGGTTGGACGGGTTGGTCGGAAATTTGAGCACCCCTAAAAGCCCGAGTGGATCCATTAAAGCCCGATTTGATCCATTAAAGCCCAACTGATACATTAAAGTCCAATCGATCCATTAAAGTCCAAGTGGATGCATTAAAGCCCAATCGATCCATAAACGCCCATGTGGATCCATTAAAGCCCAATTTGATCCATTAAATCCCAAATGGATCCATTGAAGCTCAACCAATACATTAAATCCCAAGTGGATCCATTGAAGCCCAACCGATCCATTAAAAACCGATTGAATCCATTAAAGCCCGAACAGATCCGATAAAGCCTAACCAATCCATTAAAGCCCAAATTGATCCATTAAAGCCCAACCGATCCATGTGGATCCATTAGAGTCCAACCGATCCATTAAAGCCAAAATGGATCCATTAAAGCCTAAATGGATCCATTAAAGTCCAAGTGGATCCGTTAAAGCCCGATTGGATCCATTAAAGTCCCAAATGTCGTCAAAATCACGTCCCAATTCCTTAGAAACAAAATTTTTTGAAATAGAGAAAAAAATGTTGGAATGAAAATGAAATGTTAGAAATGGAGGAACCATTATTATATATTAATGACTGTGATCTTAGGCAACATAGAAACAAGAAAATATGTTGCCTAAGCTAGATCTTACGCAACAAACACAATAGATTATATGTTGGCTAAGTAAAAGTAGGTGTCAACCTTAATTCATCCGTCAACGAGTTATTACATTTTCAACTACCTATATTTATTTATATTTTTGACCTTAGGCAACATAGAAACAAGAAAATATGTTGCCTAAGCTAGATCTTACGCAACAAACACAATAGATTATATGTTGGCTAAGTAAATGTAGGTGTCAACCTTAATTCATCCGTCAACGAGTTATTACATTTTCAACTACCTATATTTATTTATATTTTTGACCTTAGGCAACATAGAAACAAGAAAATATGTTGCCTAAGCTAGATCTTATGCAACAAACACAATAGATTATATGTTGCCTAAGTAAAAGTAGGTGTCAACCTTAAATCATCCGTCAACAAGTTACAAAGGAAACTCCGCTTTAAATTTACATCATGATCATTTATCAAGTCTCGATATGAAAGAAAAATTAATTGTTAATTACATATATCGTTTCAAATATTCGAACAAGTAAAGTTTTATATTTTAACCTGACTTTCAAGAAAGATAATTGAATTGAGTTGAGTGGAGTTGTTTGTTCGTGAGCATTCTTTGTGGAGAGAGATATGTACAATGGCAACAAATTGCCGCAGAAGTAAGACATCTCAATGAGCTATGGTGGTTAGGGTTGTAAACGAACCCAACGAATACGAATGGAGGCTTATTCGTCTTCGTATGTTTAACTTAATCGAACAAACGAACAAACACAGGCGGTAAATGAACATAATTTTTTGTGTTGATATTCGTTCGTTAAGAAAATATGTTTGTTTATGTTCGTGTATGTTCGTTTGTAAAGATGCTAAACGACATAAACGAACGATCACAAATGAACATACATGAACGAACATAAACAAACAAAAAAACCCACTATTAATCATCATTTCGTTTCTAAAAAATAACATAACAAAATGAAAAACTAGGTAAAGTTAGAAGAGATAAACACGGAATTAAAAAAACTTAATTTAACTAATGATTTTACATATTAATGTCATAATATATAAATATATTTGTATATACAAACAAACATAAACGAATATAAATGAACGAATATTAACAAACTTCACACTAAACGGTTCGGTTTGTTTGGTGGTGCTAAAATCAAGGTTAGGCATCAAAACACTTGTTTAAAATTGTAAATTGCTTTTAAATAATTATGATTTTTCAAATTTGTTGTGATAATTTATGTTATAATATGTCAATCTATTTTAGCAAGTTCTTATAAACTAAAATATTATTGAATACTATAAGAATAAATTAAATATCGTAATTGATTTCACTTATTAAAATAATATAATAATAAGAAATATATTGTTTTATTAGGATTGATTCAAATAAGAAAACTAATTAAATATCGTGAAAAAAATAATTAAATCGAGTGATGTTATGCAAACCTGGTTACAAAAATCATTTATATAAGGTTTACATATGAATCTTTAAATATATTTTTTTTTCTGTAGTTTAAATATAAACATTTCATTCTTTCTCACAATATTTACCAGTTTTATTTGAATCTTTTGTTGGTATTTTCGTCCCTCATTCTTCTTAGTTTCCCCGTTTGCAACTTGATTTTGTCTTCCTTGACTGTTAATCGCCATTGCTACTTCAACACTCTCCTTGGTTCTTCTAGTGAATCACAGGTTATTCACTTACACAATTGAACACAGTAGACAATAGATTGCAGGTATCGAAAACTAGGAAATGTCGGACACGAAAATACTAATAATAATATTGAGACAACTTTCTGGAAATATAAAATATGAGATTGATAAGAGATGTTAATCAGAGATACAATTTACAATGAGTGTGCATGCTTTATATATGTAATGAACCGACACCATTGAAACAACATGACGGTTCGATTTTTATCTAAACTGCCCACATACCCTTTCTAAACTAAGATAACTTCTAGTAGCTACCCATGATTACTAACTGCTATACTAACTGCAATATCACATTCAATTATGTGTCACATGACACATTTAATCATAAACTAAAACAAATAATAAACATAACTTGAGACTAAGTCTCGACTAATCGGACCATGACAATATTTAACCGATAAATAACTTTTAAAGTTCCAACATTCCCCCCTAAAAGTTATATCGGTTAAATCTTCTTTTGCTTGCTTGTGCTTTGCTTTCAAAGGATGACCTAGTCACTACCATCCGTGTCAACAGAGCAATACTCCGTAATACTTGAATCCTCCTCTTCACTATCTTCCTTTTCTTCAATTTCATTTGTTCCAATTCGGTTGTCTTCAAGCGGTGTCTCAACTCCAGTTTCTATGACTGCTCTGATGTGATCTATGCCCCATTCTGGTTGATCATTGAATTTGTTGGTCCCCCCAACGTGCGTATCATCGCTGGCCAGATCATAGAAGAATTGAGCTTGTAGCAAGTAGAGTTCATATAACTCCTTAAATTTCTGCTCATAGCCTTCTTGGTATCCAAAACCCATTGCAACCTCGTCCCATTGACATTCCGTGGATACCCAACCGTATCCACCCATGCTATTAATTAACTTGTGTAAGTCGAACAAACAAATTGTTAAGCCTCCTAATTTTGGTGGAATTTCCTTGTCCAAATCTTTTCCCGTATTCATTTTGTGAAACCAAACAAGCATTGTATCAAATCTTTTCGCAAATAGGTCCTTCTACTTGTAGGCGATTTTGTCCGTATTAATCATTTTCATAAAACGAATAAAATCATGAAAAGTGTCTACTTTTAGTGACACCAACTTGCCATCAATTTCGACTTCTTCATCTTCTTCGGTTGTGTCGATTTCCATATGATTCGATGGCTGTGCTTTGTCTAGGTCTGCTTCCAAACCTTCGACTTTAGAGATCTCTTCCCTTTGCGTGTGGCACATATGAGTGATGCTACACTGTGACCCATTTATTTCGACTTCAAAACCTTGGAGAATTAATTGACTCATGCTTATGACGTTAATGTTGATTTCCGGTACATAAGAAACATAGGGTACCGAGTACATTCTCTCGCTTGAAGTCAATTCAATTTCACCAATTCCGTGAATATAAAGAAAGTTTGACTTGTATGTCGTTTCATCAATAATAAAACATTCTTTCACAATGACAAACAAATTTTTGAACGGTGTCATATGTTTTGGAATTGTAGTGTTTACGTACCATATGCCATTCCAGGGCGGCCAAAAACCAGAAGGAAACTTACCACCTGGCATCCACCGGAAAAAAGGGGACTTACCTTAACCGGAACCGGAGAAGACAACCGGAAAACCAATCGGTCAGCAAGACCATCAAATCGAAGGCAGGGGTAACTGCCACTCGATTTGAACAACCGAAGAAGAAGCGGCGTACACACACAGTCGAGGGGTACTCGATTAGAACAACCGAAAAAGAAGCGACATACACACACAATCGAGGGGTACTCGATTTGAACAACCGAAAAAGAAGCGGCGTAAACACACAACCGAGGGGTACTCGATTTGAACAGCCGAAGAAGAAGCGACGTATACACATACAAAGGTGTACGATTTTCCTTTTCCCATTTTAAAACAAAACCCTAATTCCTTATATTTAAAAATTAAGAGGAAAATATTTTATAATTCTTATACTTGTTTATTAAACAAATAATAAAGTTTTCTTTATTATTAGTTTTTTTTAATCAACAAAATCATAAATATTTTCTTAAGACAAAATTTTAATATAAATTATATATTAAATCATGACGGGGAAAAATAACACGGAACAAGGAGAAGGTTCCAAAATTTACAAGGAAATAGGTTCTACTACCCATTTCCAATGCCTGATGTTGAAGGCAACAAATTACACTACTTCGGCAATTCGGATGCAAATAATATTGGAAGCAAATGGTCTTTGGAAAATGATTGAACCACAACCAACAACAAAAACCGATGCAAAGAAAGATAAAACCGCTATCGTCTATATTTATCTATCACTACCAGAAGATCAATTACTTCTCATTTCAAAATACAAGACTGCAAAGGCAGTTTGGGATGCTTTGAAGACAAGACACGTTGGAGTAAACAGTGTCCAACAAGCAAGACTACAAACACTTAAGACGGAATTTGAGATGTTACAGATGAAAGAAAATGAATCAATCGATTCATTTACTACAAAGTTGACATGTATTATCAACAAAGCGACAAGTTTGGGATTAACATATGAAGATTCTACTCTCCTACGGAAACTATTAAATGTTGTACCCGACAGATTCCTTCAATATGTTGCATCCATTGAACAATACTCGAATTTAGATACTATGTCTTTAGACGAAGCAATCGGAAGACTGAAGACTTTCGAAGAAAGACTCAAGTATAAAAAGGAAAGACATGCGGACACTCAAGAAGGATTGATGTTCACACAACATGAAAATCGAGGCCAACTTTATAGAGGACGTGGTCATGGTAGATTTAACCAATCACGAGGCCGAGGGAATAACAGATTCAGATCAGAAAGGAAAAACTGGGAACCCTCTCACAGAATAATTTCAAGAAAGAAACAAACTACAATGCAAAGAAATTTACTCCTGATAAGAATAAAGTACAGTGTTTCAAGTGCAAAAAGTATGGACATTATGTAAGCAAATGTCCACAGAATGATCAAGATAAAGAACAGTCTAATCTCATTGAAGAAGACTTAGAACCAACATTGCATATGGCAACTATTGAAGAGCACCAGGAAGTTTTCTTAACCGAGAAGAATCTCGAATCAAGCAAGTACTGCGTTATATCAAAGGAACAAAGGACTATGGTATAACTTATGGGCATGAAGGAGGAAACAAGATATAAGGCTACAGTGACAACAGTTACGATGTTAACACGCAAAAAGGAAAAGGCACAACAGGAATAATTTTCTACTTTCGGAACTCACCTATCAGTTGGAGCACTCAAAAGCAAGGAACATTAGCATTATCCTCATGCGAATCAGAATTTATTGCAGCAACAGCAGCAGCAACACATGCACTTTGGTTAAAGAGGCTACTCAGCAAAGTTACTAATACAAAGGAACAAAAGGTCAAAATTTACGTGGACAATAAATCAGCAATAACACTAATGAAGAATCCAATGTTTTATGGACGGAGCAAACACATTGATACAAAGTATCACTTCATACGAGAATGCATCCAGAAGGAAGATTTAATGGTCGAGCACATCAGCGGAGAGAAACAAAGAGTCGACATACTTACAAAGCCACTACCAAGGATAAGATTTGTCACAATGAGACAAATACTTAGAGTTATAAACCTTCTTCAGCATGATCAAGATTAGGGGGGTGAATGTTGGGATAATCTCAATCATACCTCAATATATATTGGTTTAGTAAAAGATATGTAAATAGGGCGAAGATGAAAAGGTGTGACTTTTCATCTTCAACCGCCAACTACCATAACCGCCGGATAACTACCATAACCGAACATTTACAATGATTCATTGGCACCGGTTGAACTAGTATAAATAGGAAGCCTATGTAACAGATTTCAATGTACTTTCTCTCAATATATGAAACTTTGTTTGATCAAGATCCTGTGAAAAAACCTTTATAATCCTACATCTTTCACTGTTTTCTTATATGATTTAAAAAATTGATATTAAAAATATATCATTTTGGTATGGTTCTTGATGGTAAGTTGGAGATGGCAGTTTTTGCAAGAGTAAAAAATGACTAGTTGTTTTGTAAGTGGAAGTTTGATGGGTTTTCTGGTAATTTTATGGTGGTTGGGTGATTGGGCAGAAAGTATATATCCATTTGGTGCTGTGGACCATGACATTTGCAATCTTTAATTGTGATTTGATTCGTTTGAATATTTTCTTTTTCTATACCAACCATGTTATTGTTTTACTAATCATTTTAACTATAAGAACATCAAATATCTTCTTAAATTATTTTTTTACATAGTTTTTTAAACATAGACTGAGGATTTAACATATATTAAAAAGAAAGTGTTCAAGTATAGCTGATGTGAATTAAATTTCGACATTAGTTTTGAAAAAAATTAATAATAGGTTTTTTTTGTATTTACAAAATCCCGAATAATTACTAGAGTTCATCCTCAACAAAATGTAAATTGGAAAATAGAATAAGAAATTATTTGATTACATTTACACATGTAAAATACATATTTACGATTTCTATATATAGTTTTATACATATTGTTGATAAATCTCTATAATATCCATTGGTTTGTCGATGTGCATCAAAGGACTCTAAACTAATTCACAAAATAGAAATTAACTCTACTATACATGATGATGCTCTTTTAATCGATGTTACGACTTACGAACGTTGATCTAAAACTTGAGAGCTTTGACATCTGTACTAATAATATCCATCACTATGATTTCCTTCATCGAAATTCAGCGAGTAACTAACAACATCGTACCCAAATATCAATGGCTTGGATGATCCATAGATACTTTTCTTACTTTCTTCAACCAATTTCTTCAGCAACTTCCTCCACTTCCGACTACGACGTGCACTCCTGTTTGCTTTTGCTTGTGTGTATTGCTCTTGGTCGGAGGAGACAGATGAAGTCGAAGAACATTCGGAGGAGGTAGACAATCTCACTTGAATGGTAGTAATGGAGTTGAAATCAGTTGCAGTGGCCATCTTCGTAGGAGAGAGATAAGTTATTGTTTGTTGTGAGTTGTGATGATATGGAAATTTGAAGTGATAGAGTTGGAGAATTTATAGTTGATCCAAGGGGGACTATTTAGTAGTTTTACACATCTATTAGAACGTGTAATTATAAATATTTGGTGTAAAGGGATTGTGGTGATATTGCATGTTTGAAGTCTTGTAATCTTATCCTCTTTATATGTAACTTTTATGAAGAAAAAAAAGTAGAAAAGAAGTCCTTTAATTTTAAGTAGGCTTTGAGAGGTTAAGTTCATGTGGCCACCATTAGTCGACCATGACCACTCAAAATTATGCTTTTAAGTTAAATATTTTAATTTTGAAGTTGCAAGAATTAGTTTTATAATATTTGGTATACGTAAGATTTAATTTTTTTAACATTACAATAATCTAAATTTTAAGAAACAGGTAAATGGTAGATGAAAAAAATAACTAACTTTTGAGAGTAATGCATAATTATCAAGTCAATTAGGGGTCATTTATTACCAAATATATATACGTACCCAATCAACAAGATTCATCATCTTTACTTACCTTTATTAAATAACATTTTTTACGATGAAAATTGATTGTTGGTAAGCTATTTTATTGGATAAGAGTTTTCTCTCCCCATTTATTGGATAAAATTTTCTGTACTTTATGTATTCACCAGGTAAAGTAACTGATACATGATAAACGCTTACTCGGTAAATGTTTGATAAGCGACCATTTAATATTTTGAAGTCGTTAATGATATTATTCAGATAATTTAACGTCACAATGATCACTTTGAAAGGAATATTCAAACACCTCTTCGACCATAAGTTTGCTCCCGATTGTTATAATCACTATTACAACTTTTGTTAATACTCTCTCCATCCCAAAATAAATGTCCACAACGAAAAAGGCACAAAGTTTTAAAAATATGTAATTATTACAATTTTTAATCGACAAAAATACAATTTTACCCGTAATTGTAGAGAGGGAAATGTTCTCCACCTCATAATTAAGGGCAAACTAGGAAAGTGAACATTTACTTTTGAAAGCTGACACTTATTTTGAGACAAACTAAAATAGTAATGTAGACACTTATTTTGGGACGAAGGGAGTATTAAATTGTATGTCTTTGTTAGGGTGGACATGATACAGTATCATGTTTTTTTATATAATAACGTGTACCAGCCAATTATAATTGATATGGAAAATTATAAACTGTGTACCAACCGATTATACTTGATATCAAGTTTTCTCGGTTCGTACATATTGGTATTGGTTGTGTACCTTCACTGCAAAAAGTTGAAGTCAAATTACAATATTCAATAGTTAATAATTGAAACCTAATACAAACATTTAAATAAGGGTGTTTCCATACATCTTCACAAAACAAATAATTTTCAATAGTTGATTAGATGAAATATTAAATTAATAATTAACAACTAATAATCAATTAATTATATGATTAAGTCGGTACGAAATTTCATTTTGAGAGAGTTGAATAAGCACTATCTCGTTGAAAAGTTCTATACATCTGTCCTTTCTCAACGCATTTATGTTAATACCATAGTACATGATTTCACATACCATGTACAAACCAAGTTAATATAGTTGGTACAATCGTGCCTACCGATTTAATGTTTTTTTTAAATGAACCGGCATCTTATTTCAAGTTCATTTTATGATCACAATTCACATCACAACTCTTATCCTGAAACGTCTACATTTAAAAAAGTATATTGAAGCAAAAAGGTTTTGGTCTTCGTCTTTCAAAATCTTTTTGTCATATGAAAAGGTGCAAAGAAAACGCCTTTGAATTTATGTCTTGATATGAGAACAAAAACAGTTTGTAGGATACATGTTATGACACATATTCTATAACGTTTACATTTACAAAACAATGTACAAGCAAAAACTCATTAGTCTTTTGCTTTTTGGATCTTTGTTTGGCCCATTATCCATATGCATACGTGGAAAAGCAAATGAAAATACGATTTGAATTTACAATCATTATCTGGTTAGATATGGAAAGAAAAATAGATTGTTGGATAAATGTCTTGTATGCAATATTTTGGAGTCTATAGACCATATCTAATTCATTGTCATAAGAGTTGGGTTAGGGTTAAGGAGGAGATTCATTAATTAATCAAAGATTCAAGAATTACTTTATATTTGGGTTGTGCAATGCCCAATTCGTAGATTACTAAACAAGGTCTGATCTAATCCTACGTGTTACAAACAGACACACACACAAACGATCTTCGTCACTTTTACACCCATTGAGGTAAATCCTTCTAATATCCATGATTTTGCAAATCCGCATTAGCAAGCTCCCAATTGACTCATATGAACAAATAAAACCTACTTGAATTACAAAAACAAACGCTAGTTTTGGCAATCGTAGGTGCCTCGACCAACTTCGTGCATCTCGACTAATCTTACGAGAACAAAAAGTTCATAATCAGACAAACTCACCAATGACCCTAAACATCTGAAATCCATGATATGCATGACCAGTTGAGTTACTACTCAGGATAAAACAGTTTGATGAACACAATAAAATCATTTTAATTGATATTATGGACATTCTTCTAAAACTTAAAATCATGATTCCCCATGTAGATAATGCTCACCTAGATAAAAAAAAATTTGAACAACAAGAATATATTCCACCCAAAAGTCTAGCGAGAAGCTAGGAGTATAAGAAAGACGAACACGAAAACATCAAATAGAGTCTAAAGGATTACATCTCCATTTCTCCCAATTAATATCGCCCCCCTTTATAGTTCTAAGTTTGACCCACGAGAAAGAATTTGACATCACCTCGGACTTGATGATGCTGGTTGGGGTCCCTTTATTGTTGAAGACAAGAGAGTTACGAAGTTTCCATATGGACCAGTAATAGGCAGCAATGACGACTTCCAAAATAAGGACCCTATTGTTAGATGAGTTTCCTTCTCCGGCTATGTCGAGGAGATCTGAGATAGATGCAACCGAGAACGGGAACTTGTTACACCAAGAAGAGATTAGAGTTCTGATTTCCTGGTTGGTTGAGCAGTGCAAAAAAAGATGAGTTTTCGATTCTGGCACAGAGTGACAAAGGGGACACGAGTCAGAGTTGATCTCAACGCCTCTCTTGATCAGATTGAGTTTGGTCGGTAATCTTCCAAGTCTCGCCCTTCATAACAAAACGTTGACTTTACCCGGCACCAATCGATTCCATCTTGTACTATACTTCAAGATTGTCAGAGACGAGTCATCGACCGCTTTCGTGAGCGAGGTAACAGAAAATTTGTCGTCCTTTTCCAACTTCCAGCTCCAGGACCTGTTATGTAAGTTAAAATAAAAGAGATCATGTAACGTAATATTGTATTTAGAAGTTTCTTTATCTATCTTCCTAATAGCACCCCAAGAACTACCCGAGTAGCCCCTCCCCCCCCCCCTCCTGAGATGAGGCCCCATTAGGACCGAATAGGGAAGCAACAACCTCCCGCCATAACCCCTCTGTGTCGGATCTAAATCGCCACCACCACTTTTCGAGAAGTGCTAAGTTGAGTGCCCTAAGACTCCCAATTCCAAGCCCACCATTTTTTTGCTGTTGACGGTTGCATTCCAAGCTACCCAAGAGATTTTAGATTTGTCCATGACCCCCCCTCCCCAAAAGAATCTCGCCCGAATGCTTTCAAGAGTTTTGATTACCCTTTTAGGAGCTTTATAAAGCGAGAAAAATAAAGCCCAAGGCTTCCCAACACCGACTTACAGAGAATTAATCTGCCCCAAAGGAGAGATTTCTGGCTTTCCAACTTGTGAGTTTAGATTGAAACTTGTCGATGAGAGTAAGCCAACTTTCGATTTTTGACATTTTCGCTCCTACTGGCATACCAAGGTAAGAAAACGGAAGAGAACCTTCTTTAGAATTTATTCTCCTAGCCATGGTTGCCACCTCTTCTGAGCTAACACCAATCCCCATTACACTACTTTTGTGGAAGTTAACCTTAAGACCGGAAGCGAGATGGAAACACCTTAAGATTCTAACCAAATTCAAAATATTAGAACAGGACCAGTCCCCGAAAAAGATAGCATCGTCGGCATATTGAAGAACTGAGATATTGGGGCCGTTGTTTGGATGGGACACACCTCGAAACAACCCCTTGTTGATTGTCTCATCCATGGCTACTTTCAACCCCTCGGTAGCCAAAATAAATAAAAAAGGGGCAATGGGATCACCTTGTCTCACTCATTTTTCCATCAGAAAATCTTTCGTCGGTGACCCATTGACAAGGACCGAGACTTTGACGGTGGAAATATATCCATATACCCAAGACCTCCACTTTTTTCCGAACCCCATTTGATCCATTATATCATCCAGATAACCCCAATTAAGAGCATCGAAGGTTTTTTCGAAGTCAACTTTAAAGATCAGAGTTCTTTTATTCCTTTTTTTGGTCCAGTTGATGACTTCGTTGACAATAAGCAGGCCATCAAGTATATTCCGTCCCTTGATGAAAGTTGATAGCTCCTTGCTGATCACATAATCCAACACCGTTTTGAGTCTTTCTGCGAGGACCTTTGAAATGATCTTGCTAATACAAATAAGATTAATCGGACAATAATCCAAAAGCGAAATCGGATCCTTAATCTTAGGAATGAGGGATACAAAAGAGGAGTTGCTACGTGGATTGATCGTGGCATATTCTTCAAAGAATTTCACCGCTTTGTAGACGTCTCCTCCAATAGTGTCCCAGAATTTTTTGAGGAAGGCAAAAGTGAAACCGCCCGGACCCGGGGATTTCTCGCTACCGCAGCACCACATAGCAAGCTTGACCTCTTCGAAAGACACGGGAGTCTCGAGATTGACTTTTTGTTCATTAGTGAGAGTCCGAAACCTGCCACTTTTAAATTTCGGTCTAACCCGAATACTCTCGAATAAATTGATCAATGATTTGATAATGGAATTGGTGATAAATTAAATATATAGAATTAGTGATAAATTAATGATAAAAAAACTATTAAATTAATCCATCGTTTCTCTACATCGTTCATGAACTAGAAAACAAAACTTCAAAACAGTTAGAGTATCTCTTCGACCAAATATAAATTGCAGAATAAAACGTAATTAATTATATTAGAATTACACATCTAGAAAACAAGAAAATAACAAATTATGTACAAAATCATATGTGATTACATTAACCAGCAAAAAGTGGACGCGAACGACTTTGACTGCGACTTATATGATTTTGTACGTGAATCATATATGATTTTTTATGTACTTGGTTGTTCTTGTGTTTTCTTAAATAGATATTGTTTTCGTATGAACCCACCTCTACACATCTAAAATACATATTTACGATCTATATTGCTTCTAAAGCTATTGTTGATCTTCGAAGGGGGGTAATTCGCTCTATTATTTATTGTTTTCAAAATCCGCAACAACAAGGATCAAATTGATTCACATAAGAAAATAAAACTCAATATTCACTTACTAAAATGCATGACTAACTCTGTTATACACAATGACGCCTCTTCAATTAATCTCACAAACATTCACTTGAATCTTGAGAGCATCGAGATCCACACAAATAATATTCATCACTATGATTTCCTTCATCAAAATTCAACAATTAACTAACAACATCATACCAGAATGTCAATGGGTTCGATGATCCATGAATAAATGTTTTTCTTGCATTGTTAAACCACCTTCTTTAGCAACTTTCTCCACTTTCCGGTTCTGGCGCATATAGTTATCTACTTGTGTGTATACTATTCTTGGTTGGAAATAGATGAAAGCGATGAACATTCAAAGGAGTGAGAGGATGGCAGTTGAATAGTGGTGGAGTTGAAATCACTTACAATCAGGGGCGGAGCTAGAAATTTATACAAGGGGGAGCACCTTAATTATAAAAAAAATAAAAAAAAATAAGTTAATGTACATTATGAAAAACGCAAAACACTATAAACTAATTATTTTACCCACAAAAATTACCCAACAAATTTTTCATCGGTGATTACCAACGGATCGCCCACAAAGTGCTAATGGTTCAGGTAGAATCAGATGTTATTCAAGGAAATAAATAAATCAAGGTCATGGGTAATCTGGCATTAGTTTGAGTTTCCCACCAACAATTTACTCACCAACTTTTGTAAAGGTTTTGTGACCTTTAGCGACGGATTTCTCAGGGAAAATTTTGAAGTAAAAATATTCTATTTAGCCGTGAAAATAAAGATATCATATATTTATATCCATGATATTCGACGTTTATAGATTTAACATAGAGAATCGGGTGCTACTTTTTTTGGGTAGAGAAGTCGTATGTTTTTTGTGTGTCGATTTTACAATTAAGAGAGGACGGATACTAGTTTTCTGATTTGTCATTTTTATTTGCAGCACCTAAATAATTGGGGAGGAGCAAAGTCCATTAAAATTTAAAATACTAAATATTTGGGTTTATTATTAGTACAAATTACACTAATTAATTTTGTTTTAAAAAACAATTGAGGGGGAGCCAATGCACCTTGTGGTGCTTACATGGCTCCGCCCATGCTTACAATGGCCATGTTTATTTGTAGGAAAGACATTGTTTGGTTGAAAAATGATAGCAATCACCGACTAAGATAAATATGTGACACGCATATCCTCGACACACGACCAATCAAAGTCACGACATATGATTATTTAATGTTTAACGACGTCAGTTACTTTTTGACATTCATTGCAGGTAATCTCTATAACTAAAGATTAATGATGAAGGATTCTCTTATTAATATGCAAATCATAACTGACAAACAAGATTTATGAGCCTCATCAAAGATACTTGATATCCGCTCCTAATATTAAAGATAGCTCAAAGGACAACGAATGGTTCCATTGCTCAATTGCTCTCAAAAGATATTTTACTTTGTTGAAATTACAAAACACCGTCATTCTTAATAGTGAGAGTTAAGACAAAGAAAGATGTGCATCGATGATATCTTCAATGGTCATTCTTATTGTGTCATTTATTTTTATTTTGTTTCGAATGACATTCATTAGTCGTTGTCTCGTACTCCAACCATAAATTGTTTTAGTGTATTTTTTTTGGTAACAACATATATGAATTATTGTTTAGGCCGGACTCCGATGAGAAGTTGAGTTAGCGTGAGAAGTAGTTATCAACCGTTTGATGCACATTAGGATGAGATGCACCTATATAAAATACACCGGGATGCACCGGATCAATTTTCTTATGAAACGTGATTCATTAATGGGTTTGAGATTATAAGTGATCAAGGGTTCCGATCCACTTCTCATGTTTCTCACGTTAACTCAACTTTTCACACGATACTTTGCTTTATTGTATGTTGTGATATGAATGGTTATGTAGTTTGAAGTGATAATGAGTAGATTTTATAATTTATTGGTGGTCTATGCAGGACTATGTGGTAATTTTACAAAAGATATGAGCGCATGTACCTTTGAATATTTTGGTGTAAAGGGGTCCTCGGATCATCACTTTGGTATCTTTACACATGGGGTTGACTAAAAACAATAAATAAAATTAGAATTTATAATCATCAATTTTTACGATAAAGAATATAACTTTTAATGTATAAAATACAGTTTGTTAATGCATATAATTTAACCCTTATGTGCTCAAAGACACCAACCAATTCGCTTAATAATATTACACAAATAGTTGTGCTTAGTCATACATGTGTCGTATTTTCAAAAGAAGTTGTATGGCGTTGTTTATGGTGGACTCTCTGCTGGTCCAAAATGTCCACGACATTAGAGATAAAAATTGAAAAAATAGACCGTTGAAAAGTGTTTCATGATGTTTGTCTTGATAGTTCATATTGACTCATGAATCAACATTTTTTTAAATATTCTTATAATTATTTAAAGTAAACCATTCACATTAATATAAATATATGTTAATGGAAAGGAAAATAGTGAAATTTTACATCAACAACGTCTTTAAGCAAGTGAACTTTTTTGTTTTCAATGTGTACAATTTAATACAGGAGTAGAGTTCACTACAAAAAAAACTGAAATTTCCGACGGCCCAAACCGTCGGTAATCCGTCGGTAAACGGTAAAATCCGTCGGTAATTGCCGTCGGAAATTATCTTTTTTTTTTGAAAGGGTATCCAGGGCCTATGCCTAGGCTAATCTCTGGCAATTAGGGCCTTTGGCCCAGCTGCTAAAGCGTGCAGCCCTGAGTTTATCCTCAGTGGCCACAAGTGCTGCTAGTCGGAAATTATCTTGTAGGTAAATGATTTACCGACGGATTACCGACGGATTTTACCGACGGATTACCGACGGTCAACATTACCGACGGATTACCGACGGCTTGATTTTACCGATGGATCACCGACGGAACGTTATTTACCGACGTTGTTTGTTCGTGAGCATTCCCACGACAACAAATATAAACGAACGTAATATAAACAAATATAAACGAACGTAAACGAATATAAATGAACGAACGTTCATGAACGAAACCATTGTTCATGTTTGTTCATTTAACTAAACAAACAAAAAAATAAGTTCATGTTCATTCATTTATTAAATAAACGAACTTCTCGTCAAACAATTCACTGAACGTTCGGTTATTTTACAACTCTAATGATAATGCTAATATCAATATTAGGTATCAAAGCACTTGCTTTAAATTGTAAATCATATTCAAATGGTTAAGAAATTTGAAATTTTTTGTGATAATTTTTTTTGTAATTTGTCAATCTATTTTAGCAAGTTTTCATAAACTAAAATATTATTAAAAATTAAGTAATAATAACTTTTTTACTATAAGAATTAACTAGATATTGTAATTGATTTTATTTAATAAAATAATATAATAGTAAGGAATATGTTATCTTATTAGAGTAGGTTCAAATACAAAAGTTAAATAACGTGGGAAAGATAATTAAATCGAGTGGCATTATGTGAACGACATTACATATTATTTATATGGGGTTTACATATGTTTTTTCAAATGAAATTTTTCTGTGATTCTTAAATATTTTATTCTTAATTTCTCACGATATTTAACAGTTGTATGTAATGTTTTCATCTTAAGGCCATTAGTTGGAGTGCTAAGTGTTGCTTTGGCAGTCAAGTTTTTTCTTAAATCCAGTGCTACATTTACCAGGTTCTTGACTTTGAGAACAAAGATCCTAGGATGGTTTGGTAAGAAAGCAAGCAGTTATGTAGGTTCATCGTTTTTGTTATATGGTTTAAAATTCTGATATTAAAAATCTATCATTTTGGTATATGATTTTTGGTGGATGAGTTGGAGATGGCAGTTTTTGCAAGGAAGATATAACTACTTGCAATTAGAGAGTTGTGCTATATCTATAGTACCCCTGTCGATGATACTTTCCGGCTCGAGGCTAGAAGCTTGGGAGACTGGGGAATGGGTCGAGTAAAGTCCCCTGGGCCGGAAAAATCACAGGTTTATGAGTGAAAGTTTGAAGGGGTTTTTTGGTAATTTTACGGTGGTAGGGCGACTGGGAAAAAAGTGTGTATCCATTGGGTGTTGTGGACCATGCCCATTGCAATCTTTAACTGTGATTTGATTCGTTTGAATATTATATTTTTCTATGCCAACCTTCTTATTGTCTCACTTTAACTATAAAAACATTAAATATCTTCTTAAATTACTTCTTAAAATAATTTTTTGAAAACAGAACGAGGATCTAAACATATATTAGAAAGAATGTGTTCAAGTATAGACGATATGAATTAAACTTGAAGTTTAGTTTTGAAAAAATAATAGCAGCTTTTTGTAGTTACAAGATCCCGAGCAATACAATACAAAAAGAAACCAAAATTGTTACAACTTACAAGAATTCATCGTCAACAAAATCTAAATTGCAAAATACAATAAAAAATTGTTTGATTTCATTTACGCATCTAAAATACATTACGATTTCTATACATAGCTTTTATACTTCGTATTATTGATAAATCTCTATAATGTCCATTGTTTTGCCGATGTGCATCAAAAGACTCTAAACTAATTCATATAAGAAATTAACTCTGCTATACACGATGATGCTATTTTAATCGTTCTTACGAACATCGACCTAAGACTTGGGAGCTTCGACATCCATACTAATAATATCCATCAATATATGATTTCCATCATCAAAATTGAGCGAGTAACTAACGGCTTTGTACTGGAATATCAATGGCTTGGATGATCCATATATGCTTTTCTTGCTTTTTTCAACCACCTTCTTCAGTAGCTTCCTCCACTTCTTGCTACGACGACGTATACACTATTGTTTACCTGTGTGTACACTATTCTTGGTCGGATACAGATGAAGTCGATGGACATTCAGAGGAGGTAGACAATCTCCCTTGAATGGTAGTAACGGAGTTGAAATCATTTGCAGTGGCCATTTTTGTAGGGGAGAGATGAGTTATTGATTGTTGTGAGTTGCGATGATGAATGAAAATTTAAAGCGACAAATTGCAGAATTTATAGTTGGTCAAGGGGGACTATTTTGTAATTTTACACAGCTATGAATATTTGGTGTAAAGGGGACATTAAATCGTCAACTTGCCATTTACATGCTTAATTTTGTGGTGAAATTGCACTTCAGAAGTGTTATAATCTTATTCTTCAAAATTTTAACATTTATTAAATAAAAAAGGAAGGAAAAAAAATCGTTTTGAGTGGACTTTGAGGACCATATGGCCACATAGTCCACCATGACCTATATTCAAAATTATGCTTTAAATTTTAATTATTATAAATTTGTAAGTTGTAAAATTTATGTAATATGTGGAGGTTTAAACGAGAACCCCTTCATATTACGAGTGACCTGGTCCCCGCACAAAAGTGGCGCCAAAAATTGCATGCGTACCTAATTTAGTATCACATGTGATGGATTGTAAGAGTATTATGTGATTGACTATGGTAAAATAAAATGTTCTCGTGGTTTCGTAAAATTATATGTAATCTCGACATGCTCACCCTCCACAACCACCAAGGTTATTCTAGTGAAAAAAAAAATTAAAATAAACCAACTTGCTTTTTTAAATGAACCGACATTTTTAAAACTCTTATTCTTAAACGTCTAATTTTATAAAAGAATATGGATGCAAAAAGGTTTTTGGTCTTCGTCTTTTTTTTTTCAGGACCTTTTTGTCGCCCAATCCATTCTCATCGCACGAAGTTTCAAAGAAAACTACATTTTGAATTTATCTACTTCTATAAATAAAAAGAATATAGAACCAAATACGTCATTAGTCTTCGGCTTCTAGGAAATTTGTTTGGCCCATTATCTATTCACATACATGAGCATTGCAAATGAAGTTGTGCTTCAAGTTTACAATTTCATTATCTGGTTTGATATTGATAGAAAAATAGATTGGTGGACAAATATCTTGTATGTAATATTTTGGAGTCTATAGACCATATCTTAATTCATTTTCTTTAGAGTTGGATTATGGTTAATCAGGAGTCCTAATAATCAAACATTCGAGAATTATTATATTTGTAGAGTTATGCAATGCCCAATTCATGGTTGGCCCAGTTCCTAGGTCCTTTGAACAAGGTCTGATTGTGCGTATCACGCCTACTTTCTAAAGGATGCCAAATGTTAGAAATAAATATACATACACATATATATACACATGCACACACACGATCTCCATCATTTTTACACTCCCTCTAATATCCATGATGTCACAAATCCGCATTAACAAGCCCATAATTGATTCACATGAACAAATAAAACCTACTTAAATTAAGAAAACAAATGCTAATTTTGGTGGACATATATGTCCCGACCAACTTGTGTACCAGAAATGTGAGTTTCAGCAACGCGCCTTTAGCGATGAAATACTTCATCCACAAGCTATAGCGACGACATATTGTCTCTATAAATCGTTTCTGAGGATAATTGGACTTTTAGCGACAACAAAAGTCGTTGTTAAAAACGTTGTTTCTTGTGGCACCTCGACAACTAATTTCATGGGACCATAGAGTTAGGAGTCGAGTGAACCCTCCACTGGCTTTAGGGGGGACTTGAACCGGTAACATATAGGGAGTAAATCCAAGGTACGACTCAAGGTTTAACAAATGCTAACTTCAATATTGACAACGACACCATTTTGATTGATCTTACAAAGCATTCTTTTAAAACTTGAAAAGCATCATTCTCCATTGAGATAATACTCATCGTGATAAAATTGATCAAATATATGATGATAAAATTGGTGATAAATTCTATATCGAATTAGTGATAATAAATTAATGAAAACAAAGACTATAAATTCAATGTATCTCTACTTCGTTCATCTTCATTAAAAAAACAAAGCTTTGAAACAATTAGAGAGTTTATCTTCGATCAAATATAGATTGGAGAATAAAGTATCGCGTTCATTTTTTTCATGCGTTTAAACTTACTCATGTCTTAGTTTTTTTAAGAAGTTGCATATAATTGCTTACGGAGGACTCTTAACTGCTACAAATGTCTACATCATTAGATATAAGAATTGAGAAAGATATGCTCTTGAAAGGTCGTTTCATGATGTTTGTTTGGTTGTTCGTATATATTTTTCTTCTATTTCATGCTCGATAACTCATGAAATGAACAATTTTTATTATTCGATATTATCATAATCAGTACAAGTAATCCATTGACGTAATATATATATATATATATATATATATATATATATATAGGGGAAGGATATTTTGCAACCCTGAAAAATGTTGCAACCCTTGCAACCCACATCTTAACCGTCGGATTCATGATCGACGGTTATTTTGTTTTTATTTTTCTTTTTTTTTAATTGAAAATATTGGACCCACATGTATTGTAACCGTCGATCATTAATCCAACGGTTAAGAAGTGGGTTGCATGGGTTGTAAGATTTTCATGGATTGTAAATTAAACTACCCCTATATATATATATATATATATATATATATATATATATATATTATGCGCATTGGAAGAGACTAAAACTTTACATTAGCGATATCTTTGAACTTGTAAATTCTTTTCTTTTTCTGAATACGTAAAATATATAGTAGAGTTGTATACAAGTTGAATTCGTTAAATTCTCCATATTAGTTTTGTTAATTTTAAATTGTTAAGAGTATATATGATGTCAAGTTTTTTTAAAGGTGGTATATTGTTGATCAATATGAAATACAATGTTTTTTAATAAATAGCACAACTTTCTTGAAGTTTTCTTTTTGATTATAATGAATGTCTAAATTATAATCTTATAACATTTGCTTTTACAAAAATTACAAATAAGCAAAAATATTATTTGCCATTTGATTTTAAGATCTTCGAGTCTTCCACTATCCATTCTTATAAATAAAAAGTTGCACATGAAACTAGTAACTACATTTTTTATTTCCATTGTTGTCTAGTCGCGACATCAAAAGAAAGTTTGTGTTGGATACACGTCATGATTCTTCCCCTATAATGTATCATTTTAAAAAATCAACATAAAAGCAAAAATGTCATTTGCATTCGGAAATTAGGATATTTGTTTTGCCTATTATCCATTCACATGCACAAAAAGTTACAAGCAAATTACGAGACTTTAAATTTATGTCATTATCAAATCTTGATATTGAAAGAAAAATTAATTCTTAGAAAAATATATTGTTTGAAATATCTGAAAAAGTAAAGTTTAATATTTTAATTCGACTTCCAACAATTAAGTCGACTGATTGTCGTCCTCTCCATGATGGTGACAAATTACTGGAGAATTAAGATGGTACCATCAATGAGTTGTGGTAGTGCTAGTCGGGTGAGGAACTCTAACTTGATGCAGAGCAAATCACGAACTTGTTCATGGATTAATGGGATAAACTCGTAAAAGCAAACAAAGTGGAAAGAATCCCAATGAATCAAAGTGATTAAAGCAAACGAGCCAGAAAGAAATCCAACTCAAAAGGGCCATAGCATTCAGTTCGTCTGGAGTTACATACCCATCAAGATCTCCATGGGACCAAACTTCTTCATCTAGGGCTCCGAATCTGACTTCAATGATTTCTATGTTACTTTCGACTTTTATTTTATTATATTTAATAAGCATATTGTAACGTCCCAATTTTTTTTAAAATAAAACATCCATATATATATATATATAAATAAGCCATAATGTCTAAATAGTTCTACATAGCGGAATACTTCAAGATTATAAAACTTAAAGCAAGAGTGCCTAAAACATGATCTCTTAAAATCACGAACGACATTCTTCGTCATGCCTTTATTCCAACGATGATCCGACTCTATACTTTCTCCTTCCCTTTGCTAGTAGTCTCGATTGAGTGTCGACCTGGTTGCAATATTATTTTGAAAAAGAGTTGGGTGAGCCTAGGGCCCAACGATTACACGGTTTTTATGCATGAACAATATAAACAACGAATTTCACAAAGCATCATAGTTTATCATGCATGCGGTAAAATAACTTAAATCACAAAGCTAACGGCATATTGGGAGGTATTTTATTCATACAACTTTACCTGGCGAACTCACACAGCATGTTCGCACTTACGGCTTAGACAAGCTCACACAGCATGCTCGCCTTATGGTCTACACCGTAATACACCCCCGTTGCCACACAAATTTCAAAACATATATCATAGAAATATTTTACATTTCATGCATAAACGACATTTAGAAATATCAATAAGCTTGTAAGAAATTTTTAATAAAACATGCAACCATTTATAAAAGTACACGTATAACTCACAGTAGTCGTAGCCCAAACCAATCTTTGAAGTGGCTATCGTCTCCCTTACAAATTCATGACCATGATATAAAAGAAAACGACATCATTAGAGATGATCGTGTGGTTCTCTTAACGCTAAATATCTTAATGATCCATGAACCGACAACTTAGGTACGACATGATCTAAATTAACTTATAATATATATATATATATATATTCTAAGCAACCAGACATATATGCATATATATATATATATATGTCTATTGAAACATCCATATGAAAACAGAATCTTATACAAACTGTAATGCCATGGATATATATATATATATTGAACTCACTATATATGCATTCTGATTTGCATGAATAAAATTTCTTTATAGATCTATCATCCCCATTTATGCATGCAAGAATATATATACATATATATATATATATACACACACCATGGAAGCTTACGACACAACTCGATCTTCTAATATGATTTCATATATTAACATCTACACTTTCAAATACAACATGTTCTTCCTTTTCTTTCAAGAACAGTGACCACCGAAACATACTATTTAGCTTTATCCTTTCCTAAGAACTCTTTAATCACAAGAGTTCTCAACCCTTAATCCACCGTAATGACGAAACATCAAACTTTTTATTACATATAATGACCAAGAACCACAAGAACCATAAGTTCTAGCTCTTAGTACCAAAACGAGGGTCACAGTTTGACAATCCCAACGTCATGGAGATTACCGTAGTGACGAACGGTAGAGGTGAAAACGGTGACTGTTGGCCACCGTTGTCCTACGGGAACCAACTCGAACGATCGAACGACTAAAGCGATGATATAGTAAACAAAATTTAGAGGCGAGGGGTCCGAAAGACTTATCGATTGAGGTCGAACTAGCTGCGATGTACAACAATATCGACTTTCTTTTCGGCATCCACCGTTGCCTTTGCTTATGGTATATCTTCTTATCGACCCGATTTACATACGATTATAAACTCTTAACCCCCATTTTATACTAAGCCGTAGTCGGTTTCTCCGAAAATGAAGCGATAAGCCCATATGATAAATTAGCGGAGGTTTCATGTCGGTTGGCTTTCATGGCCATTGAATCACATTACAAATTTTATAGTCTAAACCTTTCTCTTTCTTTGGATTTATACCACAAGCCCTTGTAAATTGGTGGATTTTAATTTCTTTATTTTTTTTTGGTTATATTACAAATTTCCCCCTTAATTAAATTTCGTCCTCGGAATTGGCCTTACGCAAGTAAAATGAGATTACTTCAATCTTATCTCCTTCTGGGGTTCCGAAGTTGCTTCTGACCCGTTATAACATCTCCATTGAACGTCCACAAGTGCAACCCAATTGCTTCTTAGGTTTCTGATTTTTTTTCCTTCACGCCCTTAACAGTTACGACTCCCTTTTTATATGCCAAACACTTCCTTAAATTTAGATACGTCGTCACATAAATTTCTTTGTACCAACTCGTTTATTGTCTGAACCTCTAAACATCCTTTTTCTATCTTTGTAAATAACCCATTTGCCTATATCCTGGCAATCTTCAATATATCGCAACCTTGAGCAATACTTTCTAACCAATGATGGACTACATCTAGTCTATTTATCCGTCTATTTTCTATATGGTAATTCGACAAACTAACTAACACTTATCATATAACTTTTTGAGTGGCTCTGTTCGAATACCCTTTGATAATCATTAACTTAGGTGAATGCTTTCAACGCCAAATGGTTATTCCAATTGTCATTAAAAGTTACCCCACATAGGTACCACCTTGTCTTTCTTATTTACAAAATATGGCAACATGTATGCAAACATTCATCATATTCGTTGCAAAATTCTTTCACAATTCAACTATGCATCAAACATCACCCATTTTCATATTAATGCACTTATACATACGGTTTGTAGATTATGCCTCCATATTTTGAGCTCCACTACCACTACTACTAATCAAAAGTTGATATTTATACTCATACATTTTTAATTAGCATGACACATGTACTATAATATTTTTTTGTGCACCAATATACATCATAGTGCCAACATTTGAGCCTCATAATAAAAACAATCCTATTTCTACTCTGGCAGAGACACTCTCGATAAACTCTTGTTATTATTTCTAATCTATGGCATATTTCATTACTTTCTGGCCTGTTCAAATTTACGAAATCATGTATCGTGACATTAATCAAAATAATACATGTAAACTAAATCTTGTCGAGTACATAGACATTATTCATCTTGCTCTAATTTCAGATCACGTCACATTAGTAATCATAGATGTTGAGATGATGATGTTCACGAGATAATCTCTTATCCTTCTATCGTGCTTACTTTCATACCTCTTATCCTTTCAACGATATTACTTTTAGTTTTACTTCTATTTCCATTCCTTCGCCCTTTTGCGACATTTGAAACATGTCAAGCGTTCTTTGAAGGGTTCTAACTAATCATAGTCTTCTCTTGTTGAATTCCAGTGCCGATACTTTCTTTCATCACTCTAGATGATTCTTAATGGTAGGGTTTATATCTTAAGCCAAAATATATTATTCTTTACATTCCTTTATCTTTTCACATTTGGGTGATATCTGCTAAAACCTCACATTACTCATTATTGACTTTGACTAAGTCGTCACTAGTTGTCTACTAACCCTTGAGTTATTTTAGTATTTCACTGAATTCATATTCGAATTCATCCTTCGATGACCATATAGAGTTTAACTTAACTCATTTTTCAAAAAAAAAAAATCTAATATCATGCATTAAGCTCATCTTAGAGTCTACTCACAACTCTCTTTTGTTGACAAATATGAACCATTCCTTGGCTTCATTACTTGTTCTACCAACTAATCACATAACTCTCTTTTATATCACCCATGCCACTATTTGGTTCTTATGACCCAATTCATATACCTATTAGCTACTAGTCATTCTTAAACAAGGTTCTTGATGATGACCATTTACATGCTCGTTGATATTTAGTATATTACGCGTCATTCGTAACCTTGATGATCCTAACTACACATCTTCAATTATTTCATCCTCTTCAACTTGTATCAAAACTTAAGTTGATCTCACACTTAATGCAAAAACATCTCATGCATTGTTGTTGTATTCTAGCATGGTGCCTTTCTAGCTTAACCATGGACATAATATTATTGCCCCGGTTTTCATATCACGACACATGAACTTGGGCTATTTTATGGCTTAGAAGGCATATGCTTGGATAACCTTCCATTTAACCATCAAATATTTCGTACTTATTACACGTTACAACCATAATACTTTTTTTTAATCACCTTCTCGCTTTCATACCTTGCTCAAAGCCACTCATGCTTACTAGCAATTGTCACTTTCATCAAATCAAATAAGTTAAATCTCCCCCTAACCACTCTCGAGATGTACATGGAGGATAATAAAACCCTAGTTTCCAACAAGACTAATTAACCACACATCACACACCGATACGTTTTTTTTAAGAAACTAATCCTGTGAGAACCCTTAGATCTTCTCATAGGGTTTACATATGATCCCAACATTCCAATTCTTGTAGACATGCACTATTTCTCCATTCGTACCTGAACTTGCATCAACTTTTTGACTTTTTTTTAGGACATAAGCAATATGGGTATGATTTTCTATAGTTGATATATGTTTCAACATAAATCAAATCTTCCTAAATACATAGGAATCAACTTAACCAATATTTATTTTCTGACTACACCAATCATGGAATCCTTGCTAATTTCTTCAATTTTCATCTGCCTTTGGCTGAGTGTGACCATACCGTCATGCATTAATATATCTCTAATATCGACTATTTCAGCTAATCCTTTGACATCACCATCACTTCATTTTTACCTCTTATCACTTTCTTGGTATTCCAAAAGTAATAGGAACATGATATATTAAAAGGTTTTCACTTCAAAGTTTACCTTCTAGGTTGGAGGGAACTCATGCATGCCAAAGTAGTTCCGTTTTCCTTTCATTCAACCACTTCAAGAAAATTATCGACCCTTCATCTTTCTTATGCTCAGAAAGTTGCATTCTATATACGTAATTTTTTTTTTCACACCTCTCTTTGATATTGCTTTCGAATCGACAACATCATCTTTTGGAGTTACTTGATTTCGTAATTACTTCTGCCAAAAGTCCACCATATCTACTAACTCAAGCATTTTATTCGACGGTTGATCATGATAGCAACTTGTTCCAATTTAATGCTTTCAAATCATACCCACATTAGTAATCATAGATACTAAGATGAGTATAGAGTCTATGATGTACTTGCTTATCTTTCTATCTTAAATCTTTTCACAACTTTCATATGTTCAAATAGCTCTACTTTTGGTTTTACCTTCGACATCATTCATTTATTCTTTCACTACTTCCATAATATGTCATGCATACCTTGCTTGATACCGGTATAAACATCAATTTCTCTTCAATTTCTCTTGTTGCCTGCTAACCGACAATTTCTTTCATCACCTTTGATTTTTTTTTTCTTTTTGGTGGGTCAAACCGTAAATCATTACTTTTTCATTCTCTTCTGTTTTGTATCAAATCTTACTTATTTCCATAAATACATCTTATGTTTACATTATTTCTGGCATATTTCTAACTAAGATTTTTGGCACCGTCTCACTTTTTTTTTATCTCATCATACATGCATTTCATTGCTTAGTATCCATACACATTGGATAATCGTCAATATTTAACCAGGTAACAACACTTTTTATATATCAAATGTTTGTCTCCATAACTTGCTCGATGAAACCTATGCTCACTTCCATCAAATATATGTCATTCTAACCACTTTTCATACATACATGTAGGATAATGAAATCCCAGTTGTCTAGAGGCCATTTTCTCCAACATTCTAATACCATCTCATAAAACTTAAGTGTCATTCGTTTTACAAAACCAATCTTTTGACAATCCATATATCTTTCTCATATCTATTACATATGATCTTGACACTCTACTTCTGACTATACAATCATCAATTGGTCATGCATGCGACCAATATCATCGACTCTCACCATGAATTCATTCTAGTACTTGACGACATCATCAACCTTATCCCTTGACTCATATTTAATCATTCTCTCTATCAACTGACTAGGGAATGCCTCACATCTTACTCAAACATAGGTTGGATCGACTCATGATATCAAATATACCTTGAGTTTTGTTTATTCCTAAAGATTAACATATTTTCTTCTTAATCAAACACATTAGTATGAATTTATCACCAAAACTTTATCCCTCAACACCTCTTTAATTATAGCTTTTCATTCCCATCTCATTTTATCATATGCTTTTCCTCCACCATGGTCACATATTTATCAACGTTATGGTACCCAATGACATGACCTTAAATTCATCTCATGACTTCTCTACTTCGATTTGGTTTAAGACTAGGTTCACATAACCAAACTAACTTAAACCATTACTCGCATCGCAAAACCAAGCATGAATAACACATTTTTTTCTATATTTTCATAGTTTAAGACTAGGATTACAGTAACCTAATTCACTTAAACTAATGTTCTGATACCACTTGTAACGTCCCAATTTTTTTTTTTTAAATAAAACATCCATATATATAAATAAGCCATAATGTCTAAATAGTTCAACATAGCGGAATACTTCAAGATTATAAAACTTAAAGCAAGAGTGCTTAAAACATGATCTCTTAAAATCACGAACGACATTCTTCGTCATGCCTTTATTCAAACGATGATCTGACTCTAGACTTTCTCCTTCCCTTTGCTACTAGTCCCGATTGAGTGTCGACCTGGTTGCAATATTATTTTGAAAAAGAGTTGGGTGAGCCTAGGGCCCAGCGATTACACGGTTTTTATGCATGAACAATATAAACAAAAAATTTCACAAAGCATCATAGTTTATCATGCATGCGGTAAAATAACTTAAATCACAAAGCTAACGGCATATTGGGAGGTATTTTATTCACACAGTTTTACCTGACGAACTCACACAGCATGTTCGCACTTACGGCTTAGACAAACTCACACAGCATGCTCGCCTTACGGTCTACACCGTAATACACCCTCGTTGCCACACAAATTTCAAAACATATATCATGGAAATATTTTACATTTAATGCATAAACGACATTTAGAAATATCAATAAGCTTGTAAGAAATTTTTAATAAAACATGCAACCATTTATAAAAGTACACGTATAACTCACAGTAGTCGAGCCCAAACCAATCTTTGAAGTGGCTATCGTCTCCCCTACAAATTCATGACCATGATTAAAAAAAAAACGACATCATTAGAGATGATCGTGTGGTTCTCTTAACGCTAAATATCTTAATGATCCATGAACCGACAACTTAGGTACGACATGATCTAAATTAACTTATATATATATATATATATATATATATTCTAAGCAACCTGTCATATATGCATGGATGATATGCATATATATATATATATGTCTATTGAAACATCCATATGAAAACAAAATCTTATACAAACTGTCATGCCATGGATATATATATATATATATCGAACTCACTATATATGCATTCTGATTTGCATGAATAAAATTTCTTTATAGATCTATCATCCCCATTTATGCATGCAAGAAAATATATACATATATATATACACACACCATGGAAGCTTACGACACAACTCGATCTTCTAATATGATTTCATATATTAACATCTACACTTTCAAATACAACATGTTCTTCCTTTTCTTTCAAGAACAGTGACCACCGAAACATACTATTTAGCTTTATCCTTGCCTAAGAACTCTTTAATCACAAGAGTTCTCAACCCTTAATCCACCGTAATGACGAAACATCAAACTTTTTATTACATATAATGACCAAGAACCACAAGAACCATAAGTTCTAGCTCTTAGTACCAAAACGAGGGTCACAGTTTGACAATCCCAACGTCATGGAGATTACCGTAGTGACGAACGGTAGAGGTGCAAACGGTGACTGTTGGCCACCGTTGTCCTACGGGAACCAACACGAACGATCGAATGACTAAAGCGATGATATAGTAAACACAATTTAGAGGCGAGGGGTCCGAAAGACTTACCGATTGAGGTCGAACTAGCTGCGATGTACAACAATATCGACTTTCTTTTCGGCATCCACCGTTGCCTTTGCTTATGGTATATCTTCTTATCGACCCGATTTACATACGATTATAAACTCTTAACCCCCATTTTATACTAAGCCGTAGTCGGTTTCTCCGAAAATGAAGCGATAAGCCCATATGATAAATTAGCGGAGGTTTCATGTCGGTTGACTTTCATGGCCATTGAATCACATTACAAATTTTATAGTCTAAACCTTTCTCTTTCTTTGCATTTATACCACAAGCCCTTGTAAATTAGGTGACGGAGAAAAGAGTGTGTATCCATTTGTTTGTGTGGGCCATGACCTTTGCTATCTTTAAATTCTGATTTGATTCGCTGAATATACCTTTTCCACACACAACCTTTAATTGTTATTTTCTTACTATCACTTTGTAATGGTTTATAAACCTAATAAATTTAACAAAGTAATAAACCAGTTTTATGTGTTATTTTATGTATAAAAATGCAGTATCATACAATGTTGTTTCATATGCCAAATGTTCATAATTGTTTTATGTGTAGGAAAAAACAGTCATGCACGTTAGACATATGAAACAACAATATTTTGAGACGTTTTGTTTCATATATGAAGCAACACATCAACAATGGTTTGTTAGTTAGTAAGAATTGTTGGGTTTGTAAAAAAAAGACTCTCGACAAAAGAAACAAGAATTGTTACGAGAGTCCATCATCAACAAAAGGGTAAATTACAAAGTAAAGAAATTGTTAGATTTCATATGCACATATAAAATACATATGGACAATTTTTACATCTACCTTTCATAAATCAAGCTAGTATCCAAAGACTCTAAATTGATTCATAGAAGAAACTAACTCTGTTGTACACAATGATGCTAACTTAATCGATCTTACGACCATTGACCTATATAAAACTTGAGAGCTTCCATATTTGTACTAATAATAGTCATCACTATGATTTCCTTCATCAAAATTCAGCGAGTAACTAATGGCATCGTATCCGAAGATCAACGGTTTCGATGATCCAAAAATGTTTTTCTTGCCTTCTTTAACCACCTTCTTCAGCATCTTCCTCCACTTTCGGCTCCGACGTACACTGCTGGTTGCTTGTGTGTACTGTTCTTGGTCGGAGACGGATGAAATCGTTGAACATTCGGAGGATGTAGATAATCTTCCTTCAATGGTGGTGGTGGAGTTGAAGTCAATTGCAGAGGCCATTTTTCAAAAGAGAGAATGAGTTGTTTGTTATGATAATGAATGGAAGTTTATAGCCATGAAGTGTTGATTTTATAGATGGGTTGATGGAGGACTATTTGGTAAATTTTACTTTAATTATGAGATCATGTAACTTTAAATATTTCGTGTAAAGGAATCGTTAAATCGTCACCTTGCCATCTTTACACATGCTTTTGTGGGTCTCACAACTTTTAAATCCATGTCTCTTTGTCTATATGTTTTTCATCGGTTGGGTTGATGTGAGATCCGTGAGATCACAAAATAACATTGAAACTTCACAGTTAAATATTGTGAAGGCTAAAAAAAATCAAGCCTTCACAGCGAAAACACTGTGAAGGTTTATGTGAAGGTTTACTTTCATGGTGTTTGTGTGTGAATGTTTAGTGTTATGCATTTAGTCTTACGGGTTTTACAAAAACAGTTTGGTCTCACATGATCAATGTTATTCATATTAAAACATTTTATTCTAAACATGTTTTAATAGAAAACAAAATATACGAATTTTTACAAAATATGATGATTGTTTAGGTTTTGTTGAGTATAACTAATTTGTTTGTAGAAATTGAAATCCTATTTTGAAAAAATAAAATCGATTTATAAAAATTCAGTAAACGGTATGTACTGTTTTTTTTTGTTTTCAACATGTATCTTTGTCGAAAGGACCATAAAAAAACTTAAAAACACTTTATGACTTGCTTGTTGTTAGCTAAAGTGGTTTGGATGGCGAATGTATACGTCGATCGACCTAATTGACTAAAGTGGGATATATATATATAAAAGGGGTCAATTTCTTAAAAAAACTTTCTAATTAGATTTATCTTATACCATTGAAATTTGGTAAAAAAAAGTAGAATATAATATATTTTAAAATATCATCTCTCCTCTCTAGCTCCTCTTTCCTATTTTCTCTCTTCTCTATCCTCTTTCCTCTCTCCCCTCTCACGTAACATACACACACACACACAAAATTGAATATGCACTTAAGGTGAACATATTGTGAACACTTTCCTAACAATACTATTGTAGTTTGTGAACATATTGTGAATACACTACAAATCTACAAGATTTGATATAGCTTGTGAACGCTAAATAAACTAAAAAAATTGTTAGTCCCACAATGGAAATGGCAATCACACAAGTATTGTAGAAGGGGAGGGGGGTTGAATTAAATACCCACAAAAATTACTTAATTTTAATTCGTATTGGTTTCTCGAACTAAGAATTACACTTAGAAAACAAGATTGTTACAGAGAAAAACAAATTAAATTTATCCTAACAATCTTTCCCAAAGAAGAAATGAAACTTGAAATACAACTTGAAATACACAAAGTTCAAATCAATGTAAGTTCTAAAAGAGAATAAGGAGATGCCTATTTCTGCTTGATCATTTAGTAAATTCTTGAAAGTGTAACCTTGCATGGGAAGGGTCTTCAACTTTAAATACTACATTATGCATTAAATGCATGGGACACATGTTACTTTCGGATTGAAGCACACTGTAGCACCCAGATTTTTGGTATGTCCTCATGATGTGTTTTACTTTTCCTCACACATTAAATTAAGGATATTTGGCTTATTTTCAACATCTTAGAGCATCTCCAACAGCTTCCTCAAATTTTTTCCAAAATGGAGAATCAAAAGTTAAAATCTCCAAGAAAATTTACATCCATCTCCAACAGATTCCCCATTTTGGAGATAAATCATTTCATTTCAAAGTTTCTCATTGATGGGAAATAATAAAATATAATTTATCTCTTTTGGTAATCATTTTTGGGGATATCTCCAAATTTAGAGAAAATTACACTGTCTCTCCTATTTTCTCCATTTTGGAGAAAGTTTTGGAGAATCCGTTGGAGCCAAAAATTGCTCAAAATCTCCATTTTCTCCATTTTGGAGAAGCTATTGGAGATACTCTTAGAATTAATTGTATGGCATGAAGTAGATTTCCTTTGGTATCGTGATTCGTCGAGAAGTTGGCCACACCAAAAGTCAGACCCCGGTACAGGGCTGACGATTGTGCCCGCGACTCTGACACCCTGTCACTATCGCAGGACACTCTCGCATAGGATGTACCGAGAGCTCGGGCTTGGCGACGATTGTGACACCCTGTCATTATCGCGGGACACTCTCGCTTGAGTTGTACCGCGCGGTGGGCTGGGGCTCGCGACCTTGCCAGTGATTGTGACAACTGTCACAATCGTCGAGCACTCTAGAGGTCGGGCCCAGATCATTTAATACCCCATATCCGACTTTTTGCTTCATTTCTCAACTTAGAGCTTCCTTGGGTGCGCTTTTCTGAATGCAAAAAGGTAGGTTTTTTCACTCTTCATTCAATTCTTCTAAGAGGAATCATTATAGAGCATTTATGTGGTTGATATAGGTGATTGGCATTGATTAAGAAATCCCAAGTGCGTAAAGATTCAAGCTCATCCTTTTCTCACTCTCAAGTTTCCTCATCATCTAGGTTTGCATACAAAATCTTGTAAGGTGAGTTCATACACTTTCTTTTAACTTCATACATGTCAATATCCTTGTGTTTTGAACCCTTACACCGAGTCAAACCCATGTGATTTTGGTTTAACAAATCTTGACTTAAAATCTAATTTTGGGGATTTTAGGGTTTGGTTCAATAAATGTATTTTTAAGGAAGGTGAAATGGGATTTATGAACATTGGTGTTTCTCACCAACATTGTTATCATTATTTTGTGATTATAGGGTTTGATGATTCTAAGCTAAACTAGGGTTTTGAAGGGAACTAATATTTTGATGCCAAAGTTTATGAGCTTGTGTTATATTGTTGCTAACAAGGTTTGAGATGGTATTTAATGGTTTATGGTGCTAGGGGATTTCTCCACCGAGATGGTGGGATTCAAGGCACCAAAGACATGATTTGGTTACGGATGTAATTTGGTGCCAAACCCATCATATTATTTATTTTAGTGTGGTGTATTTGTTTGAGTCTTGGTTTTGGTCTTAGTGCAATGGATCCGTAGGCACGGTGGTCTTGATGTCTTGAGTTTGGACATTGAGCCACTAGTTTGGCACAAAATAGACATCGAGTCACCATGGTAAGTAAGGTGTGGGCCTATATGGTTGGCAATCGTTCCATGGACAGTAAGATGTAATTACTTGGTGCATAAGTTCCCATTTTGGAACTTTCGAGAATAGACCTAGAGGGGTTGACTTAGTGTTTTTCTTGAGCAATAGACTTAGAGGAGTTGAGCTCATTAAGGTAATTGTTATTGAATTTATCATGGTATAATTGTGAATGATTTTCCTGTTTGTTTTGATTTGGTTTCCGGTTATCAAGTAACTCACTTTCCAAATGGATTTATATTTGTCACTAATAAATGTTTGTTGTCACTAAGCGTTAGCCTAACACTTCTTCTTAAATGTCATGTATGGCAGGACATCGTAGCGGTGGGGCTTGTCGGGAATGAGTGGACGGCCAAGTGGCCGAGAGTTGGCATTTTTGGAGATGATTAGATCGGTGTGAATTGTTTTGTTGGATATTATTTTGGAAGGATAGCGACACCCGAATGTAATCTAAAGTAGATTGATTTAGATTATTAGGTTGTCGAATTGTATCCTTAATTCCTATTGGGTTGTATACGCCTTACTATTTCCCCTTTTAGGGTGATGCATTATACTTATTAGATGTCTTTTCCGCATTTATCCAGGTTTAAATTGACCCCTATTTTTAGGGTGTTACAAGTTGGTATCAGAGCCCTAGTTTAAGTGAACTAGGTATGATTGTAAGATGCCTAGACTTAAGTTGAGAACGATTAAGATGTGAATTATGAGATTGTGTAGAACTCTTATGATAAGAGGGTCTTAGAGTCGACGAGATTGCACGAATTGAGAATTTTGACTGTGGTCACGACAATTCTTATGTGTAGTATGTTCATAATTTCAATTAGTTATTGCTATTATGAATGTATTGTTACGTAAGCATGCTTAGATTATTATCTTTTGATAATTAATGAATGTAGTAGTATGTTTTCTTGTGTTTATTCTCGTAACCTATTCTCACCTCCATTCCTGAATGTATGGCAGTCTGTGATGGTTAATACTCGGAATAGACCGGAGGGCCACGAAACAACGACATCCACGATCGACCAACTGCGGGTGACGGTGGTGGAAGAGCCTCTACGATTAAATGATGTGTTGGGTGGAAGAACTGAGCACATACCTCAACGCAATCTTGAGACGTCGGAACCAATTATGGAAGAGGTAATGGTGGAGACATGAATAATGGAACGAATGATGTTGGCTATGAATAAATTGTAAAAATGATAATATTTATTTAATAATTATTATTTGTAGAGATATGTGTAATTCAATATAAAATTTGATTATGTATATAAAAAAAGTTGCTTTTGATTATTTTTATGGAAAATTAATTTTTAAAAAGCTGACAGGATTTAATTTTAATTATTTTTTTTAAAAAAATTACTGAAATTTCCGACAGATTTCGGCAGAAAAATCCATCGGAAAATAAATAAATAAATAACAAATTCACCGAAAATCTTATTCTTTTTATTAAATAAACTTTTTTGTTTAATAATTTAAATAAACTTTTCGACGGATTTTTCCGCCGGAATTCCTCCGAAATTTTGCCGGATTGAATTTTTTTAATTAGAAAAATAATTGTTTCGGATTGAAAATTTTTGATCCGTCGTAAATTGAAGTTCGCGACGCCTTGATTTTCGGCCGGCCAAATCCGCCGAAAATACACTTTTCCGGCGGATTTGGCCGTTGGAAAACGCTGTTTGTTTTGTAGTGGGTGGTTAGGGTTGTAAAGGAATCGAACAAACAGAGGTTTGTTCATGTTCGTTCGTTTAACTTAACCGAACAAACGACCAAACACGAATGATAAACAAACAAAATTTTTTGTGTTCATGTTCGTTCGTTAATAAAAAGTGTTTGTTCGTATTCGTGTATGTCCGTTCGTTAAGATGTTAAATGAACGTAAATGAACAATAAAAAATGAACGTAAATTAACGAACAATCACAAATGAACTTAACATAAGCAAAAACATACACGAACGAACACAAATAAATAAAAAACAAATGTCATTAATCATCATTTCATTCCTAAAAAATAACAAAACAAAATAAAAAACAGGATAAAATTAGAAAAGATAAAAAAGAAATTATAAAAATTTAATTTAATTAATGATTTATATATTAATTTCATGTATTTATTTATATAAACAAATATAAGCGAACGTAAACGAATATAAATGAACGAACGTTCACGAATGAAACAATTGCTCATGTTTGTTCATTTAACTAAACGAACAAAAAAATAAGTTTATATTCATTTATTTATTAAATAAACGTTCGGTTCATTTACACTCTAATGATAATGCTAATATCAATATTAGGTATCAAAGCACTTGCTTTAAATTGTAAATCACATTCAAATAGTTAAGAAATTTGAAATTTGTTGTGATAATTTATGTTGTAATTTGTCAATCTATTTTAGCAAGTTTTCATAAACTAAAATATTATTAAAAATTAAGTAATAATAACTTTTTTACTATAAGAATTAACTAGATATTGTAATTGATTTTATTTAATAAAGTAATATAATAGTAAGAAATATGTTATCTTATTAGCGTAGGTTCAAATACAAAAGTTAAATAACGTGGGAAAGGTAATTAAATCGAGCGGAAATAGCAACTAAATTAAATTCCCCATTTCTGGAAATAACAACTAAATTAAATTTTCATAAATACATCGAGAACCGAATCAACTACAACAACAATTTAAGGTTTAACTTCAATATACACAATTCACACTATGTGTGTGGTCTATAATAGAGACGGGTGTTACTAAAAACCAGTGTTAGAGCATAAATATGTTGGATACAAGATCAAGAAGACTGAAGGTCAAAGTGTAAGAAGTCAAAGCTGAGAAAGTTAACTCTCAAGTTAAAGTCAAAGTCTTTTGTTAATAAAAGTCAAAGTCAACATTTGTATTAGTTTTGTTTCCTTGTTGTTTTAGTTGTAGGTATAAATAGTTTCATTTCCTTTGTAATTAGAAAAAAAAACAGAAGTGGAGGATAATATTCAGTTGTACGTTTTTCCAGAGAGAGATCTGTGGAGAGAGAGAGAGAGAGTTCTAGAGAGAGAAAGTTGTAATTGTGGAATTTGAAAGAGAAATCAAACAGGTAATTTGATTGAAATCTTGTTTGTGTTTGTTTGATTGTGAATAGGAACTAAAATCTGGGAATAACAATTGGTATCAGAGCATATCCAAAAGTGAAATCAATTCAAGAAAATGTTCGACACTGTGTTCTTGAATATCCAGATCGATTTCTGAGTTTTTGTGCAATTTTTGAGTTGTAAACGATTAGAATTTGTGTGATTAGTGATTTCGATCGAGTCTGTATGGTTTAATTTCAGTATTACACTGTAATAGATTTGTAATTTTGGATTTTGTTGAAGTTTTTGTTCACGAGTTCATACGCACTGTATCATCGACCAATTTGTATTTTGAGTGTTTGATTTTGTAATTCGTGTATTGTAAACTGTTAGAATATTGAAATCGAGCATCCCTTCAAAGTTTCAAATCAATTGGACAAGTATTGGACCGAAATCAGATGGAAAAATCATTTTTTTTTTCTTTCGACAGACTGAAGAACGCGCAAGATCCACGAAACGCGCAAGTTCATCCGCAAGAACGCGCAAGTTGAAGAATTTGGTCTCAAAAGCGCAAGGTGTTATCTGCGAGTTCTAGAAACGCGCAGATCTAAGTCTGCGAGTTTGAAATTTGGGAAAAAGTTTCTAAGTGTTGAAACGCGCAAGTAGACACTTGCGAGTTATACAAACGCGCTAATCGAAGGGTGCGAGTTTGAGCCGGAATAGTGATATGCGATTTTGTTCGATCTGCGAGTTTGGTTGATCTGCGAGTTTGGTCAAAACGCGCTAGTTGCGACTAGCGAGTTTTTCAAACACGCACGCCTCTATCTGCGAGTTCATCAGTGAATAGTCTCTTGCGAGTTTAAGCATCTAGCGAGTTTTAGCGACTAGCGAGTTTTACAAAAACACGCAAGCCTTTGCGTGCGAGTTTCACAAACACGCAATCTTAAGCCTGCGAGTTTCTCAGTAAACAGTTGTTTGCAAGTTTCAGCGTCTGCGAGTTTCATATTTTCATAGTGACTTGCGAGTTTCTATACTTAGAATATTTTCTGAGAAATTTTCAAAATATTTGATTTTATATTTCAAGTTTTTTCTGTATTTTCTTGATTTCATATTTGGACTAACGATCAGTTTCTAGATTCTTATTGCATATTTGTTCAAACAGGTACATACAGGATGACTTCCAGAGACGCTCTCTCAATTGGAACTGATGTCTCTATAGACCATATCTTAATTCATTTTCTTTAGAGTTAGATTATGGTTAATCAGGAGTCCTAATAATCAAACATTCGAGAATTATTATATTTGTAGAGTTATGCAATGCCCAATTCATGGTTGGCCCAGTTCCTAGGTCCTTTGAACAAGGTCTGATTGTGCGTATCACGCCTACTTTCTAAAGGATGCCAAATGTTAGAAATAAATATACATACACATATATATACACATGCGCACACACGATCTCCATCATTTTTACACTCCCTCTAATATCCATGATGTCACAAATCCGCATTAACAAGCCCATAATTGATTCACATGAACAAATAAAACCTACTTAAATTAAGAAAACAAATGCTAATTTTGGTGGACATATATGTCCCGACCAACTTGTGTACCAGAAATGTGAGTTTCAGCAACGCGCCTTTAGCGATGAAATACTTCATCCACAAGCTATAGCGACGACATGTTGTCTCTATAAATCGTTTCTGAGGATAATTGGACTTTTAGCGACAACAAAAGTCGTTGTTAAAAACGTTGTTTCTTGTGGCACCTCGACAACTAATTTCATGGGACCATAGAGTTAGGAGTCGAGTGAACCCTCCACTGGCTTTAGGGGGGACTTGAACCGGTAACATATAGGGAGTAAATCCAAGGTACGACTCAAGGTTTAACAAATGCTAACTTCAATATTGACAACGACACCATTTTGATTGATCTTACAAAGCATTCTTTTAAAACTTGAAAACCATCATTCTCCATTGAGATAATACTCATCGTGATAAAATTGATCAAATATATGATGATAAAATTGGTGATAAATTCTATATCGAATTAGTGATAATAAATTAATGAAAACAAAGACTATAAATTCAATGTATCTCTACTTCGTTCATCTTCATTAAAAAAACAAAGCTTTGAAACAATTAGAGAGTTTATCTTCGATCAAATATAGATTGGAGAATAAAGTATCGCGTTCATTTTTTTCATGCGTTTAAACTTACTCATGTCTTAGTTTTTTTAAGAAGTTGCATATAATTGCTTACGGAGGACTCTTAACTGCTACAAATGTCTACATCATTAGATATAAGAATTGAGAAAGATATGCTCTTGAAAGGTCGTTTCATGATGTTTGTTTGGTTGTTCGTATATATTTTTCTTCTATTTCATGCTCGATAACTCATGAAATGAACAATTTTTATTATTCGATATTATCATAATCAGTACAAGTAATCCATTGACGTAATATATATATATATATATATATATATATATATAGTGGAAGGATATTTTGCAACCCTGAAAAAGGTTGCAACCCTTGCAACCCACATCTTAACCGTCGGATTCATGATCGACGGTTATTTTGTTTTTATTTTTCTTTTTTTTAATTGAAAATATTGGACCCACATGTATTGTAGCCGTCGATCATTAATCCAACGGTTAAGAAGTGGGTTGCATGGGTTGTAAGATTTTCATGGATTGTAAATTAAACTACCTATATTATGCGCATTGGAAGAGACTAAAACTTTACATTAGCGATATCTTTGAACTTGTAAATTCTTTTCTTTTTCTGAATACGTAAAATATATAGTAGAGTTGTATACAAGTTGAATTCGTTAAATTCTCCATATTAGTTTTGTTAATTTTAAATTGTTAAGAGTATATATGATGTCAAGTTTTTTTAAAGGTGGTATATTGTTGATCAATATGAAATACAATGTTTTTTAATAAATAGCACAACTTTCTTGAAGTTTTCTTTTTGATTATAATGAATGTCTAAATTATAATCTTATAACATTTGCTTTTACAAAAATTACAAATAAGCAAAAATATTATTTGCCATTTGATTTTAAGATCTTCGATTCTTCCACTATCCATTCTTATAAATAAAAAGTTGCACATGAAACTAGTAACTACATTTTTTATTTCCATTGTTGTCTAGTCGCGACATCAAAAGAAAGTTTGTGTTGGATACACGTCATGATTCTTCCCCTATAATGTATCATTTTAAAAAATCAACATAAAAGCAAAAATGTCATTTGCATTCGGAAATTAGGATATTTGTTTTGCCTATTATCCATTCACATGCACAAAAAGTTACAAGCAAATTACGAGACTTTAAATTTATGTCATTATCAAATCTTGATATTGAAAGAAAAATTAATTCTTAGAAAAATATATTGTTTGAAATATCTGAAAAAGTAAAGTTTAATATTTTAATTCGACTTCCAACAATTAAGTCGACTGATTGTCGTCCTCTCCATGATGGCGACAAATTACTGGAGAATTAAGATGGTACCATCAATGAGTTGTGGTAGTGCTAGTCGGGTGAGGAACTCTAACTTGATGCAGAGCAAATCACGAACTTGTTCATGGATCAATGGGATAAACTCGTAAAAGCAAACAAAGTGGAAAGAATTCCAATGAATCAAAGTGATTAAAGCAAACGAGCCAGAAAGAAATCCAACTCAAAAGGGCCATAACATTCAGTTCGTCTGGAGTTACATACCCATCAAGATCTCCATGGGACCAAACTTCTTCATCTAGGGCTCCGAATCTGACTTCAATGATTTCAATGTTACTTTCGACTTTTATTTTATTATATTTAATAAGCATATTGTAACGTCCCAATTTTTTTTTAAAATAAAACATCCATATATATATATATAAATAAGCCATAATGTCTAAATAGTTCAACATAGCGGAATACTTCAAGATTATAAAACTTAAAGCAAGAGTGCCTAAAACATGATCTCTTAAAATCACGAACGACATTCTTCGTCATGCCTTTATTCCAACGATGATCCGACTCTATACTTTCTCCTTCCCTTTGCTAGTAGTCTCGATTGAGTGTCGACCTGGTTGCAATATTATTTTGAAAAAGAGTTGGGTGAGCCTAGGCCCAGCGATTACACGGTTTTTATGCATGAACAATATAAACAACGAATTTCACAAAGCATCATAGTTTATCATGCATGCGGTAAAATAACTTAAATCACAAAGCTAACGGCATATTGGGAGGTATTTTATTCACACAGCTTTACCTGGCGAACTCACACAGCATGTTCGCACTTACGGCTTAGACAAGCTCACACAGCATGCTCGCCTTACGGTCTACACCGTAATACACCCCCGTTGCCACACAAATTTCAAAACATATATCATGGAAATATTTTACATTTCATGCATAAACGACATTTAGAAATATCAATAAGCTTGTAAGAAATTTTTAATAAAACATCCAACCATTTATGAAAGTACACGTATAACTCACAGTAGTCGTAGCCCAAACCAATCTTTGAAGTGGCTATCGTCTCCCTTACAAATTCATGACCATGATATAAAAGAAAACGACATCATTAGAGATGATCGTGTGGTTCTCTTAACGCTAAATATCTTAATGATCCATGAACCGACAACTTAGGTACGACATGATCTAAATTAACTTATAATATATATATATATATATATATATATATATATATATATATATATATATATATATTCTAAGCAACCTGACATATATGCATATATATATATATGTCTATTGAAACATCCATATGAAAACAGAATCTTATACAAACTGTAATGCCATGGATATATATATATATATTGAACTCACTATATATGCATTCTGATTTGCATGAATAAAATTTCTTTATAGATCTATCATCCCCATTTATGCATGCAAGAATATATATACATATATATATATATATATACACACACCATGGAAGCTTACGACACAACTCGATCTTCTAATATGATTTCATATATTAACATCTACACTTTCAAATACAACATGTTCTTCCTTTTCTTTCAAGAACAGTGACCACCGAAACATACTATTTAGCTTTATCCTTTCCTAAGAACTCTTTAATCACAAGAGTTCTCAACCCTTAATCCACCGTAATGACGAAACATCAAACTTTTTATTACATATAATGACCAAGAACCACAAGAACCATAAGTTCTAGCTCTTAGTACCAAAACGAGGGTCACAGTTTGACAATCCCAACGTCATGGAGATTACCGTAGTGACGAACGGTAGAGGTGCAAACGGTGACTGTTGGCCACCGTTGTCCTACGGGAACCAACTCGAACGATCGAACGACTAAAGCGATGATATAGTAAACAAAATTTAGAGGCGAGGGGTCCGAAAGACTTATCGATTGAGGTCGAACTAGCTGCGATGTACAACAATATCGACTTTCTTTTCGGCATCCAACGTTGCCTTTGCTTATGGTATATCTTCTTATCGACCCGATTTACATACGATTATAAACTCTTAACCCCCATTTTATACTAAGCCGTAGTCGGTTTCTCCGAAAATGAAGCGATAAGCCCATATGATAAATTAGCGGAGGTTTCATGTCGGTTGGCTTTCATGGCCATTGAATCACATTACAAATTTTATAGTCTAAACCTTTCTCTTTCTTTGGATTTATACCACAAGCCCTTGTAAATTGGTGGATTTTAATTTCTTTATTTTTTTTGGTTATATTACAAACTTCCCCCTTAATTAAATTTCGTCCTCGGAATTGGCCTTACGCAAGTAAAATGAGATTACTTCAATCTTATCTCCTTCTCGGGTTCCGAAGTTGCTTCTGACCCGTTATAACATCTCCATTGAACGTCCACAAGTGCAACCCAATTGCTTAGGTTTCTGATTTTTTTTCCTTCACGCCCTTAACAGTTACGACTCCCTTTTTATATGCCAAACACTTCCTTAAATTTAGATACGTCGTCACATAAATTTCTTTGTACCAACTCGTTTATTGTCTGAACCTCTAAACATCCTTTTTCTATCTTTGTAAATAATCCATTTGCCTATATCCTGGCAATCTTCAATATATCGCAACCTTGAGCAATACTTTCTAACCAATGATGGACTACATCTAGTCTATTTATCCGTCTATTTTCTATATGGTAATTCGACAAACTAACTAACACTTATCATATAACTTTTTGAGTGGCTCTGTTCGAATACCCTTTGATAATCATTAACTTAGGTGAATGCTTTCAACGCCAAATGGTTATTCCAATTGTCATTAAAAGTTACCCCACATAGGTACCACCTTGTCTTTCTTATCTACAAAATATGGCAACATGTATGCAAACATTCATCATATTCGTTGCAAAATTCTTTCACAATTCAACTATGCATCTAACATCACCCATTTTCATATTAATGCACTTATACATACGGTTTGTAGATTATGCCTCCATATTTTGAGCTCCACTACCACTACTACTAATCAAAAGTTGATATTTATACTCATACATTTTTAATTAGCATGACACATGTACTATAATATTTTTTTGTGCACCAATATACATCATAGTGCCAACATTTGAGCCTCATAATAAAAACAATCCTATTTCTACTCTGGCAGAGACACTCTCGATAAACTCTTGTTATTATTTCTAATCTATGGCATATTTCATTACTTTCTGGCCTGTTCAAATTTACGAAATCATGTATCGTGACATTAATCAAAATAATACATGTAAACTAAATCTTGTCGAGTACATAGACATTATTCATCTTGCTCTAATTTCAGATCACGTCACATTAGTAATCATTGATGTTGAGATGATGATGTTCACGAGATAATCTCTTATCCTTCTATCGTGCTTACTTTCATACCTCTTATCCTTTCAACGATATTACTTTTAGTTTTACTTCTATTTCCATTCCTTCGCCCTTTTGCGACATTTGAAACATGTCAAGCGTTCTTTGAAGGGTTCTAACTAATCATAGTCTTCTCTTGTTGAATTCCAGTGCCGATACTTTCTTTCATCACTCTAGATGATTCTTAATGGTAGGGTTTATATCTTAAGCCAAAATATATTATTCTTTACATTCCTTTATCTTTTCACATTTGGGTGATATCTGCTAAAACCTCACATTACTCATTATTGACTTTGACTAAGTCGTCACTAGTTGTCTACTAACCCTTGAGTTATTTTAGTATTTCACTGAATTCATATTCGAATTCATCCTTCGATGACCATATAGAGTTTAACTTAACTCATTTTTCAAAAAAAAAAAATCTAATATCATGCATTAAGCTCATCTTAGAGTCTACTCACAACTCTCTTTTGTTGACAAATATGAACCATTCCTTGGCTTCATTACTTGTTCTACCAACTAATCACATAACTCTCTTTTATATCACCCATGCCACTATTTGGTTCTTATGACCCAATTCATATACCTATTAGCTACTAGTCATTCTTAAACAAGGTTCTTGATGATGACCATTTACATGCTCGTTGATATTTAGTATATTACGCGTCATTCGTAACCTTGATGATCCTAACTACACATCTTCAATTATTTCATCCTCTTCAACTTGTATCAAAACTTAAGTTGATCTCACACTTAATGCAAAAACATCTCATGCATTGTTGTTGTATTCTAGCATGGTGCCTTTCTAGCTTAACCATGGACATAATATTATTGCCCCGGTTTTCATATCACGACACATGAACTTGGGCTATTTTATGGCTTAGAAGGCATATGCTTGGATAACCTTCCATTTAACCATCAAATATTTCGTACTTATTACACGTTACAACCATAATACTTTTTTTTAATCACCTTCTCGCTTTCATACCTTGCTCAAAGCCACTCATGCTTACTAGCAATTGTCACTTTCATCAAATCAAATAAGTTAAATCTCCCCCTAACCACTCTCGAGATGTACATGGAGGATAATAAAACCCTAGTTTCCAACAAGACTAATTAACCACACATCACACACCGATACGTTTTTTTTAAGAAACTAATCCTGTGAGAACCCTTAGATCTTCTCATAGGGTTTACATATGATCCCAACATTCCAATTCTTGTAGACATGCACTATTTCTCCATTCGTACCTGAACTTGCATCAACTTTTTGACTTTTTTTTAGGACATAAGCAATATGGGTATGATTTTCTATAGTTGATATATGTTTCAACATAAATCAAATCTTCCTAAATACATAGGAATCAACTTAACCAATATTTATTTTCTGACTACACCAATCATGGAATCCTTGCTAATTTCTTCAATTTTCATCTGCCTTTGGCTGAGTGTGACCATACCGTCATGCATTAATATATCTCTAATATCGACTATTTCAGCTAATCCTTTGACATCACCATCACTTCATTTTTACCTCTTATCACTTTCTTGGTATTCCAAAAGTAATAGGAACATGATATATTAAAAGGTTTTCACTTCAAAGTTTACCTTCTAGGTTGGAGGGAACTCATGCATGCCAAAGTAGTTCCGTTTTCCTTTCATTCAACCACTTCAAGAAAATTATCGACCCTTCATCTTTCTTATGCTCAGAAAGTTGCATTCTATATACGTAATTTTTTTTTTTCACACCTCTCTTTGATATTGCTTTCGAATCGACAACATCATCTTTTGGAGTTACTTGATTTCGTAATTACTTCTGCCAAAAGTCCACCATATCTACTAACTCAAGCATTTTATTCGACGGTTGATCATGATAGCAACTTGTTCCAATTTAATGCTTTCAAATCATACCCACATTAGTAATCATAGATACTAAGATGAGTATAGAGTCTATGATGTACTTGCTTATCTTTCTATCTTAAATCTTTTCACAACTTTCATATGTTCAAATAGCTCTACTTTTGGTTTTACCTTCGACATCATTCATTTATTCTTTCACTACTTCCATAATATGTCATGCATACCTTGCTTGATACCGGTATAAACATCAATTTCTCTTGTTGCCTGCTAACCGACAATTTCTTTCATCACCTTTGATTTTTTTTTTCTTTTTGGTGGGTCAAACCGTAAATCATTACTTTTTCATTCTCTTCTGTTTTGTATCAAATCTTACTTATTTCCATAAATACATCTTATGTTTACATTATTTCTGGCATATTTCTAACTAAGATTTTTGGCACCGTCTCACTTTTTTTTTATCTCATCATACATGCATTTCATTGCTTAGTATCCATACACATTGGATAATCGTCAATATTTAACCAGGTAACAACACTTTTTATATATCAAATGTTTGTCTCCATAACTTGCTCGATGGAACCTATGCTCACTTCCATCAAATATATGTCATTCTAACCACTTTTCATACATACATGTACGATAATGAAATCCCAGTTGTCTAGAGGCCATTTTCTCCAACATTCTAATACCATCTCATAAAACTTAAGTGTCATTCGTTTTACAAAACCAATCTTTTGACAATCCATATATCTTTCTCATATCTATTACATATGATCTTGACACTCTACTTCTGACTATACAATCATCAATTGGTCATGCATGCGACCAATATCATCGACTCTCACCATGAATTCATTCTAGTACTTGACGACATCATCAACCTTATCCCTTGACTCATATTTAATCATTCTCTCTATCAACTGACTAGGGAATGCCTCACATCTTACTCAAACATAGGTTGGATCGACTCATGATATCAAATATACCTTGAGTTTTGTTTATTCCTAAAGATTAACATATTTTCTTCTTAATCAAACACATTAGTATGAATTTATCACCAAAACTTTATCCCTCAACACCTCTTTAATTATAGCTTTTCATTTCCATCTCATTTTATCATATGCTTTTCCTCCACCATGGTCACATATTTATCAACGTTATGGTACCCAATGACATGACCTTAAATTCATCTCATGACTTCTCTACTTCGATTTGGTTTAAGACTAGGTTCACATAACCAAACTAACTTAAACCATTACTCACATCGCAAAACCAAGCATGAATAACACATTTTTTTCTATATTTTCATAGTTTAAGACTAGGATTACAGTAACCTAATTCACTTAAACTAATGTTCTGATACCACTTGTAACGTCCCAAATTTTTTTTTTTAAATAAAACATCCATATATATAAATAAGCCATAATGTCTAAATAGTTCAACATAGCGGAATACTTCAAGATTATAAAACTTAAAGCAAGAGTGCTTAAAACATGATCTCTTAAAATCACGAACGACATTCTTCGTCATGCCTTTATTCCAACGATGATCTGACTCTAGACTTTCTCCTTCCCTTTGCTACTAGTCCCGATTGAGTGTCGACCTGGTTGCAATATTATTTTGAAAAAGAGTTGGGTGAGCCTAGGGCCCAGCGATTACACGGTTTTTATGCATGAACAATATAAACAAAAAATTTCACAAAGCATCATAGTTTATCATGCATGCGGTAAAATAACTTAAATCACAAAGCTAACGGCATATTGGGAGGTATTTTATTCACACAGTTTTACCTGACGAACTCACACAGCATGTTCGCACTTACGGCTTAGACAAACTCACACAGCATGCTCGCCTTACGGTCTACACTGTAATACACCCTCGTTGCCACACAAATTTCAAAACATATATCATGGAAATATTTTACATTTCATGCATAAACGACATTTAGAAATATCAATAAGCTTGTAAGAAATTTTTAATAAAACATGCAACCATTTATAAAAGTACACGTATAACTCACAGTAGTCGTAGCCCAAACCAATCTTTGAAGTGGCTATCGTCTCCCCTACAAATTCATGACCATGATTAAAAAAAAAACGACATCATTAGAGATGATCGTGTGGTTCTCTTAACGCTAAATATCTTAATGATCCATGAACCGACAACTTAGGTACGACATGATCTAAATTAACTTATATATATATATATATATATATATATTCTAAGCAACCTGACATATATGCATGGATGATATGCATATATATATATATATGTCTATTGAAACATCCATATGAAAACAAAATCTTATACAAACTGTCATGCCATGGATATATATATATATATATCGAACTCACTATATATGCATTCTGATTTGCATGAATAAAATTTCTTTATAGATCTATCATCCCCATTTATGCATGCAAGAAAATATATACATATATATATACACACACGATGGAAGCTTACGACACAACTCGATCTTCTAATATGATTTCATATATTAACATCTACACTTTCAAATACAACATGTTCTTCCTTTTCTTTCAAGAACAGTGACCACCGAAACATACTATTTAGCTTTATCCTTGCCTAAGAACTCTTTAATCACAAGAGTTCTCAACCCTTAATCCACCGTAATGACGAAACATCAAACTTTTTATTACATATAATGACCAAGAACCACAAGAACCATAAGTTCTAGCTCTTAGTACCAAAACGAGGGTCACAGTTTGACAATCCCAACGTCATGGAGATTACCGTAGTGACGAACGGTAGAGGTGCAAACGGTGACTGTTGGCCACCGTTGTCCTACGGGAACCAACACGAACGATCGAACGACTAAAGCGATGATATAGTAAACACAATTTAGAGGCGAGGGGTCCGAAAGACTTACCGATTGAGGTCGAACTAGCTGCGATGTACAACAATATCGACTTTCTTTTCGGCATCCACCGTTGCCTTTGCTTATGGTATATCTTCTTATCGACCCGATTTACATACGATTATAAACTCTTAACCCCCATTTTATACTAAGCCGTAGTCGGTTTCTCCGAAAATGAAGCGATAAGCCCATATGATAAATTAGCGGAGGTTTCATGTCGGTTGACTTTCATGGCCATTGAATCACATTACAAATTTTATAGTCTAAACCTTTCTCTTTCTTTGCATTTATACCACAAGCCCTTGTAAATTAGGTGACGGAGAAAAGAGTGTGTATCCATTTGTTTGTGTGGGCCATGACCTTTGCTATCTTTAAATTCTGATTTGATTCGCTGAATATACCTTTTCCACACACAACCTTTAATTGTTATTTTCTTACTATCACTTTGTAATGGTTTATAAACCTAATAAATTTAACAAAGTAATAAACCAGTTTTATGTGTTATTTTATGTATAAAAATGCAGTATCATACAATGTTGTTTCATATGCCAAATGTTCATAATTGTTTTATGTGTAGGAAAAAACAGTCATGCACGTTAGACATATGAAACAACAATATTTTGAGACGTTTTGTTTCATATATGAAGCAACACATCAACAATGGTTTGTTAGTTAGTAAGAATTGTTGGGTTTGTAAAAAAAAGACTCTCGACAAAAGAAACAAGAATTGTTACGAGAGTCCATCATCAACAAAAGGGTAAATTACAAAGTAAAGAAATTGTTAGATTTCATATGCACATATAAAATACATATGGACAATTTTTACATCTACCTTTCATAAATCAAGCTAGTATCCAAAGACTCTAAATTGATTCATAGAAGAAACTAACTCTGTTGTACACAATGATGCTAACTTAATCGATCTTACGACCATTGACCTATATAAAACTTGAGAGCTTCCATATTTGTACTAATAATAGTCATCACTATGATTTCCTTCATCAAAATTCAGCGAGTAACTAATGGCATCGTATCCGAAGATCAACGGTTTCGATGATCCAAAAATGTTTTTCTTGCCTTCTTTAACCACCTTCTTCAGCATCTTCCTCCACTTTCGGCTCCGACGTACACTGCTGGTTGCTTGTGTGTACTGTTCTTGGTCGGAGACGGATGAAATCGTTGAACATTCGGAGGATGTAGATAATCTTCCTTCAATGGTGGTGGTGGAGTTGAAGTCAATTGCAGAGGCCATTTTTCAAAAGAGAGAATGAGTTGTTTGTTATGATAATGAATGGAAGTTTATAGCCATGAAGTGTTGATTTTATAGATGGGTTGATGGAGGACTATTTGGTAAATTTTACTTTAATTATGAGATCATGTAACTTTAAATATTTCGTGTAAAGGAATCGTTAAATCGTCACCTTGCCATCTTTACACATGCTTTTGTGGGTCTCACAACTTTTAAATCCATGTCTCTTTGTCTATATGTTTTTCATCGGTTGGGTTGATGTGAGATCCGTGAGATCACAAAATAACATTGAAACTTCACAGTTAAATATTGTGAAGGCTAAAAAAAATCAAGCCTTCACAGCGAAAACACTGTGAAGGTTTATGTGAAGGTTTACTTTCATGGTGTTTGTGTGTGAATGTTTAGTGTTATGCATTTAGTCTTACGGGTTTTACAAAAACAGTTTGGTCTCACATGATCAATGTTATTCATATTAAAACATTTTATTCTAAACATGTTTTAATAGAAAACAAAATATACGAATTTTTACAAAATATGATGATTGTTTAGGTTTTGTTGAGTATAACTAATTTGTTTGTAGAAATTGAAATCCTATTTTGAAAAAATAAAATCGATTTATAAAAATTCAGTAAACGGTATGTACTGTTTTTTTTTGTTTTCAACATGTATCTTTGTCGAAAGGACCATAAAAAAACTTAAAAACACTTTATGACTTGCTTGTTGTTAGCTAAAGTGGTTTGGATGGCGAATGTATACGTCGATCGACCTAATTGACTAAAGTGGGATATATATATATAAAAGGGGTCAATTTCTTAAAAAAACTTTCTAATTAGATTTATCTTATACCATTGAAATTTGGTAAAAAAAAGTAGAATATAATATATTTTAAAATATCATCTCTCCTCTCTAGCTCCTCTTTCCTATTTTCTCTCTTCTCTATCCTCTTTCCTCTCTCCCCTCTCACGTAACATACACACACACACACACAAAATTGAATATGCACTTAAGGTGAACATATTGTGAACACTTTCCTAACAATACTATTGTAGTTTGTGAACATATTGTGAATACACTACAAATCTACAAGATTTGATATAGCTTGTGAACGCTAAATAAACTAAAAAAATTGTTAGTCCCACAATGGAAATGGCAATCACACAAGTATTGTAGAAGGGGAGGGGGGTTGAATTAAATACCCACAAAAATTACTTAATTTTAATTCGTATTGGTTTCTCGAACTAAGAATTACACTTAGAAAACAAGATTGTTACAGAGAAAAACAAATTAAATTTATCCTAACAATCTTTCCCAAAGAAGAAATGAAACTTGAAATACAACTTGAAATACACAAAGTTCAAATCAATGTAAGTTCTAAAAGAGAATAAGGAGATGCCTATTTCTGCTTGATCATTTAGTAAATTCTTGAAAGTGTAACCTTGCATGGGAAGGGTCTTCAACTTTAAATACTACATTATGCATTAAATGCATGGGACACATGTTACTTTCGGATTGAAGCACACTGTAGCACCCAGATTTTTGGTATGTCCTCATGATGTGTTTTACTTTTCCTCACACATTAAATTAAGGATATTTGGCTTATTTTCAACATCTTAGAGCATCTCCAACAGCTTCCTCAAATTTTTTCCAAAATGGAGAATCAAAAGTTAAAATCTCCAAGAAAATTTACATCCATCTCCAACAGATTCCCCATTTTGGAGATAAATCATTTCATTTCAAAGTTTCTCATTGATGGGAAATAATAAAATATAATTTATCTCTTTTGGTAATCATTTTTGGGGATATCTCCAAATTTAGAGAAAATTACACTGTCTCTCCTATTTTCTCCATTTTGGAGAAAGTTTTGGAGAATCCGTTGGAGCCAAAAATTGCTCAAAATCTCCATTTTCTCCATTTTGGAGAAGCTATTGGAGATACTCTTAGAATTAATTGTATGGCATGAAGTAGATTTCCTTTGGTATCGTGATTCGTCGAGAAGTTGGCCACACCAAAAGTCAGACCCCGGTACAGGGCTGACGATTGTGCCCGCGACTCTGACACCCTGTCACTATCGCAGGACACTCTCGCATAGGATGTACCGAGAGCTCGGGCTTGGCGACGATTGTGACACCCTGTCATTATCGCGGGACACTCTCGCTTGAGTTGTACCGCGCGGTGGGCTGGGGCTCGCGACCTTGCCAGTGATTGTGACAACTGTCACAATCGTCGAGCACTCTAGAGGTCGGGCCCAGATCATTTAATACCCCATATCCGACTTTTTGCTTCATTTCTCAACTTAGAGCTTCCTTGGGTGCGCTTTTCTGAATGCAAAAAGGTAGGTTTTTTCACTCTTCATTCAATTCTTCTAAGAGGAATCATTATAGAGCATTTATGTGGTTGATATAGGTGATTGGCATTGATTAAGAAATCCCAAGTGCGTAAAGATTCAAGCTCATCCTTTTCTCACTCTCAAGTTTCCTCATCATCTAGGTTTGCATACAAAATCTTGTAAGGTGAGTTCATACACTTTCTTTTAACTTCATACATGTCAATATCCTTGTGTTTTGAACCCTTACACCGAGTCAAACCCATGTGATTTTGGTTTAACAAATCTTGACTTAAAATCTAATTTTGGGGATTTTAGGGTTTGGTTCAATAAATGTATTTTTAAGGAAGGTGAAATGGGATTTATGAACATTGGTGTTTCTCACCAACATTGTTATCATTATTTTGTGATTATAGGGTTTGATGATTCTAAGCTAAACTAGGGTTTTGAAGGGAACTAATATTTTGATGCCAAAGTTTATGAGCTTGTGTTATATTGTTGCTAACAAGGTTTGAGATGGTATTTAATGGTTTATGGTGCTAGGGGATTTCTCCACCGAGATGGTGGGATTCAAGGCACCAAAGACATGATTTGGTTACGGATGTAATTTGGTGCCAAACCCATCATATTATTTATTTTAGTGTGGTGTATTTGTTTGAGTCTTGGTTTTGGTCTTAGTGCAATGGATCCGTAGGCACGGTGGTCTTGATGTCTTGAGTTTGGACATTGAGCCACTAGTTTGGCACAAAATAGACATCGAGTCACCATGGTAAGTAAGGTGTGGGCCTATATGGTTGGCAATCGTTCCATGGACAGTAAGATGTAATTACTTGGTGCATAAGTTCCCATTTTGGAACTTTCGAGAATAGACCTAGAGGGGTTGACTTAGTGTTTTTCTTGAGCAATAGACTTAGAGGAGTTGAGCTCATTAAGGTAATTGTTATTGAATTTATCATGGTATAATTGTGAATGATTTTCCTGTTTGTTTTGATTTGGTTTCCGGTTATCAAGTAACTCACTTTCCAAATGGATTTATATTTGTCACTAATAAATGTTTGTTGTCACTAAGCGTTAGCCTAACACTTCTTCTTAAATGTCATGTATGGCAGGACATCGTAGCGGTGGGGCTTGTCGGGAATGAGTGGACGGCCAAGTGGCCGAGAGTTGGCATTTTTGGAGATGATTAGATCGGTGTGAATTGTTTTGTTGGATATTATTTTGGAAGGATAGCGACACCCGAATGTAATCTAAAGTAGATTGATTTAGATTATTAGGTTGTCGAATTGTATCCTTAATTCCTATTGGGTTGTATACGCCTTACTATTTCCCCTTTTAGGGTGATGCATTATACTTATTAGATGTCTTTTCCGCATTTATCCAGGTTTAAATTGACCCCTATTTTTAGGGTGTTACAAGTTGGTATCAGAGCCATAGTTTAAGTGAACTAGGTATGATTGTAAGATGCCTAGACTTAAGTTGAGAACGATTAAGATGTGAATTATGAGATTGTGTAGAACTCTTATGATAAGAGGGTCTTAGAGTCGACGAGATTGCACGAATTGAGAATTTTGACTGTGGTCACGACAATACTTATGTGTAGTATGTTCATAATTTCAATTAGTTATTGCTATTATGAATGTATTGTTACGTAAGCATGCTTAGATTATTATCTTTTGATAATTAATGAATGTAGTAGTATGTTTTCTTGTGTTTATTCTCGTAACCTATTCTCACCTCCATTCCTGAATGTATGGCAGTCTGTGATGGTTAATACTCGGAATAGACCGGAGGGCCACGAAACAACGACATCCACGATCGACCAACTGCGGGTGACGGTGGTGGAAGAGCCTCTACGATTAAATGATGTGTTGGGTGGAAGAACTGAGCACATACCTCAACGCAATCTTGAGACGTCGGAACCAATTATGGAAGAGGTAATGGTGGAGACATGAATAATGGAACGAATGATGTTGGCTATGAATAAATTGTAAAAATGATAATATTTATTTAATAATTATTATTTGTAGAGATATGTGTAATTCAATATAAAATTTGATTATGTATATAAAAAAAGTTGCTTTTGATTATTTTTATGGAAAATTAATTTTTAAAAAGCTGACAGGATTTAATTTTAATTATTTTTTTTAAAAAAATTACTGAAATTTCCGACAGATTTCGGCAGAAAAATCCATCGGAAAATAAATAAATAAATAACAAATTCACCGAAAATCTTATTCTTTTTATTAAATAAACTTTTTTGTTTAATAATTTAAATAAACTTTTCGACGGATTTTTCCGCCGGAATTCCTCCGAAATTTTGCCAGATTGAATTTTTTTAATTAGAAAAATAATTGTTTCGGATTGAAAATTTTTGATCCGTCGGAAATTGAAGTTCGCGGCGCCTTGATTTTCGGCCGGCCAAATCCGCCGAAAATACACTTTTCCGGCGGATTTGGCCGTTGGAAAACGCTGTTTGTTTTGTAGTGGGTGGTTAGGGTTGTAAAGGAATCGAACAAACAGAGGTTTGTTCATGTTCGTTCGTTTAACTTAACCGAACAAACGACCAAACACGAATGATAAACAAACAAAATTTTTTGTGTTCATGTTCGTTCGTTAATAAAAAGTGTTTGTTCGTATTCGTGTATGTCCGTTCGTTAAGATGTTAAATGAACGTAAATGAACAATAAAAAATGAACGTAAATTAACGAACAATCACAAATGAACTTAACATAAGCAAAAACATACACGAACGAACACAAATAAATAAAAAACAAATGTCATTAATCATCATTTCATTCCTAAAAAATAACAAAACAAAATAAAAAACAGGATAAAATTAGAAAAGATAAAAAAGAAATTATAAAAATTTAATTTAATTAATGATTTATATATTAATTTCATGTATTTATTTATATAAACAAATATAAGCGAACGTAAACGAATATAAATGAACGAACGTTCACGAATGAAACAATTGCTCATGTTTGTTCATTTAACTAAACGAACAAAAAAATAAGTTTATATTCATTTATTTATTAAATAAACGTTCGGTTCATTTACACTCTAATGATAATGCTAATATCAATATTAGGTATCAAAGCACTTGCTTTAAATTGTAAATCACATTCAAATAGTTAAGAAATTTGAAATTTGTTGTGATAATTTATGTTGTAATTTGTCAATCTATTTTAGCAAGTTTTCATAAACTAAAATATTATTAAAAATTAAGTAATAATAACTTTTTTACTATAAGAATTAACTAGATATTGTAATTGATTTTATTTAATAAAGTAATATAATAGTAAGAAATATGTTATCTTATTAGCGTAGGTTCAAATACAAAAGTTAAATAACGTGGGAAAGGTAATTAAATCGAGCGGAAATAGCAACTAAATTAAATTCCCCATTTCTGGAAATAACAACTAAATTAAATTTTCATAAATACATCGAGAACCGAATCAACTACAACAACAATTTAAGGTTTAACTTCAATATACACAATTCACTCTATGTGTGTGGTCTATAATAGAGACGGGTGTTACTAAAAACCAGTGTTAGAGCATAAATATGTTGGATACAAGATCAAGAAGACTGAAGGTCAAAGTGTAAGAAGTCAAAGCTGAGAAAGTTAACTCTCAAGTTAAAGTCAAAGTCTTTTGTTAATAAAAGTCAAAGTCAACATTTGTATTAGTTTTGTTTCCTTGTTGTTTTAGTTGTAGGTATAAATAGTTTCATTTCCTTTGTAATTAGAAAAAAAAACAGAAGTGGAGGATAATATTCAGTTGTACGTTTTTCCAGAGAGAGATCTGTGGAGAGAGAGAGAGAGAGTTCTAGAGAGAGAAAGTTGTAATTGTGGAATTTGAAAGAGAAATCAAACAGGTAATTTGATTGAAATCTTGTTTGTGTTTGTTTGATTGTGAATAGGAACTAAAATCTGGGAATAACAATTGGTATCAGAGCATATCCAAAAGTGAAATCAATTCAAGAAAATGTTCGACACTGTGTTCTTGAATATCCAGATCGATTTCTGAGTTTTTGTGCAATTTTTGAGTTGTAAACGATTAGAATTTGTGTGATTAGTGATTTCGATCGAGTCTGTATGGTTTAATTTCAGTATTACACTGTAATAGATTTGTAATTTTGGATTTTGTTGAAGTTTTTGTTCACGAGTTCATACGCACTGTATCATCGACCAATTTGTATTTTGAGTGTTTGATTTTGTAATTCGTGTATTGTAAACTGTTAGAATATTGAAATCGAGCATCCCTTCAAAGTTTCAAATCAATTGGACAAGTATTGGACCGAAATCAGATGGAAAAATCAATTTTTTTTTCTTTCGACAGACTGAAGAACGCGCAAGATCCACGAAACGCGCAAGTTCATCCGCAAGAACGCGCAAGTTGAAGAATTTGGTCTCAAAAGCGCAAGGTGTTATCTGCGAGTTCTAGAAACGCGCAGATCTAAGTCTGCGAGTTTGAAATTTGGGAAAAAGTTTCTAAGTGTTGAAACGCGCAAGTAGACACTTGCGAGTTATACAAACGCGCTAATCGAAGGGTGCGAGTTTGAGCCGGAATAGTGATATGCGATTTTGTTCGATCTGCGAGTTTGGTTGATCTGCGAGTTTGGTCAAAACGCGCTAGTTGCGACTAGCGAGTTTTTCAAACACGCACGCCTCTATCTGCGAGTTCATCAGTGAATAGTCTCTTGCGAGTTTAAGCATCTAGCGAGTTTTAGCGACTAGCGAGTTTTACAAAAACACGCAAGCCTTTGCGTGCGAGTTTCACAAACACGCAATCTTAAGCCTGCGAGTTTCTCAGTAAACAGTTGTTTGCAAGTTTCAGCGTCTGCGAGTTTCATATTTTCATAGTGACTTGCGAGTTTCTATACTTAGAATATTTTCTGAGAAATTTTCAAAATATTTGATTTTATATTTCAAGTTTTTTCTGTATTTTCTTGATTTCATATTTGGACTAACGATCAGTTTCTAGATTCTTATTGCATATTTGTTCAAACAGGTACATACAGGATGACTTCCAGAGACGCTCTCTCAATTGGAACTGATGTCAAGCCTCCGGTGCTGTTCAAAGGAGAATATGAACAATGGAGAGATAGATTTTTGGACTTTGTTGATAGACAATCAAATGGAGAGAACATTCTGAAATCTATCACAGAAGGCCCATTGAAGAAACCTACTGAGGAGATTCCTGCTGGTGGTAATGATTCAGATGGAGCTCCGAGAACAAGGAGAGTGGATAAAAAGTATGCTAGTTTTTCTGATGAACAGAAGAAAAGCTTTGATGCTGATAAACAAGCCAGATCTTTGCTTTTACAAAGCATGACAAATGAGATATATGTGAAAATGGATAGCTACAATGAAACTGCCAAATCAATGTGGGATCAATTAAGAAAAATGATGTTGGGTTCTAGAGTTGGAAACCAAATGAAGGTAGCTAACTGTATAAACAGCTACGAAGAATTTAGAGCAAAAGAAAATGAAAGCTTGGAGGAAACCTATGATAGGTTTGTGCTGCTTCTGAATGAGCTTTCCAAGAATAAGGTCAACAAGCAACAGATTGAGAACAATGTAAAGTTTCTCAGCATATTGCAACCTGAATGGAAAGAGCACACGCGAAGGATGAAACAAATGAAGGATTTGAGTGAAATACCTCTACATGAAGTCTACGAGACTCTGCGACAGAATGAAGAAGAGGTAGAAGAGAAAAGAGCTAAGAAAAAGTAAGTTGAGAAAGCTATTGATCCTATAGAAGAAGAGAGTGGCATTTAGTTCTGAATCAGAGTCTGAATCTGATGGAGATGATGGAGAAAGTCTCAAGCAGGCTATGCTACTGTTAACCCGTGCTTTCCAAAAGAAGTTTTACAAGAAGCCGGGATCCAATTCTCAGAGATATTCTTCATCAAGCTCAAAGAACCACGAGCATAGAGAAAGAGTGGAAGGAAATAGAATGATTGATAAAAAGCCAGAAGAAAAGAAGAAGTATGTAAATGATTACACAAGTACTGAAAAGAAGACGGCTAATTATCTGATCAAATGCTACAACTGTGGCAAGTTCGGACATTATGCAAAAGAATGTCGGAAGCCAAAGGTTCGCAACTCAGAATATTATCAAAACAAATTGCTCTTGGCCAAACAACAAGAAGCTGACAGGGCATTAATGGCTGAAGATGAATACTGGTTGGATCATTCTGATGAGGAAGAACAAGAAGAGACTGCTCATCTATGCTTGATGGGAAAAGAAGTGAAAGATGATGATTCTGATGATGAGACTGCTGATGAGGTAATGAACTTAACTGAAAATGATTTCATGACCAAAATGGAAGCCATGAGGGTCGAACTTCAAGATCTTCAAAATAAATTGAAAAAGGAAAAAGACAGAGTTGCTAGGAGAAATGAAAAGGTCTTTGAGCTCAACACGTCAGTTATTGAGAACAAAGATTTAATTGATTCTCTACGCAAATCTGCTTCTGTTTTTCAAAATGAAAAAGATTGTTTTGAAAGTAAGATTTCTGAATTGCAAAAACAATTGTTTAAGTCTAATTCTGAAAAACAAGAATGTGTTCTAAAATCGTTTAAACTGCAGGTTGATAACAAGACTTTAGAGAAAAAGGTAAATGGTTTGGAAGCAAAATTGTATCTTAGAGGCCAAACAGATCAAACTATTTTTTTGAATACACCTGATGAAGATGCTGATTTTAAAGAAAAATGGGGATTAGGGTTTGATAATCCTCATTACTTAGAAAAAGCTATCAGAAAACATCCATGTCTATATAATGCAAATTATATGTATGCAGCTGATGAATATCCTCATTTGAAACCCAAATTTATCACCAAAGCATCAAAAGAAGTTGAGGAAAAAGAAGATGAGAACAGAATGAATTTGAAGAAAATGCAACTACCATTCTGTTATGAAAGACTGAATGATAGTTATCTTTCTAACACACCAAAATTTCTTTCAACTGATTATTTTGCTAGTTATTCTTCGACTGAGATGGAGGCAAAACCTGTTCAAGCCAAAATTTATGTACCTCCACTTGTCTTAGAGAGAAAAATAATTGAGTTAGAAAATATTTTATCTGATGAAAGAATTTTGAGTGATCTAACACAAAACGTATTTTCTACAGTATTAAAGAACACATATTTTATTTGCAAATCTAAAGTGTGTTCTACATCTTCAAAAGTACCTCAAACTTCTAAGACTGATTTTGTTGATCTATTTGAGTCTGCAAATGATTTTCTAAATTCTGATTAAGGGTGTATCGAGGAAATTGATATGTTTGACTTTACTGCTCAACTTCCAAATCATTCTACTTTTATCATAAATGGAAAAGTTTTACCAAGTGTACATGAGAAAGGTGAATCATCAACTAAGGTTGGTGAATCAGTTTCTGGGAATGCTGATTACTATGCTAATGGTAAGAAACATAAGAAACAACATTCACAGAACAAGAATAACACTGGTAAACGCAAGAAAAATCAATCTCAGAAATCTGACTTTCCTAATAAATCTAAATCTTTTGTTTCAGATTTAAGAAAGAAAAGGTCGGAAGCAAGAACCGAATGGCGACCAAAAAGGAAGAATGATGAGTATACTGTATCAATTTCTGATAATTCATGTAATAGATCTGATAGTAGTGATAGTGCTATAGTTGGTCAACTTGCTTCTCATAAACAAAACCTTGTAACTTCTTACAAGAGTTATTCAATAAAGCAATTGATTCAATTATCTCCTACTACTACTAAATCTTATCATTATCGGAGAAATGATTGTGCTTATCATCATAATTCTAATGATTGGTTTGGATCTTATCATGTTTATTCTTCAAGATCAAATGTTTTTAGAGGTTTTCAAAAGAAAAGAGGATCCATATTCAAATGGATACCAAAATCTTGTGCTAATCTGTTAGGACCCGTTTTTAAATGGGTACCTAAAATTGTTGTTTCCTTATTTCTCTTGCAGACCCGCAATATGTGGTACTTGGATAGCGACTGTTCCAAGCATAAGACCGGGCAGAAATCTTTATTGTCTAATTATACAGAGAAATTTTAGCGGCAATGTTCGATTTTAATTCTGAAAAATATCTGCACTTTAATTGTTTGCTCATGATCTCAGGGGAGTAAGAGAAGATTTTAGATGATCTACATTATTTTGAGGGGGAGCATAACTAATTTCTGCATTTTAATTAAATGACAAAATTTTTGTAATGCATGATTTTAGGGGGAGCTTATATGTCATACCAAAAGGAGTAAAGAACTATGATTTCTGATTATTTCAGATCAGAACTAGTACTTTAATCGTTTTACTGCTTTATGTCTTTTACATTCGAATAATTTTGTGAATAAAGTTGCTTTGACTAGACTTTGAGATTTTTCCAGGATGAGAGAAGCTGACACGATCATATCTTAATGACTTCAGCTTGACTTCATGAGATTTAAGATTGCGCGAAAAGGTAAATTTCTTATCTTAATCTCAAATATATCTGAAAGAAGGACAACTTTCAGATATAGAAAACATGTTCTGAAATGTTCAAACCACTTCCCGATTCTTAAACAGATTTTATAATTTGGAAGTATGATTTTAAATGTTTTCATTTTATTTTTTGTGCTTAATTGTTAAATAAACCGTGTGTTTCCAAAGATAAATACTTGCGTATTGTCTTTTCTACATACTTTCAAGTATTCACACACATCGGTTTAATTTCTGATCAAATTGTTCTTACCATGTCTCTAAATTGAAACAATTTTTCGATGGTAAGACACCCCGCTTGTATTTTAAAGAATTTTGAGCGATATTTCATTTCGAAACGTCATTTCAAGAATGTCTATATTTTTGTTTCGTATAGACAATATCCGTTATTTTTTATCATAATCCTTAATTGCTATATCATTTCATTTCTGATCATTTTCATACAATGTCAGATTTTCAAACAAGTCTTTTGCATTCATGTTCATTCATTCAGTATACTTGTTTGAAAATACTTCAATGTCTAAAAATGCTCAAATCTTCATGATTATTTTCTGAGCATATTTACATCTGACATTTGTATATGAGCTTTAACTGCTAAAGTTAAATCATCTGAGCAAAATGTTCTTCTAGGATCATACATGGGTTCTTTGTGCTTGGAATTAACTGAACTTCTATGAAATCACGTTAACCAGTGATTTCTACCCAAGAAGTTAATCCATAGAGATTGAGTGTGAGGAGTCTAAAAGAAATGCGTGTGGGCTGTGTGTCGAGGTAAAATGGAAATGAGAGTTTGGTTAGATGTGAGCTTAATGATAAAAAGAAAGAGGGTGTGAGATCAGAGTAAAAGAATATCAAACTCTGCACCAACTACTTTCTGAGTCGGGCAGCCACATTACTAGCGTTTCACAATTCTTTGGTGAACGTTATTGAAACAGGCAAATAGCGCATGCCAACTCTTGCTTAATACCCCACCAACCACTCATTTTCTTCTCAAAAAGAAAATGTTTCACATTTTCAAGGGGATGCAGCATATTATCTATCTGGTTTTCATTTGGAAAATCTGGATATTGAAAAAGAAGGAAGTCTGCCCCACCTTCGCACTTCAATCATGCACATTGAGTCTGTGTTTATCTACTGTTGTCTTAGTGGTTTACACTATGTTGAGCCTTTTTAAAAAGCAATTATTCGTGCTTAATTCTTTCTACACATGCACGAACACACAAAGAATTTGTTTCTTTGTCATAACATTCATAGAAATTGCCTTTGTGGTATTTCGATGATTGGATGGAAGCCCTGGGGGAGTGAACATCAAAAAGCTCCTTTATATTGTGTATCCGTTACACACAGTGACTTCGTGTTACTGACAGACATTTTAACTGATTCATTTGTTGATTCAGGAGTTACATGTTCTTATTTTATCTAGATTTGAAAAGATCTGGATGAATACTTTGTTCGAATTGGCAATGCATCAGAGGCTCAGTTTGAAAGATCAGTGGTCAGAAAGATGTCAAAGACATTTCTTGGAAGAAAAGTTTTGATGATATAGATGCTAAAATCATCAAAAAGGGGGAGATGGTATCAAGAAATGATAAAGTTTTGAGAGATGATTTTCAGAAATGTCCAAGTCAGAAAAATTCAAAGTAAAGATTTGAAGAAGATCAAAGAATTTCTGAAGATTTGAGGAAATTTTTCTTTGAAGATTATTTGCTAAAGCAATCCGAGCTGATTCTGAAGATAATTTCTTTCCAAAGTCTGAAAGTATCTTGTGAAAGTTTTGGGGAGATTGTTAATCGTTTGAAGACAGTTTTGGAAAGAATGCCATCAAAGAAAAAGGGGAGATTATACTGACAGAGCTTTAAAGTGAAGACTGAAATGCTATATATTTGAATAGTGATCTTGAATCCAAAGGGGGAGATTGTTAGAGCATAAATATGTTGGATACAAGATCAAGAAGACTGAAGGTCAAAGTGTAAGAAGTCAAAGCTGAGAAAGTCAACTCTCAAGTTAAAGTCAAAGTCTTTTGTTAATAAAAGTCAAAGTCAACATTTGTATTAGTTTTGTTTCCTTGTTGTTTTAGTTGTAGGTATAAATAGTTTCCTTTCCTTTGTAATTAGAAAAAAACAGAAGTGGAGGATAATATTCAGTTGTACGTTTTTCCAGAGAGAGATTTGTAGAGAGAGAGTTCTAGAGAGAGAAAGTTGTAATTGTGGAATTTGAAAGAGAAATCAAACAGGTAATTTGATTGAAATCTTGTTTGTGTTTGTTTGATTGTGAATAGGAACTAAAACCTGGGAATAACACCCAGCAACAGTTACTATTTCCAATCTGTGGAAGACTTCACCAACTACTTACCCTTGCGTAAGACTAAGACTCATCTCTTCATAGAACTGCTAGAACCACTTCCCCAACTGGAACCTGATGCACATGCCGACAAATAAAAGGTTAGGCTTAACGCTTAGTGAGCTCTGGAGTTTTTCCTTAGACATATATAAAGCAATAACTTTAAGAATGTTATTTAAATCGTGATTTCCAAAATGAGATACATTTAATTTGAAAGCAACCAAGATGAAATACATTAAATCTAAAAACGATCCCTTTTTCAACATTCACCATTTTCGTGATTAAAATCATAAAACGAAACGTCTCTTGATATAAATCCAAAATCCAAAACTCGCATAAAACATAACTGACATTTTAATAATCAGATACTGAGAACATGGATAAACTCTCTCATCCAAAATATTCCAAAAGCATGGATAAAGTTCAGTATGCAAAACCCAAAAAACATGGATAACAATCCATACCCAAAACATCACCGAAAAATGGATTATAAAACTCCATAACCATAACAACACCTTACGGTGACGGGGGAGACCCGGTTACATAGTATGTGACTGAACACAAAAGTATGTCACATAACTATGTTGGAAACCAAAACATATGGGTTATACCCATAAAACATACCGAGCTCAACTCCTCTAAGTCTATTGCTCGAAAACATCAAGTCAACCCCTCTAGGTCTTTTCTTGAGAGTTCCAAAACAGGGGAACCCAGTTCCAAAACGGAAAATTATGCACAAGGGAATTATACCTTACTGCCCATGGGACGCTGTGACACTCTCAAATCGGGAAATAGCAACTAATTTAAATTTTTCAACAATACCTTAAAGGATAATAAAATCCCTTACTACAAGTCCATAATTGAAATACATTTCTAGGTTGAACCATCAACAAATAATTAAAGTCTTACATAAAGACTAGCTAAAGTCGGGTGTTACTATAACCCATTAACAATCGCTATCTCCAATATAAGTGCGGAAGACTTCATCAAGCTAATCACCTCATCGAGCACACAACTAGCACTCATCTCTTCACAGCGTCGCTAGAACTAATCCCAAAATGAAACCTGATGCACATGCCGACAATTAAAAAGGTTAGGCTAACGCCTAGTGAGTTCAAAAGTTTTCACAGTGAATAAATATATTGTTAAAAGGAAAAGATGCAATGTAAATCATGATCTTCCAAAAGGATTTACTTAAACGTGAAATGACCCGTTTCCAATGACATACACATTTTTAAAGATGAATATCCCAACATAGAACATTTCCTTATGAAGTATGTTCAACCCAAAACAACTTACTCAAACGTAAATAGAAATTGAACTCCCAATTTATAAAAAACGCGGATAAAACTTTATTTCCCAAAACACCCAAACACGGGTGGGGCATAATACTAAACCCATAAATCATAGATAAGATCCATATATAATTATATATATATATATATAAAATGTCACCGAAAACAGGGATACAAAAATACAATGCCCAAAACAACACCTTTCGGTGACGGGGGAGACCCGATTCCATATAATGTGGTGAAGCACAAATTAAGTCACATCTAATGTTATGGAGCTTCTATCACAGGACCAAGGTTATCGAGTTCAACCACCCACGATCTATACCTCGGGATCCCAATGGTCTAAGAAGGACTCACTACTTCTATCATAGCACCAAGATTATCGAGTTCAACCACCTACGATCTATACCTCGAGCTCCCAATGGTCTAAGAAGGATTCACTTCTTCTATCACAGCACCAAGGTTTTCTAGTTCAACCACCAACGATCTATACCTCGAGCTCCCAATGGTCTAAGAAGAATTTCTCAATAAATTAGCTGACTGACTCTTATGCCTATGGATCCAATGCATTACAGTCTAAAACATTACATTACTCCAATTGAATGACCAACACACTCAAAATATGTCATTATCAAATGGTACACATTTAAGCGAAATCTACTCACAACTCCACGACGGGCTATTAAACCGGACAATTGTCCCTAAGGCTCATTTTAGTCATACCGAGCCAGAGTTCAACAAAGATTGCTTTATCGACAATAAATGTCGGTGTAAACAATAAAACATTTTTAACCAATGGTCATGCAACCCAACGACTAAAAGTTTGATTAACCCAAAACACAAAGTTGGTTGAGGCAAACCCTTATTCCAAATGAACTCATACCCTTATTTCCAAAATACCTTATGACAATTACGTCAAATAAGATCAAGTACCCAAAAACGAAAATTACGTCAAATAAACTCCATTTATATAAAATTGTCAAAGAACATGTCTACATGATTTATTTATCAAAATACCCAAGAATGTATGTTATATAAGTTTATAAAGTGGAACACTTCAAAATAACCAAAACTTATCAGCAATTAACAAATTTCATGTAAAACACAAAACACTTTAAAAATAAACATTTTGGCATGTACATTATTTTTACAAATCGACTTGAAATCACCTTGCTATATTTAGGCTAAATCTAGATTTTACCCCAACTTGAGCCTTCTTGAAGAAATCCGAATCCATGAGCAAAATCCTTCCGAAACCTAGATCCACAAATTTCTAACCGTAAATATACATATTCAATGTCTTAGAATCATTCCCCCAAAACACCGTATAACAAAACCCCATTTTAGCCAAAACCCTAGTTTCCAATAATAAAGAAAAAGGAGGTTACCTTAACCATGTCTTCAAACTACCAACCAAAACACTTCTAAGTTGCTAAGATGAGCCACATACTCCCAAGTCCTCGAAATGAAGAAAAGAGTTGGGTGAAAACCCTAGAAAATGGACGAGGAAGGTGAAGGTGAGAGGATCTTAGTTCCGGTCTCCAAAACCTTGTTGGGTGAAGGTGAATCACTTGAAAACTCAAGTCTTGGTGCCTCAAATGCTTAAAAAAAATTAGCAATGGAAGTAAAGGGGTTCGGATGGGAGAGAGTAGAAATGGGATTGAGGGAGTAGCAAATAAGGAAGAAGGGCCAAAACTCGTTTTTTAAGAAATATAGGCCGATCGCGATTGTGCCCCGCGATTGTGCCCTGGGCACTCTCGCGGGCACTCTCGCCTGCAGGGTACCGCGGGCTCCCCCTTTCCTGCGACATTGCCCCGACGATAGTGACACATGTCACAGATTGTGCAGGACCCAAAAATCTCCTTTTCCTCCGCGCTCGAACGCTCATGATGCGCATAGAGGCCAAAACACAACATCCTTTATCCAAACATCGCTTCCAAGAATGAGTATGCCCTCCCAAATGAACAATTTCTTACCAAAATCCCGGGTGTTACAGACGCTGCCCGACCGTATAGGTCCACACCTTACTTAGCATGGTGACCCGATGCCTATTCCGTGCCAAAGTGGTGAACTTGCCCAAAAAGGGACAAAAGAACATCGTGCCTATGGATCTATTACACTAACTAAAACATTACATGACACAAAACGAATGAATTAACGCATTCAAAACATGTAATTCTCAAATAGATGCAGTAAATGCAAATCATAACCAAACGCTCTACATTGAGCTATTAAAGTCGGACAAGTGTCCCCAAGTCCCAACGAAATCCAAACCGAGCCATAAGCTCAACAAATCCAAAGACCCAATGTTGAAAATCATAAAATGAAATCAAACGTAAAAAACCTGCATTTATGTAAACCCATACTCAAAATATATAATTAACTCCAACGTAGTTTAGATTGAGACAAATCATTTTCCAAGTGAGTTTATATCGTTTACTCCTTCAAAACGTCCCATAACACAAAATGAAACACTTATCCAAAATGTACAATAAAATGCATTTATACCCAAACTCTACTTTATGAAATAAATCATTAAAATACCAAGGTGTGTGATTAATTTGTTAAGATGCTCAAAATCCCAAACGTGAGTGTTTTACAAAGTTTATAGAACCAAACACTCTAAATAATCAAGATTCGTCAAATAACTCAACAGTTAATAATTTCATGTAAAACATATAAATGCTTTAAAATAAACATTTTGGCATATACACCGTTTTCACAAATCAACTTGAACTCACCTTCCTAGATTTAGGCTAAATCTAGATTTTACCCCAACTTGAGCTTCCTTGAATAAACTTTGGATCCATAAGCAAAACCTTCCCAAAACCTATATTCACAAGTTCCAACCATAAATATATTCATTCAATCAATAAGAATCGATCCCCAAAAATTTACATCAAAATTTTCATTTTTACCGAAACCCTAATTTCCATAGATGAAGAGAAGAGATGATTACCTTAACCAAACTTGAATCCACCACCAATATATTTCTAGGGTCATTAGAATGACTTCAACTTTAACTCTTCAAACGAAATGAAGAGGGTTTGGTGAAACCCTAAAACTTATAGATTCTTGAAATGGAGAAGAAGGTGAAGAACTCTAGGTATAGCTTCCAAATCCCACCAAATATGAGGTCCAAACATGAATGGGTATGGGAGATTGACTCTTAGATGCAACCAAAATCGACATTTTAGAGGGTTGGATAGTTGGTGTTAGTGAATAAATATGTTGGATACAAGATCATGAACACTGGAGATGAAAGTTAAGTCAAAGAGCTCAAGTCAACTCTCAAGCTAAAGTCAAAGTCTTTGTAATAAAGTCAAAGTCAAAGTATTTAGTGTCTTGTGTTAGTGTTTTGTCTTTGCAAAGTGTTAGGGTATAAATAGCATTATTTTCGTTTGTAGACTCATATGACTATATGAGAGTTTGAGTTTAGAGAGAATTTTTGTGAGAGCTTTTCTGTGTACGAATTCTTATGATCATTGAAATGGAAAAATGATTTGATAATCGAATCTTGTTATCTTGATTGTTAATTCGTAAATAGAACTTGTCATTGTGGGACACACAATTGGTATCAGAGCAGAATTCAATCGAAATCATTCAAGAAAAATTATTCGTACCACTATTCACTGAGTCTTGATCGAATTTAGTGATCTACCTTGTAATTTTGAGTTTAATTGGTTCCATAGTAGTCGATTTTTGATACGAATTAATCTTGTATTGATTTGAAACACAATTGCACTGTAATTTTTTTATCAATTTTTAGTTTTTGTGATTTTTGAGTCGTACGAGTCGAATGCACTGTATCCTAATCAAATTGTATCTTTGTGTGAATTTCATTGAAATTCATTGTTTCTAATCAGTTCATACATTGATCGAGATCATATCTACAAAGTTTCGTGGTTCAATTCAAGGATTTTGATCATTTTTAGGAAGAATTTGTGTTTTTCAGAGTTGAGATCTGAAGAACTCACATAAATCTCTGAAGAACTCGTAAGATTCTAGGATTTTGCATAAGGGATTTCAGATAAAATTGTCTGAAATCTTACAAGTACAAAATTCGCATAAGGTATTGTGCGAATTGATCAGATTTCGCATAACTCACATATATGAAAAGTTGTTTCAAGGACAGATTTCGCATCAGAGTGTCATACGAAAAGTAAGGTTTTCACATAAGGGTATATGCGAATTGCTTAGATTTCGCATGGAAAATTGAAAAAATTTATAATTCTAGATTTCGTATCGATACGAATTACTCGAGGTGGAAATAGTTTCTAAGTGTAGAATTCGCATATCCTTGGTGTGCGAAAAGTTGGTATTCTTCGAATTTTTCCAAGTCTAGATTTCGCATATAGTAGTGTGCGAATTCTTAGAACTCGTATCTAGGCTCCTGCGAATTGTTGGTGTGCGAATTCTGAAGTGTACGAATTGTAGTGTTTCTATGAATTGTGGTGTTTGATTGTGTTTGTGCGAATTGTTTAGTGAATAGTGGTGTGCGAATTCCATCCTTAGGAAATTTTTGGAAATTTTATTTCTGAAAAAATTCTTTCTAAGTTTTTTTTCTTCTGTATTTTGATTTCTTTTGTACTAACGATCATTTCAACTTCTTATTGTAATGTGTTTTTGTCAGGATGAATTCCAGAGAGGCTCTTGTTATCAGTACAGAAGTGAAGCCACCAGTGTTATTCAAAGGTGAATATGAGCAATGGAATGATAGATTCTTAGACTTCATTGATCAGAATGATCTGGGTGACTACATCAGAATATCTCTAAAAGAAGGAGTGATGAAACCTCCTACGAAGATTCATACTACTGAAACAGAAAATGGAGAGGAAGTTGTAAATAAAGAGTATTCGTTGCTAGTTGAGGAGTACACTGAGGAACAGAAGAATAGATTAGAAGCTGACAGATTGGCAAGGTCTTTTATTCTGCAAGGGATTCCAAATGAGATATATGTGAAAATAGACAGCTATAATGCTATGGGAAAGGAAATGTGGGATCAACTTGAGAAAATGATGCTTGGATCTAAGATTGGTAACCAGCTGAAAGTGTCTAACAACCTCAACAACTACGAAGAATTCAAAGGCCAAAGAAAGTGAAAGTCTTGAAGCCACTTATGATAGGTTTGTGACTCTTCTAAATGAGCACAGCAAGAACAAAGTCAAGAAGTCTCAAATTGAGTTGAATGTCAAGTTTTTGAGCATTCTACAGCCCGAATGGAAGAGGTTTACAAGGCAAATGAAATAGATGAAAGATTTAAATGAGATGCCACTCCATGAGGTATATGAAACTTTGAGACAAAACGAGGAAGAGGTAGAAGAGATTAAAGATGATAAGAAGAAAGCTGAGAAAGTGGTTGCAGATCCAGTGACATTAGTTGTGAAGAAGAAAGAGAAAAAATCAGTGAGCTTGAAGAAGAAGAAGAATGTGATAGTATCTAAGTCTGATTAAGTTGAAAGTGAAGAAGATTTTGATTCTGATGACTGTAAGAATCTGAAACAAGCTATGCTATTGTTGACCAAAGCTTTCCAGAAGAAATTCTACAAGAAACCAGGGTCAAACAGTCAGAGGTACTCATCGGGATCAAGAAATTATGAGCATAAACAGAAAGTCGAAGATAGAAGGTCTGAGGAGAAAAGGCCAGAGGAGAAAAAGTATGAGTACAGGAAGGAAGAGCAGAAAGAATCTGAGCCAGTAAAGTGCACCAACTGCGGGAAAGTAGGCCATTATGCTAAGGATTGTCGGAAACAAAAGGTCCGCAATTCGGAATACTAGAAGAAAAAAATGCTTTTGGCCAAACAACAAAAAGTTGGCACAACATTGATGGCTGAAGACGAGTACTGGCTAGATCATTCAGAGGATGAGGACAAAGATGAAAATGCTCACATGTGCTTTATGGGTCAGAACATAACTGAAGCAGATTCTGATGCTGAGGAAAATGAAGAGGTATGTGATATGTCTGAATCTGATTTTCTTAATCAAATGCAATACATGATGATTGAACTTCAAGATTTGCAGTTAAGCTTAAACGTGAAAAAGGTATCATTAAAGAGAAAAACCAATCAATACTGAAGCTCAACAATGATATTGCTGAGAAGAATGTATTGATTGAAGATTTACACAAAAATATTGATACCAGTGCGAGAGAAAAGACTGTAATTCATAATCAACTATCTGAAACAACTTCAAAATATAAACTTTGTGAACTTGAGATTAAAGAGGTTGCGAAAAAGTGCTTATCTTTTAAGAAAGAAAACAAATCTTTGGTTGAGAAAGTGAATGTTTTGGAAGAAAAACTTTATACTTTGGGTCAAACTGAACAAACCATTCACCTTAACAAACCAAAAGAGAGTAGTGAGTGCTTGGGTCTTGGTTATGAGAACCCACAATATCTGAAAAAGGGTATTTCCAAAGTGTCTGCTTTGTATGATTTTGGTTTTCTAAAATTGGCACCTCAATACCCTGAACTCAAAGTTAAGTGGACTAAACTTTCAGATGAGGATGAAGCTAAGGAAATTGAGAAAAGAAAGAACAAAACTAAAATGAAACTTCCATTTCGATATGAGAGGTTGAATTCTAGTTACAGTTATACACAGTCAAAATTTCTTTCTAACGATTATTTTCAAGGCTATTCTACAGAGGAAATGGAGGCAAAACCAGTTGAAGGTAAAATTTATGTCCCTCCACTCGTTTTAGAAAGTAAAATTTCTGAACTCGAGAATACTCTAGTAGAAGAAAGAATTTTGACTGGGTTAGAACAAATGGTATTTTCAACTGTTTTTATTAATACTGATTTTTCAAAGACTTCCAAAGCTTCAAAATCAAATGATATTACTGGTCTGTTTGATGAAGAGTTTGATTTACTAAACTCTGATGGTTGTTTTGATTATTGTGTTGATCAATTTGACTTTAATGCAAAACTTTCAGATCATTCTCAATTCATCATTAATTCAAATGGTTTACCCCGTGTGTACGAGAAAGGTGAATCATCAACGAAAGTTGATAAACCAGTTTCTGTGAGTACCAAGGATGCCAAAGGTAAGAAGAAGAAGACTAAGTATTCACAGAAACGGACTACCACTGGTAAATCAAAGAATAAACAATCTTTCAAATCTCATAGTTCTAACTTTCAAAGTTCAAATGTTTCATATGTGAAAAAGAGAAAGATTGAAGTGAAATCAGAGTGAAGACCAAAGCGGAAAATTGATGAGACTACAAAATCATCTTCTGATATTCGTTGTAATAGATTGACTAATAGTAAAACTGATGTAGTTGGTAATATTGCTTTCAATAAATCAAAACTTGTAACTTCTTACAAGAGCTATTCAATAAAGCAATTACTCCAATTATCTTTGTTTACTAAAAACTCTTCTACATATCGTCGAAATGATTTTATGTCTCGAAAATATTCTGATGATTGGTTTGGATCATATCATGTCTATTCATATCACTCTATTGGTTCAAAAGTTTTTCAAAAGAGCAAATGGTCCAAATTCAAATGGATGCCAAAATCATGTGCTAACACTATAGGACCCATCTATAAATGGGTACCTAAACCAGTTGTTTCCTGATTTCTCATGTGCAGACCCGTCATATGTGGTACTTGGATTCTGGTTGCTCCAAGCATATGACTGGGCAGAAAGATATTTTATCTAATTATACAGAGAAATTCTGCGGAAACGTTCTATTTGGAAATGACCAGTTTTCACCGATTTTGGGATACGATGATGTTGTGCAAGACAATGTAACGATCAAGAAGGTGAGCTTAGAGGTGACTTTTAAGGCCAAACATTGTTGTAAGGACTGACGACGGAAAAGAACTCTTGGTCGGGACGCGGAAGTCAAACCTCGACACGATTAATTTGTCAAAAGTCAAGACTGATAATGAGGTGTGTCTACTATTAAAAGCCTCTATGCAGCAAAGCTGGTTATGGCATAGACGGCTATCTCATCTCAACTTTTGGTACATCAATAAGTTGGTCATTGATAACTTGGTGAAAGGACTTCCAGAGCTTAAATATGTTAAAGAACATTTGTGTGCTGCATGTGAGAAAGGCAAGATAAAAAGGTCTTCTCATAAGCCTAAGCCTGAACCGAGTACAAGTTCTTCATTAGAATTGCTGCATATGGATCTCTGTGGTCCAATGCGAACTCAAAGCATCAACGGCAAGAAATATGTTTTAGTGATAGTGGACGATTATTCAAGATATACTTGGGTCAAATTTCTTAGATCGAAAGATGAGACGCCCGATGTCATCATCTCATTTTTAAAGACTACTCAAGTGAATTTGCAGAAGACAGTCAAGCTTCTCAGAACAGACAATGGCACATAATTCAAGAACAAAATTGTTGACGATTATCTTGAATCGGTCGGGATAACACATCAATTTTCTGCTTCCAGAACACCGGAACAGAATGGATTTGTAGAGAGGCGAAACAGAACCTTAGTGGAGGATGCTAGCACGATGCTGAGTCAGTCAAATCTACCTTTATTTCCGTGGGCTGAAGTTGTGTCAACTGCATGTTATACTCAGAATCGTTCCATAATCCATCGCCGGTTTGGTAAAACACCATACGCTTTGATTAATAATCTAATACATAGCATTAAACATTTTCATATTTTTGGATGCAGTTGTTTTGTGCTTAACGACAAAGAGAACTTGAACAAGTTCAGTCCTAAGGCTGATGAAGGCATTTTCATTGGATATTATCAGACGTCTGCATCTTACAAAGTTTACTTAAAGAAATTGAAGATTGTGTTGGAGAGCGTAAATGTCACATTCGATGAGGAAATAACTTCTGATCAAAGCAGTTCAGAACCCGTGATAATCGGAGTATTAGCTTCTGGGCAAATTAGTCCAGAACCTGCAGTTAACGTTACTAAATCTAATAAAGCGTCAACGTCAACATCTCACTTAACATATTTAGATTTATTGTTTGAATTTTTCTATGATGAATTTCTTGGTTCTAGAGTGACTAAACCTATTATGATTGACAGATCGGAAGATTCGAGCAATCATCATCCAATCACCTCAGATATCTCAACTGAATCAAATTCACCGATTCAAAAAGAAATTCAAATTCAAATGCCTACTCAATCAGTTGAAGTTGTACATGTTAATGAAGAGCCAGAAGTAACTACATCAGTTGGATGTACGACAACGCCTACTCAACAGACATCCAGTGTCCAACCAATTGAAGCTTCTGCACCGATTACTTCAACTGAACCCCTTACTAAACATCAAGAAGATGAAAGTGGATACTTAGATGATTATCATGGTCAATCTACATCTAATCCACTCCCTCATGAGCATAAGTGGACCAAAGAGCACCCAATACATCAAATCATTAGAGATTCGTCTAAGTCGGTGCAAACTAGGTATGCGACAATAAACCAGTGCATGCATGATTCCTTTCTAAGCAAGATAGAGCATACACGAGTATCTGAAGCTTTAGCTGATTCAGATTGGGTAACCGCAATGCAAGAAGAGCTTAATCAGTTCGAAATGTTTAAGTCTAGAGACTCGTGCCACAACCTGAAGGTAAAACTATCATTGGTACGAAATGGATTTTCAAAAATACGAAAGATGAAGATGGTATCGTGATAAGAAACAAAGAAAGACTTGTTGCTAAATGATATAGGCAAGAGGAAGGCATATATTACGACGAGACTTATGCTCCAGTTGCACGTATAGAGGCAATCATAATGTTTTTAGCCTACGTTGCACACAAGAACTTCACAGTATATCAAATGGATGTGAAGACTAACTTTCTGAATGGCATTCTAAAGGAGGAAGTCTACGTCTCATAGCCTGAAGGTTTTGTCAATCCGGATAAACCAGATCATGTATACATTCTTGACAAGGCTCTTTATGGTTTGAAACAAGCCCCTCGCACCTGGTATGACGTTCTATCCAAATTCTTAGTCAAGTCAGGCTTTTCTAAAGGTAAAATCGATACTACTCTTTTATTTAAAAAGGAGAAAGCTGATATCATTTTAATTCAAATATATGTGGATGACATCATATTTGGTTCAACTAATCCTAAGTATTGTAAGAATTTTTCAAACCTTATGGTGTCCAGATTTCAGATGAGTATGATGGGAGAGATGAATTCCTTTCTCGGTTTACAAGTCAAACAATTTTCTACGGGGATTTTTATTAATCAAGCGAAGTACATTTCTGATATTTTGAGAAAATTTAAAATGGAAAATTGTACTCCGATTGGTACCCCGATGGCACCAGGAACTAATATCGGAGCTGATCTTTCGGGAAAAGTTGTCGATATTCGAACCTATAGAGCGATGATTGGTTCTTTGATGTATTTGACGGTAGTAGGCCAGATATTATGTTTTCTACATGCTTATGTGCTAGATATCAGGCTTCACCTAAAGAATCCCATCTTTCAGCGGTAAAGCGTATATTTAGGTATCTGAAAGGCACTGCAGATCTTGGTCTGTGGTGTCCTAAAGATACTGATTTTGAGCTCACAACGTATTCAGACGCAAATCATGCAGGTTGTATGCTTGACAGGAAGAGTACTATGGGACACATACAATTCTTAAGCAATAAACTCGTGAGTTGGGCTTCGAAGAAACAATTGTGTGTATCTACTTCAACAGCTGAGGCAGAGTATGTAGTTGCGGCTAGCTGCTGATCTCAAGTGTTGTGGATGCGAACACAACTCTGAGATTATCGTTTCAAGTACAACAACATCCCGATCTACTGTGATTCAAAGAGCTCTATTGCAATATCTGCAAACCCTGTTCAACATACCAAAACCAAGCACATCGACGTGAGATATCATTTTATCAAAGACAATGTTGAAAAAGGTACAATTGAACTTTACTTTGTAAACACAGATTATCAACTTGCTGATTTGTTTACCAAGCCACTTGACGAAAAGAGATTTAACTTTCTCATTTCGAAACTTGGCATGCTAAATCTCAAGACTTAATTTGTTGTTACCTAGTACAGTTTTGTTATTTTTCTTCATTTCTTCACTTTTAATTTGAAAGATATCTGCACTAAAAGGTTCTGTTCATGATTTCAAGGGGAGTGTGAGACAAAGAAAAGATGATCTACATTTTAGGGGAAGTTAGAAAATTTTGCATATTTCTTATACTGACATATGTTATGATGCATATTTTCAGGGGGGAGTAAGGACAATGACTTCTGATTACATCTGATCAGAACTCGTTCTTAACAAGTTTTACTGTTTTCATGTCTTTATTTTTCAATAAAGTGTGTGAATAAGACTTTGTGCTTTGACGACTTTTTGATTGAATGCAGATTTTGAAGGGGAGCTTACATGATCATATCCAATATGACTTTCGAGCTGACTTCATGAGATTTAAGCTGAACGTAAGTATCATTCTAAACTTAATCTCATACATGTCTGAAAGAAGGACGACTTTCATACATGAAAACATGTTTCTAAATGTTCAAACCACTTCTCTATTCTCAAAATGATTTCACGAATTTAGAAGTGTGATTTTAAATGTTTTTCATTTTACATGTGCTTTCATGATTAACTAGCCGTGTGTTTCCAAAGATAAATACTTGTGTATTTTCTTTTCCATATACTTTCAAGTATTCACACACACCGGTTTAGTATTTTGTTGATTACGTTATCACCATGTCTCAAATTAACCAATTTTTCGATGGTGATACACCCCATTTGAACTTCATTGATATTTGAGCGCGATTTCATTCAAAACTTTTCTTTCAAGAATGTCTATAATTGTACTTATAGACAATATCCAATTTTTCATGACCTAACCCTTGATTGATAAATCATTCATATTTGATCTTTTCATACATTGTCAGATTCTCAAACAAGTCTTTTGTATTCATTTCATTCTTTCAGTATACTTGTTTTGAGAAAATTGTTTCTGATTAAAATGCTCAAATCTTCATGATTATATTCATGAGCATACATTTATCTGACATGTATTTCATGTCGTGCTTTAACTGTTAAAGTTAAACCAATTGAACAACGCTTTGCTTATAGGACAATATGGGTTCATTGTGTGAGAATTTAATAGAACTTCTATGGATTCACGTTAACCAGTGTTTCCTACCCAAGAAGTTATCCTTGAGTGATCGAGAGGCGAAGAGTCAAAAATATCTGAGTGTGGGTATGTGTGATGAGGTAAAGTGAAAAAAGAGTTTGGTTAGAAGTGAGTTTAAATGATAAAAAGAAAGAGGGTGAGATATCAGAGTAAAAGAATATCAAACTCTAAACCAACTTTTTTCTGAGTCGGGCAGCCACATTACTGTTGTTTCACATTTCTTCGTGAACATCATTGAAACAGGCAACTAGCCCATGCCAACTCTTGTTTAAAACCCCACCAGCTACTCATCTTTTTCTTAAAAAGAAAATGTTTCAATTTTCTGGGGATGCAACACATAATCTATCTGGTTTTCATTTGGAAAATCTAGATATTGAAAAAGAAAGAAGTCTGCCCCACCTTTGCACTTCGATCATGCACAATTGAGTTTGTGTATTACTATTGATGTCTCAATGGTTTACACATTTTGAGCCTATTACAAGTAATCATCATGCATAATTCTTTCATACACAAGCACGAACACACAGGAAATTCGTTTTTCTGTCTAAACGTTCATAGAATAAACTTGTGTTATTCGATGATTGAATGGAAGACCTGGGGGAGTGAACATAAAAAAAACTCCTTTTCAATGTGTATTTGTAACACACAGTGGCTTCATGCTACTGACAAGCATTCTTAACTGATTCATTTGTTGATTCAGGTGTTACACTCTTATTTGTCTGAATTTGCAAAGATTCGGATGAATATATTATGAATTGACGGATAATCAGAGGCTCTGTGATAAAGATCAATGGTCTAAAAAGGTTCATGACATTTCTTGGTGAAGTTTTGATGATTTCTCTGTTGTACATCATCAAAAAGGGGGAGAGACTCAAGAAATGGAGAAGTTAATTTCAAGAAAATGTTTGTTGAAGAACAGTTTTGGAGTTGATCAAGAAACTGAAAGGAATTTAAGGGAGAAATTATTTCAAGAAAGATGATTTGGAGAAAGTTAATTGCAAGTTTTGAAGAGATTGTACAAAATTGAATGAAAAAGTTCAAAGAATTCAGATTGTTCGTTGAAAGTTACTGAAATTTTCTTTGAAGTTGATTTGCTGAAGAAAATAGAGCTAAATCTGAAGATAATTTCTTTCTGGAGTCTGAAAAAGTTTTCTACAACCTTTGAGGGAGATTCTTAAAGATTCTTGAAGATCATATTCACATACTTTGGGAAGATTACAGAAAGTTAGGAGACTGCTTAGACAAAAAGGGAGATTAAATTTGTGTTAAAGGGGGGGATTGCACTTCATTGCTAAATTTCTTTTGAAGATTATCTTGAATCCAAAGGGGTAGATTGTTAGTGTATAAATATGTTGGATACAAGATCATGAACACTGAAGATGAAAGTCAAGTCAAAGAGCTCAAGTCAACTCTCAAGCTAAAGTCAAAGTCTTTGTAATAAAGTCAAAGTCAAAGTGTTTAGTGTCTTGTGTTAGTGTTTTGTCTTTGTAAAGTGTTAGGGTCTAAATAGATTTATTTTCGTTTGTAGACTCATATGACTATCTGAGAGTTTGAGTTTAGAGAGAGAATTTTTGTGAGAGCTTTTCTGTGCACGAATTCTTATGATCATTGAAATGGAAAAATGATTTGATAATCGAATCTTGTTATCTTGATTGTTAATTCGTAAATAGAACTTGTCATTGTGGGACACACAGTTGGGAGAGTTTAGGGTAAGGAGAGTGGGGAGTTATGAAGAAGAATGCCCAAAAATCGGACTTAATAGCGTCCTGGAACCCGCGGGCGATAGTGCACGCGATAGTGACAATGTCACAATCGTCGGGTCTGTACCGCGGGAACTCCCCCTCCAGCGACTATGCCCCGCGATAGTGACACATGTCACAGTCGCGGACAATGTCGCCCCAAGTAGAGCAGGGCCCCGAAACTTCCCTTTTTTGACCCGGAACATTCTCGTCACGCGTAGGATTCAAAACACCACGATTCATACTCATAAATCACCGCATAACGGTCAATTCCCTATAAATATATACATACATAAGTGATTACCTTTATCGAAAATTACGGGTGTTACAATCATTACAACCTTAGAATGATTTCGTCCTCGAAATCTAGTCTCCCACTTAACGATGCCCGCAGTATAGGTGGTCTCTAATCCACTTGTCAGATCTCCTATGATAAACCTTATGCCGCTACTTGCGACAATTGTCCCCTTTGACACCTTACACATATATCCGAGTGAACACTTAACTTACCAAAGTAGCTTCTCATCACTAGACTACGGTTGTCTCCCAACCTTGGGTGACGCGTACTATCTCAAGGGTAGTTTGTGACCTCAACTTCTCACTGATCAAATCATCTCAGCTCAACATGTTTCTGAACCTAAAACCGAGGATCGACATCAAACTCCAAAGAATACTCAGAATTCTTATTGATCTGTTCTTGATATTGACGAGGCAGTCTTTCCACGGGCGTACCAATACGCTCTCCTGTTAGCTGGTTAATGCAGATTCGGTTATCATCCAACCCCGATCTATTCTCAAACCTCAAATCATTCCCTCAACAAGATCTTTACTACATCATGACATCCTACACAAATTGATACTTAATTACTAACATCTAATCTTCCTTTAAATTCCACCACCGAGAGGTCGACATTTCCCATGATCTAACAGGATACTTCCCAAAGATTCCAAGATTCATTGACTTCAAGAACAGGTCAACGCCTAAAACCAAGATGGTGATACCGAAAACGTGAACATCCCGCCCAATCTTTCATTCAAGAAGTATTGTCGCGTTAAGGTTTATGCCTAACAGAGGACTAATATTTCCAATCTTACATCTCTAACAACGGACCACAATAATACCTTTGCTCACGAAAATCCATTAAGACGGTACACCGTTAACATATAACATGATGTCAAACAGACAAGCGACCCATCAAATTGAACCCAACCAGGTGCAGGTAGTCACACAAGACCTCATTCCATAGGTTTACCGAAGCATAAAGATCACCCCTTGATCAACTGAGAAGACATAAATCTAATACATCCATTATTCGTGCATGCACAGATCCAAAATTGAAACCCAAAATTCGAGACTGGCCACAAGTCGGATCATTCAACGCTTCAATTCCCAAGGACTCCTCTAGTCCCTATTTACAACTCTTTTCAATATAGGATTTTAAATCTATAGCCCTAATGAGTTCAAGGTTTTTCAACTAACATGGCAACTCAAATTTTTTATAAAAACTTTCAAATGCAAAAGTTCCATAATATTCAATCGTACGTGTAAAAATCTACTACCGTTTACTCGGTAGGTGTGCATAGTGGTCACCAACGTCACATATATAAAACTATTTCAAAATTCATTTGATCAATACTCACGTTAATAATAGCAATAACAAAAGGTGCGCAACAATATTTTCAAATGGACTACCATGGTCCTAACACGCATCAACTTATAGTATGTACGTGAAAATAACTTTTTGCACTATAACATGTGCAACAAACGTTTGCACAACTCAAAAAGGAGCTTCGCAATTTCCAATTCTAAAATTCTCTCCTTTAAACCACAAATGCCATGGAGTGAAATTTTCAATAGGGTTTACATACAACAATTTATTTCCCAGCCATAGTAAAACGATGGTGTGCGTGAATTTGGTCAAACATAAATAAATTTCAAATCAAGTTCAAACCTTGGGCCGCGCAAATAAAATACACTTGTCCAAAATAATAACTACAATGACATGTATACTGATAACTCACTTAATGCATTGCGGAAATTTTTATGGCAGTAAAATCAACAACTGAAGTCTGTTCAGATCAAAAGTTCAAAACGAAACAACAAAATCTTTCATATGCTAACGCACGCCAACAGTATAAATCATATCAAATACTAAATAGCATACAACTAATTAACACTTGTATAAAACCCAAAAGAGAAATCATATGACATTGACACTTCCAAAATAACATATGGGGTAACATATACTAACAAAACTCTCAAGGCGCCTCTTACGGTTGCGAAAATACCTGTGCAAGACTCGCATGAGCAAAAAATATTAAGCAAAAGTCATAAGTTAACGCACACAATAATGCAAATATGCGCGTTCCGAAATTTTATCTACGCGGCGCAGAATGTTGTAAAATAAAACGCCATAAAACCCAACTGAATTTTTCATAAAACTCATTAACGCCAAAATCAAGCGGTATCAAAATTTTCGTTTCCCAACATAAAACATAAGACGGAAATATGTCTAAAAATGTTAAAGTTCTAAGAGTTTCCCCTTTCACCGCAATGTGAAATAAGGTGACACTTTTCAAAAAATTTTGCATGGGACACGACGACGAATAAACTCGTAAATTTACCTAAGGCAAAATTAAAACTTACGCATTTCAAAGTTTACTCACGTGCCGAGAAAACGTCATAAAACAATACTCCATAAAATTCAACACAACTCGTACCGACTAAAATTCCTAAGAAAACTCCGACTCAAGAACATGAGGATAATTTTTCCTTTAAAACCTTAACATACGTGGAGGAGATCCAATATCAAGGTTAAAATTTCATAGTTACTTGCCCAATATCCAAATAACATTAAAACACGAATATTACAATATTCGAAAACAACGTTAGACGCAAAACGGGGATGAAGAGATTTTCAATAAAGATATTTGCAACCACGTGCAACAAAACAATTTCATCCATGCTTAAACTCATGGTTTAAAATCTGATGAGTGTTAAATGCTTTACCAAGACTTCGTACATAACTCACTTTATACTTTGAAAACATGAGAAACCATTGATGCAAGCTTATTTTAGAAATAAATTTCGTGCATTGATTTGGTCGGCACTCAATATCCAGAAATCACGTTCCTCAATTTGCCATCATACTATTGTCATCCGGATGTTCAAACATCTTAAGGCAATCATCGACGATTTCATCGGTTCACCTTACAGTTTCTCCTTGAAATAGAGTCAATTTAACAAGTCTATGGTTCTAATTCGACCAATAATTCCGACCCAAAATGGTCAACTTAATGAATTCATCGCGCTTAACCATCACCCAAAAGTGGCAATACTATGATCAACAACTCTTCTATCGACTACTCGCTTAGAAACTTTCTCACCACTCCAACGGTAATCATACCAAGACAGTTCAAATATACACATGTAACATGTAGGTTCACCATGACACAGGCCATGTGCCATTATGAATGTACCGTACATGATCATCCTTGCTATCCTCGACAAATTTCCCGTTTCTAGCGACTCGATTTACCCCAAAATATCATATCTTAAGGTACCTAATAGTGCAATTTCACTTTCAATCACTTAAAAGAACGCTAGTTTGAGTCTAGGCATCCAACATCAATACTTAATTTTCTCAAACTTAAGCTATGATACCAACTTGTAACACCCTCAAATCTGGAAATAGCAACTAAATTAAATTTTCATAAATACATCGAGAACCGAATCAACTACAACAACAATTTAAGGTTTAACTTCAATATACACAATTCACTTCATGTGTGCACTCTATAATAGAGACGGGTGCTACTAAAACCCAACAACAATTACTATCTCCAATTTGTGGAAGACTTCACCAAGTACTTACCCTTGCGTAAGACTAAGACTCATCTCTTCATAGAACTGCTAGAACCACTTCCCCAACTGAACCTGATGCACATGCCGACAAATAAAAGGTTAGGCTTAACGCCTAGTGAGCTCAGGAGTTTTTCCTTAGACATATATAAAGCAATAACTTTAAGAATGTTATTTAAATCGTGATTTCCAAAATAAGATACATTTAATTTGAAAGCAACCAAGATGAAATACATTAAATCTAAAAACGATCCCTTTTTCAACATTCACCATTTTCGTGATTAAAATCATAAAACGAAACGTCTCTTGATATATATCTAAAACCCAAAACTCGTGTAAAGCATAACTGACATTTTAATAATCAGATACTGAGAACATGGATAAACTCTTTCATCCAAAATATTCTAAAAGCATGGATAAAGTTCAGTATGCAAAACCCAAAAAACATGGATAACAATCCATACCAAAAATATCACCGAAAACATGGATTATAAAACTCCATAAGCAAAACAACACCTTACGGTGACGGGGGAGACCCAGTTACATAGTATGTGATGGAACACAAAAGTAGGTCACATAACTATGTAGGAAACCAAAACATATGGGTTATACCCATAAAAGATACCGAAATACCCAATTACCCCGGGATTGTGTGCAGGGACGGATCTATAAATTTTTTCATACGGTGGCACCAGAAAATTTAAACAAAAAATAATTACAAAAAGTACGGTTTTTATCGACATGTCTTCATCTTTTTAACGTTCAATATTTCTTGATGTGTTTTTATTCTCATTCCACCATTTCGAGGGATTTCTTAAAGTTTTTTGCTAGATTTCGAGGGATTTTTAGGGTTTTTTTATCGATTCCGAGGGATGTTTTCGATTTTTTTGATTGATTTCAAGAGTTTTTTTCGTCTTTTTGGTTGATTTAGAAAGGTTTTTTTGTTTTTTGGTTGATTACAAGGTATGGTTGCACCTTCTTGAAGTTTCCGAAATAATACGGTAGCACCTTCCAAAACGATACGGTTACACCTTTCACGAACCTAAATTTTTTACCCTTCGCCGGAGAAATGATACGGTGGCACGTGCCACCGTGGCCACAAGAGTAGATCCGTCCATGATTGTGTGCCGGGATTTTTAAAATCGTGAGAATAGCAATTTCTTTTGAGAATCGTGGGGTTACCCCGCGATTTAGGGGTGGATCGCAGGGTTGGGGTCGTGGGTAAATTTTTTTTCAAAATCGAGTTCAATCCCGTGATGGTTTAAGTTAAAAATAGAGGGGTTACCCCACGATTTTCTAATAAAAATAGAGGGGTTAAGTTAAAAATAGAGAGGTTAAGTTAAAAATAGAGGGGTAACCCCACGATTTTACAAAATTTTTGCTATCCCCGCAAATTAAAAATCCCGGGGTAATTGGGTATTTCGGCAAAAAATGGAAGATTTTGGGCATTTAGATAAGATACAATTGAAATACGGCCATTTTAATTAATTTTCCAAAATTGTTTGATTTCATTTACGCATCTAAAATACATATTCATAATTTCAATACATAGATTTTATACTTAGTATTGATAAATCTCTATAATATAATATCCATTGTTTTGCCGATGTGCATCAAAAGACTAAAACTAATTCATATAAGAAATTAACTCTGCTATACATGATGATGCAATTTTAATTGATCTTACGAATAATATCCATCACTATGATTTCCATCATCAAAATTGAGCGAGTAACTAACGGCATCGTACCGGAATATCAATGGCTTGGATGATCCATAGATGCTTTTCTTGCTTTTTTTCAACCACCTTCTTCAGCAACTTCCTCCCACTTCTTGCTACGACGACGTATACACTATTGTTTACCTATGTGTACAATTCTTGGTCGGACACAGATGAAGTCGATGGACATTCAGAGGAGGTAGATTATCTCCCTTCAATGGTAGTAACGGAGTTGAAATCATTTGTAGTGGCCATTTTTGTAGGAGAGAGATGAGTTATTGATTGTTGTGAGTTGTGATGATCAATGAAAATTTAAAACGACAAATTGCATAATTTATAGTTGGTCAAGGGGGACTATTTTGTAATTTTACATAGCTATGAATATTTGGTGTAAAGGGGACATTAAATCGTCAACTTGCCATTTACATGCTTAATTTTGTAGTGAAATTGTACCTCAGAAGTGTTATAATCTTATCCTTCAAATTTTTAACATTTATTAAATAAAGAAGGAAGGAAAAAAATCCTTTTAAGTGGACTTTGAGGACCATATGGCCACATATAGTCCACCATGACCTATATTCAAAATTATGCTTTAAATTTTAATTATTATAAATTTGTAAGTTGTAAAATTTATGTAATATGTGGAGGTTTAAACGAGAACCCCTTCATATTACGAGTGGACTTGGTCCCCGCACATAAGTGGCGCCAAAAATTGCATGCGTACCTAATTTAGTATCACATGTGATGGACTGTATGAGTATTACATGTGATTGACTATGGTAAAATAAAATGTTCTCGTGGTTTCGTAAAATTATATCTAATCTCGACATGCTCACCCTCCACAACCACCAAGGTTATTCTAGTGAAAAAAAAATTAAAATAAACCAACTTGCTTTTTTAAATGAACCGACATTTGTTTTCAAGTTCTCTTTATGATTACGATACAATTTAAAACTCTTATCCCTAAACGTCTAATTTTATAAAAGAATATGGAAGCAAAAAGGTTTTTGGTCTTCGTCTTTTTTTTTTTCAGGACCTTTTTGTCGCCCAATCCATTCTCATCGCACGAAGTTTGTAAGAAAACTACATTTTGATTTTATCTACTTCTATAAATAAAAAGAACATAGAACCAAATACGTCATTAGTCTTCGGCTTCTAGGATATTTGTTTGGCCCATTATCCATTCACATACATGAGCATTGCAAATCAAGTTGTGCTTCAAGTTTACAATTTCATTATCTGGTTTGATATTGAAAGAAAAATAGATTGGTGGACAAATATCTTGTATGTAATATTTTGGAGTCTATAGACCATATCTTAATTCATTTTCTTTAGAGTTGGATTATGGTTAATCAGGAGTTCTAATAATCAAACATTCGAGAATTATTTTATTTGTAGAGTTATGCAATGCCCAATTCATGGTTGGCCCAGTTCCTAGGTCCTTTGAACAAGGTCTGATCGTGCGTATCATGCCTACTTTCTAAACGATGCCAAATGTTAGAAATAAATATACATACACATATATATACACACGCACACACACGATCTCCATCATTTTTACACTCCCTCTAATATCCATGATGTCACAAATCCGCATTAACAAGCCCATAATTGATTCACATGAACAAATAAAACCTACTTAAATTAAGAAAACAAATGTCAAGATCGAAATTCTAAACAAGAATTTAATTAACACTCAGAAACTTTGTTAAAGAAGTTTGCGGAATAACACTTTAACAGTAAATCAATAGAACAGTATATGAATCAAATCACAAGTTATATTGAATTAACTTAATGATTACAACCACAACCTCAATCTGTTGAACAGACTCAACAGACGTTCAATACTTCTCTATTGAAAGGACTGCAAAGAACCTTGATGCTAATTCTCTCTAGAACAAAAACGTATTCTGTATATTCTATCAAAAACTATATCTCTATGCTAAGACTTCTATACTATATATACAAAACATATTACAAGATAAATATGAAAATAATATTGATCTTCAGCATCCAGTCCATAATTATCTTCAACATTATCTCCAGCTCCTAGTCTTTCGCTTTAAGCAATCAATCCATCTTTATCTTCATAAGCAGAATTAACTTCATCATTAGCAGTACTAACCATCTTGCAGTAGTAATTCTTCAAGCAGTACTAACTATCTTGCAGTATTAACTTTCAAGCAATATTAATACCTCTAGCAGTAGTAATCCTACAAGCAGTAGTAATCTTCAAATAGCAGTATTAAAGTCTTCAACAGTAGTAACCAACAAGACTTAGCATCCTTAGCACATTTCAGACCCAACAATCTCCCCCTAACTTGTAACACCCCGAGTTCTGAAAACCCATGTAACCTTCTTCGTATTTTGGGAACTTTCTGAATGTTGGGAATTTTTAGTAAATACCAATTTTATCTGTTTTTGAGCATCGAGAGTGGAAAGGATCAAACCTGGAACATTTTAAGTTTCGGTACATCCTCGCGACTATGCCTGCGATAGTGACATAGGTCACAATCGTCGGGGCACAATCGCCCCATCTGTACCGCGGGGTGGGTAACCCTCGCGACATTGCCCGCGATAGTGACGGATGTCACAATCGCCAGGGCACAATCGCCGTTGGGCAACAGGGGTTTAAATACCTCATTTTTGGGATTTCTTCATTTAGGGCTAATCTTGGAAACTGATAAAAGGTTTTGCTCCAGCGATTTTGGTAAGGTTTCTACCCCAACTTCAACCACTTCATTTAATGATCTTCTAGTAGTATTAATGGGGGAGTAAATGCTTCCTTAGGTGCGATTTTGGAAGAGTGCTAGCTTGTACCAACTCCTTAAGTCTCCAACTTCTTATCTACCACTTCTAGGGTTTGATTTCTTGTAGGAAATCACCAAGGTGAGGGTGTTTCTTGACCTTTCTACGTATTTACATGCCTATTTATGTACTAATGATTATTTCAATCTCTTTGTTCTTGGAGTGGTTTAAAGGAAAGTTAACCTAAAAATCCTATTTTGGGGTAAGGTCTTAAAGGAGAACATTTGAAGAGAAAGTTGAGCGTATCGTGTAATAAGGGTTAAGTGAACTACCATAACATGTATTGGTATTATTTATAGCTTGTTGGTGGCTTTACATTTATCGGACTAAAGACTCGGTTTTAGTTGATGTCCCTACTAGACTAAAGACTCGGTTTGAGTTGATGTCCCTACTAGACTAAAGACTCGGTTTGAGTTGATGTCCCTACTAGACTAAAGAATCGATTTGAGTTGATGTCTCTACTAGCTAAAGATCTCGTTTGGGTTGATGCTATCAAGTACATGGCTTGTTGGACTTATGATCGTCAATGGTGAAATGATATTGTAAACTAATCTTTGGTGACAGGTGAAGTAACTTGGTGTTGATACCATATCAATGTGGATGACCCCGCGTAGTATAACTTTATTTCGCTAAATACTTTGCGAATATTGCTCCTCACTAGACTTAAGTCTAACACTTGTTTCTTTGGTTGTCATGTATGGCAGGAAATCCTAGTGGCGGGAACCTTCGGGAATGAGTGGTCGATCGTGTGATCGCGAGCGGTCCTTTTGGGAAATCTAGAGACCGGTATCCACGATGAATAGTCTACATTTTGGAAGAATAACGACACCCGACTGTAATCTATTAGAGCAACCTAGATTATTTAGGTTGTCGTTTATTATTCTTCATTCGCTGGGTTGTATACATAATATTATATTCCCCTCTTGGGATGATACTTTGGGATTCGTTGGCAGGTTTTGTGCAACAAGGTTTTATCAATTTACAGCCGTCATATTGCCAAAATTTTATGTTTTAAATTTCCCCTATTTTTAGGGTGTTACAAGCTGGTATCAGAGCATTAGTTTAAGGGAACTAGGTATGGACGTAGAGTAACTAGACTTAAGCTGTGAATTTAGGCAATGATTTCGTGAGAATGGGTAGAACTCTTAAGATAAGATAGTCTTAGATTCGACGGAAGCTACACGAGTTAAGAGTTACGGTAATGGGAATGAAAATTTTTATGTACCGCATGTTCATAATTTCGCCTAGCTAACGTTATTATGAAGGTGTTTTACGTGATTATGCTTGTTTTCCGTTGTAATGATAATTAATGAATGTGGTAGTACGTTTCCTTGTTTATCATTGTATAGTCCTATCTTATTTATATTCTTGCGTGTGTGGCAGACTATGGTAAACACTCGTAATTGACCGGAGGGTCACGATACGGCGGCGTCTACGTCCGACCAACCAAGGGTAACCAATGCAGATATTCCCCCACCGTTTGTTAACGCATTGGGCGGAGGACCGGAGCACATACCCCATCGCAACATAGCTGCAACTCATCCGGTCATGGAAGAAGTAACCCAGGAGACCAGAATGATGGATCGGATGATGCAAGCCATGAGTGCTGCCATGGCTCAACAGCACGAGGTGTTTCTGAAATTGTTGGACGACCGGGATGCCAACCACCGTAGGAATGAAACAGTGGCGGAAAACGTTATAGTGGCAGGATCTGGGGGTTCGGGACCCTGTATCCCTACCAATGCGACGGAAAACCCGACCGCTAGTCACGAGGCAAAGTCGTGTACATTTAAAGCATTCCTCGGATGTCGACCGCCTGAGTTCAAAGGATTGGACGACCCGACCGCGTGTGTGAGCTGGATTAGAGAAATGGAACAGGCTTTCCGCTCGAGTGAATGCGGAGAAGATCAAAAAGTAATTTTCGGCTCGCGTATGTTGAGGGGTACGACTCTCACGTGGTGGGACGTATATTCCGCCTCCGTAGAGACGACTATTCTGGAGAAACTATCTTGGGCTACTTTCAAGGAGAAACTGCTAGAGGAATATTGCAACGAACGGACAATGGATCAGATCAAAGAAGAATTCCAAAACCTGAAGAAAGGTAGTTTGTCGCTGAAGGAGTACAACCGGAAATTCATGGACATATTAGGGTTGGTGGGACATCTAGTTCCGAGTGAGAAGGAGAAGATCAAAGCCTACACCAAGGGTTTACCGTCGGAAATGATGAACCTAGTACAGGTGTCTAAGGCCTCCACCTTGCGGGAGGCAATCGAGGAAGCTCAATTGGTAGAAGATTTCTACGGACCGAGCAGAGAAGAAAAGAGTAGGCCAGTTGAGAAGAGAAAGTGGGAGGGGAACTCTACGCCCTGAAGAAAGTCGCGACCTTTGAGCAACAACTACCATGGGAACAACTCTAGTCGTGAGGCTTGGTGGTGCTCTAAGTGCAGGAGCAAGCATGTGGGTCCATGCACGTCAGGTGGGTCGAACTGTTTAAAGTGTGGGAAACCGGGACATGGCGTCGCGATTTCCCAGTCAAAGGAGTCACATGTTTCGAATGCCATGAAATTGGTCATTTTCGGAGTGAATGTCCGAAGTGGAAGTCAGGAAGTGGCGGTGCGAAGAAGCCGGATCCTCCTAGAGCATCGGGCAGAGCTTTTCAGATGACCAACGAGGAGGCGAAAGCTTCAAAGGATGTAGTATCGGGTACGTTTCTCCTAAACTCCGTACCTACGCGTGTATTATTTGACTTGGAAGCTAGTTTCTCTTTTGTATCAAGTTCGTTTTGCCCAAAACTGTCCATGCCCACTACTAGTCTAGCTGATGCTTTAGTAGTAGAGTTGGCTGATGGTGATCAAGTGGTGGTTCGAGAGATTCTAAAAGATTGCAAGCTTGAAATCGAAGGGAGATAATGCCCTATTGATCTAATGCCTATGGTCATCGGGGGATTTGACGTTGTAGTCGGTATGGATTGGTTGTCAACCAATCACGCAGAAATTCTTTGTGCCAAGAAGTTGATCCGAATTCCGGGTCTGAATGGTCATGCGGTGACTGTGAAGTTGCAATCATCAGTCTGGTGAAGGCCCGAAAGTGTTTGGCGAAAGTATGCTCATCCTTTTTGGCATATGTGATAAATGCCAAACTCGAGAAGAAGAAGTTAGAAGATGTCGAAGTGGTAAGGGAGTTTTCCGACGTATTTCCGGAAGACTTGCCTGGGTTACCTCCCGACCGTCAAGTGGAGTTCAAGATTGATCTGACACCGGGAGCGGCTCCTATAGCCCGAGATCCATACCGTTTGGCTCCGTCGGAGATGAAGAAAATGATGAGCCAATTGCAAGATCTTCTGGAGAAGGGATTCGTGAGGCCGAGTTCCTCGCCTTGGGGAGCACCGGTCTTATTCGTGAAGAAAAAGGATGGTACGATGCGAATGTGCATTGACTATAGAGAGTTGAATAAAGTAACCGTGAAGAACAAATACCCACTCCCTAGAATCGATGATTTATTCGACCAACTTCAAGGAGCGGGTTGTTTTTCGAAAATTGATCTCCGTTCGGGTTATCACCAAGTGAAAGTCAAGGAGGAGGACGTTCCTAAAACCGCATTTTGGACGCGCTACGGTCATTATGAATTTCTAGTGATGCCCTTCGGATTGACGAACGCCCCAGCGGTGTTTATGGACTTAATGAATCGCGTGTGCCGACCTTTCTTAGATAAGTCTGTCATCGTGTTCATTGATGACATTCTAATCTACTCAAAGGATGAAGTCGATCATGCTCGACACCTTCGAGAAGTCTTGGAAATCCTGAGGAAGGAGAATCTCTATGCAAAGTTTTCCAAGTGCGAGTTCTGGTTGAAGGAAGTGCAGTTCTTGGGGCACGTAGTTTCGAAAGATGGAGTGAAGGTAGATCCGGCCAAGATTGAAGCTATGATGAATTGGGAACCTCCCAAAAGTCCATCCGAGATTCGAAGCTTTTTAGGCTTGGCGGGGTATTATTGAAGGTTCATACAAGATTTCTCCAAAGTTGCTTCTTCGTTGACGATGTTGACCAAGAAGAATGCAAAATTCGTGTGGACGGAAGAGCAAGAAAAAGCATTTAGGACCGTGCAAAGGAAATTATGCGAGGCTTCGATCTTATCCTTGCCGGGAGGGTCAGAGGATTTTGTGGTTTATAGTGATGCGTCCAAAATGGGACTTGGATGTGTACTTATACAAAGAGGGAAAGTGATCGCGTATGCATCTAGACAATTGAAAGTTCATGAGAAGAACTACCCCACTCACGACTTGGAGTTGGCGGCGGTAGTGTTCGCTTTAAAGTTATGGCGGCACTATCTTTACGGCACAAAGTGTACCTTGTACACGGATCACAAAAGTCTGAAATATGTTTTTGATCAGAAAGAGCTCAACATGAGGCAACGAAGGTGGTTGGAACTACTTAAGGATTACGACTGTGAATTACTCTACCACCCGGGCAAGGCAAACGTGGTGGCCGACGCTTTGAGTCGGAAAGAGTATAGCGGGAGACTGCAAGCCAAACTTACAAGAATCGAATTGGTGTCGAGTCTCATGGAAAAGATTAAAGAAGCACAAACCGAAGCACTAAAGGAAGAAAACCTCAAGGAGGAAGTGATGACCAAGCAACAGTTATTGTTGACTGAAGATAGTCGAGGGATAAAATGCTTCAATGGGCGAGTTTGGGTGCCAAAGTTTGGCGGTTGCCGAGGGCTACTCTTGGAGGACGCGCATAAATCCAAGTACTCTATCCACCCGGGAAGAACCAAGATGTATCGGGATTTGAAACTACATTTTTGGTGGCCAATTATGAAATTGGATGTGGCTCATTATGTAGAGCGATGCGTAACTTGTTCGCAAGTGAAGGCCGAGCATCAACGACCCTATGGGAGCCTTCAGTCACTTGAAATTCCCGAGTGAAAATGGGACAAGATCACCATGGATTTCGTGACCAAACTACCGAAGACCTTACGAGCGAACGATACTATTTGGGTCATTGTCGATCGACTAACGAAAAGTGCCTATTTTCTATCGATGCGAGAAACTTTGCCGATGGATAAGTTGGTGAAGCTTTACATAGACGAAGTGGTCTCTAGACATGGCATACCCTTGTCAATAGTTTCTGATAGCGATAGTTGGTTTACGTCGAGGTTTTGGGGAGCCTTACACCAAGAGTTGGGCACGCGGGTAAATTTGAGCACGACATATCGCCCACAAACGGACGGGCAAAGTGAAAGGACAATCCAAACGCTTGAAGACATGCTTAGATCATGCGTGATCGACTTTGGCGGTAGTTGGGATACTAATCTACCTTTGGTGGAATTCACGTACAACAATAGCTACCATTCTAGCCTCGGGATGGCGCCTTTCGAAGCTTTGTACGGGCGGAAGTGTAGAACCCCCGTGTGTTGGCTTGAGGTGGGGGAGAAACAGTTTGCTGGTCCAGAAATAGTACAAGAGACGGCCGACAAGGTTAAATCAATTCGAGAAAGGTTGAAAGCGGCTCAAGATCGTCAGAAAAGCTATGCCGACTAGAAGAGGAGACCGGTGGAGTTCCAAGTCGGCGATCGAGTAATGTTGAAAGTATCTCCTTGGAAGGGCTTGATTCAGTCTGGGAAGCGTGGGAAACTAAGTCCCCGTTTTCTTGGGCCGTTTGTTATTCTAGAGCGCATCGGACTCCAAGCTTACAAATTGGATTTACCGCCGGAGATGGATGGGATTCACCCCACGTTCCATGTGTGTTATTTGCGGAAGTTCTTAGCGGAAGAAGAAAGCATCATACCTTTGTCCGATATACGAGTGGAGGATAACCGTTGCGTCGAAGAGCCCAAGTTCATTTTGGAAAGGGCGATCAAGAAGCTCCGACATAAAGAGGTAGCGATGGTAAAGGTTCAATGGAAGCACCACCGTGGCACCAATGTGACTTGGGAGTCGGAAGAAGACATGAGGCGTAGATACCCTCATTTGTTTAGTTAGTAGGATTTCGGGGACGAAATCATTCCCAAGTTGGGGAGGATTGTAACACCCCGAGTTCTGAAAACCCATGTAACCTTCTTCGTATTTTGGGAACTTTCTGAATGTTGAGAATTTTTAGTAAATACCAATTTTATCTGTTTTTGAGCATCGAGAGTGGAAAGGATCAAATCTGGAACATTTTAAGTTTCGGTACATCCTCGCGACTATGCCCGCGATAGTGACATAGGTCATAATCGCCGGGGCACAATCGCCCCATATGTACCGCAGGGTGGGGAACCCTCGCGACATTGCCCGCGATAGTGACGGATGTCACAATCGCCGGGGCACAATCGCCGTCGGGCAACAGGGGTTTAAATACCTCATTTTTGGGATTTCTTCATATAGGGCTAATCTTGGAAACTGATAGAAGGTTTTGCTCCAGCGATTTTGGTAAGATTTCTACCCCAACTTCAACCACTTCATTTAATGATCTTCTAGTAGTATTAATGGGGGAGTAAATGCTTCCTTAGGTGCGATTTTGGAAGAGTGCTAGCTTGTACCAACTCCTCAAGTCTCCAACTTCTTATCTACCACTTCTAGGGTTTGATTTCTTGTAGGAAATCACCAAGGTGAGGGTGTTTCTTGACCTTCCTACGTATTTACATGCCTATTTATGTACTAATGATTATTTCAATCTCTTTGTTCTTGGAGTGGTTTAAAGGAAAGTTAACCTAAAAATCCTATTTTGGGGTAAGGTCTTAAAGGAGAACATTTGAAGAGAAAGTAGAGCGTATCGTGTAATAAGGGTTAAGTGAACTACCATAACATGTATTGGTATTATTTATAGCTTGTTGGTGGCTTTACATTTATCGGACTAAAGACTCGGTTTGAGTTGATGTCCCTACTAGACTAAAGACTCGGTTTGAGTTGATGTCCCTACTAGACTAAAGACTCGGTTTGATTTGATGTCCCTACTAGACTAAAGACTTCATTTGAGTTGATGTCTCTACTAGCTAAAGATCTCGTTTGGGTTGATTCTATCAAGTACATGGCTTGTTGGACTTATGATCGTCAATGGTGAAATGATATTGTAAACTAATCTTTGGTGACAGGTGAAGTAACTTGGTGTTGATACCATATCAATGTGGATGACCCCGCGTAGTATATCTTTATTTCGCTAAATACTTTGCGAATATTTCTCCTCGCTAGACTTAAGTCTAACACTTGTTTCTTTGGCTGTCATGTATGGCAGGAAATCCTAGTGGCGGGAACCTTCGGGAATGAGTGGTCGATCGTGTGATCGCGAGCGGTCCTTTTGGGAAATCTAGAGACCGGTATCCATGATGAATAGTCTACATTTTGGAAGAATAGCGACACCCGACTGTAATCTATTAGAGCAACCTAGATTATTTAGGTTTTCGTTTATTATTCTTCATTCGCTAGGTTGTATACATAATATTATATTCCCCTGTTGGGATGATACTTTGGGATTCGTTGGCAGGTTTTGTGCAATAGATTTTTATCAATTTACAGCCGTCATATTTCCAAAATTTTAAGTTTTAAATTTCCCCTATTTTTAGGGTGTTACATAACTTAACTTTTCAAATTGAGAAGTTAAGTTTTTCAAAAAAATGTTCTTCATGATGCTTTCAAAACTCCAGCTCAATTTCCAAGATTAGGATCCAGACCTAGACTTTGATTGATAGTTCTTCTGATCACTATTCTAGCCATTTATGAACCTTTGGGGCAGACCAACTTAGCTCTTAACATCCCTTGCAGCTTTGCTTTGCTGTGGTCATACACCTTATCCACCAAGTAATACTCATGAAAGCTTTTGTATGGAATAGACTCCATATCTTTCAAAGAGCATCCAATGATCAATTCTTTTAAATACATTTTCATGATGCAAGTATTTGATAAGATACTTCACTCTATCTGGATCAAACATCATGCACAAGAACTCCATAACCATCTTTATTGTACTCATTCCTGCTCCTTTCAGCAAATCATCATACAATCTCAGACCAACCTTATACATCTCTTCCAAATCTGTTCTGGAACAACTTCTGATTATCTTTCCCCAAGTTGAATAAACCTCAAACTGATCACCCATTCTCTTAATTCTGATGTATTTTGTTATTTTATCCACCAAAGTATCCCAATGAATGATTTATGGAGCATTCATTGAGATAGGGTCAACTTTCACTGGTTCATCATCTGTTACTGTCATGTATAACTCAAACTGTTCCTCAGGTTGTCTTGGCTGTTCTGATTGTTGAATTGTTGGCTCTTCATTCTGCTCATGCTCTGCAGAAGATGCAACAGTAGGTTTAGCTTCCTTTCTTTCCTTTTCTTTCTCAATTTCTTCAGTTCTTGGCCTCTTTGCCTTTTTCTTGGTAGCAATGGACTTCTTTCTTTTTACGGCTCCAATTTTCTAAGCTAGAGACTCTTCCTTCTTGACTTCAACCTTTTCTTTGGTAGGAGTGCTTTCTTCACTCTCAGGAAAAGGTTGTTGAATATTCAAATCATGTCTTGCTTTCATTTTCCTCTCAACCTCAACCCTCTGAGTGAAATCTTCTTGTAGTTTAGCCATCTCCTTTCTGTACAAGTCTTCAATTCAGCTCCAAGCCATTTTTGTAAACATTCATTCAGGGACTCCAATAGACCCTTTCAATAAGTTTATCATTTTTCTCCTTTCCTGTGCAGCCATAAAGGTCTTAGAAGGCTGTCTTTGTCTTGTCTTTGATGGTTCCCTTTGCCTAGATGCTTTCATGGTAACTTTCTTAGCAGCAAGCTTTAAACTCTTCTGATATTCTTTATTTAGCTTTGTAGACAAATCTAAGGCAATCTGTCTGTCTTTAGCTGTTTGGATCTCTTCCTCCTTTTTAATCTCTTCTTGCAGCTAGCTAACTCTTCATCCAGTTCTATTTGTGAGGATTTCTTTGATGGTTTCACAGGTTTAACCACTTTTTCTTTCCCTTTCCTTTTGACCTCTGCCTCACTGGTCTTCTTCTTTTTCTGTGTTGAGCCTCCTTCATTGATCACCACTCCCTTAGCCTTTTGAGTGGCCTTAGGAGTGTCATTCTTTGCTTTGACCAAGGTTTCAGCAATTTCTAGTTCTTCTACTGTCAGTTCAGTTTCTGTTGCTGCTGTAGTTTCTACTTCTTTCTCAGTTTCTACTGCTTTTACTGTTTCTGCTGCTTGTTCAGTTTCTACTTCATTCACTGTTTCTACTGCTAGCTTCTTTTCTGCTTCACTACTCATATCCCCCTCAAACTGAGATTCCATACCAACTGGGCTTTGCTTTTCAACTTCAGCTTGACTCTCCCCCTTTTTGGAAGCATCATGTACACTTCCCCTTTTCTTCAATACAAACTGTTTTTGCTTCTTTTTGTGCACCAAAGTGAGTACCATCTTTTTGAGTTTGGTAATCTGCACTTGTTGAGAAGTGATCACCTTTTTCATCTCTTTTATCTCCAAATCTTGATTGTGAACTTCCAGACTTATTGTACGAAGAGTATCCATCAATTTATCATAAGTATATCTGTCCTCACCTCCTTTAGGTGTTTTTACCACCCTTGAAGGATCCTTGGATCTTTTAGTAGAGGCCTTCTGCCTAGCAGAAGCACCTTCTACCCCCGTGGTTTCTTGGCACCTGGGACCTTTGGATGATTGCTCACCCAAAGTTGCCGTGGGGAAGGTCTTAGCTATGTTCACACTGTCCTGATCCACACCTTGTGCAGAATCAGTAGTGTGAGCCTTGCTGCCCACATGCTCTTCCTTCTCCTTAGAGAGCACCTTCTTGGGGTTGGGAGACACCCCTGTGGTTTCCCTTTGGATATTCTCTAATGGAGAATGCTCCATTAGAGGGCTTGCAGACTGTTGGGGTGAAGATACAGGAAGGGAAGGAACCTTCTGTACCTTTTTCCTTATATATGTTTTGGTGATGGGGGAAATTGGCTTCACAATAGGGATCTGAGGAGGATTAATTGAAATGAATGGTGTGGGTAGGTCATCAGTGGGTTGATCAGATGTGGGCTTTGACCCTGATGCCTCACCATGGGAATGAGACACACCCATCATTGTAGAGAACATTGGAGTGTCTTGTCCAGAAAAGTCCTTACTAGGCCTTTTCATGTTAGAGAACACCTTCCCTTTGGGAGGTTTAGGTACATACAACTCTTGAAAATAGGGTAAATCCGTCAATTCTTTGGTAAGTACTTCTTGTACAAACCTTGGATACATATAAAATCTTTTTGTTTTGGTTTTGGTATCCAGGTTTGACAGCAGATCATTCAAGATCATTTGTGAAAAATTAAACTTTCTGGAGGTTGCTAAGCAGACCAGAGCATAAGCTATGGTACTGCTGAACTCACTCCATCCAGTTGTTTTGCGGGAAATACAATGCTGAAGGGTATGAACAAAAAATCTCCACTGAGGTGAAAATTTGCTCTTGAAGAACTTGTAAACCTCAGTGGGACCTTCATACCCCATTCTACCAATTTCTTGGAAGAGATCATCCTTAGGAAGAGAAGATATACCTGATGCATCATCTAGACGTAGATGAGTGCGAATACAACCTTCTGTGATTGTGATGGATTTATCACAGACCCTGGATTGGATGACCTGATTGCCATTGATAGTCTGAATGGAGGCATTAGTCCAGAATTGACCCAGATGTTCCACATAGATTGTGGGATTGACTGTGAGTGCATAGGCAATGTGGGATGCTTTCAGGAAATCCACAATTTCTTCAAAACCCTCTGCTTGTTTGGGTTTCTGCAGCATTGCGAGGTCATTGTAATCGTCCACAAATTCCAGTCCTGCCATCGTTTTAGGGTTCGAAACAACTCTAGGGTTTATGCATTGGGAAGCAAGAATTCGTGAGAGAGAGAGAGAGGATCAACACTCGTAGGAAATTCAAAGAGCCGTTTGGATTTTGGCGGTCAGAGAGGGTATTTATAGGTGGAGGGTTTCAGTTAGAAGCAGTACTAAGTACCCTAGCAGCATTAACAAGCCCGCAGTACTAACTCATATAAGCAGTAGTAACACATACTAGCAGCATTAACACAGACTAGCAGTATTAACACAGACTAGCAGTAGTAACCCATACTAGCAGCATTAACACAGACTAGCAGTATTAACACAGACTAGCAGTAGTAACACATACCAGCAGTATTAACCCAGACTAGCAGTATTAACACATACCAGCAGTATTAACACTGTCTGGCAGTAGAAATAAGGGAAGCAATAGTAACTTTGCACTGGCAGTATAAACCACTAAGCAGTATTAACCATACTTAACCATATTTGAACTGGCAGTAGGATTAATAGTGAGAGCAGTATTAACTTAACCAGAAGTACTAAGTTTCTAATCAGCAAGGTAATCTGAAACACTTAAGCACACATAGTTTGCAACACCATGCACAATACAATATGAGAAAGTAAGCATGAAGGAATCTATACAGAAATGGTACATAAAGAAAATAAAAAGAGGCTTATTCAGTATTTATCATGCCTACACTTGTGACCAAGAATGTGAATCTGCCCACATCAAAAGCTTTGGTGAATAGATCAGCAAATTGGTTACTTATGTGTACTTTCAAAACCTGAATTAGCTTCTTTTCATTGCAATCTCTAATGAAATGGTACCTGATTTCTATATGCTTGGTTTTAGAGTGCTTGACTGGATTATTAACAATGCTTATAGCACTGTTGTTGTCAATGAAGATTGGAGTGTGAAGAAAAGTAACACCATAGTCCAACATATGATTCTGAATCCATAGCACTTGAGAGCAGCAGCTTGCAGCAGCTATATACTCTGCTTCTGTTGTAGAGGTGGACACTGTGGTTTGCTTTTTACACTGCCATGAAACTAGTCTTGCACCCAAAAACTGACAGCCTCCTGATGTAGACTTTCTATCCAAGTTTGCACCACCTAAATCACTATCAGAATATGCAAGTAGATCAAATGGTGAGTCATGAGGATACCAAAGACCCAACCTAGGTTGTCCTTTGAGATATCTGAAGATCCTCTTGACTTCTTGAAAATGAGATTGCTTAGGTCTTACTTGAAATCTGGCACACACACAGACAGCAAACATAATATCTGGCCTTAAAGCTGTTAGATACATGAGGGAGCCTATCATAGATCTATAATGATGAACATCTACATCCTCCTCCTCAAGATCTGCAGTGATCTGTTTGTGTGTTTCCATATGTGTGCTTGCAGGCTTTGAATCTGAAAATCCAAACTTTGTAAGTATATCCTGCACATACTTGGATTGGCTGATGAAGAAACCATCTTTCTTCTGTTTAACCTGTAGCCCAAGGAAAAATGTAAGTTGACCCATAGAGCTCATTTTGAATCTTTTATTCATCAGCTCCTCAAACTCCTTGCACATATAATCTTTTGTGGATCCAAAGATGATATCATCCACATAGATTTGAACAAGTAGGATGTCCTTCTTCTTCCTTTTAATGAACAGAGTCTTGTCAATGATTCCCCTTTCAAAACCATTTTCCAAGAGATAAGTAGACAGAGTGTCATACCATGCTCTTGGTGCTTGATGTAGCCCATAGAGTGCCTTTTTTAGTTTGTATACTTTGTCAGGAAAATTAGGATTCTCAAACCCTGGAGGCTAACAAACATACACTTCTTCATTAATTGTCCCATATAGAAATGCACTCTTGACATCCATCTGAAATACTCTGAACTGCATGAAAGAAGCATAGGCTAGAAACAACCTAATTGCCTCAATTCTGGATACTGATGCAAATACTTCTTCATAATCTATCCCCTCTTCTTGTGTATACCCTTGTGCCACAAGCCTGGCTTTATTCTTTATTACAATTCCTCTCTTATCTTTCTTGTTCCTGAAAACCCATTTTAGTACCAATTGCCCTTTGTCCTGGTGGAAGGTCAACTAGATCTCATACATCTTGCAGCTTAAACTGCAACAACTCCTCTTTCATTGCTTCTATCCAGTTTGGTTCTTTCATTGCATCATAGGCCTTCTTGGGTTCAATTTGAGATAGAAAACAAGATAACAACCCTGACTGCAAGTCTTTCAATCCTCCTATCTTACTTTGATGCCTTGTGATCCTAGGAGAATTGATGTCACCAATCACCAACTGAGGAGGATGATTTTTCTGAGTTCTTGTTTGATATGCAGCCTCCTCATTGATATTTGCATCCAGATTAGAGTCATTCTTCTCAAGAGTGCTTCCACCAAATACTGAAGAATTTTCTTCATCAGTATCATCTTCTGACAGTATGGGCATCTCAGGACCTGTGTTTCATAAAGGATGAGCATTCTCTTTATCACCCTTATTCTCTTCATCACCTTTATCCTCTTCATTCTGTTCAGGTTCAGACTCCTATTTTTCTGAATCATTCTTCTGTTCTTGTTGACAAAATTCAACAGGATCAACTGTAGGTATAGGAAACAGCACAAACTCTGGTTTCTGTGCTTGTTTCTCTTCTGAGCTTGTTCCTGCAATTTGAACATCACTAAAACCCAAAGAGTTAGTTAGTGAATCAATGTCAAACAGCTAATTAGGACCTGCCCCAATTGGATTTGGTGTGTTCTCATTGCCTTTGACATTGTCACTTTCCTCTATAATCCTTGAAGAACTATTGAAACTCTATATGCCTTACTCTGAGAGGAGTATCCAACAAGGAATCCATCCTCAGCTTTGCTTTCAAACTTGCCTAAATGAGATTTGGTATTGAGGATTGTACAAGGACACCCAAAAGGTTTGAAAAAACCAATAAATGGTTTCTTCTTTTTGAAAAGTTCATAAGGTGTTTTTCCTTGGGATTTGATTACTAGAACTATGTTTTGGACATAACAAGCAGTATTAACTGCTTCTGCCCAAAAATTAATTGGCAATTTTGAATCTGCCAACAGAGATCTAGCAGCCTCAATCAATGTCCTATTTCTCCTCTCAGCAACACCATTCTGTTGAGGAGTTCTAGGAGCACTGAATTGTCTCTCAATACCTTTAGTCTCACAAAAGTTGTTTATGTCACTGTTTTTAAATTCAGTTCCATTATCAGATCTAATGACTTTAACTCTTAGATTTGTCTGGTTTTCAACCCTAAGAACAAAGGATTTGATCAGTCCACTTTTCTCATCCTTAGTCCTCAGAAAATAGACCCAAGTGAATCTAGAGAAGTCATCAACAATGACTAAGCAGTAGGATTTCTTACCAATACTCATCACATTTGTAGGACCAAAGAGATCCATATGCAATAACTGAAGAGGTGAAGAGATTGTGTTTATTTCTTTGGACTTATGAGAAGTTTTGTGCTGCTTGCCTTTAAGACATGCAACACAATGATCATCACATTAAAACACTTTTTGAGGCAAACCTCTTACAAGGTTGTTTTTCACAAGATTGTTCATAGTTTTAAAATTCATGTGACACATCCTTCTGTGCTAAAGACTTTAGATGATTCATCTAAAGAAGCTTTTAAAAACAGACAGTTTAGTGATGAATCAGATGAAACACTCTCTAGGTCCAAACAATAAACATTGTCCTTTCTAGGAGTTCTAAGTAGTATCATATTTTCATCAACTACCTTGAATCCTGGAGCAAGGATAATACATTCAGAGTCATTAAATAGTATACTATGTTTCTTGTCACAGACCTATGATACACTTAACAGGTTGTATCTCAATTGCTCAACATAGTACACATCCTCAAAAGTCATCTTACCTTTTGAAACCATACCTTTTCCACTTATCTTACCTCCTGCTGGATTGTCACCAAAAGCAACCCGTCCTCCATCAAACCTTTTGAAATTTTGAAGGCAGGACATGTTACATGTCATGTGCCTAGAGCAACCACTGTCTACATGCCATATGCTCTTCCCTTGAGCTGTTGTTTACCCTGCACATAAAATAAAACAGTTAATTTCTTGAGGGAACCCAAGCCAAAGTGGTCTTGGGTTGCCCTTTCTCATCAACATACTCATATTCATTAGGCTTAGTCTTGATGAGATGATCAGAGTCAGGAATCTCATGGCTGGAATACTTTGTCTTAATTATAGGCTTGGCAGTATTAACACTGGTAGCAGTACTATCCTTGTTAGCAGTATTAACTTGGTCAGCAGCACTAACTTTGTTAGCAGTACTAACCTCATTAGCAGTACTAATTTGGTCAGCAGTACTAACTCTGGTAGCAGTACTAACTTTATTAACAATACTAACTTGGTCAGCAGTAGTATTGCTATTAGCAGCACTATTTCTGTTAGCAATACTATTTTAGGTAGCAGTACTAACAAGTTTAGTTTCTTTTGGGACCCAAATTAAGACACATTTGTTTGTTTTCTTATTCTTTGTGTTACTCCTTGATTTGCTTGGAGTATTTTCTTTTGCCTTAACAAACTTATTCTGAATATGAGATTTTGCAGTACCAGTTTTCACTGGTGCTGTTCTCACATTCTCAACCATGTAGTTCCTTGATCTTCTTGATTGCTTCCTATAACCAACAGAATTTTGATGTTGTCTTTGAAAAGTAAATCTTTGGTTAATAGGATTGAAATAACAGTATTTGGCTAGATGATTCAACTTGCCACAAATAAAACAAGGCTTTGGTCTATTGACTTTGCTTAGATCAATTCCCTGTTTTTGAGCCCACTGGTTATTTCTGTTTCTCTGATTTCCCCTTATTTTATCATGTTGATGGGGCTTTTTTTGTTGACAAGTACAGGGATTTACAACAGTAGTTTGCATATAGTGATCTCCCTGTACCTTTTCCTTCCCTTTTCTAGAGGTCTCAGCTTTCTCACTCTTGACAGTATCTTCCCCAGTCTTAAACTTCTCTACTTTCTCACTCTTGACAAATGGTTTACCTCCCCTCTCATTTGTCAGAATATGGTTTTCTAAGGGAATTTCTTTCTGGTCTCCCTTGTTCTCTTCTTCAGATTCTGCCTCAACCACTATAGTGTCTAAAGGATCTACTTCTGTGGCTTCTTCAGGTAAGTCATTCTTATCCTGCCTTTCTAAGAGGTTTGAAGTGGGTGGAATATAGTTATTATTGTAAGGTGGATGAGTGTTATTATATCCAATACCTCTCTTCAGTTTTTCATGAACTTGAGATTTGAGCAAAGTGTCCATTGCTTTAGAGGCATTGGAAAATTTCTCAATGTCTAGTTTGGCCTTCTCAAATTCACTTATGACTTTTTCACATTCTTCTCTAGCCTTTTCTAGCTTAATTTCTAACTGCTTCTTCTCCCACTTCCAATAGTTTTGATCATATGAATGTTGAAGTTCATTGGTTTGATATGCCTTAATTTGATCTTCAAAATTCACAATGATCAAGTTAGATTCTCTCCTATGTTTCTCCAGTCTTTTAAGGTCATCACACATGCTCTGATTGTGATCCATGTACTTCTTAACAGTTTCAAGACAGGCTTTAGAGTAGAGTTTAGATTTTACCTCTGTGGGAATTGCAGTGCTTGAAGACTCTGAAACTTCAGGCATCAGTGCTTGATTCTGAACTGCCTCTTCTGCTTGATCACTCCAAACAAATCCCATTCCATCTTGTGAGACAAGTGCTTGAGATGGGTTCCAGTTGTTGGTGGACTTTGATTGTTGATTGTTGCTTACATGCTGTTGAGAGCTTCCCCCTCTGCATTCTCTTGCAAAGTGCCCCAATTTATGACACTTGTAGCATTCCACTTTGGATTTGTCAAATCCAACACCATCTTCTCTTTTCATGGCAAAATTGTTTCTTCCAGTCCTTTTAATGAATCTTTTGATTCTCATGGTGAGCATTGCCATTTGCCACTTGATGTCCATCTCTTCAAGATCATCAACATTAATTTTCTCCAGATCATCATTAATAAGAGAAGATTTTGCATGACTAGCAAGGAAGGCTTCCAAAACAGAATCATTGGATCCATCATGTTTTGAGCCATAAGAAGTACTAACTGATTATGTATTAGCAGAAGAATCAGTAGTAGATGATAAGAGAGCAGCATTATGAGAGTATCCAGATGGCTTCTTCTTAGATTCAACCTCTGATTCAAACACCCTGAGATCATTGTAGAGATCATCAAGTTCCTTGTCCTCCAGATTATCATTCTGTCTGAATGATACTGTATACATCACCCATTCTTCACCAAGAGATCTTAGAAACTTTCTGTTGACATCATCCTGGTCCATCTTGACACCAACAGTGGCCAATTCTCCAATCAACTTGTTGAATCTATCAAAAGTTTGAGTCATAGACTCATTCTTTGTAGACATAAAGTTTTCATATTGTTGTTTGAGAATAGCTTTTTGATTTCTCTTAGTGCTTTTAGTACCTGAAAATCTCTTCTCCAACGCATTCCACAAGATTCTGGCATCAGGCATCAGTACAGTTGCAAAAATGATGTTGGTATTCATTAGGAATAGCCAAGAGCAGAGTGCTCAAGGCCTTCATCTCATTCTGCCTCATCTTTCTTTCTCCATCAGTCTTTGGTGGAAGTCTTTTTCCATCTGCTCCCATCTCTCCTTCATTGGAGGGACCATTCTCAATGATATCCCACATTGAGTAATCTGTAAGAAGGATATATTGCCTGATCCTGATTTTCCACATGTCAAACTCATTGGGTTTAAGCATGGGAACCTTTGAAACAAGAACACTGTCATGTGATCCGTCCATGATGATTATAGCTTTCAGGACCTTTTTGTCGCCCAATCCATTCTCATCGCACGAAGTTTCTAAGAAAACTACATTTTGATTTTATCTACTTCTATAAATAAAAAGAACATAGAACCAAATACGTCATTAGTCTTCGGCTTCTAGGATATTTGTTTGGCCCATTATCCATTCACATACATGAGCATTGCAAATCAAGTTGTGCTTCAAGTTTACAATTTCATTATCTGGTTTGATATTGAAAGAAAAATAGATTGGTGGACAAATATCTTGTATGTAATATTTTGGAGTCTATAGACCATATCTTAATTCATTTTCTTTAGAGTTAGATTATGGTTAATCAGGAGTTCTAATAATCAAACATTCGAGAATTATTTTATTTGTAGAGTTATGCAATGCCCAATTCATGGTTGGCCCAGTTCCTAGGTCCTTTGAACAAGGTCTGATCGTGCGTATCATGCCTACTTTCTAAACGATGTCAAATGTTAGAAAGAAATATACATACACATATATATACACACGCACACACACGATCTCCATCATTTTTACACTCCCTCTAATATCCATGATGTCACAAATCCGCATTAACAAGCCCATAATTGATTCACATGAACAAATAAAACCTACTTAAATTAAGAAAACAAATGTCAAGATCGAAATTCTAAACAAGAATTTAATTAACACTCAGAAACTTTGTTAAAGAAGTTTGCGGAATAACACTTTAACAGTAAATCAATAGAACAGTATATGAATCAAATCACAAGTTATATTGAATTAACTTAATGATTACAACCACAACCTCAATCTGTTGAACAAGCTCAACAGACGTTCAATACTTCTCTATTGAAAGGACTGCAAAGAACCTTGAGGCTAATTCTCTCTAGAACAAAAACGTATTTTGTATATTCTATCAAAAACTATATCTCTATGCTAAGACTTCTATACTATATATACAAAACATATTACAAGATAAATATGAAAATAATATTGATCTTCAGCATCCAGTCCATAATTATCTTCAACATTATCTCCAGCTTCTAGTCTTTGGCTTTAAGCAATCAATCCATCTTTATCTTCATAAGCAACATTAACTTCATCATTAGCAATACTAACCATCTTGCAGTAGTAATTCTTCAAGCAGTACTAACTATCTTGCAGTATTAACTTTCAAGCAGTATTAATACCTCTAGCAGTAGTAATCCTACAAGCAGTATTAATCTTCAAATAGCAGTATTAAAGTCTTCAATAGTAGTAACCAACAAGACTTAGCAGTAGTATTCATCCTTAGCACATTTCAGACCCAACAACAAATGCTAATTTTGGTGGACATATATGTCCCGACCAACTTGTGTACCAGAAATGTGAGTTTCAACAACGCGCCTATATCGATGAAATACTTCATCCACAAGCTATAGCGACGACATATCGTCTCTATAAATCGTTTCTGAGGATAATTGGACTTTTAGCGACAACAAAAGTCGTTTCTAAAAACGTTGTTTCTTGTAGCACCTCGACAACTAATTTCATGGGACCATAGAGTTAGGAGTCGAGTGAACCCTCCACTGGCTTTAGGGGGAACTTGAACCGGTAACATATAGGGAGTAAATCCAAGGTACGACTCAGGGTTTAACAAATGCTAACTTCAATATTGACAACGACACCATTTTGATCGATCTTACAAAGCATTCTTTTAAAACTTGAAAAGCATCATTCTCCATCGAGATAATACTCATCGTGATAAAATTGATCAAATATATGATGATAAAATTGGTGATAAATTCTATATCGAATTAGTGATAATAAATTAATGAAAACAAAGACTATAAATTCAATGTATCTCTACTTCGTTCATCTTCATTAAAAAAAGAAACAAAGCTTTGAAACAATTAGAGAGTTTATCTTCGATCAAATATAGATTGGAGAATAAAGTATCGCGTTCATTTTTTTCATGCGTTTAAACTTACTCATGTCTTAGTTTTTTTAAGAAGTTGCATATCATTGCTTACGGAGGACTCTTAACTGCTACAAATGTCTACATCATTAGATATAAGAATTGAGAAAGATATGCTCTTGAAAGGCCGTTTCATGATGTTTGTCTGGTTGTTCGTATATATTTTTCTTCTATTTTATGCTCGATAACTCATGAAATGAACAATTTTTATTATTCGATATTATCATAATCAGTACAAGTAATTCATTGACGTAATATATATATATATATATATATATATATATAAATTATGCGCATTGGAAGAGACTAAAACTTTACATTAGCGATATCTTTGAACATGTAAATTCTTTTCCTTTTCTGAATACGTAAAATATATAGTAGAGTTGTATACAAGTTGAATTCGTTAAATTCTCCATATTAGTTTTGTTAATTTTAAATTCTTAAAGAGTATATATGATGTCAAGTTTTTTTAAAGGTGGTATATTGTTGATCAATATGAAATACAATGTTTTTTAATAAATAGCACAACTTTCTTGAAGTTTTCTTTTTGATTATAATGAATGTCTAAATTATTATCTTATAACATTTGCTTTTACAAAAATTACAAATAAGCAAAAATATTATTTGCCATTTGATTTTAAGATCTTCGAGTCTTCCACTATCCATTCTTATTTCCATTGTTGTCTAGTCGTGACATCAAAAGAAAGTTTGTGTTGAATACATTTCATGATTCTTCCCCTATAATGTATCGTTTTAAAAAATCAACATAAAAGCAAAAATGTCATTTGCTTTCGGAAATTAGGATATTTGTTTTGCCAATTATCCATTCACATGCACAAAAAGTAACAAGCAAATTACGAGACTTTAAATTTATGTCATTATCAAATCTTGATATTGAAAGAAAAATTAATTCTTAGAAAAATATATTGTTTGAAATATCTGAAAAAGTAAAGTTTAATATTTTAATTCGACTTCCAACAATTAAGTCGACTGATTGTCGTCCTCTCCATGATGGCGACAAATTGCTGGAGAATTAAGATGGTACCATCAATGAGTTGTGGTAGTGCTAGTCGGGTGAGGCCAACTCTAACTTGATGCAGAGCAAATCACGAACTTGTTCATGGATCAATGGGATAAACTCGTAAAAGCAAACAAAGTGGAAAGAATCCCAATGAATCAAAGAGATAAAAGCAAACGAGCCAGAAAGAAATCCAACTCAAAAGGGCCATAACATTCGGTTCGTCTGGAGTTACATATCCATCAAGATCTCCATGGGACCAAACTTCTTCATCTAGGGCTCCGAATCTGACTTCAATGATTTCTATGTTACTTTCGACTTTTATTTTATTATATTTAATAAGCATATTGTGTGAAATCAACAGTTTTTGATTTTCAAGTCCCTGTTTATGATAACAGCAATATCATATAATTCTCAAATTTTGAATTTTAAAATTTTAGCCAACTACCATAACTAATTCCACCTATAAAATACATCTTTTAAATCCTTTAAGGATCATCGAATAACATTAAAGTTTTATTCTCATATTTAGATTTCATTTTGACATAGTGACCCATCAAATATTAATTTTTTAATTTTTAGTTTTCTATATTTAATACTTTATAAACCTATACATTTTTTTTGTTACTGATGATAGAATGGAAGTTTGAGGGGGAAAAGATCTTGTAGGTTGAAGAGGGAGGGCTTTTTGGTAATTCTATAGTGGTTATGTGACTGGGAAAAGAGTGTGTATCCATTTGGTTGTGTGGGCCATGACCTTTGCTATCTTTAAACTCTGATTTGATTGGTTGAATATACCTTTTCCACATACAACCTTTAATTGTTATTTTCTTACTATCACTTTGTATTAGTTTATAAACATAATAAATTGAGCAAAGTTATTTATGTGTTATTTTACATATAAAAATGTAGTATCATACAATGTTGTTTCATATGTCAAATGTTCATAATTGTTTTGTGTGTAGGAAAAACCAGTCATGAATGTTAGACATATGAAACAACAATATTTTGAGACGTTTTGTTTCATATATGAAGCAACACATCAACAATGGTTTGTTAGTTAGTATGAATTGTTGGGTTTGTAAAAAAAAAGACTCTCGAAAAAAGAAACAAGAATTGCTACAAGAGTCTATCATCAACAAAAGGGTAAATTACAAAGTAAAGAAATTGTTAGATTTCATATGCACATATAAAATACATATGGACAATTTTTACATCTACCTTTCATAAATCAAGCTAGTATCCAAAGACTCTAAATTGATTCATAGAAGAAATTAACTATGTTGTACACAATGATGCTAACTTAATTGATCTTACGACCATTGACCTATATAAAACTTGAGAGCTTCGATATTTGTACTAATAATATTCATCACTATGATTTCCTTCATCAAAATTCAGTGAGTAACTAACGGCATCGTATCCGAAGATCAACGGTTTTGATAATCCAAAAATGCTTTTCTTGCCTTCTTTAACCACCTTCTTCAGCATCTTCCTCCACTTTCGGCTCCGACGTACACTGCTCGTTGCTTGTGTGTAATGTTCTTGGTCAGAGACGGATGAAATCGGTGAACATTCGGAGGAGGTAGATAATCTTCCTTCAATGGTGGTGGTGGAGTTGAAGTCAATTGCAGAGGCCATTTTTCAAAAGAGAGAATGAGTTGTTTGTTATGATAATGAATGGAAGTTTATAGCCATGAAGTGTTGATTTTATAGATGGTTGATGGAGGACTATTTGGTAAATTTTACTTTAATTATGAGATCATGTAACTTTAAATCACTACAACAAAAAAAGGTTTATAGGACACTTTTTTGGGATACTTTTCGAGACCTGTCCTATAAAAAGGCTAATACGACACGTTAAATTGTGAGTCCTATTTGATTTAATCTAATACGACTCTTATTTTAATGTCTTATTAACATACCTTAATAGGACACTTTTAATTGTTGTATTAGAGTTTAAAACTAATAGGACACGTTTAAGTGTCCTATTAGAATTTAGAATAATATAAATACAATCTTTAAAAAAGGCCCAATATTAATTAACATTGATTTACTAATTAAAGCCCAACTGAAAAAATAATTCTACTAATTACTATTAATATTTCGTGTAAAGGAATCGTTAAATCGTCACCTTGCCATCTTTACACATGCTTTTGTGGGTCTCACAACATTTAAATCCATGTCTCTTTGTCTATATGTTATTCATCGGTTGGGTTGATGTGAGATCAGGTTGTTATTGTGAGATCCGTGAGATCACAAAATAACATTGAAACTTCACAGTTAAATATTGTGAAGGTTAAAAAAAATCAAGCCTTCACATCGAAAACACTGTGAAGGTTTACTTTCATGGTGTTTGTGTTGAATGTTTCGTGTTATGCATTTAGTCTCACGAGTTTTACAAAAACAGTTTGGTCTCACATGATTCCTGTTATTAATATTAAAACATTTTATTCTAAACATGTTTTAATAGAAAACAAAACATAAGAATTTTTACAAAATATGATGATTGTTTAGGTTTTGTTGAGTATAACTATTTTTTTTGAACGACTGAGTATAACTAATTTGTTTGTAGAAATTGAAATCCTATTTTGAAAAAACAAAATCGATTTATAAAAATTCAGTAAATTGTTTGTACTATTTTTTTTTGTTTTCAACATGTATCTTCGTCAAAAGGACCATAAAAAACTTAAAAACACTTTATGACTTGCTTGTTGTTAGCTAAAGTGGTTTGGATGGCGAATGTATACGTCGATCGACCTAATTGACTAAAGTGGGATGTATGGATATATATAAGGGGTCAATTTCTTAAAAAAACTTTCTAATTAGATTTATCTTATACCATCGAAAATTGGCTTAAAAAAAGTAAAATATAATATATTTTAAAATATCATCTCTCATCTCTAGCTCCTCTTTCCTATTTTCTCTCTTCTCTCTCCTCTTTCCTCTCTCCCCTCTTACGTAACATACACACACACACACAAAATTGAATATGCACTTAAGGTGAACATATTGTGAACACTTCCCTAACAATCCTGTTGTAGTTTGTGAACATATTGTGAATACACTACAAATCTACAAGATTTGATATAGCTTGTGAACACTAAATAAACTAACAAAATTGTTAGTCCCACAATGGAAATGGCAATCACACAAGTATTGTAGAAGGGGAGGGGGTTGAATTAAATACCCACAAAAATTACTTAATTTTAATTCGTATTGGTTTCTCGAACTAAGAATTACACTTAGAAAACAAGATTGTTACAGATAAAAACAAATTAAATTTATCCTAACAATCTTTCCCAAAGAAGAAATGAAACTTGAAATACACAAAGTTCAAATCAATGTAAGTTCTAAAAGAGAATAAGGAGATGCCTATTTCTACTTGATCATTTAGTAAATCCTTGAAAGTGTAACCTTGCATGGGAAGGGTCTTTAGCTTTAAATACTACATTGTGCATTAAATGCATGAGATACTTGTTACTTTCGGATTGAAGCACACTGTAGCACCCGGATTTTTGGTATGTCCTCATGATGTGTTTTACTTTTCCTCACACATTAAATTAAGGATACTTGGCTTATTTTTAACATCTTAGAATTAATTGTATGGCATGAATTAGATTTCCTTTGGTATCGCGATTCGTCGAGAAGTTTGTAACACCCGTGATTTTCGGTAATCAATGGTCACCCGGATGTTTCCGTGACTTGTAAATGGCGGTATTATGTTGGGATGATGCTATCAAAAGCCCCATAGCGTATCGAGGGTGTTGCGTGTCGAAATAAATCAAAATTCGAGTTTCGGGGAATCTGGGCGAAAGTGACAACGAAAATGACATGTGTCACAATCGCGTGTCACTCTCGCGGAGGCCTTTATGGCCGCGGTACACTCTTAGCGAGAGTGTCCGGTGAAAGTGACATGTGTCACAATCGCTATGCATACTCGCCGTCGGGGTCCATACCTCATTAAACCCATTTTTCTCACTTTTCTCATTCATTCCTTAACCCATTCTCTTCTAAAAACTCTCTCAACCGAACCCCACCCTCTCATATGAACCCTAACCCATTTTTGGGAGTTCTTCCCCTAAAACCTTGTACCCTCTCATCATCTATACTTGTAACTTCAACTTCATGAGCAAGATTCAAGTGTTCATTACCATTTCTTGAAGATTTATAAGTTTGGGGGTTTTTGCTCAAAAACCTAAATGTAAGTTCATTCCCTCCGTTTCTAAGCTTCTTTATAAGTTATAAATGTTCTATTGATGATTTCCTAGTGGTTATGTTTCTCAAATTTCGGGTTTGATGGTTTTGGAGAAATTAGGTCAAAACTAGGGTTTTGGCTAAAATGGTGATTTTGGTATATAAGGTTTGGGGAATGATTCTAAATGGTTGAATGTAGATATTAATGGATGGAAACTTGTGGATCTAGGTTTTTGGAGTATTTTGCTTGTGGATTCAAGTTTCTTCAAGGAAGCTCAAGTTGGGGTAAAATCTAGATTTAACCTAAATCTAGCAAGGTGAGTTCAAGTTGATTTGTGAAAACGGTGTACATGCCAAAAATGTATATTTTAAAGTGTATATATGTTTTACATGAAATTATTAACTGTTGAGTTATTTGATGAATTTTGATTAGTTGAAGTGTCTAACTTTATAAACTTGTAAAATACCCACAATTTGGGATTTTGGGCATTTTGATAAATAAATTATATGTTTTGGTATTTTAAGGATTTATTTCATGAAATAGAATTTGGGTTTTAAATACATTTTAATGTGTATGTTAAATGAGTGTTTGAGTTTATGTTATGAGACGTTTTTGAAATAATAAAAGATATAAAACACTTGGAAAATGATTTGTCCCAATCTACACTACGTTGGAGTTATTTATACAAATTGGAGTATGGTTTTACATACATGCGGTTTGTTTACGTTTGGCTTCACTTTATGATTTTCAACGTTGGGTCTTTGGGTTTGTTGAGCTTATGGCTCGGTTTGGATTTTGTTGGGTTTTGAGGACACTTGTCCGTTTTAATAGCTCATTGTAGAGCGTTTGGTTATGATTTGCATTTACTGCATCTTATTTGAGAGTTACATGTTCTGAATGTGTTAGTTCATTCGTTTTGAGTCATGTAAGGTTTTAGTTAGTGCAATGGATCCATAGGCACGGTGTTCTTTTGTCACGTTTTGGACAAGTTCACCACTTTGGCACGGAATAGGCATCAGGTCACCATGGTAAGTAAGGTGTGGACCTATACGGTCGGGCAGCGTCCCATGGGCAGTAAGGTGTAATTCCCTTGTGCTAGAGTTCCCCGTTTTGGAACTCTTCAGAATAGACCTAGAGGGGTTGACTTGATGTTTTCGAGCAATAGACTTAGAGGAGTTGAGCTCGGTATGTTTTATGGGTATAACCTATATGTTTTGGTTTCCTACATAGTTATGTGACCTACTTTTGTGTTCCGTCACATACTATGTAATCGTGTCTCCCCCGTTACCGCAAGGTGTTGTTTTGGTTATGGAGTTTTATAATCTATGTTTTCGGTGACGTTTTGGGTATGGATTGTTATCCATGTTTTTGGGTTTTGCATACTGAACTTTATCCATGTTTTGGAATATTTTGGATGATACAGTTTATCTACGTTTTCAGTATTTGATTATTAAAATGTCAGTTATGCTTTACGTGAGTTTGGGGTTTTGGATTTATATCAAAGAGGTGTTTTGTTTTATGATTTTAATCACGAAAAGGGTGAATGTTGAAAAAGAGATTGTTTCAGATTTGATGTATTTCATCTTGGTTGCTTTCAAACTAAATGTGTCATTATTTTGGAAATCACAATTTATATAACATTCTTTAAGTTTATTACTTTATACGTTTATGATGAAAACTCTTGAGCTCACTAGGCGTTAAGCCTAACCTTTTATTTATCGGGATGTGCATCAGGTCCAGTTGGGGTTTGGTTCTAGCGGTGCTATGAAGAGATGAGCACTAGATTTTACACAAGGGTGAGTAGTTTGGTGAAGTCTTCCGCAGTTGGAGATAGTGACTGTTATTGAGTTTTAGTAACACCCGTACCTTTTATAGATCGCGTATAAGGATTGAAATGTGTTTATTGAAGTTAAACCTTAATTTGTTGTTGTAGATGTTTCAGTTAGCGATGTACTTAGAAAATTTTAAATTAGTTCTATCTCCAGATTGAGGGTGTTACAAGTTGGTATCAGAGCCTAAGTTTGAGAGAATTATGTATTGATTTTTGGATGCCTAGACTCAAACTAGCATTCTTTTAGGTGATTGAAGATGAAATTGCACATTAGGTACCTTAAGATACGATATTTTGGAATCGACCGAGTCGCTAGAAATGGTAAACTTGTCGATGATCACAAGGATGATCATGTATGGTACGTTCATAATGGCATATGGCCAGTGTTATGATGAACCTACGTGTTACGTGTGTATACTGGAACTGCCTTGGTATGGTGACCGTTGGGGTAGTGAGGAAGTTTCTAGGCGAGTATTCTAAAGAAGAGTTGATGTTTATAGCATTGTCATGTTGGAATGATGGTTAAGCATGCCAGATGCAATTAGTTGACCATTTTGGGTCAAAGTCATTGGTTGAATTAGAACCATAAGCTTGTTGAATTGACTCTATTTCAAGGAGAAATCGTAAGTTGACCAAATTAGGGTGATTGTTGTTTTAAGATGTTTGATGCTTCCGGATGACAATAGCATGACGGGAAATTGAGAAGCGTAATCCTAAGATGTGAGTGCCGACCAAATTCATGCACTAAATTTATTTCTAAAATAAGCTTGCATAAATTGTTTCTCGTGTTCTCAAAACATAAAGTGAGTTATACTATAAAGTCTTGGTAAAACATTTAGCACTCATTAGATTTTAAACCGTGAGTTAAACATGCATGAAATTGTTTTGTTGCACGTGGTTGAATTTTTTTATTGAAAATCTCTTTATCCCCGTTACGTGTCTAACGCTATTTTTGGATATTATAAGATCCGTGTTTTAATGTCATTTGGGGTATTGGGCAAGTAACTGTGGAATTGATCCCTATTTTTAGGGTGTTACAAGTTGGTATCAAAGCCCTAATTTAAGTGAACTAGGTATGATTGTAAGATGGCTAGACTTAAGCAGAGAACGATTAAGTTGTGAATTGTGAGATTGGGTAGAACTCATAAGATAGGAGGGTCTTAGAGTCGACGGAATTGAACGAATTGAGAATTGTGATTGTGGTAACGAGAATTCTTACGTGTAGTATGTTCATAATTTCAATTAGCTATTGCTATTATGAATGTATTGTTACGTAAGCATGCTTAGATTACTATCTTTATGATAATTAATGAATGTAGTAGTACGTTTTCTTGTGTTTATTCTCGTAACCTATTCTCACTTCCATTCTCGAATGTATGGCAGTCTGTGATAGTTAGTACTCGGAATACACCGGAGGGCCACGAAGCAACGACATCCACGACCGACCAACCGCGGGTGATGGTGGTGGAAGAGCCTCCACGATTAAAAAATGTGTTGGGTGGAAGAACTGAGCACATACCTCAAAGCAATCTGGAGACGTCGGAACCTATTATGGAAGAGGTAACGGCGGAGACATGAATGATGGAATGGATGATGTCGGCTATGAATAAAGCCATTGCACAACAATAAGAGATATTCTTGAAGGTCTTGGAAGACAGGGAAACCAACAACTGTAGGCACGAGATGGTTGCCGAGAATATTGTGGTGGCGGGATCCGGGGGTACCAGAAATGAGATCCCCACTGAAGGTCCAGTGACTTTGGACACGAGACTGGAAGGGAAGACTTGTTCCTTCAAGACTTTTCTCAGTTACCAACCACCCGAGTTCAAAGGTGTAGATGACCCGATTATCTGTATGAATTGGATCCGGAAAATGGAGCAAGCCTTCCGGATTAGCGAATGCGGCGAGAATCAGAAATCAAAGTTTAGATCCCAAATGCTTAGAGGGACGACCATCACGTAGTGGAATGTCCACTCCACTTCTTTAGCGGCCGCGGTTTTGGACAAGTTGAATTGGACGACCTTTAAGGAGAAAATTTTGGAGGAATATTACAATGAGAGGTCAATGGACCAGATTGAAGAGGAATTCCGAAATTTGAAGAAATGCAATTGTCGGTGAAATAGTACAATCGAAAGTTCATGGATAAGTTGGGATTGGTGGGACATCTGGTCCTAACTGAGAAGGTAAAGACTAAGGCTTACATCAAGTGCCTTCCATCGGACATTATGTCAATGGTCCGAGTATCAAAGGCCTCCACTCTCCGTGAGGCGATTGAAGCAACCCAACTAATGGAAGACGCCTACAGCCGTGATAAAGAGGAAGGTAGTCGTCAGTTTGAGAAAAGAAAGTGGGAGGGAAGTTTTGTGCCTTCAAAGAAACCAAGACCCTTAAACAACAATCAGCAGGGAACCGATCCTAGGCGTGATGCTAGGTGGTGTTCCATGTGCCGAAGCAAACACTTTGGACCATGCAACTTTGTCCCCGGTAATTGCGACAAGTGTGGCAAGTCCGACCATGCTTTCAGAGATTGTCCTGTCAAGGGGCAAATATGCTTCGAGTGCAAGGAATCGGGGCATGTTAGGGCAGAATGCCCGAAATTAAATACGGGAGGAGGCAGTGGGAAGAAATTGAACCCTCCGAGAGCGCCCCGAAGAGCTTTCCAGATGACGACGGAAGAGGCTAAGGCATCCACCGATGTGGTATCGGGTACGTTTCTTCTAAAATCCATACCTACACGTGTTTTATTTGACTCGGGTTCCAGCTTCTGTTTCATATCCGATACATTATGTCCAAAGCTTGTCATCTCAGTAGTAGTCTAGAAGAAGCTATAGTGGTAGAAATAGCGAATGGTGGTCTTAATGATTCGTGATGTCTTGAGGAATTGAACTCTTGAGATTGAAGGGAAGAGGTTTTCTATCAATTTGATGCCCATGTTAATCGAAGGGTTCGACGTTATGGTCGGGGTGTATTGGCTAGCGGAGAACCAAGCCGAGATCGTGTGGCCCAAGAAGTTGATCCGACTACCCGCTTCGGATGGTGATACGGTAGTGATCTATGGTGAAAAGAGGAAGGGAGACGTAGCGATTATCTCTATGGCTAAAGCACAAAAGTGCCTAGCGAAAGGTTGTTCATCCTTCTTGGCGTACACGCTAGATACCAAGCTTGAGAAGATGAAGCTTGAATACGTAAGGGTGGTGCCCGAGTTTTCCGATGTTTTTCCGGATGACTTGTCCAGTTTACTTCCCGATCGCCAAGTGGAGTTCCGGATTGACCTTGTTCCAGGGGAGGCTCCGATGCTCGAGCCCCTTATCGGTTAGCTCTCTTCGAAATGCAAGAAATGATGACTCAACTCCAAGACCTTCTTGAGAAGGGTTTCATGACATCGAGCTCGTCACCACAGGGAACTCCAGTTTTGTTTGTTAAGAAGAAAGATGGCATGATGTGGACGTGTATCGACTATAGAGAGCTGAACAAGGTGGAAGTGAAGAACAAGTATCCGCTTTCGAGGATTGATGACTTGTTCGACCAACTTCAAGGGGCAGGTTGCTTCTCAAAGATCGATCTATGTTCGGGATACAAGTGAGAGTGAACGAGGGCGACATCCCGAAGACCGAGTTTAGGACACGATACGGCCACTATGAATTTCTAGTGATGTCATTCGGCCTAACCAGCTCACCGGCGGTATTCATGGACTTAATGAACCTGGTGTGTCAGCCATTCCTCGACAAGTCGATAATAGTGTTCATTGACGATATTTTCGTGTACTCCAAGGATGAGGCGGATCACAAGCAACATCTCCGGGAAGTTTTGGAAGTGCTAAGGCAGGAAAAGTTCTACGCAAAGTTTTTAAAGTGTGACTTCTAGCTTCGTGAAGTACAGTTTTTGGGACATGTAGTCACCAAGGAAGTGGTCAAGGTGGATACCTCAAAGATCGAGGCTATGATGAATTGGGAACCTCCCAAGAGTCCGTCGGAAATTCAAAGCTTCTTGGATTACACGGTGGTTGCAGATGGCTTTGTATAGAGAAAAAGAAGAGGAAGGTGAGGGGTGATGGAGGCGTGTTTGCTGGAAAAAAAAGAAAAGGAAAGTAATTAGGGTTTAGGGAAAGTGAAGAATATAAAGGAGGTTTCAAGAAAAATTTAGGTATTAGGATTTAATAGAAAAAAGGGGTTTTTTCTTCAAAAAAAAAAAGAAAAGAAAAAAAAAGGTTTTAAAAAATGAGGCTTTAAACCGGCGGGATAGAAAAAAAAAGGGAGGCGGCTTTAATTTGTTTCAAAAATTTTAGGAGTTTCAAAAAAATTTAAAATTAAAACCTATAATAGGAAAAAAAAGGGGGGGGTGGAAATTTAAGGTTTTGCAAATTTTAAGTCAGTCTTGTTTAATAATATTGAATAAGGTTTAAGTTTTTACTACAAAAAATAAATAAACTATAAATGAGTTTAATGAATGAACGTAATACATCTTCATTTCAATTTTTTTTTGTCTCATGTCAATTCATTAAATCACAAATGTATCCATTAAAGCCCGAGTGGAACCATTAAAGCCCAATCGATCAATTAAAGCCCAAGTGGATGCATTAAAACCTAACCGATCCATAAACGGCCATGTGGATCCATTAAAGCCCAATTTGATCCATTAAATCCCAAATGGATCCATTAAAGCTCAATCGATACATTAAAGCCCAAGTAGATCCATTGAAGCCCAAACGATCCATTAAAGCCCGATTGGATCTATTAAAGACTGAACGGATCCGTTAAAGCCTAACCGATCCATTAAAGCCCAAATGGATCCATTAAACTCCAACCAATCCATTAAAGCCTAAATGGATCCATTAAAGTCTAGGTGGATCCGTTAAAGCCCTATTATATCCATTAAAGTCCCAAATGTCGTCAAAATCATGTCCCAATTCCTTAGAAACAAATTTTTTTTTAAATAGAGAAGAAATGTTGGAATGAAGATAAATATTGGAAATGGAGGAACCATTATTATATATTAATAATTGTGATCTTAGGTAATATAGAAACAAGAAAATATGTTGTCTAAGCTAAATCTTAAGCAACAAACACAATAGATTATATGTTGCCTAAGTAAAAGTAGGTGTTAACCTTAATTCATCCGTCAACGAGTTATTACATTTTCAACTACCTATATTTATTTATATTTTTTACCTTATTTTTTTATACAAGGGGGCGACCCCTCCGATCAAGAATATTTTTGACCTTACACAACATAGAAACAAGAAAATATATTGTCTAAGCTAGATCTTACGCAACAAACACAATAGATTATATGTTGCCTAAGTAAAAGTAGGTGTCAACATTAAATCATCCGTCAACAAGTTATTACATTTTCAACTACCTATATTTATATATATTTTTGACCTTAGGCAACATAGAAACAAGAAAATATGTTGTCTAAAATAACTTTCATTGATTTAAAAAAAAACATTATACAACTAAGGCAACATAAGGGAAGATGTTACTTAAGATAGTTGAGGCAACATATAATTATTCATACGTTGCATAAGGTCTCACTTAGGCAACATAGAACTACACCTTGCCTAAGAGGAAACTTAGGCAACATATATTAGCCTTTGTTGCCTAAGCTTATCTTAAGCGTTATAGGCAATTAAAATTTATTGTCTAAGACAACATTTGGTGTAGTGGATCCATAAATGTTTTTCTTAGTTTGTTCAACCATATTCTTCAACAGCTTTTTCTCCCCTTCCAATTCTGGTGTATACTGTTGTCTACTTATGTGTATTGTTCTTGGTTGGAATCGGATGAAAGCGATGAACAACCAAAGGAGTGAGACAATAGCAGTTCAATTAATGGTGGTGGTGGAGTTGAAATCGCTTACAATGGCCATGTTTGTAGGAAAGACATGAATCCTTGTTTGTTGTGATGATGAAATGTATGTAGTTTGAAGTGGTAGTGAGTTGGTGATCTGTTGGGAACTGAAGATTTGCTTAAGTATGATTACTATTGCTAGTACATCATGGTTACTACTGCTGAGTCAGATTACTACTGCTAATCAAGTTTAATACTGCTAATCAGAGTTAGTGCTGCTGAAGATTAGTACTGCACAGAGTGGTTAATGCTGCTACAACTTAATACTGCTTATGTGATAATTGTGGAAATCCGTGCAGATCAAAGATTGAAGATAATTATGGAAGAATATACTGAAGATCTTTTATATTTTGTAGTTATCTTTTATTTTCAGTATATGTATAGACTTAGTCAGAATAGTTTATCAGAATACAATCATTCTAAGTTTTTGTTCTAAGAGAGAATTAACCTCAAGGTCTATAATCCTAATTCTAGAGAAGTAGAATTCGTCTTGGTGAGCCTGTTTATCAAGATTGAGGTTTTGTGTGAAAGCTTGTAACTTTAATCATTCAATAAAGTTTACAAGTTGTGATTTCAGTTTTACTGTTCCATTGATAGTTGAATATTAAAGTGTTTTTTCCGCAACTTCTTTAGTAATGTTTCTGAGTGTTATTATTCTTGTTAAGAATTAGATCCTGACAAGTGGTATCAGAGCCAAGTACTCTCAGAAATCTTCATTCATCATGGACAACACAGGTGAATCAAACAGTACTTTTGTCTCAAAGGTTCCCATGCTCAAACCTAATGAGTTTGACATGTGGAAAATTCGGATCAAGCAGTACATCCTCCTTACAGACTGTTCTATGTGGGACATTGTTGAGAATGGTCCCTCTGCTGAAGGTAAAATTGGACAAGATGGCAGAAGACCACCTCCAAAAATTGATGGTGAGAAGAAAGTCAGACAGTTGGAGATGAAAGCCTTAAGCACCCTGCTTTTTGCCATTCCTAATGAGTATCAACATCAGTTTCAACACTGCACAGATGCTCAGATTCTATGGAATGCTTTAGAGAAGAGATTTACTGGCACCAAGAGCACTAAGAGGAATCAAAGGGATATTCTCAAGCAGCAATATGAGAATTTTACATCTTCAAAGAATGAGTCTATGACTCAAACTTTTGACAGATTCAATAAGTTAATTGGTGAGTTGGCTACTGTTGGAGTACAGATGGAACAAGATGATGTCAATTGAAAGTTCCTCAGATCTCTTGGAGATGAATGGACCATGTACACTGTTTCATTCAGACATTATGATGAATTAGAAGAAAAGGAATTGGATGATCTGTACAATGATCTAAGAGTGTTTGAATCTGAGGTGGAAGCAAAGAAGAAGCCTACTGGATATGTTCATAATGCTGCACTCCTATCAGCATCAATTGATTCTACTGCTAACCCTGAATCAGTTAATGCTGCATGTGAAGTAAATCAAGAAAAAGGCAATGAATCTGTTTGTGAAGCCTTTCTTTCCAGCCATGGTAACTCTTCTTTAATCAATGATGACTTGGAGCAACTTCATCCTGATGATCTTGAAGAAATGGATATCAAATGGCAGATGCCCATGCTTTCTATGAGGGTGAAGAAATTCATCAAAGGACTGGGAGGAACAACTTCTCCCAAAGAAGAGAAATGGAGCAGGCTTTGATAAGTCAAAGGTGGAATGCTACAAGTGTCATATGAAGGGACACTTTGCCAAGGAATGCATAAGTGGAGTGTCTCACAACCACCACCAACAAGCACAGACTGGAAGCTTCAACCAGAACAGAAACTCTGCTCAAGCTCTTGTTTCTCAACAAGGAATGGGGTTTGACTGGAGTGATCAAGCAGAAAAGGTCATTCAAAATCAAGCTCTCATGGCAGAGGTATCTGATCTCCCAACAGAGGTACTTTCTAATCTTTGTTCTCAAACTTGCATAAACACTGTTAAAAGGTACAGGGATCACAACCAGAATATGAGTGATGACCTTAAGAGGTTAGAAAAGGATAGAAAATACTATGTGAGAATTGTTGAGAGGTTTGAGGAACAAATCAAAGGTTTCCAAGCCAATGAACTTCAACACACATATGATACAAATTACTGGAAGTGGGAGAAGAATGATCTAGAAATCCAACTGACAAAGTCCAAGGAGGAGAATGAAAAGTTGAAAGGAGAACTAGACAAGGTTAAGCTAGATGTGGAAAAGTTTTAATATGCCTCTAAAGCCATGGATTCAATTCTAAAGGTCCAAATCCATGATAAGCTTAAACCAGGAATTGGGTACAATACCACACCACCACCATACAACAACAACTACATCCCTCCTAAATCAGACTTGCTAGAGACCAAGGATAGAAAGGACTTGCATGTGAGAGCCACTAAGATAGATCCTTTAGATGAAGTAGTTGTTAAGGACAAGACTGAGAAAGAAGCTGGAAAGGGTAAAGATAATAATGTGAATGCTGAGATTCCCTTAGAAAATAACATTCTTACCAATGAGGGTGGTGGAAGGGATTGGGTCAAATCTGATGGTGTAGAGAAGACTGATGGAAAGTCCAAAAAGGTTCATTACAAGCAGACTACAGTTGTGAATCCTGTTATTTGCAAACAGTGTGCATGTAATAAATCTGAGCCCCTAAAACAGGATAAAAGGAGGGGAAATCAAAGAAATTGGAGTAATCAGTGGACTCAGAAACAAGGAGTTGTTCTGAGTAGAATCATCAGACCAAAACCTTGTTTCATATGTGGCAAATTGAATCATCTTGCTAAGCACTGTTATTTTAATCCTATGAACCAAAGGATAAATTTTCAAAGATATGTGCAAAAACCCTTTGGTTATAGGAAGAATGAAAAGAACCATGTGGCTAAGAAAACTGTTAAATCTAAAAGCCACATGAAGAAAAAGACTGTAAGAGAGAATGTCAAGATGTGGATTCCCAAAAGCACTAAAACTGTTAGTACTGCTACCACAAATAGTGTTGCTGACAAAGATAGTGCTGTCAGAAGCAATACTACTACTATGAATGTTAGTGCTGCTGAGAGTTTTAGTACCTCTAAAACTAACATTGTTAGTACTTCTTCAAATACTGCTAAACCTGCTTCTAGTGTTTGTGCTTCTAGACCAATCATATTGACAAAGTACTCCCGTCAAGAGGATTCTAAATTTAAAAATCTCATCAAAAAGGAGTGTAAGTACTTTGATGAGAAAGGGTGTTGGGAACTGAGGATATGAACAAGTCTTTAATGCTGCTAGTTCAGAATTACTACTGCCAGAGGACTTCAAAGTTAATACTGTTGAGTATTACTACTGCTAGTAGAATTAATACTGCTAGTCAAAGTTAGTGCTACTTGAACAAAGTTAGTACTGCTTAGCTAGTTAGTACTGCTAGTGGTTAGTACTGCTTAGTAGTTAATGCTGCCAAGACTTAATGCTGCTTATAAGGTAATGTGAAGATAATGATGAAGAGATCGTGGTTAAAGATAAACAAGGATATTCTGAAGATATTCATGGAAGATATACTTAAGATATTTTATTTATTTGTAATTATCTTCTTGTTCAGTATATGTATAGAGTTGACAAAATAGTTTAAATATATTGATAGATTGACAGAGATTTAATTCTAAGTTTTTGTTTTAGAGAGAATCAACCTCAAGGCATAGTTCCTAATTCTAGAGAAGTAGAATTCGTCTTGAAAGAGCTTGTTCTTCAAGATTGAGGTTGAGTGTGTAATCTTGTGATTTTAATACAAGTTTGCAAAGTGTTTATCATATACTATTTGTTTACTGTTTCATTGAATATCAAAGTGTTATTCCGCAACTTCTTTGATATTGTTTCTGAGATTTTATTCTTGTTGAGAATTCGATCCTGACAACTGGTATCAGAGCAAGTGTAACTCAGAAATAAAAATTATCATGGCTAAAGGTTCAGAGTCTTCTAGCACAGAGGTTCCCACAGAGGTAATATCAAATCTCTGCTCTAAATCCTGTATTGAAACTGTTAAAAGGTACAGGGATCACAATCAGAAAATGAGTGATGACCTTAAAAGATTAGAGAGAGATATAAAAGACTATGTAAGAATTGTTGAGAGTTTTGAGGAACAGATTAAGAGTTTCCAAGCCAATGAGCTTCAACACTCTTATGACACAAACTACTGGAAGTGGGAGAAAGACCAGTATGAATTTAAGCTTAAACAGAAAGAAGAGGAGAATGAGAAGATAAAGAGGGAGTTTGAGAAAGCCAAGCTGGATATTGAGAAATTTTCCAATGCTTCTAAAGCAATGGACTCTTTGCTCCAAACTCAAATCCATGACAAACTCAGAAGAGGAATAGGCTATAACACCACACCACCACCATCCAACAACAATTACATCCCTCCTATATCAGACTTGCTAGAGACCAAGAATAGGAAGGAATTGTCTGATGAAGCCACTAAGGTAGATCCATTAGACAAAGTGGTGGTTGAAACAGACTCTGAAGAAGAGAACTCTAATAATAAGAGTAAGGAGAACACTGTAGGTGGTGAGATTCCCCTAGAAAATCACATTATCACCAATGAGGGATGTGGAAAGACTTGGGTCAAATCTAAGGACATAGAAAAGACAGAGGGAAAGTCTGGTAAGGTCCACTACAAACAGACAACAATTGTGAATCCTGTCCCTTGCAAACAGTGTACTTGCAATAAATCTGAGCCCCAAAAACATGAGAAAAGGAGGGGAAATCAAAGAAACTGGAATAATCAGTGGGCACAAAAACAAGGGGTTGATCTGAGTAAAATCAATAGACCAAAACCTTGTTTTATCTGTGGAAAGCTTAATCATGTTGCCAAATACTGTTATTTCAATCCTATCAACCAAAGAGTTAATTTTCAAAGACAAACTCAAAACTCCTTTGGTTATAGGAAGCAAGGAAGGAATCAAATGGCTGAGAACAGAGCACCTAAAAAGTCTCATGTTCAAAACAAGTTTGCTAAAACTAAGAAAAATACTTCAAATAAACAAAGGAGTAACTTAAAGACAAAGAAAGCAAACAACTTTGCTCAAGTTTGGGTTCCAATTACAAAGAAACCTGTTAGTACTACTATCTCAGATAGTACTGCTAACAAGAATAGTGCTGCTAACTTGATTAGTACTGCTAACCCAGTTAGTACTGCTAACAATGCTAGTGTTGCTTCTAGTAGTAATGCAGCCAAACCTATAATCTTGACAAAGTATTCCAGCCATGAGATTCCTAAACAACTCATCCAGACTAAACTTACAGATTATATTGATGAGAAAGGACAACCCAAGACCACTTTGGCTTGGGTTCCCTCAAAGACTAACTGATTTATCAAGTGTGCAGGGCAACCAAAAGCTCAAGAGGAAGAGCATTTGGAATGCAGATAGTGGTTGCTCTTGGCACACAACAGGTAACATGGACTGCCTTCAAATTCTTCAAAAGATTTGATGGAGGACATGTTGCATTTGATTCAGAGGGAAGTAATAATAAATGCTCAGGGCATGAGTTAAAAGATAAGTTGCCTTTGGAAGATTTCATTGAGCATGATACTACTAACCTGTGTGTTTAAGTGTTTCAGGTTGAAGTTAGTAATACTTCAGAGGGAGTAATGATCATGATGGATCAAGAAGAAAAGGAACAGGGGATGAACAAAGTAGTAAAAAGTATGAGTAAAAGGATGGTGTCAAAAAGTGCATTGTTAATACTGCTAAGTAGTTAATACTGCTTTCAGTTAATACTGCTTTCAGTTAATACTGCTTTCAGTTAATACTGCTTTCAGTTAATACTGCTTTCAGTTAATACTGCTTTCAGTTAATACTGCTCTCAGTTAATACTGCTCTCAGTTAATACTGCTCTCAGTTAATACTGCTCTAGGTTAATACTGCTTATGTCCCGAATACTATAAATACCCTTTGCCCGCCTAAATGTTCATAACGACTCTTTGCATACTGTTCACTTGCGCTCTAAACCCTTTCTCTCTCAAAGTTTTCAAGCAAGAACCTTCAAGCTCAATGGCATCCATGGCGTTCATAGACGAGCACAATGAAATCGCGATGCTCCAAAAGCCAAAACAAGCTGAAGGTTTTCACCAGATAGTCGACTTTCTGAAGTCAAGCCATATTGCCCATGCTCTCACTCTATCTCCTACCATCTTCATAGAGCATCAGAGGAAATTCTGGGCAAATGCCACCATTGTTACTGAGAATGGTGTGCAAATGATCAAAACAAGGGTGTGTGACAAACCCTTGACAGTTACTGAAGAGGTACTTCGCATCAGTCTACGTCTAGACGATGCCTCTGGTATAACTTCTATCTCTAATGATGAACTGTTTTCTACTCTTACAAGAATGGGGTATGGAGGCCCAATGGGTGTGTTCAAATTCTCAAAAGCCAAATTTTCACCCCAATGGCGTTTCTTTGTCCATATCCTTATGCACTGTATATCCAAAAAGACTACTGGATGGAGTGAGTTCAGTAGCACCATTGCTTATGCTTTGGTATGCTTAGCCACTGCCAGAAAGTATAATTTTTCACAAATGATTTTTAATGATCTTGTCTCAAACCTGGGAAGTAAAAAGAGCTTTTATATGTACCCCAGGTTTGTCCAAGAAGTTATTAACCATGAATTGACGGATATACCTCATTTTGATGGGGTATATGTACCCAAAATTCACAAAGGTAAGGTCTTTTCAAACATGAAAAGATCCCCTCTGGACTCGGAAGGAGTTGACACCCCATTGTTCTCTACAATGATGGTGGTGTCCCAAACTGATGAAGGTATGGCAGGAGGGTCAAGGCCCCCCTTAGACCATCCTACTGCTAGCCAATCCCAACCTTCCCTCTCTCAAATTTTCCCTCAGTCCTTTGCTGCTAAACCCACTCCCATAATATCCAAGACTTATGTCAAGAGAAAGGTACACAAGGCTCCTTCCCTTGGTGTACCTACTATTAACCAAGAGCCTCAAAGCCCTCTATTGGAGCATTCTCCAGTAGAGAATATCCAAAGGGAATCCACTAGGGTGTCTCCCAACCCCAAGGAGGTGCTCTCTGAGGAGGAGGAAGAGCATATGGGTGAGAAGGCTGCCACTACTTCTGCTAACACAGAGAAGGTCAGTGGTAACATCTCTAAGACCTTCCCCATGGCAACTTTGGGTGAGAAATCAACCAAAGGACCCCGGTGCCAAGAAACCAAGGGAGTAGTTGGTGCTTCTGCTAGGCAGAAGGCCACTACTAAAAGATCCAAGGATCCCTCAAGGATGGGCAACATATCCAAAAAGGGTGAGGACAGAGCTGAAACTGATGAATTGATGGCAAAACATTCCAAGGATCCTTCAAGGGTGGGTAAAACACCTAAAGAAGGTGAGGATAGATACACTTACTGGGAATTGATTGAAGCATTAGCCAACATCAATGTTGATGTGGTTAATCAAGGAAAGGAAATTAAAGAATTGCAGCAAGTGGTCATCTCCCAACAAGAGCAGATTTCCAAACTCAAACAATTGGTAGGAAAACTCATTGCCAAGAAAAGGAGAAAGCAGTTTGTTCTAAGGAGGAGAAATGGGGCAAACAAAAAGAAGAAGGAAAATGCTTCCAAAAAGGGGGAGAATTCAAGCTCAGAACAGATAGATCAACAGATTGAGGGGGAGTTTGTTGAAGAAAGGGCTGAGTTTTTTGAAGAAAGGGCTGAATTTGTTGAAGAAAAGGCAGCAGCAGTAACAACACCAGCAGCAGAAACTGTTACTACTGCTAAGCCAAAACAAGCAGCAGAAACTGTTAGTGCTGCTGAAACTACACAAGCAGCAGTAACAGGATTAACATCTGAAGAGGTTGAAGTAGCAGAGATGCTGGTAAAAGCAAAGAATGACACTCCCAAAGCAAAGGGAGTGGTCATAAATGAAGGGGGAACAAAGAAATCAGAAAAGAAAGACATGGCTGCAGATGTAAAAAGAAAAGGGAAAGAAAAGATGATAGAAACTGATCAACCAACTAAAAAGCAAAAGATGATTGAATCAGATGAAGCATTAGCCAAGAAACTGCAAGAAGAGTTAGATCAAGCAGAGAAAGAACAGGTTGAGAAAGACAGAGAGATAGCCAGAGCACTAGCCAATGAACTAAATGAAGCATTTCAGAATGGGTTGGAAATAGAGAAAGCTAAGCAAAGAGCAATAAGCTTGAGAAAGGCTATGATGGCCAGATCAAGTGCAAAGAAGAGAAGACCTTCACAAACTTACCTTGCAACTCAGGAAAGGAACAAGATGATAACTTTCTTGAGGAGTGCAATTGGTGTGAAGAAAGAAATGTTCATAAAGATGACTTTTGATCAAGTCAAGGGACTATATGAGAAAGAAATGGGAAAGCTGAAGAATAATGAAAAGGACAGAGTGGAGTTTGAAAAGAAAGCTAAGGAGAGGCATGATGTGAATATCAATAAACCCTTCCCTGAAAGTGAAGAGGGAACTCCAACAAAGGAAAAGGCAGAGATTAAGGAAGAAGAGACTCTAGCTCAGAAGATCAAGAAGATAAAAAGAGTTAAGTCTATTGCTTCTAAAGGTCCTAGATCAGAAGAAAGGAAGAAAAGAAGAAGGAAGCTACTATAGGGCAAGGGAAAAGGATACTGAAGAGAACCAAGATGATGTCCAACAGAAAGAAAGTCGTCAAGAAGCCTAGAGTAGAAGAAGAAAAGAAAGTTGAATCTCAGGAAGAAGTACTACAGAGTTCAGATGTAAATATGTACATGGTAGTAATGAATAAAATTCCTGAACCAATTTCAGCAGAACCTGTTGGATTCAAACCTCCTGAAGTTATCCACTGGGACACTATGGATGTAGATGGCAAAGAGTACATTAGATTGAAAAGAAAGGATGAGAAGTATGAAGTCTACAGCACTTGGAACAAAATTGTAAGAGAATGTTCAAGATCTGATTTGGAAGAAATGTTTGAAGTTGGTATGAAAGTACATGCAGATCAGTTGAAAGCTTCAGGGTTACCAATTGTGAAGTTAGTTATGGAATATTTGTGTATGTTGTTCAAACCAGAAGCAGTAAAGCATTTGATAAGAGATGTATTTAAAGCTGTTAGAGGATGGACTCTATATGAAAGGAGTGGAGTCTACGAACTGGCATTGGATACTTTTCACATGGAGTATTACTTGGTGAATAGGGTATACAACCATACAAATCTAAAGCTTCATGCCATGTTAAATAAGAAGTTGGGTTGTGCACCAAATTCAGAAATGGCAAAGTACTTAATTCAGAGAACTATAAATCAGAGTATGGGACTGGATCCTAACATTGGAGTAGATCAATGAAGGTTTTGGAAGCATTTGAAGAACTTGACTTCTCTTTCTAAAAGTCAAGTTAGGGGGAGATTGTTGGGAACTGAGGATATGAACAAGTCTTTAATGCTGCTAGTTCAGAATTACTACTGCCAGAGGACTTCAAAGTTAATACTGCTGAGTATTACTACTGCTAGTAGAATTAATACTGCTAGTCAAAGTTAGTGCTGCTTGAACAAAGTTAGTACTGCTTACCTAGTTAGTACTGCTAGTGGTTAGTACTGCTTAGTAGTTAATGCTGCCAAGACTTAATGCTGCTTATAAGGTAATGTGAAGATAATGATGAAGAGATCGTGGTTAAAGATAAACAAGGATATTCTGAAGATATTCATGGAAGATATACTTAAGATATTTTATTTATTTGTAATTATCTTCTTGTTCAGTATATGTATAGAGTTGACAGAATAGTTTAAATATATTGATAGATTGACAGAGATTTAATTCTAAGTTTTTTGTTTTAGAGAGAATCAACCTCAAGGCATAGTTCCTAATTCTAGAGAAGTAGAATTCGTCTTGAAAGAGCTTGTTCTTCAAGATTGAGGTTGAGTGTGTAATCTTGTGATTTTAATACAAGTTTGCAAAGTGTTTATCATATACTATTTGTTTACTGTTTCATTGAATATCAAAGTGTTATTCCGTAACTTCTTTGATATTGTTTCTGAGATTTTATTCTTGTTGAGAATTCGATCCTGACAAAGGGAGGCCCAAGACCACTTTGGCTTGGGTTCCCAGTCAATACTAATTGATTTATCTAATGTGCAGGGAAACCAGCAGCTCAAGGGAAAGAGCATTTGGCATGTTGATAGTGGTTGCTCTAGGCACATGACAGGGAACATGGATTGCCTCAAGAATTTCAAGAAAATTGATGGAGGACATGTTGCCTTTGGTAATACTCTAGATGGAGGTAAGATTAGTGGTAAGGGTGATGTAACAAAAGGTAATATGACCTTTGAGGATGTTTTCTATGTTGAGCAGTTAAGGTACAACCTGTTAAGTGTATCACAGGTTTGTGACAAAAAGCATTGTATATTATTCACTGATTCATAATGCATTATCCTTGCTCCTGGATTCAAGGTAGTTGATGAAAAGATGATACTACTAAGAACTCCCAGAAAGGATAATGTCTATTGTTTGGATATGGAAAATGTTTCAACTGATTCATCCCTAAACTGTCTTGTTTCAAAAGCATCTTTGGATGAATCATCACTTTGGCACAGAAGGATGTGTCACATGAACTTTAAAACAATGAATAAACTTGTTAAAAACAACCTTGTAAGAGGTTTGCCTTCAAAAGTCTTTTCATGTGATGATCATTGTGTTGCTTGTCTCAAAGGCAAACAACACAAAACTTCTCATAAGTCCAAAGAAGTGAACACAATTTCTTCTTCTCTTCAGTTGTTGCATATGGATCTGTTTGGTCCTACAAATGTTATGAGTATAGGTAAGAAATCATACTGCTTAGTGATTGTTCATGATTACTCTAGATTTACTTGGGTATATTTTCTAAGGACTAAGGATGAGACAAGTGGACTGATCAAATCCTTTATTCTAAGAATTGAAAACCAAACAAATCAAAAGGTAAAAGTCATTAGGTCAGACAATGATACAGAATTTAAAAATCTTGACCTAAACACCTTTTGTGAGGAAAAAGGAATTGAGAGGCAATACAGTGCTCCTAGGACTCCACAACAAAATGGTGTTGCTGAGAGAAGGAATAGGACATTGATTGAAGCTGCTAGATCTCTGTTAGCTGATTCAAAACTTCCAATTACTTTATGGGCTGAAGCAGTTAATACTGCTTGCTATGTCCAAAACAGAGTTCTAGTAGTCAAGCCTAAAAACAAGACACCATATGAGCTGTTAAATAAAAGAAAACCATTTATTGGATTTTTCAAACCTTTTGGGTGTCCTTGTACCATTCTCAATACCAAAACTCACTTAGAAAAGTTTGATAGAAAAGCAGTTGATGGCTTTCTTGTTGGTTACTCATCTCAGAGTAAGGCCTACAGAGTATATAATTCTTCTTCTAGAATAATTGAGGAAAGTGACAATGTCAAATGCAATGAGAACACACCAAATCCTATTGGTTCAGGTCCTCAGTGGTTATTTGACATTGATTCACTAACTAACTCTTTGGGTTTCAGTAGTGATGATCATGCAGGATCAAGAAGTAGAGGATCAGGGGATAAACAAGTACAACATATTATTCCTCAGTCTGTGATCTTTCCATTACCTACAATGGACCCTGTTGAAATATGTGAAAAGGAGACTGTTGCTGAACCAATTCAGAGTGAAGAAGAAAGAAGAGATGAGGAGAATTCAGAGCTTGAAGAGCCAGAAGCATCTGATGTGATTCCCTCAGCTGACTTAAATGATTCCAATTTAGATGTGGGAATTAATGAAGAACCTAGTCTTCAGACAAGAACTCAGAAGAATCATCCTCCTAAGCTGGTAATAGGAGACATCTCCTCTCCTATGATGACTAGGAATCAAAGAAGACTTCAAGATTTGCAGGATCAGCAGCACACAGTACTCTCTTGCTTTCTATCCCAGATTGAGCCTAAGAAGGATTATGAAGCAATGAAAGATTCAAGTTGGATAGAAGCCATGCAAGAAGAGTTGCTACAGTTCAAATTGCAAGATGTTTGGGACTTGGTGAACCTTCCAAAAGGTCATAGAGCAATTGGCACCAAGTGGATCTTCAAAAATAAAAAGGATGAGAGAGGAATTGTAATCAGGAACAAAGCAAGGCTAGTGGCATAAGGGTACACTCAGGAAGAAGGCATAGACTATGAGGAAGTCTTTGCTCCAATTGCAAGGGTAGAGGCAATTAGGCTGTTTCTAGCCTATGCTTCATATATGCAGTTCAAGGTATATCAAATGGATGTGAAGAGTGCCTTTCTATATGGAACAATTGATGAAGAAGTATATGTCTGTCAGCCCCCTGGATTTGAGAATCCATCATATCCTGACAGAGTATACAAACTGAAGAAAGCTCTCTATGGTCTACATCAAGCCCCAAGAGCATGGTATGATACTATGTCTACCTATCTCTTGGAAAATGGGTTTGAAAGAGGAATAATTGACAAAACCCTTTTCGTTAGAAGAAGTAAGAAGGACATCCTACTTGTTCAGATCTATGTGGATGACATCATCTTTGGATCCACAAAAGATCAGATGTGTAGAGACTTTGAAGAGTTGATGCATAAGAGCTTCAAAATGAGTTCAATGGGTGAACTTACTTTCTTCCTTGGGCTTCAAGTGAAACAACAGAAAGATGGGATTTTCATAAGCCAATCAAAGTATGTGAAAGACATCCTAGATAAATATGGTTTATCAGACTCAAAGCCAGCCAGCACACCTATGGAAACACATAAACAGATCACTACTGATCTTGAGGGGGAGGATGTTGATGTCCATCTTTATAGATCAATGATTGGATCTCTCATGTATCTCACAGCCTCAAGACCAGATATCATGTTTCCAGTGTGTGTGTGTGTGCCAGATTCCAAGTCAAGCCAAAGCAGTTACATCTTCAAGCTGTTTAGAGGATTTTCAGATACTTAAGAGGGCAACCTAGATTAGGTCTTTGGTATCCCTATGAATCCAACTTTGACTTGATTGCATATTCAGACAGTGACTTGGGAGGTGCTAATATGGATAGAAAGTCTACTTCAGGGGGATGTCAGCTTTTGGGTGTAAGACTAGTATCTTGGCAATATAAGAAGCAAACCATAGTGTCCTTATCCACAACAGAAGCTGAGTACATTGCTGCTGCAAGTTGCTGCTCTCAGGTTCTATGGATTCAGAATCAAATGCTGGACTATGGGGTAACCTTTCTGCACACTCCAATCTTCATTGACAATAGCAGTGCTATTAGCATTGTTAACAATCCTGTCAAGCACTCTAAAACAAAGCACATTGAAATCAGGTATCACTTTATTAGAGACTGCAATGAAAAGAAGCTTATTCAAGTTGCTAAAGTTAATACTGACAACCAGTTTGCTGATCTATTCACTAAAGCTTTTGATGTGGGTAGATCCACCTTCTTGGTCACAAGTGTGGGCATGATCAACTCTAAATGAGCTCATGTTTAAAAATTGATTGTATACCTGTTATTTGTTTATTTTTGGTGCTACTAATCATCTTTCTCAGGAAGTGTATTGCCTTGCTCAGACTAACTCAAGCTTCAATAGTGTAAGTATAGTTAATGCTGCCAGTGCAAAGCTACTTCAGGTATCAGTTCATACTGCTAGTGGTTAATACTGCTCTCAGTTAATACTGCTAGTTAGTTAATACTGCTCTCAGTTAATACTGCTAGTTAGTTAATACTGCTAGTGGTTAATACTGCTCTCAGTTAATACTGCTAGTTAGTTAATACTGCTCTCAGTTAATACTGCTTCTTTCCCGGATCATATAAATACCCTCTTTGCCTGCCTAAAAGCTCATAACGACTCTTTGAATACTGTTCATCTTCTCTCTAACCTTTTCTCTCAAGCAATCAGTGTGCTTTAGCCAAGACTCCTCAAGCTCGATGGCATCAATGGCGTTTATTGATGAACACAACGAGATCGCAATGCTTCAAAAGCCTAAGCAGGCTGCTGGATTTCATCAAATAGTCGATTTTCTCAAGTCCAGCCATATCGCTCATGCTCTTACAGTGTCACCATCAATCTACATAGAGCACCAGAAGCAATTTTGGGCCAATGTCACCGCTATTACTGAAAATGGTGTGCATGTTATCAAGACAAGTGTGTGTGACAAACCCTTGACAGTTTCTGAAGAGGTAATTCGCATCAGTCTACGACTAGACGATGCCTCAGGTATCACATCTATCTCTAATGATGATCTGTTTTCCACTCTCACTAGAATGGGGTATGGAGGCCCATTGGGTGTTTTCAAGTTCTCCAAAGCTAAATTTTCTCCCCAATGGCGTTTCTTTGTCCATACCCTTATGCATTGTATTTCTAGAAAGACTACTGGATGGAGTGAGTTCAGTAGTACCATTGCTTATGCTTTGGTCTGCTTGGCCACTGCCAGAAAGTATAATTTCTCAAAAATGATTTTCAATGACCTTGTGTCAAACTTGGAGAATAAAAAGAGTTTCTTTATGTATCCAAGATTTGTCCAGGCAGTTATCACCACTGAATTGACGGATATGCCTCAATTTGATGAGGTATATGTACCTAAAATCCCCAAGGGCAAGGTCTTTTCAAATATGAAGAGATCTGCCATGGACTCGGAAGGAGTTGACACCCCATTGTTCTCTACAATGATGGTGGTGCCCCACAACCAAGAAGGTATGGCATCAGGGTCAAGGCCCTCACTAGACCATCCCACTGAGAGCCAATCCCAACCTTCAATCACTATATCAATTCCTCAGTCCCTTCTTCAAAAACCAACTTCTCCCATCACCCATACTTACATAAGGAAAAAGGTAAAGAAGGCTCCTTCTCTTCTTGTACCTTCACCCACAAAGCATCTAAGCCCTCTAATGGAGAATTCTCCATTAGAGAATATCTATAGGGAAACCACAGGGGTGTCTCCCAACCCCAAGGAGGTGCTCACTGAGGAGATGCATGAGCATATGGGTGAGAAGGTTGCCACTACTCCTGCTAGCACAGAGGAGGACAGTGGTAACATCAATAAGAATTAGATCCTGACAGAGGAGATGAAATTGGTAATTCTGTCTCAACAAGTGCAGATTACCAAATTGAAGAAGCTAGTGAAGAAGTTGGTGCAGAAAAGAAAAAGAAAACAGTATGTCCTGAAGAAGAGGGGAGATGCTTTCAAAAAGGGGGAGAAACAAGATGATGGGGAGAAACTCAGTACTAGTGGTATGGAAGCTCAATTTGAGGGGGAGCAGAATAGGGAAACAGAAAATAAAGAAGCAGAAACTAGTAAAGCAGCAGTAACAGAAAAAACACAAGCAGCAGTAACAGGGCTATCTGTTGAAGAGATAGAAATAGCAGAAACCCTTCTAAAAGCCAAAACAGACACTCCCAAGGCTACTCAAAAGACCAAGGGAGTGGTCATTAAAGAAGGAGGCCTTGAGCAGAAAAGAAAAGAAATCAGTGAGGCAGAATTGAAGAGGAAAGGAAAGGCCAAGATGAATGAATCTGCAAAGCAACCAAAGAAGCTAAAATAGATTGAACTAGATGAGGAATTAGCAAAGAAGCTGCAGGCTGAGCTACAACAATAAGAAGAGACTCAAAAGGACAAAGATAGGCAGATTGCTCTAGATCTGTCTACTAAGCTGAATGAGGAGTATCAAAAGAGTCTGAAAATTGCAGCTGAGGCCAAGAAACGATCAGTGATAGAAACCAAGCACAGAATGCTTGTAAAGACTCAGAAAAGACAACCCTCTAAGACCTATCTGGCTAATCAAGAAAGGAGAAAGATGATAAACTTCCTGAAAGGAGCTCTTGGAGTTCCTGAAGGAATGTTTACTAACATGGCCTATGGTAGGATAGAGGAGTTGTATTCAAAGGAGATGGCTAAGCTTCAAGGGGATTCCACTCAAAGGGAAGAAGCTGAAAGGAGGATGAAAGAGAGACATGATCTCAATATCCAACAACCCTTCCCTGAGGAAACCACTCCTTCAAAGGAAAAGGGTGAAGAAAAGAAGGAAGAGTCTGTTGCTGTGGAAGTTAAATCTGCAAAGAGAGTGAAAACTCTAGCCTCCAAGAAACAGTCCAAAAAGCCAAGGGTTGATGAATTATAAAAGGAGACAGAATCATCTGTTGTAGGGCATACAGAGCAATCAAGTCAAAGTGCACAACAACCAAGTCAATCTAATGTGCATTTTGAGCTTTACATTGTGCATCCTGGAAGATCAAAGAAAGAAATACTTCAGGATTAAGAGAATGGGAGACATATATGAAGTGTATTCTACTTGGGGAAGAATCATCAGAAGTTGTTCAAGATCAGATATAGAAGAGATGTTTAAGGTTGGAATGAGTCTATATGAAAAGGAGCTGACAGGAGAAGAAAGGAGCTTAATCAGATTAGCCATGGAGTACTTGTGTATGATGTTTGATCCTAGAAAAGTTCAACATTTGATTAGAGATTTGCATCTAGAGAATAAATTCCAAAGAATAGAAAACTGGATGATATTTGAAGGGTGTGGAGTCTATGTCATCACTGTAGACAGAGCTTATCATGAGTACTACTTGGTTGATAAGATCTATGATCACAGCAAGGGTAAACTGTAAGCAATGTTGAATGCCAAGCTTACATGTTCAAAGGATTCAGAAATGGCAAAGACTGTGGTAAGCAGAATCATCAATCAAAGCTTGGGTTTGGATCCTAATCTAGGGGTGTAAACCTAGGTTTTGAAAGCATCTTGAAGACCTTATCTGAAGAACTTGACTTCTCTTTCTAAAAGTCAAGTTAGGGGGAGATTGTTGGGAACTGAAGATTTGCTTAAGTATGATTACTACTGCTAGTACATCATGGTTACTACTGTTGAGTCAGATTACTACTGCTAATCAAGTTTAATACTGCTTGAAGAAGTTACTACTGCTAATCAGAGTTAGTGCTGTTGGAGATTAGTACTGCACAGAGTGGTTAATGCTGCTACAACTTAATACTGCTTATGTGATAATTGTGGAAATCCGTGCAGATCAAAGATTGAAGATAATTATGGAAGAATATACTGAAGATCTTTTATATTTTGTAGTTATCTTTTATTTTCAGTATATGTATAGACTTAGTCAGAATAGTTTATCAGAATACAATCATTCTAAGTTTTTGTTCTAAGAGAGAATTAACCTCAAGGTCTATAATCCTAATTCTAGAGAAGTAGAATTCGTCTTGGTGAGCCTGTTCATCAAGATTGAGGTTTTGTGTGAAAGCTTGTAACTTTAATCATTCAATAAAGTTTACAAGTTGTGATTTCAGTTTTACTGTTCCATTGATAGTTGAATATTAAAGTGTTTTTTCCGCAACTTCTTTAGTATTGTTTCTGAGTGTTATTATTCTTGTTAAGAATTAGATCCTGACATGATCTATAGAGGATTATTTGATAATTTTACAATAGATATGAGCGCATGTACCTTCGAATATTTTGGTGTAAAGGGGTCGTTGGATCATCACTTTTATCTCTTTACACATGGGTTTGACAAAAAACAATAAATAAAAGTAGAATTTATAATCAATTTTAACGATAACAAGTATAACTTTTAATGCATAAAATACAATTTGTTAATGCATTTTTAACCCTTATGTGCTTAAAGACACCAACCATTTCGTTTAATAATGTTAAACAAATCATTGTGTTTAGACATACATGTGTCGTATTTTCAAAAGAAGTTGTATGACATGTTTATGGAGGACTCTCTACTGCTCCAAAATGTCCACGACATCAAAGAAAAGAATTGAAAAAATAGACCGTTGAAAAGTGTTTCATAATGTCTTCTTGTTTTTTTTCTAAAATATTTTTATGATTATTTGAGGTAAGCCATTGACATTATAAATATATATTATTGTCAATAAAAGATAATGAAATTTTACATCAACAACGTCCTAAGCAAGTGAATTTTTTGTTTTCAATGTGTTCAATCTTAATAGAGTAGTAGAGTTTGTATACGAGTCGAATTCGTTAAATTTTTTATATCTAGTATATTTATATTAAATTTTTACAGTATATGTATTATAGAAAGGTGGAAAATCCGTTGCCTTCTCATTGAAAGGTAAAAGATATATATACACAAATTAACAGCATCCCAATAATTAAGAGATGATCAATACTATAAATACAACATAATAATTATCTCTAATAAACATAATATTTATCTCTAATAGCCCCCCTCAGTTGGAGCAGGAGGTGGTCGGATGCTCAAACTGGACCGGAAGTCAAGGAACAGCGGGCGGGGAATACCTTTGGTAAAGATGTCAGCATACTGGACGGCGGAGGGAATATGCAAAACCCGAATGTGTCTGAGGGCAACTTTCTCTCGAAAGAAATGTATGTCCATTTGAATGTGTTTGGTTCGTTGATGTTGTACGGGATTGCCGGAGAGGTAAACGGTAGAAACATTGTCACAATAGACCGAAGTTGCCCGTTTTAAGGGAGTGTGGAGCTCGAGCAGAAGGTTTCTTAGCCAACATGTTTCAGCGACGACATTGGCCACTCCCCTGTATTCAACCTCGACACTATATCGAGATAGAGTAGGCTGGCATTTGGCGGACCATGAAATCAAGTTGTCCCCCAAGAAGACGCAGTAACCGGAAGTTGAGCGACAGGTATCTGGGCATCCCCCCCAGTCGGCATCGGTATAGGCAATGAGTTGAGACGGTTTGGAGGGGTACAAGTGAAGCCCAAGATCAAGGGTACCCTTGAGGTACCGTAGGATACGTTTGAGGGCGTTGAAATGTGGTTCCCGTGGGGCGTGCATAAACAAGCATATTTGCTGGATGGCATAGGCGATATCCGGTCTTGTGAAGGTGAGATATTGAAGAGCACCAGCAAGACTCCGATAAAGTGTGGTGTCTGTAAGGGGCTGCCCATCCGAAGCACTCAACTTTGAGTTGGTGTCTACGGGTGTTGCTACAGTTTTGCATGTGGACATGTTAGCACGGTGTAGAATTTCTTCCATGTACTTGTTTTGATGGAGAAACATGCTCGTCTTGGTTCGTTTGACAAACACGCCCAAAAAATAAGTGAGAGATCCAAGGTCTGTCATCTCAAACTCGCGTTTGAGGCCGTTAATGATATCATTTTTAAGAGTGTCGGAAGAGGCGGTAAGAACGATGTCATCAACATAGAGTAGAAGAAAATCAGATTCCGAGCCACGACGTAGATTAAACAAGGAGTTGTCGCTCTTGCTGCAACAAAAACCAAGACATAAAAGATACTTAGCAAACCGTTGATACCAAGCCCGGGGCACTTGCTTAAGTCCGTAGAGAGATTTGCGAAGCCGACAAACATGATCCGGATAAGAGGCGTTGTAAAAACCCAGTGGTTGATGCATGTACACGGTTTCGAGAAGATCACAGTGGTTGATGCATGACAGTCGTGACTCAATGCAAGACTGAGGACCGTGCGGATAGTGGCGGGCTTGACCACAGGAATAAACGTTTCGTCACAGTCTATACTTGTAACCTGTGAACTACCATTGACCACCAAGCGAGCTTTATACCGTTCAAGTGTGCCATTTGCATGAAATTTATGCCTGAATATCTAATGACAACGAATAATATTTGCATCCGTAGGACGCGGGACCAAATCCCAAGTATTTTGTTTAAGTAAGGCGTTAAATTCAGTTATCATGGCATTAGTCCAATTTTGATCACGGAGATCAAGTTTGTGGTTGGACGGGATGGGTGAAATATGTTCAGCGTGAAGTGAGAAAAGAGGATTGGGTTTAAAAATCTCGGTTTTAGATCGAGTTTGCATTGGGTGGTGTGGGGGTGGGGGTTGGGGCGGTGGAGGTGTAGCGGTGACAGGGGTTGGACTTGGTGACTGTATGGCTGGGCCGTGAGGTGGAGAGGAGGGGTTTAAAAGAGGGTCAACAACTAGAGATGGCGGCGGTGTGGGGCTAGGAGGTGTGGGAGTCGACGATAAGGACGAGTTGGGGAAAGATGAGTGGGAGTGATGTATAATGTAGGGAGAAAGTGGCAAGTCGGTTAAGAAGTCATAGGAGTTATGGATAGGAGTGTAGGAGCAGGAAAAAGGGAAAATGGTCTCATTGAACGTGACATGTCGGGACATGATTGATTGGTTGGTGGAGAGAGAATGACATAGGTAACCCCGATGATTAGGCAGATAACCAAGGAAAATGCATGGGATCGATCTTGGCGCAAGTTTGTGGGGGGTCATGAATGAAGTATTGGGGTAGCATAGGCAACCAAAAGTCCGTAAGTGTGAGTAAGTGGGTTTGCGGCGGTAGAGAAGTTCAGTGGGCGTTTGGTTGTGGATGGTGGTAGAGGGTAAGATGTTTAGTAGGTAAGTAGAAATAGATAGAGCATATGTAACACCCTGATTCTTCGAAAGGTATCATTTCAAGTTAATACAGAAACCGATATATTAAGGAAAAGTACGGTATTTGATTTTGGACTTGAATCCTTTATTTTATAGTCTTGATAGATGAAGGATTCAATTACGAGTCCAACGGTTCTTTCCAGAGCGAAAACGGAGCTATAACGAAGAAGTTACGGCCAAAACAGTGAACGAGAAGAAGGCTGGTTGCGACTATGACCAGCGACATTGCCCTGGGCAATGTCGCATGGGCAATGTCGCCCAAAGTGTCCAGAAGCTGTTAAGTTCGGGATTTCAACCCATTTTCTCATTTCTCTTCATCCAAACTTCTTCTACTCTCTCCCAAACCGATTTCCTTCTTTTCCCTTCAAACCCTAACTTATTTTGGTTCAAGTCCTTGGATTTTGTGGAGGTGAAACATCATCAAGTGGTAGGATTGAAATCTATGGTCAAGGATTCATCATCTTCATCTTCATCTTCACCTTCAACCTCAAGTTTATTTTTGGGTTTTCTAGGTTTTCATCAAAACCTAAGTGGTAAGTATATCCTTTCCATTTCTGAACCTCATTAAGTGATGTAAATGTTCCATTGATGTTTTTCTAGTGTTTGGTTTCTCTAATTTCGGTTTGGAAGATTTTGAGAAAGTTAGGTCAAAATTAGGGTTTTAGGTATAAGTTGAGGTTTTGATATAAAATGTTTGGGGAATGTTCCTATATGGTTGAATAAGGTTATTGATGGTTGAAAATGTTTGGATCTAGGTTTTGGAGGTTTGGCTTGGAAGATTCAAGTTTCGTCAAGGAAGCTCAAATTGGGTAAAATCTAGATTTAGCCTAAATCTAGCAAGGTGAGTTCAAGTTGATTTGTGAAAACGGTGTACATGCCAAAATGTTTATTTTAATGTGTTTTATGTCTTACATGAAATTGTTAACTGCTGATAAGTTTGGTTATTTTGAAAGTGTTTAACTTTATAAACTTATATAGCACACATCTTTGGGATTTTGGGCATGTTGGATAAATAAATCATATATTTTGGTATCTTAATGATTTATTTTATGGAAGTAGATTTTGAGTATAAATGTATTTCATTTTTTGTTTTGGAGAAATGCATGGTTTTGTGTTATGGGACGTTTTGAAAGGATAAATGTTATAAACTTACTTGGAAAACGATTTGTCCCAATCTACACTACGTTGGAGTCATTTATACAAATTGGAGTATGGGTTTACATACATGCGGGTTGTTTACATTTGGTTTCACTTTATGATTTTCAACGTTGGGTCTTTGGGTTTGTTGAGCTTATGGCTCGGTTTGGATTTTGTTGGGTTTTGAGGACACTTGTCCGTTTTAATAGCTCATGGAAGGGCATTTGGTTATGATTTGCATTATTGCATCTTATTTGAGAATTACATGTTTTGAATGCATTAGTTCATTCGTTTTGAGTCATGTAATGGTTTAGTTAGTACAATGGATCCATAGGCACGGTGTTCCTATATCCCCGTTTGGGCATTTGGTTCACCATTTGGCACGGAATAGGCATCGGGTCACCATGATAAGTAAGGTGTGGGCCTATACGGTCGGGCAGCGTCTCATGGGCAGTAAGGTGTAATTCCCTTGTGCTTAAGTTCCCCTGTTTTGGAACTTTCAGGAATAGACTCAGAGGAGTTGACTTGACGCTTTCGAGTGATAGACTCAGAGGAGTTGAGCTCGGTGGGTTTTATTTGTGTAACCCACATGTTTTGATTTCATTCTTTCGAGTGATAGACTCAGAGGAGTTGAGCTTGGTGGGTTTTTATTTGTGTTACCCACATGTTTTGATTTCATGCTTTCGAGTGATAGACTCTGAGGAGTTGAGCTCGGTGGGTTTTTATTTGTGTAACCCACATGTTTTGATTTCTTACATAATTATGTGACCTACGTTTGTGTTCTGTCACGTACAATGTAATCGGGTCTTCCCCGTCACCAATAGGTGTGGTTTTGGTTATGGAGTTTTATAATCCATGTTTTCGGAGACGTTTGAGTATGAGTATTTATTTTTGTTTTAAGGTTTTGATTATTGAAACTCATTCGAGTTATTGGGATGTTTTGGAAGTTGGGGTTATCTACGTTTTCAGTGTTTGATCATTATAATATCATTTATGTTTTACGTGCGCTTTGGGTTTTGGCTTTATTTAAAGAGACGTGTGTTTTATGATTTTAATCACGAAAGGGGGTGAATGATGAAAGGAGATTGTTTTAAGATTTAATGTATTTCATTTTTTGGTTGCTTTCAAATCAAATGTATTGGATTGTGGAAATCATGATTTTAAATAACATTTTTAAAGTTATTGTTTTATATATCTCTAATGTAAAACTCTTGAGCTCACTAGGCGTTAAATCTAACCTTTTATTTGTCGGCATGTGCATCAGGTTCCAGTTGGGGTTTGGTTCTAGCAGTGCTTTGAGGAGTTGAGCTATAGACTTACACGAGAGTAAGTAGATTGATGAAGTCTTCCGCAGTTGGAGATAGTGACTATTATTGGGTTTTAGTAGCACCCGTCCTTATTATAGACTATATGTAGAGAATAAATGTGTTTATTGAGGTTAAATCCTATATTGTGTTTGTAGATATATTATTTATCGATGTATTTTAGAAAATTTTAAATTAGTTGCTATTTCCGAGTTTGAGGGTGTTACAAGTTGGTATCAGAGCTTAAGTTTGAGAGATTTAGGTATTGATTTTAGGATGCCTAGACTCAAACTAGCGTAAATTTAAGCGTTTGATGTAAGATCACACCATTAGGCACTTTAAGATTTGATGATTTGAGGTGAGTGGGTTCACTAGGAACGGGAATCACGCCAAAAATGGCAAGGATGATCATGTACAGTACGTTCATAATAGCGCCTGACCAGTGTTATGGTGAGCTTACGAATTGCATAAGTATGCTTGAACTGCCTTGGTACGATAACCGTTGGGGTAGTGAAGAAGTTTCTGAATAAGTAACCGTTATAAGGAGTCGATGATTTGAGTATTCGACATTTGAAATGACAGTAAGCATGGAGATAGCTTTAAGTGGACCGTTTCGGGTCGGAATGAATGGATGGAATAGAACCGTAGACTTTTGGAATCGACATTATTCGAGGAGAAATTGTGCGATGAACCGTTATAAGGAGTCGATGATTTGAGTATTCGACATTCGAGGAGAAATTGTCGATGATTTGGAACCGTAGACTTTTGGAATCGACATTATTTGAAATGACAGTAAGCATTGGGTTTTAGTAGCACCCGTTCTTATTATAGACTGTATGTAGAGAATAAATGTGTTTATTGAGGTTAAATCCTATATTGTGTTTGTAGATAAATTATTTATCGATGTATTTTAAAAAAATTTAAATTAGTTGTTATTTCCGAGTTTGAGGGTGTTACATCATAGTTCCAAAAGGTAGGAGGGACGGAAGCGTGAATTAGGGAGGTTCGGATCATGTTGTTTATGGTACGAAGAATTCGTTCGCTTTGCCATTTTGAGGTGATGTGTACAGACAGGAGAAACGGAATTGTATGCCGTTTGTTGCGCAAAAGTGGTGAAATCGTGTATTGTTGAACTCTCGTCCATTGTCACATTGGAGAGATTTTATTTGTTTGCCAAATTGAGTTTTGATATATGTATGAAATTGGACAAATATGGGAAAAACTTGGGTTTTGTTTTTGATGGGAAAAGTCTAAATGAAATGACTAAAATCGTCCAAAACAACTAGATAATATTTATGACCAAGTTTTGATGTAATTGGAGAAGTCCATAAGTCGGCATGGATAATATCAAACGGAAAGCAAGTAATTGCATTAGAAAGGGAAAAATGTAAACGACAATGTTTGCCTAAAGAACAGGCATTACAAGAAATTTTACTTTTATTGCTAAAGGAAAAACTACCAAACATAATGGATTTTGAAACGCCTGGACCGGGATGACCAAGGAGGTTGTGCCATGTTGTGGGGGAGACCGAGTAGAGAGCGACGGGAGATGATCGGGGGTCGGGTGGTAGAGGAAACGGATACAATTCACTGGTGCTGTTGCATCTCTTGAGGACTTGCTTCGTTAGTAGATCCTTCAAGGTAAAACCAAAAGGGTCAAATTCAATGGAAACGTTGTTATCACGGGAAAATTGTCTAACGGAGATTAGATTTTTGATTATGTGAGGGATGTGATTGACTTGTTTAAGAAAGTAAGAACGGTCGGGAGAAGGAAGTGTGAAGGTACCGTGACCATGAATTGGGACTTGATGACCATTACCAACTAAAATAGAACGTGGTTTACTTAAACAAAATAAGGAATAAAGGTTACCAACATCGTTTGTGAGATGATGGGTGGAGGCTGTGTCCATATACCAAGTGTTGTCAGGAGGTTGAAGTTGCATGGTGTGGAAAGCACCGGCAAGATCAGTAGGCGTCATTGAAGGACCATGCAGGGCATTCGGGTCAGCCATGTAGTGGGCTTGAGGACTGGCTTGTGATTGGACCCGATATGGGAGACATGGGCTAGGGCCGAAAATACCTGGTTGGGCCGAAGTTGGTGGAGCCGTCGGATATGGGCAGAGAGGCGCAACCCATTGTTGAGCAAGATACCAAGCAGCCTGTTGCCAAGGGTTCTGTGACTGGAAGGTTGATCGACCACGTCCTCGTCCACGTCCACGACCTCGTGAATTAGATGACCGTCCTCCCCGGTAACCACCACGAATAGTGTCTCGGCCGGTGTTATGGTGGTTGTTGTCACGCAGATAAGTGGGGCGATCGGAAGACGGATTTGGAGAGTCCGAGAGTTGAGTAGCAAAAGCTTGTGAAGTGTGAGATTCTTGTTTGGCCCAACGAGTTTCCTCCAAAATAAGTTGAGATCGCGCCTTGTTAAAACTAGGAAGAGGGTCGGTTTGTTGAATAAAGGTGGCGATGGTGTCGTAATCTCCTTTCGTGAGACCGGAGACGAGTTGTAGGACCATTTTGTTTTCAGAAATCGGGCAGCCGACATTAGCAAGTTGATCGGCAAGGTTTTTGAGGCGCACACAGTAATCTGTAACATTGGAGAAGGCATCAAGGTGAGTGGTGTTAAACTATTCTTCTAGGTAAACGGCTCGAGTGGCCTTGTTGTCTTGAAATATTTCAGCAAGACGAGACCATAGTTCTTGGGTGGAGGCTCCGGGCTTCATAATTGTTTGAAGAAGGTCGCTCGAGATAGTAGCATAAATCCATTGTTTGACAATGGCATCAAGACGCATCCAAGTGGCGTCGTCAACAGAGGTAGGCCGCGGGATGGCAGGATCGATGTGGTCCAGCAGAATGTAGGCAGATGCTTGGATGTGAAAGAGTTCCACCCAGGAAGCGTATTGGTCGTCGGTTTGGTCAAGAACAAGAGGGATAGAATTTTTTATGTTGTTAACACCAAAGGCAGGGTGAAAGAGAGTCTTGTTGGTAGCGGTAGGTTCAGCGGGACCTGTCATTGTGTGAGAAAAAGGATGGAAAAACAAGAGGTGCCCGGAAGCGGCTGTAGTTCGCCGGAAAAGAGAAGGAAGGACTGAAATCAGGGCTTTGATTGCTCTGATACCATATAGAAAGGTGGAAAATCCGTTGCCTTCTCATTGAAAGGTAAAAGATATATATACACAAATTAACAGCATCCCAACAATTAAGGGATGATCAATACTATAAATACAACATAATAATTATCTCTAATAAACATAATATTTATCTCTAATATGTATGATGTCATGTTTATTTTTAAAAAATCTGGCATATTGTTGAACTTGGAAAACCAAGTTTTTTAAATAAATAGCACAACTTGCTTAAAGGTACATCTTTATGATTATAATGTCATCCAAATTCATGAATGCTTTTACAAAGTTAACATAGAAGCAAAACGATTACATGCCGTCGGCGTTTAAGACCTTCGTGTATTCGATTATCCATTCTTATAAACGAGAAGTTGCAAAGGAAACTACCTTACCTTTAAATTGGCATCATTGTCTAGTCTCGACGTCGGGAGAAAAGTGTGTTGGATACACATCATGATTCGTCTCCTACAACGTCTCTTTTTTTAAAATAACATAGAAGGCAAAAGATTATTTGCCTTCGGAAAATAGGATCCTCTTTTGGTCTTAGGAAAAGTTGCAAAGGAAACTCCGCTTTAAATTTACATCATTATCATTTATTAAGTTTCGATATGAAAGAAAAATTAATTGTTAATTACATATATCGTTTCAAATATTCGAACAAGTGAAGTTTTATATTTAACCTGACTTTCAAGAAAGATAATTGAATCGAGTGGCGTTGTTTGTTCGTTAGCATTCTTTGTGGAGAGAGATATGTACAATGGCAACAAATTGCCGCAGAAGTAAGACATCTCAATGAGCTATGGTGGTTAGGGTTGTAAATGAACCCAAGGAACATGAATGGAGGCTTATTCGTCTTCGTTTGTTTAACTTAATCGAACAAACGAACGAACACGGACGGTAAACGAACATAATTTTTTGTGTTAATATTCGTTCGTTAAAAAAATATGTTTGTTTATGTTCGTCTATGTTCGTTTGTAAAGATGCTAAACGAACATAAACAAACAATCACAAATGAACAAAAATGAACGAACATAAACAAACAAAAAAAACCCACCATTAATCATCATTTCGTTCATAAAAAATAATATAACAAAATGAAAAACTGGGTAAAGTTAGAAGAGATAAACACGGAATTAAATTTTTTTAATTTAACTAATGATTATACATATTAATGTCATATATATAAATATATTTGTATATACAAACAAACGTAAATGAATATACATGAACGAACATTAACAAACTTCACGCTAAACGGTTCGGTTCGTTAGATGGTGCTAAAATCAAGGTTAGGCATCAAAACACTTGGTTTAAATTGTAAATCGCATTTAAATAATTAAGATTTTTCAAATTTGTTGTGATAATTTATGTTATAATATGTCAATCTATTTTAGCAAGTTCTTATAAACTAAAATATTATTGAAAATTAGGTAATACTATAAGAATAAATTAAATATCGTAATTGATTTCACTTATTAAAATAATATAATAATAAGAAATATATTATTTTATTAGGATTGATTTAAATAAAAAACTAATTAAATATCGTGAAAAAAGATAATTAAATCGAGTGATGTTATGCAAACGTCGTTACAAAAATCATTTATACAAGGTTTACATGTCTTTAAATATATTTTTTTTTCTATAGTTTAAATATAAACATTTCATTCTTTCTCACAATATTTACCAGTTTTATTTAAATCTTTCACTGTTTTCTTATATGGTTTAAAAAATTGATATTAAAAATATATCATTTTGGTATGGTTCTTGGTGGTAGGTTGGCGATGGCAGTTTTTGCAAGAGTAAAAAATGACTAGTTGTTGTTTTGCAAGTGGAAGTTTGAAGGGTTTTCTGGTAATTTTATGGTGATTGGGTGACTGGGCAGAAAGTATGTATACATTTGGTGTTGTGGACGCTGGAGTCTGGACCATGACCTTTGCAATCTTTAACTGTGATTTGATTTGTTTGAATATTTTCTTTTTCTATACCAACCTTGTTATTGTCTTACTCATCATTTTAACTATAAAAACATCAAATATCTTCTTAAATTATTTTTTTACATAGTTTTTTAAACAGAGAATGAGGATTTAACCTATACTAAAAAGAAAGTGCTCAAGTATAGCTGATGTAAATTAAATTTCAACATTAGTTTTGAAAAAATTAATAGTAGGTTTTTTTTGTATTTACAAAATCCCGAATAATTACAATTCCAAAAAGAAACCAAAATTGTTACGACTTACTAGAGTTCATCCTCAACAAAATGTAAATTGGAAAATAGAATAAGAAATTGTTTGATTACATTTACACATGTAAAATACATATTTACGATTTCTATATATAGTTTTATACATATTGTTGATAAATCTCTATAATATCCATTGGTTTGTCGATGTGCATCAAAGGACTCTAAACTAATTCACAAAACAAATTAACGTTGCTATACATGATGATGCTCTTTTAATCGGTGTTACGAACGTTGACCTAAAACTTGAGAGCTTTGACATATGTACTAATAATATCCATCGCTATGATTTCCTTCATCAAAATTCAGCGAGTAACTAACAACATCGTACCCAAATATCAATGGCTTGGATGATCCATAGATACTTTCTTACTTTCTTCAACCAATTTCTTCAGCAAATTCCTCCACTTCTGGCTACGACGTACACTCCTGTTTGCTTGTGTGTATTGCTCTTGGTCGGAGGAGACAGATAAAGTCGAAGAACATTCAGAGGAGGTAGACAATCTCACTTGAATGGTAGTAATGGAGTTGAAATCAGTTGCAGTGGCCATCTTTGTAGGAGAGAAATAAGTTATTGTTTGTTGTGAGTTGTGATGATATTGAAATTTGAAGTGATAGAGTTGGAGAATTTATAGTTGATCCAAGGGGGACTATTTAGTAATTTTACACATCTATTAGAACGTGTAATTATAAATATTTGGTGTAAAAGGATTGTGGTGATATTGCATGTTTGAAGTCTTGTAATCTTATCCTCTTTATATATAACTTGTATGAAGAAAAAAAGTAGAAAAGAAGTCCTTTACTTTTAAGTAGGCTTTGAGAGGTTAAGTTCATGTGGCCACCATTAGTCGACCATGACCACTCAAAATTATGCTTTTAAGTTAAATATTTTAATTTTGAAGTTGCAAGAATTAGTTTTATAATATTTGGTATACGTAAGATTTAATTTTTTTAACATTACAATAATCTAAATTTTAAGAAACAGGTAAATGGTAGATGAAAAAAATAACTAACTTTTGAGAGTAATGCATAATTATCAATTAGGGGTCATTTATTACCAAATATATATACGTACCCAATCAACAAGAGTCATCATCTTTATTTACCTTTATTAAATACCATTTTTTACGATAAAAATTGATTGTTGGTAAGCTATTTTACCAGATAAGAGTTTTCTCCCCCCCAATTATTGGATAAAATTTTCGGTCCTTTCTGTATTCACGAGGTAAAGTAACTGATACATGATAAACGCTTACTCGGTAAATGTTTGATAAGCGACCATTTAATATTTTGAAGTCGTTAATGATATTATTCAGATAATTTAACGTCACAATGATCACTTTGAAAGGAATATTCAAACACCTCTTCCACCATAAGTTTGCTCCCGAATGTTATAATCACTATTACAACTTTTGTTAATACTCCCTCCATCCCAAAATAAATGTTGACAACGAAAAATGCACACACTTTTAGAAATATGTAATTATTACAATTTTTAATCAACAAAAATACAATTTTACCCGTAATTGTAGAGAGGGAAATTTTCTCCACCTCATGATTAAGGGCAAACTAGGAAAGAGAACATTTACTTTTGAAAGTTGGCACTTATTTTGGGACAAACTAAAATAGTAATGTAAACACTTATTTTGGGACGAATGGAGTATTAAATTGTATGTCTTTTTTAGGGTGGACATGATACAGTATCATGTTTTTTTATATAATAACGTGTACCAGCCAATTATAATTGGTATGAAAAATTATAAACTGTGTACCAACCGATCTTGATATCAAGTGTTCTCGGTTCGTACATATTGGTATTGGTTGTGTACCTTCACTGCAAAAAGTTGAAGTCAAATTACAATATTCAATAGTTAATAATTGAAACCTAATACAAACATTTAAATAAGGGTGTTTCCATACATCTTCACAAAACAAATAATATTCAATAGTTGATTAGATGAAATATTAAATTAATAATTAACTACTAATAATCAATTAATTAAATGATTAAGTCTGTACGGAATTTCATTTTGAGAGAGTTGAATAAGCACTATCTCGTTGAAAAGTTCTATACATCTATCCTTTCTCAACGCATTTATGTTAATACCATAGTACATGATTTCACATACCATGTACAAACCAAGTTAATATACTTGGTACAATAGTGCCTACCGATTTAATGTTTTTTTTTAAATTAACCGACATCTTATTTCAAGTTCATTTTATGATCACAATACACATCACAACTCTTATCCTGAAACATCTTCTTTTAAAAAAGAATATGGAAGCAAAAAGGTCTTTGGTCTTCGTCTTTCAAAATCTTTTTGTCACATGAAAAGGTGCAAAGAAAACGCCTTTGAATTTATGTCTTGATATGAGAACAAAAACAGTTTGTAGGATACATGTTATGACACATATTCTATAACGTTTACATTTACAAAACAATGTACAAGCAAAAACTCATTAGTCTTTGGCTTTTTGGATCTTTGTTTGGCCCATTATCCATATGCATACGTGGAAAGGCAAATGAAAATACGATTTGAATTTACAATCACTATCTGGTTAGATATGGAAAGAAAAATAGATTGTTGGATAAATGTTTTGTATGCAATATTTTGGAGTCTATAGACCTTATCTAATTCATTATCATAGGAGTTGGGTTAGGGTTAAGGAGGAGATTCATTAATTAATCAAAGATTCAAGAATTAATTTATTTTTGGGTTGTGCAATGCCCAATTCGTAGATTACTAAACAAGGTTTGATCTAATCCTACGTGTTACAAACAGACACACACACAAACGATCTTCGTCACTTTTACACCCATTGAGGTAAATCCTTCTAATATCCATGATTTTGCAAATCCGCATTAGCAAGCTCCCAATTGACTCACATGAACAAATAAAACCTACTTGAATTACAAAAACAAACACAAGTTTTGGCAATCGTAGGTGCCTCGACCAACTTCGTGCATCTCGACTAATCTTACGAGAACAAAAAGTTCATAATCAGACAAACTCACCAATGACCCTAAACATCTGAAATCCATGATATGCATGACCAGTTGAGTTACTACTCAGGATAAAACAGTTTGATGATCACAATAAAATCATTTTCATTGATATTATGGACATTCTTCTAAAACTTAAAATCATGATTCCCCATGTAGATAATGCTCACCTAGATAAAAAAAAAATTGAACAGCAAGAATATATTCCACCCAAAAGTCTAGCGAGAAGCTAGGAGTATAAGAAAGACGAACACGAAAACATCAAATAGAGTCTAAAGGATTACATCTCCGTTTCTCCCAATTAATATCGCCCCCCTTTCTAGTTCTAAGTTTGACCCACGAGAAAGAATTTGACATCACCTCGGACTTGATGATGTTGGCTGGGGTCCCTTTATTGTTGAAGACAAGAGAGTTACGAAGTTTCCATATGGACCAATAATAGGCAGCAATGACGACTTCCAAAATAAGGACCCTATTGTTAGATGAGTTTCCTTCTCCGGCTATGTCGAGGAGATCTGAGATAGAGGCAGCCGAGAACGGGAACTTGTTACACCAAGAAGAGATTAGAGCTCTGATTTCCTTGCTGGTTGAGCAGTGCAAAAAAAGATGAGTTTCCGATTCTGGCGCTATGTGACAAAGGGGACACGAGTCAGAGTTGATCTCAACGCCTCTCTTGATCAAATTGAGTTTGGTCAGTAATCTTCCAAGTCTCGCCCTCCATAACAAAACGTTGACTTTACCCGACACCAATCGATTCCATCTTGTACTATACTTCAAGATTGTCAGAGACGAGTCATCGACCACTTTCCTGAGCGAGGTACCAGAAAATTTGTCGTCCTTTTCCAACTTCCAACTCCAGGACCTGTTATGTAAGTTAAAATAAAAGAGATCATGTAACGTAATATTGTATTTAGAAGTCTCTTTATCTATCTTCCTAATAGCACCCCAAGAACTACCCGAGTAGCCCCTCCCCCCCCCTCCTGAGACGAGACCCCCATTAGGACCGAATAGGGAAGCAACAACCTCCCGCCATAACCCCTCGGTGTCGGATCTAAATCGCCACCACCACTTTTCGAGAAGAGCTAAGTTGAGTGCCCTAAGACTCCCAATTCCAAGCCCACCGTTTTTTTTGCTGTTGACGGTTGCATTCCAAGCTACCCAAGAGATTTTAGATTTGTCCGTGACCCCCCTACCCAAAAGAATCTCGCCCGAATGCTTTCAAGAGTTTTGATTACCCTTTTAGGAGCTTTATAAAGTGAGAACAAATAAAGCCCAAGGCTTCCCAACACCGACTTGCAGAGAATTAATCTGCCCCCAAAGGAGAGATTTCTGGCTTTTCAACTTGTGAGTTTAGATTGAAACTTGTCGATGAGAGGAAGCCAACTTTCGATTTTTGACATTTTCGCTCCGATCGGCATACCAAGGTAAGAAAACGAAAGAGAACCTTCTTTACAATTTATTCTCCTAGCTATGGTTGCCACCTCTTCTGAGCTAACACCAATCCCCATTACACTACTTTTGTGGAAGTTGACCTTAAGACCAGAAGCGAGATGGAAACACCTTAAGATTCTAACCAAATTCAAAATATTAGAACACGACCGGTCCCCGAAAAAGATAGCATCGTCGGCATATTGAAGAACTGAGATATTGGGGCCGTTGTTTGGATGAGACAGACCTCGAAACAACCCCTTGTTGATTGCCTCATCCATGGCTACTTTCAACCCCTCGGCAGCCAAAATAAACAAAAAAGGGGCAATGGGATCACCTTGTCTCACTCCTTTTTCCATCAGAAAATCTTTCGTCGGTGACCCATTGACAAGGACCGAGACTTTGACGGTGGAAATATATCCATACACCCAAGATCTCCACTTTTTGCCGAACCCCATTTGATCCATTATATCATCCAGATAACCCCAATTAAGAGCATCGAAGGTTTTTTCGAAGTCAACTTTAAAGATCAGAGTTCTTTTATTCCTATTTTTGGTCCAGTTGATTACTTCGTTGACAATAAGCGAGCCATCAAGTATATTCCGTCCCTTGATGAAAGTTGATTGCTCCTTGCTGATCACATAATCCAACACCGTTTTGAGTCTTTCTACGAGGACCTTTGAAATGATCTTGCTAATACACCCAATAAGATTAATCGGACGATAATCCGAAAGCGAAATCGGATCCTTAATCTTAGGAATGAGGGATACAAAAGAGGAGTTGCTACCTGGATTGATCGTGGCATATTCTTCAAAGAATTTCACCGCTTTGTAGACGTCTCCTCCAATAGTGTCCCAGAATTTTTTGAGGAAGGCAAAAGTGAAACCGCCCGGACCCGGGGATTTCTCGCTACCGCAGCACCACACAACAAGCTTGACCTCTTCGAAAGACACGGGAGTCTCGATATTGACTTTTTGTTCATTAGTGAGAGTCTGAAACCTGCCACTTTTAAATTTCGGTCTAACTCGAATACTCTCGAATACTCTAGATAAAATTGATCAAAGATTTTATAATGGAATTGGTGATAAATTAAATATATAGAATTAGTGATAAATTAATGATAAAAAAAACTATTAAATTAATCCATCGTTTCTCTACATCGTTCATCAACTAGAAAACAAAACTTCAAAACAGTTAGAGTATCTCTTCAACCAAATATAAATTTCAGAATAAAACGTAATTAATTATATTAGAATTACACATCTAGAAAACAAGAAAACAACAAATTATGTACAAAATCATATGTGATTACATTAACCAGCAAAAAGTGGACGCGGACGACTTTGACTGCGACTTATATGATTTTTTATGTACTTGGTTGTTCTGGTGTTTTCTTAAATAGATATTGTTTTCGTATGAACCCATCTCTACACATCTAAAATACATATTTACGATCTATATTGCTTCTAAATCTATTGTTGATCTTCGAAGGGGGGTAATTCGCTCTATTATTTATTGTTTTCAAAATCCGCAACAAGGATCAAATTGATTCACATAAGAAAATAAAACTCAATATTCACTTACTAAAAATCTAAAATTCATGACTAACTCTGTTATACACAATGACGCCTCTTCAATTAATCTCACAAACATTCACTTGAATCTTGAGAGCATCGAGATCCACACAAATAATATTCATCACTATGATTTCCTTCATCAAAATTCAACAATTAACTAACAACATCATACCAGAATGTCAATGGTTTCGATGATCCATGCATAAATGTTTTTCTTGCATTGTTCAACCACCTTCTTTAGCAACTTTCTCCACTTTCCGGTTCTGGCGCATATGGTTGTCTACTTGTGTGTATACTATTCTTGGTTGGAAATGGATGAAAGCGATGAACATTCAAAGGAGTGAGAGGATGGCAGTTGAATAGTGGTGGAGTGAACTCACTTACAATCAGGGGCGGAGCCAAAAATTTATACAAGGGGGAGCACCTTAATTATAAAAAAAATAAAAAAATAAGTTAACGTACATTATGAAAAACGCAAAACACTATAAACTAATTATTTTACCCACAAAAATTACCCAACAAATTTTTCATCGGTGATTACCAACGGATCGCCCACAAAGGGCTAATGGTTCAGGTAGAATCAGATGTTTTTCAAGGAAATAAATAAATCAAGGTCATGGGTAATCTGGCATTAGTTTGAGTTTCCCACCAACAATTTACTCACCAACTTTTGTAAAGGTTTTGTGACCTTTAGCGACGGATTTCTCAGGGAAAATTTTGAAGTAAAAATATTCAATTTAGCCGTGAAAATAAAGATATCATAAATTTATATCCATGATATTCGACCTTTATAAATTTAACAGAGAGAATCGGACGCTACTTTTTTTGGGTAGAGAAATCGTATGTTTTTTGTGTGTCGATTTTACAATTAAGAGAGGACGGATACTAGTTTTCTGATTTGTCATTTTTATTTGCAGCACCTAAATAATTGGGGAGGAGCAAAGTCCATTAAAATTTAAAATACTAAATATTTGGGTTTATTATTAGTACAAATTACACTAATTAATTTTGTTTTAAAAAACAATTGAGGGGGAGCCAATGCACCTTGTGGTGCTTACATGGCTCCGCCCATGCTTACAATGGCCATGTTTGTTTGTAGGAAAGACATTGTTTGGTTGAAAAATGATAGCAATCACCGACTAAGATAAATATGTGACATGCATATCCTCGACACACGACCAATCAAAGTCACGACATATGATTATTTAATGTTTAACGATGTCAGTTACTTTTTGACATTCATTGCAGGTAATCTCTATAACTAAAGATTAATGATGAAGGATTCTCTTATTAATATGCAAATCATAACTGACAAACAAGATTTATGAGCCTCATCAAAGATACTTGATATCCGCTCCTAATATTAAAGATAGCTCAAAGGACAACGAATGGCTCCATTGTTCAATTGCTCTCAAAAGATATTTTACTTTGTTGGAATTACAAAACACGGTCATTCTTACTAGTGAGAGTTAAGACAAAGAAAGATGTGCATCGATGATATCTTCAATCGTCCGCATTTTTTTTACCATTGAAGGGGTTTTTCACGTCACCAACTTATTGTGTCATTTATTTTTATTTTGTTTCGAATGATACATTAGTCGTTGCCTCGTACGCCAACCATAAATTGTTTTAGTGTATTTTTTTGGTAAAAACATATATGAATTATTGTTTAGGCCGGACTCCGATGAGAAGTTGAGTTAGCGTGAGAAGTAGTTATCAACCGTTTGATGCACATTAGGATGAGATGCACCTAGATAAAATGCACCGAGATGCACCGGATCAATTTTCTTATGAAACGTGATTCATTAATGGGTTTGAGATTATAAGTGATCAAGGGTTCAGATCCACTTCTCATGTTTCTCACGTTAACTCAACTTTTTACACGATACTTTGCTTTATTGTATGTTGTGATATGAATGGTTTGTTGAAAAACTTAAATCAGATAAGTTTTATTGGTGTTGTGCAACTCACCAAGCACTATGTACAAGTTCTTGAAGCATAGATATGTGGATTAATATGAACCACATATCTTGGAAGACTTGCATGGGAAATATGGATAACAACTTGCATCCATATGACATCCTCCATTTTTCCCCTATAAATACTTGCATCCATTCCATTCTAAAACACACCAACAAGAAGTTAGAAGTCTTCTTTCTAACTTTCTTCTTCTTCTTCCTTGTTCCCTTTTTGTTGATATATATATATATATATATATATATATATATATATATATCATTGATATATATTTATATATCTTGTTTTGGGGGAACATTTGGTTAGTTGATTTGTTGATCCAAGGATCTCGTAAACACGTTGTAATTTCTCCCGGTTGGTAATATAAATATATCTCTCTCCCTGTGGATGTACACTATCACACTGATAGTGGAACCACGTTAAATATTGTTGTCTCGATTTATTTGCTGTTTCGTTATATTTTATCGTATATTCGATAACTGTTATATTTACGCTTGTGGATCGGTATGAATCAATAGACCAAAATATACAATATTTAGATCTTGTTATTCCGCATTTGTTGTAACGGGTCAGTTGTACGTGATTTATTGTTATCATTTTTGGGACCGTAAATCACTTGAAATACGATTTTGTAACTGCCACCGACCCTTACAATTGGTATCAGAGCTGCTAGATCTAAATTTGTTTTATATTGTATATTTTTAGTCGCACGATAAGTGCTTGTTAAAAATGTCTGTTGATTCAGGAAATCCATTCGCCAGTTCCGTATCCAACTCGGACCCAAATGTTTATCAAAAAGGTTCTTTTAAATTATCGGGGGCCGGGATTAGAATAGAAAAATGGAACGTGGTGGGTGATTTTGGTAAATGGCAGTTTACTACAGCAACAGCACTTAGAAAAAACGATGTTCACCCCGTAGTCTTTGCTCCGGAAGAAATAAATCCGGATATGTCCACCTTAGAAGCTAAGGAAATGGAGGCTTGGGCCTTCACTACCTTACAAATGGCTATGGGTCCAAATGTAATTTCTGAAATCGTTTCTGAAAAGACAGCCGCAGGGATTTGGAAAAGACTTGAGAATCTTTATCTCAAGAAAACTTTGACTAACCGACTGTTATTGATGAGGTAGTGTCTGTTCTTCAAAATGAAGGAAGGAACTACCATTCAGGCCCACATGACTGAATTCGAAGACATCATAATGAAGTTGAAGGCAACAGATTCTATTTTTGCCACAGATAATGAGGCACTCGTTTTGATTCTGTTGTATTCACTTCCCGAAAAATATTCCCAGTTCTCTAACAGTTTTATTTATGGAAGAGATTCCATATCTTTGTCTGACGTGAAAGCAGGGATGATTTGTGGAGAACAGAGAATTCAGATGAAAATCGGTAACAGTTTGCGGGAGAACAACCACAACAGCCATGGTCTATTTGTCGAAAAAGACCAAGACGATCAGCTCAGGGGAAGAACTCGTGGCCGCTCCCAATCTCGTAAACCTGGTCATCGCGGGAAATCTAAGCAACGTGGTAATTGTAATTATTGTCACAAACCAGGTCATTGGGTCAGAGATTGTCCGAGTTTGAAAAACAAGGACAAGAACAAAGCAGAATCTTCAGCAGTTGCAACCGAACAAGATACAGGCTTCTCAGCAACGATTACTGCACCGCAAGGCGACAAGCGTTGGGTGTTGGATACCGGAGCTTCGTGCCATATGACACCATTTTGGGACTGTTTCACTACTTTCGAGGAGTTCGAAGGTAACCATATTTATATGGGAAACAGTACATCGTGTGTCACTCGGGGCATCGGTTCGGTCAGAATCAAAATGTTTGACGGTACTATTCGAACTTTATCAAATGTTAAATTTGTACCGTCTATGACTCGTTCTTTGATTTCTGTTGGACAACTGTCCAAACTTGGTTGTAAGATTCGAATAGAGAATGGCAGTATGTGCATTTCCAGAGGGAACTTTGTTGTGATGAAAGGTGAGCAGGCAGAAAATAACCTGTTTCATCTGGTAGGCGAAACAGTCAGTTCTGATGCGTGTGTCGCGGATAGTTCGAGAAACTTAGATGCTACCCGTTTGTGGCATCTTAGATTGGGGCACACTTCGGAGAAGAATTTGGAGATTCTGAGCAAGCGGAAACTCATTGCAGTTGACACGCCTACGAGTCTGGACTTTTGTTTAGAATGTGTCTCGGGTAAACAGACGTGTGTTTCTTTTGGTGTTGGAAAACACAACACCAAAGGGATCCTCGATTATGTTCATACCGACGTCTAGGGACCATCTTCGACACAATCCCTCAGTGGAGGTAAGTACTATGTTACTTTTATCGATGATTTTATTGGTGCTGTGCAACTCACCAAGCACTATGTACAAGTTCTTGAAGCATAGATATGTGGATTAATACGAACCACATATCTTGGAAGACTTACATGGGAAATATGGATGACAACTTGCATCCATATGACATCATCCATATGACATCCTCCATTTTTCCCCTATAAATACTTGCATCCATTCCATTCTAAAACACACCAACAAGAAGTTAGAAGTCTTCTTTCTAACTTTCTTCTTCTTCTTCCTTGTTCCCTTTTGTTGATATATATATATATATATATATATATATATATATATATATATATATATATATATATCATTGATATATATTTATATATCTTGTTTTGGGGGAACATTTGGTTAGCTGATTTGTTGATCCAAGGATCTCGTAAACACGTTGTAATTTCTCCCGGTTGGTAATATAATGATCTCTCTCTTCCTGTGGATGTACACTATCACACTGATAGTGGAACCACGTTAAATATTGTTGTCTCGATTTATTTGTTGTTTCGTTATATTTTATCGTATATTCGATAACTGTTATATTTACGCTTGTGGATCGGTATGCATCAATAGACCAAAATATACAATATTTAGATCTTGTTATTCCGCATTTGTTGTAACGGGTCAGTTGCACGTGATTTATTGTTATCATTTTGGGACCGTAAATCACTTGAAATACGATTTTGTAACTGCCACCGACCCTTACATGGTTATGTAGTTTGAAGTGATAATGAGTAGATTTAACAATTTATTGGTGGTCTATGCAGAACTATGTGGTAATTTTACAAAAGATATGAGCGCATGTACCTTTGAATATTTTGGTGTAAAAGGGTCCTCGGATCATCACTTTGGTATCTTTACACATGGGGTTGAATAAAAACAATAAATAAAATTAGAATTTATAATCATCAATTTTTACGATAAAGAATATAACTTTTAATGTATAAAATACAGTTTGTTAATGCATATAATTTAATCCTTATGTGCTCAAAGACACCAACCAATTCGCTTAATAATATTACACAAATCGTTGTGCTTAGTCATACATGTGTCCTATTTTTAAAAGAAGTTGTATGGCGTTGTTTATGGTGGACCCTCTGCTGGTCCAAAATGTCCACGACATTAGAGATAAAAATTGAAAAAATAGACCGTTGAAAAGTGTTTCATGATGTTTGTCTTGATAGTTCATATTGACTCATGAATCAACATTTTTTTAAATATTTTATAATTATTTAAAGTAAACCATTCACATCAATTAATATAAATATATGTTATTGGAAAGGAAAAAAGTGAAATTTTACATCAACAATGTCTTTAAGCAAGTGAACTTTTTTGTTTTCAATGTGTACAATTTAATACAGGAGTAGAGTTGTATATGAGTCGAAATCGTTAAATTTATTATAGTTGGTATGTTTATTTTAAAATTTTACAGTATACATATGATGTCAGGTTTATTTTTAAAATGTCGGGTATATTGTTGAACTTAAAAAACCAAGTTTTTTAAATAAATAGCACAACTTACTTGAAGTTATCGGAATTCTTATCATATAATGAATGCTTTTACAAAGTTAACATAGAAGCAAAAAGATTATGTGCCGTCGGCTTTTAAAATTTTCGTGTCTCCCATTATCCATTCTCATAAACGATAAGTTGCAAAGGAAACTACCTTACCTTACCTTTAAATTGGCATCATTGTCTAATTTCGACATTGGAAGAAAATTATGTTGGATACACATCATGATTCTTCTCCTCCATCTCTTTTTTTTTTTAAATAACATAGAAGCAAAAAGATCATTTGCCTTCGGAAAATAGGATCCTCCTTTGGTCTATTATCCATTCACATGTAGGAAAAGTTGCAAGGAAACTCCACTTTAAATTTACATCATTATCATTTATCAAGTCTCGATTTAAAAGAAAAAATAATCGTTAATTAAATATATTGTTTGAAATATCTAAGCAAGTAAAGTTTACATTTTAATCTGACTTTAAGAGAGATTATTAAATCAAGTGGCGTTGTTTGTTCGTGAGCATTCTTTGTGGAGAGAGATATATGTACCACTACCACAAATATAAACGAACGTAAATGAATATAAATGAACGAACGTTCATGAACGAAACCATTGTTCATGTTTGTTCATTTAACTAAACAAACAAAAAAATAAGTTCATGTTCATTCATTTATTAAATAAACAAACTTCTCGTCAAACAATTCACTGAACGTTCGGTTCTTTTACAACTCTAATGATAATGCTAATATCAATATTAGTTATCAAAGCACTTGCTTTAAATTGTAAATCACATTCAAATGGTTAAGAAATTTGAAATTTTTTGTGATAATTTTTGTTGTAATTTGTCAATCTATTTTAGCAAGTTTTCATAAACTAAAATATTATTAAAAATTAAGTAATAATAACTTTTTTACTATAAGAATTAACTAGATATTGTAATTGATTTTATTTAATAAAATAATATAATAGTAAGGAATATGTTATCTTATTAGAGTAGGTTCAAATACAAAAGTTAAATAACGTGGGAAAGATAATTAAATCGAGTGGCATTATGTGAACGACATTACATATTATTTATATGGGGTTTACATATGTTTCTTCAAATGAAATTTTTCTGTGATTTTTAAATATTTTATTCTTAATTTCTCACGATATTTAATAGTTGTCTGTAATGTTTTCCTCTTAAGGCCATTAGTTGGAGTGCTAAGTGTTGCTTTGGCAATCAAGTTTTTTCTTACATCCGGTGCTACATTTACCGGGTTCTTGACTTTGAGAACAGAGATCCCAGGATGGTTTGGTAAGCAAGCAAGCAGTAATGTAGGTTCATCGTTTTTGTTATATGGTTTAAAATTCTGATATTAAAAATCTATCATTTTGGTATATGATTTTTGGTGGATGAGTTGGAGATGGCAGTTTTTGCAAGGAAGATATAACTACTTGCAATTAGAGAGTTATGCTATATCTATAGTACCCCTGTCGATGATACTTTCCAGCTCGAGGCTAGAAGCTCAGGAGACTGGGGAATGGGTCGAGTAAAGTCCCCTGGGTCGGGAAAAATCACAGGTTTATGAGTGAAAGTTTGAAGGGTGGTAGGGTGACTGGGAAAAAAGTGTGTATCCATTTAGTGTTGGACCATGACCATTGCAATCTTTAACTGTGATTTGATTCGTTTGAATATTTTATTTTTCTATGCCAACCTTGTTATTGTCTCACTTTAACTATAAAAACATTAAATATCTTCTTAAATTACTTCTTAAAATAATTTTTTGAAAACAGAACGAGGATCTAAACATATATTAGAAAGAAAGTGTTCAAGTATAGACGATATGAATTAAACTTGAAGGTTAGTTTTGAAAAAAATAATAGCAGTTTTTTGTAGTTACAAGATCCCGAGCAATACAATACAAAGAGAAACCAAAATTGTTACAACTTACAAGAATTCATTGTCAACAAAATCTAAATTGCAAAATACAATAAAAAATTGTTTGATTTCATTTACGCATCTAAAATACATTACAATTTCTATACATAGCTTTTATATTTAGTATTATTGATAAATCTCTATAATGTCTATTATTTTGCCGATGTGCATCAAAAGACTCTAAACTAATTCATATAAGAAATTAACTCTGCTATACACGATGATGCTATTTTAATCATTCTTACGAACATCGACCTAAGACTTGGGAGCTTCGACTTCCATACTAATAATATCCATCAATATATGATTTCCATCATCAAAATTGAGCGAGTAACTAACGGCTTCGTACTCGAATATCAATGGCTTGGATGATCCATAGATGCTTTTCTTGCTTTTTTCAACCACCTTCTTCAGCAGCTTCCTCCACTTCTTGCTACGACGACGTATACACTATTGTTTACCTGTGTGTACTGTTCTTGGTCGGATACAGATGAAGTCGATGGACATTCAGAGGAGGTAGACAATCTCCCTTGAATGGTAGTAACGGAGTTGAAATCATTTGCAGTGGCCATTTTTGTAGGGGAGAGATGAGTTATTGATTGTTGTGTGTTGTGATGATGAATGAAAATTTAAAGCGAAAAATTGCAGAATTTATAGTTGGTCAAGGGGGACTATTTTGTAATTTTACACATCTATGAATATTTCGTGTAAAGGGGACATTAAATCGTCAACTTGCCATTTACATGCTTAATTTTGTGGTGAAATTGCACTTCAGAAGTGTTATAATCTTATCCATCAAAATTTTAACATTTATTAAATAAAAAAGGAAGGAAAAAAAATCCTTTTGAGTGGACTTTGAGGACCATATGGCCACATAGTCCACCATGACCTATATTCAAAATTATGCTTTAAATTTTAATTATTATAAATTTATAAGTTGTAAAATTTATGTAATATGTGGAGGTTTAAATGAGAACCCCTTCATATTACGAGTGGACCTAGTCCCTGCACATAAGTGGCGCCAAAAATTGCATGCATACCTAATTTAGTATCACATGTGATGGACTGTATGAGTATTACATGTGATTGACTATGGTAAAATAAATTGTTCTTGTGGTTTCGTAAAATTATATGTAATCTCGACATGCTCACCCTCCACAACCACCAAGGTTATTCTAGTTAAAAAAAAATTAAAATAAACCAACTTGCTTTTTTAAATGAACCAACATTTATTTTCAAGTTCTCTTTATGATTACGATACAAATTAAAACTCTTATCCTTAAACGTCTAATTTTATAAAAGAATATGGAAGCAAAAAGGTTTTTGGTCTTCGTCTTTTTTTTTCAGGACCTTTTTGTCGCCCAATCCATTCTCATCGCACGAAGTTTCAAAGAAAACTACATTTTGAATTTATCTACTTCTATAAATAAAAAGAACATAGAACCAAATACGTCATTAGTCTTCGGCTTCTAGGAAATTTGTTTGACCCATTATCCATTCACATACATCAGCATTGCAAATGAAGTTGTGCTTCAAGTTTACAATTTCATTATCTGGTTTGATATCGAAAGAAAAATAGATTGGTGGACAAATATCTTGTATGTAATATTTTGGAGTCTATAGACCATATCTTAATTCATTTTCTTTAGAGTTGGATTATGGTTGGTGTTCTAATAATCAAACATTCGAGAATTATTTTATTTGTAGTTATGCAATGCCCAATTCATGGTTGGCAGGTCCTTTGAACAAGGTCTGATCGTGCGTATCACGCCTACTTTCTAAACGATGCCAAATGTTAGAAATAAATATACATATATATATATATATATATATATATAGGGGTTGTTTTATTTGCAACCCTTAAAAAGGTTGCAAACCTTGCAACCCACATCTTAACCGTCGGATTCATAATAGGCGGTTAAAATAGATATGGGGCCCAATATTTTTAATTAAAAAAAACAGAAAAATAAAAATAAAATAACCGTCGATCATGAATCCAACGGTTAAGATGTGGGTTGCAAGGGTTGCAACATTTTTTCAGGGTTGCAAAATATCCTTCCACTATATATATATATATACACACATGCGCGCACACACGATCTCCATCATTTTTACACTCCCTCTAATATCCATGATGTCATAAATCCGCATTAACAAGCCCATAATTGATTCACATGAACAAATAAAACCTACTTAAATTAAGAAAACAAATGCTAATTTTGGTGGACATATATGTCCCGACCAACTTGTGTACCAGAAATGTGAGTTTCAGCAACGCACCTTTAGCGATGAAATACTTCATCCATAAGCTATAGCGACGACATATCGTCTCTATAAATCGTTTCTGAGGATAATTGGACTTTTAGCGACAACAAAAGTCGTTGCTAAAAACGTTGTTTCTTGTGGCACCTCGACAACTAATTTCATGGGACCATAGAGTTAGGAGTCGAGTGAACCCTCCACTGGCTTTAGGGGGGACTTGAACCGGTAACATATAGGGAGTAAATCCAAGGTACGACTCAGGGTTTAACAAAAGCTAACTTCAATATTGACAACGACACCATTTTGATTGATCTTACAAAGCATTCTTTTAAAACTTGAAGAGCATCATTATTGTTTATGCCAAAAATCTCCCAATGAAAATTTAAGGTAAATGTGGAGCTTGATCCAACCAAAGAAAGTAGCCTTAATAATCGTACGACACTAATAAAAATGAAATAAACGAGACAAGGGAATTGGTGACGCGGAAAACCCCAAAAATGGGTAAAAACCGCGGACGAGTATGAGTCGTCGTGCACTATGAACGTCAATCAGGGACGTCGTCCTTTAGAACAAGTGTTACAAATGAAATGTAATGTAAAATAGTACAATAAAGTAAAGTCGGTCGTGCGTCGTGTGTAATTAGTCTTCAGTCGTGAGTCGTGCGTCGTACGACAAACAGCAGAATACTTTACGAACTTCGAGAGAGATTGAGCAAGCTTGAGAGTATAATCTGTAAGCTTCTAAGGTATGAGAATCAGATGTCCGAATGTGAAGTTCAATATTCATATTTATACTCCAATTGTCAATTATCAAGTCTTGAATGCGTATCTTCAATAAAGTAGCCGTTTTGTCATTGATGATAGCGTCCGTTATGTCTGTTGCTATTGATGATGACTTCCGTTATAATGAATGTCTTTGAATCCTGCATTAAACATGATATAAAATATGTTGTAGTTTTAGTAACTGAAATCCTGTCGTAAGACTAACTTCATCGGACGAATATCTGTTCATTTAATCAAGGTCGCCTCAAAGGAAGGGTGTCAATTGTATCTGGTTGTACGACAATAGTCTATTGGAATTTTTACCTAAACAGTTTGTCTCCAAATTTAAAATTCAAGCGGCAACTTTGTGAAATTTAAATTTTAAAATCATGACACGTGTTATAAAAGAAACGCGGGTAGTTCGAATAGAACCAAATCGGTTCATTTCCAACTAAATAATGACGTCACTTCCAACGGAATACGCAATTTGACAGCCAGTGAAGGACAGGTGTCATGCATTCGAGGGATGCACTCAAGTGGTTCGTCTGGCACGGATGACACGTGTCAATTGACGATTGGCGATTCGATTGCTTGGCGATTCAGTTTCCAATTTACAGTATAAATAGAGATTATCCTAACCTTTTCCTTTTTTACGCTTACCTTTTTAAAGAACACGCATCTCCGGCGAGATTTACTTTCCGAGCGACCAGAATCCCTTCCATTCTAAATTCGAGGTTTAGAACACTATTTAAGGTACAACTTTCGTTCTTCCTTCTGTGTCGATTTATGCATAAGAAATCCATAGCTAGAAAACCTAGGAAAGCTTGGGATATTCTTAGCTACTGGCGTGCAACCCTAAATATCCCGGACTTCCAGATGTCGGGCGAACCTGTGAGCTTATTTAGGGAGGAAGAACATATAGATTACTTTAAGAGTTTGGCTAAGCTTCCAGACGAGATAAATTTAGTGTCGTCGGAAGATTTAAAGCCAGATGAAGTTCTGAAGGGATATTGTGTTCTATATGAATATCCCTTTAAGATAGGTTTTTCTTGGCCCTTTAGCCCTTTGGTCAGGGCATTTTTAGATGCATTTGACCTGACGCCTGGACAATTAATACCTCAATTTTGGCGGATTGTCCAGGTGATCGATCGTCTTACGGCTGAATGGGAGGTACCGTTCAATGTGAACGACCTCTTGACAGCCTATAGTGTTCGACCAGACAATTATCATAGGTATAATCTATTTCCTCGTTCAAAGGGGGATAATGTACTGATACTTAACACCGCGGTGAATGATCGTGGGTGGAAACGTCAGTATGTTTTCCTTCAAGTGGCGTCTGTAAATGACGAAGACAGCCAATGGTTGTCGTCAGGCTGGAACGAATCGAGTAGGTTTATTGTTTTTGTCGTGTGTTTTTGTCGTGCGTTTTTGTCGTGCGTTTATTCTGACGTCTTTCTTTGTTTGACAGTGATCGACTTCAGCAGAGTGAAGCCAAGGAGAGATTCTCTCGACAAGGTTCAGAGAATCTTAGATAGAAGTATTACTGATCGCTCGTTTTCCGCTCGATCGAACGACGAAGGAGACGAGGCCGTTTTTGTAGCTGAGGTTACGCCTGCTGAGGGTTCTCGTCGAGGAGAAGAGAAGGAAGAAGAGAAAAGAGAAGAAGAAAGGGAAGAAGAAAGAGAAGAAGAGATGACTGGTATGTCTTTCGACAATTTTTTATATTGTATATCGTACGTAATTTTATTTTTTAACTTGTTTTCTTTTTTCAGAGGACGCAGCTGTAAAGTCGGCTGCCGCTAAGCGAGCCGAGCAACTGGAGCTCGCTCGTCAAGGGAGGGAGAAAGCGAGGAAAATATCTGCCCCTTCCATGGGGGTAGATCCAAGATGTGTTCGAGGCAAGCCTCGGTCTTCGCCCAAGAAGACGGGCGATGTCACTCTGTCGTCCCTTTCAGAGGCGACACTAGCGAAGGACACCGTTGCTGGGGTCGAGCTTGGAGGCTCAACCAAGGTGACGAAGGATGCCCCATCAACGAGGGTGTCGGGCGTTGAGAAGCCCACTGTCGCCCCTTCTTCTTCCTCTAGAGATGAGAGGAAGAATAAGGAAAAAGTGGGAGAGATGACATTCAGAGCCACTCTCCCAGCTGACTTTATGGCGAATGACGTTCTCGAAAGAGGCGTCATTTTCCCTCACTTGGCAAAATTCCTTCTCCCGACTTTTTACGATCGGTACAAGGAATCTCGGGTTGAGGACACGGGGGCACATGCTGCTGGCCTCTCTTTCATGGTAAGTTTTTTCTTTTGAATCTTTTTCACTGCTCGTGTTTTTGTTACTAATTCTTTTCCTTTTGTCGTGCAGGCTTTCCAAGCTTGTCTGAGCTTCTATGCTCAGACAGAAGGTCTTCGATCGTCCTTTCCTGACGTCAAGAAAAGGGCTGACGAGGCTCTTGAAAGAGAGAAGGTCGCCTTGGAGTTGGTCGAGGCTGAAAAGACGAAGGTCGAGGGCCTTAAAACTGAACTCACCGATGCTCGAAGTCTACTAGAGATTTCGAATCGTGAGAAGATCAAGTTCAGGGACCAACTTCTTGAGCTGGAGGCGTTGTCGACTAAGTTGGAGGTCGAAAAGATTAAAGCTGTCACCACTGCTGCTGCTTCTGCTGACGAGATCGCGACTCTGAAGAAGAGGGTCGAAGATCTGGAGGGCGACGTTAAAGACTTGGAGGTGGAGAATAAGCAAATCGAGGCTTTCTCCCGCCTCACGGCCCGAGCTGCTTTAATGAGGCGTCACTTGAAGGGGAAGGATCCTATGGCGTCGGCCTCCGAAGAACTCAAAACTTACCTCGACACTGTCGGGACTGAGAGGGACTTGGATGAAAACGACGATTTGTAAGAGGGTGACGTCGTAGAAGAAGTGGTAGCAGAGGAGACTGTTGTCGTTCATGGACAACCCGACGTTACTCCTTCTTGAATTCCTTTTGAACCTACTACCTAGAGGTCGGCTGTCTGTGGTCGTCCTTTATATTTGTAACTTTGACATCTAATGAAAAAAGTCTCTTTTGCATATCGATGTTTATTCTTTGTTCTTATAATTAGTCGTACGTCAAATAATTTAAGTAGATGGATAACTACATCATATCAAACATTCGATCATACTATCACTTAAAAAGAAATAAATTAAAACTTTCGATCGACCTTGGGTAATTTGTAATAATGGTTCTTGGTTCTAAGTATTGAATATCAAGTGCAGAATTTAACCTTTGTCACCCTTTAAGATCGAACATATATGTGTGATCACATAAGTTTTACTCGATACAAAGATTTTTTAAATAAGTCGTGCGTCCCTGCGAAAAACAACATTAGTGGGGTGGTCGTTGGTTTGACCAACGACCCTTCGATGCTTAAGTCAGTAATCTTTCTTAAAAAATAATCGAAGGAAATAAATATAAAATTTAAAAGAAGTACCTTTTTAAATGAACTGCATTCCAGCTTCGTGGGATATCTCGACCGTCGAGGGTTTGAATTTTATAAGCACCCTTACCCACGACACTAGAGATTTGATAAGGGCCTTCCCACTTAGTGGAAAGTTTACCTGCATTGTGCTCTTGAGTGTTTTGAAACACTCGACGTAGGACGTAGTCACCTTCTTGAAAGACTTTACTTGAACATTTTTATTGAAATGTCGCTCGACCGTTTGTTTTTGTGACGCCATGCGAATGTGAGCAGCTTCTCGAAGTTCCTCTAGGGCATCAAGGTTATAACTTAGGTCGACTAAGTTATGTTCAACGGACGTATTCCTTGAAGTTGGAAGTCGTACTTCAATAGGTAACACAGTTTCACATCAATAGACTAAGGAAAAGGGAGTTTGTCCTGTGGACGTACGAGGTGTCGTACGATTAGCCCATAGAACGGAAGGCAATTCTTCCACCCATTTCCCTTTGGAGGCTTTGAGTCGTTTCTTGATTGAATTGATGATAGTTTTATTACTCGACTCGGCTAAACCATTCCAATGTGGATATCGAGGCGTCGATGTTACCAACTTGATGTTTCTTTCTTCACAAAATCTTCGCGTTCGATCACTGATGAATTGTGCCCCTTTGTCGCACGTTATTTCAGATGGAATTACAAACCTACAAATAATGTTAGTTTGGATAAAAGAAACGACTTCTTTGTCCCGAACCTGAGAGAAAGCCGCTGCTTCGACCCACTTAGAAAAATAATCTGTTAAAACTAAAAGAAATACTTTTTGCCCAGGGGCAGGTGGTAGTTTTCCAACAATGTCCATTCCCCATTTCATAAAGGGCCATGGGATCAAAGTCGAGTGTAAGGGTTCAGAGGGTTTATGAGACATACCTGCGTGTTTTTGACATGCGTCGCACAACTGTACATACCTGATCGCATCTTGCCTTAATGTAGGCCAATAGTAACCTTGTCGTGATATCCGGTTGGCTAGACTGCGACTTCCTGAGTGATTTCCACATTCACCGTCGTGCATATCTTGAAGGATTTTCTGGACTTGCATCTTGTTGGTGATACATCGCAAATTCAGACCAGTCGATGATCTTCTATATAATTGTCCTCTGATCATAACATACCTTGATGCTTTAAATCTAACCTTTTTGGCTTCCAGTTTGTCATCAGGCAGTTGATCGTTTTCCAAATAATTTTTAATATCATCCGACCAGGAACTTTCTTCCTCAATTGGTGCGACCATAATATTTCCGTCGTCTTTGATTGTTGGTGTTGCAAGATGGACTATTGGGATATTGTCGAATGTCGTTTGATTAAGTGCTGACCCCAAATTGGCTAGTGCATCGGCTTGAATGTTCTGATCTCTTGGTATCTGCTCGATTACAAAGCGACTAAACTTCTTTGCTTCTTCTTTAACTATTTTATAATAAGCAATCATTCTTGAATCTTTTGCTACAAATTCTCCATTAACTTGGTTAACTACTAGGAACGAGTCACTCCGGACATGCAAATGTGTTGCCCCCATGTCGTGAGCAATTTTGATTCCTGCAATTAGTGCTTCATATTCTGCCTCATTATTTGTTTCTTTGAAATCGCACCGTATAGAGTATACTATTTTGCCCCCTTGTGGGGACTGTAGGACGACACCCAGGCCTGTTCCTCGTATGTTCGACGAACCATCAACATCGAGCGTCCAAGTGGTGTCGTGCAAAGTCTCCACAATTAACTCGTTGGACGTCATCGCTTCATCTATTTCTGGACTGAAATCTGTAACAAAATCTGCCAAGACCTGTGATTTGATCGCCGTCTTGGGCTTGAAATCCAGATCATAATTACTGAGGTGGATGCTCCATTTAGCTAGTCGTCCTGTTAATTCAGGTTTTCTTAACACAAACTTTAGTGGAAAGTTAGTTATCACGGTTATAGGATGCAATTCAAAATAATGTCGTAGTTTCTTAGCAGCCATTACTAACGAAAGCAAAAGTTTTTCTATAGATGAATACCTGGTTTCAGCATGTAGTAGAGTTTTACTTACATAATAGATTGGCAATTGTCGTCCGTCGGTTTCTCGTATAAGGACTGCACTTACCGAATTATTGCTGACGGCTAGATAGAGTTGAAGAGCTTCACCTTTCTCAGGTTTAGAGAGGAAAGGAGGTGACGACATGTATTTCTTGAGTTGTTGCAACACATCTTCGTGCTTATCAGTCCACTCGAATCCTTTATTTTTTTCGCAAAACATTGTAAAATAGATGACATCTATCGGACGACCGAGAGATGAATCGGTTCAATGCTGCTATACGCCCTGTTAAACGTTGGACTTCTTTAAAATTTCTGGGCGATTTTAGCTCGACAATTGCTTTGATTTGATCTGGGTTAGCTTCGATTCCTCGTCGTGTGACCATATAACCGAGAAATTTACCAGCTCGAACTCCAAAAGAACATTTTGTCGGATTCAACTTCATTTTGTATTCACGCAAAATATCAAACGACTGCTTTAAATGTCCTATATGATCGTCCGTATGCTTTGATTTGACAAGCATGTCGTCGATGTATACCTCCATAATGTCGCCCAAATGCTCTTTGAACATCATATTCACCAATCGTTGGTACGTCGAACCTGCATTCTTAAGACCAAAAGGCATTACTTTATAACAATAAATACCTTTATCTGTCATGAAGGCTGTTTTTTCCTGGTCGTCAGGATGCATCAATATCTGATTATATCCAGAATATGCGTCTATAAAAGTAAGTAATTCATGTCCAGCTGTAGCGTCGACCATAGAATCGATGTGTAGCAATGGAAATGGATCTTTTGGACAAGCCTTGTTAAGGTCTGTGAAATCAATGCAGACTCTCCATTTGCCATTTTTCTTTTGGACGACAACAACGTTGGCGAGCCAATCTGGATACTTGACTTCTCGTATTTTTCCTGTTTTGAGTAAGTTATCAACTTCGTCATTGATAACTTTATTTCTTTCAGGAGCAAATTTTCGTCTTTTCTGCTGAACAGGCTTGAACGAGGGATCAATGTTGAGTTTATGAGAAATAATACTTGGATCGATGCCCACCATGTCTTCGTGCGTCCATGCAAAACAATCATTGTGATCCTGCAAAAAAGATATTAATTTCTTTTTAAAAGAAGGGTCGAGCGTCGAACCTATGTAAACCATCTGGTCAGGCTTAGGACGACAGCTTCCAAGCGATAGTCGTCGTTAGTCCCAGGAACGTTCTGGTTCTGTAATTGCTATATTGTCTGCTTCGGGGGCTTCAAAGAGACTTTGTAACATTCTCTAGCAACTTTTCTTTCGCCTTTGATCTCCTGTACCCCCCATTGCGTGGGGAATTTCAAGATTTGATGGTTCGTCGAAGGTACAACTTTCATATCATGGATCCATGGTCGCCCAAGAATGACGTTATAAGCTGATGAACTGTCGACGACGTTGAACTTCGTCTGTCTGTTGATTCCTTTAGCATATACTGGTAATGTGATTTCCCCCATGGTGCTTGTTGCTCCTCCGTTAAATCCAACGAGTGTAGTCGAACGTCGTGTAATCTCGGATTTGTCGATTCCCATTGCTTTCACTGCATCAAAAAAGATAATGTTAGCTGAACTACCTCCGTCGACGAATATCCTCTTTGTCAAACAATTTCCAATGCTCAATTGGATAATTAGTCCGTCATGATGTTTCTGATGTACGTCGTCGAGGTCTGCTTGATCGAACGTCAAGGGCATATCTTCTAATTCTGTGTCCTCCTTGGGTCTTGCCTCCTTTGGAATTGGTCGATCATCGGGACCACGACTAGCATGTCTCTTAGCAGCTGAATATGTGGTCCCACAGATATCAGAGCCTCCGGTGATACAATTAATCACCTTGGCATGCTCTGGAGATGTGGGACGCACATCCTTCTTTTCCGTCAATTCTTTTAAATAACCTTTAGAGTTAAGCCAGGACAGCTCTTTCTTTAAGACGATGCAATCATCCGTTATATGACCGAAGTCATTATGGAAATCACACCATTTAGTTTTATCTTTCTTGTCACTATCTTTATCGCTTTTCTTCGGCCATCGAACGTTTTGTTGAAGCTGTTTCAGGGATGAGACGACGTCCTTGGCTGATCCAGGAATGCCATAAGATGACATCTTAGGATACTGGACAGATTTGGAAGTCGTCGGCCCTTTCTTTTCAAATCTGACATTTGAGATCTGCTTGCCATGCTCTGATCGATTGGTCGACTTTGGTTTGAAATCTGGCTTTTTAACACCTAGACTTTTCCGGTCACCTGAGTGTTTATTTTTGAAAGCGAGGTCATCTTCGACCCTCATGTGAGCAAGCGTCCTCGCTCGTACGTCTTTAAAGGTTTCTGGAGGATACTTCGTAAGGTCGAGATATAACCCTGAACTATCGTCCAGACCTCGTTTGTACGCTTCAATTGCTGTTTTCACGTCGCAATTTCGGATACTAATCATTTCCGCGTTGAACCGGTTAAAGTAGTCTCGGATGGACTCTCCATTCTTTTGTACGACATAGTAAATGTCGCTCGTTTGTTTTTCCATTTTTCGGCTGCTAGCGAATTGTTGAGTGAATTGATTCACCAACTCTGCAAAAGACCCAATAGTTTTAGGTTTGAGATTAATCAACCATTGTAAAGCTGCTCCGGTCAAGGTCGCTCCAAAACTTTTGCACATGCAGACTTCTTGAAATTGGTACGGTATCGAGACAGTCCACATAAGTTGTTTGTATTGGGCGACATGTTCTGTTGGATCAGTGACGCCTGAATATTTTGGAGTGAAGGTCGGGATGCTGTATTTCTTTGGAACGTCTACTAACGCGATTTCATCAATGAACGGTGACGCCTGAAATCCTGTACGTGGCTCGACATCAACTGGAACTGCTGCCCCCGGCAATTTGGCCAACATCGATAAGACACGCTCATTCTGTTCCTCCAAAAGCTTTAATCTATGTGCAACGGGATCTAATGGAACACCACTTGGAACACCTAATGGAACATAACCTGATCCATTAAAGTTAGTCTGCTGTGAGGCATCAGAGGCATATCCATTGAATGGAATAGAGGCCGTAGGCATGGTTGGAATTACGAAGGTTGCAGGATTAATTGATGGTGGACGAGGATAATTTGGTAATGGAGGGGACACATTCCAAGCACCAACGTAAGTATTAGTAGTCCCCGTCGCATTGTTTCCATTCTGATTTCTTAGATGCTCGATGGTTTCAGCTGCTTGTCGAGCCTGAGCTGTTACGTCGTCGATACGAGCACGGGCAGCGGTCAGCTCCATGTTCATTTGAGCCACGGCATGATCTTGTGTTCCTTGGAATGACATTATCCTGAATAACTAAAAAAAGAGAATACTCGAAGGAAAACGTTAGCACGTCGTAAGATTACCAAAGATTTTCTTTGGATGGGGCCCCACGGTGGGCGCCAAACTGTTTATGCCAAAAATCTCCCAATGAAAATTTAAGGTAAATGTGGAGCTTGATCCAACCGAAGAAAGTAGCCTTAATAATCGTACGACAATAATAAAAATGAAATAAACGAGACAAGGGAATTGGTGACGCGGAAAACCCCAAAAATGGGTAAAAACCGCGGACGAGTATGAGTCGTCGTGCACTATGAACGTCAATCAGGGATGTCGTCCTTTAGAACAAGTGTTACAAATGAAATGTAATGTAAAATAGTACAATAAAGTAAAGTCGGTCGTGCGTCGTGTGTAATTAGTCTTCAGTCGTGCGTCGTACGACAAACAGCAGAATACTTTAAGAACTTCGAGAGAGATTGAGCAAGCTTGAGAGTATAATCTGTAAGCTTCTAAGGTATGAGAATCAGATGTCCGAATGTGAAGTTCAATATTCATATTTATACTCCAATTGTCAATTATCAAGTCTTGAATGCGTATCTTCAATAAAGTAGCCGTTTTGTCATTGATGACAGCGTCCGTTATGTCTGTTGCTATTGATGATGACTTCCGTTATAATGAATGTCTTTGAATCCTGCAGTAAACATGATATAAAATATGTTGTAGTTTTAGTAACTGAAATCCTGTCGTACGACTAACTTCATCGGACGAATATTTGTTCATTTAATCAAGGTCACCTCAAAGGAAGGGCGTCAATTGTATCTGGTCGTACAACAATAGTCTATTGGAATTTTTACCTAAACAATTTTCCATCGAGATAATACTCATCGTGATAAAATTGATCAAATATATGATGATAAAATTGGTGATAAATTCTATATCGAATTAGTGATAATAAATTAATGAAAACAAAGACTATAAATTCAATGTATCTCTACTTCGTTCATCTTCATTAAAAAAAACAAAGCTTTGAAACAATTAGAGAGTTTATCTTCGATCAAATATAGATTGGAGATTAAAGTATCGCGTTCATTTTTTTCATGCGTTTAAACTTACTCATGTCTTAGTTTTTTTAAGAAGTTGCATATCATTGCTTACGGAGGACTCTTAACTGCTACAAATGTCTACATCATTAGATATAAGAATTGAGAAAGATATGCTCTTGAAAGGTCGTTTCATGATGTTTGTCTGGTTGTTCGTATATATTTTTCTTCTATTTCATGCTCGATAACTCATGAAATGAACAATTTTTATTATTCGATATTATCATAATCAGTACAAGTAATCCATTGACATAATATATATATATATATATATATATATATATATATATATATATATATATATATATATATATATATATATATATTATGCGCATTGGAAGAGACTAAAACTTTACATTAGCGATATCTTTGAACTTGTAAATTCTTTTCCTTTTCTGAATACGTAAAATATATAGTAGAGTTGTATACAAGTTGAATTCGTTAAATTCTCCATTTTAAAGGTGGTATAATGTTGATCAATATGAAATACAATGTTTTTTTAATAAATAGCACAACTTTCTTGAAGTTTTCTTTTTTATTATAATGAATGTCTAAATTATTATCTTATAACATTTGCTTTTACAAAAATTACAAATAAGCAAAAAGATTATTTGCCATTTGATTTTAAGATCTTCGAGTCTTCCACTATCCATTCTTATAAATAAAAAGTTGCACGTGAAACTAGTAACTACATTTTTGATTTACATCGTTGTCTAGTCTTAACATCAAAAGAAAATTTGTGTTGGATACACGTCATGATTCTTCCCCTATAATGTATCGTTTTAAAAAATCAACATAAAAGCAAAAATGTCATTTGCATTCGGAAATTAGGATATTTGTTTTGCCTATTATCCATTCACATGCACAAAAAGTTACAAGCAAATTACGAGACTTTAAATTTACGTCATTATCAAATCTTGATATTGAAAGAAAATTTAATTCTTAGAAAAATATTTTGTTTGAAATATCTAAAAAAGTAAAGTTTAATATTTTAATTCGACTTCCAATAATTAAGTTGACTGATTGTCGTCCTCTCCATGATGTCGACAAATTGCTGGAGAATTAAGATGGTACCATCAATGAGTTGTGGTAGTGCTAGTCGGGTGAGGCCAACTCTAACTTGATGCAGAGCAAATCACGAACTTGTTCATGGATCAATGGGATAAACTCGTAAAAGCAAACAAAGTGGAAAGAATCCCAATGAATCAAAGAGATAAAAGCAAATGAACCAGAAAGAAATCCAACTCAAAAGGGCCATAACATTCAGTTCGTCTGGAGTTACATATCCATCAAGATCTCCATGGGACCAAACTTCTTCATCTAGGGCTCCGAATCTGACTTCAATGATTTCTATGTTACTTTCGACTTTTATTTTATTATATTTAATAAGCATATCGTGTGAAATCAATAGTTTCTAATTTTCAAGCCTTTATTTATAATAACATCAATATTATATAATTCTCGAATTTTGAATTTAAAATTTAGCCAACTACCATAACTAATTCCACCTATATTATACATCTTAATAATCCTTTAAAGATCATCGAATAACATTAATGTTTTTTTCTCATAATTAGATTTCATTTTGCCATAGTGACCCATCAAATATTAATTTTTTAATTTTTAGTTTTCTATATTTAATATTTTATAAACCTATACTTTTTTTGTCACTGATGATAGGATGGAAGTTTGAGGGGAAGATCTTGTAGGTTGAAGAGGGAGGGCTTTTTGGTAATTCTATAGTGGTTAGGTGACGGAGAAAAGAGTGTGTATCCATTTGGTTTGTGTGGGCCATGACCTTTGCTATCTTTAAATTCTGATTTGCATGATTCGCTGAATATACCTTTTCCACACACAACCTTTAATTGTTATTTTCTTACTATCACTTTGTAATGGTTTATAAACCTAATAAATTGAACAAAGTTACAAACCAGTTTTATGTGTTAATTTAAGTATAAAAATGCAGTATCATACAATGTTGTTTCATAGGCCAAATGTTCATAATTGTTTTTTGTGTAGGAAAAAACAGTCATGCACGTTAGACATATGAAACAATATTTTTAGACGTTTTGTTTCATATATGAAGCAACACGTCAACAATGGTTTGTTAGTTAGTATGAATTGTTGGGTTTGTAAAAAAAAAGACTCTCGAAAAAAGAAACAAGAATTGTTACGAGAGTCCATCATCAACAAAAGGGTAAATTACAAAGTAAAGAAATTGTTAGATTTCATATGCACATATAAAATACATATGGACAATTTTTACATCTACCTTTCATAAATCAAGCTAGTATCCAAAGACTCTAAATTGATTCATATAAGAAACTAACTCTGTTGTACACAATGATGCTAACTTAATCGATCTTACGACCATTGACCTATATAAAACTTGAGAGCTTCCATATTTGTACTAATAATATTCATCACTATGATTTCCTTCATCAAAATTCAGCGAGTAACTAATGGCATCGTATCCGAAGATCAACGGTTTCGATGATCCAAAAATGCTTTTCTTGCCTTCTTTAACCACCTTCTTCAGCATCTTCCTCCACTTTCGGCTTCGACGTACACTGCTGGTTGCTTGTGTGTACTGCTCTTGGTCGGAGACGGATGAAATCGTTGAACATTCGGAGGATGTAGATAATCTTCCTTCAATGGTGGTGGTGGAGTTGAAGTCAATTGCAGAGGCCATTTTTCAAGAGAGAGAATGAGTTGTTTGTTATGATAATGAATGGAAGTTTATAGCCATAAAGTGTTGATTTTATAGATGGTTGATGGAGGACTATTTGGTAAATTTTACATTAATTATGAGATCATGTAACTTTAAATATTTCGTGTAAAGGAATCGTTAAATCGTCACCTTACCATCTTTACACATGCTTTTGTGGGTCTCACAACTTTTAAATCCATGTCTCTTTGTCTATATGTTATTCATCGGTTGGGTTGATGTGAGATCAGGTTGTTATTGTGAGATCCGTGAGATCACAAAATAACATTGAAACTTCACAGTTAAATATTGTGAAGGTTAAAAAAAATCAAGCCTTCACAGCGAAAACACTGTGAAGGTTTACTTTCATGGTGTTTGTGTGTGAATGTTTAGTGTTATGCATTTAGTCTTACGGGTTTTACAAAAACAGTTTGGTCTCACATGATCCCTCTTATTCATATTAAAACATTTTATTCTAAACATGTTTTAAAAGAAAACAAAATATACGAATTTTTACAAAATATGATGATTGTTTAGGTTTTGTTGAGTATAACTAATTGTTTTGTAGAAATTGAAATCCTATTTTGAAAAAACAAAATTGATTTATAAAAATTCAGTAAACGGTATGTACTTTTTTTGTTTTCAACATGTATCTTTGTCGAAAGGACCATTAAAAACTTAAAAACACTTTATGACTTGCTTGTTGTTAGCTAAAGTGGTTTGGATGGCGAATGTATACGTCGATCGACCTAATTGACTAAAGTGGGATATATATATATATATAAAAGGGGTCAATTTCTTAAAAAAACTTTCTAATTAGATTTATCTTATACCATTGAAAATTGGTAAAAAAAAAAGTAGAATATAATATATTTTAAAATATCATCTCTCCTCTCTAGCTCCTCTTTCCTATTTTCTCTCTTCTCTATCTTCTTTCCTCTCTCCCCTCTCATGTAACATACACGCACACACAAAATTGAATATGCACTTAAGGTGAACATATTGTGAACACTTCCCTAACAATACTATTGTAGTTTGTGAACATACTGTGAATACACTACAAATCTACAAGATTTGATATAGCTTGTGAACGCTAAATAAACTAACAAAATTGTTAGTCCCACAATAGAAATGGCAATCACACAAGTATTGTAGAAGGGGAGGGGGGGTTGAATTAAATACCCACAAAAACTACTTAATTTTAATTCGTATTGGTTTCTCGAACTAAGAATTACACTTAGAAAACAAGATTGTTACAGAGAAAAACAAATTAAATTTATCCTAACAATCTTTCCCAAAGAAGAAATGAAACTTGAAATACACAAAGTTCAAATCAATGTAAGTTCTAAAAGAGAATAAGGAGATGCCTATTTCTGCTTGATTATTTAGTAAATTCTTGAAAGTGTAACCTTGCATGGGAAGGGTCTTCAGCTTTAAATACTACATTATGCATTAAATGCATGGGACACATGTTACTTTCGGATTGAAGCACACTGTAGCACCCAGATTTTTGGTATGTCCTCATGATGTGTTTTACTTTTCCTCACACATTAAATTAAGGATATTTGGCTTATTTTCAACATCTTAGAGCATCTCCAACAGCTTCCTCAAATTTTTTCCAAAATGGAGAATCAAAAGTTAAAATCTCCAAGAAAATTTACATCCATCTCCAACAGATTCCCCATTTTGGAGATAAATCATTTCATTTCAAAGTTTCTCATTGGTGGGAAATAATAAAATATAATTTATCTCTCTTGGTAATCATTTTTGGGGATATCTCCAAATTTAGAGAAAATTACACTGTCTCTCCTATTTTCTCCATTTTGGAGAAAGTTTTGGAGAATCCGTTGGAGCCAAAAATTGCTCAAAATCTCCATTTTCTCAATTTTGGAGAAGCTATTGGAGATACTCTTAGAATTAATTGTATGGCATGAAGTAGATTTCCTTTGGTATCGTGATTCGTCGAGAAGTTGGCCACACCAAAAGTCAGACCCCGGTACAGGGCTGACGATTGTGCCCGCGACTCTGACACCCTGTCACTATCGCAGGACACTGTCGCATAGGATGTACCGAGAGCTCGGGCTTGGCGACGATTGTGACACCCTGTCACTATCGCGGGACACTCTCGCTTGAGTTGTACCGCGCGGTGGGCTGGGGCTCGCGACCTTGCCAGTGATTGTGACAACTGTCACAATCGTCGAGCACTCTAGAGGTCGGGCCCAGATCATTTAATACCCCATATCCGACTTTTTGCTTCATTTCTCAACTTAGAGCTTCCTTGGGTGCGCTTTTCTGAATGCAAAAAGGTAGGTTTTTTCACTCTTCATTCAATTCTTCTAAGAGGAATCATTATAGAGCATTTATGTGGTTGATATAGGTGATTGGCATTGATTAAGAAATCCCAAGTGCGTAAAGATTCAAGCTCATCCTTTTCTCACTCTCAAGTTTCCTCATCATCTAGGTTTGCATACAAAATCTTGTAAGGTGAGTTCATACACTTTCTTTTAACTTCATACATGTCAATATCCTTGTGTTTTGAACCCTTACACCGAGTCAAACCCATGTGATTTTGGTTTAACAAATCTTGACTTAAAATCTAATTTTGGGGATTTTAGGGTTTGGTTCAATAAATGTATTTTTAAGGAAGGTGAAATGGGATTTATGAACATTGGTGTTTCTCACCAACATTGTTATCATTATTTTGTGATTATAGGGTTTGATGATTCTAAGCTAAACTAGGGTTTTGAAGGGAACTAATATTTTGATGCCAAAGTTTATGAGCTTGTGTTATATTGTTGCTAACAAGGTTTGAGATGGTATTTAATGGTTTATGGTGCTAGGGGATTTCTCCACCGAGATTGTGGGATTCAAGGCACCAAAGACATGATTTGGTTACGGATGTAATTTGGTGCCAAACCCGTCATATTATTTAATTTAGTGTGGTGTATTTGTTTGAGTCTTGGTTTTGGTCTTAGTGCAATGGATCCGTAGGCACGGTGGTCTTGATGTCTTGAGTTTGGACATTGAGCCACTAGTTTGGCACAAAATAGACATCGAGTCACCATGGTAAGTAAGGTGTGGGCCTATATGGTTGGGCATCGTTCCATGGGCAGTAAGATGTAATTACTTGGTGCATAAGTTCCCATTTTGGAACTTTCGAGAATAGACCTAGAGGGGTTGACTTAGTGTTTTTCTTGAGCAATAGACTTAGAGGAGTTGAGCTCATTAAGATAATTGTTATTGAATTTATCATGGTATAATTGTGAATGATTTTCCTGTTTGTTTTGATTTGGTTTCCGGTTATCAAGTAACTCACTTTCCAAATGGATTTATATTTGTCACTAATAAATGTTTGTTGTCACTAAGCGTTAGCTTAACACTTCTTCTTAAATGTCATGTATGGCAGGACATCGTAGCGGTGGGGCTTGTCGGGAATGAGTGGACGGCCAAGTGGCCGAGAGTTGACATTTTTGGAGATGATTAGATCGGTGTGAATTGTTTTGTTGGATATTATTTTGGAATGATAGCGACACCCGAATGTAATCTAAAGTAGATTGATTTAGATTATTAGGTTGTCGAATTGTATCCTTAATTTCTATGGGTTGTATACGCCTTACTATTTCCACTTTTAGGGTGATGCATTATACTTATTAGATGTCTTTTCCGCATTTATCCAGGTTTTAATTGACCCCTATTTTTAGGGTGTTACAAGTTGGTATCAGAGCCCTAGTTTAAGTGAACTAGGTATGATTGTAAGATGCCTAGACTTAAGTTGAGAACGATTAAGATGTGAATTATGAGATTGGGTAGAACTCTTAAGATAAGAGGGTCTTAGAGTCGACGGGATTGCACGAATTGAGAATTGTGACTGTGGTAACGACAATTCTTATGTGTAGTATGTTCATAATTTCAATTTGTTATTGCTATTATTAATATATTGTTACATAAGCATGCTTAGATTATTATCTTTTGATAATTAATGAATGTAGTAGTATTTTTTCTTGTGTTTATTCTCGTAACCTATTCTCACCTCCATTCCTGAATGTATGGCAGTCTGTGATGGTTAATACTCGGAGTAGACCGGGGGGCCACGAAACAACGACATTCACGACCGACCAACTGCGGGTGACGGTGGTGGAAGAGCCTCCACGATTAAATGATGTGTTGGGTGGAAGAACTGAGCACATACCTCAACGCAATCTGGAGACGTCGGAACCAATTATGGAAGAGGTAACGGTGGAGACATGAATGATGGAACGGATGATGTCGGCTATGAATAAATTGTAAAAATGATAATATTTATTTAATAATTATTATTTTTAAATATTATCATTTGTAGAGATATGTGTAATTCAATATAAAATTTGATTATGTATATCAAAAAAGTTGCTTGTATATTTTTTGACTATTTTTATGGAAAACTAATTTTTAAAAAGCTGACAAGATTTAATTTAAATTTTTTTTTTTAAATTACTGAAATTTTCGACGGATTTCGGCAGAAAAATCCGTCGGAAAATAAATAAATAAATAAATAAATAAATATTTAAATAAATAACAAATTCACTCAAAATCTTATTCTTTTTTATTAAATAAACTTTTTTGTTTAATAATTTAAATAAACTTTTCGGCGGATTTTTCCACCGGAATTCCGCCAAAAATTTGCCGGATTGAATTTTTTTAATTAGACATATAATTATTTCGGTTTAATTGTTGAAAAAAAATTCCGACGGATTTCGGCCGGAAAAATTCCGACGGATTTCGGCCGGAAAAATCCGCCGAAAATTTTTGATCCGTCGGAAATTGAAGTTTGCGGCGCCTTGATTTTCGGCCGGCCAAATCCGCCGAAAATAAACTTTTCTGGCGGATTTCCGGCGGATTTGGCCGTCGGAAAAAGCTGTTTGTTTTGTGGTGCCGGTGGTTAGGGCTGTAAAGGAATCGAACAAACAGAGGCTTGTTCGTGTTCGTTCGTTTAACTTAATCGAACAAACGACCAAACACGAATGATAAACAAACAGAATTTTATGTGTTCATGTTCGTTCGTTAATAAAAAGTGTTTGTTCGTGTTCTTGTATGTCCGTTCGTTAGGATGTTAAACGAACGTAAATGAACAATCACAAATGAACTTAACATAAGCAAACATACACGAACGGACATAAATAAACAAAAAACAACTGTCATTAATCATCATTTCATTCCTAAAAAATAACATAACAAAATGAAAAACCTTCAGAAAAGATAAAAAAAGAAATTATAAAAATTTAATTTAATTAATGATTTATATATTAATGTCATGTATTTATATATATATATATATAAACAAATATAAACGAACGTAAACGGATATTAATGAACGAACGTTCACAAATGAAACCATTGTTCATGTTTGTTCATTTAACTAAACGAACTTCTCATCAAACAAGTCATTGAACGTTCGGTTCGTTTACACCCTAAATTAAATTTTTATAATTTCTCATCAAACCGGCGGATTTGGCCGTCGGAAAAAGTTGTTTGTTTTGTAGTGGGTGGTTAGGGTTGTAAAGGAATCGAACAAACAGAGGCTTGTTCGTGTTCGTTCGTTTAACTTAACCGAACAAACGACCAAACACGAATGATAAACAAACGAAATTTTTTGTGTTCATGTCCGTTCGTTAATAAAAATTGTTTGTTCGTATCCGTGTATGTCCGTTCGTTAAGATGTTAAATGAATGTAAACGAACAATCACAAATGAACTTAACATAAGCAAACATACACGAATGAACACAAATAAACAAAAAACAAATGTCATTAATCATCATTTCATTCCTAAAAAATAACATAACAAAATGAAAAACCGGATAAAATTAAAAAAGATGAAAAAAGAAATTATAAAAATTTAATTTAATTAATGATTTATATATTAATGTCATGTATTTATATATATAAACAAATATAAACGAACGTAAACGAATATAAATGAACGAACGTTCACGAATGAAACCATTGTTCATGTTTGTTCATTCAACTAAACGAACAAAAAAATAAGTTCATGTTCATTTATTTTAAGTAAACGTTCGATTCGTTTACACTCTAATGATAATGCTAATATCAATATTAGGTATCAAAGCACTTGCTTTAAATTATAAATCACATTCAAATAGTTAAGAAATTTGAAATTTGTTGTGATAATTTATGTTGTAATTTGTCAATCTATTTTAGCAAGTTTTCATAAACTAAAATATTATTAAAAATTAAGTAATAATAACTTTTTTACTATAAGAATTAACTAGATATTGTAATTTATTTTATTTAATAAAGTAATATAATAGTAAGAAATATGTTATCTTATTAGAGTAGGTTCAAATACAAAAGTTAAATAACGTGGGAAAGGTAATTAAATCGAGTGGCATTATGTGAACGACGTTACATATTATTTATATGGGGTTTACATATGTTTCTTTAAACGAAATTTTTCTGTGATTCTTAAATATTTTATTTTTAATTTCTCATGATATTTAACAGTTGTATGTAATTCTTTCATCTAAAGGCCTTTAGTTGGAGTGCTAAGTGTTGCTTTGGCAGTCAAGTTTTTTCTTACATCCAGTGCTACATCTATCGGGTTCTTGACTTTGAGAACATAGATCCCAGGATGGTTTGGTAAGCAAGCAAGCAGTTATGTAGGTTCATAGCTTTTGTTATATGGTTTAAAATTCTGATATTAAAAATCTATCATTTTGATATATGATTTTTGGTGGATGAGTTGGAGATGGCAGTTTTTGCAAGGAAGATATAACTACTTGGTTTATGAGTGAAAGCTTGAAGGGTTTTTTGGTAATTTTATGGTGGTCGGGTGACTGGGAAAAACGTGTGTAGCCGTTTGGTGTTGTGGACCATGACCTTTGCAATCTTTAACTGTGATTTGATTCGTTTGAATATTATATTTTTCTATGCCAACCTTGTTATTGTCTCACTTTAACTATAAAAACATTAAATATCTTCTTAAATTACTTCTTAAAATAATTTTTTGTAAACAGAACAAGGATCTAAACATATATTAAAAAGAAAGTGTTCAAGTATAGACGATATGAATTAAACTTGAAGGTTAGTTTTGAAAAAAAATAATAGCAGTTTTTTGTAGTTACAAGATCCCGAGCATTACCATCCAAAAAGAAAACAAAATTGTTACAGCTTACAAGAATTCATCGTCAACAAAATCTAAATTGCAAGATACAATAAGAAATTGTTGGGAATTTAATTAAAATGTTCGTATTTCAATCGTATATATATTACCAAAATGCCCAAAATCTCTCAAATTTTGCCGAAATACCCAATTACCCCGGTATTGTGTGTCGGGATTTTTAAAATCGTGGGTATAGAATTTTTTTTTTAGAATAGTGGGGTTATCCCGCGATTTAGAGGTGGATCGCAGGGTTGGGGTCGTAGGTAAATTTTTTTCAAAATCGAGTTCAAACCCGAAAGAATGTGAAAAATCGATTTTTCTAAGATTGCTTCATCGTTGACGGCCCTAACACGAAAGAATGTGAAGTTTGTGTGGACCGAGAAACAAGAGAAGGCATTCTGAACCCTACAAAAGAAAATTTGCGAAGCACCAATCTTAACTCTACCGAAAGATTCGGAAGATTGCATAGTGTATAGTGATTCTTCAAAGATGGAAAACTAAATTTTAAAAAGCGACAGGATTTAATTTTAATTACTTTTTTTTTAAATTACCGAAATTTCCGACGGATTTCCAGCGAAAAAATCCTTCGGAAAATAAATAATTATTTAATAAATAACAAATTCGCCGGAAATCTTATTCTTTTTTATTAAATAAACTTTTTTGTTTAATAATTTAAATAAACTTTTCGGCGGATTTTTCCGCCGGAATTCCGCCGAAAATTTGCCGGATTGAATTTTTTTAATTAGACAAATAATTATTTCGGTTTAATTGTTGAAAAAAATTTCCGATGGATTTCTGGCGGAAAAATCCGCCGAAAAATTTTGATCCGCCGAAAAATCCGACCGAAATTGAAGTTTGCGGCGCCTTGATTTTCGGCCGGCCAAATCTGCCGAAAATACACTTTTCTGGCGGATTTGGCCGTCGGAAAAAGTTGTTTGTTTTGTAGTGTCAGTGGTTAGGGCTGTAAAGGAATCGAACAAACAGAGGCTTGTTCGTGTTCGTTCGTTTAACTTAATCGAATAAACGACCAAACACGAATGATAAACAAACAAAATTTTTTGTGTTCATGTCCGTTCATTAATAAAAAGTGTTTGTTCGTATTCGTGTATGTCCGTTCGTTAAGACGTTAAACGAACGTAAACGAACAATCAGAATTGAACTTAACATAAGGAAACATACACGAGCGAACATTAATAAACAAAAAACAACTGTCATTAATCATCATTTCATTCCTAAAAAATAACATAACAAAATGAAAAACCGTCAGAAAAGATAAAAAAAGAAATTATAAAAATTTAATTTAATTAATGATTTATATATTAATGTCATGTATTTATATATATATATATATAAACAAATATAAACGAACGTAAACGGATATAAATGAACGAACGTTCACAAATGAAACCATTGTTAATGTTTGTTCATTTAATTAAACGAACTTCTCATCAAACAAGTCATTAAACGTTCGGTTCGTTTACACTCTAATGTAATGCTAATATCAATATTAGGTATCAAAGCACTTGCTTTAAATTGTAAATCACATTCAAATAGTTAAGAAATTTAAAATTTGTTGTGATAATTTATGTTGTAATTTGTCAATCTATTTTAGCAAGTTTTCATAAACTAAAATATTATTAAAAATTAAGTAATAATAACTTTTTTACTATAAGAATTAACTAGATATTGTAATTGATTTTATTTAATAAAGTAATATAATAGTAAGAAATATGTTATCTTATTAGAGTAGGTTCAAATACAAAAGTTAAATAACGTGGGAAAGGTAATTAAATCGAGTGGCATTATGTGAACGACGTTACATATTATTTATATGGGGTTTACATATGTTTCTTCAAATGAAATTTTTCTATGATTCTTAAATATTTTATTCTTAATTTCTCACGATTTTTAACAGTTGTATGTAATTCTTTCATCTAAAGGCCATTACTTGGAGTTTTAAGTGTTGCTTTGGCAGTCAAGTTTTTTCTTACATCCAGTGCTACATCTACCGGGTTCTTGACATTGAGAACAGAGATCCCAGGATGGTTTGTATAACACCCTCAAATCTGGAAATAACAACTAAGTTAAATTTTCATAAATACATCGAGAACCGAATCAACTACAACAACAATTTAAGGTTTAACTTCAATATACACAATTCACTCTATGTGTGCGGTCTATAATAGAGACGGGTGCTACTAAAACCCAACAACAGTCACTATCTCCAATCTGTGGAAGACTTCACCAACTACTTACCCTTGCATAAGACTAAGACTCATCTCTTCATAGAACTGCTAGAACCACTTCCCCAACTGGAACTGATGCACATGCCGACAAATAAAAGGTTAGGCTTAATGCCTAGTGAGCTCATGAGTTTTTCCTTAGACATATATAAAGCAATAACTTTAAGAATGCTATTTAGATCATGATTTCCAAAATGAGATACATTTAATTTGAAAGCAACCAAGATGAAATACATTAAATCTAAAAACGATCCCTTTTTCAACATTCACCATTTTCGTGATTAAAATCATAAAACGAAATGTCTCTTGATATGAATCCAAAACTCAAAACTCACGTAAAACATAACAGACATTTTAATAATCAGATACTGAGAACATGGATAAACTCTCTCATCCAAAATATTCCAAAAGCATGGATAAAGTTCAGTATGCAAAACCCAAAAAACATGGATAACAATCCATACCCAAAACATCACCGAAAACATGGATTATAAAACTCCATAACCAAAACAACACCTTACGGTGACGGGGGAGACCCGGTTACATAGTATGTGACGGAACACAAAAGTAGGTCACATAACTATGTTGGAAACCAAAACATATGGGTTATACCCATAAAACATATCGAGCTCAACTCCTCTAAGCCTATTGCTCGAAAACATCAAGTCAACCCCTCTTGGTCTATTCTTGAGAGTTCCAAAACAGGGGAACCCAGTTCCAAAACGGTAACTTATGCACAAGGGAATTATACCTTACTGCCCATGGGACGCTGTGACACCCTCAAATCGGGAAATAGCAACTAATTTAAAATTTTCAACAATACCTTAAAGGATAATAAAATCCCTTACTACAAGTCCATAATTGAAATACATTTCTAGGTTGAACCATCAACAAATAATTAAAGTCTTACATAAAGACTAGATAAAGTCGGGTGTTACTGTAACCCAATAACAGTGGCTATCTCCAATATAAGTGCGGCAGACTTCATCAAGCTAATCACCTCATCGAGCACATAACTAGCACTCATCTCTTCACAGCGTCGCTAGAACTAATCCCGAAATGAAACCTGATACACATGCCGACAATTAAAAAGGTTAGGCTAACGCCTAGTGAGTTCAAGAGTTTTCACAGTGAATAAATATATTGTTAAAAGGAAAAGATGCAATGTAAATCATGATCTTCCAAAAGGATTTACTTAAACGTGAAATGACCCGTTTCCAATGACACACACATTTTTAAAGACGAATATCCCAACATAGAACATTTCCTTATGAAGTATGTTCAACCCAAAACAACTTACTCAAACGTAAATAGAAATTGAACTCCCAATTTATAAAAACGCGGATAAAACTTTATTTCTCAAAACACCCAAACACGGGTGGGGCATAATACTAAATCCATAAATCATAGATAAGATCCATATATAATTATATATATATATATATATAATGTCACCGAAAACAGGGATACAAAAATTCAATGCCCAAAACAACACCTTTCGGTGACGGGGGAGACCTGATTCCATATAATGTGGCGAAGCACAAAGTAAGTCACATCTAATGTTATGGAGCTTCTATCACCGCACCAAGGTTATCGAGTTCAACCACCCACGATCTATACCTCGGGCTCCCAATGGTCTAAGAAGGACTCACTACTTCTATCATAGCACCAAGATTATCGATTTCAACCACCCACGATCTATACCTCGAGCTCCCAATGGTCTAAGAAGGATTCACTTCTTCTATCACAACACCAAGGTTATCGAGTTCAACCACCAATGATCTATACCTCGAGCTCCCAATGGTCTAAGAAGAATTTCTCAATGAATTAGCTGACTGACTCTTATGCCTATGGATCCAATGCATTACATTTTAAAACATTACATGATTCCAATTGAATGACCAACGCACTCAAAACATGTCATTATCAAATGGTACGCATTTAAGCGAAATCATACTCACAACTCCATGACGGGCTATTAAACCGGACAATTGTCCCCAAGACTCATTTTAGTCATACCGAGCCATAGCTCAACAAAGATTGCTTTATCGTATAATAAATGTCGGTGTAAACAAAAAAAAATTAACCAATGGTCATGCAACTCAACGACTAAAAGTTTGGTTAACCCAAAACACAAAGTCGGTTGAGGCAAACACTTTTTCCAAATGAACTCATACCCTTATTTCCAAAATACCTTATGACACAATGATATGCATTTTCCCAAACGGTTATATAAGATCAAGTACCCAAAAACGACAATTACGCCAAATAAACTCCATTTATATAAAAGTGCCAAGGAACATGTCTACATGATTTATTTATGAAAATACCCAAGAATGTATGTTACATAAGTTTATAAAGTTGAACACTTCAAAATAACCAAAACTTATCAGCAATTAACAAATTTCATGTAAAACACAAAACACTTTAAAAATAAACATTTTGGCATGTACACCGTTTTCACAAATCGACTTGAACTCACGTTGCTCGATTTAGGCTAAATCTAGATTTTACCCCAACTTGAGCCTTCTTGAAGAAATCCGAATCCATGAGCAAAATCCTTCCGAAACCTAGATCCACAAATTTCTAACCGTAAATATACATATTCAATGTCTTAGAATCATTCCCCCAAAACACCGTATAACAAAACCCCATTTTAGCTAAAACTCTAGTTTCCAATAATAAAGAAAAAGGAGGTTACCTTAACCATGTCTTCAAACTACCAACCAAAACACTTCTAAGTTGCTAAGATGAACCACATACTCCCAAGTCCTCGAAATGAGGAAAAGAGTTGGGTGAAAACCCTAGAAAATGGATGCGGAAGGTGAAGGTGAGAGGATCTTAGTTCCGGTCACCAAAACCTTGTTGGGTGAAGGTGAATAACTTGAAAACTCAAGTCTTGGTGCCTCAAATGTTTAAAAAAAATTAGCAATGGAAGTAAAGGGGTTCGGATGGCAGAAAGTAGAAATGGGATTGAGGGAGTAGCAAATGAGGAAAAAGGGCCAAAACTCGTTTTCTAAGAAATCTAGGCCGATCGCGATTGTGCCCCGCGATTGTGCCCTGGGCACTCTCGCCTGCAGGGTACCGCGGGCTCCCCCTTTCCTGTGATATTGCCCTGACGATAGTGACACATGTCACAGTCGTCGGGCATTATCGCCCAGACTGTGCAAGACCCGAAAATCTCCTTTTCCTCCGCGCTCGAACGCTCACGATGCGCATAGAGGCTAAAACACAACATCCTTTATCCAAACATTGCTTCCAAGAATGAGTATGCCCTCCCAAATGAACAATTTCTTACAAAAATCCCGGGTGTTACAGACGCTGCCCGACCGTATAGGTCCACACCTTACTTAGCATGGTGACCCGATGCCTATTCCGTGCAAAAGTGGTGAACTTGCCCAAAACGGGACAAAAGAACATCGTGCCTATGGATCCAATGCACTAACTAAAACATTACATGACTCACAACGAATGAATTAACGCATTCAAAACATGTAATTCTCAAATAGATGCAGTAAATGCAAATCATAACCAAACGTTGTACATTGAGCTATTAAAATCGGACAAGTGTCCCTAGGTCCCAACGAAATCCAAACCGAGCCATAAGCTCAACAAATCCAAAGACCCAACGTTGAAAATCATAAAATGAAATCAAACGTAAACAACCTGCATTTATGTAAACCCATACTCAAAATATATAATTAACTCCAACGTAGTTTAGATTGGGACAAATCATTTTCCAAGTGAGTTTATATCGTTTACTCCTTCAAAACGTCCCATAACACAAAATTAAACACTTATCCAAAATATACAATAAAATGCATTTATACCCAAACTCTACTTCATGAAATAAATCATTAAAATACCAAGGTGTGTGATTAATTTGTTAAGATGCTCAAAATCCCAAACGTGAGTGTTTTACAAAGTTTATAGAACCAAACACTCTAAATAATCAAGATTCGCCAAATAACTCAACAGTTAATAATTTCATGTAAAACATATAAACGCTTTAAAATAAACATTTTGGCATGTACACCGTTTTCACAAATCAAATTGAATTCACCTTCCTAGATTTAGGCTAAATCTAGATTTTACCCCAACTTGTGCTTCCTTGAATAAACTTTGGATCCATAAGCAAAACCTTCCCAAAACCTATATTCACAAGTTCCAACCATGAATATATTCATTCAATCAATAAGAATCGATCCCCAAACATTTACATCAAAATTTTCATTTTTACCAAAACCCTAATTTCCATAGATGAAGAGAATAGATGATTACCTTAACCAAACTTGAATCCACCACCAATATATTTCTAGGGTCATTAGAATGACTTCAACTTTAACTCTTCAAACGAAATGGAGAGGGTTTGGTGAAACCCTAAAACTTATAGATTCTTGAAATGGAGAAGAAGGTGAAGAATAGCTTCCAAATCCCACCAAATATGAGGTCCAAACATGAATGGGTACGGGAGATTGACTCTTAGATGCAACCAAAATCGACATTTTAGAGGGTTGGAGAGTTGGTGTTAGTGCATAAATATGTTGGATACAAGATCATGAAGACTGAAGATGAAAGTTAAGTCAAAGAGCTCAAGTCAACTCTCAAGCTAAAGTCAAAGTCTTTGTAATAAAGTCAAAGTCAAAGTGTTTAGTGTCTTGTGTTAGTGTTTTGTCTTTGTAAAGTGTTAGGGTATAAATAGCATTATTTTCGTTTGTAGACTCATATGACTATCTGAGAGTTTGAGTTTAGAGAGAGAATTTTTGTGAGACCTTTTCTGTGTACGAATTCTTATGATCATTGAAATGGAAAAATGATTTGATAATCGAATCTTGTTATCTTGATTATTAATTCGTAAATAGAACTTGTCATTGTGGGACACACAATTGGTATCAGAGCAGAATTCAATCGAAATCATTCAAGAAAAATGATTCGTACCACTATTCACTGAGTCTTGATCGAATTTAGTGATATACCTTGTAATGTTGAGTTTAATTGGTTCCATAGTAGTCGATTTTTGATACGAACTAATCTTGTATTGATTTGAAACACAATTGCACTGTAATTTTTGATCAATTTTGAGTTTTTGTGATTTTTGAGTCGTACGAGTCGAATGCACTGTATCCTAATCAAATTGTATCTTTGTGTGAATTTCTTTGAAATTCATTGTTTCTAATCAGTTCATACATTGATCGAGATCATATCTACAAAGTTTCGTGGTTCAATTCAAGGATTTGGATCATTTTTAGGCAGAATTTGTGTTTTTCGAAGTTCAGATCTGAAGAACTCGCATAATTTCTGAAGAACTCGTAAGATTCTAGGATTTTGCATAAGGGATTTCACATAAAATTGTCTGAAATCTTACAAGTACAGAATTCGCATAAGGTATTGTGCGAATTGATCAGATTTCGCATAACTCACATATACGAAAAGTTGTTTCAAGGACAAATTTCGCATCAGAGTGTCATACGAAAAGTAAGGTTTTCGCATAAGGGTATATGCGAATTGCTCAGATTTCGCATGGAAAATTGAAAAAATTCTAAGTCTAGATTTAGTATCGATACGAATTGCTCGAGGTGGAAATAGTTTCTAAGTGTAGAGTTCGCATATCCTTGGTGTGCGAAAAGTTGGTATTCTTCAAATTTTTCCAAGTCTAGATTTTGCATATAGTAGTGTGCGAATTCTTAGAACTCGCATCTAGGCTCCTGCGAATTGTTGGTGTGCGAATTCTGACGTGTGCGAATTGTAGTGTTTCTGCGAATTGTGGTGTTTGATTGTCTTTGTGCGAATTGTTTAGTGAATAGTGGTGTGTGAATTCCATCCTTAGGAAATTTTTTGAAATTTTATTTCTGAAAAAATTCTTTCTAAGTTTTTTTTCTGGATTTTGATTTCTTTTGAACTAACGATCATTTCAAGTTCTTATTGTAATGTGTTTTTGTCAGGATGAATTCCAGAGAGGCTCTTGTTATCGGTACAGAAGTGAAGCCACCAGTGTTATTCAAAGGTGAATATGAGCAATGGAATGATAGATTCTTAGACTTCATTGATTGGAATGATATGGGTGACTACATCAGAATATCTTTAAATGAAGGAGTGATGAAACCTCCTACGAAGATTCATATTACTGAAACAGAAAATGGAGAGGAAGTTGTAAATAAAGAGTATCCGTTGCCAGTTGAGGAGTATACTGAGGAACAGAAGAAGATATTAAAAGTTGACAGATTGGCAAGGTCATTTATTCTGCAAGGGATTCCAAATGAGATATATGTGAAAATAGACAGCTATAATGCTACGGGAAAGGAAATGTGGGATCAGCTTGAGAAAATGATGCTTGGATCTAAGACTGGTAACCAGCTGAAAGTGTCTAACTGCCTCAATAACTACGAAGAATTCAAAGGCCAAAGAAAGTGAAAGTCTTGAAGCCACTTATGATAGGTTTGTGACTCTTCTAAATGAGCACAACAAGAACAAAGTCAAGAAGTCTCAAATTGAGTTGAATGTCAAGTTTTTAAACATTCTACAACCCGAATGGAAGAGGTTTACAAGGCAAATGAAACATATGAAAGATTTAAATGAGATACCACTCCATGAGGTATATGAAACTTTGAGACAAAACGAGGAAGAGGTAGAAGAGATTAAAGATGAGAAGAAGAAAGCTGAGAAAGTGGTTGCAGATCCAGTGACATTAGTTGTGAAGAAGAACGAGAAAAAATCAGTGAGCTTGAAGAAGAAGAAGAAGGTGATAGTATCTGAGTCTCTGATTAAGTTGAAAGTGAAGAAGATTCTGATTCTGATGACTGTAAGAATCTGAAACAAGCTATGCTACTGTTGACCAAAGCCTTCCAGAAGAAATTCTACAAGAAACCAGGGTCAAACAGTCAGAGGTACTCATCGGGATCAAGAAATTATGAGCACAAACAGAAAGTGGAAGATAGAAGGTCTAAGGAGAAAAGGCCAGAGGAGAAAAAATATGAGTACAGGAAGGAAGAGAAGAAAGAATCTGAGCCAGTAAAGTGCTATAACTGCGGGAAAGTAGGCCATTATGCTAAGGATTGTCGGAAGTCAAAGGTCCGCAATTCGGAATACTACAAGAAAAAAACGCTTTTGGCCAAACAACAAGAAGTTGGCAAAGCATTGATGGCTGAAGACGAGTACTGGCTAGATCATTCATAGGATGAGGACAAAGATGAAAATGCTCACATGTGCTTTATGGGTCAAAACATAAGTGAAGCAGATTCTGATGCTGAGGAAAATGAAGAGGTATGTAATATGTCTGAATCTTATTTTCTTAATCAAATGCAATCCTTGATGATTGAGCTTCAAGATTTGCAGTTAAGCTTAAACGTGAAAAAGGTATCATTAAAGAGAAAAACCAATCAATACTGAAGCTCAACAACGATATTGCTGAGAAGAATGTATTGATTGAAGCTTTACACAAAAATATTGATACCAGTGCGAGAGAAAGGACTGTAATTCATAATCAACTATCTGAAACAACTTCAAAATATAAACTTTGTGAACTTGAGATTAAAGAGGTTGCGAAAAAGTGCTTATCTTTTAAGAAAGAAAACAAATCTTTGGTTGAGAAAGTGAATGTTTTGGAAGAAAAACTTTATACTTTGGGTCAAACTGAACAAACCATTCACCTTAACAAACCAAAAGAGAGTAGTGAGTGTTGGGGTCTTGGTTATGAGAACCCACACTATCTGAAAAAGGGTATTTCCAAAGTGTCTGCTTTGTATGATTTCGGTTTTCTAAAATTGGCACCCCAATACCCTGAACTCAAAGTTAAGTGGACTAAACTTTCAGATGAGGATGAAGCTAAGGAAATTGATAAAAGAAAGAACAAAACTAAAATGCAACTTCCATTTCGATATGAGAGGTTGAATTCTAGTTACAGTTATACACAATAAAAATTTCTTTCTAACGATTATTTTCAAAGCTATTCTACAGAATGGAGGCAAAACCAGTTGAAGGTAAAATTTATGTCCCTCCACTCGTTTTAGAAAGTAAAATTTCTAAACTCGAGAATACTCTAGTAGAAGAAAGAATTTTGACTAGGTTAGAACAAATGGTAATTTCAGCTGTTTTTATTAATACTGATTTTTCAAAGACTTCCAAAGCTTCAAAATCAAATGATATTACTGGTCTGTTTGATGAAGAGTTTGATTTCCTAAACTCTTATGGTTGTTTTGATTATTGTGTTGATCAATTTGACTTTAATGCAAAACTTCCAGATCATTCTCAATTCATCATTAATTCAAATGGTTTACCCAGTGTGTACGAGAAAGATGAATCATCAACGAAAGTTGATAAACCAGTTTCTGTGAGTACCAAGGATGCCAAAGGTAAGAAGAAGAATACAAAGTATTCACAGAAACAGACTACTACTGGTAAATCAAAGAATAAACAATCTTTCAAATCTCATAGTTCTAACTTTCAAAGTTCAAATGTTTCAGATGTGAAAAAGAGAAAGATTGAAGTGAAATCAGAGTGGAGACCAAAGCGGAAAATTGATGAGACTACAAAATCATCTTTTGATATTCGTTGTAATAGATTGACTGATAGTAAAACTGATGTAGTTGGTAATATTGCTTTCAATAAATCAAAACTTGTAACTTCTTACAAGAGCTATTCAATAGAGCAATTACTCCAATTATCTCCGTCTACTAAAAACTCTTCTACATATCGTCAAAATGATTTTGTGTCTCGACAATATTCTGATGATTGGTTTGGATCATATCATGTCTATTCATATCACTCTATTGGTTCAAAAGTTTTTCAAAAGAGCAAATGGTCCAAATTCAAATGGATGCCAAAATCATGTGCTAACACTATAGGACCCATCTATAAATGGGTACCTAAACCAGTTGTTTCCTGATTTCTCATGTGCAGACCCGTCATATGTGGTACTTGGATTCTGGTTGCTCCAAGCATATGACTGGGCAGAAAGATATTTTATCTAATTATACAGAGAAATTATGCGAAAACGTTCGATTTGGGAATGACCAGTTTTCACCGATTTTGGGATACGATGATGTTGTGCAAGACAATGTAACGATCAAGAAGGTGAGCTTAGAGGTGACTTTTAAGGCCAAACATTGTTGTAAGGACTGACGACGGAAAAGAACTCTTGGTCGGGACGCGAAACCTCTACACGATTAATTTGTCAAAAGTCAAGACTGATAATGAGGTGTGTCTACTATTAAAAGCCTCTATGCAGCAAAGTTGGTTATGGCATAGACAGCTATCTCATCTCAACTTTCGGTACATCAATAAGTTGGTCGTTGGTAACTTGGTGAAAGGACTTCCAGAGCTTAAATATGTTAAAGAACATCTGTGTGCTGCATGTGAGAAAAGCAAGATAAAAAGGTCTTCTCATAAGCCTAAGCCTAAACCGAGTACAAGTTCTTCATTAGAATTGTTGCATATGGATCTCTGTGGTCCAATGCGAACTCAAAGCATCAACGGCAAAAATATGTTTTAGTGATAGTGGACGATTATTCAAGATACACTTGGGTCAAATTTCTTAGATCGAAAGATGAGACGCCCGATGTCATCATCTCATTTTTAAAGACTACTCAAGTGAATTTGCAGAAGACAACCAAGCTTCTCAGAACAGACAATGGCACATAATTCAAGAACAAAATTATAGACGATTATCTCGAATCGGTCGGGATAACACATCAATTTTATGCTACCAGAACACCGGAACAGAATGAATTTGTAGAGAGGCGAAACATAACCTTAGTGGAGGCTTCTCGCACGATGTTGAGTCAGTCAGATCTACCTCTATTTCTGTGGGCTGAAGTTGTGTCAACTGCATGCTATACTCAGAATCGTTCCATAATCCATCGCCGGTTTGGTAAAACACCATACGCTTTGATTAATAATCGAATACCTAGCATTAAACATTTTCATATTTTTGGATGCAGGTGTTTTGTGTTTAATGACAAAGAGAACTTGAACAAGTTCAGTCCTAAGGCTGATGAAGGCATTTTCATTGGATATTCTCAGACGTCTGCATCTTACAGAGTTTACTTAAAGAAATTGAACGTTGGAGAGAGTAAATGTCACATTCGATGAGGAAATGGCTTCTGATCAAAGCAGTTCAGAACCTGTGATAATCGGAGTATTAGCTTCTAGGCAAATCAGTCCAGAATATGCGGTTAACGTTACTAAATCTGATAAAGCGTCAACGTTAACATCTCACTTAACAGATTTAGATTTATTGTTTGAATTTTTCTATGATGAATTTCTTGGTTCTAGAGTGACTAAACCTGTTATGATTGACAGATCGGAAGATTCGAGCAATCATCATTCAATCACTTCAGATATCTCAACTGAATCAAATTCATCGATTCAGAAAGAAATTCAAATTCAAATGCCTCCTCAATCAGTTGAAGTTGTACATGTTAATAAAGATCCAGAAGTAACTACATCAGTTGGATGTACGACAATGCCTACTTAACAGACATCCAGTGCCCAACCAATTGAAGCTTCTGCACCGATTACTTCAACTGAACCCCTTACTAAACATCAAGAAGATGAAAGTGGATACTTAGATGATTATCATGATCAATCTACATCTAATCCACTCCCTTATGAGCACAAGTGTACCAAAGAGCACCCAATACATCAAATCATTGGAGATTCGTCCAAGTCGGTGCAAACTAGGTATGCGACAATAAACCAGTGCATGCATGATTCCTTTCTGATCAAGATAGAGCCTACACGAGTATCTGAAGCTCTAGCTGATTCAGATTGGGTAACCGCAATGCAAGAAGAGCTTAATCAGTTTGAAATGCTTAAAGTCTAGAGACTCGTGCCACGACCTGAAGGTAAAACTATCATTGGCACGAAATGGGTTTTCAAAAATACGAAAGATGAAGATGGTATCGTGATAAGAAACAAAAAAAGACTTGTTGCTAAATGATATAGGCAAGAGGAAGGCATATATTACGACGAGACTTATGCTCCAGTTTCACGTATAGAGGCAATCAGAATGTTTTTAGCCTACGCTGCACACAAGAACTTCACAGTATATCAAATGGATGTGAAGACTGCCTTTCTGAATGACATTCTAAAGGAGGAAGTCTACGTCTCATAGCCTGAAGGTTTTGTCAATCCGGATAAACCAGATCATATATACATTCTTGACAAGGCTTTTTATGGTTTGAAACAAGCCCCTCGCGCTTGCTATGAGGTTTTATCCAAATTCTTAGTCAAGTCGGGCTTTTCTAAAGGTAAAATCGATACTACTCTTTTCTTTAAAAAGGAGAAAGTTGATATCATTTTAATTCAAATATATGTGGATGACATCATATTTGGTTCAACTAATCCTAAGTATTGTATGATTTTTTCAAACCTTATGGTGATATTCTGAGAAATTTAAAATGGAAAATTGTACTCCGATTGGTACCCCGATGGCACCAGGAACTAAGATCGAAGCTGATCTTTCGGGAAAAGTTGTCGATGTTAGAACCTATAGAGGGATGATTGGTTCTTTGATGTACTTGACGGTAGTAGGCCAGATATTATGTTTTCTACATGCTTATGTGCTAGATATCAGGCTTCACCTAAAGAATCCCATCTTTCAGCGGTAAAGCGTATATTTTGGTATCTGAAAGGCACAGCAGATCTTGGTCTGTGGTATCCTAAAGATACTGATTTTGAGCTCACAGCGTATTCAGACGCAGATCATGCAGGTTGTATGCTTGACAGGAAGAGTACTTCGGGACACATATAATTCTTAGGCAATAAACTCGTGAGTTGGGCTTCGAAGAAACAATTGTGTGTATCTACTTCAACAGCTGAGGCAGAGTATGTAGCTGTGACTAGCTGCTGATCTCAAGTGTTGTGGATGCGAACACAACTCCGAGATTATGGTTTCAAGTACAACAACATCCCGATCTACTGTGATTCAAAGAGCCCTATTGCAATATCTGCAAACCCTGTTCAACATACCAAAACCAAGCACATCGACGTGTGATATCATTTTATCAAAGACAATGTTGAAAAAGGTACAATCGAACTTTACTTTGTAAACACAGATTATCAAGTTGCTGATTTGTTTACCAAGCCACTTGACGAAAAGAGATTTAACTTTCTCATTTCGAAACTTGGCATGCTAAATCTTAAGACTTAATATGTTGTTACCTAGTACAATTTTGTTATTTTTCTTCATTTCTTTACTTTTAATCTGAAAGATATCTGCACTGAAAGGTTCTGTTCATGATTTCAGGGGGAGTGTGAGACAAAGATAAGATGATCTACATTTTAGGGGAAGTTAGAAAATTTTGCATATTTCTTATACTGACATATGTTATGATGCATATTTTCAAATGGGGGGGGGGGGGGGTAAGGACAATGACTTCTGATTACATCTGATCAGAACTCATTCTTAACAATTTTACTACTTTCATGTCTTTATTTTTCAATAAAGTGTGTGAATAAGACTTTGTGCTTTAACGACTTTTTGACTGAATGCAGATTTTGAAGGGGAGCTTACATGATCATATCCAATATGACTTTCGAGCTGACTTCATGATATTTAAGCTGAACGTAAGGATCATTCTAAACTTAATCTCATACATAAATGTCTGAAAGAAGGACGACTTTCATACATGAAAACATGTTTTAAATGTTCAAACAACTTCTCTATTCTCAAAATGATTTCACGAATTTAGAAGTGTGATTTTAAATGTTTTTCCTTTTACATGTGCTTTCATGATTAACTAGCCATGTGTTTCTGTGAGTCCAAGAATCAATGAATCCTAGAGAGAGAAAGTAGAGAGAGAGTAACAAGGATGCGCAAAGTGTAAATTGTATTGATGTGTGCGTGAAGTTTTACAAGGAACAAGACCAAAGGGACTTAAATACCCTTGGTCAATACAACACAGTATTAGACAATAGACACAGTATTTGACCAAGCCCTATAAATACAATGATTACTATAAAATCAAACATAACAATCTCCCCCTTAGTAATCATTGGCGCTTTGGTCTTCAAAAATTCATCTTCTAAAACAGCACAGACCATTCAAGCGACTTTATGAAGCTTTCTGACTTTTAAAGAAAAATTTCTTCTCAACATCTTTCAGTTTGATTTGTCTTTGCTGCCTTTGACAAGTCTGGACTAGATTGGAATAAACTTGAACGAACAGTTGATTCATCATCTTGTGCTCTAGACGACACACCTCTTTTGAAAGACATTGAATGAACTGTGGTGGTCGGAGCAGGAACAGCAAAAGAAAAAATTTAAGCTGAGAGAATAGAATCTTTGAGCGAATCTTGATCAGCAGATAAACTTTTGGCTCTTTGTCTCTTTATCATCTCCTTGACTTCTCTGATTTCTCCCCCTCATGACCTTGATGAACTGGTTCAACTAGGTCATGCCAATGTTGGAGACGAGACAGCTTAAGATCTGCAAAATCAAAGAAACGGAGAAAAACAGGGGAGGTTTGCGCTTCACGTTGGTTGCGCAAACAGAGGTTTGCGTTACACCAAGGTGGCGCAAAGTGAAGTTTGTGTTACACCAAGGTGGCGCAAAGCAAGGTTTGCACGACCAACTGATGGCGCAAAGCTGACTTAATACTCAAAAAATTTTATACCTTTTTTAAGCTCTTTGACTCCCCCTACACAAATGCACTAGATATGACAATTCAAGTTAGCATTCATATAAAGAAAATCAGATACTCCCCCTCAAAAACAGATATGATCATTAAGAAAAATTCTCCTTTTTCACTCCCCCTTGAATAATGCTCAAACCTATTTGAAATATATTTATGAGAACACAATGAATGTAAACATCAATGTAGAAAGAAAAATATACTGAATATGTATTTTGAAACGACTAAATATATAAAAATTTAAACAGAAACAAATAAAATTTTACTTAGTAAAATATCACAATAAAATCCATCAGATGAAATCAAATGTATGTATTTGGATACAGAAACAAGTTTTATTGCATATCAAGTTAAGACATGTTCAGTTTCAAAAACTTTCATCAATCTATTCAGTGTGCTCGCATGTGAACTTCGATTAGCTTCAATAAAATGCAATTCTAAAAATATAATAGAGAACTTTGCATGTAATCACACTAAGCCATCAAAAATTCAGACTTTCACAAATTTACAGGTTTATTGCAACTCAGAAATTTTAACCAAGTATCATGAGATGTGTGCTCATTGGCATCTTTTAGCATTGTGCACTATGGCATCTTTACATGAGTGTGCTCTTTGACATCTTTTAAGCGTGTGCACTTTTGGCATCTTTTTAATCAAAAAGTTTATTAAGTAAAGAACATGACGTAAACGTAACTTTCTATCTGACCCTATTGCAGGATTTGGGTCAGCCACTCCCAGACTAGTTGGCCTTAGGGGACTAGGTGTCAAGCACCCCTTGGAACTTACTTTCCCATATCAGAAAGGCTACATCGACATATCCTAAACCCATTCATACCAGTAGAACATGACTTTCGATCTGATTCTATAGAAGGATTTGGGTTCGATCACTCCCAGATCAACTGACCTTAGGGGACCAGATAAGCATCCCACATAACTTACTTTCCCAAACCAGAAAGGTCACAGGTACAAACTTTCAAACTTAGAGATTTCTGATTTATAAAAATTTAATAATCATCTCAAACACAAGGTTTTACGTTTAAGTGCTTAGCCCATATTTTCATTACGATCCAAAATTCCGACTTTTTAGGTTTTCTAAGCATTGTAAACTATAAATATTCTGAATCACACAACTTTAAAGCAAAAACAAAAGTTACAAACATGTTGCTTGACTTTTCAACTTTTGTTAGAACTGAAATTTGAACATATAAAAACTTCAATATAAACAAATCAACTTGAAAATTTATCCTAGACACACATTTTATTCAAAAGAAAGAAAAATTGTAAAACTTTTACTTTATAAAATAAAATTTTTAAAGGTTTAAACTTTTAAAACAACATGCCGAAATTTTAAAATTAGAAATATTTGATCGGCAAGTTTATATTCAGTTGAAACAAAATATAATTCAATAATATCAACTTCCATACAGTGTATAAAGAATATGTGTCTCAAAAAAAAAATTTGTTTGAACAAAATCAGGAGTTGAAGAAAATTGCTCAGATTCTTTAAAACATATTGAGAAAATTGGAACAACATCATTATCAGATATAAATGCAGCGGAAAAGAATAGATGCACTCACAGTTTCTCATTAGTCAGAAGCTTAATGCTTTGAAGAACGAGTCCTAGACTGATTTGTCTAGAAGTCGTAGTCGTTGAAGCACGGGTTCTGAGCTGAAGTACTCAGAAGCCAAAGTCTTGACATTTAAGACCGGGTTTTGAACTGTTGTGTTCAAAAACCATTCTTTCTCTTACTCCCCCTTAACACGTGATGCCTGCAACTTTGAATCAGATTGATACTTGGGTACCCACTTGAATTTGGGCCCGTGTTTGTTAGTTGCAGTTCGTATGGGGAAATAATTAGAAGATTTGATACAAGAAGCATGAGAAACATTATCAGAATAATAAGCACATACATCAGATGAGAAAGCATAATCATCAGAACTAGACTCTGAGGAAGAACATGAGACATGTTTTGAAATTCGAATCATTTGTTTTATAGAGTACTTTGAAATTTTATTACAAAAAACAAATGAATCACTTTTATAAAGTTTGTCTACACATTTATCCCCATCAAAAGTATGTTCATCAGATGTCCGCTTTGTTCTCCAGATCTGCTTCTTTGACTTGCTCAAAGTCCTATCTGAAAGATTAGAATTGGAAGAATTAGAACTGTCAGAAAGAACTGTATCTTGTTTCTTCGACTTCTTTGACCGTCTTCTTTTACGCTTAGGTTTATAATATTGATCATTGAGCGTAAAAGAATCATCAAAAATTTTAGACGAAATATTTAAATCAGAAGAAATAATTTTACCCAAGGAACCAATCTGATCAACTAATAAATCTGAATTTACCTCGGAGTCTGAAGAATTTTGAGAAAAGATTTTAAAATTAGAAACTTCACATTTGTTTACTTGAAAATCAGAAGAAAGACTATAAATAGAATCTGATTTTAAAGAAAATAATTTTTCTTCAAGACTAGATGTCATGAAAGAAAGAAAAATATCAGATTCAATTTTCTTTAAAATATTTTGATCTTCTATCTTATCTTCAAGATCGATGATTTTGTTTTCTAATACTAACGGAGGAGTATATTTCTTATAATCATAAATGATTGGAGAAATATTTTCCTTATCAGAATTAGAAGCATAAGGATCAACAAAATCATCAAATATTGAAGATTTGACGGGAGATATATCATTTAAAACTCTTCTTCCTCTCCTTGATTTTTCAGGGAAATATTTTGCATTTTCGCTTGTGTAAACAAAAGGAATTTCCTTTTTCTTGTTATTTGCTCTTTTCTTATTTTCGATTTCTAACACTTGCTTCTCATTCATCCAATCAATTTTAAATTGAGGAGCATAATGAGCAAGAGTCAGATAATCGTATTTATATAAAGTTGGGGATTTTTCAATCGCATTGTTTAAACAATGAAGATTTTCAAAACCAAGTCCCCACCTTTGTTTTAAAGCTTCTTCACTCCTCGGTTTGTTCATAAAAATTGTTTGTTCAGATTGGTTTCTTCGATAAAGCTTTTCTTCTAATTTATTTATTTTATCTGAAAATTCATCTTTTAAATTAGTCATAGCCGTCAAAGATTCAAGATAAGGAAACTATAATCAAATTATGATATTCATAATTAGGACCCATACCTCAACGATTAAAGACCTTTGCTCCTGTCATAATCAGAGATTGTACTCATATACTTAAATGCGGAAATCAAACATCAAGGGGGAGTACATTCTTTTCTGATATATGCATTAGAGAGATATGACGGACAACATTCCCGAAGGAATTGTAGATCTCTATCTTGTACTGTTTCACTGATAAATCTTACTGATATGACAGACTACATTCCAAAAGGAATTGTGGATCTCTATCTTGTTTTCATTGATAAATCTACTATTGCATAATTTATAGGAGGAGTAAAGGTGATGGCTTCTGATCACATAACAGATCAGGACCCGTTTTTCAATGTTCAGACTTGGATATTTTGCTAATATCCAAGGGGAGCTTACATGACCTAAATCATTCTATCATGATTTGAGGGGGAGCTTAAAAAGGTAAATATCTTCTGATCTAGATCTCTGATTATTTGAAAGAAGAACAACTTTCAAGCATGAAAAACAATTTCTTAAATGTTCAAACCACTTCTCTATTCTCAAAAGATTTCATGAATTCAGAAGTGAGCTTTTAAATGTTTTTCAAATTTTGAGCTTAATGTTTAACTGACCGTGTGTTTCTAAAGATCAATACTTGTGTATTATCTTATCCATATAATGTAAAGTATTCACACACATAGGTTCAGTACTTCATTTAAATTTGTTATTACCATGTCTCATAATAAACATATTTTTCGATGGTAATACCCTCGTTTGCTTTCATTGTTGTTGAGCATCAATTATCATTTCATTCATTGCGCGTTTATTGCTAAATTGTTTATATTCGTTCATATAAACAAAATATCCAGTTCTTTGATACCCTATCCTTTTCATTTGATCTGATTGATACATTGTCAGATTCTCAAAACAATTCTCTTGATTTCATTTCTTTCATTCAATATCTTTGTTTTGAGAGATCTTCAAAGTTCAATTGCTCAAATCTCATGAGCATACATTTTTGACAATGTTTTCATATTTGTGCTTCATTGTTCAAGTTAAACTGTTGAACAAATATTTTTTTAGGACTTACATGGGATTCATGTGTGAGCTTAAAAAGAACTTCCATGGATTCACGTAACCAGTGTTTCCTACCCCGAAAGTTACTCTTGAGTGATTGAGGGGTGAGGGGTCGAAATCAAAGAGTGGGGGAGATAACTCATCCGGTTGAGTTTTTCTCAGTGTGTAGAGCGGAAAAATGGAAAGGAGAGTTTGGTTAAAGTGAGCTTTAATGATAAAAAGAAAGAGGGTTGGAGATCAAAGTTAAAAGAATATTAGAACTCTGCACCAACTACTTTCTGAGTCGGGCAGCCACATCTACTGTTTGGTTCACATTCTTTGGTGACCATCATTGAAAAAGGCAGCGAGCCCATGCCAACTCTTGCTATTACCCCACCAACCACTCATTTCTTCCTTAACAAAGAAATGTTTCATTTTCTTTGGGGACGCAACATATATGCTATCTAATCTTCACTCGGAAGATTTAGATATTGAAAAAGAAGGAAAGTTGCCCCACCTTCGCACCTCTTTCATGCACATTGAGTCCGTGTAATATTTGTTGCTGTCTCAACAGTTTACACAATTTGAGCCTTATGAAACACAATCATTGTGCTAAATTCTTTCATCCACAAGCACGAGCACACAAAAAATTTGTTTTTCTGTCAGAACATTCATAGATAAACCTTGTGTTTTTTAATGATTGAATGGAAGTCCTGGGGAGTCATCATCAAGCCAGCTCCTTAAATTGTACATTCGTTGTACACAGTAACTTTGTGTTACTGACAGACATTCCTAACTGTTTCATTTGTTGAATCAGGGTTACCACGATCATTTTATCTGAATTTGAAAAGATTCGGGTATATACAGTTCATAATTCAGTTATTCAGATCAAAGGGCGACAACTGTCAAATTATCATTGAAAAAGGGGAGATTCTTCTTTGAATACAAAGGGGGTGATCAAAGACTGTGTCGAAATTGAAGACGTTTTGATGATCATGATGCTCACAATCATCAAAAAGGGGGAGACATTTACATAGATTCAATTTCAATGCTATGAAGAGTTGTCAAAGTGAAAGACTTGTGAAGAAATTCTGAGAGTTCAAAAGTCAATTCAAATGCTTCCGCTATTTCAAAGTCAAAAGATTCTGAAGAAAGATTGTTTAAAGATAAATCAAAATGGTTCGTGAAAGTTTGTTTTTCCAAAGACTATTCAGAGATCACAAGAGATGAAGATACAAGTTTTTCAAAGACTCCTCAATGTTTCAAAGATGTCAAAGATTTTCAAAAGTTTCAAGATTTCAGATTCGCGTTCAAGACATGTTGACTTTCATAGCTTCAAAGAGAAAAAGACTTTTCAAGATTCTTCAAAGGCTGAAAGACTGAAGATTGTTAAAGATTCAAAGTTCAAAGTTGTCAGAGACAAAAGCTGAAGAATCAAGAGTTGAAGACTAACGTCAAATTTTTATTAAATCTTGAATACAAAGGGGGAGATTGTTAAGTCAAAATATTGTATCCAAGATTTATTTAGAAAAGTCAACAATGTAAAAGTCAACAATGTCAAAGTCAAAGTCTATTTTGTCAAAGTCTTGATAAGTCAATGTTGTTTAGTTTCCTTAGTCATTAAGTTTTGTTAATAGATAGGTGGTATAAATAGGGTGTGTCTTGTGTCAAAGTCTAAAATGACTTCTTTAAAAGATGATTTTTCAGATAAAAACTTATAACGTAAATCAGACAAAGCATTAATTATGATATTCATCTGAGAGGTAATGAAATTATAATCAAATTCAGAATATACCTCATCTTCATCTGTTTCAGAATCGACTGACTGATCAACTCCAACCAAGCACATATGAGCGATCTCGACGTTTGAAGTTTCATCATCGGAATGATCCAGCTAGAATTCTTCTTCGGCTAGCAGAGCAGTTCCGTTCTCTCTCTTTTCAGCTAGCTCTATTTTCTTTCTATAATAAGCTGAGTCTCTAACCTTCTTCGCTCGACACTCCTTTGAGTAGTGGCCCGGTTTTCCAAAGTTATAACAGGCAGTAGATTTTGGCTCGGGCACTTTGACTGTTGTACCAGTAGTGAATCGAGAAGTGTTGGAGCTCGAATGAGGCTGGAACTTTTTCTGGTAATGCTGAGAGATAAGGATCATAGCTTTCTGCAGTGCCTCACCATCATCATCAGTTGACCCGTTGTAAGCGTTATCAGACAACGCTTGTTGAGACAATTGCTTTGTGATTAGTGCAACCGGGTCTACTGACTTCTTCTTTTTCCCATCCAGTTTGGCCTTTTTCTCAAGTACCAAGTTCTCATCAGTCATTAGAATCTCATATAATTCCTGGATCTGCATTGTGGAAATCCGAACATCGTTCCTCAGTCTATGACAAGTTTTGTTCCATTCAGGCTGAATAGCATTAAGGAATATCAGATTCGTCTCAAGCTCTGTTTTGACCACATTTATCTTTCGTAGGTCATTCAGCACTGCACAGAATCTGTCGAAAACACTCTTTATAGACTCACTGTCTTTGGCTTTAAACTCCTCAAAGTTGTTCATGAACCGAGTATGTCGGAGCTGAGTTGCTACTGAAGAACCAAGCATGATCTTTTCCAATTGTGCCCACAACATATTTGGATAATCCTTGCAATGATCAACCCGGTTGTAGACAGAATAATTGGTAAAACTAGCATCAGATTAGCTTTCAACTCTCGATCAACTTTCATTCGTGAAGCCTCTTCAGATGTTGGAGGAGTCTCTTTATTAGGCTTTATGAAAGGTCCTTCAGTTAGAGACTTCATCATGTTCTCTCCATTAGCTTGACGCTCGATGAAGTTCAAAAATCGATCTTGCCATTGAGTGAATTCGTTTTCATCGACAAGAACTGGAGGACGAGTTTCAGATCCCAAAGACATCATCAGATCACTTGTGTAGAACTTAGCTTGAAAGGAAAAGTTTGAAGAATCCATAGATGACAAACTTAAAAAAAATTACAGACTTTTTTTTTAAGTTTGGACAGATATGGCGCAAACTAAAAGGAGACGCAAACTGAACTTTGCGTGATGAACAGAAGACGCAAATTGACTTTGCGTGAGCAGACTGAGGCGCAAACTCTTATACTCGCGAGTAGCTGGAGACGCAAACCAACTTTGCGTGAGTAACGGGAGACGCAAACTAGGATTTGCGTGAGTCACTTAAGGCGCAAAGATAGCTTTTCTTGAACTGAAGGTGACGCAAAGTATACTTTGCGTGAGATGAGGCTAGCGAGAACAATTGTTTGCGTGCCTAGAGAATAACGCAAAGTAGATTTGCGTAAGTAACCAAAGACGCAAACTTAGCTTTGCTTGATCCACGGGAGACGCAAAGTTGCACTTTGCGTGATGAACTGATTTCTGAATTTGATAAAAAAACCTGAAATACACTAAGACAAGATTAGGTACTCGCGCAAACCAGATGATGAACTCGCGCAAACTACTATGAACTAGCGCAAAGTTCAGATCTAGCGCAAGACGAAGGAAAATCAAGAAAACTGCCAAAAAATCGATTTCAAAACTTAATTTGATAAAACTTTCTTATATAAACACGTTCGAAAACAACTTTTTAACACTTTTCAATTAAACATTTCGATTAAAAACCTCAAACAAAAGATTTCGTATATGAACATAACGTGAAACTCGTTTTTCCAAAAACTCAACAATTTCTAAAATTGACAATCAAAGCATGTTTTTCTTGCAAATCGATGTGAATCAAAAATATTTAACAATCAAAATCGAATCCAACTAAACAAATTTCAACAAAATTCAATCAAAAACACCTCTGAATTTGATGAAAAATCAAGAAAACGAGATTTTCTTGAAAAATTCAAGAAAATCAATCAAATTTTCGATTAATTCTACAAATTCAGGAATGAAAAACACACTCTCTCAATCCTCTCAAGGTTCAGATGGCTCTGATACCAATTGTGAGTCCAAGAATCAATGAATCCTAGAGAGAGAGTAACAAGGATGCGCAAAGTGTAAATTGTATTGATGTGTGCGTGAAGTTTTACAAGGAATAAGACCAAAGGGACTTAAATACCCTTGGTCAATACAACACAGTATTAGACAATAGACACAGTATTTGACCAAGCCCTATATATACAATGATTACTATAAAATCAGACTTAACAGTTTCCAAAGATAAATACTTGTGTATTTTATTTTCCATATACTTTCAAGTATTCACACACACCGGTTTAGTATTTTGTTGATTATGTTATCACCATGTCTCAAATTAACCAATTTTTCGATGGTGATACACCCCGTTTGAACTTCATTGATATTTGAGCGCGATTTCATTCAAAACTTTTCTTTCAAGAATGTCTATAATTGTACTTATAGACAATATCCAATTTTTCATGACCTAACCCTTGATTGATAAATCATTCATATTTGATCTTTTCATATATTGTCAAATTCTCAAACAAGTCTTTTGTATTCATTTCATTCTTTCAATATACTTTTTTTGAGAAAATTGTTTCTGATTAAAATGCTCAAATCTTCATGATTATATTCATGAGCATACATTTATCTGACATGTATTTCATGTCGTGGTTTAACTGTTAAAGTTAATCCAATTGAGCAACGCTTTGCTTATAGGACAATATGGGTTCATTGTGTGAGAATTTAATAGAACTTCTATGGATTCACGTTAACCAGTGTTTCCTACCCAAGAAGTTATCTTTGAGTGATCGAGAGGCGAAGAGTCAAAAATATCTAAGTGTGGGTATGTGTGATGAGGTAAAATGAAAAGAGAGTTTGGTTAGAAGTGAGTTTAAATGATAAAAAGAAAGAGGGTGAGAGATCAGAGTAAAATAATATCAAACTCTACACCAACTTTTTTCTGAGTCGGGCAGCCACATTACTGTTGTTTCACATTTCTTCGTGAACATCATTGAAACAGGCAACTAGCCCATGCTAAATCTTGTTTAAAACCCCACCAGCTACTCATCTTTTTCTTAAAAAGAAAATGTTTCAATTTTCTGGGGATGCAACACATAATCTATCTGGTTTTTATTTGGAAAATCTAGATATTGAAAAAGAAAGAAGTCTGCCCCACCTTCGCACTTCGATCATGCACAATTGAGTTCGTGTATTACTATTGATGTCTCAATAACTTACACATTTTGAGCCGATTATACAAACAATCATCATGCATAATTCTTTCATACATAAGCACGAACACACAGGAAATTCGTTTTCTGTCTAAACGTTCATAGAATAAACTTGTGTTATTCGATGATTGAATGGAAGACCTGGGGGAGTGAAATCAAAAAGCTCCTTTCCAATGTGTATTTGTAACACACAGTGGCTTCGTGCTACTGACAGGCATTCTTAACTGATTCATTTGTTGATTCAGGTGTTACACTCTTATTTGTCTGAATTTGCAAAGATTCGGATGAATACATTATGAATTGACGGATAATCAGAGGCTCTTGTGATAAAGATCAATGGTCTATAAAGGTTCATGACATTTCTTGGTGAAGTTTTGATGATTTCTCTGTTGTACATCATCAAAAAGGGGGAGAGACTCAAGAAATGGAGAAGTTAATTTCAAGAAAATGTTTGTTGAAGAACAATTTTGGAGTTGATCAAAAACTGAAAGGAATTTAAGGGAGAAATTATTTCAAGAAAGATGATTTGGAGAAATTTAATTGCAAGTTTTGGAGAGATTGTACAGAATTGAAAGAAAAGGTTCAAAGAATTCAGATTGTTCGTTGAAAGTTAGTGAAATTTTCTTTGAAGTTGATTTGCTGAAGAAAATAGAGCTAAATCTGAAGATAATTTCTTTCTGGAGTCTGAATAAGTTTTCTACACCCTTTGAGGGAGATTGTTAAAGATTCTTGAAGATTATATTCACAGACTTTGGGAAGATTACAGAAAGTTAGGAGACTGCTTAGACAAAAAGGGAGATTAAATTTGTGTTAAAGGGGGAGATTGCACTTCATTGCTAAATTTCTTTTGAAGATTATCTTGAATCAAAAGGGGTAGATTGTTAGTGCATAAACATGTTGGATACAAGATCATGAACACTGAAGATGAAAGTCAAGTCAAAGAGCTCAAGTCAACTCTCAAGCTAAAGTCAAAGTCTTTGTAATAAAGTCAAACTCAAAGTGTTTAGTGTCTTGTGTTAGTGTTTTGTCTTTGTAAAGTGTTAGGGTATAAATAGATTTATTTTCGTTTGTAGACTCATATGACTATCTGAGAGTTTGAGTTTAGAGAGAGAATTTTTGTGAGAGCTTTTCTGTGTACGAATTCTTATGATCATTGAAATGGAAAAATGATTTGATAATTGAATCTTGTTATCTTAATTGTTAATTCGTAAATAGAACTTGTCATTGTGGGACACAGTTGGGAGAGTTTAGGGTAAGGAGAGTGGGGAGTTATGAAGAAGAATGCCAAAAAATCGGACTTAATAGCGTCCTGGAGCCCGCGGGCGATAGTGCACGCGATAGTGACAATGTCACAATCGTCGGGTCTGTACCGCGGGTACTCCCCCTCCAGCGACTATGCCCCGCGATAATGACACATGTCACAGTCGTGAGCAATGTCGCCCCAAGTAGAACAGGACCCCAAAACTTCCCTTTTTCGACCTGGAACATTCCCGTCACGCGTAGGATTCAAAACACCACGATTCATACTCATAAATCATGGCATAACGGTCAATTCCCTATAAATATATACATACTCACATAAGCGATTACTTTATCGAAAATTACGGGTGTTACAATCATTCCAACCTTAGAATGATTTCGTCCTCGAAATCTAGTCTCCCACTTAACGATGCCCGCAGTATAGGTGGTGTCTAATCCACTTGTCAGATCTCCTATGAAAAATCTTATGCCTCTACTCGCGAAAATTGTCCCCTTTGACACCTTATACATATGTCCGAGTGAACACTTAACTTACCAAAGTAGCTTCTCATCACGAGAATACGGTTGTCTCCCAACCTTAGGTGACGCGCACTACCTCAAGGGTAGTTTGTGACCTCAACTTCTCACTAATCAAATCATCTCAGCTCAACATGTTTCTGAACCCAAAACCGAGGATCGACATCAAACTCCAAAGAATACTCAAAATTCTTATTGATCCGTTCTTGATATTGACGAGGCAGTCTTTCCATGGGCGTACCAATACGCTCTCCTGTTAGCTGGTTAATGCAAATCCGGTTATCATCCAACCCCGATCTATTCTCAAACCTCAAATCATTCCCTCAACAAGATCTTTACTACATCAGGACATCCTACATGCATTGATACTTAATTACCAACATCTAATCTTCCTTTAAATTCCACCACCGAGAGGTCGACATTTCCCATAATCTATCAGGATACTTCCCAAACATTCCAAGATTCATTGACTTCAAGAACAAGTCAACGCCTAAAACCAAGATGGTGATACCGAAAACGTGGACATCTCGCCCAGTCTTTCATTCCAGAATTATTGTCGCGTTAAGGTTTACGCCTAACAAATGACTAATATTCCCAATCTTACATCTCTAACAATAGACCACAATAATCCCTTTGCTCAGAAAATCCATTAAGACGGTACACCGTCAACATATAACATGATGTCAAACAGACAAGCGACCCATCAAATTGAACCCAACCTGCAGGTAGTCACACAAGACCTCATCCTGTAGGTTTACCGAAGCATAAAGATCACCCCTTATCAACTGAGAAGACATAAATCTAATACATCCATTATTCGTACATGCACAGATCCAAAACTGAAACCCAAAATTCGAGACTGGCCACAAGTAGGATCATTCGACGCTTCAATTCCCAAGGACTCCTCTAGTCCCTATTTACAACTCTTTTCAAGATAGGATTTTTAAATCTATAGCCCTAATGAGTTCAAGATTTTTCAACTAACATGCCAACTCAAATTTTTTATAAAAACTTTCAAATGCAAAAGTTCCATAATATTCAATCGTACGTGTAAAAATCTACTACCGTTTACTCGGTAGGTGTGCATAGTGGTCACCAACGTCACATATATAAAACTATTTCAAAATTCATTTGATCAATACTCATGTTAATAATAGCAATAACAAAAGGTGCGCAACAATATTTTCAAATGGACTACCATGGTCCTAGCATGCATCAACTTATAGTATGTACGTGAAAATAACTTTCTGCACTATAACATGTGCAACAAACGTTTGCACAACTCAAAAAGGAGCTTCGCAATTTCCAAATCTAAAATTTTCTCCTTTAAACCACAAATGCCATGGAGTGAAATTTTCAATAGGGTTCACATACAATAATTTATTTCCCAGCCTTAGTAAAACGATGGTATGCGTGAATTTGGTCAAACGTAAATAAATTTCAAATCGAGTTCAAACCTTTGGTCGCGCAAATAAAGTACAGTTGTCCAAAATAATAACTACAATGACATGTATACTGATAACTCACTTAATGTATTGCGGAAATTTTTATGACATTAAAATGAACAACTGAAGTCTGTTCAGATCAAAAGTTCAAAACGAAACAACAAAATCTTTCATATGCTAACGCATGCCAACAGTATAAATCAATTCAAAAACTAAATAGCATACAACTAATTAACACTTGTATAAAACCCAAAAGAGAAATCATATGACATTGACACTTCCAAAATAACATATGGGGTAACATATACTAACAAAACTTTCAAGGCGCCTCTTACGGTTGCGAAAATACCGGTGCAAGACTTGCATGAGCAAAAAATATTAAGCAAAAGTCATAAGTTAACACACACGATAATGCAAGTATGCGCGTTCCGAAATTTTATCTACGCGGCGCATAATGTCGTAAAATAAAACGCCATAAAACCCAACTGAATTTTTCATAAAACTCATTAACGCCAAAATCAAGCAGTATCAAAATTTTCGTTTCCCAACATAAAACATAAGACGGAAATATGTCTAAAAATGTTAAAGTTCTAAGAGTTTCCCCTTTTACCGCAATGTGAAATAAGGTGACACTTTTCAAAAAAAATTGCATGGGACACGACGACGAATAAACTCGTAAATTTACCCAAGGCAAAATTAAAACTTACGCATTTCAAAGTTTACTCACGCGCCGAGAAAACGTCATAAAAACAATACTCCATAAAATTCAACACAACTCTTACCGACTAAAATTCCTAAGAAAACTCCGACTCAAGAACATGGGGATAATTTTTCGTTTAAAACCTTAACATACGTGGAGGAGATCCAATGTCAAGGTTAACATTTCATAGTTACTTGCCCAATACCCAAATAACATTAAAACACGGATATTACAATATTCGAAAACAGCGTTAGACGCGAAACGGGGATAAAGAGATTTTCAATAAAGATATTTGCAACCACGTGCAACAAAACAATTTCATCCATGCTTAAAACTCACAGTTTAGAATCTGATGAGTGTTAAATGCTTTATCAAGACTTCGTACATAACTCACTTTATACTTTGAAAACATGAGAAACCATTGATGCAAACTTATTTTAGAAATAAATTTCGTGCATGGATTTGGTCGGCACTCAACATCCCGAAATCACGTTCCTCAATTTGCCATCATACTATTGTCATCTGGATGTTCAAACATCTTAAGGCAATCATCGACGATTAATTTAATCGGTTCACCTTACAGTTTCTCCTCTAAATAGAGTCAATTTAACAAGTCTATGGTTCTAATTCGACCAATAATTCCGACCCAAAATGGTCAACTTAATGAATTCATCGCGCTTAACCATCACCCAAAAGTGGCAACAACTCTTCTATCGACTACTCGCTTAGAAACTTTCTCACCACTCCAACGGTAATCATACCAAGGCAGTTCAAATATACACATGTAACATGTAGGTTCACCATGACACTGGCCAGGTGCCATTATGAACGTACCGTACATGATCATCCTTGTTATCCTCGACAAATTTCCCGTTTCTAGCGACTTGATTTACCCCAAAATATCATATCTTAAGGTATCTAATGTTGCAATTTCACTTTCAATCACTTAAAAGAACGCTAGTTTGAGTCTAGACATCCATCATCAATACTTAATTTTCTCAAACTTAAGCTCTGATACCAACTTGTAACACCCTCAAATATGGAAATAGCAACTAAATTAAATTTTCCTAAATACATCGAGAACGGAATCAACTACAACATCCAATTTAAGGATTTTTAAAATCGTGAGGATAGCAATTTTTTTTTTGAGAATCGTGGGGTTACCCCGCGATTTAGGGGTGGATCGCAGGGTTGGGGTCGTGGGTAAATTTTTTTTCAAAATCGAGTTCAATCCCGTGATGGTTTAAGTTAAAAATAGAGGGGTTAAATTAAAAATAGAGGGGTTACCCCACGATTTTCTAATAAAAATAGAGGGGTTAAGTTAAAAATAGAGAGGTTAAGTTAAAAATAGAGGGGTAACCCCACGATTTTCTAAAATTTTTGCTATCCCCGCAAATTAAAAATCCCCGGGTAATTGGGTATTTGGCAAAAAATGGAAGATTTTGGGCATTTAGGTAAGATACAAGTGGAATACGGGCATTTTAATTAATTTCCCAAAATTGTTTGATTTCATTTACGCATCTAAAATACATATTTATAATTTATATACATAGATTTTATACTTAGTATTGATAAATCTCTATAATATAATATCCATTGTTTTGCCGATGTGCATCAAAAGACTAAAACTAATTCATATAAGAAATTAACTCTGCTATACATGATGATGCTATTTTAATTGATCTTACGAATAATATCCATCACTATGATTTCCATCATCAAAATTGAGCGAGTAACTAACGGCATCGTACCGGAATATCAATGGCTTGGATGATTCATAGATGCTTTTATTGCTTTTTTTCAACCACCTTCTTCAGCAACTTCCTCCCACTTCTTGCTACGATGACGTATACACTATTTTTTACCTGTGTGTACTGTGTACTGTTCTTGGTCGGACACAGATGAAGTCGATGCACATTCAGAGGAGGTAGATTATCTCCCTTCAATGGTAGTAACGGAGTTGAAATCATTTGCAGTGGCCATTTTTGTAGGAGAGAGATGAGTTATTGATTGTTGTGAGTTGTGATGATGAATGAAAATTTAAAGCGACAAATTGCATAATTTATAGTTGGTCAAGGGGGACTATTTTGTAATTTTACATAGCTATGAATATTTGGTGTAAAGGGGACATTAAATCGTCAACTTGCCATTTACATGCTTAATTTTGTGGTGAAATTGCACTTCAGAAGTGTTATAATCTTATCCTTCAAATTTTTAACATTTATTAAATAAAAAAGGAAAGAAAAAAAATCCTTTTGAGTGGACTTTGAGGACCATATGGCCACATATAGTCCACCATGACCAATATTCAAAATTATGCTTTAAACTTTAATTATTATAAATTTGTAAGTTATAAAATTTATGTAATATGTGGAGGTTTAAACGAGAACCCCTTCATATTACGAGTGGACCTGATCCCCGCACATAAGTGGCGCCAAAAATTGCATGCGTACCTAATTTAGTATCACATGTGATGGACTGTATGAGTATTACATGTGATTAACTATGGTAAAATAAAATGTTCTCGTGGTTTCGTAAAATTATATGTAATCTCGACATGCTCACCCTCCACAACCACCAAGGTTATTCTAGTGAAAAAAAAATTAAAATAAACCAACTTGCTTTTTTAAATGAACCGACATTTGTTTTCAAGTTCTATTTATGATTACGATACAAATTAAAAATCTTATCCTTAAACGTCTAATTTTATAAAAGAATATGGAAGCAAAAAGGTTTTTGGTCTTCGTCTTTTTTTTTTCAGGACCTTTTTGTCGCCCAATCCATTCTCATCGCACGAAGTTTCAAAGAAAACTTCATTTTGAATTTATCTACTTCTATAAATAAAAAGAACATAGAACCAAATACGTCATTAGTCTTCGGCTTCTAGGAAATTTGTTTGGCCCATTATCCATTCACATACATGAGCATTGCAAATGAAGTTGTGCTTCAAGTTTACAATTTCATTATCTGGTTTGATATCGAAAGAAAAATAGATTGGTGGACAAATATCTTGTATGTAATAATTTGGAGTCTATAGACCATATCTTAATTCATTTTCTTTAGAGTTGGATTATGGTTAATCAGGAGTTCTAAAAATCAAACATCCGAGAATTATTTTGTTTGTAGAGTTATGCAATGCCCAATTCATGGTTGGCCCAGTTCCTAGGTCCTTTGAACAAGGTTTGATCGTGCGTATCAAACCTACTTTCTAAACGATGCCAAATGTTAGAAATAAATATACATCTATATATATATATATATATATATATATATATATATATAGAGAGAGAGAGAGAGAGAGGGCGGGGGATGATCAAACGAAAACAATAATTATTTAAAAGAACTAACAAAATCATTAGTGATTTTACATTAACGTGCAAAAAAGTCACGCGGACCTGAAGCCGCAGCCAAAGTCCTTTTTCGTGTGTTAATGTAAAATCACTAATGATTTTGTTAGTTCACATATTCTTTTAAATAGGTATTGTTCTCGTTTGAACCCGACTCTATATATATACACGCGCACACACGATCTCCATCATTTTTACACTCCCTCTAATATAGTGATGGCCAAAAATCGGGCTCGGGCCGAGACGGACCGGGCCAAAACGGGCTTCAGGCCTCAACAGTGAAACCAAAAACCGGGCCCAACGGGCTTCGGGTCTGGTTGGGCCGGGTTTCACACGAAAACGTGTGACCCGGTTAGGCTTGGGTTAAACCGGTTCACCCAAAACCGGGTTGGGCCGGGCCCAAAACCGGGCCAAGATCGGGCCTTCGATTTTTTTTATTTTTTTTAATAATTTCTTTATATAATAATTAATTACTAAACTTTTAAAAAATAAAAATTGGATTGGATCACTAAAATACACTTTAAAAATACGTTTTATTTATAATAAATCTCTAAAATACACTTTAAAAATACATTTTATTTATAATTTTAAGTTATAAACTTACAATACATAAATTCTAAGAACCCGAAGGTCCCGCTCCCAAACCCCCACCCTCACCCCATCCCCATGGATTGTAATTGTATGAATTGTATGGATTATAGTATGGATTATACTCTGGATTGTAGTCTTCAATAATTCCGTACTTTTTCAGTCGATCAACAGCCGTATTATCATCAAGGCGGTCGGTGTCTGGTTCTTCTTCTTCATCGTCGTAACGTGAGACGCCACCGGCACTACTAGCATCGTCCTCGGTTACGGTTCCCGACGTACTTAGTCCTTCGTCCACTTCGTTTTCGGCTAAGTTTAATTCCACATCGTCTATATCCGCCTCAAGACTTGTTTCATGTTGAATTCTTTGTTGGCTATCCAAGTAATCCTTCAAACGGCTAGAAACGGCTAGTTTTTTTTAATTGTGAAAATCGGGCCGGGCCGGGCCAAAAACCGGGCCGTGAACCGGTTCCGGGCCGCCAAATACTCCAAAAACCCAAACCGGACTAGGTTTTCGGGCTGCAAACCGGTTTGACACCGGGCCGGGCCGGGTTTTCAGTTGGGTCGGGCTCGATTAATCGATCGGGCCGGGCCCATTTGGCCATCACTACTCTAATATCCATGATGTCACAAATCCGCATTAACAAGCCCATAATTGATTCACATGAACAAATAAAACCTACTTAAATTAAGAAAACAAATGCTAATTTTGGTGGACATACATGTCCCGACCAACTTGTGAACCAGAAAAGTGAGTTTCAGCAACGCGCCTTTAGCGACGAAATGCTTCATCCACATGCTATAGCGACGACATATCGTCTCTATAAATCGTTTATGAGGATAATTGGACTTTTAGCGACAACAAAAGTCGTTGCTAAAAACGTTGTTTCTTGTGGCACCTCGACAACTAATTTCATTGGACCATAGAGTTAGGAGTCGAGTGAACCCTCCACTGGCTTTAGAGGGGGACTTGAACCGGTAACATATAGGGAGTAAATCCAAGGTACGACTCAGGGTTTAACAAATGCTAACTTCAATATTCACAACGACACCATTTTGATTGATCTTACAAAACATTCTTTTAAAACTTGAAGAGCATCATTCTACATGGAGATAATACTCATCGTGATAAAAATGATCAAATATATGATGATAAAATTGGTGATAAATTCTATATCGAATTAGTGATAATAAATTAATGAAAACAAAAACTATAAATTCAATGTCTCTCTATCGTTCATCTTCATTAAAAAAAAACAAAGCTTTGAAACAATTAGAGAGTTTATCTTCGATCAAATATAGATTGGAGAATAAAAGTATCGCGTTCATTTTTTTCATGCGTTTAAACTTACTCATGTCTTAGTTTTTTTAAGAAGTTGCATATCATTGCTTATGGAGGACTCTTAACTGCTCCAGTCCTTAACTGCTCCAAATGTCTACATCATTAGATATTAGTTGTGTACCCGCGCGATGCGACGCGGGTGAATCACAACTCTGAAGCAATAACTAAGCCTTTAATCATGTTTCTCCGTTCCTCTCGGAGGTCGATTGAAAGTACCAACCTTCATTCCATTTTCCTGGCAAATCAAAGTTTGCAACAAAAACGATCTCTAACATCATCTATAAACATTGTGACACTGGTGCATAGAATTTTAAACAAATACCAATTAGAACACGCTATCAACACCAACAAATTTGTGCTAACATATGAGCATACTCCTCACTTAGGATAAGTTTACCACCAGTTCCTGAATCAAATGCACATACATTAAAATAAATCAACAAAAACAAGTTAAACAGTAAAAACCAAATTCCTTTATGAAGATTTAAACCAATTTCACTCTATACCAAGAATGACACATACATACATACATACATAAACTAATGTAGCTAGCATATCTTTCACTACAACCAAAAGAAATCCTTTAAAATTTGAGGTAAAAACTTAACCATCTGGGTTGATGTCAAGTTTGGGTTCATGTCGTCTTTCTTTCCGAAGTATTTGTCATCGAACTTCTCTACATTTACCCCAGAGAATTCACCCTTCATTGATGTGGCAATAATGTATGACTGATTCACCCTCCTCAATAGAGCAACATTGATCTTAAAGGGGTCTATAAAATGAAAGATGTATTAAAAAAGAGTGACCATCATCTCTTCCAAAGAGATCTTTACCAACACATGCAACAATGATCTAAAAAAAGGATAGAAATTTATATTACAAAGAGTCACATGGAGAATCAAAACACAAAAAATACTTAAAATACAAGGTGGTCTTTCCAAAAAGGCATATGATATACGAATAAACTAATGATCGTATAAGTGATTTCTCTACCAGTTAAGATCAATCTTTAAAGGGAAAAATAAGCAATCTGAAAAAATACATCAATATATATACAACTATTTTTCTCGTTAAAGCATCTTCATGTTTCATATTCACTCGTTAAAACACATTATTAGAATATATATATATATATATATATATATATATACCATCACTTTCCAAAACATATTCTATTCTAGTACATACATGATTCTGTGTATTTCTCTTATATATACCATCACTTTCCAAAACATATTCTATTCTAGTACATATATGATTCTGTGTATTTCTCTCTACCCATAAACAACATCTATATCATATACCAATATAGTTGTATCCCTTCCTGTCATCAAAATGGAACAACTCGGTAATTGGCTATTGCAAGGATTTAACAAAAGCAAAGTAGCAGTAATTATCAGCAACTGCAAATATCAAAAAGAGATGTGTAAACTATCTTAAGCAAATAACAATTTTAAACATCAGATAGAGAAATGTAATTTGTCTCAAGGAAAAAAAACCAAGTTTTTTAACGGCCAATTCCAGAAAGTAAAAAGGCATTGAGAAGTTGCATATCATTGCTTATGGAGGACTCTTAACTGCTCCAAATGTCTACATCATTAGATATAAGAATTGAGAAAGATATACTCTTGAAAGGTCGTTTCATGATGTTTGCATGGCCGTCCCTGGGGGAGGGCAGGTCAGGCGTACACCCAGGGCCCAATTTTTTTTAGTATATATTATATATTATTAGTTAAAAAAATTGTAAATAAAAAAGACAAAAAAAATTAGTATATAATAAGACGCAAAAAGAATTTAACATTATATTAAGGGCCTAAATATGTATTAGTTAATAACATTGGAGAAGAAAAAGTGTAAAAAGTTATTTAGTCTTTCATTTTATAGTATTGCTTATTGTTTTTCTAAGTTTTTTTATCTACTACTAATATCTAAAAACTATTTTTGCGTATAATCCTTAATATAAACTCCATTACTCATCTTCTACATATTATTTTCATTATTTCATCCACATGAATTTTATTATTATGTTAGAATATAATAGATTTCTTGTTATTAACTAATAAAACATCTACATTTTTTGAAACAATTACCAAACTATATGAGACGACCCAACATATATCTATATTTAGGATTTCAAAGATACTTCTTTTTTCATACATTATTGAATCTTTATTATCTAATATTGAGTGCATTAATCTTAAATGCTCTCTTATCTCTAAAACAAAGAATAAGATTTCAAACTATAACCAACATGGACTTTTTTTTTTGGGAAAGGGGACCAACATAGACTTTTGATTATAAGATTGATGGTTTTTAAAAAGTTTGTTTCATCCCCTAAAAGTTTAAAATGATGATGGAAAATATAACATCAGGTAATATGTAGAATATCTACTGATTTATATTGATTTACTTAAACTGTTACTCCGAATGGTCAACATAGTGACGTCAAATGATTTCAATCTATATATTAAAGGTATATCATAAGATGTCTTTGATGGTGGAACTGATTGACGATGTTATGTAAAATGATATGGTAGATAATATTAATTTAGAAATAATTATTGATTGATCTTGCGCTAGGAATACCGGGAAAATCGGTTTTATATGAATTATTAGTATTTTTTGAATTCAATGTTATTTTGAAGATATAAACAATATGTTGAAAATAATTTCGTAGTTATCAAGGGTCCAATTTTACATCTCGCCCAGGGCCTAAAAAATGTCAAGATCGGGCCTAGATGTTTGTCTGGTTGTTCGTATATATTTTTCTTCTATTTCATGCTCGATAACTCATGAAATGAACAATTTTTATTATTCGATATTATCATAATCAGTACAAGTAATCCATTGACATAATATATATATATATATATATAGGAGTGGTTTCAATTGGAAACCAAATTTCATTGAAAACTTTGGAAACCAAATTTCAACCATTGATTTTTTTAATCAATGGTCAAGATTCATTTGAATTATATATGATAATAAATTAATTAATTTATTAATAAAAATAATAATAATAATATGTCAAAAGGGTAAATGTGTATTTTTTCTTTTGTGTTTCAAATTTGGCAACAAAAATGAAATATGGTAGTAAATTAATTAATTTATTAATAAAAGATAATAATTATATATGGTAATAAATTAATTAATTTATTAATAAAAGATAACAATAATATATCAAGACTACATTTTTATTACCTATTCATCAATATGCAGTATGTAAAAACCCAATTAAGTTTCATTACCATTATTGTTTCATTACCTTTCCATTATGTTTCACTATATCAAATCTGTTTCATCAGGTTTCACTATATTAATATTTTGTTTCACTATATCAGGTTTCACTATATTAATATTTTGTTTTATTACCTTTCTATTATGTTTCACTATATCAAATATGTTTCATCAGGTTTCACTATATTAACATTTTATGTTTCATCAGGTTTACTATATTAATATTTTGTTTCACTATATCAAATCCATTATGTTTCACTATATTAACATTTTGTGCCTGGAGGTAATATTGAAGATTTCATATGAATATAAATTTTAATTCATTGGATGAATCAATCACTAATTCATAAAAATAAAAAAAAATTATTTGATTTGTAGCTTACGTATGAATCAATTTGTGTTTACCTAAATTAAATGTTTCATGTTTAAATTAATATATGATCAATATTACCATATATAAAATACATTAAAATTAAATAATTAATATTATAATAATAATAACACTTACCATATATAATATGAAATTATGTAAAAGACTAAAATAACCTTATGAATTAAAAATAAAAATAAAAAAAGGAAATTCAATGATTGGTTAATTTCGGTTTCCAAAGTTTCCAATGTAATACTGGTTTCCAATTGATCGCTCCCCTATATATATATATATATATATATATATATATATATATATATATATATATATATATATATATATATATATGGTATCAATTGAAAACCAAGTTTCATTGGAAATTTTGGAAACCAAATTTCAGCCATTGATCTTTATAATCAATGGTTAAGATTCATTTGAATTATATATGGTAGTAAATTAATTAATTTATTAATAATAAATAAAAATAATAGATGAAAAGGGTAAATATGTCTTTTGATTTTGTGTCTCAAATATGGCAAAAAATGTTTATTTTATTTAGATTACTTGAAACCAAAATAAAATTACCCACGCAATCTAAATTTGGTTATTTTTATTACTATGAAAACGAGGAGCATTTGTCTTTTCATCAAAAAAATTATTTTCTTTTAAAATGTAAGAAAATATTTTTTTTAATTTCATTTTATTATAAAATTTTCCATGCAATCTAATATTGTGATGAAACAGAATGAATTTGTGGATTATAGATTTCATTGGATTACAGATTTCATCAGGTTCATCGTGTTAGCATTATTGTTTCATAATGAAAATAGATTCATCAGGTTCATCGTGTTAGCATTATTGTTTCATAATGAAACATGATGAATTTGTGTCATTTTTGTTAACTTCCCATTTTTGTTTCATTACCTGTTCAGTTGCATATCCGTATATGAAAATAGATTCATCAGGTTCATCGTATTAGCATTATTGTTTCATAATGAAACATGATGAATTTGTGCCATTTTTGTTAACTTCCCATTTTTGTTTCATTACCTGTTCAGTTGCATATCCGTATATGAAAATAGATTCACCAGGTTCATCGTGTTAGCATTATTGTTTCATAATGAAAATAGATTGATCAGGTTTATCGTGTTAGCATTATTGTTTCATTATTACCATATACAAGCTAAATTAAAATTAAATAATTTATCTAAATTAAATATCTCATTTTTAAATTAATCAATGATTATTATTACCATATATAAGCTAAATTAAAATTAAATAATTATTAATATAATAATAATAACACTTACCATATATAATATGAAATTATGTAGAAGACTAAAATATATATATATATATATATATATATATATATATATATATATATATATATATATATATATAGGGGAGCGATCAATTGGAAACCAGTATTACATTGGAAACTTTGGAAACCGAAATTAACCAATCATTGAATTTCTTTTTTTTATTTTTATTTTTAATTCATAAGGTTATTTTAGTCTTTTACATAATTTCATATTATATATGGTAAGTGTTATTATTATTATAATATTAATTATTTAATTTTAATGTATTTTATATATGGTAATATTGATCATATATTAATTTAAACATGAAACATTTAATTTAGGTAAACACAAATTGATTCATACGTAAGCTACAAATCAAATAATTTTTTTTTATTTTTATGAATTAGTGATTGATTCATCCAATGAATTAAAATTTATATTCATATGAAATCTTCAATATTACCTCCAGGCAAAAAATGTTAATATAGTGAAACATAATGGATTTGATATAGTGAAACAAAATATTAATATAGTAAACCTGATGAAACATAAAATGTTAATATAGTGAAACCTGATGAAACAGATTTGATATAGTGAAACATAATAGAAAGGTAATAAAACAAAATATTAATATAGTGAAACCTGATATAGTGAAACAAAATATTAATATAGTGAAACCTGATGAAACAGATTTGATATAGTGAAACATAATGGAAAGGTAATGAAACAATAATGGTAATGAAACTTAATTGGGTTTTTACATACTGCATATTGATGAATAGGTAATAAAAATGTAGTCTTGATATATTATTGTTATCTTTTATTAATAAATTAATTAATTTATTACCATATATAATTATTATCTTTTATTAATAAATTAATTAATTTACTACCATATTTCATCTTTGTTGCCAAATTTGAAACACAAAAGAAAAAAAACACATTTACCCTTTTCATCTATTATTTTTATTTATTATTAATAAATTAATTAATTTACTACCATATATAATTCAAATGAATCTTAACCATTGATTATAAAGATCAATGGCTGAAATTTGGTTTCCAAAGTTTCCAATGAAACTTGGTTTTCAATTGATACCACCCCTATATATATATATATATATATATATATATATATATTATTTTATGCGCATTGGAAGAGACTAAAACTTTACATCAGCAATATCTTTGAACTTGTAAATTCTTTTCCTTTTATTAATACGTAAAATATATAGTATATTGTTGAATATGAAATACAATGTTTTTTTTAATAAATAGCAAAACTTTCTTGAAGTTTTCTTTATGATTATAATGAATGTCTAAATTATTATCTTATAACATTTGCTTTTACAAAAATTACAAAGAAGCAAAAAGATTATTTGCCATTTGATTTTAAGATCTTCGAGTCTTCCACTATCCATTCTTATAAATAAAAAGTTGCACGTGAAACTAGTAACTACATTTTTGATTTACATCGTTGTCTAGTCTCGACATCAAAAGAAAGTTTGTGTTGGATACACGTCATGATTCTTCCCCTATAATGTATCATTTTAAAAAATCAACATAGAAGCAAAAACGTCATTTGCATTCAGAAATTAGGATATTTGTTTTGCCTATTATCCGTTCACATGCACAAAAAGTTACAAGCAAATTACGAGACTTTAAATTTATGTCATTATCAAATCTTGATATTGAAAGAAAAATTAATTGTTAGAAAAATATATTGTTTGAAATATCTGAAAAAGTAAATTTTTATATTTTAATTCGACGTCCAACAATTAAGTCGACTGGTTGTCGTCCTCTTCATGATGGCGACAAATTGCTGGAGAATTAAGATGGTACCATCAATGAGTTGTGGTAGTGCTAGTCGGGTTAGGGCAACTCTAATTTGATGCAGAGCAAATCCAATAATTGACGGGAGTGTTCATGGATCAATGGGATAAACTCATAAAAGCAAACAAAGTGGAAAGAATCCCAATGAATCAAAGAGATAAAACCAAACGAGCCCGAAAGAAATCCAACTCAAAAAGGCCATAACATTCAGTTCGTCTGAAGTAAAATATCGATCAAGATATCATGGAAAGCTCGCGATAGGCCACGTTTCGGGACCAAATTCCTTCATCTAGGGCTCTGAATCTGACTTCGATAATTTTTATGCTACTTTCGACTTTTATTTTATTATGTTTAATAACTATATCATGTGAAATCAACGGTTTCTGATTTTCATGTCTCTGTTTATGATAACATCAATATCATATAATTCTCGAATTTTGAATTTTAAAATTTTAGTCAACTACCATAACTAATTCCACCTATAAAATACATCTTTAAAATCCTTTAAAGATCATCGAATAACATTAAAGTTTTTCTCATATTTAGATTTCATTTTGCCATAGTGACCCATCAAATATTTATTTTTTTAATTTTTAGTTTTCTATGTTTAATACTTTCTAAACCTATAATTTTTTTTTTGTGAGTGATGATAGAATTGAAGTTTGAAGGGGGAAGATCTTGTAGGCTGGAGAGGGAGGGCTTTTTGGTAACTCTATATTTGGTTGTGTGGGCCATGACCTTTGCAATCTTTAACAATGATTTGATTAGTTGAATACACCTTTTTCACACACATCCTTTAATTGTTATTTTCTTACTATCACTTTGTAATTGTTTTTGATGAATTTTATTCATACCTCCTCCTATAGAGGGTATGTGAGTGAGATAGGGGGTATGAGGGGTCTTGTGAGTGAGGAGGGGGTAGGGATAACAACGTCCTTGTTTTTTTTTTCTCGAAAGTAACTTTGTAATAGTTTATAAACCTAATAAATTGAATAAACTTATAAATCAGTTTTTATGTGTTATTTTACGTATAAAAATGCAGTACCATACAATGTTGTTTCATATGTCAAATGCTCATGATTGTTTTGTGTATACAAAAAAACAGTCATGAACGTTAAACATATGAAACAACAATATTTTGAGACGTTTTGTTTCATATATGAAGCAACACATCAATAATGGTTTATTAGTTATTATGAATTGTTGGGTTTGTAAAAAAAAGGACTCTCGAAAAAAGAAACAATAATTGTTACGAGAGTCCATCATCAACAAAAGGGTAAATTACAAAGTAAAGAAATTGTTGGATTTCATATGCACATAAAAAAATACATATGGACAATTTTTACATCTACCTTTCATAAATCAAGCTAGTATCCAAAGACTCTAAATTGATTCATGGAAGAAACTAACTCTGTTGTACACAATGATGCTAACTTAATCGATCTTACGACCATTGACGTATATAAAACTTGAGAGCTTTGATATTTGTACTAATAATATTCATCACTATGATTCCCTTCATCAAAATTCAGCGAGTAACTAACGGCATCGTATCCGAAGATCAACGGTTTCGATGATCCAAAAATGCTTTTCTTGCCTTCTTTAACCACCATCTTCAGCATCTTCCTCCACTTTCGGCTCCGACGTACACTGCTGGTTGCTTGTGTGTATTGTTTGTGGTCGGAGACGGATGAAATCGTTGAACATTCGGAGGATGTAGATAATCTTCCTTCAATGGTGGTGGTGGAGTTGAAGTCAATTGCAGAGGCCATTTTTCAAAAGAGAGAATGAATTGTTTGTTATGATAATGAATGGGAGTTTATAGCCATGAAGTGTTGATTTTATAGATGGTTGATGGAGGACTATTTGGTAAATTTTACTTTAATTATGAGATCATGTAATTTTAAATATTTCGTGTAAAGGAATCGTTAAATCGTCACCTTGCCATCTTTACACATGCTTTTGTGGGTCTCTCAACTTTTAAATCCATGTCTCTTTGTCTATATGTTATTCACCGGTTGGGTTGATGTGAGATCAGGTTGTTATTGTGAGATCCGTGAGATCACAAAATAACATTGAAACTTCACAGTTAAATATTGTGAAGGTTAAAAAAAATCAAGCCTTCACAGCGAAAACACTGTGAAGGTTTATGTAAAGGTTTAATTTCATGGTGTTTATGTGTGAACGTTTAGTGCTATGCATTTAGTCTCACGGGTTTTACAAAAACCGTTTGGTCTTACATGATCTGTGTTATTCATATTAAAACATTTTATTCTAAACATGTTTTAATAGAAAACAAAATATACGAATTTTTACAAAATATACGAATTTTTACAAAATATGATGATTGTTTAGGTTTTGTTGAGTATAATTAATTTGTTTGTAGAAATTTAAATCCTATTTTTAAAAAACAAAATCGATTTATAAAAATTCTGTAAAATGTATGTTTACAACATGTATCTTCGTCGAAAGGACCATAAAAAACTTAAAAACACTTTATGAGTTGCTTGTTGTTAGATAAAGTGGTTTGGATGGTGAATGTATACGTTGATCGACCTAATTGGCTAAAGTGGGATGTATGTATATATAAGGGGTCAATTTCTTAAAAATAACTCTCTAATTAGATTTATCTTATGCCATTGAAAATTGGTAAAAAAATAAAGTAAAATATAATATATTTTAAAATATCATCTCTCATCTCTAGCTCCTCTTTCCTCTCTCCCCTCTCACGTAACATACACACACACACACAAAATTGAATATGCACTTAAGGTGAACATATTGTAAACACTTCCCTAACAATACTATTGTAGTTTGTGAACATATTGTGAATACACTACCAATCTACAAGAATTGATATAGATTGTGAACACTAAATAAACTAACAAAATTGTTAGTCCCACAATGGAAATGGCAATCACACAAGTATTGTAGAAGGGGTGGTTGAATTAAATACCCACAAAAATTACTTAATTTTAATTCGTATTGATTTCTTAAACTAAGAATTACACTTAGAAAACAAGATTGTTACAGAGAAAAACAAATTAAATCTATCCTAACAATCTTTCACAAAGAAGAAATGAAACTTGAAATACACAAAGTTCAAATCAATGTAAGTTCTAAAAGAGAATAAGGAGATGCCTATTTCTGCTTGATCATTTAGTAAATTCTTGAAAGTGTAATCTTGCATGGGAAGGGTCTTCAACTTTAAATACTACATTGTGCATTAAATGCATGGGACACTTGTTACATTCGGATTAAAGCACATAGTAGCACCCAGATTTTTGGTATGTCCTCATGATGTGTTTTACTTTTCCTCACACATTAAATTAAGGATATTTGGCTTATTTTCAACATCTTAGAATTAATTGTATGGCATGAAGTAGATTTCCTTTGGTATCGCGATTCATCGAGAAGTCGGCCACACCAAAAGTCAGACCCCGGTACAGGGCCGACGATTGTGACCGCGACTGTGACACCCTGTCACTATCGTGGGACACTCTCGCATAGGATGTACCGAGAGCTCGGGCTTGGCGGCGATTGTGTCTGCGATTGTGACACCCTGTCACTATCGCGGGACACTCTCGCTTGAGTTGTACCGCGCGGTGGGTTAGGGCTCACGACCTTGCCAGTCATTGTGACAACTGTCACAATCGTCGATCACTCTAGCAGTCGGGCCTAGATCATTTAATACCCCATATCCGACTTTTTGCTTAATTTCTCAACTTAGAGCTTCCTTGGGTGCAATTTTCTGAATGCAAAAAGGTATGTTTTCTCCCTCTTCATTCAATTCTTCTAAGAGGAATCATTATAAAGAATTCGTGAAGTACAGTTTTTGGGACATGTAGTCACCAAGGAAGGGGTCAAGGTAGATCCCTCAAAGATCGAGGCTATGATGAATTGGGAACCTCTCAAGAGTCCGTCGGAGATCCGAAGCTTCCTGGGATTGGTAGGATACTATCAGAGATTCATTCAAGATTTTTCTAAGATAGCTTCATCGTTGATGACCCTAACACGAAAGAATGTGAAGTTCGGATGGACCGAGAAACAAGAAAAGGCATTTTGAACCCTACAAAAGAAAATTTGCGAAACTCCAATCTTATCTCTACCCGAAGGATTGGAAGATTGTGTGGTGTATAGTGATGCTTCAAAGATAGGTCTATGATGTGTTTTAATGCAAAGAGGCATGGTGATCGCCTACACGTCAAGGCAACTCAAGGTGCACGAAATTTACTGTCCCACCCATGATTTGGAATTTGCGGCGTGTGGCGACATTACCTCTACGGCACGAAGTGCACCCTCTATACGGACCACAAAAGTTTGAAGCACATATTTGATCTGAAGGAATTGAATATTAGGCAAATAAGGTGGTTAGAACTACTAAAGGATTATGATTGCGGGTTGCTCTACCACCCGGGTAAGGCAAACGTAATAGCCGATGCTTTGAGTCGAAAGGACTTCGAGTGAGGTTCTAGAGCCACCTTTTCAAGAATTGAGTTGGTGTCAACACTCGTCGAGTGAATCAAATTGTCGCAAGCCGAAGCTTTATTAGAGGAGAACCTCAAAGAGGAAGTCATGACAAAACAAAATTTACTTTTGATGGAGGATAGCCGAGGAGTAAAACTGTTCAATGGGCGAGTTTGGGTGCCCAAAGTCGGGGGCAATCGGGAGCTCCTTCTCGAAGATGTCCATAAGTCAAAGTACCTTATCCATCCGGGAAGCACGAAAATGTCCAGAGACTTGAAGTTGCACTATTGATGGCCGGTTATGAAATTCGATGTGGTGTGCTACGTAGAGCAATGCGTGACTTGTTTGCAAGTGAAGGTCGAGCATTAACGACCTTAGGGAAGTTTACAGTCCTTGGAGATTCTGGAATGGAAATGGGAGCATATCACCATAGACTTCGTGACAAAATTGCCAAAGACCTTAAGGGGTCATGACACAAAAATAGAGTAGAATCATCATCTTGCACGTGCCACGGGTCCACTTCTTTCGGATCCCGAACCTTATCGGCGACTGTTGGGGCGTCTCGTTTACTTGGCAGTAACTTGTCCCGACTTGACATACTTTGTTCATGTTTTGTCTCAATTCATGCAAGAACCACGACAGGAACATTGGGATGCCGCATTGCGGGTTGTTAGATATCTCAAAGGCTCTCCTGGTCGAGGTATTTTGCTTTGTTCTGATAGCGAGTTGTCCTTAACCGGATGGTGTGATTCAGATTGGGCCACCTGCCCTATTACAAGGCGGTCACTTTCTGGTTGGTTTATTTTTTTAGGCAATTCCCCCGTCTCATGGAAATCTAAAAAGCAAAACACAGTTGCTCGATCATCCGCAGAAGTTGAGTATCACTCTATGGCATCTATCACTTGTGAATTAAAATGGTTGAAAGGATTACTATTGTGTTTGGGTGTTCATCACCCTAAGGCAATTCCTCTTTTCTGTGATAGTGAGTCTGCGTCACATATAGCACAAAATCCGGTTTTTCATGAACGCATAAAACATATAGAAGTCGATTGTCATTTCGTCCGTGATGCAATCCAGGATGGTCTCATAGCTCTGTCTTATGTGCCGACAACAATCCAACTCGTCGACGTCTTCACCAAAGCCTTAGGGAAGAAACAGTTTGATCTTCTTGTTGACAAGTTGGGCATTTTTGACCCACATGCTCCAACTTGAGGGGGGATGTTAGGAATATATATTTGATGATATTTTCTTTCCATAATATTAGTATTTTCCATATGTATTTGCTTTGATATAGGAAACTAATTCCTATAATCAAGCAACGTAGATCTTTTGGTATTTTTTAAGTCCTCCTCTTCTTGTATAAATTGAAGGCTTTGGTTGAATAAAACGCAAGACAATTAGCCTAAATTCTCAGAAGTTGAGTTAGTATAAAAGTAGTTATCAACCGTTGGATACACATTAGGATGAGATGCATCTAGATAAAATGTGATTCATTAGTTGGTTTGAGATTATAAGTGATCAAGGGTTTAGATCCACTTCTCATGTTTCTCACGTTAACTCAACTTTTCACACGATACTTCGCCTTATTGTCTATTGTGATATGAATGGTTATGTAGTTTGATGTGATAATGAGTAGATTTTATAATTTATTGCAGGAATATGTGGTAATTTTACAATAGACATGAGCGCATGTACCTTTGAATATTTTGGTGTAAAGGGGTCCTCGGATCATCACTTTGGTATCTTTACACATGGGTTTGACTAAAAACAATAAATAAAATTATAATTTATAATCATCAATTTTTACGATAAAGTATATAACTTTTAATGCATAAAATACAGTTTGTTAATGCATATAATTTAACTCTTATGTACTCAAAGACACCAACCATTTCACTTATTTTCAAAAGAAGTTTTATACAATATTACACAAATCGTTGTGTTTAGTCATACATGTGTCGTATTTTCAAAATAAGTTTTATGGCGTTGTCTATGGTGGACTCTCTGCTGGTCCAAAATGTCCACGACATTTGAGATAAGAATTGAAACAATAGACTCTTGAAAAGTGTTTCATGATGTTTATCTTGATAGTTCATGTTGACTCATGAATCAACATTTTTTTTAAATATTCTTATAATTATTTAAAGTAAACCATTCACATTAATATAAATATATGTTGTTGGCAAAGGAAAAGAGTGAAATTTTACATCAACGTCTTTAAGCAAGTGAACTTTTTTGTTTTCAATGTATACAATTTAATACAGGAGTAGAGTTGTATATGAGTCGAAATCGTTAAATTCATTATATTTGGTATGTTTATTTTAAAATTTTACAGTATATATATGATGCCAGGTTTATTTTTAAAATGTTGGGCATATTGTTGAACTTAAAAAACCAAGTTTTTTTAAATAAATAGAACAACTTACTTGAAATTATCGGAATTCTTATCATATAATGAATGCTTTTACAAAGTTAACATAGAAGCAAAAAGATTACGTGCCGTCGGCTTTTAAGATTTTCGTGTCTCCCATTATCCATTCTCATAAACGAGAAGTTGCAAAGGAAACTACCTTACCTTTAAATTGGCATCATTGTCTAATCTCGACATCTGAAGAAAATTATGTTGGATACATCATGATTCTTCTCCTACGTCTCTTTTTTTTAAAATAACATAGAAGCAAAAAGATCATTTGCCTTCGGAAAATAGGATCCTCCTTTGGTCTATTATCCATTCACATGTAGGAAAAGTTGCAAGGAAACTCCACTTTAAATTTACATCATTATCATTTATCAAGTCTCGATTTAAAAGAAAAAAATAATTGTTAATTAAATATATTGTTTGAAATATCTGAACAAGTAAAGTTTATATTTTAATCCGACTTTAAGAGAAATAATTAAATCGAGTGGCGTTGTTTGTTCGTGAGCATTCTTTGCAGAGATATATGTACCACGGCAACAAATTGTCGGAAAAGTAAGACAACGTCTCAATGAGTTAGTTATGGTGGACTTAGGGCTGTAAAGGAATCGAACAAACAGAGGTTTGTTCGTGTTCGTTCGTTTAACTTAACCGAACAAACGACCAAACACGAATGATAATGTTAGAAGATGATGATGATTGAAAGAGACGATGAATGTGCTGAATGCTTGATGACTTCAATATATTGATTGAGAGAAAACATACAATACGGCAAAAATAATAATGCTAAACTTAACCTAGACTAGAAGATACAAGTTATATATACAGGGATTATATGGGCCCATGGGCATGGGCCTTATACACATATATACACTAACAGATAAAAAATGTGTTCATGTTCGTTCGTTAATAAAAAGTGTTTGTTCCTGTATGTCCGTTCGTTAAGATATTAAACAAACGTAAACGAACAATCACAAATGAACTTAACATAAGCAAACATACACGAACGAACACAAATAAACAAAAAACAACTGTCATTAATCCATCATTTCATTCCTAAAAAATAACATAACAAAATGAAAAACCGGATAAAATTAAAAAAGATAAAAAAAGAAATTATAAAAATTTAATTTAATTAATGATTTATATATTAATGTCATGTATTTATATACATAAACAAATATAAACGAACGTAAATTAATATAAATGAACGAACGTTCACGAACAAAACCATTGTTCATGTTTGTTCATTTAACTAAATAAACAAAAAATTAAGTTCATGTTCATTCATTTATTAAATAAACAAACTTATCGTTAAACAATTCATTGAACGTTCGGTTCGTTTACAATGATAATGCTAATATCAATATTAGGTATCAAAGCACTTGCTTTAAATTGTAAATCACATTCAAATAGTTAAGAAATTTGAAATTTGTTGTGATAATTTATGTTGTAATTTGTCAATCTATTTTAGCAAGTTTAATTTTCATAAACTAAAATATTATTAAAAATTAAGTAATAATAACTTTTTTACTATAAGAATTAACTAGATATTGTAATTGATTTTATTTAATAAAATAATATAATAGTAAGGAATATGTTATCTTATTAGAGTAGGTTCAAATACAAAAGTTAAATAACTTGGGAAAGATAATTAAATCGAGTGGCATTATGTGAATGACATTACATATTATTTATATGGGGTTTACATATGTTTCTTCAAATGAAATTTTTCTGTGATTCTTAAATATTTTATTCATAATTTCTCACGATATTTAACAGTTGTCTGTAATGTTTTCATCTTAAGGCCATTAGTTGGAGTGCTAATGCTTTGGCAGTCAAGTTTTTTCTTACCTCCAGTGCTACATTTACCAAGTTCTTGACTTTGAGAACACAGATCCCAGGATGGTTTGGTAAGCAAGCAAGCAGTTATGTAGGTTCATTGTTTTTGTTATATGGTTTAAAATTCTGATATTAAAAATCTATCATTTTGGTATATGATTTTTGGTGGATGAGTTGGAGATGGCAGTTTTTGCAAGGAAGATATAACTACTTGCAATTAGAGAGTTATGCTATATCTATATATAGTACCCCTGCCGATGATACTTTCCAGCTCGAGGCTAGAAGCTCGGGAGACTGGCGAATGGGTCGAGTAAAGTCCCCTGGTGCCGGAAAAATCACAGGTTTATGAGTGAAAGTTTGAAGGGGTTTTTTGGTAATTTTTTGGTGGTAGGGTGACTGGGAAAAAAGTGTGTATCCATTTGGTGGTGTGGAGCATGACCATTGCAATCTTTAACTATGATTTGATTCGTTTGAATATTATGTTTTTCTATGCCAACCTTGTTATTGTCTCACTTTAACTATAAAAACATTAAATATCTTCTTAAATTACTTCTTAAAATAATTTTTTGAAAACAGAACGAGGATCTAAACATATATTAGAAAGAAAGTGTTCAAGTATAGACGATATGAATTAAACTTGAAGGTTAGTTTTGAAAAAAATAATAGCAGTTTTTTGTAGTTACAAGATCCCGAGCAATACAATCCAAAAAGAAACCAAAATTGTTACAGCTTACAAGAATTCATCGTCAACAAAATCTAAATTGCAAAATACAATAAAAATTGTTTGATTTCATTTACGCATCTAAAATACATATTTACGATTTCTATACATAGCTTTTATACTTAGTATTATTGATAAATCTCTATAATATAATATCCATTGTTTTGCTGATGTGCATCAAAAGACTCTAAACTAATTCATATAAGAAATTAACTCTGTTATACACGATGATGCTATTTTAATCGTTCTTACGAACATCGACCTAAGACTTGGGAGCTTCGACATCCATACTAATAATATCCATCACTATGATTTCCATCATCAAAATTGAGCGAGTAACTAACGGCTTCGTACTGGAATATCAATGGCTTGGATGATCCATAGATGCTTTTACTTGCTTTTTTCAACCACCTTCTTCAGCAGCTTCCTCCACTGTATACACTGTTCTTGGTCGGATACATATGAAGTCGATGGACATTCAGAGGAGGTAGACAATCTCCCTTGAATGGTAGTAACGGAGTTGAAATAATTTGCCGTGGCCATTTTTGAATGAGAGAAATAAGTTATTGTTTGTTGTGAGTTGTGATGATGACTGGAAATTTAAAGCGACAGAGTGCATAATTTATAGTTGGTCAAGGGGGACTATTTTGTAATTTTTCACAGCTATAAATATTTGGTGTAAGGGGACATTAAATCGTCAACTTGCCATTTACTGGTTAATTTTGTGGTGAAATTATCTTATCCTTCAAATTTTTAACTTTCATTAAATAAAAAAGGAAGGAAAAAAGTCCTTTTGAGTGGACTTTGAGGACCATGTGGCCACATATACTCGACCATGACCTATATTCAAAATTATGCTTTAAAATTTTAATAATTATAAATGTGTAAGTTGTAAGATGTATGTAATAAGTGGAGGTTTAAATGAGAACCCCTTCATAATTCATATTATGAGTCGACCTGATTGTGTGTGGGCGACTTGGCCGACAACCTAAGTAACGCCAAATTGCACGTGTCTCTAATTTAGTATCACATGTGATTTAATGTTCTCGTGTTTTCATAAAATTATATGTAATCTCGACATGCTCACCCTCCACAACCACCAATATTATTCAAGTGAAAAAAAAATTAAAATATACCAATTAACTTGCTTTTTTAAATGAACCAACATTTGTTTTCAAGTTCTCTTTATGATTACCATACAAATTAAAACTCTTATCCTTAAATGTCTAATTTTATAAAAGAATATGGAAGCATTAAGGTTTTTGGTGTTCGTCTTTTTTTTAGGACCTTTTTGTCGCCCAATCCATTCTCTTCGCACGAAGTTTTAAAGAAAACTACATTTTGAATTTATCTACTTCTATAAATAAAAAGAACATAGAACCAAATACGTCATTAGTCTTCGGCTTCTAGGATATTTGTTTGGCCCATTATCCATAATTCACATACATGAGCATTGCAAATGAAGTTGTGCTTCAAGTTTACAATTTCATTATCTGGTTTGATATGGAAAGAAAATTAGATTGGTGGACAAATATCTTGTATGTAATATTTTGGAGTCTATATATAGACCATATCTTAATTCATTTTCTTTAGAGTTGGATTATGGTTAATCGGGAGTTCTAATAATCAAACATTCGAGAATTATTTTATTTGTAGAGTTATGCAATGCCCAATTCATGGTTGGTCCAGCTCCTAGGTCCTTTGAACAAGGTTTGATCGTGCGTATCACACCTACTTTCTAAACGATGCCAAATGTTAGAAATAAATATACATATATATATACACACACGATCTCCATCATTTTTACACTCCCTCTAATATCCATGATGTCACAAATCCGCATTAACAAGCCCATAATTGATTCACATGAACAAATAAAACCATACTTATATTAAGAAAACAAATGCTAATTTTGGTGGACATACATGTCCCGACCAACTTGTGTACCAGAAAAGTGAGTTTCAGCAACACGCCTTTAGCGACGAAATGCTTCATTCACAAGCTATAACGACGACATATCGTCTCTATAAATCATTTTTGAGGATAATTGGACATTTAGCGACAACAAAAGTCGTTGCTAAAAACGTTGTTTCTTGTGGCACCTCGACAACTAATTTCATGGGACCATAGAGTTAGGAGTCGAGTGAACCCTCCACTGGCTTTAGGGGGGACTTGAACCGGTAACATATAGGGAGTAAATCAAATGTACGTCTCAAGGTTTAACAAATGCTCATCGTGATAAAAAGTGGTGTAGGGAATAGGGGTCCGGCAGATGCCTAGCCTCCCCCAACTTCACAGCCAAATCCCAACTTCATAGATAAAATGGTTTAATTTTTTTTCTTGATATCAAAAAAACAATGCCACCCCCAACCAATCATATTTTGTTTCAAAAAAAATCTTTTTATAATAAAAAATTTCTAGTTTAATATTTTTTTATATTTATATATTTCTTTTTCGATATGTATATTTTACAGTAAAGTATTTAAGTAAAAATGTTAAAATTATGTATTAAGCGTTAGGTTATGTTTAGTAATACGTGTAATTCCTTAAGTTTACTAGTAACTAATACGTGTACTATTTTTAAAGCTCTTTAAATTAATTAATAACTAACTGATAAACACCTTCAAATGCAAAGTAATCATTGAGATTAAGGGACCGTTTAGGCGTTTACCAAAGCTTACTTCGTAAGTGTTTATCGAGTCACTTACCTTTTCTGATAAACATGGCAAAGACCTAGAATCTTACCCGGTAAGAGCGATGGTATGGACCAAGACTCTTACTCGGTAAGTGGGGTGACGACTCTTACCCGGTAAGTGCTTACCGGATATAAATTGTTACATACGATGTCGTTTTGTGTGAGTTGAATCTTGCCCGGTAAAGTAAGTAAGAGTATTGACTATTACGTGTAAGTGCTTACCAATAAGCATTTGGATAAGCGACCCTTAACAAAATTCTCAACCATTATCTTTATTTAAAAAAAATAGTGCATCATCAAAACTAAAACAACTTAAATCTTTATTTTTTAATCTAGAATATTTAATTATAATAACATTTGGATTAAACAAATTAAACCAAAAAATAATTAATCTTTGATTTGATACCAATATTTATATTTTTTTTCTTCTCGTTATTTTATCGAGTTTTCAGATCAGCAAAATATGTATAGAATAGGATTTTTGTTTTTTTATATAAAAAAATCATTACTTATTCATTCTTAGTTTACAAAAATATTACATATCGCTGCATTGCATGGATACACAAATAGAACAAAATACGACCTCGAACGACTTACAGACCCCCTTAACTTAAATTTCTAGCTCTGCCCCTCGTGATAAAAATGATCAAATATATGATGATAAAATTGGTGATAAATTCTATATCAAATTAGTGATAATAAATTAATGAAAACAAAAACTATAAATTCAATGTCTCTCTACTTCGTTCATCTTCATTAAAAAAAACCAAAGCTTTGAAACAATTAGAGAGTTTATCTTCGATCAAATATAGATTGGAGAATAAAGTATCGCGTTCATTTTCTTTCTTGCGTTTAAACTTACTTATGTCTTAGTTTTCTTAAGAAGTTGCATTTCATTGCTTACGGAGGACTCTTAAGTCTTAACTGCTCCAAATGTCTACATCATTAGATATAAGAATTGAGAAAGATATACTCTTGAAAGGTCGTTTCATGATGTTTGTCTGGTTGTTCGTATATATTTTTCTTCTATTTCATACTCGATAACTCATGAAATGAACAATTCTTTATTATTCGATATTATCAGTACAAGTAATCCATTGACATAATAAATATATATTATGCACATTGGAAGAGACTAAAACTTTACATCAGCAATATCGTTAAACTTGTAAATTCTTTTCCTTTTCTGAATATGTAAAATATATAGTAGAGTTGTATACGAGTTGAATTCGTTAAATTCTCCATATTAGTTTTGTTAATTTTAAATTGTTAAGAGTATATATGATGGCAAGGTTTTTTAAAGGTGGTATATTGTTGAATATGAAATACAATGTTTTTTAATAAATAGCACAACTTTCTTGAAGTTTTCTTTATGATTATAATGAATGTCTAAATTATTATCTTATAACATTTGGTTTTACAAAAATTACAAATAAGGAAAAAGATTATTTGCCATTTGATTTTAAGATCTTCGAGTCTTCCACTATCCATTCTTATAAATAAAAAGTTGCACGTGAAACCAGTAACTACATTTTTTATTTACATCGTTGTCTAGTCTCGACATCAAAAGAAAGTTTGTGTTGGATACACGTCATGATTCTTCCCCTATAATGTATCGTTTTAAAAAATCAACATAGAAGCAAAAATGTCATTTGCATTCGGAAATTAGGATATTTGTTTTGCCTATTATCCATTCACATGCACAAAAAGTTACAAGCAAATTACGAGACTTTAAATTTATGTCATTATCAAATCTTGATATTGAAAGAAAAATTAATTGTTAGAAAAATATATTGTTTGAAATATCTGAAAAAGTAAATTTTTATATTTTAATTCGACGTCCAACAATTAAGTCGACTGGTTGTCGTCCTCTTCATGATGGCGACAAATTGCTGGAGAATTAAGATGGTACCATCAATGAGTTGTGGTAGTGCTAGTCGGGTTAGGGCAACTCTAATTTGATGCAGAGCAAATCCAATAATTGACGGGAGTGTTCATGGATCAATGGGATAAACTCATAAAAGCAAACAAAGTGGAAAGAATCCCAATGAATCAAAGAGATAAAACCAAACGAGCCCGAAAGAAATCCAACTCAAAAAGGCCATAACATTCAGTTCGTCTGAAGTAAAATATCGATCAAGATATCATGGAAAGCTCGCGATAGGCCACGTTTCGGGACCAAATTCCTTCATCTAGGGCTCTGAATCTGACTTCGATAATTTTTATGCTACTTTCGACTTTTATTTTATTATGTTTAATAACTATATCATGTGAAATCAACGGTTTCTGATTTTCATGTCTCTGTTTATGATAACATCAATATCATATAATTCTCGAATTTTGAATTTTAAAATTTTAGTCAACTACCATAACTAATTCCACCTATAAAATACATCTTTAAAATCCTTTAAAGATCATCGAATAACATTAAAGTTTTTCTCATATTTAGATTTCATTTTGCCATAGTGACCCATCAAATATTTATTTTTTTAATTTTTAGTTTTCTATGTTTAATACTTTCTAAACCTATAATTTTTTTTTTGTGAGTGATGATAGAATTGAAGTTTGAAGGGGGAAGATCTTGTAGGCTGGAGAGGGAGGGCTTTTTGGTAATTTGGGTCCTATTATTCACATCCAACCTTGGGTGTAAATTATCTTGGGAAAAAAATTTGTTTAAACTTTAAAATAAAATAAAAAAGTCAAATACATGGAGTTAATTATGAGAGGTAGGGTGGGGTGTATATAAGGTTTTTTAAGGTGTCAATAGGTTTTCTCTTTTATATTTGGTTGTGTGGGCCATGACATTTGCAATCTTTAACTGTGATTTGATTCGTTGAATATACCTTTTTCACACACAACCTTTAATTGTTATTTTTTTACTATCACTTTGTAATTGTTTTTGATGAATTCTATTCATACCTCCTCCTATAAGGGTATGTGAGTGAGATAGGGGGGTATGAGGGGTTTTGTGAGTAAGGAGGGGGTAGGGATAGCAACGTCCTTGTTTTTTTTTTCTCGAAAGTAACTTTGTAATAGTTTATAAACCTAAAAAATTAAATAAACTTATAAATAAGTTTTTATGTGTTATTTTAGGTATAAAAATGCAGTATCATACAATGTTGTTTCATATGTCAAATGCTCATGATTGTTTTGTGTATACGAAAAAACAGTCATGAACGTTAAACATATGAAACAACAATATTTTGAGACGTTTTGTTTCATATATGAAGCAATACATCAATAATGGTTTGTTAGTTATTATGAATTGTTGGGTTTGTAAAAAAAAGGACTCTCAAAAAAAGAAACAAGAATTGTTACGAGAGTCCATCATCAACAAAAGGGTAAATTACAAAGTAAAGAAATTGTTAGATTTCATATGCACATATAAAATACATATGGACAATTTTTACATCTACCTTTCATAAATCATGCTAGTATCCAAAGACTCTAAATTGATTCATAGAAGAAACTAACTCTGTTGTACACAATGATGCTAACTTAATCGATCTTACAACAATTGACGTATATATAACTTGAGAGCTTCGATATTTGTACTAATAATATTCATCACTATGATTCCCTTCATCAAAATTCAACGAGTAACTAACGGCATCGTATCCGAAGATCAACGGTTTCGATGATCCAAAAATGCTTTTCTTGCCTTCTTTAACCACCTTCTTCAGCATCTTCCTCCACTTTCGGCTTCGACGTACACTGCTGGTTTCTTGTGTGTACTGCTCTTGGTCGGAGACGGATGAAATCGTTGAACATTCGGAGGATGTAGATAATCTTCCTTCAATGGTGGTGGTGGAGTTAAAGTCAATTGTAGAGGTCATTTTTCAAAAGAGAGAATGAGTTGTTTGTTATGATAATGAATGGAAGTTTATAGCCATGAAGTGTTGATTTTATAGATGGTTGATGGAGGACTATTTGGTAAATTTTACTTTAATTATGAGATCATGTAACTTTAAATATTTCGTGTAAAGGAATCGTTAAATCGTCACCTTGCCATCTTTACACATGTTTTTGTAGGTCTCACAACTTTTAAATCCATGTCCCTTTGTCTATATGTTATTCAACGGTTGGGTTGATGTAAGATCAGGTTGTTATTGTGAGATCCGTGAGATCACAAAATAACATTGAAACTTCACAGTTAAATATTGTGAAAGTTAAAAAAAATCAAGCCTTCACAGCGAAAACACCGTGAAGGTTTATGTGAAGGTTTACTTTCATGGTGTTTATGGGTGAATGTTTAGTGTTATGCATTTAGTCTCACGGGTTTTACAAAAACAGTTTGGTCTCACATGATCCCTATTATTTATATTAAAACATTTTATTCAAAACATGTTTTAATAGAAAACAAAATGTACAAATTTTTACAAAATATGATGATTGTTTAGATTTTGTTGAATATAACTAATTTGTTTGTAGAAATTGAAATCCTATTTTGAAAAAACAAAATTGATTTATAAAAATTCAGTAAACTGTATGTACTATTTTTTTTTCTTTTCAACATGTATCTTCGTCGAAAGGACCATAAAAAACTTAAAAACACTTTATGACTTGCTTGTTGTTAGCTAAAGTGGTTTGGATGGCGAATATATACGTCCATCGACCTAATTGACTAAAGTGGGATGTATGTATATATAAAAGGGGTCATTTTCTTAAAACTTTCTAATTAGATTTATCTTATACCATTGAATATTGGTAAAAGAAAAAAAGTAGAATATAATATATTTTAAAATATCATTTCTCCTCTCTCGCTCATCTTCCTAGTTTCTCTCTTCTCTATCCTCTTTCCTCTCTCCCCTCTCACGTAACATACACGGACACACAAAATTGAATATGCACTTAAGGTGAACATATTGTGAACACTTTCTTAACAATACTATTGTAGTTTGTGAACATATTGTGAATACACTACAAATCTACAAGATTTGATATAGCTTGTGAACACTAAATAAACTAACAAAATTGTTAGTCCCACAATGGAAATGGCAATCACACAAGTATATTGTAGAAGGGGGGTTGAATTAAATTCCCACAAAAATTACTTAATTTTAATTCGTATTGATTTCTCAAATTAAGAATTACACTTAGAAAACAAGATTGTTACAGAGAAAAACAAATTAAATCTATCCTAACAATCTTTCACAAAGAAGAAATCAAACTTGAAATACACAATGTAAGTTCAAATCAATGTAAGTTCTAAAAGAGAATAAGGAGATGCCTATTTCTGCTTGATCATTTAGTAAATTCTTGAAAGTGTAACCTTGCATGGGAAGGGTCTTCAGCTTTAAATACTACATTATGCATTAAATGAATGGGACACTTGTTACTTTCGGATTGAAGCACACTGTAGCACCCGGATTTTTGGTATGTCCTCATGATATGTTTTACTTTTCCTCACACATTAAATTAAGAATATTTTGATTATTTTCAACATCTTAGAATTAATTGTATGGCATGAAGTAGATTTCCTTTGGTATCGCAATTCGTCGAGAAGTTGGCCACACCAAAAGTCAGACCCCAGTACAGGGCCGACGATTGTGACCGCGACTGTGATACCCTGTCACTATCGTGGGACACTCGCGCATAGGATGTACCGAGAGCTCGGGCTTGCCGGCGATTGTGACACCTTGTCACTATCACGGGACACTCTCGCATGAGTTGTACCGCACGGAAGGCTAGGGCTCACGACCTTGCCAGTCATTGTGACAACTGTCACAATCGCCGCACGCTCTAGCGGTCGGGCCCAGATCATTTAATACCCAATATCCGACTTTTTGCTTCATTTCTCAACTTAGAGCTTCCATGGATGCGATTTTCTTAATGCAAAAAGGTAGGTTTTCTCCCTCTTCATTCAATTCTTCTAAGAGGAATCATTATAGAGCATTCGTGAAGTACAATTTTTGGGACATGTAGTCACCAAGGAAGGGGTCAAGGTGGATCCCTCAAAGATCGAGGCTATTATGAATTGGGAACCTCCCAATAGTCCGTCGGAAATCCGAAGCTTCCTGGGATTGGTGGGATACTATCAGATATTCATTCAAGATTTTTCCAAGATAGTTTCATCGTTAACGGCCCTAACACGAAAGAATGTGAAGTTCGTATGGACCGGGAAACAAGAAAACGCATTCCGAACCCTACAAAAGAAAATTTGCGAAGCTCCAATCTTATCTCTACCCGAAGGATCGGAAGATTGTGTGGTGTATAGTGATGCTTCAAAGATGGGTCTGGGATGTGTTTTAATGCAAATGGGCAAGGTTATCACCTATGCGTCAATGCAACTCAAGGTACACGAAATTAACTATCCCACCCATGATTTGGAATTGGCGGCGGTGGTGTTTGCCTTGAAATTGTGGCGACATTACCTCTACGGCACGAAGTGCACCCTCTATACGGACCACAAAAGTTTGAAGCACATATTTGATCAGAAGGAATTGAATATGAGGCAAATAAGGTGGTTAGAACTACTAAAGGATTATGACTGCGAGTTGCTCTACCACCCGGGTAAGGCAAACGTAGAAGCCAATGTTTTAAGTCGAAAGGACTTCGAGTGAAGTTCTCGAGCCACCTTTTCAAGAATTGAGTTGGTGTCAACACTCGTCAAGCGAATCAAATTATCGCAAGCCGAAGCTTTATTAGAGGAGAACCTCAAGGAGGAAGTCATGACAAAGCAACATTCACTTTTGATGGAGGATAGCCAGGGAGTAAAACTGTTCAACGGGAGAGTTTGGGTGCCTAAAGTCGTGAGAAATCGGGAGCTCCTTCTCGAAGATGCCCATAAGTCAAAGTACTCTATCCATCCGGGAAGCACGGAAATGTACAGAGACTTGAAGGTGTACTATTGGTGGCCGGTTATGAAACTCGATGTGGTGCGTTACGTAGAGCGATGCGTGACTTGTTTGCAAGTGAAGGTCGAGCATCAACGACCTTCACTACAAAAAACCAAAGCTATAGCAATGACAAAAGTCGTCGCTAAAGATTAACAACTCGTCGCAATAGACCTATAGCAACGATTGTCGTCGCTATAGATGTCGTCGCTGAAAGTTTGTTGTTGCATCTTTATTGAGCAATATAAGTTGTCGCTATACTTCACTAATTACAGAGACGAGATTTTCGTCGCTACAAGTTGTCGCTAAAAGTAAAAAAAATTTTAATTATTTTATTTATTTTAAAATTAAATTATTTTATTTTTTATCGTAGTCTATAGCAACAAAAACTCGTCGCTAAAGGTTTCAACTTATTTTTATATAAAAATATATATGATAACCTTTAGCGACGACTCGTCGTCGTTATATACATATATAGATATATATATATATATATATATATATATATATATATATATATGTGTGTGTGTGTGTGTGTGTGTGTGTGTGTTTGTGTATGTATATACATTATTTTTCATACCTGACATTTTTTAGTAAATATATTTATAATCAATACTGATTTTCATTGCAAATGAATTTAATGTAACAAAAAAACTAAAGCTAATAAATCAAAATATTCAAATAAACATAAAAAAGTATTTAACGTCTAACAATACGTGCTAAACTAGGTAATGTATCTAGTCATCGGCTAAATCTGGCTCGTCCTCACCACTATCAATCTGTTGCGGTTGTTGTGATGGTGGTTGTCGCGGCGGTGGCAAACTGATTGGGGTTACCTCATGCATTGGTGGGAGGGTGACTTCAGGATTAACTCTCATAAATGCCTCAAATAAAGCCTGTTGGTTCAAATTAATCCTATTAGCATTTTCATTGCACTGGTCTACCAAATCTTGAACTTCCTCAATCGTGTACATTCCTGGTGGTGTCACGGTAGATTGGAATTGTGAAGCGAAAAGAGAAGTTGCAACACCCTTCAACTTACGTCCTCGTCCTGTGTCGTGACCATGACTTTCACCCAATAATTTTGAGACAATTTCTGTCTAGTTTACAGTAGACGTGGAGGACAACCCTTGTGTCTGTGATTCTTGTTCTGCAAGCATCTTATCCTATATATTGTTTTAAAAGAAAAAAAATTAGTAAACCAAAAGTAAATACAATTGATTAATAGAATGTGAAATAATCGCTTACATAATCCTTCTCAGCAAGATCATTTACCCATTCACCTGTTTTCTTACGGTGCATGTCAGCCCATAAATTAATCAAGCCCGGTAATTCTTGTGTCTGGGGATCTCTCTGTGAAAAAACAAAATAACTAAAACCAATAGAAGTGAAAAAGAAATAATATTTGTCAGAACTAAAACCAAAGTCAAAACTTTTACCTTCTTATAACGTGCAGCAACATATGATGTTGAACCATGAAGACTCGGGCATTTTGCATGCGCCCTATTTTCAGAATTTACTTGTGAGCGGTTCTGATACTTCGGGTCTAGAAAGTGATCAACTGTCTTATCCCAATTTGCACTATTGACGTTAGGTGGCGGATGTTGTTTTGCTCTGTCTACATTTTCATAACCACCATTCTTGAGAAAGTGCGTCTTGTTCTTGTTTTTTCGGTCTCTATACCGATCCTTGCAGAATCGCTCAATGCTAGCAACTATAAATGGCCAATCAGGCCCATTGCGATAGCGATTGAGTTGGAAATAAAACTGCAAAAGAAGTTAAAAATATATATATAAATAACTTCTATAAACAAGTAAATAATAAGATATATTTACCTGAAGTCGAGTTAAGATCACCATCTTAAAGTTATCGGGAACCTTGTCCCAATTTTCATAACACGTTGGGACATTGAAACCTATCCAATTCCCAATACATCTAGTGAATAAAGTATGGTTATCCCCCACAGGTTGATATGTGTGATCTTTTCGATCGAACTCGATTGGCAAAGGTTTGCGTCCATTCGCCTTGAATGCAGACAATAGGTTTAGACTTCTAGACTTGTCTCGGACCTTTTTTCCATTGCCTACAGTTTTTAGTCAAAAAATTAGAAAACTACACAAAACATTAAAATATAATCGTGAGTAGTAACTTACCTCTCTCACATGATGCCGGTATCCTATGTGGACCAGGAGGAGGGTCACCGCCAGCATCTCCCCCGTGACCTCTAGCAACAGCAGCCATATATAACTTGAAAATTATAAGTGTTTATATATTTTATACAAAAATTTTGCAGTAGTAATCTATTATTATCGATGAATGATGATATTACATACATACGAAAATTAGCATAAACATAAACATAAACATAAGAGTGTAAGATACGTAAAATTGCCTTCTATAGCCTGGTTTGTTATACGGTCAAAACCCGGTCCCCGGTTCATACCTGTTCACTGTCCAAGTTTATATTGAAGCTTTTTATGAGGATAACTATCAGACTTGTTAGAAGAGACGAGCATATGTATTATATAAATCTTATAAATATATAATCTCCGCCTTGGGGCTTACACCTCGGACCGTCTCGAGCCTTACGCCTCGCCTCGCCAAGGGAAAACACCTCGTGGCTCGATTCCGTTTTTTAAAACTATGGCTTCCGTTTATTGAAATTACATGGATGGTTTATTTGCCCAACTTCTAAGCCTAAAAGCATAATCATCTAGTAAGTTGATTGACATATGGACGTTAATAATGTGATATTTGTCCATGTACCAACTAATCTACTTTTCTATATGGTTTGTCCATATTTTAATATTATGTTTTGTCCAACAATTAAAGCTATATATTTTTGTCATTCATAGCTTTTATATACGAAAATACGAAGCAAAGTTCTTAGGAGATGGTATTTAAACTGTGAGTATTTAAAAAATATATAGTTTAAGTTCTAACATTTTTCTTCACTTGAAACCAAATAACCTTTTGAAATCACTTGAAACCAAAAGTGGCCAAATAACCTTCTGTAATGTAATAGATTCAATTTAGGTTTTGCTTTTTGAAATCACTTGAAACCAAATAACCTTTTGAAATCACTTGAAATCACAAACATAATCTTTCGATTCATTAAATCACAATCAAAACCAAATAAAACCCATGTTCGTATAAGGCCCGACCCATTTAGTCTCTTTATAAATTCCTTGTATCTTATAGTTTAGGTTTTATCATTCTCATTATTTACCTTTTCATATTTTACGTTTTCTCTCAATCAATATATCGAGGTTTCAAACCTTCAGCATATTCATCGTCTCCTTTAATCATATTCATCTTCTAACATGGTATCAGAGATGTAGCTTTGCTTGCAATCTCACCATTATCATCGTTCTGTTCATCATCGATTACTGTTCATCGAGTTTACTATTCATCATCGATTACTGTTCATCGAGTTTATTGTTCATCATCGATTCCGCCACAACAGTTCAATCGCACCACAACCCTAGCCACAGACCGAAGAACTACCGGTCGCACACCCTACCGGTCGAACATTCTATCGGTCGCACAACCTACCGGTCGAACATTCTATCGGTCGAACATTCTATCGGTCACACACCCTACCGATCGACTTTCTACCGGTCGCTAATATCGGTCTAACCCTACCGGTCGCTAATATCGGTCCACACCCTACCGGTCGCTAATACCGTGTTTGGAACTGAAGATTTGTTTAAGTATGATTACTGCTGCCAGTACAACATGGTTACTACTGCTGAGACAAGTTACTACCACTGAGCCAAATTACTACTGCTTGTAGAAATTAATACTGCTAAGCATAATTACTACTACTGGTGAAGATTAATACTGCTCAGAGTGTTAATGTTGCTATGACTTAATACTGCTTATGTGATAATCTTGGTAAGCCGCGCAGATCAAGGTTTGAAGATAATCATGGAAGGTTGAAGATAATTATGGAAGAATATACTGAAGGTCTTTTATGTTTTGTAATTATCTTTTATTTTCAGTATATGTATAGAATTATTCATAATAGTTTGTTAGACGAGTATTCTGAGTTTTTGTTTTGAGAGAGAATTGACCTCAAGGTTTACAACCCTAGTTCTAGAGAAGTAGAATTCGTCTTGGTGAGTCTGTTCATCAAGATTGAGGTTTTGTGTGAAAGCTTGTAACTTTAATCATTCAATAAAGTTTACAAGTTGTGATTTCTACTTTACTGTTACATTGATATTTAAATATTAAAGTGTTTTTCCGCAACTTCTTTAATATTGTTTATGAGTTTCATTATTCTTGTTAAGAATCAGATCCTAACAAGTGGTATCAGAGCTTAGTATTCTCAGAAACCTTCATTCATCATGGACAACACAGTTGAATCAAGCAATACTCTTGTTTCAAAGGTTCCCATGCTCAAACCTAATGAGTTTGACATGTGGAAAATTAGGATCAAGCAGTACATCCTCCTTACAGACTTTTCTATGTGGGACATTGTTGAGAATGGTCCCTCTGCTGAAGGTAAAATTGGACAAGATGGAAGAAGGACACCTCTAAAAACTGATGCTGAGAAGAAAGTGAGACAATTGGAGATGAAAGCCTTAAGCACCCTGCTTTTGGCCATTCCTAATGAGTATCAACATCAGTTTCACCACTGCACTGATGCTCAGATTCTATGGAATGCTTTAGAGAAGAGATTTGCTGGCACCAAGAGCACTAAGAGGAATCAAAGGGATATTCTCAAGCAGCAATATGAGAATTTTACATCTTCAAAGAATGAGTCTATGACTCAAACTTTTGATAGATTCAATAAGTTAATTGGTGAGTTGGCTACTGTTGGAGTCCAGATGGAACAAGATGATTTAAACGAAAGTTCCTCAGATCTCTTGGAGATGAATGGACCATGTACACTGTTTCATTCAGACAGAATGACAAATTGGAAGAAAATGAACTGGATGATCTGTACAATGATCTGTACAATGATCTGAGAGTGTTTGAATCTGAGGTGGAAGCAAAGAAGAAGCCTACTGGATATGTTCATAATGTTGTACTCCTTTAAGCATCAACTGATTCTACTGCTAACCCTGAATCAGTTAATGCTGCTAATGGAGTAAATCAAGAAAAAGACAATGAATCTGTTTTTGAAGCCTTTTTTTCCAGCCATGGTAACTCCTCTTTAATCAATGATGACTTAGAACAGCTTCATCCTGATGATCTTGAAGAGATGGATATTAAATGGCAGATGGCCATGTTTTCTATGAGGGTGAAGAAGTTCATCAAGAGGACTGGGAGGAACAACTTCTCCCAAAGAAAAGAAGATGGAGCAGGCTTTGATAAGTCAAAGGTGGAGTGCTACAAGTGTCATATGAAGGGACACTTTGCCATGGAATGCAAAATTGGAGTGTCTCACAACAATCACCAACAAGCTGAGACTGGAAGCTTCAACCAGAACAGAAACTCTGCTCAAGCTCTTGTTTCTCAACAAGGAATGGGGTTTTACTGGAGTGATCAAGCAGAAGAGGCCATTCAAAATCAAGCTCTCATGGTAGAGGTATCTGATCTTCCAACTGAGGTACTCTCTAATCTCTGTTCTCAAACTTGTATAGACACTGTTAAAAGGTACATGGATCACAACCAGAGTATGAGTGATGACCTTAAGAGGTTAGAAAATGATAGAAAAGACTATGTGAAAATTGTTGAGAGGTTTGAGGAACAAATCAAAGGTTTCCAAGCCAATGAACTTCAACACACATATGATACAAATTACTGGAAGTGGGAGAAAAATGATCTAGAAATCCAACTGACAAAGTCTAGAGAGGAGAATGAAAAGTTGAGAGGAGAGCTAGCCAAGGTTAAGTTGGATGTGGAAAAGTTTTCATATGCTTCTAAAGCCATGGATTCAATTCTAAAGGTCCAAATCCATGATAAGCTTAAACCAAGAATTGGGTATAATACCACACCACCACCATACAACAACAACTACATCCCTCCTAAATCAGACTTGCTAGAGACCAAGGATAGGAAGGAATTGCATGAGGGAGCCACTAAGATAGATCCTTTAGATGAAGTAGTTGTTACGGACAAGACTGAGAAAAAAGCTGGTAAGAGTAAGGATAATACTGTGAGTGGTGAGATTCCCTTAGAAAATAACATTCTTACCAATGAGGGTGGTGGAAGGGATTGGGTCAAATGTGATGACGTAGAAAAGACTGAGGGAAAGTCTAAAAAGGTCCATTACAAGCAGACTACAATTGTGAATCCTGTTCTTTGCAAACAGTGTGCAGGTAATAAGTCTGAGCCCCTAAAACATGATAAAAGGAGGGGCAATCAAAGAAATTGGAATAATCAGTGGGCTCGGAAACAAGGAGTTGATCTGAGTAGAATCATCAGACCAAAACCTTGTTTCATATGTGGCAAAATGAACCATCTTGCCAAGCACTGTTATTTTAATCCTATTAACCAAAGGATAAATTTTCAAAGATCTATGCAAAAACCCTTTGGTTATAGGAAGGATGAAAGGAACCATGTGGCTAAGAAACCTGTTAAATCTAAAAGCCACATGAAGAAAAAGACTATAAAAGAGAGTGTCAAGATGTGGGTTCCCAAAAGCACTAAAACTGTTAGTACTGCTACCACAAATAGTGCTGCTGACAAAGATAGTGTTGCCAGAAGCAATACTACTGCTATCAATGTTAGTGCTGCTGAGAGTATTAGTACTTCTAAAACTAACATTGTTAGTACTTCATCAGATGTTAATTCTGCTAACTATGTTAGTACTTCTAAAATTAGTACTGCTTCTAGTGTTTGTGATTCTAGACCAATCATCTTGACAAAGTACTTCAGTAAAGAGTATTCTAAATTTAAAAATCTCATCAAAAAGGAGTGTAAGTACTTTGATGAGAAAGGGAGGCCCAAGACCACTTTGGCTTGGGTTCCCAGTCAATACTAATTGATTTATCTTATGTGCAGGGCAACCAGCAGCTCAAGGGAAAGAGCATTTGGCATGTTGATAGTGGTTGCTCTAGGCACATGACAGGGAACATGGCTTGCCTCAAGAATTTCAAGAAATATTGATGGAGGGCATGTTGCCTTTGGTAATACTCCAGATGGAGGTAATATTAGTGGTAAGGGAGATATAACAAAAGGTAAGATGGCCTTTGAAGATGTTATGTTGAGCAGTTAAGGTACAACCTGTTAAGTGTATCATAGGTTTGTGACAAAAAGCGTAGTATATTATTCACTGATTCAAAATGCATTATCCTTGCTCCTGGATTCAAGGTAGTTGATGAAAAGATGATACTACTAAGAACTCCAAGAAAGGATAATGTCTATTGTTTGAATATTGAAACTGTTTCAAATGATTCATCCTTAAACTGTCTTGTTTCAAAAGCCTCTTTGGATGAATCATCACTTTGGCACAAAAGGATGTGTCACATGAACTTTAAAACAATGAATAAACTTGTTAAAAACAACCTTGTAAGAGGTCTGCCTTCAAAAGTCTTTTCATGTGATGATCATTGTGTTGCTTGTCTCAAAGGAAAACAACACAAAACTTCTCATAAGTCCAAAGAGTTGAACACAATTTCTTCTTCTCTTCAGTTGTTGCATATGGATCTGTTTGGTCCTACAAATGTCATGAGTATAGGTAAGAAATCATACTCCTTAGTCATTGTTGATGATTACTCTAGATTTACTTGGGTGTATTTTCTAAGGACTAAGGATGAGACAAGTGGACTGATCAAATCCTTTATTCTAAGAATTAAAAACCAAAAAAATCAAAAGGTAAAAGTCATTAGGTCAGATAATGGTACTGAATTTAAAAATCTTGACCTAAACACCTTTTGTGAGGAAAAAGGAATTGAGAGGCAATACAGTGCTCCTAGGACTCCACAACAAAATGGTGTTGCTGAGAGAAGGAATAGGACACTGATTGAGGCTGCTAGATCTCTGTTAGCTGATTCAAAACTTCCAATTACTTTCTGGGCTGAAGCAGTTAATACTGCTTGCTATGTCCAAAACAGAGTTCTAGTAGTCAAGCCTAAGAACAAGACACCATATGAGCTTTTAAATAAAAGAAAACCATTTATTGGTTTTTTCAAACCTTTTGGGTGTCCTTGTACCATTCTCAATACCAAAACTCACTTAGGAAAGTTTGATAGCAAAGCAGATGATGGTTTCCTTGTTGGTTACTCATCTCAGAGTAAGGCTTACAGAGTGTTTAATTCTTCTTCTAGAATAATTGAAGTGACAATGTCAAATGCAATGAGAACTCACCAAATCCTATTGGTTCAGGTCCTCAGTGGTTATTTCACATTTATTCACTAACTAACTCTTTGGGTTTCAGTAGTGATGATCATGCAGGATCAGGAAGTAGAGGGTCAGGTGATGAACAAGTACAAGATATTATTCCTCTGTTTGTGATCTTTCCCATACCTACAATGAACCCTGTTGAAATCTATGAAAGGGAGACTGTTACTCAACCAAGTCAGAGTGAAGAAGAAAGAAGAGATGAGGAGAATCCAAAGCATGAAGAACCAGAAGTAGCTGATGAGACCCCCTCAGCTGACTTAAATGACTCCAATTTAGATGTGGGAATTAATGAAGAACCTAGTCATCAGACAAGAACTCAGAAGAATCATCCTCGTGAGCTGGTAATATGAGACATCACTTCTCCTATGATGACTAGGAATCAAAGCATACTTCAAGATTTGCAGGATCAGCAGCATACAATACTCTCTTGCTTTCTATCTCAGATTGAGCCTAAGAAGGCTTATGATGCAATGAAAGATTCAAGTTGGATAGAAGCCATGCAAGAAGAGTTGCTACAGTTTAAATTTCAAGATGTTTGGGACTTGGTAGACCTTCCAAAAAGTCATAGAGCAACTGGCACCAAGTGGATTTTCAGAAATAAAAAGGATGAGAGAGGAATAGTAATCAGGAACAAAGCAAGGCTAGTGGCACAAGGGTACACTCAGGAAGAAGGCATAGACTATGAGGAAGTCTTTGCTCCAGTTGCACAGGTAGAGGCAATCAGGTTGTTTCTAGCCTATGCCTCATATATGAAGTTCAAGGTATATCAGATGGATGTGAAGAGTGCCTTTCTATATGGAACAATTGATGAAGAAGTATATGTCTGTAAGCCCCCTGGATTTGAAAATCCATTATATCCTGACAGAGTATACAAACTTAAGAAAGCACTCTATGGTCTACATCAAGCCCCAAGAGCATGGTATGATACACTGTCTACCTATCTCTTGGAAAATGGGTTTGAAAGGGGAATCATTGACAAGACCCTTTTTATTAAAAGAAGTAAGAAGGACACCCTACTTGTTCAGATCTATGTGGATGACATCATATTTGGATCCACAAAAGATCAGATGTGTAGAGACTTTGAAGAGTTGATGCACAAGAGCTTCAAAATGAGTTCAATGGGTGAACTCACTATCTTCCTTGGGCTTCAAGTGAAACAGCAGAAAGATGGGATTTTCATAAGTCAATCAAAGTATGTGAAAGACATCCTAGATAAGTATGGTTTATCAGACTAAAAGCCAGCAAGCACACCAATGGAAACACACAAACAGATCACTGATGATCTCGAGGGGGAGGATGTTGATGTCCATATTTATAGATCAATGATTGGATCTCTCATGTATCTCACAGCCTCAAGACCAGATATCATGTTTCCAGTGTGTGTGTGTGCCAGATTCCAAGTCAAGCCAAAGCAGTCACATCTTCAAGCAGTTAAGAGGATTTTCAGATACTTAAGAGGGCAACCTAGATTAGGTCTTTAGTATCCTTATGAATCTTCTTTTGACTTGATTGCATATTCAGACAGTAACTTGGGTGGTGCTAATATAGATAGAAAGTCTACTTCAGGAGGATGTCAGCTTTTGGGTGCAAACTAGTTTCTTGGCAGTGTAAGAAGCAAACCACAATGTCCTTATCCACAACAGAAGTTGAGTACATTGCTGCTGCAAGTTGCTGCTCTCAGGTTCTATGGATTCAGAATCAAATGCTGGACTATGGGGTAACCTTTCTTCACACTCCAATTCTCATTGACAATAGCAGTGCTATTAGCATTGTTAACAATCCAGTCAAGCACTCCAAAACAAAGCACATTGAAATCAGGTATCACTTTATTAGAGACTACAATGAAAAGAAGCTTATTCAAGTTGCTAAAGTTCTTACTGATAATCAGTTTGCTGATCTATTCACTAAAGCTTTTGATGTGGGTAGATTCACTTTCTTGGTCACAAGTGTGGGCATGATCAACTCTGAATGAGCTCATGTTTAAAAAGTGTTTGTATACCTGTTATTTGTTTATTTTTTTTTGGTGCTACTAATCATCTTTCTCAGGAAGTTTATTGCCTTGCTCAGACTAACACAAGCTTCAACAGTGTGAGTATCGTTAATGCTGCCAGTGCAGTTTTAATGCTGCCAGTGCAAAGTTACTACTGCAGGTTCATTATTACTACTGCTAGTTAGTTAATACTGCTAGTTAGTTAATACTGCTAGTTTGTTAATACTGCTAGTTAGTTAATACTGCTAGTTAGTTAATACTGCTAGTTGGTTATGTTAAGACACAGTCTCATTGGATTCAAGATCATCCAATACGAAGATCGCAATCTGAAGCTACTGCTGACAAGTCGCTCTCAACCATAGTCTAGGGGTCAAATTGTAATAAGTGTCAAAGTTATAATATCTAGATATTATTTAGATATTATGTTTTTAGTTATAATATTAGTTAATATTAGTTTTGATAATATCTATTTCTAAGATATTATCTATCTCTCTCTTTTATCGATCAGATCACAATCACACACAACACATACTATCAAGGTGAAATAGAGAGAAACAAACAGAGATCTTAACACTTCAAGAACTCAACCGTGTAATCATTGTTTGTTATCGAATCAGGTTGGTTTATCATCTATTGTTTGTTGTTTTGATTATCTAGTAACGATCACGGACCCACAATTGGTATCAGAGTTGATCCAGATCAAAATCAAAATTTTCAACTCTCTGTGTTCTTCATTTTTGAAGAACACTGATCAATCATCAAAATCTTGATTTTGCGGTTATTTTCGAAATCAAAAGGTTGTGTATTGTTGTTGTTGGTAAGGAGAACATTTTGTCAAAGTTTGGTGTGGTAAATCGATCTCTAGTTGGGTTAATTTTAGAGTTACAGTCGATTTAATCGGAGAAGACGACGTATCGGTCTTAAGCGTACCGGTCCTTTGTAATATATCGGTCTAAGCCAATTGACCGATAATATTTTTTTTTACCGGTCGAACCTTAGTTTTTACATTCTATCGGTCTTAAGCATTCGACCGGACTCTTGCAAATACCGGTCGAAGATCACTTTTTATTGGTCGAATCTCACAAACCAAGCCCCGGTCTTCCTCACTTCCCCGGTCAAAGTAAACATCAATCCCCGGTCTTCCTCACTTCACCGGTCGAATAAAACCCACAAATCATTTTGTTTGCCGGTCAAACCTACAAATCATTTCATAATCTCTTCCGGTCTTCCACATACTTCCGGTCTTCCACTTCTCTCGGTCCACTAATTGGTTTATAATCTCTCACGTGGTCTCTCACACACAAATATTCCACTACACTACACTTCACTCTATTTACTTAATTGCATGATCACGTGTCCACTCACACAACTCACTCTCACACTAAATCACCTCCATTTGCAAATTAATTTGCAAAGCATCATTTTTCACGGTCCATTCATTTTTCATGCAAAACAATTTCTTGGTATCATGCAAAATAATTTCTCACACTCTAATTAAACTTTCGGTCCACTCACAATCAATTCCTCCATTTTTATTATACCGGTCGAACCCATTTCCTTTACAATATTCCGGTCGAACTCCTTGCATACTATCAGTCGAATATTTTACTCAATACTGGTCGATCATAAACACCTCCGGTCATTACTCTCACTTGGTATCTCCCGGTCGAATTTCATTATATATCGATCGAGATAAACTTTGTACCGGTCAAGCATAAATCCAATCCTTTTACCGGTCTATCAGTTTTATCGGTTGAAAATTTTACCGGTTCTTTACGTCTTACCGGTCGAACCTCACTTTGCGCAATCAACCTCTCGCGCAAACCTTCTCAAATCGCAAAGTTTTTCCGGACTTTGAATTTTATTCAAAATGACATCCAGAGAAGCTCTTGCAATCGGAACTGATACCAAGCCACCAGTTCTCTTTAGAGGAGAATACGAACAGTGGAAGTATCGGTTCCTGAACTTCATCGAAAGACAGGAATTGGGTGATTTCATCAAACAATCCTTAGAAGAAGGCCTAATGGAAACAAAATATAGGGAACCAGCAGCAGGTACTCAAGAAGTACGACATGCACTTTCTTATGGAGATCTAACAGGTGATGATAAGCTAAGAGCAAAAGGCGACATGTTAGCCAAGTCATACATTCTACAAGGGATTACGAATGAAATCTATGTAAAGATTGACAACTACAAGGCCTCCGGAAAACAAATGTGGGATCAACTAGAGAAAATGATGTTGGGTTCAAAGATTGGAAACCAACTGAAAATCTCTAACTGCCTGCACAGTTTTGAAGAATTCAAAGGCAGAACTGCAGAAACTCTAGAGGGAACATATGATAGGTTTGTGACTTTGCTAAACGAATTAAGCAAGAATAAGGTCAACAAATCTCAAATCGAGCTGAATATCAAATTCCTGAGTATTCTACAACCAGAATGGAAAAGTTTTGCCAGGCAGATGAGGCAGATAAAAGACCTGAATGAGATTCCACTTCACGAGGTGTATGAAACCCTCCGACAAAATGAAGATGAGGTGGATGAAATTCTAGCAGAAAAGAGAAAAGGAAAGACAGTTGAAGACACAGTCGCTCTTGTTGTAAAGAAGAAAAAGAACAAGACGATTGTGTATGAATCAGAAGAAGCTGAAGCTGAGACCGTCTCTGACTCGGATGAAAATGAACAAATGCAGCAAGCAATGCAGTTTCTGACAAATGCATTTCAGAAAAAGTTCTACAGGAATCCAACGTCTAATAGTCAGAGGTACTCTTCTGGACCAAACAACTATGCTCACAAGGAAAGAATTGAAGGAAGCAAATATGAAGGAAATAAGTATGAAGGGAAGAGATTTGAGGGAAAGAGAAAAGAGGAGAAGAAACCTGAAGAGAGAAGATATCAGACTGAAGGAAAAAGGTTAGTGGAGAGGAATCCTGAAGAGAGGAAATTTAAAGCTGAAGGATCAAGTCAGCCAGGACCACCGATGTGCTACAACTGTGGCAAAACAGGTCACTTTGCCAAGGATTGCCGCAGATCAAAAGTCAGAAACTCCGATTACTACAAGAACAAGATGCTTCTTGCAAAGCAACAGGAGGCAGGCAAGGCACTGATGGCTGAAGATGAATATTGGCTGGATCACTCAGATGAAGAAGAAGAAGATGAAGAAAAGGATGAAGCCGTCAATATGTGCTTGATGGGCAAAATCGAATCAGATGCTGAAGCTGATTCAGAAAATGAAGAAGAGGAGGTATGTGTTTTATCGTATAAAGATTTAATGAATAAAATGCATGCTACGGTTTTAAAACAAGAAGAGTTAGAATCTAATCTTAAGCGAGAAAATGGTGTTATAATTAACAAAAACCAATTGATACAGAAACTTAGCGATGAAATTGCTGAGAAGAAAGTATTAGTTGAGGTTTTACATACAAACGGTGACACCAACGCAAAAGAACAGACTATAATTCTAAAAGAGAATACTGAGCTCAAGTCTAAATTGACAAAAAGTGAGATTGATTTTTATAAGCTTACTGATATGCATTCTTTATGTACTAAAGAAAACAAGACCTTAATTGCTAAATTAGACGCTTTGGAAAAGAAGCTATACTCATTAGGTCAAAGTGAGCAAAGCATTCATCTTAACAAACCGAAAAAGAACAAAGAAAATTGGGGAATCGGTTATGTGAAACCTCAACGTCTTCAAAAGGGTACAAGAGAAGTGCCTGCACTCTATGACTATACCTCTATGCTAGTTTCTCACCGAATCTCCTCACTTAAAGTTTTTAATACTAAACTATCAGAAGAGGATGAAGCTAATGAATTTGAAAAACGGATGAAGTCAACTAAAGTTCACGCTCCATTTTATTATGCGAAGTTGAATAATAGTTATGACTATCCCAATGATGAAAAGAAATCTCTTTCAACTGACTACTTTCAAAGTTATTCTGAAAAAGAGATGGAGGCGAAGCCTGTCATAGGTAAAATTTATGTCCCTTCTCTCGTGTTAGAAAGTAAAATTTCTGAACTCGAGAACTCTTTATCAGATGAAAGACTTATGATTGAGATTCAACAAAAGGTTTTTTCAACTGTTATGAAAAATGTTGTTCTTTCAAAGGCTTCTACTTCTGATGACATGTTTGGTTCATCAAACGAAGAGTTTAATTTTCTTAATTCTGACGGTGGTTTAGATGGTTGTTTTGAACAAGTTGATTTTAATGTGAAACTTCCTAACCATGCATCTTTTGTTAAGAAAACTTCAAGAAAAACCAGTATGTCTGTGAACAGTGCAAAATCAACGAAAGTTGATTACTCAGTCTCTGTGAAAGCTAACAATGCTAAAGGTAAGAAAATATCTCAGCATTCACATAAACCGACCACTACTGGTAATTCTGAGAAGAAGCACTCAGTTGTTGCTCAAAGGTCTAACTCACTAGTTTTACATGTTTCAGATATGAGCAAGCCAAGGCCTGAAGCCAATTCTCAATGGCAACCAAAAAGGAAGCTTGACAAGGCCATTTTATCGTTTAGTAGTGTTAATTGTAATAAGACTTCGCTTACTAAAGATGTTGTGATTGCTGATATTGCTGTTTTGCATCCAAAACTTGTTGTTTCTCGTAAACAATATACAATGAAGCAATTATTTCAGTTATCTTTATTTGCTGGAAAGTCCTCTATCTATAATAAACATGTTTCTATTACTTGTCAAGATTCTGGTGATTGGTTTGGAAATTACCATGTGCATACATCTCATATTAATTCTTCTCATGCCTTTCAAAAGAAAAGAGGAACCAATTTGAAATGGTTACCAAAATCTTGTGCTAACACAGCAGGGCCCAAATTCCAGTGGGTACCTAAGGCTAAATCTGTGTTGCAGGCACACAAAGCTTAGAGAGAAAGCGACTTCTGATTATGTACAGATCAGGACTCGTTCTTCAATGTCAAAAATAGGTTTTTGGATAATGCAGTTCAAAACCCGAACTTCAAAGACAAAATAGGCTATTGAACAAATCAGTTCAAGACCCGTACTTCGATGATCAAAGTGTAGATTCCAATGTTGTCATATACAAATCTAAATTTTCTTATTTTTCTTATGCAGACCAGTCATATGTGGTTCTTGGACAGCGGATGTTCCAAGCACATGACAGGGCAAAAGGAGATATTGTCCAACTTTAAAGAAAAATATTGTGGAACAGTAAGATTTGGCAACGACCAGTTTTCTCCAATCATGGGATATGGTGATGTACAACATGACAATGTCACGATCAAGAAGGTGAGCTATGTAGAAGGCTTACGACACAACTTGTTCAGTATAGGCCAGTTCTGTGACAAAGACTTAGAGGTCAACTTCAAAGCCAAGAGATGTTCAGTTCGCAATGAAGAAGGCGAAGAACTCTTGGTTGGTACACGAGAATCAGACCTCTACACAATCAACTTATCTGATGTCCAGACTGACAAACAAGTTTGTCTACTATCGAAAGCTTCGATGCAACAAAGTTGGTTATGGCATCGACGTCTTTCTCACCTCAACTTTCGGTACATCAACAACCTGGTCAGTGGAAAGCTCGTCAAAGGACTTCCAGAGCTGAGATATGAAAGAGAACATCTTTGTGCAACTTGTGAGAAGGGCAAGATGAAGAGGGCACCTCATAAACCGAAGCCTGAACCAAGTACAAAAGCTCCTTTAGAGTTATTGCATATGGATCTATGCGGTCCAATGCGCACTCAAAGCTTAGGCGGAAAGAAGTACATACTCGTGATCGTGGACGATTACTCGCGATACACATGGGTCAAGTTTCTACGTTCAAAGGATGAGACACCAGATGTTCTCATTACATTCCTGAAGACAACCCAAGTGAATCTGCAGAAACCGGTCAAGATTCTAAGAACAGACAACGGCACAGAGTTCAAGAACAACAAAGTTGAAGAATATCTCGAATCTGTCGGGATTTCACATCAATACTCTGCTGCTCGAACGCCTCAACAAAATGGAGTAGTTGAAAGAAGAAATCGAACGCTAGTCGAGGCTGCTCGTACTATGCTAAGTCAATCATACTTACCTCTATTTTTGTGGGCAGAAGCTGTTTCGACCGCATGCTACACACAGAATCGATCCATGGTACATCGAAGATTCAAGAAGACTCCTTATGCATTAATCAACAACCGAACACCGACAATCAAATATTTCCATATATTTGGGTGTAAGTGTTTCGTTCTAAATGACAGGGAGAATCTTAATAAGTTCAGTGCTAAGGCGGATGAAGGGATCTTCATTGGATATTCCTCGACATCAACTGCATTCCGAGTTTATCTGAAGAAGTCAAAGACGGTGATTGAAAGCATCAACGTCACCTTTGATGAAGAAATGGCTTCCGAACAACAACGTTCAGAACCCGTTATAACCGGAGTACTAGCTTCTGGGCAACTCAGTCCAGAACCTGCGTCTCAACAAAATAAATCAGACGAAGCTTCAACTTCAACTAACCATTTATCTGATTTAGATTTATTATTTGAATTGTTTTATGATGAATTTCTTGGATCTAATGTAAAGAAATCTGTTGTGGTTGACAGGATGGAAGACTTAACGACTACTCATCCAACCAGTTCAGATGACTCTATTGAATCAAACGCCCCGATTCAACAAGAAATTACAATTCAAATGCCGACTCCAATAGTTGAAGAAGTGACAAATGATAAAGAGACAAAAGTAGCTGAAACAGTAGGTTGTTCTATACAGACTAATCTACAGTCGGAACAAGCTGTACCTACTGAGACTTCTGCACCATCTACTTCAACTGAACCCCCCATTCCTTTTTATATTGATCTCTCATCATATAATACACTTCCACCAATTACTTCAACTGAAACCACAATTCCTCCAGAACAAACCGAAGAAGGTACAAGTGGATTTATAGATAATTCAATTGACATACATTCATATAATCCACTGCCTCATGAACATAAATGGACCAAAGAGCACCCGATAAGCCAAGTCATTGGTGATCCATCAAAACCGGTGCAAACTAGGTCAGCATCAATGAACATGTGCATGCATGACTCCTTTCTGAGCAAGTTCGAGCCAACTCGCGTATCAGAGGCACTTGCGGATCCAGAATGGGTGATCTCAATGCAAGAAGAGCTGAATCAGTTCAATGCACTTAAAGTCTGGAGACTCGTACCGAAACCTCAAGGTAAAACAATTATAGGTACGAAGTGGATTTTCAAGATAAAGAAAGACGAAGATGGTACTGTTATCCGAAACAAGGCAAGACTAGTAGCCAAAGGATACAGACAAGAGGAAGGAATAGACTATGACGAAACATATGCTCCTGTGGCGCGATTAGAGGCAATCAGAATGTTTTTAGCCTACGCAGCCCACAAGAACTTCACGGTCTTTCAAATGGACGTGAAGACAACATTCCTCAATGGAATTCTGAAGGAGGAAGTCTACGTCTCTCAGCCAGAAGGTTTTGTCAATCAAGAGAAGCCAAATCACGTTTACATTCTCGACAAAGCACTCTACGGTCTGAAACAAGCACCTCGAGCCTGGTATGATGTCCTTTCCACTTTTCTAGTCAAGTCTGGGTTTTCAAAAGGTACGATGGATACCACTTTGTTTATCAAAAAGGAAAAAGCCGATATCATTTTAATTCAAATCTATGTGGATGATATTATCTTTGGTTCTACAAATACTAAGTACTGTAAGAATTTTGCAAACCTTATGGTGTCTAGATTTCAGATGAACTTGATGGGAGAGATGAATTTCTTCCTCGGTTTACAAGTAAAACAATTTTCATCGGGTATTTTTATCAATCAATCAAAATACATTATGGATATTCTTCGGAAGTTCAAAATGGAAAATTCAAAACCGATTGGTACCCCAATGGCACCAGGTACTAAGATTGGCAGCGATCCTTCGGGAAAGGCTGTTGATGTTAGGACTTATCGAGGGATGATAGGTTCTTTAATGTATCTTACGTCGAGTAGGCCAGATATAATGTTTTCAACATGCTTATGTGCACGATATCAGGCCAATCCTAAAGAAATCCATATGTCTGCTGTGAAGCGCATTTTTAGATATCTGAAGGGCACTGCAGATCTTGGTCTGTGGTATCCTAAAGATACTAGTTTTGAACTAACAGCCTACACAGATGCAGATCATGCAGGTTGTATGTTAGACAGGAAAAGCACGTCAGGACATGTACAGTTCCTCGGTGACAAACTAGTAAGTTGGGCATCGAAGAAGCAACTTTGTGTTTCAACCTCCACGGCCGAAGCAGAATATGTAGCTGCTGCTAGCTGCTGTTCTCAGGTCTTATGGATGAGAACTCAATTACGCGACTACGGTTTCCATTTCAACAAGATCCCGATATACTGTGACTCCAAGAGCGCCATCGCAATATCACCGAATCCTGTTCAACACACCAAGACTAAGCACATAGACGTCAGGTATCACTTTATTAAAGATCATGTTGAAAAGGGAACAATTGAACTTTTCTTTGTAAAAACTGATTATCAACTTGCCGATTTGTTCACCAAACCCTTAGATGAAAAGAGGTTCAACTTTCTTATCTCTAAGCTTGGTATGCTAAATCTTAAGATTTAATCAGTAGTTACCTAACAAAGTTTTCTAATTATATACTTTTTCATCATTTCTTCATTCTTAACTCTGATTGATATCTGCACTTCTATCTAATGTTCATGATCCAAGGGGGAGAATGAGAAGAAATTGACATCTGGTCAATATTACTTCGAGGGAGAGCTCATAAAATTTGTGCATGTACCTTTTAATGTCAAATTTTTTTTGTAATGCAAGATTTTAGGGGGAGCTCTTCAAGTCAAGGAGTTCGGATATGACTTCTGATTATTTCTGATCAGAACTCGTACTTTAAAAAGTTTTACTGCTTTTTGTTTTTTCAATTTAAGTGAATAAATTTTACTTTGACTTTGACTTAAGACTTTTGCAGAAGTTTGAGAGAAGCTTAAAAGATCATATCTTTATGACTTTAAGCTTAGCTTCATGAGATGGAAGATCGTACGTAAAGGTATAATTCCAAATCTTCATCTCATATATGGTTGAAAGAAGGACAACTTTCAATCATAGAAAACATTGTTTTTAATGTTCAAACCACTTCCCGATTTTTTCAACAGATTTTATATTATGGAAGTGTGATTTTAAATGTTTTCAAAATCAACATTATGCTTTAACTAAAATAGTTAAACCAATCTGAGCATCACGTGCATCATAGGAAAACAAGAATCATTGTGCTAGGACTTAACACAACTTCAATGAAAACACCTTAACCAGTGATTTCTACCCACGAAGTTAATCCTTAGTGATTGAGTGTGAGAAGCGAAAAGAAATGAGTGTGATTAGAGTAAGCAAACTGTTTAAAAGAAAGAGCGTGTGAGAACAGAGTTAAAAGAATATCACAACTCTGCACCAACTTTTTCTGAGTCGGGTAGCCACAATTCTAGTGATTCACAATTCTTTGGTGATCATTATTGAATCAGGCAACTAGCCCATGCCAACTCTTGATCAAACCTCACTATCTACTCATTTTCTTCTCAACAAGAAAGTGTTTCACATTTTCAAAGGGGATGCAGCACATTTGCTATCTGATTTTCATTTGGAAAATCTAGATATTGAAAAGAAGGAAGTCTGCCCCACCTTCGCACTTCAATCATGCACATTGAGTCTGTGTTTAACTTACTGTTGTCTCAGTGGTTTACACAATTTTGAGCCTAATAAGCAATCATCAAGTGCTTAATTCTTTCTATCACAAGCACGAACACACAAGGAATTTGTTTCTTTGTCATAACGTTTATAGAAATAACCTTTGTGGTGTTTCGATGATTAAATGGAAGCCCTGGGGGAGTCAACATCAAACAGCTCCTTTCCAATGTGTATTCGTTACACACAGTGACTTAGTGTTACTGACAGGCATTCTAACTGATTCATTAGTTGATTCAGGTGTTACATGATTATTTTGTCTAGATTTGCAAAGATCAGGATGAATAACTATTGAATTAACGGATCAGAGACTCCAAGTGGTTGACATTTCTTACTCAAAGTTTTGATGAAGTCGTTGCACTTTCCTTCAAAAAGGGGGAGAATGTAAAGCTTGAAGAAATGTTCATTACAAGAAAAGCTAAACAAAGAAATGCGAGATCAAAGTATTCTGAAGACATGCTGATTTCAGATAAATTTTCTTTGAAGATACTTTGCTAAAGCATTCTGAGCTAGAGAAAGAGATTGCATCTTCTGTGCTGAAAGAGAAGATCGTATTGACAAATCATTTTCGTAATGATCTTGATCCAAAGGGGGAGATTGTTAAGACACAGTGTCATTGGATTCAAGATCATCCAATACGAAGATCGCAATCTGAAACTACTGCTGACAAGTCGCTCTCAACCATAGTCTAGGGGTCAAATTGTAATAAGTGTCAAAGTTATAATATCTAGATATTATTTAGATATTATGTTTTTAGTTATAATATTAGTTAATATTAGTTTTGATAATATCTATTTCTAAGATATTATCTATCTCTCTCTTTTATCGATCAGATCACAATCACACACAACACATACTATCAAGGTGAAATAGAGAGAAACAAACAGAGAGCTTAACACTTCAAGAACTCAACCGTGTAATCATCGTTTGTTATCGAATCAGGTTGGTTTATCATCTATTGTTTGTTGTTTTGATTATCTAGTAACGATCACGGACCCACAGGTTACTACTGCTCTCAGTTAATACTGCGAGTGGGTTAGTACTGCTTTAACTGAAATTAGGGTTAATACTGCTACTTTCCTGAATTCTATAAATACCCTCTTTGCCCGCCTAAAAGCTCACAACGACTCTTTGAATATTGTTCGTCTTCTCTCTAACTCTTTTCTCTCAAGCAACCAGTGTGTTTCAGTCAAGAATCCTCAAGCCAGATGGCATCCATGGCGTTTATTGATGAACACAATGAGATCACAATGCTTCAAAAGCCTAAGCAGGCTGATGGATTCCATCAAATAGTTGATTTCCTCAAGTCCAGTCATATAGCTCATGCTCTGACAGTGTCACCACCAATTTACATCGAGCACCAGCAGCAAATTTGGGCGAATGCCATCGCTGTTATTGAAAACGGTGTGCAGTTTATCAAGACAAGGGTGTGTGACAAACCCTTGACATTCTCTGAAGAGGTCATTCGCATCAGTCTACGACTAGACGATGCCTCAGGTATTACCTCTATCTCTAATGAGCATTTGTTTTCCAATCTCACAAGAATGGGGTATGAAGGCCAACTGGGTGTTTTCAAAATTTACAAAGCTAACTTTTCTCCCCAATGGCGTTTCTTTGTTCATACTCTTATGCATTGTATTTCTCGAAAAACTACTGGATGGAGTCAGTTCAGTAGTACCATTGCTTATGCTTTGGTCTGCTTGTCCACTGCCAGAAAGTATAATTTCTCAAAAATGATTTTCAATGACCTTGTGTCAAACTTGGATAATAAAAAGAGTTTCTTTATGTATCCAAGATTTGTCTAGGCAATTATCACCTCTGAATTGACGGATATGCCTCAGTCTAATGCGGTATATGTACCTAAAATCCCTAAGGGAAAGGTCTTTTCAAATATGAAAAGATCTGCCAAGGACTCGGAAGGAGTTGACACCCCATTGTTCTCTACAATGATGGTGGTGTCCCACAACAAAGAAGGTATGGCATCAGGGTCAAGGCCCTCACTAGACCATCCCACTGATAGCCAAACCCAACCTTCAACCACTATATCACTCCCTCAGTCCCTTGTTCTTAAGCCAACCCCAGTTATATCCAAAACTTATACTAAGAGAAAGGTACATAAGGCTCCTTCCCTTGTTGTACCTCCTACAAACCCAGAACCTCAAAGCCCTCTAATGGAGCATTCTCCATTAAAGAATATCCATAGGGAAACCACTGGGGTGTCTCCCAACCCCAAGGAGGTGCTCACTAAGGAGATGCATGAGCATGTGGGTGAGAAGGCTGCCACTACTCCTGCTAGCACAGAGGAGGCCAGTGGTAACATCACTAAGACCTTCCCCACGGCAACTTTGAATGAGCAATCATTCAAAGGTCCCAGGTGCCTAGAAACCAAGGGAATAGGTGGTGCTTCAGTCTGGCTGGAGATCCCTATTAAACATTCCAATGATCCCTCAAAAGGGGGTAACACTCCTGGAGAAGGTGAGGATAGATATGGCTACCAGGAATTGATTTATGCCATGTCCAAAATGGCAACTGAACTGGATTCTCAAAAGAAGGTTGTAAATGAACTCAAGAAAGTCATCATCAACCAGCAAGAAGAAATCAGCACCTTAAAGAAGTTGTTTAAGAAGGTGGTTCAAAGAAGGACAAAGAAAAGATTTGAGCTCAGAAGAAGGAACCCAGTGGATGATGCTCCCAAAAAGGGGGAGTCAGAAGCTGAGGTCAACATGGAGAATGCTAAGAATAAGGGGGAGAAACATGGAGATGAGGGGGAGTTTGCTGATGGTAGTGGGGATAAGGTACAAGCAGTAGAAACAGAAACAAGATTTGAAAAAGTAGCAGTTACAGAGAAAGCAGTAGAAACAGAAACAGTGTTTGAGAAAGCAGCAGAAACAGTTAATGTTGCTGAAGCAAGCAAAGCAGCAGAAACAGTTAATGCTGGTGAAATATATGAAGCAGCAGAAATTATTCAAGAGGTATTAACTGACATCCTTAGCAGCAATTTGGAAGAAATTGAGATAGCTGAAGCATTAATCAAGGCTAAACATGACACTCCTAAGGTCACTTCAAAGACCAAAGGAGTTGTCATCAAAGACAATGCTGAGGTTATCAAGAAAGCTAGTGCTGATAAGGTAGCAAGCAAGGACAAAGGCAAAACCAAGATAGTGGAATCTGACCAACCACTTAAAAAGCAAAAGTTGGTTGAGTCAGATGAAGCTTTGGCTAAGAAAATTCAGGCAGAACTTGAGCAACCAGAAAAAGATCAAGTGGAAAAAGATAGGGAGATAGCAAGAGCTCTAGCTGCAGAGCTTAATGAAGTATATCAAAAGAGTTTGGTAACAGAGATGGCACAGAAAAAATCTGAAATTAAAAAGAAGCCTGTAATGATCAAAATGGGTGCAAAGAAGAGGCAACCTTCACAGACCTACCTTGGCACTCAAGAGAGAAAGAAGATGATCACTTTCCTCAAAGGTGTTGTGGGAGTCAAAAAGGAAATGTTCACAAAAATGTCATTTGATCAAATCAAAGGTTTGTATGAGGCAGAGATGACTAAGTTATAAGGAAATGACCAAGCAAGGGTTGAAGTGGAAAAGAAGATGAAAGAGAGGCATGACCTTCAAATACAAAAACCATTTCCTGATGATCAAGAAACACCAAGGAAGGAAGCTACTCTAGGTGAAAGTTTGAGGACTTTGAAAAGAACAAAAATGATGGCAAGAAGAAAACCAGCTAAGAAACCTAGAGTGGATGAGGAAGAAGATGAGAAAGAACAGAAGGTAGCTGAAGAAGAAGGGGCACCTAAGTCTGATGAACAGGAAGCTCAATATCAGGAAGAACCATCCAGTACTTATGATGTGAATATGTACATGGTGGTGATGGAAAAAGTGCCTGAGCCTATAACAGCTGAACCGGTTGGTGTCAAGCCTCCTGAGATTATTCACTGGGATACCATGGAAGTAGATGGAAAGGAGTATATCAGGCTTAAGAGGAAAGATGACAAGTTTGAAGTGTATCCTACTTGGGCCAAGATTGTAAGAGTATGCTCCAGATCTGATTTAGAGGAAATGTTTGAGGTGGGGATGAAATTATATGCTGATAAGCTGAAAACTCCAAGGATACCAGTTACAAAACTTGTGATGGAATATCTATGCATGTTGTTCAAGCCAGAGGAAGTTCAACATGTTATCAGAAATGTTTTCAAACCCATTAACAACTGGACTCTGTATGAAAGAAGTGGAGTATATGCACTGACTATGGATACAAATCACATTGAATACTTCTTAGTGGATAGAGTTTACAACCATAGCAGGTTAAAGTTGCATGCTATGTTGAAGAAAAAGCTTGGTTGTGCACCAGATTCTACAATGGCAAGATACTTGATCCAGAGAACTCTTAATCAAAGTTTGGGGTTGAATCCTGATATAGGATTATGAGCAATGGAGTTTTGGGAGCATCTGAAGAACTTGAATTCTCTTCTCTAAAAGTCAAGTTAGGGGGAGATTGTTGGGAACTGAAGATTTGTTTAAGTATGATTACTGCTGCCAGTACAACATGGTTACTACTGCTGAGACAAGTTACTACTGCTGAGCCAAATTACTACTGCTTGTAGAAATTAATACTGCTAAGCATAGTTACTACTGCTGGTGAAGATTAATACTGCTCAGAGTGTTAATGTTGCTATGACTTAATACTGCTTATGTGATAATCTTGGTAAGCCGCGCAGATCAAGGTTTGAAGATAATCATGGAAGGTTGAAGATAATTATGGAAGAATATACTGAAGATCTTTTATGTTTTGTAATTATCTTTTATTTTCAGTATATGTATAGAATTATTCAGAATAGTTTGTTAGACGAGTATTCTGAGTTTTTGTTTTAAGAGAGAATTGACCTCAAGGTTTACAACCCTAGTTCTAGAGAAGTAGAATTCGTCTTGGTGAGTCTGTTCATCAAGATTGAAGTTTTGTGTGAAAGCTTGTAACTTTAATCATTCAATAAAGTTTACAAGTTGTGATTTCTACTTTACTGTTACATTGATATTTGAATATTAAAGTGTTTTTCCGCAACTTCTTTAATATTGTTTATGAGTTTCATTATTCTTGTTAAGAATCAGATCCTGACATACCGGTCGCTAATATCGGTTCTCAATGAACTGTTTCTCATCCCATCCATGGCTACCAATCTCAGTCACTCAAATTCAATGGTAGCAACTACATCCTGTGGCATCATCATATGACAATTCTGCTAAAATCTCATGGGCTTTACACCTATGTTACTGGTGCATCCAAACTTCCAGTTCAGGAAGCAACTGAGAATGCTGTTGTTTTTGCTAAACGCATGAATGAGTGGGACATTAATAATGCTCGTATTTTGGGTTTCATTAATGCCTCCACTACTCCTGAGATCAACCAACAGTTTCTTGGCTATGTCACCGCCAAGAGTCTCTGGGATTTTCTCGCCAAGCGGTACACATCATCGGGTCTATCTCATCAGTATCAACTGTGGACCACCTTTCAGAACAAACGTCAGCTTCCTAATCAATCCATAAACTCTTATATCTCTGAAATGCAATCACTCAGAGATCATATAAGTCTTGGAGCACCACAGATTTTTGATGAAACGGCTCAACAGTTCACAGCCTACTTCAGCCAGCTACATTTGATCACCATTCTGATGGGTCTGACAGATAAATTTGAGAATGTTCGTGCTTCTCTTCTTCATAGGCAGCCACTACCCACTCTTGAAGAAGCCATGTCAGAATTGTTAAGTGAAGAAACTCGTCTTCACATGCGTTCACCTATGCCAGCTACTTATAGCGTTCTCTATACGTCTCATCCCAAGTCCAAAGGTAAATGGACCAACAGCAACCATTCCAAAATTGTGCGAAAGACAAACACATCTGAGTGTGCCTTTTGCCATTCTACTGCTCATCTTCTCTTTGACTGTCCTATTCGCAAATGCCGTAGGTGTGGCATCACTCATCCGCGCCATTATGAGTCCGACTGCCCTAAGAACTCAAAGCACACTGGCCCTCAGAAACGGACTCACGCTGTTGTTGGGTCTACTATCACTGATAACGAGGTTTCTTCTTCTTCAGTCTCCTCACCTGATCTAATGGAACTGATGCGTCGCAATCAGGAACTCATTGAGCAGATCATGTCTGGTGCTATAGGTATGAATTCTCCACACTCAGCTGCATCAGGTAACGTATGGCTTTTTTACTCTGGGTGTTGCAATCATATGACACCCTGCACTGATGGTTTTGTTTCTAAGAAACCACCTAGGCATTTCACGTCAGTACGAACTGCTGACAACACTGGCCTACCGGTATCTTTTAGTGGAAATGTATCCACTCCTCATATTCAATTATCGGATGTTCCAAATGTTCTGAAACTATCTCTGAGCTTAGTTTCAATTGCATAACTTCTTGAATCTAATTTGATCATTTTATTTCATTCTTCTGGTTGTGTTGTACAGGATCCAAAGACCAAGCAGATCCTTGGACTCGGCCGTAAAGTTGGACGGATGATTGAAGTGGTCTACCTTCGTCTTCCTTTACCCTCTTCAAGTCTTGTTGCCTCCGTTTCCAGCACTTCTTCCTTTGACTTGTGGCATGCCCGGCTAGGTCAGTTGTCCCTAGCCAGAATAAAATCATTAGCTAATTTAGGGGTGTTAGGAAATTGTGTATCAACTGACAATATTTCTTGTTTATCATGCAAACTTGGCAAACATCATGCTTTATCTTTTGAAACGAATGAATTTAATTCTACTTCTTCTTTTGATCTTATTCATTCTGATGTATGGGGACCAGCACCACATCCATCCATGGGGTTGCTCGATATTTTGTTATTTTTATTGATGATCATACACGTTTCACATGGATATATCTCATGAAACATCGTTCGGAACTACCTAAAATTTATATTATGTTTGCTCGGATGATTCACACCCAATTCTCAAAACATATAAATATTCTTAGAGGTGACAATGCTATGGAATACAAAGAGTCCTCTCTTCTCTCCTTTCTTCAATCTCAGGGGACTCTCTCTCTCTCAGTACTCTTGTCCTGGCACATCTCCTCAAAATGGTCGTGCTGAACGCAAACACCGTCATATTCTTGATAGGGTTCGCACTCTTCTCATTTCTACGAAATGTCCAGAACGTTTTTGGGGTGAAGCTGCTTTCACTGCAATTTACACTATCAATCGTCATCCTACCCCCATTCTTAAACATAAGTCTCTTTATGAGGCTCTTCATGAGGTCACCCCTGCCTATGAACTTCTAAAAGTTTGGGGTAATGCTTGTTTTGTTCAATTACAATCTCATGAACATACCAAACTTGAACCTCGCTCCAGACTTTGCTGCTTCCTTGGATATGGTATTGAGCATAAGGGATATCGCTGCTGGGATCCTATCTCCCAGCGTCTTCGTATATCTCGTCACGTTACCTTCTGGGAACATGTTCCTTTTTCTTCTATATCCAAGTTTCGTGAGTCCCCTACCTTCACCACTCCGTTCTTTACTGATGCTTTCATCTCATTGGACTCACTCCAATCTGACTTCACATCCTCTCCACCTATTGTTCAAACATCTTCTGACTCTGCCTCTCCTTCAGAGTCTCCTGCCCCTCCACTACCTATATCTCAGAGCTTTCCTGATCAACATCAATCATCTGTTCCATATGCACCGCCAACATCTGAGCTGCCTGCTGAGTCTTTGGCTCCTGGAACGTCTCAATCTTCGAATGTTAGACGATCAGAAAGGGTAAGACAAGTTCCTTCTCATCTCCGTGATTATCATGTTTATGCTACTCTGTTGTCTAATCACGAACCTACTTCCTACAAGGAAGCCTCCTCTAATCTTGATTGGCAGAAAGCTATGGATGAGGAACTTCAGGCTCTTGACAAAGCTCAGACATGGGACTATGTTCCTATTCCACCGGGCAAGTCACCCATTGGTTCCAAATGGGTGTTCAAAATCAAGACAAAATCCGATGGCTCTATTGATAGGTACAAAGCTCGCCTGGTGGCAAAGGGATTCAATCAAGAGTACGACATTGATTATGAGGAGACATTTGCACCTGTTGCTCGAGTCACTTCTGTTCGCAGTCTCCTAGCCATCACAGCTACAAAACAATGGCCTCTTTTTCAGGTGGATGTTAAGAATGCCTTCTTGAACGGTGACTTATCTGAGGAAGTCTACATAACACCTCCTCCAGGCATTCGACTTCCACAAGGTCATGTTTGTCGTCTTCGGAAGGCTCTCTATGGACTCAAGCAAGCTCCGCGAGCTTGGTTTGAGAAGTTCAGTTCCACAGTTACCTCTCTGGGTTTCTCACCCAGCAACTATGATTCAGGACTGTTTACTCGGACCACTGAGGCTGGCACAATCTTATTTCTCATGTATGTGGATGATATTATTATTACTGGCAGTGACTCTACAGGCATAGATAATCTCAAGACATCTCTCAGCTCCTGTTTTGAGATGAAGGATCTTGGCTCTTTACACTATTTTCTTGGTCTTGAGGTACTCTCAGATCCATCGGGAATTTACCTTTGTCAAGCCAAATACACCTCAGATCTCTTGTCAAAAGTTGGGATTACTGACAACAAAACTGCATCCACTCCTCTTGAGCACAACCTTCACTTAGCTCCGAATGTTGGACCTCCTCTGCGTGATCCTACTTTATATCGACAGTTAGTGGGGTCACGTGTCTACCTAACAGTGACTCGACCTGACATTGCCTATGTTGTTCATACCGTCAGTCAGTTCATGTCTGCACCCTGTTCTGATCACTATGCTGTTGTCCTGCGCATTCTTCGATATTTAAAAGGGACCATGTTTCATGGTCTTCATTTTCCATCCACATCATCATTGACTTTGCGTGGTTTTTCTTATGCTGATTGGGACAGTGACATGACTGATCGTCGCTCCACTACCAGCTACTGTTTCGTTCTTGGAGATTCTCTTATATCTTGGCGGAGCAAGAAACAATCTCTCACATCTCGATCCAGTACTGAAGCTGAGTATAGAGCACTAGCTGACACAGCTCAAGAACTTGTGTGGTTATGCTGGCTACTCTCTGACATGGGGGCTCCTCAACAGTCTCCAACTCCATTGTGGTGTGACAACAACAGTGCGATTCAGATTGCTCACAATGATGTCTTTCACGAGCGAACGAAGCATATTGAAATTGACTGTCACTTTGTTCGTCAACATGTGACTCGTAAGACTATCCAGCTTCTTCCTATTTCAACTCTTGATCAACCGGCGGACATTTTCACTAAAGCTCATCTACCAGGACGGTTTCGTGATCTAGTTTCCAAACTCCATCTGACTCATTCTTCTCCCGATTGAGTTTGATGGGAGATGTTAATGTATATGTATTTTAATATTTTTTTGATTATTTTTAAACATATTTTTTATTTCTATAAATTTACTAAATATCTATACCGACGACATTTCGTTTCTATAAATTACAAGTTTATTAATTACATTTTAATAAAAAAATCTATTTTTTTATTTTATTCAAACAAATTATTAAATACCTATAGCGACTATATGTCATATCCATAGACTGCGAGTGTACTTTTTGTCTTTTTCTATTATAAAATCAAATTTTTCTTATCAGTTTCCTTTTTCTTGATGAAAAAACACATTATTTCTGGGAAAAAAAATCTAAAAAATTCATTAAATACCTATAGCGATGACAAGCTGTCCCTATAGCTCGTCAAAATTTGTCGCCAATTGTTTCATCGAAATTTTGATTTATAACAATGATATGTCTTTGCTATAAACTACCGGTTTATTAGCTAATTTTTAAAAACAATTATATAATATTTACAAAAACGACATTTCGTGTCTATAGGGTACCAATTTATCAATTGCTTTTTAATTAGAAAGTCAACATAAAAAGTAAAGTTCGAAATAAATTATTAAATACCTATAGCGACGACATGTCGTCGCTATAACCTTCCAAAAAATTTCGTCCTGGCGCCATTTTTCCCACCAAAATTTTCACCTTAAGTTTCATCTACAGCAACAACATTCTCGTCTCAAAAAATCCAACAAACATCAGAGAATTTTTTCACCTTTTAGCAACTAATAGTCGTCGTTGTAGCCATCGTCGCTGTAGCTATCATTTCTTGTAGTGCTTATGGAAGTTTACCGTCCTTGGAGATTCCGGAATGGAAATGGGAGCATATCTCCATGGACTTCGTGAAAAAATTGCCAAAGACCTTAAGGGGTCATGATACAATTTGGGTGATAGTGGACCGCTTGACCAAAAGTGCCCATTTATTAGCTATGCGGGAAACTCTACCTATGGAGAAGCTATCAAAGTTGTATATTGATGAAGTAATATCTCGTCATGGTGTACCATTGTCTATTGTCTCGTATCGCGATAGTAGATTCACGTCACACTTTTCGGATGGTTTACAAAAAGGATTGGGTACGCGTGTGAAGTTAAGTACGACCTACCATCCCCAAATCGAAGGCCAAAGCGAGAGAATGATTCAGACGCTCGAAGACATGTTGAGGTCTTGTGTGATCCACTTCGGGGATAGTTGGGACTCGCACCTACCTTTGGTGGAGTTCGCGTACAACAATAGCTACCACTCGAGCATTGGAATGGCGTCGTTTTAAGCATTATATGGACAGAAGTGTCGAACTCCCATATGTTGGCTTGAAGCGGTGGAGAAGCAGTTTGTCGGGCCCGAAATTGTTCAAGAAACAGCGGACAAGGTTAAAAGCATTCGCGAGCATTTTAAGGCGGCTCAAGATCGACAGAAAAGCTATGCCGATAAAAAGAGGCATCCAATAGAGTTCCAAGTGGGAGACGGTGTAATGCTAAAAGTGTCCCCTTGGAAGGGGATAATCCGGTTTGGAAAGCGTGGAAAGTTGATTCCCCGTTTCCTCGGGCTATTCTTGGTGATTAAGCGTGTGGGACTCCAAGCCTACCAATTGGAACTCCCTCCGGAAATGAGTGGAATTCACAACACATTCCATGTTTGTTATATCCGTAAGTGTCTAGCGGAAGAGGAAAGCGTCATCCCACTCTCAGAGATTAGGGTGGACGAATGGAACCGTTGTGTTGAGGAACCCAACGCATTTTTGGAGAGAAAGACGAAGAAGCTCCGCCATAAAGAAGTCACGATGGTCAAAGTTCAAGGGAAGCACCTCGTGGTGCCAATGTGACTTGGGAAGCCAATGAGGATATGAAGTGGAAGTATCCTCACCTCTTCACTTAGCTGAGATTTCGAGGACGAAAAAGTCTCCAAGTTGTGGAGGATTGTAACACCCGGATTGTTGGTATGTTCTCATGATGTGTTTTACTTTTCCTCACACATTAAAATAAGGATATTTGGCTTATTTTCAACATCTTAGAATTATTTGTATGGCATGAAGTAGATTTCCCTTGGTATCGCGATTCATCGAGAAGCTGGCCACACCAAAAGTCAGACCCCGGTACAGGGCCGACGATTGTGCCCGCGACTGTGACACCCTGTCACTATCGCGTGGCACTCTTGCATAGGATGTATCGAGAGCTCGGGCTTGTGGGCGATTGTGCCCGCGATTATGACACCTTGTCACTATCACGGGGCACTCTCGCTTGAGTTGTACTGCGTGTGGTTTGGGGCTCACGACCTTGCCAGCGATTGTGACAATTGTCACAATCGCCGGGCATTCTAGTGGTCGGGCCCAAGTCATTTAATACCCCATATCCGATTTTTTGCTTCATTTCTCAACTTAGAGCTTCCTTGGGTGCGATTTTCTGAATGAAAAAAGGTAGGTTTTCTCCCTCTTCATTCAATTCTTCTAGTAGGAATCATTATATAGCATTTATGTGGTTGGTATAGGTGATTGACATTGATTAAGAGTTAACCTCAAAAGGACAAGATGTCCTTTTTGTCTTATCATGGGACAAGCACGTGTTGCAGACCTTGATGTAGATCATATCTAAAAATGGTGTAAAGGACAAATATTATTTCTTCAGGTTCATCAGAGAATGTCTCCATCAGGTACAAAAGTAGGAGCACTTTTGTCGAAGACTTTCTCAGCAAGGGACAAGGGACTGTTTCCCCGATGAGCTGGGAAATGTCTAATTTGTCACAAATCGGCAGGAAATAGCTTAGTTGAAAATTGGTTAATCTATGATTTTTCCGAACATATTAAGTGAGACTAAGCTATTATAAAGAACTATTTTAGAGCATCTCCAATAACTTCTCCAAAATGGAGAACCATAACTCCATATCTCCAAAAAGAATTATATTCATCTCCAACAGATTCCCCATTTTGGAGAATCCAACATTAATTAATATTAAAATATTTCATTCATTTATTAAAATATATTTCTCTCTATATATATTTATTTTCAAAGTTTTCTATTGGTCCTCTCACTTGGTAATCATTTTTGGGGTAATCTCCATATTTGAAGAAAAACCATTTCTCTCTTATACTTTCTTCATTTTGCAGATAGTTTTAGGGAAGTTGTTGGAGCACAATTTAGACCCAAAATCCTCATTTTCTTCATTTTCTCCAAAATGGAGAAGTTGTTGGAGATGCTCTTATCATCTAAGGAAAATATGTATCCTTAAAGACTAAGAGAAAATCGGGAAGTCATCTTCAAATTATCAGTGACCCAATAAAAACCAACCATTTTAGAACACCATGTGAACACTGAACACTCCAGTAAGGAATTTCTTAGGATGCTTTTGGTACATAGGACATAACGTGTCATAACAGGAAAAAACTCACCATCTCATATTTGGCGTGACATGATATAAGATAAAAACTCATTATCTCACGTTTGACACAATATGAGATGGGACCAGGTGAAACAAAAAAATGTTCTTTTCCCATCAAAATAGATGAACATGATGGGATAAGGATAAGCAAGAAACTAAAATCGCAAACTAGGAATATTATAAATACTGAAATTTTTTGTATCCATTAAAGACTTAAGGGCTGTTTGGCAGTTGCTGAATGGTTTGGTGCAGAATGATTAAGAGGCTCTTATGAGAGTTACGTGAGTCTTATCCTCTTAAGCAAAAAATGTCCTTTAGACCATCTCCAATGAACCTTTTATTTTGTTGGGGAGTGGTGCAGAAAATCGATGGAGAGGGAGAGAAGAGAGAGTGATCGGAACTTGGATAAGAATTCGAGATCGCGTGAGAGCTCGTTTTCCTTAAGTGATATTTCGACCCTATTCTGCCTGGGTATCACGAAATTCACTCGAGGATAATCTCAAATTCACCGGTGTCGATTCTGGAAGAAATTGATAATATTTAAACACCAAGAGAATCGTAACCGATCCATATTTAAACATTCCTCCCCCATTTTAGTGCAATCCTTGGTTCACAAACAACAGATAATATAGGAAACAAACTCATGCATAAATGAAAATATCTAAAAGATTGAATTTCCATCTTAGTACATTACACATTTCAAATACTCGAGAATCCGGGTGTCCTATGGATTGAACCCTTCAACCCATTTGAGTACCAGAAAATAACATACACATGAATTTAAAGGTTCTATAAAGTTTAAACTTGACACTATACAGGCCATGTGTCTTTATCCATTCGTGAGTGCATCAAAGCCAAGTCCAAGCTTCTTGAAGCGACCACACTTCACACTCATATAGGTAGTTCCTTTCACCATGCACCTGCACATGCACTTTTACAAAAGAACAATTACCTCCTTCACTTGAAGTACCAAGCACATACCTTGGGATGATTATCTTGTGCTCCAATCCCTTAGAGTGAGTTTTCCTATTGAATTCAACTTCTAACGTTATATTAGAAGGGAATTGAGTATCTCATCGTTAGAGATTTAAATGGACTTTAATCCCATCCCTATTACCGACTTATGGACCAAGTCCCTAGCTAACCCCTTCGTCAAGTGGTCCGCTAGATTTTCTTGTGACCGAACAAATTCAACCGAAATCACCCCATTCGTGATTAGCTCATGAATCATGCTATGTCTAAAACCTAAGTGTCTAGACTTGCCATTATATACTTGACTATAAGCTTTAGCCAAAGTAGTCGCACTATCACAACGGATAGAAATTGGTGATATTGGTTTCGGCCATAACGGAATTTCATGGACTAAATTCCTTAGCCACTCCGCCTCTTTACCGGCAGCGGCTAATGCCACAAATTCCGACTCCATAATCGAACTCGTGATGCAAGTTTGCTTCTTGGAAGCCCATGAGATGGAACCTCCCGCAAGAAAGTATACCCAACCACTCGTAGAAGAGTGATCTTCTAAGTTGGTAATCCAACTTGCATCCGAATATCCCTCTAATACCGAAGGAAACCCGACATATGACAAACCATAATCAATGGTTTTATTTAAGTATTCAAATACTCGTCTTATATCTTGCCAATGATGTATACTAGGTTTACTAGTATACCTACTCAACTTGCCTACGACAAAAGCGATATCCGGCCTAGTGCTTGTCATGGCATACATCAAGCATCCAATAGCCTTTGAGTACTCAAGTTGTGACACCGCTTCACCCGAATTGGGTATAAGCTTCACACTCGGATCAAATGGAGTACTCACCGGAGAACAATCAAAGCAATTAAATTTCTTTAATACTTTCTCAATGTAATCAGATTGCGTAATTGCAATCCCTTTGTTCTCACGCTTGATCCTTATTCCAAGGATCACCTCCGCCTCACCCATATCTTTCATGGAGAAACTTGATGACAAAAACTCTTTGGTTTTATCAAATTGATTTTGGTCGGTGCCAAAGATCAACATGTCATCAACGTATAAGCAAATGATTACTCCGTTACCGGATGTGTCAAATTTTCTATACACACACTTGTCCGCTTGGTTTAACATAAAGTCATTGGACAAGATAACCTCATCAAATTTTTGATGCCATTGTTTGGGTGCTTGTTTAAGCCCATACAATGATTTTACAAGTTTACATACCTTATGCTTCATCCCGGGCATAACAAAACCTTCCGGTTGTTTCATATAAACTTCTTCCTCCAAGTCACCATTCAAGAATGTCGTTTTGACATCCATTTGGTGAATCACTAAATTGTGGATAGCTCCTAAGGCTATCAACAATCTAATCGCGGAGATTCTAGCAACCGGGGCATAGGTATCAAAATAATCGATGCCTTCCCGTTGCCTAAAGCCTTGGATTACTAATCGAGCTTTGAACTTGTCGATTGATCCATCGACTTTAATCTTCCTTTTGAAGATCCACTTGCATCCCAACGGTTTACACCCCGGTGGCAAGTCCGATAATACCCAAGTATTATTCCCCATGATGGAATTCATCTCATCATTTATTGCTTCTTTCCAGAAAGCAATATCTTGAGACTTCATAGCCTCATCAAATGATTTTGGATCTTCCTCAATCCTATAACAGTAAGAAAATTGTGACCCAATCTCATCTCTTGATCCCTCTACCAAGTACACTTGGAAATCGGAACCAAATGATTTTTCAATCCTTCCACTTTTGCTCCTTCGAAGCATCGGAGATTCGGTTGGAACAATTGCTTGTTCTTCAACCTCACTAGTTTCACTAGTACTTGGAACTATGTCCTTTGGCCTAGGTATTGATGAGAATCTAGTCTCATCAAATAATGAATCTCTCGATTCTATAACGGTGTGAATCGCTATAAAATCATTAGGTTCAATAACATAGAACCTATAGGCCTTAGAATGCTCGGCATATCCAACAAAGATGCAATCAATACCTTCCGCACCCAAAGTTTTCCTTTTGGGTTCGGGTAGTCGAACAATCGCTCGACAACCCCAAACTCGAACATAATTCAAGTTAGACCTTTTCTTGAACCAAAGTTCATATGGGGTAATCTTGTTCCTTTTATTGGGAACTCGATTTAATAAATAACAAGCCATTAACATGGTTTTACCCCAAAATCCATCACTCAATCCCGAGTAGGATAACATAGAGTTCACCATTTCTCTGAGAACTCTATTTTTCCGTTCCACCAAACCATTTTGTTGTGGTGTATAAGGCACCGTGGTCTCATGAATGATTCCTACGGATTGGAAAAATATGGGGTCGTAATATTCCCCACCACGATTGGTGCATAAACATTTAATAAAATTGTTCATTTGCAATTCAACCTCCGCTTAATAAATTTTAAATTTATCCAACGCTTCATCTTTTGAGTGCAACAAATAAATATAACAAAAACGTGAAAGGTTGTCAATAAAAGTAACAACATACTTTTTATTACCAAAAGACGGAGTTGAATGCAAATCACAAAGATCACTATGAATTAATTCAAGCACCAACGAATCCCTTTTCACATTAGGAAAAGGTTGTCTAGTGATCTTTGTCAACATGCAAGTTTTATATTTTTCGGTTTTAACGTCAAAAGCCGGAATAAGACCGTATTTTGACATTTCAGCCATTCTTTTAAAATTAACATGACCAATCCTTGCATGCCATAAAATAGAATCAACACAATTCTCATTTGCAACATAAACGGAATTAGAAACACAATTATTTTTATTCAAACTCAACATAAACATGTTATTATTCAAATAACCAAATCCTACAAAAGAGCCACCTTTTGACAAGGTAAACTTGTTGGACTCAAAAACTTGCCTATATCCTAACTTATTCAAGATACTACCGGAAACCAAATTCTTTCGAATTTGTGGTACAAACAAAACATTTAAAAGTTCAATAATTTTGCTAGAACAAAACTCTAGCCTAAATAAGTCGCGTCCATGAATGGGAGCATTTGACTCGTTCCCCATGTGTAGCTCGGATCAGTCTTCAACCGGTTCCAAAGTGGTGAACCAACGTCGATCCTTACACACATGACTTGAGGCACCCGTGTCAATCCACCAAGCATCATCATCATCCTGCACATAAAATGATTCGGATATTAGTGGTACATAATTCAAATTTGAATTAAAACCAAAGTCAACAAACTGACCTTGCCGTGGGTGTTGATCCTTGGATCATTGCCCATCACCACTTGCGCTTGCTCCATTCTTATTCTTGACAACCCGACAATCCCGTTTGAGATGGTCGGTCATGCCACAAGTCCAACAGGTTAATTTAACCTTTTTATTGGGACCTTTCTTGGCTTCATTGAACTTGCGTTTTCCCTTGAAGTTGTTGGATCTTCCCTCTTCCACCATGTTCACCGAAAGTGCAGAAACCTCTTTCATCTTAGGTTTCTCAGTCTCTTGCGCCCGAAGATATTCCTCTATGCGCAAGTGACTACCGAGTTGTACAAGAGACAACTCTTCCTTCTTCTGTTTCAACTTTCAACATGTATTTGAAATTTTTCCAAGAGGGAGGCAATTTATCAATTATGCTCGATACGGAGATGGATTTGTCCATCTTCATATTGTGTTGAGCATATTAGCCTAGAATGCGTATGAGCTCATTGTATTGCTCCATCACAGGTCTTGAGTCCACCATTTTGTAATTATTAAAATTACTAACGAGGAACTTCTTACTAGAAGCATCCTCGGCCATGTATTTGGACTCAAGAGAGTCCCATAGCTCTTTAGCGGAATCAACATTTTGATAAATGTCAAAGAGGGAGTCACACATACCGTTTAAGATGTGGCCACGACAGATGTAGTCGTCGTTTTCCCATTTGTCGCGACACCGGGTCATCTCCAACGTCTCGTCTTCCATCACCTCCGGCATCAGAATGCTCAACACGTACATGACCTTCAATGTGGTCAACAAGGAGTGCATCTTCTTTTGCCATCGTCGAAAATCGACGCCTTCGAACTTCTCAAGTTTGGTGAACTTGGTCGTCATGTCTCTCACGGATTGATCACTCGCCATCTCTCTTACGAACGGAATATCACTTAAGATTGTTGGGGAGTGGTGCAGAAAATCGATGGAGAGGGAGAGAATAGAGAGTGATCGAAACTTGGATAAGAATTCGAGATTGCGTGAGAGCTCGCTTTCCTTAAGTGATATTTCGACCCTATTCTGTCTGGGTATCACGAAATTCACTCGAGGATAATCTCAAATTCACCGGTGTCGATTCTGGCAGAAATCGATCATATTTAAACACCATGAGAATCGTAATCGATCCAATATTATTAATGATAACAATTTCCCAATTAATGGGATTGATTGTAGACATTAATGTTGGCGGTTACAAAAAATCTTATCAGTTACGAAACTGATGAAGACGCACGGCCCGTGCCAATTTCAAGAAGAAAAACGCCCAGCCCGTGCTCATTTTATGAACAAAAACGCACGGGTCGTGCCGTTTATAACAGGAAAAACGCACGGGTCGTGCTCAGCCTTTTTCCACTTAGTAACTTGCCAAACATAACCATCCAACGATCTCGGGTTCTAGTTAGCTTACACGTGTGTGCACTCCATACCTCCTAGCTCATGTTATAGCTTAGCTATCAACCCCATTATTATCTTGTGAACTCAATTACATAAAATGAACCGATGATTTCACTAAAATCACCAACATATTTTACTCTCTATCTCTATTTTACCCTCTAAATCCTCTCCAATGAACTCTCTATTTTACTCTCTAAAATAGAGAATTGAATAGTAACTCCCTATATATAGAGAGTTACTATTCACTACTCTCTATTTTTTTTTCTAAACTTTTGATAACTACAAAATGGTCCTTCAACTTTTTAGATTCTTGCACTTTTATTTTATTTGTTGTCTAATACCAATTTTAATAAACTAGAATTATATTTATCTTTAAGTTTTAAATTCAATTTAAATTTATCTAACTAAATTAAAAATTATAGGAAACTTTAACAATTTACAACATAAATTTTAGATGTGTGTTGAAAATGTAACATTTTTATTTAATGGAAGTGGTTTTGATAATTTAATACGAAATTAAATATAAATTATAACGTCGTTAAAATAATATGATAAAGTTAATAAATATAAGGTTATTGTGAAAATAAAAATATAGGGATGCAATTTATAAAATTAATAAATATAAGAGTATTATTGAAAATATATATAATCAAAATAAAAGAGAATATGCTTAGAATATTCTTTTTTAGAGAATAAATAGAGTAATACATTGCAGAGGATATAACCAAACTCTCTATTTTACTCTCTATTATAGAAAGTAAAATAGAGAAAGTCATTGGAGATGCCCTTAAGTGAGCTTTGATGGTTCATGTGGTCGCATCGCATGTAGTCGACTATCACCTTGCAAAAAGTAGGGAGTTTGCAAAGTCATTTTTACGTACTTCGTAATTATTTTGTATTATCTATACTATATCATAGCAGTTAAAATGGTTATTGTTAAACTTTAAGAGAGATAAGTTTTGATGTTTAATGTACATGTTCCAAAACATAACCTCCCACCTCCATGTTTCCAAAATTTTCTACGATACTTAGCCTATGCAATGACATCTCATGCCCTCATATTCAAACGTAGATCAAAACCATTTTCGATATTTTGCATGGAGGAATTTTGCTCTTTTCTACATGAATCAATACTTAATTAAAAGCAGGACAAGGAGATGACATTTTGCTGATACTTATGATTATAAAGGATTAAAATAAAACTTTACATCCCGCTACATCATGCACGTATATAACTAGTTATTATAAACGATTATATTTTATTTTATTCGAACATAAATATCTTATTAAGCTTTTTAACAAGGAGTTGCATTAATCTTTTATTTTCAGTTTACAATAAAAGTTTATATCTTGTTGCATCACGCATAACTAGTATTTATAAATATTGACTATTTTGTGTAGAAACTTCTGCATATTTAATTGTTTTAGTGATTGATCTATTTTAAAATTCTCCAAAACTATAAACAAGGGTATTTTTAGATGTTCAATATTTTGATCTCATTTAAAATTAAAAATCTCTAATTTCTTAATTAATCAAAATATATTCCCATAGAAATCAGATTTCATCTTTGTGGCCTTCCTCATATTCATCTGTCATCGCTTCAATTCTTAGTACTGATCTCCAACCACAACAATTTTGTTGCAATAAGAACTTCGATGAGTGATTTGATCTCCTCACCACACTACACTAACTTTCACGAATTTCCATTCACCTTTCAATGGGTTTACGTAGGTGGCTTTTCGATCCTTATATACATCCACTGCCATTGCCAGTTTCCCCTGTCTTTTTTTGAGGTAATCAGCGTACTCTATTTTGGCAGAAAGATATTGACGACTATGAGGAAAGTGATTGTGTTGGAAATAATAGGTAGCTCGAGAGACCGTCAAATCACTGATTGGGCTAGCCATGCACTGCTACAACTATAAGGAAAAAGGAAAAGTGTAGCAACAAGCCCTGGACTCGGGATGTCAAACATCATAATACACAACTTTACCGGTCAATTGTTATTGCTTTCGTTTATTTTTTCTCACCGTTTTAATTTTACTATTTTCCTTCCTTTGTTCTTCTTTTTCAATTGATTATAAAACGCGTTGTGTTTTGATTTCATAACACACATATTTATCTAAAATAAAATGGAAACTAAATAATTGATCACATCCAAGAATTATATTTCATGTGAAACTTTGTTTTGAAAAAAAATTGTGATAATACTTGAAAATTTGTTATTCTTGTTATATATATGATTTTCTCAAATATGTTTATATATATAGGAATTGATAAGTAAGTTATTTTTTGTTGATGCATTTACTACACATGCATAATTCTTCCCTATAATGTATGGTTTTAAAAAATCAAACATAAAAGCAAAAAGGTCATTTGTTTTGCCTAAAATCCATTCACAAGCACAAAACGATGGAAACAAAAGGAGGCTTTAAAATTTTACATCATTATCAAGTCTTGATATTGAAAAAAAAATATTAATTGTTAGATAAATATATTGTTTAAAATATCTGAAAAAGTAAAGTTTAATATTTTAATTTGGTTTCTAACAACTAAATCAACTAATTCTCGTCCTCTCCATGGTGGCGACAAATTGCCGAAGAATTAAGTTGGTACCATCAATAAGCTTGGCAGTGCTAAAGTCGGTTTAGGGCAACTCTAACCTGATGCAAAGCATATCCAAGAATTGACGGACTTGTTCATGGATCAATGGGATAAACTCATAAAAGCAAACAAACTACAAAGAATCTCAACGAATCAAAGAGATAAAAGCAAACGAACTGGAAAGAAACCCAACTCAAAAAGACCATAACTTTCAGTTCGTTTGGAGTTACAGGGCCATCAAGATATCCATGGAAAGCTCTCGATAGGTCGTGTTTCAAGCCCAAATTCCATCATCTAGGGCTCTGAATCTGACTTCCAAGATATTTATGTTACTTTCGAGTTTTATTTTATTATGTTTAATGAGTAAATCGTCTGAAATCAACAGTTTCTGATTTTCAAGACTTTATTTAGGATAATATCAATATCATTTAGTTCTCGGATTTTACTTTTAAAATTTTAGCTGTGACTAACAAAATTAATTCCACCTATATAAAATACATCTTTATAATCCTTTAAAGAATAACATTAAAAAAAAATTCTCATATTTAAATTTCATTTTGCCATAGTGACCCACCAAATATTAATTTTTTAATCTTTAGTTTTCTATATTTAATATTTTATAAACCTATACTTGTTTTTGTTAGTGATGATGAATGCTAGTTTGAGGCAGATCTTGTAGTCGAAGAGGGAGTGCTTTTTGGTAATTTTATAGTGATTGGGTGACTGGGCAAAGAGTGTATCTATTTGGTTGTGTGGACCATGAATCTTTAAACTATGATTTGATTCATTGAATATACCTTTTCCACACACAATCTTTAATTGTTATTGTCTTTATTACTATCACTTTATTATCGAAAAAAAATATCAAATATGTTACAATTCAAAAAAATACCCAATAAATCGAACAAATTTACACGTCAGCTTTTATGTGTTGTTTTACTATGAAATAACACATGTAAAAAATGCAGTAATTATACAGTGTTGTTTTATATGTCAAATGTTCATGATTGTTTTGTGTGTAAAAAAAAAACAGTCGTAAACGTTCCACATATGAAACAACCCTATTTTCATACGCTTTGTTTCATATATGAAACAACGCATAAAAACTAGTTTGTAAGTTGGTACGAATTATTGGGTTTATAAAAGAATAAGGGGTTGTTTGTTTGTTTTTAAAAACCTCTTAATGACTCTTAAGTCTGAATTTTTCATACATTTTTACACAACACCTCTTATTAATCATAACTAAATTAAGACTTCAGACTTTAGACCTCTTAAAAAACAAACGGCACCTAAGACTCTCGAAAAAAGAAACAAAAGGGTAAATTACAAAGTAAGATAAGAAATTGTTAGATTTCATATACACATATAAAATACATATGAACAATTTTTATATCTACCGTTGATAAATCAATCTAATATCCATTGTTTTGTAGATCTGCATCCAAAGGATCTAAATTGATTTACAGAAGAAACTAACTCTATTGTACACAATGATGCTAAGTTAATCGATCTTACGACCATTGATCTATATAAACCTTGAGAGCTTCGATATCTATACTAGTAATATCCATCACTATGATTTCCTTCATCAAAATTCAACAAGTAACTAACGGCATCGTATCCGAAGATCAACGGTTTCGATGATCCAAAGATGTTTTTCTTGCTTTCTTCAACCACCTTATTTAGCATCTTCCTCCACTTTTGGCTCCTACGTACAATGTTGGTTGCTTGTGTGTACTGTTCTTGGTCCGAGACAGAAGAAATCGTTGAACATTCAGAGGAGGTGGATAATCTTCCTTCAATGGTGGTGGTGGAGTTGAAGTCGATTGCAAAGGCCATTTTTACAGAAGAGAGATGAGTTGTTTGTTATGATAATGAATGGAAGTTTATAGCGATGAAGTGTTGATTTTATAGTTGGTTGATGGAGGACTATTTGGTAACTTTACTTTAATTAAGATCATGTAACTTTAAATATTTCGTGTAAAGGGATCGTTAAATCGTCACCGTGCCATCTTTACACATGCTTTTGTGGGTCTCACAAATTTTAAATCCATGTCTCTTTGTTTATATGTTTTTCATGGGCTGGGTTTACGTGAGATCATATTGTTTTCGTGAGACCCATGAGATCACAAAATAATACTAATTAAAACTTTACAACAAAACATTGTGAAGGTTTAAAAAAATACCGAACTTTCACAGCAAAAACATTGGTTTCTTCACAACGTTCTGTTGTCAAGGTTTACGTTCACAGTGTTTGTCTGTGAAAGGTTAATGTTATTTATGTGGTCTCAGATGTTAGTCATATTAAAACACTTTATTCTAAACATGTTTTAATAGAAAACAGAATATATAACTTTTTGGAAAAAAAATATATGAAAGATTGTTTAGGTTCTGTTGAGTATAATTATTTTGATATTAGAAATTGAAATCGTATTTTGAAAAAATATATTTTGCACGTCAAGAGTCTTTATACATAAATTATCAAAAGAATTAGTACTAGTTTTTATATTTTGCTGTCCAAAAAAAAACTAGTTTTTATATATATTTTTTAATTTTAGTGAGATTGCACGTCAAGATCAGTCTTATCCTCTTATTCAGTTATTTGTATGTAATAAAGGAAGCAAAAAAGAAGTCCTTTTGACTGGGCTTTGCCGAGCCGTTCATGTGGTCGATGGTCGCATGTGATGTAGGGCCTGTTTGTTAGCAGCTTAGTGAGCTTAATGAGACTCACAACTTATTCAGTCAGCTATATATGACTGTTTGGTAGTGGCTTAATGATATAGAAAGTGGCTTATTCAGTAAGATTTCAAGGGGAAGTTTTATGCAGAAAGTCAAGTTTTTTCCAAACAAGTCCCTTCCATTAAAAAGCACGTTCCTTCCATTTATGAAAAAACTCTCTCAAATAAAAACTTTCTAAATCTATACAGACAGATTAATTCATACAGAACTTAATGGAAAACCAATCAAACAACCCCGTAGTAGACTATCACCTTGCAAAAAGTAGGGAGCTTTTTATTTATTTATTATTAATTGTATTCGAACCAACTTGTGCGCATACTGACTAATCATATGAGTCCTAGAGAACAGCCATAAAAATCTCCAATAACCTTTTCAGAACTCAAATATGTGACCTCCGAAAAGAATTTCCAAAATAGTCACTAAAGGACTTGAATTGCTGACCTCTTTACAAAATAGTCAATTTTATGATTATTTTGTATTATATTTATAAAGTTGACTATTTTGTGAAGTAAATTTAATTGTTTTAGTGATTATTTTTTTAGATTCCCCTATACTATAAACAAGGGTATTTTTAGATGTTCAATATTTCAATCTCATTTAAAATAAAAAATCCTTACTTTCTTATCACTATTGATTATCGCACATTAACAAATCCAACTATCTTCCCATAGATATCAATTTTCATTCTTCAATCTCAACAACTCAAACATCTTTACGGCCTTCTTCTGATCCATTTGTCATCGCTTCAGTTCTTAATACCGATCTCCAACCACTACACTCTCTCTGCAATAAGAACTTGGGTGAATCGTTCGATCTCCTCACCACAACAACACTATCTTTCACGAATTTACATTCACCTTTCAATGGGATTACATAGGTGGCTTTTCAATCCTTGCATCCACCGCCACTGCTGGTTTTCTTAGTCTTTTTATGAGGTAATCGACGTGCTCTATTTTACCAAAAAGGTTTTGACGGCTATGAGGAAAGTCATCGTGCTTGGAAACGATAGGTAGCCCGAGCGATGTCCCAAGCCATCAAATCACTGATTTGGCTAGTCATGCACTGCTACAACTATAAAAAAGGGGGGAAATGTAGCAACAAGTCCTCGACTCGTCAAGCATTATAATACACAAATTTACCACTCAATTGTTGTTTCTTTCATTATTTTTGTCACCATTTTGATTTTATTATTTTCCTTCCTCGTTTTCTTCTTTTTCAATTAATTATAAAACTCGTGTTTGTGTCTCGATTTCATGGGCAACACATATTTACCTAAAATAATATAAAAATTAATCTTGTCCAAGAATTGTATTTCATATGAAATTTTGTTTTAAAAAAAATTGTGATAGTACTTGAAAATTAATCATTCTTGTTATGTGTATGATTTTGTCAAATATGTTTATATAGGAATTGGTAAGTTATCTTTTGTTGTTGCATCTATGCATATGCGTTTGTTTCTAGTTTAAAAATGATATGAATTTGCCATAAAAGGGCTCTTAAATCTGTTTGAGAATTGGCTTCAAAGAGCAACTACTTGAGTACATCATTACCACGCTACTCTATCAACAATCAATATAGAATGTTTGTGTTTTAGCATGAACATGTGTCATGTTCTACTATATGCTAAATGTAGTTTATTTTCAATTTATTTCAAATGGTTTCTTGACAATATGGCTCATAGTTTGCATTTATATGAAGTTTTAAGAAGTAGAACCATTGAACAAATATTTTTATGTCATCCCAAATGCACATCATATGTTGATTTGTTGCTCGGTAACATCATTTTCAATATTTTAACAAACCACAAAATTTAGGATTCTTTTTACATTGGGGCACTTTTTAGAGTGTTTTCACCTGGTGCATTGAAAACCTCAGGACCGACCTTGCTTATCGATAATGGAGGACTCGTCGACCAAAGAAAGATGGTCAAAGTTTTTAATTCCCCCAATTACAATTTAATGGTTGATTGCATTATATAAAATTAAAAGTTGTTAATCATTTCATTCACATTCCCTACATAAACAGAGCATCATCAATGATTGTCATTTATGTTCCTTACCTTCTAATACCCTCAATCAAACGTCCCTAAATTGGTTAGTAATATTATGAGCTTATTTGTCATTCAAGTATAGAAAGATGTATGGTACAATTTATGATATTTAATAAAATATTCATATGCATCACTAACAAGTGGTAACGAAGCCAGAAAATTGGGGGAGAGACAATATATGTCGAGGGATGGAAGCAAAATTTCAGTAAGTTCTAACTTTACATTAATTTGCAGAGTAAAATGTAAATAATTAGATTTCATTTACACTTCTAAAATACATATTTACGATCTTCAGTGGGGGTTAAATCCCTCTAACATCCATATTTTTCCATATCCACATCCAAAAGAATCAAACTGATTCAAACATAAGTAAAAAATTCAGTTTTCTCTTACTAACTTTACTTTACACGATGATGTATTATGATCGCTCTTATGAGTATTGACCTAATCCTTGAGGGCTTCAACATCAATACTAATAATATTCATTACTATGATTTCCTTCATCGAAATTGAGCGAGTAACTAACAGCATCGTACCCGAATGTCAATGGCTTGGATGATCCATAGATGCTTTTCTTGCTTTCTTCAACCAATTTCTTCAGCATCTTCCTCCACTTTCTACTACGATGTACACTGCTATTTACCTTTGTGTAATGTTCTTCATCAGAAAAGGATGAAATCGATGAACATTCGGAGGAGGTAGACAATCTCCCTTCAATGGTAGTGATGGAGTTGAAGTGAGTTGTAGTGGCCATTAATTTTTGTAAGAGAGAGATGAGTTTTTCTTTGTGATGATGAATGGAAAATTAAGGCAAGGAAGTGCATATTTTATAGTTGGTCAATGGAGGATCAATTGGTAATTTCACATCAACTATGAGACCCATATAATAACTTTAAATATTAGTTGTAAAGGGGTGGTTAGATCGTCATCTTGTCATCTTTACACATGCTTTTGTGGGTCTCACAATTCTGAATTAAAATATTATATATGGACCACAAAATCTTGTGTTCACTTTTTACAACTTGCTTGTTTCGGAGTTAAAGTTGCTTACGTGTGGTGAATACATACATCGTATTGGCCTATTTGATTAAAAAGCTAGGCATGGTGGTATGTGTCACCGTATTATTTTTTCAACGAAGGATAAAAAAATTTAGGTTCGTGAAAGATGCAACTTTATCGTTTTGGAATGTGCTACCGTATTATTTTGGAAACTTCAAGAAAATATAATCATGCATTGTATTCAACCAAAAAAAAAACTCTTGAAATCAACAAAAAAAACTGGAAAAATCCCTCGAAATCGATAAAAAAAAACCCTAAAAATCTCTCGAAATCAAGCAAAAAACTTTAAAAAATCCCTCGAAATTGTGGGATTAGGCTAAAAACATATCAAACAATATTGAACGTCGGTAAAAAGATGAAGACATGTCGATAAAAATCGTGTCTTTTGTAATTATCTTTTGTCTATATTATATGATGTCACCGTATGAAAAAAAAAATCGGGATTCATCCCTGTGTATATACAAGATAAAAGTATCTTGTTCCAAATTTCTATGTCGTTCATGTTTCCGATTATGTAATGTCCTTCATATGGAGAAGAGTGTATGCATTGACAGAATTAAATAAATTTATACTAAATAGAATGTTAACATTGTTTTGCATGATTGATAGGCAGGAAGGGAATAGAGAAATTTAGGACAGCAAATTTTCATTTATATATAATATAAGGTAACATTAACTTTATATAACGATACATTAATTTTTTTAGCATTCCCATGAAGGTAAAAAGAAATCTTACACAGCTATGGGTTCCACTAAGAAATCAAAAGTTTGTGAGAAGCTTAAGAAACATTATGTTAGTGGAAGTTAATATGTTCAACGTATTTTAACATTTCACTAAAAGGCATGTTAATGTATTTTAACTTATGTTAACATTTTCATAAATATAAGAGATGTCACATCATTTCTTTGTGATTTCCTTTTATATATAGATATAGATAAGTTGTTTATTTACTCGCTATTATCATTATTGCAAATAAAATGTTGATATCAAATTAATCATATATGTTTTCAGTAAGTATAAGGGCAAACATTTCACTTTAACACCGTTTATAAGAATTTGAATTTCGTCATTTCAATATGCTACACAAAATTAAACAGAACCTTGGCATCACCTTCTTCATTCCTTCCATCCAAACTGTAAACCACCTTCCACACAAAAACAACGATTCTTCTACCGAAAGTTCAAACAAATACAATTGCCTTTTTTTCAAGTTCTCTTTATGACCAGAATACACATCGAAACTCTTATCCTATAACGTCTACTTTTACAAAAGAACATTGAAGCAAAAAGGTTTTTGGTCTTCGTCTTTCAGGATCTTTGGGTCTCCCAATCCCTTCTCATACACGTAAAGTTTCAAAGAAAACAACGCTCTGAGGAGAAAAACTGCTTGTTGGATACATCTCATAACTCATATCCTCTAACGTATACTTTTACAAAGCAATGTAGAAGGTAAAAGGTTATTAGTCTTGGTCTTTTAGGATATTTGTTTGGCCCATTATCCATTCAGATACACGAAAATTTGTGAATGGAAGTATGCTTTAACTTTACAATCATTATCGGAATTTGATATCAAAAGAAAAGTAGATTGTTGGACAAATATCTTGTATTTTGGAGTCTATAGATCATACCTTAATATTTCGTCATTAAAATTGGTTTATGGCTAAGGAGGAGCTTTTATTAATCATATATTTGGGAATTACTTTATTTCTAGAGTTGTGCAATGCCCAATTCGTGGATGGCAATTTGTAGGTCATTTAAGAAAGTCTCAACCGACAAAATTCGCTACAAGAACCAACCAAGGCCAAGAGAAGTTCCAATGGAATGCGTTACTCGACCTATTACTTTCTCTATGACTTCGGCATAATAAATACTTGTTATGGCCAAGAAGGAGTTCAATCTATGGGTAATGGATTTCTTTTTCTCTTTCTTTTTTGATGTAAATGCCACCATGCATTGAGTGTTGTCGACAATGGGACACCAATGTTGTGTTGAATTGGAAAATAGGTCGAGTCTAATGGACTGGATAAAACCCTACACTTGTATGGGACACCATTGGTTCTTCTGCTCTTTTGCTTCTGCATCTTATTCTTCATCCGACCCTTGATTTAGAGTTTTGATTGTATTTTGATTTTCTCTGATATATTTACATTTTTTATTTTTCATTAAGGTTTTTTATTATAAATACGTGGATTCGTATTTAGTTTTGGATTTGTGGTGAAAGTTGTTGGAGGTCAGCTGAACTGAGGGTGCATGTTGGTGGTGGTGTGTGGTTGAATTAGTGGTTTTAGAGTAAAAAAGGAATTAGTAATTTTTGAAAAAGATCACCTGTAAAATGACCAAAATACCTGTAACACCCCGAAATTCGAAAAGTATCATTTCAAGTTAATGCAGAAATCAGTAATTTTAAAGGAAAAATAAGATATAGGATTTTGGACTTGAATCATAGATTTTATAGTCTTGATGTATGAAGGATTCAATTACGAGTCCAACGGTTCTTTCCGGAGCGAATCGGAGCTATAACGAAGAAGTTATGGCCAAAACGGTGATCGGACATGAAAAATGAAGAAATCGGACGAACAGTGCACGGGGCGACTTAGGCCGCCCGGTAACCCGCACGGAGCCCTGTTCAAGCATAAAACCCATTTGGGCGAGTTGTGGGGCGACTTAGGCCGCCCGGTAACCCGCGCGGATCCCTGTTCGAGCTTAAAACCCGATTTTCAGCCACCAAACTTCATTTCTTCATAACTTTTGCATCCCAACTCCGTTTTTGATGATTCAAGTTGACATGGTTTCGTTTTTGAGATCTATTCAAGGATATAGCAAGAGATTTGAAGTCTATTGGAAGATCACAGTGTATTTTGTGGTGGTAAGTTCCTCATTTCTCTCAATGTTAAGCTAGGGTTTGATGGTTTCACCCTTTTTTCCTTTCATCCTTCAACTTGGGTGTGATTTTGGTGACTTGTGTGTTGAAGGAAACCTTGTAGATGTGTCGTATCTAAGATCTATAGAAGTTTCTTGGATATTCAAGCCTTCATCTTTGGAGATTCAAGTTTTGGAGGTAAAATCTAGATTTAGCCTAAATCTAGCAAGGTGAGTTCAAGTTGATTTGTGAAAACGTTGTACATGCCAAAATGTTTATTTTAAAGTATTTATGTGTTTGTCATGAAATTATTACTTGTGGAGTTACTTGAGGGGTTTTGGTTATTTGAGAAGTTTAGTTTTATAAACCTTGTAACACGCCCATATTGGGAATTTTTAGGCATTTTGATAAATGAGTCATAAAGGGGTATGTTTGGTAATTTATTGCATAAATGATATTATTTGGTTAAAAGACATTTTAGTGTTTGTTTGGGTAAAAGGTTTAACTTTGTGTTACGGGACGTTTTGAAAGGATAAAGAGTATAAATTTATTTGGAAAACCTTTTGTCCCGACTTAAACTGTGTTGGAGTCCATTCAAGTATTTTGGAGCGTGTGATTTCATGGTATGGGTCGAGTACGTTTATTAATTGAAAAACGTTAATCATTGGTCAAAAAGAGGTTTTGAGTATTTTGGCTCGATGTCGTTTTAAAGGAGTCTTGAGGACACTTGTCCGGTTTTTATATGGCTCAATGTAGGGTCCAATTATGATGTACGTACTAATGTGTTGTGTTGCGTATTGAGGTTGCTTACGGGCTCGAGTGCTTTGGTCATTCATGTTTAGTCTGGTAAGGTTAGACTGTGTTGCATTGGATCCATAGGCATGTAAGTCAGTCTGTTTTGGATGGTCGATTGGGTATTGCGGGTGACCTTTAGTACCCATGTTTTATGAACGGAAACTTTATAAGTAAGCATTAGGAGGGGTTGAGTCTGGTAGCGCTACAGGAAAAGTAGGCGCTAGGACCTCCGTCGCTTGAAGTAATGCCCGAGAGGTAGTCTTTAAGTGTGTCGGGCCTTTGGGGTGGAGTCCTTCGGGATGTTCATCAAGGTCAACTTTACTTGGGGTGGGCTTGTAAAGAAGTCGTAGGGACACCTGGCTGTGATGTCGTGAGGTGTCATGCGATTAACGTTGCATGGGTGGTATACTTTTGTGTTTCCTCCACTCTCAACGGATACGGGTCTCCCCTGTTGTCGGCTATCAGTATTTTAAATATAAAGATGTTTTACTTTATTGTCATTTGCTCCATATGGTCGACGATGAATGAGGACCTTAATATTGGACCTCCCTCCTCGTATATTAAGGTCTGAATGAATTATGTCAATTCCTTGTGTTGGTAGTCAGATTTCTTTCGTTTAAGGTCGCGTGAGTATTGGACCTAATGTCCATGTTTTCGGACGTACGGTATAAGTGGTTTTGATGATGAATCATGGGTCGAGTATTTTGCCCCACCCGTGTTTGGGTGTTTTGGGATATAACGTTTTATCCGCGTTTCTTAAATGGGAGTCATTTCGTATTCATGTTTCGAGTTAGTTTACGTTGCATCAATTTATAAAACATATTTGAAATGAGGTGTCCATCTTTGAAAGTGCATAACATTGGATAATGGTTATTTTCTATGTTTTAAAGTACATCAATTGAAAGATCATGACTTTAAGCGAAATTCATCATTTTAAAGATATTTACTCATGTAAAACTCTTGAACTCACTAGGCATTAGCCTAACCTTTTTATTTGTCGGCATGTGCAACAGGTTCGTTTGGGGATTAGTTCTAGACGTGTGCTCAAGTGTAAGTAGTTGGTGAAGTCTTCCGCAGTTTGGAGATAGAGACTGTTTTTGGGTTTTAGTAGCACACATCCTTATTATAGTCTGTATGTATGGAATGGAATGTGTGTATTGAGGTTAAATCTTAAATTGTGATTGTAGATAAATCATTTGTCGATGTATTTTGAAAATTTTAAATTAGTTGCTCTCTCCAGATTTGAGGGTGTAACAATACCCCTCATGTAAGGAGCTAGATTAACATAAAAAAATTGGCACTGTTAGAAGGGCCCAAAGTCAAAATAAAACGCACATCGTAATGATTTTTTTTGTAATAAATGAGGTTCAAAGTTTTTAATTCCCCCCAAATACAATTTAATGGTTGTTTGTATTATATAAAATCAAACATTGTTAGTCATTTCATTCACATTCCCTATTTAAATTTGACATCATCAGTATTTGTCATTCACATTCCTTATCTTCTAATACTCCCAACCAACACCCCTAAATCGGTTTGTAATATTATAAGCATATTTGTCATTCATTAAGCCTTTAAAGATGTATGGTATTAAATTATGATATCAAAAAAATATTCATAAGCATCACTAACAACAAGCGGTAACGAAGCTAGAAAATAGGTGGAGAGACAATTTATTCTGAGGGATGGAAGCAAAATTTCAGTAATTTCTAACTTTATGTTAAATTGCAAAGTAAAATGTAAATAATTAAATTTCATTTATCCATCAAAAATATGTATTTACAATCTTCAATGGGATTAAGTAAATCCTTCTAGCTTCCACAAGAATCAAATCGATTCACATAAGTAAGAAAAAACTTCGTTTTCACTTACTAACACATGTACACTAACTCTACTATACATAATAATGCATTTTAATCGATCTTATGAATATTGACTTAGAACTTGAGAGTTTCAACATCAATACTAATAATATTCATCACTATGATTTCCTTCATCGAAATTGAGCGAGTAACTAACAGCATCATACTCGAATGTCAATGATTTCGATGATCCATAGATGTTTTTCTTGCTTTCTTCAACCAATTTCTTCAGCATCTTCCTCCACTTCCGGCTACGACGCACACTGTTGTTTACCTTTATGTATTGTTCTTCATCGGAAAAGGATGAAATCGATGAACATTCAGAGGAGGTAGACAGTCTCCTTTCAATGGTAATGATGGAGTTGAAGTCAGTTGTAGTGGCCATTTTTGCAAGAGAGAGATTAGTTTTTCTTTGTGATGATGAATGGAAAATTAAGGCAATGAAGTGCATATTTTATAGATTGTCAATGGAGGACTATTTGGTAATTTTACATCAACTATGTGTTAGGATTTGTGTAACTTAGAGATGGTATCGAGACCGGATAAACTTAAGAATCGTGTTGGAAAAACACTTTCCAAATACAACAATTTGACTCTATAAGCCTTGAGCAGGGCCGTGCATTAGGGTGTGCGGGGTGGTTCTACCGCACAGGGCCTCCGATCGCCGGGGAGCCTCGGAATAATTTTTTAATTTTTTTACTTATAATAAAAAGTACTATATAAATTATTTAATGCAAAATTTTCCAAAAGATAGCTCTAGCGTAATGGTAAGCATACTGTGTCATTGTGCATTGTCTAAGCCAGGGTTTGAATCCCTTGTTTTACAATTTATATTTTTAATTAATCTTGTTTTTATTAAAAAACGTAGCTTTGTTTTATTATATATTTTTTTGGTACCTAAAGTGTTTAGTGCTTAACGATTTCTTTACTTTAATTTTTTTTTTTGAAGATAACTTAAATATATTATTTTTTATCTCTTTTCACTATGATAATTAAATTAATTATATGATTGTTTTTAAAATGCTTTCTATACGATATATTCTGCAAAATTGAAATCTAAAATTCTTAGTTTATATCTTAACTTTTAATTTTGTATTCTTTTTCTAAAATATTTTGAGATAATAAACTTATAAAATATTTTAATAATATAAATAATTATATTTTTAATTAATCTTGTTTTTATTAAAAAAATAGCTTTGTTTTATTATATATATTTTTGATACATAAAGTGTTTATTGCTTAACGATTTCTTTACTTTAATTTTTTTTTAAGATGACTTAAATATATCATTTTTTATCTCTTTTTACTATAATAATTAAATTAATTATATGATTGTTTTTAAAATATTTTCTATACGATATATTCTGCAAAATTCAAATCTAAAATTCTTAATTTATATCTTAACTTTTAATTTTGTATTGTTTTTCTAAAATATTTTGAGATAATAAACTTATAAAATATTTTAATAATATAAATAATATTCAAATTGTAAAAACAAAATATTTGTCGGAGATAAATGTAATTTTTTAGAGACATTAAATTTAGATTGTATATTTTAAATAAAATATAAAATAGTTGATAGAGATACTTTGAATAACGTTAGTTGTTTAGTTTTTTTTTAATAATATATCTTGTATTTTTCTTTGAATATTTAATAGATTTAGTTTTTTTAGTATTTATCGATTTTTCCGTATGTTTTTTGGCACACTTTTAATTTTTAATATATTGATTTTTAATGATGATACGTTATTGTTAATATGGTTTTGTAATTACCAATAATGGTTGATCAATTTTATATAAAGACAATTGTTCTTCATATCTCCTTTCCACTTACATACCATGTTATCTCCTACCTCCTTAGAGACCCCCTATTGGAGGAGTTATAAAAGTTAAAACACTAACATTAATTAAAAGTTAAAGAATCAATTACAAATTTTGAATGCACATTAACATAATAACATTAAAAATTAAAATTTAGTGTCAAAAGAGAATAAAAGATGGACAATTTAATCAAATTCAAAAATAAATTATTGGTAGATTTATTATAAGTCAAATATAATAAAAAATAATTTAATAAAGAATATATGAAAAAAAGCACATATAATTTTTCATACAGGGCCCCCAAAATATCAGGAACGGCCCTGGCCTTGAGTTCACGAACTTTGTATTGGGATAATTCTTAAGATTTTTCTCTTTTTCAAAGGCTGTGAAAAGAGATTTTTTGTATATCCTCAGATTCTCACATTACATGTTTAAATAGGAGATCGACTTGGTGGTTAGGCGGTTATTGGCGGTTATAACCATAAATGGATAAGATTAAAAGGTAGTTACAACCGAATTCTATAAGCTATCAGCGACAACAATAAGCTATCAGCGACCAGCTATCACCTATCAACGATAGCCTTCCGATTTTCAGCGATAACTTTTAGATTTTTCAGCGATAGCCTTTAGAATTTCTAAAACATGACTTAAATAAATTTATAAGTCCTTTAGAACTTCAACCTCTCCTAAGATAATAAAGGTAACATTTGTAAGTGTGCACTCCGCACCTTCTAACTTACGTATGTTTACCTTATCGTCTTAATCGAATTCAAGTAAATCACAATTACACCAAAATGTTTGATGACACTAAAATCAATGAGAACCATATAATAACTTTAAATATTAGTTGTAAAGGGTGGTTTTAGATCGTCATCTTGCCATCTTTACACATGCTTTTGTGGGTCTCACAATTCTGAATTAAAATATTATATATGGACCACAAAATCTTGTTTTGTAGGACCAAAATCTTGTGTTCATTTTTTACAACTTGCTTGTTTCTGAGTTAAAGTTGTTTTATGGGTGGGGCATGTATACATCGGGTCGACCTATTTGATTAAAAATGCATGTATATACATGATAAAAGTATGTTCTTCTAAATTTTTGTGTCTTTGTTTACCAATCACGTAAAATCATGTTATTTATTTATTGAAAAGAGAGTAGAGAATGATATAATTAAATTAACTTATATTAAGTGGCCGTTTACTAAATGTTTATTGGGTAAATGTTTACTGTGTTACTTATTTTATCGGGTAAACATGATAAGGACCAACAATCTTACACGTTCATTGCATATCAATAATCTTACTCTGTAAGTGAAGGAGAAGACTCTCACTTGATTAATAATCTTACGGTTCATTGCACAAGAATGAACTTTCACTTCAACACCATGTTCTAACTTCTAAGCATTTGAACTTTGTCATTTTAAATATGAGAATAGTAGCAAACAAAATAAAATAAAATATTTACATCACCTTCCCCATTTCCTCCATCTAGACCTTAAACTATCTTCCACCCAAAACAATGGTTATTCTAGTGAAATAAATTCAAACAAATAAAGCTGCTTTTTTAAATGAGCTGACAACTGTTTTCATGTTCTCTTTAATGACCACAACACGCATGAAAACTCTTATCCTATAACGTATACTTTTACAAAAGAACATTGAAGCAAAAAGGTTTTTGATCTTCGCCTTTCAAGATCGTTGTGTCACCCAATTAGAGTCTCATACACGTACAGTTTCAAAGAAAACTATGCTTTGAGTAGGCATATTGTTTGTTGGATACATCTCATGACTCTTATCCTATAACGTCTACTTTTACAAAGCAGTGTAGAAGCAAAAAAGTCATTAGTCTTCGTCTTCTAGGATCTTCGTTTGGCCATTGTCATTAGAGTTGGTTTACAACTAACTAGGAACTTTATTAATCAAAGATTCGGGAATTACTTTATTTCTAAAGTGGTGTAATGACCAATTCGTGGATGGCCATTTGACAAGGTCTCATCCGAGGAAACTTCGGATAGGAACCACCCAAGGTTGAGGGAAGTTCCAATGGAATGCCTTACGAATCCTTGGAATGGATTTTTTTTCTCTTCTTTTGACGTAAATGCCACCATGTACCGAGTGTGATCGAGAATGGGACACCATTGTTGTCAGTTAAACTTGAATCAATGTTCGAGTCTAATGGACCATTGGATCTCACATTTGAACGAGACGCTATTACTTTTGTATATGCATCTGCTTCTACATCTTATTCAGAGTTTTGATTGTATTTTAATTTAGGGATTTTTAATTGTATTATGATTTTCTCCAATAAATTTACATGTTTTTTTGCGTTTTTTAAGGTTTTTGATTATAAGTACATGAGATTTGTATTTTGTTTCGGATTTGTGGTGGTGGTCAGTTGAGCTAAGGCGGTTGGTGGTGGTATGTGGTTGAATTAATGGTGGGTGGTGGTGGTTTTAGAGTAAAAAGGTATTTTTTGAAAAAGAATTCGCCTATAAAATGACCAAAAATGTCCTCATGTGAGGGGCATATGATTAGATTAACAGAAAAGGTTCATGTTGTTAGTGGGAGGACTAAAACGTAAGGTTTTTTTGTAATAAACGAATTTCAGGGACATGAACCAAAATATGACACACATTAAAACTATCAGTGAATTACGCGTTTGATCCTCGTGGTATACCCAAAATCACATTGTACTACAGAAAAAAAGACTTTGTATCGTGGTTTACATTTGTAACGCTCTGCCTACCCTAACTATGTTTAAAAACTTTTGTTAACTTTCATGCTACTAATTATGTGATCGTCGGTAACTCAATATTATATATCACAATAATCACATTCAAAATCCATGTCCGAAGACCCCTCCAACAAATTGTCTTCATCAGGTTCTGTCCTTTTGCTAGCTTTTTAACGTCCATGATGCACTTATCAACAAAGTAGTGATAAAATTGGTAATAAATTATGAGTTAAATACTTAAATTAATAATAAGTTAACAGATAAAACTATAAAATAATGATAAATTGATGTTAAAACATTGATTAATAACTACATTTGTAAAATAGGGTGATACAAATGAGGGTAAAAGGATGAACTTTTTAATCCACAAAGTATACTATATATGTAAATTTAACTTCGATAAAGGTGATATAATGTGTACTAGTACTTGTCTTTTTTTTATATTTGAGTATCCTGAGATTTGAACAGTTTCGTTTTCCCATAACTCAAGTATTTTATTCCTTCAATTATGATATTGGATGACAAATACTTTTGTAAATTAATGATTCATGATTCATATTATCATGTTCTTACGATCGAATAATATCCGATTAAGTATTTATTTTACTTTATTTTTAATAATATTGAATTATAAATAGTAGTACATCTTTTATATATATATATATATATATATATATATTGATTATGAACCAATAATAGTTAAGACCCATTAAGTATTCATCGATCTTCATCTAATAATAATTTCAAACCGACCAATAGTCCTGGTTGGATCGTTAATCAAGGTTAGTTACTAAAAAATGTATATATGATTATATTCCCATTAGTATATCTAGTGTATCAGATTAAAACCTATTTTATTTGATTTTCATTTTATTAAAATTTTGTTTTAGTTTTATAACAAAATCAAATACAAAAGTTTTATAATTTATTTCAAGAAATTTTTTTATATTTATAAAGTTATCATACATTTATTTTTTGTTCTTAAATTTATATTATATTACTACAATTTTCTAATTGTATCAAATACATAGTATTATGTTCTATAAAAGATTCTTTTTGAAATAGATTTTATAAAATATCAACAGAAATAAAGACATTTATTTAAAGACATTTATCTATATTATATCATTTGTTTATTATTCTTATGATTAGTCATTATAGTAGTTGATAAATATTTGTTTCATGAAGTCAAAAAGGATTAAACATATGTGATTCTCCCTTTTTCAATTCTTGTATAGTTAATAAAAAAAATTAAAGTTTTAATATAAAATCGTAATCTAAAGTATTTTCATTTCTAAAATAAAAATTATAATTAATTTGTAAATTTTGTAATTCCAATATATGCTATTAAATATATTATTTTGCCATGCATGTTACCATAATGGAAAGTTTATATAAGGGGCGGATTAATAGGTACATAGCATGGGCGCATGGGTTAAAGCAAAATAATGTCTTTGGTTTATTCGAAATTGTGAAGAAAAAAATCCAAAATAAATCGAACAAGTTATATTTATTCGATTAAACTGAAAATCAAATAATCTGAAATAGTTTGAATGAGTTAATTGGTTACAGATTTTCTTTTATACTCTTAAATTTTACTTTCAATAATAAAAGTTTATAAATCTACCACTTTTTATATATACAGTTTGACAGGTAATATTACTAAGGGACTGTTGGTTTGCAGCTTAATGGGACTCACAGCTTATTCAGTCAGTTATATATGACTGTTTGGTAATGGCTTAATGATATAGAAAGTGACTTATTCCGTAAGATTTCAAGGGGGAGCTTTATGCAGAAAGCCAAGTTTTTTCCAAACTAGTCTCTCATTAAAAAACACATTCCTTCCATCTATGAAAAAACTCTCTCAAATAAAAACCTTCTAAATCTATACAGACAGATTAATCCACTCAGACAACTTTATCCATATAGAACTTAATGGAAAACTAACCAAACAGCCCCTAAGAAAAACTGTAAAAAAATATATAATTACGTTATCCGATTTATAATTTAAATTGAAAGGATGAAGACAAATATCGTTTTTTGTGCTTGGATGCATTGATAAAACAAAAAATAACCCATAATTCATTTGTTTATTAGTACTAGATTTGTATATTCGAAAATCATTTTTATAAGTTAAAGAATCATAATTAAATAATCTATTGATTAAAGTTAATTATTTAAATATTTACACAACAACAATCCAGATTAGAATTTTGTATCAAACTACACCGAATAATATTTTTATCAATCATATATATAAACTATAAAGTAAATTGGTGTTAATTAAATCATTATCAACTACAATTATTTGATAGTAGAATATCAAGTATGAAAACATAGTTGGTACATAGTATTAGAAGTCTTGTACCATGGTATTATCTTAATACCAACTTATTTAATTATTTATTAATTTATGTATTTTTAATGTATTAAATATCTTAACTTTATTTTTAATTTTTTGTTTGAGCATTTTAAATATCATGTCTTACAATTAAAAAAGGGAAAAATTCTAAAAAACCTAAAGAACTTTCACAACATTACGAATGATTAAGTCCTTAACTATTTTTTTTAATGAAAAAACTATTAAACTTTTTCATTTTAATTGGTTAAGTCCTTAAATTTTTTTTTTTATAAATAAATCATCGAACTTTTAAAAAGTTGTTATACATTCTGTTAACCCTAAAAAAACTACCTAAAACCAGTTAGAAAGGTTTTTAAGTAAACAAAAAACTTATATTAGTTTTACTATTCTCAAACCCTACGTCATTCAAACCCCTCGCCACCCCTCATCGCATCATCGTCATCCGCTCTCTATCACCGTCGTTGGAACCTGCCATCGATCTCCCTCTTTTTTGATCGTTTTTTTCCGGTTATCAATCTTATATGTCTATACGTGTTTCGTTAAATTGTTGTAAAAGTGGAGAATCGGAAAGAAAAAAACAGATCAAGAAGAGGGAGATCGAAGGCAAGGGTCAACGACGGGGCGCCAAGGAGTGGCGAGGGAGAGCAATGTAGTTGTCTGTGTGGGGTTTGAATATCGTTGGGTTTCAGAATTTTTTTTTACTACATTCCTAGCTAGTTACAGATAGTTTATTTTTTTGTTAAAATGATTTAGGTAAACTAATTTTATAAGTTCAATCGTTTACATAACAAGAAAAAAAAGTTGAGAGACTTAATAATTCAAAATAGAAAAGTTTGTTGAGAGGTTTTTCAAAATTTCCCATTAAAAAAACATCAAACATGAGATGTGTACTTGCGAATTCAAAATGTTACTCAAATTTTATAAAAAGTTACAAGTTTTCATATATGGAACTTAAAGTTGGTATAAAACCAATGCCACAAAAAAAGATGGTATCAATTAAGTTGATATCAAGTAGAGTTAATTTATATATGTATAGGATTTTACGTACCAATTGTAATTAATTGGTACACGCTATTTAATTAAAAAACCTAGTACTGTACCAAATACACCACTAACATGAGTATGTAAAAGCGTATAATAAATCCAAAGTGAAATTTCATTTCATTAAAAATTCCAACATATATGAAATATTTTAGGGAAATTAATTAAAATAGTTATTTTTCACTAGTGATTTTACCTCTTTAGCCACTTTTCTCTGAGTTTTATCAAAATCACCCTAGGTCCAGAAAAAATTGCGGACCTTGCTCAAAAACACAACAAAATATATATATCATCGATTGCTGATCTAAGTCCAAATTGCTAATCTAAGTCCTATTTTTTGGATATCATCGATTGCTGATCTAAGTCCAAATTGCTGATCTAAGTTCAAAATATATATATCATCGATTGCTGATCAAATTCCTATTTTTTGGATGCTTTTGAGTTAGGTTCGCAACAACTATTTTGGTAAAACTCAGAGAGAATTGACTAATAGGTAAAACCACTAATAAAAATGACCATTTTAATTAATTATCTAAAATTTTATGGTATTTTTATGGTTTAACATTGATCTTATATTTAAACATGTTTATTAATTGATTTATAAAAAACTAAATTTTATATATACTAAAATTATAAATTTTAATTTTAAGAAATTATATATTTATAAACAAAACCAAAATATTTAAAAAATTACTTTTAAAATTTTATTTAAGAGTAAATTACATGATTTGTTCATGTGGTTTATACAAAATTGCACTGTGCGTCCCTAATTTGAAATAATTATGGAAAACGTCTCTTTGGTTTACATTTTCACACGCTTTTGGTCCCTTTGTCCTAACACCGTTAAAGACATCTGTTAAGTCGGTTAAGTAAAAGATAATTTTAATAAACCTTAGGGGTAGTTTAATCATTTTACTTATTTTCTTATTTTTCATTTAAAAAATAATGTAAACCACAAGAGTTTTTCCACGCGTCCTTCTTACCATCTTCCCCAATAACCCCACCCCTGTTTCTTTCCTCCCACTCCAGCACGCTTTCGGCCCCTTCTTCGGCATAGTCACCGCCGGCGAACCATGCACACACGACACTACTCACTGCATCTTTCTTCCACACACACACAAAACACCGTGCTTCATCTCCCCCATCTCCACCCCTACCCGGTCACCCCTACGTCTTCTTCCCCCCCCCTATCGTCGATTATCCTCGGCCAAGTTTCCTCCCCCAAAACACACACATAACACTAACAACTCCCAAGTGAGTGGTGAGGTTGAGCATAACTGTCGATTGGCCAATATATTCACCTCTGCAATCTCCGGCAATCCTACTTTCAAATGGGGTTCCATCTACGGTGAATACTGTAACAACCTGAACATTTATACATACATTAAAATAACATTTCTATCTAAAAACTGCCCCAGGCTTACATTTCAGAGTACAAGGTTTACAACTATCACCTATTACACAACTGAGTCAAAAAGTAAACTATTGCAGGAAGTCTTCTAGCTCCTGGAAATAGCTCATATCTTCTCCTTACCCTTATATGTCCCTGCTACTTTTCGATAACCTGAAACAGGATTATAATTTTGAAAGAGCGAGGGTTAGACCAATGGTCTAGTGAGTCCCCTCCAATCACTACTGCAACAGTTCAAATATTATTTAAAACATTTAAACTAAACTTGATATCTCGAAAAACATAACTTGCTCTTTTAATTAAATATTAAAATGTTTTATGCTTCACAGGCATAACTCAATCTACTGGCCATCACTGACCACTTTTTACGCTTCGCAAACGTACCTTAAGCTACTGACCAACACTGCCGTCAAAGACGGTATGTCTGTCTCGCACTGCCTTATTTTAGGGACACACCCTAATGGCATAAACGGGCCACACTCCCCGGTACGAGCAGGCGGGTCACACTTCCCGACTTAGGTCACACTCCTGACTCAAATGTATGCATACACTTAGTCCTGACTATATATAAAACAAGTTTATATAAACTGAGCATAAACATGCAAAACTGATTAATCAACCTTTTTCAATAATTCTGCATAACTTTCAATACTATAAACGTGCAGTTTACAAAACCCACATTTATCAAATAACTGTCAAAATCATAAAAGATTTAGTTTGAAAGACTCACCTCTGATTCTTCTTGCTTAAACTCTGGCTTCTACCGATTAACACCACCTACGATGGTAATAAAATACAAAGGTAAGCTAACTTGCTATTTATAACAACCCAACTAGACACGATCAAACGAATTTAACTCATGATATTAAAATACCAACATTAATAAAAAATCTATGCCAAAACGGGCCCAAGCGTACAATAAACAAATCAAGGTTTTTAAAGTCAACCTATTCACAACTGAGAAATTTAATAAGAAGACTAATTGGCAGTCTTCTATCAGGATCCGCTAAACCTTCTCTTTCCCTTTACCAGCTCTGCCTACTTCCTGACGTCCTGAAAAAAAAATTTAGTTTTAAAAGAGCGAGGGTTAGACCGATGGTCTAGTGAGTTCCCTCTAACAGATAAGCAACCATAATATATCTTTCCAAAAATAATTTAAACTCAACAATTGTATAAACACATAATGGTAAAACACGCTACTGACCACACGACCGTCAAAGACGATGTGTCTAACTCGCACTGCCTTAATGTTGGGACGCACCCCCAACGGCATAAACGGGCCACACTCCCCGGCACGAGTAGGCGGGCCACACTCCCCGACTTAGGTCAAAATCTCTACAAAGAATGTATGCATACATGTAAATTTCAACAATTTAAACACACTTGTACAATTTAATCAAATCATGCCGTTATAAATAAATCAAAGTTTAGAAATTAAACTTCACATGCTCTTGCCATCAAAAGGTTTAGTTCAGAAAAACTCACCTGGTGTCCTTAGCTCGAATCTCGCGTCTATTTCTATATTTCGGTCCGAAACCTATAAAGGAAATTGACCGGTGAACCCCTTAGACTTTCCACTTTAACGAAGTTTGACCTTAACTCCCTTATCCCAACTATCTAACATTTATCTGAAATAATCCACCAACTTTCTATAAAGTTGAAATTCTTAGACTATTGAAAATTATTAAAGTGGGTCATAGCTAAAAAAAAAACCCATCATAACATTTCCTTACCACTTTGGACTTCGATCCAAAGTTTTCAATTTAATTAGACAAAATGGTGGCCCACATCCAACTTAGCTAAACTAAATGGTTGACAACCCATAAGCATAGGACGGGGACCGGATCCCCTTATAACCGACCGGAGTAGAATTCGACCGGGGCCAAAGAGTCGACCGGTGTGCTTCACGCCCGGAACCAGAGGTCGACCGGTATGCCTTGGCGACCGGGATCATAGGGCGACCGGGGTCGCACCCTCCCTCGACCGGGGTGGAGAAGATCGCCCGGAGAAATTACTTGACCGGTGTCTGCTGCTTGACCGGAGTCTGCAGCTTGACCGGAGTCCTTTTCAACGACCGGTGCTTAAGCCCCAAGCCAAACCAAAATCGACCGGGGCCAACCGGTCACGACTCGAACGAACAAAAACCCGAAGCGATAAATGAAACTGCAGTTCCCAAAATATCTTAAAATCAAAGAACTCAATCCTTTATCCATCAACACTTAGAGCTTGAAATTACTTAAATTCTAATGCTCTTAAGAGCCATTAATCTGAAACAAAACCATTGCCCTTTTTCCCAAAATCGCAAACAAAACCCAAGAGAGGTCTAGTAACCGGATTACTCTAAGGTGATTGAATTAAATCAACAATCCCCAACAAGAATAAGGAATAGGATGGAAACTTACCTTGGAAAGGAGATGATGCAGGATGAAATAAATGGCAGCCTTCTCCCTTGCTTTCTTTTCTTCCCAAAAGCCTTCACCCTTTGCTCTCCTAAAATTCTCAGCCGCCACCCACAAAAGAATAGGTCACTAAGGTTAAATCCCTATTAATCCTTTTTTTTTTCATTCTAGACCCCTTTACTATGGATCCCTTCTACTATTTTTCCCAAACTTCTAATTCACCACTTTAAACCCGGCTGTTACAATATGCCCCCCCCCTCAAAAGAATTCCGTCCCCGTAATTCCTTCTCCGAACAAACAGGGTTATTGGGTCCTCATGACTGACTCCAGCTCCCAGGTCGCCTCTTGACCTTTGTGGAAAAATGCCACTGAATTTTCACCGGTGGGATTTCTTTGTACCTCACTTTTCTTCCCTTTACGATCTCAGATGGCCACCGGTTCTTCAACAAAACATAGTTCTTCATCTAACCGAATGTCATCCAATGATATCACCAAATCCACTTCCGCTAAGCACTTCTTCAGATTAGACACATGGAATGTAGGGTGAACACCTTGCAGCTCCATGGTAAAAATGATCCGACAAACCTCGGTCTTAACTTATTCTCCTTTCCGAATCAGATCACCCCCTTCCAAGACGTGACTGGTAACTTTATCCTGCCTCCACTTGGGATTCATAGCTCATATTTCCTACTTAGCTCCACACAATTGTCCAAGCCATTTTGATCAACTACATAGGTATACGTGGCCATCGAATTCACCCTTCATTTAATCACAATTTTCTTAAAGCAAAGCTTTTATTGGAGTCAACACCAGGACAACACGCCTCACTGGCTAGAGATAACCACCCAATTTACTGACATAACATTTAGTCAACCTTAGACCTCACTAGAGGCTCGTAAATATGAATTCCTTCATTCGGAAACCTGTCATTACAAAGTAATCTCTCTTAATATGGTAAACGTCTGTCGCAAAAGCACTTTCTTCCCCGAACCACAAAGATCACAAACTCACCAGCATTACCCAAATCATACACGCTATACATACACCACTCCCAACTTTCCCTCTCCAAACATGATCCCCAGATGTGTCGAACACCTTTACATTACTATTTATTTAGACAATCGATTGCCCACAATTCTTACGAGAGATAGACAACCAAACTATTCCGAAACATTACCCACTACTGGATAACTCTGCCCAACTCTCGTTCTTCAAGCAGGATTGCCCACTCTGCTATAGTCCCTTCACTTCCAAAGAACACTTCACATGCCCACGGATTTCCTATCTACTACACAACCCCTTGAATTAAGCAGTTCTACACTTTCAACCATCATTCTAGGGATATAAGATAATTCCACTCCAGAATTTGCAAAAATCAGAACACACAGTTCCTATCTTAGACAACCGCCAACCCTTACTTGACAAAATTATTCTCAACTTAGCAATATCCGAACACTAACGAAACGTTCACGCATTCCAACCACTTACTTACCACTTACAGATCACTCTCCATCGATCTTCAGATGAGGACGCTCCTCCTATAACAATAACACCAGTCTTATACATATCCTCAAGAGAGCCCCTTACTCTTTTAATGACTTGCACCCCCAAATATGTCATAAAGACATCCCTAACCCAAGGTTACAACCATCACTCTACTACTTCATTCCAGAGCAACTGCAAGCCTCTACGGCCACTTGGCACACCTTCAAATACTGTTCTCTTCTCACTGGCCATAATACTGAAATCGGACTTCAAGGCATTTAACGGCCTTGTCTTTCTCGAATATGGATAAATTACAAAACTATGATTCTCAAACCCCTCAACAAGGTAACGCTCTTTGTCAGCTCATCGCGACCTGCTTGAATCAAACTCCAGTAGCCTGTGAGATTAAGCGTACTACCTCGAAGACTTAAATGCTCAAAGCGCAACCCCTCCCAGTCGAGCTTTAAATAAACTTTTCTCCTACATAACCGACAAACCTCAACGATAAAGAACCACTTGACCAAACCAGCGATCTTCCATTTTGTAAGATCCACACAAGGTTGTCCATCATCACAATAGGTACACACCTTTTCTGAATAGCTCTTCGCTTCCTCGCACGACTCCTCAAAACTATCCATAACCACTACTTCATTTTCAACGTCTCGCTATTAGCCACAAAATGGTTTCTGACTTCCACAACAACAGTCAGCATTGGGATACTTCCACAATGCCTCCAACCAACAAGGATCCCTAATGAAACCTACATCTCTCACTGCAGCAGCTAAATGCCAAAGATATCTTTACGACTTCAATTTCCACTCCAAACACAAACATTTGCTGACACCCATTATCCAAGTCATAGAGCAAACGGTAAGCCAATATAGTATAATTATCCTTAACGTCATAGATTAATGCTTCCATTAACCATCTCTGCTATTCACCGCCCTTACATACAAGAATACCAATATCAAATATTTACTACCCTCTTATCGAGCGATACTCTTCCATTCTCAAGACTTTCGTCATTCTTAATTGCAACCTCTCCCACGACCTATAGAGTTCATAGCCTTCATGCATGACACACAAATATATAAAAGAAAACATTTAAACTCTTAACACGTTTGAAAAATTTTGAAGATACCTACATTTTAGGACAAACTTGAGTGTACACGACACAACTCCGACTTAACCATGCACAACGATTTCAAGAATCGTTCGACCTCAACTTTACGACAAATTTCTCTTCATCACACCCCAATATCGGTGTTGACACAACGGAAATTATTTCCAATGAACTTTACACACCCACGATTTATAAAATACTACAAAGTTGCTTACATTGAGCGTGCCAAGCGACTCTCACCTTCATTGATATGACAATACATGCCTGAACCAAACTCAATTATAAAATTATGCGGTCAAATGTTGTTTTGATTTTTTTTAACAACCAAACGTTAACTCATTTATAAAGAGATATATAAAATTCCCCACCCAGACCAAAAAATCGAAATTTATCAGCCAAAGTCAAAAACTGTCTTTTCAATTCAAACTCATATCCGCAAGCGTAGACACTTGTTAAAAACAACTACCTCATAAGACACACACTCGTCAGAACGTCTGATATGGATGATAAGAAAAACTCCAACAATTTTCTTTGACACTCAATGCATGGGACTCGATGACATTGAAGGCTATTTACTCTAACAAGGTCGATTGTTTACATTCACTATAATTTATCCCTGACTCCTTGTAGGAGTCCTCCACTGTACCACACCCTCCGGCACCATCGTCTTCTAACAATCTTGGAAACCCAACATCTAATCACCACCGTGACTATTGATTCATAAATCAAACGTCCTCTTTCTGGCCCAACAACCCGTCCGTAATAACTCATTTCCATCCAATCATTTCCACATGTTATCCGCCAACACTGATATCGTCTCTCAACCACCCTTCAATTAACAACAGCTTTAGAAGCCTCAACTCTAACATTCGATTCCTGAATTTAACATTCCCTTGCTTCACACTAATCAATATACCACTCTAATAGACCAAAGATTCCCCTTGGGCAGAAGCCACCTCCTACCACCATTCTATTCCTTATGGACCCAGGAGGTCCTTTCTCAACGAAACATCTACATCCCGCACAATACGCATCCTAAACGGTATTAACCTTACTACCAAAGACGAACTTCCACAACACGCTAGACTATCTCTATCAATCTATGGATAGAACTCTCTACCCTGAACCACATTCAACAATAGAAATTGAGTATACCTATGTACCAGTAAATTCATAATGGCATTGGCCAAATGCGATTCTGAATTTACCTTACATGAGAGTACTCACTATTGTTATCACGCCTCACAATGATCAAGGTCTTTCTTAAAGGCTTCCTATATCTCAGTTGTGTACATCTATTCCACAGTTTAAGTTTAGGCCCAACCGGTCACCTAAATCCCTTAAATTATGGCTCTGATACCAACTATAACAACCCAACCAGAAACGATCAAACGAATTGAACTCATGATATTAAAATACCAACATTAATAAAAAAATCTATGCCAAAACGGGCCCAAGCGTACAATAAACAAATCAAGGTTTTTAAAGTCAACCTATTCACAACTGAGAAATTTAATAAGAAGACTAATTGGCAGTCTTCTATCAGGAGCCGCTAAACCTTCCCTTTCCCTTTACCAGCTCTGCCTACTTCCTGACGGCCTGAAAAGATTTTTTTAGTTTTAAAAGAGCGAGGGTTAGATGGTCTAGTGAGTTCCCTCTAACAGATAAGCAACCAGAATATATCTTTCCAAAAATAATTTAAACTCAACAAGTGTATAAACACATAATGGTAAAACACGCTACTGACCACACGACCGTCAAAGACGATGTGTCTAACTCGCACTGCCCTAATGTTGGGATGCACCCCCAATGGCATAAACGGGCCACACTCCCCGGCACGAGTAGTCGGGCCACACTTCCCGACTTAGGTCAAAAGCTCCACAAAGAATGTATGCATACATGTAAATTTCAACAATTTAAACACACTTGTACAATTTAATCAAATCATGTCGTTATAAATAAATCAAAGTTTAGAAATTAAACTTCACATGCTCTTGCCATCAAAAGGTTTAGTTCAGAAAAACTCACCTGGTGTCCTTAGCTCGAATCTCGCGTCTACTTCTATATTTCGGTACGAAACCTATAAAGGAAACATTGACCGGTGAACCCCTTAGACTTTCCACTTTAACGAAGTTTGACCTTAACTCCCTTATCCCAACTATCTAACATTTATCTGAAATAATCCATCAACTTTCTATAAAGTTGAAATTCTTAGACTATTGAAACTTATTAAAGTGGGCCATAGCTAAAAAAAACCCATCATAACATTTCCTTACCACTTTGGACTTCGGTCCAAAGTTTTCAATTTAATTAGACAAAATGGTGGCCCACATCCAACTTAGATAAACTAAATGTTTGACAACCCATAAGCATAGGAAGGGGACCGGATCCCCCCATAACCGACCGGAGTAGAATTCGACCGGGGCCAAAGAGCCGACCGATGTGCTTCACGCCCGGAACCAGACGTCGATCGGTATGCCTTGGCGACCGGGATCATAGGGCGACCGGGGTCGCACCCTCCCTCGACCGGGGTGGAGAAGATCGCCCGGAGAAATTACTTGACCGGTGTCTGCTGCTTGACCGGAGTCTGCAGCTTGACCGGAGTCCTTTTCAATGACCGGTGCTTAAGCCCCAAGCCAAACCAAAATCTACCGGGGCCAACCGGTCACGACTCGAACGAACAAAAACCCGAAGCGATAAATGAAACTGCAGTTCCCAAAATATCTTAAAATCAAAGAACTCAATCCTTTATCCATCAACACTTAGAGCTTGAAATTACTTAAATTCTAATGCTCTTAAGAGCCATTAATCTGAAACAAAACCATTGCCCTTTTTCCCAAAATCGCAAACAAAACCCAAGAGAGGTCTAGTAACCGGATTACTCTAAGGTGATTGAATTAAATCAACAATCCCTAACAAGAATAAGGAATAGGATGGAAACTTACCTTGGAAAGGAGATGATGCAGGATGAAATAAATGTCAGCCTTCTCCCTTGCTTTCTTTTCTTCCCAAAAGCCTTCACCCTTTGCTCTCCTAAAATTCTCAGCCGCCACCCACAAAAGAATAGGTCACTAAGGTTAAATCCCTATTAATCCTTTTTTTTCATTCTAGACCCCTTTACTATGGATCCCTTCTACTATTTTTGCCAAACTTCTAATTCACCACTTTAAACCCGGCTGTTACACTATTTACATTCTTTCCTTCTAAAAAATCAACACACTGTCCGACCGGTCAAAACTTCTCCGGTCAACTAACCCCGGTCGAGATCATCTTATCGGTCAACACTTATACCGAGCAACTATAACATGTCGGTCGACAGTATCGGTCGGTCTCAACATATCGGTCGACAATATCAGTCGGTTACACCTTACCGGTCGACTACACTTTATCGGTCGACTACACTTTACCGGTCATGCAACTATATCGGTCGACCTTTACAGGTCGGTACCTTCGTTCCAGTCCTATACCGTTCAATGTTCATACTAAGTCGGTTTACAGAAAACTCAGATCCATGAATCGATCAAATATACGGTTAAAAGCTTGACTAACAATACTATTTACCGACTATAACATGCAGATAGAAGTATTAAGCCATAATCATACCTCTATTTGACAAAAATTGATCGATCCTTTGAAAAACCTAGCTTTCTCCCTGCCTTCGTTTCTGTTCTCTTTTTTTCTTGAGTTGTTCTTCAAAATATCAGTATGAGTTTATGAAACTAAACTCTTAAGGGTAAAGTTATATATAACCAAGTTTCAAATAACCCCCTTGAACTTTGGGTCTCTTTTAACTTTTCACCCAACTTCCAAAATTTAATAAAATTTCGGATCCGGATATTACAATCTTCCCCCCTTAAGAGAATTTCGTCCCCGGAATTCTATCGCTAAACAAATGGGGATACTGAGATTTCATGTCCGCTTCTACTTCCCATGTTGACTCTTGTCCTTTGTGAAATTTCCACTGGACCTTTACTAAGCGGATCTCTTTGTTTCTCAACTTCTTTACTTTGAGGTCCGAAATTGCTACGGGCTCCTCAATATAACTTAACTTTTCATCTACCTGAATGTCTTCTAAGGGAACTACTATATATGTTTCTGCCAAACACTTCTTCAAGTTTGACACATGAAATGTGGGATGAATTCCACACAAACTTTTTGGTAGATCAAGTTCATAGGCCACTTCACGTCCCGTGATGATAAATGGTCCAACAAACCTTGGTCTCAATTTTCCTTTCTTTCCAAATCTGACTACCCCTTTCCAGGGCGAAACTTTCAACATTACCTTGTCTCCTATCTGAAACTCTATCGGTTTCCTTCGTTTATCTACATACATTTTCTGACGATCTTGAGCAATCTTTAATCTTGCTCGAATCTGGTCGACTTTATCGGCTGTCACCTGTACTATTTCTGGTCCCGCTAGCTGTCTTTCACCCACCTAATTCCAACATAAAGGTGTTCTACATTTACGACCATACAATGCTTCGAACGGGGCCGCTTGAATGCTAGTATGATAACTATTGTTGTAGGAAAATTCAATCAACGACAAATGAATTTCCCACGAACCTTTGAATCAATAACACATGCACGAAACATATCTTTCAATGTCTGAATAGTTCTCTCACTCTGGCCATCAGTTTGCGGATGATAGGTCGTACTCAGCTTAAGTTGAGAGCCTAATTCCCTTTGCAAACTTCTCCAGAAAGCTGATGTAAAACGAGCATCCCTGTCTGACACAATTGACGACGGTACTCCATGTCTGGTTACTATCTCGTCGATATATAATCGAGCCAATTTCTCTAGTGAGTATGTCTCCTTGATCGGTAGGAAGTGAGATGACTTTGTGAGTCTATCCACTATCACCCAAATGGCATCATGCCCCTTAAGTGATCGCGGTAACCCAGTAACAAGATCCATTGTAATCTCGTCCCACTTCCAAATTGGAATTTCTAACGATTGAAGCTTCCCATAAGGTCTTTGATGCTCAGCTTTAACTTTCAAACATGTCAGGCATCGCTCAACGAAGTGAGCAATATCTTTCTTTAAACCTGGCCACCAGTAGCTTTGTTTCAGATCCCAATACATCTTGTTAGTTCCCGGATGTACTGAGTAACGGGATTTATGCGCTTCTTCCAATACTCTCTTCCGCAGATCTCCTGCTTTTGGAATCCACACTCTCTTATTGAAGCACTTCACTCCGCGATTGTCAAGAACTAACGAGTTAACAATTCCAACTATTCTCACTTTTCCAGTTTTCCTTTGATGTTGCTTCTTCTTGATACTTTATAACTTCTTCTAAGAAATTAGAAACAACATTAACTCGATATGCCACCACTTTTGTTATTTCTCCATGCTCCTTACGACTTAGAGCATCCGCTACCACATTGGCCTTGCCTGGATGGTACAGAATATCACAGTCATAATCGCTTAACAACTCCATCCACCTACGCTGCCTCATATTAAGCTCCTTCTGATTGAACAGATATTGAAGGCTCTTGTGATCTGTATAAATCTGACACTTGATCCCATACAGGTAATGCCTCCAAATTTTCAAAGCAAAGACTACCGCTGCCAACTCTAAATCATGCGTTGGGTAATTCTTTTCATGTTCTTTCAACTGACGAGATGCATAAGCAATTACCTTGCCTTCTTGCATTAACACACATCCCAAACCCAACTTTGAAGCATCGCTATAGATTACGAATCCTTCCGTTCCGTTGGATAGAGACAAGATAGGAGCACTACTTAGACTTTCTTTCAATTTACTGAACGCTTCTTTCTGAGCTTCCACCCAAACAAACTTGACATTCTTTCTAGTTAACGTTGTTAGTGGCGTAGCTATCCTTGAAAAGTCCTGGATAAACTTTCTATAATAACCCGTCAATCCTAGAAAACTTCTTACTTCTGCTGGTGTTTTCGGTGCTTCCCACCCTTTAATGGCTTCAATCTTAGCTGGATCAACCTTAATCCCATCATTCGACACCACATGACCTAGAAACTGAACTTCTTTCAGCCAAAATTCACATTTTGAGAACTTGGCATACAATTTCTCGCGCTTAAGCAATTCTAAAATCGCTCGCAAATGAGTTTCATGATCTTCTTTGGAACGTGAATAAATCAGTATATCATCTATAAAGACTATGACATACTTATCTAAAAACAGACTACACACTCTATTCATCAAGTCCATGAAAGTTGTTGGCACATTGGTCAAACCAAATGGCATAACTAGAAACTCATAATGTCCGTACCTCGTACGAAATGCAGCCTTAGGTACGTCCTCCTCTCTCACCTTCAACTGGTGATACCCAGATCGTAGATCTATTTTCGAAAAGTAACTCGCTCCTTGAAGTTGATCAAAAAGATCGTCAATCCTGGGAAGCGGATACTTATTTTTGACAGTCAACTTATTGAGCTCCCGGTAGTTTATGCACATTCTCATGGACCCGTCTTTCTTCTTAACAAATAATATTGGCGCTCCCCATGGTGAGGTACTAGGGCGAATAAACCCCTTGTCTAACAACTCCTGCAATTGAGTCATCATTTCTTTCATTTCTGCCGGTGCCAGTCTATACGGTGCTCTTGCAATCGGCGCTGCTCCGGGTACTAAATCAATACGAAATTCCACTTGTCGATCAGGAGGCAGAGTGGTTAAATCTTCTGGAAATACTTCTGGATATTCACATACCACCGGAACAGACTCTAATCCTTTCTTTTCTTTCTTAGCATCTATAACATAAGCTAAGAACCCTACACACCCTTTTACAAGACACCGCTTAGCCTTAATCATTGAAATCAAGCACGATTTTCTATCCCTCTGATCTCCAAACACTACTATCTCTTCTTTACCTGACTGCGCTATGCGAATTATATTCTTACTGCATACTATATGAGCATCATTAAACGCCAACCAATCCATTCCCACAATAACATCAAATTCTCCCATACCCATCAGGTACAGTCGAAGTGGAAATGATTGCCCATCAATGACAATACTACACCCATCATACACTTCCTCCACTAAGATTTGACTATTATCAGCCACTTCTACTTTCAATTCATGCCTAAGCTTCTTAGGTTTCTCATTCAATTTATGCACGAAATTTGGAGACACAAACGAACGATTTGGCCCTGAATCAAACAATACTTTTGCATAATTCGAATCTATAAAGAAAGTACCTGTCACTACATCAGGTATCTCCGCCGCTTCTTCTGCTGTCATATTGAAAACTCTAGCCCTCGCTTTAGCTGGCTCCACCTTTTTCTCACCTTCTTTTTCTACATATCCTCCGACCGATCCCTTTTTCAATTGTGTACAATTAGTCCTGATATGATCAGGAGATCCACACTGATAACAAGACCTCGAATTCTGGCAATCCCGAGCCAAATGCCCAATCTTCCCACATTTATAACAACCCTCTTGATCAATCTTACATTATCCTTTATGCCTTCAGTTACACTTGCTACAGGGCTTACTTTCAAACTTATTAACAGAACGCTGATCAAACTTTGCAGACTTAAACGGTTTGGAGTCACGAACTGTTCCATCCCATTTTCTTTTATCTCCACTTCTTTCAATAGTTTGCCTATTCTTTTCTTTCTCTCTCATTTCAGCTACATTTACTGCCACTTGAAAAGTAGATGGTTCCTTGTTCGAGACAAATTCTCGAATATCACTTCTCAATCCAAAGACGAAACATTCTACTCGTCTTTCTTCATTAGGCACATAAATTCCTGCAAATCGAGACTTCTCAATAAACTTTGTAGTATATTCTCGAACTGACATCCCCTCATGCTCTAAATTCAAAAACTCTTCTTCCAACTTTTTAACTGCCGCCAGAGGGCAGAACTGTGCTTTAAATCTTTTCACAAACTCACCCCAAGACATTTCTTTGGCTACAGCCGAACTTTGTCCTCCTGATTCCACATCCCACCACATTACCGCTTCATCTTTCAGCATTGACGAGCACACTTACTCGTATCAAATTCTAGCTCCATACCTTTTACCCATCTTAAAGCTGTCACTGGATCACATTCCCCTTTATAAGTAGGAGGCTTGCAAACAGCAAACTCCTTAAAACTACATCCTTTCCCAGCTACCACTTTAGGCATCACTATGGGGTTTGACTGAGGGTGGCTACCCCCAACAGTTACTGGTGAGTCTGATACCTCAGTAGCTATTCTTTCTTCACTCTTTTTCTTACTTGACGAAACCTCATTATTGCGCTGAGCCAATAAAGCATTCAACGTTTCTTGTAATTTTCCCATTTCTGCAGTAAAGGTTTCTTGTGTAACAAAACCTTGTGTTCTACCTCCACCACGGTTTCCTGTCTGTTTTCGACCCCTCACAGAAGCCGAACTTTCTTGATGAGAAGTTTCTTGCTCAATTCTTACCTCTACACTTTCATCTTGACGAATACCACGAGTCGTCTTCCCGCCTCGAGTTCCCACAGTGGAAACCCTTGCCTGAGTAGTTGCTTTCTGAACTATCTTACCTCTAGGTCGACCGTGACTCTTTCCTTGTATAGCAGTCGGGTTGACAGCAGTCGCTCGCTCTTCGGCAACGACTTCATTATCTGGCTCAATTTCAGGATTCAACATAGACCTACTCCTTGTCACTCGCTCAGACATACTTCTCTCTCTGATAAGAAGAAACATAAGACATTCAATCTAACATGCTACACATTACGGCAGTTTAAGCACAAGCATGTACTTGTAAATTCACAATTACACTGGCCAGATGAAATTCCAAATTTACCTTACATGCTAGTCCTTATTACCTTAATGTTATCTTCCTACGGTCTTCCTACTGCTCAGTTGTGCTTCTATTTTCTCAGTTTAAGTCTAGGCCCATATGGTCACCTAGATCCCTTAAATTAATGCTCTGATACCAATTGTAACAACCTGAACATTTATACATACATTAAAATAACATTTCTATCTAAAAACTGCCCCAGGCTTACATTTCAGAGTACAAGGTTTACAACTATCACCTATTACACAACTGAGTAAAAAAGTAAACTATTTCAGAGTCTTCTAGCTCTTGGAAATAGCTCACATCTTCTCCTTACCCTTATCTGTACCTGCTACTTTTCGATAACCTGAAACAGGATTATAATTTTGAAAGAGCGAGGGTTAGACCAATGGTCTAATGAGTCTCCTCCAATCACTACTGTAACAGTTCAAATATTATTTAAAACATTTAAACTAAACTTGATATCTCGAAAAACATAACTTGCTCTTTTAATTAAACATTAAAATGTTTTATGCTTCACAGGCATAACTCAATCTACTGGCCATCACTGACCACTTTTTACGCTTCGCAAGCGTACCTTAAGCTACTGACCAACACTGCCGTCAAAGACGGTATGTCTGTCTCGCACTGCCTTATTTTAGGGACACACCCTAATGGCATAAACGGGCCACACTCCCTGGTACGAGCAGGTGGGTCACACTTCCCGACTTAGGTCAGACACCTGACTCAAATGTATGCATACACTTAGTCCTGACTATATATAAAACAAGTTTATATAAACTGAGCATAAACATGCAAAACTGATTAAATCAACCTTTTTTAATAATTCTGCATAACTTTCAATACTATAAACGTACAGTTTATAAAACCCACATTTATCAAATAACTGTCAATATCATAAAAGATTTAGTTTGAAAGACTCACCTCTGATTCTTCTTGCTTAAACTCTGGCTTCTACCGATTAACACCACCTACGATGGTATTAAAATACAAAGGTAAGCTAACTTGCTATTTACATTCTTTCCTTCTAAAAAATCAACACACTGTCCGACCGGTCAAAACTTCTCCGGTCAACTAACCCCGGTCGAGATCATCTTATCGGTCAACACTTATATCGGGCAACTATAACATGTCGGTCGACAGTATCTGTCGGTCTCAACATATCGGTCGACAATATCGGTCGGTTACACCTTACCGGTCGACTACACTTTATCGGTCGACTGTACTTTACCGGTCATGCAACTATACCGGTCATGCAACTATACCGGTCGACCTTTACAGGTCGGTACCTTCGTTCCAGTCCTATACCGGTCAATGTTCATACTAAGTCGGTTTACAGAAAACTCAGATCCATGAATCGATCAAATATACGGTTAAAAGCTTGACTAACAATACTATTTACCGACTATAACATGCAGATAGAAGTATTAAGCCATAATCATACCTCTATTTGACAAAATTTGATCGATCCTTTGAAAAACCTAGCTTTCTCCCTGCCTTCGTTTTTGTTCTCTTTTCTCTTGAGTTGTTCTTCAAAATATCAGTATGAGTTTATGAAACTAAACTCTTAAGGGTAAGGTTATATATAACCAAGTTTCAAATAACCCCCTTGAACTTTGAGTCTCTTTTAACTTTTCACCCAACTTCCAAAATTTAATAAAATTTCGGATTCGGATATTACAAATACACAACTCCCCATTTCTCTCTATGTGTTTTGTTTGTGTTCTCTCTGTATGTTATTTGTTTTCTGTGTGCACTGTGTGTTTGATGAGGTGGGAACATTGCCACAGTCGGAGCTTTCACCGGAAAAGTTGATGGAGACGAGAGCTTTTCCGTTTCTCGTTTGTCGATGACGTTCTTCTTTTGTGTGTGTGTGTGTATTATACATATATATACACTCTTATATATATATATATATATATATATTTTATTCATGTATGCATATATAGTGTGTATATTGTTCATATATTGTCTTGTGTATATATTATATATATATATATAGAGAGAGAGAGAGGGGGGGGGGCAATCATTTGCAAACTTTTTAAATCATGTAAACTTACAAACCCATTTAGACCATCCGACTTTTTGATCAACGGTTGATGATTTTTCGGATTTAGATTTATTAGAAAAATAGGGAAATGGTGGTTTGGGAATAGTTTTAACTATTTTAAATTCAAAATCTATTAATTAGCTTGAATTAATCTAATTATGGTTACATTATCTCCTTAATTTTCTCCATATTTACCTAATCTCTCTCTCTTTAAAAAATCTGGCCACCATCTCTCTCTTTCTCTCTCAAAAATCCGACCACCATCTCTCTTTTTCTCTCTCAAAAATCCGGCCACCATCTCTCTCTTTCTTTCTCAAAAATCCAGCCACCATGATGAACAAGAATCCGGCCACCATGATGAACAAGAAAGTGAACCCGTCTCTCTCTTTCTCTCTGAAAAGGTTCGGCCACCATGATGAACAAGAAAGTGAACCCGGAAGGGATAGCAAACTCTAGCGAATCCTTCTAAACTCCGGTGGGTTTTCTGCATTTTCATAAATGGGTTCATATGTTTTTTCTCATATGAAATGTGAAAATTTCGAAAAACGGTTTCATATTTTTTTCATAAATGATTTCATATATGTTTTTCTCATATAAATAATCGGATTTTTAAGTTTCATATATTTTCTTTTATGTGAATATTCAGAATTTTTTCAAAATAATCATATATTTTCAAAGTTTCATATATTTTTTCTCATATGAAAATTCGAAGTTTCTTATGTTCTTTCTCATATAAAACTCGCCGAAAATGGGGGAAGTCGCCGGAGTGGGAGGAGGTCACCGCCAGTGGGAGGACGCCGCCAGAAGTGGATGGTGACGGCGGATCGTGTGTGTGTGTGTGAGAGAGAGAGAGAGAGAGATAATTAAAGAAGTTAGTTTTTTTCCTAAAAATACAAAATTTGAAAAAAAAATACAGAAATACCCTTAGGTTACATAATTTGTACTAATAAAAAGTTTTTATTTGAAGGAGTCTCTCTATATATATGGTCTTTGTCTATGATTTAGATTAGAGAGAAAGATATGCATGGTGGTTGATTTAAGGGGAAATTAATTAAACTAGTCATTTCAGAAAACCGGGTTTACCTTCTAACCATTATCTCCCTCAATTTATTAAAATAACCCCTACGTTCGTGAAAGGAGTTCGTATATACGAACACATCCTTAGAACTGATGAATTTTATACATTTTCGTGATATATGTTCGTATATACAAACATAATTTAAAAACTCATTAAAAAATCATAAGTTCGTGAAATGGTTCATGGAAAATGCAATGATTTAAAAAAAATGTTTTTCCCCCTGTTCGTGAAATTCCAATATATTACGAACTGGAAGTTACATTTTTGGCTCCTGATCGTGAAATGCCTTGTTATATACGAACCTGGAAGTTACAATTTTGGCCCCTGATCGTGATATACGAATTACGAACTCAATTTATTAAAAAATAAGCAAGTTACAATTATGTTCCCTCATCTTTGAAACATAATCCAAAGATATTTACAATTTTGACCCCTGATCGTGATATACGAATTACAAACTCAATTCAAAATAAAAAAAAAATAAGTTACAATTATGGTCCCTTATCTTTGGAACATAATTCAAAAATATTTACAATTTTAGCCCATGATCGTGATATGTGTTCGTGATATACGAACTCAATTTATTAAAAAAAAAACAAGTTACAATTATGGTCCCTTATCTTTGGAACATTAATCAAAGTATTTACAATTTTGGCCCTAGTTCGTGGAATATGTTCGTGTATCACGAACCTATTGTTTGAAATTTTTTTGGCCCTAGTTCCAACATTTACACAGACCTTCCATTTTTGTCCCCATTACTACTTTTTCAGATTTTTGTCACGAGTCGACTACCTTTTGACTACTTTTGAACCCCTTATTTACTCTAATATTAATTTCCCCATCCGTCCCAAATACCTTTCTTATATAAATAGAAGTCTTGGGACCATTTCTCCACCCACACCCACTTCTCCCCTACTCTCTTCTTGTTATCGTGTTCTCCACGCATTATCAAAACGCACGTGAATTTCGCACGTGAATCATGTTTTTTATGTTCACGAGGCATCACGCAAAGTTTCGTCCCAAACCGACCCCGTTTGCCCGGGTTCCTGTCAAAACCCGAGCCCAGGCCGAGCCTCGAGAAAATCCCAACCCCAAAACGAGAATTTTTATTTTGGATCATGTTTTTTTATGTTCACGAGCCATTACGCAAAATTTCGTCCAAAACCGACCCCGTTTGACCCAAAACCCGTCAAAACCCAAGCCCGGGCCGGGCCCCAGGAAAATCCCGGCCCCAAAACGAGATTTTTTTTTCGGATCATGTTTTTTATGATCACGAGGCATCACGCAAAGTTTCGTACAAAACCGACCCCGTTTGGGCCGGAACCCGTCAAAACCCGAGCCCGGGCCGAACCCCGGGAAAATCCCGACCCCAAAACGAGAATTTTTTTTCGGATCATGTTTTTTTATGATCACGAGGCATCATGCAAAATTTCGTCCAAAACCGACCCTGTTTGAGCCGGAACCTGTCAAAACCCGAGCCCGGGCCGGGCCCCGGGAAAATCCCGACCCAAAAACGAGAAATTTTTTTTGGGGTCATGTTTTTTTATGTTCACGAGACATCACGCAAAGTTTCGTCCAAAACCGACCCCGTTTGGACCGGAACCCATCAAAACCCGAGCCCGACCCGGGCTCCGGGAAAATACCGACCCCAAAACGAGAATTTTTTTTACGGATCATGTTTTTTTATGTTCACGAGGCATCACACAAAATTTCGTCCAAAACCGACCCCGTTTGGTTGGGTTACCGTGGAACCCTCCGTGTCTTTTTTTCAATTCGCAGAGAATCCAATTTTTCAATTCTCACATTTTCTTTTCATTTTGGGGGGAAATAAAAGTAGAGAAATGGAAATCATTTATTTCTCAGATTTTCTTTTCTCTAACTTACCAAACAAGGGAATTAGGGTCCATTTCCATTTCTCTGGCTTCAAATCTCTGTACCAAACACACCCTTAGAGTTCTTTTGTCGATTTTGAGAGACTTTTAAGTTTTTTTTTGTTGGTTTCGAGAGTTTTTTTTTGTTTTTTGGTTGATTTCGAGAGTTTTTTTGGTTGATTTCGAGATAACTGTTTCATCTACAATCACAATTTAAGATTTAACCTCAATACACATATTCATTCTATACATACAGTCTACGATAAGGACGGGTGCTACTAAAACCCAATAACAGTTACTATCTCCAACCTGCGGAATACTTCACCAACTACTTACTCTTGTGTAAAGCTAAGGCTCAACACTTCATAGAGCTGCTAGAATCCAAACCCCCAACTGAAACCTGATGCACATGCCGACAAATAAAAAGGTTTGGCTTAACGCCTAGTGAGCTCAAGAGTTTTAACATGAATGAATATATATCTTTAAAAGAAAGGAATTCAATTCAAATGAAGATCTTTCGAAATGGATTACTTTAGAAATGGAAATGACTCGTTTCCCCCATAATATACTTCTTTAAAGACGACACTCCCAGAACAAACGTTCTTTATAAAAGATGCAACCTATAACTCACCCAAAACGGGATTATAATTCGACACCCAATTTGTGAAAACGTGAATAACACTTCATATCCCAAAACACACAAAACACAGGTGGGACATAATACTCGACCCTTAAATGACGGAAAACAACCCATATAGATATGATACGTCATCGAAAACATGGAACTGAAACTTAATACTCACGCGACCATAAAATGGAATGAAATCCAAACATTAGAGTATGGACAATTAAAATATCCAAAATATTGTTGGCCGACAATGGGGGAGACCCTTATCCATTGAGGGTGGAGGAATACAAAAGTATGTCACCCTTACAACGTTAATCGCATGACACCTCACGACATAAAACGCCCAAGTGTCCCTACGACTTCTTGACAAGTTTCACCCAAAGAGACAGTTGACCTTGGTGACCGTTACAAAGAACTCCACCCCGAAGGCCCGACACACTTAAAGACTACCTCTCAGGCATTACTTCAAGCGGCGGAGGTCCTAGTGCCTACCTCCCAGGTAGCACCTCCAGACTCAACCCTCCTAGTGTCTACTTGTAAAGTTCCGGTCGTAAAACATGGGTATCGGAGTCCAACCCCGAAATATCCAATTGACCATCCAAAACAGACTGACTTACGTGCCTATGGATCCAATGCAACACAGTTTAATATTACATGACTACACATGAATGACCAACGCACCCACATGTAAAAATCATTAATATGCAATAAGATGCATTAAGGTGTAAATCGTAGATGGGACTCTACATTAAGCCACTAAAACTGGACAAATGTCCTCGAGACTCTTTTAAGTCAAAACCGAGCTAAAGTGCTCTAAATACCGTTTGGCCATCAAATAACGATTCCCAAATAATAAAACACATTTAAATAGCGTTTATGCAGACGCACACCTCAAAGAGGTGATTAACCCAAAACTCGACCCGAATTGGACATATCATTTTCCAAATGGTTTATGAACTCAAATACTTCAAAATGTCGTACGTCATAAATTAGACTTCACATGTACAAAAATCGTCGAAGATGCATAAATCATAGAATATACTTTACTTGTACAAAATCACCAAGAATACGTAAATCATGTTATTTACTTGTTGAAATATTCAAAACCCAATATGAGCATTTTATGAGATTAAAACAACCCAATGCTACCAAATATGAAAACTTATCAAAATACTCACACTTTGACAATTACCAAGTAAAACATATTTTTACTTCAAAATACACATTTTGGCATGTACATAGTTTTCACAAAGCATCTTGAACTCACCTTGCTAGATTTAGGCTAAATCTAGATTTTACCCCAACTGAGCTTCCTTGAAGAAATCCGAACCTTCAAGCCAAATTTTTCAAAAACCTAGATCCACAAGGGTCCAACCATATATAATCACATTCAACCATATAGAAACATTCCCCAAACATTTTACATCAAAACCTCTATTTTGGTCAAAACCCTAATTTTGACCCAAAACTTCCAAAATCTTACAAACCGAAACTGAAGGAATCAAATACTAGTAAACCATCAATGGAGCATTTATATCACCTAATATGGTTTAGAAATGGAGAGGATTAACTTACCACTTAGGTTTTGGTGAAAACATAGAAAACCCAAAAACGAGCTTGAGGTTGAAAATGGAGATGGTGAATCCTTTACCATAGTTTTCAACTTTGCTACATGATGGTGTTTCCTCTTCATAAAATACAAGGATTTGAGCCAAAGGTAAGTTCGGTTTTGAAGGGGAAAGAAGGAAAACGATTTGAGAGAGAATAGGAGAAGTGTGGATGAGAGAAAATGAGACAAAGGCTGAAAATCCCGTCTTAACAGCAACCTGCACCCTTTGTGCGACATTGACCATGCGACATTGCCCTGGTCATAGTCGCTGGTATGTACCAGCTCGCGGTACACCCCATGCGACTATGACTCGTCATAGTCGTCGAGCATTGTCGCGGGACCTTTCCGGAGCCCCGAAACTCGACTCTTTCACTGCCAAGACTCCCGATATTCCAAGGGACTTTAAACAATACATTTCCCAACAAAACCCCACTGTTAACAAGTCGCAGAAACGTTCGAGTGACAATTACTTACCGAAAATTACGGGTGTTACATATGAGGTCCCAATCGAAAAGTTACTGGAGGGAACTATGATATAAACTTAAAAAAAATTATTTTTAACCTTTGGGAATTCCACTTTTTTATCTTTTAATGGGGGCCCTTCCCCCCTAACTCTATAGTGAGTCCGCCACTGCTAAGGAGGTGTTCGTATATACGAACTCATATCACGAACGTAGGGGCTATTTTAATAAATTGAGGGAAAGAATGTTTAGTAGGTAAAACCCGGTTTTCTGAAATGACTAGTTTAATTAATTTCCCTGATTTAAGTGGGGACATGTATTATTAAATTATATTCTTAATTCATATAGTTTTAAAAGAAAATAAATAAATATTTATTGTTAATAAATTACATTCTTGGTCCCTATAATTTTAATAGAAAATAAAAAGAATTATGAAATAACTAAATTGTCCTCCTGTTTAACCTACTTAACAGAATCATCTAACATTGTTAGGACAATGGGACCAAAGACGTGTGAAAATGTAAATCACATGGACATTTTCTATAATTATTTCAAATTAGGGACGCACAGTACAATTTTGTATAAACTACAGGGACCAATCATGTAATTTAATCTTTATTTAAAAAACATTCAACCATAAAGCCATTTTAACCAACAGGCAACAACCCACAGTCTATAGCATAATTGATAGTTTGATACCGACCCTACCCTAACCAACATGAAAGGTACTCGTGTACTGGCCACGTGACTGTCAGTCTCCCCCACCACCACCACCACCACCACCACCACCACCACCGGAAAAACATAATTACCGGAGAAATTTCCGCCACACAATCACTGAACATATTTTTTCAAAATTGTTTCTGATTATCGGTTATAATTTTGACGCTAAATTTAAGTCTACTTAAATACATCAATATCTATTGATTTACAGGTTAATTTTATCTATATGTATTCATACATATAGAACTCTTAGAAACTCTGGTTTTCTAGATTAACTGATGAATAAATATTCATCGAACTCTTGCGAGCTACACTTGCTTGTGTTAAACACGTTATATCATCAACAAACAGAAAATGGATTCGAATTGTTATCGTAGTCTCGTAGATTTATAATACTAACAAAATTTCTATAAGTAGGGAGAATAGATGAAATTAAGCGTAAAATCCTTGAGCATTTGAGTTGACAAGGAATATATAACAAAAAGAAGTTGTAGATCTAGATCGACTCACATGAACAAACAAAAATTCAATTACCGATATTATGAAATACGCTAATTCCGCTGTACACGATAACATCATCTGAATTTAATTAATCTTACGAGCATTCAGGTAAAGGTTGAGAGCATTGACGTCCGTACAGATACAATTCATCACGATGATTACCGTCATCGAAATTCTGAGCATAACTAAGCGCATCGTACCGGAACTCCAACGGCTTTGACGATCCGTATATGCTCCTCTTGCTTTCTTCAACCATTTTGTTCATGAGTTTCCTCCACCTCCGTCTTTGGCGATGATCGTTGCCGCTTCTACCGCTTTTGATTCGTGTGTATTGTTCATCGACGGGGATGCAAGACGGCGACATACAACCGGAGAAGTAGGACGACCGCCGTTGAGCAGTGGAGGTGATGAAGTCAGTTGTCGTGGCCATTTTTTGTTTCAGGAGAGAGATGAGTGTTGTGAATTTGTGATTGTGATGATGGATGGAGTTTGGAGAGATAATGTGCAGATTTTATGGTTGGTTGATAGGGGGCTTTTCGTCATTTTACATCGGAGGAGAGTGGGCAGAGAGTGTGGAGAACGCGTCTGTTTTGCATCTCGAGTGTAAATGGTAAGTTTTGATGATTTTTATAATTTGAAATACAAGATAACTCAAAATATTTCATTAAATAGATATATAAATGAATGATTTGTGAGGAGTTGAGTTAACGGTGAGGTGAGAAGCGTGAAAGGTGGATTTGAACCATTGATTTTTTTTAATCTCAAACCCTCCCATTAATTGCGGCTTAAAAGGGAATGATCTAGTACATCTTATCTCGGTGAATCTCATCTTAATGTGCGTTCATTTCTCATCCAAACGGTCGATAACCACTTCTCACGCTTCTCACCGTTAACTCCTCACCGGAACCCAACCCTATATATATATGGGGTTTGTGTTCCAACAGAAAGTTGAGGTTAAGGTGAGAAGTGTGAGAAATGATTATCAATCGTTGGATGAGAAATGAATGCACATTAGGATAAAATTCAACGAGATAAGATGCACCAAATTAATTCTCTTCTAAGCCATAATTCATTGGGAAACATTTGATTAAAAGTGATCAACGGTTCAGATCCATTTCTCATGCTTCTCATGTTAACATCAACTTCTCACATGATCGTTCGTCTATAATATATATACATATATATATATATATAACTATGAATTTCTGGATCATCTTACATACACCTTGATTTATCTCAGAAGTCCTGAAGAACAGCCAAAAAAATCTCCAGTAACCTTGCATTAATTTCGGAGTTCCTTTTTTTCTTTTATGTGTTATAACTTAAATTATCGGTTTATAATAAAATTCTACATTTAGTACATAAAAATACAAAACTGAAGAAGCAAATATACAAATATGTGAGGTTTTGTTTGTTTTTTAAGATATGTTAGACTCTAAAATCATTTCTCATTGATAAGAAATGGTTGAATTTTAAAAACATAATCAATAAGATCATGTGTTTTTATAAACCGATCAATGTATGAATGCCGATACATAGTTAAAGTTACTGATATTAATAAACTATTCTCAACAAGTAAAATAAATAAATGTTGATTACAACTTATAAAAAATAATTTTTTTAAATCAAATTAAAATTGTTGGTATTGTTTTAAAAAGTACTGAGTTTTGTGATGCTGAGACATCTTAAATTTTCTCAATTATTAAAATTTCCATTATTATCGTACAAGCCATAAAGCTCGAGCCTCTTATTTTTCTAGGGTTTCAAATTATTAATTCTTTGCAATAATCAATAAGATAAATTATTAATTTATTTTAGCATTCATATCATAAATTAGAAATAATTATATCCCTACACAAAAACTACAAATTATAAATAAAAAAAATAAGGGGCGAGTAGATGTTTGCTCCAATAGGCCGTTGGTCTCGGGTTCGATCCCAGACCCCCTCGCAATCGTCTTGCCGCTGAGGAGTCAGGTATGCCCCTTACATTGGGAATTGACAGTCTATGTGGGCCGGTTTGCGTGTCCAGGAAATACACGTTTTGCTCCAATAAATAAAAATAAAAACCTTGGTACAAGTTTAAGGCCCATGGTTTTTCTAAAATCTAAATAGGTTAACGATGGTGTTTGCGTTAATATACTCGGAGTGGATTCTAAATTATTTTTATATTCGACTAATCAATGGTTCCAAAGAATTCTAATTCTACATATTTTACGGCTTTATTATCTTTTTAAAAAATAATATATAAATATACTAGATTCGCCTCCGTGTATTATATGGGGTAATTTAAAAAAAATTAAATTATGACAAAAAACTTATCGTACAGATATGAATGATCATCGAAAGTACGATGCTATTTTTCCAAGTTTTTTTCTCTTCAAAGTTTTTTTTTTGAAACTGGTTACAAAATGTCTTTGTTTTAGGCAGTTTTCAAAAAGTATGTTTGCAAAAAATTTATAAAAAATATGAATAAATATTAAGAAATTATAAAACAAAATTTATAATAGAACGTAAATAAATAATGGAAAAATGCATAGTTAAAATATTAATAAAATAAGAATCATGTATCATAAATTACCAAATACTTCTTTATATACAACATTCTTTGGTCTATTGTTAATTATACTTTTATCATCTATAATTAATATTTTTAAAATTAAAATATCACAATATCAAGAAAATAAAATTAAAAATGTTATTTTATAAAACTTCATAAAAATAAAAATTCTTGTATAAAAATTTAAAGAGGATCAGGTTTTTATAAAAAACTCTTGAAGTAAAAATTGATATGAAATAGCCAAAAGAAAAATTAAGAAAATTTAGTGATTATTTGTATCAAATCTCATACTAATCACGACACATTAATTCGTATATTTATGATATTTAATAATATAATTAAATCCAAAAATATTTAATATTGGACTTATTTCGAATGTATTGACGAAAAAAAATGTTTTTAATGCATTTTAGTTCATATACATTATTTATGTTTATATGATAAAAGTCTAAAATGAAAAATAAAAAAGTAAGGAATTAAAAGTAAACTACATACCTAATTACAAGGGTAATAAATGTAAAGTATAAATTAATAAAAATTGAATTAAGAAAATATTTAAGAAAGAATGAATGTAAATGTGCTAAATGAACTTATAATGTAAAATGCGTCCAGATACATGTTTAGGCGAGAAAATAAAAAAAACGGGCTCATCAGAAGGCGACACATATCATTTTAGTTACTTATTTATTATATGTATAGATTGTAGAGTGTAAAACTCATTAATTACTAATTCAAGAAACTCCGTTATTATCAATTGGATTAAGATTTTCCAACTTTCGATGTTAAGGGAGGCAACAACTATTAAAACATATTAAACTCTTTGCTTACTTAAAATTAATAATTTAATTATTTTACAGGTTTCTTGTTATTAGTGAACATAATAATAAGTTTCATATTTTTATTAAATTCATATCAAAGTTTCCTTTTTTATAAGGAAAAAGCACTACCACTTTTTTATTTTTTTGGATTGCATTCACATGACACGTCAAAAGTCTTATCCATTTTACAAACAATATGAGACGAAGCACAAAAGGATGTTTCTCACGGGCTTTATCTTCGTATTAGGGATGTGTAGAAAGTCAACCGATCCAATAGGAACCGATCGATCCAATAGGGATCGACCGACAATGATTGAATATCCAATTGTAATTGGATCGGATCGAATCGAAAATTTCGACATCCAATTGGATCGGTTCGGTTCTTGGATGATGGTCCAGAACCGACCGAACTGAACCGAATTGTCAACCGATTAAAGCATCCAATACCAACCGAACCGAATTATTAACCGATATAAACCGACCAAATAATAATTAATATAAAATTATATTGTTTATTTATAAATTTATAGAATTATTTAATCATTTTAATTTTTAAAATTTTGATTGCCGCTTTGACACTGTATCTCTCGCCTAAAATTGAAAAACCCTAAATCACACTTTGTAATTTTGTATCTCTCACCTCTCCCAAAATCGGTCCGACGGCTAGCAGTCTAGCACTTCGCAGCAAGTGAAATCGACATCGTTACTTCGTTAGCACTTCGCAACAACTCAAATCGACAATTAGCTCTGTCGTACCTCTCGCCTCTCGCCTCTCCCATCGTTCGCAACAAGTCAAATCGTCGATTAGCACAACCCTCTAAAACGGCTTCTACTTCAAGCTCGGTAAGTTGTTAAAAGACATAAAATATGTATACTAAGTTACTAACTAGTTCTCGATGGCTACAGAGCCTACTATTAGTGTTGATTTTGTCTAATGTTTATGGCTACTGTTAGTCTGTTAGTGTTAGTGCATTTATGTTTTTTAGTTTTTATACCATTCTAATGTGTCTAAAGTTGATTTTGTCTGCAGTTTGATGTACAAGACACCGTCTTATATGTTTTTATACCATTTTGATGTGTTCCTTAAAATAAAGTTATAAACTGTGAGATATAAGGGGTTGTTTGCATACTGTTAATCTGTTATGTTAGTGCATTTATTTGCTGTTAGTGTAATGGTGTTGGTCAAAATAAGTATGAGTTGCATCATTGGAATTGTTTGTGCATTTGTAGACAGTCATGCTGGGTGAGATTGAAATAGAAAACAAAACCTACCTAAATGTGTTCTTTAGACTCCATTAATTATATACATCTTCTACTTCTTGTTTGTTTTTAAGTTCAAGTCTCTACATGGAAAGGTTAAATTGGGGCCTGCCCCAACTTGTATTCCAAAAACCATAGAAATTCTATCCCTTTTTGTAACTGTTGACCAAAACCATGAAGATTTTGACTTCCTAACACTTCTCCTCCATTCATTCTTAACCCCTTTCAAACGCCATTAATATTTAATACACACTTGGAAAGTTTTATGTTTTTTAGTTTTTATCCCCATATAACACTTATTGACTCACCGTAATCTAAACTTAAATAATAAAGTTCATTTTATTTCAACTTAAAAATGAACTGTGAGATATAAGGGGTTGTTTGCATACTGTTAATCTGTTATGTTAGTGCATTTATTTGTTGTTAGTATATTTATTTGCAAAAATATTTGCATTTTGCAAATAAGGCAAATGTGGCTAATTGTGTCAACATCCACATCTTTTTACTTAAGTTATTATATAATAACTTGATTACTCATTTACTTGAGTTATATATAACTTGATTTATCATATTGTATTAACATATGGCTTTCACTGCGAACGTTGTTAAACCTATATCTCTCGTTGATGAAGAAGAACCCGACATTGAGAATGCACGCAACGAAGAAAATGTGACCACTCATGGTGATGAAAGTGCAACACCACCATCCAATGAAGAAGTTGAGGGAAATGGCCAATTCAATGAAGAAAAAGTATGACAAGTATTGGGGAAAAATTGAAGATTTGAACTCATTTCTACTTGTGGCGATTTTGCTTGATCCTAGATATAAAGAACCTTTTTTGAATGTGTGTTTTGAGTTGATGTGTGGTAACAAAGATGATGATACAAATCATTGTAAAAATGTTAGAACGACTTTGGATGCCATGTACAAAGAGTATAGTCAATTGGAATCGGGTGATGGCATGTGTACGACTTCTATTAATGTTGACAATGATGATAGAGATGTTGAATATGATGTGGATGAGTATGCCTTATTTGACCAACTTCGCAAAAAAAAAAAGTTGAAGGCTGTTGATTCCTCGGAAAACAAAACCGAAGTTGACAAATATTTCATTGAAGCGTGTGAAAATACCGATCAAGTTTGCATATTTGTTTTCATTTCTTGCATTTCTAATAAGTTTTTAGTAGTGTTTTATTTTTTTGTTTTAACTTTGTTTTGTATACTTATCTGTAGCATGATTTTGATGTGTTGAAGTGGTGGAAAAAGAACGCGAGTAGGTTTAAGGTTCTTTCCATGATTGCTCAAGATGTATTTGCTATTCCCATATCGACAGTTGCATCAGAGTCGGCCTTTTCTACCGGTGGTCGTGTTATCGATCCGTATAGGAGTTGTTTGAATCCTAAAATGGTAAAAGCATTAATTTGTACCCAAAATTGGATCCGACATAAAATATCCTTTGATTTTGATGCCACAATTACAAATGAAGAAATTGAGGCATTGGAAGCCGGTAAGTAAATATGTGTGCGTGTATATATATATATATATATATATCCATTTATTTTATAAGTGTTTAGTCATACGATATTAATATAATAATTTTGTTTTATACTTTTTAATTTTGTAGAAATGTTGGTTGGAGATGGAGAAATAAGAATGGATTGAAATGTTGCAGTATTGCGGTTGCGGACTTGCGGTTCCGGACAAAGTTTATTTTGTCTTCTTGCTTGCTTAATGTTTCCACTTTCCACTTTCCACTTTCCAATATGTATGGGTGAAACTTGGTGATTGTATGTTTTTGTATTTTAGTACTAGTTATTGAACAGATGAATTTAAAAATTATGGAATATTATATTATATATATGAATTGTTGTAGATTGGATTTAAAACATTGGATGGATCTCATCCGATCATCAATTGGTTGGATCCAATTCGATCCAATGGACATCCAATAAAAATATCCACCGGATGGAACCGAACCGATCCAATCATCCATTGGATTGAAAAAATCCAACATCCAATGGATGATCGGATCGGTTCAGTTGGAAAAATCCAACATCCAATGGATGATTGGATCAGTTCGGTTGGGCTCACATCCATTGGATGTCAACCGATGAACACCCCTACTCCGTATGACCTGGCCATAATTTCCATATTTATTTTAGAGAGAATTACACTTTTGGTCCCTAAGGTTTGGTGATTTCTTTGAAAGTAGGACTTGTACTTCAATAAGTTAAGATTTGGTCCTCCAGGTTTGAATTTTGCTTTGAAAATGGTACCTGGCCACTAACTTCATTAGAATCCATCGTTAGTGGCAGGGGTATTTTTGTCCAACCATGTTTTATCCCTCTTTTTACAGCTTTTTTATTGTTTTTCTATATTTTTGTTAAAACCATATTGTTATAGGGACCTATTATGTAATATATATATATATATATATATATAGAGAGAGAGAGAGAGAGAATATTAGAGGGGCCACCGACGTCCCTACCTTCTCCGGTGAACCCCAACATCACCACCATCTACGTTCTCCGGTTGCATACCTAAAATGGATGGTACCGTACCGAAATTTGGAGTTGGATTTTGCATCTCTCTCTCTCTCTCTCTCTATGTTGGGGTCTCCCCGGTCCTGCTATAACTTGGAGGATTGCTTTAACAAGTAGATTCAGACCGAAACAACGGGAAGGACATGCATACTAGTTTCAAGATAGGATCTTTAAGTTTTACTCAATCTTGGTGCCTGTTTTTACCAAAACAACTATTTATAGAAAACAAGTTCATGTGGGTTCAACTCAAGGTTTAAGAAAATTGCATAAATCTTGTTGAACAGATATTGAATTTACAAAAGTATATTGAGTTCAAACAACAATAAAAAAATTTGAGATTACCTGCAACTGGGATTCTCCATGGATGGCTGCAACCGGTCATCTTCTCCAGCAAATTAGTTTTCAAGTTTTCACAGGGATGATCGTTTACAGGGAACCATTAACCATCTCAATACAACAACAATTACTTCGATTTGGAACTAATCAACACCCTAAACAACAACAACAATTAATTTTTCCAGATACAACAATCAAAATTTGATTTGGAACTAATTATTTGATGCTTGGATCAAAGGGTTAAAAACCCAAATTCAACCGTAAACCTGGAAATCAAAATCAAAACCCTAAACAACTTAGATCTAGGATGCTGGAATTTACATGCTTGGATATCATCAAATCGAATTATTCTGATTAACACTTGGGTAAATCGCCCAAAAATTGGCCACCACCAAATTGTTGCTCCAGTGTTGTAATAAGTCCAACCTTTGTCGGAATCCAAACCAGAGGTTTTCGGTCATGTAATTCGAACTCAAATCGACAGATTCCAACTTGATGCATCCATCTATCGAACTTATTTCTCCGGTGAAGTTATTACTTGAAAGATTGGCCACCACCAAACTTATTCCTCGATCTCTATGTCCTGTGATTTGGTCCCTGAGATCGCCGGCGATGAATGATTTTAGCAATGGGTTTTTGGCCCCTGTGATTGTGACCACCACCTTCGTCCCTATGATTTAGTGACCCACCACCACCGTTAACTACACGAAGGTGGTGGTCCAGGCCCGTTCCTGAAATTTTTTGGGCCCTGGGAATATGTAAAATCAGATCCCTCCAAAAACATTCAATAGATATTTGTAACGCCACGATTTTTAAGGAAAGTATTATTTCAAGTTAGTACAAGAATTGTAGTTCAAGAGAAATAGAAGAAATAGTATTTGGGCTTGGATCCTAGATTTTATGGTCTTGTTGGATGAATGATTCAAATACGAGTTCAACGGTTCTTTCCGGAGCAAAATCGGAGTTAAAACGAAGAAGTTATGACCAAAACAGTGTTCGGGCAAGAAAAATGAAGAAAATCGGGCACCAGCGCTCCGCGCGGATGGATTAGTGCCACCATCAGCGCGGGACTCTGTCTCAGTGCTCCATGCGGATCGATCAGCTCCGTCATCCGCACGGAGCCACTGTGCGCAATAAAAAGGGGAAATCTGGCCCCAAACCCTATTTTTCACCCTAAACCTAATTCTTCTCCCCATTTCTCTCCCAAATCAACCCCCAACCTCCAAATCGAACCCTAGCTCATTTTTGGGGGTTTTTCTCCTAAAATCACATGATTCTTCATCATCTAGCAAACTTGGAGGTGAGAAACATAATCCTTCATCTTTATCTTCTTCATCAAGTTATCTAAGGTTTCATCCACCCTTGTTCTCCCTTTTGTAGATTTGGAGTTTGTGGTTTATTTTGGTGACCTAGAGGTGTGTTGGTAGTGGATTCAAGCTATTGGTTAAGGTAAGCTTCTATCTTCTTCATCTATGGAAATTAGGTTTTTTGGGTATAGATGAGATCTTCATGTAAAATGTTGGGGAACGATTCTATACGGTTTAAAATCTATGTTTATGAATGGAATTTTGTAGATCTAGGTTTTGGCTTTGAGGATTCAAGTTTCTCCAAGAAAAGCTCAAGTTGAGGTAAAATCTAGATTTAGCCTACATCTAGCGAGGTGAGTTCAAGTTGATTTGTGAAAACGTTGTACATGCCAAAATGTCCGTTTTAAAGTATTTACGTGTCTATCATGAAATTACTACTTGTTGAGTTATTTGGTGGATTTTGATCATTTGAGGTGTTTGGCTTTAAAAATCTTGTAAAAGCCCCCACATTTGGGATTTTTGAACATTTTGGTAGATAAATCATGTTGATATGTTTCATTGATGATTTTACATATATAAATGGAGTTCATTTGATGTAAATGTCACCTTTTGTGTATTTGATCTTATAAACCATTTAGAAATGCATATTATTGTGTTATGAGGCATTTTGGAAATATAAGGGTACGAGTTCATTTGGAAAATGGTCTGCCTCGACCAATGATAAGTTTTGAGTTAATCAAACTTTTGGTCGTTGGGTTTGCATAATCGTTGGTCAAACGTGTTTTAATGTTTACATTGGCTTTATTGGAGATTTAAGTAAATTGTTGAGCCTTTGACTCGGTTTTGATTAAGATGAGCCTTGAGGACATTTGTCTGGTTTAATAGCCCGTTGTGGATTTTTAAGTATGACGGCGTTTATTACGTGTCATTTGAGAGTTACATGTTTTGGGTGCTTTGGTCATTCAATTAGAGTCGTGTAATGTTAGACTGTGTTGCATTGGATCCATAGGCACGTAAGTCTATCTGTTTTGGAGGGCATGTGATGTTGGTTATAACTTTTGACCGTTGGGTCACTAGCAAGTAGGCAATAGAGGGCGCAAGCTTTTGAGGTGTAACTCGTCTAGATTGGATAGGCACCCTTGTCTGTAAGACCTTGAGGTGTAACTCGACGGAGTAAGCACTAGAGGCATAAGCGGTTTGAGGATTGTGATGTCTGTTATGGCATGGGAACTAGAACAGGGATAGGTGGTGAAATCCAATAACATCACGGGTGGCCCCATTCACGTGTTCTCGTCACCCAAGATGGAAACGGGACTCTCCCGTCAGTATTATAAATGCTAATGTCGTATCTTACTATTGTTGGATTTGTGTGGTCGACGATAAATGATGATCTTAATATTGGGTCCCCCCCGGCGTATATTAAGGTTTGAATGAAATACGTCATTCCCAACTTTTGGTATTTGGTTTCCTTCCATTTTATGGTTGCGTGAGTATTAGGCCTAGTGTCCATGTTTTTTCGGTGACGTGTCGTATTGGTGAGTTATTAACTATGATTTATGAGTTGAGTGTTTTACCCCACTCGTGCTTGGGTGCTTTGGGGATACAACGTTTTATCCACATTTCTTAAATTGGGAGTAAATCTTCGCTCTCGTTTCGAGTGAGTTTTGGGTTGCATCATTTTATAAAGAATGCTTTGTAATGAAGTGTTCACCTTCGAAAATGCATGATATTGGAAAAGAGTCGTCTCCGGGTTTAAAGTAAATCTCTTGAAAGGTTATGATTTTAAGTGGAGTTTGTTACTTTTATAAATATGTTCATTCGTGTAAAACTCTTGAACTCACTAGGCGTTAGCCTAACCTTTTTATTTGTCAGCATGTGCAACAGGTTTCGGTTGGGAATAGTTCTAGTAACTCTATGAAGAGGGGAGTGCTAGTTGTGTGCTGGAGGAGTGTATAGCTTGGTGAAGCCTTCCGCTTTTGTATTGGGAAGAGCAATTTGTAATTGGGTTAAGTTACACCCGACTCCGGTTTAGTCCTTGTATGTAAATGGAGTTTATAATTGTTGAGGTTAATAATAGAATTTTACCTTGAGGTATCTGAGTTTTGATTATTAGTAGGAAGTTTTGTTCCTCACTTGATGTTATATCGAAATTTTAAATTAATTACTTTTACCAAATTTTTAAGGGTGTTACAATATTTTCATTAGTAAAAAAACCGAATACAAGAAACGTTAATAATTCATGGAGGAAACAAATTTTAGGGTCAGGTTCAAGGGAAAATTTCAAAAAAACGAAAAACTGAGGAACACCCTGGTAGCCCTTCATTTGGGCAGTATGCACTTGTGCATAGAACTAATTTGTAACATGCACACGTGCATATGCACAAATGCATAATGCACACGTGCATAAAAATAAAAAAAACAACTTAATTTACTTGTATGCACAACAATACAAGTGGATATCGTCCAGATGAAGTGCTACCAGGGTGTTCCTTGGTTTTCCATTTTTTTGAGTTTTTTCCTTGAACCTCCTTAACAAATCTTATTCTTCTTTAGTATAGATAAGAGAGTACTTAAGATTTATGCACTCCTTATTAGGTAATTAGAAGCCAAGAGTATAATGTACTAAAAACAAGGATAGTTTTGAAGTCCTGCTATATAGATATGAGTTTTACCATCTATAATGGTTGGTAAATTTTTTAAAAGGTAAGATTTTTCTTAGTTTATAACAAGAAATAGTGTTATTTTGAAGAAAAGAAAAAGAGAACTTATGTAGAGGAAGTAATCGAGAGAATCATTGAGAGATCAAGGATAGAGAAGATTATCAAGGTTTTCTAGACATATAGACAAATAAGGATCATTAAGAATATGGAAGAAAAGTTGATTCATCAAGATCCAATAAGAATAAATAATGAATGAAACATATAATTTGCAAGCTTAATGAATTGTTGCTTGAGCACTTAAATATAATATTGTGGTGTGTAGTGGAATCCCAGTGAAAGATGAAAGTCAAACAATTGATGAAAATATTTGAATTTTTTTCCTTCTTTTATTGCTTCACTAATAGTCATTATAAGCAAAAATAGATAAAAATATCTAACAAAAACATATAGCAAGAGCAAGCGCATGAGCTTAAAGTTGTTATCCGTTGAATTGTTGAAACACAAAAACAATCAAGAAAATGTTTGATAGAGAGAGCAATATCCAATAACGTTGGACTTTGAAAAATCAAAGAGGCAAAAGCAATAGGATAATAACGAATGACCAATTATTATTTTTTATTTAGTTCTTCAATGTAATTAGTTAATATGTTTTTGGGTCCTTATTATCTACTAAGTTCTTTTTGTCTCTTATTATACGCTACAATTTTTTGGGGTCTCTATAATATATACTGACGAAAAAAATTTGGACCTCTAATATTTTTGGGCCCTGGGCATGCGCCCGTGCCACCCTCCCCCAGGGACGACCCTGTGGTGGTCTTATGGAGGCGATGGACATAGAACACAGTCAATTCCAGATGGAGGTCGTGGGTTTCATTCCTATGTTATGTATATATAGTTAATTACATAGTTGGTCCTGAAAATTTGATGATTTTTTACAAAATCAAGAAAAAACAAAAAGAGGATAAAAACAGGGTTGGGCGAAAATACCCCTGGCTCTAACGAAGTTTTTTAATGGAGTTAGTGGTTAGGTCCCATTTTCAAAGCAAAATTCAAACCTCAAGGACTACAATTTGACTTATTGAAATACATATCCCACTTTCAAAGAAATCACAAAACCTCATAGACCAAAAGTGTAATTCTCTCTTTATTTTAAAATAAAAATCCATTTAAATATTTTTATCTTATTCTTATCAATATTATTTTTATTTGAAAAACAAAAAAAATTGTTGAAATTTTTTAAACCAGCAGAAGTTAACAAAATTTTGTACAAGATGCAGAAAACACAACATTGGTTTATCAATTGTAACTACTAACTATACACAACATTGGTTCAATTTACTTACACCAATTATCTATATCTTTAACGGACATAAAATCTAGTCATTAAGGGGTCATTTACTCAAACACTTATCTGGTAAACGTTTATCGGTAAGAATCTACACTATTATTTAACTTATCGAGTAAGATTCTAGTCAATCAGAAACATCATCATGTGCAATAATTAATCCGGTAAGCGCTAACCGGATAAGAGTCGCCACCCTCACTTATCGGGTAAGACTCCCAGTCTTTGTCATGGCTCTTACCGGGTAAGATTCTACGTCATTACCATGTACATTTGGTAAGGTAATTGACCTAATAAACACTTACCAAGTAAGAGTTTAGTAAACGGCTCCTAAATGTTTTCATGTGTTAGTCATTTTTGGGAAATTTTACCCATTTTGTAACTTTTTGAAAAGTAATTTAAATGTTGTATGCACAATTGGTGTAAACAATTTGAAATTAGCATATGTTCGATATTGTTATGGTAATCGTTAAAGTTTGACGTATTGACACTTTATGTAATGTACTATTTTTATTATTTTCAAGTAACCAATATAACTAGACAGTAGAAACAATTAAATTACGATTAGAACATGAAAGGATGACAATATTAATTTTTTAAATTGTTATCGATAATTTCTATTAGGTAACTTAATAAAAATTAAATAACATGATGAAATTTATATTGATGATTGTAAAATTATAAAACCATAATTTTTCCGTACAAAGTAAGTTTTATTTATATTATCTGGTTGTGACGTTTGGAAAAGAAATATTTTCATAAATGTTATGTACGTATGAAATAGCTTTTATTGAAATGTGTCAATAAGCAGCAAGGTTGATGGGGCAGACGTACGGATATATGGTGGCACGAACACTTTTTCATGCCTCTGTCGTATAGGAAAAAAAATACATTTCTGGAAGGTGTTACTATAATATTTCATTGTGTGTTCCTATATTTTATAAAACTACATTTATGACAGTATTATAATCTAGCTACCTTGGTTTATAGAGCATAATTGAAGTCTTGCTTGCAACAGAGAGCAAGGTTTGAATCTCACTCGTATCAAAATATCTATATGTTGGCTTCCAATTGGGTTTCTTTCTTATAATTTCTATAAAAAAAAAGGTAAATTTGGACCAAGACATATATGGAAGTAATCAAACTCGGGTCTTTACCTTAGAAATACAAGCAACTAACCAATGGTCCAACATAATTTTGTTAAGAAAATTATATCGTTTTATTTTATGATCAAAGGACAACGTTTCAAAAAAATATATCTAGGTTCGCCTGTGACTAAGATGTCTTAAAATGAAATGGCATACCACAAAAGCCCAAATATTTTTAGGGGGTGTTTACTTGGGGATTAATGAGCTTAATGACAAAATCGGCTTATTCGCGCAGACGTTTGGAGTGTTTACTTGGGGCTTAATGGCTTATTCGCGCAGACAATTCGGGCTCATTCGCTAAGTAGGGGAAAGATGTGTTGTCCCAATTAAGACACATTTTTGACATTTCTACCCTTTAAAAAAACCCATCAGACATGCCCTAATCGCTTCCCTCCCACATTATAGCCTCCGTCATCGACTTCTCCATCAACCACGCCTCCCTCCCACGATCGTCTTCTTCATCGTCGGCGACCTTCCCATGATCGTCTTCTTCATCGTCGGCAACCACCTTCACAATCGTCTTCTTCATCTCCGGCGACCTTCCCAGGTATGTTATTTCTCACTTCTCATCGACGTCTTCTTCACGATCGTTTTTTTCATCCATGTATATTGTCACCCTTAACTTCTACTAATTCAAATATTGTTTTTTGTATATCGTTTTTCTTCATCCCTGTGTATCATTTTCTTCTGGAATGTTGTGGAATGTCGATTAACCTATTGATTCAAAGATTGTTTTTTGTTAATCTGAAATGTTGTGGAATGTCGATTAACCTGTTGATTCAAATATTGTTTTTTTGTTAATTTGGAATGTTGTGGAATGTCGATTAAAATTGTGATATCTTTATGTTTGATCCAGAACCAATATGGTAAACATTAGGTAGTCTAGAATGTCGATTAAAATTGTTAATCTGGAATGTTGTGGTTGATTATTATTGTATGTTCTACCTACTGTTGATATATTATTCAACCTAGATATATTTTGGTATGTATCTATGTATTTATGTGTTGTTGCTTGTTATCAATTTTGTTTTAGGAATGGAATAAACCGGTGAATCACAACAACAAAAGAGAATTAGGATAAGATGGAAAGATCACAATGTCGTGAAAACTTTCCTAGAGGCTTGTATTTTAGGGGTGGGTTTAAATGGAAACGAGGGTACTAGTTTGAAGGCACTTTCTTGGAAGAAAGTTGCTGAGACTTTAAAAACCACACACAATTTTGTGGTCGATCGAGAGCAAATGTTTAACCATTTTGATTATCTAAAAGGAAAGTATGGTGCTTGGTTGTGTAATAACCGCTTTTGTGTAAATAATGGAAGTTGGTGGTGTAGAAGTCTAAAGACTGAAGTGAGAGGTGGCTAGTTGTAAAAGTGAGAAAAAGGGGTTAAAACCCTACATCTTTATTCTCCTTAATTGTTTTGGTGGGTGGCGGCTAGGAGATGAACCAAAGAAGGAAGTTTGAAGGTGGATTCAAGTTTCGGAGAAATTGAAGGAGAAGAATAGCTTTGAAGGGATTGTTGCTAATTGTTATTCAAAGGTAATCTTCATCCTCATTTCTAATATATTCCTTCCTTGGGTAGTTGTGTTGAAAGTTAGGATTTGTTGGGGGAAGCAATCATCTTATGGTTCATGCTTTTGGATTGATCTATAAGTGTTGTTTGGGTTGATTTTGGGAAGGAATTAATCCTTCAAATCCCGATAAGAAAGGGTGGTATGGGATTCATTCGAGAAGGGTCGCCCTTCGTTTTCGTCCCAAAAACTCTTCGTCCCAAAACCCTTTGACTACGTAGACTAGGGTTGGGCGTTGTAGCCGGGAGGAACCGAGAAGCCTCCATCAGGGGTAACCCGGGGAGGCACAGTACTGGGGGTGACCCGGGAAGCCTTCCACTCGGGGGCGATCCAGGGGTTACTTGGTCCCGGGAGATGGGATACCCGGGCGTACCCGGGAGACGGGGGATCCCAGGAAAGTGATAAACACGGGAGTCGGGTTCTTTGGAGCCGGGAGTCGGTTGGTGGGGGAGGAGCCGGGAGTCGGGTTGTTTCGGAGCCGGGATTCGGCTGGTAGGGGGAGGAACCGGGAGTCGGGTAGGTTAGGGCCCGGGAGTCGGGCGGGAGTAAGGGAGACTTCGCGGAAATCCAGGTGAATTTTCTAACCAGATTCTTATCGAGATTATTGCATTAATTTTATGCATGTGAGTTTTTGTTAAATGCGAGATACGATGTAATGATTATAAAATGTTAAAATGTATGCTTACATTGTCGCTAGCGAGTTATGGCCAAAGTCAGAGGGTGTGTCCTGCCTGTACTCATACCGGGGGGGGGGGGTCCCGTATGTGCCACTGGGGGTGTGTCCCAAAATGAGGCAGTATGAATCAGACACGCTGTCACCTTCGCGTGATGGTAGTGTGTGCCGGAAGTGTGTTTTGTAAGATGATGTTTCTTTTAAATCTGAATTGGTTTATTTTATTGTAAAATCCTTTGCATGGCTTGGCGTGAACTGTTATTAGAGGAAACTCACTAGACCTTTCGGTTTAACCCTCGCTCTTCCAAAACTAAAAACCTTTTCAGGGAAGTACCAAGCAGAGGGTTCGGGTAGGGGTAAAGAGAAGGTGTGGGCGAGGAGCATGGCGTAGGAGAAGTCGGTTCTCTAGATCCCATACTTAGTTTATCTTCACTTTAATCTCAGTTGTGTAATAGGTTGTTTTCCGCAAATCTTGTTATTTGAAATGTTGATTTGGGACCCTTTTGGCATGAAATTTATATGAAAGTTGGTTATGCTTGTTTTTGAAAGTTTGGGTTGTTACAATTGGTATCAGAGCCATAGTTTAAGGGATTTAGGTGACCGGATGGGCCTAAACTTAAACTATGGGTTAGAGGGACACAATTGAGATATAGAGGCCATTAAGGTAGAGTTTAATCATCGAAAATCGTAACAATGGTAGTGAGGACTCTCATGTAAGGTAAGTTCAGAATTGCATCTGGCCAATGCCATTATGAATTTACAAGTGCATGAGCATACTCGATTGCTACTTTTGAAATGGTCGATGGGTTTAGTTATGGGTAGTGAGTTTTATCATCGAAATGATAGCGTGGGTTCTGGGTGTCGTGTGAGCTCGTTTATGGTTTGAAGGTTAACACCTTTGGGGTGAGCAGTATGCGGGATGTGGATAAATCTACTTGAGGAAGAACTTCTTGGGTCCAATAAAGGGAAGAATAACTGATTGGAGGTGAGCTCCCAATTTCTATTGAGTCTCCATTATGGTAGTGTGTTATGTCGGTCAAATGGGGATATTGAGAGCTACAACACAAGTATCGAGTAGTAGAGGTGAGCCCTTTTGTCTATTTAGTTGATGGAAGGGTGATTGAGGAATGATAACAGTGTTGTAAAGTAATTTGGAGTAAGGATTTAATGATAAGGACGCTGTTGTTGATTAGCTTATTTGGGTCAAGTGAGGTCGCATGTTTTGCAAACCAGTAGTTATGGTGGTAGCAATATAGTTTGTCATCAAGCATGTTGGGAAGCATTAGTGCTGAAGACTGTGCAGGTGTGAGGGGTCTGACTGGTTGGCCAGAGGTAAGGAGTCTATGATTAATTGTTGTGAGTGTAAGTGGTCGACCTCACGAGAGTGAATAGCCTTCAATGTAAAAGTAATATCATGCATTGTGTTTTTGAACAAGTTGTTTGAGTCTTTTATGTTAGATATATTTGTGTGTGTGCGCTTTACGAGTCATTCGTTTTGAAAATGAGATGACACGTGTGAACAAGTGTTTGGATTGAAAAGGGGCAAGTTTATCGTGTTGTGTGTTAAATTTTGAACTTGGTAATTGGTGAATTATTTCACATCTTAAATAAATGAGTCGACTTTTGTGGAAATTATAATAGCATTTGATCGCATGGTTTTATAAGTGAGATTGGTACAGACATGTTCATCGTACCAATGGGGGAAGAGTCGACTGACTCGCTCAGTATAAGAAATTTTGCCATAATTTCATAAATCGCATGAGTAAAGTTTCATTGAAAATATTTTTCAATTGTGCCAACAATGATTTTGGTGGGATAAGACTTATTTCATCATGGAGTTGAGTGTGAACGATTTTTGAGAATGTTGTGCACAACTTTTCAATTATGTCGGTGTAGCATCGTGTACACTCAAGTTTGTTTCATAATGTGGCACCTATTAAATTTTCATATGTGTCAATGGTTTTAAACTATTGTGTTGTCATGCATGAAGGCTAAGAACTCTCTAGGTCATGAAAAATGTTGCAACCGAGGGCGAGGAAAGGTTTTGAGAGTGGAAGTGGGGCGTTCGAGCTGTTGATGGTCGATTTGTAATCTTAGTGTTCTCTTTTGGGAAGGGCAGAGAATGACAGAAACCATGGTCTTTAACGGTAGGAGGGTTCGTATTATAGTAGCATACACTCTCGTCGGGTAACTTGAGATGTGGTTGTCGGCGGGTGGTTATGTCTGGGGTAGAGTTCGAAGTCTGCAAGATACCTCTTATAACAACATGTTGAGAAGTTGTGTTGTGGTACTCTGATGAAAGGTTATCAGAGGCAAGCCGGAGTTTTGAGGTGGTCTTGTAATTAGACTGCATATCATGTGAATCTTGTGTCTCCAATATGTATGGTCGGTGGGGCACAAAAATTAGTTATGGTGTGTTGGAGGAAGTAGGATCTTTGGGAATCCTTGTTGGATGGAGATGTTGTTGAAGGATCACCATGTCGACTGTCGATGTTGAGGTCAACGATTACTTGTTAAGGTCGTTGGCAGGGCACTGAAAATTTATGAAACGACTATGGTTATGTGTTGAGTTCTGCGTGGAAGTAAGAGGGTTGTTTGGGAGATGTGTGTGCATGAAATACTACTGGGCCACCTTGTGTGGGCATATCGGAAATGAAAGATCGTTGGTTGGACAAGTGAATTTGATTTTATGGTTTATTCAGATTCGAGGAAGACCAAGTTGTGAAATATCTGTACGTCGAATATTAGTGCTATGGTTAGCAGGAAGGGAGGGTGGTATCTAGTATGTGTACATATTATCATGGAGATCTTGACTGTAGTGTGAAGATGAGAGGTGGTAATGGTTGTGTGGAGGAGTCAATGATATTTATGCCAAAGTAGGGGTGCAAGTCTTTGATTGGTAAATAGTTTCTTGAGAATAATTAATGGACTCGTGTTGTTGTCCTGGAATGAGCATAGATGAGAATCCTTGCTCGGAGATTTATAACAAGCTTTTCATAAGTGGCGAGTGTGTATTATTGAGAGGTATGGTTGTTGGTTGGTATGGTGGTATTGGTAATTTAAGAATAAAATGTTGGAGTGATAGTTGGTGGTTACCTATAAAAAGGACCGTGTGGTCTTGGGTTGCGATGAGTTGGTGGGTGAATTTATCCCATTCCACTAAGATATTGATGGAAATGTCGAATTGATTAAATTATTGATGTTTTGGAAGTAGTTACGATAATCCGTGGGAATGTCAAAATATCCTCTAGGTGTGAAGGAATTCTAGCGGATAGGACAACCCTGTAACACTCTATAATCTTGAATTAAAAAAATTTTGAAATTTCGGAAATATGACGTCTAAAATGCGAAGGTCCAAATAACCTGTAAATATAAATTTTCAAAAGGACAATTCCCAACATTTCATGACATCTAAAAATCCAATGAAGTCAGGATGGTTTGCACCAAAAGTAGTTGCAAGAATGAGAGACATAACAAATTACAACAACCTACTTAATCTAGAATAAATTATAACTAGATTAGATTGGGTGTTGCTAAATCCACCAAAAATCTCTCTTCACACGGATACCCAAAAGACCGGCACTTCAAGATCTCCTACGTGCCCGGTTGACCATCCTGACAACCTACTTCTCACCACAAGTGGAATCTGTGAGAAACAACAACCACAATAAGTGTTAGGACGAAGCCTAGTGAGGTCTCAAAGAATAAATAAATCACAACATTATAATATAAAGCAAGTATTCGTGTTACTGAACTCCTTCGTTTCACAATTATTGATTCCACCGCAACCGTGTTCTCAAACCTGAACATAACTATACAAGTAATAACACTTGAAAATATGGGGGAGTCCCGTTTCCATTGGGGTGACATGTACACGGGAGTGGAGTCACCCCTGATGTTAATGGATTACACCTCATGTCCCGGTCCTAGTTCCCATGCCATCGCGACATCACAACCTCAAACCATAATTACTGCCTTTATTGCCTACTTCATCGAGTTACACCTCAAGGACTTTTGGGACATTATTGCCTATCCATTTCTAGACGAGTTACACCTCAAGGGTCCGCGACCCCCCTATTGCCTACTCGCTAGTAAATCAAACTGACTCACGATAGTAAGTCCAACAAGATAAAAATCCACATCCTCGTGCACAAAGAAATGGAGGCCCACATTCTTATCAGGTGATCATGTATTGCATTCTTATCAGATGATCATATATGATTACAACGAGATGTTCTAACATGTTCATCAAAGAGGTCAACGTATTTTTCTATAAAAAGTACGACAAGCATATTTTTCTTTGAATATTTTCATAGGGATTTACACTTATTCTTATCAGGTGCACATGAAACTCTAGACGACTAGGTCAAACCCAAGAGATCGAACCTCTTCATAAATTTTCTACCTACACTTCTTAAAACAAGTTAAAGGTATATTAAATGAGCACATAAAAACATATAAAGTAGTTTGTAAGAGAAACTTTCATTATAGGGTTTACGAGTGAAAACCCTAGATGGTTGGTTCAACTCTAAAGAAATATAAGAACTTGTAGGTGAAAGTTAAAGTAACCAATAAATGATTATATATAAGCATGTAAGGGAATGAGAACTCACAAATTAGGGTTTCGTAGAGAGAGAGGAACCCTAGGTAGTTGAGTAGGTTGGAAGAGAACTTGACTTTTCTTGAGTCTTTAATGGTGAGGTAGCAAACACTAGGTCCCAACAATCTTCCTTGATCTCTTAAATGCTAGTAATCAAGAACATTAAATGAAGTGGAAGAAGAGAAGAGAAGAGAAGAGAGAAATCGTCTTAGAGAGAGAGAGAAATCTGCAGTGAAAATAAGGAAGAGGAGTGTCCCAAGTTTAACCCCTTATCGCTTATAACATCAGACGTCGGCCTCCTATGGGCGACTTTGCCCCGGGCATTGTCGCACCCCGCGGCCACCCTACTGGAGAAACCACCTCGTCGACCATCCCTTAGAGACTTTGCCCCGACGACTTTGCCCCGGGCATTGTCGCCGGGCATTGTTGCATGCCTCCCTCATGCTGTTGTTAGCCCGCCGTGAAACATCTAAAATCCAACACTCGGCGGCTAACAGTTCTCCTATGATGCCAAGGTCATTTTGGTGAAGATTGGTAGGAGTCTAAACACATGCACAAGTGCATGTTGTAGCCACATGGTCAAAACTCTATCCTTAAGAACTCAAAGATCAAACACAAAGATACATGTAAACATATATATATATATATATATATATTTAACTAGTTTAGTAAACTTGAACACCCAAACTTAGATCATTAGTTTAAGTGTTAAAATGTATGGGATACGACTAACCGACCCTAGACAGAATAAGCTAGACAAACCGCTACCTAGCGGGACGATTATACAACAGAAGTTAAGGAAAAAATACTCGAAGATTTTCGGGGTGTTACAATCCTCGCCTACTAGGAATAGATTTTGTCCCCGAAATCCCACTTTACCCAAAAAGATGAGGATACCGAATCTTCATATCCTCCTCCGCTTCCCATGTCACGTTCGCGCCTCGATGATGTTTCCATTGAACCTTCACCATCACAACCTCTTTATGGAGGAGCCTTTTCGTTTCCTTCTCTAGGATGGCCTCCGGTTCTTCAACGCATCGACCGTTATCCACGCGAATTTCGGATAGTGGTATGACATTTTCTTTTTCCGCTAAACACTTCCGTAGGTAGCAAATATGAAATGTAGGGTGAATTCCACTCATCTCGGGTGGTAAATCAAGCTTGTAGTCTTGAAGTCCCACACGTTCAATGATAGAAAAAGGCCCGAGGAAACGAGGACTAAGATTTCCTTGCTTTCTGAACCTTATAATCCCTTTCCAAGGCGACACTTTCAAAATGACTCGGTCGCCCACTTGGAATTCCATCGGCCGTCGTTTTTTGTCCATGTAACTCTTTTGGCGATGTTGAGCCGCCTTCAAACGCTCTCGTATCCCCTTGACCTTGTCCGCCGTTTCTTGAACTACTTCCGGTCCGGCGAATTGCTTCTCGCCCGCTTCAAGCCAACACGTTGACGTCCTACATTTCCGTCCATACAAAGCCTCGAACAGTGCCATACCCAAACTTGAATGGTAACTATTATTATAAGCAAACTCCACCAATGGGAGGTGAGAGTCCCAATTTCCTCCAAAGTCAATAACACATGAACGCAACATATCTTCTAACGTTTGAATTGTCCTCTCGCTTTGTCCATCCATTTGAATATGGTATGTTGTGCTCAACTTCACCTTTGTCCCAATTCTCTTTGAAACGCACCCCAGAAATGGGAAGTGAAACGACTGTCCCGATCCGACACAACGGACAAGGGTACTCCATGCCTCGAGACTACTTCATTAATGTAGAGTCTTGCTAACTTGTCCATTGGTAACGTCTCTCTCATGGCCAAGAAGTGCGCGTTTTTCGTCAATCGATCCACTACTACCCAAATGGTGTCGTGGCCCTTTAACGTCCTTGGCAGCTTTGTCACGAAATCCATTGTGATGTGATCGCACTTCCCCTCTAGTATTTCCAAGGATTGCAAACTCCCATATGGTCGTTGGTGCTCGGCCTTTACCAACGAACAAGTAAGGCATTTCTCCACGTAGCTCGCTACATCGAGTTTCATCACTGGCCACCAATAACTCAATTTCAGATCCCTATACATTTTCGTGCTCCCGGGGTGAATAAAATATCTTGACTTATGCGCCTCTTCCAATATCAGCTTTCGACATCCTCCCAACTTAGGTACCCAAAATCGTCCTTGGAAGAGTTTCAACCCCCTTTTATCTTCCGTCAAGTATAGGTGTTGTTTCGTCATCAATTCGTCTCTAAGATTCGCTTCGAGAATTGCTTCAGCTTGAGAGGCCTTTATCATATACACAAGGTTTGAGATGATCTCAATCCTTGCTAGAGAGGTTTTCACCACTACCCTGGAATCCTTCCGGCTTAGTGCGTCCGCCACAACATTAGCCTTGCCCGGGTGATATTGGAGCTCGCAGTCGTAGTCCTTCAACAACTCTAGCCACCTTCTTTGCCGCATGTTCAACTCTTTCTGATCGAATACGTACTTCAAACTTTTGTGGTCGGTGTAGAGGGTGCACTTGGTGCCGTATAAGTAGTGCCACCATAACCTTAAAGCAGACACGACCGCCGCCAATTCAAGGTCGTGCGTTGGATAGTTTTTCTCGTGCTCCTTCAACTGCCTTGATGCGTACGCTATCACCTTACCTATTTTCATGAGGACGCAACCCAATCCCATCTTGGATGCATTGCTGTAAACGACATAGTCTTCCGTTCCCTCGGGAAGAGACAAGATTGGAGCTTCACATAACTTTCGTTGCAAGGTACGGAAAACTTTCTCTTGAGTCTCAGTCCAAGCAAACTTTACATTCTTTCGGGTCAATTCGGTCAATGATGAGGCGATCTTGGAAAAATCTTGAATGAACCTCCGGTAATAACCGGCGAGTCCCAAGAAGCTTCGGATCTCGGTTGGGCTTTTCGGAGGCTCCCAGTTCATCATTGCCTCGATCTTCGCGGGGTCTACTTTCACTCCTTCATGGGTCACCACATGGACGATGAATTGGACTTCCCGCAACCAAAATTTGCACTTGGAGAATTTAGCATAGAGCTTCTCCTTCCTAAGCACCTCCAAGACCTCTCTCAAATGTTTCTCATGCTCCTCTTCATTCTTGGAGTACACCAAAATGTTGTCGATGAACACTATGACCGACCGGTCCAAAAATGGTCGGCACACCCGGTTCATCAAGTCCATAAATATTGTCGGCACATTCGTTAATCCAAAAGGCATAACTAGGAACTCGTGGTGGCCATACCGAGTTCTAAATGTCGTATTAGGTACGTCTTCTTCTCGAACTCTCACCTGGTGGTAACCCGATCGTAGGTCAATCTTGGAGAAACACCCGACCCCTTGTAGTTGATCAAATAAATCGTCTATTCGGGGTAGCGGATATTTATTCTTGATGGTTACTTTGTTCAATTCACGGTAATCGATGCACATACGCATCGACCCGTCCTTCTTCTTCACAAAGAGTACTGGAGCTCCCCATGGAGACGAGCACGACCTCACAAATCCCTTCTCTAGTAACTCTTGGAGTTGGATCATCATCTCCTACATTTCGGTTGGCGCAAGACGATATGGTGCACGAGCTATTGGTGTCTCTCCCGAAATCAAATCAATTCGAAATTCCACTTGACGGTCGGGTGGCAAGCCCAGTAGATCATCTGGAAACACGTCTCGGAATTCGTTGACGACCTTCACGTCATCTACCTTCTTCTTCTCTGCCTTGGCATCCAAAACGAATGCGAGATACGCAGGATACTTCTTCGTCAGATACTTCCTTGCTTTGATGGATGAGATGATGGCCACCTCGCCTTTTCGCTTTTCTCCATATACAACGATCAAGTTACCATCTTTAATGGGAATCCGTATTAGTTTCTTGGAGCACAAGATTTCTGCTTGATGTCACACCAACCAGTCTATCCCGATCACCGCATCAAAACTCCCGATGGACATAGGAAGTAAATCCACCATAAAAGTCTCGCCACTGATTTCAAGTCGACAGTCTCTTAGGACATCCCTCAGAACCACCCGTTCCCCGTTAGCTACTTCTATGACTAAGGCATCCTCTAGGGCACTAACCGGCAAGTTCAAAGGTTTGCAAAACACAACGGATACAAAAGAGAAGTTTGCACCAGAATTAAACAATACTCTAGTAGGAGTGGAGTTGAGTAAAAACGTACCCGACACCACGTCGGCGGTTTCCTTCGCCTCCTCTTTTGTCATTTGGAAAGCGCTTCCTTGAGCCTTGGGAATGGCTTCTCTCTTCGGTTGACTTCCCGAACTTCCTCCTCTCGCCGCACCCCTAAGCTTGGGGCATTCCCTTCTAACGTGACCGATTTCCTTGCACTCGAAACAAATTGTCCCCCGAATTGGGCACTCGGAACTGACATGACCCGGTTGGCCGCACTTGAAACATGAGACCGGGTTAGGGTTGGGGTTGGAGTTGGTCCTGCAAAACCCGAAGTGCTTGCTCTTGCATTTGGAGCACCACTTTGCATCACGACGGTTACCGAAGCTCTTACTTATCGGTTGAAACCTCGGCTTCTTGTACGAGTTTGATGGGCTTTCCCACCTTCTCTTCTCGCCAGTCCTTGCTTTCTCTTCTTTGTCTCTAGCATACAGTCTCTCCATAACCTTGGCCTCTTCAATCGTTTCGCGGAGGTTTGTAGCTTTGGAGTTGCGGACCATCGCTAGCATGTCCACGGGCAAACCCTTCAAATACGCCTTCACCTTCTCTCTTTCAGTTGGGGCCACATGCCCCACTAATTCAAGTTTCTCCATAAACAGGCGGGTGTACTCTTTCACAGACAAGTCTCCCTTCTTGATCGACCGAAATTCTTCTTCTATTAAGTCTAGCTCTTCCTCATTACAATACTCTTCGAGAATCTTCTTTTTGAACTCGGCACATGCCAAGTTGGCCAACACGGAATCCTCAAGGGTTGAGGTGAAGACATTCCACCATGTCAAGGTCGTGCCTTGAAGCAGTTGAGACCCATACTTCACCTTTTGGCGCTCCCCACAGTCACTAGATCTAAAAGCTTGCTCAATCTCCTTGAGCCAACTCATACACTTCGCGGGCTCGTTGGACCCGGCGAATTCCGGTGGTTTACAGCATAGAAAGGACTTGTAAGAACACCCCCTTTCCGGTTGCCTTGTTTCCAAGGTCGCTAATCCAATAGTGCGGTTCTCGTCTCCGGTACCCCCGGAGCCCGCAATGACAACATTCTCCTCAATTGTCTCGTGTCGACGGTGATTCACCTCTCGATCCTCTAGTAGTTTCATAAACAACTCCTACTGCTTTGCCATGGTCTCATTCATGGCTCTCATCATGTCCATCATTTGTGTCTGAGGGGTTACCTCAGTCAAGATTGGCTCGGTAGCGACAATGTTGGTCCTCGGAATTTGTTCCACTCTCCTTACAAGCATAGGTGGAATTGGAGGCTCCACCGTTACAGTTGCATTTGGCCTATCGGCCGAGGATTCGTTCACCGCATGACCCTCTGGAGATGATTGAAGATGACTCCGAGTGTTTACCATTTTCGTCTGTCATCGATTTCAAAGGAGGGTGAGAGATGGGCTACACAAGATTACACACAAGAAACGTACTAACATAGTTCATTGATCATCATAATCATAGTAATTCAATCATACTCACATAGAAGTACATTCATAATAGCAGTAGCTAATTGAAATTATGAACGTACACTACATAAAGATTCTCGTTACCACTTTCATAATTCTTAACGAAATAGTTTCCGTTGACTCTAAGATAGTCCCATCTTAGAAGTTCTACCCAATCCTCACACTTTATGACCTAATAATCTCAGCTTAAGTCTAGGCATCGAGGTTTTATACCTAGTTCACTTAAACTAAAGCTCTGATACCAACTTGTAACACTCTATAATCTTGAATAATTTTTTTTTTGAAATTTCGACAATATAACGTCTAAAATCCGAAGGTTCAAATAACCTGTAAATATACATTTTCAAAAGGACAATTCCCAACATTTCATGACATCTAAAAATCCAATGAAGTCAGGATCGTTTGCACCAAAAGTAGTTGCAAGAATAAGAGACATCACAAATTACAACAACCTACTTAATCTAGAATAAATTATAACTAGATTAGCTTGGGTATTGCTAAATCCACCAAAAATCACTCTTCACACGAATACCCAAAAGAACGGCACTTTAAGATCTCCTACGTGCCCGGTTGACCAGCCTGACAACCTACTTCTCACCACGAGTGGAATCTGTGAGAAACAACAACCACAACAAGTGTTAGGACGAAGCCTAGTGAGGTCTCAAAGAATAAATAAATCACAACATAATAATATAAAACAAGTATTCGTGTTACCGAACTCCTTCGTTTCACAATTATTGATTCCACCGCAACCGTGTTCTCAAACCTGAACATAACTATACAAGTAATAACACTTGAAAATATGGGGGAGTCTCGTTTCCATTGGGGTGACATGTACACGGGAGTGGAGTCACCCCTGATGTTAATGGATTACACCTCATGTCCCGGTCCTAGTTCCCATGCCATCGCGACATCACAACCTCAAACCATAATTACTGCCTTTATTGCCTACTTCATCGAGTTACACCTCAAGGACTTTTGGGACATTATTGCCTATCCATTTCTAGACGAGTTACACCTCAAGGGTCCGCGACCCCCTATTGCCTACTCGCTAGTAAATCAAACTGACTCACGATAGTGAGTCCAACAAGATAAAAATCCACATCCTCGTGCACAAAGAAATGGAGGCCCACATTCTTATCAGGTGATCATGTATTGCATTCTTATCAGATGATCATATATGATTACAACGAGATGTTCTAACATGTTCATCAAAGAGTTCAACGTATTTTTCTATAAAAAGTACGACAAGCATATTTTTCTTTGAATATTTTCATAGGGATTTACACTTATTCTTATCAGGTGCACATGAAACTCTAGACGACTAGGTCAAACGCAAGAGATCAAACCTCTTCATAAATTTTCTACCTACACTTCTTAAAACAAGTTATAGGTATATTAAATGAGCACATAAAAACATATAAAGTAGTTTGTAAGAGAAACTTTCATTATAGGGTTTACGAGTGAAAACCCTAGATGGTTGGTTCAACTCTAAAGAAACATAAGAACTTGTAGGTGAAAGTTAAAGTAACCAATAAATGATTATATATAAGCATGTAAGGGAATGAGAACTCACAAATTAGGGTTTCGTAGAGAGAGAGGAACCCTAGGTAGTTGAGTAGGTTGGAAGAGAACTTGACTTTTCTTGAGTCTTTAATGGTGAGGTAGCAAACACTAGGTCCCAACAATCTTCCTTGATCTCTTAAATGCTAGTAATCAAGAACATTAAATGAAGTGGAAGAAGAGAAGAGAAGAGAAGAGAGAAATCGTCCTAGAGAGAGAGAGAAATCTGCAGTGAAAATAAGGAAGAGGAGTGTCCCAAATTTAACCCCTTATCGCTTATAACATCAGACGTCGGCCTCCTATGGGCGACTTTGCCCCTTATCGCATATATAAAAGCGTTGTAATGGGTTTAGAGGACACTTTTGGGCATCTTAACAAGTTTTTAGGATATTTTAAAAACAAAACGTCGTATTAGATATTTTATAAGACATTTTTTAGAAGTGTCCTATAAACATATATGTTTTAAAGAAAAATTGTTTTTATAAGACATTTTTTCGAATAATGTCCCATAAAATAGTTAATACAACGTTTTGTTTTAAAATGTCTTAAAAGACTTGTTAAGACACCATAAAACATCCTATAAACCTATTGCACCACTTTTAGATAGATTTATCAAACTTAAAATTTAAGATATTTCATAATCATAATATTTAATGTTTGTATTAGATATATAACTAATATTTTATAACTCTAGATTTTGTATATAGGTTGTTTTAGTAGGTATGAAAAGGTCATTTAGAAGAAATGAAATTGTGGGTTCTCATATTTTAAAACCAAAAGTGAAGGGGCCAAATTTCATTTGTGTGTAAAGTTTAAAATGATATTCATAATATTATATATATTTATACTAACACCACAAAATAGTGGGGAGGCCATGGCCCTCCATAGTCCCTTAAGGGGTCCGCCACTGACAGTAAAGAAAATAAAGGAAATTATAGAGGAAAAGTATAATCCAACGGCTGGAAATTTTGAATCAACGACATGGATAAAAGCGGTCCCGAAGAAGGTTAGCATTTTTGTGTGGAGAGCAAAGTTGGGTCGATTACCTTCGCGTTCGGTGTTGGACAAATTGGGGGTCGATTTGGACTCTATCCTTTGCCCAAGGTGTGGTAAAGAGTTAGAATCCATTGAACACTCGCTTATCAATTGTGACGAGGTTAAGAGCCTATGGAAACTAGTAGGAAGATGGTGGAAGATTGATTTAGATTCGGTAAATTCCGTGAATGATGTGATAGGTGTGGGGGCTCAATTGGGTGTTAATGGTAAAGGACCGAGAAGATGGTTGGCGGTGTGTTGGAGTTTTTTATACTTAGTGTGGGTGAATCGGAATAAAGTGGTGTTTGAAAAGTTTAGAGGCTCCATTTTGAATTTATTTTTTGAGTTTCAATTAAAAGCCTTCGAATGGGTCTCAAGAAGGGATAAAGAGCTAGCACTAGAATGGACAAGGTGGCTTGCGGAACCTTACGGGATCGAAGGTTGAGATCGTGGAAAAGGCTGCTAAAGGGGCTGTTTCGGGATGGTCGATGCTGGAGGAAGTTCGGAAAATTATCATCGATACCGGTTGGGGTTAGTTTGGGACTGCTGTTGGAGGCTGAATCGGACATCTCCGGATAATTTTGCCACTGTGTTGAGGGGATGGAACGAAGATTCAAGACTAGTTCGGGGTTTGGCGGATGTTCCCCCCAGTTAGGTGTCGGATTATGCTGCTCGACGAGTTGTAATAGTCTAGCCTCGGTCCCCAGGATTTTTGCAGATTTCATGGTTTGTTCGGGTTGTGGTTCGGTGTGACCGACTAGCAGCAGGTATCATGCAGTGGGTTACGGTCGAAGTCGTTGGTGTGGAGTTTGCCTCTCGCAAACCTTCTTTGACCAGCGTTGTATTATGTTTTCTATATTGTTTTGTTTGTTTGTGTTGTTTTTTTGCTTGGTTAGTATGTTTGTTTTTCTATGTTGGAAGCCTTCAGTTGGTATGTTCTGGTTGGATCCTTTTTGGTGGTAATAAAGAAATGATGTTGTTCAAAAAAAAAAGTAAAAGAGAAAAATGTATGCGTCCAAGAATAAATACAAACGTTGTTGCTACCGAATGTTTTCACAAAACAAGACTAAAAGAGAAAAGAACAAAGAAAATAGATAAGAATATTTCCCAGAAATAAAAAGTGTTATAAATAAAGGTGTAGCCGTTTGTTTTTTAAGAGGTCTAATGTCTGAAGTCTTATTTTAGTTATGATTAATAAGAGGTGGTGTATAAAAAGGTCTTAATGATTCAGACTTAAGAGTCATTAAGAGTTTTTTTTTTTAAAAACAAACAACTATTTTAATATACTTAATCAGATAAAAATAGATGAAAAAACAATAAAAATAAACAAAGAAGATTGAACAATAAAATGAATAATTTTGTAAAAAAGAAAAGAGCATGATTTGGGTTTAATGGGTCTAAAATTAAATCCAAATATTCAATCACCTGCGTCACGAATCATCAAATATGTGTCATAGTTCTCTCGCTTTTAGTGGACTCTTTTCTGAAATTTATGTTGAAATTAATGTTTGCTTGAATGTTTATAATTAGGGAGGTTGAAATAATAAAAGTAAAAAGATTAACAGCGTGTGAGTAAATTATTTATATTTGAATTATTGTTAAAAGGAAATGTGGGTTCATATTAGGGGTGTTTAAAAAAACCCATCAATCCAATCAACCCGGTTAACCTGACCCGAAAAACCCAAAAACATTCAATTCGGGGTAGGGGTGCTTACGGGTTGAAGACACTTGAACAAATCAATCCAACCCAAACCGTACGGGTCGGTTTGGGTTGATCGGGTTGGTTGGGTTGAAACTTTAATACATTATTTTACAATTTAACTAAGTGATTTTGTTTAAAAACTATAATCAAAATGGAAATATAAAAATAAGGCTAATAAGAGAAGAGAAGAAGAAGAGCATATTTTGCCTCTTGATTCTATCGATGTTGAAGTTTTTTGAAGTCTTTAAGATTAGATTTATCCGATTTTATTTGGTGTGGTCTCGTAAAAACAGATCTAAATTACGGCTATGATAGGAAGACTTAAGAATTGATAGAAAAAAAAAACGATAAAAGTCTAAAACCACAAAAAATAAAAAAAGTACACTTACAAGTTTTGGTCAGGTTGACGGGTTGGTCGGGTTACTTTGGGCCCAACCCGTTTCCAACCCAATAGATGCGGTTTGGACAAAATTTGTATCGATGATGTATTGGGTTATCTCGGTTTGATTTTTTTGCGTTTTTTCAAGTTGGGTCTATCGGGTTGGTCGGAAATTTGAGCACCCCTAATTTTGGGTAACCCAATAAATAGTTGATATAAAATTAGGTCAAACCGCATCTATTGGGTTGGAATTGGATCTAGGTAAGTTGAACCCAACCCAAGCCGATGAACCCGATGTTTTTCTATACTATGAATTTAATATGATTGTTAAGTCATTGATTAATATATGTACATTAGATATTAGACTACCCCGTAATTAGCTATATTCAAAATTATATTACAATTTCAACCGTAATTTTACTTTTACATGAACTTTCAAAAAAAAAATTGAGTTTGTTAGCCTTTTCTATATGTTCTCATTTTGATTTTAATTCGTTTTAACATAAATGTTTAGCTAAACTTTAAAATAATGTACTAAAAGTTTCAACCCGCAACCCAATCCACACAGTTTAAGTTGTGTTGTAGCTTTGCTTGGGTTGGGTTGTTTGAGATTTTCAAACCACAAACATTAGGTTGTGTTGTTCAAATGCCTTCAATCCGGCCCACTCAACCCATGTGCAATTCTAGTTCACATATGCATTTTTATATGTAAATAATTACTAAAATTATAGGTAGCTAAGCAAATATGGGTTCACGTATGCATTTTTTAAATGTTTTTTTTATCGGATTTACCAATGATTCACATATGAATCATTTATTCGCACGTTTTCTAACCTTTTTACCCTTCTCAATAAAAGTTTCTCCTATTTATCATTTATTATAAGATCTGATATACTAAATTAAATCATACCAACAATTCATTACATGACGTAGTTTTGGAATCGGAGGTTGTTAGGATGATCATGATTCAAGTAGCAGTTCACCAACTTATGACGAGGTTGGACGCTTTCCCCCTTTTCAATTCATAAATAATTTCACAATAATTAATAGAGTAAATTATATGTTTGTTTTTGTAGTCAGGAGTTTTTAACGGTCTTTGTCTCTTGTTTTGAAAATTCAACGGAACATGTTTTTGTGGTTGTAGTTGCAGTTTTTAACGAGTAATATACCTATTGTTGCATTTTTTTTTGATGAGTTGGGTCCTTATGGTTAGGGGTGTTCATCCAAACCGCCAAACCGCCCACACCGCACCGCACCGCAAAATGCGGTTTAGGACTTTTGCGGTGCGGTTTGCGGTTTGCATTTTTACCAAACCGCACTATGCGGTGCGGTTTGTGGTTTTAAGTTTTCAAACCGCGGTTCAAACCGCACCGCACCGTACCTTTTATATTACTTTTAAATTTTTTATTTTAAACATATATATACATATAATTTAATTTAATATTTATATAATTGAGCTTGTGTTTTTAAATTTTAATTATGGACTATACGTATTTATAAGTCTTCTTAAAAGTTTAAGGCCCAACAAATGAAAAAAATTGGGCATTGGCAATTGGGAGTCAAGATGAAGACGAAAGAAAAAGTTGGAGACGTCACTTTATCCGTTTATCGTATTGAAACAATTTATTTTTTTAGACTATTTCTTTGACTATTTTTAATTATGCATTTTGGAGTTTGATATATTCAAACTCTTTCTTTTTTTGGACTACAGTCACTAAATCGTTGATTTTCTAATGTATTTTAAACTTATAACTTTTTGGATTGTACGCATAAAGTGCGATAGGGACAAACCGCATAAACCGCACCGCACCGCATTTCGCGGTGCGCTTTGGTGCGGTTTGAGGTATATGCGATGCGGTTTGCGGTTTGGGAAAATGCTCAAACCGCACATGCGGTGCGGTTTTGCCCCAAACCGCACCGCGAACACCCCTACTTATGGTTGTAGTTTTTTAATGAGTCCGGTTTCTAAATAAATCAACAACCTGGGTTCCTATGGTTGCATTAAGGATCCAATTAGATGAATAAATGCAACTGAAGGGACGTGATCTATTAAATTTTCGAAATAATGACAAGAATTGTTAAAAATCTATAACCACAAGTACATAACATGTAATTTACCTAATTAATATAAAAAATATATTTTGAATAATTTCATAATAAGTTCAAATTCATAATTCAAAGAGAAGATTCAGCATAGAACAGAAATGGAACCTTGCTATTTAATATAAACAAACATATTTGAAAGATCCGGTTAATTAAAATGTAATTAGTGTCGTTAAATAAGACAAAATAAAAACCTGTTCAAATGATCAAATAGATAGACTCATAGTAACTAAGGGGCTGTTTACCAAATGCTTACATGGTAAGTGCTTATTCGTGAGAATCTACACGATTATTTAACTCATTGGGTAAGATTCTAGTCAATCGTAACGGTATCGTATGCAATAATTTGTTCAGTAAGCACTAATCGGGTAAGAGTCATCACCCACACTTACCGGGCAAGACTTGCGGTTTTTGACATCGCTCTTACCCAGTAAGATTCTAGGTTCCTTGCCATTTACATCTGATAAGGTAATTGACCCAATAAGCGCTTACTGGATAAGCGTTCAGTAAACGGCCCCTAAATTATGGATATACATCACGAGATCTGTTTAATTGATCTTACAAACACTCTTGCAAAACTCTAGGAAATCGACTTCCGTACTCATAATACTCGTCACGATGGTTGCCTTCATCAATATTTTGCAAAGTAGCTGACAGAATGGTACCTAAAAATCACACGCATCGATGATCCGTAAATGCTTTTCTTGCTTTCTTCAATCATTTTGTTCATTACATTCCTCTACTTCCGGCTTTGTCGATCATTGCAACTATTCACTTGGCGTTGTTTATAAGTGTGTATTCTTCGTGGATGGGTCTGCATGACGAAGTAGACATGCACAAAGGACGTGTTAACTTATTTTGGTTCGCTCCTAAAAATGATCGGTTAAAAAAGGCCCTACCGAAGGACCGATCATAGGCGAAAGACCCTTTTGGTCCTAAATTTTGAACTTGTGACCGTTCCTTAATCAGTTAAAAAAAATCAGATAAAGCCTGAAAACCGATCATTGGTTAAGAAAATCAGTCATTGGTTAACCAAAAACTGGTTCGGTCGTAGCTCAGTTAAAGCCCCCGAAGGTCCCCCGGTTTTTCCGTGTGTCTCGACTTAAACCCAACATGCAACACAAATGGAACCTACTTTTTATTAGAAAGAGTACATGATATTTTATGCCTAAAAACCGCTCAATTTAATCACTTAAAAAAGGCTAAAATCGTGAAATAATATGAAAAATATCAAGACGAAGAGATAAAAAGAAGAAGACATCTAAAACATTAATTACTATCAAAGGGGGTTAGCTCAGTTGGATAGATAACATCCTGGGGGGTGTGGGGTGAAAGTCACACTACCCGGGTTCGATTCCCACGAGCGACACTTTCCTGAGATATCCAGACTCTGGGTCTGGTCCTTCGGGGCCGGGGCCGGGACCGGTTCGGGTGGGTCCAGTCTATGGGACCCTCTACCCTGCCGGTCGGGTTCAGCCAAAGGTTGGGCCGGGTCGCAGCGGATTAGTTGGATTGCCCGTAATGGAGGCCCGATACCGCTGGAACGTGTGTGTGCGTTAACTTGCCGTTAAAAAAAACATTAATTACTATGTTATAATTTAACTAATGTTTGTGTTATGATTAATTAGTTTACAATTAAACGAAAATTCAATATATTTTTAAAAATAATTGTCCAATTCATTCTTTTATATATGTATCTATTATTATTTTTAAATCTCAAAAGACCATGTTTCGACCGGTTAAGGTCCGGTTTCGACCAGCTGTCCGGATTTGTTCCGAAACTTTTTTTTGTCAAGATCCGGTTTATGCTCAAGTCGCTCTATTATTGAACTAAAAAAGACAAGTTTATGACCGGCCCGATTTTATGTACCTCTAAAAGGAAGGCATATATACAAAAAAGTAAGATGATCGCCGATGAGTGGTGGTGGTGGTGGTGGCGGTGATGAAGTCAGTTATAGTGGCCATTCTTTCAGAAGAGATGAATTCCTTTTTGTTACGACTTATAATAGTGTATGTCGCAATTCGGTAATCTATTTTATCTTAGGAGTGTGTGTCGTGTAGTGTCTGTTGTGTATTAATAGCGTGAAGGACGTGTATCTTTAAATATACTAATATCGGGTTGTAAATTTTTTATGTAAATCAATAATATAAATTAATACGATATTTTTGTTTAAGACCTTTGTATCTATATTTGAATAAAATAAAAGTTATAGTAAATTACACTGTGGTTTGTTTAAAATTTAGATTTGGTCCTAAAACAAACTACGTTTTTATGTTAGACACCATGTCTAATACATGTTTTGATGTTTTAAGTTTCTAGTGTTCATGTCTGTAAGATGTTTTATGAGATTATTCAGTATTGTGATTATGGTTAAGTTGTCATAACACGTGGAAAATAAGGTGTGAGAAGTTGGTATTAAAATGACGATTTAAAAGAACTAATGAACTATGCTATGAATTAACCTAAGTTTAAAAGAACTAATGAACCATGCTATGGATAAATTGCCTCCTCTTTATATCATTATGTCGAATTGACATCATTTATGTTTAAATAGCATAGGAGAATATATGATTAATTTTTAGCTTTGTTTTCGGTATGATTCTTGTTGATAGTAGACTATATAATACAAGTACAAAAAGAATATATGATTAAATTTTTTTGCTCAAATATACAATTAGAAAGATGTATAGAACTCAAATATTCTTTCGTCCCAAATTAACTGTCCATATTTCTACTTTAGTTTGTCATGAAATAAGTGTTCATTTTCAAAATTAAGTTTCCATTTTTCCATTTTACCCTTAATTATGAAACGGAGAAAAAAAAATTTATTATCAAGAGTAAAAACGTTATTTAGTTATTTAAAAAGTGTAATAATTACAATTTTTAAAATTGTGTGTGTTAAACATTTATTTTGGGATTGAATGAGTAGTTTTTATGCTTAGCGTTTGCCACGTGTATTTTGAAGAGTGGCTACAAAAATGGGGACCTTTGGATATGATGTTTCTGGTTTGTATAGAACCAATTATGACCCGTCATATGATTATCGTAAAAAAGTGTCAATTTTGGAAAATCAAGTAATATAAATTCTCAGTAAACTCCAAATTTTGGTAGTTGACGTTTCTGGATTTTTTTGAAAGTGGACCTAAATTTTTATAATTAAAGTTTTTGTCCTTCATGTTTGAATTTTGCTTTGAAAGTGGAACCTGATTACTAATTTCGTTAGAGTCAGGGATATTTTCATTCAACCATGTTTTGTCCCCCTTTTTGCATTGTTTTGGTAACAGCAAATTCAGGCATTACTGTGATGAAGTTAAATCCATGATGTAATGGCAGATTGATTAAACAAGTTTTCTATGTTGTAGCAAAACAAATCGATTAAACAAGTTTTCTATGATGTAGCAAAACAAATCGATTAACAAGAAACTATAGGGACGATTTCAAGTTTTCACAAGGACCATGTTCTTCGACGGTTAACATGGGACGAAACCACAAGGACAAAACTCGTCGGCGATCTCCTGTGAGTACTCAACAGAGGCGATGTCACAGAAAACCAGAAGCCATAGTTCCCCTTAAACACCAAATGGGTTAACCACCATCATTTTACACCAAATGGTTAACCACCGATCTTTCCTTTCCCCGTGCACCATTTTTTCCGGTGAAACCCCCTGCACCGATGTGTTTCATTTGCTTCGTGGGTTTCAAGGGTTATGTGTTCGTGGAGAGGTGAGTTTCGTCCATGTGGTTTTGTGGGTTTTATGGCTAAACCCACTGTGATTACACTTCCACGATCAAGTTTACAGGGACAATATCACCGGCAATGACAATTCACCACAAGGACGATGACGGTTCACAGATGGTCCTTTTGTGTAACACCCTCGAATTTGAAAATAACAACTAATTTAAAATTTTCAATAACACCTCAAAAAAATGATAAATTCTCTTACGATTCTACATTTAACCATCAACAGAAATAAATAGGGTCTTACATAAAGACTAATTAAAGGTCGGGTGTTACTAAACCCAAATACAAGTTGTTATTCTCAAAATAAATGCGGAAGACTTCACCAAGCTACTCTCTCTCGTGCATATAACTAGCACTCATCTCTTCACAAAGTCGCTAGCACCATTCCCCAACCTAGACCTTATGTACATGCTGATAAATAAAAAGGTTAGACTAACGCCTAGTGAGTTCAAGAGTTTTCAACACGAATAATATATTGTTAAAAGGAAGAATGCAACTTAAATCATAATTCTTCCAAATGATTTACTTTAAATATGAAAACGATCCGTTTTCCAATAAAATGCATTGAAGGTGATGGAAACACCAATATAAACATTTTCCAATCCACATAATTTTCAAGACGAAAACCCCAACATAAAACATTCATTCGTAAAGTAAATTCAACCCAAAACTCACCCAAAACGAGAATAGTAAATGAATTCCCAATTTGGAAAATGTGGATACAACTTTATATCACGAAACACCAAAAACGACGGGTGGGGCATAATACTCAACCCATAAATCATGGATAATAATCCATATATATAAAACGTCACCGAAAACATGGATAATAAAATCAAATACCCAAACAACACCTTTCGGTGACGGGGGAGACTCGCTTCCATTGTACGTGACAGAACGCAAAGTTAAGCCACATAACTATGTTGTCGAACTACACCTCAGATCATGACTTTATTGCATGCTTTAATAAGCTACACCTCAAGTCGGACTTTATTGCCTGATTTAATAAGCTACACCTCAAGTCCCCAATGACATTGTATCCTTTATTGTCTGCTTTGTCAAGCTACACCTCAAGGATATATGATCTTATTGCATGTTCATTTCCAAGTAAGTTACAACCTCAAGGTTCCCAAAAGACCTTTGGTGCATACTTACTAGCATTCAATATACGGGTTTCAAACTTCTTACTTGATGACCCCAAGATGTTTAACCCTCGTGGACAAGAGTTAGAGCACCTAAACCACAAAAACCATGTTCCCGGAGTACAACCCATAAAGGTTCATCTCCACAAAAAATGGGACAACAACAATGCCAACACGACATATTTTCCAAGGTGAGAATATCAAGACTCTTCACTATTAAATATGACCGACTTACATGCCTATGGATCCAATGCATTACAGTCTAAAATACATGACTCCAAATGAATGACACACGCACTCAAAACATGTATTCTCCAAATAAAGTGCAATAAGTACGACTCACACCCAAAGCTCTACATGAAGCTATTAAAACCGGACAAATGTCCCAAAGACCCCATAAAGACGAAAACCAAGCCTTAAGCTCAAACAATCAAATGACCATATGTTAAAATCCATAGTATGTGATAAAACGTAAACAACCTACATTTGTGCAAACATATACTTTAAACACATGAATAACCCAAAACACAACATTGGGTTGGGACAAACCCTTTTTCCAAAGGAACTCACACAATTTATACATTTTCAAAATGTCCCATAACATAATCTAATGCATATTTCCAAAACATACGTTAAAAGTTCATTTCCACCAATTACTCTCCATATATAAGATAAATCATCAAACACATTTATTTATGATTTATTTGTCAAAAGTCATAAAATGCAATAAAACGCAATCAACCCACGTTTATGTAAACACACACTCCAAAATACATGAATAAACTTCTAACACAGGTTAGATTGCGACAAATCGTTTTCCAAATGAGTTTATACCATTTATTATTTCAAAGACGTCCCATAACACAAAATCAAACATTTTTCCAAAATGCACACTAAACGTGCATTTATACTCAAAAGATCTACTTCCATAAAATAAATCATGAAAATACCAACACTTATGATTTATTTATCAAAATGCCCAAAATTCCAAATGTGGGTGTTTTGCAATGTTTATAAAGTTAAACACTTCAAACAATCAAAACTCACCAAATAACTCAACAGATGATAGATTCATGCAAAACATATAAACATGTTTAAACGGACAATTTTGGCATGTACATAGTTTTTACAAATCAACTTGAACTCACCTTGCTAGATTTAGGCTAAATCTAGATTTTTCCCCAACTTGAGCTCCTTTGAAGAAATTTGAATCATCAAGCCAAATCTTCCAAAAACCTAGATCCATAAGTTTCCAACCATAAATACACATATCCAAGCACTTAGAATCATTCTCCCAAACACCTTATATCAAAATCTCTCCATTTTGGCCAAAACCCTAATTTGACCTAAATTTTCTCAAAATCTTCCAAACCGAAATTTGAGAAACAAAACACTAGGGAATCATCAATAAATCATTTATAACTCATAAAGAAGTTTGGAAACTAAGAGGATGAACTCACCACTTAGGTTTTGGTGAAAACCTAGAAAACCCTAAATTTCTTGAAGATAGAGGTGATAATAATGAGATCTTATTTTTTTCTTCCACTTCACCACCAAATACTCTTGGATCTTCCCAAAACTAACACTATATCTTTTAAAATATCTCAAAAATAAAACCATAACACTTTGAATCGCCAAAAACGGAGTAGAAATGAGAGAGATATGAAGAAATGAAGAATGGGGCTGAAAATCGCGACTTTATGCACACCGGTACTCCCATGCTACATTGACATGCGACTTTGCCATAGCATTGTCGCATGGCATAGTTGCACAAGGTGTACCGAAAGTGCCTTACCTTGTGCGACTTTTCCAAGGCGACTATGACACTGTCATAGTCGTCGGGCATCATCGTTGGTCTGTACCGAGCCCCGAAACTCGACTTTTTCTACCCCCAATACTCCCGATACTCTTAGAGACTTTAAGTAATGTTTTCGCAACATAAATTCCACCATTTACAAGTTGTAAAAACGTTCGGGTGATATTTACTTACCGAAATTACGGGTGTTACATTGTGATTAAGTCCATGTGTCTCGTGTGTGTGTGTGTGTGTGTGTGTGTGTGTGTGTGTATATATATATATGTATGATTTAATCACAATATTGGTCCTTAAAGCTCAATGGTTTTACACAATAATAAGAAGAAACAAAAAAGTGCAAAAAGAGGGCAAAAACATGGTTGGACGATTTTGCCTCTGACTCTAATGGAGTTAGTGACCAGGTCCCACTTTCAAAGAAGAACTCAAACCAGCAGGACGAAAACTTGAATTATAAAAGTTTAGGTCTCACTTTCAAAGTAATCCAGAAACGTCAAGGACCAAAATTGATGTTTACTCTAAATTTCTAGATATGGCCATCAAAATGCATGAGATGGTTTCCTTAAATATCTTTTTTCTAGTTGTTTACCAATGTTTATCGGGTAAGCGCTTACTAGCCAAGACATCACCTTCACTTGCCTTATAGTATAAAATTCTCGGCCATCAAAATTGATTGTTGGTAAGCGTCTTAAACTCGGTAAGCGCTTACCGGGTAAGAGTCATTTCTCTCACCTACCGGGTAAGACTTTCGATCCTTGTTAGGGCTCTTACTGGATAAGATTATCGGTAGTTTCCATGCTCAATAGGTAAGGACTGTAAGGTAAGTGATACTGGTAAGTGCTTACCTGGGTAAGTATTTAGTAAAAGGCCCCTAAAAGTCGTCACCTTCATGTTTAATGTGACATTTAGGGGTTGTTTACCCACTGGTAAGCGCTTACCAGTAATAATCAACACTTTCACTTAACTTACGAGGTAAACTTTTAGTCCATTAAAACAACATCGTATATCTTGAAGGAGTCGATGGAGGGGATGAGAGAACCTGATGCAATGGAGTTTGGTGGAGGCGATGGAGGTCTAAGCGAATAAGAGGATATTTTAGAGAGTAGATTACTGGTACACACTAATATTTTCATGCTTAAACATCTGTTTTTATTTATAGTTTAGTAAATTTTCCTTTCATATCACAACTTTGAGTCATTTTCTTAACTTATTTTCCCTTTATGTATTTTATGGAGCTAAGAGTTATGGTTTACTTGTTTTTACTCTTTGGATGGCTAAAATAGATTGTTGGGCAGGTTGTGAATGTATTTTTTGATACTACAGCATTGGGACAAGATTGAAGATTAAAGTTAAAATGTGGGAGCCAAGAGGAAGAGCACTAGAAGACAACTTTTGTGATTTATTGGACTTATTTGGATGCTTCATTGAACTCTATTTGGTTGGGTTTTTGTATTACCCACTAGTTAATTACTTTATGCTTTATTGACTTAATTTGTACTTGATGATGCTTAGGCTCCAAGTATGGTTAATATTTCACTTTCATCCCCTCTAAGTTTAGTATTTATAGAGGCTTTGGTTTGATTATTTTTTTTAAAAGCCTGTTACTTGAAATATTTAGCTCTAAAGTGCAAGTATTCTTTTCAAGTTCTTATATAATATATGAAGCTTTCGATTTAATACTACTTCACAATTTTTATTACGCATCACAATTTTAATTCCTTTACTTTATTACTCTTTTCGTCATTTACATTCTGCTCTTTAATTTCCGTCATTTACATTCCGCTTTGTAATTCACGTCATTTAAAATATGTCATTTATTTTAATGTCGTTACTTTTCGTCATTTATATTTTCGTGCAATTTATTTCTGTAATAATAGCTAATTTTATTAGCTTGGGTGTGAGACAAAAAAGTGAGATTTTAAACCAAAGAAAAGTGAACATTGTTTCTCAATAACAATGACCCACTATTTCATCTTAAGTTTTATAAAACCAATGACACTTCTTGACGAATTTATCACTTGAAAAGTGTTAAAGTGTCGTGGACTTAGAGATAAGTAACTCGAATGCATGTCAATTTGAATGATATGGGAAGTAGACTTGAGAGAGTTGCTAACAAAGAGATTTGTCATCCATGTTTTTCAAATTAATTAATTCTCAACGAGTTGGTCACTATCTAAAGTGTTAAAGTGTAGTAGACTCAGAGATTAGCTACTTGGAACACATCAACTTGGATGATATGGGAATCGACTCGAGAGAGTGATTTTATACAAAGAGATTTGTAAATCCATATATTTTGAGGACTCTATTCTGCACTACCACTAGTTGTATACTACATAGAGATATTTGGTTGAAGCTAAACATTAGTGCAAATATTGAAGTCTGAGAGGAATACCCTCAAAATAGATGGTGGAACAAGTTATGGCCGACTGCATGTTGTAGCATTGCTACAACATTGGTCTACTGGAATTTGTGTTTAAGTCTCACCAAAATGTCTTACACCCTTGTTTGCTTTATTATTTGTTAATTTCATCAAATGTTAACTCAAACCAAATAACGTCTTCAAAATCGCAATCTGAAATCATTTCTTTCTTAAAGTTTTCACTAAACTTTTGCTACAATCTCCGTGGGCGATAATCGGTATTTTACCACTTTATTACTTGAAAGACGATATTGGATCACAATGTATACTTGCTTTGAGGTCTAATATCACATGTCTGTAGGTGTGTAAAGCACTGTCAAGTTTTTGGCACCATTGTCGGGGATTGACAAACTAAAAGTTTTAAAAAGATTTGATTTTTCTAACACTGTTTTAATCACATATTGAGTGTGGTGTATGCCATGGATATACCGCGGGGAGCTTCTCGAATTCGATCCCAATATTGAGAGAACTTTTCATAGAAGGAGGGCACAAAGAGCATTCTTTGCTTTAAACCCTCCCAATATGGAGTTACCTCCCTTAGGTTTTGAGAAACAGGGCACCTAAATAACAACCGCTTTTAGAAAATCCACCTAGACCACCATCAGTATTTCAAGATGCACATCCACCTTTTTGAAATCCACCTAATCACCCTTTTCAACAAAATGCACCAAATCATGAAAATAATGATGACGATGATGCATAATCTCAAGGTACCAATGAACAAAGAAACGAAGCTCCAAATATAATTAATCTTGCAAATTCCAAAGAGGAAAAAATTATGGACTATGTTATCCCCGACTTTGAGCAATTAAACTCAAAGATAGTTAGAACTCATATGACAACCCTCCATTTTGAGCTAAAACCTATCATGTTTCATATTTTACAAACAAATGGACAATTTGCCAGATTGCCATCGGAGGATCCTCATTCCCATTTAAAATCTTTTATGGAGATCACTGATGCTTTCCTGATCCCCGAGGTATCTAACGATGCTCTGAGACTCACCTTATTTCCATTTTCTCTAAGGGATCAGGCAAAATCATGGTTTAATTCTTTGGCACTTGGTTCTGTACCATCATGGAGCAATATGGCTAAAAAGTTTTTGCAAAAATATTTTCCATCCACCAGGAATGCCAAGTCCATAAATGAAATATGCATGTTTAAACAACTAGACGATGAAACAAATCCTGATGCATGGGAAAAGGTTAAAGAGTTGTTGAGAAAATGCCCTCACCATGACATTCCCTACTGTATTCAACTCGAGACATTCTACAACGGGTTAAATCCTATGGTTAAACAAATGTTTGATGCGATATTAGGTGGGCCTTTACAATATAATGACGGGTATGAGATTCTTGAAAAGTCTTTAGCAAACCATGGACACTAAGCTGATCCACGTGCCCAAACACAAAAGAGGACTACTGGAATTCATGATGTAGACACATATACTGCTTTAACAGCCCCGCTCATTTCTATGGCTACTATGCTTAAAAACATTACTTCTGGCCAACGAGTGCAGCCAACTGCCACTACACCTATTCCAGCAGTACTCTTGGTGCAATGTGTTTGTTGTGGAAGGAAACACTCTTATGAATGTCCTCAAAATTATGAATCTATAAACTATGTTCATAACAATTCGAGTCCCTATACCAACAATTACAATGCCAGTTGGAAACAACACCTGAACTTTTCTTAGAACAGTCCTTGTTTGAATCTACCAACACCTAAGCAACAAGGAACCTCAAATTTTCAACAACATCAAGCAATTAATTCTCAAAATCATCACCAAGGTTTTCAAAATGCTCAACCATATTTTCAAAACAATCCACCTCCATATATTGATTCATCATCTTCTTTGGAAGTAATGGTGAAAGGGTTTATAATCTTGTAACACCCTAAAAATAGGGATAACAAAAATCCGAAAAACGGACATGCGGTATTTAAAATTTGCCAAAGCAAGAGCCTCCCAAAAATGGGAAAAATACATAAACCTGTTTAAATACAATCGTAAATAAACGGACAATAAATAACAACCAACTAATCTAATTTCTATAACCAGAAAAGAGATTATAATCAAGGATGTCAATTATAGACCCAAAGGGTTCTCTACCAACTGTAAGTCCAAAAGCAATATTCCCAAATCTCTCACCCAAGCACTACGCCAACTTAGAACCAATGCCGCTAAAACCTGAGATACACATCGACACCAAACAAGTGTTAGGCCAAAAAGCCTAGTGAGTTGAACAATAATAAGCATGCATGAACAGATACAATTCTTATCAGCAGTTAACCAGTGTTCAATATATGTGGAGTCATTAGGGGAGACCCAAAGCACCAATCAAGACCACCCCAAGAGTCGATATACCTTTATGCCCTTAACAAGGAACATCCCAAGGCCCGACACACCCGGAGACTACTCCAAAGGAAAATTCCCCGAATGGCGGAGGTCTAGGCACATACCATCACAGTGGCGCCCAAGACTACATCCTCCTTGTGAACTGACTTGGTTCGTCCAACATAATGCTTATAGGAGGTCCTTTAGGTGTATTTCAACCAAATATAATTCAATACCAACCGTGGGTACAATATCACCCTCCTCGTAGCATGAGTCCAACATAAGACTTAAATATCCACATAGCCACGTTGTAGATACAATATCACCAAGAGTATATTCCAAATGAAATCATCATAATATACCAAACATATATTTCTTTTTCATGTAAAATACCCATTGTGGCACACATAGTGGAAATCCCAAAATAATTACACAACATAGAGTAACTCATGGGATGATACTTCATATACATATATCTCACATAATCTCATGAAAATACCATCAAATACTTAAACCCGTAAAGATGACCATTTTGAGCAAATATGTGATAATAACAACAAATAAGCAAATATGATGTGTATCCAGTTTTAACAAAAGTTTAGTAAACTCACCTTGCTAGATTTAAGCTAAATCTAGTATTTACCCACTTAGAGCTTCCCTTGAAGAAACTTGGTTCTTCAAACCAAATTTTCCAAAACCTAGATTTACAAGGGTCCAACCATGAATATACATTTTCCATCATAAATAATTGATCCCCAAACACTTAATCATCAAAATCTCTATTTTGGGCAAAACCCTAATTTTGACCCAAAACTTCCAAAATTATCCAAACCGAAAGTTAGAGAAATCAAACACTAGGAAACCATCAATGGAACATTTATAACTTATTTCATGGTTTAGAAATGGTTAGAATGACTTACAAGTAGGTTTCTTGAAAAACCCCAAAATATGGTCAACAATGGTGAGAAGGTGATGAAGAAGATGAAGATGGAGATGGAGGTGAAGCTTTCAACCCGAAACCTTGGATGATGATCTTCACTCTAGTAATAAATGGTGATGATTTGGTGGTTGAAGAGGATTAGAAGAGGTAGGTGAAGAGGAAGGGTTTGGGAGAGAATTCTTGAAATGAAGAAGATGAGAAATGAGAAATATTTGGGAAAAATAAAGCATAAAAAACGTCCAGCCATCCACGTGGGTTGTTCCGTGAGTTCAACTTCAGCAACCCACATAACAAGGTACCATAATTTTCATTCTCGTGGGTTGCTCCGTGGGTTCAGCTTCAGAAACCCACGTAACAAGGTACGTCAGCCACTGATTTTTCTTCTTATTTGGTCAAATCCCGTTTCGGTCATAACTTCTTCGTTATAGCTCCGTTTTCGTTCCGGAAAGAACCGTTGGACTCGTAATTGAATCATTCATCCATCAAGGCTATAAAATCAAGGATTCAAGCCCAAAATAAAATATCTTATTTTTCCTTAATATATCGATTTCGGTATAAACTGGAAATGATACCTTTCGAAAATCGGGGTGTTACAAATCTAAACTCAAGTTTGATATCCCAACAATACTCTAAAAATCAAGCTTTCTTGAACAACCAGGTAAATCAGCAAAATGCCACAATCAAACCTTTGGAAATTCAAGTAAGTCAACTTGCACTCAATCAAAAGAATAGGGTCATTGGCACTCTACCTAGTGACACAAAAATCCTAAGAGCCTTAAGAAAGGAACATGTAAAAGCATTGACCCTTAGAAGTGGGAAGGAATTGACAGAGGCTGTGCAAAAAGAACTTGGACCAATGACCAAAACTGTAACACCCGAAAAATCCCCTGTAGGTACTATTCGGTAAATCCAACTCGAATCCTTGCATTAATGTTAATTAGGCTTAGTATTAATTAATATAATCTCCCAAGTTCTTTGCCTGAATTCTAACCCGATCTATTTAGAGGAACTGGAGATTTTTGGCAGCAGCCTGGCTAATTGAGCGACTATGACAAGCGACTATGACACAGGTCATAGTCGCAGTGGCAATGTCGTCGTTGGGTCGAGGCCACTGTGGGTGGACCACGACTATGCCATGCGACAATGCCCCTGGGCAAAGTCGCGATGGCAAAGTCGCCCGCGTCGACCAACTTGTTGATTTAAATTATAATCTGACCCTCATTTCTTCACATTACACTTTGAAAACGAGAGAAAACCCTTTTGGGGCGATTTTTGGGTAGCTCAACACTCTCCTCACTTATTTCTAGGGTTTTGGTTGGTAAACCCCTTTAATGGTCATCCAATCTTCATTTAAGTTCATTTATTGAAGTGTTCATCAATATCTTCACTTCTTGCCATCAAGTCTACCACTATCTCCATCTAGGGTTTTCTATTTTTTAGGTTTTAACCAAAACCTAGATAGTGAGTTCCTAAACCTTTGTCAAAACTAGATACACATTATGTTTATGTTATCCATTATTGTCATTCATCCTTACTTGATATATCCATTCATAATACTTAGTTTCTTGTGAATTTCTTATTGTGTAAGATTAAGTCCTCATTACTAAATTAGGTAAGCTCCTCCAAATGATATTGGGACTCCTTGACCTTAAAGTAAATGATAAACATGCTTGCATTGGGTTAATCTTGATCTTTAGCTTATAAGGATTATTTTACCTAACTTTGGGTGATTGAATCATTTGAAGATTTCACCCTAACGAGTGGCTTACCATTGCTTGATGAAGTATGCATTATGTGTTCTGGGAGATTATATCATTTGAGTCAAAAGTGGAAATATGATTATATAGATGCTAATTCAGTCATACTAGCCTTGTTATAGACTATGTGTAATGTCAGAACAGTATGGTCAAATAAGTTACCCACGGTTGGTATTATGATTATTCATGTACATTGTGTGCCTTGAGACCTACTATAAATTATGTTGGACGAACCAAGTCAGTAGACACTAGGAGGATGTAGAGGGTGCCACTGTAATGGTATGTACCTAGACCTCCGCCATTCGGGGTAATGCCATGGTTGTAGTCCTCGGATGTGTCGGGCCTTTCGGATGTCACTCGTGGTAGTTGGCATCAAAGTATATCGACTCTTTGGGTGGAACTTGATTGGTGCTATGGGTCTCCCCTATTGACTCCACATTTAACGAACTTTGGTTAACTGCTGATAAGAATTGTATTTGGAATTGTATGATATTTCTTGTACAAACTCACTAGGCTTTTTGGCCTAACACTTGTTTGATGTCGATGTGTATCTCAGGTTCTAGTGGTGCCATGCCAAAGCAGGGATAGTTGCGCTTGGGTGAGAGCTTGGGGAATGTGCTTTTGGGCGCACTTTTTGTGTAGACATTTCGGGTTTATAGATGACACCCTTTTTGTAATCTTGTTTCTAGTGCAGAAGTTAGATTAGTTGGTTGTTGTCTATCTTCCTTTAAATTACAACTGTAATTAAACAGGTTTATTATTTCCCCATTTTTGGGAGGCTCGATTGCTTTGGCAAATTTTTATACCATATTTCCATTTTTCCGGAAATTTTTGTTATCCCTACTTTTAGGGCGTCACAAAAACTGAATTTGAAAAAACTATTTTGTCAAAAATTGATGCCACGTCATTGGCCCTTGTTGTTGAAAAACCACCAAAACCATTAGAGAACCAATCATCTGAGGTTACCACTTCTATCCCCCCAAGAGCTAAATATCCTTGACTGTTTCCAGAAGATGCCAATAAGAAAAAGTCATTAGTGAATGAGGTTATAGCAGACCGTAAGACCAATGTTGTGACACCATCTGAACGGACATGAGAGTAAGACCAAGACCCACGACATAAATAACCCATCTTACTCAACACATTCAAACAAAGCTATCATAAAACCAGTTCCTCCTTATGTACCTTTTCCCCAAAGGTTAAGGAATTAGAAGGAAGAACTGCAATTTAAGAAATTTTTGGTGTGTTCAAAGAATAGCATATCAATATACCCCTTTGTTGAAGCAATTGAGCAAATGTGTAACATCTGTAATTTTCGGTATGCATTAGCATTTTACGTATTAAAAAGTATGATATATATATATATATATATATATATATATATATATATATATTTAATCGTAGTTTTGGTGTAAGGAACTATTTACTTTAAACTCTAATCTAGGGGTGTTCATCTAAACCGCCAAACCGCACCGCACCGTAAAGCCCAGTTTTAGACTTCTGCGGTGCAGTTTGCATTTTTACCAAACCGGCCTATGCGGTGTGGTTTGCGGTTTTGAGTTATCAAACCGCGGTTCTAACCGCACCGCACATGATATATATATGTATATATTTTTAATTTTATATATTACACACATATATGTATATATAGAATAATTGCAATATTTATGTAATATGTATTTATGAATCGTACGTGTTGAATATTTTTATTTTTTGGACTACGGTCACGTTATCGTTGATTTTAAGATGAAGTTTTAATCTTATAAGTATTGGATTGTAGGTGTAAAGTGCGTTAGGTATAAACCACACAATCCACACCGCATTTTGAGGTGCGGGTTAAGGTATATGCAGTGCGGTTTGTGGTTTGGGAAAATGCTTAAACCGCATGTGAAGTGCGGTTTGCGGTTTTGTCCCAAACCGCATCTCGAACACCCCTACTATAATCGTGTAAGGAGCGTTCGGAGTGAGAAACCGTAGAAATCAAGTCTCGGTACGAGGGGTGAGATTATGCCTGCGACTATGAAACTGTGTCAAGGTCGTCGGGCACAATCGCGTGGGGAAGGTAACCCACGGTACGAGTGAGGCGATAGTGCTGGCGATAGTGCTGGCGATTGTGACAACTGTCACTTTCGCCTGGCATTCTCGCGGGAGACGTACCGAGCGGTACTCACATCGGGCGACAATGCCAACGATTGTGACAATTGTACTATCAACGGGCAAGGTCGCCGTCGGGCTTCTTAGGTATATATATGTGCAGTCCCGATTTTATTGTCGTTTTTCTAGCAGCAAGCTTCCTAGGGTGCCATTTTCTTTGGTCTTAGGTAAGTCTCATCGTCTCTCTTCATTCATTATCTTTGGGGAGAATCACTAAGAAATCCGTAGAAGTTATATAAAAGTATGTAGAATAAAAGTTAAAAAAGTGAATTTATAATAATTGAATTTTCAAATAATCTATAAAATTGTATAAAAGTATGTATAGATTTTTTTTATTAATTCGAATATATACAAAAAATATAATTATTGTAATAACGTATCTATTGTACATCATTTACTTATTAATTATAATTACTTTAATTATATTAATAGATAAAATTGATTAAATACATAACTTTTATATAGGAATGAAGGTGCTCTTGGCTCGACGTTGTTTGTTCTATTCTACTAGAACCCTTAAATCACCGCCACCAAGTTAAATTGGTGCTTGCTATGGGAGAACTGCTGAAACTACGTGAAACTCATAAAATTCTATAAAGTTAAAACTGATTAAATATGAAAAACCTCTAAAAACAGGTCGTGCATTTATGACTTCTAACTATAAACCTCACAAAAAACCTTTCACTATGTTACAAAACCTCAAAGTAAGTGAATAACCTCTCATTTTTGCATTTTGTTAGTCCTATCATTGTCAAATCAATAAATTAGAAACTACTATAATACCGACTAATAAAAACCCCATTTTGTGGGTCCCATGTATTATTTCAATATCAATAATATAGATATAAAAATAAAAATAAGAAATATACATAAAAGTAATAAAAATGTCATTTCATACAAAATTTAATATAAAAACGGATGTTCTTGTACAAGAACTCCAAAAATATGAGTAACTTCTAACAACTTTTTTCAATTGTAGTTTTTGGTCACCACACTTTTTACTTATAAGGGTTCTAGTATCTCCACTGTAAGGTTCTTACAAGTAAAAAATGTAGTGGTTTGTAAGAACTACCATTATAAAGAGTTCTTATAAGAACCTAATAAAGTTTGTGAGAAGTGACATTTTTCTTATTTTTTATTTTATTTTGTTTACTTTATAATTATTAATATAACTTATTTAATTATTATTGATGTTGAATGAACTAAAGGTTTTAGGAGGTTCTTATAAGAACTACCATTGTGGACATTTAAGAGAGTTCTTAATTTGATGAGTTGGAGATGAGTAGGCAACAAAAAGTGTAAAAAGAAGTTCTTAATAAGACCATCTCCAACCTAACACTAGGAACACTAATAATATAAATGATGATCTTTTCATCTCCAATCCAACACTAAAACACAAAAAAAATGGAGACCAATAAAGTAGAACAATAAAATCAAATATTACTTTTTTATTCAACTTTTATAATTATATATATATATATATATATATATATATTAATAGTTTAATACATTAAGTAATATTATTTTATTATTATTATAATATTAAACATGTTTTTACTGTTGTTTTTTTAATGTGTGGTTGGAGTTAGGTTTTTTTTAGTGTTACTTAACTATCTTTTCATCTCTAACCCACCGTTTTTAGTGTTTTTAATGTTGTTTTTTTAGTGGCTGGGTTAGAAATGCCCTAAAAACCTCCATTGAATTCTACAAATCCTACCATCATCTCTAAAATCACATCTAACACTTTTTTATATATAGTGGTAGTGAATAGTATTAGAAATCGAGTGTATAAATTTTTAATGTCAAATTATACTTTTTGATTAATGTTACATTTACCACTCTTACACTTGTTTATTTAATTTACTTTAGATCCCTTATTTTTCCATTTTTCATTTTACACTATTATCATATTAACACAAATAATCGTATATGAACAAAAATGTAATGAAAAAATACGTTTCATTTTTTACAAATTATACCATTATAATCGTCTCGTCAATACCTTCAAAACGAGTCCAATATTGAATATTTTTTAATTTAACCGTACTATTAAATATCATGAATATCTACGAATTAATTTGTTTTCTATCCATATGTTTTTTTTCCACCGTTAGCACATTAAAAATAATAACCGTAAAATATATTAAAAATACGTTTCATTCTTATTGTAAATTATATCATTATAATTTTTTTCGTCAATAATTGTAATATAAACTAATTATTGAATTTCTTTATGGTTTTAGGGTTTCATAAGTTGTGATTCTTAGGTCATGATTATTGTTGATAACATGTCTATAAGAAAGTAGCATTAATTGTTCGTTCTTTACTTACATTCCGCTGCATCGCGCGGGTATATGACTATACAATTTATAAATCTTTTGTCTCTACTTAGCCACATACAACCATTGGAAGTGGCGGATTTTAAAACCCCTTCTCTTATCTATACTATATTATAAAAGATTCAAAAACGATTATTTGTACAAAGTGGTTTCTTGTGCAATGTTACATTTATCATCCTTACACTTAGGTGGCGTTTGTTTTTTAAGTGGTGCTGAAGTCTGAAGTCTGATTTCACTTCTGATTTTTAAGTGGTGGTGCTGAAGTCTGAAACCTGAATAAAAAAGACTGTTTGTTTTTTTGGTGCTAAAGTCTGAAATCTGAATAAAAAAGACTGTTTGTTTTTGTAAGCTGAAAACGTCTGAATATATACTATCAGTCTTCATAACAATTAAATTCAATTGGTTTAGATTCATCATCACATGACACATCACTGTTTTCTTCTCACACTATATAAATGGGACCCCAATATATTATGAGGTTAAACATATTGGAAAGTGCAAATCATGGTTGAAAAACTAATCCAACCATTTGTTACTGCAAAGAACAGAGAAATCAAAAAAGCGAAGGAAATTGGGTCAGGTCAACTTGCTCCTCAATTACATTATTACAGAAAAAAATTAAAATAAAAAAATTCCACAACATCAGAACTGAACACTTTCAAAGCTTTAAAATGAAGAACACCATTACTGTTCAAGAGGAAAACAAGAAACATAGCAAACAAGCACGTAAACTTGGTCTACAAGATGGTCTTCCATGAAAATTTATGTTAATGTTTGACAGCATAAACAAAGGGACAGGGGTTCACCTGCAGATTGAAGTTTAATCATTGTTGCAAGGTTCAGGAGTCAACTCGGGACTTGACGATGAAATTTTGGCGACTGATGGGGTTCATGACAACTGGAGAGGGTGTCGATGGTCGATGGCGCTGCTGGAGAAATAGATACAGATCGATGGAGAAATAGATCGATGGAGGCGAGGCAAATCGAGATGAGCTGGTGAGATCGATGGAGGCAAGGCAGATCGAGATGGGCTGGTGAGATCGTGAAGGAGAGGAGGCGGCGATGTATATGAGGATTTGATAAAAAAGTGAGAATTAAGTGATAGGTTTATCACTTTTTCGGTAAGTGGGAATTAAGTGATAAGTGAGACTTATCTTTTTGAAAAAACAAACACACTTATTTGGCCTACCTCTGACCAAATAAGTGATAAGTGGGAATTAAGTGTTTTTTGTAAAAAACAAACAAGCCCTTACTTATTTAATTACTTTATATCCCTTATTTTTTCATTTTTCATTTTACACAATTATCATATTAACACAAATAATCGTATATGAACAAAAATACAATGAAAAAATACGTTTCTTTTTTTACAAATTATACCATTATAATCGTCTCGTCAATACCTTCAAAACGAGTCCAATATTGAATATTTTTTAATTTAACCGTACTATTAAATATCATGAATATCTACGAATTAATTTGTTTTCTATCCATACGTTTTATTTTTTTTTCCACCGTTAGCACATTAAAAATACATAATCATAAAATATATTAAAAATACGTTTCATTCTTATTATAAATTATATCATTATAATTTTTTTGTCAATAATTGTAATATAAACTAATTATTGAATTTCTTTATGGGTTTAGGGTTTCATAAGTTGTGATTCTTAAGTCATGGTTATTGTTGATAACATGTCTATAAGAAAGTAACATTAATTGTTTGTTCTTTACTTACATTCCGCTGCATCGCGCGGGTATATGACTATACAATTTATAAATCTTTTGTCTCTACTTAACCACATACAACCATTGGAAGTGGCAGATTTTAAAACCCCTTCTCTTATCTATACTATATTATAAAGATTCTAAAACGGCTATTTGTATAAAGTGGTTTCTTGTACAATGTTACATTTACCATCCTTACACTTACTTATTTAATTTACTTTATATCCCTTATTTTTTCATTTTTCATTTTACACCATTATCATATTAACACAAATAATCGTATATGAAAAAAAATGTAATGAAAAAATACGTTTCTTTTTTTACAAATTATACCATTATAATCGTCTCGTCAATACCTTCAAAACGAGCTCAATATTGAATATTTTTTAATTTAACCGTACTATTAAATATCATGAATATCTACGAATTAATGTGTTTTCTATCCATACGTTTTATTTTTTTCCACCGTTAGCACATTAAAAATACATAATCGTAAAATATATTAAAAATACGTTTCATTCTTATTATAAATTATATCATTATAATTTTTTTTGTCAATAATTTTAATATAAACTAATTATTGAATATTTTTATGAGTTTAGATTTAGGGTTTCATAAGTTGCGATTCTTGATGACATGTTTATAAGAAAGTAACATTAATTGTTCATTCTTTATTTACATTCCGCTGCATCGCACGAGTATATGACTAGTATAAATAAGAAATTAAAATTAAAACTTTAAAATATTGGCACGAACTAATATTTTAATTTGAAAAACCGTTGTCCTCCATGAGAAACGGTTACAGTTGGGTATAAATCGGGTCGGGTAAGAAGAGGAAATGGATAACGTTATGATTATTTTATTTTATTTCAAAAACAAAGGAGCACCAGAAATAATACGCAAATTATCTTCAACCACCAAAACCTCACCCAAACCCGACACACCCAATCCGCACCAAAAACATATTGTGCGCGCGCCAGACTTTTTGATTCACACTCTGTCTTATCTCTTTTTAGAGAGAGAAAGTAACAATGGCTATGGCGTTGGCTCTTCGTAGGCTTTCTTCTTCAGCAGACAAGCCGTTGCAGCGTCTCTTCAATGGTGGTCATTTGTATTCCATGGTTTGTTTCTATTGATTATCGGTTTTTTAGTGGAATTTTTGTTTAATTATGTAAGTTTGTTGTGATTTGAGGATTGAGATTTGTGGTGTGATTTGGTGTTATATATAGTCGTCTTTGCCTAGCGAAGCTGTGTACGATAAAGAAAAGCCTGGCGTCACTGTGAGTTTCGTTTGTTCGTTTTTGGTTGTTTTTGTGTTCGTTTTTTGATTGGTGAGTTTTTGATGGTGGTGAGTGTTTGTGAAATTGCAGTGGCCAAAGCAGTTGAATGCTCCACTCGAGGTTGTGGATCCTGAGATTGCGGACATTATTGAGCTTGAAAAAGCTCGCCAATGGAAGGTCATCTCTCTCTCTCTCTTCCTACTGTTATGTGATTAGTTGTATTACTCTATACTTTGAATGCAATTGGAAAAACAGACTAATTCGGTTTGAAATGAATTTCTCTTGTTAAAAATTTAACAAGTTTTTTGTAAATTTTCTATTCTATCTGGATTTTGAGTTTAAAAGTAGAGGGACAGATTGCAGTTTTATATTAAACTTGTGTTTGATATGTGAACAAGGTTAATTGATAAATATGAAAAAATAATCAGAATACAAGTGAATTTCTGGCCGAGAAGTAGAGCCTAGAGGCACAAATATGGTTTCATATACTTGGTATCATGACGGAATTTGATATATAGATAAATTTAATTGGTAATTGCAAAAAAAGGTAAATTGTAAAAAAAAAAGTTCTATGCAGTGGTTAACGCAGTCTGAGAAAACAAAATAATTAGCTGAAAAATACTATCATCTATCATGTGACAGTTTATAACCTTATATGAAGATTAACATTTGATGGTAAATATTCCTTCCAGCTTTCTGTTTAGTACGATTCTCTGTTTTTCTTTTCTCTAATCACAGACGACTAGATTGATTAACGTGTAGATATGCATAAAGCAGTCTCTTGTATTTTACACTGGATTCAAAGTTCCATTCTTCTGACCGGGTTCTCTATATTGCTTATAAAGGGTCTTGAACTCATACCCTCAGAGAACTTTACCTCCCTTTCGGTGATGCAAGCAGTTGGATCTGTAATGACTAACAAATACAGTGAAGGCTATCCAGGTGCTAGATACTATGGTGGAAATGAGTAAGCAAACAACTCAGCTTTCAATCATGCATCTAGTCTTGAATTAAGTCAATATTCAATCTAATGCTACAATTAGGATGTTTGATTCAAGTTTAGATATCTTCTATTGTTTTTATTTATTTTATTGTCATATTGTGAGATGTTAAAGTTTTCTGTTTCTAGGTACATTGACATGGCAGAAACCTTGTGTCAGAAGCGTGCCTTGGAAGCCTTTCGGTTGGATCCAGCAAAATGGGGAGGTAGTTAAATTTGATTTATTTTGCCAAATGATCTGAAATTCTGAATACAAAACTTATGTTCCATGTTGAGAATGCCAATTTATATATTTACTGCACTGAACTTTGAGAGAGCTTGTGAAGGACTTGGAGAGCTAACCGGAAAAAAAAAAACCTTGTGATATTTGTGTTACATGAATCTATACTTCGTGTTGTGTGCGACTGTTGGTAGGTAAACAACAACAACAAAAATATGAGAATTATGCAGATTAGCCATAGAAGCACTTTGACATGTCGTATACTAGATTCAGTTCATGACTCACAATTACCGTTACTATACCTGCACTAGTTTCAAATATATATACAAAGAATGTATTTCTTCATCCAGTGAGAATACGATGATACCAGCACACAATATCTAATACTCATTTATGATGCAGTGAACGTGCAGCCTCTTTCGGGGTCACCAGCTAATTTCCATGTCTACACTGCATTATTAAAGGCTCATGACAGGATCATGGCACTTGATCTTCCTCATGGTGGGCATCTGTCACATGGTTATCAGGTGCTAAACAATCCATTCATTTCTTATCTAGCATGATGCGCATTCTACCAAAAAGTTCAATGATGATAGCAGGGATGGGTCTCCTCATTAGGAAGTTACGCATTAAAATTCATTTCTCAGAAGATCTTATTTGTACAATCATTCTGTTTTTAAAAAAAATATCCTTAAGCTGCTAACAGAAGATCTGAAGATGTAGAAATGAGTGTGTATGAATGTATATGCTACCAAGGCATTCAATAAAAGCAACCACCAAAATTTTAACATCCGTAAGTTAGATAAAGAAACTTGGATCGCTAAGTTGATGATGTTGAAGAATCATTGAAGTTAGTGTCCTGTTGGGGATACAGCATGTTCACCAACTATGATGAAAAATAACTACTTCATAGTGATCTTAATAACTTGCATTCGTGTATTGTTCATCAATTTAGTTCTGGATAGATTAAGCTTATAGGGTATGATTAGTCCATAAATTTTCATAACTTTAGGCATCTCTGCTTGCTTATTACACCAATATATGATGATAATTAGTCTCACTCCAACTAATCTGATTTTATACTTCCCTTTCTCAGACTGATACAAAGAAGATATCTGCAGTATCTATATTTTTCGAGACTATGCCTTACAGATTAGATGAGAGCACCGGCTTTATTGATTATGACCAGGTACTTCTAACATTTTATGATTTTGCTCATATTTTTTCTGTCATGTTGAAGTTTGAGTTGTTAGGACCAGTACATCTCTCAACCTACTTTTTCTGAGGAAGAAAGTTGAATTTCTGGAAAATGGCCATTTAATGCATAAAATTGTTTGTTATAGATCAGAAACTATGATAAACTACTGCTGACAATAAAAATTCTGAGACTGGTATGCATGATGAAATGACAATCCTGAGTTTCCAAATAAAAAGCACAGTAATGTGATGTGTCTTTGATGATGGGACCCCTTCCAAGGAGTCCATTAGTTACCATCATGGTTAAATTGAAGCAAATATGTGTAAAAACTTACATTGAAGTTAATAACCTTATTACACAATAGCATATGCTATATCTGTTTCCATTGAATTGCAGTTGGAGAAAAGTGCCACACTCTTCAGGCCAAAATTGATAGTTGCTGGCGCAAGTGCTTATGCTCGACTGTATGACTATGCACGCATTCGCAAAGTGGGTACTATTAAATTAGAGTGTTAATGATCTTAATTATGAGCATGGTTAAGTTTTATATGATTGCATTAACCCAAACATTCACAATTGTCATATATTCAACAGGTTTGCGACAAGCAAAAAGCCATTCTGTTAGCTGATATGGCACACATTAGTGGGTTGGTTGCAGCTGGGGTCATCCCATCCCCGTTTGAGTATGCAGATGTTGTGACCACCACAACCCACAAGTCACTCCGTGGCCCACGAGGTGCCATGATTTTCTTTAGAAAGGGGCTGAAAGAAGTCACCAAACAAGGCAAAGAGGTATTTTGGGGCCTTGGTGCTACTTGATCAACTGAAGTTGGGTTTTTATATTGAAGATACAAATACTAACACTTTATTCTTGAAGGTGTTCTATGATTATGAAGACAAAATCAACCAGGCCGTCTTTCCTGGACTCCAAGGAGGCCCACACAATCACACCATCACTGGCTTGGCAGTTGCATTGAAACAGGTTTGTTGCTTTCAAAAAGCCAGCTTATAAGTTAGTTTATAGCTAACCAAGCAGAGTTTTTTCAATAAGCTCAAAAAATGAGCTAGCTTATGGGTTGGTTTCCAAACATGGCCTTGATGTGTAGTAATATACTGCAATGAGTTACAACGCTGACGTAAGTTTTTTTTTTGTCTCCTGGACCATGTAGGGCTGATGCCCCTTAACATTTCCCTTGTTTGAATGCAGGCAACAACAGCAGAATACAAGGCATATCAAGAGCAAGTCATGAGCAATTCCTTCAAGTTTGCACAGGTATGATTTGGCCACATCTCATTACTGACAACTATATCAACATGTTGTGGCCTTTTTAAAATGCAAGCAGCATCATAACACCGAAAACTCGCCATTTTTTCAGACTCTAATGGAGAGCGGATATGAACTTGTTTCTGGTGGAACAGAGAACCACTTAGTTTTGGTCAATTTGAAACCTAAGGTAAATAAGAGAATGTTCCTTTTTCAGAATTTTATTTGTCTTCAAAGAAACAACCGATCTACTCTTTTGGGATAGAGGACATGTCTGGATACGTCATCCTACTTCTAAATGGGACATAACGAGTGTGTTTGATTTGGTTTTACAAAGCTATATTAGTATCAATTCCCAAATACATAGAATTATAGTTATTTGTTTGACCAGGGAATTGATGGTTCAAGGGTTGAAAAGGTGCTAGAAGCTGTTCATATTGCAGCCAATAAAAACACTGTTCCTGGTGATGTGTCTGCCATGGTTCCTGGTGGCATCAGAATGGGTTAGTAAATGGATTTCTAAATACACATTTTTCATTCAGTGTTTAGCTAACAAGATCTATCTACTACTTTTAGGAACCCCTGCTCTCACTTCTAGGGGATTTGTTGAAGAGGATTTTGCTAAAGTTGCCTACTTCTTTGACCAAGCTGTAAATTTGGCTTTGAAGATCAAGGGTGAAGCCCAAGGTATCCTTGCATATATTTACATTCTTCATCATATTACAATATTACATACACATATGCATACAAATACCATCATTTGTCAATGATTAATAAAGTACGACTATAGCGAGTTGTAAGTCAGTATTCAATTAGGAGCACGACCTTCTAAACAGGGGTCTTTTAGTTCAATGATCTTATAACAGGGTTTTTTCATGACTTTCTGATAAATTGAGAATGTCATTGCTTAATAGAAAAATGCCACTTACATACAAAATAATGTCTAGAAATCCGTCAGAAGGTCATGAATTTAAAAAACTCTTGTCAGGAGGTCATTTAGCTAAATAACCATTTAGGGGTGTTCCTGTAAAATCTTGGAAATACACTTAGAGGGTTAGGGGTTGTTTAACAAAACCCGGTAAGCTCTTACCAGGTCACTTACCTTATTGGATGAACATTACAACTACCGAGAATCTTACCCAGTAAGAACGATAGCAAGGGCCAAAAGTCTTACCCGGTAAGTGTAGGCGGCAAGTCTTACCGGGTAAGCACCGGTAAATTGTTGCATACGATGTCGTTTAAATGAACTAGAATCTTACGCGAGAAAGCAAGTGGAAGTGTTAATTTTTACCGGTAAACGGGTAAGCATTTGGGTAAACGGCCCCTTAGATTCTTAAACTCAGTTTGTTAGAAGGTCATTCAGCTAAATATTCCGTATAGGGATTGTGGCTATATGTGGCTAAATCTACTTTGCTTCATTTATACCACATGCATGCCAATAGTATGTGATACAATTTTCCCAATATTCATGTTCATTGTAAGGATATGTGGAACCCTTTTGAATCTCTCTCTAAAAGAGTTCCTAAAGAGAGAAAAAGAAGGTGCCTACATATAAAAGGTTTGGTGTTCAGTGTCTAGCTGATGTAAGACTCCAACAGCCATGTTATGAATCATAAACCATGTTGTTGTTTTTGTGCATCAGGGACAAAGTTGAAGGACTTTGTGGCTGCAATGCAGTCGAGTACCTTCCAATCGGAACTTTCAAAGCTCCGCCATGATGTGGAGGAGTATGCCAAACAATTCCCAACAATTGGGTTCGAGAAAGAAACCATGAAATACAAAAACTAAGGAGCCATACAAGCCAGGTACGGATTTGAAATGACTTTCTTTTGCTATATAAGTTAAATAAATTCATCTTAATCTTGTCCTTGACGAAGGTCGGAGATTCTTGGCTTTGATTTATTCAAACAAATATACAAATGAACTTGTAGTCATTAAAAAATTTGCAATAGCCTTCAACTTTTAAGTGTGAACTTGAACTCACCTTGCATCTCCCTTAGTCTCCTAGGCAACATCACACTCAAATTTCGTCCCTCTTACGTTGGAGGGATTGGGAAAGTATCAGAGAAACAGTGAGTAAAACCTGGATAAAAATTGTGACTACGATTCTGGCAAAACCGTTCTATTTTAAACGTAGAGAATTGTAACCTCTCCTATATTAAACACGCGAATAACTCCTCATTAAATGAAAATGAATGTTCGAGTAATTAAACTGCTTACACGGATTAGAGGGCAACTCAAAAGCTCTTCAGACTCAGAAAAAACACTTTAGAATCAGAAGCTTTTGAACAAGACTCAGAAGCTTCTAAAGAGAACTCAAAAAGCTTCTGAAGAGGAATCAGAGGCTTTTGAATTTCACTTAGGACAATCAGACGCAAGGGGGCGCGACCTCCTTGACCCCTGCCATATGGCAGGTCTTCCAGCGATCCCGGGTTCTAGTTAGCTTAAGCGCATGATATAATTTAATTTAACTAACATCATATAATTTAACTAACAACATCATATTCTCTTGTGAATACAATTACATAAAATGAACCGACGATTTCACTAAAATCACCAAAAACATACAAGGTCGGGGAAATTTGTTATTTGGAATGTATCTCCTTTTTGTTTCCAAACTTAAACTACAGACCACTAAATGTGTTTTTTTGTATGTTATCCAAAATACATTTTTGAACAAAGTAAGTTCATTTTTATGTAAATTTACCGTATATATTGTATGTGTTTGTTTATGATTGATAATTGTGACGTACGATGTAGGGAATAAGCACCGGGATTGTTGATAATTATGGCGTGGAATGTGGAGGTGAATTTAAGTGGATACTTCCATTTGAAAGTATGGAGCCATGTATCAAGAATACGAATGTAAAGCCAGTTGAATCTTGATTTACTTTGTAACCATCTATGTATGTAAATCAACAAAGGTTTTCTATAAACCAATAAAACTTTCTATTTTGGTTCTATCAAATAAGAGTGTCTTATGAGTTGTTTTAATAATGTAAAAGATCGATCATAGGATCCAGGGGCGGACCTACCCTTCCCAAGGGGGGGTCCCGTGCACCCGCTCAAGTTTGTTTCGTAAGGGCGAAATTTTTTTAGGTACCTAAGGACAAGGTGCACCAGCTCAACTACAGAGGGTGCTCCGTGATATATACGTTTTTGAGGGGTGAAAGGTGCACAAGTCCCAAAAAACCAAAATTTACTCTAGAAATCAACCAAAAAATCGAAAAAATCTCTTGAAATCAATCAAAAAAACCCAAAAAATCCCTCTAATCAACACAAAAAAACCAAAAAAACCTATCGAATCAACACAGAAGTTTAAAAAATCTCTCGAAATCAACAAAAAACATAAAAAGTCCCCCAATAGGGGAATTCGGCTAAAAACACATCGACAACAATTTCTTAAGCTTTTCGTTTGTGTACCCGCTCACCTAAAATCATGGGTTCACCACTGATAGGATCATACAAGAAGAAATAAAATAATAACATGACTAATCAAAATCGTATAATCCAAGGGAGCCAAATTTATGCCATTTTTACATGGATGATGATGAATGAACATATTTGATCTTGCGAAATAGCATTGCAAAAATGTGGCGGGCCAAAGAAGTCCGATCCATTCAACAAATAGTCAAAAGAAAATGAGGGCGTCAGGTTGCAACCCCACCACTTGCCTAAACACAATACAAAACATGCACTAAAAATACATGTAAAATTAAAAAATGGAAGGTTTGCATCTTTCTTTGGCGACTTAGGTGGGGAAGGATTCCGGTGCAGAAGATTCTTTATGACAAAGGTGCTCCCAAAGCGCTTGTGACCGATCTAAAAATGTTTCGATTTATAATTCATTCTAGGTATAAATCTTGGTTTCATTTATGGCTTTAGAAACATCTGATATAAATTACGATATAGTATTTTTCTTAATGGTTGTATTATTAACAGGGGATCTCGAACAATTTGTGGGTCCTCTCCCAGACAATCTTAGAGTTTATTTAAATAAATAAAAAACATATTTAATTGTTTTCTTTAGTTTGGGAAAACCTTAGTTTTATAGTCCTATATACTATGGACGAATGTTTGATGTTTTATTTTGTTAAGCATGGGTGTTCGGGTCAGCTTACAAGCACCTCGACTAATCTCAAGGGCCCTGGAGAACAGTCGGGATAATCTCCCGTGGCTTTGCAGGACTCTAAACCGGTTTGATATTTGATGTTTAATGAACACTGAATCATTAAAATTTCATTTTTAATATATTTGTGAGTTATTCTCTCTAGTGAAATTTTAGTGTTGATAGAACAAATCAAACTTGTGAGCAAAGTTTGTGGAGTTTTTCATATTATTTGGTTCTCAATTCTTCCACAACTTAAGGGTCAATAATTCATACCAAGGTTCTTAAGATTTATTCAATCGGCTTAAGGGTCAAGGTGACTTGTTTGATTGTTATCAAGTCATTGGGTTGTTATTTTTCCACGTTTATTCGATTGATATATTGTGGTTCTAAGCTTCACAACTTAGGCGTCATCGGCGTCATCGTGGATTCACATCACTTCTAGCGTTCTAAGGAGAAAGATGTACAAAATATGTACACCATTTATAGAGAAGATAAATGCAGGAATTAAATGCTACACTAACCCTCAAACTCTCAACACTTGCTTGAAGGTGAAACTCAAACTTCTTTATGATTGGATGATGATGATTTCAAGCTCTTCTTTTACAGTGGAGAGAAGCTCCAAAATCCATTGGATAAAACCCTTATAACCCAAAGGTTAATGAGGGCCATGAGGACTCAAGATTTTTAAGAGATTTGTAATCATAATTTGTCCCTTATACAACTCACATTAACTGGATAATAGTACAATACATGTTTATCCAAATGGTCTTGGGTGCCCACATTGGGTAGACTGTGTCCATTGTCGAACAATAGGCTTTATTTTTAACAAAATTGAATCTTTTGGTATTTTTATTACATATTGCAAACATTATGGACCAAATGAAAAAGATAGAAGCAAAACGGGTATAGAACGGAATAAAAAGTTAAAAAAAAATAATAAATAACTCTAAAAAATGAGAGTTATCACTAATCCAACCCGATAAGCCTGATTTCCTTCTTACTCTTATATGGCTCTTCTAATATTTTTGTTCTTCATTGTTTGAAGAGCCAACATCAGAAAAATGGTGCTTATTGGTTTTTCTTGAATGGTTTTAAGGATAAATGTAAATGGGGTTTCAAAGTGTTTGACTTTTTATGTTGAATTGTAGATGTTTAACTTGTGATTTTAATATGCTGGTGACACCTCTTTGTTTTGTAGTGTTAGAAAATTGTTTGAGTGTGCCTTTTTAGTTCTTAGTTTCTGCTTCTTGTGCAGGACTTTTAACTTTTTTTACTTGTTTGATTTTATCCATTTCGTAAAATGTTGTAACAAAGTATCAATCCAACAAACCCAACCAACCGAACCCAAATCGTATGGTTTAAGTTGGGTTGGATTGTACTTTCGTTTGGGTTAGGTCGAGTCAAAAAATTTCAAACCACAAACACTAAGTTCGGTTATTTAATTGTTTTCAACCCGGCCAACCCAACCCGTCACCCCTACTCAGACGCGTTCATAATACGACGGACTAAAAACATAAAGGCTAAGTTTGGCAAAAAAAGTTAACTTTTTTTTTGTACATGTTTAGATAACCATAAACTAGCTTATTGAAAAACTACTCACAGTACATGTTTGGATGACCAAAAGGTAGCTTATTGAAAAGTTACTCAAAGTAGCTTTTTGAAAAGCTAGCTGATAGCTAGTTTGCCAAACAATGCCTTTGGAAAAAGTTTGAGGGACTTTGTTGAATTTTACAAAAGTGGAGGGTGTTTTCTTAAAATATATTTTACCCCTTTTGACGAGCACTGACCTCTGCAAATACAATTCCCATCATGTTTGGCTTCCAATCGGTTGCTTAAATCACACAACACGCAACAACAAACCATCATCATCATCACCGATTCATCTGAACAAGAATAGAATCGAGAGATCAAAATCAACGACGTAAGAATGGCTCGAGCAGGAGGAATAACGAATGCAGTAAACGTAGGGATAGCAGTACAAGCTGATTGGGAGAATCGAGAATTCATTTCTCATATCTCCCTCAACGTTCGTCAACTCTTTGACTTCCTTGTTCAATTCGGTAAATCCGCACTTGATCTCGATGTTTTTCGGTTTTCATTTACTTAATTGACTTTCTACTGTACTTTTGATTGTGATTTATATGACGAGTTTGTCAATTTGCATCGAAGATTTTTGCTGCAGAAGTTCCTTTTTTTTTCTTTCCTTCTTTCAGATTTGTGTTCTTGATGTCAATAACATTTGACTTGGTAAATTGGATGGAGATAAATATGGAACGGCCATAAAATTTTGGTGCTTTTTGTGTAAATTGTATGCTTTGAAGTTATGAAGTGTGATTTTTTTAGCTGAGCTTTTTTGGGGGCGAGGCAGGTGGAGCAGAGCTTGAAATTCGAAACTAATCATGCCCCTCAGATTTGTTGTATATTTGATTTTTTTTCGCATATAATATAGGAGAAAAGTGATATTAGTTGTTCTGTTATAGTGGCTAGTCTCTCTTAACAAGCAGTCGCCGTACCATTGTCCAACCACTTACTACCTCAGCTAGGTAGTCTCCTAACTATGAGACCGTGCCCAACAGAAAGACTTGTGGTCAACTATCATATTATCCCTAAAAGGGGGGCTCTAACTAAGAAAGTGGAATACTCATCAGTGGATGAAACTATTCGCCAAATTTATGGAATCCTGTATTCTCTCGATTCCATATTGGTATCAGCCTATATGCATTAGATTTGCTCCCAAAAAGGAGGTTTACTTAGTGGTGATACAATGTACACAACTTTGCCTTTGATGATTATGTGCAGCCCTAGTCAATGCAAATTCTAGGAATTGAACTAAATTGTGAATCATTTGTTTGTAATGATATAAGAATTAAACGGTATCATTATTTGATATTTTTGAAGCACCAAATTTTTATGCATTTTCTGGTTTTGGTGACAAGTACTACGAGTGCTTATACTTTATGTGATTCACATATTTTAGGATATGTTAGAATTTTGGATTTAATTGCTCTTGTGCATTTACGAAAGATGTTTTCTCTTTCAGAGGCTACAACAAAGAGCAAATTGGCATCTCTGAATGAGAAACTTGATACGCTAGAGCGTCGTCTAGAAATGCTTGAAGTACAAGTGGGTACTGCTACAGCCAATCCAAATTTATTCAAGACTTGATTTTACTAGACTATGGCATTGTAGAAAAAAGTGAAGGCCTAAATTTCAAGAGCCTGTCTTCTAGATTGTGAGCTGATTAGCTTGTTCAAAATCCAGTGTGATACATATGAAGATCGTTTGCCTACTTTTCGTACATTTATTTATGTAGCTGATCTGTGCATGTTGTAATTGGAAGAGTTCCCTTCTCTTTGTTTTCATATCAGTTTTTGGCTTAATGAAGGTTTGAATGCAGTTTGTTGTGTCTTCCTTATGCGTATCACTGACCCAAAAGAACACGCATAAATCAACAAATATAATTCTAAACCTACCTTTTTGAGTTGTTGGATTGTTTATCCAAATATTTCACACTTTGCTTCATTAGTTTCATCTTCTCCATCCATGTCTGATATAGATAAATAAAATTTTATTGCGTTATTGAGGATTTCAGAATAACTGACTTTCCATGATAGTTTTCTATAACAAAAGCTAGGACGTCAATAAAATTAATACTATGAAATCAATACTATGACATGTTCATCATCTTAGTTGAGCAACTTCTGGATCATGTACGAGTTGTTTCTTAAGAGCTCCATCAAATATGTATAATGAAAGTTGCATTCATGGAATCCTAATGGTGCTTGTGGCTGCTCTCTTCCATACACAAGTTCCCTCAAGGGTTACTGAGTGATACCTACCTTTGAGTGTGAGGATAAAGCTTTGACGAGCACTAGTATTGTGTGAGTTTCTGCAATATTAGACCATTAGTTTATGTGTGTTTGAAATTGAATAGTTGTCATGCGGAATGCATGATCTTCGGAATAGACCAAGGTATAAGAATTGTTAGAGCTTGAAATGGGCTGTGAGTATAAGCCATGGTGAATGCTTCTGCAATAAATCTGAAAACTATACACGTGCTTATCTGAACCCTGGTATCAGCTGTATACATTGTTTACAGAACTTCCCAAATACCAATTGCTGGACTCTGAATCGTCTAGGAAAAACCATATATGCTGTTGGTACTTGGAATTTGTATAAATAAAATGGAATATTCAGTTGATATGACATAACAATGTCCCTCCTTGTAATTCTATGCTATGGAAGAAATTCAGAATGATGGTAGTAGATTCCTTGATCTAGACAGCGGATACCACTTAGCTATTCGTTAAACACATGTAGAGCTGGAAGAATGGCTTAAAGGTTGCATGTCAAGGAGCTGCCATAGAATGGTTCAATCGGCGCTTAGGTCATGCATATTTTGAGATTATCTACTGAAGATTTTTTCATTCATAAGTATTAATAATTCACTTCTATATGATGTTTTTATAAGCTGTTAATGACTTGTATCCTTATTTAACCCCTAAACCATTCATTTGTAGTGTTAAATAACCAACAAGTTGCAGTGATTAGAGATTAATGAATTCAGATCATGGCTTATTGCTAATGATTGTGCATTGTGGTGAGTTAATATGCTGCAGGAGCTGCATAGAGTAGCATATGTATATTAATACACATTTATTTCCCAAAAACCATTTTGGACAAAGGATAAATTTGTTGCAGTTATCAATCCCATGTTTGAGAACTTTTTGAAATCTAATTCTTGTATATGCCATTCGTTCTGGTTATCAGTTCTTGAGGTTAAGTGAACTCCAGTAGTTATTGCTCTAGTAAGCTACTTCTGATTTTAAATCTAGACAGTAATTTATGATCTTCAATATCTTTTAAGCCAAATTGGCCAATTAAAACTAGTGTTTGTAAGCATACTGAAATCCACTCAACTTAAGTCAAGTTCAATCACAAGTTCGGTGGAAGGGAAAGAATAACAAAATGGAAGAAAAGCAAAGCAATAATCGGCATGTACCTCCATATCTATAACCACCTTTTATAAGTTAACGTTCTTATCTATATTGTATATGATAAACAGCAAAAATCTTGCGATGGTTAGGAATCATAGACTGAAAGAGAGTTGTAGGGCTTACTGCTCTACACCAAAATTTGTATTTTACCCTGCCTATAATACAGTCTGTGATTTTTCTCTCTTCTCGATTACTATATTGCAAAGCATCCTGAAATCTGTTAACCATTATATCTTTACATATCTAATTCTTGAGTGCATAGAAGTTAATTCAAGTATGTAAAGAGTCAAGTTGAAATGACAATGTATATGTTCGAGGCTATCTTAATTCTTAAGAAGACTTCGTTAAAAATGATACCTCAAGAATTTTGATTGAGAAGAGTGACTTGATTGGTTGATTTAGTTTTGTATCATTTGAAATGTAATGTAGGCCAATTTTATGTGCTTTCTTATTCATCTATTTCAAGCTCTCGTGGCGTTTGGTGCTTTTAACCTTAATGTATGTGTTATGCTTATTTTGCCATTTTCTTGGTCAAAGAGGGACTTCCCTAAATAATTTGGCTCTTGCCATTTGTCATTCTCTTGTGCTAGCTACACTTTTTTGGTCTTATTCAGCTGCTTTTCTGTTTTTCTCTTGTATGAGTTTCATAGTCTTTATCAATGTGTAGATGTTCACTTTGTTAATACTCCTAATACAATTATTTGGCTTTTCCGTATCATATCCAGGATATTACGTTTTGCAACATAAAAGTTAATACAGATTGTAAAAACAAAATGTACACATCGGTTTTACAAGATTTAAGAATAGACTGTGAGAATCTTAAGCTATCGATCAGGCATCCTTACACTGGGAGGTATAACTTGGACTGTTAGCTGATTGGGGTTCTGTTTTTTTGGTGATGTTTCCTTTTATGCCAAAATTAACGTTTGCTATTCACTGATGATTTTCCTTCTGTATATCAACCTTTTGGGATCCTTATCTATTGTTGAAAGCATCTTTTGTTCTTTCTCAGGTTGAAGCAAGCCTAATAAACTACCCTATTTCTGTGTTTGGTTTGGAATCCTGGTGTACAATAGTTTGATAAATGGGGGAATGTGGTTGAATTGTCATCTACAAAAACCTAAATTATCTGAAATATGCCCTCTTCATATACTTTGCTGCTAGTTCAATAGCTGAAATTATGCGGTACAGGTTCATGACTTTATAACACCGTGCTAAAATGTTTGATTTTTTCTCTGGTGAAATTTACTAGATTGGAATCAACTGAGATTGAGCAGTTGTACAAAGAAAGTTGAGAAATTAACATATTTACTTAATATAATATATCATGTGTTGCTGCTCAGGCAAACCATCTGCTACATTTAGACAGAAGCTCTCCCACAAATTTATCTTGGTTGCGGAGGAGCGGGTTGTGAAAAGAGAGAGGATGGTTCTGATTGAGTTGGAGTGGGTAAAGGTAAAATCACAATTGGTCTCTCAATGGAGAAGCGATTGGATCCTCCAAAACTGTCTATGGATCTCATATATTCAGATGCATTGTTTTCAATTATCAAAGCATCCTCTAGCTCACGGACAATGTCTATCATGGATGGTCTATACGCTGAGAAGGGCTCGATACATGCTAATGCTACTTCCACAACTCTCCACATTGCCTCTGTGTGATATCCTCCTTTTATGCTTGGATCCACTATTTCATCGATTCTCGAGTTCCTTATGTAAGGTTTTGCCTGCATAATTAAATGGTGGTTCTATGTTTAGATCAAAGCAGGGAACATGAAATTCGATGAGCTATCAAAAATTCGGTATGCCTTTTGGTAGAGACACTGACATGGGTAGTTATAATCTATTACTGTTAATACATAAACCAAGATAGCTACACTTTTTTAGATGAACATCTGCAAGTAAATTGCAAAATTTGATTCTGAACAAAAATGTAGGCAAATATGCAAAGAATTGTGATACCAGGCATATTCATTGTTTAGTTTTCCTTCACATGACAGATATGTGCATATTTAATGCAGCTTTAATTTCAAGTTTTAATTACCCTGTAAAATTTTACTGATCAGGATGTTAGTAACAGTAGTGATTGATAAGTAATTTCCTTTCATTCTCATATGTGCTTATTCCTACCAACATGGTTTTTTCTTATTGAAGTTGTATCTTAATTGCATAACTATTTCGTTATTGCTTTTCAAGTAGGTGTTGATTAAGTTCTATATTGTTTGTTTGAATTTTAGAACTTTTTAAATGTGAGAGATGTATGATGTTGAGTCTACATCCTTGGACATCATGGCAGAAATAGAACTACTTAGGTGTACATTTTGGTATGGCATTTAGTTAAATTTGAAAATTAAGCGTACCCATTCAACCAAGCTCCACTCATTCCGTGGCCTGTGTATATTAAGAGGCTCCCGACCAGTTATCATTTCAAGCAGCACAACTCCATAGCTAAAGACATCACTCTTGGCAGACAAATGCTGGGTTGAATAATACCTGAAAAGCAAAGAGTTTTAGTTTGTAAACTTTAAAATATGGCAAACTATCAACATATTAAGAGCATTGGAACGTTATATTCAGTAGAGATGTAAGAAGTCTTTTATGTGCATGCTCATGGTACTTATTTACGATAATGGTATGAAGATATGTTTTGCAGGCAGGGCGTCTTCACAGAAACAACCTATCTACTAACAGGTCTGTGCACCCCCCTGCGGCGGGCGGTTCCCACCTTCGGGTGGGATATACTAGGCTCATTTGGTTTGGGTTTTATGTGTTTTGACTTTTGAACCAATTACTGAAGCTTTTTTAGTTGATTGTTTTTTTATTACAATGTCGCTATTCAGGTTCTGCAGGTTGTTGACTTGGAGCCATCTTGCCTACTCCTTCATTTGATGTATTATATACACAACAAGGTGCACCTTGCTTCTGTCTTTTTACGTAGGAGCGATGGTAAATCATATATAATTGTTAGAGCATCAAAATAATAGTTGAGTCAACTTAAATACACAAAAAACGTTTGGGGTCCCTTTTTAATGTTTTCTCTTTCCATCATGAGTCTTTATTTATTTAAACTTTCGATTCATTGTTGGTCAACTTAATTGTAAATTTGTAATTAGCAATAAGTTCTGTGGTTTTGAAACTTGTACTTACTCTGGATCCAAGTATCCAGCCGTTCCCCTGACTTCTAGGGAGGCACCGCTATCCCCTTCTTGAGGTGCATATTTTGAAAAGCCAAAGTCTGCGACCTTGGCGCACATGCTATTGTCTAGGAGTATGTTACTTGATTTCACATCCCTGTGTATGACGGAACGCGCAGAGAATGTATGAAGATAGGTCAAACCTGGAGCATGAAACTGTGTATTAGTGTTATACTTGATGAAAAATCAAGGATCATAATTTCATTGTTAAGAGATCTCGAAGTAGGTGAGGAGTTTTGATATTCTGGTGTAATTTACGAACTTAAGTGGGCATACTTCTTAATGGTCCTATAGGCAGTGACTTCTATCTTTTCTGCATGAATGTTACCTACCTTATATCATACTATAATGCCGTATTCTCATCCTTTCTGGCCTGGTCGTGAGTACTTCCATGGCACTGGCTCATTCTCTAGTATAACTTGCCAGACATAGTTGACGATTCTTTGTAGTGATTGATCCTTCTTTATAGTTTTTATGTCCAAATGATTGTATAGCTGTTTATATTTATTTTTCTTGAAGTTACTATCTAAGTTTATGTTTAATTTCACCCTAATCTTGCTGTTTGCTTTGATGAATATGTGCTATATTTGGGTAATTTTAGGCAATTTTTAGTGTTGTATTACATTTTAGGTCATTTTTAGTGTCATTTTAGGTAATTTTTAGCGCAATGATAGATTAGTGTCATGTTACATCAAGTCATGAACCATGCTACTATAGGATTTGGTATAGAAGTCAAACACTACACTTATTTGGCATACTTTGTTCTTCCTACTTTAGGACTATTGGCATCACTAAAGAAGTTAGGGTTTTGAGAAAGTGGTGATTTTCATATCAACTATGCTAAAGGCTATTTTCTTTTTCCAACATTAACAATACTGTCTAGGACTCCCTCTGGTGTAGTCTTTTCAGAATGCGACTTTGGTAGAAGCTAAGAAGTTAGGTTCTATACTAGAATTTTTTTTTTCTCCTGAAAGTTGGCTTTAATTAATAAATGGGTTTGATCAGTTGCTCTAATTAGTTAGCTTTCATTATATGATGATTTAGTTAGAAAGTGACCAAGTTTATCTAACAAAATATGGCATTGGCGCCCTTGAAAAATGGCATGGCTTATGTTATTTAAATCACAAGAAAATATGAGAATGCCCATCCATACAAAATTATGCGCAGTGATATTTTTCTTATCATAATCTTTCACCTCCAAATAGATTTAGATTCATGTATTGGAATATGACCGGTATAATCTTTTTTACCAGTCTGGACTATTTTATTTATGGCTAGATTAATTATTTACGGACTCAAGACAATAACGGCCATATGGTCTTTATTATTTACTGACTAAGTTTTGTCAAGTGTGAAACTCCTTTTGCAGCTTCTCAACTTTTGAGGAGTTTTTTTCTGAAAATTTTCATAGTTGTGGTCAAAAGAAAAGGCAGCCTAAAAAGTTGTCTCTCTGCTACAAAATCCTCATGCATAGTCTTGTAAAAGTAGCCAGCTCTCTACTGATATGGATTTAACTTACCTCGAGCAGATCCTAAAGCTATGGAAAGTCTGGTTGGCCAGTCTAGAGCTCTTCGTTTAGATGCATCACCTGTTAAGAAACAATGAAGCATGTAAAAATAGTTTACTATAATAAAGATGAACTGAAAATAATTTCCCATTTGGAGGAGACATACCGTAAAGCCGATCTTGTAGAGATCCGTTAGACATAAATGGATAAACAAGAATTTGTTGGTCGTTTTCACAGCAATAACCAAGGAGTGGGACCAAGTTTTCGTGCCGAATAGCTGATAGAAGTGTCAGCTGTAGACGTCATTGTCAGTAGCTATATTTAGTTACCAATACGATAACAGTTGAAGGTTGTAGCGGAAACTAGTAAATGTTACGAAACACAGATGAATAGGAAGTCTAACAGGGCATGTGGAAGTGTGTTTTTTCTCTTTTTCTTTTTAGGTCGTGTCCAATTCTGTCGAGGTTGGTTGTTTGGCATTTAGCCTCTGCAAGTACAAGTGTACAACTAGTCGTATGTTGGCAATAGTACTTTGCCACCCTCTATCAAGTTCATAAATATATCAGTGCTGATTCTGATTATTGTTATTTTGGATTGTTATGCTATGAGCCTATGACCAGCAAGTATATCTGTTTCACTGTGATATAAATAGATATTGAAGTTATGAATGTTGATAAGAATTCATTAAGCAAAACTTGATATTAAGTTACCTTGGAGATTTTTCTATCAAATTTTAGCCGCTTCTTGTCTATTTTTTATGCTAATACGAGTATTGCAAAAAAAAAAAAAAAAAAAAAACAATTGTTTGAAAGGGTCAGGAAAGTGAAAAGTTACTTCACCTCATTGTTGAATTCACGGGTTCCCTGTGTTGAATTGGTTGACCGGACCTTTACGGCTACTTCTTGACCATCTGGTAGAGTACCATGGTATACAGATCCAAAGCCTCCTTCACCAATTAAAGTTTTATACTGCTGTATTGCACTTTCTATCTGTTGAAGTGTAAAGCTTTGTATGGATATCGTCTTTAAAGTGATATCATCCTTGCTGCTTGGCATTGCATAAATTGCATCTGCAGTTTACGTTTGTTATAAAGCAAAGCGTATGGCACAATGTTTGTTGATCTCCTGGAAACTATATTATGAATAATCTTCCTCAAGCAAGATGATTTCCTTTTTGTCCAAGTTACACAAATGTAAATTTGATATAATGTAAGAAAGAAACAGCACATACAATATGTAGCTTAAAATCATTATTACGAGTCCTTTCATGGCTTCAGGAAGTTGGTTCTGCTGAGTATTATATTGATATCTGCCCGTGTCTTCTATATGTTCTTTCCTTTATCACTTTGTTGCTAGTTTCAGATTATAAATAGCAACATATGTTTGAATTTTCTGATAGAGTTTGAAATACTTAAGTCGGGTAATGTTCAAATGAGAACCATAAATATTTTGAGAACCTGGGAAACAACTACTTCATGTATTATTCATGATGAATAACCCTAAATATTCATGAATATCAGACATTTTCATGATGAGTAATTTTCATCATGATATTCCTCATGACTAAAGTATGAATATTTAGTTCCCAGGTTGCCAAAATATTTACGGTTCTCATTTGAACCTACCCCTACTTAAACTAATTTCTTCTGGCATCTTAGATTATATGAAATATTCAAAAAGAATATTGTACTCACTCTTGGTCATTGTAGGTCTTTTCCTTTCTGATCCTTTGTTGGTCATCTTCCTTTTCTTGTACAAGCAAATCAGGATAGCAAGTACTCCAATTAACAGAAGGACTGCGCCTGAAATTGTGGCTATAAAAACTTTGGGTGCTGGACGTGATGATTTTTGTCCCCTGCACATTCCGTTGCTGAAACCAGAATTTGTAAGAAATTATGTAGCCTCTATTCCCTTTATTCGATTCTATGTTTTGAATGACAACATGCATGCATATCTATATGCACATTAGAGTCCTTGATGGTGTAATGATTTCTTAAATTTCATAATTGAAGTCCTTACTCTGTAGCAAGTTTGGATGAATTTCGACTTGTAGGGAGTTCTTTATCGAAATCTCTATTGCAGCCATAGTATCTAGATGAAGATACAAACACCCATTAGTTGCATTAATTAACGCAATTGATGTTATAATTTGCATAAAACTGTTTAGAGAACTCACAACTCTGTCAAGTGTGGAAGGGAGGTAAGTGAGTCTGGAATTCGTCCCTTGAAATCATTGTTTCGTAGGTCCCTAAAAAATGTATTGAAATCAGTTACCAATGTGGGTAATCATTTTTGTTCCAATTAATGCTTCTGTTAAACATTTTTATAATAATAATAAACTGCTCAATATTGATTTTGAAAGGAAAGAAGGATACACTGAGGCGAGAACGGAAGAAGATGGGAATGTGGGAATACTGTTGATGAAGTGATTATTGCTGACGTTCCTGTAGTTCACAATCAAGAGGTAAGCAACTTACATGTTTGCCTTTGGAGTTCAATAATTTTATTAAAAAATAAGTGACTTGGGGCAGTAGTGTAATTTACAGTTCTATAAGACGAGTCAGCTTAGTGATGCCCTGTGCAAGTGGTCCTTGAAATTTGAGGTCCGATAGATCCCTGCAGGATATATTAAAATGCGGAAGCACATGATCATTATTTATGCTTTGTCCATGTTAATACTCCCTCTGTCCCAAAATAAGTGTCCACTTTCCATTTCTATCCTTAATTATGAGATGAGAAATTCTTTACTCCTTTATCATCAAGGGTAAAATCGTCATTTAGTTAATTAAAATTATAATGATTACATAAAACTGTGTGCTTGTTTCATTGCGGACATTTATTTTTGGGATGGAGGAAGTATGAAGTAGGGATAACGTTAGAAGTTATAAACAGAAACACAACTCATGCAAAGAAAAACTCACAGCTCGGTTATGACTGTTGTTCCATTGGATTGGTTGCACTTCAGGCCATGCCAGCTATGTGGGAGACACGGGTCACCTGTCCAACTTTCTAATACCTGATTATCTTGGTTCTCCACCAACAGCTCGTTTCTTATGTTCACCATCGCATCCACTAGAAGAGGTTAATTTAATTGGTTAATGAACTAATTCTCGTGTTAAGGGCATATGGTCCATTTTGGTACATGCCGGACGGGACCAAACAAAAACTTGTTGTCCGACGTTTGGTGCGACATTAGACTCAGACAGGACTGAGTGAGACAAAAATGCATTTTTTTGGGTGGAAAAAGAATCAGGGAGATGGGACAAGATTGGTAAATTACTAAACTACCCATGTCAAGTGAAAACCCTAAAACGTTACACAATTGTTTCACTCACCTACCTTACTCTCTCTAGTTCAGTCTTGTCCCTTTCAGTCCAGTCTGTGTACCAAACGCACCCATATAGGACTTCATGTAAAGAATTGGCACATAAATTGAGTTAAATTACCATCTTTTTGATCAGTAGCTTGAAGCAATGGATGAACTTGCAAAATTTCATAAGCATTGCAAATTGGACCCAACTGAGATCCGTTGGAAGCTTTTGTTATGGTCAAGTTAAGAAACCTGTCTATGAAGTGCAAAACAGTAATCCTATAGTTTGAACCGCTAGATATTACATCAATCTGCTGCCGCTTTTCGTCATTGATATATATGTCGAAGACCCGTTGCCCAGCTTGCACAGAGGCATTAAGTTCAAGAAAATAGAGGTAGAGAATATACTTGTTGTATCCTGAATTAAGGTTATGCTGAAACTCTAAACGCTCTGGATGGGTTCGAGCCGTTTGTAGCACTTGGATAGGAGGTAATGTTTTCGTGCCATTTAGAACGATGATATTTCTGTTGTCTAGTGATGTGGAATTGCCATTTTGGTTCAAATCTGAATCAGGTTTCCAGATTCGATCATATGGGTCTTGTGGGAACCTGAAATTGGATATTCAAATATAAAAATCATGAGGCTCTCAAGTCTTAATCACACTTGAAATATGATGATTTCTTCTTTTTAGTTGGCTGACTACATAATTTATTTAGGTTTATCATCTAGCAAGTAGCAACTAACTGCACACTTTATTATTGAGTTCTTTATCGAGTAAAATCACTGGAGATCTAGTTCTTGACTTGTGATGAAGTAGTAAAGATAGGTTTTTACGATTGGAAATAGATATATAGGTATTAATCTGTCACTAACAATGGTGTCATACAATGAACGTAGCAGCCGTGTCCAAATGTGTTAAGGCTATATTTGATAAACTAGTTGTTAGCTTAAAAGCTAGTTGTTGACTATAAGCTAGCCGTTAGATGATAAATTAGTCACGTTTGGTAAAAACTGGTTGATAAGCTAGATGACAATGTAAAATGACCTAAAGGACATGTTAAAATTTTAATTGGAAAAATATTAGTATAATTGGAAAAAAGTGGGAAAAATCCTAGAGCTTATTGAAGTGATATTTGAAGTAGCTTTTCGAGAGCTAGCTTTCAAGCTAGTTTATAACCATTCAAACGGGGGGTTTTCAATAAGCTCAAAAAATAAGCTAACTTATGGTTGCCAAACATGGCCTAAATCGTACTAATTTGATTTAGCATTACAATCTTTTCATTTATTTCATTATCGTTATCATTATGGTGATAAATATCTGAATCTTTTGTAGTCCTTGTCAGCTAAATGCTCAATATGCCCATGTATTGATCTTCTCTATTTAATTTAAAGCTAATCAGCTTTCTGTATGGATTCCTGTGAGGGCATGTGGATAATTTGAACCTTCTTTTTCCAGTAGGGATTAAGGAAACATAGTATTTCTTGTGGGATGTCCCACAACAGAAACATTTCATTTCTACTTACATATTGCCTTCAAACAATGTGGATGTATATATATATGTATGTATGTATGTAGGGGTTGTTTAATTTGCAACCCTTAAAAAGGTTGCAAACCTTGCAACCCACATCTTAACCGTCGGATTCATGATCGGCGGTTACAATAGATATGGGGCCCAATATTTTTAATTAAAAAAAATAAAAATAAAAATAAAATAACCGTCGATCATGAATCCAACGGTTAAGATGTGGGTTGCAAGGGTTGCAACCTTTTTCAGGGTTGCAAAATATCTTTCCACTATGTATTTATGTATATATAACATACCTGATTTCTCCTCCTGTGTTCCCAACATCAACTCTATGCACAAGTCTCAGAACATTTGAAGGTTCTTCATTCAGGTAATCTGAATTCAAAGGCCTTAGTTCGATCTTGGAGACATAAGGGTTTCCCTGTTTATGTAATAAACAGAAGTTTATATAATCATTAGTAGCTCTCACAATCCCTTCGACCTCGGCTTCATCTGTTGAATTAACTCGCCCTATTGGTGTAATACCAATTGAAACATCAAAAAATGTCGTTATAGGCGACGTATGGAGATCTTTGAGAGGAAACGTGCCCCTGACGAGATAATCCTGACCCTTCTTTGTTGGCAAGTCGTAACACCATTTAGTACCATATTTTGTGCCAAAGAATCGAGCATGGTCAGAACTCGTGCCATTCTGTAACGGTGGCACGATGTCTTGGCATTGTCGATTGTCGGGGAACCACTTGTCATCTGGGATCCATGTTATATTGTTTTTCGGATCAGTGAAACTTGAATCGGCACAACACTGTATACTTACAAAATCTGCACAAATTTGAGAATTTAGTGTTAGAAGAGTATTTTGCTAGCTAAGTTAGCAATGGGGAAAGATAAACTTGAAGTAAAATTGTGAAACTAAAGCTATATATAGACACCATTCTCACATGTTATACTCGTATATCTATTTATGAAACAGAAATCCTCCTACTTAATTCCTTTAACCTGTTGATCAAGATTATTAGCCTCCTACACTACTTCGATTTGACCCAAATACCCTTCTTTAGTAAGATCAAGTCTTGTATCAGTTCTGGATAGTATACTTGATCAATATTATCATATATATGTCTGTGCATCAAAATGATATCAATTTGAGTGGTACAACTTACAGTCGGCTGGTAGTACTGTACCAAGTATGCAAACTTGGTTGATATACGGTATTGGAACTCACGTACCACGGTAGTACCATGGTACTGATTTAGTTAATTATTATTATTGGATTTTTGAAGTATTGAATATTAAACATTGTATCTTTAACTTTTCTATTTGAGCATTTGAATGTTAAATACGACATGTGTTATCTACAAACTCAAGATGTTACTCAAACTTCGAACAAAGTGGCAAGTCTTCATATATGTATCTTGAAGTTAGTACCAACCGAAAAGAAGTGGTATACGGTATAAGATTTTGCAAACCAGTTATAATCGGTTGGTACACAGTATTGAAGAAAAAAACTTGATATCATGTCAAGTCCACCCCTATTTGAAAGTAATAAACGGCAAATTCTTTATTAAGCCGAGTACTAATTTTTCGAGCCGAAACCAAAATTCGTTATTACTCGGCTTGGCTCGCGACGTTTCCGGAAATAGATCCTTTTTTCTTTCCCAAAATACCCTTGGCGTTGGACAAATGTTTAAATCCAAAAGGCCCATTAAGAAGAGGGGAATTTAAACATTTGCCCAACGCCAAGGGTATTTTGGGAAAGAAAAAAAGGATCTATTTCCGGAAATGTCGCGAGCCAAACCAAGTAATAACGAATTTTGGGTTCGTCTCGAAAAATTAATACTCGGCTTAATAACGAATTTGCCGTTTATTACTTTCAAATAGGGGTGGACTTGGCACGATATCAAGTTTTTTTCTTCAATACTGTGTACCAACCGATTATAACTGGTTTATAAAATCTTATACCGTATACCAACAAACTGTCTGGTACCAACTTCAAGTTGCATATATGAAGACTTGCCACTTTGTTCAAAGTTTGAGTAGTATTTTGAGTTTGCAGATAACACATAGCGTGTTTAACATTCAAATGCTCAACTAAAAAAGTTAAAGGTACAATGTTTAATATTCAATACATCAAAAATCCAATAATAATAATACATAAGTCAGTACCATGGTACTACCGTGGTATGTGACTTCCAATACTGTGTATCAACCAAGTTTGCATACTTGGTATGGTACTACCAACCGATTGTAAGTTGTACCAGTCAAATTGATATCATTTTAATTTGAACTTCAGTAATATATATATATATATAGGCAAAGGATCATGTGAGAAGTTGAGGTTATCGTGAGAAGTGGATCTGAACTGTTGATCAGTTTTAATCAAATGCCCTCCCATGAATTGCGGCTTAGAAGAGAATTGATCTTGTGCATCTCGGTGCATCTCATCCTAATGTGCATCCATTTCTCATCTAACGGTTGATAACAACTTATCACGCTTCTCACGTTAACCTCAACTTCTCACCGGAACCCAACCCTATATATATATTGGTAACCATTCTCAAGGTTTATATGATCTATATTTGACTTGCAGGTACTGGTTTAATGTTAAACATGATAATATTTCCTCCGATAAGCCAAACCAAAATTATCCGATGTTAATTGTTACCCTTTACGCTCTTATGCAATTATGAACATGATTGATTCACCAAAATTTCTATCAATTCTTCGATTCTAAATTCTTATTAACCGAATTTTGAGATAACTGGGCGTACCTTTTTGCGAACAGGTTGATTGGATGGCTACGAAGATCCAGAGTACGATACAACAGCAAAACGATCTTAAATTTCGGTAATCCAATCCTTCCATCATCTTCTTATTATGAATCTAAGATTCCCCATTTAGTGATCAAACTCATAACCATGAAACTAAGTTGCCACCTTGCTTTTGTTCCATGAATCTGATCCATTTTAACTTCTTTCAAAATCCCCACAAACTGTTGACCAGTTGGGGTTCCTTCAGCATCTTAGATCAAAACTCGAACCGAAAACAAAGTTTTGATTCGTTAACTTCTAATTTGTGAGAAACCCTTTTGACTTTGTTAAGAAAGGATGAATCTTTGGTGGTTTTGAGGACAATTTAGCATGAAACAATAGGGTTCTTGGAAGGGAATTGATAGAAAAATAGGGGTTTGACTTCAAAGATGAGAACTGCAGATGCCTTTAGAAGGAAGATTAGAGGAAAGCTTGATTTTTAGAATAATTTAACATAAATTTCTCAATCAGTTTGCTAGAATTTTCCAATAATTAATAGATATTAGTTTGTTTAAGTGATGAAGGTGGGAATTGTTTATGCTAAGTTAGTCTCTAATGATTAAATTAATTAGCGTAAGGTTAAGGCGGAGCAATCCCTCGTCTTGGTCCATCTTCCGTCTCTCCTCTTGTCTGCTTCCTTAGCATCCAACATCACGAAAAACTTTTGTTTTTTTTTTTGAGAACGCTCATCGATTACGACCTTCAACCACCAATCATGGCTCTCCAACTAAACATCCGTAACCACCGTTTTGCCATTCGGTATTCTATCGTAGGCGGGACCTACTTGTATTCGATAGCTTTGAGATCCAAGAATCATAGATAGAAGTGTGAATGCCGTTAAATAAGTACCTACCGCCGTGTTTTTCTTGCCTATGTGGGACCTACGAGTATCCAAAAGTAAAATAATGCACAGGTGGGTATTAGCCTATCAGGTAAGGAGATGGACATCAAATGCGTATAGGATTGTGAAAGCATATGCTTTGTGATCAACCTTACCATCTATGATGTCTCGATCAGGGTCAGAGACGGTCATGAAGTTTAAGTCGAGTTGAGGTGGAGCTGCTGTGTGGCATACTCGTTTTTTGAAAAATGACCTTTTGATCCCTATCTGGTTACCGTAACCGGGTACTGAAGGCCTTTTTCACAAGCAACTGAACTATTATGATTTTATTTAAACAATTATATATATATATATATATATATTTATTTATTTTCTATGGTCAAATGATGCAATTGTTTGAAGAAAAATCTGGATCAGCCTCTGGATTAGGTGTAGGGAAGATTCTCTTTAAGTTGCATCCAATTATAAGAAACCAAGTAAATGATTAGTTGTATATGCAATTTTAAACTCTAAAGGCTCTTAATTTGGTAATATTCTAATAATATTCCATTTATATTAACTCATGGTTAGTCCCCTAAGTTTCTTGATTTGGTAATATTCTAAATTATGTCATAGAATATTCCATTTTGCCTGAAGCCAAGGGTTTTGTATGGCTAATCAAATAAACTACAAACATAAAATTTGAAATGTATGGGTTTAGGGATGTAAGTGAGTCGAGTCGAGTAGTAGGGTAATTGAACCAGGGTAAAAAATTTAGTACTAGATCTAAGCTTGATTAACTTTTTCAATGTAGGGCTCGAGCTCGATGCTCGTTTATGGCTTCGAACTTGCAACGGATTAACTCGTTTATCGGTTTGAGCTCGATAATTTTATATTTTTATTGTATGATTAATAAATATATGAACATGTTTGGCTGGAAAAAGGGTATGCTCAAATGGTTCGGCTCGACTCGAAAAATTGAATCGTGTTTTCGAACGAGCCAAGTCGAACATTGGTGTTATAAAACTCGGCTCGTTAAGTTAAATGAGTTCTATTTTGTGCTCGAGATAAACGATCTCGAGCTCGAGTAGTTTGTTAAAAGTTCTACTCGTTTACACCCCTAATGGGGCTAATGACGAGTACCATTCATACAATCAAGATCGAATTTGACTGGTCAAATATTTCGGCTTGACTGGTCAAAAGTTGCCGCTATTCCAAAAATAGGACACTTTCGTAATTTTTACAAAATACACGGGTTGTGTTCATATATGAACCTGTATTTCACATATGAACAGTGTAATTCACATCTGAACTCTTTTAACTGATTCATATATGAATCTTTGTGATTCATATATGAACTAATTAACTGTAAGTTTATATGTGAATCAGTTGAACTAATTAACAAATTCATATATGAACTAATTAATTGATTCTCATATGAACTAACTAACTGATTCACATATGAACGTATAGTTCATATGTGAATCATATAAGTTCATATATGAACTCATCCCGCGTATTTTACAAAACTACCCCTCTACTTTCTATAGACCATGAAAGGAATTATCCGGTGTTTCGCAGTCAAAGCCGCAAATGTTGACCAGATGAATGACTAAAATTATTTCTCTATTTCTCATACATATATCATTTCTCAAATGAACCTCTCCATATATATATATATATATCAAGATTATACATTGATTGAACGAGTAATAAATAAAATAAAATATAAAAAGTTCATACATATACTATATTAAAGGTTTTACAAAGATAATAAAATATTTTAAAATGACAAAGTAACATTAAATTCACTTAAATAGAATCATTTTTCCTAATGGGCTAAAGTGTAAACATTATATTTGGGCTAAAGACTAAAATATATTTAATTTTCCTAATGGGCTAAAGTGTAAACATTATATTTGGGCTAAAGACTAAAATATATTTAATTGGGTAAAAATTAAAACATTTATAATTGGGTCCCAAATATTTTTGGGCCATGTTTCATATCATACATTGGAACACCCTCTTACATGACCCTATACAATAAAACAGATGATGAGGCATGAGATTGAACGTGGTTTCACTACCAATGAAGCAACATCCATGCATGCACGGGGAGAGAGAGGTGCTTGTATTAATAAATAAATAAAAACTTACAAGTAAATATCGATCACAAGCTAGATGAGAACCCTGTTGTAACTCTCCTATATTTCTCTCTAACAAATATGGGTAGAACAAGATCTCGGATAAAATAAAACTGAAAACAGTGGACAAAAAGCTAAAATAACCAAGATTTGCCCCCTAATTTTGTACCCGAGTTCAAGGTACCTCGCGATCTGGTGAACACAAGTTGTCCTGATCGATCGCATACAAAGATGTTATGCCCACAATTTTCGTACATATTGCATCCAATAACCGGGTTATTGAACCATGCAACCTAGGTAGTGTCAAAATTCAACAAATTTATAGCATTGGCCTTCTTGTGTAACTTATCAACATTTACAGGTGGTTTTGGACAATTATTTGAACATAAATGTTAACTAGAAGCGTAATCGCGCAATGAAGCGAAATACATCACGATTTTAATGTTTTGTTTTATTTTTTGTTTTTTTGTAGATTTACAGTAGGATTTTGGATGGTTTTAAGAAAGTGATAATGTTTTTTTTTTTTTTTTTATAAATTTGTTTAATTTAGGCTTAATAATATAACGTTTTTTATATAAAAAAATTAAGTATTTTGTTAGAATTCAACGATTATCTTATATATTTTAATGGCATCTAGAAAAAAATAATCAATTACAGATTTAATAATATAATTAAAACAAATTTATAGTAATATAATATATTAATTAATAGTGATATATGGAAAGGTCTGCATAAAAGGAAGACTCTGCACATACCAAATTGGTGGGTGTTAGAAGTCTGCAGTAGTAATATGTATCTTGTGTTTTGATACATGTAAATTAAAATATTTTTAAAATCTTGCATAAAATGATGGTAGTTTGTGTCTAATAATTTGTATTTAAAAAATTTTTATGCGTGCTTTATAATATAGTATAGATATATCATCATACTTATTTTTTTGTCCAAAATCACTTATACACTTTGAAAGAAGGAAAAACGTATGCAACACAAAAACCCGAATATAATATTTTGAAACGTTAATTAATTTTGATGAACACCAAAACCCGAATATAATGTTTTGATGATACATATATCCATTGATTCTAGATGTGCTTAAAAAGCATATATATATATATATATATATATATATATATATATATATATATATATATAGTGTTTGGTTCATTTGAGAAATGGTAAATATATGAGAAATAAAGAAGTAATCCTAACCATTCATATGGTCAAGATTGGATTTGACTAGTCAAATATTGCGGCTTTGACCGATCAAAAGTTGCGGCTTTGACTGGTCAAAAGTTGCGGCTATCCCAAAAATAGAAGGACAATTTCGTAAATTTTACAAAACACACGGGCTGTGTTCATATATGAACATGTATAATTCACAAATGAACTATATGTTCATATATGAACCAGTGCAATTCACAACTGAACTCTTTTAACTGATTCATATATGAACCTTTGTGATTCATATATGAATCAGTTGAACTAACTAACAGATTCATATATGAACCTTTATGATTCATATATGAATCTGTATGAATCACAAAGATTCATATATGAATCAGTTGAACTAATTAACAGATTCATATATGAATCCTTGTGATTCATACAGATTCATATATGAACTCATCACGTGTATTTTACGAAATTACCCCTCTACCTTCTATAAATCACACAAGGAATTATCCGGTGCTTCGCGGTCAAAGCCGCAAATGTTGACCAGATGAATAACTAAGATTACTTCTCTATTTCTCATATATTTACCATTTCTCAAATGAACCTCTCCCTATATATATATATATAGGCCAAGGTTAATTTGCAACCTTTGTAAATCTTACAACCCATGCAACCCACATCTTAACCGTCGGATTAGTGATAAGCGGTTATTTTGTTTTTATTTTTATTTTTTGTTTTTTTAATTGAAAATATTGGGCCCACATCTATTGTAACCGTCGATCATGAATCCAACGGTTAAGATGTGGGTTGCATAAATTGTAAGATTTACATGGGTTGCAAATTAAACTACCCCTATATATATATAGGGGTTAAATCATGTGAGAACCAAAAAATGATTGAGAACCGTGAGAACCGATCTAAGCCGTAATTTGGTTTTGATCCTATGGTTTTAATTAAAAGTTGTTTCACTTCCAATTCATTTCAAAATTGTCATTGCCTTTAATGACCATGGATTAAAATTAATCAATGGTTTAGATTGGTTTTCACGGTTCTTAACTTATTTTTGGTTCTCATTTGATTATGGTCCTATATATATATATATATATATATATATATATATATATATATATATATATATATATATATATATATAATATTAACTAATACAGTATTGATATACAAAGATTAGTGAATATATTACTTTGAAACAAAAAGTAGCATATGAAAATAAAATATGACTTGTGAACCGTTAACTATAACATGACAAAGAAGCCAAGAACGGGATGACAACAAGCTCGTTAGTCATATACTAATTAATAACTTTCTAAATTAAAATGTTGTAAACTATTGATACTTATTGTAACACCCCTTTCCCGAGATGAAAAAGGAGGTTACGTCTAAACTTAACACAAACTGCTAACAAGAGCATACAGAGCATTATTAAACCTTAATTAAAATAAGCACCAACAAAAAAATAACAATCGACTCAAACGAGTCGTACTATTTTCAGAACTTTACTCGTTTATAAATCCAATATTTTCTCGTACTTCAAAGAGGTTTTAGAAAACTATATCTAAACAGAAGTTTTGAATAAACGTCTTAGGATTCCAAAGGATCAAAAATGGACTGAATCGGTTTTAAAATAGATTTTATACGAATTTTCGAAAAACATTGCGCTGTTCTGGCCTAAAACGAGACCAGTTTTGGAAACCCTAGATTTTAGACACCTTAGCATAAAAATTACAGTTTGCTCGTGTGACAGTAATTCGTAGACGACATCTTCAGCTTTCTAAAAACATATCGTGTGCCTTAATCCGATAAACGAGCGATTTTTTATGATTTTTACAAATAACTCGAATTTTTCAGAATAAAAATCAGCAAATCATAAAGAGAGTTCGATGTTTCTAAAATATCCGGATCTCGATTTCTTATATGTAAAACCGAAAGAAGATACACCCGACAATACACACGAATAAACGACCAACTAAATGAGTGGAAACGAAAAATAACCTTGATGGAAGTAAGAACATGTTATTGATCACCAAATCGAACGGAACGACTCGAAAGAAAACAAAGAAACCATACACGTATTCAATGAATCGAACAAACACAATTCGAAAGGACTTCGTACACATATCAAAGGATCACATAAACACAAACGAGGAGAACATAAAGAATCCGTACACATATATATAACGACTCAAATAAACACAAATTAATGAGGGAAGAATAAGGAATCCGTATCTTTAACCGATATCCGAAATTTTGCTAATGACATCTCCCTTAAGTACGTTTAACGAATGCAGGGTCCTTTAAAAAAAACACGATTAAACTTACAACATAAATCTAGCTTGAAACCTACGGATTAAGGCTTGCAACTCCATGGTCGTCGGTTTTTTTTTTCCTCATTGGTTTCGCTGGACCATTATAAGGGATGAAACCAAAAAGATTGCTATAATTTACAAAACCCTAATTTGACTAAAACTTCACCACCGTGAAACACCAACAAGATATCCATATCTTATTATATTTTTATTCTTATTTTGCCTAATACATATCTAATCCCTCTACTTTGATAAGATTGCTAAAGTTGACACTTTTAGCATCATTAATGTCTTTATTAATTTATTTTAATCACCCAATAATTAATTATAAATATCTTAAAATTTATGGATATTACAATTATTATATAAAATTGAACAATATTTATATAAATATAGCTTTTATGAGACACTTCAGAGATGATAGAATAAATGAGTTAGATAACATATCAAAACGGATTGGGCCTAACGGGTAATTTCTATGGCTTAACGTTGGATCAGACCGATCCATCGATGCTTTTCTTTGTCCAACTCTTTCATACCGTTCATGTTATTCCTTCCATATTGTATCATTATGTATAATGTCGGGTTCTACAATATGATTACATATTGTTGTATAACGTTTGTACATTTTTTTATTGTTAAATATTGGTGCATACCATTTTACGTATTTTCATATAATTTTTTGTAGTTATATACTTTGCCATATTTCTCATAGGATATTGTATCATATCATCTTATATTACATTTCGAGCTATTTGACAAATGAATGTTTATGGTTCTTCACAAATTGAATAAACCGGTTAATCTAAAGCAATTTATTTGGTTTTATGAGTTCGTGAATTCTATATTCTGCCCACCGATTTGAAAATTTGAAAAAAAAAATCATTTGATTTGGACATCATTTCGTCTTAAGAAATCAATCATTTTAACAAGGCCCCAATTCTTGACGGCCGTGGGGGGGGGGGGGGACCAAAGGACTCTGCACTTCCATAAATCAAACCATATTTGTTAATCCGATCCGATTACATCCCATTTTGTCATCCAAACGTTGTGACGTGAAGTCATCAATTATAACTTATCAATAATACTTTTAACTAAATCGCAGCAAAATAAGATATCTATTTTAATGTTGTAAGTAAAAAACGTTCCATTGGCCATCTTAAACATTGCATTTGTTAATTATGGTTTACTATTATCGTTAAATATCTTGAAATACAGAAACACTAGAACTTTTGTCCTTGTTTTTCTATCCCAATTTGAACTAGCTCCCGAAATCCCAAAGGTTAAGTGAAACACAAATATATGAACCAACATAATATAATTATAGTGTGCAACGAATTTTAAAATACACGGTGTTTATAAAAAGCACAAATATATTTATAAAAGCACACGTGTGCATATAACAACATTCGATGCTCTAACCCTGTCTCAAATAACGATGGCTCACACCACCAAATGTATATGTGATGATCCTAATTTTCTAAACGAAATAAGTTTTCATGCCACAATTTAGATGCCCAAATGTTTCACCATAATTTTTTTTTAAATCAGACTAAACAAATTCAATACATTAACTTAGAGGTAGAGTCTTGAAATAATCAAAACCCGCTCTTTCAGTTGGATTTTCTCAAAGCTCAAATCCTCAAAATCATGGGGTTCTTGGATCAACTCGTCGAACGTTCCTCTCTCGTTGTTTCTTTTCTTCTTAATCTACTGTTTTTCCTACTTTTGGGTTGTTTGGCTTGATGGCTTGTTTTTGGTTTCTAGTTTTTTGTACCTCTGTTGTCTGTTTGTACATTTTGTTCTCTCTTTCAACCCATCTACCTTTAAAAAAAAGATATATATATATATATATAGAGAGAGAGAGAGAGGTCAAATCAAATACAGGCCATGCAATTCCTACACCCCTTACAAACTTATCTCAACCACTGATTTCAACAATATTAATTTCCTTTTTTTGTTTATTTTTTAATAACCAGGGTTACAAGTGTAATTTATAAAATTTATTTTTTTAAATAATAAATTAATAATATTGAATAATAAGGAAAGTGTTAAAGGGAAAAACAAATGGAACAACAATATGGAGAGAATAACAATAAGACAGAGAGAAGAAGTCTATAATTTTCATTAATCATAAGCCCTTTAAATAGGAAGGAGTTACAAGTAGATAGTTAGGAGATATTTCAGTTCTAATCTAACTCTGATATATTTATCTCTATCTCTATCGTCATCCTTTAGACGATGGCACACTTATCCTACAACACTCCCCCTTGTGCCGAGTTAAAGGAGTGGTGGTGCACAGTTGTTGCCTCGTTAAAACCTTACGCCAAAATAAAACCCAGTGGGAAAAAATAAAAATATGACGAAGGAAAAGTACAACGCACCAGCTTCTTTGCAATACATAGACTTATCCTTCAGTCTAGTTTTCTCTTAGATTCATACTTTAATCTTGAGAGTTAAGAAAACATGATGGTATATAAACAGTTGCCTCACTAAAACCTTACACCAAGGAACAAAACCCAATGGGAAAAATAAAACCTTGGTTGAAGGAAAGAGCACAACATACCAATATCACAAATATAGTAGACTCCCCCTTTTGTCTACTACTCCCCCTGATTCGTGCATTAACCAAGGGAATTTGGAAAACATTTCCATTTACTTTCTACACGTTTCCCAATATATGGTTTTAGGTAATGACTTGGTAAAATATGTCACATTCTTTTGACACCTTACTTAATTCACTTGAATTTAAAGGAGAGTCTTTTATTGTTGATTGTATAGAAACTTAAGTTCATTTCTTATGTTCATTTCTTCGATACATGATACATTATTTCCATATATGCAAGTAGGATACTGGTTGAACCCAGAATTACTAACTCCTATAATATATGTAATGATAGTCCTTAATCATATACATTATTTTATTATCTCATGGAGAGTAATATTCTTGGATTAATTCAAGGAGGTAGTTACAAATGATCGCTTAGTTTACTTCCAAGCAATCGACGTGTTCCTTGTGGTAATTCTTTATTCAGTTTGGGAACATCATTGTATGGGTCAGACAGATACCTAATATCAGCAAACACATACCAAGACATTATTTGGTGTTTTTCTATAAGAGCTAGCTAGTACTTTTGCTGCTTACATTCTAAGTAGGTATTGAAGTTCCATTATCAATCCCATTTTTCTTTCTATAGGGAAAGTATAAAACATGTCAATGGTTCCAAACGATTAATTTAATATCATTCCAATGATTTTGCGTTGGCGCTGAGCTAAATCTAGCTAACAAGTTCACTGAGAAATACAATATATGGTCAAGTGTATTATGTTAAGTACGATAATGCGCATATTGTACTTAGATAGGGAATTCCAGCTCCCAGCATCTTTCGTCATCATCCTTTAGACAAAATGGATCTTTCCTTATATCCGACACTTCGACCGATCATGGGAGTGCTAACCTGATGCGCTTTGTCCATATTAAATTGTCTGATTATTTTCTGGACATATGCGATCGGTGAATTAATATTTCACAAACTCGGTGTCCTAGCTCAAATATCTAGACAAAATCAAGTTTTCCCAAGATCTTTCCTCTCAAAATCAGATTTCAAGTAGCTTGTGGTTCCTCTCATTTCATCAAGAGTGCCTATTATGTTCATAACATTGACATATAGAGCTACTTTGAAAATCTAGAACTTGTTTTCCATTATAAATAAGCAAGAGAACATTTCATCGTTCTTATATATCCTTTCCCAATCAAGTATTCCATTAAGTGGGTATACCACATCCACTTATATTGTTTTAATCTATAAAGTGGGCGTTTCAATTTATTGTAAACGCATTTCGTGGTTTAGAGTTGCTTGATTTTGGTAATGTAATATCATCAAGCACTTTTATATATCTCTAAATCTAGATCCCCGTAGAGATATGTGGTAACCACATTCATGAGTTGCATTTCCAGTCCTTCGGAAACTACTAGGCTAGTAAATTATACGGATGTCATAACATCCATCATGAGAGAGTAAGTCTCCTCGTGGTCAATCCAGGGCGTTGTGAGAAACCTTGCGCCAAAGGAGAGTCTCATACATTATGACTTAATTATTCTCATTACGCTTTAGGACAAATGATTTATCTCTGTCTTACAGGCTTTACACTTGGTGGGTTAGCACTACCAAACCAAATACCTGTTCATTTGTCAAATAATATGATTCTCCTGGATTGCTTATTTAGGCCAGTTTGCTTTTTGTTGATATTTTCCAACTGAGCATGGTTCGATGTCAATGTGCTCTATCACCTCATAAACAATAATATGTGTGAAATATATCATCAATAATTATATATGATCTGTCCATCGACTCATATGTGCTCTCATAGTTCATTTGAGATTAATATTCATCTCTAGAATCAATATTAACTTCGGAGCGTCCTCCAGTGATGATTCATAGACATAGTTTAATCAGAGACAATCTCATGAGAGGTTTATGTATTGATGACAAATAGTTGTGCCTTACTCTTCTCTTCCTTTAGATAAGTATCTATCGAACCAAGTAGCTTCCCCCATTTCCATTTGGGAGCTACGACCTCAACCACACCTCCACTATGTGTGATTGCAACGCACTTTCCAATGGCGTTGTGCCCCTGTTGGGGACTTTTTAATCTTGCAAGTATATTTGCAGCTCGTATATGTGATCTTGTCACTTTTGGAATATTAAACGTATCAGGTATCGAGTCTGATTCGTTTGACTTCAACATTACGTTGTGAAGTTTTGGGGATCGAAATGAGACAGAGTGGGAATATTCAATGACACTTCCTGTCGTTCCCATGGAAAATCCTTTTTCCTATCTCCCCCTAACGACGGGAAGACTGTCTCATGAAAGTGACAACCCGCAAATCTAGCGGTAAAGAGACCACTAGTCAAATATTATAATTAGCGGATAATTGTTGGGGATTTATATCCAACATATACCAAATCGTTTTTAAGGACCCATTTTGATGCGCTGTGGGGGAGCAATTGGCACATATAATCAAACATGCGTAAATGTAAAGTATCAGACTTATATCTAGTTACCAACTGGTACGCATGAGCAAGTAGTGGGTCTAAAAACGAAAAAAAAATTGCATATAATAATTGCATAACCCCAGGTAGATGTGGGTAAATTGGTGCGCATTACTAATACCCTAGATGTCATCATATTCTTTTGATAACAACTTCTATGAGACCATTTTATATATACACATAGGGTATAGGAAACTTTACATTGATCCTAATACATATGCAATTAACATCAAATCCTTATGATGTAAATTCTCCAGCATTCAAGTCATGTAGACTTGATGAAATAATCAGGGTGGTGAGACCTTAAACGTATAGTTAGTTCTAGGAGTGCAGTATTTCATGTGGACAATAATACGACATGTGTTCATCGTGTCGAAACCAGGACCATAAAGTACTTTAATGGCCTGCATTCTGGATGTTTATGTCCATAAATATCACCTTGTATTCGTTGTAACAATGGAATATTTTTGTATTATGTCCTTAGCTTTAGGATGATCTCAATCATGTCTTGGCTAAGAAGTAGGTTATATACAAAAGTTTTAGGTATTCGAGAGGGCATATAGCAATGTTGTTTCTTATGCTACAGAAGTCAACAGTTGCAATTTTCCTCATTCTGCCTTTCACTCGAAAGAGAATGTGTCTATGTGTATTTTGCAATACATGGATCACTATGTCATAACCACGGTGTCCCGCATGGTCATGCCAAAACATATATGTGTTATTACCCCCAAAAGTTCTTTATTGGTGACAAAATATGTTCCGATGACACAATAATCTACTAGTTTGACACATTAGTTTCCATGATATATGTTTACTTTCATATATTCATTAGAACTTATGTATATATGCTCATTTCCATTTCCATTTGATACGAATATCTTTACAAGGTTCCTATTAATTTTGTACCAACAAGAGAGTGACAGTCCATCGTCTAAGTAATTTGGTTGGATGTACTATAAAACACGTATTAGTCTATCTTTTTTTCAAAGGTGTGATAGGTCAAAAAAAATCAATTCTCCTCGATACATTCCTACACGGAACGTAGAATATTGAATTTTTTTTTTGTATTTGTTTTGATGTATTTATTTACATCTATAATGGTTACATATTGGATTTTACTTTAGCAAAGAAATTAATTTTCGGTACTTAAAATTAATTTCAAAGAAACATATGCATAATCAATATTAAATATTAAAACAAATATGTTATATTTCATTTTCAACGTGTTCCCTTTTTTATAGAAGCACTTTTTAGTGCATATCTTATTTGATTGTCCATTATCACCTGAGTAGTAGTTGTATCCTACTCCAGGTGTTGAAAAAATCCTTCCTGACTCTTACCAATACCCTGACCCTTTCTAGGGTCTCGTCCACATGGTGCAGAAATGTCATATGTGTGAAATGGTTTTTAACTCACAATCATTTGGAGTTGTTTCCACTTCTAACACTTTCATTATTGATATCAGGAATTTTCTTTATCCCGACATATGTGGTGTTATTCGAAAGAACCTTGTTGTGTCTCTCAACCACTTGCAGAAGGTTGATGAGTTTGTCTAAATGTTACATTCCAACTTATATTGGTTCATTAATATTTACTTATATATGAAATGTGGAAATGATATTAGGAATCATGTCATCTTCTGTGAGCTCCTTGCCATAGAGATTGAGACGCGTTTTGGATATAACATTTCTTTGTTGAAATCAGTTACCTTTTTGTAATCGAGTAAGTGGGTTTCATTCCACTGTACGATTAGTTCGGGAAGTACATATTCATCAGTACTCCCGATTATCCCTTTCGGAACATCCCACATTTCTTTGGGGGTTTCTAGTAAAGGTATCCTATGAAACTTAGGATTTATATGTCGTCTTAAAACATGAGGGTATTTGTTTGTACCTTTTCAAGAGGTTGATTTTAGAGTCAATAGGGAGTAATGGACTTTAGGTATTTTCTTGTACCTTTTCAAAAGGAGGTTTATGTACTCATTTATGATACTCATATTCTTTTGAGTTTATGACGTTGATTTTGGGATGAGTTATTTCAACCATTTATATATATAAATAATAATATATGATTTTCTTTTTGATAAGGAAATGGATTTTGGTTATGAAATTTCATTATCATAACAATATTGGATTTTTGTATGCTTTAATTTTATTGATAATACTTCATCAATATTTCAATTTGCAAAAAAAAAATCACTCAATCTATTGGATTTCCAGGTAGTAGGGGAATCACATGGATTTCTTAAATCCCTACAAACCTTAGGGCTATTTACACCCGTTTGACAAAATCCTTTCGATGTATTGCGATTAATTCATCAATGAAATACATAGATAACATTTGTTATTTGGTAAATTTTGACATGAGGTCAAAAAAATTCATACCATATTGGTATTTTGGGATCTTTTGGCAAGAGGCCAAAGTGACTATGAATTTGGCATATGAAACAATTTTAATACCTTAATAGTATTTTTTGGAGTTTTTGGTAAAGATCAAAATATATGAGTTTGGATGTGTAACTTCCAAAAAATAATTATATAGTTTAAAATTATGAGTAGGAACTCACAATCAAGATAAATGTTTGAATTTAACATTTTCATGTTATTTTTGAACCTTTTGGCAAAATAACAGAAGTTATGGGGGTTGAAATTGTAAATTTCAAAGATAATTTATAAGATTGAGGTTAATGAGTAGGAACTCATAACTAAGATAAACATATGAATTATACTAACAATTATTAATTAGGATAAACATTTGAATATTAACACAAACAAATAGTAAATAAATATATAATATTGTAACTAAATGGATAATCATTTAAATATATGAATATTTTAATCTAATTTGATAAACATTAATAAATCATAATAATATTTTAAAACAATAAAAGTTATACTAACACAATTAAAATAAATAAGATGAAACAAATATTAAAATAATTAATAGTCTAATTCATTATTTGGACTAGTCTAAAAGAATATATATTTAATAGGTCGAATTAAATAAAATTAAGTAAACATGTCAGAAAATAAGTCAAGATTGGCTCGCATAGATAAAGTATATTAAACTTAAATAAAAGTTAATATAATAAATATTTATTAAACAAAAACGTAAATTAATGGGAAAAAAAACAAATTAAGTTTTGTTTTAGTTAAATAAAACAATAATACTTATCCCTTGTGGATACTTAAAAATTATTTATTTAATTCCTTTTGATAATTAAAAAAATAAAAACAAAATCATTCAATTATCCTAATAATTCAGATAATTAGATCATAATCATATTAAAATCACATATAAATTCCAATAATTATATTTTAATATAGGTTTTTTTACGTCAATATAATTTTCATTTATTTAATTATTTCAATAAAAATAAATAAATAATCATGAATTCGATTTTTTTTTAATTCAATTATTATCAATCACGAAAATAACAGAAGTATTCTACAGAAAACTTAAGAAAAAAATAAACATGATTCATAATATTCACTTATGAAGAAATTGATAGAAAACTTACTAGATTTTTTTTTGACATGCGTGGCAATGAGCAAAAGATAACGCAGTAGCGATGCAATTTTGCGGCAAACCGTTCAACGACAACGTGCACCAATCGTTTAGAGACGATGAAAAACAGCTTTGAGCTTTACGTGCTGATAACGTGTTAAAGGGAAAAACAAATGGAACAACAATATGGAGAGAATAACAATAAGACAGAGAGAAGAAGTCTATAATTCTCATTAATCATAAGCCCTTTAAATAGGGAGGAGTTACAAGTAGATAGTTAGGAGATATTTCAGTTCTAATCTAACTCTGATATATTTATCTCTATCTCTATCTCTATCGTCATATCCTTTAGACGATGACACACTTATCCTACAACAGAAAGTAATTAATTGATTCCTAAAATATTGAATATTTCTTTTTTGAGAATCGTTATCTAAATCGTTTAGTATCTTTATCGTAAAATTTTCGATTTTCAACCAACATCAAATCGAGAATCAAGCAACATGCATTATTCATAGATTTCGATCGAAGAAACAAATTTTCATTATTACAACATTCGTTCTTCATAGTTTGCGAAACCATGGCGTGTGAAAGTAATTAAGTCGATGAACATCGTAGAGGAAAGAACATAGTTGATGAAGATACCACACTGGAGGATAATACTACATATTTTACTTCCCGTGAGATGCATGAGGACACCACACTCGACAATGATGTTGTTGATGAAGCAAACGTGGATGACGACAATTGTAAGAGAGTGTTTTTTAATGCCTGTTAGGTATTGCATATATGCATTGTAGAAGAACATATCGGGACCAAAGTTATTTGATATATGTAATGTTTCATTGTTGATTAATCAAAACATTCGACATATATAATTTGCTATTTTATAGATCAGTGGATATTGTAGCCAAGTTTATATTTGAATTAGTAAAGTCATGCATATATGAACATTCATATATGCACATAATCATGAATGAACATTCATATATGTTGTTGGTTATGGAAGATCATATACATATGATCAACATCATATATGCAAAACTGTTTTTCATTGATAGATCATGCACATATGGTCATCATCATCTATCACCATTCATATATATATATATATATATATATGCACATATGCAAATGTGCTATCCCATCCCACATATGTAGACATGCAAATCTGCTATCCCATCTACCAATGCCATCACAAAATGCACAGGTGTATATGAAGTTTCATATATGAAAATGCACAGGTGTATATGAAGTTTCATATATGCAAATGCACATGTGTATATAATTTTTCATATATATATATATATATATATATATATATTTTTTTTTTTTGAACGACAAGTTAACACACGCACACGTTCCCGGGGTATCCGGGCTCCCACTTAAGGGTGCCACCCGACTAATCCCCGTCGATCACGACCCAACCCAATTAAGGGTACCACTATGTGACAGGCCCATGATCATGGATATCACAGGATGCTTACCACGGGGTTCGAACCTGGGTAGTCAGGGATACCATCCACTGACCCCCCCAGGATGTTACCTTACTACTGGGCTACAACATGAAGGACAAGTTTCATATATGTTTAGGCCATGATTCACTAGCAAAAATTTAAAAAAAAATCTTGTTTTGCTTGAAGATTGCAGTCGGTTGGAAGAATCCCTAAATCATTGGGAATGAGATACGCCATTTATGATGAAAGGAGAAATTTTCTTTCCGACTAAAACTTCCATATTTTAATTTATTTGTCTATTTCCTAGTTTGCCCTTACCAGGAATTGTAATTTTCCTAATATGGTAACTATAATGCATATAATTTCAAGAGTAAACTCCAATTTTGGTCCCTGACGTTTATTGATTTTTTTGAAAGAGGTCCCTATGGTTTCATAATTCAAGTTTACATCCCTAGGGTTTCGATTTTGCTCTAGAAATGGTCCCTGACCCCTAACGACGTCAAAATGGTCCGTTAGAGGCAGGGGTATTTTCGTCCAACCGTATTTTTGTCCCTTTTTTGTAATTTTCTTTGTTTCTTCTTTTTATTGTGTAAAATCATAAAAGCCTAGGGACCAAATTTGTTAATAACTCTAATTTATATATATATATATATATATATATATTTATATATAAGTGTGTGTGTGTAACACCCCGAATTCTGAGAACCTATGTATTCTTTCTCATTTTGGAACCTTCTAATTATATGGATTATTAGTTATTATAGAGCCTTTCGGATTTAATCTTTAGTTATATGTATTCTTTAGTTTAAGTGAACTAGGTATGGATGTAGGGTACCTAGACTTAAGCTGTGAAATTAGGCAATGATTTTGTGAGATGGGGTAGAACTATTAAGATAAGATAGTTCTAGAGTCGACGGAAGCTACACAAGTTAAGAGTTATGGGAATGGGAATGTAATTTTTTATGTATTGCATGTTCATAATTTCGCCTAGTTAACGTTATTATGAAGATGTTTTACGTGATTATGCTTGTTTTCCGTTGTTATGATAATTGATGAATGTAGTGGTACGTTTTCTTGCTTATAACCGTGTAGTATTATCTTATCTATATTCTCGCGTGTGTGGCAGACTATGGTTAATACGCGTAATTGGCCGGAGGGGCAAGATACGGCAGCGTCTACGGCCGATCAACCGAGGGTAACGAATAACGATTTGCCCCCACCGCTTATAAATGCGTTGGGTGGAGGACCGGAGCATGTACCTCGACGTAACATAGCTGCAACTCATCCAATCATGGAAGAGGTAACTCCGGAAAACAGAATGATGGAACGGATGATGCAAGCAATGAATGCAACTATGGCTCAGCAGCAAGAGGCCTTCCTGAAACTATTGGATGACAGAGATGCTAACCACCGTAGGCCGGAGACGGTGGAGGAGAATGTGATTGTGGCGGGATCCGGAGGTTCGGGACCCCGTATCCCTACCAATGAGACGGCAATCCCGACCGCAAGACCTGAGGCAAAGTCTTGTACATTCAAGGCATTTCTCGGATGTCGACCGCCGGAGTTCAAAGGCACCGACGACCCGATAGAATGCATGAACTGGATTAGGGAATTGGAGCAAGCCTTCCGATCGAGCGAGTGCGGGGAGAACCAAAAAGCCGTATTTGGATCTCAAATGCTTAGAGGGGAGGCCCTCACATGGTGGAATGTATATTCCGCTTCTATTGAAGTCACCGTATTGGATCAACTAAGCTGGGAGACCTTCAAGAGGAAGGTTATGGAAGAATTTTGCAACGAACGAGTTATGGACCGGATCATTGATGAGTTCCGAAGTTTGAAAAAGGGGAATTTATTGGTGAAGGATTACAACAAGCTGTTTATGGACAAGCTAGGTTTGGTGGGACATCTGGTCCCCACCGAAAGAGAGAAGATCAAGGCATACATCAAGGGTTTGCCTACAGAAATGATGAATATGGTTCGAGTGTCCAAGGCCTCTACCCTTCGATAGGCTATAGAGGAGGCACAACTTGTGAAGGATTCCTACGGTTTGGGTAAGGCGGAGAGAAGTGGAGCAATTGAGAAGAGGAAATGGGAAGGAGGTCCCACGTTTTCGAAGAGGCCGAGCCACTTCAACAACAATCAACGGGGAGGTGGTCTGAGACGGGATTCCCCGTGGTGTTCAAGATGCTGAAGTAAGCACACCGGCCCTTGCAACTCGAAGTCCGAACCGTGCTACAAATGTGGTAAGCCCGACCATCGTTACAATGACTGTCTAATTAAAGAACGTATCTGTTTCGGGTGTAAAGAGTCGGGCCATGTTAGAAGTGAATGTCCGAAGGCAATGGTGAACTTTAGTGGAGGCAAGAAAGTGGACACTCCCAAGGCAACAGGGAGAGCTTTTCAGATGACCACCGAAGAGGCGAAGGCGTCAACGGATGTAGTGTCGGGTACGTTTCTCCTAAACTCCGTGCCTACGCGTGTACTATTTGATTCGGGAGCTAGTTACTCTTTTGTGTCAAGTTTGTTTTGCCCAAAACTATCCATGCCCACTACTAGCTTAGAAGATGCGTTAGTGGTAGAGCTAGCTGATGGTGATCAAGTAGTGGTTCAGGATATTCTAAGGAAGTGCAAGCTCAATCGAAGGAAGAGAATTTCCGATCGATCTTATGCCTATGGTCATCGGGGGATTCGATGTTGTAGTCGGTATGGATTGGTTGTCAACTAATCATGCTGAAATTCTTTGTGCAAAGAAGCTGATCCGAATCCCGGATTCAGATGGTCAGGCGGTGACCGTGTATGGTGAAAGACGAAAGGGTGAAGTCGCAATCATCAGTATGGTAAAGGCACGAAAATGTTTGGCGAAAGGATGATCATCCTTTTTGGCATATGTGTTAGATTCCAAACTTGAGAAGAAGACGCTAGAAGATGTCGAAGTGGTAAGGGAGTTTTCCGACGTATTTCCGGACGACTTGCCTGGTTTACCTCCCGATCGTCAAGTGGAGTTTAAGATTGATTTGACACCGGGAGCGACTCCGATAGCCCGAGCCCCATACCGTTTGGCTCCGTCAGAGATGAAGGAAATGATGAGTCAATTGCAAGATCTTTTGGAAAAGGGATTTGTAAGACCGAGTTCCTCGCCTTGGGGAGCCCCGGTCTTATTCGTGAAGAAGAAGGATGGTACTATGCGAATGTGCATCGACTATAGGGAGTTGAATAAGGTGACCGTGAAGAACAAATACCCACTCCCTAGAATCGATGATTTATTCGACCAACTGCAAGGAGCGGGTTGCTTTTCGAAGATTGATCTCCGTTCGGGTTACCATCAAGTGAAGGTCAAGGAGGAAGATATTCCTAAAACTGCTTTTAGGACACGTTATGGCCACTATGAGTTTCTAGTGATGCCATTCGGTTTGACGAACGCTCCAGCGGTGTTTATGGATTTAATGAATCACGTGTGCCGACCCTTTTTAGATAAGTCGGTTATCGTGTTCATTGATGACATCCTTATCTACTCAAAGGATGAGGTCGATCATGCTCGACACCTTCGGGACGTTTTAGAGATCTTGAGGAGAGAGAAACTTTATGCAAAGTTTTCCAAGTGTGAGTTTTGGTTGAAGGAAGTGCAGTTTTTGGGGCACATAGTTTCGAAGGACGGAGTAAAGGTGGATCCGGCCAAGATTGAAACTATGATGAATTGGGAACCTCCCAAAAGTCCATCCGAGATTCGAAGTTTTCTAGGCTTAGCGGGATATTACCGAAGGTTCATACAAGACTTCTCCAAGATTGCTTCTTCGTTAACAATGTTGACCAAGAAGAATGTAAAGTTTGTATGGACCGAAGAACAAGAGAAGGCATTTAGGACTTTGCAAAAGAAGTTATGCGAAGCTCCGATCTTATCTTTGCCGGAGGGATCGGAGGATTTTGTGGTCTTTAGCGATGCATCCAAAATGGGGCTTGGATGTGTACTAATGCAAAGAGGGAAGGTGATCGCGTACGCGTCTAGGCAATTGAAAGTGCACGAGAAGAACTACCCCACTCATGATTTGGAGTTGGCGGCGGTAGTGTTTACGCTAAAATTATGGCGACATTACCTTTTCGGCACAAAGTGTACCTTATACACGGATCATAAGAGTCTGAAGTATGTTTTTGATCAGAAAGAACTCAACATGAGGCAACGAAGGTGGTTAGAGCTACTTAAGGATTATGACTGTGAATTACTCTACCACCCGGGTAAAGCAAACGTGGTGGCTGACGCCTTGAGTCGAAAAGAGTATAGCGGGAGACTTCAAGCCAAACTTACAAGAATTGAGTTGGTGTCAAGTCTCATGGAAAAGATTAAAGAGGCGCAAACCGAAGCATTAAAAGAAGAAAACCTCAAGGATGAAGTGACGATCAAGCAACAGTTATTGTTGACCGAAGATAACCGAGGGATCAAGTGCTTCAACGGGCGAGTTTGGGTACCAAAGTTTGGTGGTTGCCGAGAGCTACTTTTGGAGGACACACACAAATCTAAGTATTCTATCCACCCGGGAAGCACCAAGATGTACCGGGATTTGAAGCTACACTTTTGGTGGCCAGTTATGAAATTGGATGTAGCACATTATGTGGAGCGATGCATAACTTGTTCATAAGTGAAGGCCGAGCATTGACGACCCTATGGAAGTCTTCAATCGCTTGAGATACCCGAATGGAAATGGGACAAGATTACCATGGACTTCGTGACCAAACTACCGAAGACCTTGAGAGGGAACGACGCTATTTGGGTTATTGTTGACCGTTTGACTAAGAGTGCTCACTTTCTAGCAATGCGGGAAACCTTGCCGATGGATAAGTTGGCAAAACTCTACATAGACGAGGTAGTCTCTAGACACGACATACCTTTGTCGATAGTGTCCGATCGTGATAGTCGGTTCACGTCGAGATTTTGGGGAGCCTTGCATCAAGAGTTGGGCACACGGGTAAATTTGAGCACGGCTTACCACCCACAAACAGACGGACAAAGTGAAAGAACGATTCAAACGCTTGAAGACATGCTTAGATCATGCGTGATCGATTTTGGCGGTAGTTGGGACACCCATCTACCTTTGGTGGAATTTGCGTACAACAATAGTCACCATTCTAGTATCGGCATGGCGCCATTTGAAGCCTTGTACGGGAGGAAGTGCAGAACCCCTGTGTATTGACTAGAAGCGGGGGAGAAGCAGTTTTCCGGCCCGGAAATTGTGCAAGAAACGGCCGACAAAGTCAAGTCTATTCGGGAACGTTTGAAAGCGGCGCAAGATCGGCAGAAAAGTTACGCCGACAAAAATAGGAGACCGGTAGAGTTTCAAGTGGGAGATCGTGTGATGTTAAAGGTATCCCCTTGGAAGGGATTGATTCGATTTGGGAAGCGAGGTAAGCTAAGTCCCCGTTTCCTTGGACCGTTTACTATTCTTGAGCGTATCGGACTCCAAGCATACAAGTTGGACTTACCGCCGGAGATGGACGGGAATCATCCCACATTCCACGTGTGCTATTTACGGAAGTGCTTAGCAGAAAAAGAAAGCGTTATTCCATTGTCCGAGATCCGAGTAGAAGATAATCGTTGTGTTGAAGAGCCCGAAGCTATTTTGGAAAGAGTAATCAAGAAGCTTCGGCACAAAGAAGTGGCAATGGTGAAGATTCAATGGAAGCACCATCGAGGTACCAACATGACTTGGGAGGCGGAAGAAGACATGAGGCGTAGGTACCCTCATTTGTTTAGTTAGTAGGATTTCGGGGACGAAATCATTCCCAAGTTGGGGAGGATTGTAACACCCCGAATTCTGAGAACCTATGTATTCTTTCTCATTTTGGAACCTTCTAATTATATGGATTATTAGTTATTATAGAGCCTTTCAGATTTAATCTTTGTGGGAGTTGAAATGTCGAAATTTGGGAAAATTGGGCTGCTCGCGATAGTGCCCGCGATAGTGACAGGGTGTCACTCTCGCGAGGGCACAATCGCCGGAGATGGTTTGGTCTCGGTACAATTTGGGCGAAAGTGCCCGGCGATTGTGACAATTGTCACTCTCGCCAAGTCACTCTCGCGGGGGACTCGATGAGCCGTGGTACGTTTTGGGCGATTATGCCCGGCGATAGTGACAAATGTCACTATCGCTATGTCACTCTCGCCGAACCCTTCGGGGTATAAATTAGGTAGGTCGCGATTTCAGTCATTTATATCTGATTCTAGGGTTTGGTGTGTGATCTTCTCTGCCGAAAATCAGTAGGTAAGCCTTCCCTACAACCTCTTTCATCATTTATGGTAATTCTAGGTCATTAATGGCGGTCCTTAACATTTAGAAGGTGTGTTTGGTGAGCTCTCAAGTGGTTCCTCATCTCCTCCATTTCCAAGTACTTAGTTTTCTTGTAAGAAAACTACTACGGTGAGTTCTTACACTTTTATTAAACATTATACGTGTCAAAAGGTGGATTTTGAATACCTAATATCTTCTCTTTCACATATTTGAATTTTAAGACATTGTGCTAAACCTAGCCTTTTGGGGATATTAGTATTTGTGATGATTTTTGGGGAAATGGTGATTTATGAACTCTATCAATGTTCTTTAGCTTATTTTACTTGGGTTATACCTTTATGTGGATGGCATTGCTATGCAAAACTTATGGATTTGAAAATATGGGTATTGTGGTTAACTGCTGATAAGTTTCATGTTAAACTCACTTCATATTTTGGGGATTTGGAAATAAAGAGAAATTATCTATATTTTGACCAAGTGGTCTCTTGGTAAATAATAGGAGTGGTTTTGGTGGGAAATACCCTTCATATCATTTATTACCCACTAATCATTGTTGGAATTATTTGTTGAGCCTTATGTGCATTATTTGGTTTAATTGATGCATTGGGAGTCATGACCCCGTATTTGGTTATTATTGTTCCGGCGTTGGGACGACTAGTTTTCCACGTCGAGGCACGTTAGGTACCGGGTGCGGTATAAGTCCTTCGTGCTGCACGTTAGGTACCGGGTGCGGTATAAGTCCTTCGTGCTCAAGTATTACGATATTGGATGAGGAGCTCGACATAGGAACCCGACGGGGTTGAACTCGAGTTTCCGTGGGTGTACGTTTAAAGCCACTGAGTCTGACATCCCTTGCGTGTACTTTATATGTTTATTGGCTTTACTGACCCATTGAATGGCTTACTTTTGTGTTCCGTCATTCGGGTTAGTAGGCGGGTCTCCCCCGTTAACGCAAGAGGTATTGGTTATATTTCAAAGAGCATTATTGTTATCATTATCATTATTGTTGTTGTATAAAAGGAAACCTTTTACTTATTTTTATATTAAATCTCTTAAATTGCAAATGTTTGATCTCACTAGGCTTTAGCCTAACACTTTTTCTTAAAATGACATGTATAACAGGTCAGGTCTCCGGTGGGGTTCGTCGGGACTGAGCGGATAGCTTTGGGCCAAGAGCGGTCTTTTTGGGAGATGTTAAAACACCTCAAAAATCAGAGTAAAATAAAACTTGGAATCCTGGCAACAAGACGAAAGTATTGCAATTAACTTCCCATAAATGGGATCAGTCCTTAAGACTTTACAAAACCTGAACAGATAAAGGGTTCATCAACAAACTAATCTAGATTCCTATATCAAGATTTCATCAGTTGACAGACCACAATTCATCAAAAGAATGGGACTTAACAAATGCCCAGATACAATACTAAATATCTCCAAAAACCTCGAGACTCAAAACTCGTCTCTCCAAAAACCCCGGCAACCCACCGCTAATGGAAACCTGTTACACATATCATTTGTGAAAAAGTGTCAGACTTAAAGCCTGGTGAGAACATACAGTTTATAAAGCTCAAAATATATAAACATTTGTATCATAAGATAATATTTCCAAAGAGGTTAAATTTACAATTTAAGCCTTTTGCCACAACCGGGCTTTCCCGTTATAAACATGTCATAAAAGGACCGACAATAAAACATTTTACCAAGGATTGTGGCGTAACACAAAGTAGGCCAAAAATCCGAGTTACGAGCTAAACAATTGGAGTCCGCGGATACGAACACAAAAGTCCGTGCTTCAACGTGAGATCAAGCCCCAAGCACAAAACCAATGTATACTCCTTCGCTAGGATCACTATGAACCATGGCTAGTATCCGGCCTCACATAACCGTACCAAGTTGCCCCCGAGGAACATGTGATCCATAGCTACAAATTTGGGGAATATAACATCCCAACAATACAGTCGACTCAAAACCTAGGGATCCACTAGTAATGGTACAGACTCGTCACAACAACATATGTGACCAACCATAAATAAACATATGGCATAAATACATTTTATAAACAAATGTTATTTCCAGTTCAACTCCTGGTAAGAAGGAAAATCATTAAAAGAAGCTCTTTAATATTCCTTTCGCATAATCGCATAACGTGCAAGTAAAACATCATTTTACTTTAACAAAATAAGATCCAAAAGGTAACTTTTGATATGTGTAAAGTTTAAAATGATAGTAGGAACTCACCTCTGTTTCCTTCTTCTTAACGAGGGCTACCTATGACAACACCGAAAGAATCGGTAAGTCGAAAACACAGATAACTCTCCCGCTTCCTGACATAGAACTCAAAATAACAGAAGCTACAACTAACAGAACCTAATCCGGTCAGAAAGGCAAATACCGGTCGAAAGACAACACCGGTCGAACACAACCCCGGTCGAAGGACAACACCGGTCGAACACAACCCCGGTCGAAGGACAACACCGGTCGAACGGGTCCCGGTCAAAGGGCTTCCGGTTGAACACAACCCCCGGTCGAAGGACTACCGGTCGAGTGCATTCGTCCAGTCCTTTGCTCATCCGGTCGTCTTGTTCATCAAGAACAGTTCGACGCAGACCCAGATCCAAAAATGAGAAATACACCGATCTCAAAATGGAACGGTTTAAAACCTTCACAACGAGATTCTACACGGCTAAAAGCATTCAGATCAAAGCATTAAGCTAGATTCGTACCTCGATTAGCCCGAAACGATCGAGCCTCTAATACAGCTTCTCCTGCTCTTTCTTCTCTCTGGCTTCTCAAAAACCAAACACATCAAATAATGAGATATTAAAAATATCTCAGATTTGATTTCTATTTATATAGCCCAAGTTACAAATTACCCCCTTGAACTTTGGGTAAGGGTCAACTTTTCACCCAACCCCAAAATTCAGGGTGTTACAATCCTCCCCAACTTGGGAATGATTTCGTCCCCGAAATCCAACTATACAAAGAGATGAGGATATCTACGCTTCATATCCTCTTCAGCTTCCCAAGTCACATTTGCTCCCCGGTGATGCTTCCACTGCACCTTGACCAAAGTGACTTCTTTGTGACGCAACTTCTTAGACTTTCTCTCTAAGATGGTGTCGGGTTCTTCCACACAACGGTTACCTTCGTCAACTCTTAACTCCGAAAGGGGAATGACGCTGTCTTCTACCGCCAAACATTTCCGGAGGTAGCAAACATGAAACGTGTTGTGTATTCTGCTCAACTCCGGTGGTAGTTCCAACTGGTAGGCTTGCAAACCCACTCGCTTAAGCACTTTGAAAGGTCCGAGGAAACGGGGACTCAGCTTCCCACGTTTTCCGAACCGTATAATGCCCTTCCATGGCGATACCTTAAGCATAACGCGGTCGCCTACTTGGAATTCCATCGGTCTCCTCTTCTTATCGGCATAGCTTTTCTGACGATCCTGAGCCGCTTTCATTCTTTCACGAATGCACTTGACCTTATCGGCAGTCTCTTGCACGATTTCAGGCCCGGCGAACTGCTTCTCTCCCGTTTCAAGCCAACACACGGGAGTCCGACACTTTCGCCCATACAATGCTTCAAAAGGTGCCATCCCGATACTCGAGTGGTAGCTATTGTTGTAAGCAAACTCCACCAAAGGCAGGTGAGAGTCCCAACTACCCCCGAAATCGATGACACAAGACCTCAACATGTCTTCCAAGGTTTGGATCGTCCGCTCGCTCTGCCCGTCGGTCTGTGGATGGTAAGTCGTACTTAACTTTACTCGCGTACCAAGCTCTTTCTGAAACCCATCCCAGAAGTTCGAAGTGAACCGACTGTCGCGATCCGACACGATCGACAATGGTACATCATGCCTTGAGACCACCTCATCGATATAAAGTTTTGCCAACTTATCCATCGGTAAAGTCTCGCGCATAGGCAGAAAGTGAGCGCTCTTTGTCAATCTGTCAACTATCACCCAAATGGTATCGTAACCCCGAAGAGTTTTAGGCAACTTCGTCACGAAGTCCATGGTGATATGCTCCCACTTCCATTCGGGAATCTCTAAAGACTGAAGGCTCCCATACGGTCGCTGATGTTCGGCCTTAACTTGCGAACACGTCACACAACGCTCAACGTAACGCGCTACGTCAAGTTTCATCACCGGCCACCAATAGTGCAGCTTCAAGTCCCTGTACATCTTCATACTTCCCGGGTGAATGGAATACTTAGACTTGTGTGCATCTTCTAGCAACAGCTCACGGTTTCCCCCAATCTTGGGCACCCACACACGACCGTTGAACAGTTTCACTCCACGGCTATCTTCCGTTAAGAGCAAACGTTGTTTTGTCATGACTTCCTCTTTGAGATTTTCTTCCAACAGCGATTCCACCTGCGATGTCTTGATCTTCTCAACAAGACTAGACACCAGCTCGATTCTCGAATGGGTAGTCTGAATACTCCCGCTATAGTCCTTCCGACTTAGCGCATCAGCCACCACGTTCGCCTTACCGGGATGGTAAAGCAATTCACAGTCGTAATCTTTAAGCAACTCGAGCCACCACCTTTGCCTCATATTCAGCTCTTTCTGGTCAAAGACATACTTCAGGCTCTTGTGATCCGTGTAAAGAGTGTATTTCGTGTCGTAGAGGTAGTGTCGCCAAAGCTTCAAAGCGAACACCACCGCCGCTAACTCCAAATCATGAGTTGGATAATTCTGCTCGTGTATTTTGAGCTGCCTCGAGGCATAAGCGATTACCTTGCCTCGTTGCATCAACACACAACCCAATCCCATCTTTGAAGCGTCGCTGTAAACCACGAAATCTTCCGACCCTTCAGGCAAAGTCAAGATCGGAGCTTCACACAACTTCTTTTGAAGAATCCGGAACGCCTTCTCTTGGGTTTCAGTCCATTCAAACTTCACATTCTTCCGAGTCAGAACTGTCAAGGAAGAAGCGATCTTCGAAAAGTCTTGGATAAATCTCCTGTAGTATCCCGCCAGACCCAAGAAACTTCGGATCTCGGACGGACTCTTAGGAGGCTCCCAATTCATCATAGCTTCAATCTTGGAGGGGTCAACCTTTACTCCGACCCGAGTGACTACGTGACCCAGAAAATGTACTTCTTTAAGCCAAAAGTCGCACTTGGAAAACTTGGCGTACAACCTTTCTTTTCTCAACACTTCCAGAACTTCACGTAGATGTTGCTCGTGCTCTGTCTCACTCTTGGAGTACACGAGTATGTCATCAATGAATACTATGACCGACTTGTCGAGGAATGGTCGGCACACTCTATTCATCAAGTCCATAAACACTGCTGGTGCGTTTGTCAGGCCAAAAGGCATTACAAGAAACTCGTAATGGCCGTAACGCGTTCTGAAAGCTGTCTTCGGAACATCTTCTTCTCTTACCTTCACTTGGTGATAACCCGATCGTAAGTCGATTTTAGAAAAACATCCCGCTCCTTGAAGTTGATCGAACAAGTCGTCTATTCTCGGAAGCAGATATCTGTTCTTTATTGTAGCTTTGTTCAACTCACGATAGTCAATGCACATTCTCATTGTGCCATCCTTCTTCTTGACAAATAAGACCGGAGCTCCCCAAGGTGACGAACTCGGTCTTATAAAGCCTTTCTCCAATAGCTCTTGGAGTTGTGCCACCATCTCTTGCATCTCCGATGGCGCTAAACGATAAGGCGCTTTAGCGATTGGGGCTGCTCCAGGCACAAGATCAATCCGAAACTCTACCTGACGATCGGGTGGCAACCCGGGCAAGTCGTCCGGAAAGATATCTGGAAACTCACGCACGATCTTCACATCTTCCAGCTTTGATTTCTCTAGCTTGGCATCGATCACATAGGCTAGGAAAGACGAACATCCTTTTACTAGACACTTGCGTGCCTTTGCCATCGTGATTATTGCTACTTCACCCTTTCTCTTTTCACCATAGATGACAACGACCTCTCCAGAAGGGTTGGGAAGTCGAATCAACTTCTTGGAACACACGATCTCGGCCTGATTGTTTGACAACCAATCCATACCGACCACAACATCAAAACCCCCGAATAACATCGGTAGAAGGTCGATCGGAAATTCTCTCCCTTCGATACTAAGAGTACACTGCTTCAGAACTTCGTGGATCAGAACTTGTCTACCATCAGCTATTTCTACTACTAACGCATCCTCAAGACTAGTAGTGGGCATAGCAATTTTCTGACGGAACAATTCAGATACGAAAGAGAAACTAGCACCCGTATCGAATAAAGTACGAGCAGGTACAGAGTTTATAAGAAAAGTACCCGATACCACATCAGCGGATGCCCTGGCTTCATCGGCCGTCATCTGAAAAGCTCGACCCTGAACCTTAGGAGGGTTCTCCTTCTTTGCTGGCGTGCTACCCGACACAAGCTTCGGGCAATCTCTTCTCACGTGCCCCGGTGCCTTGCACTCATAACAGACGAGTCCTCTGACCGGGCAATCTCTGACAGTGTGACCAGGCTTCCCACACTTATAACAAGTTTGAGAATTGGTGTAACAGTTACCGTGATGCTTGGTTCGACACTTCGGGCACCACTTTGCTTCCTGATAACTGCTGAAGTTGCGGTTTCCAACAAAAGGTCGGGCCCGCTTGGGAGGTACTGAGTTGCTCTCCCACTTTCTCTTATCAGATACTACCACCAATTTCTCAGATTTGCTTTTTGCGAACATCTCCTCCATGAACTGAGCTTCCTCCACCATCTCTCGGAGGTTAGAAGATTTGAAATTATGGACCATAGATTGCATGTCCGCTGGCAAGCCGTTGAGATACGCTTTCATCTTGTCTTTCTCTGTTGGGGCAGCGTGCCCCACCAGACCAAGCTTCTCCATAAACTGACGGGTGTACTCTCTCACCGTCAGGCTTCCTTTCACCAGAGACTGGAATTCTTTCTCAATTCGGTCCATTGTTCTCTCGTTGCAGAATTCTTCTAGCAACTTCTTCTTGAACTCGGCCCACGACAACTGAGCCAACACTTCAGGAGAAAGAGTGGATTAGACGATATTCCACCAGATGAGTGCAGTGTCCCTCAGCAGTTGGGTACCGAACCGCACCCTCTGATCATCTCCGCATTCGGAAGAGCCAAAAGCTTGCTCAACCGCTCGGATCCACTTTACACACACCGCCGGGTCATCAGAACCGAAGAATTCTAGCGGTCCACAACCCAGAAAGGACTTATAGGAACAACTCTTCCTATTCCCCGGAGCACCAGGAATCCTGCGCTCTTCCGTCGTGACCCTAATACCATCGCCTCCAGAACCTGCTACGACGTTCTCCACAACCGTCTCACTTCTCCGATTGTTTACATCGCGGTCCTCCATCGCTTTCAGCAGAAACTCTTGATGCTTTGCCATCTCTTCTCTCATTACCAACATCACGCTGGCCAACAACTCGGACTGGGGATTAGCATCCCCGATGACTGGGTGGGACGAAGCCAGGTCTACTCGTGGAATGACCTCTGGCCCCCACCTAGCCTTTGCTGAACGGGTGGTCGAACGATAACCTCAACTCCTTCCGGCTGACCCGCTGTAGAGGTTGTCGCTTCCAGACCATCAACACGAGTACGCAGTCTTCCGCGCGTACCTACCATTCTGAACTGCTACACAGAGCAGAGGAAGAGATAAGAAAACACGAAAGGAAAACGTACTACCACATTACCAATTGTCATATTAACAGCAAATCAAGGACTCTTACGTATAATATCCTCATAATAACATTAGCTAAGTGAAATTATGAACATACAATACATAATGGTTCTTGTCACCACCACTACAACGCCTGATAAACGTACTTTCCGTCGACTCTAAGACTAACCCAACTTAGAAGCTCTACCCAAATCTCGCGGATCAATTCTTAGTATACTCAGTCTAAGTCTAAACATCTTACATTCATGCCTAGTTCGCTTAAACTAGAGCTCTGATACCAACTTAAAACACCTCAAAAATCAGAGTAAAATAAAACTTGGAATCCTGGAAACAAGACGGAAGTATTGCAATTAACTTCCCATAAATGGGATCAGTCCTTAAGACTTTACAAAACCTGAACAGATAAAGGGTTCATCAACAAACTAATCTAGATTCCTATATCAAGATTTCATCAGTTGACAGACCACAATTCATCAAAAGAATGGGACTTAACAAATGCCCATATACAATACTAAATATCTCCAAAAACCTCGAGACTCAAAACTCGTCTCTCCAAAAACCCCGGCAACCCACCGCTAATGGAAACCTGTTACACATATCATTTGTGAAAAAGTGTCAGACTTAAAGCCTGGTGAGAACATACAGTTTATAAAGCTCAAAATATATAAACATTTGTATCATAAGATAATATTTCCAAAGAGGTTAAATTTACAATTTAAGCCTTTTGCCACAACCGGGCTTTTCCGTTATAAACATGTCATAAAAGGACCGACAATAAAACATTTTACCAAGGATTGTGGCGTAACACAAAGTAGGCCAAAAATCCGAGTTACGAGCTAAACAATTGGAGTCCGCGGATACGAACACAAAAGTCCGTGCTTCAACGTGAGATCAAGCCCCAAGCGCAAAACCAATGTATACTCCTTCGCTAGGATCACTATGAACCATGGCTAGTATCCGGCCTCACATAACCGTACCAAGTTGCCCCCGAGGAACATGTGATCCATAGCTACAAATTTGGGGAATATAACATCCCAACAATACAGTCGACTCAAAACCTAGGGATCCACTAGTAATGGTACAGACTCGTCACAACAACATATGTGACCAACCATAAATAAACATATGGCATAAATACATTTTATAAACAAATGTTATTTCCAGTTCAACTCCTGGTAAGAAGGAAAATCATTAAAAGAAGCTCTTTAATATTCCTTTCGCATAATCGCATAACGTGCAAGTAAAACATCATTTTACTTTAACAAAATAAGATCCAAAAGGTAACTTTTGATATGTGTAAAGTTTAAAATGATAGTAGGAACTCACCTCTGTTTCCTTCTTCTTAACGAGGGCTACCTATGACAACACCGAAAGAATCGGTAAGTCGAAAACACAGATAACTCTCCCGCTTCCTGACATAGAACTCAAAATAACAGAAGCTACAACTAACAGAACCTAATCCGGTCAGAAAGGCAAATACCGGTCGAAAGACAACACCGGTCGAACACAACCCCGGTCGAAGGACAACACCGGTCGAACACAACCCCGGTCGAAGGACAACACCGGATATTAATCTTTCTTACTTAAGTTAGATTATTAGGTTGTTAGTCTATCCTTCATTTGATTCATTGTAATGATTATAGTACTGTTTCCCCGTCCTATCGGGATGATACTTTGGGATTGATTTTAGCAGGTTTTATATCCAGGTTTTTATCTAATTATAGCAGTCATATTGCAGAAATTTCGAATTTTTATTCCGCTAATTTTTAGGGTGTTACAGTGTGTGTGTGTGATATGTATGTATGTATGATTAAAAAACTCCTTCTGCATCAACCGCCACCGCCACCGCCACCTCCACCGTATCCTTCTCCACTCGTTTCTCGGCCACCACCATCCCATCCCCTCCGCCATGCCTTCACGCTATTGCCACCGCCATCGTCTCCTTCTCCACTCGTTTCTCGGCCACCATAGGGACGATAACCCTCACCGGGGAAACTCCATCGCCGGCCAAACTCGAACATAGGGACGATCTCCACTCCTCTTCCCATCTTCATCTTCCCCCTCCTAACTACCCACCACATAAAAAACCATGTATTTTGAGGCTTCACCTGTTGATTCTACTTCTACGTATCACAACACACGAACGTAGTAAATGCTTCAAAGAAACCACCATTCTATTCCCATATACTTACAACAAGGAGATAACATACTCATCATAAAGCCATCATGACCTTGTGATTACAGAAAGAAGACAATACAACCCTATTACTCTCTCTTTCTCTCTATCTCTACATACTGACTTTTGCCATTGGAGAAAAAGGAAAGCTTTTCAAAAGCTTGTCCATAGCTACCAGTCTACCACCCCCTCCAACCCCACCTACTATATATATATATATATATCATGTATCGTTCACCCTTTCTCTCTCTGTCTATATGTATATATCTCTTTCTTCCCTATCTCATTCTCTCTCCTCTGTCTCTTTCTCTCTCTCTCTAAAGCATTCAATCATAATGCAATTGAAACCACAAGGGTGGAGTTTCACGGTGAAGATGGTGGGTCACGGTGGAGTTTCACGGTGAAGATGGTCGTTCACCGGAGATAGGAGATGGGTGGTGGCAGTGGTAGGGAGAGATTGAAGCTTTCATAATCGGGTTTGAAGGTGAGAAGGTCGATTGTTTTTATAGAGAAACAACAACCCAATTGGGCTTTGGAATGGGTTTCTAGCGTGGTGGATTTTTTTTCCGGCCACCGTCTTTTAGCCTTTTGGGGACGAGGGTTCTATTCCGGTGATTTGTTATCGTCTTTAGTCACTGTGTTATATATATATATACACACACACACACACACTAGTTGGTGGTGGTTAGGAGGGGGAAGATGAAGATGGAAAGAGGAGTGGAGATCGTCCCTGTGTTCGAGTTTGGCCGGCGATGGAGTTTTCCCGGTGAGGGTTATCGTCCCTGTGATTGTGTATATATATATATATATATATATATATATATATTAATATATGTATAATATATTATAGTTACCTATTTGGTCCAATAGTTTGATATACTTCCAAATATAAGAGAAAACAAAAGAGAATAACAAAAAAAGAGACAAAACATGATTGGACGGAATTGCCCCTGGCACTAACGGACCATTTTGACGTCGTTAGGTGTCAGGGACCATTTCTAGAGCAAAATCCAAACTCTATGGATGTAAACTTGAATTATGAAACCATAGGGACCTCTTTCAAAAAAATCAATAAACGTCAAGGACCAAAATTGGAGTTTACTCTAATTTCAATTATGTCACCACCTTCATCTTAGCCTTTAAAATGTGAAATGGATGACTATGATTGGTTTGTAAGGGGTGCAACAAATGCAAGATTTGCATTTAAAGTGTCTCTCTCTATATATATTATATGTATATATATAGAGTCAGGTTCAGGGGAAAACCCTAAATAAATAGAAAACCGAAAAACCATGAAAAAATGGATGAAAAGGTATATCAATATGAATGTCAAATTAACGAGAAAAATATGATTGTTTTTTTGGTGTAATTTATTTCGCTCGAATTTTGTTTATTTTTTCTCTTTTTTCGGATAAAAAAATAGGGGGCTAGAGTTTTTTAATTCAAAAGATATTGTTGTAACCGCCCATTTAATCACATTCATCAGATCATCTAATCTAACGGTTGATAAGGTGTTTTTTAGTTTTTCATTGATTTGAGATTTTCCCTTCAACCTCTGTTTATATACAGACATTTCCTTTGGTTTATGTTTACAATCAAAATATTTATAATACTTTATGACTTCCGTTTTTAATGGTTATGGATTCCACCAAATGTTGTATATGTTACGGTTAAAGTCTTTTTTTGCAATTTTCTAAAAATACAAACACTAACTACCAAAATTGAAGCTCTTGATAATTTGGGGGCGAAATGTAATTAAATTAAACTTAGGTGTAGTAGTTGTAAATACTGTAACTATATATGGCGAAGTTTTGATATTTTTATAAAAGAACACCATTTTCTCAATAGTTTACAGTAACCATCCCCTCCGCCGAGCCGGAGCTCCCAGTCTCCTCTCCGATTACCGTCTCCGTCTTCTTCTCCACCAGAACTACCGCCTCCGCTTCTCTAAGGTACTGTTTGTTGTCTGCTATGGCGAATGAATGTAATTGTGGAACCTCGTTCCCTTTTTTTTTGTAGTAATTTACTTTGATTTTGCTTCTGTGAATGCATTTTGTAAGTCCTGCTTTACGATTGATGAGAGATTTAGATCATATGTTAGTATTCGTTTTGAAACTCCAGATTTAGGTTTGAAACTTTTTTGTTGTGAATTGTGCTTATTGGTTATTATTATGAGATGCAGAGATGGTATTGAGGTTTTGATTTGCCTGTGATATTGAAATATAAGTTTTCAATCGAATTCTTTTGCAGAGATGCTTGCTTTCGTTTACTTTTATGATTTCTCTGGAGTGTGGAGTATATGTATATCCTTGTTTTCCACTAAAATCTGAAACTTCTGTTGAATTCTATGGAAGTGACTGACATGATGTTGTCAAATTCACGCGAAGTTCGTTTTAATAACTTCGTCATATGTTTCTGTAGAACATTTATCAACATCCAGAAGCAATAGGAAATTTCAATTTTCTAAAATCATGGCAAGAATGATGGTAACCATCATTGTCGTCCTCTGCTCCTTTTCGGTCCTTATCTTTGCTAATACTGAGAGGATTCAAAGGTCATCTTCTTTGATTATAGGCAGTGGTATACAACAGTTGCGGTTCCATAAAAAAGGAGAGTTTAGGATTCTGCAGGTGGCTGACATGCACTATGCTGATGGAAGGCAGACTCCTTGTGAGGATGTGTTGCCTGAACAGTTTGCCCATTGCTCTGACCTAAATACCACTTTTTTCATTGAGCGAATGATCCAGGCTGAGAAACCTGACCTCATTGTTTTCACTGGAGACAATATCTATGGAGCTGATACAACCGATCCAGTAGCTTCCATGAATGCAGCATTTGCCCCCGCCGTAACATCAAACATCCCATGGGCAGCTGTCTTAGGGAACCACGATCAAGAATCCACATTGTCAAGGGAAGGTGTCATGAGATATATTGTTGGAATGAAACACACGTTGTCTCAGTTTAATCCTCCAGGTGTTGGTCTTATTGATGGTTTTGGAAATTACAATCTTGAAGTACGTGGAATTGAAGGATCAAGTTATGTGAATAAATCGATCCTCAACTTATACTTTCTTGACAGCGGTGATTACTCTACGGTTCCCTCTATCCCTGGCTATGGATGGATCAAGCCATCTCAGCAGTTTTGGTTTCAACAGACATCTATGAAGCTTCAGAACAAGTCAAAAGCTCCTGGACTTGCTTACTTTCATATTCCATTGCCTGAATATGCAAGCTTCGACTCCTCAAACTTTACGGGCATGAAACAAGAAGGGATTAGCTCTGCTTCTGTGAACTCAGGATTCTTCACAACATTGGTAGAAGCAGGGGATGTGAAGGCTGTTTTCACTGGCCATGATCACATCAATGATTTTTGTGGACAGCTGACAGGAATTCATCTCTGTTATGCTGGAGGGTTTGGATACCATGCTTATGGAAAGGCCGGATGGTCAAGAAGAGCAAGGGTCGTTGTAGTGTCTTTGGATAAAGAATCGAATGGGAGTTGGGGAGCGGTCAAGTCCATCAAAACATGGAAGCGCCTTGATGATGAAAAGCTAACTGCTATTGATGATCAGGTACTTTGGAGCAAGACTCCATCTGGGAATCGTAGAAAGAAGGAACACACCGCTGTTTGAATCATCCAAAAAAGTCTTATCAATACTTGTAGCAACCACATATCACAATCACACATGATGGGAGAAAAATGATACTTATTTTCAGTTCTATAAGAATGTTATTGTGTATTACCACGAGTTGCGAAATGGAAATTTCAATCATCAGTGAATTTATCATGCTTTGGGTATTCAAGGTGTCATTGTTTATAGCCAAGTTGGCCAGCAGATGGCAGGTTAGAATCATAGAAGACAAGTCAACATAGTCATCATCTTCATCAAATCCAATCTTTTCGGTTACTAATCTATTTTCTATCATAGAGGTAAGCTTCTCTCAGTTACCGTAGATAAGATTAAAACATTGAGGCTTGCTAAAGTTATCTTATATCTAATATATTGTTTCACTTTGCCTCTCAAAGAAAAAGTTAAATTATGGCCTTGGTATGAACGGTATTGTGTTGTGTTGGAAAATCAGTTCTATCTTTCCCTAAAGATAATCTTTAGCATCTTCCCAGCCTAAACTTGTCGATTACATGGGCTTGGATAAAAAAGAAGGATTATAATAAGTTACTTTCTTGTTATCTCAGAACCTATTTTATGTATCTTTCTAAGTGAAGGTACGTAGTTTTTGATACATACAAACTAAGTTCAAATGGTTAAGAAGAACACCTCTGTTCTAGCATCACATTGTTATGCATCAGCTTTACTGAAATGGGTCCCTTTTGAAGACTAATCGATAAAACTGACCAAACCGGATATGTAGAGGTGTCTTAGAAATGTCAGAAGGTCATTTAACCAAAGGAACCCCACACAAACACATGATCTCTGTGGTGTGCGCCACATGATTACTAGCCAAATTATGAATTACTGGTACTTTTGTTAAAAATGTCCTATCTGCACTGAATGTGAACTGTGTGCAGCCAGATTAGCACAACTTCACATTCTTTTACTTAATTAAAAAATAACTTGGATACAACTTAGCTTGTTTTTCCATATGAAACTCATATGGCTGGGGTATGAAACTCATATGGCTGGGGTACGAGCAAGCCATGGTTTGACTTTTTCTGAAGTTCGATTCTATATGTTGATTTCAAGGTTTTTAATACTTCCTAAATGAAAAGAAAATGTGTTGAATACTTTGACATGTGTACATAGTTTTAGAAACATAAAATAATTCATATTCCAACCCTCCTACTAATTACTAATTAGTGTTCTAGAGCATGTTTTACTCTCCGCCTTTGTATTTTCTTATGTATATGTACTCGTCTTCTGTCTTCGTTCTTGACCTCATCTGCTTGTTTCTGTTATATGTCTTATCTGTTTGTCTTCATTATAGGTATCTCTATTCTCTACCTTATTAGAGTTTAATCACTGAATACTCTCTTTCTGGTACAAGATTAAATAGTTTGATGATTTATTGATTTCACTAATGTGTATATATATATATGTATATGCACGTGTTCTTCACTTTGTATTTCTTCAATATGTTGAACCCAACACATTGATCTAAACCTTGAGGGCCAGCTCAACTGGAAAATAAAAGCCAGGCCTTGGGGCTCCTCTCCATAGGTACCCAGTTCGAGTCTCCTCAGGGGCATTAAGGATTTTTCTGGCTGTTAAAATCGGGGTCCCATGGGATTAATCGAGGTGTGCGCTAGATTCTACGCACCTAATGCACACATTCCCATGCCTCTACTTTGCCAATACTGGTGGTATAGCTAAGACAATGCGTCACAACCATAGAAAATGTGCAGCTTAACAAAACAAACAATAAATTAATGTCAATTCTGTTCTAATTTTTCCATTGAAATCATACATGCATATGTGAACATAAACAAAAAAAGATTAAATAAATGAAAACCTGCATCAGTAAAAGTTCCATTGAAAGTAAAGTTCCTGCTTGTTGAAACACTTTCTTATTATCATCTGAAAAAACAACTAATTCAAGATCTTCCTTTTTTATGTCCTCTGATTCTTGGAAGCAAAACGAAGAACGATATAGAACAAGATCCTGTATAGAACTGCCCATCCCAACATTATGTAAATCATTGACCATTTTGGGTCTTTTTCGTGATAAATGTGCAGGGATTGCAGGATGTCGATTCCAGTCACATTCGTCCCGACAAGGGTCTGCCCGAAAACTTCATTTCTTTGGTACTCATTGATCAGAAGCCCTTCATACGGGTACGTCATGGTTGATATCTTATTCATCCATCTCCAATACTTTGGAATATCATGGCTGCTTAAGAAATACCCACAAAACAAGAAAAACAAGGCTGTGAACGCGATCACAGCCGCATACCCGAGAATGAAATTGGGGACCACCGAGCTCACAAACACCACGAACGAATTGGTGGAGATTAGAGAAACATATAAAACAATCAGAAAGTAAACAAAAGAACCTTCGAGCTTTAAGGCAAACCAGGTGATTCCTGCATAAACTGCAGCCTGGAGTAACAGAAACGGGAGGTAAGTGATGAGGCCAGAAATGGTGTAAGAAGAGGCTCGATACGCGTTATGAGAAGTTTCACGAACAAATATGAACCGTTCTTGGATGAATGCAGGGACTGCATCGTTGGATGAGAAGAAGAAGAGGCAAACGGTGAAGATGAAGAAGCTGAGCCGGTTGGTTATCCCTTGCATTGTGGCTCCAGGGTTCTTGAACATGGTGGCCATCATAAAACCCATGATGGTCAAGACCATGAGCCGTGATAGGAACAGCTCAGGGGTTCGCCGGATGTTTGTAAAGTTTCGACGCATCAGAACCCAGGTTTCTGCAAAGAAAGAGTTTGAAAATTTCGGACCTAGATGGTGGTGGTTCATGCCATCTGCAGCCATGGATGGGGTGATGTAGTCATCTTCGTTAACGGTGTAGTCGCTGCTGTTTGGAGTCGGGGTTCTGGCTATGATATCACTCGAGTTGGCGTAGTAGCCAGGGGATGCACTGCGGAAAAAACACAATATAACGTCAGGTCTCTGAAGTTCTGAGAAAGGTTAGTTTCTCCGAGAACTACATGACTTGTGGGAACCAACTATTTCATAAGTTATTCACGATGAATTACCTTAAAATATTCATGAATATCATTCAATCATTTTCATTATTCATGACATTCATCGTGAATAACCCATGAGTAGTTGGTTTCCAGGTTCACAAAATATTTACGTTTCTCATTTGAACTGGCCCCTATGAAACATTTGTCTAAGTAGTAAATGTCGTTCGAGCATACTTCTATACATGATTTATGTAATTCACTCTTTTCGAACGATAATCAAGAGCGAGGAAATAGCTTACCTCGCTGGATTTGGTGTTCTCTGATTACGATGACGGGTTGGAGTCGATTTAAGCGATTGCATGATTCTGGATTGGCTCCATGACGTAGAATTGTTCCACGGGCTTCTCACGCTATGATCGAATCCGTTATCTTGATCACGGCGTCCCGCCATTTGTAAGTGAAGCTTTTTCCCCGAGCTCCGATGGCGAGGTGGGGTTGGGGTCGAAAACGACATTTCCTCATCCCAAAGTTTTGGGGGTTTTATACCCGTGACAACGAATTCGGCCAATGCATCCACTCCATATTCGGATTGATCGTATTGTTGTATCACATCAATGAGGAACTCTATCGGGTTTTCCCCTTTCGGAACTCTCCGGCCGATTCGGCCGAGATGCAGCCCGACGTCTTTCGGGGATCCTTGGTACATGAGTTGACCACGAGCCAATATGATAAGGTGGTCAAGTAGAAGTTGGATTCGAGATGATGGCTGGTGAATGGTTAGAACCACCGTGCTTCCGGCTTGTGCAATGTTGTGAACCTTTTCAATCACACTCTGGGCACTGGCCGAGTCCAAACCCGAAGTTGGCTCATCGAGAAAAAGCAACGATGGTCCATGGATGATGTCTACGCCAATCGACACCCTCCGACGTTCACCCCCCGAGACTCCTCGAGTCCCTTCGTCACCTATGTACGTGTTCCTTGCCGACTACATAACCAAGGTACGCAAATTACTCCTTTTACAAGCTCAAGTTTACATGCTGCCTTTTATGCAGAAAGTGATTACTGAACTTTCATGTTTTCATTCATATGCGTCTATTGATAAATCTTTTTGTCGACGTATGTAAGTTAGAAAACCATGAAAGTCTAGTAATCACTTTGGTATACGCTAAAATGACTTAAAAAGACATGTTAAAAAATTAATTGAAAAATTATATGGGGCATAATTAGTAGAAAAAAAAAAAAAGTGGAAAGAAACCTTATTGAAAGGCTACTTTTGACAAATAACTTACGGCTAACCAATAAGCTCAAAAAATAAGCTAGTTTATTGTTACGAATCAAGGTCTTTTTTTGGCTTAAATATAGTTTTTTTATGATGAGGTTTCACTTTCGAAAGTGGTTAGAAATCTTTGTAGTGGAGGGTAATTTCTAGATAATTTCTAAAGCTGACGTGACACTTTAGAAATTGTTTAAAATGTGTATTGTAGTGGATGGTCTAAGGGGTTTCTAGAAACTATTATAGGAATATGGCTAGCAAATGAATAGTCATACTTACTGATAAACCAAGTTGCTCGATCAATGTTTCAACACGTTGCCGCTTTTCGGTCTTGGTGATCGAGCCTAACCGGAAATCGGCAGCGAACATCAAGGTTTCGTAAACGGTTAGCATCGGGAAGAGCCGATCATCCTGCATTATGTAAGCAGAAGTTCTCTTAATCAAACTCGGGCTCGTCTCATTTCCATCTAACAACACCTTACCCTTAAGGCTACCACTCGCAATACGACCAGCTAACCCGTCTAGAAAAGTCGATTTCCCGGCACCACTAGGACCCATAACCGCGGTGATGCACCCTTTCGGTGCATACCCGGTGATCTTATTCAACAAGTCAGCTTCTTGATTCACCCATTTCCCTTCATCGCTCTTCTTTTTCTTGATCACGGTGTACGTTAAGTTCACGAACTCTAATGAGCCCGTGAAACTCATGGGTTTGGCTATGTCGATCACCGCGTCGCGGCGGGGGCCGTTGTTGTTATGACTCATTTGATAGATTTGCAGTTACTAGTTTAGGATTTGGGAGACTCTTTTGTTCTCCTATCTCCCAAGATTTCATGGGGTGAACTTGGAGTGTGGAAGGGGATGAAGGTTTTCTTGGTTGATTTTTTAATTGACATTAGAATTGGGGGAGATTCCAATGATGGTACAACCGTACAAGTTTGCTTTGTGCAATCAGTTTCTGGATTCAAGATTGGAGTCATCGAAACAGATCATGAACAATTCTTGTTTTCTTCATCTTCTTTTTTTCTGCTGTAAATTGGACTTTCAGTTATGAGCTTTTATTTATTTATATATATACTAGAAGTGTACTCGCGCAATGCAACGAGATACATCACGATTTTAATGTTTCATTTTATTTTTTTGTCGATTTTGGATGATTTTGAAAAAGTGGTAATGTTTTTTTTATAAATAAATTTGTTTAATTTAGGCTTAATAATATAATGTTCTTTATATATAAAAAATAAGTATTTTGTTAGAATTCAATGATTATCTTATATATTTTAATGACATCTAGAAAAAATAACCAATTACATATTTAATAATATAATTAAAACAAAATTATAGTAATATAATATATTAATTAATAGTGATACATGGAAAGGTCTGCATAAAAGGAAAATCCTGCACATACCAAATTGGTGGGTGTTAGAAGTCTGCAGTAGGTAGGAAAGGTCTGCATAAAAGGAAGATCTTACACATACCAAATTAATAGGTGTTAGAAGTCTGCAGTAGTAATATGTATCTTGTGCTTTGATACTTGTAAATTAAGAGATTTTTAAAATCTTGCATAAAATGATGGTACATTGTGCCTAATAATTTGTATTTAAGAGTTTTTTATCCGTGCTTTATAATATAGTATAGATATATATATATATATAGAGAGAGAGGTGGGTTCATACGGGAACAACATATATTTAAGAAAACACGAGATCAACCGAGTACATACAAAATCATACATGATTCACGTACAAAGTCGCTCGCGTCCGGTTTTTTTGGGTTAATGTAAAATCATATGATGATTTTGTACATGATTTACTGTTTTTTGTTGTTTTCTTGTTTTTTTAAATAGTTAGTGTTCTCGTTTATAATCTTCCTCTCTCTCTCTCTCTCTCTATATATATATATATATATATAGGGAGAGGTTCATTTGAGAAATGGTAAATACATGAGAAATAGAGAAATAATCTTAGTTATTCATCTGGTCAACATTTGCGGCTTTGACCGCGAAGCACCGGATAATTCCTTGTGTGGTCTATAGAAGGTAGAGGGGTAATTTCGTAAAATACACGGGATGAGTTCATATATGAATCTGTATGAATCACAAAGATTCATATATGAATCAGTTAATTAGTTCAACTGATTCATATATGAATCTTTGTGATTCATACAGATTCATATATGAATCACAAAGGTTCATATATGAATCTGTTAGTTAGTTCAACTGATTCATATATGAATCACAAAGGTTCATATATGAATCAGTTAAAAGAGTTCAGTTGTGAATTGCACTGGTTCATATATGAACATATAGTTCATATGTGAATTATACATGTTCATATATGAACACAGCCCGTGTGTTTTGTAAAATTTACGAAATTGTCCTTCTATTTTTGGGATAGTCGCAACTTTTGACCAGTCAAAGCCGCAATATTTGACTAGTCAAATCCGATCTTGACCATATGAATGGCTAGGATTACTTCTCTATTTCTCATATATTTACCATTTCTCAAATGAACCAAACACTATATATATATATATATATATATATATATATATATGTATGGAGAGGTTCATTTGAGAAATGGTAAATGTATGAGAAATAGAGAAGTAATCTTAGTCATTCATCAGGTCAACATTTGCGGCTTTGATCTCAAAGCACCGGATAATTCCTTGCATGGTCTATAGAAGATAGAGGGGTAGTTTCGTAAAATACGTGGGATGAGTTCATATGTGAATCAGTTAATTAGTTCATATGAGAATCAGTTAATTAGTTCATATATGAATCTGTTAATTAGTTCAACTGATTCATATATGAACTTACAGTTAATTAGTTCATATGTGAATCACAAAGGTTCATGTATGAATCAATTAAAAGAGTTTATATGTGAATTACACTGATTCACATATACAGGTTCATATATGAATACAACCCGTGTATTTTGTAAAAATTACGAAAGTGTCCTTCTATTTTTGAAATAGCCGTAACTTTTGACCAGTCAAATCTGATCTTGACCGTATGAATGGCCATGATTACTTCTCTATTTCTCATATATTTACCATTTCTCAAATGAACCTAAGGCTATATATATATATATATATATATATATATATATATATATAGGATTGAGTTCCGGTGAGAAGAGAAGTTATGGTGTGAAGCGTAAGAATGGATATGGACCCTTCAACCTTGGACCAATCCTAATTGAAGATCAACACTAATGAGATGCACCGAGATGCACCAGATCAATTCCAAATTTATGGGTGGGGTGAAATTAAAAATGATCAAAGGTCTAGATCTCTTCTTACGCTTCTACCTTAACTCTTTTTCTCACACGATCATTCATCTATATTATATATATATATATATATATAGACCGGGTTGTGTTCCGGTGAGAATGAAAGTTATGGTGAGAAGGGGAAGAAGGGATATCCACCCTTAGATGCACGTTAGGATGAGATGCAATGGATCAATCCCCGTATCAAGCATGATTCATAGGGTGGGGGTGTGATTAAAAGTGATCAAGGGTCCAGTTCCCTTCTTTCCTTCTCCTCTTAACTTTTCTTCTCACATGATCTTTCGTCTATATATATTGGTTCATTTGTTAACCACATTTTTTATGTTAACTTTATGATAGAAATTAATGGTTGAGAGAATATATTTTAGAAGCTCTAATAAATGTACAACTGATGCAAAATTAGGAGTGAATATGGTGATGTGGGTATTATAGGAAAAAAATCAATTAAATAGTATGTCTTTATTCTTTCAATTAATGATCCTTCCAATAGAATCTTAACCCCCATTCTATGTTTAAAAAATCAATTAAACAAGATGTCCAAACATTGTTCATATGATTTTAACCGACATCATACTCAAATGAACAAATATGAACATTATTTCTTTTAAAAGTTGTAATTTTGACAAAAAATGCGGTGCCCTTATGATTTTATATTAGTGTTCACATAGTTTCATCTGAACTCTCTTATGTTAACATACGCTATCATACATACATAATGTTTATGTTGAGTCCACAAAAATTAACCCTCAAGGAAACTAAGGGGTTGTTTGTTTTTTAAAAAAAAATCTCTTAATCTCTCTTAAGTTTAAATCGTTCAGACCTTTTTACACACCACCTCTTATTAATAATAACTAAATTAAGACTTCAGACTTTAGATCTCTTAAAAAACAAACGACACCTAAGTGTGTATGTCTGCACACAAAAATTAACCAGTGTTCAGTGTGTATGACTGCACACAGAATGCAAATCTGAGTTCTCCCACATTTATCATGAGTGTATGTAGGAATGACTGCACAACATGAACACATTAATCATGTTGTGCATATAAGAATGAGTGTATGAAAGAATGACGACACACAATGAACACATTAATCATGTTCACATGTTTTCATCTAAAGTTTGTTATGATAGTTTCATCCGAAGTCTGTGTTCGCATAGTTTTATCTGAAGTTTGTTATGTTAACATACGATATAATAAATACATAATGTTCATGTTGAGTCCACAAATAGTAACTCTTGATGAAACTAAGTGAACACTAAGCAAAACAGTAACTCTTGTTCATATGATTTTAACATGAAATTGAAAATGGAAAAAGTTTTAAAATCAAAACACAAGCTAGGATCATGGGATATTTATTCTTGTAACTCCCAATAAATAAATGAAATATTGCCAATTATGATTTTATCTTTATACCCTTTAGCAATTAAGTATACAAACACTAACAACCACACTTTAAAATGCTTTTCTATTGGTTAGACTAGGTTCACAAAGTTAACAACATTTTGTTGGTTAACAAATGATCCTAGCGCTCTCTCTCTCTATATATATATAGGTGAAAGATCGTGTGAGAAGGGCATTGCTTCTCTACCAATCTGATGCATACGTTGATTTACCTCCTCCATACCGTGGGACTGTTGCGGTGCCGGCGCCTCAAAGGGTCACGTCTACCTTTTTTAAATGGAAAGGAACCCTTGTCATCTGCTTCACTTCTGTTTGCTTCACTTCTGTTTTCACATTTCTTTTTATTCTTTATCCCTTGTGTAATGTTTCTTCATACTGGTGTGCTTCAAAAACCTTAGGACACTTACCAATTGAGCAATGTTCTCCAAAGCCATTTTCTTATTTAAATCACTAGAGTTGTAATCACCATTAGATTAGATGCTAAATTTTGACATTTAAACTGTATCATAATTTTGGCACATCATATTAAAATTAACGGATTACTTAAGTACTAGCGTACTCGCGCAATGCAGCGAGATACATCACGATTTTAATGTTTATTTTTATTTTTTGTTTTTTATTGATTTACAGTACGATTTTGGATGGTTTTTATTGAGTGATAATGGTTTTTTTATATATAAATTTGTTTAATTTAAGCTTAACAATATAATGTTTTTTATATAAAAAAAATTAAGTAGTTTGTTAAAATTCATTAATTATCTTATATATTTTAATTTTTTTATATTTAAATTGAGATGTTTATCCTGTTTTGATTATGTTTATCAGAATTCAAATTTCATAATTTTAGGGTTTGGGGATTAGAGATAAGGATTTTGGGGGATAAGGATGAAATATATTAATTAGGGTTAAAAGTTTTACAAGTAGTACATTAGGCTTTAGTAGTTATTTTTAAAAGATTTTAAGTAGATAACTTTAAATGATAGTACATAAAGCTTAGTGAGTTGTAATTAAGAGTTTTTTATGTCATCTTTATAATATAGTATAGATAAGGGGATGTTTGGGATTACTTATTTGAAGTGTTTTTTAGCTTATTGCGGTGTGACACCGGAGATAAGCACTTTCTAGTGTTTTGATGGAGAAAAATTAAAAGGGCGGCGCCAAACTGATGAAAAGGAGTTTTTGATAAGTCATTTGCTTTTAACTTATCAACTTATTTGAAAAGTGCTTATAACTTTTTTGGTTATTTTATATGTATAAACAATCACAAAGACTCTTAAATAACAACTTATTATGTTATTACGTTTTGGTACCACAATAGGCCAATTCAAAAACTTTTTAGAAAACTTAGATTTAGTACCATATAAGTTGATAAACATTTTTCAAAATAAGCATAAGTTGTTTTAAATAAGCAATCCCAGACACCCCCTAAATGGAAAGTTTGCCATAAATCCTTAAATTTTAATTTTCAAAGTTGCTATCGAAAATAAAAAAATAGGTTAAAGTTGGTTTTATTTTAATTTTTTTTTATCATGTATGACCGAAAAATAAACCCGTTGGTAGTTGTTCAACTAGGGGTAACAATTTTGTACCGAACAGAACAAAACCAACCAATATGTGTACCACTCGTACCAATTAAATTGGTACCAATGTAACCGATATCTATTACAGTCGGCTGGTAGTAGCATACTAAGTATACAAACTTGGTTGGTACACTGTATTGGAAATTGTGTACCACGGTAGTACCATGGTACGTACCTACTTATTTATTTTTTGTTAGGTTTTCCGTTTTTGTATTTTTAATGTATTATATATTAAACATTGTAACTTTAATTGTTTTATTTGAATATTTGAATGTTTGCAGATTTTATTCCCTCATTTCCTTGTACTTAAAACCCTTTAAACATCACATATGTTTATTAAAAACTCAAAATTTCACTTAAAATTTGAATAAAATGACAATCTTCATACACGTAAAATAAAATTGGTACAAAACCAGTACCAACCAAGTTGGTACCAGTTAAACCGAGACAAAATTAAGGGGTTGTTTACCAATTATTCTATTAAGTCATGTATGGATAAATATGTTTGTCTAGATAAAAATATGGTGTTTACTTTTTTTTTTTTTTTTTTTCGAATCAATCGTCTGAAAGACATAAATAACCATTTTACCCCTCAGTATGAAATAAACATTTCTAAATGGCAAAAATAAAAAAGAGTTTGAATACAGTTTTAAAATCTAAGGATTGATTATAAGAGATGCCAAATAAGATATTATAAGAGAATACAGTTCATCGAATCCATCCAAACCCAACTTTTGGCCTTCAAAATCATTTTGAAACAGGGAATGAAGCAAAAGATATTAAAAGCCTCACCAAATGACAGTCGATACACCTGTGATCAAAACAAAAGAATGTGTCATGTGGTCACCTCCATACTCCAAATGAAAATCAAAATCCACAAAACCCACAAACTATTCATTTTAACACCGGTGTGCCCCCCTCAAATTTGAATTTGATACCCAGTTGAAAATTTTGAAGATAAAGAAAACAACAGAACACTTGAAATGCATAAATTTATATAGTTAACAAAGCTGATCAAACATAAACTTAAAACTCAAATCTAGAAATGGTTCGATACAAACCCTAAAAACCAAGGTAGAGACTGTGAAATTAGATTTCAAAGAACAACATCAACTTTCCTTTCTAACTGCTTTCACTTTTGGGGGGTCCCAAAATTGTATACCACAATGTACCCGAAGGTTTTGATCTGAAACAAAAACCTAGGGTTTTGATCAAATATACATTGTAGATCAAAAGGTATGAACAGAAACCTAGGATTTTGAGAAATAAAATGCAACGAACCTTTGTAGATCTGCAACAATCGAAATCAAGTTAGCTTTTGTGTTTGACCCATTCGACAACGATGATGGAAGCACGATTATTTGTTCATAATATTTCAGACCAGGTAAGCAAAAAAGAAAAGCATCTGAAATGCTATGAATGACGAGGATGCTTGCAATTTGAAGGGAGCACGAACACGGTGATGAGAATGGAGTTCCGGATATGAAGAAGGTGTCGTGAAACTTTAGGAGGAGAAGGGAAGCGTGTTTTTTAAAAGGGTAATGAGGTCATTTTTATGGCTGAACCTCGATAAGTGACCTCCACGGGGCTGTGTGAAAAAACCCATTATATTTTCATTAAACCACAAGTAAACACTCTTAGGTAGCGTTTGGTACACAGACTGGATAAGACAGGACGGGACAGGACTAATTGTTTGTCCTACGTTTGGTACGACTAGAACAGGACATGACTAATTGTCTGTCCCACGTTTGGTAAGCTGGACAAGACAGGACAAAACTGTTAAAATGACCAGATTGCCCTTATATGTTGTTTTATAAGTTCAACAGAAAACCACATATATATTTATCATAAATCGAAACCACATATTCAGTAGCCATGGTGAAGACACAAGTTCAACAGAAAACCACATATATATTTATCAGAAATCGAAACCACATATACAGTAGCCATGGTGAAGACACAAGTTCAACAAAAATTTAAACCACAAATCGAAAACATAAACTGAATTTCAACAGAAATCGAAGAACAAGTTCAACAAAAATCGAAACACAAGTTCAACAGTAGCCATGGTGGAGACGATGGTCTCTGGTTCAACAAGAAATCGAAGAACAAGTTCAACAGAAATCGATTGAAGAAGAAATCGATGAAGAACATGGAAATACCTGTGGAGTCCGATGAAGATGGAGGCGATGGTCTCTGGTTTCACGTATCAGATGATGAAGGCGATATTGAAAAAATTAGGTTTAGGTATCAGATCGATGGTGTAAAAGAAAAAAAAGGTAGTTTAGTAATCTTTCAGTTTAGTACTATGTTGTTCCACCTATTTTGGTGGAACAAAAAAATCAAGTTTTGTCCCATGAAATTAACATTTTGTCCCATCTTGTCCCATGTGATTTTTGTCCCATGGCATGCCAAACATGAGACTATTTTTTTTGTCCCGTACCGTCCCATCCAGTCTGCATACCAAACGCACCCTTAAGGGGTTGTTTGTTTACCTTCCATTAAGAGACAACATCTGAATCGCTAAGAGGTAAATCTTGTTTGACAAAAAAAAGACTGCCTCTTAATGGTTTCAAAATCCTCTTAATGATTTTGTATCCTAAATCTCCCTTAACCATTAAGAGCCCTGATTTCATTATGAACAATTAGCAAACAACCATATTTCATTTTACACTATATCATAAAAACCTCTTAATCATTCAGATCACTTAATCATTCTGCACTAAACCATTCAACAACTGTCAAACAACCCCCTAAGTGATTTATACATTTTATAAAATTTTATATACTAATTATAATTGATTGATATATGATATCGAAGAAAAAAAAAAGCTTGATACCGATACCAAGTCCATCGATATGCCCACGGGCAGTACGAGTCACTGCTTACGTTGGTCATACGTAGGGTTTGACTTTGACTCTAAACGTTAACCCCTTCCCCAAGGAAAATTCAAAACTTTCTTTCATTCCCTTCTTTCTTAAACCCCAACCTCTTAAACCCTAATTCTGTTTTCTTCATTGTTTCTTTCTCTCTGCATTCTAAACCAATTAACAATGGCTGCTTCCATTTTCCTACGATCTACAAGGCGGCGTGAATTTCAGTTGGCTTCACTTTCTGCTTACAGATCGGTAAATTCTTTTTTATTTCCGAGTGTTTATATGAAAATGTGCGTGTTTCAGCTTCGTTTGGCGATCATTTCCATCGTTTATTGAATATAAATTTAGGTCTGATATAAATTTGCTAACCATTTTTGCTAACACTCAAGAAGAATCTTTAATATCTCTTGTACATACTTATTTTTTATAGATTATTCATGCGGATTTATGACATTTTCACCATTTAGAGAGTTATTTATCATCTTGCTTTTTATTAATGCTTCACAATTGTTTCACAAGGTTTGAAATATCAATATACGGATTTTAGTTTCAAAAATTGTGGTTTTTAATCTTTAAGCAATAGATTGTTTTGTCCAGCCAATGGATTTTGTTCCCATCTAATGCGTGAATGGGGATCTAGCCTTCCCATTTGCATGTTCATGAAAAAAAGGAAACAATATTGACATTTGTTGTTTCATAAATCCAGCTTCCTCTTTGCGAATAAATTAAAAGGGTGTACTTCTGTAATTTGCTCTTTATCAGGGAAAAAAAGTTTGAGGGAAGAGGGTATGAAGCTGCTATTGTGATCCATGAAAATGTATCATTTGGAACTTGCCATATGAACGCAAATGACATGTACTTAATTAGTTTTCATGTTATTCACGATTTGTCGGACTCGGACCAATGACACATAACTTGTTAGAAAGATACATATAGAAAGAACCAGGAATCGCCATGTCAAATGCCAAGGACTTAACTTTTGATTGATTAACATGTATAACCGTTATGCCTGATTTAGCTTTCAAAAAACGCAATTGTAGCTGCAATTCCCAAAAAGAACACTATGCTTGAAATTGAACATTTATAATCACTATTCTTGGCTTTAGATTTAAAATACCATAATAGTTGCTAAATTTAGCGCATAGATGTTCAAGTTTTCCAAGTAATACTATCTTTTAAGGTAATACCTAGTATAGTGGTAAGAAATGTTAATCACTTTTTAAATAACATCAAGTGGAATATACTAGAAGAGTTTGGTTTAGACTTTAGATACAAGAGCATGAAAGAATGTTTTTCATGTACCAAACTCTGCACATCTTTATATATTTCATGGCTCTATTCATTTCCTTTTATTAGTTCAATATAAAAATGCATGTTGCTTTTGTCGAAGATGAAGACTATAACCCTCCCATTTTTTACGATTGGTCAACGTTGAGGACAAGTAATGCTAACTTACTTACACATGATGCCCGATTGCTGCACTCTTGTTTATTAAGATACCATTAAACATCTCAAGGTGCTGTGACATTATGTTAGAATTTATGTTCCAGTCTTTTGCTTAGATCATAAGCTACTTGTGGAGGATTTATGTTCAGAAATATTAACAATTCGGCATATCAAACACCTGTTGTTTTGTTAACATCATCTGAATTTACTGGTCTTTTTCTTCTTTTAGGTGGCAGGAAATGCTAAATCATCAATTTCCTCGTTTATGATAAACAAATGGTCAACTGCAGCGAGACCCTTCAGGTAGATGAACTTCTTATCCGTATTGTATCCACAGATGTAACCCTTTTGCTAATGTTTCTTCTCTGTAGCAGCTCAAGGTCGCTGGGGAATGACGTTATTGGTATAGACTTGGGTACCACTAACTCTTGTGTTTCCGTTATGGAAGGGAAGGTTGGCCTCTATCCTTACTTTCATGCTTCTTTGTATATATAGTTTCGTTATGGTTGAAATTGTGATTTGCTTTGTAGACTGCTAAAGTGATTGAGAACTCTGAGGGTGCACGAACCACGCCATCAATTGTCGCTTTTAATCAAAAAGGCGATTTGCTTATAGGAGCGACAGCTAAACGTCAAGCGGTAACAAACCCGACAAATACTTTGTTTGGTACAAAACGTCTAATTGGCAGACGTTTTGATGACGCTCAAACACAGAAAGAAATGGGTATGGTCCCTTATAAGATAGTCAAAGCACCCAATGGTGATGCATGGGTTGAAATCAATGGACAACAGTATTCTCCAAGTCAAGTCGGGGCTTTTATTCTTACCAAGATGAAAGAAACAGCCGAATCTTATCTGAATAAGCGGGTGGACAAAGCTGTAATTACGGTTCCGGCTTACTTTAATGATGCACAAAGACAAGCTACGAAAGATGCAGGGAGGATTGCTGGTCTAGATGTGTTGAGAATCATTAACGAACCAACTGCTGCTGCACTTTCTTATGGTTCGAACGATAAGGAAGGTGTCATTGCGGTTTTTGATCTTGGAGGAGGAACTTTCGATGTTTCTATTCTGGAAATATCAGGCGGTGTGTTTGAGGTATGCCTTCAAATTATTTGACATGTTTAAGCGATTATGCGTGCACACATACAGAGTTAATTGCAAAAACACACCGTGAGTCATTGACCAATTTAACAAACAACAATCACAGTTATCTGGTTTGATAAATAATTCTTTCAGAACTACATTCGGTGTTCCGTCACTTATTTGGTCATGCTAGAATGCTTATATTTGTTGTATGACATGTTAGATTTCCTTTTACTAAAGAAATTTATGAAGTATTTTGCCATATTAGTAGGGCTCAACGCTTATCTTGTATGTGGGTGTGTTTGTGTAGAGTTTTAAGAAGTAGTACCTATGCAATAATAAGTTGTAAGCTTGCATTTTAAGATATTATGCATTAATAATAATAAGCCATAGCAAATGCCTAATAAGTTGTTTCTAAGAGTTTCTACCAAATACCATATACTATGGTATAAATTAGAGAAATGTAAAGTTTACAAATTGAAAAATGATGGTATCGTACTACTGTGTCCACAATGAAGAAGGCACACGGTTTTAGAAAAGTGCAACTACAACAGTTTTAGTGAACTAAATGACAGTCTTACCCTTAATCATAGAGGGAGTGATAAATTTCTCCCTCTCATAATTAAGGGTAAAATAGGAAAGTATGCACTTATTTTCGGACAAACTAAAGTAGAAATGGGGACACTTATTTTGGGATGAAGGGAGCATTTGTTTTTTACATTTTTATCTAAAACATTTGCCTACATATACAGGTAAAAGCAACAAATGGAGATACATTTTTGGGAGGAGAGGATTTCGATAATGCATTATTGGATTACTTGGTGAGCGAATTCAAGACTGCCGAGGGTCTTGATCTATCGAAAGATAAGCTAGCTTTGCAGAGGCTTCGAGAAGCAGCAGAGAAAGCAAAGATAGAACTATCATCAACATCTCAAACCGACATCAACCTTCCGTTTATAACAGCAGACGCTTCTGGTGCAAAACATCTAAATATATCATTAACAAGATCAAAGTTTGAAACATTGGTCGGTAACTTGATTGAAAGGACCAGAAACCCTTGTTTGAATTGTCTCAAAGATGCTGGTCTTTCGGCTAAGGAGGTTGATGAAGTTTTGCTTGTTGGCGGCATGAGCCGTGTGCCAAAGGTGCAACAAGTGGTTATGGAGATTTTTGGGAAGAACCCAAGTAAGGGTGTGAACCCTGATGAGGCGGTTGCTATGGGAGCGGCTATTCAGGGTGGGATTCTTCGAGGAGATGTGAAGGAGCTGCTTTTATTGGATGTGACTCCATTGTCGCTCGGGATTGAAACTCTTGGTGGCATTTTTACTAAGTTGATAAATAGGAACACGACGATTCCTACAAAGAAATCTCAGGCCAGTTATCTTCAATTTGTTTTCATGCCACAGTAGTTATAATTTATATATGTTTGAGTGATCGGCTTTTTCAGTAACCATTGTTAACCTTTTGTTACAAACTAATCATCTTTTTTTACAAGATCAGAAAAAGACACCATAGTTTGCAAGAAATGAGTAATTTTTAGGGTAAAATGCATCAAATGCAATGAAGTTTGCCGTTTGTTCCTATTTAGTTAGTGTAATAAAGAAAAAAAATTCTCCATCTTTTGTAATAAAGTTTCATAATTTCTTAGTTTTTACAGATTTTGACCCGTAACTTTCTGATCTTGTAACATTTGATGACATGGGATGTCAGGTTTATAGTCCACTTTGTTGTAACCCTTTTGTAAACCTCTCCTAAACGGGTATCCACATCATTAAATGTTACAAGATCAGTAGGTTATTGGTTAAAATGGGTACATAATAGGAAAATTTGAAACTTTATTACATAGATTGAGAAAAAATAAATTTTTCGTTACACTAAATAAGACCATAGGGAATTTTACTGACCGTTATCTTTAGGTCCAATTGGATTTTAGTTGAGGTGCATGCAAACTGGCTTAGACACCCACAATTACCAAAAAAAAAAGTGCCTTTTGTATTTGAAAAGAACAAATGTTGATTATGATCTCGCGAATAAATGCAGGTATTTTCAACAGCAGGTGACAACCAGACCCAAGTCGAAATCAAAGTACTTCAAGGCGAACGTGCAATGGCAGCCGACAACAAGATTCTTGGTGAATTCGGGCTTGTGGGCATTCCTCCCGCTCCTAGAGGCCTACCTCAAATCGAAGTCACGTTCGACATTGATGCCAACGGTATCGTTACTGTCTCCGCCAAAGACAAATCTAGCGGCCGTGAGCAACAGATCACCATAAAATCATCGGGAGGACTCTCGGAAGACGAAATCCAAAAAATGGTGAAAGATGCAGAGTTGCATGCACAGAAAGATGAAGAAAGGAAAGTGATTATGGATCTTAAGAACAATGCTGACACAAACATATATAGCATGGAGAAGAATTTGAATGAATATAAAGATAAGATTCCATTGGAGGTGGCTGCGGAGATCGAATCTGCTATTTCCGATCTAAAGAAAGCGAGAGATGGAGAGAACGGTGACGAGATTCAGGCGAAACTCGATGCGGCAAATAAGGCCTTAGCGAAGATCGGAGAGCATATGAATAAGGGGAGCGGGTCCGGGGGGTCGGAGGAGGCGGCACCGGAAGCGGAATACGAAGAAGCCGCGAAGAAATAGGTGTCTGAAAAATTGAATTGTTGTTATTTGTGATGTGATCAAATTGAGTTTTGAGGGTAAAAGGAGGAAAAGGGTTAGAAGAGAAGATTGATTTATCTTGCATCATCATATGTTTTGATGCTATCATTTTGGCTGTATAAGAAATGATTTATAGTTACTAATAAATTAATATAGCTATCATTTTGCCTCTGGTGTATACTCTGTAGCTCAGTTGGCAAAGGGTTGGGATAGGTTCTGTTTGGGGCCGTTAAGTGAGTCAAAGAATGCCTTCTCACATTGAGTTAAGGTCGCTGATAATCAACTTTTTTACTAAATATAGCTTCTCATCTTTGTTGTATGCGAATGTTTTAGAAATAATCCACGTGGCTTAACACTAAATTTACTGGGTACAAGTCTTTTCAAAGCCTATCGGAGAATTTTTGAGGTGTCTCTACAGTCCTATGAAATTAGTTAAAATACATATAAACTGATATAAACATTCATGATTAAGAAAACCAATGTGGCTCACATGTAACAAAAGGAAGATGAAAAATGCACAATTTAAGGATGTCTTATTTATGTAATTTTTTAGCTCTCATACTCGACGATAAATCACTTACAGGCCCGTTCCTGACATTTTTTAGGTTCTAGGCGAGATGTAAAAATGGACCCTCAATAACTACAAAATTATTTTCAATATATTGTTTATATCATCAATAATAACATTGAATTCAAAAAATAATAATTCATATAAAACCGTTTTTCCTGGTAATCCTAGCGCAAGATCAATCAATAATCATTTCTAAATTAATATTATCTACCATATCATTTTTACATAACATCGTTAATTTGTTCCACCATCAAAGGCATCTTATGATATACCTTTAATATATAGATTGAAATCATTTGACGTCACTATGTTGACCATTCGGAGTAACACTTTAAGTAAATCAACATAAACCAGTAGATATTCCACATGTTACCTGATGTTAATCTTTTTCATCATCGTTTTAAACTTTTAGAGATGAAACAAACTTTTTAAAAACCATCAATCTTATAATCAAAAATCCATGTTGGTTATAGTTTGAAATTTTATTCTTGTTTTAGAGATAAGAGAATACTTAAGATTCATGCGTCCAATATTAGATAATAAAGTGTCAATAATGTATGGAAAAAAGTATCTTTGAAATCCTAAATATAGATATATGTTGGGTCGTCTCATATAGTTTGGTAATTGTTTTCAGAATGTAAGAGTTTTCTTAGTTAATAACAAGAAATCTACTATATTTTAACACAATAATAAAATTCATGCGGATGAAATAATGAAAAAAGTATGTAGAAGATTAATAATGGAGTATATATCAAGGATTATAGGCAAAAATAGTTTTTAGATATTAGCACCAGATAAAAAAATACTTAGAGAAAAAATAAACAATACTATAAAATGAAAAACTAAATAACTTTTTACAAAATTTCTTGTCCAATGTTATTAATTAATACATGTTTGGGCTCTTAATATAATGTTAAATTCTTTTTGAATCCTATTATATACTATTTTTTTGTCTTTTTTATTTACAACTTTTTAAACTACTAATATATAGTATATACTAAAAAATTTGGGCCCCTATTTTCTTTGGGCCCTGAGCGTGCGTCCGGCCCACCCTCCCCCAAGAACGACCCTGATCACTTAGGCCTTGTTTGTTTTTTATAAAAAAGACAAACATTCTTTTTTATTCAGATTCCAGACTTCAACATCACCACTTAAAAATCAGAAGTGAAATCAGACTTCAAACTTCAGCACCACTTAAAAATCAGAAGTGAAATCAGACTTCAAACTTCAGCACCACTTAAAAAAACAAACGCCACCTTAGGAAGTTAACCTGAAGAATGAAAATAACAATAAATTACAAATTATATAGACGAAAATCCTATATTCAAAAACTGTAGGGACTAAAATTGCAACTTTTAACAATTCGCAGGGACAAAAAACGTAGTTTACTCTAAAGAAAAAGTTTTCTTAAAATCAGAATGTTAAAGGAAAATCCAAACAAAATAACAATAGAATAGAGAGACAATGAAATCTATAATTCTTATTAATCATAAGCCCTTTAAATAGGGAGGAGTTTACAAAGAAAATGAAACATTCATTATGGTAAATTCTAATACTAGGAAAATATTATGTCAATCACTTCCTTTTGATGATGGCACATAATCCTACAACACTCCCCCTTGTGCCGAGTCAAAGGGAGGTGCACAATTGTTGTCTCGTTAAAACCTTACGCCAAATTAAAAACCCAGTGGGATAAAAAATAGGACGAAGGAAAGAGTACAACGCACCAGTTTCTTTGCAATACATAGACTTTTCCTTCAGTCTAGTTTTCTCTTAGATTCGTACATTAAGCATGATGGTATATAAACAGTTGCCTCACTAAAACTTTACACCAAGGAACAAAACCCAATGGGAAAAATAAAACCTTGGTTGAAGGAAAGAGCACAACATACCAATATCACAAATATAATAGACTCCCCCTTTTGTTTATTACTCCCCCTGATTCGTGCATTAATCAAGGGGGTTTGGAAAACATTTGCACTTGCTTTCTACATGTTTCCCAATATATGGTTTTAGGTAATGATTTGGTAAAATGTGTCATGTTCTCCTGACATCTTACTTGATTCAATTGAATCTCGATGAAAGTTTTCTTATTGCTGATTGTATAAGATTTAAGTAGAATATTTGATGTATCTTATGTTCATTTCTTCGATACATGATGCATTATTTCCATATATGCAAATAGGATATTGGTTGAACCCATAATTACTAGCTCCTCTAATATATGCAATGATAGTCCTTAATCATATACATTATTTAATTATCATGGGGAGTAATATTCTTATATTAGTTCAAGGGGTAGTTACAAAGGATTGTTTAATTCACTTCCAAGCAATCGGCGTGTTCCTTGTGGTAATTCTTTATCCAGTTTGGGAACAACCTTTGTATGGGTCAGACAGATACCTAATATCAGCAAAGACATACCAAAACATTGTTTGGTATTTTTCTATAAGAGCTAGTACTTTTGCTGCTTATATTCTAAGTAGGTATTGAAGTTTCATTATCAATCCCATTTTTCTTTCTATAGGGAAAGTATAAGCCTATGTCAATTATTTCAAAAGATTCATTTGATATCATTCCAATGACGTTGCGTTGGCGCTGAGCTAAATCTAGCTAACAAATTCACTGAGAAATACAAATATACGGTCAAGTGTATTGTGCTAAGTACAATAATGTGCATATTGTACTTAGATAGGGAATTCCAACTCCCAACATTTTTCGTCATCGTCCTTTTAGACGAAATGGATCTTTCCTTATATCCGACACTTCGACCGATCATGGGAGTGCTAACCGGATGCGCTTTGTCCATATTAAATTGCCTGATTATTTTCTGGACATATGCGATCGGTGAATTAATATTTCACAAACTTGATGTTCTAGCTCAAATAGCTAGACAAAACCAAGTTTTCCCAAGATCTTTCATCTCAATTTCAGATTTCAAGTAGCTTGTTGTTTCTCTTATTTCATCAAGAGTGCCTATTATGTTCATAACATCAATATATAGAACTATACTGAAAATTTAGAACTTGTTTTCCTAAATAAATACGCAAGGACACAATTCATCGTTATTATATACTTTACCAATCAAGTATCTACCTAGGTGGTTATAGAACATTCATATAGATTGCTTCACTATATAAAATGAGCGTTTTACTTTTATTGCAAGAGCATTTTGTGGTTTAGAGTTACTTGATTTTGATAATGTAATATCATCGAATGCTTTTATATATCTCTGAATCTAGATCCCCATAGAGACATGCAGTAAACACATCCATGAATTGCATTTCCAGTCCTTCGAAAACTACTAGACTAATAAATTATTCGTATGTTATAACATCCATCATGAGAGAGTAAGTCTCATCATGGTCAATCCAGGGCGTTATGAGAAACCTTGCGCCAAAGGAGAGCCTTAAACATTAGGACTTCATTATTCTCATTACGCTGTATGACAAAGACTTAGTTATGTCCTACGGGCTTTACACTTGGTGGGTTAGCACTACCAGACCAAATACCCGATCCTTTGTCAAAGAAAATAATTATTTCTGGATTGTTTTTTTACATTTAGGCCAATATGCTCTTTGTTGATATTATTCAACTGAGCCTGGTTCGATGTTGTCGTGCTCGATCATTTTATGAGCCATTATATATGCGAATAAATCATCAATGATTATATATGATCTGTCCATCGACTCATATGTACTCTCATAGTTCATTTGAGATTAATATTCATCTCTAGAATCAATATTAACTTCGGAGCGTCCTCTAGTGATGATTCATGGACATAATTATAATTAGAGACAATCTCATGAGAGTTTTGTGTATTGATGATAAATGGATGTGCTTCACTATTCTCTTCCTTTAGAATAGTATCTATCGAACCAAGTAGCTTCCACCACTTCCATTTGGTAGCTACGACCTCAACCACACCTCCACTATGTGTGATTGCAACGCACTTTCCAACGGCGTTGTGCCCCTGTTGGGGACTTTTTAACCTTACGAGTATATTTGCAGCTCGTATATGTGATCTTGTCACTTTTGGAATAACATAAAACGTATCAGGTATCGAGTCTGATTCGTTTGACTTCAACATTACGTAGTGAAGTATTTGGGGATCGAAATGAGACAGAGTGGGAATATTCAATGACACTTCCTGTCGTTCCCATGGAAAACCATTTTTCCTATCTCCCCCTAACGATGGGAAGACTGTCTCATGAAAGTGACAACCCGCAAATCAAGTGGTAAAGAGATCACTAGTCAAATATTCTAATTAGCGGATAATTGTTGGGGATTCATATCCAACATATACCAAATTGTCTTTAAGGACCCATTTTGATGCGTTGTGGGGGCGCAATTGGCACATATACTACAGAACCAAACATGCGTAAATGTAAACTATCAGGCTTATTTCCAGTTACCAACTGGTACGCGTGATGCTGGTTAGCAAGCAGTGGGTCTAAAAACGAAAAAAAACTGCATATAATAATTGCATAATCCCAGGTAGATGTGGGTAAATTGGTGCACATTACTAATACCCTAGATGTCATCATATTCTTTTGATAACAATTTCTATGAGACCATTTTATATATACATATGAGGTATAGGAAACTCTACATTGATCCTAATACATATGCAATTAACATCAAATCCTTATGATGTAAATTCTCCAGCATTCAAAGTCATGTAGACTTGATGAAATAATCAGGGTGGTGAGACCTTAAACGTATAGCTAGTGCTAGGAGTGCAGTATTTCATGTGGACAATAATACGGCATGTGTTCATCGTGTCGAAACCAGAACCATAAAGTACTTTAATGGCCCACATTCTGGATGTTTATGTCCATAAATATCCCCTTGTATTCATTGTAACAATGGAATATTTTTTTGTATTATGTCCTTAGATTTAGGATGGTCTCATTTTTGTCTTGGCTAAGGATTAGGGTATATACAAAAGTTTTAGGTATTCGAGAGGGCATATTATGATGGCAATGTTGTTTCATATGCTGTAGAAGTCAACAGTTGCAATTTGCCTCATTTTGCCTTTCACTCGAAAGAGAATGTGTCTGTGTATTTGACAATACACAGATCACTATGTCATAACTAAGGTGTCCCACATGGTTATGCCGAAACATATAAGTGTTATTGCCCCCAAAAGTTCTTTATTAGTGACAAAATATGATCCGGAGTCTTGCCCGAGTGAAACTCATACCTCTTTGTCGAGCTTCCATGACCCAATAATCTACTAGTTTGACACATTAGTTTCCATGATATATGTTTACTTTTATATTCATTAGAACTTATATATATATGCTCATTTCCATTTTCATTTGATACGAATATATTTACAAGGTTCCTATTAATCTTGTACCAACAAAAGAGTGACAGTCCATCGTCTAAGTAATTTGGTTGGATGTATTATAAAACAAATATTAGTCTATCTTTTTTTCGATTGTGTGATAGGTAAAAAAAAATCAATTCTCCTCGATACATTCCTACACGGAACGGAGAATATTGAATTTTTTTTTTGTATTTGTTTTGATGTATTTCTTTACATCTATAATGGTTACATATTCGATTTTACTTTAGCAAAGAAATTAATTTTGGTACCTAAAATTAATTTCAAATAAACATATGCTTAATCAATATTAAATATTAAATTAATATGTTATAGTTCATTTTCAACGCGTTTCTTTTTTTTTATTTTATAGAAGCACTTTTTAGTGCATTTCTTATTTGATTGTTCATTCCTTCCTGACTCTTACCAAGACCCTGACCCTTTCTAGGGTCTCGTCCACATGGTGCAGAAATGTCACATGTGTGAAATTGTTTTTAACTCACAATCCTTTTGAGTTGTTTCCACCTCTAACACTTTCATTATTGATATCGAGAATTTTCTTTATCCCGACATATGTGGTGTTATTCGAAAGAACCTTGTTATGTCTCTCTACCACTTGCAGTAGGTTGATGGGTTTGTCTAAAGGTTACATTCCAACTTATATTGGTTCATTAATATTTACTTATATATGAAAAGTGGAAATAATATTAGGAATCATGTCATCTTCTGTGAGTTCCTTGCTACAGAGATTGAGAAGCGTTTTGGATATAACATTTCTTTGTTGAAATCAGTTACTTTTTTGTAATCGAGTAAGTGGGTTTCATTCCACTGTACGATTAGTTCAGGAAATACATATTCATAAGTACTCCCTATTATCCCTTTCGGAACATCCCACATTTCTTTGGGGGGTTTCTAGTAAAGGTATCCTATGAAACTTAGGATTTATATGTCGTCTCAGAACATGAGGGTATTTGTTTGTACCTTTTCAAGAGGTTGGTTTTAGAGTTAATGAAGAGTTGATGGACTTTAGGCATTTTCTTGTACCTTTTCAAAAGGAGGTTTATGTACTCATTTATGATACTCAGATTCTTTTGAGTTTACGACGTTGATTTTGGGATGAGTTGTTTCAACCATTTACATATATAAAGGATAATATATGATTTTCTTTTTGATAAGGAAATGAAATTTCATTATCATAATAATATTGGATTTTTGTATGTTTTAATATTTTGTTGATAATATTTCATCAATATTTCAATTTGCGAAAAATAAATCACTCAATCTATTGGATTTCCAGGTAATAGGGGAATCACATGGATTTCTTAAGTTCCTACAAACCTTAGTGCTGTTTACACCCGTTTGACAAAACCCAATTGATATCTTGTGATTTATTTAATTTAAATATAACATTGTTAATTATAGAGCATTTGGCATGAGACCAAAAATTGACATGAGTTTGGCATATCAGGCCAATCTCAATGTTTTAATACCTTAATGGTATTTTGAGAGATTCTGTCGTGAGACAATAAATATTGGTTTTGACATAAAGTCGATATCAAACTTTTAATATATTAATAATATTTTTGGAACTTTTGGAAAAGACCAAAATATATGAAGGTTGGAAGTGTAACTTCTAAAAACTTAATTATATGATTGGAATTATAAGTATGAACTTATAATTAAGGTATTCATTGAATATATTGTGTGGGAGATCAAATTCAAACGAAATTAAAATCATATTGGTATTTTAGGAGCTTTTGGCAAGAAACCAAAAGAATATTACGATTTATGATCAAGACAAACATACTTATGTATTTAAGAACAACTTAATATCATACATTCTAAGATTTTAATAGTTTGGGCAAAAGAGCAAAACAAGAGAGTATAGGGGTGGGAGTGTAATTTCCAATTAATTATGATTTATGACTAAGCAAATAAATAAAATTAAACATAGATTTGAATAAACTTAAACATCTAAAATAATTTATGGCAATGAGCCTAAATAAATAATGTAATATTCGCCTATATAATTTTAACCAATCAAATTAACCAACAAAGTAAATATAATGTGTACGTTATCGAGGAGATCTAATGATTTTAAAACATAACCATATTATAGTATTATTTGTTATGGAAAGAAAATTAGTTTAATAAAAAGAATAAACTATAAACTCCTTATCAATTAAGAAATACATTTATAACAAATATATCATTATTATTTATATTAAAAGGTAGATTTACAAGAAAAATATAAAATGATTACTCATATATATAATTAGATTTTTTTTACGAATAATGAAATATGCAATTAATAAACATAATGTTAAATAAAAATAAATTAATCCATCAATACAAATTACTCGTAAAATAAACATATTAAAAGCTAGGTTTTATTTATTTATTTATTTTAGCAGTAATAAAGAAATATCATATTAACCAATCTATCTACCAATAAGTGATAAAGAAGAAAAACGAAAATTGTTGATAACAATTTAGTATTCTCCAAAAAAAACATATATATGAACAATTCCATGTATTTTATTTTAAATTGAATGCATCATGATATCACATATTATGCAATTTTTATAAGCATAAAAAAAACAATATGTGAATTAGGATTTCATGAGATTGGCAAATCATAATTTACGTCTATAACATAAAGTACAGTAGAATGATAATATATTTAAACATATAGAGAAAAACCATATTCTTAAAAATTATCATATTTGTTCATATCATAAAACATGATATGCTGAAGTTTTAAAACTTAGACATATAAAATTTACCTCAAATGCCGAATTTTAGCTTGATTTCGTGATTACTTTGTTGTAAGGAGCGTACGTGCTGATAACGTGTTAAAGGAAAATCCAAACAAAATAACAATAGAATAGAGAGACAGTGAAATCTATAATTCTCATTAATCATAAGTCCTTTAAGGAGTTTATAAACATTCATTATGGTAAATTTTAATACTACTGAAATATTATTTCAATCACACTTAACCTACAACACAGAAGTCGTTTCTCGGAAATTTCCCCAGCAAAATTTCTTCCTAAGGTATATATAGATCGCCTTTGCTTCGATCTAATCAAACAATTAAAGTTTTATCCGTCGCCGGCACTGTTCATTGGCGATCTTCTCCGACGTAATCAGCATACAAGGATTATTAACTTCTGCAGGTAATCAGTCTTCACTAATTTCAGCTGTTTGCTTTGATCACGATATCAGTTGATTTTTAGCCAATACTTAGTTACATATGTTATAGCTCTTTCTTTTTATCTTTGATGTAATCGTTCAATGTTTTATTTGAAAGTCCTTAATCGTTCGATATTTTCCGGCTTTTCCTTCAATATTTTGACCGAACTATATGAAGTTCCGTTGAACCTTTCGGCACAAGATGACTAGGTCTTCAATTTTTAGCTTAATTTTGTTTAATTTAATTGTACGGAGAACGGTTATGAAAGAATTATGTAACCGTAGTTCTGGTCTCTTGAAAAAAAGAGATCTCATGTTTGAGTTTGTGAACCGGAATCATCATCCTCATGGATCTTGAGGCTAGGGAACTAGAAATTTAGTTACTAGATTTGTGCATGAGCTGCTTAAGACTTTAGTTACTAGATTTGTTCTTGCCTTGTACTTTGCAATTGCTTATTGAATTTTGTGGATATTTAGATATTATTTGTCCAAATGATTATAGCATAAACTTTGTACTTTTAAGGAGCTATGAAGAAATTGAAGTTTTTGTTATGTTAGCTGTCGCAACTATCAGTACGAAATAGATGCAGCATGTAAGTAACCACATGTGCATAATAACAATGAACAAACATAGAAAGACACGATATGTTTATGTGGTTCGGTGAATGCATCTACACAAATGATGAATATGTTGTAATGTTCAGTATTTGCATAACATGTTTTATGGAAGTGTTTTAGCAAGTATGTTCATATATAGAAGGCAATATGTTTTCATTGTTATGAGTTTCATATGCAAACTATGAACTCACTAGGCTTATAAGCTGACTAGTGTCATGTATCTTAAGAGAAGGTCCAATAGGAAGTAGCAAGACTAATGGAAAGATCTAGTTGATCCCTAGGTAGGATTTTCCAGTTTCATATATTTTCAGTTGTTGGATATCATGTTATTCTAGGTTGGAATGAGACGAACTAGAAGTTTTCAAACTTTCATATTGTTTTTGGTTTTAAGACTTTCCTTGTGTAAGTTTGATTTCAGTTTGAATGCTTGAGAGATTTGAGTTATTCAGTCTTTATGTTTGAATTTTTTTTTGATATTAGAATGTTATTAGATATGCTGTAAGTAAAGCTTTAGCAATAATGCCTTGCGGTTTAGGGAAGGTATTATAGTAGTTCACCTTTTTTAAGCACACTTATAACTTCTTAGCAAAAAATATTGTTTCTGCTAAATTCATTTTTCTCTCTCCAGAATTCTCAATCTAGAGACCTTGACCTTAAATAATTGGAGCTATTTAATATATTCTTTGAAATAGAATACAGCAATCACAATTCTCCCTTATTTTAACGTATCATATTGCAATCTCCATTCATGTACGGAAGATGATTTTTTATCATATACTGCTGAGTTGTGGAGTTTGATATTGTAATCTTCATTCTCCACTTATAAATATATCTCCCTGTAATTGAAAAAACCTTAAGTCAAGGCCGAATTAATCTTATTGATTCGCTAGCGCAGCCATGGAGTATATCACTTTAAACGAAGTATCGAACCACATAATCATTGTGTATTCTTGTTTTTCGCTTGTTTTATATTCCTGTTACCATAATATTCTTCCTGCATGTCAACCGGTATCACTACATGTAACACCTCACGCCCAAAGCAGTAACTAGTTGAATAACTTGAAAATCAATTACCATGCTGGAAGTATTGGTAGTCGACAACTTACGACTTATAAGAAGCTCACAAATCTTACTTTATATCAATGTGGGGTGGATTGATACAAACTCCCACACTTCAGTTCCTGAAGTACACACCGCATGAGCCCAACTCACTACACCTTGAGAGGCTATTGTTTCAATACAATACATAACTCTCCAAGCCCAATGCAGTAGATTAGCCCAATACCTTCTAAATCAGCTTAAGAGTTAAAACCATGATGGAAGTGTTATTGGTAGCCCATAATTTAAGTTTTATAAGAACCTAAAAAATATCACTTTTTTTTATTTATCAATGTGGGATAGGTTGTCGATCTACGTGGTTGGTTTCCTAACATCTATAACCCACTGAAACCAGATGTATTTTTTTTGTTAAAAACAGGATCCATGAATGTTTCGGATATTCATGGGCAAAAAAATGCCAATATATCAGTGGCAAGAATTTTTGTCTTAACATAAATGGTTTCCATGTTTAGTTGGAAACATGGGCGGTCACCAAAGAAGTGGAATATATACTAAGGATTTCTTATTATCCTTTTCCGGGCTTTTTGTTACATTGTTTCATTGCTGAACTAAGATTTCTGTCTATTTGATTGCCAATATTGTTTTAGATCAGATTTCAGTCTCTCTGATGGTTAAATTCATATTGTAACTGGTAGCAGGTCGTTGTTTTGTTGGTGAGAATCAAAATGGATATGGAACAGGTATCAGAGTGGAATGCAGCACAGAATATCTCGATAAGTGAAGATCTTGTGGCTGCTGCTAAGCGCCAGCTGCAATTTCTTGCAGTTGTAGACAGGAACCGGTGGCTTTATGAAGGCCAGTGCTTGCAATGGGCAATCTATAGGTAAATCAATAAGTTAAAATATTTTTGTAAAAGAACTTCTATTATACCAATAGATTGATGAATGCAACTGGATTTCTACTCTTCTGTGGTTATTAGCACAGGAGTTTGAGGTTCACCAACTCTGTTTAATTTATTGTTGGAAGGAAGTTTACAGTTCTGATACTTAGAAAGTATATTTTGCTTGTATATGTTGAGATATAACATTTACAAACAAGAGTACATACAAATCTTGGGGTACAGGTCAGGTACTCAGGTTTGCCTACATGTTACCCTCCTCAGTCCTCATATCCCACCCCATCCCACCCCACCTCTGTGTTGGATATAATGGCTTCGTTTGGATTGGTTTGGTTTCAGTACAACATACATATTTTGCTCATTATCCTTGTCCATGATTTCATCTTCAAGTTTATATTACTATGTGGTGAGGATGCTGAATTGCTTGTGACATTCTCTGTGGGAAATTATTGGGAAGTTATCACAATCTTGGTAAACTCAATTTCAGGTACAATGCATGCTGGCTTCCCTTGGTTGCTAAACATTCCGAGTCTCGGGTCACCGAAGGACCTCTAGTTGTTCCTCTTGATTGTGAATGGGTTTGGCATTGTCACAGACTTAATCCAGTAGGATTCTGAACAAAAATCTTCCTTGTTCCAATACTTGTTCTCGGATGGTTATAAAGTATGGAGACTGAAAACATTTTTGTTCTTGATATCTTTGTCAGGTTAGATACAAATCTGATTGTGAAGAATTTTATGGAAGGGTTCTTGACAACTGTAATGTTGTGTCTTCTGTCCAAGGAATATCAAGTAGGGAAACAGAAGAAATATGGAACAAACTATACCCTAATGAGCCCTATGACTTTGACTTGGCACGTCCTTCCTCGAATGAATTTTTGGAAACTGTATATGGAACTCAAAGCTTTTCCAAGTACGATTTTATTTTAGCTATTGAAAGACAGAGCCCGTTCTTTTATCAGGTAACCCTGAAACCAATTATTTTATGACATGCTTTACACTTCAAGCTGGCTAAGCACAACAATCTGCATCATCTTTTTCCCTCTTCTCATTTGTTTATTTATGAAGATGATCAGTTTCATCATGTATTCATGTATTATTTGGAGATTAGTTACTCTGACTGGAGAGAATCTGAAGCAATCATTATATATATATATATATACACACACACACACACATACACACATACATATAGTGCTACATTAATAAGTGTCTGCAGTCCCAATCAATTAACCATGATGTTGCTGTATCCATGGGCAGCTTTTTAGGGTTATTTAGGAGAATAACCTTCTGGCTTTTTTTTTAAATGCATGACCTTTTGACAGATTCTTGAGGCATTTTTGTGTTAGGAAGAGGCATTCTTCTGTTGGGTGGAGGCATTCTTAATTCTGTCATAATGTCACCCATTTAAAAATCAAATTACTCTGCTTTTTGGACGATGATAACCCAAAGTACATACCCGTTGCCTCAATGAAACTATGACATCACATGCTGATTCTAGCTACTCTTGTCAAGCATTGAGTATTAGACTGGGTATTGTAGGGGATATAAAACTTCCAATGGTCATTCATGTTGCTTATATCTGTTTAGCTTAAATTTAACCTAACCTCGTACTAATGGCTTTACATTTTAGGTTTACCTACTTTGTTCTCAAACCTTGAAAAAGTTGGAGCTTTAGTGAATATAGGATCTCGGTAAATAAAGCTGTTCTTTGTCATCCTAGTTGTGTATCCATTCAATGCAGCAGGATGTAAAATCTTATCATAACCCAAGAATGGAAAATTAATGAAATTCCCATTAAAAAAGAAAATCAAAATGCTTATCCTGTATTCGAATGTGTTTATCGGTTGGTTTTATGGAGGTCAAACATGAAGCTTTAAAAAATTGTAAATATGCAGTAATAAGGTGTACATTTGAAATTTAAGAGATTATCCATTTAGAAGCCATACATATTACATAATGCATAATAAACTGTTTTTAAGAGTTTTTTGCCAAATGCTGCATAATATAGTATAGATAATTTGAGCCTACTCTCTGTGTCAGGTATCCAGACCTCATGTGAACAACGATCTCTTTCTTCAAGCAGCTCTTGCAAGATATAAAGGTTTTTTGCATCTCATTAGGAGAAACAGGGAGAGATCCATAAGACGTTTTTGTGTTCCGACTTATGACATTGACCTGATTTGGCATACTCACCAGTTACATCCTGCTTCCTACTGCAAAGACCTAGTAGAATTACTTGGGAATGTTCTAGAACATGATGACACTGACCAAAACAGAGGAAAAGGTCAGAAGCTGGACACGGGATTTTCTGAAACAACCCAGCAATGGGAGGAAACATTTGGTTCAAGGTATTGGAGGGCAGGAGCTATGTATAGAGGCGGTGCCCCGTCTCCTATCACTACCACTCCTTGCGTGCCAGAAATTGCGAGCAATAAGGCTGATTCAACTAATGGAATTGAGAGATTGATTGATATTCCTAAAACGAATTACGTTGAGGTAATTCCTGTGGTTTTCTGAATATATGATTTTTTTTGTTTGCCATATGCTACTTCAAAGTACTTTTTTTATTTGTTTTGCATTGTTGTAGCTTTAATGCCTATAAGTTGATTTAACTTTTCTCTATTACTTCCATATCAGATGGGGATTTCTCGTGTGTAATACTCCCTCCGTCCCAAATTAAGTGTCTACATTTATATTTTAGTTTGTCTCATAATAAGTGTCCACTTTTAAAAGTAAGTGCCTACTTCCCACTTCTATCCTTAAGGGTAAACTTGTCATTTAGTTGATTAAAAAGTGTAATAATTACACGTTTCTAATTCTGTGCACCTTTTTCGTTGTAGACATTTACGATGGAGAGAGTAATAGAATTTTGTTTTTCGACTTGAGAAACTGTTAATGCTTTGCAGCTTTTCTTCTTTGAAGTTTGATCTACGCAAATTCTTATCTCTTAAACAACTGAGTCAACCTAAATTGTGTTAATTTTGGGTCCAGATCCTTTTGCAGTTTGTAGAAATCAAAAACTTACCAGAGACTCACAAGGGAAAAGTTGGTCTCTTGTTTAGTAAGGCACAGCCCGATGGAATCTTCAATGTGAAGAGGCAACTCTCCATCCAATCCGACGTGGGTCAGAAACAGGTTGCTGTATTCCAGTGTCAACCTACCGGATATTTGTTCTTTGAACTTATCTCTCAATCAAAAAAGACCAAAACTCTGGGTTCCTGTTTTATCTCTATGGAAGAACTTTCTGGCCCTACCTCTAAACTCTCGGTGGAAAAATGGTTGGATGTGGTTCCTAGTTCAGGCACCGTTAGCTCTGAACCTATCCAGCTACGAGTTGCAGCCTCGTGTACCTTGCCAACTCCAGCACCACACGTGGTTCAGATGCTACGTTCTTCCCCTCTTTCAAAAACTTCTTGCTTTTTCCCACTTCATGGTATGGTGGGATTCGCAAGGAGTTGGACACGGATTATAGATGCAGCTGGTGATGAGATCATTAGACTTCAAATGAGGTAATTCTATTTGTTATTCGGTTCTCATAAAAAAACATGTGTTAGAGAAAATTAACCATCGGTTTAACAATATGCTGACTAGAAAGATGCTTTTAGTATCTTGTACGTTTCTCCATTTAACGTTTTGATTTTCTGGGTCACAATTAGGCTATGTTTGGCAAACTAGCTCGGTTAATAAGCTAGTTGTTAGCTGATAAGCTACTCATGTTTGATAAAAATTAGCTAATAAGCTAGATGACGATGTAAAATGACTATATAGACATGTTGGAATTAATTGGAAAAATATGTGGGGCATAATTGGAAAAAGTGGGAAAAATCCCCTGAGGTTATTGAAACGGAAGTAGCTTTTCAAAGATCTAGCTTATGGCTAAATAAACAGAGCATTTCCAAGATACTCAAAAAAATAAGCCAGCTTATGGTCGACAAACATGACCCTTTATGGTTATCTTACTGTGGGCCCCATGAAAAGATAGAACGAATGAAGAAAGGAGAAAATTCATATAAATGGAAACCTAAATTACTTCCATCGACAGGAACATGAAAAGAACAAAAGATGGAGACAACAAGAAGTTGGCGAAAGAGATATTCGGGTTCACAAGAACAGGAGAAACACTTGTTCTTGGTCAATTTCTCGGGCAAGAGTGGTCTCTGATGGATTCTTTATGGTCCCTTAAGCTTCCGAACAGCAATGACAAAGATGCCCACCTCCTGCTCACTGGCCCGCGAATGGTGAGCATCACTTGTTTGTATATTTACGGTGCAGTTGATACGCAATGTCACTGGATAAGACTTGGTGGGATGGGACAGGACTGAACGGGCGAGGGTGAGGTCGGCGGGTGAAATAATTGTTCAAGGTTTTAGGGTTTTAATTTGAGATGGGTAGTTTAGTAATTTACCATTTTTATCTCTAAGTCTCTGATTTTTGTTCCACCTATTTTGGTGAGACAAAATAATGCGATATGTCCCACTCAGTTTTGTCCTGTCTCAATCTAATGTCGCACCAAAACGTGGACAACAAGTTCTTTTGTCCTGTCCTGTTCTGCATACCAAAAGCACATGGTCCACTTTTTTGTTTTTTTGGACGTCACTAATGACCGTTTATTATGATACAAGGTTAAACTAGTTTCTGGTAGAAAGCTGGATTATGAACCAAAACACCATGACAAGCAAAGAGACGAACACAGTTTCATGACTGCAGTTGAGTTCTCTGCCGATCACCCATATGGGAGGGCTGTAGCATTGCTTGACCTCAAATCTGGACTTTTGACGGTATCTTCATCTTTTCATTTAAAACTTTTTACATGTCGGTGGTCTTTACGAAAAGAGCCTCTCTACTCCATGGAGTAGGGTTAAGGTCTGCTTACATCTTATCCTCCCTGAACCCTACCCCGTGTAGGATTCATTGGTTTGGTTTTATGTTTTCATTCATAACTTTTTACGGAAATAGCCTCTCTACTCCACAGGGTAGGTAAAGTCTGTTTATTACATCTTATCCCTCCTGGACCCTGCTCTGTCTGGGATTTTGCTGGTTTATCATTCAAAGTCGAATAGATCATTTTTAACCAGATGACACTCATAGACTTACTTGCATCTTTTACTTTTTTTGTTCTCTATTTTTACAGTTACAAGAAGAATGGTTTGCGTTGCCTGGAATAATGTCGGCTTTTATAGTTTCTAAACACTTGCAGAAAGGAAGGATATGATGATTGTCTTACTTACACTTTTTGTACAAATTTGAAGTAGGAAAACTAACACAGCCTCTCCTTTAAAGGAGCATCCATGGTGTTAAGTCTGCACAGAAATAAAATAAATAAATAAAATACTCAGGAGGTTGTATAGTAAAATTTTGTACCTATTCTTTTTCTTTGTATCTTACTCAGACAATATGTGAAACCCCCATATCAACTTTCCAGAAGAGCCTTCGAAAAAAAAAGGGAGGTTGCAACATATATACAGGAGAAATGGACAAAGTCTAAGCGATGTGGAACTCCAACGCGCTCTTTCCAATGGAGGCTAGATGGACACAAGTTGTCCCAGGGTGTCAAGAGGTGGCTAGGGGGTTAGCTAGGGTGTCGAGTCCCTAGAGTGGTAGTGAGAGAATATGTGGAACCCCCTGTATCACTCTCCAAAAGACCCCCTCGAGGAGAAATTGGAGGTTCCAAGTTCCAACATATATATACAGGAGAAATGATCCAGATATAGCCGATATGGGAATCACAACACCTGCCACCTCAAGGCTCCAACTGAATGCTAGAAAAAAAATGTGTTTTGCATCCCAACGGTGTAACATAAAAGGTTTGTGTGTTAATAAACGGTAACAATTTGTGTATCGTAACCACAAGGGTTGTGGCGTACTGGTTAAGGCCTTGGGGGATGTATATCCCATCTGCTCAGGATTCGAATCCAGACGTTTACAACAATTGTGGCCACTGAGGTTTAATCAGGGCTGATGTCTTACAGTCATAAACTCATAATTTGCCAAGGGATTAGTCTAGCCATAGCCTAGGACATCCTTCCAAAAAAAAAATTGTGTATCGTATTTTGTTTTCTAGTGATATCTTTTTTTGGTTGAAAGGTAAAATCTCTCTTATGTATCATCATTGTGTTGTTTCTTTATTGATGTGTCAAGTTGGTGTTAGTTATTGTACCTAGGGGTGTTAATCAGTCGAGCTGAGTTGTAGGTTGTTTGAGTTCGGCTTCAAAAATATTACTTAATTCGAGCTCAACTTAAGCTCAAATTACTCTTTCATAGTAGGGCTTGAGCTTGAATTTTTTTCAATGTTCGAGCTCGAGATTGATTAGCTCGCCTATTGGTTTGACCTCAAATATTTTCAACTTTTATTATATGATTTATGATCGTATGTACATGTTTTACTCGAGAAGGTGTATATTTGAATGGCTCGACTCAATTCAAAAGTTTAACAAGCCGAGTCAAGTATTATGGAGTTCGATTTATTAAGTTAAACATTATAAAGTTTTAACGTGCATTCGAGATCAATCGAGCTCAATAATTAATAGGCTTGAGCGTGAGTAGCTCGTTAAATTAACATCCCTAATTCTACGTACTTTTTCCTTTTTATGTTGTTTACTTTTACTATATTTGGTTCTTCTTGCTTTTGTACTCATTTTCTTCACAAGGTTTGAATTTTCACTAAAGTGACCACTCAACATCTAAAGAAAATATGTTGGGTTCGTTTGATTTGGCTTCTATACCAAAATCCTGTAAGTTGTATATTCTTTCCTAGCTTTCTTAACAAAACATAGCATCATGATATATTATTGTACGACACTGTGTACTAACCGTGCAGGTCTTTCCGCATAACGATCTTAATATACAGGATCGTGTCTATTATATAAAAACAATGTCATATTTTAATTTCAGTATCGTGTGACATGGATTATATATATATATATATATATATATATATATATATATATGTATATATATATATATATATTCCAATAATGAGCAAAGAGATGCAAACATAAACATGTTTGACATCCATTACAAAAGATTTTTGTAGCAATGTGAGTGAAGTGAACCCTAAACCGTAATAAGTTGATCAAGTAATTAAGACTTGGAGTCTTCAATTCTTATCGGTTGATAGTAATTTCATAAATTTATGTCTATTGTTAGATTGAAATTTGTGATAGACCATCGTGTAAAGATTAAAGAATAAGTGAATGCTTGTATTCAAGCATTATTTAAGTATCAACTAATCAATTTTTGTTACATTATTTATTTTGGTTGCTTGTTACATGGTATGAGGATGTTTCAATCACTTTTATTATTTTATTTTTTTTGTGAACTTCAACTCGACTATCGTAACCTGTCCTATAAGGTGGGTGGACACGCGTTTCAGGCAATAGTGTCACACTGTTAGGTATATATATCTTTTGTTTGTGTTAAAATGAAATTGTCGGAGGTACCGTTTTCTTTCCAAAAAAAAAACGTTCCTTATAACTTTAGTTAGGTATATATCTTACTTTCCCCATTTTGGAGAAAGTTTTGAAGAATGTGTTAGAGTAAAAAAATTGTCCAAGATCCTCATTTTCTCTATTTTGGAGAAGCTGTTGGAGGATCTTCAACATATTTTCTTCCAACAACCTTTCCAACAGATTCTCCAAAAGTTTCCTAAAATGAAGAATCAAAATCCAAAATGTCTAAAAAAAATTTGCATTCAATTCCATCAGATTCTCTATTTTGTATATTACATCATTATTATATTATTAAAATACTACATATATTTAATAAAATATTATAGATTCTCTAAAAGTTTTCCAAAATGGAGAATTAAAATAGTCTGATGTCTCTAAAAAACTTAAAAAGTGAATACTGTTAAAGGGAAAAACAAATGGAACAACAATATGGAGAGAATAACAATAAGACAGAGAGAAGAAGTCTATATTCTCATTAATCATAAGCCCTTTAATAGGGAGGAGTTACAAGTAGATAGTTAGAAGATATTTCAGTTCTAATCTAACTCTGATATATTTATCTCTATTTCTATCTCTATCGTCATATCCTTTAGACGATGACACATTTATCCTACAACACTCCCCCTTGTGCCGAGTTAAAGGAGTGGTGGTGCACAATTGTTGTCTCATTAAAACCTTACGCCAAAATAAAACCCAGTGGGAAAAAATAAAAATATGACGAAGGAAAGAGTACAACGCACCAGTTTCCTTTGCAATACATAGACTTTTCCTTCAGTCTAGTTTTATCTTAGATTCGTACTTTAATCATGAGAGTTAGGAAAACATGATGATATATAAACAGTTGCCTCACTAAAACCTTACACCAAGGAACAAAACCCAATAGGAAAAATAAAACCTTGGTCGAAGGAAATAGCACAAAATACCAATATCACAAATATAGTAGACTCCCCCTTTTCTCTACCACTCCCCCTGATTCGTGCATTAACCAAGGGAATTTGGAAAACATTTTCATTTACTTTCTACACGTTTCCCAATATATGGTTTTAGGTAATGACTTGGTAAAATATGTCACATTCTTTTGACACCTTACTTGATTCACTTGAATCTAAAGGAGAGTCTTTTATTGCTGATTGTATAGAAACTTAAGCAGAATATGCTTTGTGTTATTACCCCTGATGTATCTTATGTTCATTTCTTCGATACATGATACATTATTTCCATATATGCAAGTAGGATACTGGTTGAACCCAGAATTACTAACTCCTATAATATATGTAATGATAGTCCTTAATCATATACATTATTTTATTATCTCATGGAGAGTAATATTCTTGGATTAATTCAATGAGGTAGTTACAAAGGATCACTTAGTTTACTTCCAAGCAATCGACGTGTTCCTTGTGGTAATTCTTTATTCAGTTTGGGAACATCATTTGTATGGGTCAGACAGATACCTAATATCAACAAACACATACCAAGACATTATTTGGTGTTTTTCTATAAGAGCTAGCTAGTACTTTTGCTGCTTACATTCTAAGTAGGTATTGAAGTTCCATTATCAATCCCCTTTTTCGTTCTATAGGGAAAGTATAAACCATGTCAATGGTTCCAAAAGATTAATTTAATATCATTCCAATGATTTTGCGTTGGCGCTGAGCTAAATCTAGCTAACAAGTTCACTGAGAAATACAATATATGGTCAAGTGTATTATGTTAAGTACGATAATGCGCATATTGTACTTAGATAGGGAATTCCAGGCTTCCAGCTCCCAGCATCTTTCGTCATCATCCTTTAGACGAAATGGATATTTCCTTATATCCGACATTTCGACCGATCATGGGAGTGCTAACCGGATGCGCTTTGTCCATATTAAATTGCCTGATTATTTTCTGGACATATGCGATCGGTGAATTAATATTTCACAAACTCGGTGTCTTAGCTCAAATATCTAGACAAAACCAAGTTTTCCCAAGATCTTTCCTCTCAAAATCAGATTTCAAGTAGCTTGTGGTTCCTCTCATTTCATCAAAAGTGCCTATTATGTTCATAACATTGACATATAGAGCTACTTTGAAAATCTGGAACTTGTTTTCCATAATAAATAAGCAAGAGAACATTTCATCGTTCTTATATATCCTTTCCCAATCAAGTATTCCATTAGGCGGGTATACCACATCCACTTATATTGTTTTAATCTATAAAGTGGGCGTTTCAATTTATTGCAAACGCATTTCGTGGTTTAGAGTTGCTTGATTTTGGTAATGTAATATCATCAAGCACTTTTATATATCTTTAAATCTAGATCCCCGTAGAGATATGTGGTAACCACATTCATGAGTTGCATTTCCAGTCCTTCGGAAACTACTAGGCTAGTAAATTATACGGATGTCATAACATCCATCATGAGAGAGTAAGTCTCCTCGTGGTCAATCTAGGGCGTTGTGAGAAACCTTGCGCCAAAGGAGAGTTTCATACATTATAACTTAATTATTCTCATTACGCTTTGGGACAAATGATTTATCTATGTCTTACAGGGTTTACACTTGGTGGGTTAGCATTACCAAACCAAATACCTGTTCATTTGTCAAATAATATGATTCTCCTGGATTGCTTATTTATGCCAGTTTGCTCTTTGTTGATATTTTCCAACTGAGCATGGTTCGATGCCAATGTGCTCTATCACCTCATAAACAATAATATATGTGAAATATATCATCAATAATTATATATGATCTGTCCATCGACTCATATGTGCTCTCATAGTTCATTTGAGATTAATATTCATCTCTAGAATCAATATTAACTTCGGAGCGTCCTCCAGTGATGATTCATAGACATAGTTTAATTAGAGACAATCTCATGAGATGTTTATGTATTGATGACAAATAGTTGTGTCTTACTCTTCTCTTCCTTTAGATGAGTATCTATCGAACCAAGTAGCTTCCCCCATTTCCGTTTGGGAGCTACGACCTCAACCACACCTCCACTATGTGTGATTGCAACGCACTTTCCAATGGCGGTGTGCCCCTGTTGGGGACTTTTTAACCTTGCAAGTATATTTGCAGCTCGTATATGTGATCTTGTCACTTTTGGAATATTAAACGTATCAGGTATCGAGTCTGATTCGTTTGACTTCAACATTACGTTGTGAAGTTTTGGGGATCGAAATGAGACAGAGTGGGAATATTCAATGACACTTCCTGTCGTTCCCATGGAAAATCCTTTTTCCTATCTCCCCTAACGACGGGAAGACTGTCTCATGAAAGTGACAACCCGCAAATCTAGCGGTAAAGAGATCACTAGTCAAATATTATAATTAGCGGATAATTGTTGGGGATTCATATCCAACATATACCAAATCGTCTTTAAGGACCCATTTTGATGCGCTGTGGGGGCGCAATTGACACATATAATCAAACATGCGTAAATGTAAAGTATCAGACTTATATTCAGTTACCAACTGGTACGCATGAGCAAGTAGTGGGTCTAAAAACGAAAAAAAACTGCATATAATAATTGCATAACCCCAGGTAGATGTGGGTAAATTGGTGCACATTACTAATACCCTAGATGTCATCATATTCTTTTGATAACAACTTCTATGAGACCATTTTATATATACACATGGGGTATAGGAAACTTTACATTGATCCTAATACATATGCAATTAACATCAAATCCTTATGATGTAAATTCTCCAGCATTCAAAGTCATGTAGACTTGATGAAATAATCAGGGTGGTGAGACCTTAAACGTATAGTTAGTGCTAGGAGTGCAGTATTTTATGTGGACAATAATACGACATGTGTTCATCGTGTCGAAACCAGAACCATAAAGTACTTTAATGGCCCACATTCTGGATGTTTATGTCCATAAATATCACCTTGTATTCATTGTAACAATGAAATATTTTTGTATTATGTCCTTAGCTTTAGGATGGTTTCAATCCTGTCTTGGCTAAGGAGTAGGTTATATACAAAAGTTTTAGGTATTCGAGAGGGCATATAGCAATGTTGTTTCTTATGCTATAGAAGTCAACAGTTGCAATTTTCCTCATTATGCCTTTCACTCGAAAGAGAATGTGTCTATGTGTATTTTGCAATACACGGATCACTATGTCATAACCACGGTGTCCCGCATGGTCATGCCAAAACATATATGTGTTATTGCCTCCAAAAGTTCTTTATTGGTGACAAAATATGTTCCGATGACCCAATAATCTACTAGTTTGACACATTAGTTTCCATGATATATGTTTACTTTCATATATTCATTAGAACTTATGTATATATGCTCATTTCCATTTCCATTTGATACGAATATCTTTACAAGGTTCCTGTTAATTTTGTACCAACAAGAGAGTAACAGTCCATCGTCTAAGTAATTTGGTTGGATGTATTATAAAACAAGTATTAGTCTATCTTTTTTTCAAGGATGTGATAGGTAAAAAAAAAATCAATTCTCCTCGATACATTCCTACACGGAACGACGAATATTGATTTTTTTTTTTGTATTTGTTTTGATGTATTTCTTTACATCTATAATGGTTACATATTCGATTTTACTTTAGCAAAGAAATTAATTTTTGGTACTTAAAATTAATTTCAAAGAAACATATGCATAATCAATATTAAATATTAAAACAAATATGTTATATTTCATTTTCAACGTGTTCCCTTTTTTATAGAAGCACTTTTTAGTGCATATCTTATTTGATTGTCCATTATCACCTGGGTAGTAGTTGTATCCTACTCCAGGTGTTGAAAAATCCTTCCTGACTCTTACCAATACCCTGACCCTTTCTAGGGTCTCGTCCACATGGTGCAGAATTGTCATATATGTGAAATGGTTTTTAACTCACAATCATTTGGAGTTGTTTCCACTTCTAACACTTTCATTATTGATATCAGAAATTTTCTTTATCCCGACATATGTGGTGTTATTCGAAAGAACCTTGTTGTGTCTCTCAACCACTTGCAGTAGGTTGATGAGTTTGTCTAAATGTTACATTCCAACTTATATTGGTTCATTAATATTTACTTATATATGAAATGTGGAAATGATATTAGGAATCATGTCATCTTCTGTGAGCTCCTTGCCACAGAGATTGAGACGCGTTTTGGATATAACATTTCTTTGTTGAAATCAGTTACCTTTTTGTAATCGAGTAAGTGGGTTTCATTCCACTGTACGATTAGTTCGGGAAGTACATATTCATAAGTACTCCCGATTATCCCTTTCGGAACATCCCACATTTCTTTGGGGGTTTCTAGTAAAGGTATCCTATGAAACTTAGGATTTATATGTCGTCTCAAAACATGAGGGTATTTGTTTGTACCTTTTCAAGAGGTTGATTTTAGAGTCAATGGGGAGTTGATGGACTTTAGGTATTTTCTTGTACCTTTTCAAAAGGAGGTTTATGTACTCATTTATGATACTCATATTCTTTTGAGTTTATGACGTTGATTTTGGGATGCGTTGTTTCAACCATTTACATATATAAATAATAATATATGATTTTCTTTTTGATAAGGAAATGTATTTTGGTTATGAAATTTCATTATCATAACAATATTGGATTTTTGTATGCTTTAATTTTATTGATAATACTTCATCAATATTTCAATTTGCAAAAAAAATCACTCAATCTATTGGATTTCCAGGTAGTAGGGGAATCACATGGATTTCTTAAATCCCTACAAACCTTAGGGCTATTTACACCCGTTTGACAAAATTCAATCAATATTTTGCGATTTATTTAATTTTTGATAACATTGATGATTACAGGGCTTTTGGCATGAGGCCAAAATTAACTATGAGTTTGACATATGAAACCAATTTTAATATTTTAATATCTTAATAGTAATTTTTTTGTAGCTTTTGGTAAATATCAAAATATAGGAGCTTGGAAGTGTAACTTCCAAAAATTAATTATATAGCTTAAAATTATGAGTATGAACTCACAATCAAGATAAATGTTTGAATTTAACATTTTCATGTTATTTTTGAACCTTTTGGCTAAATAACAGAAGTTATGGGGGTTGAAATTGTAAATTTCAAAGATAATTTATAAGATTGAGGTTAATGAGTAGGAACTCATAACTAAGATAAACATCTGAATTATACTAACAATTATTAATTAGGATAAACATTTGAATATTAATACAAACAAATAGTAAATAAATATATAATATTGTAACTAAATGGATAATCATTTAAATATATGAATATTTTAATCTAATTTGATAAACATTAATAAATCATAATAATATTTTAAAGCAATAAATGTTATACTAACACAATTAAAATAAATAAGATGAAACAAATATTAAAATAATTAATAGTCTAATTCATTATTTGGACTAGTCTAAAAGAATATATATTTAATAGGTCAAATTAAATAAAATTAAGTAAACATGTCAGTCAAGATTGACTCACATAGATAAAGTATATTAAACTTAAATAAAAGTTAATATAATAAATATTTATTAAACAAAAACGTAAAATAATAGGAAAAAAAACAAATTAAGTTTTGTTTTAGTTAAATAAAACAATAATACTTATCCCTTATGGATACTTAAAAATTATTTATTTAAATCCTTTTGATAATTAAAAAAAATAAAAACAAAATCATTCAATTATCCTAATAATTCAGATAATTAGATCATAATCATATTAAAATCACATATAAATTCCAATAATTATCTTTTAATATAGTTTTTTTTACGTCAATATAATTTTCATTTATTTAATTATTTCAATAAAAATAAATAAATAATCATGAATTCGATTTTTTTTTTGAATTCAATTAATATCAATCACGAAAATAACGGAAGTATTCTACAGAAAACTTAAGAAAAAAAAACATGATTCATAATATTCACTTATGAAGATAACGCAGTAGCGATGCAATTTTGCGACAAACCGTTCAACGACAACGTGCACCAATCGTTTAGAGACGATGAAAAACAATTTTGAGCTTTACATGCTGATAACGTGTTAAAGGGAAAAACAAATGGAACAACAATATGGAGAGAATAACAATAAGACAGAGAGAATAAGTCTTTATTCTAATTAATCATAAGCCATTTAAATAGGGAGGAGTTACAAGTAGATAGTTAGAAGATATTTCAGTTCTAATCTAACTCTGATATATTTATCTCTATTTCTATCTCTATCGTCATATCCTTTAGACGATGACACACTTATCCTACAACAAATACAAGTTAAACTCTAACATATTCTCCATTTTGAAGATTTCATCATTCATTATATTATTAAAAATATTATTTCTCTCTCCTAAATTTAATTTCATGGTTTTTTATTGGTATAATATAATAAAAAATCATTTCTCTCGTGTTATTTATTTTTTGGAGAGTTCTCCGAATTATAAATGTTCTGGGATCTACATTTTCTCCTACTTTCTCCACAATGGAAAAAGTTTTGCAGAATCTATTGTAGCAAAAAATTACTTAAAAACTCATTTTTTCTGTTGTGGAGAAGCTGTTGGGGATGCTTTTACACTATCTCTTATACTTTTTCTATTTTCAAGAAAAGTTATCTAAAATTCTTATTTTCTCTGTTTAAAAAAGCTGATTGAGATACTATTATACATTATGCTATCATTTTTTTTTTCTTTAATCAAGTTGCATCAACTTCTAATATCGGAATCTTGTATTTTACATTTATAATTACCAGCCTACTTTAATTCAATATCACTTATAAATTTTAGAGTAAATTACGTTTTTAGCCTTTATGGTTTGTTGAAATTTTTTAATTTCGTCGTTATGGTTTTGAATTACAATTTTTATCCCTATGGTTTATAATCTTTAACTCTTACATCCTTATGATTTAAATTTTATTGTTTTTTTCATCCCTATGGTTACAATTCATTTCCATTTTAGTTCTTCATACTTAAAACTAGTGTTTTGACCTCAGGGACGAAAATAGAAATGAATTACAAACCATAAGGACGAAAACCGAAATTTGTAACCACAGGGACGAAATCCAAATTTTTTAAAACAGGGACGAAAAACGTAACTTACTCTAAATTTTATGATAATTCTTGTAATTTTATTTGGTTACTAGAAGCGTACTCACGCAATACAACGAGATACATCACGATTTTAATATTTTATTTTATTTTTTTGTCGATTTACAGTACGATTTTGGATTGTTTTGAGAAAGTGATAATGTTTTTTTTTATAAATTTGTTTAATTTAGGCTTAATAATACAATGTTTTTTATATAAAAAAATTAAGTATTTTGTTAGAATTCAATGATTATCTTATATATTTTAATGACATCTAGAAAAAATAACCAATTATATATTTAATAATATAATTAAAACAAAATTATAGTAATATAATATATTAATTAATAGTGATACATGAAAATGTCTGCATAAAAGGAAGACCCTGCACATACCAAATTGGTAGGTGTTAGAAGTCTGCAGTAGTAATATGTATCTTGTGCTTTGATACTTGTAAATTAAGAGATTTTTAAAATCTTGCATAAAATGATGGTACATTTTGCCTAATACTTTGTATTTAAGAGTTTTTTTATCCGTGCTTTATAATATAGTATAGATTAAGCAAAAGTTCAAAAATAATCCTGAGAAAACTAATTAAAATATAAACAAATATAAAAAGGTTTATTGGCGGGGACCCAAGGCCCCGTGGCCCATTTTTGTGGACCCTACAGGCTCTACCTCTATAAGCCTGCACCGGAAAAAACATCCTGTCTCCCCCCGGATTCGAACCCTAGTACGGGAACCCTAGGTAGAAGCGTTTACGGAAGAGAGGTGGCCACTAGGCCAAAGACCTAGTGGTTAAATATAAAGAAATATATTTACAGGCATAACTTGAAAAAATCTTCGAGCCTCTTATTTGTATTTTTAGAGCATCTCCAACATTAATACTAAAATAAGGATTTTGGTCTCTTATTTTGTATTTTACGAGACTCCAATATCTATACTAAAATAAGAATTTTGGTGGTTTTAGAGATTTTTTTTGCTTCATACGGTATTATATAACGAATCTTAAAGTAGAGAAAATAATGTGGAAATCTTCAAATTTGAAAAATCTCTGAGACTCGATAGATAAAGAGATAATATTTTAATATTTTCATTAATAAAAGGCATTAAAATGAAAGAAAATTTATATTTTTATAATATAATTAATATTAAAATCTCTAAAGTAAAGTAACGGTTGGAGAAATATATAATTTTTTTATTTTAAGATTTTAACTTCTAATATCCTATTTTAAAAAAGAAAAAAATATATCATAGTTACAAATGTATGCAAAATAGCCGTGATTCAATATTTTTGAAATAATTTGTGTAACATTTTAAATGACAAAGAAATTTAATAAATTGTAATGATAATAATTATAAAGTTATTCACAGAACAAACCAATTGGCAAAATCTTTACTATATGTTGAATCCAATTATAACTCAACAACTAAAAACATAACCAAAAAAAAAACCCAAAATTTTGAAATTCCACAAGCACAATCCAAACCAAAAGAATATCAACGAAGATATATACCCTTAATTCAAGCATCATGCTGGGTCCCACCGCCAACCTTAGATTCATGATTACACGTGGCTCCCATCATCACCGTTGGAAGTTGTGACTCCCCTCTCGCTGCGTCGTAGCTTAGCGGACTCCCACTCATTGGAATATTCGGTTGTTCTTGACCAGCACCAACCGGAATAAAACCATAAGCCACCGGCTGTTCCCGGTTACCACCAGGCATAAAACTATAAACCACCGGTTGTTCCCGGTTACCAACCCCTCTGTACTCTCCAGCCTGGAAATATCCACTTGAAGGCATTGGCGCTCGATACACAAACGGAATCGGAAAAGCGTAACTGCCACGTGTCATCGTCCGGTTATCCGGAACTATCGCCGGAATTTCCTGAATCTGCTTCTGACCGCCATCACCACCGAGACTGACATTCTCCGGCGGTGGCGCCACCGCATCGTTATCTTCAGTATTTTTCACGATCTCCGTATAATTAAGCGAATACTCCTTATCGAAACCGAACAAAAAATCAGGATTCACCGATTTGGCCGCCACAGGCGGCGGCGTCGTCGCCGTCTGGAAAAAAACGAACAAACGTAGCCGCGGCGGTGCGGCGGAGACACGGCGGAGTAGATCGTACTCAAACATCATGTTCTCAACGTCGTCGTCATCGAAAACCGAAACCAAAACATCGAGATCTTGTCCAGGTAACTTATACTTCAATCGGATTTCGTAATTGTAATCGCAAAGTGCGTTCAATTTGGAGAGCAAGTTGGAGAAATTGATGTTGCGATCGATGGTCAAGATCTTCGTATCGCCACCGACGTAAGCGAGTTGGTGGTCGTGAGGGCGGTGTTGAATCTTTCCGCCATAACTGCACATCAATTTCACTTTCTCCATTGAAAGGTTTTTGGGTTAGTGATGGTGGTTAGTAGTGTAGGGTTTGTGTGTGTGTGCATGTTATAACGAAACGTCAGTATCAAAGATGTTGTGTGATCGTGACCGTCCGTTATGATCTGTGAATTGTAACGTAACAACGTGGGTGGGGTCCACACGGAATTTGGTGGGACCAGGATCCAAAAGACTGATCTGGCATGCTGATTCATTTGACCAGTCTTTGACTTTTCCGTTATCTTTTATTTTTGGACCTTTTTCTTTGTATTAATCAACAAGTCGACTATAGAAAATTTTGTAAATTTAAATAATTTTTGTCCCAACATCGTCCAAATACACGAAATTTCTCTTCATCCGTTTATATGTTTTTAATAAAATTACTAGAATTTTTCAAAAAAAAAAAAATTACTAGAATATATCAATGACTCAAATTTAAGGTTTTCAAAAGTATCTAAAACAAGTTTTTTTTTTAGTTTTTTAGAAAAATAGATAATTATGAGTAAAAATTTAAAAAAATTATATTCAATTCCAATCGAATCTTTATTTTGGAGATTTAAATATTAATTATTAAAATATTGGATATGTTTATTATCTAACAAACTTGAGAGAATATATAAGAGAGTGAGAGTGAAAAACAATTAAAAATACATCACGATTTTAATGTTTCATTTTATTTTTTGTCGATTTACAGTACGATTTTGGATGGTTTTGAGAAAATGATAATTAATAATATAATGTTTTTATATAAAAAAATTAAGATTATGAACATATGCACCTTAAAATTAGGAGTTTTAAAGTAAAAATTAACCATTGGGTAGAGCTAAAGTAAAAATGAAAAACAAAAACTTGCTTCATAACACAAACTTGTGGACCAAGATTCCATTAATTTGGTGAGGATAACATAAAATTAGGAGTTCTCCATTCTTGTCGAGTACGCTAATGAAATCTATGAGCTGCAAGAAATGTACAATTATTATGCAATAGACAAAGATGCAGTTCCTTACATACATTATACAACAACAAATGATGGAAACACATTTTTATTTCAAAACAGAATAGCAAAGCAAAATGGTGACATGTACCAACAAACCAAATGGGCTGGGCTGAAGGTCTGGTCCTAACCTATTCAAAAGATCATTCCTAAAATAATATTGTTTAAAAGGAAAATACTAATCTTTTGTTAAGGAAAAAAAGCTAGAAAACATTATAGTGGGATTGTTTAAAAGAAAAATACTAATAAACTACAATACAACATATGGTTAGTTAATTTGAGATCAAAGAAATCAAAAGCAGAACACTAAGCATTTGAACATAGATCAAATAACAGCAGCATCTAAACTACAACATTTGATACAAGCAACAACAACATTCAGCAACCAAGCAATAATAAGCTACGTGGTGAGTTCATTAAGTATAGCTCGTATCTATTGTTTCTGTGGTCAGTGGTGTAATGTAAAAACTTCTGCCGGTGATATCACATGTGAGAATGTGTTGGTTACTTCTTGGAACTGGCTTTACCTTGCCCACTTTGCATCATTTAAACCGACCTACTTTCCTTATGATGATCCCTCTGATTTCTCGTTTTTCTTTGATACCGGAGGCACTGCTATCTTGCACCAGAGGTGAGTTTACTTTTCTTCTATCTTGTTTGCTTCTTCATTTTACATTAAATTACTGCATTTCCATTTACCTCAACCTTACAATTGTCCTCTACTACTCTCTATTTTCCTTTAAGCTATTAAATGTGATCGGTACTCCCTATGTCTCAATTATAAGTGCGATTATCTCATAACTTAGAACGGGATGTGCATTTATATTTTCTAAATGAAGGCGAAGGATCTCTGAAAGTATTTGATCTTTACAAGTTATTACTTTTTTTTTTTTTTTCAGTTCATGCTTTCTATAAAGACATTTGATAATTATAGTTGATTGATATATAGAACATGTCCTCAAGTAGAAAATGTTTTGTTAGTGAATATATCAGAATATATTTAGTTACCAAATAATTATACAATCTTTGTAGGCAGATTGTTATTCATTTATTTCCATGTCCAAATAGTTTAGGAACATAAACTGCTAGATGGTGGTGTGGATAGTGCTGGAGATACTACAGGTTGTAGTATTGGTTGGCTTGTGATGGTATTGGTGACAACGGTGTGCTGTTTCTTGAGGTGGGATTAAAAAAACCAGGGCACAGAGAGAGAGAGAGAGAGAGAGAGTTCAGGTTAAGATACTCAAATCAACTACAGCTCCCAAGGGGCATCACCTTTAAACAAATTCTCACTGATTTTGGCATAAACTCTTTCACTTTGAGTTCAATATAGAGATGGTTTCGACCACCATAACCTTTTTCATATGCATTTTAGTAAAGTACTCCATAGTAAACGGCCCTTGCCATGTTCATCGGTACCCGATAAGTGCCTACCGGATAAGCATTTAGTAAACAACCCCAAGTCTACAGAATAGTTCATTTTACTTCAAAATTCAAAGTCAAACTTCTTTCGTTTCGTTGTATAAACAATAACAAATGGTTAAAGAGGATAAAATCCTGCGTGAAGACAAGAAATCATCTAAGACTTTGTAAACATAGAACTTCAGATTGAAAGTAATATGCCTCTATGTAGAAGACTGTAAATCAGTCATGAACACAAAGGTTACCTCCATTTGCATTCATATATAGCATACTATCATTTAAAACATATGAAGAAGACAAGGAGTGCTTATGTTCTTTAACTCAACATTCTTCTACACATTTGTGGCTGTCGGAAGAAAAATAAAATTGCAAAACAAATTCATCCAATCATTAAGTTAGTATTTAACTCGATAAACCAAGTCTCCCATAATCACTACATGCTCTGTCTTAGGAAAATAAAAAATAAAATGGTAACTTTGGTGGTCGTCGTAGATTTATTTATTCATCAAGGAGAAATAAATATTTCTAACTTTAAACAGAAAACAAACACACCTCATTAAAACTTTGCAATGGCACACATTAGAGATATACCACTCTTCACCTCAACCACTGAGATGCATAATCTTGTCAAATACCACTCTTGGAATTCATCAAATTTGAAAAAGAGCAATATTTAACAAGCCATAAGGAAGAATTCAAATAATAATAACAACAACAATAATAAGATGATCTTCATCCACTCTGAAATTTGCCTCATGTTCTTTGTGCAGAAATTTTCACCATTACAAATCAAAATGTTTTCCTTTCTATATACTTTTTGCAACTGATGAACACTTCATAATTTCGAACCACAGATTTAGAAGTCAGATATGCAGATCAAACACAGCCATGGCTGCAACACCATTCAGGTTGCCCCACCAAGACACGGGCCGAGTTTCACAAGTGTCGGATGGGAAAATGAAAAAGAAGAGATTAATAAAAAGCAGTACCAAAACCAATATAGGTTCATCTTCATTTTCCACAAATAAATATAAACAAAAAAGTATCATAATCAAAGAAATAAGTCAAATAACACCATACCATGATTGAGATCGTAAAGAAGAAGCAGGCTTGAAGCGGTAGGGTTGAAAATATCGTGATTATCTTATATATTTTAATTACAAAACCCTAGAACCAAAACTTAGGGTTTTTCAGGAACTCGAGTTATCCGGGTCGGATCTAGCTTCTCTCCTTAGAAGGAACCCGGAGATTTTTGCGTTTGGTTTACATACTATAATCATGCCTAGTCTTCAACTCCTTAGAAAATTATTGGGTAGTGATGAAAATGTGATTGAAGTTATGAACAAATCAAGATGGCTCTATTTCACGAATAATTCGATGAAAAGATTATCGAAGAATGTATCGTTGTTGCAGAATTTCGGTTTGTTAAACGAGAGGATTATCATGTTTATTCGAAGTAACCCCGAGAAGGTTATGGTGAACCCGGAGTTGCTCGAAAGCAGGCTCGATTGTGTCAAAGAGAAATTGGGGATTTCTCGTGAATCGCCTGCGTTTATTCATGCTTTGAGTGTGGTTTTATGGTGTACGGATTCGGAGATTGAGAAGAAGATGGAAATCTTTAGGGGTTTTGGTTGGTCTGATTTATGATTGTTTACTCTGAGCCGGAGGTACAAGGGATGGAGGTAAGGTAATAATTTACTGGTGTTGGTCGATGAGAAAGCATGGGTTGGAGTTGGCCGTAAAAGGGATGGGATTGGAGTGGGGCCGTACAAGGGATGGACTGATGGAACATGGAGGTCGATAGCATGGGCTGAACTTGGGCTGGTTTAAATTTTTATCGCATTGTACATCATGCATCAGAGATAGTAATTAAGAGTTTTTCAAATTTCATGCTTTAAAGAGAAGTACCTTGTGCTTAAAGAGTTGTGTTTAAGACATTTGGTGTAAACCAATATTAAGGTAGTGTAGATTATATAGTTAATACAGAAATATATGCAAAATATAGAAATCATAGGGCTTCGTCTCCCCTCCTTCCCGTTGCCCCTTCCTCATCTACTTCATCTTTATATAAAAAGGCCCACAATGGAAAAAAAGCAACAAAAACAACCTTCTTTTTATATACATATTTGGCGGATGAAGAAGCATAGATGGAGACACCTAACAAAATGGCTTTTAGCCAAGGCGAGATTTCCAGTGATCTGTTGTAGGTGGAGTTGTGATCTGTTGGAACTTGGAAGAGAGAAGAATCGGATAAGAGGGAGGGTGGTTGGTGGATCTTTGGGATTGAAGAAATTTCGAAGTTCCAGATTTGCAAAATTCATCACACCATCTGTCTCCATCGAATTTCGAAGCTCCTAGTATGTGGTTTTCATTTTTTGAACAAATCACAAGGACAAATCGTCCCTTGATGAACAAATCACCCCGGACAAAACCAAATCAGATCTGCCATTAATCCCAAGTTTGAGCTTTGATGAAGTTGCAGGGTCTCGATTTTCGCCGAAATAGGAGATTCACATCGGGAGGGGAATAGGTTGGTGACAGTGATAGTGATGGCGTTGTTCGTGGAAGGAAACCCCCATAAAAGACCCCCCCTACACATCATCTTCTCACTATTCAATTCATCGATCTCTCCCACTTTCTTTTGCCCCTCCTTCCCCGCCGAGACCCCCCAACCGCCACCGTGACCACTGCCCACAACTTTCAAGTGTGTGTCTTTTTGCAATAGGCAGTGTGTGTGTGTGTGTGTGTGTGTGTGTGTTTGCATAGTTTGTGTGTGTGCTGTAACGCCCCAAAATCGTTGGCTGAAGAGATAGCGAAAGAAAACATCCACAGTGCCCCGCGCGATTCTCCGCACGGGTTGAGCCGCACCACGAACCGGCGAGGCTCTGCTGCCTCATGGATCCAGTGGTCCGTATGGCTCTTCGAGCGGGTCATGTCGCGCCGCCATCTGTGTGGAGCCACTGTGTGCATCTAAAAGAGAGAAACCGGTCCCAAACCCCATTTTTCACCCAAACCTCAAATCTTCTCCCCATTTCTCTCCCAAATCGACACTCCAACCTCCAAAACGAACCCTAACCCATTTTTGAGAGTTTTCCCCTAAATCTAAGTGATTCTTCACCATCTAGCAAGTTTTGGAAGCTAGAACCATCATCCCTCCATCTTCATCTTCTCTACCAAACTTCTTAGGGCTTCACCCAACCTTTTTATCTACTTTGGAGATGGGAAGTTTGTGGTTTATTTTGGTAACCTAGAGGTGTGTTGGTGGTGGATTCAAGCTATTGGTTAAGGTAAGCTTCTAATCTTTCATCTATGGAAATTAGGGTATTTTGGGTATGGATGATATCTTCATGTAAAATGTTGGGGGAACTGTTTTATATGGTTGAATATGATTATTTATGGTTGGATATGTATGGATCTAAGTTTTTGGAAGTTTTCGGCTTGGAGATCCAAATGTTCTTCAAAGGAGCTCAAGTTGGGTAAAATCTAGATTTAGCCTAAATCTAGCAATGTGAGTTTAAGTTGATTTGTGAGAACGTTGTACATGCCAAAATGTTCATTTTAAAGTATTTACGTGTTTATCATGAAATTATTACTTGTTGAGTTACTTGGTGGGTTTTGATCATTCGAGTTATTTGTATTTAAAAATCTTGTAAAAGCCCTACATTTGGGGATTTTTAGACATTTTGATAAATAAATCATGTTGATATGTTTTCTTGATGATTTAATATATAAATGGAGGTCATTTGATGTAAATGTCTTCTTAGGGCATTTAATCTTATAAACCGTTTGAAAAATGCATATTATTATAATATGAGACATTTGGAAATATAAGGGTTTGAGTTCATTTGGAAAAAATGGGTTGTCTCAACCAACGATGAGTTTTGGATTAATCATACTTTTGGTCACTGTGTTTGTATAACCATTATTTAAATGTGTTTTATCGTTTACACTGACTTTTATGGTATGATAAAGTAAACCGTTGAGGTTTTGGCTCGATTTTGACTAAAATGAGTATTGGGCGTGTTAATAGCCCTTGTGGAGTTTTGAGTACGATGACGTTTATTACGTGTCATTTGAGAGTTGCATGTTTTGAGTGCGTTGGTCATTCAATTGGAGTCATGTATTGCTATAGACTGTAATGTAATGGATTCATAGGCATATGAGTCGATCTTTATCATTTTAAGAAAAAGGGCTATTGTTTCCATGTTGGGACCAGAATTAGTCATGGGATTATCGAGGGCCTTATGGTGCGGGCTCGTGGAGTCTAACATTTGGTCCTGGGCCCGTGATGTAATTGATGAGTCTGTTTTTATGGGATAGTCACTTCCCATTTGTAGCTAGTTGAGACATTGGACCCTAAGGTGGCAACATGGTACGGTTATGTGGGACCGGATACTAACCGTGGGTCGTAAATGTAATCCTAGTGAATGAGCATAACTAGGAATCATTGGGTGTCCTCCCCCACATCTTAGTACGAGCCGGTGTGTTCGTGACCTTGATCCTAGTATGGTGAGCTCAATAACTTGGAATGTGACCTACTTTTGTGTTCCGCCACTAACCTTGGAATTCGGGTCTCCCTCGTCACCGAGAGGTGTTGTTTTGGGTATTCAGTTTTATCCTTGTTTTTCGGTGACGTTTTGAGTTTGGGTTATTCCCCATTCGTTATAATTTTAGAGGCTTGAGTTTAATCATATTTTGGTCATTTGGTTTATAAAGTCTTTTTCAAATTTCAATATTTAAGCATTTACCATTATTCACGTTTGAGTAAGCGTTGAGTTGCATCACTACATGAAACAATGTTTTGGTGTTGAGGCATTCATTTATAAAATGCATATTATTGGGAAATAGATCATTCTTATATTTAAAGTAATTCATTTTAAAGGATCATGATTTAAGTTGCATTATTTTCGTTTGGCGATTTTACAATCATGACGAAAACTCTTGAACTCACTAGGCGTTAGCCTAACCTTTTTATTTGTCGGCATGTGCATCAGATTCCATTTCGGGATTAGTTCTGGCGACACTGTGAAGAGATGAGTGCTAGTTGTGTGCTCGAAGAAGTGATTGGCTTGGTGAAGTTTTTCACGTTTACTTTGGTTATAGCGACTGCTATTGGGTTTTAGTAACACCCGACTTCAATTAGTCTTTATGTAAGACTTTATTTATTTTGTTGATGGTTCAACCTAGAATTGTATTTCAAGTATGGACTTGTCGTAAGAGATTTTATTATACTTTAAGGTATTGTTGAAAATTTTAAATTAGTTGTTGTTTCCAAATTTCAGGGTGTTACATGTGTATTGACTGTGGGTGCTTCTCTCTTCTTGAGTAGCCACTGAAGATGTCGGGACGAAGATGTACAACGAAGATGGAGGAATGAAGACGTCCCTGTGTAAATGTATGTGCATGTATAATATATAATATTTAATTAATAGATAATAAATGATATAATAATGTCATATGATTTTTTTACAAAATAAGTAGGGAAATAGGAAAAAGACAAAAGTACCCCTCTCTTAACGGACACTTTTTAACGAAGTTAGCAATGAGGGACCATTTTTAAAGCAAAATGAAAACCACGAGGATGGTTTCTAGGCTTATCAAAGTTCAGGTCCCACTTTCAAACTTTTCACTAAACCTCAAGGACCAAAATTAGAGTTTACTCTTTGTTTTATTAGATCATATAGTAATTACAATTTTAGTCCCTATGGTTTTGTCTTTTATTTTTTATTTTTGTGTTTCCTATCATTTTATTTTTCATTTTTATTTTATAAGCCTTATTGTATTAATGATAATTTTAATTAAAATTACATTAAAAATACTCATGTTATTTTGTAAATTGCACTTTTAGAAAAGTTTGCCATTATCTTTAAATGAATTAAATATTGAATATTTTTAAACTTTTATGCAACTTATCCGATATATATTTGCAAATTCATGTACACTAATCCGAAAAACATTTTCTATTTTAAGTTAGGTTTGAAAAATGTATCGTTTTTTTCTTATTTATGTAAGATAAAATTTAGAATTTATCTATCTCTATTAATAAAAAAATGTATCGCTATCAGAGTATTTTATTTGATTAAATGTTTTTTTAAATGTGTATCAAATAAAACAATTATAATATAATTGTTTATTTTTTTTAGAAATATCAACATAAACTAAATCGTAATGAAAAATAAAAATATAATTATTGAAATAATTTTAAAAAATAATAATTATATTATAATTCTTTTTATTTGATACATATTTAAAAAAAAAATTTAATCATATGAAATATCTGATAGTGATACATTTTTTATTAATAGAGATAAATAAATTTTGATTTTCATATTACATCAATAAGAAAAAGAACGATACATTTTTTGAACCCAACTTAAGATAGAAAATATTTTTTGGATTAGTGTAGAGGAATTTGCAAATATATATCGAATAAATTGTATAAAAATTTAAAAAATATTCAATATTTAACTCATTTTAAAGGCACCAACAAAACTTTTCTAAAAGTGCAATTTACAAAATAAATTACGTATTTTTAATGTATTTAAATTTATCATTACTATAATAAGGGGTATAAAATGAAAAATGAAAAATAAAATGATAAGAAACACAAAAATAAAAAAATGTACAAAACCATAGGGACTAAAATTGTAATTACTATATGATATAATAAAACAAAAAAGGGAAAAAGACAAAAATGGTTAACTAACATTTTTAACTAAGGTTAGTCAAGAGGACCGAAAGTGAAACAAAATGATAACCACAATGACCAAAATTGTAATTAGATTAAAATAGGGACCAAACTTGATAGTATGTGACAACCACAAGGACCAAAAATGTAATTTACTCTTTTTAATCACATTAACCTAAAAGGTTACAATAATGTATTTAACCGGTTTTAAAAAGTTTAAGAGTTTTATCATTTAAAAAAATAGTTTAAGAACTTAATCATTCAAAATCATATAATTTGTTGGGGGGTTTTAGACTTTTCCCTTTAGACTTAATAATATAATGGTTTTTATATAAAAAAACTAAGCATTTTGTTTGAATTCAATGATTATCTTATATATTTTAAATTTTTTATATTTAAATTAAGATGTTTATCCTGTTTTGATTATGTTTATCAGTTAGTTATGAATTCAAACATATAGATTTAGAAATTTGTACTCATGCATCATGACTTGTAATCTTGAATTTTAAGTAATGTGTATCAATAAGTGCTTAATACATAAAAACTTGTTTTTAAGATTTTATTCGATAGTTTAATAATAATGTAATTTATTTTAGGTTTAATAATATCATTTTTTTATAAAATAAACTATAAATATTCAGTTAGATTTTATTAATTATATTTTAGATTTTTTATATTTAAAATTTGATTTTTATCGTATATTTAGTTATGTAGGTAGTGCTTTTAGGGGAATTGAAGTGAGAAGTGATTTTAGGGAGTTAAAGTGATTAGAGATAAGGATTGAAAATTAATAAATAGCAATAAATGTAGTACATAAAACTTTAATTGTAACAACCCAAAAAACTCCCGATATGAAATATAAGCGAAAGTAACAAAATCATCTCAAACGGTCCATTACCAACATATAAGAAATACCAAGGTTTGCTACAAGCAATCTATTACATAACTGAGAATAATAAAAATAACTATAGAGGAGTCTTCTAATGCCGGAAGCCGTTCACACCTTCTCTTTACACTTAGCAGATCCACCTACTTCCCGTCTACCTGAAAAGAGTTTTTAGTTTGGAAAGAGCGAGGGTTAGACCAATGGTCTAGTGAGTCCCCTCTAATATTCATCAACAACCAAAAATTAAAGAAAGAAGTACTACAATACAGTTAACCCATTAAGATACAAGAAAACAGTGCTGAAGTTACTACGCATATTTGTCACCCACTGTCGTTACCTAATGATGACGGCGTAACCAACTCATATTGCCTTAACTGGGACACCCCCCCCCCCCCCATCTGGCATATACGGGACCCCCCCGGTATGAGTCTAGATGGGACACACCCCCGTTATTACCACAAGCGGGACACACTCCCGATAATTAGTATAAGCGGGACACTCCCACGATAATTAGTAAACGGGTCACACTCCCGATGAAAACCACCAGCGGGACACCCCCCCCCACCCCCCCGATATTAGCCACAAGTCCCACAATTAATGTAAGCACATATAACAACAATTAGGTGCAATCAACCGATAAATTTATAAGTGTTAAACAATATAACCATCAGTACATTAAATTGACATTTCACCACTTTATTCCCAAAACATTCAGTTTAGAAAACTCACCTGTTGTCCAGATCAAAGCTTTCACTTGCTATTGTCCAAAACACGGATTCCTAAAATACCAATATATCGATGTTAAGTCTCACGATGAATCCCAAAACAGGAGAATTCTATAAGTCAAAACTACTAGAGGAAAGTTGGGTTAAATTAGAAACTCTCCCTCGCAAAACAACTCAGAAGGTAACTGGGTCACCCATCGACCGGGATCGCCCGGACCTTCTCCGCCCGGGGTCGACCGGTGCCCCAGCGCCCGGTGTTGACCGAGTTCCAACCCGGGGCTCTTCCTCTCGGGGTCACTGATACAGATGTTTACACACCTCTAGACATGTGATAATTGAACCTCAAAGCAAGTATACAATGGGATCCAATATCGTCTTTTCAAGTAATAAAATGGTAAGAACCAAGTATCGTATTCCACAGGGATAGGTATCTTAAGTTGCAAGATGTCGAGATGAAAAACTAACTTCAGATGGTGAGTTTGAAGACTTTGTTTGAGTTGGTTAACAGTGATATGATTAACAAGATATATAAAGATAGAATGGGTGCAAGACTTAAAGTGAGGAGTAAACACAAATTCTGGAGGCCAATGCTATAGGAATGCTATAACATTAGTTCAGCAACAACAAGTTTCACCATGTACTTTAAAGAGTATCCTTCCGGATATCTACCATTGCACTGTTGTTTAGCCTTCAATCAACATATGCCTATGCAAATGTCCGGACCAGTGTGAGTGTCAAATGGTTTCTTTAAAGTATATGGAAAAACAAATGCCTTTGTTTAAAAATCACTCTTCCGAGTCGATTCCTATATCATTCAAGTTGACGTGTTCTTAGTGGCTCATTCCTGAGTCCACTACACTTTAACACTTTGACTAGTGATCAACCCGTCAAGAATCAATCGGTTTGAAAAACAAAGATAACAAGTTCCCTTGCTAACAACTCTTCCAAGTATACTTCTCGTATCATTCAAACAGACGTGCTTTTTCATGGCTTATTCCTAAGTCCATGGCACTTTCACACTTTAAGAAGTGATCAATTCGTCAAGAAGTGCGTTTGGATTTATAAAACTTAAAATGACATAGTGTAACAATGTTATTGAAGAACAAAGTCCACTAGTTTTAGGTTTACAACCTCCTTTTTTGTCTCACACCCAAACTATAAAATTAGCTACTCATTACGTAAAATAAATTGCAAGAAATGTAATTGACATAAAGTAAAGACATAATGTAAATGACGGAATGTAAATGACGGAAAATAAATGACGGAAATGTAAAATGCAATAAGTAAAGACAATAAGTAAATAAGGAATTTAAAGACTTAATATTAAAGTTTCTAGAGAGAGAGAGAGAGAGTTCATCGATCAATTCTATAACTCATGGAATACAAAAACCTATCTCTCCAAATAAGAAAACACAACACCTATTTATACCAAAACATGAATGTCAAAATAGTAAATAGAAAACTTAAAATAAACTAAAAGGTACAACAACTAAAGTTTTAACCAAAGACTTGTCCAACATATTGCACCTACTTCCAGCCAATAATCTATTGCTAATTTATCAAAAGATTTGGAGAGCCAAAAATCATGGATTGCAATCTTCTTCAAGAAAAATATCTTCATAGCTTCATCCAAAACAGCCTCCAATGTTGCAGCATCAATCTGGCATCACAATAAACAAAAGATTTTAAGTTGGTTTTTACAAAATAACAACATACAGGAAAATCATAAACTTAGCTCCATGAAATAAGAAAAAGTGGAAAATGAGATAAGAAAATGACTCAATTATTGGGATAAAAAGAAATGGAAAACCTAAAAGATAAGAAAAATATGCAATATGTATTGTGTTGATCCAAACTCTCTCAGTGATTTGATAACGACCCTCTTTTATACTTAGTGAAAATTACGTTATTATATGTATTAGTGTTTCATCATCAGCGATCAGACTGAGTCTGTTCAGTTATCGCTGATGACCTTTCTGTAAACATTTAATATGTATTAGTGTTTCACTTTCAGCGATCAAACTGAGTCTGTTCAGTCATCACTGATCGTTTCCTATGTAACACAGTTAACGTAATCCCTGAAGACAAGTCTCGCGTCAACATAGTTCATAGCTGAATCGAAGACGAAGCCACTGAACAATAGATAAGTCTACTAGTGACCTGATGCGGATATCAGCGAAGACCAGACAAATCTACTTACGCGAAGAAGCCTGAGGAAAAGCTTCAGCGATAGCTGAACTTTATCTCTGGAAGAAGAGATACTCAGCGATCAACGATCACAAAGCTTATGCCTCAAGTTTTCTTTTGTCTTACCTTGCACAACCAGTACGATGTGTCAGAACGGACAAGTCTCTGCCACAAATCGTACACCAACTCTGTCAACTACACTGTTCATAAAGTGGCCAAAAGCATGTCTCCAAAAGTGAGACTACCAAAGCCAATCTATGAATGCCACGTGTAAAGTACCCTGCCATGCATTTAATGCATAGGGTATAAATAGGAAGCTCACTCCTTCATCTGAAGGTGTGCTCAATCCTTGAACTCCAAAGATAGAAACCCTTGTTTTCTCTCTCTCTAAAAATCCCCCATTCTCTGAATTTCTTGTGCAACCATCTTAGTGTTTCTTAAGTTTGTTTAGATTGAGTCTGTCTTAATCTTATTCCGCAACAAACTTGTAAATTGTATTTTGATTTATCAATAAACAATTTATTAAACTTTAATTTCTGTGTTTGTATTCAACCCCCCCCCCCTTTCTACAAACTTGTTAAGCACCTTCGGGACCAACAAGTGGTATCAGAGCGGTTTGTTTAATCTAATAAACAAGATCTTGCTGTATACTCTTCCTTGCTATTCTAAAATGGCACTAAACACAAACACAAACTACTATGATAATGGTTCACTTTCTAAACCTCCTCGATTTAGCAGAGATAACTTTTCTCTATGGAAAAATCGAATGATGCTATTTCTTGAAGGTGCGGATCCTACTATACCTGAATATATAGAAAACGGACCCTATGAACCTGTTAGAATTATAGCTGCGGTTCCTGCTACTGCCACCACTGAAGCTGTCCCTGAACGATATGTCGTTAAGGAAATAAGACAGTGGAGTGATGAAGATAAAAAGAAGGTAGGCATAGATGCAAGAGCAAAGACCATTATATCAATGGCTCTGCCTGATGAAGTTTTCCATTCCATCATGCATCTAAAAACTTCTAAAGAAATGTGGGAAACCATATGTGTTCAATATGAGGGCACCACTGAAATCCAAGAGACCCGAAAGATTAACTTGGTAAGACAGTATGAAAGTTTTATCGCTGGTAAGAATGAATCTCTTTCTGACATTCATCAGCGGTTTAACTGCCTGATCATTGACCTAAGAACTGTTGGAAGGACCTATTCTAATTCTGAGGTCCTAACAAAATTCTTGGAAAGTCTTCCTGAAAGCTGGGACAGTTATTCAATATGTCTTAAGCTGACAAAGGACTTACATACTCTCTCTCTAAGCACTCTGTATGGAATATTGCTCAACTATGAGCAATCTAATCTCCTGAAGAAGAATCTTGTAAAAGATTCTAAAGACTCCAAAAGCACTGCTGTTGCTTTAGTCTCATCAGAGATAATTCCATCCCAGCGATCTACTCTCACCATCACTGAGTTAGATTCTGAATCTGAGGATTTATCAGACCCTGATCTTTCAGAGTTTAATGAGTCCTTAGCACTCTTGACAAACTCTTTTAAGAGATTTGCAAGAAAGAGTAACTTCCGAAGAAGTAAACCTCTCTCTCTTACTGAAAAGCCAAAATCAACTCCGGTTGATAAGGCTACAGCCACTTGCTATAACTGCGAAAAAATTGGACATTTTGCTAGTGAGTGCAGGTCTAAAAAGGTCTTCAAACCTTCTACCTCAAGAAGATCCAGTGATGACAAATACCATAAGCTGAAAAACAAATATCAAAAGCTGAAAAGCTATCAGCAAAAAGGTAAAGGTCTCATCGCTGAAGAACATGACTGGGCTGAATCAGAAGAATCATCTTCTGATGAAGAAGAAGTCGCTAATCTTTGCCTCATGGCTGAGATTAAAGAAGAAGTAGAAGAACCATCTGAACCTTCTATGAGCTACATATCATCTCAGGTATCCATCTCTACAAATCCCTCTCTGCCTGAAGCTGAGAGAAGTCGCGCTGTTGATGTGCTGACGATTGACCTTTATAATGCTCTAAACGACAAAACTCAAGCTGAAAATAAAAATGTTTATTTAACACAAGAGCTAGAGAAATGTCATGAAAAGATCAGTGAACTAAATCTTTTAGAAGAAAAGCTAAAAGATCAAGTCATTATAAATGAAATCATCAGCATTGAACGCGAACAAGCCATCGCTGCTCTAAAAGCAGAAAAGGCTCATGTTGAAAAATGGTGCAAATCATCAACAAAGATCTCTGAGATAATAAATGCTCAAACTCCTGAAAGTGATAAAACTGGTCTTGGTTTTTGGACACCACAGGATGATCCTAAAGAAGAAAGTTCCTCGCTTAAGTTTGGAACTTTTGTCACATCTTTCTTTGACACTTCTTATAATCAATTCTATCCCTGTTCTTCTTCTAATCCCATCCCTGAGGATATATCTGCAAAATCTAAGCCTGCAGATAAAGGAAAGTCTATTCTCTCTCAGAAGGCTTCCAAGAAAACCAAACTGAAAGTTCCCTCCAAACCTTCAGTGGATAAACCTTTTAGCTCAGTGACAGAAATCTTTGATATCTGTCCTCCAAAGCTGAAGGTTGATCTAAAGCCCGTGAAATCTGAAGAAATAAAAATTCCTCCCAGATCTCGTGCTAAAGGTATTCTTGGAGCTGGACCTGCTCATCTTAAGTTTTCAAAACCTTTTGGTTATAAATCCACCATCAGATATAGAAAATGTTATCACTGTGGATTCACTGACCATATTGCGAGCAAGTGTCCAAATACCACCGAAGCTGATAAAACAGCCAAAGTGAAGAAAAATACCACTAAGGTTAAGAAATTAACCAAAGTGAAGATTACCACTGAAGCTGAATCTTCCTTATCCACTAACTCTGAAGGACCCATTGAAAAGTGGGTACCAAACAAAGCTTAATCTTCCTTATGTATGCAGGGATCAAAGGGCATCTGGTATCTCGATAGCGGATGTTCTCGTCATATGACTGGACAAAGAGACCTGCTCACTGAATACAAGGAAGAGAAAGGTCCCTCTGTAACCTTTGGTGGAAATGGAAAAGGATTTACCCGTGGGTTTGGTGTCCTCAGCAATGGGACAACTACCTTTCGAAGAGTCGCTTATGTAGATGGACTGAAGCACAATCTTCTAAGCATCAGTCAGCTATGTGACAAAGACTACGAAGTTCGCTTTTCTAAGAAAGCATGTTCAGTGGTAGATGAAAAAGGAAAACTTGCTCTCAGTGGTTATAGAAGAGAAAATGTCTATGTAATAGATATGGACTCTACTATCACTGATAACTTATGTTTTCTCTCTAAGGCCTCTTCTGATGTCAACTGGCTATGGCATAAAAGGCTCTCTCATCTAAACTTCAAAACCCTGAATTCTCTCTCATCTAAGGAACTGGTTTCTGGTCTTCCTCAGCACTCATATGCTAAAGAATCTCTCTGCTCAGCATGTGAAAAAGGAAAACAAACAAGAGCTAGTTTCAAGTCGAAACAAGTTTCCTCAGTAACAAGTCCTCTTCAGCTCTTGCATATGGATCTATTTGGCCCTGTCAATATCCAATCAATAGCTGGAAAGAAATATACGCTTGTCATTGTAGATGAATATTCTCGCTACACCTGGGTTATTTTTCTTCGCTGCAAGAATGATACTCCAGAAGAACTAATATCTTTTGTCAAAAAGATGGAAGTGCTGAATAATCTTACTGTTCGATCAATAAGGAGTGATCATGGAACTGAATTCAAAAATAGTTCCCTGAACAATTTCTTTGAGAACAAGGGAATCTCTCACAACTTCTCTTCAGTAAGAACACCTCAGCAAAATGGAGTCGCTGAAAGAAGAAACAGAACGATCATAGAAGCTGCTAGATCAATGCTCAGCGATTCTCACCTCCCTACTCAATTTTGGGCAGAAGCTGTAAACACTGCATGTTTTACTCAAAACAGATCGCTGATAATAAAGCGATTTGGGAAGACAGCTTATGAACTCTTTCTTGGAAGGAAGCCTTCTATCAGCTTTCTTCATATCTTTGGTTGTCAGTGCTTTATCTTAAACAACAAAGATCAACTTGGAAAGTTCGACCCAAAAGCCGATGATGGAATATTTTTAGGATATTCCTCCATCTCAAAAGCCTACAGAGTTTTCAACAAAAGAAGACAAACCGTAGAAGAAACCATTCATGTCACGTTTGATGAAACGCGCTCAGCGAACTCTAAACCAATCGCTGACAATGAAGAACTGAATACTTGGATGATCTCTCACTATAAAGGAACTGAACCTTTCTTCTCAAACCAACAGCACACTGAAACTCCAGCTGCTGATGAAGAACCAAGTATCATACCCCCCACCGCTGAATCCAACTCATGGATTTCAGCTGAACCTCTAAACACACTTCTACCATCAAATCCATCTACGTCTGAAAACCCTTCTGAAAGCATTGGTGTATCTAATGTTCAACAATTACTAGCTGATGAACCTCAAGCATCTTCATCAGTGACTGCTCCTATTGTTGATCCTATCGCTGAAATAAGCAATCTTGCTCCTGCTCAGCGATGGACCAGAGATCACCCCATAGATCAAATTCTTGGTAATCCAGATGCAGGTATTCAGACACGACGAAGCTCAGGTAATATCTGTCTCTTTGTAAACTTTCTCTCCTTAATTGAACCAAAGAAGACTGATGATGCCCTCAGAGATCCAAACTGGGTCAGCGCTATGCAAGAAGAGCTGACTGAATTCTCTCGAAACAAAGTTTGGAATCTCGTTCCTAGACCATCTGATAAAACTGTAATAGGCACCAAATGGGTGTTTAGAAACAAGTTGGATGAACATGGAATTGTAACCCGCAACAAGGCTCGACTTGTTGCTCAGGGATACAGACAAGAGGAAGGCATAGACTATGATGAAACCTTTGCCCCTGTGGCCAGGCTCGAAGCAATTCGACTATTCTTAGCTTATGCAGTCTATAAAGACTTCATCGTTTATCAAATGGACGTAAAATCAGCTTTTCTGAATGGAAAACTGAATGAAGAAGTTTATGTAGAACAACCACCAGGGTTCTATGACCCTAAGCATCCAAATTATGTTTATAAATTGGATAAGGCTCTCTATGGTTTAAAACAAGCCCCTCGTGCTTGGTATGACACTCTCTCATCTTTTCTTATCTCTGAAAATTTTGAACGTGGCAAGATTGATAATACGTTATTTTTCAGGAAGATAAAAGGTCATATAATTCTTGTACAAATATATGTCGATGACATAATATTTGGTTCTACTAACCCATCTCTATGTACTCGCTTCGCTGAAAAAATGAAGAAAGAATATAAAATGAGTATGATGGGTGAGCTGACATATTTTCTTGGTCTTCAGATTAAACAATCTGACAAAGGTACTTTTATCTGCCAAGGTAAGTATGTTAAAGACATGCTGAAGAAGTTTGATTTAACACAAACTTCAGCGATGAAAACTCCTATGGCACCACCACTGACACTTAACAAGGATCCATCTGGAAAACCTGTTAATGTCACTGCCTATAGAGGAATGATAGGCTCATTGTTGTATCTTACAGCAAGCCGACCTGACATCATGTACTCCACTTGTTTATGTGCACGCTATCAATCTGAACCCAAGGAATCCCATCTGATCGCTGTAAAGCGAATTTTCAGATATCTGAAAGGAACTCCTAACCTCGGTCTTTGGTATCCCAAAGACTCAGGGTTCGATCTAACTGGTTATTCTGATAGTGATTTTGCAGGCTGTAAACTTGACAGAAAAAGTACCACTGGTGGATGTCAACTCTTGGGAGGAAAGCTAGTAAGCTGGACAAGCAAGAAGCAAAATTCTGTGTCCACTTCAACAGCTGAAGCTGAATACGTAGCCGCTGGAAGCTGTTGTTCACAAATCCTATGGATGAGAAATCAACTATTAGATTATGACCTTCAGCTGTCAAAGATTCCTATCTATTGCGACAGCACTAGTGCTATCGCTATAGCAAATAATCCAGTACTACATTCAAAGACAAAACACATAGAGATCAGATATCATTTTATCAGAGATCATGTGATGAATGGTGATATTGAACTTCACTTTATCCCTACTGACTTTCAGCTTGCTGATATTTTCACCAAACCTCTTGATGAGACAAGGTTCAACTTTCTCATCAGTGAGCTTGGAATGCTGAACCTCGAAGAATAATTCTTCAGCGTTCATGTATTGTGTCAGTAATCAAAAGTTCCCCTCATCATTCTCTCTGATAAACATTCTGACTCTCAGGTATGTTCTCTCTCCCTCAAAGATGTTTTTCTTCAAAATATAAACTTTAATCACTGAACTTTCTTCAAATGATTAAAAGTTTTTTTTGAAAAATACATTAATCACTGATATTTCCAATCAGTGATCTTTTAAAAGGAAAATCTATCCCTATCTTTACAATCAGGGATACTTTTAAAAAGGAAAATCTATCACTGACTTTTCTTCAGTGATCATTTGAACGGACAAATGAACAGTCTCTCTCCTCTATGACGTCATTTGAACCGACAATCCACGACATGCCTTTTCTGACACGTTCGTCCGTTGCCCTCCTATCCAATCAACTTCGTGGAACGTGTCAATGTCATGATGATTTCTTTTCCCGCTTCATTCTCTCTCTTATCTCTCTTCTCTCTTATTTCTCGACTCTTTCAAGGACGATTTGAGTCTCTTACAGCTGAAGTTCAGGGTCTCTCTTCCAAAGTTGACCTCTGCACGTCCCTTCTTCAGCAAGTTCTACAGAAAGTGAATGAACCAGCTCCAGCGCTGCCTCCCTCCTTCACTGAAGATGATCGTACCAACCTCAACATCGCTGTGGAATTCATTCATGATGCCACATGCGACATACCTGCGGTTGAAGACCGAGTTAAGCGTCTGGAGGCTGACGTTCAAGTGCTAAAAGCTTCAACAGCTACTCCAGCAGCTGAACAATCCCCTACCGCTGATAATGACAAAGTGGGGGAGAAAACTGAAGAAACCTCTATTGCTGCTGGGGAAGCTAAGGAACCTCCCTCTCAATCTGAGGGGGAGAAGGCAAAAGAATCCTCATCGATTCACTCCATTCTCTTTGAAGAGGATGAGGAAGAAGACGATGAAGAGGAAGATGATCTAGATCTTGATGATCAAGAAAAGGATCAGCCCTCCGATGACGACGACGACGATGAAGACCAATCTATGTGGTTCTCTAAGCCGAACGTCGTATCAGGGACAACTTCGCAAGAGGTTGTCAAAACAGGGGTGAGAGGTGATACATCTTCAAGTGTTCCTTCGCAAAGCAAAGACAAGCAACCGATCGCTGAAGAATGCTTGAGGACTGGATCACAATCTGAGGGGGAGCATCCTTCTCAGGTATGTCTTTCAATTGTACCACTTTTCTACTCTTTCCAAACCCCTATGTCTTTCTAGCCTTTATCTCTCTCGTTCTAAAAATACACTTATCCCTTCTTTCCTTCTTTTTCTAACCAGACAGTTCTCACCCCTGCTTAAGGGTTCTGAACTACAAATAATACCAGCGACTATCGCTGAAGAAATAATCCCAATCTCTATCACTGAGATTGATGAAGAAGAAGAAGATTCCCTGGTCCATCCAGGAAGGCCCTCTCGACCATCTCATTGGTCAGAGGAAGTGGTGAAGAAAAGAGTTGAAATGATCGCTCAACTAGAAAGTCAACGGCTGAAAATCCCTCTTCAAATATCCACAGAGCTCGACTTCCTCACTGACGCTGAAAGAGAAGAATCTGCCAAAGCTGAGAAGCTGATCGCTGAATGCAAACGAGATGCCCAACTCGCTTTAAAGATTCAATCCTCTCAAGTTAAGGACAAAAAGCTGAAAAGCAAACCTGTGGAAGTTCAAGCAGCACTACTGAAAGAAATTGAAGAGGAACGCTTCAAAGAACAAGAGATCAACGATAAGTCTATCGAATGGTGCAAACAAAAGATGGATTATCGTTCTGATCTTCTTCCAATATCAGCCGTGACTATCTCTGGTCGCAAGAAGAAAGATCAACTCTCAGTGACCATGGAGATTACCAGAGAGGATGGAACCCAAAAAGCAATGTACGTATCAAAACTTGAAAGCTTCGGATTTACGGAATGGTTAGAGTTCTGGGATGCGCTGAAGAAATCCAAATCTACATACAGAGGCTACGTTGAAGGACTCCTTGAAGCCCTCATAAATAGAGTCGTTTCTGTACTAAAGCTGCCATCTCCTCTTCCTCCCAAATCTTTGAAACTCAAGAGAAAAATTGGGTCCTCCTCCTCTGAAGATGTCGCCATCATCAGGAATGAAACTTCTATCAAATTTTCAAGAGATGCACTGTTTGGTCCTCCTCCTGATCTTTCAGTTCTGGACTTATCTCTGCCTCCTGGTGGTCCCTTCCAAGCTGGTCAAGTAATCGACAAGCCTTATGGAATATTCTTCAGAGATGATGATGAGGAACTCAGATTTCAAAGAATCTCTGAGATTCCTATCTGTCCTCTGAATCATCTCAAGGATCTCTTATGCTTATGGTGTGACTTCTTCCCTGCTGCTGAAAAAATTAAAGAAATTATCAGTCAAGAATCTTTGGAACGAAGACAGAAAGGAGAAGAAATACCTGAGTATATGATCAATCCTCCCAAATCTTCTTATAGCTGATAGATTAGTTTTCTTATCTGAAATCTGTTAGTTATACTTACAGTAGTTAGTTAGTCACTTGTACTTATGATTTTCATATCTTGTAATTCAATCCCTGAATTAAATGAAAATTGCAGTGATGTACTTAACCCTATCAGTACTGTAAAAGATCCCTCAAAATAGTAATTGGGACATGCATTCTATGAGTCCTTTTTATTCCTATATTTTGAATTAAAAAGTAATTTTCTTTTGTTACTTTGTCATTATCAAATAGGGGGAGATTGTTGATCCAAACTCTCTCAGTGATTTGATAACGACCCTCTTTTATACTTAGTGAAAATTACGTTATTATATGTATTAGTGTTTCATCATCAGCGATCAGACTGAGTCTGTTCAGTTATCGCTGATGACCTTTCTGTAAACATTTAATATGTATTAGTGTTTCACTTTCAGCGATCAAACTGAGTCTGTTCAGTCATCACTGATCGTTTCCTATGTAACACAGTTAACGTAATCCCTGAAGACAAGTCTCGCGTCAACATAGTTCATAGCTGAATCGAAGACGAAGCCACTGAACAATAGATAAGTCTACTAGTGACCTGATGCGGATATCAGCGAAGACCAGACAAATCTACTTACGCGAAGAAGCCTGAGGAAAAGCTTCAGCGATAGCTGAACTTTATCTCTGGAAGAAGAGATACTCAGCGATCAACGATCACAAAGCTTATGCCTCAAGTTTTCTTTTGTCTTACCTTGCACAACCAGTACGATGTGTCAGAACGGACAAGTCTCTGCCACAAATCGTACACCAACTCTGTCAACTACACTGTTCATAAAGTGGCCAAAAGCATGTCTCCAAAAGTGAGACTACCAAAGCCAATCTATGAATGCCACGTGTAAAGTACCCTGCCATGCATTTAATGCATAGGGTATAAATAGGAAGCTCACTCCTTCATCTGAAGGTGTGCTCAATCCTTGAACTCCAAAGATAGAAACCCTTGTTTTCTCTCTCTCTAAAAATCCCCCATTCTCTGAATTTCTTGTGCAACCATCTTAGTGTTTCTTAAGTTTGTTTAGATTGAGTCTGTCTTAATCTTATTCCGCAACAAACTTGTAAATTGTATTTTGATTTATCAATAAACAATTTATTAAACTTTAATTTCTGTGTTTGTATTCAACCCCCCCCCCTTTCTACAAACTTGTTAAGCACCTTCGGGACCAACATATTGAATTCTCAATACATATCAGTCACCCGGTCCCCCAAACCCCGGGGTCCCCCGGTCCTTGCGACAACCAGTACCAAACTTTGCGTGTTTGCCCTTTCGCGATCTTTTGAAACCAAAATCGACACAGGAAAACATTATCAATATATTTCTAACACCTTAACCTTCCCTCATCCAAGATTGATTTATAAGAAATGATGCTAATACATCCTCCCCCCCTACCGCCGATTCTACAGAAACCCATAACCAAAACTTCCAGTGAGGGATTTTCATGAATTCCTAATAATAATCATAACTTTACCCAACTAACCAATTCCTACTAATCCAAAAACAATAAGAGGTAATAAGGGATATACCTTCAAGAAGATGAATAGGGAATCCTCTCCTCCTTCTTCTTACGCCAAGAACACACACACAGACACCAAATCTTGCTATTCTTGCTCCAAATGGTAAATGATGGCTAGAGTAGGGTGATTTAACCCTAATTCCTTCATTTTACAACTAACCCCCTCAAAAATAAACTTTGACCCAAAATACCCCTCTCTTTAAAAATATACACGGTCATCACAATATCCTCCCCTCAAAAGAATTTCGTCCCCAGAATTCCTTCGCTAAACAAACTGGGGTATTGAGTTCTCATATTCGACTCTAGCTCCCAAGTCACTTCTCGTCCTTTGTGAAATTGCCACTGAACTTTCACAAGTTGAACCTCCTTGTTCCTCAGTTTCTTCACTTTACGGTCCAAGATAGCCACTGGTTTCTCGACATAGCTTAGTTCTTCATCTACTCGAATATCATCTAACGGCACCACCACATCCACTTCCGCTAAACACTTCTTCAAGTTAGACACATGGATTGTGGGGTGAATTCCTTAAAGATCCACAGGTAATTCCAGCTTGTACGCCACCTTCCCAACGCGCTCCAAAATAGCAAACGGACCGACATATCTCGGTCTCAACTTACCTTTCTTTCCGAAGCGGACTACTCCCTTCCAAGGCGAGACTTTCAACATAACCATATCTCCCACTTGGAATTCGATTGGCTTCCTTCTCTTATCCGCGTACATCTTCTGATGGTCTTGCGCCACCTTTAATCTTCCTCGAATCTGAACCACCTTAGCGGCGGTTAGTTGTACTATCTCAGGATCGGCCAATTGTCATTCTCCCATCTCATTCCAACATAGGGGTGTTCTACACTTGCGACCGTATAACGCTTCGAACGGTGCCGCTTGAATGCTGGTGTGATAACTATTATTGTAAGAGACCTCTATCAACGGTAGATGAGCTTCCCACGAACTCTTAAAATCGATAGCACATGCCCTAAGCATGTCCTCCAAGGTCTGGATGGTTCTCTAACTCTGACCATCCGTCTGAGGGTGATATGCTGTACTCAACTTGAGTTGTGAGCCCAACTCCCTTTGTAGACTTCTCCAAAATGATGACGTGAAACGAGCATCTCGATCCGACACAATAGACGACGGTACTCCATGCCTGGATACTATCTCATCTATGTATAACTTAGCCAATTTCTCTAATGGGTACGTCTCCTTAATCGGTAGGAAATGAGCTGACTTCGTAAGTCGGTCCACTATCACCCAAATTGCGTCGTGCCCCTTAGATGATCGTGGCAATCTAGTAACAAAGTCCATTGCGATCTCATCCCACTTCCACACCGGTATTTCAAACGGTTGTAGCTCCCCGTAAGGCCTTTGATGCTCTGATTTCACTTTTAGGCACGTTAGACATCGCTCAACGAAATAAGCGATGTCTTTCTTCAATCCTGGCCACCAATAGCTTTGTCTTAGATCTCTATACATTTTGTTGGTTCCCGAGTGAATAGAATAACGCGACTTATGTGCTTCCTCCAACACTTTCTTCCGAAAATCGCCCCGTTTCGGAATCCACACTCGATCTCTAAAACATTTCACTCCCCGATCGTCCGTCGTAAACGAATTTACAAATCCGACTATTCTTTCGCTCTTCAAGTTCTCTTCTAACAGTGCCTCCCTTTGCAAACTTTTGACTTCCTCAAAGAAAGTGGAAGTTGCCTCAACTCGAAATGTTACGATTTTGGTTTCTCCTCCATGCTCCTTTCGACTCAGAGCATCGGCCACTACATTAGCTTTACCTGGATGGTAAAGAATCTCGCAATCATAATTGCTTAATAACTCCATCCATCTCCATTGCCTCATATTCAATTCTTTCTGATTGAACAAATGCTGAAGGCTCTTGTGGTCACTATGGATTTGACATTTAACCCCATATAAATAATGTCTCCATAACTTTAAAGAAAAGATTACCGCTGCCAACTCTAGATCATGCGTCGGGTAGTTCTTCTCGTACTCCTTTAACTGCCGAGATGCATAAGCGATCACCCGCCCCTCTTGCATCAAAACACACCCTAATTCTAATTTCGAGGCATCGATGTAAATCACAAATCCTTCTGTCCCATTGGGTAGGGATAGTATCGGTGCACTACTTAAACTTTTCTTCAATTTGTTGAACGCATCTTCTTGAGCCTCCGCCCACACAAATTTAACGTCCTTCCTCGTTAGCGCTGTTAACGGAGCATCTATCCTTGAAAAGTACTGAATAAACTTCCTATAATAGCCCACCAACCCAAGAAAACTTCTTACTTCGGTCGGTGATTTCGGTGTTTCCCATTCTTTAATAGTTTCGATCTTAGCTGGATCAACCTTAATTCCATGCTCCGACACTACGTACCCTAAAAATTGTACCTCTCTTAACCAGAATTTACATTTTGAGAACTTGGTGTACAATTTCTCGCGTTTAAGCAAATCTAACACTGTTCGCATGTGTGACTCATGCTCACTCATGGACCGTAAATAAATTAGTATGTCATCGATAAAAACAAGGACACACTTGTCCAAAAGTGGACTACACACTCGATTCATCAGGTCCATGAATACCGCTGGAGCGTTAGTCAATCTAAAGGGCATGACTAAAAACTCATAATGCCCGTACCTTGTACGAAACGCCGTCTTTGGCACATCCTCTACTCTTACCTTCAGCTGATGGTAGCCTGACCATAGATCTATCTTCGAAAAGTAGCTCGCTCCTTGCAACTGATCGAAAAGGTCATCAATTCTGGGGAGCGGGTACTTGTTCTTGACTGTTACCTTATTGAGTTCGCGGTAGTCTATACACATTCGCATAGACCCATCCTTCTTTTTAACAAATAACACAGGCGCTCCCCACGGTGAGGTGTTGGGTCGAATAAAACCCCTGTCAAGCAATTCTTGTAGTTGGGTCATCATCTCCTTCATTTCGGCCGGAGCCAAACGATAGGGTGCTCTTGCAATAGGCGTTGTGTCGGGCAACAGATCTATCCGAAATTCCACTTGCCGGTCAGGGGCAAAGTGGTTAGATCGTCCGGAAAAATCTCCGGATACTCGTTGACTACTGGAACCGACTCTAACCCCTTCTTTTCCTTTTAGCGTCTAGAACATACGCTAAGAATCCCTCACACCCCTTTACCAAGCACCGCCTAGCTTTGATCATCGAGATCAAACATGACTTTCTATCCCGACGCTCACCATAAACCACTATCTCTTCTTCCCCCGGCTGAGATATACTGATCAATTTCTTATTGCACACAATGTTGGCATCGTTAGATGCCAACCAATCCATCCCCACAATGACGTCAAATTCCCCCATACCCATCGGGTATAATCGCAATGGGAATAAATGACCGTCAATGTCAATTCTACACCCCTCGTAAACTTCTCCCACTAAGACTTGACTATCATCCGCTACTTCTACTTCGAACCCCCGAATAAGCTTCTTGGATTTCACATGCAAATTACAAACAAAATTCGGTGACACAAATGAACGGTTTGCGCTCGAATCAAACAACACCTTAGCATAAGTCGAGTCTATAGGGAAAGTACCTGTAACTACATCAGGTGTTTCCACCGCCTCCTCCACCGTCATATTAAATGCTCTAGGCCTCGCCCGAGCTTGCTCTGTCTTCCTTTCTCCTCCCTTTCCTCCGTTTCCCCCGATCGTTCCCCTCTTCAGCTGAGGACAGTCAGTTTTGAGATGATCTGGAGACCCACATTGATAACAAGACCTCGGCCCTTGACAATCCCGAGCCAAATGCCCCGCCTTTCCACACTTGAAACAACCATCACGGTTCACAACACATTCCCTTTATGCACTCGATTGCACTTGCTTCACGGCTTGCTCTCCCACTTTGACATTGTCCTCTGATCAGCTCTGCCACTCTTGAAATTCTTTGGATCACGAACCGACCCATCCCACTTCCTCTTCTCGCCGCCCCTCTCAGACGTTTGGCGTGCTTTATCCTTTTCAGTCATTTCAGCCGCGTTAACGGCCGCCTGAAAAGTAGCAGGTTCTCGTGCTGCCGCCAATTCCCTGATACTACTTCTCAACCCGAATAAGTACCTCTCCACTCCATGTTCCTCGTTCGGCACATAAACTTCAGCAAAATGGGTCCTCTCGAGAAACTTCGTTGTATATTCCCGAACTGTCATCTCCCCTTGCTCTAAATTCAGAAATTCTTCTTCCAGTTTCTTAACAGCTGCTAATGGAAAAAATTGTCACTTGAATTTGACAACAAAAGTTTCCCAATCCATACCTCGTGCCGCCTTTGAATCTTTACCCCCAGTTTCCGCTTCCCACCAGAACATAACATCATCTCTCAGCATAGACAATGCAAACACAACCTTATCTTCTTCAGCACACTTGCAGGTATCGAAAGCCAGTTCCATGTTCCCAATCCACTTGATCACAACTATCGGATCGCATCCCCCCTTGAAAGTGGGAGGATTGCAAGTAGTGAACGCCTTGTAACTACATCCCTTTCCGGTAACCGCTTTGTCTGCCAGTTCTAGGGTTGACTGAGAGTGACTGCCCATCACAGTCACTGGTGAATTAGTCATCTCAGTCACCTCCCTCTCCTCACCTCTTCCTTGTCTTGTTGATGCTTCCCTGGTCTGATGGGCCAATAAAGCTTGCAAAGTTTCCTGCAGTTTTCCCATTTCAGCGGCAAAAGTTTCCTGAGTTACAAAAGCCTGAGCCTAAACTTCACCCCGGTTTTTTGCCGGTCCCTTTCCCCTCACCACCGATGAACTCCCTTGAAGAGATGGTTTCTTGATCAGTTATTGGTTCCACACTTCTTGCTTTACGAGCAACACGCGTCGTCTTCCTTACTTGGACCCTCGCTTCAGGCTCATCCACCTGAGTAGCCGCATTTCGGGTCGTATTTCCCTTCCTTTTAGGTCGACCACGACCCTTTCCACGAGTGGCAGTTGGTCGTGGGGGAACTAGCGGTCCATCCTCAACTACTTCAATCACCGGTGCTACCTCTGCTACCGGCACAGATCTACTCCTTGTCACGCGCTCAGACATGGTTACTGATAAGTTAGAAACATGCAACATTCAGCACAAAGGTGCAACGCAATAAGGCAAGTTAAGCACACACATGTACCTGTAAATTCACAATTACATTGGCCAGATGTAATTACAAATTTACCTTATATGCTAGTCCTCACTACCGTATCACCCGTCTTCCTATGGTCACCCTAATTCTCAGCTATGCTTATATTCTCCTAGTTTAAGTCTAGGCCCGTCCGGTCACCCAGATCCCTTAAACTATGGCTCTGATACCAATTGTAACAACCCAAAAACTCCCGGTATGAAATATAAGCGAAAGTAACAAAATCACCTCAAACGGTCCATTACCAACATATAAGAAATACCAAGGTTTGCTACAAGTAATCTATTACATAACTGAGAATAATAAAAATAACTATAGAGGAGTCTTCTAATGCCGGAAGCTACTCACACCTTCTCTTTACACTTAGCAGATCCACCTACTTCCCGTCTACCTGAAAAGGGTTTTTAGTTTGGAAAGAGTGAGGGTTAGACCAATGGTCTAGTGAGTCCCCTCTAATATTCATCAACAACCAAAAATTAAAGAAATAAGTACTACATTACAGTTAACCCATTCAGATACAAGAAAACAGTGCTGAAGTTACTACACATATTTGTCACCCACTGTCGTTACCTAACGATGACGGCGTAACCAACTCATACTGCCTTAACTGGGACACACCCCCATCTGGCATATACGGGACACACCCCCGGTATGAGTCTAGACGGGACACACCCCCGTTATTACCACAAGCGGGACATACTCCCGATAGTTAGTATAAGCGGGACACTCCCCCGATAATTAGTAAACGGGTCACACTCCCGATGAAAGCCACCAGCGGGACACCCCCCCGATGTTAGCCACAACTCCCACAATTAATGTAAGCACACATAACAACAATTAGGTGCAATCAACCGATAAATTTATAAGTGTTAAACAATATAACCATCAATACATTAAATTGACATTTCACCACTTTATTCCCAAAACATTCAGTTTAGAAAATTCACCTGGTGTCTAGATCAAAGCTTTCACTTGCTATTGTCCAAAACACGGATTCCTAAAATACCAAGATATCGATGTTAAGTCTCACGATGAATCCTAAAACAGGAGAATTCTATAAGTCAAAACTACTAGAGGAAAGTTGGGTTAAATTAGAAACTCTCCCTCGCAAAACAACTCAGAAGGTAGCTGGGTCACCCATCGACCGGGATCGCCCGGACCTTCTCCGCCCGGGGTCGACCGGTGCCCCAGCGCCCGGTGTTGACCGAGTTCCAACTCCCCCGGTATTGACTGGGGCTCTTCCTCTCGGGGTCACCCGACACCTTGGTGCCCGGGGTCACCCGGTCCCCCAAACCCCGGGGTCTCCCGATACTTCCACACCCGGGGTCCCCCGGTCCTTGCGACAACTAGTACCAAACTTTGCGTGTTTGCCCTTTCGCGATCTTTTGAAACCAAAATCGACACAGGAAAACATTCTCAATATATTTCTAACACCTTAACCTTCCCTCATCCAAGATTGATTTATAAGAAATGATGCTAATACATCCTCCCCCCCCCCCACTACCGCCGATTCTACAGAAACCCATAACCAAAACTTCCAGTGAGAGATTTTCATGAATTCCTAATAATAATCATAACTTTATCCAACTAACCAATTCCTACTAATCCAAAAACAATAAGAGGTAATAAGGGACATACCTTCAAGAAGATGAATAGGGAATCCTCTCCTCCTTCTTCTTACGCCAAGAACACACACACAGACACCAAATCTTGCTATTCTTGCTCCAAATGGTAAATGACGGCTAGAGTAGGGTGAATTAACCCTAATTCCTTCATTTTACAACTAACCCCCTCAAAAATAAACATTGACCCAAAATACCCCTCTCTTTAAAAATATACACGGTCATCACATTAATGGTTGTTTTTAAGAGATTTTAAGTAATTAACATTAAATAGTAGTACATTAAGCTTTAGAAATTGTTTTTAAGAGTTTTTTATAAATGATTTATAATATAGTATAGATATGTTGGGATACTCTAAGTTACCTTGATATATGTGCTTGTCATTTCTCTGTAAAAAGGGTTAACATTCTCGATATTTAGGGTGCGTTTGGTTTTGCAGACTGGTGGGACGGGACGGGACAAAAACTCACTGTCCCATATTTGGCGTGACATGGGATAGGAAAAAATTTCACTGTCCCACGTTTGACGCGACATAGGACAGGGACAAAAACTGGACAGGGTGGGAAAAGATTGAACAAAAAGGGGTATTTTCTTGTTCCACCAAAATAGGTGGAACAACATGGGACAAAAGTGAGACATAAACTAAAAATCATTGATCGATCTACCGCTTATTTGATATATAATCCTAATATGGTATTAGTCTTAAGGGTCACCACTACCCATCACCGCCACTACCACCATTGACGGCCACCAATAGCCACCGTCAACCACCGTCGGCCACATCTACCTATATCTCCACCATAACAAACTCCTTCACCACCTCCACAACCATCGGCCATCTCCACCACCACTACCATCGTCGACCACCTCCACTAACACCGATCACTACCACATATGGCCGCCACCACCATCAACGACCACCGGTAGCCACCACCAACCATCGTTGACCACTTCTGCCTCTTCTTCCACTTCAATAACCTCTATTACCACTGTCCACCACCACCACCACTACCGTCGTCGACCACCTATACCTCCACCACATCAACCACAACAAGGTCCTCCACCACCACTATCTACTATCTTTCACATTCTTCACAACTACCAGTCTTCACCGGTCACCCATCGCCTTTATCTTTACCTAGATCTTCCAAATTGAATCAAAATGTTATATTTTCTTTATATGAATCGGATTTTTTGAAGTACCATTAATTATTTCAGATTCTTCATTCAAATTTTCTACCATTGTTTTTGTATGTATTTATATGTATAAAAATCGTGTAAAAAATTAATTAAATTATTAAAGATATACTTCATTTGTGTTATTTATAACTATTATATGACATATAAAATTATCAAACAACTTTTAGGGAAATTTGTTTAGTCCTGTCCTATCCAGTCCTACTCGTACCAAACACAAGACAAATATTTGTCTTGTCCAGTCCAGTCCAGTCCTAGCCTCTTGTCTTGTCCTGTCCTATCCAATCCCGTCCAATCATGTCTACGTACCAAACGCTACCTTAGCCCCCCCCCCCCATGTGCTCTTTTAAAACATCTCCAACAACTATGATAAAATAAAGATCTTACATGTTTATAGGTTTTCCCCAACAGGCTAAAGTTGAAATACTCTAAGTTATGCTCCAACGTCATGCTAAGAGAGAAGGTGGAAATCTTCAAATTTGAAGAAATATCTAAAACTTAATATCAAGAGAGAGAGAGAGAGAGAGAGAGATATGTTATTTTAATTGTTTCCACTTTTCACCGATGAGGTTGAATGTGTTATAACTTTTTATATATTATTTTCAAAGTGTATTTTAATGATGAATATATAAAATATTTTAATAATATAATATTGTAATTATCAAAATATAGTAGCCATTGGAGATGGAGTTGGATGTAAATTTATTAGAGGTGCTGGTTTTTATTTTAAATACTCTTTTTCTGGAAAAATTATAACACATTTGTTGGAAATGCTCCAAACGACTACTAAGATTACAACGGAGTGCACTCATATAAGACCATCAACTACAATACAATTTCAAAAGTGTCGCGTCAGACCGTCAGTTTTAGAAATTATCCCCATTACACTGATTTCTACCCAAATTTTTAAGTGACTTGTCAACTTGAGAACTATATTTTAATCAAATAACAATAAACTATAATTAAGTATTACTTATTACTCCTATAAGTTAATACAAATAAATTATTAATTAAATAAATTATTATATAAAGTAAAATAAATAAATTAAATTAAATAATGATAAAAGTGGATCTTACAATAATGATCGAATCACAAAAAAAGGGTATGAACATCTACTTCAAAAGTTTTTAAAAGAAGAATGATATAATCTTATTTGTGTTGTGTTATTAATTGTTTTTTTTTGTACTAAAAATTATTTCAAGTCCAACAAATATTGTCTACTAAAAATTCGTACTTTTAAATATCTTATCCATTGAAATATAATAAATTCATCAACTTTAGTGTTCTTCTAGTCCATTCACCAATCCAAGACTTCAACTAATCTGCTTAAGTACTTGGCACAATATTTCAAGCCCAAGATGTATTATATATAGTATATTATAATATAGACGAAGGATCGTGTGAGAAGTTGAGTTAACGGTGAAAAGCGTAAGAAGTGGATCTGAACCGTTGATCTCTTTTAATCTCAAGTCCTCCCATGAATTGCGGTTTAGAAGGGAATTGATCTGATGCATCTCGGTCAAGGTTCTAAATTGCGTGAGGCGTGGCGTGGCGGCGAGGCCAAGCCTCAAGTCTTAGGAGCCATGGCGAAGCCATGGCGTTTTCAAGGCGTGACTTATGGCGTCAAATTTCTATTTTAAATATAATATTATATATAAAAACATATGTTTTGTTGTGTTACTCAATGAGTCAATAGTAATAAGTAAGTTAAATTAGGTTGTATATATTAAAAATCTGCAAATGAGATATTAAAAACATAAAAGGAAACCAAATATTGCATTGCAAAAACTGCGCATTAAGCCATGGCGTGCCACGGGCTTAACGTGGCGTGAGACACAAGCCTTGGTGCCATGGCGCGCCATGGCGGCTGTGCGGCGAGTTTTTTAGAACAGTGATCTCGGTGCATCTCATCCTAATGTGCGTTCATTTCTCATCCAACGGTTGATAACCACTTCTCACACTTCTCACCATTAACTCAACTTCTCACCGAAACCCAACCTTTATAATATAATCGACTAAATAGACATCATTCTAAAAAGTCAAAAACAAAAAACACATGTTTGTTAATTAGTGGTGTCATTTTAATTCAACATCCTTATCGTAATATGTATACCGACACTTATGTTTATACAAACAGAAAAGTATACATAAACTTGAATGAGTATAATATTTTTGAGTGGTTAAGGGGGTGTTTACTTGTGGCTTAATGAGCTTAATGACAAAAAATGGCTTATTCGCGTAGACGTTTGGGGGTGTTTACTTGTGGCTTAATGACTTATTCGTGCTCACAAAAATGACTTAATGACTTATTCGCTAAGTAGGGAAGGAGGTGTTGTTTCCATTAAGTCACAAAAATGACGTCCTTACCCCCTTACTACAAAAGCACGCCTCCTTCAAAATTAAAAAAAAAAGGACGCCCTCAACCCTTACCCCCTTACTGCACCGTCGCTATCTCCGGCGAACCTCTCTTCCCAGTTCAGCCTCTCCTTTCTTCTACACAGTGCGACCCTCATACCAGCAAACCGACGACATCGAAACTCTCATGTCAACAAGCCGGCGACATCGAAACCCTCTGGTCAACAAACCGGCTACATCAAAACCCATCTCTTCCCTAATCGAAACCCTCTTCCCTTATCGAAACCATTTTTGCTGAAAAATCTCATCCCTGGTGCGAAAATAAATCGAAACCCTCTCATCTCTTCCCTAATCGAAATCCTTTTTACCGAAAAATCTCATGCCTGGTGCGAAGAGCAAACAACTTATTCTATTGATAAATCAATCATAAAAAATCTCATCCCTGGTGAAAGGGAACCCTCTGTTCATTTATCTTCTTTATTTAGTAGTTTGGGGTTTTTGATATTGAAGAGCAAACAATTTCAGTAGCTTGGGATGGAATGAACAGTATTTTTTTTATGTTGAGAGATGCAAACCATGAGTATGATGAATTGAAGGGTAAAAATGTTATTTTGATCATTCAAACTTTTATTCAGATAAAAAAAGTAAACAACACAAATTTATCTGAACAGACAAATTTATCCAAACAGACAAATTTATCCATACAGGTAGACCTGACAAAAACTGACACGACACGCTAAACCTGACACGAACTCGACACAAAATAAACGGGTTTGGGTAATACATAAACGGGTTGACACGACACGACACGAAAATTAAACGGGTAAGGTCAGGGTCAAAAATTTCAACTCGAAAATGACCCGAATAACCCGTTTATATATACGTATATATATATATGTGTATATATTATAAGTTTTCTTTCTAATGCTTTGGATTTTTAATGTTTTATATTTGGTTAAAATATATAAGTTTGAACTAGAAAATTTGGATGTTTAAAGCTTTTATTTGAATTTTCGATTTGTACTTTTTTGTGAATTTTCAATTTTTAGTTTTATAAATGTTAAACCGGTTAGGCAGGTCGTGTTAGGCGGGTCGGGTTAGGGTTGAGATTTTATGACCCGTTTATTAAACGGGTCAGGTTAGGGTTAGGCATTCTCAACCCGTTTAACTTTGAACCCGACACGACACGACACGTTTGTCAGGTTTACATACAGGACTTAATGAAAATTTTGGTAAATAACCCCTAATTATCAGCCACTAACAGGGTCGTCCCTAGGGGAGGGTAGGTCAGGCGCATGTGTAACATCCCAAAAATAGGGATAACAAATTTCCGGAAAAACGGACATGAGATATATAAAAATTGCCATAGCAAGAGTCTCCCAAAAATGAGAATTAATAAAACCTATTTAATTACAGTTTGTAATTCAACGGAAATAGACAACAACCATCTAATCTAATTTCTACGATAGAAAAGAAATTACAAAAAGGGTGTCGTCTATAGACCTAAACAATCTTAACAAAAAGTGCGCCCAAAAGCCCTTCCCCAAGCTCTCACCAAAGTCCGCCTAGACCTTCTTAGGTGCGACGCCACTAGAACCTGGGATACACATCGATACCAAACAAGTGTTAGGCCAAAACGCCTAGTGAGTTTGTACAAACAATAATATGCCATCAAACATAAATATGTTTAACAATAATTATCAAAGGTATTCTCATATGTGGAGTCAATGGGGGAGACCCATAGCACCAATCAAGTTCCACCTAAAGAGTCGATACACCTTGATGCCAACTACCATGAGTGACATCCAAAAGGCCCGGCACACCCGAGGACTACAACCATGACATTACCTCGAATGGTGGAGGTCTAGGTGCATACCATCACGGTAGCACCCAAGACCATATCCTCCTAGTGTCTACTGACTTGGTTCGTCCAACAAAGTCATTTATAGGCCTCAATGTTACACCCTCAAATTTGGAAAGAGCGACTAATTAAAAACTTTCAATAATACCTTAAAGGATAATAAAATTTCTTACTACCAGTCCATAATTGAAATACATTTCTAGGTTGAACCATCAACAATTAATTAAAGTCTTACATAAAGACTAACTAAAGTCGAGTGTTACTATAACTCAATACCAATCGCTATCTCCATTATAAGTGCGAAAGACTTCAACAAGCTAATCACCTCTTCGAGCACACAACTAGCACTCATCTCTTCACAGTGTCGCTAGAACTAATCCCGGAATGGAACCTGATGCACATGCCGACAAATAAAAAGGTTAGGCTAACGCCTAGTGAGTTCAAGAGTTTTATATCATGGTTATAAAGGAAAACGTAAAATGTAAATATTGTATCTTACAATCATGATCGTTTAAATGATTTACTTTAAAATAAGAGCAACTCATTTATCAACAATATGCATTTTATAGACGAACGTCTCAACGTCAAAACATTCTTTCATGAAATAATGTAATCCAACACTTACTCGAAACGAGGATAATGGTAATGCTTGAATAATGAAATTTGAGTAAACTTTATAAAACAAACAACCAAAATATGAGTAAACTCAAGACTCCAAAATTATAGCATAAGGGAGATAACCCAAACTCAAAGCGTCACTGAAAACAAGGATAAAACTAAATATCTCAAAACAACACCTCTCGGTGACGGGGGAATCCTGAATTCCAAGGCTAGTGGCGGAACACAAAAGTAGGTCACATTCCAAGTTACTGAGCTCACCATACTAGGAATCACATGGCCACGAGCTCGCCGACTCGTACTAAGATGGGGGGGGGGGCACCCGAGGATTCCTAATCATGCTCATTCACTAGGATTTACATTTACGATCCATGGCTAGTAACCGGTCCTACATAACCGTACCAAAGGGCCTCCGAGGATCCAATGTCTCAACTAGCTACAAATGGGAAGTGACTATCCCATAAAAACAGGCTCATAAATTAACTCGCGGATGCAGGTCCGGTTATTGGACTCCAAGAGCCCTCACCGACAAGTCCTCAAAATCCCAAGACTAATTCTAACACCAACATATAAATAATAGCCCATTTTCTTTTTAAATAATAAAGACCGACTCATATGCCTATTGATCCACTGCATTACAGTCTAAAACAGTACATGACTCCAATTGAATGACTAATGCACTCAAAACATGTAATTCTCAAATGATGCGTATTAACCGCCATCATACTTAAAACTCCACAACGGGCTATTAAACCGGACAAACGTCCTCAAACTCATTTTATTTTCAAATATGCATTTCCAAGTTTAACTGTTGATAAGAATGAAAATCATAAAATGAGACTATATACTTTCTTTCGTGTACCTCACATAAATGTGCAAGTAGTACTTTATAAGACATCCCCTTTCATGAATGATGTCTAAACCCTACAAACACTTAAAAGTGTATTTTCGACCAAAGACCCATTTATGCAATAAGTCATCAAAAACTCATTTATTTATGACACATTTATCGAAATACCCAAAAATCCCAAGTGTGGGTGTTTTACAAAGTTTATAAGGTTAAATACTTCAAATAATCAAAGATCACCAAATAACCCAACATTTGATAATTTCATGTAAAACACATAAACACTTTAAAAGGGACATTTTGGCATGTACAACGTTTTTACAAATCAACTTGAACTCACCTTGCTAGATTTAGGCTAAATCTAGATTTTACCCCAAATCTAGATTTTACCCCAACTTGAGCTACTTTGAAGAACACTTGAATCCTCAAGCCAAAAACTTCTGAAAACCTAGATCCATACATTTCCAACCATGAATACCCATATTCAACCATAAAAGGTCATTCTCTAAACATTATACTTGAAGATCTCAATTTATACCAAAACCCTAATTTCCATAGTTGAAGAGAAGAGAAGATTACCTTTACCAAAGATTGAACCCATCAACAATATTCTTCTAGATCTCCAAAATAAACCTCAAAATTCAAATCTTCAATGTGGTGAAAAGAGTTGGATGAAACCCTAGAAACAATGGTGGAGGAGATGAAGATGAAAGGTTTATAGCTCAAGCTTCCAAAACTTTCTAGGTGAAGAAGGATCATTGATTTTAGGAGAAAGACACCCCAAAATGAGTTAGGGTTTGATTTTGGGGTTTGGGGGTCGGTCTGGGAGAGAAATGGGGGAAGGATTTGAGTTTATGGTGAAAAATGGGGTTTGAGGCCGAATTTTATCGTTTTGTGCACACAGCGGCTCCGCGCGGGTGGCCGCGCCCCTCCAGCCGCGCGGAGCACTGCCGCCCAAAATTCTCACCGAGCACTGTTTTAGTCATAACTTCTTCATTTTAGCTCCGATTTTGCTCCGAAAAGAACCGTTGGACTCGCAATTGAATACTTCATCTATATAGACTATAAAATCTAGGATTCAAGTCCAAAATCCTTTACCTTATTTTTCCCTAATATATCGGTTTCGGTATTAACTTGAAATGATACCTTTCGAAAATCGGGGTGTTACACTCAAGCACCAACATTTTCATTAAATAATCTTGATACCAAACTTGGCTATCACATTTAGATTTATTGATCAATCATTTCAGGCATAAAATCCATATATGTGCTTTATAATCAATTTCTTCTCTTTCACATGTTCATACCTCCATATAATGAATTATCAAATGATATAACACAAGTTCCATGATTCTTTATCCAAGAGAACACAATAAAATCACTACCATCACATGGACCCCAAATAGCTCATTAAATCAAGATTAGGTCAAAAACTTTCATATAATTAGAAATTCTCATAAAGTATAATATAAAAATCCATGTACAAAGAAAAAACAACAATAAATAGCATATTATAATGTGTATCTAGTTTTGACAAGGTTTAGGAACTCACAATCTAGGTTTTGGTTAAAATCTAGAAAATAACAAACCCTAGAAGTTGATAGTGGAAGACTTGTTGCAAGGAGTGGAGATCTAGAGAGGAACACTTCAATAAATGATCTTGGAGGTGGCTTGAGGATCAATAAATCTGTTCACCAACCCAAAACCCTAGAAATAAATGAGGAGGGAGTTGAGTTGCCCAAAAATCGCCCCCAAAGAAGCTCTCCTGTTTTTTTCCAAAATGAATCTTCCTAAATGATGCATCAGACACGATTTAATACAGTGGACCAGACCACACGGACGACATTGCCTAAAGGCATTGTCGCGGTCCACATACAAAACCCTCGTCTCTACCTGCGACACTGCCACCGCGACTATGACCAGTGTCATAGTCGCTGGTCACTGTCGCTCAGCCCCCACTGGCTGCTGGAATTTTTGAGTTTTTTTTACATTAAATGCCTCAAAAACAAGTAGGGGTTCTCGAGAGGTTATTCTAACTAATCATTAAGAACACTTAACATTAACGTTAGAGTATCGGGACCAGTCTTATTCGAGACTACTTAGAAAGGATTTTCCCGGTGTTACAGCATGCCCAGGGCCTAAGCCTCAAAGGAAATTGAGGCCCAAATTTTTTAGTATATACTATATATTATATATAATTAGTAGTTAAACAAATTGTAAATAAAAAAGACAAAAAAATTAGTATCTAATAGAATCCAAAAAGAATTTAACATTATATTAAGGGCCCAAACATGTATTAATTAATAACATTGGACAAGAAAATTTGTAAAAAGTTATTTACTCTTTCATTTTATAGTATTGCTTATTGGTTTTCTAAGTTTTTTTTATCTAGTACTAATATCAAAAAACTATTTTTACCTATAATCCTTGATATATACTCCATTACTCGTCTTCCATATACTCTTTTCATTATTCTATCTGCATGAATTTTGTTATTGTGTTAGAATATAGTAGATTTCTTGTTATTAACTAAGAAAACTACAATCTTTTGAAAACAATTACCAAACTACATGAGACAACCCAACATATATCTATATTTAGGAATTTTAAAGATACTTCTTTTTTCATACATTATTGGCTCCTTATTACCTAATACTAGGTGCATGAATCTAGACTACTCTCCTATCTCTAAAACAAGAATAAGATTTCAAACTATAATCAACATGGACTTTTGATTCTAAGATTGATGGTTCTTAAAAAATTTGTTTCAACCCTAAAAGTTTAAAATGATGATGAAAAACATTAACATCAGGTACAAGGTGCAATATCAACTGATTTATGTTGATTTACTTAAAGTGTTACTCCGAATGGTAAACATAATGACTTCAACTGATTTCAATGTACACGATGTTATGTAAAAATGATATGGTAGATAATTATTAATTTATAAATAATTATTGATTGATTTTGCCCTAGGCATACCGGAAAAAACGGTTTTATATGAATTGTTAGTATTTTTTGAATTCAATGTTATTTTTGATGATATAAACAATATAGTGAAAATAATTTCGTAGTTAACGAGGGCCCATTTTTACATCTCGCCCAGGGTCAATAAAATGTCAGAAATAGGACTGTCCACTAATATTTAATTATTTGGTTTAAGATTGTAACACAATCTTTTTTTTAAACATATGTTCAACCGTACCAAACCAAACAGAAATGTAATGGATTGAATTGGGTTATAAATTTAAAGAAGGATTTAATGGGTTGTGATTCCGATAGGTGGCCGATCGTGTTTCTTAAGAGGGTTGTATCTATGTTATTTGACCAAGATTTCTCCGAAACGGTTAGGGGGTGTTTGGTTCATGGATTTTAAAGGAATTGGAATGGATAAATCCTTTGACCAAATTTCAATTCATTTGTTTGGTTCACATATTGATCATGATGGAATCCTTAGAATTCCATTGAATTCCACAAATCAAGGAATTCATCATTCCTTAGCTAAAGTGAAAGAATTGGATTCTATCCAATTCTTACCAACCAAACGCGTGGTCAAATTCCATTCCAATTCATTCAAAGTCAAATTCCTTTAATGGATTCCAATTCCATCAAATTTCATTCTGCGAATCAAACGCTTGCTTAGGTGGCGTTTGGTTCCTAGAATGTTTTTGGATGAAATGGAATTTGTCAAAGAAATTTGACTTTGAAAGAATTGGAATGAAATGTTGTCAGATTTGACCACATGTTTGGTTGACATAATTGGAATGGAATCTGGTAAAGGAATTGAAATCTGTCTGTTTGGTTTACAGTATGTAGCTACAGAATTGGAATGAAATGTTAATAAATGACCAAAATACCCTTTTTGATAATTTTAAATTTTCCAAACAAAAAATTCTTTAATACAATAGCCATTAAAATACTTTATTTGTAACGGTGGTTCAGATTGGTGGTGGTCAGTGGTGGTTTAGAACGGTGGTTCAGATCGGCGGTGGTTTAGAGAAGGAACCGATGGAGACATGGTTTAATTAGATAGGTTTTATGTGATTAGATTATATTGGATTGGGGGCATATGTGATATTATGAAGAAAAAAAAAACCATTCCAGCAAAATACCTTGTAGTTGTCAATGAATGTTAAATTTACTCATTTGTGGAATTTGATGTAATTTAGAGGTTCTTTTCGTGAAAAAAAATGAACCAAACAAAGGAAAGGAATTTGGTCAATGGAATTCAACATTCCAAAACGGCACCTTAGTTTTCTGTTATATAGAGGTACTACAACTAGCAACCACTTTCCACTTTCTTATTAGTAAGATAGGTTGGATAGATGGGGGTGTCGGTGCAATCATCGCATGGAACAATTTCTCAAACCAAAATAATTTGTTTGGTTGTTCAAATTGTCTTAAGCCATCCGGGTTTTTTTTTCTTCTGAAAAGTAGCAAATTTATTAAAATATTTTTAAAATTCTGAGAATGGGACAAATAAGGGAAGGGTGGATGATGTTGATTATGGGCCCTTCCCTGAACCTACTCGTGATCAAGGCATGGAGCCTTGTTGGTCACACCACCTGCTGACGATGGTCTCTTTTAAAATCTTCATAGGTTATGATATCTTAAACATATAGATCAAAATATCTATATCTATACTATATTATAAAACACGTATAAAAAACTCTTAAATACAAATTATTAGACATAATGTACCATCATTTTATGCAAGATTTTAAAAATCTCTTAATTTACAAGTATCAAAGCACAAGATACATATTACTACTGCAGACTTCTAACATCCACCAATTTAGTATGTGCAAGACATTCATTTTATGCAGACCTTTCCATATATCACTATTAATTAATATATTATATTACTATAAATTTGTTTTAATTATATTATTAAATATGTAATTGGTTATTTTTTCTAGATATCATTAAAATATATAAGATAATCATTGAATTCTAACAAAATACTTAATTTTTTTATATAAAAAACGTTATATTATTAAGCTTAAATTAAACAAATTTATAAAAAAAAATATTATCACTTTCTTAAAAGCATCCAAAATCGTACTGTAAATCGACAAAAAAACAAAAAATAAAATGAAACATTAAAATCGTGATGTATCTCGCTGCATTGCGCGAGTACGCTTCTAGTTATATTATAAAACATTTATAAAAAATTCTTAAAGACAATTGTTAAAGCTTAATGTATCGCTATTTAATGCTAATTATTTAAAATCTCTTAAAAACAACCATTAAAGTTTTATGTACTACATTTAATGTTATTTATTTACTTTCATTCATTATCTCTAACCACTTTAACTCCCCTAAAATCACCCTCCACTTCAAATCCCCTAAAACCACTCCCTGCATAATTAAATACGGGATAAAAATCAAATTTTAAATATAAAAAATCTTTACAAGGCATGATGCATGAGTACAAATTTCTAAAGTTGTATGTTTGAATTCATAACTAATTGATAATCATAATTAAAACATGATAAACATCTCAGTTTAAATATAAAGAATTTAAAATACATAAGATAATTATTGAATTCTAACACAATATTAATTTTTTTTTTATATAAAAACATTATATTATTAAGCCTAAATTAAACAAATTTATTAAAAAAAATATCAAAAATCGTACTGTAAATTGACAAAAAACAAAAAATAAAAGGAAACATTAAAATCGTGATATACCTCGCTGCATTGCGCGAGTACGATTCTATTGTTATATAAAATTAGAATTATATCGAAGCACATTATATTTTCATATATTCTTGAGATATAAACTAGGTACCTAAATATTTGAAATATCACATTAGGGGTGTTTGCGGTCCGGTTTGGGCGGTTTAACCCCTCAGACCACAAACCAAACCGCAAATGGCGGTTTATTGATTTTTCAAACCGAGCGGTTTGACATCAAGTGTCCAGACCGGTCAAGTCGGACCGCGGTTTAGGCGGTTTGGTCGACCGGTTTAGGCGGTTTAGGCCTTTTAGTGGACTTTTAAGTTTAAACATAAAAACATATAAAACTTTGAATTTTAAAGGCTCGTTGAATTGAGTCCATTTGAAATAAAGAACAAAGTCCACAAAAGTTAACTAAATATCCGAAGACAAAACACTAAAAAAAAGGAATATGCAAAGTGCAAATAAAATCAACGGTTTCACTTCTTCATTTTCCCGTTATTTGCATTCCACAATTCATAAAGATTTCAATCTTTTAAAATACCATGGGCCTTTTTGTATATACTTGAACATTTGGGTTTTATATCATCTATTCTTTAAAATAAAGAAATATATAAAAAAATAAAAAAAAATATATTTATATATTTGGCGGTCGGTTTGGTCCAAACCGCCCAAAAAAACCTCCAAACCGCAGACCGGATCGGACCGCCCGGTTTGGCAATTTTCCAGACCAGACCGGACCGTCAGACCGCTCAAACCGCCAAAAACGGTCCGGTTTGATTTGGTTCGACCGGTTTGAGCGGTCCAACAGTTTTTTTGAACACCCCTATATCACATCTAAGATACCAAAATTAAATTTTAAAAGTACGTTATATTTCTTTCAATTTACCTGTGACCAAATTATAGTGGGGAACATATAATAAGTAAACCCCTCACGCTAAAATATATTTAAAAAAATATTACATTTTCATTTTACAGACCTCACCATTTGATGGAAGAAAGGAAATTTTATGTTGGATTCCCATATCGGTTACATTTAATCCATTTTTCTTTCATATATGTTGGAATTTCTCAACTCTAGTTTTGGAGATGTAATCCAAGGCTTCACATATCTCATATGGCGTCAGAGCTGAGGTATACCACATTTAGGGATTCAACACCTCCATTTGAGGGGGCTTATTAGAGTTTAATATCCTAGCCATTCATACGATTAAGATTGGATTTGACTGGTCAAAAGTTGCGGCTATTTCAAAAATAGAATGACACTTACGTAATTTTTACAAAATACACGGGTTGTGTTCATATATGAACTATATGTGAATCAATGTAATTCACATCTGAACTCTTTTAACTTATTCATATATGAACTAATTCACCGATTCACATATGAACTAATTAACTGATTCACATATGAACGTATAGTTCATATGTGAATCATATAGGTTCATATATGAACTCATACCGCGTATTTTACGAAACTACCCCTCTACCTTCTATAGACCATGCAAGGAATTATCCGGTGCTTCGCGGTCAAAGCCGCAAATATTGACCAGATGAATGACTAAGATTACATCTCTATTTCTCATACATTTATCATTTCTCAAATGAACTTCTCCCTATATATATATATATATATATATATATATATATATAGTGGCGGAGCCAGGAATTTTACTAAGGGGGTCCTCTAAATTCTAAAATAAAACAAATATAGGTATTTAGCAACGATCGAGAGTCGAGAAAGCAATCGAAGATTTGAAGTTGTTAGACTCTGCCGTATCATGTAGGGGTTTTCACGAGCCGAGTCAAGCCAAGTTGCAGGCTATTTGAGCTCAACTTGAAAAAATAGTACCATGCTCGAGCTCGATACCCGTTTATGGGCTCGAACTCGAGATCGATTAGCTCACTTATTGGCTCAACCTCAATAATTTTTAACTTTTGATTACATGATTTATGAACATACGAACATGTTTGACTCGAAAAAGTGTCTTCGCTCCACTCCACTCGAAAAATTTAATAGAGTTTTGGGACGATTTGAGTTAAACAATGGTGTTATAGAGCTCGACTCATGAAGTTAAACGAGTTTTAGTGTGTGTTCGAGATTGACTCGAGCGTGAAAATTATTAAGCTCGAGCTTGAAAATTATTAAGCTCGAGCTTGGGATGAACCGTAAACGAGCTCGAGCTCGAGTAGCTCGTTAAAAGCTCGACTCATTAACACCCCTATCATGTATACATGTTGGACGTGAGTGAGAAATCAAGAAAGGAATTGATAAAGAAAGAGCAGGCATGTGTCGTCGTATGGAGAAATAAATGAATAAGGGTTGGGCTTGAGAAGTGTGCCTCAAAGAATTTTAAAGGTATAAACTTTATTTATAAAAAAACAATTTTGAAAGTGAAGGGGGGCAAGTGAGGGCCCTTGGGCCTGTGCTGGCTCCGCCCTTTTATATATATATATATATATATATATATATATATATGGCCAGGTTTTCAAAGGAAAACCTCGAAAAAACGGAAAACTGAGGAACACACTGGTGACCCTTGATCTGGACGGTATACACTTGTGATTACATGTAAATTAAATTGGTTTTTTTGTTTTCTGCACCTGTGCATTTGCACTTGTTACAAATTACTTGTATGCACAAGTACATACCGTCCAGATGAAGGGCACCAAGGTGTTCCTCGGTTTTCCCTTGAACTTCCCCCCCTCTCTCTCTATATATATATTATAACCTCTTATATCTTGAGAGTTCTTTTGAAGAGTATTCGATCCACATTATAGTTACCAATATATATTGTTACAATCAACAGCAATGTGCTGGGGTATACACTTTGCAGAGTAACAATAACACCATTTTATCACATAACAATCGAAACGATATGCTCTAAATCATCTACCATCAGAATATGATCACCAAGCGGCAATATTGTCTTCCCAAATTCGTTAACGATGCTAAGATGCTTACACGGATCTACAACGATCCCGGTTTTAGCATCCGAATAAGAACCCGTATGCACACTTTCAAACTCAACCAGTTGTTTCATCGGTGCACCTTTAAACGATCCCGGAACTCTTGCAAACACCATCACAACTGCGCTGCCATCAAAGGGGCCATGGTTTTTCACACGGATTTCCATCTGAAATCTCAAAGAATCACAGTGTTCTTCAAGTTTATCGACATAAAGATAGTCGGAAGAACCTTCTTTTTGCTGTAATATGTTGCGTGATTTGGTTTTCATGGATCCAAAAACATGAAGTTTATTGGGTGCAGAAAGGATGTTGTAAGTGTAGTTTGTGTAACTTAGACCATGCCCAAATCCGTAAACGATGTTGCCGGTATAGAAACGATATGTTCGACCTGGATAACCACGAGAAACATCGGATCTCATGTTCATATCGTTCATTGGTACGCGCGTGAAGGATTCGGGGTACCAAATCATGGGCAGCTTTCCACCTGTGTCCAACTTTTTTTGGTTAGAATGAGTAAAGTTTACCATCAAGAAGCTGGTAGCTGATAAACCAGTCATGATAGATAAAAACTAGCTGATAAGGTAGATGACAATGTAAAATGACCTAAAACGATATGTTAGAAAAATTAATTGGAAAAATATAAGAGGCATAAATGGAAGAAAAAAAAACTATGGAACTTATTGAAACGTTACTTGAAGTATATTTTCGAAAAGCTAGCTTATGGCTAACCAAATGGGATTTTTTCAATAAGCTCAAAAAATAAGCTAGCTAATGATTACCAAACATGGTCTTAACAATGCGTAGTGTCCTTTGCATATTTACAACGATCACGGTTAGTTTGCAACAAAAAAACAGATGTGATGGTCGGAACGACCGTACGCCAAATGAGTCAAAACCGACAACTTTGCCGCTCTAAATAAACTTTTTGAAAACATAACGAAAGTTATTAACCAAACCAAACGAACCCAGTACACCCTGCTCGAAAGTGGGGTGTAGGAGGGGTAGGATGTACACAGACCTAACCTGAACCACTAGGATCGAGAGACTGTTTCCGTTAAAATCTCTGGCTTGTGCACGAAGCAAAGGTGTGTGCAGGCAGACAATAAGATAGGTAATATAACAGGTAATCAGGTAAAGGCGAAGGATGGTGTGAGAAGTTGAGTTAACGGTGAGAAGCATGAGAAGTGGATCTGAACCGTTGATCTATTTTAATCTCAAGCCCTCCCATGAATTGCGGCTTAGAAGGGAATTGATCTGATGCATCTCGGTGCATCTCATCCTAATGTGCGTCCATTTCTCATCCAACGGTTGATAACCACTTCTCACCGTTAACTCAACTGGTGAACCCAACCCATCAGGTAAAATAACGATAGAATGATGTGCAAACAGACAGAGTAATCAGGTAAGTTACTTGATATAAGTGGAAGCTACATACTTGGATTGTGATCTCCAAATATGATTTCCGCAAGCGCTCTGCCGCCGGCTTCTCCAGGGTAACCAACCCAGATAATGCTCGCAATTCGTGGGTCCCCTTGAGCGAACGATACGTCAAGGGGCCCACCACCTGTCAGAACTAAAACTACTGGTTTTTCACTTGTTGCTGCAATGGTGGTAATGAGGGCCATCTGATAACCAGGTAACAGAAGACTAAACCTGTCATGATCTTCGGTTTCTTGAGTCAAATCCAGACCGGCCACTATGATTACAAAGTCGGCTTCTTTGGAGATCGACACTGCTTCCATAAATCCTGCATTGGAAGTGCAAGGCACATCGAGACAACCAGATGCATGAGTTGTTCTCTTGACGTATCTTTTGAGGCCTTCGACTATGCTTGTTGGACTGCACGGAACTCCTACAAGTTTCAAAATAATCAAAATCCGTATCAGCGATTACAAGTACATAACATCCCTAAATGAGTATATTAACCAATCTATTGCTAATGCATCATAAGTATTCACATATGAATAGGTTAAGCTCATTACAAGCATTCATATATGAATAGGTTAAGCTCATTACAAGTATTCATATATGAATAGGTTAAGCTTATCATAAGTATTTTTTTTTGGGAAGGGTGTCCTAGGCTATGCCAAGACTAATCCCTTGGCAAATTATGACGGTAAGACATCAGCCCTGATTAAACCTCAGTGGTCACAATTGTTGTGTACGCCTGGATTCGAACCCTGGACAGATGGGATATTCCACCACATCCCCAGAGCCTTAACCAGTACGCCACAACCCTTGTGGTTTAAGTATTCACATATGAATAGATTAAGCTCCCCATAAAGACAAGAGCATCTATAACGGTAAAATCTCAATCGCGGCCTAAGAATCGTATTTCATCTGCTCCAAGACAAGATATACAACTATCATCGATATTTAGCATTTAATGTAATACGTGCGAAGTTAGAGAACTTCAAACCTATGTATCCTCCACCCAATGTGCTAGTAGCATTTGCCATCGGACCAATAACAACTAACGATGAAACAACGTTCTTTTGCAATGGTAGGAACCCGTTATCGTTCTTCAGAAGCACCATGCCTTGTCTCGCGGCTTCGAGGGCCAAATTCTTGTGATCTGAAGTGCATACATCTCGAGGACCCAATTTTCCAAACTTCCCTTTAATTGGGTCGCCATCAAATAGGCCAAGTCGAAGTTGAACCATAAATAAATTGAGAAGAGCTTTGTCTATGTCTTCTTCTTCCACCTTCCCCTTCTCGATTGCAGACTTGGTGTGTCTCAACATGTATGTTCCACAATTGATGTCCGTTCCTACACAACGGTTTCAATAGTCAATACTCAATATATAGGCTCTGTATGGCAAACTAGCTGTTGACAGATAAGCTAGTTGTTAGCCGATAAACTAGTCATGTTTGGTAAAAGCTAGCTGATGGCTGATAAGCTAGTTGTTAGCTGATAAACTAGTCATGTTTAGTAAAAACTGGTTGATAGGCTTAGATGACAATGTAAATCGAACTAAAGGGGCATGTTGAAAGTATAATTGGAAAAATATAAGGGCCATGATTAGAAAAAAGTGGAAGAAACCCCTTAATCTTATTGAAACGCTACTTGAAGTGGTTTTTCGAAAAGCTAGCTTATGTCTAATCGAACAGGTTTTTTTTTTCCTTTCTTTAGCACAAAAATAAACTAGCTTATGGTTGCAAAACAAGGAATTAATATTTCCAAGGAGAACATTAACAGAATGGGAATCAAAACGAAGATAATAACCGGCTTTAAGGGCAATGGCCACAGCATCCTCGGGGGTTTTCGTGTAATTTTGATACTCGTATATGGTGGCCACAGCATCACAATCAGAAGTAACATACCTACAAGCATTAAACCAAATTTCTGTTAATCTTTATAGTCAAATTCAATATATATATAGAGACACGGAGGTTGAAGGGAAAACCCAAAAAAATGAAAAACTGATAAACACCCCGGTAACCGTTCATCTAGATTCTGGACGGTATGCACATGTGCATACAAGTAATTGAAGCTGTTTTTTCTGGTTTTTATGCACGTGTGCATGTTACAAATTACATATACGCACGTATGCATAACATCCACATGAACAATTACCAAGGTGTTCCTCAGTTTTTCATTTGAATTGATGCAATATAATGAAGATCAAACCCATTGAAACCCCATTCAGTTCGAGCTTTTTGTAAAAGATCTTGATCAGCACAAGCGGGTATTCCGTTAACTGCGTTATATGAACACATTAAGCAACTCGCTTTTCCCTCTTCGATACAACTTCTAAATGGCGGATGATATGTGTCCTGCATATCCTGTTCAGTTACCTGAACATACACCCAACTTTCAACTTCATACCTTCTTCACAACTTCCTCAAATCCATTCAATTTTCCGCAAAATACATCAAAATACAATAAAGTTTATTTCGGTTCCTATTTAGGGGCCGTTTACCAAATTCTTACCGGGTAAGCGCTTACCGGCAATAAATTTACCTTCATTAACCTTATCGTGTAACATCATTGGCCATGAAAACGAATTGTTGGTAAGCATTTTAAACAATTAAACCCGGTAAGCGCTTACCGGGTAAGAGTCATTTCCCACACTTACCGAGTAAGGCTCTTGATCCTTTCCTTGTTTCTTATCGGGTAAGCTTCTTGGTCCTCGTCATGCTCAATCAATAAGGTAAATGATATTGGTAAGCGCTTACCCGGTAAGCAATTAATAAACGTCCCCTTAGTCTAACCAATATGTGGGTCTGATCCTAATTTCTCCAAAAATAGTACCCTAAATCATATCATGATTTTTAGAACTAAAATCAAGATCAAAATCATGTAAATTCGAACTACAATTATGCAGATGAGTTGGGTCGTGGAGAAGTTGAGTTAACATGAGAAGCGTGAGAAGTGATTATCAACCATTAGATGCAAATCAGAATAAGATGCACCGAGATAACATGCATCAAGATGCACCGGATCAATCCCCCGTATCAAGCGCAATTCATGGGTGGGTTTGAGATTATAAGTGATTAAGAGTTAAGATCCACTTCTCACGATAATTAACTGAACTTCTCACACGATCATCACCCTATTTGGTGATTAGTTAATTGCAAAAGGATTCTTACAATGGCATTGAAGTTATATCGAGTGTAAACCCCCCAATTCTCCAAATCATAAGCCGTAAAATGCTTACAACAAGCAGACACCATCAATTCACCACCACCACCGCCACTCAACACCCTCCTCTTCTTATCTCCAATTCCAATTCTACCCTTCCTCAACTCCTCCCCTTGAAACCCCCTCACATACTCAACCGCATACGCCCCCGCCACCATCGGATCCTCACCGGGGGCCTCCTGCCCCCGCCCCCACCTCGGATCCCTAAAAACATTAATAGTGGGAGCCCAAAAAGTCAACCCAGCTTGACCGCCGTTGTACATCGCCCTAGCCTCAACGGCAATCGCCGACGCAATGGAAAACCACAAGGTCCGGTTGAAAGCGGCGGTGGTGACGATCACTTGCGGGAAGGTTGTCGCCGCCGGGATGAGTCCGCCGGCAAAGGAGACGCCGGGGCCGTTGACGGCGATGCCGTGGAGAGATTCCGACCACCATTGGTAGGGAGGAATGCCAAGGCGGGGGATTCCGGTGTCGTTGTTGGAGAGGCGGTTGATTTTGTCGGAGAGGGTGAGGAGAGAGAGGAGGGAGTGGGCTCGGGTGGGGGTGGGGAGGGTGGTGTTGCAGAATGGGTAGGAGTTGTGGTGGGGTTGTTGACATGGGAAGTTGAGGGGTTCCGGTGAGAGTGGTTGGGAGTTTGGGGTGGTTAAGGTGATGATGATGAGGAGGAGGATGGTGGTGGCGGTGGACATCGGCGGAGGTGAGGCGGTGACGGTTGCGGTGGGATGACTAGGCATTGACTCTTACGTTGGTTGGACACAACTACCCTTTCACTCAAATTACTTCTCTCCCAATGATATTTTTAGAGTAAATTACGTTTTTAGTCCCTATGGTTTGTTAAAAATTATGGATTTCGTCCCTATGGTTTTGAAATTTCGGTTTTCATTTCTAAGGTTTACAATTCATTTCAATTTTCTTTCCTGAAGCCAAAACACTACTTTTAAGGATGAAAGACTAAAATAGAAGTGAATTGTAATTTGTAAACCATAGGGATAAAAAAAACAATAAAATTAAATCTTAAGGACAAAAAAGATAATGATTTATCAACTATAGGGATGAAAATCATAATTTCAAAACATAAGGACGAAAATAAAAACTTTTAACAAACCACATGGTTTGTTAAAAAAACCATGTGATTTTTTTTAACAAACCACAGGGTCGGCCCAGGTACTGGGCAGCATGGGCGACGACCCAGGGCAGCGCAGCCCAAGGGGCATCACAGGCCCAAGTAGATATTACCTTTAGTAGGCTCATTTCCTAAAAAAATCAATTTTTTTTACCCAGACTCTCTCAATCTCTCCCAAACCCTCGCTCTCAAATCAAATCAGGCAACTCTCTCAAACTCAAAACCCTCGCTCTCTCAAACCCTCTCTCTCAAATCAATCGACTCTCTCAATCGTCAACTCAAAACCCTCGCTCTCTCAAACCCTCGCTCTTAAATCCACGACGGTTCTGTTCTGATTTTTGGACGGAGCACCGACCAGGGTCGGCCCAGGTACTGGGCATCATGGGAGACGGCCCAGGGCAGCGCAGCCCAAGGGGCATCACAGGCCCAAGTAGATATTACCTTTAGTACGCTCATTTCCTAAAAAAAATCAAATTTTTTTACCCAGACTCTCTCAATCTCTCCCAAACCCTCGCTCTCAAATCAAATCAGGCAACTCTCTCAAACTCAAAACCCTCGCTTTCTCAAACCCTCTCTCTAAAATCAATCGACTCTCTCAATCGTCAACTCAAAACCCTCGCTCTCTCAAACCCTCGCTCTCAAATCCACGACGGTTCTGTTCTGATTTTTGGACGGAGCACCGACTCACCGAGCACGACAAGGATTTTGTAGGAGCACCTCAGATTCTGATTTTGCATTTTTCTTCCCAAGTCCTAGGTGTCATTAGTCGATGTCGATTACAGCCTCAACTTCACGATTACAGATTACAAACGATTGAAATCAGATTACAGATCTATCGATTCATGAATTTATCGATTACAAATCAAATCAGTGCTATGCAACGACCTATCCACTCTCCAACTCTGTTAATCGACACTCGACTCGAGTTGCTGCCTTGCTGGTTCTGTTAATCGACGCTCGACAGCTCGAGTAGTCGAGTTACTGGTTCTGTTAATCGACATTCGACGCCTGCAATGAGCGGTTGGTCGGCTGCCCTGCGCCCCTGCCCCTTCTGCCTTTCAATCATTCCAACTAATTTTGCTCCATCCAGGTGTTTTCTTTCTTGCTTTTAGTTTCTTATCTAGTATTTAACCATTTACTTGTCTATGTGTTAAATATTTGGTGATTTCCAATTGCATTTGCATATTTGGTCTTGAAATTGTTTGGACCCATAAGTTTGATGCAGTGATATTTCTAATCGGCTAATCTCCTAAATTTGTGTGTAATTTCATAATGTTTCTAATCGGCTAATCTCCTAAATTAGTGTATAATTTCATAATGCTAAATTAGTGATTTCCAATTGATTTTGCATATTTGGTCTTGAATGAACCTTGGTGATTTCCATTTGATTTTGCATATTTGGTCTTAGAATCTTGGTTATTTCATTATTTTAATATTTGGTGGTTGTTTGGTACATTCAGTGGTTAGTGGTTGCTTGTTTATTTGAACAATTTGGTTAAATATGTTTCCATTATCGCAATTTGAGCATCAAAAGTAAGTCTTTAGAAAATATTGACTATGATATATTAATTGAAGATTTTGCTTGAAGAAATACACAGACACCATTTTACGTGGTGTTATTTTTGTTTTGTTGTTTGAGTTTTGGTTTATGTCCTCCATTGTAATTTTTTTTTTCCAATAATAAATCGGCGCAGGGATGAGCCACCTGACTTGATTAGGTTCTAAACCCATTTAAAAGAATTGTATTCTTAGTTCATAGGATTAGGGGCATATTTTTTGCTTTCCGCCCAGGGCATCCAAAAACATTGGACTGACCCTGGTAGGAGTTGTGGTGGGGTTGTTGACATGGGAAGTTGAGGGGTTCCGGTGAGAGTGGTTGGGAGTTTGGGGTGGTTAAGGTGATGATGATGATGAGGAGGATGGTGGTGGCGGTGGACATCGGCGGAGGTGAGGCGGTGACGGTTGCGGTGGGATGACTAGGCATTGACTCTTACGTTGGTCCCTATGGTTTGTTAAAAATTATGGATTTCGTCCCTATGGTTTTGAAATTTCGGTTTTCATTCCTAAGGTTTACAATTCATTTCAATTTTCTTTCCTGAAGCCAAAACACTACTTTTAAGGATGAAAGACTAAAATAGAAGTGAATTGTAAACCATAGGGATAAAAAAAAAAATTAAATCTTAAGGACAAAAAAGATAATGATTTATCAACTATAGGGATGAAAATCATAATTTCAAAACATAAGGACGAAAATAAAAACTTTTAACAAACCACATGGACTAAAAATGTAATTTACTCTCTTTTTTTTAAAACCGGCTTCCTTATCCAAACGTTTTTTTAAAGATAGAATAAAATAAATCAAAAATTAATAAATTTTGGTTTAGTTTCTAACTAGTGCGTGACGAAAATATTTTGTTAAGAAAAACCTTACAACGTTAAGATGAAACATAATTCCTTAATTGAAAATTAATGTAATGTAATACACTGATTTATAAATCTTGTTTCACAAACAAATTTATTTAAATGGTTCTAAGATGGGTTGCAAAATGATAAAAATTATAATCAACAATCATACGGTGAGTAGTTAATAGAATAAGAAAAAGAGTGAAATTAAAAAAGAACAATTTTTATTCATTGTTTAACGACATGTAGAATCCATTAAACATGGAAAAATTGTACGATGTATGTGTCTAAGCAATTAAGTGAGCTATATCAAAAGGCGCATAGTAATAGACAATATAAAATGATTATCAATTGTTTTGGACATAGAACAATGAGTATTAAACAATGTTACCTTGATTAATCAAATGTGCGATGGAGACATACAAAATACTTCATCTTCGGATAAACGTTATTCGTTATGTATCTTTGGTCTTTCATATCTTTATGATAATTAGTTATGTAATGTGAAAATAAAATGTAGGATTGGGTTCTGGTGAGAAGTTGAGTTAACGGTGAAAAGCGTGAGAAGTGGCTATCAACCGTTGGATGAGAAATAGATATACATTAAGATGAGATGCATAAGTTGAGGAGACGATTGTGTAATTCACCAAATTCTTATTGATATTTCCAATGTTTTAAAACCCGGTTTTTTGGTTGACCCGGTGTGGTGACCGGGTCACGGTTCAAAACATTAAAAAACACATAAGCACAAGTTTTTCATAAATACATTAAAAAAATCAAATATTATTAAAAAAACCGGTTCAAGCACTGGGTCAACCACCGGTTCAACTTTTTTTTTTTTGATAAAACAGGTCGTTTCACTCCGAGCCATAAATTGCCATAAACCCGGTCGCAATTGACCCGCCCTCTTCCCCAGGTCCCGGTTGCTTCTTCTTCTGGATCTCAACGAAATGACTACTCGAACGTTGAACGTCTCTGATCTACCTTCTGGAATAGATGCTCATGAAGAAAAGAAAATGGGGAAGAAGAAGCAAAATAACAATTAAAGGTAAGCGTCTCTTGGAATGATAGACTTTCCAATTTCTCTCTTAACCCCCATTAAACCTCATTCATGAAATATTGAGATGAAAACTTGAGAGGAGGAGAAAAAAGATAAAGTAGTTTTCTGCTCTGAGAAGAGGCCACGCCACTCGACGTGGTTTCTTCTTTAATAGATATATAGATTTCTATTTATTATAAGAGTAAATTGTATTAAAATGTATCGAAGTTTAATTTAGTTCGTATTTAGTGTAACGAAGTTTTTTTTTCAATCAATGTAACAATTTTTTTTTTTTTGCTATTTTGTACATAATTGCCTATTAAACATGTATCAAGTATATGTGGCATTTCATTTTATTTTATATTCCACGACGATCAGGTACTTTTAACCTTGATTTATTCTTAATGATGTTGCCCTAAGCTTTTAGTCCTTACGTTCTGATGGGATCTAGGGGTGTTCATCCAAACCGTATAAACCGTTCACCCCACATTGCAAAGAGCGGTTTGAAACTTTTGTAGTGTGATTTGCATTTTTACGAAACCGTACTATATTTAAGTTATCAAATTGCGGTTCAAACCGCACCGTACCACATATTTTGTATATTTTTATGTTTTTAATTTTATATATAAAATATATAGGGTTGGGTTCATGTGAGACCAGTCTGTTTTTATGAGACCCGTGAGACCACAATTTTACACTTGAAACTTCACAGCAAAACAATGTGAAGGTAAAAAAAATCTGAACCTTCACAGTGTTTTGCTGTGAAGTTTCAAGTGTAAAAACATGATCTCACGAAAACAGACCGGTCTCATGTGATCCCAAGTCAACATATATATATATGACGATAATCAAATGAGAACCACAAAAAGGTTGAAACCCGCAAGAACCGATCTGAGCCGTAATTTGATTTTGATCCAATGGTTTTACTTGAAAATTGTTTCACCACATGAAAAGGGCATAATTGTCATTTTGGTAACAAAGATTCACCAAATGAAACACATACTAACAATTGGATCATTATAAAACTATTATTTTTTATAAGGTTAATAATAACAGTGTTTCATCTTTATGTTATTTCACCATATGAAACACATAGATTCACCGAACACACAAATTCACCTGATCAAACACACATATTCAACATATTCACATTGTGTTTCATAAGGTGAATCAAACATCATGTACCACCATGTTCCATCAAACACCATTATACACATATCCAGATCCAAACACAATCAATGTTTCATAAGGTGAATCGAGTAGGATGCATTATTTATATGTGTTTCATAAGGTGAATCAAACACAATATACCACCATGTTCCATCAAGCACCACTATACACAAAATCTAGACCCAAACACAACTGCATCTTAACATCATCAATAAAAACAAATTATACATAAATACAACTAAACCAAAAACAAATTTCATAAAAACTAAATCAAAGTAAAAAACAACTAGAAATTCTAACTCAAAATCGAAGAGCAATATAAGAAAATCCCAACTCAAACTCAAGAACGATAAAAACCCCAACTCACCATATTCTATTTCTTATTCTGGGTTTGAAGAACACCAAATCCATTTATGGGTTCAAATTCTTGGTTTGATTCAGAATTTGAAGAACCTCTTCATCCCATATCCGATTTATGGGTTCAATTTCTTGCTTCGATTTTGCGAAGAACAACTCAATTCCAGATCCCGTTATCTGGGTTCGATGTCGACGGTTTTTCAAGGGGGGAGCGGTGTGTGATTGAGATGGACGCAGGTGGGACGAGTGGTGTTGGGTGTCAGATTTGGAACTTCTTGGTTGCCGGTGAGAGGTGGCCGATGGGTATGGCCGTTCCATCCAATGATCTAGATCTGTGTTCTAATTTGATTTGGTGAACAATGTGACTCAACCCATTATACCCTTTCAATCTACTTTTAATTTGATTAAAATATCCTTATTTCATCATTTAATTACAAATATGCTTATTTTTTTAATGACTTTTGATTTAAACTAATCTATGGATTAGACTAGTCCTCAATGTTTTCAACTTTTTATTGGTCCTCACATGATTTAACCCCTATATATATATTAGTATTTATGTAATTTTGGACTTCATGTTTTGGCCTAAAGTCCCATCTTGATTAAACAATTGGCCAATTGGGAGTCGGAGCTTAAGGATCAAGATAAAATAAAAAGTTGGACATATCATAGCTCACACGTCTAATTTCGTTTGAAGTTTATTTTTTTTAATTCTTAAACTATTTTTAATTATGCAATATGTATTTGGAATCGGATGTATTGAAACTATTTATTTTTCGACTACGGTCACTTTATCATTAATTTTATAATGTATTTTTGAACTTATAATTTTTGGATTGTAGACATAAAGTGCGATAGGGACAAAACGCATAAACCGTACCGCACCGCAAAATCTTAGTCATCAAATGTTAATGGATGAACAGGTTACCAATCATAATATGTATAAAATAGGGAAACGAATAAAAGTTTGTTACATTGATTGAGAAAAATAAAACTTTGTTACATTAAATAAGAACTTAATCAAAGTTCATTGCATTTTGACCTTAATTTAATGGTAAACCGTGCACAAACATACTTTCATAAATTTTCTTATTATAATATTGTACTTATCATTTTTTTTATTACAACAATAAACTTTTAAATTTTTTTTTATTAATACATTGTAATTTAAAAAATCAACCCATATTGCAATGAATAATCTATTACTTGGTAAGACGGAGGTTCAAGGGAAACCCTCAAATAAATGAAAAACTAAAAAACATCTTATCAACCGTTAGATTAGATGATCTGATGGATATGATTAAACAGACGGTTACAACAATATTTTTTAAATTAAAAAAACCTCCACCCCCTATTTTTTTTTCGAAAAAATACGAAAAATGAACAAAATTCGAGCGAAATAAATTACACCAAATAAACGATCATATTTTTCTCGTTAATTTGACATCCATATTCATATACTTTTTTCATTTGTTTTTTCGTGGTTTTTCAGTTTTTCATTTATTTAGAGTTTTCTCTTAAACCTAACCCTATTTGGTAAAAGGTTTTCTCGTGTCATACCTAAATGATAAATGATGTAGAAGACACATAAGATTTACTTATATGGCATTAAAAAAGATAAAACTCTTTCAAAAAGAATTTTAAAAGAATTAAAGAGCATAGTGGAAGATTTGTGAACATATGATTTTTTTTTAATTACAACTTTAATAATAACATAGTTCGAATTTTATAAAGACAACCAAAGTTCATGACATGTCTAAATACATCACACTATAGCTTCTTCGTGCGCTTGTTGCATTCTGCCTTGAGTTTTCAATAGATATATTTTACTAGTCAACTTAAAGTTCTATGTTCGACTAGTTCATGAGTTCACGATTGACCAATTATACTTTCATTTATACGTGTAAATCAAACATTAACAAAAGTAGCATGGAAAAACTTGAATTAAGCATTTCAGAAACATGAATCCCGTAAATGGTTATGCTAACATCCTAAAAGTTTAGACAACAAAATAGGGAAATTCTGGAAAATGGGTAAAATAAGAACTTCCAATTTATGTCAACTAAAACCCATAAAAGTGGGATAGTTTGCACAATTTCCAAAGTAATAAATATTGAGGTATAAGACACAACAACCTACTTAATCTAGAAACAAATTTAACTAGATTAATATGGGTGTCGCTATATCTCCAAAAATCTCTCTCATAAACGCCCAAAAATATCTGGTTCCTCGTGTGCTCCTAACCTCACCAACCGGTAACTCATCCCGTCCTAGGTCCACCGCTAGTGAGGCCTGTGAACCAACAAACACCACAAGTGTTAGGCTAAAAGCCTAGTGAGATCTTATAAGATAAGTAGTTCACGAGTGTGAAAAAAATATTATAAATTAAATGTTACCGACTCCACTTGATTGTATAAATACCAATTTTCAACTTTGCAACGATGTTCCACCCCTGAACATAAACACACAAGAGATATCTCTTGAAATACGGGAAAAACCCATTTCCATCTAGGTGACGAGGACACGTGAGTGTAGTCATCCAAAATGTTATTGGGTTACACCTCCTGTCCCGGTTTTAGTTCCCATGCCATTAAGACATCACAACCTCAAAACGTCTCATGCCTTTATTTTCTACTCTGTCGAGTTACACCTCAAGGACTTACGGGACATTATTGCCTACCCAATCTAGACAAATTACACCTCAAGGACTTACATGTCCTTTATTGCCTAGTTGCTAGTGGCCCAAGGTGGTCAATCAATATGAACATATATCCATACGGTCTAAATCCTCGTGCACAAGGAGATAGACATCAAAATTCCACAACAAGAATATAAGCAAGTTTGGATAATAATACCAAAGCACATTACACTACCAAACCCATAAACATAAGATTTGTCATATAAAGTTCACAAGTTCATGCCATTGCACCTTCCATACTCATATCGAACCCAACATGTTTCAAATTCCAAGAAGCCATAAAAGAAGCTTGATAATGATAGGGTGTAACACCCCAAAAAAATTTATGGATTGGTGAAATGTATATTCTCTTGTTTAAGGTTTACTTGTGATTTGTGGATCAGTTATAAATTAATGACTCCTTGTGAACGAAGCTTGATTAAGCGAGGTAGTGGAATGCCAATTGCAGGTCTCGGTACAAAGCACACGAGAGTGCCAACGATTGTGACAAGGTATCACTCTCGTTGGTCACAATCGCCGGGGGAAGAGACCTCGCGGTACACTTTAGGCGATAGTGCCTTGGTCACTATCGCGGTGTCACAACAACGGGAAGTGTATCGAGAGTTAAGTGATTCGGGCGAGTATGCCCGCGATAGTGACAGATGCCACTATCGCCGACGTGGTTCTGGTGTATAAATAGGGGCAGTAGTGGGTTTTAACCCATTTATCTGATTTTGGGAAGTCTTCTAGGTCGTTTCTCTGCAGAAATTGGGTAAGTGTCTCTCCAATCATCTCCCCTCCTTAACACTCTTAGCTACCACATCTTTTGAACATTTATGATCTTTCCCTAGATATTTAAAAGCATTAAGTGGAAGAGTTCAAGTCTAGCTAACCTCAAGCTATCATCCTCTTCATTCTAGGGTTTAGTTTTCTTTTGAAAACTACCAAGGTGAGTTCATTCTCATTTTTACAAACCTTATACATGTTAAATGTGGATTTTAACTTTCTAAACATCTCCACTTTGATTTCTTTTGATTTGGATGGGTTTTCATCAAAACCTAATTTTGGAGATTTTAAGGTTTACTTGGATAAATATGGTTTCAAGGTTAAGTAACTTACATCTTGGGTTGTTTGTGGTTTATACACTTGTAAAATATGCTTACCTCTAATTTCAAGTTTAAGCCCTTTGGGCCAAAACTAGGGTTTTGGAAATATTGTTATATGTTGAACAAACACTTGTGGGATTTGAGTTATTACATGGAATTGTGGTTTAAAGAAGTATGTTGGGGTCCTTGGAACCACATGAAGACTTATATGAAGTCTTGATCATGCCATTGATGGCAATTTAATTGTTTTAGGGATATTGGTTGGTATTTGATTTATATGGAATTGACTATTTGGTTGCATTTAAGTGTCATGATTCCATAAACATTTGCATCATTACGTCCAATGATAGAACACTAGTTTTCCACATCGAGGCACGGTTAGGCATCAACTGTATGGTATAATCCCTATGTGCTAGTACATTTCATTGGATGAGGATGCTTCAACGTAAGAACCGAGAGTGGTTAAAGTTGACATTCCATGGGTGTACGCTTTAAGTGGCCAAGCTCGACATCCAATGCGTGTATTTTTATGTGATTTGGTTTTACTAACATGTCAAGTGGCTTACTTTTGTGTTCCATCACTTATGTTAGTAAGCGGGTCTCCCACGTCAACCCAAGAGGTATTTGTATAAAGTGAATTTCTACCATGCTTATCTATTTAAAGTCCGTACTTACTTCATCTAAACTTATTGTTTTTCTCAATATAAATGTATATTCTCACTAGGATTTAGCCTAACACTTTTCTTAAAATGACATGTATAACAGGTCATTCTAGCGGTGGGGCTTCCCGGGTTTGAGCGGAAAGCTTTGAAGGGAAATAGCATTTTTGGAAGTACACAGAGGCGTGCATTTTGGGGAGTACAAATAGTGTATTTTTGCAAAATGAGATAGCAACACCCGTCTATAATCTAAACTTCGTTGGGCCTAGATTAGTAGGTTGTTGAGTTTAAATCTCACATGGTATTTTGTAATGTAAACGCCATACAATTGTTTTCCCATATTTGGGTAAATTGTTATGATAGTTTTATTTTATTCCGTAATTTTTCAGGTTTAAATTAACTCCTATTTTTAGGGTGTTACAAGTTGGTATCAGAACATCAGTTTAAGTGAACTAGGTATGATTGTAAGATGACTAGACTTAAGTTTAGATCGGTTAAGTTATAAATTGTGAGTTTTGGGTAGAACTCCTAAGATAGGATGGTCTGGAGTCGACGGAATTGCACGGATTGAGAATTGTGACGGTTGTAACGAGAATTCTTATGTGTAGTATGCTCATAATTTCAATTAGCTAATGCTATTATGAATATATTGTTACGTAAGTATGCTTAGATTACTGTTGTTGTGATGATTGATGAATGTAAAAGTACGTTTCCTTTTGTTTAAAATTCTTATAGCCTATCTCTCACCTCCATTCTTGCATGTGTGTGGCAGACTGAAATGGTTACCACTCGGAATAGGTCGGATGGCCATGAGGCGATGACGTCACGGACGACCAACCAAGGGTGAAAGCGACAGAGTTGCCCCTACCTCTATAAAATGTTTTGAGCGAAGGGGTTGAGCAAATACCCCAACACAACATAGCCACATCGGAACCAATCATGGAAGAAGTGACTCCAGAGACAAGGATGATGGACCGAATGATGCAATCCATGAACGCGACAATGGCCCAACAACAAGAGTTGTTTCTGAAGTTACTTGAGGAAAGGGACACTAACAACCGTAGGCACAAAACGGTTGCAGTAAATGTGATTACAGTGGGATCCGAGGGTACTAGAAATGAGATTCCTACGGATGGGATAGCAACCATGGAAGCCAAGCAAATGACGAGAAATTTCTCCTTCAAACCTTTCTTGAGCTGCAGACCACCCGAGTTTAAGGGTAATAACGACCTAATAGTCTGCATGAATTGGATTCGAGAAATGGAACAAGCCTTCCGGACAAGTAAATGTGGAGAGGGCCATAAAGAGAAATTCGGCTTTCAAATGTTGCGAGGGGCGACCCTCACATGGTGGAATATCTACTCCATATCCCTACAAGCTTCTGTGTTAGCCAAGCTAGATTGGGAGAATTTCAAGAGGAAGATGCTAGAAGAATATTGCAATGAAAGGGCTATAGACTAGATCATCGATGAGTTCCGAAACTTGAAGAAAGGAAATTCGACAGTGAAAGAGTACACCAAACTATTCATGGACAAACTGGGATTGGTGGGACACTTGGTCCCTACGGAGAAAGAGAAGATCAAGGACTACATCAAAAGGTTACCGACTGAGATGATGAATATGGTACGAGTGTCGAGAGCCTCTATACTTCGGGAGGAAATTGAAGAGGCACAATTTGTGGAGGATTCCTATGGTCAAAGCAAAGTGGAAAGAAGTGGAGTGATCGAGAAGAAAAGATGGGAGGGAAATTCCGTACCCTCCAAAAGGTCGAGACCATGCAACAACAATCAGCAGGGAACCGGTTCTAGATGTGAGACCCCATGGTGTTCCAAATGCCAAAGCAAACACTTCGGCCAATGTAATCAGGGGCTCGGAAACTGCTTCAAGTGTTGCAAGTCTGGCCACAATTTCAAGGATTACGCGATTAGGGGAAAATATGTTTTGAATGCAAGGAGTCGGGCCATTTCAGAAGCGAATGCCCGATGTTGAAGACGGAAAGTAGCGGAGGAAAGAAGATGGATCATCCGAGAGCGACGAGAAGGGATTTCAGATGATAACTGAGGAGGCAAAGGCTTCGACAGATGTAGTGTCGGGTACGTTTCTCCTAAACTCCGTACCTACACGTATATTATTTGATTCTGGCGCGAGTTTTTCATTTGTGTCGATCTCTTTCTGTCAAAAGTTGTTCGTACCCACTAGTAGCTTAGATGATGCCTTAGTGGTAGAGCTAGCGGATGGTGATCAATTTGTGGTTCAGGATCTTCTTAGAGATTGAAAATTGGAAATCGAGGGAAAGAAATTTCCGGCTGATTTGATGCCGATCCTTAGTGGAGGGTTCGATGCTATCATAGGAATGGACTGGTTAGCGGATAACCAAGCCAAAATTCTTTGTGCAAATAATTTGATTCGAATCCCAATTTCGGATAGTGAGACGGTGACCGTGTACGGCGAAAGAAGGAAAGACAAGGTAGCGATTATCAGCATGGTGAAGGCACGTAAGTGTTTGTTGAAATGATGCTCATCCTTTCTGGCGTACTGATATGCGGAAACTTAATTGACGCATTACACCTTTTTTAGTTTCTTTTTCGTTTCGTTAATTTGTCAAAAGTCGTAAGATTGAGTCTTTTTTATGTATATTTTCGATTTTTACATTTATGGAGTTTTGGTAAATCAATGGCCAAATTCACTTGTCTTTTGATGCTAATTTGTGGCTAATCTTATAGTTTAGAGTGTTGAATTGAAAGTGTGTTTTGTGATGCTATAGGATTGAAATGAAGGAAGACTTGTGCTTTTGGAATGAAGACAAAACTTCAAAGATTTGGTGATTTACTTGAAATCTTCCAAGTAATTTTTGTTGCTAAAGTTGGGATGCTATGGACCTTTGGACAAAGATTTTTGGAAGATTTTATTTTCTCCTCCAAGGCTCTATAAATAGGAGGGTGTATTGCTTGTTTTAAAATCATCCAATGTCATCCAAACTCATATGACTACCTCACCACTTTACAATTCCCTTTATCCCATTTCTCTCCTATGATGTATTCAAGTATTGTTACTAAAAGTAATTCCTTTAATGTAGTCTTACCCTCTATTAGTCCCCCTTAGTTGTAACGGTAGAAGATCGGACGTGAAGACTATCCCGGAAATCATCAAAGAGTATTTTTGGAAGACCCTTGGTGAATATATCCGCATATTAGTATCATGAGGGTACGTGTAAAACTCAAACAAGGCCGCGTGCCACCTTTTCACGAACAAAGTGGATATCTAACTCAATGTGTTTTGTCCGTTGATGTTGAACTGGATTCCCGAACATAAAAATGGCACTCACATTATCACAATATACCAAAGTTGCTTTCGCAATTGGTACTCGAAGTTCCATCAACAAATTTCGTAGCCAACACGTCTCGGACACCGCGTTGGCTATACCCCGGTATTCGGCCTCGACATTTGATCGGGATACGGTTGCTTGTCTCTTTGACGACCAGGAGATTAAATTGTCTCCAAAAAACACACAGTAGCCGCAAGTGGATCTTCTAGTATCCGGACACCCCCCCAATCGGCATCCGTATAGGCGATGAGAGACTTACTTTGTGATGGGCATAATTGTAATCCGAAAGATAAAGTACCTTTGATGTATCGAAGAATGCGTCAAAGAGCTTGTAAATGTTCCTCCCGAGGATCGTGCATGAATAAGCACACTTGTTGGACTGCATAAGTTATCTCCGGTCGTGTAAATGTCAATTACTGAAGCGCGCCAATGAGACTCCGATATTGAGTGGCATCAAAAACTTGAGGACCCGAGTTGGCGCTAAGTTTGGAGTGGGTATCAATCGGTGTGCGAGCCGAATTGCAGGAGGACATATTGGCCCGTGCGAGAATCTCCCGAGCATACTTTTCTTGAGATAAGAAAAGACCATGTTTGTTTTTGGAGACAGAGATACCCAAAAAATAACGAAGTTCGCCCAAGTCCTTCATTGCAAATTCGGAGGCCAATTTTGATGTAATGGCCATGCGTAAAGAGGTCGACGATGTGGTCAAAATAATATCGTCAACGTATAAGAGCAAATAAGCGGTGTCGTTGCCTTTTTGTAAAATAAAAAGGCTTGTGTCCGACTTGCTTTGAGCAAATCCAACAGACGCAATAAATGACGCAAAACGTTGGTACCACGTCCTTGGTGCTTGCTTTAAACCGTAGAGGGATCGTTTGAGCCGACATACATGGTTGGGGTATTTGTCACTTTTAAACCCGGGCGGTTGATGAATAAAGACGGTTTCACGTAAATGACCATGTAGAAATGCGTTCTTGACATCTAATTGATGGAGATCCCAATTTTTAGATAAGGCGATGCTAAGAACGAGACGAATGGTGGCCGGATTAACGACCGGGCTAAAATTTTCCGTGCAATCTATGCCAACTTGTTGGGACTTGCCATTACACACCAAACGAGCTTTGTGTCTCTCAAGAGACCCATTAGCATGAAATTTATGAGTAAAAATCCACATGCAACGTATCACATTAACATCAATAGGCCTCAGAACAAGCTCCCAAGTGTCATTTTCAATTAACGCATTATACTCATCAAACATTGCTTTAGTCCAATTTGGGTCATGAAGAGAATCAATATGAGACTTGGGAAGAGGTGAGATACTCGGAGTGGCCAAACAAGCATATTTTGGGTTAGGCTTGTGAATCCCATGTTGACTTCGAGTAGTCATGCGATTTTGAACCGGAGGAGGAGAGGAGGGGGAAGAGGACGCATGAGGAGATGAAGAAGACGTTGGAGTTTGGGACTGGTTTGGAAGCGCAGTGGGCTGTTTTGATGACTGATTTTGGGGTTGTTCGGGAGTAGGCGTGAAGTTGGAGGGTTGGTGACATGTAGGAGGGACTGCCATAATGTTCAGAAACAGTTGAAACAGCGATGGTGGGGCTGTTTGTGTGTTGTTTATATTGTTTTGGTTAGGTGGGGAAGGGGCTGTCGGTTTTTGAGAGGCAAAGGGAAAAATTATTTCGTCAAAAATAACGTGGCGTGAGATAATGAAACGATTTTTGGTGAGATCGTAACACAAATAGCCACGATGGTGCGATGGATATCCAAGAAAAACACACGGAGAGGATTTTGGAAGAAGTTTGTGTTGAGGAGAAGAGGCATGCGGAAAACAAAGACAACCGAAAATTTTTAAATGTTCATAGGATGGGATCTTATGATAAAGACGGGTGGTCGGAGAGGAATAATTTATGACCTTGGAAGGGAGAATATTATGTAGATATGTAGCCATGTGAAGAGAATATGGCCAAAAAGATGTTGGAACATTGGCATGGAAGAGAAGAGTTCAGGAGATATTGTTTAGTGTACGAAATTTGCGTTCGGCCTTCCCATTTTGGGATGACGTATACGGACAAGAGAAACGTAAATGAATTTCGTTTTGTTGACACAATTGATGGAAAGAATGATTATTAAATTCTTTTCCATTGTCACATTGGAAAGATTTTATATCCCTACCAAATTGATTGGTGATATAATTACGCAAAAGAATAAAATAAGAGAGGGTTTGAGATTTATGTGTCATCGGAAATGTCCAAACATAATTAGTGAAATCATCAACAAACAAGAGATAGTATTTATGACCACTTGTACTCATAACTGGAGAAGTCCAAACATCACTATGAATTATATCAAAAGGTGCAATAGAATTTGACATAGAATTGAAAAACGGTAATTTGTCTTGTTTTCCAAGTTGGCAAGACTTACATACGCAAGAACTAGAACAACTCGAACAAGTAATTAACCTATCACTACGCAATTTATTTAAGATATTGTCGCCCGGATGACCAAGGAGTGCATCCCAAATAGTACTAGTAACGGAAAGAAATGTAGACTCGGTAGGAACTTTGGACTTGATGGAAATTGGAAGCGGGTACAAGTCGCCATCACTATTGCATCACATTAGATTGATCCCCGTCCGTAAATCCATCACGCAAAAACCATAAGGATCAAATTCTATGGAAACGGAGTTGTCTTTTGTAAAACGACGAACTGAAATAAGATTTTTTACGATGTTAGGAACGAGACAAACATTGTTTAGCGAAAAAGGTGGTGAAGGTGGGGAAAGTTTTGTTTGACCATAAGCTTTGATAGGAATGGAAGACCCGTTACCCACAATAATTTGATGAGGAGTGCGTAAATTAAAAAGATTTGAAAGCGTACCTTGGTTTGATGTCATGTGTGATGTTGCCCCGGTATCCATATACCACTGATCCTCCGGGGTATTAAGCGACATTGTATTTAAAGCAGCATCAATTTCAGTCGGAGCATATGAAGACGGAGCATGAGAATAGTAAGCTTGTTGGGGTCTTGAGCCCAAAATTCCCTTAGAGTTAGTCCTAGGAGAAGTTGGACCTCGAGGTGCCCAACCGGTCGTTGGGTAAGGGCATGGTGGCGGGGCCCACTGCCATTGTTGTGGCCACTGATACGGACCATGTTGCAGCCAGGAATACCCGTCGCGGTTAGAGCGACCACCCCGGCCTCGTTCGCCACATTGTTGTCGGCCACCGCGGCCTCGACTAGACCCACGATAGGAGCTGTTGGTGGCGGTGTTGTTGTCGGTCTTAGCAATGACGTCAAAAGTGGGTTGTTGTTGTGGCAGCATGGTGGAGGTAAGGAGGGCGGTGAGGCTAGAGGCATTTCTTCCACTTGTTTGTTTTTTCGAGCTTCTTCCAACGATAGCATGCTTCGGGCTTGATAGAAGGAAGGCAATGGATTTGTTTGTTGAATGATGGTGGCAACGCCATCATAAGCGGATGTGAGGCCTGCGACCAATTGGAGGACAAGTCTACTTTCAGACACCGGAGCACCTACATTCGTCAATTGATCATCGATCATTTTGAGGGCTTGACAATAAGCCGAGACAGATGAAAAATCTTCTTGGCGATTCTTCGAGAACTGTTGCTCAAGATAGACGGCTCGGGAGGATTTGTTGTCTCGAAAAATCTGTTGTAGACGGTTCCATGCAACTTGCGCGGTGGAATCTGGTTCGATGATGGTGTGGAGAAGGTCATTTGATATCGTGCCATATATCCATTGGAGGACAATGGCATCGAGACGAGACCAAAGAGAAGCCTCAACGGAAGTATCCTTAGGTGGGATGATATGGTCGATAACAAGATAAGCATGGGCATGGATTTTAAAAAGCTCGGACCACGACGTATATTGATCCTTCTCGATTTCCAAGACAATAGGGATTAGAGATTTGATATTTAAGACTGTTAAAGCAGGATGATAGGGAGGATGTCGGATCTCGGTGGTGGTGGTGTCGGTTACGCTTGATTCCGAGGTTGCCGACGACATGATGATTGTGAGTTAGAGAGACAGACAGAAAAAAATGATATGTAGAAGGGAGAGAGGCTCTGATACCATAAAAGTAATTCCTTTAATGTAGTCTTACCCTCTATTAGTTACTTCATCTTTGTGAAAAGATGAAGTTTCTCCCAAGAGCTTTTGATTCCTCTTTACAATTAATGCAACAATCTTCTAGTAATTTTTCTTGTCATCTAAATCTTATGCATTTTTAGTTTACGCTTTTATGTTATCGTAAATCTTTATTTTTAGTCGCATCTTTATTAACTCCGTCTAGCGTAAATTTGTTATCGTAAAATTTCGTTCACGTTCTAAATTTTAGCCTTCTTTATTTATTTTACTTTATCGTACTTCGCTTTCGTAACTTAGATTTTTTACGTTTTTGTTGACTTTCGTATCGTAAGACAAGTTTAATTCTCGTAAACTTTTATTTCGTCGTTATTTAAATATTTGATACATGTCTTTCGTTTTTCTTAAAAATAAAAAATGAAAGGAAACCGAACAATGATAGGCTGACAACCTTAGCTCGGGTGTGGGGTGAAATTAAGATAAAAAGCCTATTTTGATGGTAGGAATTTGTTGACTAATAATAAATCGTTCCAACCATTCGTTCAAGGTTATATTGTTAAAATGTTAAAGTTTGATGAACTCAGAGATGAGCCATCTTGAACACATCAACTTGAACGATACGGACGTAGACTCGAGAGGGTTACTTAGAACTAAGGAAACTTGTTTCATTCCATACAACTTACAAAAGGGATAGATTGTGCCATTGCCAAGACTACTTTATTTTGGAAACATTAAAGTTAGTCCATGGATGTGTGCCTTTCTCAACCTCGAAAGAGTGCCTTATACAAGTTGATGGTTAGATAAGAAGAATTGTTTGTCACGAATTTCTATCCGATTTATTCGTTTTAAAATCTTAACGAATCCCTACACCATTGCTTCCTTTTTAATTAATTGTTATCGCAATAGTTTGTGATCAACCCAACCAACAATATTTCTTCAAAATCGCCATCTGAAATCATTTCTTTTTCTGGACTTTGATTTAAACCTTTTACTCCTTTTTCCCTGTGGATCGATACTCGGTATTTTACCGTTTTATTACTTGTAAAAGACGACAATGGATTGAGAAATGTATACTTGCGTTACTCTCCATTTGTGTAAAGTATGAGAGGTTTATTCTATATAAATCTTGCAACACGTACGTCATAGATGCCAAGCTCGAGAAGAAAAGGCTTGAAGATGTGAATGTGGTGAACGAATTCCTCGATGTATTCCCGGACGACTTGCCCGGATTACCTCCCGGTCGCCAAGTAGAGTTCAAGATATATTTAGCACCCGGAGCGGCTCCGATAGCTAGAGGGTGCCGTTCGAGATGAAAAAGATGATATGACAACTACAAGACCTTCTTGAGAAGGGATTCATGAGACCGAACTTATCGCCTTGGGAGCACCGGTCTTATTCGTGAAGAAGAAAGATGGCACAATGAGGATGTGTATAGATTAGAGAGAGTTGAATTAGGTAACCGTGAAGAATAAGTATCCACCCCCTAGGATCGACGACTTGTTTGACTAACTTCAAGGAGCGGGATGTTTATCGAAGATCGATCTACGATCGGGTTACCACCAAGTGAAAGTAAAGGAGGACGACATTCCTAAGACGACCTTTAGGACACGTTACGGACATTACGAATTTTTGGTAATGCCTTTCGGTCTAACAAACGCACCGACGGTATTTATGGATTTGATGAACCGACTGTGTTGACCATTCTTGGATAAATCGGTTATTGTATTCATTGATGATATTCTGGTGTATTCCAAGGATGAATCCGAGCATGAGCAACATCTTTGAGAGGTTTTGAGAAAAGAGAAATTATATGCCAAATTCTCCAAGTGTGAATTCTGGTTGCAAGAAGTGCAATTATTGGAGCACGTAGTCTCCAAAGACGGTGTGAAAGTGGATCCCGCCAAGATAGAAGTCATGATGAATTGGGAACCTCCTAAGAGTCCATCCAAGATCCGAAGCTTTTTGGGGTTAGCGGGTTATTATCGAAGATTTATCCAAGATTGCTTCTTCGTTGACAACTTTGACTAGGAAGAACGTGAAGTTTGTGTGAACCAAAACTCAAAAAAAAGGCCTTTCGGATGTTGCAAAAGAAACTGTGTGAAGCCCCGATCTTATCCTTACCTGAGGGATCGAAAGATTTTGTGGTTTACAGTGATGTATCCAAGATGGGTTTAGGTGCATTTTGATGCAACGAGGAAAAGTGATTGCCTACACGTCAAGACAACTCAAAGTGCACGAAAAGAACTACCCCACTCATGATTTGAAACTAGCGGCGATGATGTTCGCATTGAAGTTATAGCGACACTACCTCTACGGCACAAAGTGTACCTTATATACGGACCACAAGAGTTTGAAGTATGTTTTTGATCAAAATGAGTTGAACATGAGACAAAGGCGGTGGTTGGAACTACTCAAGGATTACGATTGTGAGTTTCTCTACCATTCGGGCAAAGCAAACGTGGTAGCCGATGCCTTAAGTTGGAAGGATTATAGTGGGAGCCTTCGGGCCAAACTCTCGAGAATTGAATTGGTGTCAAGCCTATTGGAACGAATCAAAGCGGCACAAAGTGAAGCCTTAAAGGAAGAGAACCTTAATGAAGAAGTGATGACCAAGCAATGACTACTCTTGACAGATGATAGCCGCGGGATTAAATGCTTTAATAGGCGTGTGTGGATGCCAAAGATTGGAGGGAATCGATAGCTACTTATGGAGGACGCTCACAAATCTATGTACTCCCATGGAGTACCAAGATGTATAGAGACTTGAAGTTACACTATTGGTGGTCGGTTATGAAGTTAGACGTGGCACACTATGTTGAGAGATGTATAACTAGTTCTCAAGTGAAAGCCGAGCATCAACGACCTTACGGGAGCCTACAATCTTTGGAGATACCCGAGTGGAAGTGGGACAAGATCACCATGGACTTCATGACCTTAGCGATGCGGGAATATCGACATGGTATACCCTTGTCTATAGTTTCCGATCGTGATAGTCGTTTCACTTCGAGATTTTAGGGTGCTTTGCATCAAGAGTTAGGTACGTGGGTGAATCTGAGTACGACATACCACCCACAGACGGACGGACAAAGTGAAAGGGCGATTTAAACCTTGGAAGACATGCTAAGATCATGCGTGATAGATTTTGGTGGAAGTTAGGATACCCATATACCCTTGGTAGAATTTGCATACAACAACAGTTATCACTCTAGCCTTGGAGCAGCACCGTTTGAATCCTTGTATGGAAGAAAGTGTAGAACCCCTGTATGTTGGTTAGAAGCGGGAGAAAAGCAATTTTCCGGGCCGGAGATTATGCAAGAAATGGATGACAAAGTCAAATCCATACGGGAACGTTTGAAGGCGGTGCAAGATCGACAAAAAAGTTATGTCGACAAGAAGAGGTGACTGGTAGAATTTCAAGTGGGGGACTGTGTGATGTTGAAGGTGTCCCCATGGAAGGGTTTGATACGGTTTAGAAAGCGTAGAAAGTTGAGCCCCCATTTTCTTGGACCATTCACTATTATTGAGCGCATTGGAATGCAAGCCTACAAATTGGATTTGCCTCCAGAAATGGACGAAATCCACCCTACGTTCCATGTGTGTTATTTACGAAAGTGTTTGGCGAAGGAATAAAGTGCCATACCATTATCGGATATTCGAGTGGACGACAACCGTTGCATTGAAGAACCGGAAGCCATCTTAGAGAGGGAAACCAAGAGACTCCGGCACAAGGAAGTCACCATGGTGAAACTTCAATGGAAGCATCATCGTGGCGCCAACGTGACTTGGGAGGCCGAGGAGGATATGAAACGGAGATATCCCCACCTATTCACTTAGATAGGATTTCGGGACGAAATCATTCCCAAGTTGGGGAGGATTGTAACACCCCAAAATTTACAGATTGGTGAAATGTATATTCTCTTGTTTAAGGTTTACTTGTGATTTATGGATCAGTTATAAATTAATGACTTCTTGTGAACGAAGCTTGCTTAAGCGGGGTAGTGGAATGCCAATTCCAGGTCTCGGTACAAGGCATGCGAGAGTGCCAACGATTGTGACAAAGTGTCACTCTCGCTGGGCATAATCACCAGGGGAAGAGACCTCGCGGTACATTTTAGGCGATAGTGCCTTGGTCACTATCGCGGTGTCACAACCGTGGGAAGTGTACTAAGAGTTGAGTGATTCGGTCGAGTATGCCTGTGATAGTGACAGATGTCACTATCACTTGTCACTATTGCCAACGTGGTTCTGGGTGTATAAATAGGGGCAGTAGCGGGTTTTAACCCATTTATCTGATTTTGGGAAGGCTTCTAGGTCGTTTCTTTGCAAAAATTGGGTAAGTGTCTCTCCCAATCATCTCCTCTCATTAACACTCTTAGCTACCACATCTTTTGAACATCTATGATCTTTCCCTAGATATTTAAAAGCATTAAGTGGAAGAGTTCAAGTCCAGCTAACCTCAAGCTATCATCCTCTTCATTCTAGGGTTTAGTTTTCTTTTGAAAACTACCAAGGTGAGTTCATTCTCATTTTTACAAACCTTATACATGTTAAATGTAGATTTTAACCTTCTAAACATCTCCACTTTGATTTCTTTTGATTTGGATGAGTTTTCATCAAACCCAAATTTTGGAGATTTTAAGGTTTACTTGGATAAATATGGTTTCAAGGCTAAGTAACTTCCATCTTGGGCCAAAACTAGGGTTACTTACTTGGATAAATATGGTTTTCAAGGCTAAGTAACTTACTTGGATAAATATGGTTTCAAGTTTAAGCCCTTTGGGCCAAAACTAGGGTTTTGGAAATATTGTTATATGTTGAACAAACACTTGTGGGATTTGAGTTATTACATGGAATTGTGGTTTAAAGAAGTATATTGGGGTCCTTGGAACCACATGAAGACGTATATGAAGTCTTGATCATTCCATTGATGGCAATTTAATTGTTTTAGGGATATTGGTTAGTATTTGATTTATATGGAATTGACTATTTGGTTGCATTTAAGTGTCAGGATTCCATAAACATTTGCATCATTACATCCGATAATAGAACACTAGTTTTCCACATCGAGGCACGGTTAGGCATCAACTGTATGGTATAATCCCTATGTGCTAGTACATTTCATTGCATGAGGATGCTTCAACATAAGAACCGAGAGTGGTTGAAGTTGACATTTCATGGGTGTACGCTTTAAGTGGCCAAGCTCGACATCCAATGCGTGTATTTTTTATGTGATTTGGTTTTACTAACATGTCAAGTGGCTTACTTTTGTGTTCCATCACTTATGTTAGTAAGCGGGTCTCCCACGTCAACCCAAGAGGTATTTGTATAAAGTGAATTTCTACCATGCTTATCTATTTAAAGTCCGTACTTACTTCATCTAAACTTATTGTTTTTCTCAATATAAATGTATATTCTCACTAAGATTTAACCTAACACTTTTCTTAAAATGACATGTATAACATGTCATTCTAGCGGTGGGGCTTCTCGGGTTTGAGCGGAGAGCTTTGAAGGGAAATAACATTTTTGGAAGTACTTAGAGGCGTGCATTTTGGGGAGTAGAAGTAGTGTATTTTTGCAAAGTGAGATAGCCACACCCGTCTATAATCTAAACTTCGTTGGGCATAGATTAGTAGGTTGTTGAGTTTTAATCTCACATGGTATTTTGTAATGTAAACGCCATACAATTGTTTTCCCCTTTTTGGGTGAATTGTTATGATAGTTTTATTTTATTCTGCAATTTTTCATATTTAAATTAACTCCTATTTTAGGGTGTTACATAAGGTATATCCATCAATATGGTTCCCTTGGGTTTAACATCTTATTTTATAAAATGAAGCATGACAAGAGTTCCTCATTTTAATATTTCCAACCTTCACTATTTTGAGTAATACACTTATGCAAGGCTATTGAATGCAAATAACAAAGAGTAAAACCCTCATTCAACCATAAATCATAAAACCCTAGATTTAGGTCAAAATCCCATATAACTATAAGATTGGTGTTTAAAACAAATAATAACATTTAATGTAGTTTTGTATGTTAAGAAACTCACCAACAAGGTTTGTAAGTGAAAACCCTAGAGATGTTGGAAACTCTAGGAATGGAGGTGATTGATGAAGCTTGAAACACTTGAAAGTTATCAAGATCCTTGGAGTTTTCCTCTTTTTAAACCTAGAAGAAGTGCATTTAATGATCTTGAGTCTTGCTTGCCATAAATGAGGGGAGAGGGAGGTGAGTTGAGGAAAAATCGCCCTATGAGTAGAGAGAAACCGATCTTAAAATCTGATTTGTGGAAAGAATACTAAAATGGTTTTTTTTATTGAGTTTTATACGGCCCGGGGGTCGCGGGTGACCTTGCCCTGTGACAATGATAAGGGCAAGGTCGCAGGGAATAATCGCCCGACTTATACCGAGCCCTGTCACTCCCATACGACTGTGCCCCAACGTCTATGACATGGGCACTATCGCCGGTCATAGTTGCGGGATATGTACCGTGGGTTCGGGGTTCAGTGGGACAATGACAATGCGACTATGCCCCCTGGCATAGTCACCGACACACTCGCTCACCCAGTCCAGTCCTATCCAAAAGCGTTGTTCTGACCCTAGTTCACCCCAAACGTTAAGATCCAACAGAAAACGACATTTAAGGCTATAAAAAAGATCAAACGCCCACCCACACATCTAAATATGCACAAATAACATTTATGTTCATGTTCTAAGGTTTTGGGGGTTAACATACACATAAACGATTCTTGGCCTAACACGCGGCCCAAAAAGGTTACACACTCAAAATTTTGGGTGTTACATAAGCTAAACTTGCACAAAAGTAACATGAAGATAAACAGTTGAGATCTCATATGTTAACCAAGATGTTGGGGTCGTACTTGTTAACTAACTAAAATTATACAACGTGACACATTTTGTAACACCCATTTTTGCGGTTAATTATTTAGGGGTGTAGATTTGTTTTAGCAAGTCATTTAGTGTCTAGCCATTATGTAATATTTGTGGCAATTTAAATCAAGGGTCGTGGTTGAGTTGAGATGAAAAAAAGTTGTGTCAAGAGTCATCCGGGAGGATTAAGGTACCTCCCATGCAAGTTTGATCGCTCGAGAAGTCGTAAAACATCTTAAAAACACAAAGTAGAGTTTCAAGTTAGTTGCCAAGCGACTTAAGTCGCTTCACAAGTTGCTTGAGACTCTGGAAAGTTGATTTTTGTGTTCAAGTGACTTTCCAAGCAACTTAAGTCGCTTCCAAGTCGCCAGAAGCCTATGGAAGCTTAAAAATCTGATTTTCAGGGTTTTTTTATTCATTTGGCCATAACTTCTTCCTTTCTTCTCCGATTTGGGCAATTCTTGATGCTATGATTTCGTTTTTTGAAGCTCTTTAAGAAGAGAACAAATATGATTAAATTTTCCTTGAATATTTGGGGTTCCTAGAGGTTGAAAGGTAAGCTTCTAATCCACCATATCTTAACCTATGGTTTGGCGATTTTGCTCCCTCAACCTTCTTCTCCACTTTGTGCTATTTTGATAGGGTTTACGGAGTTCAATGGAGTGTTATCGAGTGCTTAGAAACTTAGATCTAAAGTTTCAACTTGAGGATCCAAGTCTTCACCAAAGAAATCTCAAGATTTGGGGTAAAAACATAGATTTAACATAAATCTAGCAAGGTAAGCTCTAGTTGATTTGAAAAACTATATACCTGTCAAAATATCTCTATTTTGAGTTTTGAACACACTTCCATGAGTTATTTTGATGAGTTTTTATGAATATTTTGATTGTAGGCATATTTTGGTTATGAAATCTTTGGAAAATGTTTGCAATGTTTTATTGGGTGTTTTGAGACACCAAGTGATATTTATTTCATAAAATGAGATTTATTGGATATTTGAATTATTTGAGACAAAATATTGTTTTAACTCCTGAAAAATGTAGTTTGAGTTATGAATGATTTCATTTAGCTTTGTTGAACAAGTCAAAGTATTTATTTACTTTGTTTTGGATCAAGTATTGTTTTGGGACTCTACCCAACTTGTGAACTTTGATGGTGGCACTTGAGCCTTTTGCTTATAAATGTGTAGATCTTTGATAAACGCCTTTCTTTGGCTTTATGAGGATTTGGAAAATACAGACCATACGGTTTTGGGCCTTTTCGCCATTATGCTTCGATGAAGTGTCGGTTATGGACCTATTCATGTTATAGGTGTCATGTATTTGTTAAATGTTGGAAAAAATGCCTTTTCGACTTATGTGGTTTACAAAGCCTTTATTTAAACATTCAAGTGTTTTAGGAGGTATTTTGGCTTGATTTTAACTCAAATAAGATTTGGGAACATTTGTCTGGTTTTATTAGCTCAATGTGGAGCTTTAGACATATAATGCATTTATTGCATATTTGTTGGAAATTACATGATTTGGGTGCATTGGTCATTCAATTGGGGTCATGTAATATTAGACTGTAATGCATTAGATCCATATCCATAGGAGTCTGTCTTGTTGTTAAGCATGGGGTTTTGATGTCCACACTTAAGTCTAATGAGCGGTCTCTAAGTCATGAGTAGTGAGCTTGTGGTGGTACCCTATTAGGTCGTATACAGAGGTATTAGCCTGGGATGCTACTTGGTTGAGTCGTATATGGGGCTAGGTCTTGTGGGGATGCTCATTGAAGCCGTATATGGAGATCGATGACTTTTGTGGTGAGACTCATCTAGAGGTCGAGTAGACACTAAGGTCATTTTGGGAATCTTGTGGTGGTGCTCAATTAAGCCGTATACGGGGATCCATGGCCCGAGGTGAAACTCGAGAACATCGATAAATGTCTTAATTTTGTGTTCCTACCACATTCAATGGAATCAGATCTCCCCCGTCACTGAATGGTGTTGTTTTCAGGTATTTCATTATCCATGCTTTCAGTGTCTTGAATATATAGATATATCGATATAATTTGGTGTTTTGGAGTTCGTGCTTTGCACACGTTTTGGGTGAGTTTGGATATTGGTTATTTATATAAAAAATATTTAAATTGGAAATAACGAACTTCATATAGATGTTCCTTTTTTATGATTTGAGTTAAAATAATGGACCGTTGTTTTAAGAAAAAAATGTTCGTTTTAACTGTTTTATGTTTTATAGGATGAAAATGTTTTAATTCACTAGGCGTTAAGCCTAACACTTTTTCTTATTGACATGTGTATCAGGTCTTAGTGGGATTTTGAGTGGCATATGGTGCTTTGTAGGGGTCTTGATAGGATGGCTTAGATGTGTCATTTGGTTTTGAAGATAGCAGATTTGAAGGTTTTAGTAACACTCGACTGGTTCTAATTTCGTTTAGGAATTAGAAATATTTTGTTGTTAAGTTGGTTTTAGTTTAAAGGATTTTTCCTTTAAACTAAAACCATCTTAACAACAAAATATTTCAAATTTACAAAAGAAGGAAGACAAGACACGTATCAAAATTCTAAACAAAAAGTATAACAAATATTTTTATTTTTTATGGAGAGAGATGAGAGAAAGTAGAGAGAGGGTGCGAGAGAGCGTGGGGGGAGGGTGAACGAGAGAATGAGGTCAGGGCTCAAAGCATGGTAGTGCAGGTACAACGACAGTGCTCCGAATCAGTATGCGAACAGAATCAGTCATCCGAAAGAAGTATATTCTTGTTCTTTAACTTTCCGGCGAATTGGGAGGTGTCACACCTATGGAGAATGTTCAAAAAATATGGAGCAATTACGGATCTGTATATGGCCAGGAAGAAATTGAGGAATGGAAAAGATTTTGGGTTTGTAAGATTCAAAAGAACAGGAGACATTAGCCAGTTGGAGAGTAAATTGAAAAGCATATGGATTGGGACCTTCAAGTTGTGAGTCTTCAGAGCGGATGAGGGGAGGAGGAAGGGTAGAATGGAAGGTCAAGGGGAGAAGAGAAAGGAAGAACATAAGGGTTGGTCGGGAAGGAGAGTAGGAGACCGGGAACCAAACAAGTCCTACCTGGATGCGGTAAAAAGCGGAAACAAGAGAGAGGAGCCTCCGATGGTATGGGCAAATCGAATGTTGGGGCGAGGGAAGACCATCTTTTTTATCAAGCAACAGTCCAAGGGGAATGGAGAAGCGACATAGAGGCTGTAAAAAAGATGTGTGTGGACATATGGACAGGAAGTAAAGTGAAGCACCTTGGAGGAAGGTAGATTTTGATTAAGCTTGGTAAAGACGAAAAAGTTAAAAAGATAGTGAACGATAAAGTCCACGATATTCATTTTTGGGCAAAGGACCTTAGAAGATGGTCCGAAGGATATCGGGCGGCAGAAAGAATGGTATGGTTGAAGATATCTGGGGTGCCTCTTCATGGTTGGAAGGAAGCCGTTTTTTCGGAGATCACTAGTAAGTGGGGTAACGTCGTTAGAACTTTGAACTGTGACTTGATAGACAATGATAATTTATCATGGGGTAAGGTGCAAATTTGTACATCAATTCTGTCCACAATCGATCAATTAAGCAACATAAAAGTGGGCAATTTTTTCTACCGTATCAAAGTGGAGGAAGAGGACAGTTCATTTTCATCGGTCATGGAGGTTCAACCGTTGGTACCAGAGGCGATGGGGTACGATAGCAGAGAGGAGAATTCCTTTCAATCAGTTGGGTCGGAAGACGATTTTGTAAGTGTAACAGAATAGGGGGAAGAGAGTCACTTCGGGGATGATGAAGCTCGTTCGGTCAACGGGTATAAAAGAAAAACACAAGCAAACAGAGAAGAGGAGGAGGGAACGATCGGAGATCTGGGGGGCGGAACGACAACGTGCAAGGAAGGCAAAAAGTTATCCGACGATGATGATGAGTTCGTCTTTCAAAAAGATACAGGCGACATGAACATTCCCGATGAGGCGTTAGGGCTAATTGAAGAAGAAGTCAACGAAAATGGGTTACAAGGAGATGGGATGGAAGCGTGTTTGAATAGGAAGTTGGGCCAAAATCACATGGTAAGGAAAGACATTGGGCCTCAAGCCCATTCAACAAATAGAGGAGAATCAAGTGTTAGGCCTGTGGAATTCATGATGGAATCCAACAGAATACATCTGAGGATGAAGCCCAGGTAAAAGAAAAAGTGAGTTTGACCAATAACTCACCTGGAAAAGAGAGAAACACAAATATGGACGTAGAGTCGGTAAGCAAGGAGAGCAACGCAAGGAACTTGTTAAACGAATCGGAAGGTCAGAAATTCATGGGGGAAAATTGAAAAGGAAGAGAGAGAATTTTCCAGGTTTAGGTAGAGGAAGGGTGAGTTTCCACCTTTTGAAGCAGATGGCAAGAAGCAGTGGAAAGAAATCAAGTTAGAAAAGATGTTCAAAAACAAATTGTTCAAAGAAGTCGGCAAAGAGGAATATGAGAGATAAAGAGCTTTCGTCGGTTACGACTCATGTTTCGGTATCGAACGAACTTGGAAGCAAAGATAGTAAAGAAGGGCTGCAAGATTTTGGGGAAAAGATTGGGTTGTCTTGGAAGAGCAAAAAAATAAAAAAAGCGGCGGCGGATAGAAGTAAATTCTATGCTCCTCGCTCGTCACAGGTTAGTCTCGTTGTCAGATTCTGTTGAAATGAAAGTGATTTCTTTGAACATAAGGGGGTTGGGGTCGGTATCAAAAAAGAAGTAGGTCAAAGAAATTAGTATGAAGGAGAGACCATACATGTTTGGAATTCAAGAAACAAAAAAAATGGAGTGTGGCGTAAATTAATAATATGTGGGGGAGCGACGATGGAGACTTTGCTCAAGTACGAGCTTCCGGAAATTCGGGAGAGATTCTAACGATTTGGGATAGTAATAAATTTCGTTGCGAATTCATATTGGAGGAAAAAGAGTTTTTGGCAGTGGTGGGACATTGGTCGGGCATAGATGGTCTAATGGGTTTTGTAAATGTGTACGGCCCGAAAGACGTTCGGGCGAGGAAGGAGTCTTGGGGAAAATTGGAAAATCTTGTAGCGAAGGAAGAAGTTAAATGGTATATTTTTGGGGACTTCAACGAGGTAAGAGGTGAGGGATAAAGATCAAATGCGACTTCGAATCCAAGAGGCATGGAGGATTTCAATGATTTCATCAATAGTAGCCGTTTGATTGAGGTCCCGATGCATGGAAGGAAGTTCACTAGAATTAGAGACGACGGGATCAATTTTAGTACAATTGATCGGTTTCTAGTTTCAAACGAATTCGGTGCTTTGTGGAGGAATTTAGGGGTTAAGGCTTTGGAGAGGGTGTGGTCGGATCATGTACCAATAGTGATGGGAGACGATAAAATAGATTTTGGCCCAAAGGCATTTAAGGTTTTTTGATGCATGGTTAAAGGAAGATGGAATTGAAGACGTGGTTAGTGGAACTTGGAGATGCGAGGTGAATTCTTCCCAACTAGATCGTATGTTTAGGGATAAATTGAAAAATGTGAAAAAGGCACTAGAAAGTTGGAGTAGAGAAAGATTTGGTAATTTGGATAATGAAATCTCCCGGGCTAAAAGTGAATTTCTTCAAATGGATCCGAACGTGGAATCGAACCAATGGGAGGAGTCGAAAAGGAATAAATGGTTGCTAGCTAGGAAAAAGTGGCTTGATCTTGAAGAAAAGAAAATCGGAATGGATAGACAAAAGGCTAAAGTGAAGTGGACTCTAGAAGGTGACGAAAACACGAAGTTGTTCCATGCGACAATGAAATTTAGAGAACGAAAAAATTCGATAAGAGGCTTGAACATCAACGGGGAGTGGGTGGATGAACCGTCTCAAATTAAAAATCACGTCTTTGAGTTTTTCAAGTGCAAGTTTGGAAGCGGGTGTAACAAGGGTCCATCTCTTATTAGTGGAAAATTTAAAAGAATCTTGTTTGAAGAAGCCACTTTTTTGGAGAGACCGTTCTAAGAGGAAGATGTTTGGAATGCGGTTAAAGGGTGCGGTAGTAACAAATCGCCTGGGCCGGACGGATTTTCGTTCGAATTCATGAAGAGTTGTTGGGACTGAAAATGTGCCAAGTATGGATAATGCTGCTAGGCTTAAAGATTAATGCTGCTGAAGACTTTAATACTGCTATTTGAAGATTACTACTGCTTGTAGGATTACTACTGCTAGAGGTATTAATACTGCTTGAAGAATTACTACTGCAAGCATGGTTAGTACTGCTGAGGATGGAGTTAATGCTGCTCATGAAGATAAAGATGGATTGGTGCGAAAGACTAGGAGCTGGAGATAATGTTGAAGATAATTATGGACTGGATGTTGAAGATCAATATTAGTTTCATATTTATTTTGTAATCTGTTTTGTATATAAATATAGTCTAGAAGTTTTAGCATAGATATATAGAAGATAGTTTTTGATAGAATATACAGAGAATACGTATTGTTTGTGTTCTAGAGAGAATTAGCCTCAAGGTTCTTTGTAGTCCTTTCAATAGAGAAGTATTGAACGTCTGTTGAGCCTGTTCAACAGATTGAGGTTGTGGTTGTAATCATTAAGTTAATTCAATATAACTTGTGATTTGATCCATACACTGTTTTATTGATTTACTGTTAAAGTGTTATTCCTCAAACTTCTTTAACAAAGTTTCTGAGTGTTAATTAAATTCTTGTTTAGAGAATTTCGATCTTGACAAGTGGTATCAGAGCAAAGGAACTCAGAAAGCTATAATCATCATGGACGGATCACATGACAGTGTTCTTGTTTCAAAGGTTCCCATGCTCAAACCCAATGAGTTTGACATGTGGAAAATCAGGATCAGGCAATATATCCTTCTTACAGATTACTCAATGTGGGATATCATTTAGAATGGTCCCTCCAATGAAGGAGAGATGGGAGCAGATGGCAAAAGACCTCCACCAAAGACTGATGGATAAAGAAAGATGAGGCAGACTGAGATGAAGGCCTTGAGCACTCTACTCTTGGCTATTCCTAATGAATACCAACATCAGTTTTGCAACTGTACTGATGCCAGAATCTTGTGGAATGCATTGGAGAAGAGATTTTCAGGTACTAAAAGCACTAAGAGAAATCAAAAAGTTGTTCTCAAGCAACAATATGAAAACTTTATGTCTACAAAGAATGAGTCTATGACTCAAACTTTTGATAGATTCAACAAGTTGATTGGAGAAGTGGCCACTGTTGGTGTCAAGATGGACCAGGATGATGTCAACAGAAAGTTTCTAAGATCTCTTGGTGAAGAATGGGTGATGTATACAATATCATTCAGGCAGAATGATAATCTGGAGGATAAAGAACTTGATGATCTCTACAATGATCTCAGGGTGTTTGAAGCAGAAGTTGAATCTAAGAAAAGGCCATCTGGATACTCTCATAATGTTGATCTCTTATCATCTACTACTGATTCTTCTGCTAATACAGAATCAGTTAGTATTGCTTATGGCTCAAAACAGGATGGACCCAATGATTCTGTTTTGGAAGCCTTCCTTGCTAGTCATGTTAAATCCTCCCTTATTAATGATGATCTAGAGCAGATTAATGTTGATGACCTTGAAGAGATGGACATCAAATGGCAATGCTCACCATGAGAATCAAAAGATTCATTAAAAGGACTGGAAGAAACAATTTTGCCATGAAAAGAGAAGATGGTGCTGGATTTGACAAATCGAAAGTGGAATGCTACAAGTGTCATAAATTGGGGCACTTTGCAAGAGAATGCAGAGAGGGAATCTATCAATAGCATGTGAGCAACAATCAACAATCAAAGTCCACCAACAACTGGAACCCATCTCAAGCATTTGTCTCACAAGATGGAATGGGATTTGATTGGAGTGATCAAGCTGATGATGCAGTTCAGAATCAAGCACTGATGGATGAAGTTTCAGAGTCTTCAAGCACTGCAATTCCCACATAGGTAAAATCTAAACTCTGCTTTAAAGCCTGTCTTGAAATTGTTAAGAAGTACAGGGATCACAATCAGAGCATGTGTGATGACCTTAAAAGACTGGAGAAACATAGGAGAGAATCTAGTTTGATCATTGTGAATTTTGAAGAACAAATTAAGGCATATCAGGCCAATGAACTTCAACATTCATATGATCAAAATTATTGGAAGTGGGAGAAAAAGAGTTGGAGATTAAGCTAGAAAAGGCTAGAGAAGAATGTGAGAAAGTCAGAAGTGAATTTGAGAAGGCCAAACTAGACATTGAGAAATTTTCCAATGCCTCTAAAGCAATGGACACTTTACTCAAATCTCAAGTTCATGACAAACTGAAGAGAGGTATAGGATATAATAACACTCTTCCACCTTACAACAACAACTATATTCCACCCACTTCAGACCTCTTAGAAAGGCAGGATAAGAATGACTTACCTGAAGGAGCCACATAAGTAGATCCTTTAGACACTGTAGTGATTGAGGCATAATCTAAAGAAGAGAACAAGGTAGACCAGAAAGAAGTTCCCCTAGAAAACCACATTCTTACAAATGAGAGGGGAGGTAAACCATTTGTTAAGAGTGAGAAAGTAGAGAAGTTCAAGACTGGGAAAGAGTCTGTCAAGAGTGAGAAAGCTGAGACCTCTAGGAAAGGGAAATAGAAGGTACAGGGAGATCACTATATGCAAACTATTGTTGTAAATCCTTGTACTTGTCAACAGAAAAAGCCCCATCAACATGATAAAATAAGGGGAAATCAGAGAAACAGAAATAACTAGTGGGCTCAAAAACAGGGAATTGATCTAAGCAAAGTCAATAGACCAAAGCCTTGTTTTATTTGTGGCAAGTTGAATCATCTAGCCAAACACTGTTATTTCAATCCTATTAACCAAAGATTTACTTTTCAAAGACAACATCAAAATTCTGTTGGTTATAGGAAGCAATCAAAAAGATCAAGGAACCACATGGCTGAGAATGTGAGAACAGCACCAGTGAAAACTGGTACTGCAAAATCTCATATTCAGAATAAGTTTGTTAAAGCAAAAGAAAATACTCCCAGCAAGTCAAGGAGTAACACAAAGAATAAGAAAGCAAACAAATGTGTCTTAATTTGGGTCCCAAAAGAAACTAAACTTGTTAGTACTGCTAGCTCAAATAGTATTGCCAGCAAAAATAGTACTGTTGATAGCAATACTACTGCTGACCAAGTTAGTACTGTTAATAAAGTTAGTACTGCTACCAGAGTTAGTACTGCTGACCAAATTAGTACTGCTAATGAGGTTAGTACTGCTAACAAAGTTAGTACTGCTGACCAAGTTAATACTGCTAACAAGGATAGTACTGCTACCAGTGTTAATACTGCCAAGCCTATTATTAAGACAAAGTATTCCAGCCATGAGATTTCTGACTCTGAACATATCATCAAGACTAAGCCTAATGAATATGAGTATGTTGATGAGAAAGGGCAACCCAAGACCACTTTGGCTTGGGTTCCCTCAAGAAACTAACTGCTTTATTTTATGTGCAGGGTAACCAACAGCTCAAGGGGAAGAGCATTTGGCATGTAGACAGTGGTTGCTCTAGGCATATGACAGGTAACATGTCCTGCCTTCAAAATTTCAAAAGGTTTGATGGAGGACGTGTTGCTTTTGGTGACAATCCAGCAAGAGGTAAGATAAGTGGAAAAGGTATGGTTTCAAAAGGTAAGATGACCTTTGAAGATGTGTACTATGTTGAGCAATTGAGATACAACCTGTTAAGTGTATCACAGGTCTGTGACAAGAAACATAGTATATTATTTAATGATACTGAATGTATTATCCTTGCTCCAGGATTCAAGGTAGTTGATGAAAATATGATACTACTTAGAACTCCTAGAAAGGACAATGTTTATTGTTTGGACCTAGAGAGTGTTTCATCTGATTCATCACTAAACTGTCTGTTTTCAAAATCTTCTTTAGATGAATCATCTCTTTGGCACAGAAGGATGTGTCACATGAACTTTAAAACTATGAACAATCTTGTGAAAAACAACCTTGTAAGAGGTTTGCCTCAAAAAGTGTTTTCATGTGATGATCATTGTGTTGCATGTCTTAAAGGCAAGCCGCACAAAACTTCTTATAAGTCCAAAGAAATAAACACAATCTCTTCACCTCTTTAGTTATTGCATATGGATCTCTTTGGTCCTACAAATGTGATGAGTATTGGTAAGAAATCCTACTGCTTAGTCATTGTTGATGACTTCTCTAGATTCACTTGGGTATATTTTTTGAGGACTAAGGATGAGACAAGTGGACTGATCAAATCCTTTGTACTTAGGATTGAAAACCAAACAGATCTAAGAGTTAAAGTCATCAGATCTGATAATGGAACTGAATTTAAAAACAGTGAGTTAAACAGCTTTTGTGAGACTAAAGGTATTGAGAGACAAGTCAGTGCTCCTAGGAATCCTCAACAAAATGGTGTTGCTGAGAGGAGAAATAGGACATTGATTGAGGCTGCTAGATCTCTGTTGGCAGATTCAAAATTACCTATTACTTTTTGGGCAGAAGCAGTTAATACTGCTTGTTATGTCCAAAACAGAGTTCTAGTAGTCAAATCCCAAGGAAAAACACCTTATGAGCTTTTCAAAAAGAAGAAACCATTTATTGGATTTTTCAAACCTTTTGGGTGTCCTTGTACAATCCTCAATACCAAATCTCATCTAGGAAAGTTTGAAAGCAAAGCTGAGGATGGATTCCTTGTTGGATACTCCTCTCAGAGTAAGGCATATAGAGTTTTCAATAGTTCTTCAAGGATTATAGAGGAAAATGACAATGTCAAATGCAATGAGAACACACCAAATCCAATTGGTGTAGGTCCTGATTGGCTGTTTGACATTGATTCACTAACTAACTCTTTGGGTTTTAGTGATGTACAAATTGCAGGAACAAATTCAGAAGAGAAACAAGCACAGAAACCAGAGTTTGTGCTGTTTCCTATACCTACAGTTGATCCTGCTGAATTTTGTCAACAAGAATAGAAGGATGATTCAGAAAAAGAGGAGTCTGAACCAGAACATAATGAAGAGGATAAAAGTGATGAAGAGAATAAGGGTGATAAAGAGGATGCTCATCCTTCAGGAAACACAGGTCCTAAGATGCCCATACTGTCAGAAGATGATACTGATGAAGAAGATTCTTCAGTATTTGGTGGAAGCACTCCTGAGAAGAATGACTTTAATCTGGATGCAAATATCAATGAGCACATCAAACCAGAACTCAGAAGAATCATCCTCCTCAGTTGGTGATTGGTGACATCAATTCTCTTAGGATTACAAGGCATCAAAGTAAGATAGGAGGATTGAAAGACTTGCAGTCAGGGTTGTTATCTTGTTTTCTATCTCAGATTGAACCCAAGAAGGCCTATGATGCAATGAAAGAACCAAGCTGGATAGAAGCAATGCAAGAGGAGCTGCTGCAGTTTAAGCTGCAAGATGTGTGGGATCTAGTTGACCTTCCACCAGGACAAAGGGCAATTGGTACTAAATGGGTTTTCAGGAACAAGGAAGATGAGAGAGGCATTGTGATAAAGAATAAGGTCAGGCTTGTGGCACAAGGGTATACACAAGAAGAGGGTATAGATTATGAAGAAGTATTTGCACCAGTAGCCAGAATTGAGGCAATTAGGCTGTTTCTAGCCTATGATTCTTTCATGCAGTTCAGAGTATTTCAGATGGATGTCAAGAGTGCATTTCTATATGGGACAATTGATGAAGAAGTGTATGTTTGTCAGCCTCCAGGGTTTGAAAATCCTACCTTTCCTGACAAAGTATACAAACTAAAGAAGGCACTCTATGGGCTACATCAAGCACCAAGAGCATGGTATGACACTCTGTCTACCTATCTTTTGGAAAATGGTTTTGAAAGGGGCATCATTGACAAGACTCTGTTCATTAAAAGGAAGAAGAAGGACATCCTACTTGTTCAAATCTATGTGGATGATATCATCTTTGGATCCACAAAAGATTATATGTGCAAGGAGTTTGAGGAGCTGATGCATAAAAGATTCAAGATGAGCTCTATGGGTGAACTTACATTCTTCCTTGGGCTACAGGTTAAATAGAAGAAAGATGGTATCTTCATCAGTCAATCCAAGTATGTGCAGGATATCCTTACAAAGTTTGGATTTTCAGATTCAAAGCCTGCAAGCACACCTATGGAAACACACAAACAGATCACTGCAGATCTTGAGGGGGAGGATGTGGATGTTCATCATTATAGATCTATGATAGGCTCCCTCATGTATCTAACAGCTTCAAGGCCAGATATTATGTTTGATGTCTATGTGTGTGCCAGATTTCAAGTAAGACCTAAGCAATCTCATTTTCAAGCAGTCAAGAGGATTTTCAGATATCTCAAAGGACAACCAAGGTTGGGTCTTTGGTATCCTCATGACTCACCATTTGATCTACTTGCATATTCTGATAGTGATTTGGGTGGTGCAAACTTGGATAGAAAGTCTACATCAGGAGGATGTCAGTTTTTGGGTGCAAGACTAGTTTCGTGGCAGTGTAAAAAGCAAATCACAGTGTCCACCTCTACAACAGAAGCAGAGTATATAACTGTTGCAAGTTGCTGCTCTCAAGTTCTATGGATACAGAATCAGATGTTGGACTATGGTGTTACTTTTCTTCACACTCCAATCTTCATTGACAACAACAGTGCTATAAGCATTGTTAATAATCCAGTCAAGCACTCTAAAACCAAGCATATAGAAATCAGGTACCATTTCATTAGAGATTGCAATGAAAAGAAGCTAATTCAGGTTTTGAAGGTACACACAAGTAACCAATTTTCTGATCTATTCACCAAAGCTTTTGATGTGGGTAGATTCACATTCTTGGTCACAAGTGTAGGCATGATAAACACTGAATAAAGTCTCGTTTGATTTTCTTTATGTACCATTTCTGTATAGATTCCTTCATGCTTACTTTCTCATAATGTATTGTGCATGGTGCTGCTAACTATGTGTGTTTAAGTGTTTCAGATTATCTTGCTGATTAGAAACTTGGTACTTCTAGTTAAGTTAATACTGCTCTCACTATTAATCCTGCTGCCAGTTCAAATATGATTAAGTATGGTTACTACTGCTAGGTGGTTTATACTGCTAGTGCAAAGTTACTACTGCTTACCATATTTCTACTGCCAGACAGTGTTACTACTGCTTGTATGTATTAATACTGCTAGTCTGTGTTAATGCTGTTGGTATGTGTTACTACTGCTATTCTGTGTTAATAATGCTAGTCTGTGTTAATGTTGTTGGTATGTGTTACTACTGCTTATATGGGTTAGTACTGCGGGCTTGTTAATGCTGCTAGGGTACTTAGTACTGCTTCTAACTGAAACCCTCCACCTATAAATACCCTTTCTGACCGCCAAAATCCAAACGGCTCTTTGAATTTCCTACGAGTGTTCATCTTCTCTCTCTCTCTCTTGAATTCTTGTTTCCCAATGCGTAAACCCTACGAACCCAAGAACGATGGCAGGACTGGAATTTGTGGAAGATCATAATGAGCTTGCGATGCTGCAAAAACCAAAACAAGCTGAGGGTTTTGAAGAAATTGTGGATTTCCTGAAAGCATCCCACATTGCCTATGCACTCACTGTCAATACCACAATCTATGTGGAGCACATGCGACAGTTCTGGACCAATGCCTCCATTCAGACTGTCAATGGCAATCAGGTCATCCAAACCAGGGTCTGTGATCAATCTGTCACAATCACAGAAGCTTGTATTCGCACTCATCTACGTCTAGATGATGCATCAGGTATATCTTCTCTTCCTATGGATGATCTCTTCCAAGCAATTGGTAGAATGGGGTATGAAGGTCCCACTGAGGTTTATAAGTTCTTCAATAGAAAATTCTCACCTCAGTGGAGATTTTTTGTTCATACTCTGCAACATTGTATTTCTCGCAAAACAACTAGATGGAGTGAGTTAAGCAGTACCATAGCTTATGCTCTGGTCTGCTTAGCAACCTCTAGAAAGTTTAATTTTTCACAAATGATTTTGAATGATCTGCTGTCAAACCTGGATACCAAAACCAAAACTAAATGATTTTACATATATCCAAGTTTTGTACAAGAAGTACTCACCAATGAATTGACGGATTTACCCTCTTTTCAAGAGGTGTATGTACCTAAAGCTCCCAAAGGGAAGGTATTCTCTAACATGAAAAGGCCTAGTAAGGACTTTTCTGGACAAAACACACCATTGTTCTCTACAATGATGGTTGTGTCTCCTTCCCATGGTGAGGCATCAGGGTCAAAGCCCACATCTGAACACCCAACTGATGACCTACCCACACCATTCATTTCAATTAATACTCCTCAGATCCCTGTTGTCAAGCCAAAATCCCCCATCACACAAATATATATAAGGAAAAAGGTACAGAAGGTTCCTTCCCTTCCTGTATCTTCACCCCAACAGCCTGCAAGCCCTCTAATGGAGCATTCTCCATTAGAGAATATCCAAAGGGAAACCACAGGGGTGTCTCCCAACCCCAAGAAGGTGCTCTATAAGGAGAAGGAAGGGCATGTGGGCAGTAAGGCTCATACTACTAATTCTGCACAAGGTGTAGGTCAGGACAGTGTGAACATCTCTAAGACCTTCCCCACGACAACTTTAGATGAGCAATCATATAAGGGTCCCAGGTGCCAAGAAACCACGGGGGTAGAAGGTGCTTCTGCTAGACAGAAGGCCTCTACTAAAAGATCCAAGGATCCTTCAAGGGTGGTAAAAACACCTAAAGGAGGTGAGGACATATATACTTATGATGAATTGATGGATACTCTTGGTACAATAAGTCTAGAAATTCACAATCAAGATTTGGAGATAAAAGAGATGAAAAAGGTGATCACTTCCCAACAAGTGCAAATAGCCAAACTAAAGAAGATGGTAATCAGGTTGATGCACAAAAAGAAGCAAAAACAGTTTGTATTGAAGAAAAGGGGAAGTGTACATGATGCTTCCAAAAAGGGGGAGAGTTAAGCTGAAGTTGAAAAGCAAAGCCCAGTTGGTATGGAATCTCAGTTTGAGGGGGAGATGAGTAGTGAAGCAGAAAAGAAGCTAGCAGCAGAAATAGTGAATGAAGCAGAAACTGAACAAGCAGCAGAAACAGCAAAAGCAGTAGAAACTGAGTCAGCAGCAGAAACTGCAAAACCAGTAGTAGAAACAGAGAAGGTAGCAGCAGAAACTGGTTTGTCTGTAGAGGAAATAGAAATTGCAGAGACTCTGGTGAGGGCAAAAACTGACACTCCCAAGGCCACTCAAAAGGCTAAAGGAGTAGTGATCAAAGAAGGAGGATCAGACAAGAAAAGGAAAGAGGTCAGTGAGGCAGAGGCCAAAAAGAAAGGGAAAAAAAAAGTGATTGAACCTGTGAAACCATCAAAGAAATCCTCACAAATAGAACTGGATGAAGAGTTAGCAAAGAAGCTGCAATAAGAGATTGAAAAGGAGGAAGGGATCCAAACAGCTAAAGACAGACAGATTGCCTTAGATTTGTCTACAAAGCTAAATGAAGAATATCAAAAGAGTTTAAAGCTTGCTGCTAAGAAAGTTAGCATGAAAACATCTATGCAAAGGCAACCATCAAAGATAAGACAAAGACAACCTTCTAAGACCTTTCTGGCTGCACAAGAAAGAAGAAAGATAATCAACTTCCTGAAAGGATCCATTGGAGTTCCTAAAGGAATGTTTATAAATATGTCCTTCAGCAGAATTGAAGAATTGTACAAGAAGGAGATGGCCAAGCTTCAAGGAGACTTTAGTCAGAGGGTTGAGGTTGAAAGAAAATTGAAAGAAAGACATGATCTGAATATTTAACAGCCTTTCCCTGACAGTGAAGAAGGCACTCCTACAAAAGAAAAGACCGAAGTCAAGAAGGAAGAGTCTCTAGCACAGAAAATTGGAGCTATAAAAAGAAAGAAGTCTATTGCTACCAAGAAAAAGGCAAAGAGGCCAAGAACTGAAGAAGTTGAGAAAGATAAGGAAAGTGAAAGAAAGAAAGTTGAACCTACTGGTGTATCTTCTGCAGAGCATGTAGATACTGAGCATAGTCAAGAACAGTCAATCCAACAACATTCAGAACAACCAAGACAGTCTGATGAGCAGTGTGCTTTGTACATGACAGAAACTGATGAAGATCCTTTGAAAGCTGACCCTATCTCTGTACAAGCCCCAGAAATCATTCATTGGGATATTCTGGTGGATCAAGGCAAAGAATATTTCAGGATTAAGAGAATGGGGGACAGGTATGAGGTCTACTCAACACGGGGAAAGATTATCAGAAGTTGTTCCAGATCTGATTTAGAAGAAATGTACAAAGTTGGGTTGAATTTGTATGCTGAAGTGCTGAAAGGAGCAAGTATGAGCCTAACAAAGATAGCTATGGAATTCTTATGCATGATGTTTGATTCAGATAGAGTGAAGCATATTATCAAAGACTTGCATCATGAAAATGGGTTTAAAAAGATTGATCATTAGATGTTGTTTGAAAATTGTGGAGTCTTTGTGATAACCATTGATTAGAGCTATCATGAATACTACTTGGTGGATAAGGTATATGACCACAGCAAAGCAAAGCTGGAAGGGATGCTGAAAGCCAAGCTGGTATGTGCCAAAGGTTCAGAAATGGCCAGAATAGTGATCAGAAGAACTATCAATCAAAGTCTAGGTCTGGATCCTAATTTGGGAAATTGAGCTAAAGTTTTGGAATCATCATGAAGATCCTAATCTGAAGAACTTAACTTATGGATGTCAAAAGTTAAGTTAGGGGGAGATTGTTGGGACTGAAAATGTGCCAAGTATGGATAATGATGCTAGGCTTAAAGATTAATGCTGCTGAAGACTTTAATACTGCTATTTGAAGATTAATACTGCTTGTAGGATTACTACTGCTAGAGGTATTAATACTGCTTGAAAGTTAATACTGCTAGTAGTTAGTACTGCTTGAAGAATTATTACTGCAAGCATGGTTAGTACTGCTGAGGATGGAGTTAATGCTGCTCATGAAGATAAAGATGGATTGGTGCGAAAGACTAGGAGCTGGAGATAATGTTGAAGATAATTATGGACTGGATGCTGAAGATCAATATTAGTTTCATATTTATCTTGTAATCTGTTTTGTATATAAATATAGTCTAGAAGTTTTAGCATAGATATATAGAAGATAGTTTTTGATAGAATATACAGAGAATACGTATTGTTTGTGTTCTAGAGAGAATTAGCCTCAAGGTTCTTTGTAGTCCTTTCAATAGAGAAGTATTGAACGTCTGTTGAGCCTGTTCAACAGATTGAGGTTGTGGTTGTAATCATTAAGTTAATTCAATATAACTTGTGATTTGATCCATACACTGTTTTATTGATTTACTGTTAAAGTGTTATTCCTCAAACTTCTTTAACAAAGTTTCTGAGTGTTAATTAAATTCTTGTTTAGAGAATTTCGATCTTGACAAGAGTTTTTGGAGATTAATTAACGAAGACTTGATGGCGACAGTACATTGGTTTTGGGAGAAAGAGACTATTAGCTTGGGTTGCAATTCGTTGTTTCTCACTTTGATCCCGAAATTACCTAATCCGGAAGGACTAGGAGATTTTAGACCGATTAGCTTAATCGGGGTGTACTACAAAACGGTGACCAAAATTCTTGCGGAGAGATTGAAAGGTGTGTTGGGTAAAGTGATTAATAAAATGCAAAGTGTGTTCGTTAGAGACCGACACATTTTAGACGGAATCCTTATAGCAAATGAGGTGGTTGAGTATATTTGGAAAAAAAGAAGAAAAGTGGTCTGATTTTTAAAGTGGATTTCGAAAAAGCGTACGACTCGGTGGAGTGGGATTTTCTATTAGAAAGCTTGGAAAAAATGGGGTTCGGAAGAAAATGGATCGGGTGGATTAAGGCATGTCTTCATTCCGCCGCAATGTCGGTTTTAGTTAATGGAGTGCCAACGAAAGAATTCATGATGGGTAGAGGACTAAGACAAGGAGATCCGCTCGTTCCATTCCTTTTCCTTGTCGTGGCGGAAAATTTGAATATTTTGATGGAGGAAGCAGTGGAAAAGGGTTTGTATGAAGGCATCAAGATAAGGAATAATGAAGTGACGATCTCTCATCTTCAATACGCGGATGATGCGATTTTCTTCGGGAAGTGGAGTTTAACGAACCTAAAAAATTTGTTGAAGATTCTTGATTGTTTTCGAGCTATTTCGGGGTTGAAAATTAATTTGAAGAAAAGCAAGATTTTTGGAGTGGGGATACGAGAGACAGAAATTCAAGAATGGGCGAAAGGGGATGGTTGTGAATGGGGGCGCTACCATTGGTATACCTTGGCCTTCCGGTTGGTGCGCCAATGACAAAGTTTAATAGTTGGAAGCCGGTAATCGATGAGGTAAAATCAAAACTCGCGTCTTGGAAGGAAAAAATTATTTCTTTTGGTGGTCGATTAACGTTGGTTAAATCGGTCCCTGGAAGCATGTCTTTGTACTTTTTGTCCATGTTTCGAGCCCCGAGATGAGTGGCAGGTGAGTTGGAGAGAGTCCGCAATAGATTCTTTTGGGGAGGGGGACGGGGGAGAGTGGAAAAAAGTGTATGTCGTGGGTCAAATGGGAAATAGCTTTGGGGAATTTTAAACAAGGGAGTCTAAATATTAGTAGGTTACAAGTGGTGAATCGGGCTTTATTGGGAAAATGGTGGTGGTGTTTTCTCTCGGAAGAGGAAGCCCTTTGGGTGAGTGTCATTAAAAGCATATATGGGGATGGTGGAGGGATTATAGTAGGGAATTGGGAGATTGAAGGGGGTCCTCTACTTGGCAAAATATTATTAGAGTGGGAAAAGAGTTGGATTCGGAGGGTTTTAATTTCTTGGGATCTTTAAAAAACTAGTAGGTGACGGATCGGAGACGGGTTTTGGGGCAGAAAACTGGTTGGGAAATAAGCCTCTTGAAGTTGAGTTTAAGAGGCTTGTTAGGTTGGAGGTTGGCAAAAAGGCAAGGATAGCGGAGAGGGGAGATTGGTTAGACGATAAATGGGTGTGGAGGTGGAATTGGAGAAGGTCTCCGAGAGGTAGAGAGTGTGGCGAGTTGGAGGAGTTTTTGAGGAAGGTACCAGGGTGGGAGCCTACGAGAGAAAGAAGAGACAAGTGGGAATGGGTGACCGATAAAGTAAACAGCTTCAACGTCAAAAAGCTTCGGGAAGTAATAGAGGAGCGTAGGGGTGGTGGGTTGGAGAATACGGAAGAGACATTGTGGTGTCCATTGGTTCCTAAGAAAGTTTGTGTTTTCATTTGGAGAGTGAAACTTGGGCGGATCCCGTATCGGTCGGTGCTTAGTGAGATGGGATTCGATCTCGATTCCATTTTATGTCCAAGATGCGGGAAAGTGCCGGAAAGTAGTGATCATGCTCTAGTAGGGTGCGACGAGGTGAAAAGAATTTGGGACCACAGGAACAAAATCTATATGGGATTGATTCTCTTCAAGATTTGATGCAAGAGGAAGCGATCGGGGGTAGGAGTCTAAATGGTAGCATGTTTTGGATGGGGGTGAAGTGGACGTTTTTATACTTAATTTGGAACCACAGGAACAAAATCGTTTTTAAATCAGAGAAGAGTAGACTTGATGACTTATTTTTCGAGTGGAAAAGGATCGCGTTCAAATGGAAGATCAGAACAACGAAGAAACATTGCGTGGACTGGGTCGCTTGGTTGTCGGGCAACGTAAATTTCGGCAACGAACAAATCGTCGGGTGAATCCGCAGAATTTGTGGGGCTGTTTCTGTTTGGGATCAGATCTGAAAGGGCTGTGCTGATGCAGTGAGGTATGCTTTGTGGTTGTTCTTCCTGGCTGTATGAATCGAACAACTTAAACGGCTTCAGACCATAATCAAGATTTGTCTCCTTTAACATGATCGAACAATGGTCCGACCATTTCCTTTCGAGTGTCTTTACCCCCCAAATTCCTCTTACCATCACAAAACTCAATAGATACAAGGAATCTATCCAACTTACTAAACTTTGCCCCATCATCACTAACCTGCATAAAATTTTTCCCTTCCATAGCGATCTTTGCCAATCGACTTTTTCTTATAAAGTCATTAAATTCTTCCGCGCCTCTATCGTGAGTTACCGAGTTAAATATCTCATGATTCCCTCTTACTTCATTGAAATCACCGAACACGCACCATTTTATTTCCTCTTTGGTGTATAGGCTCTCTACGTTCTTCCATACTTCAATTCGCTCTTTGAGCTCCCTTGGTCCATACACATTAATGAAACTAGACAAACCTTCTACCCCCTCCATTTACCAATAGCCACTACAAAATTTCTTTCGATGATGATAAACTCAAAAGAGAAAACTTTTCTATCCCATATTAGAAATAATCCCCCCGAATTACCTACCGCTTCAGATTGAATGAAATCCCCGTAATCAAACCCCCACAGTCTTGCAATTTGGACTTCATACCATTTTTCTGTTTTGTTTCCTGAATACCTATCATGTCTACCTTTTCTTTGGAACATATCTCCCAGATCCATTTTTTCTTCCCCACTGTACCCAAACCCCTCACATTAATAGAGATCATCTTCATATTACTAGACAATTTCGAACAATTAAACAAACACTGACCTTAGTTGTTGTCGGCTGCCTTTTCTTTGAACCTCTGTTCGGTTGCCTCATCCCAGATCAAACCCACCTTTTCCTGAATTCCTTCAGATTTTCAGACTCATCTTTACTTCCTATCTCATTTGAGGACGATGTCTTCTCCTCTGACTCCACTTGAACCCCTCCTGATTTCTTGATTTTTGTCTCCTCTTTTTTTTAACCGAACGCTTCTGACCACCTTTATGTGCTTGTTTCCTTGCTTTTTATTTGAGCAGATGAATGCTCATCCTTCCCCCACCGAATCCCACATGATCTCCCTTCCTATTCTTAGCGGAATCGCCCTCTGTCTCTCTATCATCTCGAACGATTTCCAACTCCTTTGATTTCTGTTTATCGTTATCAATCTGTAAGTTGTCGCTTCTATGAGTATTACTTTCTGTTGCCTTCTAATTACTCGTTTCGCCAAACGTATTACTCCGATATGGACCAGATGCTGATATATTGGACTTTATCTTCAAATGAGAAATCCCATCATCCTTACTTTTATCCTGCAGGCCCAACTTATCCACATCCTTCTCTTAGGACAAATTCTGATTTAGGCCCTTGTAACACCCACCAAGAGCCGATTGGGCCAGCTGCTCCCTTTTGGACCCCCATTTATTTCTTTAGATCCATCTTCTACACAGTGCAGCGCATCCCCATTTTTTGAATTTTCTTTAGCCGACATTTCATCACTCCCCATGTCATCATAACCCCCTTCCTCGTTTATTGGAGAACATTCAAAACCCGACTCTTCAACTCCTCCCGATTTGAATTTCGGTGTCGTCAATGGGATTCCGACTTCCTTTTCCACCGGCGATCCATTATCTTTTTTTCCAACATCACTGCTTTCTTCTACTTTTATTACGTCCTCCTTAATATTGACCTTCGTCGAATTTTCCTCTCCTGCCTCTTGGTTTTGGAGAACACTTTCCTCCACTATCCAATCTTCCTCACCACTCTCCTCATTCTGTGTCGCCTCTTCCTCACTGTCGCTATCAATGAATGTCGGTATCAACACCGTCCCGATACCTTCCTCCACCACTCTCACTTGGTAAAAAAGAGTTCACACTTCTAGGCAACAAAGTTCGTCAATTTTGGATCGCAAGGAAGTCGCAACCAAAAATTTTGCAAATTCCAAATTATTGCTATCTTTCCATTCATAATTTACCCCATTTAAAGCGTCTCCCCAATCATTCGCTATGTCAAAAAAGATTTTTTGTTTCCATGCATGCAACGGGACCCCGCAAATTCTCAACCACGTAATCCTTTCCGATGAACACAATCCTTCCGACCACCGTCTCAAATCTTTTAGCCAATAGTGTAACCCATGGAGTTTATTTTGTAGAATATTTGACATTGTTCTTTCATTTTCGAACATAATTAGGACATTTCTTCCTCCTAGATGTTTTACCGAGCATTCCGATAAGTTCTTCGATTTACATAGTTGTTGGATCACTTCTATGTTGTCTAGCGACGAAACGCTCCCAACTATGCATTTGGACAGTCGGCTTCTCGCTTCTATATCCATCTGCCACGAACCAATTACTTCCTTTAAAATTGTTTTATTTCCCGCTATCTCTCATTCACTTTTTGGTATCTTCTCTTTTACGACCTCACAGTATGATCGATTGTCGCTCTTGTTTTTTATCCCCAACCTATATGTAGAATTTCCCTTCCCATTCGCATCTTGTTGTTGACTTCTCCCTTTTTCGTATTTCCTATCCCCTTCGCTAAGAACACCCTAAGTTTGAAGGATCCTATCTAGATGTCGTTTAGCTACCTTTCTAAATCCGATACGTTGCCCACCTTCTTAAACCGAACAAACCCAAATCTTGATCTATATGGTTTACACAAAATCACATTGGGCGTCCGTAAAATGAAACAATAATGAAAAATGTTCTTGTGGTTGACATCCTCTCATGTCCTGGGTCCCTCCATTTTTGTAACGCCATGGGTCCTTGTCACTAACTCTGTTTAATAACTCTCGTTAACTCAAGGGTAGTTTGGTCTTTTTATATTTTTTAAAAAATCTCTTTTATCCTTTAAAAAAATAAACAAAATATCATTATACACACACACACATACACACACACACACACATATATATATATATATGTATATAGGGAAAAGATACAGGGAGAACCCAAAAAAATAAAAGAATTGGAGAACCAAGAAAAAACGGATGAAGAAATATATCCACCACCAACACCACTAAAAAGAACCATTACCATCTCTCTCTCTCTCTCTCTCTCTCTCTATATATATATATATATATATATATATATATATATATATAGACACACACACATATTATACAACTAATCATAAGCTATCGATAATTTGATTTACGAAATTTAAAATGAGGTTGGAAGAATTGGGAGGGGTGAGTAATTATTGTAACTCTCAAATTTCTATATTTAGAATTTTCTATGTCATACAATCGAATAATCATAATCATTGTATGGTGAGGATAGAATAACCGCCTATCAATATAAATAAGAAGAGTCGATGATATAGAAATACTGAACATAAATAACTAAGACCAATCTAATACGAATCAAAAAGAAAATACTAATATAATAGAAAAGAATTGTCTTCTAAATCTTTATCCTCACAATAATCCGAGTTACAAAAGCCAACAATAACCCTACAATCGTGAAGAAAAACCCCACATACACACATTCAAACCAAAATTGCATACGAAAATTCCCACACACACATTCAAAACCAAACTGCATCTCATGCCCTTAAAGAAGAAAATAGCCTTATTTCGATCCTTTCGATCGTAACAATGGTATTCTTCGAATCAAGATTAACATAGAACCCGAAACACCGAAGAAGTAAAAAAAACACAATTCCAAAAAACCAAAAATTCTGATTATTTAACTCAAACCAAACAACATTCAAGCGAAGAGTTTACACTGGGATGCAATCTCATAGGAGAAATATAAACACATAAACACATGGGTTCAATACAAGGGCGGTTTACAGAACCAATCAAACGCAACCCACCCTATTTCAATTTGGTAAGATGAATCCCCTTTTCAAGTTCAAATTTTTTTGCATCAATCAAAAAAGAAAAACCCAATTAGATTTAGGGTTCATATTAAGATGAAATGTAGGCACACTTACTTTTTTTTTCAATTTAATCCACAAAACTTGCACTTTTCTTCATCTTAGTCAATGGTTTTGATTGAAATAAAAATCGAAACCCAAGGTAGAAGGTGGTTAGAGTGATATGAGTTACCGATAACATCATTTGAAAGCGAAGGGTTTGTCTTCGATGGTCATTCTTTAGAGGCAGGTGGTCAACAGGCTCCGATTTGAAGATATGCTTAGAGCAACACCAGTGAATAGGGGTGGGGGTATGGTTTTAGTCACCGGAGAAGTCATCCAGTTTATGGGTATTTTGTGTGAACGTATTGTCAAGGATAAATATGGATAGCTTTTATTATCCTTTGTAACTCCCATATCATTCAAGATTGTAACCCCCATTCAAGATTGTAACTCCCATATCATTCAAGATTGTAACTCCCATATCATTCAAGATTGTAACCCCCAATTCACCTTTGTAACCGATGTAATTGTACCTATATATACCCTTGTAATGTAATAGTAAAATGCAAGTTTTCTCATTTTATTATATGGTATCAGAGCATTTTCGATTCTGGTGCTCCTCTCTCTTCTAAAATGGCTACTGGTACTCCACAAACTATCCCCAATGTTTCAACACTAAACTCACCCTTGGTTATTATTTCTCTCCCTAATATTATCAAACTCAACTCTACAAATTACCTCTCTTGGAAATTACAAATTGAAGCCACACTTGTTGGGTATGATTTGTTCAAGTATCTTGACGGATCTTTCCCTTCTCCTTCAACAAATCCAGAAAATCTAACCTGGATGCGTCAAGACCGTCTTATCTACGGCACTCTTATCGGCACTTTAGAGCAAACCATTGTTCCATTGGTGTCTCTTACCAATACCTCTAAAGAATTGTGGGATACTTTGTCTCGCACATTCGCTAGTGCTTCTCGTGGTCATATAAAACAACTCAAGGCTCAATTTAAGAGCATTACCAAAGGTCCTCAAACCATAGTGGAATTTATGAATGCCATCAAGGTGTGTGCTGATCAATTGGCCCTCCTCGGTCACCCAATCAAAAGTGAAGATATTACCGATAAGGTTCTTAAAAGCCTTGATTCTTCTTATCAAGGAATTGTTGAAGCTGTTAATGCCCGGGATGATCCTATCTCATTTCCCGATCTTATGAAGAAACTGATTCAAAGAGAGTTGGTTCTTAAATCCCAATATATCCTTGGTGTTATGCCGGCTACTGCTCATGCCACAACCACTCGCCCTCACTTCCATCAACCAACCTATACCTCCAACAATCACTTCAAACATAACCAACCCAACAAACATTTTCAACATAACAACACAACCGGGTCTAAACCTTTTCTAGGGAAATGCCAATGGTGTCACACAAAAGGACATTCACTTCAAAAATGTCCAGTCTTTTTATCCAAACATACTTCCATTCGACCTCCCTCACCCCCTACCTTTTCCTATAACCTCCCACAGGCTCATTTTACTCATCTTTCACCAACACAAATTTCTAACCCTTGGCTTCTTGATACCGGAGCTTCTCATCATGTTACACAAGATCTTGCAAATCTTTCTCTTCATCAACCCTATGATGACACTGAGGAAATCGTCATTGGAGATGGATCGAGTCTTCCTATTACTCACACTGGTTCCACCACTTTCTCCACCCCTTCTAAATCTCTCTCTCTTTCTAATGTCTTATATGTACCTAATATGAAACGTAATCTCATTTCCATTTCTAAATTTTGTTCTGAAAAAAACATTCTAATTGAATTCTCTTCTGATTCTTTTATTGTGAAGGATCGTCTCACGAGGGCACATCTTCTCACGGGACCAACTAAGAATGGCATCTATGAGCTGCCATTATCATCCTCCATATATGCCTTCTCCACTGTCAAAGCCTCTGTCATCAACTGGCATCATCGTTTAGGACATCCAGCATTACCCATTCTCAAGTCTATTGTCTCTTCATTTAATCTTAATGTAGCTAATGGTTTATCTTTCCACTGCAATGCTTGTCAATGTAATAAAAGTCACAAGCTTCCTTTCAATCAAAATAGCTTGGTTTCTCATTCACCGCTTGACCTAATTTACACAGATTTGTGGACATCTCCATTACATTCTTTTGATGGATTCAAGTATTATGTTATCTTTGTTGACCATTTCACAAAGTACATTTGGTTTTGTCCCCTCAAAAGAAAATCTGACACCAAAGATGTCTTCATTCGCTTCAAAGCTTTAGTTGAGAATTTTTTTAATAAACAAATCAAATCTTTTTTTTTTCTGACAATGGTGGGGAATATGAAGCTCTTCACAACTTTCTCACAATTAATGGAATTTCTCATCTCACATCTCCACCACACACACCGGAACATAATGGTTATGCGGAATGTCGGCATCGCCATATAGTTGAAACCGGTCTTTCTCTTTTGTCTCATGCTAGCCTTCCTCTTGATCTTTGGTCCTTTGCCTTCACCACCGCTGCATATCTCATTAATCGGATGCCAACTTCTACTCTCTCAAACAAGTCTCCCTTTCACTGTTTGTTCGGAACTCCTCCCAACTACCTCAAGTTACGAAGTTTTGGTTGTCTTTGTTACCCATGGCTAAGGCCGTACTCTATTCATAAACTTGACAATCGATCCATTGCATGCATCTTCATTGGATACTCATCTTCTCCAAGTGCCTACTATTGTCTTGACCCTATCACAAATAAAATTTATACCTCACGTCATGTACGGTTTCTTGAAGATCAATTTCCATACCATCAACTTGCCACAACCACTCATACATCCTCCTACCCAAACCCCTCCACTTGGTGCCCCATCTCTATTCCTATTATAACATCCTCATTGACAACTATAGATGAGACGTCCAATGAGCAGTCATCTACATCTTCTCCTCCTTCCCCACCTCCTCCCCCACCTTCAAACTCCTCATATTCGCCCTCTCCATCACCCTCACCCTCATCTACAAACTCTTCCCATTCACCTCCTCCCCCACCCCCTCCCACCCAAACTATAACCACACGTTCCCGAAACAATATTTTTAAACCGAATCCAAAATATGCCAACCCAACCACTACCCAACATAGACCATCTGAGCCAACCTCTATTACCGAAGCCCTCAAGGACCCTCTTTGGCGTCAAGCTATGCTTGATGAAATCCAGTCTCTCCATAAATTTGGGACATGGGACTTAGTACCACCCGATCCATCCTAAAACTTGGTGCGGTGCAAATGGGTTTTTCGAATTAAATACAAACCAAATGGTACTATTGAGCGATATCGAACTCGTCTAGTTGCCAAAGGTTTCCAACAACAACCTGGTCTTGACTACACCGATACATTCAGTCCTGTAGTTAAACCGGCAACCATTAGAACTTTGTTAAGTCTAGCCGTCACAAGCAATTGGTTTATTCGACAGCTTGATATTAATAATGCTTTCTTACATGGTTCACTTCATGAACAGGTTTTCATGGCACAACCTTCAGGCTTTCCAGACAAAACATATCCGAGTTATGTTTGCAAACTCCGCAAGGCAATATATGGGCTCAAACAAGCCCCGCGACCTTGGTACACAGAGTTAGCTAATTTTCTCTTAAGCTTTGGGTTCAAAAGATCCATAGCCGATGCCTCTCTGTTTATCTTGCATCATCACATATCTCCAATATATTTAATGGTTTATGTGGATGATATTGTTCTTATGGGGCCTAATGCTCATTCCTTGGATGATTTTGTCAAACAACTTGCTAGAAAGTTTGCTTTAAAAGACCTTGGATCACTATCTTACTTTCTAGGTGTGGAAGTTCTCCCTACCATGCATGGTCTCTTTCTTAGTCAAAAGAAATACATCAGTGATCTTCTTGAGAGCACTAAAATGAAAGGAGCAAAGTCGGTGCCAACTCCTATGATCAAAGACTCAGCTCTATCACTGTACTCTGGTACCTTGATAGACAACCCGACAGATTATAGGACAACAGTGGGAAGTCTTCAATATCTCACCCTAACTCGCCCAGATGTTGCATTTGCGGTTAATAAGTTATCACAATTTATGCATCAACCTCGTTCAACTCATTGGGCATCCTTGAAAAGGTTACTAAGATATCTTTCTGAAACATTAGACAAAGGTATCACCATCTACAAGAACTCCCCACTCAATCTTCATGCGTTTTCGGATGCAGACTGGGGTATGAACAAGGACGATTTCACCTCAACCATGGGTCAAATTGTATTCTTGGGTCGTACACCCATTACATGGAGCTCCAAAAAGCAAAGATCTATAGCTCAATCATCTACCGAGGCAGAATATAAGGCTGTCTCAAAAACCGCAGGTGAACTTCTATGGCTCCGTAATTTACTGCAAGAATTGGGTGTCAATCTCCATCACCAACCGGTCATTTATTGTGACAACATGGGTGCCACTCAACTCAGTGCCAACCCAGTTTTTCATTCTCGAATGAAGCACCTCGCTCTTGCGTATCACTTTGTTCGTGAACAAGTTCAAAATGGCACCATGTGTGTCATTCATGTGCCTACGGGAGACCAGTTAGCCGATGCTCTTACAAAGCCTCTAAGTCGACAAAAGTTTACTATGTTGATGTCCAAGATCGGTCTGTCGTCACCGCCATCCGTCTTGCGGGGGCATGTCAAGGATAAATATGGATAGCTTTTATTATCCTTTGTAACTCCCATATCATTCAAGATTGTAACCCCCATTCAAGATTGTAACTCTCATATCATTCAAGATTGTAACCCCCAATTCACCTTTGTAACCGATGTAATTGTACCTATATATACCCTTGTAATGTAATAGTAAAATGCAAGTTTTCTCATTTTATTATACGTATAATATATTATTTTAATTTTAATACTAAATAAGAGAAAACAAAATAGTAAATTAACTAAATTATTCTCATGAGTTAACTCACTTAACAAAATCATCTAACAGAGTTAGAAGCATGGATCCATGACATGTGAAAATCTAAATTACATAGACGTTTTCTATATTTATTTTAATTTAGAAACACACAGTATGATTTCTTACAAATCATAAGAACCAAGAATGTAATGTACTCCATGATAATTGTAGTCCAATCAAATTGTAATGAAATAAAATCATATGAAGCAACAATCTAAATACGAATTCATCATTGAAGTAATTATTTAATGGTACAAGAGTGGATGCAGAGGGTACAAGTAATAATGAGGATGAGATGGAAAATTTGTCGCTGTCTGCTGCTGTACCAATTCCAACCCCCCGTTTCATCTCCAATACTGTGTGCTCAAAAAACAGATTTTTTTTAATAAGTTAATATATATATATATATATATATATATATTAAAAAATATTAAATACCAACAAAACAAACATAAAACAAAACGGCGGCCCAATGCCTCTGTTCCGAATGGTGGCGTGCTTCCATCATGTTAAATCCAATTAAGTTTCCTATTATCCAATTTTAGAAACGCTTTTGTCAAATTGTTTTTTATTTATTTAAAGACAACATATTTAGATTTAAATTATTGATTGTTAATGGTTTAGATTTAGGTTAAAATTGTTATTTAGCTCTTCTTTCGTGATATATATGTATATAAGCGAAGGATTGTGTGGGAATTTGATGTTAACGTAAGAAACGTGAAAAGTGGATTTGAACCGTTGATCACTTTTAATCAAATACATTCTCATGAATTGCAGCTTAAAGAGAATTGATTTGGTGCATCTCGGTGCATCTCATTCTAATGTGCATCAATTTCTCATCAGACGGTTGATAACCACTTCTCACGCTTCTCACATTAACCTCAACTTCTCACTAGAACCCAACGTTATGTATATATACATGTTATTTCAAAAAAAAATCAGTATAATTAAAAGTTTTGAATGTAACATAACCTTTCAAAATATTTGATCGTGTAAAAACTTTTTTTTTAATTATTTATAAAACTCAAACAACATAGAAAATTTTGATTATGGGTTTCACCCAACTCGTCCCTCCCCTACCTGTTTTAAGACATATTAAGGGGACGTTTAGTTTGCGGATTCCATAACTTGAATAGTGAAATACTTTGACATATTTCCTTATTTCAGAAAATAATATGTGAACTAAACGCCTCTTGAGGTGTGTTTGATTCACGAACAAGATGGAATTGAATAGTAATGAACTTTTTCTTTAAACCCAAATACAAATAGTATTGGGTTTCGGTGAGAATGAAAGTTATGATGAGAAGGTAAAAAATGATCTCCACCCTTAGATGCATATTAGGATGGAATGCATCAAGATGATATGCACCAAATCAATTCCCGTATTAAGCGGGATTCATGAGGTGGGAATGAGATTAAAAGTGATAAAAGGTCCAAATCCTTCTTACCTTCTCACCTTAACTCTTCTTCTCACACGAACATTCGTCATACAAATATAACTTATGTTTCAACTATCAATTCAACAAACTTTCGTATTAAATAATGAATTTTATCAAATGAAAAAACAGACTTCGTTGTAGAATTATAAGTTCATGAAACATTTCGGACTTTCAAAAAAGAAATTTCTCGCAAATACGGGCGAACCCATAAATCTAATACAATAACCTTTTTTTAAAATACCTCTTAATGACTTTTAAATCTGAATCGTTCAGACCTGTTAACATTCAGATTGTTTTTTTTCCAGTTTTTAGACCTCTTAACTCTTAAATACATCTAAAATAAGAAGTGGTGACCTAACTTCTTAAAACCTCTTCCTGCCGCCTCATTTCATATGTTCTCATTTCTCTTAATACGCCTTCAGACGTTACAAAAACAAATAGTCATATTGATACGAATTTCAGACTTCTGCACCATCTCTTATTAATCAAAAGTGAAATAAAACTTCAAACCTCTTAAAAAACAAATGTCACCTAAAAGTATTTTGGTACTCAAAGTAATGACCAAAATACAAAACATATATGTCATGTACTTAAGTGCAAATAAACAAAACTTTAATAATTGAATTGGTGGCAAAAGTTGAATTTAATTAAATCAAAGGGCTTATTTGCACTTAGCCCAAACTAACATCAAGCCACCATGCAAAATGGTCATCTTCTTGACCCATGGTTCATTTCCATTAGCTCCTATCTTACTTTTAACTTGGGGGTATTTGTGCGTTTGACTTTTTAATGTCTTATTTTAAACCTTATCAAAAATAAAAAAAAAATATGCAAAAATTTGTTTGTTGTATATACATTATACAAAAATTATATACTTAAAAAAAACAATATCTATTTTCCTTAATTATTAATCCTAATAAGTTATTAGAAGAAACCTAACAACAATTGACAGTTTAATTTTAATTTTAATTTTAATTAAATTGAGCCTAAAAGGGGAGTCGGTCAATCTATGTCGCCATTGTTTATGATGGTTGTCCTTAAATCAACATCCACATAAGAAGTCATTGAATCCCAACAAGTAAATAGTGGAGATCGTTAAATTAAGTAACAAAAAATGTTGAATTGTTGTTATAATCTCAACGAATATTAAAACTTTCAACCTTGTGCCTTGGTCGTTTTAACTTTGAATATAGCCTTAGGGTTTTTATTTGTGTCTGTAATATAATGATTCAATTTATATATATTAAGATAAATAAATAGATCGTATGTAATTGCTATGATCTTAAGGTTTCAAATTTCATGGAAAAAAGTTTACATCCTAAAAATAATCATGTCTGATAAAACCGACAAATTGTTTTTAAAATGTATGATTATTACAATATTTAATTAATTAATTACAACTTTACCTTAAAAATAAAGAAAGTTATGTAAATTAATTTTAACTAAGTAAAATTAAAAATAAGTATTTATTTTAAGAGTGAATTGTAGATTTGTTCCATATGGTTTTATGATTTCTTTGACCATGATCCTCATTCTATGTTTATTGTGGATATAGTCCATATGATATGCAATATATTGTGGTTAGAGTCCCTAAACACTAACATCATTAACTTTAAAGGGTTAAAGACATCATGTGTCTTGCACATTATGGGTATAATAGTCATTTTACTTTTCCCTTTCAATTTATTTTATACACCTTTAAAATAAACAATACTAAATTGTGGATTTGGCCCCTATGCATCTCTCTTAATTTTTTTTATCCAATCTTCATTGTCAAAGTACAAGAAAAACTAACTTGTTAAAGTGCAAAAAAAAAAAAAATTACTTGCCTTTAAAAATAACAATTGTTTGAACCCAACACTACATCCTAAAAAATACAACATATCAAAATAACAATTGTTTGAAACCAATATTACATCCCCAAAAAGACAACCCATCAAAATGACAATTTTTTATATCAACATTTATGTAGTAATTGTTGGCAACGGTTTTGTTTATTTTTTTGACGACATCTAAGTGACTTAAGTAGGAAATACATTAATCCTTTTCATAAAATGCATAGACCATTTGGAAACCATGATGTGGAAAAAGGCTTATATGCATGTCAGTTGACATCTGTAAACACAAATATATTATGATATAGGAGGTTGAATGGAAGACAATAGTGTCATAAGAGCATCTCCAACCGACCGTTAAATCGCTTATCAAAATTTATTTATACAAAAATTAACATTTTAACATTAATAATTTGTTTTTAAAATTAACATATTTATATTAAGTAAATTATATATACATTTAATATAGAGTGAATTGTGGATTTGGTCCCTGTGTTTTGATAATTTTTTTGACTAGGGTCCCTATACTATGTTTATTGTGGATTTGGTTCTTGTGGTATTCAATTTGTTTTGACCATGGTCCCCCTGACTAACACTTCCGTTAACTTTGTTAAATCAAGGATCATTTTAGCTATTTTGCATAACTTTTGTCTTTTTTCTATAAAAATGTAAAAACAATATTTTACACACACACACACACACACACACATATATATATATATATATCAATATCAAAATAAATAAAATAAGATATTATTGTATGATTTGATTTGTTTAAAAATTTTAAACAATTAATTATATTAAATACGATTTAATTTTATTGTTTTATTGTAGTTGTGGAAAAAGATAGAGTTTTATTGCTTAAATGTTATTAAAATTTTAATTTAAACAAATTAAATCATAAAACTATATCTTTTTTTTTTAATTTAGAGCAAATAAAATAAGACATGGTTTTATGATTTAATTTGTTTAAATTAAAAAAAATTATTATGTTAAGAATGATTTAGTTGTATTGTTCTTTTTCTATCATTGCAATAAATAAACCTATTATCGATATTTTAACATTAAAATCATTGAAAACTACTAAGAAAGTGAACTCCAATTTTATCATCCAAAAATTAGGGGTTCCGTTTTCCATATTGTTTTCATTTAAAAACTTAAAATCAACTATTTTAATTATAACCAAATGGCAAGTTCATATATACTATTATCTTTGTAACTTAAAATTGAACAAATCCCTATATAAATTTCAGCTAGGTTTTCATACCCAAATAAGCAAAAATACTAAAACCATAAAATTAAATCGAATTTAATATAATTGATTTTTAATTTAAACAAATTAAATCATACAATAATGTCTTATTTTATTTATTTTGTTATCATTATATATATATATATATATAAATATGTGTGTGTATAAATTATTGCTTTTACTTTTTTATAGGAAAAAGGAGAAAAGTTAAGGAAAATGGCTAAAATGATCCTTGAGTTAACAGAGTTAACGGAGGTGTTAGTGAGAGGGATCATGACCAAAACAAATTAAATACCACAAGGACCAAATCCACAATAAGCATAGTATAGGGACCATAGTCAAAAAAAATTATCAAAGCACAGGGACCAAATCCACAATTCACTCTTTCATATATATTTGATGTTTTTTTAGAGTGTGATTGGAGTTGGGTTTTTTTTTTGTTGATGGACCCACCAAATTTGGTATTTTTGTGTTAAATTTGGGGTTGTGGTTTGAGATGCTCTAAATAGTCATACTTGAATTACACACCAAGTCACTTGACACTTGCTGGGGATCCATACCCTTTCAATTAGCATTTTAATATCTAATGCACAATATAATGAAGTTTGGATCTCCAAAATGAAGATGATTATATCACATTTTCAAATGGTCTATGTATTTTATGAGAAGAATTAACGTACTTCATACTCAAGTCACTTAGATGTTATCAAGAAAATAAATAAAAGCGTTGCTAACAACTACTACATAAATGTTGATATAAAACAATTGTCATTTTGATGAGTTTTCTTTTTGGGGATGTAATATTAGTTTCAAACAATTGTTATTTTGATAGGTTGTCTTTTTTAGGATGTAGTGTTGGGTTCAAACAATTGTTATTTTAAATGCAAGTAATTTTTTTTGCACTTTAACAAATTAGTTTTTTTGTACTTTGACAATGAAGATTGGATGAAAAAAAATTAAGAGAGATGATAAATGTGTTTTAAAGATGATGAATGATGCATAGGGACTAAATCTACAATTTAGTATTATTTATTTTAAATATGTATAGAATAAATTGAAAGTGAAAAATAAAATGACTATTATACCCATAGTGTGCAAGTCACATGATGTCTTTAACCCTTCAAAGTTAATGATGTTAGTGTTTAGGGACCTTAGCCACAATATATTGCATACCACAGGGACCATATCCATAATAAACATAGAATGAGGATCATGGTCAAAGAAATCACAAAACCACTTGGTCCAAATCCACAGTTTACTCTTATTTTAATGAACGTACTCTTTGTTTTTACTCGAGGGTTGTTATATACATCTAATTTCCAAAAGAAACGTTAAGTACATAAACTGACACGTTGACATGTGGATGTATCAGATCCACTCCCACGTGTCACTTTCACGTGGTCTTTGCTTCACCTGCCCATTCCTTCACATTTTTAATTAACAAGAAAATGCTTCTATGACCCGTTTTATGTAAATTTTTTGAAGGAAATATAAACATTTGATTAGATAATAAATGATATAGAGAGAATGGCGACGGAAATCGAAGAGCAAATCGTAAATCGAAAACATAATCAAAAGCCTTTTGTTAATTAATTTCCTTATTCCATTACAATTCTAAGTCCTTTTGTTTTTTATTAGTTTTAGTTAATTAAATAATTATATTAGCTAGTAATTTAGGATTATTTAGTTTCCTTTTATTAGTTATTTAAATAGCTTCCTAGTTAGTTTATAATTAGGATAGTTCTAATTTCCATATTTATTTCTTAGTTAGTTTAGCTATAAATAGGGTAGCTAGATTTCATTGTTAATCAATTCAATCAAGTTTCAATCAATAAAGCTTAGCTTTTTAGAGAGTTTTCTCTTAATTTTGAGTTTTACGCATCGTAATTCTCAACCGTTAAAGGGTTTAGACGCTTGTCGATCCTTCCGCAAACCTACGCTGCGTCAGTTGGTATCAGAGCAGGATTCGCCTGTCTTTTCACTAACCATGGCAGATCAACAACCCGTTACCAAAGCAGATTTAGCCGAGATGAACACGGCCTTTACCGCGGCACTCGCTGATCTGACGGCGGTTGTTAACAGGCTTCAACCCGACTTCGCCAACAACAATCGCCGGAGAAGGGACAGGCTTGAAGAACCAGTTATGAGGCCACACAATGGCAATCGTAACCGGGTCAATGTTTTGAGTTCCGAATCCGAAGAGGAGGAGGAGGAAGAAGAACCGGTCAACTTCGGAAGGAATGAGCACGATTATCGGATGAAAGCAGACATCCCGTTCTTCTACGGAACTATGGGAGTTGAAGAGTTCCTAGACTGGCAGATCGAAGTCGATCGATTCTTCGACATAATGGAAGTACCCGAGAATAAACAGATAAAGATGGTTGCTTTTCGTCTTAAAAGCACCGCCACAGTATGGTGGGACAAGCTAGTGGTCCAATGACAACGACAACGAAGAGGTCCGATTCGATCATGGCGTCGGATGAAACAATTGATGATAGAACGGTTTCTACCCGAAGATTACGAACAAATCCTCTACAAGATGTATCTCGGTTGTAACCAAGGTCCAAGATCCGTAACCGACTACACCACCGAGTTCTTACGGTTAACCGATTGTAATGAAATCGGAGAATCCGAAGGCCAAAAAGTAGCCCGGTACATCAGTGGCTTGAAGACCTCGATCCAAGACAAGATCGGACTCCAAAACGTGTGGACCGTAACCGAAGCCTCGAGTTTGGCCTTAAAAGCTGAATTAATGGAGAAGTCCGCTCGCACCTCCAATTCTTATCGTCGATTTCAAGGGTCCAACGAGAACTCAAGCACCGCCGTTGATAAAGGAAAGAGCTCCATGCAAGACACTAACCTTCCTCACAAAGTTAATACCGGCAATCCTAGTGGTGGAACGCAAGGAAAGCCTACGCCTTCCAAGACCCCCAATCCGTATGCTAAGCCGATGAGTTCAAAGTATTACCGATGCGGCCAACCGGGACATCGATCCAACGAGTGCACTAACCGGAGAACGACAGCATTAATAGACGGGGAGGAAAGCGGCGAAGACGACACATATGAGGGGTTCCAATTTGCTGAAGAAGAGTCTGAAGAGAAGATCAATATCGTGCTCCAACGAGTTCTCTTCTCGTCGAAGGAAGAAGGCCAAAGGAAGAACCTTTTCCGATCTCATTGCTCCGTTAATAAAAAGGTATGTAACCTCATCATTGACAACGGGAGTTGTGAAAATCTAGTATCTCGAAAGTTGGTAGAGCATCTTAATCTACCTACTCAACCTCATGAGGCTCCCTATTCTCTCGGATGGGTCAAGAAAGGCCCGCAAGTTAGGGTCACACAAACTTGTCGGGTACCCATATCAATCGAAAAGTATTACCAAGAAGATGTTACATGTGACGTTCTCGATATGGATGCATGCCATATCCTATTGGGCCGACCTTGGCAATTTGACAACGATGTCACTTATAAAGGGCGAGACAATGTCATGTTGTTCTGTTGGGGCGACCGAAAGATCGCTATGGCACCCGTTAGTAGCTTCGAAAAGACCCCCGACAAGAAAAGCGACAACTTTCTCATCATGACTAATAGCGAGCAAGAGATGGAAGAAGATGCGAAGAAAGTTGAAGTCTTTTGCCCTATCGTCGTCAAAGGACTAATGAGTGCAGAAAAAGTCGAGGCTGAAATTCCGAAAGAAGTGAACGAGATGCTAGAAGATTTCAAAGAATTAGTTGCGGATGATTTGCCTCCCGAATTACCACCCATGAGGGACATTCAGCACCAAATCGATTTGATTCCGGGAGCTAGTCTACCGAACTTACCTCATTATCGGATGAGTCCCAAAGAGAACGAGATTCTAAGAGAGCAAGTTGAAGACTTGCTAAAGAAGGGCTTTATACGAGAAAGCATGAGCCCGTGTGCCGTACCCGTACTCCTAGTGCCGAAAAAGAATAATCAATGGAGGATGTGGATTGATAGTAGGGCCATCAACAAAATCACTATCAAGTACCGGTTCCCCATTCCACGATTGGAAGATATGCTTGATGAATTGTCCGGCTCCACCATATTCTCCAAGATTGATCTTAGAAGCGGCTATCATCAAATTCGTATTCGACCGGGAGATGAATGGAAGACCGCATTCAAAACACCGTTCGGACTCTACGAATGGTTGGTTATGTCTTTCGGCACATCTAACGCACCAAGCACCTTCATGAGGACTATGAATCAGGTATTACGCCCTTTCATTGGAACTTTTGTAGTCGTTTACTTTGACGATATCCTCATCTATAGCCGAGGAAGGGCTGATCACCTCAATCATCTCCGACAAGTCTTAACGGCACTACAAGAAAATAAGCTCTATGTCAATTTGAAAAAGTGCACTTTCTGCACCGACAAGCTTTTATTTCTTGGTTTCATCGTCGGAGAAAACGGTATTGAAGTAGATGAAGAAAAGGTAAAAGCCATTTGAGAGTGGCCAACGCCCAAGACGGTCACCGATGTCCGTAGCTTTCATGGCCTAGCAACCTTTTATCGGAGGTTTGTCCGGAATTTTAGTACCGTCACCGCCCCGATCACGGAATGTCTAAAGAAAGGCAAGTTTCAGTGGGGTCCCGAGCAAGACGAAAGTTTTTCCTTAATCAAAGAGAAACTTAGTACCGCGCCCGTTCTAGCATTACCCGATTTCGAGAAAGTTTTTGAAGTTGAATGTGACGCGAGTGGCATTGGAATCGGTGCTGTCCTAAGTCAAGAAAAAAGACTGGTTGCTTATTTTAGCGAAAAACTTAGCGAAGCCCGACAAAAGTGGAGCACATACGACCAAGAATTCTATGCGGTGGTTCGAGCTTTACGGCAATGGGAGCACTATTTGGTTCAAAAGGAGTTCGTTTTGTTTACCGATCATCAAGCCTTAAAATTTATCAACAGTCAGAAAACGATTAACAAGATGCACGCTCGTTGGGTAAGTTTTCTGCAAAAATTTCCTTTTGTCATCAAACATAAATCCGGCAATCTCAACAAAGTGGCCGATGCCCTTAGCCGACGGGCCAATTTGCTCATCACTTTATCACACGAAATTGTTGGTTTTGAGGCGTTAAAAGAACTTTATAGTGAAGATGGTGACTTCAAAGATATGTGGGAAAAGTGCGATAGCGGCACCCCTAGCGGCGATTTCTATATCCAAGACGGTTACCTTTTTAAGGGCAACCAACTATGCATTCCCGACTCTTCATTACGGGAAAAATTGATTCGAGACATGCACGGGGGAGGATTAAGCGGTCACCTCGGACGGGATAAAACCGTTGCTAGCTTGGAGGAACGATATTATTGGCCACATTTAAAGAGGGATTCAAGTTCGATTGTTAGAAAATGCTATACTTGCCAAACCGCAAAAGGACGGTCTCAAAACACCGGCCTCTACACCCCTCTCCCGATTCCCGAAGACATTTGGCAAGACCTCTCGATGGACTTCGTGTTGGGTCTTCCCCGTACTCAAAGGGGGGTGGACTCTATTTTTGTCGTGGTTGACCGTTTCTAAAAAATGAGCCACTTTATCGCTTGCAAGAAAACCGCCGATGCAAGTAACATCACAAGACTGTTTTTCAAAGAAGTAGTACGTTTACATGGTGTTCCGAAAACGATCACTTCCGATCGAGACACAAAGTTTCTTAGCCACTTTTGGATCACACTGTGGCGAATGTTCGGAACGACCCTCAATAAAAGTAGCACCGCTCACCCCCAAACCGACGGCCAAACGGAAGTTACTAACCGGACTTTGGGAAATATGCTTCGAAGCGTATGTGGTGACAAACCGAAACAATGGGATGTGGCCTTAGCACAGATCGAGTTCGCTTACAATAGTGCCGTCCACACTGCCACCGGTTGCTCTCCTTTTTCCTTGGTCTATACATCATCCCCGAGACACGTGGTCGATTTAATTAAGCTACCGAGAGATCCGGGAGTTAGCATCGCAGCGGGTAACATGGCTAAAGAATTACAAGCAACGAAAGATGCCGTCAAGTCACATCTTGAAGCTATCGGTTTAAAGAATAAAGCGACGGCCGATAAACACCGCCGGAAGAAGGTTTTCAATGAGGGAGATGAAGTAATGGTTTTCCTACGGAAAGAACGATTTCCTATCGATACTTACGGGAAACTCCAACCCAGGAAATACGGACCGTTCAAGATCACAAAGAAGATTAACGACAATGCTTACGTCGTTGCTCTTCCCGATTCGTTACATATATCGAACACCTTTAACGTGGCCGATATATATGAGTATTACAAAGACGAGTCAATTCCTTTAGAAGAGAACTCGGGGTCGAGTTCTTCAGAAGTGGAGGAGACTGATATAGAGAGAATGGCGACGGAAATCGAAGAGCAAATCGTAAATCGAAAACATAATCAAAAGCCTTTTGTTAATTAATTTCCTTATTCCATTACAATTCTAAGTCCTTTTGTTTTTTATTAGTTTTAGTTAATTAAATAATTATATTAGCTAGTAATTTAGGATTATTTAGTTTCCTTTTATTAATTATTTAAATAGCTTCCTAGTTAGTTTATAATTAGGATAGTTCTAATTTCCATATTTATTTCTTAGTTAGTTTAGCTATAAATAGGGTAGCTAGGTTTCATTGTTAATCAATTCAATCAAGTTTCAATCAATAAAGCTTAGCTTTTTAGAGAGTTTTCTCTTAATTTTGAGTTTTACGCATCGTAATTCTCAACCGTTAAAGGGTTTAGACGCTTGTCGATCCTTCCGCAAACCTACGCTGCGTCAATAAATATAGAAATTGATTAAATAATATAATTACTATATAGGGGTGGGTTTATTTTAGAAAATTAAAATTGATTAGGAATCCATGAACCATTTACATAGTAGAACATGGCATTATTTATTATAAATGGTAATAACATATTTATCATGATTCAAAATAAGTAACATAATCATATTCATTATAGAGAACGAAAAAACTTGTTAAGAGGTTTGAACATCAACGGAGAGTGGGCGCAAGACCCGGCGCAAATCAAAAATCATGTGTTCGAGTTTTTTAAAAGCAAGTTTGGTAGTGGAAATCGCAATGGTCCGTCTCTCGATAGTGGGAAAATTAAAAGAATCTCGACCGAAGAAGCCGATTTTTTGGAGAAGTCGTTCGAGGAGGAAGAGGTTTGGAATGCGATCAAAGGATGCGGTAATAATAAATCGCCCGGGCCGGATGGATTCACGTTTGGATTCATGAAGCGTTTTTGGGGGATAATTAAAGAAGACTTGATGGCGGCGGTTCGTTGGTTTTGGGAAAGAGAGTACATAAGTCTTGGTTGTAACTCGTCGTTTCTCACTTTGATCCCGAAAATATCTAATCCGGAGGGCCTAGGTGACTTTAGACCGATTAGTTTAATCAGGGTGTATTACAAAACGGTGGCTAAAATCCTAGCGGAAAGATTAAAAAGTGTGTTGGGTAAAGTAATAAGCAATGTCCAAAGCGCTTTTATTAGAGATCGAAATATTTTAGATGGTATACTTATAGCAAATGAGGTGGTGGAATTGTTTCGGAAAAAGAAAAAAAAGGGTTGATATTCAAGGTAGACTTTGAAAAAGCGTATGATTCGGTGGAGTGGAAGTTCCTTTTAGAAAGTTTGGAAAATATGGGTTTCGGGAGAAAATGGATAGGGTGGGTTAAGGCTTGTCTCAAGTCCGCGACGATGTCGGTTCTAGTGAACGGAGCGCCAACAAAAGAATTCAAGATGGGTAGAGGGCTAAGACAAGGAGACCCGCTCGCTCCATTTTTATTTCTCGTGGTGGCGGAAAATTTGAATATTCTAATGGAGGAAGCGGTGGAAAAAGGTTTGTTCGAAGGCATCAAGATAGGGGCTAAAGAAGTGTCGATTTCGCATTTACAATACGCGGACGATGTGGTCTTTTTCGGAAAATGGGAGTTATCAAATCTAAAAAATTTGTTGAAGGTCCTTGAATGCTTCCGAGCTATTTCGGGATTGAAGATCAATTTGAGGAAAAGCAAGATATATGGAATGGGTGTTCGAGAGACGGAAATTCAATATTGGGCAAGAGGAGTCGGCTGTGAATGGGGTGCGTTTCCATTTACGTACTTAGGCCTTCCGGTTGGTGCTTCAATGTCCAAATTAAATAGTTGGAAAACGGCAATAGAGAAGGTAAAATCAAAACTCGCATCTTGGAAGGCAAATACTATTTCATTTGGTGGTTGATTAACGTTGGTCAAATCGGTCCTTGGAAGCGTGCCTTTGTATTTTTTGTCCATATTTTGAGCCCCGAGAGGAGTGATAAGTGAGTTGGAGAGGTTACGAAATAGATTTTTTTGGGGTGGGGGGTTGGGGGAAAGCGGTAAAAAAGGTATATCGTGGGTCAAATAGGATCGTACTTTGGGGAGTTTTAAAAACGGGGGCCTAAATATAGGTAAGCTCCATGTAATGAACCGGGCGTTATTGGGTAAATGGTGGTGGCGCTTTCTCTCGGACGAGGATGCCCTTTGGGTGAGTGTAATCAAAAGTATTTATGGGGAGAGTGGAGGGATTATAGGAGGGGAAAGGGGGGAACGAAGGGGGGCCTCGACTTGGAGTAATATCATTCGGGTGGGCAGAGAGTTGGATACGGAGGGCGTTGATTTCTCGGGATCCTTTAGTAAATTAGTCGGTGATGGAAAGGAAACCAGCTTTTGGGCAGAAAATTGGATGGGTAATAATCCCTTAGAAATGGAATTTAAGAGGCTTGTAAGGCTGGAGATTGATTATAAGGCGCGGATAGCGGAAAGGGGGGAGTGGGTAGCGGATAGATGGGTGTGGAGATGGAATTGGAGAAGGACTCCGAGAGGTAGAGAGTGTGGGGAGTTGGAAGAGATGTCGAGGAAGTTACAAGGATGGGAGCCGTCGAGAGGAAAGAGAGACAAATGGGAATGGAAGTTCGATAAATTAAACGGTTTCAACGTAAGAAAGCTACGTGATGTAATTGAGGAAGGAGGGGGGGGGGGTGGGATAGAGAGGATGGAAGAAACATTGTGGTGTCCAGTGACTCCAAAAAAAATGTGTGTGTTCATTTGGAGAGCGAAACTTGGTAGGATCCCGTGTAGGTCGGTGATTAGTGAGATGGGTATCAATCTTGATTCCATTCTATGTCCTCGATGTGGGAATGCAACGGAAAGTAGGGATCACGCATTAATAGAGTGTGAAGAGGTGAAAAGATTGTGGGTGAGAGTTGGGAGATGGTGGAATAAATCGTTAGAAGGAATTGTTTCTCTCCAAGAGTTATTGCAAGGGGATTCGGGTGGGGGTGGGGGTGGGGGGTTAAACGAAAGCACGGTTTGGAAGGGGGTGAAGTGGTCATTCTTATACCTTATTTGGAACCACAGGAACAAAATCGTATTTAAAAGGGAGAAGAGCCGGCTGGACGAAATTTTTTTCGAGTGGCAAAGGCTCGTGTTTGAATGGATAAGTAGAAGATCGAGGCAACAAAGAGCAGACTGGTCCTTGTGGGTGGCGGGTAATGTAAACGCAGGCAACGATCAAATTGTCGGGTAACGAGGAAGAGGGCGGAAAGTGAGGATCGATAATTTGATGTGGAGAGACGCGATCAAGATGGCTGCAGGTCTGAAAGCTTCAAACAGGTATGGGGTTCGATTGTGAAACTGGAGCACTCGGTGTGGTGAGAATCTGCGCAAAATGATTTGGTGTGGTTACCACTGTTATTTCGGTAATGTTCGTAGCTGGTTCGATGCGGTTTTGAGGTTGTATTGATCAGGAGTTTGCTGCCGCTGTTTCGGGACAGGTTCGTCGATGATTCGATGCAGTTTCGGTACTGTTTAACTGCTGGTTCGATGATGTTTTGGTAATATTTTGCTGCTGTTTTCGATGCTATTCTGTTGCTGTCTCGGGACTGTTTCGATGCGGGTTCGGCTCTGTTTGCATATCGCAAATGGTGTGTCTTTGATGCCTTGTTTTTCTGAGATCCGGTTAGTTGTTTTCGTTGTTGTATTTCGGTTTGCGGCTGTATAAACTTGTGGTGTTGTTTGGTAATAAAAGTCTTGGTGCTGTTCAAAAAAAAAAAAAAATCATATTCATTATATGTGTAATTTGTGATGAATAACATGTTGAATATATATTCGTATTGATCATCGTTGATATATGATTTATAATGAATAACAAACAATTCATATTTATCATAAATATATTACTCACAATAAATATTAATCTTAAGAAGGATATGTGACATCATGACCTTTTTTCTCCCTGAGGAATAAAGTAAGAATTTTATAATATAAAGTCACGGTTACCTACACTACGTAACAGTCCAACCCATAAATACTAATAGGAAGAACATTATTCGGCACACATGCCTATTCTAATCTATATCTTTTTCTTTTAATTAACATAAAATAAAAAAATTAAATAAGGTTAAAATGTCATGTATGTAATTCCTTTACATCGTGCAACCTATACAAACCATTTATTCATCCCTTGTTTTATTTTTAGTTTTTTTTGCTTTTTCTTAATTACATAAGTGAAAAATAAAATGAGTGTTGATAGAAGGGTTTGCATGAGTTATATCATGTAAAAAGGTTGCATATGAACGTCCCTATATATACATTGAATGTAATATAAAAAACAGATAAAAACTTCAATAATATTATTTTAAATTATATATATATATATATATATTAAATAAAGAAGGTTGTTTAATTAATGAAGCATACATTCAAGAATAATTCTAAAGATGATCAAGTGGATAAATATTATTCGGCTTGATGGTTTATTCTTTATTTATTTTTATTGAACTTTTAAATAAACATCAAGAGTGACTGAATTGAATAAATGTCATGCATCTGATCGATGTTGACATTAGGGGCTGTTTGGTAGTTACTGAATGGTTTGGTGCAGAATGATTAAGTGGTCAGAATGATTAAGAGACTCTTATGATATAATGTGACATGAAATATGGTTGTTTACTAATTGTTCAGAATGAAATCAAGACTCTAAATGGTTAAGGCAGAGTCAAGATACAAAATCATTCAGAGGGTTTTTGAACCATTAAGAGGCAGACCATTTTTTTGTCAAACAAGATTTACCTCTTAATGATTCAGAGTGTAACAACCCAACTAGAGCAATCAAACAGATTAATTCTTAATATCAAGATACCAACATTTAATATTAATCCAAGCCGAAACGGTCCCATGCTCACAATAGATAAATCAAGGTTTGATAAAACAACCTATACACAATTGAGATTTAAAAGATTAAACTAAGTATTGGTCTTCTATCCGCCCCGCTAAGCCTTCTCCTTGCCCTTAGCTGTCTTGTCTAACTCACTACGGCCTGAAAAGATTTTTAGTTTTGAAAGAACGAGGGTTAGACCATAGGTCTAGTGAGATCCCTCCAAACAGATAAGCAACAAAATACTTTCCAGAATTTTTAAACAACATTTAATAATGACACATAAATAAAACACGTTACGGACCACACGACCGTCAAAGACGATGTGTCTAACTCGCGTTGCCTTAATGTTGGGACACACCCCCAACGACATAAACGAGCCACACTCCCCGGCACGAGTAGACGGGCCACACTCCCCGACTTAGGTCACGTAACCCACGTATAATGTATGCATACATTTAAGCAACAACAATTCATAACACACTTGAACATATTAATAAAATCATGCCATCATAAATAAATCAACGTTTAAAATAAACTTCACATGCTTTCATCGTCAAAGGTTTAGTTTAGAAAAAACTCACCTGAAATCCACCGTTAAAAGCTTTCGCCTAGATGTAACCTGGTTCGAACCTATAAAACGAGACATTGCTCGGTAAATTAACGGTACCTTCTAATTAAAAGTTTAACCTTAAAATTCTCATTCCTAACTTTATCCAACCTCGGCCGAACTTAACCCGCTAAATCTAATTTGAGGACAAAATACTCAACTCCTTGAATAATTAAATATCTTAGATAAATTAAGGGATGTGGGCCGGCCACTTAAGAAAAGTCCAGCACCACAATCTAATTAACTAATTGGACCCAAGATCCAATTAACTCTACGTGGGCTTCGACTCACTTTCCTCAAATCAGAGACCGAAATGCACAGCAACTCTCGACCGATAAGAATAACTACCATCGACCGGAGGCTGAAACCATTGACTGGAAGCTGAAACCATCGATCGGAAGTTGCTATGAATATCTCGACCGGTACGTGAGTGACCGGTAGGGAGGTTCGACCGGGGTCTCTCCTCTCTCGACTGGTAAGGAGGTTCGACCGGGTCTCTCCTCTTGCAACCGATAAGGAGATTCGACCGGGGTCCCCCCCTTGCGACCGGTAAGGCTCGATTTCACAGTACTTCGATCGGTTCGATAGACGAACTCTCAGAACCAACCTCCGATGGATCGATAAAGGGTTACACTCCCCCGAACGATAATAGGACCAGAAGAATTACATTCACTTAGGCATCAACAAAAATCTTAATCCCAACCTTCATAATCACAAAACGTTCATCCTCACCCCTAACCTCAGGTCGATGACAGACCCCCAAATTCAAACCACTACTGGAAATAAACACTTAGGGATAGAGATAAAAGATTAATAGATGGTTTACCTCAAAGAAATACGATATCCCTCTTGAAATCTTGAAGAGCCTTCCTTCTCTTTCTCGGTCTCGCCAAATCGCCAAGAACACTAAACTTCAGAGTGGCCGCACAAAAACATACACTAGAATGCTATACCAAATAGGGTTAAAGACCCTATTTTCCTAACTTTTCACTTTAGCCCCTCACAACAAAGTTTTTTCTAACTTTCACCCCAAACTCAATTTTCTTCGGTTTTAACCGGGTTGTTACACAGAGGTTACCTCTTAATGGAACCATTAAGAGGTAAACAAACAACCCCTAAGCATTACTATTTCATATAAGTTTTATCTTAATTTATATCTAAGGTGACACACCTTCCCCTCAATCAATGCAACAACTTTTTCAAAAAAATTATTTAATATCAATATATATATATATATATAGGGTGCGTTTCTTTTGCAAACCAAGCAATTTGTACAAACTATGCAAACCACTATTTTAGGAAACAATAGATATATTTATGGATAATGGTTATGATTCATTAATAATGATTGTGATATATATGGAAAATGTTAAGTTTATTCATTATAATCATGATTTTAAATTAGAAAATGTTAGATTTATTCATTATAATCATGATTTTAAATTAGGAAACATAATAAAATCATATATTCATTAGACTTGATGAACGGCTAAGATTGGTTCACAAAGTTTGCACAATCTGACTGGTTTGCAAAAGATACGTCCCCTATATATATAGGGGGCCTTTCAAGAGAGATCCTCCTATTTTGTGGTAACTATGAGATCTAATTTTATCCATCCATCTTAATAATTAATGGTATAAAAAAATTATATATATATATATATATATATTTTAACCGTAACCTATTGATTATATAACATTTGATCACATAAACATTATCTTTTTTTTGTTAACCATGGATGCTTATGCGTACCCGACCAATCTCATGAGCCCTATAGAACAGACAATAAAATCTCCAACAACCCTACAAGACTCAAACCACTGACCCAATGAATATTACTTTTATTGTCCCCTTCAATAATGACCATTTTGTAAGCATTTTGCAAAGGTTTCGTAAATACATATTCACAACATCGAATGGAAATTTGAAACTTTGTTATATTAATTGATTTATTACATTAAACAATAACTAAATCAAATTTTGTTATGTTTTTATACATTTTAGAAGAAAGAAAAACACCATCACAGATCAGTATAAACACACACACATATATGAGGTCTTATTTTGAAAGCCCTGCAATTTGTGGGAACTGTGAGGTCCATTGTAAGTCAGATAAACTCATTAATTAGTTGTCATTTTAATTAGGGGTGTTCGCAGTGCGGTTTGGTGCGGTTTGGGGCAAAACCGCAAACCGCACCGCATGTGCGGTTTGAGCATTTTCCCAAACCACAAACCGCACCGCATATACCTCAAACTGTACCAAACGGCACCGCGAAATGCGGTGCGGTTTATGCGGTTTGCCCCTATCGCACTTTATGCGTACAATCCAAAAAGTTATAAGTTTAAAATACATTAGAAAATCAACGATTAAGTGACCGTTGTCCAAAAAATAAAGAGTTTGAATACATCCAACTCCAAAATGCATAACTAAAAATAGTCTAAAAAAATAAATTGTTTCAATACGATAAACGGATAAAGTGACGTCTCCAGTCATGAACGTCCTAACCTAGGGCATTTTTTCATCTGTTGAGACATAAACTTTTAAGAGGATTATAATTAAAAAGGGTTATTTAGCAAAGTCCAAAACTTAAACTCTTAAAGTCCATAATTAAAAACACAAAGCCCAATTATATAAATATTAAATTAAACTATTATATATATATATATATGTTTAAAATTAAAAATTAAAAAATAATATAAAAGATGCGGTGCAGTGCGGTTTGAAAACCCAAAACCGTAAACCGCACCGCATAGTGCGGTTTGGTAAAAGTACAAACCGTAAACTGCACCGCGAAAGTTCTAAACCGCGTTTTGCGGTGCGATGTGGGCGGTTTGAGCGGTTTGACGGTTTGGATGAACACCCCTAATTTTAATTAATTGAGTTTTTAAATATGTTTTAAACCGACCTCCACTTTTTAAGGAATAATTAAAAATTAGGGGTAGAAAAGTCATTGTAGGTATTTTGTAATATCCCTCCTCTCTCATCCCTCCTTCCCCTCTCTCTTCGTGACCTAAGAAAACAATTAATTGTGAAACTTTGTGAACATATCTTTACTGGTTTGGATCATGCAACTTGATCACTATGTGAACACTCATATTCACTAGCAGGGCCGTCCCTAGAGGAGGGATGGACGGGCGTACGCCCAGGGCCCAACGAGAAATAGGGGCCCAATTTTTTTTAACTATATAATAGTATTAAAAAATTAGTTAACAAAAGAGACAATCTTTTTAGTATCTAATAGGAGTCAAATAATTTCGTATTATATAAGGGTCCAAACATGTATTAACTAATTACACTCGAAATGAAAAAAAATATGTGAAAAGTTAATTGGTCGTTCATTTTACAGTATTGATTATAGTTTCTTTAAGGGTTTTTTTATATCTAGTACCAAAGTCAAAAATTACTTACCTAGAAAACCTTGATATATTATCCATCATTCATCTCCCACTGACTATTTTGATTATTCAATCCACATGAATTATATATTTCCTTAAGCATATGGTAAATTTCTTGATATTAACCAGGAGAACTCCTACTTTGTGTAAAAAATTACCAATTATATTAGACGATCCAACTTATATCTATACATTGTTTTTTTCAAACATTATTGACTCTTTATTACCTAATAATCTAATATTGAGTGGATGAATTTTAAGTACTCTCATATCTCAAAAACAATAATAATATCTCAAACTATAACCAACATGAGCTTTTGATTCTAAGATTGATGATTCAAAAAAGGATTGTTTTAACCCTAAAAGTTTAAAATGGTAATAGAAAAACATTAGGATGAGGTGAGATAGGAACACAACTGATTTATATTGATTTACATAGAGTTGTACTCTGAATAGTCACATTGCAAATAATATCAATCTATATATTAAATATATATCATAAGGATGTTTTTGACGTTGGAACAAATTAATGATGCTATGGAAAAATGATATGGTAGATCATATTAATTTATAAATAATTATTGATTGATTTTGTCTAGGAATTCTCGGAAAAAATGGTTTATATAAATTATTCGTATTTCTTGAATTCAATGTTATTTCTTATGATACACGGCGATATATTAAATAATTTTTTTCGTACTTATCGAGGACCCTGTTTTACATCTAGCCCAGGGCCCAAATTTTGTTAGGATCGCTAGTTTAGGTTGTGACCATATTCATGACACATTGTTTTGAAAAGGTTCACAGTGTATGCATTGACGTTGACCACATAGTGAACATGTTGAACGTTTAGTGCACTCGCAGATGGATGTGAGTACATGAACAAGGTGTTCACATTGTGAACACCCGTGCACACCTTGTGAACAATACCTTTCTAACCATTATAAACACCTTGTGAACACCCGTGCACACATTGTGAACACCCGGTCTGCACACATATGTCATTTGTGTATCGAAATCTGATAGCTAATTATCGTGTAATCCACGGAGTGGGCACAATGTTCCCACAATGAGGGCACAAATATATACCAAGACTAGGGTTACTACAAGTAATATAATGGTAGTAATACCGAATATCGTTTCCACATGGACTGAATTACTGAGAATCAGAGACTTTCATGAACTTTTTGCACAAGTTTCAGTTGAGAGAAAAACTATCGTTTCGATGGTGGAATAACTCTAAAATATAAAATGTACTCTTGTAACACCCTAAAAATAGGGGTAAATTTAAACATGAAAAAATGCAAAATATAACATTCTAAATATAAGGAAATCACCCAAAAGGGGGAAATAGTAATAGCGTTTACAAATTTCTATGAATGGACATTAAAGATTGACAACATACTAATGTAAACCAGCTATATTATAACACCCTTAAATCTGGAAATAGCAACTTATTTAAAATTTTCTAAATACATCAATAAAGGAATTATCTACAACCACAAATTAAGATTTAATCTCAATACAAACATTTATTCTATACAAAAGCCTATGATAAGAACGGGTGCTACTAAAACCCCAAAGATAGTCACTATCTCCAACATTGCGGAAGACTTCACCAACTACTTACTTTAGTGTCTAGTAAGTCTCTACGCTTCATAAAACTGCTAGAATCCAACTCCCAACTGGAACCTGTTGCACATGCCGACAAATAAAAAGGTTAGGCTTAACGCCTAGTGAGCTCAAGAGTTTTCAACATAAATAAAGATGTCTGTGAAAATAGATAATGCAGTTTAACTCATAATCTTTCAAAAGGTATGCTTTGAATATGCAAACGACTCGTTTTCCATTAATATGCATTTTAGACAAAGAACACCAATTTAGACATTTCCCAAAAACCAACTACTTCGAAGATAATGACACCAATGTAAGCCGCCCATTCATAAATTAGATTTAATCCAAAACTCACGCAAAGTGTAAATATAAATTGAACTCTCCATTTAAGAAGATACGGTTAAACCTTATATCTCAAAACACCCAAAACACGGGTGGGGCATAATACTCAACCCATAAATCAAGGGTAAAACCCAAATATACAAAACGTCACCGAAAACTTGGATATTAAAACTCAATACCCAAACACAACACCTTTCGGTGACGGGGGATTCCCGATTCCATAAAATGTGACGGTCCACAAAGTAATCCCATTTTATGTTGTTATGATTAGTCATATAAACAAAAGTACACGCAAGGGATGTCAGGCTCAGTGGTTTTAAACATACACCCACGGAAACTCAAGTTCAACCCCGAAGGGTTGCTAGGTCGAGCTCCTCATCCAATATCGTAATACTTGAGCACGAAGGACTTATACCCACATCCGGTACCTTAACATGCAACACAAAGGTCTTACACCCACATCCGGTGCCTAACGTGCCTCGACGTGGAAAACTAATCGTCCCAACGCCGGACAATAATAAACCAAATACGGGATCATGACTCCCAATGCGTCAAATAAGCCAAATAATACACATAAGGCCCAACAAGGCTCGAAGTCGAGCTACCAAAACTGGACTATTGTCTAAAACCCCCATCAAAATAACAATGCCAAGCCGCAGACTTAGCAACCCATTGACTCATTAATAAATGGAATGAAAACACGATAAAACACACTCACCCAACGGATATGCAAACATCACGACCAAAAGTGAGATTAGTTCAAAACTCAACATTAGTTGAGACAATCCATTTTCCAAATGAACTCATAACACAAAATATGCGTTTTCCAAATTTAACTGCTGATAAGAACGAAAATCATAAAATGAGACTATAAACATTCTTTCAGGTTACCTCACATAGATGTGCAAGTGATATTTTATAAAACACTCCATTTCATGACGATGCATAAGACTCGACAAACATTTAAAAGTGTATTTCTTTGACTAAAGATCTATTTATACAATAAGACCTCAAAACACATTCGTTTGTAACACATTTATCAAAATGCCCAAAAATCCCAAATGTGGGTATTATACAAAGTTTGTAAAGTTAAATGCCTCAAATAATCAAAGATTAGCACATATCCGACCCATCGGCTCGTATCCTACCAAAGTCAAGCAGCCACCCAAAGATTTATCCCGAAGGTTTACCGAAGCAAAATATCACCACTTAATTATCTAGGAGAATACACAATTCTACTACTTCAATCATTCGCGCGTGTACCGATTCATAAATTGGAATCCAAAATTCGGACTGACCACTGATCGGATAATCCGACGCTTCATTTCCCAAGGACTCCTTAGTTCCTTATTTACCACACCTTTCACGACAGGGTTGAAATCTATAGGTCTAATGAGTTCAAGGTTTTCAACTACTATGCCAATTTAAACTTTTATGAAACTTTCGAATACATAAGCTTTATAACAATTGCTTGTGCGGTAAAACCCACTACCGATCACTCGATAGTTTGAAAATTGATCATCGACGCTACACGTATAAAACCATTTGCAAAATTTGTTTGATCAATATTTTCGTAAATAAAATGGTGGAAAAAAAGGTGTGTAGCAATATTCATACTATAAACATGAAAATAAATTCTGGTACCCCAAACACGTGAAATAAATGTTTGTACAGTTCCAAAAGAGAACTTCACAACTTTTAACTTTTAACTTTTCCTTCTTTAACCGAAAACGTTGCGGCATAAAATTTTCAACCAGTCTCCTATATATCAGTTTATTCCTTAAAATTTTGTAAGATAATGGGAAAACAAATAAATTTTCAAATCGAGTTTAAAGTCTTGAGCCGCTTCGATAAAACACATTTGACCAAGATGGTAACTACAACGATATGCATCCCGAAAATTCATTTCATGCATTGCAGAAAATTTATAACAATAAGGTCCACAATCGAAGCACGTTTAGATTAAAAGTTTAATATGAGATAACATAAATATATCACATTTTTACTCACGCGAGTGAAAATCAGATTCAACCCAAAAGTATGCACATATACTCGTGTGAAACTCAAGATGCAAACATGAGACACTAAAAATTTTCAAGGTGCCTCTTATGGTTCCAAGATGTAGGTGTAAGACTTGCATGAGACAAAGTATTAAACAAAACTCGTAAGTTAACACACACAATGATGCATATGCACATGTTCTCAAAATTATTTACGCAACGCAAAATGACGTAAGACGAGACACCCTAACCCAACTGAATTTTCGTAAGACTTACTAACGTGAAAACCAATTGGCGTCAAACTTTCGTTACTCGACAAAAGTGTAAAACGACAATACTTTTAAGATATTAAACTTTTAGGAGTTTCCTCATTTTACTGAAATGGAAGGTGAAATAGCGATTTACAAATTTACAAGGGACACGACGCTAAATAAATCGCAAGCTAAAAAAAAACAAAATTAAAACTCACGCATAAAAAGACATCGTGTAAAACAATACTCCATGAAATTTCAACAAAACTCACACAAACTAAAATTCACAAGAAATTCCGACTCAACGCGTGGGAATAACTTTTCCTTCAAAACCATTGACATATGTGGAGGAGATCCAATGCCTAGATTAAAATCTCATAGCTACTTGCCCAATACTCAAATGACATTAAAACATGGATATTATCATATCCGCAAATAGCGTTAAACAGGAGACGTGAATAAAAGATTTTTGATAACAATTTGCAATTACGTGCAACAAAACAATCTCAAATATGCTTAAGCTCACAGTTTCAAATCTGATGCGTGTTAAATGCTCTACCAAAACTTTATAATATAAACCACTTTTTGTTTTACGAACATAAGAAACAATTTATGCACATTTATTTCGGAAATAAATTTAGTGCAAGAATTTGATCGGCACTTGGCATCATAGGACTACACTTCCCAAAAAAAAACCCGACATACTATTGTCATTCGGATGCATCAAACATCTTAAAGCCACAATCTCGATAATTGATAAACTTACGAATTCTCCTTAAATAGCATCGGTCTATCAACTCACGAATCTAATCCAACTAAAATTTCTAACCCAAGAGGATCAACTTAGTGACCTCCTCGCACTTAGTTATCACTCCCAGGTGACCTTGATATACACATCAATCCTTTCTTAGCTAACTCACTTAGGAACTTCTCACTACCCCAACGGTCATCCTCCCGAGGTAGATCAAGTATACATATGTAGCATGTAGGTTCACCATGACACTGGCCAGGTGCCATTATGAACGCACAATACACAATCATCCTCGAGACCCTCAACAAGTTTCCCGTTTCCAACGACTTGGTCAACCTCAAATTATCTTATCTTAAGGTACCTAATGGCAACTCCACTTATCTTTGCTTATAAGAACGCTAGCTTGAGTCTAGGCATCCTAAAATCAATACCTAAATCTCTCAAACTTAAACTCTCTTACCAACTTATAACACCCTTAAATCTGGAAATAACAACTTATTTAAAATTTTCTAAATACATCAATAAAGGAATTATCTACAACCACAAATTAAGATTTAATCTCAATACAAACATTTATTCTATACAAAAGCCTATGATAAGAATAGGTGCTACTAAAACCCCAAAGATAGTCACTATCTCCAACATTGCGGAAGACTTCACCAACTACTTACTTTAGTGTCTAGTAAGGCTCTACGCTTCATAAAACTGCTAGAACCCAACTCCCAACTGAAACCTGTTGCACATGCCGACAAATAAAAAGGTTAGGCTTAACGCCTAGTGAGCTCAAGAGTTTTCAACATAAATAAAGATGTTTGTGAAAATAGATAATGCAGTTTAATTCATAATCTTTCAAAAGGTATGCTTTGAATATGCAAACGACTCGTTTTCCATTAATATGCATTTTAGACAAAGAACACCAATTTAGACATTTTCCAAAAACCAACTACTTCGAAGATAATGACACCAATGTAAGCCGCCCATTCATAAATTAGCTTTAATCCAAAACTCACGCAAAGTGTAAATATAAATTGAACTCTCCATTTAAGAAGATACGGTTAAACCTTATATCTCAAAACACCCAAAACACGGGTGGGGCATAATACTCAACCCATAAATCAAGGGTAAAACCCAAATATACAAAACGTCACCAAAAACTTGGATAATAAAACTCAATACCCAAAGACAACACCTTTCGGTGACGGGGGATTCCCGATTCCATAAAATGTGACGGTCCACAAAGTAATCCCATTTTATGTTGTTATGACTAGTCATATAAACAAAAGTACACGCAAGGGATGTTAGGCTCAGTGGCTTTAAACATACACCCACGGAAACTCAAGTTCAACCCCAAAGGGTTGCTAGGTCGAGCTCCTCATCCAATATCGTAATACTTGAGCACGAAGGACTTATACCCACATCCGGTACCTTAACGTGCAGCACGAAGGTCTTACACCCACATCCGGTGCCTAACGTGCCTCGAAGTGGAAAACTAATCGTCCCAACGCCGGACAATAATAAACCAAATACGGGATCATGACTCCCAATGCGTCAAATAAGCCAAATAATACACATAAGGCCCAACAAGGCTCGAAGTCGAGCTACCAAAACTGGACTATTGTCCAAAACCCCCATCAAAATAACAATGCCAAGCCACAGACTTAGCAACCCATTGACTCATTAATAAATGGAATAAAAACACGATAAAACGCACTCACCCAACGGATATGCAAACATCACGACCAAAAGTGAGATTAGTTCAAAACTCAACATTAGTTGAGACAATCCATTTTCCAAATGAACTCATAACACAAAATATGCGTTTTCCAAATTTAACTGCTGATAAGAACGAAAATCATAAAATGAGACTATAAACATTCTTTCAGGTTACCTCACATAGATGTGCAAGTGATATTTTATAAAACACTCCATTTCATGACGATGCATAAGACTCGACAAACATTTAAAAGTGTATTTCTTTGACTAAAGATCTATTTATGCAATAAGACCTCAAAACACATTCGTTTGTAACACATTTATCAAAATGCCCAAAAATCCCAAATGTGGGTATTATACAAAGTTTGTAAAGTTAAATGCCTCAAATAATCAAAGATTAGCACATATCCCAACATTTGATAATTTCATGTAGAACACATAAACACTTTAAAATAGACATTTTGGCATGTACAACGTTTTCACAAATCAACTTGAACTCACCTTGCTAGATTTAGGCTAAATCTAGATTTCCCCCCAACTAGAGCTCCTTTGAAGAACACTTGAATTCTCAAGACAAAACTTCCAAAACCTAAATCCATACATATTCAACCATAAACAATCATATAGAAACATTCCCCAAACGTTTTACATAAAGATCTCAACTTATGTCAAAACCCTAATTTCCACAAATGAAGAAAATGGACGATTACCTCAAACCTTAACTCGAATCCATCCAACCAAAACCCTTGTAGAACACCAAAACGAACCATAAACTTCAAATCTTCAAATGGTGAAAGGGTTAGATGAAATCCTTAAGAACTTGGTGAGGAAGATGAAGATGAAGATGAAGGTGGTTCATTATCCCAATTAGTTAGATGATGAAGAATCATGTGGTTTGATGAGGAAAAATCCTCAAAATGGTTTAGGGTTCGATTTTGGGGTTTGGGGTCGGTTTGGGAGAGAAAAGGGTAGAAGATTTAGGGTTTGGGATTGAGAGAAATGAGGCTAATGGCTGAAAATCGGTTTTTAGCTCGACAGTGAGTTTTACGAGTTATGTCGTGACTCTAAGTCGCGGCATAAGTCGCCCGTGTCCTTTCAAGTCACGGGATCGAGCCTAAGCTGCGGCACAAGTTGCGTAATCCACTTTTCGTCCCGTTTTCTTCTCGTTCATTGGTTTGGCCGTAACTTCTTCGTTATAGCTCCGTTTTCGCTCCGGAAAGAACCGTTGGACTCGTAATTGAATCCTTCATCCATCTAGACTGTAAAATCTAGGATTCAAGTCCAAGATTAAATATCTTATTTTTCCTTGATATATCCGTTTCTGTATTAACTTGAATTGATACCTCTCGAAACTCGGGGTGTTACAATCCTCCCAACCTTGAAAGAGATTTCGTCCTCGAAATCTGGCATCGATCAGACGCCCAATGTCGCCCTTTGTAAGGTCAATCGGCTCTTTACCCAAAAGGAATGCCTCCATGATACCTTGCCTCATGCACGAACCGGTCACCTCCCATTTACGGTTGTCACTATAGTTCCCGTAACGAACCGTCACAACTCGATCCCAAGGTTCGTTGTGTCTTACCACTGACGAGACGAACATCGAGTCCTCATCAACCACTTTCTTATCCTTAAGATCTCGATTGTCTCCCAACCTTGAGTTGCACATATCCCCTCAAGAATAGTTCCACCAAGAATGCTCCCAAGCGAACTCACCCCTTAGGCATTTAATTCCGTCCCATTAAGGTCTCCTCAATAGTCGATTTCTACTTAAGGTTTACCTCGACATTCTAAACCCAAATCCTCAATAATCCATACTATAAAGGATTCATCGTCCCCTTCCTTGACGATATTTCCTAACACTAATTAGTTTCGTTCCAATCATAACCTTCGATCCGTTCCTCAATTGACGCGACACGACATTGGTGGACAACGAATTACCCCAACTACACGGTAACCCAATTCCCAGAGTGCTGTCAAGCATCGGTCGACGGATCAGTGAAACCTTGTTGATTACAGAATTACCAATGATCGATTCCTAATTTCCATCATCCAGTCTTCTCAAGGTTACCACTTAAATTGCTGACGCACCGGTTTCATCGGAAGTATAATGAAGCATCCCAACGGTTATTATTCTCAACTCGAATATCGACACTTATGTTCAAAACTTTTACACCTCAATTGTGGATATACCACCATAAATTTCCTTCCATATTTTACACCGATGATTCAAAGTTGACACCTATCATGACACTAGATTCCGACAAACAAATCATCATAATTTCCTTATTCCTTAAGACTCACCCGGATGGTACACATCCGACCCATCGGATCGTATCCTACCGAAGTCAAGCAACCACCCAAAGATTTATCCCGAAGGTTTACCGATGCAAAATATCACCACTTAATTATCTAGGAGAATACACAATTCTACTACTTCAATCATTCGCGCGTGTACCGATTCATAAATTGGAATCCAAAATTCGGACTGACCACTGATCGGATAATCCGACGCTTCATTTCCCAAGGACTCCTTAGTTCCTTATTTACCACACCTTTCACGACAGGGTTGAAATCTATAGGTCTAATGAGTTCAAGGTTTTCAACTACTATGCCAATTTAAACTTTTATGAAACTTTCGAATACATAAGCTTTATAACAATTGCTTGTGCGGTAAAACCCACTACCGATCACTCGATAGTTTGAAAATTGATCATCGACGCTACACGTATAAAACCATTTGCAAAATTTGTTTGATCAATATTTTCGTAAATAAAATGGTGGAAAAAAAGGTGTGTAGCAATATTCATACTATAAACATGAAAATAAATTCTGGTACCCCAAACACGTGAAATAAATGTTTGTACAGTTCCAAAAGAGAACTTCACAACTTTTAACTTTTAACTTTTCCTTCTTTAACCGAAAACGTTGCGGCATAAAATTTTCAACAAGTCTCCTATATATCAGTTTATTCCTTAAAATTTTGTAAGATAATGGGAAAACAAATAAATTTTCAAATCGAGTTTAAAGTCTTGAGCCGCTTCGATAAAACACATTTGACCAAGATGGTAACTACAACGATATGCATCCGGAAAATTCATTTCATGCATTGCAGAAAATTTATAACAATAAGGTCCACAATCGAAGCACGTTTAGATTAAAAGTTTAATATGAGATAACATAAATATATCACATTTTTACTCACGCGAGTGAAAATCAGATTCAACCCAAAAGTATGCACATATACTCGTGTGAAACTCAAGATGCAAACATGAGACACTAAAATTTTCAAGGTGCCTCTTATGGTTCCAAGATGTAGGTGTAAGACTTGCATGAGACAAAGTATTAAACAAAACTCGTAAGTTAACACACACAATGATGCATATGCACATGTTCGCAAAATTATTTACGCAACGCAAAATGACGTAAGACGAGACACCCTAACCCAACTGAATTTTCATAAGACTTACTAACGTGAAAACCAATTGGCGTCAAACTTTCGTTACTCGACAAAAGTGTAAAACGACAATACTTTTAAGATATTAAACTTTTAGGAGTTTCCTCCTTTTACTGAAATGGAAGGTGAAATAGCGCTTTACAAATTTACAAGGGACACGACGCTAAATAACTCGCAAGATGGTGAGATGGTAGACCTTTGGTGTGTAGCTTCCAAATCCTAACTTGGAGGTGAAGATCACTTTAAAATCCAAGATTCTAAGCTTTGAATACTCAAAAACGTAATAAATGGTGAGGGTTAGGTTTTGGGAGAGAATGGTTGTGGTTGGTGAAGTAATAAAGGAAAGAATGGGGTGAAAAATCGGATTTAATGCACTCTACACCCCAAATGCGAGTGTGACACGATATAGTGACATTGTCACTATTGCTGTCATTATAGCCGTGAATGTACCGAAGGTTTTAGCCTTTGGCGATTGTGAAATGCTATAGTGATAGTGTCACTATCGCTGTCACTATACCCGAGAATGTATCGAAGGTTTTGGCATTTGGCGATTTCGACATGCTATAGCGATAGTGTCACTATAGCTGGCACTATAGCCAAGAATGTACTGAAAGTTTTGGCCTTTGGCGATTGTGACATGCTATAGTGACAATGTCATTATTGTTGTCTCTATAGCCGAGAATGTACTTATAACACCCAGAAATTCTCAAGGTAAGTATTTATTTCCCTTAATGCATTAATTATGCCTATGTGAGAATATGAGCCTTTGTATGCATTTTATGATCGTGATTATATTGAAATGTCATATAATTGATTTAGTCATATAATTGATTTACCATCTCTAATCGTTCAAACCTCGCGCTCGTTATCGAAACTGGTCAAATTTCGGGGTGTTGGGGGTCTGGTGCGACAGTGACTCGCGATTGTGACATGGTCACTCTCGCGGAGGATGTACCGTAAGTCGGGGAGCCTACGCGACTATGACACGCGATTGTGACATTGTCACTGTCGCGGTGTCAAGGTCGCGGGAGGTGTACCGAGAGTGGGGGGCTCCGCGCGATTGTGACACGCGACAGTGACCATGTCACTGTCGCTGGGCAATGTCGCGAGCGTGTACAGGGGATTAAATGAACCCTTGGCCGAAAAATACTTAATTTTATCACATTTCACTTCAAGAAAACAGGAGAAACACTCTTTTGGGCGATTTTTGGGTCTTCAACTCCTACATCATTAAACTTTTAGGGTTTGGGTTGGTGAGAGCATTAAGTTACCATCAAGCTCCACTCAAGTGTTCTCCTTGGAGTGTCATTCAAGAATCTCATTTTCTCATCACCAAGTCTCATCATCTCAAAGCTAGGGTTTCATCTTTTCTAGGTTTTGGTTCAAAAACCTAGATTGTGAGTTTACTAAATCTTTGTCAAAACTAGATACACATCATATGCTTCTATTTATGGTTATTTATCTCTATATGTCCAAATACTTGGGATTTTCTTATGAAGAAATGTGGTTATATGTGAAATATTATGGTGTACTCTAAAAGTGCAAGTATTGGGGCTTTTCCTCTTGGATTCATAATATGTACATGTTGATATGATAAATGTATACACGTATCGATATGAACATGGTTTCTAGTTGGAATACCTTTATGGTAATATGTAATATACATGATAAGCATGATTGTCATTTGGGTCTCTTGTTAGACTTCTTGTGATTAGGATGGTAATATTGTACACGTAGTTGGTATTGAGATATGTTGGGTTGAAATATACCTAAAGGACCTCCTATATGCGTTATGTAGGACGAACCAAGTCAGTAGACACTAGGAGGATGTAGTCTTTGGGCGCCACCGTGATGGTATGTGCCTAGACCTCCGCCATCCGGGGAATTTTCCTTTGTTGTAGTTCTCGGGTGTGCCGGGCTTTTCGGGTGTTCCTTGTTAAGGGCATCAAGGTATATCGACTCTTGGGTGGAACTTGATTGGTGCTATGGGTCTCCCCTATTGACTCCACATATATTGAACTCTGGTTAGCTGCTGATAAGAATTGTAACTGATCATGCATGCTCATTATTGTTCAACTCACTAGGCTTTTGGCTTAACACTTGTTTGGTGTCGATGTGTATCTCAGGTTCTAGCGGCGCCGGACCTAAGCAGGCTTATTTGCTTTGGGGTGAGAGCTTGGGGATTTTTGCACTTGGACGCATTATACTTTTGGAAATGAACCGTTTGGGTTTATAGATAACAACCTTTTTGTAATATCTTTTCTAGTCGTAGAAATTAGATTAGTTAGTTGTTATTTATTGCCCGTTAAATTACAATTGTAATTAAACAGGTTATTTATACATTTCCCCATTTTTGGGAGGCTCTTGCTATGGCAATTTTAGTATACCTCATGTCCGTTTTTCGGATTTTTGTTATCCCTATTTTTAGGGTGTTATAAGTTGGTATCAGAGCTTTAGTTTAAGTGAACTCGGTATTGTTTTATCATATCTAGACTTAAGCTTTATACTTTATAGTTTCACTGTCCACTTGGGGTAGGAATCCTAGGTGGGGAGAGCGTTAGGATTACGGAATTACTTTAATTGAAAGTTATGATGATGGTGACAAGAATTCTTGTTACCGTACTAAAGGTTTTGACCTTTGGCGATTGTGACATGCTATAGTGACAATGTCACTTAAGTCGAATTTTGAATCCACCTCTCTCGAGGTCAAGATCTAATATTAACACACAAAGTGATCGACTTATCCACGTTGAGTTTAAGTCCCGACTCAAATGACCAAGCTTAAGAGCTAGTAACGATGACCACACCCAAGTGTTGCATGCTAGTGTAAAGTTTGACTCACACCCACACCCACGAGGTGCTTAGCTCATAATAATATTAAAAGACATAATGTAACAAAAGAAATAAGAGTTAAGTACTTGCATTAAAATAAGACTAGACATAAATTACAAATGATGAGGAAAATAAAATACGGGACCTAAAATACAAGAAGTAATGTACGAAAGTAAAGCCACACTATATGCTCTCCCAAGTCTTGATTTTAGACTTGTGGTATAAATACCATGTTGCCTTGTAAATCATGTAACTAGATTCATTGTATCACATTGTCAGATATATGATGAATACGCTTTCTCTCTCTACACTCTCTCTCTAGATCTTCAATGTCAAATCTTGAATTATAGATTGTTTGTTTGATTGCTTGATTGAATAGGACAATTTCAAAGGAATGCCAAATTTCCAAGGGATTTTAAGAGATTCTTCAATCATACAATATCTTCTTTCCATCTTACAAAAATCGGATAAAGCCTTTATCCACTGGTCCCTTAAGGTGCCCACAGTGAGCACATTGTGCCTACTCCCAAACAGTTGCGTTTTCTGCACAAAATTAAACTTTTGGTGCTTTTATCACAACTTGCAAACATTATGGACCAAATGAAAGAGATGGAAACAAAAGTGGGTATAAAATGAAATAAAATGCTAGAAAAAAGTAACAAATAACTCTAAAAAATTAGAGTTATCAGAATCAAAGCAAGCTCAAATTGTTGTTGTACACTGAAGATATAAACATTAGTAGAACCAAACCCGTAGATCTGGAATACTAAAATCTATGATAGGTTCCAAAATATAATGAAATAAGAATGAAGTTTTCATATGGATTTCAAACCACAAAGCAAGGGATTTATTCCATTGTGAAAACAAAGAAACCCAAACCAGGGGTGTAAAGTTTCTACCTGTGTAACTCCTGATCTCATTCTCTTGTTCACAACCCAATCTACCTAATCTTCTCTTCAATTGAATCGTTTGCTACTGTATAGAACCGAGAATAGAAGCCCCATCGACAACCCTTGTTTCATTGTTATTATTACAAAAAGGACGTACCAGCAACAAACTTCTAAAAACCTCTTCAAAACTCTGATTTCCCTCCGTGTATCTCTACTTTCGAGCCTCAAAATTCCAATCGTAAACCATCTTATGTCCACAATTGTATGTCCCTAATTGATGTGCAAATCAAGATAACAATACGAAATCAATTCAAGATGCCATATATATTTATCAATTTCACAGATTACACGATGCTCTCACAATACAATATTTATCTCTCTAAAATCACTCTCTATTAAGCTCTCCAATATGTTCTCTGATAAGTGTTATATCAAACAACAAAGAAAAAAAACCTTTTATACCTTCAACAATTACAAAACAAACAAAACAAACAAAACACTTTGACTTTATTAGCTTGACTTTGACATTGCATTGAGAGTTGACTTGAGCTTTTACTTTCAATTCTCATGATCTTGGATCCAACATATTTGTGCACTAACAATCTCCCCATTTGGATTCAAAATCATCTTCAAAAAGAAATTTTAGCAAAAACGAACAATCTCTCCCTTCGTTTGATCTTTAATGAACTCAATCTTCTCCTATAACATCTTCACAAAGATAAACATGTCATCTCCCCTATTGAGACAATTTGTTCAAAGTTGATCTTCCTTTTCTTTGAAATATCTTCAAATTTTCAGTAATCTCCCCCAAAGTCTGTGACTATCTTTTTTAATAATTTTAACAATCTCCCCCAAGGTTGTGAAAACCTCTTTCAGTTTTCAGAAAAGAAATTATTTTCAGATTTAGCTCACTTTGCTTCAGTAAATAATCTTCAAAGAAAATTTCAGCAAAATTTCATTAAACTTTCTGAACTCTTAAACTTTCTCTTTCATTCTGAATATTTCCCACATAACTCTAACAATAGATCTTTCAAACTTTGTCATTTCTTGAATTTCTCTTCAAACTACTTTGTCATTTCTTGATTTTCTCTCATAACTTCTTTTCCATTTCTTGACTTTCTCCCCTTTTTTGATGATGTAGAACATAGAAATCATCAAAACTTTCATCAAGAAATGTCACCATTTTCTGACCACTGATATTTCCATATGAACATTCGTCAATTCATAAATGTATTTATCCGAATCTTTTCAAATTCAAACAAATAGGAATGTAACCCCGAACCAACAAATGAATCAGTTGAAATGCCTGTAAGTAGTACAAAGCTACTTAGTACAACGAATGTATTGTACAAGGAGTTTTATTGATGTTCACTCCCAGGTCTTCCATTCAATCATCGAATGACACAAGGTAATTCAATGAACGTTCCGACAGAAAAACAAATTTTGTGTGTGTTTGTGCTTGTATATGAAAGAATTTAAACATTTTGCTTTATATTAGGCTCAAAATGTGTGAACCATTGAGACAACAATAGGAATACATGACTCAATGTGCATGATCGAAGTGCGAAGGTGGGGCAACTTTCATTCTTTTTCAATATCCACATCTTCCAAATGAAGACGAGATAGATTATGTGCTGCTTCCCCAATAAAAAGTTTGAAACATTTCTTTGTTCAGAAAGAAATGAGTAGCTGATGGGGTTTAATTCAAAAATTGGTATGGGCTAGTGCATGTTTCAATGATGGTCACCAAAGATTGTGAACCAACAGTAGATGTGGCTGTCCGGCTCAAAAAAGATTTGGTGCAGAGTTTGCATATTATTTTAACTCTATTCTCACACCCTCTTTCTTTTTAAACACTGAAGCTCACTTCTAACCAAACTCTCTTGTCATTTTATCTCATCACACACCCACACTCAGATATTGACCCCTCGCCTCTCGATCACTCATGGATAACTTCTTGGGTAGGAAACACTGGTTATCATGAATCCATAGAAGTTATTTTAAATTCTCACACTGATCCCGTGAATATGTCCTAAAAAGCATGATGTTTCTCAACAGTTTAACTTTTACAGTTAAAGTACAGCAATTTGAAGTACATATGTCAGATATATGTATGCTCAATTTCTCATCAAAATAATCATGAAGATTTGAGCATGTTAAAACATGGAAGATTTTCTCAAAATATGAAAATTGAATGAACGAAGTGAAATCAGTAGATGTGTTTTGAAAATCTGACAATGTATGAAAATATCAAATATGAATGATTTATCAATAAAAGCTTAGGTCATGAAAAATTGGATGTTGTCTATATGAACAAGTATAGACAAGTCTTGAAAGAAACGCTTTGAATTAATCAACGCTTAATGAACATTGAATTACAAACGGGGTGTCTTTTTTTTTTTTTTTGAGGGAAAACTCCGGCAATATTATAAAACGAAAACAAAAGAGTACGTCACACCGCCTACAACCAAACGAAGAAACAGAAAAACTTGGAAACCACCCCATACCAAGCAACTAACAACCAAAATAAACACAACATAATAGACGCAAATAACATCGAAAAAAAGATGCTAAAAACCACCGGAGCTCCAAACACCAAAGTCGCAAGGCCAAAGCTAAGATTAGGTCGCTTCATAAGATATAAGACGAGATCTTCTAGTAGTCCAAGCAAGACGACATTGAACCATGTCCCGTATCTCTTTGTTGATCACCTTCATATCACGCTTTTCATTACAGAACAAACGATTGTTCCGTTCTCGCCATATAAAGAAAACCGCAGCCGCAATGTAGAGTTTCGGCCCAAGCCGATTGGGGGCCGATTACCATCCGAAAGAGCCATCAAAACATCGTCCCAACGATCCGGCCAATCTTCAATATCTGCAAAAAACTTTATCCGCGTCCAAATTTCATTGGAAAAATGGCATTTAAAAAACAAGTGGTTATGGGAATCCATACAAACCTCACATAAAGGGCAAATAAGGTTTAAACTATCCGAGTTCCATGAGAGCATACGATCCTGAGTAGGTAACCGCCGAAGGCATGCAGTCTACATGCAGAAAGCGTGTTTAGCAATGTGCCCTTTAAACCAAACACCTTTTGTCCACGGAACATTCTGGGAAGACCCACTCAAAGCTTCCGAAGTTGCCCTCACTGAAAATTCGTCCATATGCCTATTCCCATCCTCCCAACGAATCCCGTCCCTTTCATGCTCATTTAGACTCGGAAACTGAATAGTAGCAAGTTGTGGAAACCGATCCACCTAACTGTTCCGCCAAACCCCCTCAAACCGAGAGCTTAACTCTCTTAACGACGATTGCGGCGTGAACCCTTCCGAATGAACAAAACGATAAGAAATAAAAGAGGAAAGTGGCGTACCAGGAGCTCAACGATCCCCCCAAGCGTTTATTGCCGAACCATTGCCAACACGCATCACAATAAATGGTCTCAACACCGAGCGAAGATCCCATAATTTCCTTAGGACCCACGACCAACGAGAGCTTTTGTGAACAAGCCAGAAGTGCGTTTCTCCCAAGCAATGGAGTACAATCCAACGAACCCAAAGAGAGTGATTTCGGGTTAGAATGTTCCAAAGGTGACGCGACAACAAAGCTTTATTCCACGTAGCTAAAGGTTTTATTCCCAAACCTCCTCCATCGAAAGGCTTACAAACTCGTTCCCAAGCCACTTTGCATTTTCCTCTTGAATTTTCACCTTGAGCCCATAAAAAATCCCGACAAAGAGATTCAATCTTTTTTATCACCGTGGTTGGGAACCAGAATATAGACATCCAATGAATCTGTAAAGAACCAAGGACTGATTTAAGAAGTTGAAGACGACCTCCAAATGACAAAAACTTGGCCTTCCAATTAGTAATACGCGAAACCAACTTCGTCAATAGCACATCATAATCACGGGTTTTCAACCGAATAGGGGAGAGCGGCACCCCTTGTTAGGATCGAATTCTCAACAAGAATTAATTCTCAGAAACAATATCAAAGAAGTTTGCGGAATAACACTTTGATATTCAATGAAATCAACACAGTAAATATGAAGAACAAACTGTAAACTTGTATTGAATGCTTTGAAGTTACAAGATTACACACTCAACCTCAATATTGATGAACAGGCTCACCAATACGAATTCTACTTTTCTAGAATTAGGATCTATGCCTTGAGGTTGATTTTCTCTCTAGAACAAACACTTAAAATTAATTGATTCATTTCTAAAACTATTCTGTATCTTCTATACATATACTAAACAAAAAGATAATTACAAAAAAATAAACATATCTTCAGTATATCTTCCATGTATATCTCTAAGCTTCCATGTATATCCTTTCATGCGAATCTTCATCATATAAGCAGTATTAATCTTCAGTAGTATTAAATTTCTTCTAGCAGCATTAACTACCAAGCAGCACTAACCACTAGCAGTACTAACTAGCTAAGCAGTACTAACTTTGTTCAAGCAGCACTAACTTTGACTAGCAGTATTAATTCTACTAGCAGTAGTAACACTCAGCAGTATTAACCTTTAAGTCTTCTAGCAGTAGTAACTTTGAACTAGCAGCATTAACCATACTTGATGAATTCTTCAGTTCCCAACAATCTCCCCCTAACTTGACTTTTAGGACAAGAAGTCAAGTTCTTCAGAATTAATCTTCAAGATTCTTTTCAAGATGCTCCCAAAACTTCATAATGGTCTACATTCCAGTGTTTGCATCCAATCCCAAACTCTGATTGATGGTTCTTTGAATCAAGTATTTAGCCATTTCTGAATCTGGAACACATCTTAACTTTTTCTTCAGCATGGCATGAAGCTTCAATCTGCTATGATTGTACACTCTATCTACTAGGAAGTATTCAGTGTGATTTAAATCCAAAGTCACTGTATATACTCCACTAATTTCATATAGAGTCCAACTGTTGACAGACTTGAATACATCCTTGATCACATGCTTTACTTCTTCAGGTTTGAACATCATACACAGATACTCCATTACCAGTTTTGTAATTGAAATCCCTGGAGCCTTTAGTATATCTGCATACAACTTCATTCCTATCTCAAACATCTCTTCAAGATCTGACCTAGAGCATGTTCTTACAATCTTTGCCCAAGTATTGAACACCTCATACTTTTCATCCTTCCTTTTTAGCCTTATGTATTCCTTTCCATCCACTGTCAATGTATCCCAGAGAATGACCTCAGGAGGCTTAACTCCTACAGGTTCTGCTGAAATTGGTTCAGGCACTTTGTCCATCACTACCATATACAAATTTACATCATCTGTGTTTGATGGCTCTTTCAGTTTAGATGACTCAGGTGCCCCTTCTTCTTCAGCAACCTTCTCATCCTCTTCTTCAGATACTCTAGGCTTCTTAGTTGGCTTTCTCCTTGCCATCATCTTGGTTCTCTTTAAAGTCCTTAGACTTTCACCCAGAGTAGCTTCTTTCTTTGATGGTGTTTCCTGCTCATCTGGAAAGGGCTTTTGTATCAGAAGATCATTACTTTCTTTCATCCTCTTCTCCATCTCCACCCTTGCAGTTTCATTCCCCTGTAGCTTTAGCATCTCTGAATCATACAGCTCTTTAATCTTCTCAAAAGACATTTTGGAGAACATCTCCTTTTTGACTCCTACAGCACCTTTGAGAAATATAATCATCTTGTTTCTCTCTTGGGTACCTAGGAATGTCTTTGAGGGTTTTCTCTTATTTGTAGCTGTTTTTACTACCACTGATTTCTTCATAGTTGCAGCTTTCTTCTGTGCAATTTCAGTTGCCAGACTCAGTTGATAAGCTTCATTCAGTTCAGCAGCTAGGGATTTTGCTATCTCCCTGTCCTTTTCCATCTGAACTCTTTCTTCCTCCTCAATGTCATCTTGCATCTTTCTAGCTAGGGCTTCATCTGATTCAACCAACCTTTGCTTTTTGATTGGTTGATCAGATTCCACCATCTTTGCTTTTCCTTTGTCTTTATCCATTGCCTTCTTACTGTTATCTTTCTTGATCACTTCACCTTGATCTTTGATGATTACTCCTTTGGTCTTTGAAGTGACCTTGGGAGTATCATTCTTGGCTTTAAGTAAGGTTTCTGCAATCTTGTTGGGAACTGAAGAAAAACTCAAGTATGGTTAATGCTGCTGGTTCAGAGTTAATACTGCTAGAAGACTTTAAGGTTAATACTGCTGAGTATTACTACTGCTAGTCAAAGTTAGTGCTGCTTGAACAAAGTTAGTACTGCTTAGCTAGTTAGTACTGCTAGTAGTTAGTGCCGCTTAGTAGTTAATGCTGCTAGAAGAAGTTAATGCTGCTAATCATGGTTAGTACTGCTTAAGAGATTCGGATGGAAAGAATGACAGCTGGATAATCTGAAGATTATGGAAGCTTTGAGATATACATGGAAGATATACTGAAGATTTGCTTGATTATTGTAATTATCTTTTGACTAGTATATGTATAGAATATATAGAATAGATAGAAGAGAGAGTTTTTGTTTTTCATTCTATCAGTGAGAAAATCAACCTCAAGGCATAGATCCTAATTCTAGAGAAGTAGAATTCGTATTGGTGAGCCTGTTCATCAATATTGAGGTTGAGTGTGTAATCTTGTAACTTCAAAGCATTCAATACAAGTTTACAGTTTGTTCTTCATATCTACTGTGATTTATTGTTTTGATTAAATATCAAAGTGTTATTCCGCAAACTTCTTTGATATTGTTTCTGAGAATTAATTCTTGTTGAGAATTCGATCCTGACAAGTGGTATCAGAGCCAAACTCTCTCAGAAACAGCTATTCATCATGGAAAATCTTACAGAATCAAGCAGTACTTTGGTTTCTAAGGTTCCAATGCTCAAACCAAGTGAGTTTGACATGTGGAAGATAAGAATCAGACAATATATTCTTCTCACTGACTACTCAATGTGGGATATCATTGAGAATGGTCCTTCTGAAGCTGGAAGGATAGGACCAGATGGGAAAAGACCTCCACCAAAGACAGATGGTGAGAGGAAGATCAGACAAACAGAGATGAAAGCCTTGAGCACTCTGCTCTTGGCCATTCCCAATGAATACCAGCATCAATTTTGCAACTGCACTGATGCTCAGATTCTCTGGAATGCTCTAGAGAAAAGATTTGCTGGAACTAAGAGCATCAAAAGAAATCAAAGAGATGTTCTAAAGCAGCAGTATGAGAACTTCACTTCCACAAAGAATGAGTCTATGACTCAAACTTTTGATAGGTTCAACAAACTCATAGGTGAACTGGCTACTGTAGGGGTGAAGATGGAACAAGATGATATCAACAGAAAATTCCTCAGATCTCTTGGGGATGAATGGACTATGTACACTGTCTCATATAGACAGAGTGACAATCTGGAAGAGAAAGAACTTGATGATCTATACAATGATCTAAGAGTTTTTGAAACTGAGGTAGAAATCAAGAAGAAGCCCTCTGGTTATATTCACAATGCTGCACTTCTTTCAGCATCCACTGATACTACTGCCAATCCTGAAGCAGTTAGTACTGCTAGTGGAGTAAGTTCAGAAAAAGGCACTGAAACTATCTTTGAAGCCTTTTTGTCCAGTCATAGCAGCAATTCTTTGATTAATGATGATCTGGATCAAATTCACCCTGATGATCTGGAGGAGATGGATATTAAATGGCAGATGGCCATGTTATCCATGAGGGTGAAGAAGTTCATTAAAAGAACTGGAAGAAATAACTTCTCTCAAAGAAGAGAAGATGGAGCTGGTTTTGACAAAACCAAGGTGGAATGTTATAAGTGTCACAAGAAAGGACACTTTGCTAGAGAATGTAGGAGTGCTGTTCCAAACAACAACCATCAACAAGCTCAGAATGGAGGATACAATCTGAACAAGAATCCTGCTCAAGCCCTTGTTTCTCAACAAGGAATGGGATTTGACTGGAGTGATCAAGCTGAGGAAGCCATTCAGAACCAAGCTCTTATGGCAGAAGTGTCTGATCTCCCCACTGAGGTAAGTTCTAATCTTTGCACTAAATCTTGCATTGACACTGTTACAAGATACAGGGATCACAATCAAAGTATGTGTGATGACCTCAAAAGATTAGAAAAGGACAGAAGAGATTATGTGTTGATAGTAGAGAGATTTGAAGAGCAAATCAAAGGCTTTCAAGCTAATGAACTTCAACACTCTTATGACACAAACTATTGGAAGTGGGAAAAGAATGAGTTAGAAACCAAACTGTCTAAGTCATTAGAAGAGAATGATAGGCTGAAAGAGGAACTGTCAAAAGTTAAGCTTGACATAGAAAAGTTTTCTTATGCTTCAAAAGCAATGGATTCTCTTCTAAAGGCTCAGATACATGATAAGATGAAGCCTGGTATTGGATACAACAATACACCCCCTCCTTACAATAACAACTATATTTCTCCTACATCAGACTTGTTAGAAACTAAGGAGAAAAATGACTTGTCTGAAGAAGCTTTTAAGATAGATCCTTTGAATGAGGTAGTAGTTAAGGATTTGACTGAGAAAGAAGCCAGTGAGAACAGGGATAATACTGTGAGTAAAAAGATACCATTAGAAAACAATATTATCACCAATGAGGGATGTGGGAAAATCTGGGTCAAATCCAAGGAGATAGAGAAGACTAAAGGAAAGGATAACAAGGTTCATTACAAACAAACCACAGTTGTGAATCCTGGAACTTGTAAACAGTGTGATTGCAATAAAGCCAAGAGCCTAAATTCTGGTTTAAAAAGAGGAAATCAAAGAAACTGGAATAATCAATGGGCTCAGAAACAAGGAGTTGATCTGAATAAAATCAATAGACCAAAACCTTGTTTTATATGTGGCAAGTTGAATCATTTGGCTAAGTATTGTTACTTTAACCCTATTAACCAACAGATGAACTTTCAAAGATTTGTGCAAAAACCTGTTGGTTATAGGAAGGCTGGAAAGAAACATGTGATTAAGAAATCTGTGAAAAGTAAAGGCACTTTAAAGAAAAAGATTTTAAAAGAAAGTGTCAAAATATGGGTACCTAGAAGTACTAACAGTGTTAGTACTGCTAACAATATTAGTACTGCTAACACAGTTACTACTGCTAACAGTGTTAGTACTACTGAAAATATTAATGCTGCTAATACTGTTAATACCTCTTCAAAGGTTAATACTGCCAACACAGTTACTGCTGCTAACACAGTTACTACTTCTAACAAGGTTAGTACTGCTAAGCATGCAAGTGCTGCCAAGGTAGTTAGTACTTCTAAAATCAGTACTGATTCTAGCAAAAATATTTCCAAGCCTATTATTGTAACAAAGTACTCCAAGAATGAGGAGTTAAAGTTCAAAAATCTTGTCAAGAAAGAATGCAAGTATTTTGATGAGAAAGGGGTACCCAAGACTACTTTGGCTTGAGTTCCTAATTCATACTAATTGATTTATCTAATGTGCAGGGCAACCAACAGCTCAAGGGAAAGAGCATTTGGCATGTTGATAGTGGTTGCTCTAGGCACATGACAGGCAACATGTCATGCCTTCAGGATTTCAAGCATATCAATGGAGGACATGTTGCATTTGGAGATAATCTTACTGGTGGTAAGATAAGTGGAAAAGGTAATGTCACCAAAGGTAAGATGACATTTGAGGATGTCTACTATGTTGATCAATTAAAGTACAACCTGTTAAGTGTATCACAGGTTTGTGACAAACAACATAGTATATTATTTACTAATAATGAGTGTATGATCCTTGCTCCAGGGTTCAAGGTAGTTGATGAAAGCATGATACTACTTAGAACTCCAAGAAAGGACAATGTTTACTGTCTGGATATGGACAATGTTGATAGTGATTCATCTCTAAATTGTCTTGTTTCAAAAGCCTCTATAGATGAATCCTCTCTATGGCACAGAAGGATGTGTCACATGAATTTCAAGACTATGAACAATCTTGTTAAAAACAACCTTGTAAGAGGTTTACCTTCAAAAGTCTTTTCATGTGATGATCATTGTGTTGCTTGTCTTAAAGGCAAACAACACAAAACTTCTCATAAGACCAAAGAGTTAAATTCTGTTTCTTCTTGTCTCCAGTTACTGCATATGGATCTGTTTGGTCCTACAAATGTTATGAGTATAGGCAAGAAATCTTACTGCTTGGTTATTGTTGATGATTACTCCAGATTTACTTGGGTATATTTTCTAAGGACTAAGGATGAAACAAGTGGTCTTATCAAGTCCTTTATTCTAAGAATTGAAAACCAAACTAATCAAAGAGTAAAAGTCATTAGATCAGATAATGGAACTGAGTTTAAAAATCATGATCTAAACACCTTTTGTGAAGAAAAAGGTATTGAGAGGCAATATAGTGCTCCTAGGACTCCTCAACAGAATGGTGTTGCTGAAAGGAGAAATAGAACACTAATAGAGGCTGCTAGATCTCTGTTGGCTGATTCAAAATTGCCAATTACCTTCTGGGCTGAAGTAGTTAATACTGCTTGTTATGTCCAAAACAGAGTTCTAGTGGTCAAGCAAAAGAACAAGACCCCATATGAGCTTTTAAATCAAAAAAAACCCTTCATTGGTTTCTTCAAACCTTTTGGGTGTCCTTGTACAATTCTCAATACCAAATCTCACTTAGGTAAGTTTGATAGCAAAGCAGATGATGGATTTCTTGTTGGATATTCATCTCAGAGTAAGGCTTACAGAGTTTTTAACTCTTCTTCTAGAATAATTGAAGAAAGTGACAATGTCAAATGCAATGAGAACACACCAAATCCTGTTGGGTCTGGACCTCAGTGGCTATTTGACATTGATTCACTAACTAACTCTTTTGCTTTCAGTAATGAGTATACAGGAACAGGAAGTGGAGGATCAGAAATCACACAAGTTCAAGAAAGTATATCTAAATCTGTGATTTTTCCCATACCCACAGTAAATTCTGTTGAAGACTGTGAAAAGGAATCATTTACTGGACCAAGTCAGAGTGAAGAAGAAACTAGAGATGAGGAGACTCAAGAAAATAATGAAGTGGCATCTGAAAACACTTCAGTTGAGTTGCATGAATCTAATCTTGAGGCTGGACTGAATGGAGAACCTAGTCATAACACCAGAGTTCAAAAGAATCATCCTCCACAGCTGGTAATAGGTGATATCTCTTCTCCTATGATGACTAGACATCAAAGCAGGCTTCAGGAAATGCAAGATCAACATCATACAGTGCTTTCTTGTTTTCTATCACAGCTTGAGCCTAAAAAGGCACATGATGCTATGAATGAATCTAGCTGGATAGAAGCAATGTAAGAAGAACTGTTACAGTTCAAGCTCCAAGATGTATGGGATCTAGTAGACCTTCCTAAAGGTCACAGAGCAATTGGCACAAAATGGATTTTCAGAAACAAGAGAGATGAAAGAGGTATTGTCATAAGGAACAAAGCAAGGCTGGTGGCTCAAGGATATACTCAAGAAGAGGGTATAGATTATGAAGAAGTTTTTGCACCTGTGGCTAGGATAGAAGCAATCAGACTATTTCTAGCCTATGCTTCTTACATGAATTTCAAAGTCTATCAAATGGATGTAAAAAGTGCTTTTCTCTATGGCTCAATTGAAGAAGAAGTATATGTCTGTCAACCACCAGGGTTTGAAAACCCAAGCTATCCAGACAGGGTATACAAATTAAAGAAAGCACTTTATGGACTACATCAAGCTCCAAGAGCATGGTATGACACTCTGTCATCCTATCTCTTGGAAAATGACTTTGAAAGAGGAGTCATTGATAAGACTCTATTTATCAAGAGAAAGAAGAAGGATATCTTGCTGGTCCAAATCTATGTTGATGACATTATCTTTGGATCTACAAGAAACAACTTGTGCAAGGAGTTTGAGGATTTAATGCATCAAAGGTTCAAAATGAGTTCCATGGGGGAACTTACTTTCTTCCTTGGACTCCAAGTTCAACAAAAGTCAGATGGAATCTTCATCTGTCAATCCAAGTATGTGCAGGACATTCTAACCAAGTTTGGTTTCTCAGAGTCAAAACCTGCAAGCACACCTATGGAAACACACAAGCAAATATCAGCAGATCCTGAGGGGGAGGATATAGATGTGCATCATTACAGATCTATGATTGGCTCTCTCATGTATCTCACAGCATCAAGGCCAGATATAATGTTTCCAATCTGTGTATGTGCAAGATTCCAAGTTAGGCCAAAGCAATCTCACTTTCAAGCTGTTAAGAGGATATTCAGATATCTCAAAGGGCAACCCAGATTGGGACTTTGGTATCCTCATGACTCACCCTTTGACCTAATAGCATACTCAGACAGTGATCTAGGTGGGGCAAACTTGGACATAAAATCTACTTCTGGAGGATGTCAGCTTTTGGGTGCTAGACTAGTCTCATGGCAGTGCAAGAAACAAACCACAGTATCCACATCTACAACAGAGGCAGAGTACATAGCAGCTGCAAGTTGCTGTTCTCAAGTCTTATGGATTCAGAATCAAATGTTGGATTATGGGGTAACCTTTCTACACACTCCAATTTTTATTGACAACAGCAGTGCTATTAGCATTGTGAATAATCCAGTCAAGCACTCAAAGACAAAGCACATTGAGATCAGGTATCACTTTATAAGAGATTGTAATGAAAAGAAACTTATTCAAGTTGTCAAAGTTCACACTGATAATCAGTTTGCTGATATATTCACTAAAGCTTTTGATGTGGGTAGATTCACCTTCTTGGTAACAAGTGTGGGAATGATCAACTCTGAATAATCTCCTTCTCAAAAAGTGGTTTTATACCTGTATATTATTTATTCTTGGAGTTACTAATCTTCTTTTTCAGGATATGCATAACAGTACTCAGTGTTTAGCAAGTTTAAAGGAGTAAGTAGTTAATACTGCTAGTTAGTTAATACTGCTAGTAGTTAATACTGCTAGTAGTTAATACTGCTTTCAGTTAATACTGCTAGTTAGTTAATACTGCTAGTAGTTAATACTGCTTTCAGTTAATACTGCTAGTAGTTAATACTGCTAGTGGTTAATACTGCTTTCAGTTAATACTGCTAGTTAGTTAATACTGCTTTCAGTTAATACTGCTAGTGGTTAATACTGCTTTCAGTTAATACTGCTAGTTAGTTAATACTGCTAGTAGTTAATTCTGCTTTCAGTTAATATTGCTAGTGGTTAATACTGCTTTCAGTTAATACTGCTAGTAGTTAATACTGCTAGTGGTTAATACTGCTTTCAGTTAATACTGCTAGTTAGTTAATACTGCTAGTGGTTAATACTGCTTTCAGTTAATACTGCTAGTTAGTTAATACTGCTAGTAGTTAATACTGCTTTCAGTTAATACTGCTAGTGGTTAATACTGCTTTCAGTTAATACTGCTAGTTAGTTAATACTGCTAGTAGTTAATACTGCTTTCAGTTAATACTGCTAGTAGTTAATACTGCTAGTAGTTAGTACTGCTAGTTAGTTAATACTGCTAGTAGTTAATACTGCTCTAGGTTAATACTGCTTATGTTCCGAATACTATAAATACTCTTTGCCCGCCTAAAAGTTCATAACGACTCTTTGCATACTGTTCTCTTGCGCTCTAAACCTTTTCTCTCTCAAGTTCGAAGTTTTCAGGCAAGCTTTTCACTAAGATCAATGGCATCCATGACTTTCATCGACGAGCACAATGAGATTGCGATGCTACAAAAGCCAAAGCAAGCTGCAGGATTTCATTAGATTGTGGATTTCCTCAAGTCAAGCCACATTGCTCATGCTCTTATTGTATCCCCTACAATCTATATCGAGCATCAAAGGCAGTTCTGGGCTAATGCAACCATTGTTGTTGAGAATGGTGTGCAAATGATCAAGACAAGAATCTGTGATCAATCACTAACGGTTACTAAAGAGGTTATTCGCATCAGTCTACGTCTAGACGATGCCTCTGGTATAACCTCCATTCCAAACGATGAACTGTTTTCCAATCTTACAAGAATGGGGTATGGAGGCCCATTGGGAGTTTTCAAATTCTCTAAAGCAAAATTTTCACCCCAATGGCGTTTCTTTGTCCATACTCTTATGCATTGTATCTCCAAAAAGACTACTGGATGGAGTGAGTTCAGCAGCACTATTGCTTATGCTTTGGTGTGCTTGTCCACTGCCAGACAGTATAATTTTTCTAAAATGATTTTCAGTGATCTTGTCTCAAACATGGGAAACAAAAAGAGCTTCTTTATGTATCCCAGGTTTGTTCAAGAAGTTATTACTCATGAATTGACAGATATACCTCAACCTGTTGGGGTATATGTACCTAAACCCCCCAAAGGCAAGGTTTTCTCAAATATGAGAAGATCTGCTGGGGACTCTGAAGGAGTTGACACCCCATTGTTCTCTACAATGATGGTAGTGTCCCAACCCCATGAAGGTATGTTAGCAGGGTCAAGGCCCCCATTAGACCAACCCACTGCTAGCCAAGCCCAACCTTCCCTCTCAAAATCAATTCCCCAGTCCCTTCTTGAAAAACCAACCTCTCCTATCACCCAAACTTACAAGAGAAAACAGGTAAAGAAGGCTCCTTCCCTTCTTGTACCATCATTCCCCAAGCCTTTAAGCCCTCTATTGGAGCATTCTCTAGTAGAGAATATTCAAAGGGAATCCACAAGGGTGTCTCCCAACCCAAAGGAGGTGCTCTCTGAGAAGGAGGTAGAGCATATGGGTGATGAGGCTGCCACTACTCCTGCTAGCACAGAGGAGGAAAGTGGTAACATCAATAAGACCTCCCCCATGGCAACTTTGAATGAGCAATCATTTGAAGGTCCCTGGTGCCAAGAAACCACAGGGGTGGACAGTGCTTCTGCTAGGCAGAAGACTTCCACTAATAAAAGATCCCATGATCCTTCAATAGGGGGTAACACTCCTGGAGAAGGTGAGGACAGATATAACTATGATGAATTGATGGAGACAATGGGTAACATCAACCTAGATGTTCTGAAACAAGGAAAAGAAATAGAGGAGATGAAGCTGGTGATCCTGTCACAACAAGTCCAAATTGCAAAACTAAAGAAGATGGTGACAAGGCTGATTCAAAAGAAGAAAAGGAAACAATTTGTGCTAAAGAGAAGGGAACCAGTGTCTGATGCTCCCAAAAAGGGGGAGTCAGAGGCTGAAGTAAACCTGAATGAGGAAAAAGAAAAAGTTGAGGGGGAGCATGATGGGGAGAAGAACAGTATTGAGGGGGAGTTAGAAGCAGAAACTGTTAGTGCTGCTGAAACTTCACAAGCAGTAGTAACAAAGTTATCTCCAACAGAAATTGAAGTAGCTGAAATGCTCATCAAAGCAAAGAATGACACTCCCAAAACAAAGGGAGTGGTCATAAATGAAGGGGGAGAAAAAGGAGAAGTGAGCAAGAAAGATAACAGTAAGAAGCCAATGAACAAAGACAAAGGAAAAGCAAAGATGGTGGAATCTGATCAACCAGTCAAGAAGCAAAAGTTGGTTGAATCAGATGAAGCTCTAGCCCGGAAGATGCAGGAGGATATTGAAAAAGAAGAAAGAGTTCAGGTTGAAAAAGACAGGGAGATGGCAAAGGCTCTAGCTGGTGAATTAAATGAAGCTTATCAGAAAGGGCTTGAAACAGAGAAAGCTAAGCAAAGGGCAATAAGCTTGAGAAAGGCCATGATAGTCAAATCAAGTGCAAAGAAAAGAAGACCTTCACAAACTTACCTTGCCACTCAAGAAAGAAACAAAATGATAACTTTCTTGAGGAGTGCAATTGGGGTAAAGAAAGAAATGTTTGTGAAGATGACTTTTGATCAAATCAGGGATCTTTATGAGAAAGAAATGGGGAAGCTGAAAAATAATGAAAAGGATAGAGTGGAGTTTGAAAAGAAGGCAAAGGAGAGACATGATGTGAATATGCATCAACCATTCCCTGAAAGTGAAGAGGGAACTCCTATCAAAGAAAGGGCAGAGAACAAGGAAGAAAAGAAGAAGGAAGCTACTTTAGTGCAGGTTCAAAAGACTCTCAAAAGAACCAAAATGATGGCTAAAAGAAAGAAAAGTGTAAAGAAGCCTAGAGTAGAAGAAGAGCAAAAGGTTACTGAAGAAGAAGAGGCACCTCAGAATGAAGCTAAAACTCAGGAAGAAATACCACAGAGTTCAGATGTAAACATGTACATGGTGGTAATGGATAAAATTCCAAAGCCTATTTCAGTTGAACCTGTTGGATTTAAACCTCCTGAAGTTATCCATTGGGATATTATGGAGGTGGATGGCAAATAATACATCAGATTGAAAAGAAATGATGAGAAGTATGAAGTATACAACACCTGGAACAAAATTGTCAGAGAGTGTTCAAGATCTGATTTGGAAGAAATGTTTGAAGTGGGGATGAAAATTTATGCAGATCAGTTGATAGCTCCAGGGTTACCTATAGTGAAGCTGGTCATGGAATACTTGTGCATGTTATTCAATCCAGAAGTAGTGAAGCACTTAATCAGAGATGTGTTCAAAACTGTTAGAGAATGGACTCTCTATGAAAGGAGTGGAGTCTATGAACTAGCATTGGATACTTTCCACATGGAGTACTACTTGGTGGATAGGGTCTACAAGCATACAAATCTTAAGCTTCATGCCATGTTGAATAAGAAGTTGGGTTGTGCACCAAATTCAGAAATGGCAAAGTATCTAATTCAGAGGACTATCAATCAGAGTATGGGACTGGATCCTAATATTGGAGTAGATCAATGAAGATTTTGGGAGCATCTAAAGAACTTGACTTCTTTTCCTAAAAGTCAAGTTAGGGGGAGATTGTTGGGAACTGAAGAAAAACTCAAGTATGGTTAATGCTGCTGGTTCAGAGTTAATACTGCTAGAAGACTTTAAGGTTAATACTGCTGAGTATTACTACTGCTAGTACTATTAATACTGCTAGTCAAAGTTAGTGCTGCTTGAACAAAGTTAGTACTGCTTAGCTAGTTAGTACTGCTAGTAGTTAGTGCTGCTTAGTAGTTAATGCTGCTAGAAGAAGTTAATGCTGCTAATCATGGTTAGTGCTGCTTAAGAGATTCGGATGGAAAGAATGACAGCTGGAGTCTGAAGATTATGGAAGCTTTGAGATATACATGGAAGATATACTGAAGATTTGCTTGATTATTGTAATTATCTTTTGACTAGTATATGTATAGAATGTATAGAATAGATAGAAGAGAGAGTTTTTGTTTTTCATTCTATCAGTGAGAAAATCAACCTCAAGGCATAGATCCTAATTCTAGAGAAGTAGAATTCGTATTGGTGAGCCTGTTCATCAATATTGAGGTTGAGTGTGTAATCTTGTAACTTCAAAGCATTCAATACAAGTTTACAGTTTGTTCTTCATATCTACTGTGATTTACTGTTTTGATTAAATATCAAAGTGTTATTCCGCAAACTTCTTTGATATTGTTTCTGAGAATTAATTCTTGTTGGGAATTCGATCCTGACAAATCTCAAGATCTGTTAAAACTTCTTTCACTGTTTCTGCTGCTTTATTTATGTCAGCAGTAGTAACTGTTTCTGCTGCTTCTTGTGTTTCTATTGGCACTGAATTTCTTTGTGTTTCTGCTTCCTGCTCCCCCTCAACATCAAATTTCTGTCCATCAAGCTCCTCCTCTCTTGTGGCTTCTTCCATGTTGATATCCCCCTTTTTGGGAGCATCATTCTCAGATTTCCTTCTCCTTAGTTGGAATTGCTTTCTATTCTTCCTTTGTACCAGACTAATCACCATCTTCTTCAGCTTAGCAATCTGTACTTGTTGTGACAGAATGACCAGCTTCATCTCCTCTATTTCTTTTCCTTGTTTCATAACATCTAGGTTGATGTTTCCCATGGTTTCCATCAATTCCTGGTAACTATATCTGTCCTCACCTTCTCTAGAAGTGTTACCCTCCTTTGAAGGATCATTGGATCTTTTAGTAGTGGAAGTCTTCTGCCTAGCAGAAGCACTATCCACCCCTGTGGTTTCTTGGCACCAGGGACCTTCAAATGATTGCTCATTCAAAGTTGCCATGGGGGAGGTCTTATTGATGTTACCACTTTCCTCCTCTGTGCTAGCAGGAGTAGTGGCAGCCTCATCACCCATATGCTCTACCTCCTCCTCAGAGAGCACCTCCTTTGGGTTGGGAGACACCCTTGTGGATTCCCTTTGAATATTCTCTACTGGAGAATGCTCCAATAGAGGGCTTAAAGGCTTGGGGGATGATGGTACAAGAAGGGAAGGAGCCTTCTTTACCTGTTTCCTCTTGTAAGTTTGGGTGATAGGAAAGGTTGGTTTTTCAAGAAGGGACTGGGGAATAGATTTTGAGAGGGAAGGTTGGGATTGGCTAGCAGTGGGTTGGTCTAATGGGGGCCTTGACCCTGCTGCCATACCTTCATTGGTTTGGGACACCACCATCATTGTAGAGAACAATGGGGTGTCAACTCTTTCAGAGTCCCCAGCAGATCTTCTCATATTTGAGAAAACTTTGCCTTTGGGGGGTTTAGGTACATATACCCCAACAGGTTGAGGTATATCCGTTAATTCATGAGTAATGACTTCTTGAACAAACCTGGGGTACATAAAGAAGCTCTTTTTGTTTCCCATGTTTGAGACAAGATCACTGAAAATCATTTTAGAGAAGTTATACTTTCTGGCAGTGGCCAAGCACACCAAAGCATAAGCAATGGTGCTGCTGAACTCACTCCATCCAGTAGTCTTTTTGGAGATACAGTGCATGAGAGTATGGACAAAGAAACGCCATTGGGGTGAAAATTTGGCTTTAGAGAATTTGAAAACACCCAATGGGCCTCCATACCCCATTTTTGTAAGATTGGAAAACAGTTCATCGTTTGGGATAGAAGTTATACCAGAGGCATCGTCTAGACGTAGACTGATGCGAATAACCTCTTCAGTAACTGTTAGTGGCTTTTCACAGATCCTTGTCTTGATCATTTGCACACCATTCTCAGCAACAATGGTGGCATTAGCCCAGAACTGCCTTTGATGCTCGATATAGATTGTAGGGGATACAATAAGAGCATGAGCAATATGGCTTGAGTTGAGGAAATCCACAATTTGATGAAATCCTGCAGCTTGCTTTGGCTTTTGTAGCATCGCGATCTCATTGTGTTCATCGATGAATGCCATGGATGCCATTGATCTTAGTGAAAAGCTTGCCTGAAAACTTCGAACTTGAGAGAGAAAGGGTTTAGAGCGCAAGTGAACAGTATGCAAAGAGTCGTTATGAACTTTTAGGCGGGCAAAGAGTATTTATAGTATTCGGAACATAAGCAGTATTAACCTAGAGCAGTATTAACTACTAGCAATATTAACTGAGAGCAGTATTAACTACTAGCAGTATTAACTGAAAGCAGTATTAACTGAAAGCAGTATTAACTGAAAGCAGTATTAACTGAAAGCAGTATTAACTACTAGCAGTTTTAACTAACTAGCAGTATTAACTAACTAGCAGTATTAACTACTAGCAGTATTAACTACTAGCAGTATTAACTGACTAGCAGTATTAACTACTAACTAGCAGTATTAACTAACTAGCAGTATTAACTACTAGCAGTATTAACTACTAGCAGTATTAACTAACTAGCAGTATTAACTACTAACTAGCAGTATTAACTACTAGCAGTATTAACTACTAGCAGTATTAACTGACTAGCAGTATTAACTACTAACTAGCAGTATTAACTATTAGCAGTATTAACTAACTTACTCCTTTAAGCTTGTGAAACACTGAGTACTGCTATGCATATCCTGGAAAAGAAGATTAGTAACACCAAGAATAAAAATATACAGCTATAAAACCACTTTTTGAGAAGGGGCTTATTCAGAGTTGATCATTCCCACACTAGTTACCAAGAAAGTGAATCTACCCACATCAAAGGCTTTAGTGAATAGATCAACAAACTGATTATCAGTGTGGACTTTTACAACTTGAATAAGTTTCTTTTCATTACAGTCTCTTATGAAGTGATACCTGATTTCAATGTGCTTTGTCTTTGAGTGCTTGACTGGATTATTAACAATGCTAATAGCACTGCTGTTGTCAATAAAAATTGGAGTGTGTAGAAAGGTTACCCCATAATCCAACATTTGATTCTGAATCCATAAGACTTGAGAACAGCAACTTGCAGCTGCTATGTACTCTGCCTCTGTTGTAGATGTGGATACTGTGGTTTGTTTCTTGCACTGCCATGAAACTAGTCTAGCCCCCAAAAACTGACATCCTCCAGAAGTAGATTTTCTGTCCAAGTTTGCCCCACCTAGATCATTGTCTGAGTATGCTATTAGGTCAAAGGGTGAGTCATGAGGATACCAAAGTCCCAATCTGGGCTGCCCTTTGAGATATCTGAATATCCTCTTAACAGCTTGAAAGTGAGATTGCTTTGGCCTAACTTGGAATCTTGCACATACACAGACTGGAAACATTATATCTGGCCTTGATGCTGTGAGATACATGAGAGAGCCAATCATGGATCTATAATGATGCACATCCATATCCTCCCCCTCAAGATCTGCTGTTATTTGCTTGTGTGTTTCCATAGGTGTGCTGGCAGGTTTTGACTCTGAGAAACCAAACTTGGTTAGAATGTCCTGCACATACTTGGATTGACAGATGAAGATGCCATCTGACTTCTGTTGAACTTGGAGTCCAAGGAAGAAAGTAAGTTCCCCCATGGAACTCATTTTGAACCTTTGATGCATTAGATCCTCAAACTCCTTGCACATGTTGTCTCTTGTAGATCCAAAGATAATGTCATCAACATAGATTTGGACCAGCAAGATATCCTTCTTCTTTCTCTTGATAATTAGAGTCTTATCAATGACTCCTCTTTCAAAGTCATTTTCCAAGAGATAGGATGACAGAGTGTCATACCATGCTCTTGGAGCTTGATGTAGCCCATAAAGTGCTTTCTTTAATTTGTATACCCTGTATGGATAGCTTGGGTTTTCAAACCCTGGTGGTTGACAGACATATACCTCTTCTTCAATTGAGCCATAGAGAAAAGCACTTTTTACATCCATTTGATAGACTTTGAAGTTCATGTAAGAAGCATAGGCTAGGAATAATCTGATTGCTTCTATCCTAGCCACAGGTGCAAAAACTTCTTCATAATCTATACCCTCTTATTGAGTATATCCTTGAGCCACTAGCCTTGCTTTGTTCCTTATGACAATACCTCTTTCATCTCTCTTGTTTCTGAAAATCCACTTTGTGCCAATTGCTCTGTGACCTTTAGGAAGGTCTACTAGATCCCATACATCTTGTAGCTTGAACTGTAACAGTTCTTCTTGCATTGCTTCTATCCAGCTAGATTCTATCATAGCATCATGTGCCTTTTTAGGCTCAAGCTGGGATAGAAAACAAGAAAGAACTGTATGCTGTTGATCTTGCATTTCTTGAAGCCTGCTTTGATGTCTAGTCATCATAGGAGAAGAGATATCTCCTATTACCAGTTGTGGAGGATGATTCTTTTGAACTCCGGTGTTATGACTAGGTTCTTCATTCAGTCCAGCCTCTAGATTAGAGTCATGCAACTCAACTGAAGTGTTTTCAGATGCCACTTCTGATTCTTTAATTTCTTGAGTCTCCTCATCTCTAGTTTCTTCTTCACTCTGACTTGGTCCAGTAGATGATTCCTTTTCACAGTCTTCAACAGAATTTACTGTGGGTAAGGGGAATATCACAGATTTATATATACTTTCTGAGACTTGTGTGATCCCTGATCCTCCACTTCCTGTTCCTGTATAATCATCACTACTGAAACCAAAAGAATTAGTTAGTGAATCAATGTCAAATAGCCACTGAGGTCCAGACCCAACAGGATTTGGTGTGTTCTCATTGCATTTGACATTGTCACTTTCTTCAATTATTCTAGAAGATGAGTTAAAAACTCTGTAGGCCTTACTCTGAGATGAATATCCAACAAGAAATCCATCATCTGCTTTGCTATCAAACTTACCTAAGTGAGATTTGGTATTGAGAATTGTACAAGGACACCCAAAAGGTTTGAAGAAACCAATGAAAGGTTTTCTTTTATTTAAAAGCTCATATGGGGTCTTGTTCTTTTGCTTGACCACTAGAACTCTATTTTGGACATAACAAGCAGTATTAACTGCTTCAGCCCAGAAGGTAATTGGCAATTTTGAATCAGCCAACAGAGATCTAGCAGCCTCTATTAGTGTCCTATTTCTCCTTTCAGCAATACCATTCTGTTGAGGAGTCCTAGGAGCACTATATTGCCTCTCAATACCTTTCTCTTCACAAAAGGTGTTTAGATCATGATTTTTAAACTCAGTTCCATTGTCTGATCTAATGACTTTTACTCTTTGATTAGTTTGGTTTTCAATTCTTATAATAAAGGATTTGATAAGTCCACTTGTCTCATCCTTAGTCCTTAGAAAATATACCCAAGTAAATCTGGAGTAATCATCAACAATAACCAAGCAGTAAGATTTCTTGCCTATACTCATAACATTTGTAGGACCAAACAGATCCATATGCAGTAACTGGAGACAAGAAGAAACAGAATTTAACTCTTTGGTCTTATGAGAAGTTTTGTGCTGTTTGCCTTTAAGACAAGCAACACAATGATCATCACATGAAAAGACTTTTGAAGGTAAACCTCTTACAAGGTTGTTTTTAACAAGTTTGTTCATAGTCTTGAAATTCATGTGACACATCCTTCTGTGCCATAGAGAGGATTCATCTACAGAAGCTTTTAAAACAAGACAATTTAGAGATGAATCACTATCAACATTGTCCATATCTAGACAGTAAACATTATCCTTCCTTGGAGTTCTAAGTAGTATCATGCTTTCATCAACTACCTTGAACCCTGGAGCAAGGATCATACACTCAGTATTTGTAAATAATATACTATGTTGTTTGTCACAAACCTGTGATACACTTAACAGGTTGTACTTTAATTGATCAACATAGTAGACATCCTCAAATGTCATCTTACCTTTGGTGACATTACCTTTTCCACTTATCTTACCACCAGTAAGATTATCTCCAAATGCAACATGTCCTCCATTGATATGCTTGAAATCCTGAAGGCATGACATGTTGCCTGTCATGTGCCTAGAACAACCACTATCAACATGCCATATGCTCTTTCCTTTTAGCTGTTGGTTGCCCTGCACATAAGATAGATCAGTTAGTATGAATTAGGAACCCAAGCCAAAGTGGTCTTGGGTACCCCTTTCTCATCAAAATACTTGCATTCTTTCTTGACAAGATTTTTGAACTTTAACTCCTCATTCTTGGAGTACTTTGTTACAATAATAGGCTTGGAAATATTTTTGCTAGAATCAGTACTGGTTTTAGAAGTACTAACTGCCTTAGCAGCACTTGCATGCTTAGCAGTACTAACTTTGTTAGCAGTAGTAACTGTGTTGGCAGCAGTAACTGTGTTGGCAGTATTAACCTTTGAAGAGATACTAACAGTATTAGCAGCATTAATATTTTCAGCAGTACTAACACAGGTAGCAGTAGTAACCATGTTAACAGTACTAACAATTTTAGTGCTTCTAACCCTGTCATCAGTACTAAGAGATTCAGCGTTTCTAGGCACCCACATTTTGACACTTTCTTTTAAAATCTTTTTCTTCATGGGGCCTTTCCTTTCATCATGTTTCTTTATCACATGTTTCTTTCCAGCCTTCCTATAACCAACAGGTTTTTGCACAATTCTTTGAAAGTTCATCTGTTGATTAATAGGGTTAAAGTAACAATACTTAGCCAAATGATTTAACTTGCCACATATGAAACAAGGTTTTTGGTCTATTGATTTTATGTCCAAGTTTGCCCCACCTAGATCATTGTCTGAGTATGCTATTAGGTCAAAGGGTGAGTCATGAGGATACCAAAGTCCCAATCTGGGTTGCCCCTTGAGATATCTGAATATCCTCTTAACAGCTTGAAAGTGAGATTGCTTTGGCCTAACTTGGAATCTTACACATACACAGATTGGAAACATTATATCTGGCCTTGATGCTGTGAGATACATGAGAGAGCCAATCATAGATCTGTAATGATGCACATCTATATCCTCCCCCTCAGGATCTGCTGATATTTGCTTGTGTGTTTCCATAGGTGTGCTTGCAGGTTTTGACTCTGAGAAACCAAACTTGGTTAGAATGTCCTGCACATACTTGGATTGACAGATGAAGATTCCATCTGACTTTTGTTGAACTTGGAGTCCAAGGAAGAAAGTAAGTTCCCCCATGGAACTCATTTTGAACCTTTGATGCATTAAATCCTCAAACTCCTTGCACAAGTTGTTTCTTGTAGATCCAAAGATAATGTCATCAACATAGATTTGGACCAGCAAGATATCCTTCTTCTTTCACTTGATAAATAGAGTCTTATCAATGACTCCTCTTTCAAAGTCATTTTCCAAGAGATAGGATGACAGAGTGTCATACCATGCTCTTGGAGCTTGATGTAGTCCATAAAGTGCTTTCTTTAATTTGTATACCCTGTCTGGATAGCTTGGGTTTTCAAACCCTGGTGGTTGACAGACATATACTTCTTCTTCAATTGAGCCATAGAGAAAAGCACTTTTTACATCCATTTGATAGACTTTGAAATTCATGTAAGAAGCATAGGCTAGAAATAGTCTGATTGCTTCTATCCTAGCCACAGGTGCAAAAACTTCTTCATAAACTATACCCTCTTCTTGAGTATATCCTTGATCCACCAGCCTTGCTTTGTTCCTTATGACAATACCTCTTTCATCTCTCTTGTTTCTGAAAATCCATTTTGTGCCAATTGCTCTGTGACCTTTAAGAAGGTCTACTAGATCCCATACATCTTGGAGCTTGAACTGTAACAGTTCTTCTTGCATTGCTTCTATCCAGCTAGATTCTTTCATAGCATCATGTGCCTTTTTAGGCTCAAGCTGTGATAGAAAACAAGAAAGCACTGTATGCTGTTGATCTTGCATTTCCTGAAGCCTGCTTTGATGTCTAGTCATCATAGGAGAAGAGATATCTTCTATTACCAGCTGTGGAGGATGATTCTTTTGAACTCTGGTGTTATGACTAGGTTCTCCATTCAGTCCAGCCTCAAGATTAGATTCATGCAACTCAACTAAAGTGTTTTCAGATGCCACTTCATTATTTTCTTGAGTCTCCTCATCTCTAGTTTCTTCTTCACTCTGACTTGGTCCAGTAAATGATTCCTTTTCACAGTCTTCAACAGAATTTACTGTGGGTATGGGAAAAATCACAGATTTAGATATACTTTCTTGAACTTGTGTGATTTCTGATCCTCCACTTCCTGTTCCTGTATACTCATTACTGAAAGCAAAAGAGTTAGTTAGTGAATCAATGTCAAATAGCCACTGAGGTCCAGACCCAACAGGATTTGGTGTGTTCTCATTGCATTTGACATTGTCACTTTCTTCAATTATTCTAGAAGAAGAGTTAAAAACTCTGTAAGCCTTACTCTGAGATGAATATCCAACAAGAAATCCATCATCTGCTTTGCTATCAAACTTACCTAAGTGAGATTTGGTATTGAGAATTGTACAAGGACACCCAAAAGGTTTGAAGAAACCAATGAAGGGTTTTTTTTTGATTTAAAAGCTCATATGGGGTCTTGTTCTTTTGCTTGACCACTAGAACTCTGTTTTGGACATAACAAGCAGTATTAACTACTTCAGCCCAGAAGGTAATTGGCAATTTTGAATCAGCCAACAGAGATCTAGCAGCCTCTATTAGTGTTCTATTTCTCCTTTCAGCAACACCATTCTGTTGAGGAGTCCTAGGAGCACTATATTGCCTCTCAATACCTTTTTCTTCACAAAAGGTGTTTAGATCATGATTTTTAAACTCAGTTCCATTATCTGATCTAATGACTTTTACTCTTTGATTAGTTTGGTTTTCAATTCTTAGAATAAAGGATTTGATAAGACCACTTGTTTCATCCTTAGTCCTTAGAAAATATACCCAAGTAAATCTGGAGTAATCATCAACAATAACCAAGCAGTAAGATTTCTTGCCTATACTCATAACATTTGTAGGACCAAACAGATCCATATGCAGTAACTGGAGACAAGAAGAAACAGAATTTAACTCTTTGGTCTTATGAGAAGTTTTGTTCTGTTTGCCTTTAAGACAAGCAACACAATGATCATCACATGAAAAGACTTTTGAAGGTAAACCTCTTACAAGGTTGTTTTTAACAAGATTGTTCATAGTCTTGAAATTCATGTGACACATCCTTCTGTGCCATAGAGAGGATTCATCTACAGAGGCTTTTGAAACAAGACAATTTAGAGATAAATCACTATCAACATTGTCCATATCCAGACAGTAAACATTGTCCTTTCTTGGAGTTCTAAGTAGTATCATGCTTTCATCAACTACCTTGAACCCTGGAGCAAGGATCATACACTCATTATTAGTAAATAATATACTATGTTGTTTGTCACAAACCTGTGATACACTTAACAGCAGCATTAATATTTTCAGTAGTACTAACACTGTTAGCAGTAGTAACTGTGTTAGCAGTACTAATATTGTTAGCAGTACTAACACTGTTAGTACTTCTAGGTACCCATATTTTGACACTTTCTTTTAAAATCTTTTTCTTTAAAGTGCCTTTACTTTCCACAGATTTCTTAATCACATGTTTCTTTCCAGCCTTCCTATAACCAACAGGTTTTTGCACAAATCTTTGAAAGTTCATCTGTTGGTTAATAGGGTTAAAGTAACAATACTTAGCCAAATGATTCAACTTGCCACATATAAAACAAGGTTTTGGTCTATTGATTTTATTCAGATCAACTCCTTGTTTCTGAGCCCATTGATTATTCCAGTTTCTTTGATTTCCTCTTTTTAAACCAGAATTTAGGCTCTTGGCTTTACTACAATCACAATGTTTACACGATCCAGGATTCACAACTGTGGTTTGCTTGTAATGGACCTTGTTATTCTTTCCTTTTGTCTGCTCTATCTCCTTGGACTTGACCCAGATTTTCCCAAATCCCTCATTGGTGATAATATTGTTTTCTAATGGTATCTTTTTACTCACATCATTATCCCTATACTCACTGGCTTCTTTCTCAGTTAAATCCTTAATTACTACTTCATCCAAAGGATCTATCTTAAAGGCTTTCTCAGATAAGTCCTTTTTCTCCTTGGTTTCTAACAAGTCTGAAGTAGGAGGGATATAATTGTTATTGTAAGGAGGAGGTGTATTGTTGTATCCAATACCAGGCTTCATCTTGTCATGAATCTGAGCCTTTAGAAGAGAATCCATTGCTTTTGAAGCATATGAAAACTTTTCTATGTCAAGTTTAACTTTAGACAGTTCCTCTTTCAGCCTATCACTCTCTTCTAAGGATTTAGACAGTTTGGTCTCTAACTCATTCTTTTCCCACTTCCAATAGTTTGTGTCATAAGAGTGTTGAAGTTCATTAGCTTGAAAGCCTTTGATTTGCTCTTCAAATCTCTCTACTATCAACACATACTCTCTTCTGTCGTTTTCTAATCTTTTGAGGTCATCACACATACTTTGATTGTGATCCCTGTATCTTGTGACAGTGTCAATGCAAGATTTAGTACAAAGATTAGAAATTACCTCAGAGGGAAGATCAGACACTTCTGCCATAAGAGCTTGATTCTGAATGGCTTCCTCAGCTTGATCACTCCAGTCAAATCCCATTCCTTGTTGAGAAACAAGGGCTTGAGCAGGATTCTTATTTTGATTGTAGCCTCCATTCTGAGCTTGTTGGTGGTTGTTGTTTAGAACAGCACTCCTGCATTCTCTAGCAAAGTGTCCTTTCAAGTGACACTTATAACATTCCACCTTGGTCTTGTCAAACCCAGCTCCATCTTCTCTTCTTTGAGAGAAGTTATTCCTTCCTGTTCTTTTAATGAACTTCTTCACCCTCATTGATAACATGGCCATCTGCCATTTAATATCCATCCCCTCCAGGTCATCAGGGTGAATTTGATCCAGATCATCATTAATCAAAGAATTGCTGCTATGACTGGACAAAAAGGCTTCAAAGATAGTTTCAGTGCCTTTTTCTGAACTTACTTCACTGGCAGTACTAACTGCTTCAGGGTTGGCAGTAGTATCAGTGGATGCTGAGAGAAGTGCAACATTGTGGATATAACCAGAGGGCTTCTTCTTGGTTTCTACCTCAGATTCAAAAACTCTTAGATCATTGTATAGATCATCAAGTTCTTTCTCTTCCAGATTGTCACTCTGTCTATATGAGACAGTGTACATAGTCCATTCATCTCCAAGAGATCTGAGGAACTTTCTATTGATATCATCTTGTTCCATCTTTACTCCTACAGTAGCCAGTTCACCTATGAGTTTGTTGAACCTATCAAAAGTTTGAGTCATAGACTCATTCTTTGAGGAAGTGAAGTTCTCATACTGCTGCTTTAGAACATCTCTTTGATTTCTTTTGATGCTTTTAGTTCCAACAAATCTTTTCTCTAGAGCATTCCAGAGAATCTGAGCATCAGTGCAGTTGCAAAATTGATGCTGATATTCATTGGGGATGGCCAAGAGCAGAGTGCTCAAGGCCTTCCTCTCTGTCTGTCTGATCTTCTTCTCACCATCTGTCTTTGGTGGAGGTCTTTTCCCATCCGCTCCTATCCTTCCAGCTTCAGAAGGACCATTCTCAATGATATCCCACATTGAGTAGTCAGTGAGAAGAATATATTGTCTGATTCTGATCTTCCACATGTCAAACTCACTGGGTTTGAGCATTGGAACCTTAGAGACCAAAGTACTGCTTGATTCTGTAAGATTTTCCATGATGAATAGTTGTTTCTGAGAGAGTTTGGCTCTGATACCACTTGTTAGGATCGAATTCTCAACAAGAATTAATTCTCAGAAACAATATCAAAGAAGTTTGCGGAATAACACTTTGATATTCAATGAAATCAACACAGTAAATATGAAGAACAAACTGTAAACTTGTATTGAATGCTTTGAAGTTACAAGATTACACACTCAACCTCAATATTGATGAACAGGCTCACCAATACGAATTCTACTTCTTTAGAATTAGGATCTATGCCTTGAGGTTGATTTTCTCTCTAGAACAAACACTTAGAATTAATTGATTGATTTCTAAAACTATTCTGTATCTTCTATACATATACTAAACAAAAAGATAATTACAAAAAAATAAACATATCTTCAGTATATCTTCCATGTATATCTCTAAGCTTCCATGTATATCCTTTCATGCGAATCTTCATCATATAAGCAGTATTAATCTTCAGCAGTATTAAATTTCTTCTAGCAGCATTAACTACCAAGCAGCACTAACCACTAGCAGTACTAACTAGCTAAGCAGTACTAACTTTGACTAGCAATATTAATTCTACTAGCAGTAGTAACACTCAGCAGTATTAACCTTTAAGTCTTCTAGCAGTAGTAACTTTGAACTAGCAGCATTAACCATACTTGATGAATTCTTCAGTTCCCAACACCCCTAAATACCGAATGGGAAAAACCCCATTCCGAAAAGATAAACACTCCCGAATAGCATTTCGAGCTTCCAACGGAACATTGCCATAAAATACTTCACTCTTTTCAAGGTTTGGGGCTAACCCCGATTTGACCTTAAAGAGAGCAAGGGCCTTCTTTAGCACCAACACCAACTCCATATCGCCTCTAGTAAAAACGAAGAGATCATCTGCAAAACAAAGATGGGTTAAATCAAGAGCTTGGCAATCCTTATGATAGCCAAAATTAGCCGCCTCTTCTATGTACCGTTTGAAAATAATTGAGAAACCTCCATCACGATGGTAAAAAGGTAAGGAGACAAGGGATCTCCCTGACGAAGACCTCTACCACCTTTGAAAAAGCCCCAAGTCTCTCCATTGACGGCCATCGAATAGGAAGGAGATGAAACCATTTCTTTAATCCATCGAACAAGAGCCCAATGAAATCCCATGCCCTCCAACATATTAAAGAGATAATGCCAATCAACAGTGTCATACGCCTTCTGAATGTCAATCTTAATAGCACAACGAGGCGGCCCATCACCTCTTTGGTACCCACGAACCAACTCATGAGCCATCAAAATATTATCAGTAATTTGTCGGCCAGGCATGAAAGCAAACTGAGAGGGACTCACCAAAGAATCCAAACTACCCTTCATGCGATCCACAATCACCTTGCTGATGACTTTATATAGGACCGAACAATAGGATATAGGCCTGAAATCCGTGACTCTAGTCGCATGTGGCGCTTTCGGAATGAGACAAAGGAGCGTGTGATTGAGCTCTTTCTCTAGCTTAGCCGAGTAGAAAAAATTATACCATCCAAAAATAGTTTCAACTTTGAGACATGGAAAGAACATAGTCAACAAAAAAAAAATACTAAACCGGTGTGTACGAATAGTTGACAATATATGGAAAAGATAATACACAAGTATTTATCTTTGGAAACACACGGTTTCTTAGTCATGAAAGCTCATAATAATGAAAACATTTAAAAATCATACTTCTAAATTCATGAAATCTTTTTGAGAATAAGAAGTGGTTTGAACATTTAGAAACATGTTTTCATGTCTGAAAGTCGTCCTTCTTTCAAACACAATGAGATTAAGATTAGAATATTCCTTACGCTCATCATTAATCTCAAAAAGTCAGCTCCAAAGTCATGATTGATATGAACATGTAATCTCCCCCTCAAAATCTGCAAGTAGTCAAAAAAACGTCAAAGCAACAAAGTCTTATTGAAAACTAAAAATTTATGGAAAAATAACGACATGAAAATCAAAGTAAATCTTTGACAGTACGAGTTCTAAACTGAATGTTTAGAAATCAATGTTCTTACTCCCCCTGAAAAAATGCTTACTGAAAAATATGTCAGTACAAATTATATGCATAAACTTCTCTAACTTCCCCTAGAAAGTATGATCATCTGATCTTTGTTGTACACCCCCCTAAAATATTGAATTTACAATATTCATAGGTAGGAATAATATGTACTCCCCCTTGAAGGTTGATCATCCCTTATGAATCGGAGTATAAAATCACTGTGATCGTTAAAGAATGAGTCATAAACTAATGTGTTTAGAAGTCAAACTTGATCTTTGAGGTACGAGTCCTAGACTAATTTTTCTAGAAGTTAAACTCCTTAACATTGAAGTACGGGTTCTGAACTGTAGTATTCGGAAGCCTATGTTCTTTTACTCCCCCTAGACTTGAGGTGCCTGCAACACAGATGAATCTTTTGGCTTTGGTACCCACTGGTATTTGGATCCAGGTTCGTTAGTTGCAGTTCTTTTAGGAGTAATATAATAAGAACCATACCAGTAATTAGCATAGTTATTACTCACAAAATCATTTGAACCACAATAAGAACAATTAATCTTCTTTTGTGCTAACCTGATCAATTGATTTACAGTGTAAACAAGATCAAGTTTGCCTTGATGCACATTGTTCTTCTTGGTATTGGATGTATGCTCAAATGATTTCTGCTCATTCTTCTCGTCAGAAGATGCTTTCACTCTCCATACTAACTTCTCATTACCATTTCTTCTTCTAAATGTACCTGAACCATCAACATTCCTATCATAGAAAAGGTTAGTAGTACGAATATGATCTTTTGAATTAACTAACCTCTTTATAGAAACAGTTGTATGAGGTGAACTTGATGTTGTATCATCTCTAGGTGTTTGAACAATTGACTCTGGAGTCTTCTGCTTAGTCAAAACTACCTTAGAGACAATTTCTTCAAGTCCTGTTATCTTGGAAGATAAACTATTCATTTCCTTGGTGAATAGGTCAAATTTTTTTTTCTGAAATCCAGACTTCGTGTTCTACTCTTTCATGGCCTTTGTTAATAGTTCATATAATGACTTTGTAAGCTTCCTAATTTCTGACTCAAAAATCTTGCTTTCTTCCTCAAAATCTTTCTCAACATTCTTTCTTTGATCAAATATTTCTTTGAAAACTCCATCATTTTTCTGTTCAACTATCTTATTCTCTTTTGAAAATGTGTCCCTTTCCATAATGATCACTTTCTCAAAATCTGACACTTGTTGAGAAAGCTTTGTACACTTGAGTTCAACATCGTTCTTCTCTTCAAATGATTTCCTTGAAAACTCAGAGAATTTCTGTGCAAATATCTTTTTTCATTCTCAAAAACTTTCTTTTTCTGGTCAAACTCTGCTCTATCTTTAGCAATCTGTTGTTCCAAATCTGAAATCTTCCTTTTCATTTCAGTATTTTCACTATCTGAAACCTTTGATTTCTCTTCACTTTTCTTAGTAACATCTTCTTCTATCTCAAGTAGCTTCTTCTTTAATTCAGCATTCTCAGTCTCCAATGTTTTTGCTTTTTCTTCAACCATCTTAATCTTATCTTGACCAGATTTTTCAACTTCCAACCACTTATCACTTTTCAAAGCTTTAAGAATTTCTATTTTAAGATCTTTTATCTGCTCTTTGTATTCAACAAAAAAATTTGAATAATTACGAGAACTAATTGCCTTTTTCAGATCTGTAATATGCAGATGGAGCCACTCATTATATTTCTTGACAGAAGCAATTTGTTCATTCCTTTCCTTCTCAAAACAATTAATCTGATATACGTATCCAGCAAGAGTTTTGTGATAGCTTTCACGCTTTTGTACAATCTTTTCTTCAAGAGAGACAATCTTGGCCTTGAGTTTAGCATTCTCTTCTTTTGAAGACATTATATATCAACCTTGATAAAACTTGCATTGATCTTTAAACACAAAATCAGAAAAAAAAAATTCTGAAATTCTGAAAATAGCCAAAATTTGACTGAGTATAGAAGTCGCAGATCACAATGAAGCACTTGTCGCAAACAACTGAAATTCACACTTGTCACAAACCCTATCAACAAAGACGTGAGGAACTCGCAGAAGAAAGCTTGCAAGTTCTTACTTGTCGCAGGCTGAAGCTTGCGATTTCTGTACTTGTCGCAGGTTGAAGCTTGCGTGTTCTGTACTTAGAAAGATTTCAAGAGATCTGAGCAACTTGTCGCAAAGAATGTCTTGCGAGTTCTGAACTTAGAAAATTTTCAAGACAATGAAAACCAACTTGTCGTAAGCTTTAGTATGCGAGTTCTTCAGCTTGTCGCAAACAACAATAGATGAATAGTAACTTGTCGCAGATCGAAGCTTGTGACAAGTAACTTGTCATAAGTAGAGTCTTGCGATTTCTATAGTTGTCGTACGCTACACCTTTCGAGTTCTGGGCTTGTCGTACACCAAGCTCTGCGAGTTCTTGCCTTAGAAAATTTTCAACAACAAAACACAAAAATCAATGAAGCTTGCGAGTTCTTCAGTTGATGCTTGCGAGTTCTTGAGAATATAGAACCAAAAATCAACTAAATCGATCAAAAACACCTCAATAATCCAAATCCAATCCTGAAACTCTTCCAATTGGTCCTCGTACACTGTTCGAACAAGTTACAAATGAACAATTACATCGAAATCAACAAAAATTACAAATTCGATGCAATTACAGTATGTTTTTACAACTTCAAACAAATCCAAATTTCACACAAATTGATTGTGAATTTGGACAAACTATCAACACTAAATCTGATCTAGAAAAAAAACGAGTACAATGCAATGATTACAACTCCAAAAACAACACTAAAATCAGAAATTCGAATGATGAACAGTGTTTTCTGCGAGTTCTTCAAAGTCGACCACAAATCACAAATTCTTGAGAAATTTCTGAATTGTGCTTGCTCTGATACCAATTGTATGTCCCTAATTGATGTGCAAATCAAGATAACAACACGAAATCAATTCAAGATGCCATATGTATTTATCAATTTCACAGATTACACGATGCTCTCATAGTACAATATTTCATAGATTACACGATGCTCTCACAGTACAATATTTCTCTCTCTAAAATCACTCTCTATTAATGTAACACCCTCAAACTCGGAAATAGCAACTAATTTAAAATTTTCTAAAATACATCGATAAATAATTTATCTACAAACACAATATAGGATTTAACCTCAATAAACACATTTATTCTCTACATACAGTCTATAATAAGGACAGGTGCTACTAAAACCCAATAATAGTCACTATCTCCAACTTATGAAGACTTCATCAATCTACTTACTCTCGTGTAAGTATATAGCTCAACTCCTCAAAGCACTGCTAGAACCAAACCCCAACTGGAACCTGATGCACATGCCGACAAATAAAAGGTTAGGCTTAACGCCTAGTGAGCTCAAGAGTTTTCGTTAGAGATAAATAAAGCGATAACTTTAGGAATGTTATTTAAAATCATGATTTCCCAAAATGCAATACAACTAATTTGGAAACAACTAGAAATGAAATACATTAAATCTTAAAACAATCTCCTTTCATCATTCACCCCTTTCGTGATTAAAATCATAAAACACACGCCTCTTTAAATAAAGCCAAAACCCAAAGCGCACGTAAAACATAAATGATATTATAATGATCAAACGTTGAAAACATAGATAACTCAAACTTCCAAGACATCCCAATAACTCGAATGAGTTTCAATAACCGAAACCTTAAAACATAGATAAATACCCATACTCAAACGTCTCCGAAAACATGGATTATAAAACTCCATAACCAAAACCACACCTATTGGTGACGGGGAAGACCCGATTACATCGTACATGACGGAACACAAAATACGTCACATAGTTATGTAGTAAATCAAAACATGTGGGTTACACATAAAACACCCACCGAGCTCAACTACTCCAAGTCTATTGCCCAAAAACATCAAGTCAACCACTCCAGGTCTATTCTTGAGAGTCCCCAAAACCGGGCAACTCGGGCACAATGGAATTACACCTTACTGTCCATGGGACACTGCTCGACCGTATAGGCCCACACCCTACTTACCATGGAGCCTGATGCCTATTCCGTGCCAAATGGTGAACCAACTTCCCAAACGGGGACAGAGGAACACCGTGCCTATGGATCCATTGCACTAACTAAACCATTACATGACTCAAAACGAATGAACTAACGCGTTTAAAGTATGTAACTCTCAAATAAGATGCAATAAATGCAAATCATAACCAAACACTCTACAATGAGCTATTAAAACGGACAAGTGTCCTCAAAACCCTACAAAATCCAAACCGAGCCATAAGCTCGACAAACCCAAAGGCCCAACGTTGAAAATCATAAAATGAAATCAAATATAAATAACCCATACTTATATAAACCCATGCTCCAAAACATGTGATTAATTCCAACGTAGTTTAAATTGGGACAATTCATTTTCCAAGTGAGTTTGCAACATTTATTCTTTCAAAACGTCCCATAACATAAAACCATTCGTAGATTATGTGATGGTACGTTGATGCTGCTTAAAGACAAGTTGAAGCATGCTATTGATCAAGATGAAAAAGGGGTTCAACCATTGGATCCGAAATACATGGCACTTGTTATCGAAGCACTGGGTGTTATTGAAGAACGACTGGAGTACAGAACTACAATGAGATACTTCGAGATCAGTTTTGGATTTCGAAAGAGATATGTTCCAAACTGGTGCGATTATCAACTTCTATTTAAAGGGGGAGATTGTTAGGGTGTTTTATTGGTTAAATAGAAGTTTAGGGTGAAATATGTAATTCTTTAATTAGTTTAAATTGTTAGATGGGCCTAACGCCTATAAGCCCGTTATCTTGTAAAGCCTAAGTATATAAAGGCTTATTTAGTTCATTTATTAGTTTAGTCTCAATTCATAATTCTCTAGTCAATAGGTATACTTTCTCTGATCAGATATTCTCTCTGTAAACCTAAACCCTTTGATTGAATATTAATCATATGACTAGAGATTGTGGCTATATTATTGTTCTTCATTGATTATATTGTTCGTGATTGCACTGTAGTGGGATCTACAATTGGTATCAGAGCTAAGAGACTGAATGTTTGATCCAAAAAAGGTTTGTCTAAAACCCTTTTATCGATTATTTGCTTAATATTGTTTATGGTATTCGATTGATTTCTGGGCAGATTATACTTTATTGAAAATCGATTTTTATTGGGTAACTAAGTTTCTGCAAAATCGATTATTGTACTGTGTTATCGGTCAAATATCTGAGTTTATTTCGGTCGATTGCTTGATAAATTGGTTTCTGGGTTGAAAGTCGATCGATCTATGTTCTTAAAAATCTAATTTTTATCGGTCTAAGGTTTCTGGATTAAAGTTTCGGTCGACTCTGTGATCTTTGAAAATCAAAATTGTTCCTGTAAATTGATCTATTGTTTGAGTTTCTAGGAAATTGTTCTTGAGTTTCTGCATATCGATTTATTTAGTTTATTATCGATTGATTTTCTGGGTTTGGTCTCGATCGATTTCCAGAATTCATCGACTTTATCGGGAGGATATTTGTTATCAACTTGATTTTATCGGTCTTATCTGATTAATCGTATTATATGTTATCGGTTCTGTGTTTATCTGTTCCTCATCGACCGATACCTGCTGACCGATACCTTGATTGACCGATACATAGCTTGACCGTATCCTTGTCCCAACCGGTACCCTGCTTGACCGGTATATTGTTGGACCGGTGTGTTGTGTTGACCGATATCCATTACTCAACCGGTACACTCAGTGACCGGTACCTAGACTCGACCGATACCTTATTGACACCGACCGACCGACCTTTCTTTGACCGATAATCTTTGTGGTTGACCGATACCTTGTCCGACCGATACCGTGTTCGATCGATATATTGTTCGACCGGTACTTTGCTGATCGGTATATTTGTCTTGACCAATAATTTGTGAACCGGTACCCTGTTGACCGGTACCCTCTGTTCGACCGGACCCCTCCTCGACCGGGTCCTTGCTTCGACCGGACCCTTGCTCGACCGGGTCCTTGTCCTATTCTGCTTATTATTTAGATATATTGTTTTTGGATCATCGTGCTTGTCTCACGATCACTATAGTGCTATTTAAGTTAAAAGAGTTAAGATGAATTCAAGAGACGCTTTAGCTATTGGTTCGGATCAAAAACCCCCGGTGCTCTATCGGGGAGAATACCCTCAATGGCATGATCGCTTCATGAACTTTATCGAAGCGAAATCAAACTACGAGGATATATACAAGTGTCTGAAAGAGGGGCCACAGCCTGGCCAATGAAAGTCGTGCCTGGAAACCCAGAAGAAGGTCGACCAGAACGTTCAGTTCGGAAAACTATTGGTGAGTTTCTCCCTCAAGAAAAGAACATGTATGAGGCTGAAAAGCATGCAAAGTCGTATCTTCTACAAAGCCTACCCAACGACATCTATGCCTGCATTGATAGTTACAAAGAGACTGTGAAAGGTATGTGGGACCAGATTGAGAAAATGATGATGCGGAGCCACATAAACAATCAACTGAAGGTGACAAATTGCATCACCCGATATGATGGACTCAAAGCTAGGAAAGGCGAGACGCTCACAGAAACCTATGAACGGTTCAATAAGCTTCTGAACGATCTGCTGAAAAACAAGATCACAAAGACGAACACTGAGAATAACATCAAGTTCATGAACAATCTCCATCATGAATGAAAGTCGTTCGTTTCTCATATCCGTCATACTCAGACCCTGGAGAAGCTTCATCTACATGAACTTTATGAAATGTTGCTCCAGGATGAAGACGAAGTTATGGAGTTGATGGGGAATCAGAAAGCAGATGAAAAGCCGATTGTTGATCCGTTAGCACTTGTCTCAGATAAAAGAGGTAAATCTGTCAGCCGCTCGTCTAAAAAGGAGCCAGTGCAAAGTGATTCTGAACCCGAAGATCCTGACAGTGACTCGAATCCAGAATACACTCAGATTAAAGAAGCAATGTTGTTCTTGACTCAAGCATTCCAGAAGAGGAAGTTCTTCAACAAGTCTTCAAACAAGCAAAGATTCTCCACTCGCCGTGATAATAAAGAGAAGTCTGAAGGGAAGATACGTGTTAAAGAAGGAAAGAAGTCTGAAAAGAGACATGAAGAGAAGCCAAAAGACGAGCCGATCAAATGCTATAACTGTGGTCGGTTGGGTCATTTTGCCAAAGATTGTCGCAAGCCTGTCGTGCGCAACTCATATTACTACAAAGCCAAATTGCTGCTGGCCAAAGAAAAGGAAGCAGGTAAGGATCTCATGGCAGAAGATGACTACTGGTTGCAAGTATCTGATGAAGAAAATGAGGATGCTGAAGCACACCCGTGTTTCATGGGCAAGCATTCATCACCTTCTGACACTTATGATGAAGATCGTAATTCTCCATGTCAGGTATGTGCTCCTTACCAAGAAGCTTTAATTAATCAGATGCAAATCACTATGCACAAATTAGAATCTTGCAAGCTAACCATAAAAGAAAATGAACAACTCATCTCATCTCTAGAAAAACGAGTTACTGCACAGTCTGAATGTATTGAAAATCAAAGCTTAGAAATTGCTAGCAACCTGTGCATAATTTCAAATTTAAAAGAAGAGTGTGAGAGTTGTTCAAAAGAATCAAAAGAGCTAAAGACCAAAGTAGATAATCTTACCTATGAGCTTCGTATGTCAGAAAATGAGAAAATTGATATTGTGATTCAAAGCGTGGCTTACAAAAATGAAAATCAAAGATTATCTAATCAATTAAAGGAGCTTGAACGGAAACTTTATAAAATTGGTCAATCTAATCCAACGCTTAATCTAATTGCACCAAAAGAACCCAAGTATGCGGATATGGGTATCGGTTACGATAACCCATATTATCTGAAAAAGGCCTTATCCAAAGTTCCTACGTTATATGCGTTCGAATTTCTTGGAATAGACAAGACCTGTCCAGAGTACAAAATCAATTGGACCAAACCACTTGATGATGAGGAAATGGAAGAGGACAATTTGCGAAGGGAGAATTATACTAAAATGCAACTTCCTTTTGTCTATGATTCATTGAATGCATCTTACAACGAAGAAAAACCCCGTTTCCTATCAAATGACTATTTCAGAAGCTACTCTCAAGCTGAACTTGATGCTAAAACCGTTAAAACTGAGGAGGAACCAATCGACCATAAAGTTTATGTTCCACCTCTGTTTTTAGAAAAGAAAATTGTTCAGCTAGAAACGTCATTTGAACAGGAGAGGAATATTTTTCAAAAGGACAAACAAGAGTTGTTATCCCAACTTGAGTGCCTCAATTCCGAGAAAAAGGAGACTGTGTCTGAAGAGGAAAAGGAATACATTCAGACCGAGATAAAGAAGCTCAACTCACAACTGGCTGATTTGGCAGCAGATTGGATGAAAGAGCGACTTCACAAGGCTGAGCCTCCAGCTAAGCCTGAAATTCTCCAAGTTGAGAAAATTCCTCTGTCTGAAAATTCCTATCCACCCTCGGACACATCTTCCTGTAAAGCCTTTATGGGTGACTCGTCACCAAATTTTTCGAACAAAGGAAAAGAGCCTCAATCTTTATAAACAAATTCTTTCGATGTCCTGAATTCGTCAAGTGATAAGGCTCCTTCTGATGAGGAAATGGAATTTTCCGCCTTCTTGAATTCTGAGGTGTGTTTAGACGGTGATTTAAACCAATTTGATTTTAATCCTTCTCTACCAAGTCACGTTGATTTTTTAACGTCTTCGTGTGAGCCTCCGGTAAAATTTTACAAGGGTGAATGTTCCACATCTGCCCCACAAAACTCTTCTGTGAATAATTCTTCAAATTCTAAATCCAAAAGACGTTCACAGAAGAAGAAAAAGACTGGTCGCTCTAAAAAGCAACAATTATCAAAATTCAAATCTTCTGACTATGGGTTTAACGGTATTTCAGATACTTTCGGTCGACGCAAAGAAGTCAAATATGCATGGGTAGCCAAGAAGTCTAAGGAAAGCACGGCGACGACAAAATTAGTTAATCCAGCTTTAAATTCTAGGAAAAACAATAACAGTCATGATGTTTTTGATTCAAAACCTTTGGTTGAATGTAATGGATTTTTACCTTTAAAAGTTTATTCAATTCCGCAATTACTTCAACTGTCTCATGATTGTCTTTGTTGCTCCTACTGTGGATTGAATGATTTTGTTGATCGTCGTTTTGCATCTGATTGGTTTGGTTCTTATCATGTGTCTAATTATCATTCCAAGTTTGATGTTCCCCGTCATAGAAACAGACCCAAGTCTAAACGGGCATCCAAGTCGGGTGTTAAATCTAACCCCAAAGGACCCATTTACGAATGGGTACCTAAAAAGCATTAACTTGTTTTGCAGGACGGTCATGTGTGGTATTTAGATTCAGGCTGCTCCAAGCACATGACCGGAAGAAGGGAGCTTCTCTCAAACTTCACCGAGAAGTTTTATGGCAATGTGCGTTTTGGGAATGATCACTATTCTCCCATTATGGGTTATGGCGATATAGTTAAGGACAATCTCATGATCAAGAAAGTGTCCTATGTCGAAGGTCTTGGTCACAATTTGTTCAACATCGGTCAATTCTGCGATAAGAATCTAGAGGTCACTTTCAAATAAAAAAGGTGCAGCGTTCGGACTGAAGATGGAAAAGAAATTCTTGCTGGAACGCGTCGCACAAATCTCTACACGATTGATCTCTCATCTCTGAAAGCAGATAAGGAAGTTTGTTTGATGTCCAAAGCCTCAGCTGAACAAAACTGGTTATGGCATCGTAGACTCTCACACCTGAACTTCAAGACTATCAATAAGTTGGTGCTCGAAAAAGATCACCTGTGTGCCGCCTGTGAAATGGGCAAGATGAAGAAGGCTTCTCACAAGCCTAAAGACGTTCCAAGTACTTCTCGGTCCCTCGAACTCATTCATATGGATTTGTGTGGACCGATGCGCATTCAGAGTATTAATCACAGGAAGTATGTCCTAGTGATGGTTGATGACTTTTCTCGCTACACATGGGTTAGATTCCTTCGTACAAAGGATGAAACCCCCGAACTGATAATCACTCTCCTGAAGAGTGTTCAAGTCAGTCTCAACCAATCAGTTCAGACCATTAGGACGGATAACGACACTGAGTTCAAGAATCAAGTGCTCACCGGTTACTTGACTTCAGTGGGCATTACCCATACCTTCTCAGCTGCTCGTACTCCTCAGTAAAACGGGGTGGTCGAACTCCAAAATCGAACTCTAGTAGAAGTCGCACGCACAATGTTATCCCAGTCCAAGCTCCCGCTTTATCTATGGGTAGAAGCAGTTGCTACCGCATTCTACACTCAAAATCGTACTATCATCAACAAGCGGTTCAACAAGACCCCATACGAGATCATCAACAAACGCATACCGAATATCAACTATTTACATGCATTCGGGTGCACGTGCTTCGTACTGAATGACAAGGACGATCTCGGAAAATTCAGCCCAAAAGCGGACGAAGGAGTGTTCATCGGCTATTCTCAGCAAGCCAAAGCTTACAGAGTCTACAACAAACGGACAAAGACCGTCGTTGAGAGTGTAAATGTGACTTTTGACGAGGCCGCTGATATGGCTTCTGAACACCTCAGTTCAGAACCCGCTTTAACTGGTGTGTTAGCTTCTAGACAATTACGTTCAGGATCTACACAAACTCCAGTAAATCCAGATCAAGAGTCTACGTCGAGAGCACATCTTTCTGATTTGGATTTACTTTTTGAGCATTTCTATGATGATTATTTTCCTTCTACGTCTAATGCTATATCTTGTAACAGGAATGATGCTCAAGCAGGAGAAGTGACACAAGTCACTGGTCCATCTGACTCAGGTGAGCCAACCTCGCCTGATATTTTCCCCTCTCCTGTCATTGAATCAGCATCTCCAAGCTCGAGTGATCCCCCGCCAATCTCTCAAGTTCCTACTGAAGCACCGACAACAGTTGGAACTCCTGAACCGACCCCTGCTGAAGGTGCTACCGAAGTTCCAACTCCGGCAATCCCGGATACTGTTATAGCTTTATCACTAGCTGAGTCGTCCTCGGTTTCTCGCCCGACTCCAGCCCCGGAGCTTCCACCTCACAGGTCATCATCCCTCGAAGTTGTTCAAGATCTACCCCCGGTGGCTGTAATATCCGGATCCGAAATTTTTATTTATTTTGGAAGTTGGGTGAAAAGTGAAACGAGAACCAAAGTGCAAGGGGGTTATTTGAAACTTTTGGTTTGTATATAAACTAAATATCTGATATTTGAGATTCATATCTCAAATTATCAGCCAACTTAGATTGTAAAAAGAGAAAGAGAGAAAGCAAAAGGCAGAGAGAAAAGAGAAGGAGATCTTGTGAATCGATTAGTTTTTATCAAATAGAGGTATGTTTTTAGCTTCATTCTTCTATCTGCATGTTATAGTCGGTAAATAGTCTTGTTAATCAAGCTTTTAACCGTGTATTTGATCGATTTAATGATCAAAAGTTTTCTGGGTTTGAACTGTAATACGCCGACTTAAGTTCTTGATTAGACCGGAAAGATGATGTATCGGTCATTTGCTTTCGACCGATATAGTGTAAAGGACCGATAGAGAATCGACCGGTAGTGATTCGACCGGTAGGTTGTAAAGGACCGGTAGTGGTTCGACCGATAGGTTGTAAAGGACCGGCAATGGTTCGACCGGTAGTTGTGTTAGACCGGTAATGTTACTCGACCGGTATAGTGATTTGACCGGTATAGAGGCACGACCGATACATTGTTTTGACCAGTATTATTCGGTGTATGTGTTCGACCGATATTTTGATAATTGGTCTAAGAGGTTTTAATCAGAGTGGTTTTGAACGGGTTAAAAACAGTAGATTTCAATTGATGAGTCTTTTGAAAGAAAGAGTGTTAGTTGCAAGTTAGATTACCTTTGTTTTAATACCATCGTAGTTGGTGTTAATCAATAGAAGTCAAAGTTTATTTCAGAAGAATCAGAGGTGAGTCTTTTAACTAAATCTTTTATGATTTGAGCAGTTCATTGATAAATGTGAGTTTTATATACTACGCATTTATAGTATTGAAAGTTATGCAGAATTATTTCAAAAGATTGATTTAATCAGTTGGGCATGTTTTATGCTCAGTGTATATAAACTTGTTTTATATACAGGCAGGACTAGGTGTATACATACATTTGAGTCAGAAGTCTGACCTAAGTCGGGAAGTGTGACCCGCCTGCTCGTACCGGGGAGTGTGGCCCGTTTATGCCATTAGGGTGTGTCCCTAAAATAAGGCAGTGCGAGACAGACATACCGTCTTTGATGGGAATGTTGGTCAGTAGTTTAAAGTACACTTGTGAGCGTAGAAAGTGGTCAGTGATGGCCAATAGATTTAATTATGCTTGCGAAGCATAAAATGTTTTAAAGTTTGATTTAAAGAGTAAGTTACGTATTGAGATATACAGTGTTGTTTAAATGTTTTAATTAATATTTGAACTGTTGTGGTAGTGATTGGAGGGAACTCACAAGACCTTTGGTCTAACCCTCGCTATTTCGAAATTTTAATCCTGTTTCAGGTTATCGTAAAGTAGCAGATAAAGGTAAAGAGAAGATTTGAGCTATAAGCAGGAGATAGAAGACTTCCTGTAATAGTTATCTTTTTGGGAAACTCAGCTGTGTAGTAAGAGATAGTGTAACCTTGTACTCTTTATTGTAAGCCTGGGACAGTGTTTAGTAATGAATGTTATTTTATTATATTTATACATGTTCATGTTGTTACAATTGGTATCAGAGCATTAGTTTAAGAGATCTAGGTGACCGGATGGGCCTAGACTTAAACTGAGATAGTAGAAGCACAACTGAGTATTAGGAAGACCGTAAGAAGATAACATTAAGGTAGTAAGGACTAACATGTAAGGTAAATTTGGAATTCCATCTGGCCAGTGTAATTGTGAATTTACAAGTACATGCTTTTGCTTAAACTGCCGTAATGTGTAGCATGTTAGATTGAATATCTTATGTTTCTTCTTATCAGAAGTATGTCTGAGCGAGTGACCAGGAGTAGATCTATAGTGAATCCAGAAATGGACCCAGATAATGAAGTCATTGCCGAAGAGCAAATGACTAATGTCAACCCGACTGGTATCCAAGGAAAGAGTCGAGGTCGACCTAAAGGTAAGACAGTTCAGAAAACAACTACTCAGGTAGGAGTTTCCAATGTGGGAACTCGAGGTGGGAAGACGAGTCGTGGTATTCGTCAGAATGAAAGTGTAGAGGTAAGAATTGAACAAGAAACTTCGAATCAAGAAAGTTCGGCTTCTGTGAGGGGTCGAAAACTGACGAGAAACCGTGGAAGAGGTAGAACGCAAGGTTTTGTTACGCAAGAAACCTTTAATGCAGAAATGGGAAAGTTACAAGAAACGTTGAATGCTTTATTGGCTCAGCGTACTAATAAAGTTTCGGCAAGTAAAGAAAAGAGTGAAGATAAAGTAGTGACTGAGGTAGCAGAATCACCAGTTACTGGAATGGGTAGTCATCCTCAGTCAGGTCCCATTGTGTCAGTTAAAGCTGTAACAGGAAAAGAATGTAGTTTTAAGGAGTTTGCTGCTTGCAAGCCTCCTACTTATAAAGGGGAATGTGATCCCGTAGTAGCATTAAGATGGGTAAAAGGTATGGAGCTAGCTTTTGATACAAGTATGCAGAAGAAGATAAAGCAGTCTATGCTTTGTCAATGCTGAAAGAGGAAGCAGTAATGTGGTGGGATGTGGAATCCGGAGGTCAAAGTTCAGTTGTAGCTAAAGAAATGGTTTGGGGTGAGTTTGTGAAAAGATTTAAACCACAGTTCTGCCCTCTGGCGGCAGTTAAAAAGCTGGAAGAAGAATTTCTGGGTTTAGAGCAGAAAGGAATGTCAGTTCGAGAATATGCTACAAAGTTTATTGAAAAGTCTAGATTTGCATAAATTTATGTACCGAATGAAGAAAGACGAGTAGAACGTTTCGTCTTTGGATTAAGAAGTGATATTCGGGAATTTGTCTCGAATAAAGAACCGTCGACTTTTCAAATGGCAGTAAATGAAGCGGAGATGATGGAGAAAGAAAAGAACAGGCAAGCCACAGAACGAAGTGGGGATAAAAGAAAGTGGGAAGGAACAGTTCGTGATTCCAAATCGTTTAAGTCTGCAAAGTTTGAGCAGCGTCCTGTTAATAAGTTTGAAAATAAGTCATGTATTAAGTGTAACCGGATGCATAAGGGAGAATGTAAGATTAATCAAGAGGGTTGTTATAAATGTGGGAAGGTTGGACATTTGGCTCGAGGCTGCCAGAATTTGAGGTCTTGTTATCAGTGTGGATCTCCTGATCATATCAGGACCAATTGTCCACAGTTGAAAAAGGGATCGGTTGGAGGAAATGTAGAGAAGGGAGCTGACAAAAAGATAGAGCCAGCTAAAGCGAGGGCTAGAGTGTTCAATATGTCAACAGAAGAAGTGGCGGAGATACCTGATGTGGTGACAGGTACTTTCTTTATAGATTCAAATTATGCAAAAGTATTGTTTGATTTAGGCGCAAATCATTCTTTTGTGTCTCCAAATTTTGTGCATAAATTGTGTCAGGATCGAATTCTCAACAAGAATTAATTCTCAGAAACAATATCAAAGAAGTTTGCGGAATAACACTTTGATATTTAATCAAAACAGTAAATCAACACAGTAGATATGAAGAACAAACTGTAAACTTGTATTGAATGCTTTGAAGTTACAAGATTACACACTCAACCTCAATATTGATGAACAGGCTTTCCAATACGAATTCTACTTCTCTAGAATTAGGATCTATGCCTTGAGGTTGATTTTCTCTCTAATAAAATAAAGAAAACAAAAGTTAACTCACTATTCTAAACTATACAATATATATACTGAATACAAAGATAATTACAATAAATAAAATATCTTCAGTATATCTTCCATGTATATCTCTAAGCTTCCATGTGTATCCTTTCATACGAATCTTCATCATATAAGCAGTATTAATCTTCAGCAGCATTAAATTCCTTCTAGCAGCATTAACTACTAAGCAGCACTAACCACTAGCAGTACTAACTAGCTAAGCAGTACTAACTTTGTTCAAGCAGCACTAACTTTGACTAGCAGTATTAATAGTACTAGCAGTAGTAACACTCAGCAGTACTAACCTTTAAGTCTTCTAGCAGTAGTAACTTTGAACCAGCAGCATTAACCATACTTGATGAATTCTTCAGTTCCCAACAATCTCCCCCTAACTTGACTTTTAGGAAGAGAAGTCAAGTTCTTCAAATTTTCTTCAAGATGCTCCCAAAACTCTATCATGGCCTAAATTCCAGTGTTTGCATCCAATCCCAAACTCTGATTGATGGTTCTTTGAATCAAGTATTTAGCCATTTCTGAATCTGGAACACACCTTAACTTTTTCTTCAGCATGGCATGTAGCTTCAATCTGCTATGATTATACACTCTATCCACTAGGAAGTATTCAGTGTGATTTAAATCCAAAGTCACTGTATATACTCCACTAATTTCATATAGAGTCCAACTGTTTACTGATTTGAAGACATCCTTGATCAAATGCTCTACTTCTTCAGGTTTGAACATCATACACAGATACTCCATTACCAGTTTTGTAATTGAAATCCCTGGAGCCTTTAGAATATCTGCATACAACTTCATTCCTATCTCAAACATCTCTTCAATATCTGATCTAGAGCATGTTCTGACAATTTTTGCCCATGTGTTGAACACTTCATACTTTTCATCCTTTCTTTTCAGCCTTATGTATTCCTTTCCATCCACTGTCAATGTATCCCAGTGAATGACCTCAGGAGGCTTAACTCCTACAGGTTCTGCTGAAATTGGTTCAGGCACTTTGTCCATCACTACCATATACAAGTTTACATCATCAGTGTTTGATGACTCTTTCTGTTTAGATGACTCAGGTGCCCCTTCTTCTTCAGCAACCTTCTCAGCCTCTTCTTCAGATACTCTAGGCTTCTTGATTGGCTTTCTTCTTGCCATCATCTTTGTTCTCTTTAAAGTCCTTAGACTTTCTCCCAGAGTGGACTCTTTCTTAGGAGGTGTTTCTTGCTCATCTGGAAATGGCTTTTGACAATCAAAGTCATTACTTTCTTTTATCCTCTTCTCCATCTCCACCCTAGCAGTTTCATTTCCCTGAAGCTTCAACATCTCTGAATCATACAGCTCTTTGATCTTCTCAAAAGACATTTTGGAGAACATCTCCTTTTTGACTCCTACAGCACCTTTGAGAGATATAATCATCTTGTTTCTCTCTTGGGTACCTAGGAATGTCTTTGAGGGTTTTCTCTTCTTTGCAACTGTTTTCACCACTGATTTCTTCATACTTGCAGCTTTCTTCTGTGCAATTTCAGTTGCCATACTCAGTTGATAAGCTTCATTCAGTTCAGCAGCTAGAGCTTTTGCCATTTCCCTGTCCTTTTCCATCTGAACTCTTTCTTCCTTTTCAATGTCATCTTGCATCTTTCTAGCTAGGGCTTCATCTGATTCAACCAACCTTTGCTTTTTGATTGGTTGATCAGATTCCACCATCTTTGCTTTTCCTTTGTCTTTGCTCATTGCCTTCTTACTGTTATCTTTCTTGATCACTTCACCTTGTTCTTTGATGATTACTCCTTTGGTCTTTGAAGTGACCTTGGGAGTATCATTCTTGGCTTTAAGTAAGGTTTCTGCAATCTCAAGATCTGTTAAAACTTATTTCACAGTTTCTGCTGCTTTATTAATGTCAGCAGTAGTAACTGTTTCTGCTTGCTGCTCCCCCTCAACATCAAGTTTCTCTCCATCAAGCTCGCCCTTTCTTGTGGCTTCTTCCATGTTGATCTCCCCCTTTTTGGGAGCATCATTCTCAGTGGTCCTTCTCCTTAGTTGGAATTGCTTTCTCTTCTTCCTCTGTACCAGACTTAGCACCATCTTCTTCAGCTTAGCAATCTGTACTTGTTGGGACAGAATGACCAGCTTCATCTCCTCTATTTCTTTTCCTTGTTTCATAACATCTAGGTCGATGTTTCCCATGGTTTCCATCAATTCCTGGTAACTATATCTGTCCTCACCTTCTCTAGAAGTGTTACCCTCCTTTGAAGGATCATTGGATCTTTTAGTAGTGGAAGTCTTCTGCCTAGCAGAAGCACTATCCACCCCTGTGGTTTCTTGGCACCAGGGACCTTCAAATGATTGCTCATTCAAAGTTGCCATGGGGGAGGTCTTATTGATGTTACCACTTTCCTCCTCTGTGCTAGCAGGAGTAGTGGCAGCCTCATCACCCATATGCTCTACCTCCTCCTCAGAGAGCACCTCCTTTGGGTTGGGAGACACCCTTGTGGATTCCCTTTGAATATTCTCTACTGGAGAATGCTCCAATAGAGGGCTTAAAGGCTTGGGGGATGATGGTACAAGAAGGGAAGGAGCCTTCTTTACCTGTTTCCTCTTGTAAGTTTGGGTGATAGGAGAGGTTGGTTTTTCAAGAAGGGACTGGGGAATAGATTTTGAGAGGGAAGGTTGGGCTTGGCTAGCAGTGGGTTGGTCTAATGGGGGCCTTGACCCTGCTGCCATACCTTCATTGGTTTGGGACACCACCATCATTGTAGAGAACAATGGGGTGTTTACTCCTTCAGAGTCCCCAGCAGATCTTCTCATATTTGAGAAAACCTTGCCTTTGGGGGGTTTAGGTACATATACCCCAACAGGTTGAGGTATATCCGTCAATTCATGAGTAATAACTTCTTGAACAAACCTGGGATACATAAAGAAGCTCTTTTTGTTTCCCATGTTTGAGACAAGATCACTGAAAATCATTTTAGAAAAATTATACTTTCTGGCAGTGGCCAAGCACACCAAAGCATAAGCAATAGTGCTGCTGAACTCACTCCATCCAGTAGTCTTTTTGGAGATACAATGCATAAGAGTATGGACAAAGAAACGCCATTGGGGTGAAAATTTGGCTTTAGAGAATTTGAAAACACCCAATGGGCCTCCATACCCCATTCTTGTAAGATTGGAAAACAGTTCATCGTTTGGGATAGAAGTTATACCAGAGGCATCGTCTAGACGTAGACTGATGCGAATAACCTCTTCAGTAACTGTTAGTGATTGATCACAGATTCTTGTCTTGATCATTTGCACACCATTCTCAACAACAATGGTGGCATTAGCCCAGAACTGCCTTTGATGCTCGATATAGATTGTAGGGGATACAATAAGAGCATGAGCAATATGGCTTGACTTGAGGAAATCCACAATCTGATGAAATCCTGCAGCTTGCTTTGGCTTTTGTAGCATTGCAATCTCATTGTGCTCGTCGATGAATGTCATGGATGCCATTGATCTTAGTGAAAAGCTTGCCTGAAAACTTCGAACTTGAGAGAGAAAAGGTTTAGAGCGCAAGAGAACAGGATGCAAAGAGTCGTTATGAACTTTTAGGCGGGCAAAGAGTATTTATAGTATTCGGAACATAAGCAGTATTAACCTAGAGCAGTATTAACTACTAGCAGTATTAACTAACTAGCAATATTAACTACTAGCAGTATTAACTGAAAGCAGTATTAACTACTAGCAGTATTAACTAACTAGCAGTATTAACTGAAAGCAGTATTAACTACTAGCAGTATTAACTGAAAGCAGTATTAACCACTAGCAGTATTAACTGAAAGCTGTATTAACCACTAGCAGTATTAACTGAAAGCAGTATTAACCACTAGCAGTATTAACTGAAAGCAGTATTAACCACTAGCAGTATTAACTGAAAGCAGTATTAACCACTAGCAGTATTAACTAACTTACTCCTTTAAACTTGCTAAACACTGAGTACTGCTATGCATATCCTGAAAAAGAAGATTAGTAACTCCAAGAATAAATAATATACAGATATAAAACCACTTTTTGAGAGGGGGATTATTCAGAGTTGATCATTCCCACACTTGTTACCAAGAAAGTGAATCTACCCACATCAAAAGCTTTAGTCAATAGATCAGCAAACTGATTATCAGTGTGAACTTTGACAACTTGAATAAGTTTCTTTTCATTACAGTCTCTTATAAAGTGATACCTGATCTCAATGTGCTTTGTCTTTGAGTGCTTGATTGGATTATTCACAATGCTAATAGCACTGCTGTTGTCAATAAAAATTGGAGTGTGTAGAAAGGTTACCCCATAATCCAACATTTGATTCTGAATCCATAAGACTTGAGAACAGCAACTTGCAGCTGCTATGTACTCTGCCTCTGTTGTAGATGTGGATACTGTGGTTTGTTTCTTGCACTACCATGAGACTAGTCTAGCACCCAAAAACTGACATCCTCTAGAAGTAGATTTTCTGTCCAAGTTTGCCCCACCTAGATCACTGTCTGAGTATGCTATTAGGTCAAAGGGTGAGTCATGAGGATACCAAAGTCCCAATCTGGGTTGCCCTTTGAGATATCTGAATATCCTCTTAACAGCTTGAAAGTGAGATTGCTTTGGCCTAACTTGGAATCTTGCACATACACAGACTGGAAACATTATATCTGGCCTTGATGTTGTGAGATACATGAGAGAGTCAATCATGGATCTGTAATGATGCACATCTATATCCTCCCCCTCAAGATCTGCTGTTATTTGCTTGTGTGTTTCCATAGGTGTGCTGGCAGGTTTTGACTCTGAGAAACCAAACTTGGTTAGAATGTCCTGCACATACTTGGATTGACAGATGAAGATTCCATCTGACTTCTGTTGAACTTGGAGTCCAAGGAAGAAAGTAAGTTCCCCTATGGAACTCATTTTGAACCTTTGATGCATTAAATCCTCAAACTCCTTGCACATGTTGTTTCTTGTAGATCCAAAGATAATGTCATCAACATAGATTTGGACCAGCAAGATATCCTTCTTCTTTCTCTTGATAAATAGAGTCTTATCAATGACTCCTCTTTCAAAGTCATTTTCCAAGAGATAGGATGACAGAGTGTCATACCATGCTCTTGGAGCTTGATGTAGTCCATAAAGTGCTTTCTTTAATTTGTATACCCTGTCTGGATAGCTTGGGTTTTCAAACCCTGGTGGTTGACAGACATATATTTCTTCTTCAATTGAGCCATAGAGAAAAGCACTTTTTACATCCATTTGATAGACTTTGAAATTCATGTAAGAAGTATAGGCTAGGAATAGTCTGATTGCTTCTATCCTAGCCACAGGTGCAAAAACTTCTTCATAATCTATACCCTCTTCTTGAGTATATCCTTGAGCCACCAGCCTTGCTTTGTTTCTTATGACAATACCTCTTTCATCTCTCTTGTTTCTGAAAATCCATTTTGTGCCAATTGCTCTGTGACCTTTAGGAAGGTCTACTAGATCCCATACATCTTGTAGCTTGAACTGTAACAGTTCTTCTTGCATTGCTTCTATCCAGCTAGATTCTTTCATAGCATCATGTGCCTTTTTAGGCTCAAGCTGAGATAGAAAACAAGAAAGCACTGTATGCTGTTGATCTTGCATTTCCTGAAGCCTGCTTTGATGTCTAGTCATCATAGGAGAAGAGATATCTCCTATTACCAGCTGTGGAGGATGATTCTTTTGAACTCTGGTGTTATGACTAGGTTCTTCATTCAGTCCAGCCTCTAGATTAGAGTCATGCAACTCAACTGAAGTGTTTTCAGAGGCCACTTCATTATTTTCTTGAGTCTCCTCATCTCTAGTTTCTTCTTCACTCTGACTTGGTCCAGTAAATGATTCCTTTTCACAGTCTTCAACAGAATTTACTGTGGGTATGGGAAAAATCACAGATTTAGATATACTTTCTTGAACTTGTGTGATCCCTGATCCTCCACTTCCTGAACCTGCATTCTCATTACTGAAACCAAAAGAGTTAGTTAGTGAATCAATGTCAAATAGCCACTGAGGTCCAGACCCAACAGGATTTGGTGTGTTCTCATTGCATTTGACATTGTCACTTTCTTCAATTATTCTAGAAGATGAGTTAAAAACTCTGTAGGCCTTACTCTGAGATGAATATCCAACAAGAAATCCATCATCTGTTTTGCTATCAAACTTACCTAAGTGAGATTTGGTATTTAGAATTGTACAAGGACACCCAAAAGGTTTGAAGAAACCAATGAAAGGTTTTCTTTTATTTAAAAGCTCATATGGGGTCTTGTTCTTTTGCTTGACCACTAGAACTCTGTTTTGGACATAACAAGCAGTATTAACTGCTTCAGCCCAGAAGGTAATTGGCAATTTTGAATCAGCCAACAGAGATCTAGCAGCCTCTATTAGTGTTCTATTTCTCCTTTCAGCAACACCATTCTGTTGAGGAGTCCTAGGAGCACTATATTGCCTCTCAATACCTTTTTCTTCACAAAAGGTGTTTAGATCATGATTTTTAAACTCAGTTCCATTATCTGATCTAATGACTTTTACTCTTTGATTAGTTTGGTTTTCAATTCTTAGAATAAAGGATTTGATAAGTCCACTTGTCTCATCCTTAGTCCTTAGAAAATATACCCAAGTAAATCTGGAGTAATCATCAACAATAACCAAGCAGTAAGATTTCTTGCCTATACTCATAACATTTGTAGGACCAAACAGATCCATATGCAGTAACTGGAGACAAGAAGAAACAGAATTTAACTCTTTGGTCTTATGAGAAGTTTTGTGTTGTTTGCCTTTAAGACAAGCAACACAATGATCATCACATGAAAAGACTTTTGAAGGTAAACCTCTTACAAGGTTGTTTTTAACAAGATTGTTCATAGTCTTGAAATTCATGTGACACATCCTTCTGTGCCATAGAGAGGATTCATCTACAGAAGCTTTTGAAACAAGACAATTTAGAGATGAATCACTATCAACATTGTCCATATCCAGACAGTAAACATTGTCCTTTCTTGGAGTTCTAAGTAGTATCATGCTTTCATCAACTACCTTGAACCCTGGAGCAAGGATCATACACTCATTATTAGTAAATAATATACTATGTTGTTTGTCACAAACCTGTGATACACTTAACAGGTTGTATTTTAATTGATCAACATAGTAGACATCCTCAAATGTCATCTTACCTTTGGTGACATTACCTTTTCCACTTATCTTACCACCAGTAAGATTATCTCCAAATGCAACATGTCCTCCATTGATATGCTTGAAATCCTGAAGGCATGACATGTTGCCTGTCATGTGCCTAGAGCAACCACTATCAACATGCCAAATGCTCTTTCCCTTGAGCTGTTGGTTGCCCTGCACATTAGATAAATCAATTAGTATGAATTAGGAACCCAAGCCAAAGTGGTCTTGGGTACCCCTTTCTCATCAAAATACTTGCATTCTTTCTTGACAAGATTTTTGAACTTTAACTCCTCATTCTTGGAGTACTTTGTTACAATAATAGGCTTGGAAATATTTTTGCTAGAATCAGTACTGGTTTTAGAAGTACTAACTGCCTTGGCAGCACTTGCATGCTTAGCAGTACTAACCTTGTTAGCAGTAGTAACTGTGTTAGCAGCAGTAACTGTGTTGGCAGTATTAACCTTTGAAGAGGTATTAACAGTATTAGCAACATTAATATTTTCAGCAGTACTAACACTGTTAGCAGTAGTAACTGTGTTAGCAGTACTAATATTGTTAGCAGTACTAACACTGTTAGTACTTCTAGGTACCCACATTTTGACACTTTCTTTTAAAATCTTTTTCTTTAAAGTGCCTTTACTTTCAACAGATTTCTTTATCACATGTTTCTTTCCAGCCTTCCTATAACCAACAGGTTTTTGCACAAATCTTTGAAAGTTCATCTGTTGGTTAATAGGGTTAAAGTAACAATACTTAGCCAAATGATTCAACTTGCCACATATAAAACAAGGTTTTGGTCTATTAATTTTATTCAGGTCAACTCCTTGTTTCTGAGCCCATTGATTATTCCAGTTTCTTTGATTTCTTCTTTTTAAACCAGAATTTTGGCTCTTGGCTTTATTGCAATCACACTGTTTACAAGATCCAGGATTCACAACTGTGGTTTGTTTGTAATGGACCTTGTTATCCTTTCCTTTAGTCTTCTCTATCTCCTTGGACTTGACCCAGATTTTCCCACATCCCTCATTGGTGATAATATTGTTTTCTAATGGTATCTTTTTACTCACAGTATTATCCCTGTTCTCACTGGCTTCTTTCTCAGTCAAATCCTTAACTACTACCTCATCCAAAGGATCTATCTTAAAAGCTTCTTCAGACAAGTCCTTTTTCTCCTTGGTTTCTAACAAGTCTGATGTAGGAGAAATATAGTTGTTATTGTAAAGAGGGGGTGTATTGTTGTATCCAATACCAGGCTTCATCTTATCATGTATCTGAGCCTTTAGAAGAGAATCCATTGCTTTTGAAGCATAAGAAAACTTTTCTATGTCAAGCTTAACTTTTGACAGTTCCTCTTTCAGCCTATCATTCTCTTCTAATGACTTAGACAGTTTGGTTTCTAACTCATTCTTTTCCCACTTCCAATAGTTTGTGTCATAAGAGTGTTGAAGTTCATTAGCTTGAAAGCCTTTGATTTGCTCTTCAAATCTCTCTACTATCAACACATAATCTCTTCTGTCCTTTTCTAATCTTTTGAGGTCATCACACATACTTTGATTGTGATCCCTGTATCTTGTAACAGTGTCAATGCAAGATTTAGTGCAAAGATTAGAACTTACCTCAGTGGGGAGATCAGACACTTCTGCCATAAGAGCTTGGTTCTGAATGGCTTCCTCAGCTTGATCACTCCAGTCAAATCCCATTCCTTGTTGAGAAACAAGGGCTTGAGCAGGATTCTTGTTCAGATTGTATCCTCCATTCTGAGCTTGTTGATGGTTATTGTTTGGAAAAGCACTCCTGCATTCTCTAGCAAAGTGTCCTTTCTTGTGACACTTATAACATTCCACCTTGGTTTTGTCAAAACCAGCTCCATCTTCTCTTCTTTGAGAGAAGTTATTTCTTCCAGTTCTTTTAATGAACTTCTTCACCCTCATGGATAACATGGCCATCTGCCATTTAATATCCATCTCCTCCAGATCATCAGGGTGAATTTGATCCAGATCATCATTAATCAAAGAATTGCTGCTATGACTGGACAAAAAGGCTTCAAAGATAGTTTCAGTGCCTTTTTCTGAACTTACTCCACTGGCAGTACTAACTGCTTCAAAGTTGGTAGTAGTATCAGTGGATGCTGAAAGAAGTGCAGCATTGTGAATATAACCAGAGGGCTTCTTCTTGGTTTCTACCTCAGTTTCAAAAACTCTTAGATCATTGTATAGATCATCAAGTTCTTTCTCTTCCAGATTGTCACTCTGTCTATATGAGACAGTGTACATAGTCCATTCATCCCCAAGAGATCTGAGGAACTTTCTGTTGATATCATCTTGTTCCATCTTCACCCCTACAGTAGCCAGTTCACCTATGAGTTTGTTGAACCTATCAAAAGTTTGAGTCATAGACTCATTCTTTGTGGAAGTGAAGTTCTCATACTGCTGCTTTAGAACATCTCTTTGATTTCTTTTGATGCTCTTAGTTCCAGCAAATCTTTTCTCTAGAGCATTCCAGAGAATCTGAGCATCAGTGCAGTTGCAAAATTGATGCTGGTATTCATTGGGAATGGCCAAGAGCAGAGTGCTCAAGGCCTTCATCTCTGTTTGTCTGATCTTCCTCTCACCATCTGTCTTTGATGGAGGTCTTTTCCCATCTGGTCCTATCCTTCCAGCTTCAGAAGGACCATTCTCAATGATATCCCACATTGAGTAGTCAGTGAGAAGAATATATAGTCTGATTCTTATCTTCCACATGTCAAACTCACTTGGTTTGAGCATTGGAACCTTAGAAACCAAAGTACTGCTTGATTCTGTAAGATTTTCCATGATGAATAACTGTTTCTGAGAGAGTTTGGCTCTGATACCACTTGTCAGGATCGAATTCTCAACAAGAATTAATTCTCAGAAACAATATCAAAGAAGTTTGCGGAATAACACTTTGATATTTAATCAAAACAGTAAATCAACACAGTAGATATGAAGAACAAACTGTAAACTTGTATTGAATGCTTTGAAGTTACAAGATTACACACTCAACCTCAATATTGATGAACAGACTCACCAATACGAATTCTACTTCTCTAGAATTAGGATCTATGCCTTGAGGTTGATTTTCTCTCTAATAAAATAAAGAAAACAAAAGTTAACTCACTATTCTAAACTATACAATATATATACTGAATACAAAGATAATTACAATAAATAAAATATCTTCAGTATATCTTCCATGTATATCTCTAAGCTTCCATGTGTATCCTTTCATACGAATCTTCATCATATAAGCAGTATTAATCTTCAGCAGCATTAAATTCCTTCTAGCAGCATTAACTACTAAGCAGCACTAACCACTAGCAGTACTAACTAGCTAAGCAGTACTAACTTTGTTCAAGCAGCACTAACTTTGACTAGCAGTATTAATAGTACTAGCAGTAGTAACACTCAGCAGTACTAACCTTTAAGTCTTCTAGCAGTAGTAACTTTGAACCAGCAGCATTAACCATACTTGATGAATTCTTCAGTTCCCAACAAATTGAATGAGAAACCTAAGAAGCTTAAGCATGAATTGAAAGTAGAAGTGGCTGATAATTTTCAAATCTTAGTAGAAGAAGTGTATGATGGGAGTAGTATTGTCATTGATGGACAAGTATTTCCACTTCGACTGTACCCGATGGGTATGGGAGAATTTGATGTTATCGTGGGAATGGACTGGTTGGCGTCTAATGATGCTCATATAGTATGCAATAAGAAATTGATTCGTATAGTGCAACCAGGAAAAGAAGAGATAGTAGTATTTGGAGATCGAAGGGATAGAAAGTCATGTTTGATTTCTATGATTAAGGCTAAGAAATGTTTAGTGAAAGGGTGTGTGGGATTCTTAGCTTATGTGATAAATGCTAAGAAGGAAAAGAAGGGATTAGAGTCAGTTCCGGTAGTCAGTGAGTATCCAGAAGTATTTCCGGAAGACTTGACCACTTTGCCTCCAGATCGGCAAGTGGAATTTCGTATTGATTTAGTTCCCGGAGTAGTGCCGATTGCAAGAGCACCGTATAGACTGGCACCGGCAGAGATGAAAGAAATGATGACTCAGTTGCAGGAATTGTTAGACAAGGGGTTTATTCGCCCTAGTACCTCACCTTGGGGAGCGCCAATATTGTTTGTTAAGAAGAAAGATGGGTCTATGAGAATGTGCATAGACTATCGTGAGCTCAATAAGTTGACTATTAAGAATAAGTATCCGCTTCCCAGGATTGACGATCTTTTTGATCAACTTCAAGGAGCGAGTTACTTTTCTAAAATAGATCTGCGATCTGGGTATCACCAGTTGAAGGTGAGGGAGGAGGATGTTCCTAAGACTGCATTTCGTACGAGGTACGGACATTATGAGTTTTTAGTTATGCCATTTGGTTTGACTAATGCGCCAGCAGCTTTCATGGATCTGATGAATAGAGTGTGTAGTCCGTTTTTAGATAAATATGTCATCGTTTTTATAGATGATATATTGATCTATTCACTTTCCAAGGAAGATCATGAAACTCATTTGAGAGCAATTTTAGAATTGCTTAAGCGTGAAAAGTTGTATGCCAAGTTTTCTAAATGTGAATTTTGGCTGAAAGAAGTTCAGTTTTTAGGACACGTAGTGTCGAAAGATGGGATTCAGGTTGATCCAGCTAAGATTGAAGCCATTAAAGGGTGGGAAACACCGAAATCACCATCTGAAGTAAGAAGTTTTCTGGGATTCGCTGGTTATTATAGAAAATTCATCCAGGATTTTTCAAGGATAGCTACACCCTTAACAGCATTAACCAGAAAGAATGTCAAGTTTCTCTGGTCAAAGGCACAGAAAGAAGTGTTCGGTAAGTTGAAAGAGAGTTTAAGTAGTGCTCCTGTTTTATCTCTACCCAACGGATCGGAAGGATTCGTAATTTATAGCGATGCTTCAAAGTTGGGTTTGGGATGTGTGTTAATGCAACAAGGCAAAGTGATTACTTATGCATCTCGTCAGTTAAAAGAGCATGAAAAGAATTATCCGACGCACGATTTAGAGTTGGCAACTGTAGTATTTGCTTTGAAAATTTGGAGGCATTATTTGTATGGGATCAAGTGTCAGATTTACACAGATCACAAGAGCCTTCAATATCTGTTCAATCAGAAAGAGCTGAATATGAGGCATCGTAGATGGATGGAGTTATTAAGTGATTATGACTGTCATATTTTGTACCATCCAGGTAAGGCCAATGTAGTAGCAGATGCTATAAGTCGTAAGGAGCATGGAGAAATAGCAGAAGTTGTAGCATTTTGAGTTGATGTTGTTTCTAATTTCTTGGAAGAGGTTATAAAATATCAATAGGAGGCAGCGTAAAAATACAATTTGAAAAGTGAAAGAATAGTTGGGATTGTTAACTCGTTAATAGTTGACAATCGTGGAGTAAAGTGTTTCAATAGGCGAGTATGGATTCCAAAAGCAGGAGGTCTGAGGCAGAAAGTATTGGAAGAAGCACAGAGATCTCGGTATTCAGTTCATCCTGGAACTAATAAGATGTATAGAGATCTGAAACAAGGTTACTGGTGGCCTGGTTTAAAGAAAGATATTGCTCATTTCGTTGAACGATGTCTGACATGTTTGAAAGTTAAAGCTGAGCATCAGAGACCTTACGGGGAACTTCAGTCGTTAGAAATCCCAGTTTGGAAGTGGGATGAGATTACTATGGATCTTGTTACTGGGTTACCGTGATCACCTAAGAGGCTTGATGCTATTTGGGTGATAGTGGATAGACTCACAAAGTCAGCCCACTTCTTACCGATCAAGGAGACGTACTCATTAGAAAAGTTGGCTCGATTGTATATCGACGAGATAGTAACCCTACATGGAGTACCGTCGTCTATTGTATCAGACAGAGATGCTCGATTTACATTAGCTTTCTGGAGATGTTTGCAAAGAGAATTAGGCTCTCAACTTAAACTGAGCACGTCCTATCATCCTCAAACAGATGGTCAGAGTGAGAGAACTATACAGACATTGGAAGATATGCTTCGTGCATGTATTATCGATTTCAAAGGTTCGTGGGATATTCATTTGTCGTTGATTGAATTTTCCTACAACAATAGTTATCATGCTAGCATACAAGTGGCCCCGTTTGAAGCTTTGTATGGTCGTAAATGTAGAACACCTCTATGTTGGAATGAGGTGGGTGAAAGACAGATAGCGGGACCAAAGATTGTACAGGTGACAGCTAATAAGGTTGACCAGATTCGAGCAAGATTGAAGATTTCTCAAGATCATCAGAAAATGTATGCTGATAGAAGAAGGAAACCGATAGAGTTTCAGATAGGAGATAAAGTAATGCTGAAAGTTTCGCCCAGGAAAGGGGTAGTCAGATTTTGGAAGAAAGGAAAGTTGAGCCCAAAATTTGTAGGACCATTTATCATCACTGGTCGTGTTGGTGAAGTGGCTTTTGAACTTGATCTACCAGAAAGTTTGCATGGGATTCATCCCACATTTCATGTGTCAAACCTGAAGAAGTGTTTGGCAGAAGCAGATATAGTTGTTCCTTTAGAATATATTCAGATAGATGAAAAACTAAGTTATATTGAGGAGCCCGTAGCAATTACGGACCTCAAGATAAAGAAGTTGAGGAACAAAGAGATTCGCTTAGTGAAAGTTCAGTGGAAATTTCACCAAGGACAAGAGTCTACGTGGGAAGTAGAGTCAGAGATGAAGTCTCAGTATCCCCAGTTGTTTAACGATAAAATTCCGGGGACGGAATTCTCTTAAGGGGGGAAGATTGTAATATCCGGATCCGAAATTTTTATTTATTTTGGAAGTTGGGTGAAAAGTGAAACGAGAACCAAAGTGCAAGGGGGTTATTTGAAAATTTTGGTTTGTATATAAACTAAATATCTGATATTTGAGATTCATATCTCATATTTGAGATTCATATCTCAAATTATCAGCCAACTTAGATTGTAAAAAGAGAAAGAGAGAAAGCAAGAGGCAGAGAGAAAAGAGAAGGAGATCTTGTGAATCGATTAGTTTTTATCAAATAGAGGTATGTTTTTAGCTTCATTCTTCTATCTGCATGTTATAGTCGGTAAATAGTCTTGTTAATCAAGCTTTTAACCGTGTATTTGATCGATTTAATAATCAAAAGTTTTCTGGGTTTGAACTGTAATACGCCGACTTAAGTTCTTGATTAGACCGGAAAGATGATGTATCGGTCATTTGCTTTCGACCGATATAGTGTAAAAGACCGGTAGAGAATCGACCGGTAGTGATTCGACCGGTAGGTTGTAAAGGACCGGTAGTGGTTCGACCGATAGGTTGTAAAGGACCGGCAATGGTTCGACCGGTAGTTGTGTTAGACCGGTAATGTTACTCGACCGGTATAGTGATTTGACCGGTATAGAGGCTCGACCGATACATTGTTTTGACCAGTATTATTCGGTGTATGTGTTCGACCGATATTTTGATAATTGGTCTAAGAGGTTTTTAATCAGAGTGGTTTTGACCGGGTTAAAAACAGTAGATTTCAATTGATGAGTCTTTTGAAAGAAAGAGTGTTAGTTGCAAGTTAGCTTACCTTTGTTTTAATACCATCGTAGGTGGTGTTAATCAATAGAAGTCAAAGTTTATTTCAGAAGAATCAGAGGTGAGTCTTTTAAGTAAATCTTTTATGATTTGAGCAGTTCATTGATAAATGTGAGTTTTATATACTACGCATTTATAGTATTGAAAGTTATGCAGAATTATTTCAAAAGATTGATTTAATCAGTTGGGCATGTTTTATGCTCAGTGTATATAAACTTGTTTTATATACAGGCAGGACTAGGTGTATGCATACATTTGAGTCAGAAGTCTGACCTAAGTCGGGAAGTGTGACCCGCCTGCTCGTACCGGGGAGTGTGGCCCGTTTATGCCATTAGGGTGTGTCCCTAAAATAAGGCAGTGCGAGACAGACATACCGTCTTTGACGGGAATGTTGGTCAGTAGTTTAAAGTACGCTTGTGAGCGTAGAAAGTGGTCAGTGATGGCCAATAGATTTAATTATGCCTGCGAAGCATAAAATGTTTTAAAGTTTGATTTAAAGAGTAAGTTACGTATTGAGATATACAGTGTTGTTTAAATGTTTTAATTAATATTTGAACTGTTGTAGTAGTGATTGGAGGGAACTCACTAGACCTTTGGTCTAACCCTCGCTATTTCGAAATTTTAATCCTGTTTCAGGTTATCGTAAAGTAGCAGATAAAGGTAAAGAGAAGATTTGAGCTATAAGCAGGAGATAGAAGACTTCCTGTAATAGTTATCTTTTTGGGAAACTCAGTTGTGTAGTAAGAGATAGTGTAACCTTGTACTCTGTATTGTAAGCCTGGGACAGTGTTTAGTAATGAATGTTATTTTATTATATTTATACATGTTCAGGTTGTTACAGTGGCTATGTGGATTCTGATACTTCTCAACAGATATATCAACCTCTTCCACACGCCACCAAGTGGACTCGAGCTCATCCCCTTCATCAGATCATCGGTGATCCCAATTCACCTGTTCAGACTCGATCCACCACCGCGAATGACTGCTTATTTTCTTCGTTCCTCAGTCGTATTGAACCTTCCACCGTCTCCGAAGCATTGAAAGATCTGGACTGGGTGATTGCTATGCAAGAGGAACTCAACCAATTTGAGAGCCTCAAAGTGTGGCGTCTTGTTCCCCGGCCAAAGAATAAGACGATGATTGGGACAAAATGGATCTTCAAGAACAAGAAGGAAGAAAATGGAATCGTAGTCCAAAATAAAGCGCGTCTGGTAGCTAAAGGATATCGCCAGCAAGAAGGTATAGATTATGATGAGACGTTCGCACCGGTTGCACGCATTGAAGCAATTCGCATGTTCCTTGTCTACGCCGCTCACAAGAATTTCATTGTCTTTCAAATGGATGTGAAATCCGCGTTTCTGAATGGCGTTCTCAAGGAGGAGGTTTATGTTTCGCAACCCGAAGGCTTCGTGAGTTCTGAAAACCCTAATCACGTCTACTTTCTTGACAAGGCCTTATACGGTCTTAAGCAAACGCCACGAGCCTGGTATGATGCACTCTCATCCTTCTTAGTTAAATATGGCTTTTCCAAAGGTAAGATCGACACTACCCTATTTATTAAAAGAGAAAAGTGCGATATTATTCTTGTACAGATCTATGTCGATGACATAATCTTTGGCTCCACAAACCCCAAGTACTGTCAGAACTTCTCATCCCTCATGAGTAAACATTTTTCAAATGAGCATGATGGGGCAAATGAATTTTTTCCTGGGTCTTCAAGTTAAACAATTAGCAACAGGAATTTTCTTTAATCAATCTAAGTATATCTCCGATATTCTTTAGAAATACCAGATGGAAAATTCTTCACCTATGCAAACCCCCATGTCTACTAGTATCAAGCTACACTCCGATCCTGACGGAAAGGATGTGAATGCTACAACTTATAGAGGAATGATAGGTTCTCTGATGTACTTGACGGCGAGCCGGCCAGACATTATGTTCTCGACTTTCTTGTGTGCAAGATTTCAGTCCAAACCTAAAGAGTCTCACTTAGCTGCTGTAAAGCGTATTTTTCGTTACTTAAAAGGTACTGCTGATCTTGGTTTGTGGTACCCGAAAGAGACAGGTTTTGAGTTGACCGCTTATTCAGACGCTGACCATGCCGGAAATATGCTGGATCGGAAAAGCACATCGGGACATGTCCAGTTCTTGGGTGATCGTCCTGTCAGCTGGGCTTCAAAGAAGCAAAACTGTGTGTCCACCTCTACCGCCGAGGCGGAGTATGTAGCAGCCGCTAGTTGCTGCTCGCAAGTCATTTGGATGCGCACCCAGCTGAAAGACTATGGCTTTCACTACTCGAAGATCCCCATCTACTGTGACTCAAAGAGCGCCTTTGCAATATCCAACAATCCCGTCCAACACACGAAGACGAAGCACATAGACGTGCGCTATCATTTCATAAAAGACCACGTGGAAAGAGGTACCATCGAACTCTACTTTGTTAATACAGAGCATCAGTTAGCAGACATGTTTACCAAGGCCTTGGACGAAAAACGTTTTAATTATCTTGTGTCCAAGCTACGTATGCTAAATCTGAAAGTTTGACCCTTTCACAGACCTATACGAGTCTCATTCAATCACGAATGACTGTGACTTAATGACTGTGACTTAGTGCCCCAGTAACTTGTCTTTGGATGCTCATATCCACACTCATAGGTTTTTGCATTTTACTCGTTAAGTTCTGTCCAAGTTTCAAACTTCTGTATTAATAAATTAGATTTCGTTAGTTTTATTTTTTCTCGTGTGTTTCCTTTTCTTCGTGGCGTTTCGTTCGCAGTCCATCAGGTTGATAACTGAAAGAGCATGTCATTTATGGTGAAGTTTCGAGCCGTTCATGTGCCAAGGGGGAGCACTACTGCAAGATGATCAGTAAGTTTTTCTCCAGTTCTCACTCCCAAGGGGAGCAGGTAAGTTTTTCTCTCGGCAATCGTCAAGGGGGAGCGAAAAATCCTTTTTCTCGTAAGTGATTCCTGTCCGAGGGGGAGCATTTCATATCTCTTAGGTTTAATTTTTTTTCCTTTAAATCCTTAAGTTTTTTTTAGGTTTACTTCATTTAGTTCTTCCTTAGGCTCGTTTTTCTTTTATTTTTTCTTTTCTTTTATTTTAATCTAAGTTATTTTATTTATAAAAAACTAATTTAGTTTTTGGACCGGTCCATTTCGGTAACCGGCCCAAACCCCGCCCCGCCCCGGACCCAAATCGGGTCTTGCCCTAAATCGCGCGACCCGGGTGTTTAAAACGCCGGGCGTCCCTCCTTCTCCCTCATTCTCTCAATTTCTCGATATCTCTCTCAGCGCACTCATCTCTCTCAACCCCTCGACCGACGCCGACCTCTCGATCTTTCTCTGACTAATCTCTCGTTCTCTCGATCTCAATCGAAACCAGGTTTGTTTTTTTTCTCTCTCGCTATTTAGACCTCTCTATAGGTTTCGATCGACCGGCGCTACCTTCTTCGCCTCGGTCGAAGTTTTAATCGACTCCGGTCGATGTTTTTCGACCACCGGTCGTCTTTGTCGACCGCCGCCACCGCTGGCCTCCGGTTAAGACATGTCGACGGCACCCCCTCCCCCCTTCGCCTCCTCGACGTTTTCTGGAACAATAGATGGGTTCAGATCGACTACAGGTCGTTTCGGTAATACCGGTCGACTAGGTCATACCGGTCGCCTTGGTCCCTGTTTTTTAGGTTGTTTAGGTAGACATCATTCGACCTCGGTCGATCAACCCCAGTTGGTTTGGGTATGGATTTCATGTATTAATGGTTCAAACTCGTTTGCTATGGTAGATTTCGATTGGTTCCTTTTGTGCAAAATATCTAGGTTGGTTGTGATCTGTTTGGTGATACCGGTCAATACCGGTCCGTGGTGTGATACCGGCCGACCGGGATGACACCAGTCGCTTAGGTTAAATACCGGTCGAAGACCTTCCCGGTCTAAGACCTTATCGGTCGATCGTCTATACCGGTCGGTGTTGATACCGGTCGGTACTCCATACCGGTCGTTGCACCATACCGGTTGGTACACCATACCGGTCGATGCACTTTACCGGTCGATGCTCCCTACCGGTCCATTGGTGTTATTGTTTGCAATCTGTTTGGTGTTTCTGTGCTTAATATATATATATATATATATATATATATGAGTGGGAGCTAAATATGTGGTGAGCATGTGATATTTGGGATTCAATAACATTAACTGGTTGATTCTGCTTTCCTATGAGAGTCGTGGTTATTGACCCTAATTCACGAATTAGGGTTTATATTGCCCAATACCTTGGAGTTTGAATTGGTTATGGTTTAAACCATTGACCATTTAACTCCAAAGATATCTTGTATTCAATGTACCTATGTTTTAACATGATTCATTCTTAACAGGTACAATGGCGCAAAATCCAAACCAGGCGATTGACCCCATAGCCGATGCCGAACTGATTCCCGAGGATCAGTTCCTTCCACTCACGCCCAACAACTTCCATCTCGACGTCACCCAACCTGCAATCCAATATCAGGTGATGTTCAAGATCCTCATTGGGCATCCTCTCTCCTATGCACTCACTGAGACTGCGGAAGTACCCCACCTATACCTGCAACAGTTCTGGCATTCACTAACTGCTCTGGAGGCCGACGATGGCTTCCAGTTGGGGGGTCGGATTGACAACACGCCCGTTCTACTCACCCGCGATCTGTTCCGCCAGTTTCTCCAATTGTCGACCGCCACTTCATTTCCGGGGAGAAACAGTTATGACCCAATCGTACCGGATGCAACTCTCTGCTCCGACATCCAGTCCCTAGGCTACGACTCGCATCTACGCCTTCCATTTGGCTTCAACAGGAAGAACCTCACGACAATCTGGTACACGCTCTTCACGTACCTAAATCGGTGCCTCTCGGCTCTCACGAAAGGCATCGATCAATCGAGTATCAATATCCTACGCCTATTCCATGCCGTGGCATTCCATCGCCATGCCGACTACGCCGACTTCCTTTGGTACGAGCTAGTTCAGAAAGTCCGAGACAACGCGACAAAAAGACGGAACTTCATTCCGTTCATGCGTTTTCTACAGACCATCATCCGCAACTTCATGGTTCTTTATCCTGCCATTGTGCGCCGATCTTCGCACCCGTCTTGTCCGCAAAACCCGACTCATAAAATTCCGACTCGTCCTGATCCAGAAGGTCTTGTCGCAAGACTTATTCCAGACGGATTACTGGTCTACGCTCGTCCTACGGCGCTGAGTGTAATAGCATATAGGCACACACACAACCTACCAACTCCTATGGTCCGTCCAAAACCGGAAGGACCTCCCCAGGGAGCAAGACCTGAGAGGCGTGAGGGTCCACGTCCACGTACGAGAGGCAGTAGCGTCCAGAGGGTGGGGCTCCCGGACAGGGTGTGATGAGCGAAAATATTGTGAGGGGAACTGGAGTGGGCAGCGCCGTTCGACTAAGCCAGGCCAGTACTTCTCGACGATCACCTACACCGCCACGGACAACCTCTCCGACGGTGGAAGAGGGCACAGCTTCAGAAACCGCTAACGTTCAGTCCTCTTCTGCCACCAAGTCTGAGGAGGCAGCAGACCAATTCGGCAGTCAGTCGGAAACCACCACCGATGCATCAGAATCAAGTGATGAGTCTTCTGACTCTGATGGTGACGATGATGAGCCCTCACCTGGAGAGACAAGGAGAGCGGAGGGAGTTATAGTCGAAAATGTAAATGTGAGCAGAGAGAGGGAAAGGAAGAGTAAGTTTCTTCATGAGCGTACACGAGTGATGGGGCAACCATCAATGGTTGTACCCCCCTAGCCACATCCAGCCAGGTAGCCACATCTGCTACCCAGTCTCATGAGTTGAGACAGGGTATTGAAGGAGCCGTCGTGGACCTAGCGACGCAAATGCACACCCCCCAAGCCATTCCACCATCTCTCAACAGATGGTGGTTTCAAGTTCTCACGGGGATTTAGCACAAAAGCTACCGGTCTCTCTCTTGGAGAGTTCCGGTATTGAAACAAGAGGACAGCAGCCCCCGTTCTCGACTTCTTTGGGTGCACAGAGTCTAGAGCCATTTGATATTATATCTCCTATTCCTAGGACACAGGTACCCTTCTCGGCTACTGCTGGAGGCCTTAGTGGCCCGGCCGGAACATCCATAGTAAATCCAACTTCGGTTGATTTACGAGGATTGGGTGGAAGTCCTACCACAGCTATCATTATGCCAGCTATGAGCGTAGGCGGTGTGACTTCTACAGTCGTCACCTCAACTGGAAGTCTACGTGACCCAGGAGTGATTCACCCCGAGTTCGTCTCAAGGGAATTTTTGGACGGTGCCCTAAAGACCGTCCGTTCTATCATGCGATCCGAATTGAGGGAAGAGGTAGATGCGTTGAAAAGACTTATCAAAGGCAAAGGTCCAGCGACTGAGCCTCAACCACTACCTCCTACACCACAACCCTCTATTGTTGTTGCCGACATGTCTATCGATGACCTGAAATCTGTCCTCCTTGCCAAATTACTTGCCCAATCTCAGATAGAACCTACCCAAGACGCCGATCTACTTTCCTTACTTCGTGATCAAACATCTACACCTACCCCACCACCCCAACCAACTTATCTCTAGAAGCCTTCCAGCACCAACAAGCCCTCCTTCAGTCTTTGCAGCAAACAGTAGTTGTATTGACTGAACGACTATCATCCGTGGAAGACACCTGCCGCAGCCAGGCAGATAGGCTCAAGCGCCGACATGATGACCAGGATGATCCTGATCACCATGAGGGGGAGAAGCGCCAACGACTATCTGAGCCAGAGACACAGTCATTGGGTACAGTTCTGGCACTCAACCAGAAGGGCAAGGACAGGCACAGGAACAAGTTATGGATTTGGTATTATACGACATTCCAACGGTTGAAAAGCCCGAGGAACAAGATGAAGGTTCACCGATAGATCCAGAAAACTGGGATTTGATTGTCGATCCTTATGATGTTTCAGACCCGACAGAAGAACAGGCCAACACTGAAAGAGCGTTGGTAGTCATGCAAGCCGAAATTGATGAGATTCTTCATCCAGATTATCAGCCAGATGTTCAGATTTCTGTCGCGGTACCGCTTTTGACATATCCTTCTAATCATCCTGATCTTCCTCAGAAAGATATTCCTGTTAGATCTCCTCCAGCATCTCCAGTTCTGAGAACAGAAAGTACTCCGCCAGTTCCTCCGTCCAAGTGGGAAAGAGTCAGAATCAAAGTTCCTTTTCTTGAAGAAACTCAGAAGAAGATCTTTGCCCATTGGATTCGTGAATATGATGAAGTTGTGCTTCATGGTCTACAGTCGATGAAAAGCAAGGAAAAGCAGCGTGAGATCATATTTGTGTATAACTATTTTCAAGACAAGTACAAAAAGACAAAGCTCCAAATTACATCGGTCAATCAGATTCAATTTGATTTCTTCATGGGTGTAAAGTATTCACAGTTCATGGTAACTAGAGAAGATGGTGAAAAGTATTATTTTTCTGAAGCTGATTTTCCGCGTCTTGAACCTAGAGATCTGTTGTTCCTACTTAGAGATTTAAAGACCAGAACCATCAGACCCGGGGAAGTTATAGATGCACTTGAAACTCTCAAGAGATACATGAAGTGTACAATGAAGCTTGCCTCGGTTGAAGACTTTCAGATTGGGTTAGAAAGCAACCAACCGAAGATCAATCTGCTTAAACCTGATCTGAGAATTCCATCAGACGCCCAGAATGTACCAGCCTTTACAGTTCTAAAGTTTCCAGAATTAGGCATGACATACGCAAACAACAAAAGTAATATGCGTTTTATTCGTTTCAGTCAGATTGCCAGATTCTGTGATGGTACGTTGATGCTGCTTAAAGACAAGTTGAAGCGTGCTATTGATCAAGATGAAAAAGGGGTTCAGCCATTGGATCCGAAATACATGGCACTTGTTCTCGAAGCACTGGGTGTTATTGAAGAACGGTTGGAGTACAGAACTACAATGAGATACTTCGAGATCAGTTTTGGATTTCGAAAGATATATTTTCCAAACTGGTGCGATTATCAACTTCTATTTAAAGGGGGAGATTGTTAGGGTGTTTTATTGGTTAAATAGAAGTTTAGGGTGAAATATATAATTCTTTAATTAGTTTAAATTGTTAGATGGGCCTAAAGCCCATAAGCCCATTATCTTGTAAAGCCTAAGTATATAAAAGCTTATTTAGTTCATTTATTAGTTTAGTCTCAATTCATAATTCTCTAGTCAATAGGTTTACTTTCTCTGATCAGATATTCTCTCTGTAAACCTAAACCCTTTGATTGAATATTAATCATATGACTAGAGGTTGTGGCTATATTATTGTTCTTCATTGATTATATTGTTCGTGATTGCACTGTACTGGGATCTACATGGTCCAAACCCAAATTTCGACCTAGATTTCTCCAAAACTATCAAACCTGAAATTGATAAGCCACACACTAGGATAATCATCAATGGAGCATTTATAACTTATGTTAAGGTTTAGAAATGGAAGGGATACACTTACCACTTAGGTTTTGATGAAAACCTAGAAAACCCAACAATGAGCTTGAGGTTGAAGATGAAGATGAAGACGGAGATGATGAAACCTTGACCCTAGCTTTCCATATTACCACTTGATGGTGTTTCATCTTCAATAAAACACAAGGATTTGAGCCAAAATAGGCTAGGGTTTGAAGGGGGAAGAAGGAGAATCGTTTGGGAGAGAGTGGAAGAAGTTTGGGTGAGAAAAAATGAGGAAAATGGTTGAAATTCGCGACTTAACAGCAGCCTGCCCTCTTTGGGCGACATTGCCATGCGACAATGCCCAGCTTTCTTCTCATTTACTGTTTTGGCAATAACTTCTTCGTTATAGCTCCGTTTTCGCTCCGGAAAGGACCGTTGGACTCGTAATTGAATCATTTATCCATCAAGAATAAAAAATATAGGATTCAAGTCCAAAATCATATATCTTATTTTTCCCTTAAAATTAACGATTTTTGTACTAGCTTGAAACGATACCTTTTCGAAATCGGGGTGTTACAATTAAGCTCTCCAATATGTTCTCTGATAAGTGTTATATCAAACAACAAAGAAAGAAACCCTTTTATACCTACAGTAATTACAAAACAAACTAAACAAACAAAACACTTTGACTTTATTAGCTTGACTTTGACAATTGCATTGAGAGTTGACTTGAGCTTTTACTTTCAATTCTCATGATCTTGGATCCAACATATTTGTGCACTAACAACAATCGTTAACCATTGTGACAACTCTGTTGGTATTTGTTTCTTGTCTGATTCCTTTTTTTCGTTGTCTTTAATGGATATATTCTTCTCATATAGTGGTTTTAACTTAGGTGTCGTTTGTTTTGTAAGAGGTCTAAAGTCTGAAGTCTTATTTTAGTTATGATTAATAAGAGGTGGTGTGTAAAAAAGTCTGAACGATTTAGACTTAAGAGCCATTAAGAGGTTTTTTAGAAAAACAAACAACCCCTTAGTGTGTTGTGGCTCTTCAAGGGGGTGGCGGATAGGAGCTCTCAAAGAGGTGGCGATTGAGGGAGAAGGAATATATGCCATATATTTTAGGGTTTTTGAGATAATAGAGAAATAAAATGGAAATAGAGAAGAATGATTTGAATAATCGTGATTTTAGGAAAGAGAGAACTTAATATCGATTAATTAGTTGTCATTTCAAATTATCAAAATACATAAATATCCTTTTGTCATTAATTAAAGAAGTTACATTAATTATTTTAAATGAGTGGTTTACGTTGGATCTCACTGATCTCACAGAAAGTGAAGTTCTCAAATAATTAAGCTCATATATATATATATATATATATAGAGAGAGAGAGAGAGAGAGAGGAAAGTTCAAATGAAAACTCATTTTTTATTGTGTACGTGAGGACAAATCTCAACCATTCGATCTCTTTTGATCCAACAACTCATATTAAATAGAATTTTTAATTTTAAAATGCTTAGGGGTAAAAATGGAAGAATATTTAAACACACCCCTACCATATTTGACTTTTTATTTTCTTTTTTAATTAAATTTTTTTACCCAATTAAAGTTTAAAATAAATTATCTTAAAAATTACTAATATTTTAATCAAAAAAATTACATAAAAAAAACGAGAATTTCGTGCTCTTCGATATGACATCCATCTCGATATAGTTTTTTTGTCGTTTCAACCGTTTTTTACGTGAAATGTTATATATGTGTTATATTCATTATGAATATTTATGTACGTTCAAGTTTGTACAATGCCTCAACACCGTAAGTATGTAACTAGACATCACCTTCTTCAACACCTTCTTCAATGTCGTAAGGCATCACGTTTCTTCAGCACCGTAACCCAACACCCATCAAGACGAATCGAGAACCTATCGACTAATTCTGTTGTGAATCGGGGAACAAAAGAGAGTGTGTCACGTCTCCACATCTTCACAGGTCATTCATGTGTTATTCATCATGAATAATGTATCATTCATGATTAATAATACAACATTCAGGGTGAATAATTCACGATTCATGAATTCGTGTATTATTCGTCATGAATGTTGTGTAATTCATTCTGAATACTATATTATTCATCATGAATAATGAATGAACGTTCACATTTTTTATTCATACTGAATGTGGGACATTCGGGGATGCGTATACATATTCAAAATGAATTAAACCAAATTTCAGTTGTGAATTGGGAAACAAAAGAGAGTGCGCCATGTGTCTACACCTTCACGGGTCATTCATATATTATTCATCATGAATAATGTATCATTCAGGATGAATAATAGAACATTCAGGGTGAATAATACACGATTCATGATAAATAATACATGAATCATGGATTCGTGTATTATTTATCCTGAATATTGTATTATTCATCATGAATACTGTATTATTCAACATGAATAGTGAATGAACGTTCACCTTTGTTATTCATACTGAATGTGGACACACGAGGACATGCATTCATATTCATAATGAATATAACACATATATAGAATTTCACGTAAAAACGGTTAAAACAAAAAAATCCTGAATATTGTATTATTCATCCTGCATACATTATTATTCATCATGAATAGTGAATGAACGTTCACCTTTGTTATTCATACTGAATGTGGACACCCGAAGACGTGCATGCATAATCATAATTAATATAACACATATATAGCATTTCACGTAAAAAACGGTTGAAACGACAAAAAAACTATATCGAGATGGATATCATATCGAAGAGCACGAAATTCCCGTTTTTTTGATGTAATTTGTTTGATTAAAATATTAGTAATTTTTAAAATAAATTATTTTAAAGTTTAAGGGGGTAAATTTTTTTTAATTAAAAATAAAAATAAAAAGTCAAAGAAGGTAGGCGTTGATTCAAAATTACAATTTTGTCCTTAATCACTTCCCAATTAACCTTATTATGTATTAACCATTGATTAGTTTTCTAAGTTTTGATCAATGGTTAAGATTTGTCCTCATGTGCACAATGAAAGATGAGTTTTTATTTGAACCCACCACTATATATATATATATATATATAGATGAGTTTTTATTTGAACCCACCACTATATATATATATATATATATATATATATATATATATATAGAGAGAGAGAGAGAGAGAGAGAGAGAGGGGCTCATTTATTTGCTAACCGTGACATTGGTGCTAACCGTGCTAACTAATCTCAACCGTAGATTGATAAGATCAATGGTCCACAATTAATTAATTTTTTATTAAAATAAAATATAAAAACGGTTTATAAAAATAAAATGCATGTATGCACAAAGGTATTTCGGTCAAAATACATTTCCTTTTATATGTTAATTGAAATTTATTTTAATTAATTTTGAAGATAATCACGGCATGAAATCAGGGAGAATCTTAAATTTAAATTATGCAATTAGTTATTTTTGGGAGTTATTTTTTTAATTTGAAATTATCCTTTTTAATTTTAATTTTAATTTCAATTTCATCATCATCTCCATAAAACTCTCTGTCTCTAATATTGCCGCCGTCTACCACCTTTGTTTCCGCCCTGCAGTCACCTTACAAATCTCCGAGAGCCACCGGAGATGACCCGAATCCGCCCTCGACCACCACCACCAGCGCCACCACCACACCGACTTCATTTACTCACCATCGACTCCGGTATCCTACTGTGGGTCCCCCAACGACGATATCCCGAGCACTTCCTACACTCTCACGTCGGAAAGATGCGATTTTTTCGACAATACGAAGCTGAAAATCGTCAACTGTGTTCCTCTACCGTCTTCCGATAGCACCGCGTATCTCGTTTTCGTTTCCGGTACCTCGGATTTCTTTCGCGAAAGGTTCGGTATCGCCTGCGAATGCGAAACTCAGGAGTTGCTATGTTTACGTAGGATATCACGGCCAAAACCTGAACTTGATACAGTTCTGTAAATGGCTGAAATCCGAGCTCGAGGTTCAGGGGATTCTTGCTTTGTAGCGAATAGAACAAGATACGCAGATTCGCAGAGCCACGTGGTTGCCGATAGGGTCATTTAGAACAGTGAATCCGTGCATATATGCATATGCAACCTGTGCATATATGCAGTCTGTGCATATATGCAGTTCGATGTAAATTGTATATTCATATATGCAACCTGTGCATATATGCATTTGTGCATATATGCATTTGTGCATCTTTTAAGATTGCATATGTGTATATGGTTATATGTTAAGTTTCAAACTTTAATGTTTAAAATGTTTTTGTTTTCTGTGCATGTGTGCATTGTTTAAATTATTAAGTCTTGATGTGCATATATGCATTTTGAATATGCTAGAAAAAATAAATTATTATATTCCAAAATAAAGATAACTACCAATTTAAAAAAAATCTTTGAACTATGGAAACAAGATAAATGTGGCGTGAATTAGGAAATTACCAAGTTTAATTTAAAAATATTATATTTAATATTAAGATAACTACCAAATTAAAAACTTTCTTAAAATATGGAGAAAATTTAAATGGCTGAAAATTTAAAAATATTATATTTAAAAATTGGATAACTACCGATTTTAAAATTTAAAAATATTAACATTTAAAAATATGGAAAAAATTTAAAATTTAAAATTTAAAAATATTATCATTTAAAAATATTATATTTAAAAATTGGATAACTACCAATTTTAAAATTTTTAAAATATTATATTTAAATGGCCGAAAATTTAAAAATTGGATAACTACCAAATTAAAAATCTCCTTAAAATATGGAAATAATTTAAATGGCCGAAAATTGTAAAATTCCAATAATACCCTTTGAGATTTAATAACATTGAGTGAATGACATAAACTCTAAGAAGCTTTTGATTGGTCGAAAATTGGTTAGCACGGTTAGCACCAATGTCGTGGTTAGCAAATGAAGGGGACCCTATATATATATATATATATATATAGGACGGTAATCAAATAAAAACCATAAAAATATTGAGAACCGTAAGGACCGATCTTAACCATTTAAATATTCCAATCCAATGCTATTACAAAATCATTAAATTTCAATTTATTAAGGATATAATGGTAATTTTAAATAAATGTTTAGTGAAAGTCGTCATGTATGACCCTCTTTCATGTTTGACTTTTTTATATTTGTTTTAAAAAGTAATTTTAAAACATGATTTTAATATTTGTAGTTTAAACACTTAATAATTTTTTCTTTTGTTTTAAATGTCAAAACCCTTCTACTATTTATTACTTACATAAATTTTGAGTATATTTTTATTAATCATACAATTTATAATAATTATATAATTTTCATTATTTCATATTATGAAACAACATAATATTATTGTTGTTTCACTATGATGAAACAATATATTGGTTAACACTTAAGTTGTTGTTTCACACTATGAAATAGAATAGGGTCGTTAATGTGAAGTGGTAAAATATTGATTCAAATCATGAAACAACACAGTATGAAACGATGGTGTGTCGTTTCATAATGTGAAAACAAGTGTCGTTGGTTTGAAACACATTATAAAATACTGAAGTTTTGTTTCACATAGTGAACAACATAGAATGAAATACTTTAGTGTTGTTTCACAATAAGAAAAAATAAAGTGACGTTGATGTAGAACGCTACATGAAATATTGAACTTTTGTTTAATACACTGAAATAACATATGGTTAAATTAGTTACAATGTGAAAATTACAAAGATTAAAAAGTTTTAAAAAATATATAATAGTATTGATGTCAAAACAATATATTGGTCAGCACTTAGGGTGTTGCTTCACACTATGAAATAAAACAGGGTCGTTGATGTGAAGTAGTAACATATTGATTCACTTCATGAAACAATGTTGTATCTGTAATAACCGTGTTCTATTGTAACAAGTTTGTCATTGGGGGAAATTCTGTTAAAAGACTCATAGTTCAAGGGCCTAGAGAGTAAAAAGGGAATAATTGAGAGATAACCCTAGGGGGTCTATCTCATTTGTCTCTGGTGGCTACGATTTGGGTTAGGGAGAAAAGGAGCTCCGAGGCGATTCAAGGGAAAGAGGGAAAGGGAGTGGATTTCAAGCATTCATCGAGCTTCTTCAAGGTAATTTCTATCTCTGATTAATGTTATTTGGGTAGTAGTTTCTGATTAGTGATTTAAAGTACTTTTATTATGGAAATCCATAAAAATCTTCATTAGAGGTTTAGTTTTGGGCTGAGTAATCGGCGATGGGTGAGGAGAAACAATATTAACGCTAATATTGTTTAATCGACCGTAGGGAAGGTTAGAATTTGTTATTTGTTTAGAATGTAATCCCAATCGGCGTTGGGTTTTGGTTTTGGGAATCGCGGAATGCGAGATTTGCAGGTACTCGATGTTGGGTTGTCGCAGGGACCGGGGGACCCCGGGCATTGAGGTGCGAGGCGACCCTGAGTGTGGGAGACCCGGTCGACACCGGGAGAAGTGGTCTCGGTCGTACCCGGGAGATGTGGCCCCGATCGACACCGGGGGGCAGCCCGGTCGATACCGGGCACTAGGCCGGTCGACCTCGGGCGAGAGGGTCCGACCGTTGGTGAGGTGGGCCGTAGCCCACGATCTGTTCTCCTTGTGGGCTTTGGGCAGTCATTTAGCAGGCCCAATTGTACGACTGTTAGCATGTTTTGGGTCGATTAGTATTTAGCGGGCCGAGTTAATTAGATTAAATTGGTCCAACCGCTCGAGGTTATAGAGTGGTAAGGTTAGTTTCCGTTAAACTTAGAAAGTATCGGGAGTTCACCGGTCAATATCTTTTCTTATAGATGTCGTTTCGGACCAGTCCTAGAGGAAACTTTGATCTGGACCTCAGGTGAGTTTTCTGAACCAAATGCTTTTATCATTTAAAATGTTTATAAAGGTTTGTTTAAAGTGTTGTTTAAATTACGATGGTATATTCATGTTGGAATTATTAAAGTGTGTTCTATAAAATGTTGAAAATTGAATGTATACATACATTATTTTCGGAAGTTGTGACCTAATCCGGGGAGTGTGGCCCGCCTGCTCATTCCGGGGAGTGTGACTCATTTATGCCATTGGGGTTGTGTCCCAAAACTAAGGCAGTGCGAGTTAGACACATCGTTTTCGACGGTAGTATGGTCAGTAGTGTGAATTACTCATGTGATGTTTAAAAATCTGTTTGATTTAATGTTTGATAATTGTATTGTTGCAAAATCGATAGAGGGGACTCACTAGACCTTCGGTCTAACCCTCGCTCTTTCAAATTTTAAAAACCCTTTTTAGGCAGGCGAGAGTTAGGAAGGATCGATAAGGGTAAAGAGAAGGTGTAGCGGGAGTGCATAGAAGACCGTTGCCTTAGTTCCTTCTTTATATTATCTCAGTTGTGTAATAGATTGCCTTTGCAAACCTTGAATTTGATTGTAAGCTTGGGGCCGGATTGACATGGATTATTATAGTAATGCAATTATTATTTGTCTTGTTTTGGGTTGGGTTGTTATAGTATCGCTTCATAATGTGAAAACAAGTGTCGTTAATTTGAAATGTGTTATAAAATAGGGAAAAGTCCAAAAAAAACCCAATGGACTTTAGTGTTTGGAGTGATTAAGTCCTTGGACAATTTTTTGCAACAAATAAGTCCTTAGACATTTCAAAACACACTAAATACATCTTTGGACTTTTGGAAACCTGTTAAATACATCATTATTACTTAAAAATGTAACTTGTAACCTACATAATAGGTAAAACTACAAATTAAAAGAAAAAACAAAAAAATAAGTCACCTACTTTATCACCCTACAAATAAAAAAAATAAAAAAATTAACTAAAATAGTCAATCTCATCAACAAAATTAATTTTTGAAGCACTTTTCAAAAAAAATTCTTAAAATAGTCAAAGCATATTATTTTTTTTTTGCCTTAAAAACTGTTTTTGGCAAAAAAAAAATAGAAATCATCTTTATAATTTGTTATTTAATTTACTTTATATTTTCTACCTTTTTATTTTCATTTTAACTTTTTATTATATTAACACACATAATCGTATATCTATACTATATTATAAAAAAGACATAAAAAAATCTTAATTACAATATTTTAAGCACAAAATACAACTAATTAAAGCCAATTACTTAATTTACAATTTCATAATGCTTTGGTACAACTTATATTTTATTATAAAGATGTAATTTATTTACTTTTAGTTATGATCTGTTTATAAAGATAATGATACATTATTTTGTTATGTTATTATATCTAAAATTGTTAACTATTGATATAACTAACCGATAAATATAAGAAAATTCGAGATAAAACACCTTATTTTTATTTTTTATTGAATTATGTTATCTTTTTAATTTTAAATATAAAATATCTTAAATATAGTTATCATTTAAATTAAACATTTTTTGACCTGTAACAAAATACTTTATTATTATTTTTTATATAAAACCATAATTAAACTAAACTAAAATATATTTTTGTTTTAAATCTAGGTTTCTCAAAATCGTAAAATAAAATAAAAAAAGACTAACAAAAAGTATGAATAATGATCGAGGGTTCGAGTTCTAAATTTCAGTAATCCGCTGCATTGCGAGGGTACATTTCTAGTTAACTAAAATATATCAAAAAAATACGTTTTTTTTTACAAATTACATCATTATAATTGTCTCGTCAATACGTTTAAAATAAGTCTAATATTGATTTTTTTTGATTTAATCTCATATTATTAAATATCATAAATACGTACTAATTATATTTAATATTTACACTTTCTATCCTTTAAGTTATTTATTTAATAATATAAGATTAATTTGTAATTATAAAGGGTAAATATTAAAAATAATTCGTACGCATTTATGATATTGAATAATACAAGATAAAGTTCAAAAACAATATTGAGTTCATTTTGAACGTATTGACGAAACGATTATAATGATATAATTTGTAAAAAATTAATTTTTTTGATATATTTTAGTTAATATCCGATTGTGTATGTTAATAAAATAAAAATGTAAATAAAAACGTAATTGATATAAAATAACTTAAATAACTAATTATAACTTTATAAGAATGCAAAGTGTAATTTTTTTCTAAACTATAAGCAGAAACTGAATCTTTATACATAAAATTTTCTACGTTAGGATGTTTGTTATTTTTATTTTTTTGGAAAAAAAACAATTCTTACGCAGGAAAAAAAACATTATATGCAAACTTTGGCAATTTTAGGAAAAAAAAACTTTGAAAAATGGTAAAAGAAAATTAAATATGGTTGATGAGATTGACTATTTTAGTTAATTTTCCCATTTTTAATTTATAGGAGGATAAAGTAGGAGACATTGTTTTTAATTTGTAGTTTTACCTGCTATATAGGTTGCAAGTTAAATTTTTAAGTAATAAGAATGTATTCAACAGGTTATCAAAAGTCCAAGGATTTAGTTAACAGGTTTTGAAATGTCCAATGACTTATTTGTTCCAAAAAATTGTCCAATGACTTAATCACTCCAAACACTAAAGTCCATTGGGTTTTTTAGGACTTTTCCCTATAAAATATCGAAGTTTTGTTTCACATAGTGAACATCATAGAATGAAATAGTTTTATGTTGTTTCACAATATGAAATGATGTGTCATTTCATAATGTGAATACAAGTGCCATTGATTTGAAAAGTATTACTCCCCCCGTCCCAAAATAAGTGTCCACATTTCTATTTATGTTTATCCCAAAATAAATGTTCATTTTCAAAAAGTAGATAACTAAATTTTCACATTTACCCTTAATTAATACACAAATATTTAAGAGTTTTGAAGAAAAAAAGACATTAAATAAAGATAAAGATGTCATTTGGTGACAAAAATGTGTAATAATTATGCATGTTTAAAACTGTGTGCCAAGTCAATTGTGGACACTTATTTTGGGACGAAAGGAGTATAAAATACTGAAGTTTTATTTTACATAGTGAATAACATCGAATGAAATAGTTTAGTGTTGTATTTTTATGATATACCTTTTATAAAATTTCTATTATATTTAAAATATTTTAGATTCAAAAAATTAGTGCTCTGTTTTAATTTAAAAGAAATAAAAGATTGGTTAAATCATCTCAAAAGTTTTAGTGTAAAAAAAAAGGTTTTCATATAGATTTTCTTAACATGATTTTTTTTCTAAATGAAATGGTTTATAATTAAGAAAAAAGATGTAACAACCTAGGAAATTTAAATTGCATGTAAAATCTCAATTTATACCCTTTCAAACTTCTCATTTGACTAATAACTAATTTGGAATTTTAATAATATTATAAAAATGCTATTGTTTTTCATAGTCATAGATCACATTTAATTAACGGTTAAGATCGGTTTTCACGACCCTCAACTTTTTTATGGTTCTCACTTGATTTAGCCAAATATATATATGCCAAATCAAATACAAACTGTGTAAATGTTACACACTTTACAAACCAATCTCAACCGTCTGTGCAGATTATCAAATCAATGTTAACGATGTGGATTAAATTGGTTCCAAAATTTACTCTCAACCTTATCTACAATTGATTTGATAACTACCTAAAATTTTCAAAATACAAAAAACCAATGACCGAGATTGGTTTGTAAGGTGTGTAACATTTAAATGCATGGTTTGTATTTGATCCCCCCCCCTCTCTCTCTCTCTCTCTCTATATATATATATATATATATATATATATATATATATATAGGGTTGGGTTACGGTGAGAATATTGAAAGTTATGATGAGAAAGGTAAGAAAGGATCTCCACCCTTGGATGTACATTAGAATGAGATGCAGAGAATTTGTTAAGTCTGATTTTATAGTAATCATTGTATTGATAGGCTTGGTCTAATACTGTATTTAGAGTCGTATACTGTGTTGTTTTGACCAAGGGTATTTAAGTCCCTTTGGTCTTGTGTCGTTGAAACAAGACACGCATACATCAATACAGATTTCTACTTTGCGCTTTCAACTGTTTCTCTCTCTAGATTCTCTCTCTAAGATTTAGAGATCTTTGGATTATCAATTGGTATCAGAGTCAATCTAGATCTTGAGAGAATTGTTTTCGAATTCTGAATTTGTAGTTTAATCTGAAAATTTGATTGATTTTCTTGAAATTTTTTTTCAAGAAAATCTCGTTTTTAGATTTCTCATCAAATTTGAACGTGTTTTTGAACGAATTCTTGTGAAAATTGGTTTGTTGGATTCGATTTTGATTGTTAAACACTTTTAATTCACAAAGATTTTCAAGAAATTCAAGTTTTGATTGTCGATTTTGAGATTTTTGAGGTTTCTGAAAAACGGTTTTAACGCACCGTTCAAATTTTGAAATCTCGATTTTAAAGTTTTTAATCGAAAAAGTTGGATAGAAAAGTGTTAGAATGTTGTTTTCGATCATATCTGTGGAAGAATACATCTGAAAATTCTAATCTGTAATCGATTTTTGGTGATTTTTCTTATTTTTCTGCAGTTTGCGCCAGATTCATACTTTGCGCGAGTTCATCTACAGCTTTGCGCCAGTTAATATTGCCAAGATCAGGGTTCATCTCAAAAGTACAAGTTCTCGCCTGCCACATATCACGCAAAGCACACTTTGCTTCATCATCAGTTCAAGAGAAGTTACCTTTGCGCCTTAAGTACCTCACACAAATCATAGTTTGCGTCTCCATCTGCTCACGCAAACTCCTTATGCGTTTTCATCACATCTTGAAAAGTCAAGTTTTCGTCATACCTATATCACGCAAGAGAGGTTTTAGCCATCATCGGGTCACGCAAATATCATCTTGCGCCATTTACAGCTCACGCAAAGTTTGATTTGCGTCTTCAGTGGCTCACGCAAATCCAAGTTTGCGTCTTACACGGCTCACGCAAAATCTAGTTTGCGTCATCAACTACTCGCGAGAATCTTAGTTTGCGTCTTTTGCCTCTCACGCAAACCTCAAGTTTGCGCCAACTATTTCAAGACTTGGCATTTTTTCTGGATTTCTAAGCCATGGATTCTGACAAGTTTGCTTATCAAGCTCAGTTTTACAAAAATGATCTCATTATGTCATTGGGTTCAGAAAATTGTCCTCCGGTGCTGATTGATGAAAATGAGTTTACACAGTGGCAAGATAGGTTTCTGAATTTTATAGAACGTCAAAAGAACGGAAATGACATGATGAACATTCTATCTGAAGGACCTTTTGAGAAACCCAAGTTGGCTTCTGGATTATATAAGCCTACCAAAGAGTATTCACCTAATGAGTTATCGGAGTATCAAGCTGATCGTGATATAAAGGCAAATCCGATGGTAGCCTTGCCAAACTCTATCTACAACAGGATTGATTGTTTCAAAAATCATCTGAATCTTATGTGGCAACAGCTTGAAAAGATTATGCTTGGTTCTTCAGTTGCTACTCAACTCCGATATACTCGTTACATGAACAACTTTCAAGAATTCAAAGCCAAGGATGGGGAGCCATTGAAAACTGTGTATGACAGATTATGTGCCGTGATCAATGATCTGAGAAAAATAAAAGTGGAAAAGACTGAGCTTGAGACAAATCTGAAATTCCTCAATGCACTTCAACCAGAACGGAATAAATCTTGCCATCGCTTGAGGAATGATGTCAGAATATCTACAATGCAAATCCAAGAGATGTTTGAGATCTTGTTGACAGATGAGTGCATTGTAACTAAGAAGAAGGCCAAACTGGAAAAGAAGAACAATAAATCAGTGGACCCGGTTGCTCTTCTAACGAGACATCTGGCTAATCAAGCATTGTCTGATAATGCTTACGACGGGTCAACTGATGATGATGGTGAGGCGCTTCAGAAAGCAATGATCCTTCTCTCTCAACATTACCAGAAAAAGTTCCAACCACAGTCGGGTTCTAACAATCTTCGCTTCACTTCTGGGTCAAAAGTCAAAGTGCCTGAGCCAAAGACAGTTGCTGCCTGCTACAATTGTGGAAAGTCGGGTCACATTTCTAAGGAGTGTAGAGTGAAGAAAGTTCGGGACTCAGCTTACTATCGGAAGAAACTGGAACTAGCTGAGAAGAGAGAGAGTGGAACAGCTTTGATAGCCGAAGAAGAGTTTTGGCTGGATCACTCCGATGATGAAGCTGCAAATGTAGAGATTGCTCAAATGTGCTTCATCGGAGATGATCAAAGTGATGATTCTGACACAGATGAAGATGAGGTACATTCTGAATCTGATTTTGATTACAATTTCATTTCTTCTCAAATGAATATCATGATAACTGCTTTATCTGATCTTCGCTTAAAGTTATTATCTGAAAAGAATTTAAATTCTGAAAAGTCAGATTTGATTGACAAATTGAAAATTTCTTTGAAAGATGAAAAATCTATTTTGGTTCATACTAAATAAGTCTTTCAAAAGAAATTGAATGATTTGGAAAATTCAAATAAGACTAATCTTGAGTCTTTGACTGAAATGACCAATTTAAAAGACAGTTTTTCGGATAAAATAAATAAATTAGAAGAAAAGTTATATCGTAGGAATCAATCTGAGCAAACAATTTTTATGAATAAACCAAGGAGTGATGAAGCTTTAAAAGAAAAATGGGGACTTGGTTTTAAAAATCCACATTGTTTAAACAATGCGATTGAAAAATCCCCTACTTTATATAAATACGATTATCTAACTCTTGCTCAATATGCTCCTCAAATTAAAATTGATTGGATGAATGAGAAGCAAGTGTTAGAAATCGAAAATGAGAAAAGGACGAATAACAAGAAAAAGGAAATTCCTTTTGTTTATACGTATGAAAATGCAAAATATTTTCCTGATAAATCAAGGAAAGGCAGAAAAGGTTTTAATGAAATATCTCTCGTCAAGTTTTCAGTATCTGATGATTTTGTTGATACTTTTGCCAATAAATATGATAAGGAAAATATTTCTCCAATCATTTATGATTCTAAGAAATATACTCCTCCTTTAATATTAGAAGGCAAAATCATTGATCTTGAAGATAAGATGGCAAATCTAAATATTTTAAAAGAAATTGAATCTGATATTATTCTTTCTTTCATGACGTCTAGTCTTGAAGAAAATTTATTTTCTCAAAAACAAGATTCTATTTCTAGCCTTTCTTATGATTGTCAAGTAAACAAAAAAGAAGTTTCTAAATCTGATATCTTTTCTCAAAATAATTCTGACTTCGAGGTAAGTTCAGATTTATTGTCTGATCAGATTGGTTGCTTAGGTAAAATTATTTCTTCTGATTTAAATATTAATTCGGAAATTCTTGATGAATCTTTTACGCTAAATGATCAGTATTATAAACCAAAGCGTAAAAGAAGAAGGTCAAAGAAGTCAAAGAAACAAGATAAAACCATTTCTGACAATTCTAATTCTTCTAATTCAAAATTTTCAGATAGGACTTTGAGCACATCTACCAAGCAGATTTGGAGAGCCAAGCGGATATCAGATGATTCTACGACTGATGAGGATAGATGTGTAGACAAACTTTATAAAAGTGATTCATTTGCTACTTGTAATAAAATTTCAAACTACTCTATAAAGCAAATGATTCGAATTTCAAAACATGTCTCATGTTCTTCCTCGGATTCTAGTTCAGATGATAATGCTTTGTCTTTTTCTAATGATTGTGCTTATTATTTTGATGATCTTTCTCGTGCTTTAACTGTCAAATCTAACAAATATTTTCCCATAAGAACTGCAACTAACAAACATGGGCCCAAATTCAAGTGGGTACCAAAATCTCAAATTGCTTCTAAGTTGCAGGCACCTCATGTCAAGGGGGAGTAAGAGCAAATTGGATTCTGAGTAATTCAGCTCAGAACCCGTACTTTAACGGACTTGACTTCTACACATGTCAGTCTAGGACTCGTTATTCAATGTAGTTAAGCTTCTGACTAATGAGAAACTGTAAGTGCATCTACTTTATTCCGCTGCATTTATCTCTGATAATGATGTTGTTCCAGTTTTCTCTATTATTTTAAAAAGAATCTGAGCATTTCAATTCAACTCCTGAATTTGTTCAACCCAAAATTTTCAAATGAGACACATATTCTTTATACATTGTGTGAAAGATAATATTATTGAATTATATTTTGTTTCAACTGAATATATACTTGCCGATCAAATGTTTCTATTTTCAAATCTCGGCATGTTGTTTTGAAAGTTTAAACCTTCACAAATTTTATTCTATAGAGTAAAAGTTTTACAATTTTTCTTTCTTTTGAATAAAATGTGTGTCTAGGATAAATTTTCAAGTTGCTTTGTTTATATTAAAGTTTTCATATGTTCAAATTTCAAGTCTAACAACAGTCGAAAAGTCAGCAACATGTTTGTAGCTTTTGATATTGCTTTAAAGTTGTGTGATTCGGAATATTTATAGTTTACAATGCTTAGAAAACCTAAAAAGTTGGAATTTTGGATCGTAATGAAAATATGGGCTAAGCACTTAGATGTAAATCATTGTTATTGATATGATTATTAAATTCTTATAAATCATAAATCTCTAAGTTTAAAAGTTTGTACCTGTGACTTTTCTGGTTTGGGAAAGTAAGTTCTGTGGGATGCTTGTCATCTGGTCCCCTAAGGTCATTTGATCTGGGAGTAATCGAACCCAAATCTTTCTATAGAATCAGATCGAAAGTCATGTTCTACTGGTATGAATGGGTTTAGGATATGTTGATGTAGCCTTTCTGATCTGGGAGAGTAAGTTCCAAGGGGTGCTTAACACCTAGTCCCCTAAGGCCAACTGGTCTGGGAGCGACTGACCCAAATCCTGCAATAGGGTCCAGATAGAAAGTTACGTTTACGGCATGTTCTTTACTTACCAAACTTTCTGATTAAAAGATGCCAAAGAGCACACTCATGTAAAGATGCCATAAAGCACAATGCTAAAAATATGCCAATGAGCACACATCTCATGATACTTGGTCATATTTCTGAGTTGCAATAAACCTGTAAATTTGTGAAAGTCTGAATTCTTGATGGATTAGTGTGATTACATGCAAAGTTCTCTATTATATTTTTAGAATTGCATTTTCTTGAAGCTAATCGGAGTTCACATGCGAGCATATTGAATAGATTGATGTAAGTTTTTGAAACTGAACATGTCTTAACTTGATATGCAATGAAACTTGTTTCTGTATCCAAATACATACATTTGATTTCATCTGATGAATTTTATTGTGATATTTTACTAAGTAGAATCTCATTTGTATTGTGTTTAAATTTTTATATATTTAGTCGTTTCAAAATACATATTCAGTATTTTTTTTTCTACATTGATGTTTTAATTCTTGTGTTCTCATATCTTTTTCATTGGGTTTATGCATTTTTCAAGGGGGAGTGAATAAGGAGATTTTTCTGAAAAGATCATATCTGTTTTTGAGGGGGAGTATATGATTTTCTATATGAATGCTAACTTGAATTGTCAAATTTAGTGCATTTGTGTAGGGGGAGTCAAAATGCTAATCAGGTGAAATTTTTTAGTTTCCAAGTCATGTTTGCGCCACCAGTTGGTAGAGCAAAGCTTAGTTTGCGCCAACAGCTTCTAGCGCAAAACTAGCTTTGCGCCTCCTTTGGCTAGCGCAAAACAAGCTTTGCGCTTCTCTCTGTTAGCGTAAATCTCACTTTGCGCCACCAACATGTAGCGCAAACCTCTTCTTTTCTCCTTTACTTTGATTTTGCAGATCTTAAGCTGTCTCGTCTCCAACATTTGCATGACCAAGTTGATCCCGATCATCAAGGTCATGAGGGGGAGAAGTTAAGGAGATGTTAAAGAGACAAAGATCTCCAAAGTTTATCTGCTGATCAAGATTCGCTCAAGATTCTAATTTCTTCAACAATATTTGTCTTTTTGCTGTTCAAGCTCCGATCACCACAAATTCTTCAAGTTCATTTAAAAGAGGTGTATTGTCTAGAGCACAAGCTGTTGAACCAATTGTTCCTTCAAGCTTATTCAAACTGGTCCAGTCTTGTCAAGACAACAAAGACAACTCAATCTGAAAGATGCTGAGAAGAATTTTTTTTAAGTCAGAAAGCTGCTTCGCAAAGTCGCTTAGATGGTCCGTGCTAATTTAGAAGATTGTTTTTGAAGACCACAACGCCAATGATTACTAAGGGGGAGATTGTTAAGTCTGATTTTATAGTAATCATTGTATTTATAGGCTTGGTCTAATACTGTGTTTAGAGTCGTATAATGTGTTGTTTTGACCAAGGGTATTTAAGTCCCTTTGGTCTTGTGTCGTTGAAACAAGACACGCATACATCAATACAGATTTCTACTTTGCGCTTTCAACTGTTTCTCTCTCTAGATTCTCTCTCTAAGATTTAGAGATCTTTGGATTATCAGAATTAATCCACGTATCAATCACGATTCATGGATGTAAGATTAAAAGTGATCAAGGGTCCAGATCTCTTCTTATCTTCTCACGTTAACTCCTCTTCTTACATAGGGGTGAGCATTGGAACTGGGTACCTGCCTATGGAACCGGAACCGCTCCAGAACTGTCGGTTCTGAAATCGGAACTGGTGTGATCACTACAAAACAGACCGGTTTTTCCGGCGAAAAAATTCGCCGGAAATCTGTTTTTTCGGCGGATTTTCCGGCCGGAAGAAAAGGCACCGAAAACTCATCGTTTCGGCGGAACCAATATTTTTGGTGGATTAGGCTGCCAAAATCATATTTCAATAATTAGCCGAACTTAATCTTTTTTCTAATTAAAACAATTAATTTTACCGATTTTCGGCGGCAAAAACCGCCAAAAATATTTAATTTTTTTTTCTTTATATTTTTTTAAAGGAAAAGAAATATTTTAGGAGAAATGTTTTGGCGGATTTTCGATGTATATATCCGTCGAAAATAATTAATTAATTTATTACTTATTTTAATTATTTATTATTAATTTATTTAATGATTTTCGGCGGATGGATCCACCAAAAATCCGTCAAAAAAATTAAAAAACAGAAAGAAACAGGAAAAACCTGTTTTTCATTAAAAATTCTGCTAAAAAACAGTAAAAACCTGCTAAAAAGTTGTAAAAATCCGCTGAATACTGTAAAAACTATAATTTAACGTCTGAATTATAAAAAACATAAAATACAACGAACGTTCCATAATTTAACGTCCAAAATCCAAATACATTGTTCAAGTGTTCAAATATTGTTCCAAAATATGTTCCAACAACAAATTCAACAAATTGTTCAACAAAATCAAATGTCTCATCACATGGGTGGTGGTGGCGGTGGTGGGGGCTGGGAAGAACAGAAACGTCTTACCATTTCACACATATGCTCGTACTGGGCATCACGTTCCCATTGACGTGCCTCTTCCTCCGCCCGACGTGACGCTTCCTCCACCGCACGTCTCTCTTTCCGCTCCTTCAACTCCTGAAGTTGGGTCCTTAGATCCTCAATTTCCTATAAAATAAAAAAAGACGTTAGAACAAGTTTGACATGAATTATAAAATAAATTGATAAAGCTCATATAATGAAATGTGGTATGCACCTACCGGGAAGAAGAAGAAGAAGAAGCACCACCTTGTGAAGGTGTCCCAGTCAAGATCGCGTTGGGACATGTGTGGTACCCGAACCCAAACGTACGATCTTTCTTCGCTCCCCCAGCAACCTCCTGCCACAACTCGGTATCAAAAGTCGGATGCTGGATGGGGTCATCGTCGTACCTTTGGTTGAGGCCTGTCAAATACCCACCCTGTGGTTTTTACAAAATACATACAAGTCAATTTCGACAGCATAAAGACTGTAAATGGGACGCACCTATTGGGCTATTTGAAACCTAAACCATGCATATAGAACATATAAAGTTGGGTTTGTACGCATAAAGGCCCTAAATGCACATATTAGGCTATTTGAAACTCAAACCATGCATATAACACATATAAGGTTGGGTTTGTGCGCATAAAGGCCCTAAATGCACATATTAGGATATTTGAAACCCAAACCATGCATATAGAACATATAAGGTTCGGTTCGACAACATAACGACTGTAAAGGGGACATACCCAACTATGTTAAACAATCCTAATGTTTGCCCAACAAATGGCAACCCAAATTACATAGATATATACATATATACACACTAAGATAAAGTCTTACGTTATAAAAAGCCTAATGTTTGCCCAACAAATTGCAACCCCAACTAGATATATAAATTTTAAAGTTAAACACGAAATATATATAGATATTCTAAAGTATTTTGAAAAATACTTACCGCAACCCAGATACATCTCGTAGTCACATATTCCCCGGATGAAGACGAGGTATCCGAACTCGACCGCCTCTTCTTGTGGGTCACATCGAAGAGCTCCAAACCCAACGGTGGCGCGCCCTTTGCTCTAGTCTGCAAAGGGCAAATAATACAAACATGTGTTAGTTATAACAAATTAAATAACAAGCAATGGTTAATTATAACTTTTTAAGGTCCTACCAAACGAGTCGATGTCTCTCCGAACGTGATCGATCCATTGTAGTGCTTGGATATTTCGCCATCCACCTCCGTCATCCGGTTCTTACGTGCCACCACAGAAACTCCCTTCCAATGATCATTGTTCCATTCATTGATCATCAGGCTCCAGTTCGCCGGGGAGATCCAATCGGGAGGGTATGGCTTCAAAAAGTTCATTTCTCGGTTGGGGCCGTTCTCACGATAAGGATGCCCATTATTTGTGGACAAATTGGCGGCTTTGCTCCGGACGGAACTCAGGTTGTCGTTGTAATGTTCCGAACACTTTCTCTCCCAGATATCTCGCATACGAGCGTCTAAAGATAGGTCTCACGTGTAGTGGCTCTGTACGTATAAGTTTAGTTATTCTTAAGTTGGAAATAAAACTATCAAAGATATAATTATTTAAAATATACAATCCAAACCTGGAAATGCTTAAACATCCTGTCCCTCTAGGACATTGGGATGTGAGACCAAGTACGCCATGGCTCAGTAAAGAAACCCCGATTTATCCTGGTGGCCATCCGGCTCACGTCTTGTAGGTTCCAACTACATAAGAAATTGAATTAATATCCATACAAATAACAATGCATATAATATAATGAACAAGTTAATTGAAATGAATTTACTCGTTCGAGTTGACATCACGAGGTGCTAGCTCCATCCTTTGTATCGGGAGCTGCTCCGGAACAACGATGCCATGGACATTACCAGATGCCTCATCGTCTGGTTGTGTCGAGCCGCTACTAGAGGCTCCAACTCTGCTAGGCGTACCTCGTCTAGACCCAGTCACACGCGTACGTGGCATTGTCTACAAAGCAACATTAGAAAACATACAATAGTAATTCAAGTATTCAAACCATGCATATAGAACATATAAGGTTAGGTTTGTGCGCATAAAGGCCTTAAGTGCACATATTGGGTTATTTGAAACCTAAAAAATGCATATAGAACATATAAGGTTGGGTTTGTGCGCATAAAAGTCCTAAGTGCACATATTGTGTTATTTGAAACCCAAACCATGCATATATAACATATAAGGTTGGGTTTGTGCGCATAAAGGCCCTAAGTGCACCTATTAGGCTATTTGAAACCCAAACCATGCATATAGAACAAATAGGGTTGGGTTTGTACGCATAAAGGCCCTAAGTACACAAACATATTACATATGCTAGAGATACACATAAAGGCCCTAACTACACAATGTTTAGTAAGCCTAAGATTAAAATACTATTTAATCATCCGAGGATTAATCAGACAAGTCAAGTTCTTCTTCATCAGAGTCACTATCCGAGTCTTGAAACTCTTCCTATTCGTCACCACTCTCGTCAACATGCCAGTTGTCGCGACCATCATTGGCAACCTCGATGTCTTCTCTCTCTGTGACAAGACGGATGGGTTCATCCACATCTTCGTTTCCCCCTATGGGTGCAATTCTATCATCTTCTTGGAAAAACTGTTCCCCATCCGCATTTTCGTTAGCCGGTACTTCGTGTGTAGTTGATGCCAACTCATATACCCCTCTAGGCTTTGTCTTCACCACATACCACCAATCTTTTAATTTATTCGATGGATATGGTACATAGTAGACTTGTTCAGATTGTGACGCTAGGATAACATTATCGTTTGAACGAAGTCTTGATCTGTGTTTGACGTCCACGAGATTATGCTTTGGGTGAACTCGGACGTCGTTAACTGTATCAAACCATGTGCATTTGAATATTGGGACAACACATAGACCGAGTCTATACCCATGGTATTCTATCTCTAGCACTTCATCCAACAATTCATAGTAGTCCGCATCATACTCTGAGTAACAAGAACCTCTCACACAAACTCCACTATTATGTGTGGTGCGATTCCTACTGTGAGTTTGAGTGTGGAACTTGTAACCATTTATAAAAAAAACCCGGGTGTCTCCAAGCCTAGCGTAACGGTCTTTGTGCCAAAACTTTCAAGTGGTCGATTGAGGGGTTGGGCCGAGTCATAACCTATATTATAAAATATTATTTCATTTATAATATTATATTAGGTACATATAAATGATGATGAATAAAAGTTCATATGTATACTTATGTAGTTCTTAAACCAATCAGCAAAGTGGTTACCTCTACGTTTGTCGAGCCCCTCTTCATCGATATACGGATATGAACGTTTAATCCAATCCTTGAAAATGGTTATGAAAGAAAAGACTTCTTCATAATTAAGCAAGATGTATGTGTGAGCTTTGTGCATATCTACATCTACTAGCTAACAACGTCTTCCGGTCTTATCGTATAATGGATGATACGGGGTTTTAAATATGCTTAAGCGTTGGTCGGAAGACTCACATTCGGGGGGAAAAATTTTGAGGCTTACGGTTTAGCCACGTCTCTACCGTTGGTTCAAAATACAACTCGCAATAGTTAGATAGTTCGTTCACCAAATATGACTCCACAATCGACCCTTCTACCCTTGCTCTGTTTCTCACTGTTCTTTTCAAGGACCCTAGACGTCTCTCGTAGATATACATCCATCTGTATTGAACTGCACCCCCAACTAGTGCCTCTTGTGCCAGATGTACCACAAGGTGTTCCATGGAATCAAAGAACCCCGGTGGAAAGACTCTTTCCAACATGCAGATCGTTTCAACTATACTTGTCTTCAATTGAATCAAGTCCTCAACGTGTAACACCTTGGAGCATATTGCACGAAAGAATGTGCACAACTCAGTGATAGCATCCCATATCTGGGTCGGTACCATCCCTTTAATAGCAATAGGGAGCAACCTTTGCATGAACACATGATAATCATGACTCTTGAAACCATAGAAACTACCATCCTCAAGGTTTACTAACGACCCTATGTTGGAAGCATAGCCGTCTGGAAATTTCAACTTCTTCAACCATTCACCCACCTTTCGTACTTGCCCTTTGTTCAAAGTGTATGAAGCTTTTGGTTTAAATATTTTATTTCGTTCCACCCTCATATGCAACTCGGGTTGATTGCAGTATTCTTTAATGTCTTTCCTTGCCTTGATGTTGTCCTTTGATTTTGGTGTATCCATAATCATGTGAAATAGATTATCAGACACATTCTTCTCAATATTCATTACATCCAGGTTGTGTCGTATCAACAAAGTGTGCCAATACGGCAGCTCCCAGAAAATGCTCCGCTTTATCCAATTGTGTGTTACCCAAAAACCCACAGGCTTTCTGTAGTGTCTTGACCCGTGTGGGACGCCATCATAAACCGTAGGAAGGCTACACACTTGATTCCATATTTGTTGCCCGGTTAGCACCAAGGGTGGATCAGCTTTTTCGGTATGTCCCTTATAAAATTGTTTTATGTCACGCCTAAACGTGTGTCTCTGTGGTAGAAACTTGCGGCGACAGTAAAACCAACACGACTTCCCTCTGCTTCATAATTGTAACGCACATGCATTACCCATACAATATGGACAAGCTAACTTTCCATGCGTGCTCCAACCAGAAAGCATAGCATAAGCAGGGAAGTCACTAACCGTCTACAATAGTACTGCCCTCATTGTAAAATTCGTCCTACGAAAAGCATCATAGGTATGGACACCCTCGAAGAATAACGTCTTCAACTCATCGACCAAGAGCCGAAGAAATACATCCAAGTTCTGTCCGGGACTCTTCTTACCGGGGATTAGCTAGGTAAGATGGACATAGGACTCCTTGATGCACATCCAAGGCGGTAGATTGTAGTTTGTAAGAAAGACGGGCCATAGTGAATATGGATTTGAGTTCAAGTTATTGGGGTTGAAACCGTCTGTACATAAGCCCAGACGAACATTCCCGATCTCTTGAGCAAAATCATGATGTAGGTTTTTGAAATGTTTCCAAGCCTCCCCATCACTCGAATATTCCATCTTTCCCGACTGAGTTTGATGTTCACAGTGCCAAGTCATCATCTTTGCTGTTTTCTTACACATATACAACCGTTGTAATCTTTGTATAACCGTAAAATACGTCAACACCAACCGAGGCACCTTATTATTTCAACCAGTTGTCTTATAACGAGGCTCCCCACACACTCGACAAGTGTCATCATCGGCATATTCCTTATAGAATAGCATGCAATGTTTTTTACAAGCATGGATCTCCTCTTTCGGAAGATTGAGTTGCTTCAACATCTTCTTTGTCTCGTAAATACTTCCAACCAATTGTTCACCGTCAAGTAGCATATCTTTCACCATAGCAATGTTACGATTGTAGGTTGTCTATGGTACATTGGAATCTGCATTCCGATTCAGAAACCTTGACGCTGCCTCTAACTTCGAAAATCTCTAGCATCCCTCCCACAATGGCTGGTCCGCAACTTGTAACATCTCATAGAAATGGCGTGCATGTAGATTCGGTTCTTGCTCCTCCCACGTACTTGAAGTATCGGGAATATTTTGGTTCATCACCATTTGTTGAACACCATCAAACTCATTATAATCATCGTCTACTATTGTCTGTTGTGGTGGTTGAACTGATGGTGCTATTTCTCCGTATGCAATGAACCACCTCTCACCTTTTATACTTAATAAGTAGACATTTTTTACAAGGACATTTTATAAATATTTCAACCCCATCATCTGTTCCACTCGGTAGCCTAGATTGCTCATTGGTGACAGCAAAATCCAAAAATCTTTCAACCTCAACACTGAAAACAAGATTTATTTCACCACTCTTATTTACTCGTTTATACATCCATCCTCTATCGGTGTTAGTCGACATAGCTACAAATCAAATATAAATTGTAGTTAGGTAGGAATTCAACATTTGACTGTTTGAAAGTCAAACCATGCTTATAGAAGAAACCCAGTTTCGGTTTGTGCGCTTGAAAGCTCTAAGTGCACCCGTTTGACTCTTTCGAAGTCAAACCATGCATATAGAAGAAACCCGGGTTGGGTTTGTGCTCTTGAAAGCTCTAAGTGCACCCGTTTGACTCTTTTGAAGTCAAACCATGCATATAGAAGAAACTCGGGTTGGGTTTGTGCGCATGAAAACTCTAAGTACGCCTATTAGGCTATTTGAAACCCAAACTATGCATATAGAACAAATAAGGTTCGGTTTGTGTGCATAAAAGCTCTAAGTGCACTAGTTTGACTGTTTGGAAGTCAAACCATGCATATAGAAGAAATTCGGGTTGGGTTTGTGCGCTTCAAAGCTCTAAGTGCACCCGTTTGACTCTTTGGAAGTCAAACCATGCATATAGAAGAAACCCGGGTTGGGTTTATGGGCATGAAAGCTCTAAGTGCGCCTATTAGTCTATTTGAAACCCAAACCATGCATATAGAACAAATAAGGTTGGATTTGTGCACTTGAAAGCTCTAAGTGCACTAGTTTGACTGTTTGGAAGCCAAACCATGCATATAGAAGAAACCCGAGTTGGGTTTGCGCGCTTGAAAGCTCTAAATGCACTAGTTTGACTGTTTAGAAGTCAAACCATGCATATAGAAAAACCAGGGTTGGGTTTTTTCGCTTGAAAGCTCTAAGTACACTAGTTTGACTGTTTGGAAGTCAAACCATGCATATAGAAGAAACCCGGGTTGGGTTTGTGCGCTTGAAAGCTCTAAGTGCACTAGTTTGACTATTTGGAAGTCAAACCATGCATATAGAAGAAATTCGGGTTAGGTTTGTGTGCTTGAAAGCTCTAAGTGCACTAGTTTGACTGTTTGGAAGTCAAACCATGCATATAGAGAAACCCGGGTTGGGTTTGTGCGCTAAAAAGCTCTAAGTGCACCCATTTGACTCTTTGGAAGTCAAACCATGCATATAAAAGAAATCTGGGTTGGGTTTGCGCGCTTGAAAGCTCTAAGTGCCCCCGTTTGACTTTTTGGAAGCCAAACCATGCATATAGAAGAAACCCGAGTTGGGTTTGTGCGCATAAAAGCTCTAAGTGCGCCTATTAGGCTATTTGAAACCCAAACTATGCATATAGAACAAATAAGGTTCGGTTTGTGCGCATAAAATCTCTAAGTGCACTAATTTGACTGTTTGGAAGTCAAACCATGCATATAGAAGAAATTCGGGTTGGGTTTGTGCTCTAGAAAGCTCTAAGTGCACTAGTTTGACTGTTTGGAAGCCAAACCATGCATATAGCAGAAACCCGAGTTGGGTTTGCGCGCTTGAAAGCTCTAAATGCACTAGTTTGACTGTTTAGAAGTCAAACCATGCATATAGAAAAACCAGGGTTGGGTTTTTTCGCTTGAAAGCTCTAAGTACACTAGTTTGACTGTTTGGAAGTCAAACCATGCATATAGAAGAAACCCGGGTTGGGTTTGTGCGCTTGAAAGCTCTAAGTGCACTAGTTTGACTATTTGGAAGTCAAACCATGCATATAGAAGAAATTCGGGTTAGGTTTGTGTGCTTGAAAGCTCTAAGTGCACTAGTTTGACTGTTTGGAAGTCAAACCATGCATATAGAGAAACCCGGGTTGGGTTTGTGCGCTAAAAAGCTCTAAGTGCACCCATTTGACTCTTTGGAAGTCAAACCATGCATATAAAATAAATCTGGGTTGGGTTTGTGCGCTTGAAAGCTCTAAGTGCCCCCGTTTGACTTTTTGGAAGCCAAACCATGCATATAGAAGAAACCCGAGTTGGGTTTGTGCGCATAAAAGCTCTAAGTGCGCCTATTAGGCTATTTGAAACCCAAACTATGCATATAGAACAAATAAGGTTCGGTTTGTGCGCATAAAATCTCTAAGTGCACTAGTTTGACTGTTTGGAAGTCAAACCATGCATATAGAAGAAATTCGGGTTGGGTTTGTGCTCTAGAAAGCTCTAAGTGCACTAGTTTGACTGTTTGGAAGTCAAACCATGCATATAGAAGAAACCCGGGTTGGGTTTGTGAGCTTGAAAGCTCTAAGTGCACCCTTTGACTCTTTGGAAGTCAAACCATGCATATAGATGAAACTCGGGTTGGATTTGTGCACTTGAAAGCTCTAAGTGCACTAGTTTGACTGTTTAGAAGTCAAACCATGCATATAGAAGAAACCTGGGATGAGTTTGTGCGCTTGAAATTTCTAAGTGAAACCTAATCTTTAACTAAAATTTCTAAAAAATTCGGCATGACCCATTCGTAAATATATGTTTTGCCATTTTTATAAACTGTACAAATCAATAGACTTGTGTATAATTTATAAAACAATTTACCCAACAATTTGCCCAACAATTCACATAACAATTTGTAAATATATACCCAACAATTTACGAATTCTAAACAACTTGAGTTTTAGACTTACAAATGCATACATATATACGATAAATTATACACATATGTTTTTTACATATACAAACATATATACATTATCTGCATATACATCTACATATAAATACACATTTACACATACATAGATATATAAATTATCTACATACACATCTACATATCTATTTATGCATACATACATACATAAAAAATTGTATGTAGATAATACCTCAATTGATCAAACATACATACATTAATTATAGATACAAACATACATACATTATATACATCTATAGAGAGATTTTACCACCATACATTATAGATACAAACATACATACATATATACACATCAATTTTACCTATCTATTTACACATACATACATAGGGGTTAAATCTAGTGAGAACCAAAAAAAGGTTAAGAACTTGAGGACTAATCTAATCCATTGATTAGAATAAATCAATGGTCATTAAATAAAGAGGCTTTTTGTAATAAAAGCAAAAAGTAAGGGTAATTTTGACAATTTCTAAGGCCATTGAAAGGGTAGTTTGGACATTATTTTATTAAAATCAATTTAAAACTAATACGAAATCAAAATAACAATTCAAATCTGATGAATTCTTTTCACAATTGGATTAGGGCATACATCTCAGACCCCTCCACCTCCCTTCATCATCTCCATAGGCCTTCCCTTCTCTGTCTCCTTCACCGTCTCCGGCGACCTCCCCCCTTCCCCCTCCTTCACCGTTGATGGCGACCTCCTCCATTATTGTTCATCATCCAACTATTTTCTGATCTGTTTTGCCCCTCGATGAGGTACTTTACCATGGAATCTAGAGAACTTTGTCTGGGTGGTGTTAAATCATTTGTAGTTTTTCCTAGTTCAGTAGGTGATTGTTGGTTGTAGTTTCCTTGAAATCTGATTTTGCCTTCTCGCAGATGAATGTTTGAATCGGTAGCAGATTTTTGAGAAGTCTTGGTCAACTTGTATCCATCTTCACTCTAGACGACAGACGGATTGGTTAAAGGTGGATCCACCGTCGAACGAGTGGCAGAGACGATGAACATTAAGAAGGCATCGATTTTGTTTCTCATGAATTTGGGTGTGGTGTTTCGTGTGCCCAGGGAGAAAACAATAACAAATTTAGGGTTTTTTTGTTTCTCGATTTTGTGTTTGATTTCTATGGTAAAGTAACATGTTTAGAGTTTTTTTGTTTACCATGTTTGATTTCATGTGGTGAAATAACATATAGAAGAAAATTGTGTTTGATTTCATGAGGTGAAATAACATGTAGATGAAAATTGTATTTAAATTCATGGGGTGAAATAGATTATAGACGAAAAGTGTGTTTGATTCATGTGGTGAAATATAAAAATTATGTTGGATTTCATCAGGTGAAATACAAATAAATGAAAATTGTGTTTTATTTCATCAGGTGAAATAAACATGGTGAATATGTGTTTCATGTGGTGAATCTTTGTTACCAAAATGACAATTATGCCCTTTTCATGTGGTGAAACAACTTTCAATTAAAATCATAGGATCAAAACTAAATAAGGGCTTAGATCGGTTCTCACGGTTTTCAACTTTTTTATGGTTCTCATTTGATTATCGTCCTACATACTTAAATAGATACAAACATAAATTATATGCATATATAGAGAGATTTAACCAACATACATTATAGATACAAACATACATACATTATAGATACAAACATACATACATATATACACATCAATTTTACCTATCTATTTACTCATACATACAAAAATAGATACAAACATACATTATATATATATACATATAGATAGAGATTTTTTACCAAAAAATAGGATGAGAAGGTGTTAAGATGGGAGGCGTCGGTGGTGGTGGTGGGTCGCCGGCGGTGGTGGCAGTGCATGGTGGTGGCAGTGGTAGGGCGACGGTGGTGGTGGGTCGCCGACGGTGGGGCAACGACTGAGGTGGTGGTGGTGCTTCGGTTACATAGAATCACCAGAGAGAAGGGAGGGTTTCTGTATAGAGAGGCGTGAAGTGAAGAGAAAGGACCAAACTGTGACCTAATTCGCGATTTTTTTTGGCGGATTACCGCGGAGGAATCCGCGTAAAACTATTTTTTTTTAAACTGTCAGTTTTCTAGAAAATTTTGAATTTCCGGCAGATAAGTCTGCCGGAAATCTGTCGATAACTCCTATCTACCGGAAAAATCTTTTTATTTTTATTTTTTACACTATTATTATTATCATTATTGTTATTATTATAATGATCATATTATTATAATATTACTAAATTATTATTAAAGCCCAAATGGGTCCATTACAGCCCAAGTGGATACATTAAAGCACCAACCGATCCATTAAAGCCCAATTGGGTCCATGACAGCCCAACTGGGTCTATTACAGCCCAACTGGGTCCATTAAAGCCAACTGGATCCATTAAAGCCCAACTGGATCTGTTAGAGCACAGATTGTTGTCTTCAAGATAATCTAGATTGAAAATCAAAAGTCCAAGTCAAAGCCTCAAGATTGCAAGTCAAAGTCAAAGTTTAAACGTGGAAAGTCAAAGTCAACCTTGTTAGTTTAGTTTGTTTGTATGTTCCTTGTAATATGTAGGTGGTATAAATACCATTGTTTCTTTGTAATATGTAGAGCTTATTAGAAAAGATCAGATTGTATATTCTAGAGTGAGAAAGTAGAGAGAGAATGATTGTAAACTTTGAAGATCATATCAATAACATATGGATTTATGATTTGAAAATCATTGTCAATCTTGATAATCTTGCACATCAAAACTGGGAATAACAATTGGTATCAGAGTAGACAAGAATCAGAAAGATTGATCAGAAATGGAGATTTGAAGAAATTTTTCAAGAACTCGCAAAAGTCATATGTCCATAATCGTTTTTGAATTCTTGTGTTTTTTTGGTGAAATTTTGGTTGTTTTGTATTCAATTTATGGTCTAGAACAAGTTTTATTCGAGTTGTAAAGCCTAATTCACACCTGATTTGAGTGAATTTTGGATTTATTGTAATTTTTGTTCGAAAGTTTTCACGCACTGTATTTTGATCAATTTTGTAATTTTTGTTGTTGTTGTTCAAAATCAATTGATTGTAATATGTTCGACTTGTGTTCGTGAACGAATTGGTGAATCTTCAGGGTCTAGTTCAAAGATTTGGGTTGGTTTGATCGATTCTTGGTGTTTTCGAAGTTGTAAACAGAAGAACTCGCAAGATCTGGACTTTTCGCATGGACCAATGAAGAACTCGCATACTTCTTCAATTTTTGTGTGGTGAAAATTGATCAAGTTCAGATTTCGCATAGTGTGTGATACGAAAAGACCAGAATTCGTAAGACGTTAGGTGCGAAAAGTTAGATTTCGCAGGCCACATTATACCCAAAGTGAGGATTTCACATATGGCTACGTGCGAAAAGCAAAGAACTTGCACGCTACTATGTACGAAAAGTGACTTTTAATTCTACCAAGGACAGAATTCGCATGCTTCTTTGTGCGAAAAGATCAGAACTCGCACACCGTTGGATGCGAAAAGCGTGGAATTCGCACACTATCGGATGCGAAAAGTCATTGTTCAAAGCTTCAACTTGCGAAAAGTTTCTCAATTCGCATAAAGGATCTCTGAAAATTTTCTAAGTCCAGATTTCTCACAATATTGTTGTAAAAGTGAAGTTTTGAAATATTTCTAAGTCAAGAATTCGCACACCTCAACGTGCGAAAAACTCAAGAATTTGCACATCACATCGTGCGAAAAGTGATTTTAGCGGCGTGAGAATTCTATACTTAGCCAAATTTTTACAAGCTGCAATATGACTTTTCAGTGTCAAATTTTTTTTTCTAAGGTAAAATGGATAAGAGAGTTTGGTTAGTAGTTAACTTAAATAATTAAAAGAAAGAGGGTGTGAGTTCGGAGTTAAAAAAATATGAAAACTCTACACCAACTTTTTCCGAGCCGGGCAGCCACATAATTTGTTGGTTCACATTCTTTGGTGACCTTCATTGAAACAGACACTAGCCCATGCCAACTCTTGATTTAAACCCCATCAGCTACTCATTTCTTTTTCAACAAAGAAATGTTTCACATTTGATTGGGGAAGCAACACATATTCTATCTCGTCTTCATTTGAAAGATGTGGATATTGAAAAAGAAGGAAAGTTGTCCCACCTTCGCAATTCGATCATGCATTTTGAGTCCGTGTAATATTGTTGTTGTATCAATGGTTTACACATTTTGAGTCTATTGTAAAGCAAAATGCTTAAATTTTTTCATACACAAGCACGTACACACGAAATTTTTTTTCCTGTCAGAACGTTCATAGAATTACCCAAGGTTCTAAAAAACGCGCCTTGGCGCCGCCATGGCGCGCCATGGCGTCGAGGCGTGGCCTTGCCGCCACGTTTTACCCCTTGGCGTCGAGATAAGGCGTCGAGCTCGTTATGGCCCGCCATGGCGCGTTATGGCGTTACGCCTTGACATTGAGATAAGGCGTCGAGCTCGTTATGGCGCGCCATAGCACGCCATGGCGGGCCATGGTGCGTTATGGCTTTACAACTTCAAATTTGTGTACTTCGAAATTCGATTGGAATTTTCCCATTAGTATCAATTATAGGTTAGAAATTTTTTTGTTTATCGTTTTATATGAATTTAAATTGTTAATAACTCGTTCATTATTGTTCAAGACACCGATAAAAACACACACATACACATATATACATATAAATTATATACAGATTTGCCGCCTTAAGCCACGCCTTGGAAAACGTCATGGTCTCGCCATAACTCGTAAGGCTTGAGGCTTGACCTCGTCGCCACGCCACGCCTCACGCCATTTAGAACCTTGGAATTACCTTGTGTTATTCGATGATTGAATGGAAAACCTGGGGAGTGAACATCAATAAAACTCCTTGTACAATACATTCGTTGTACTAAGTAGCTTTGTGCTGCTTACAGGAAATTTTAATTGATTTATTTGTTGATTTAGGGTTACATTCTTATTTGTCTGAGTTTGAAAAGATTCAGATGAATACATTTGTTGAATTGACGGATGTTCAGATTTCAGTTGGAAAGATCAGATACTGAAAGAGGTCAGAAATTGGATACATGATATTTCTTGAAGGGAGTTTTGATGATTTATATGCTCTACATCATCAAAAAAGGGAGAAAGTCCAGAAATGGAAAAGAAGCTATGGGAGAAAGATTCAAGAAATGAGAAAGAAATTGTGAATAAAGTTCAAGATTTCAAGAAAGTTCAAGAAATTTTCTTTGAAGATTATTTTGAAAAGAGAAAAGTGAGCTACAACCGAAGATAATTTCTTTGCTAGAGATGATGATGTTTATCAAAGTCTTTAGGGGAGAATGTTAAAGTTCACAAGAAGTGGAGATTATCAATATTTCATCTCAATAGGGGGAGAATGTTGATTGTGTGAGAAGATCAGTTTTTGTCCAAAAAGGGGAGAACGTGCTTTAAAAATGAAATTCATTTGAAGATAAGTGCAAGTTTATCCAAAAGGGGAGATCACTTGTTTCTGAATCAAAGGGGGGGATGATTAGCTTATCTTTATGAAGATGATCTTGAATACAAAGGGGGAGAATGTTAGAGCACAGATTGTTGTCTTCAAGATCATCTAGATTAAAAGTCAAAAGACCAAGTCAAAGCCTCAAGATTGCAAGTCAAAGTTGTTTAAAGTGGAAAGTCAAAGTCAACCAAAGTCAAGTTTGTTAGTTTAGTTTGTTTGTATGTTCCTTGTAATATGTAGGTGGTATAAATACCATTGTTTCTTTGTAATATGTAGAGCTTATTAGAGAAGATCATATTGTATATTTTAGAGTGAGAAAGTAGAGAGAAAGAGTGATTGTAAACTTTGAAGATCATATCAATGACATATGGATATATGATTTGAAAATCATTGTCAATCTTGATAATCTTGCACATCAAAACTGGGAATAACAAGATCCATTAAAGCCCAACCGATCCATTACAGGCCAAGTGCATTCATCAAAGCCCAACTGGATCCATTAAAGCCCAATAGGTCCATTACAGCCCAAGTGGATCCATTAAAGCCCAACCGATCCATTAAAGCCCAGTTGGGTCCATGACAGCCTAAGTGGATCCATTACAGCCCAACTAGGTCCATTAAAGCCAACTGGAGCCATTAAAGCCCACTGGATCCATTAAAGCCCAACTGGATCCATTAAAGCCCAACTGGTCCATTACAACCCAAGTGCATCCATCGAAGGCCAACTGGATCCATTATAGCCCAAGTGGATCCATTAAAGCCCAAGTGGGTCCATTAAAGCCAACTAGATCCACTAAAGCCCAAAAGGGTCCATTACAGCCCAAGTGGATACATTAAAGCCCAATCGATCCATTAAAGCCCAGTTGGGTCCATGACAGCCCAACTAGGTCCATTACAGCCCAACTGGGTCCATTAAAGCAAACTGGATCCACTAAAACCCAAATAGGTCCATTACAGCCCCAAGTAGATACATTAAAGCCCAACCGATCCATTAAAACCCAGTTGGGTCCATGATAGCCCAACTAGGTCCATTACTGCCCAACTGGTCCATTAAAGCCAACTGGATCCATTAAAGCCCAACCGGTCCATTACAGCCCAAATGCATCCATCAAAGCCCAACTGGATCCATTACAGCCCAAGTGGATCCATTAAAGCCAATTTTATCCATTAAAGCCCAAATGGGTCCATTATGACCCAAATGGATCAATTAAAGCCCAACCGATCCATTAAAGCCCAGTTGGGTCCATGACAGCCCAAATAGTTCCACTACAGCCCAACTGGGCACATTAAAGCCAACTGGATCTGTTAAATGATTTTCAGCCGATCCATTAAAGCCCAGTTGGGTCCATCAAAGCCTAAATGGGCCCATTAAAGCCCAACTGGATCCATTTTATTTTATTTGTTTATTTATTTATTTATTTTCTTTTATTTTTTTTAAAAATACAAAGTAATTTCCCGACGGATTTTTTATTTTTTTATTTTTTTTAGAAAAAACAAGCATCTGCTGCAATTTTTTTCCTTTTTCTGTCGGATTTTCGGCGGATTATATTTTTTTTAGAAAAATCAAGTATCCGCCGAAATTTTTTGCCTTTTTCCGGCGGATTATAATTTTTTTTATTTTTATTTTAGAAAAATCAAGTATCCGTCGGAATTTTTTTGCCTTTTTCCGGCGGATTGTAGTTTTTTTTATTTTTTTAAAAAAATCCGGAAATCCGCCGAATTTTTTTTGCCTTTTTCCGACAGATTATAATTATTTTTATTTTTTTTAGAAAAATCAAATATCCGCCGGAATTTTTTGATATTTTCCGGCGGATTTTAAACTTTTTTATTTTTTAATTCTTTTAAGAAAATAATTAATTATGAAATTTCCGCCGGATTTCCGACGGACTTTAATTAATTAAATTCCGCCGGAAAGTTAATAATTAATTATTTTCGACATAAAAAAATTCCTCGGAAATCCGCCGAAATATTTTGTTTTTTTAATAAAAAGTATAAAAAATATTTTTCCGGCGGATTTCCGGCGAAAGTCAACGGGATTTGATCGTGTTGGCTTCTGTCGGAAATCCGCCGGAAATAACCCTTTGTTTAGTAGTGGATTGGTTCCAGTTCCTAAAATACGGAACCGGTCCCAATCGGTTCCGTTTCTGGTTCTCACTTTTTTGGAACCATTAACCGTTGGATATCCGTCGGGACCGTTAATCACTAGGTACCCCGGTCCCGCTAGGTAGCCATAATAAGAATCGACGGGTACCCGTTATTTAAAAAAAAATTATATGTTTATTATATTTAATAAATTAAAATTGAAATTATTAATTTACATTTTAGCGTTACACACTTAGAGGTTGTTTGTTTTTAAAAAAAACCTCTTAATGACTCTTAAGTCTGAATCGTTCAGACCTTTTTACACACCACCTCTTATTAATCATAACTAAAATAAGACTTCAGAATTTAGACCTATTAAAAAACAAACGGCACCTTACAGTGACAACCGTTTTTTGTTTTTATAAGAATAGTCTTCATCGTTTGTGGTATTTATTTCTTTTTGTTGAGACTTTGTAATAAACTAATAATTACTTTTTAATAGCATGAAATGATAAAATTAAAAAAAATAGACATTGAGTTTGTCGTATTTATTTCTTTACCGGTTCCCAAATATAAAGGACCGATGTAACTGGTTCCAGTTCCGGTTCCTTCATTCCAGAAACCGTGGATTCCAATTCCAAAACCAATTCTATAAATTTTGACCAGTTACCCACCTTTCCTCATCCCTATTCTTACATGATCTCTCGTCTCTCTCTCTATTTGTAAATATATAAAGATGGTATAGGTGGCATCTTTGTCGACATAATTCATTCCTGCAGAATTACATTTTTGTTGTCTTCTGATATAAAAAAAAGACAATAATTGGATTGCAATTACACACTCAAATAGATTGAAAACTGTCTATATATATATAAACCCAAAAAGCAGCTGTCTTCCCAAAAATCACCATTGATTCACAAAGATGCAACAACAGCAACCAACAACTCAACTAGGTCTCCTGGAAGATCTCTTCCCCCCAACCACACACACACACTCACACTCCACCTTTATTCATTATGAAGATGACCTCTTACTATTCCCTCCACCTTCATATTCATCCATATTCACAAACTCATCTTCATTCTCACAACCCACTTTCCAATCCCTTTATCAATCTTTTGATACCTCCTTCAATGCTGCTACCATTTCTTCATCATTATATGATCAACAAATCCTTCCAAACCAACAAGATTTCGAAACCCTGATAATGGCAGAAGAAGACGATGATGATCATGATCATACTGATCGAAAGATTATTGAGAATGTTGTTTGTGATGATCAAATCCCGAGATTTTTTAGTATGGGATGTGATGGGGAAAAGAAGAGTAAATCTAAGAGGGTTGAAGGCCAACCTTCGAAGAATTTGATGGCGGAGAGACGGCGGCGGAAACGGTTAAACGATCGGCTTTCGATGCTCCGATCGATTGTTCCGAAGATCAGCAAGGTATAATCTAATGTTCTTGATTCACTACTAATTAATCTTTACCTTTTATGTCCTTGCTGATCTGTCCTAGCGGTAGAGGTGTGTGTGTAATTTATATGTGTGAGGTCCTGGGTTCAAGCCTAGGCATCTCAGCCAATAGGATGCATGTGCTGATTTACCTCCCCAATGATGACCGTGGGACCGGTGCAGTGGGGCGCCTCTGGAGGTGGCGTCTACCTTTTTTTTTACTTTCAACAACTTAAAATTTTCTTTATGTTGTTGAAATTGATTAATAAAACAGATGGATAGAACATCGATTCTTTGCGATACGATCGATTATATGAAAGAACTATTGGGAAAGATTCATGATCTGAAAGAACAAGATGTGGATGAATCGAAATTGGTGGACAGTTTTAATGGATTCACAATGAATGAAGTGCAAGTAAGAAATCCGCCAAAGGTAATTAACCAACCAGTTTATATTCCGCCACTGATGATCATCTGATTGAGTTATGTGAAAACACACACACACGGTCATCATGTGAAACGGATTTTTACAGTTTGATGTGGAGAGAGGAAATATGGATACCCGGATCGAGATTTGCTGTTCTACGAAGCCCGGATTGGTGTTATCGACGATGACGACACTTGAAGCATTAGGTTTAGATATTCAACACTGTGTGATCAGTTGTTTCAATGATTTCTCCCTTCAAGCTTCTTGTTCTGAGGTATGTTCATCATAATCTATATGTATAGTATATATATACGTATCGGAAAGTTCCGTTGGAAACCCGAAACTGATTAGGAATCTGGAAACCACCGAGAATGCATCATGTGTCCCTTTTCATGGTGAATAAGTAATTGTTATTCATCAATAATCAAATATTCATGATGACAATTAATTAATCTAAATGCTATAAAAGTGTATTGATTTGTAAATGGAATTTAGGGATTGGAGCATGAATCCATGATGAGTTGTGAAGATATGAAGCAGATACTGTTCAGAAATGCAGGTTATGGAGGCAGATGTCTGTAAATAAACGTGAAGCCTTCGATTTAAATAACAAATATTTTTTGCAGATTTTAAAGTGTTTGGATGTTATGCTTTTCAATTGTTTAATGTTAGATCTGTTTCTCAAACATTAAAACGTTATTTTTATATTTTTGATATATAATTCAATTTGATTTTGATGTAAATATATAGACGTACATGTAAAAACACCTTAATTTAAAATTGAGGCTGCTAAAAATACAATTATTCTGCCATTGATTTAAAGAAAAAAGATGCAAACAATGATTTCATAAAATAAGAATGGTCCCAACCCACGAGGGAAAGAATGTTTTCACATTCTATATTTATATTTCTATATCTATACTATATTATAAAACTTCTAAAAAAAACTCTTAGGGTGCGTTTGGCTTGCCGGATTGGAATGGAATCGATTGGATTTCAAGGAGAGATTTGAAATCTCTTCATGTGTTTGGTTTGTAGGATTTGGAATGGATTTCAAATCCATTCCTTTACAAGTCTTGTTTGATTTGTAGAATTTGGATTTGGATTTGGATCGAGTTTTTTTTAATTATTTTTTTGTTTTATAAATAATTTATTTTTATTGGTAAACGTCAGATTTGAATCGATACAATTTGACGTCTGGATCAATGTTTTAAAAATCGGGTCGACCCGGTCAATAGTTAAAAACGAATAGTCCAATAGGCAATACGTATTAGCGTTAAAAACCAACACTCCAATGTCTCAAGATCCATGATTAGGTTTGATCGTTATATTTCGTTTGGATGTATTTGAATTGATGAAAAACTTATGCTTATGTGTGTTTATTTAATGTTTTTGGATTGATGTAAAACTTGTTGTTATGTTTTTTTTAATGTTTTAACTTGTGGACATCAATATTTTGGTTATATATATATATATATATGCATGAAAATGAAAAATACAAATAAATTCTTGAAACCTGGTTGAACCGTGACCCGGTTACCACACCGGGTTAATCAAAAAACCGATTTTTAAAACATTGGTCTGGATCACGCTTTAGAATCCGTCGGATTTGGATTTCAAATCCATGCCCAAAGCCAAGGATTTCCAAATCCATCATATGAGGGATTTTAAGATGGTCAACGGATTTGAAATCCGGTCAACGAAATCCTTTCCTGCAAACCAAACGCAGGATTGGAATGGATTTGAAATCCAAATCCCTCCAAATTCATTCCAATCCCGCAAACCAAACACGCCCTTAGAAATAATTACTAAAGCTTAATGTAACGCTATTTAATACTAATTGCTTATATTTTTTAAAAACAACCATTAACGTTTTATGTTTTTTTTAGGAACGTTTTATGTTATTATGTACTACATTTAATGTTTTTATTAATTCCCCTAAAATCCCTCCCCACTTCAACTCCCTAAAATCACTCACCGTATAACTAAATACATGATAAAAATCTATTTTTAATATAAAAATTCTAAAATTTAATTAAGAAAATTTAACATAATATTTAATGTTTATTTTATAAAAAAAAACATTATATTATTAAACCTAAAATAAATTACATTATTATTAAACTATCGAAGAAACTCTTAAAAACAAGCTTTTATGTATTAAGTACTGTTTATTGATACACATTACTTAAAATTCAAGATTATAAGTCATGATTCATGAGTACAAATTTATAAAGTTATTTGTTTGAATTCATAACTAACTGATAAATATAATCAAAACAGGATAAACATCTCAATTTAAATATAAAGAATTTAAACTATATAAGACAATAATTAAATTCTAACAAAATACTTAATTTTTTATATAAAAAGCATTATATTATTAAGCCTAAAATAAACAACTTTATAAAAAAAAACATTATCACTTTCTCAAAATCATCCAAAATCGTACTGCAAATCGATAAAAAACAAAAAATAAAAGAAAACATTAAAATCGTGATGTATCTCGCTGTATTATGCGAGTACGTTTTTAGTACTTTTATGATATTGCAATGACATAGTAATTGAAAATTATAAATTACAACTTCTTTAATCATACATATTTCTATATAAAATGATTAAATATATTAAATTGTTTTGATTTTCTTTTAGAAACGCCGGTCTTATTATATGAAAATTAATGCAATCACGAGAATAATCACTTTTCAATGATTTAACTCACATTTTCTACAATCCTATAATTAAAAAAGAAAATCTAATACTTAAAAGTGCATTTGTTTTTGGCGTTTTGAATTGAACCAAACTTTTCTTCAACTCTTTTTTATAGAAATGGAGGTCACACTACCTTTTATTGCTTCACCTATCCGAGACATTCTTCAACGAAATATTCTCAACAGACCACAACTCTTATGTGTGGATGATTAAACATCTCCCAAATATTTTATAAGATAGTGTGGATGGTTTATTACATTTGTGATGTATACGTAAGGCACAATATGTTCGTGTTCTCGAATTTGGGAAGAAAAAAATCTTGTTTTTGAGATGGAAATAAAAGAAATGAGAGATTTCATTTTTAAAAGTATACATGTAATTAGTTTATAGTAAATTGTAATTGATGGAATGATGTGTAATTTTATAAATATTTCTGATTGATATTATTTTATTTCCTTCTCTAGGAAAGTTTTAGAAGGAAGACCAACATTATTTTCCTTTCCCTCGTAAAAAAGCTTCAAGAACACAAGATTTTTTCTTTCCCTTACTTCTCCTCCATTATCTTCGTGAAAAGGAACTGGAGAATACAAATTCAGTGATGACCTAAGAGGCCGCTCTAGAGACCTTTTTTACGAAGAAAATGAAAGGGGTATAAAAAACCAAGTTCTTGATAGTTTTAGGCAAATAAGAAAAGAAATTGGAAGAAAATAAAATGGTGGGTTTCCTCCCAAATATGGGAAGAAAGGGAAAGAAAAAAAAAAGATAACTATTATTGAAAGATTACAAAATTACAAAGCTATCCATTCATTACAAACCATTTGACAAAACAAAAGGGCATATATGTAAACACGACATATTTCCGTTCTTTTCTTTCCTATTCAATGAACATGAATAATTATTTTATTTCATTTTCTTTCCTTTTATTTCAAGAACACAAATTAAAAACTTCTTTACTTTTCTTTTTCTATCTTTTTCTTTTCATTCTTCTACTAATTCAATATATAGAGAAATCATACTTCATGATCACCTTTATCAATCTTTTCCGTCAAAAGACCTTCACTGAGAGATTTCGATTTGTTTTTTATTTTTATTGAATCGAGTTGTTTAAACTTCAACCCAACAAAAGAATTCCTAAGTTTAGACTTCATACTCCAAAGCCACTGTTCTCCAAGGCCTCATATAATTAGCCCAGGTGCACGCAAACTGACCAAGACACCCAAAGTTCACAAAAAGAAAAGTTCAGACATCATCAGAGTCACATTTTGGAAGATTAGAAACTTGTGATGGGCAAATGGGAAGTCCTTTTTATATGGTTTAACATAGTATCATAAACTTTTTGACTATAAATGAATCTAGAACAAAGGAAGGCTTAACAAGACTCTCTTTCATATATCTAGTTTTTCAGACAAAAGGGCTAATGATATACCATATATGGGGGCGATTTGTTCGCATGATTATGACGAACAGGTGCAGACCCTAGTAAGAAGGGAGGGGGTCCCGTGCACCCGCTCACTCGATTATAACAAGAGAAAAAAAATTAGACGTCTGATAGGTGCACCCGCTTGATTTTTAAAGGTGCTCTTAAATACTTTGGAATCAAGTTTATGACAGAAATCAAACTTTGGTGGAATGGTAAGACTAATGCAAGAGGGTCATGGGTTCACATCTTATTTAAAGTAAAATTTTAAACTTTTTTATCTTTTAATTTTAGCCTCCTGGACCGGCCCAAAGCATTAACTCAAACCCTAAACTTTTTGTTAATTTTTCTCCCATTTAGGTCCTATTGTTTTCATGATTTATTTTTCTTATCACCAATTCATCTTAAAAATCATCCACTTTTATCTCATTTTTTTTAAAAAAAAACCCTATATTTATTTTAAAGATCAAGTTCGATTTCATTTGAAAAAAAAGCATTTTATTCCCAAAATCGAGACAATTGACTCTTTTATGATCAAACTGTATTGATTTCCCCTAGGTCAGACCCACTGTAAGGGTGCATCCGCTCAGAGAATTTTCTGGATCCGCCACTGATGACGAAATACGAATAAATTGGAATGGTAAATTCCATTCCGATGTTTGGTTTACATATGGAATAGAATTGAAATCCACACATTCACTCATTCATGGATTTATTCATTCCATCATAAAAGAAAAAGGAATTGAATTCCACTCGATCCCATTATCTTAAAAAGACAAAACTACCCCCATAATATATATAGAGAGGGAGGGGGGGGGGGGAGTTTAGTTGCAAACCTGATTTCCGTTACAAACCAAGAGACGAATAAGAGTGTGGCACGTGTCCCCATTCATCTCGAATAATAAACATGAATTTTTTACAACATTCACGATGAGGGGTTAAGAATAAAGCTGTCAATTCCAGAAAACAGCCAAGAGAGTTGGTCATCAGATAAAGAAAGCATTATAAAAATCTGCATAATTTCAAAGTTTTCATCTTATATCCAGGAAGCATATAGCAACTTTGTCAAAAAGGTAGAAGATTTTGTAAGCTTATGTCAAGAATCAGCATCAGAGACCATCAATATAATATAAGTTCATATAATTTGCAAGTCTAGAATGAGAACGCATATAACAGCTATAAATATTCCACGACACAGTTTCGCTAATTTCACGCAAGAAAAATATGCTAAGAAATTCTAATCTAACCTACTAGTTTTAGACACAACAGTAGTTCTTATAAAAATGAAGACAAATTTTAACCTATAAAAAATGGGGGAGTTCATAGTTATCATGATCAACTTCTCACATTCCCTTAATACCCTTCTAACAACTCTAGTTACTACCAATATAATAAAGTATCTGGAACAAAATGAAGGTTAGAATGTATACGTTAACCAAAATAGCAAATGGAGATAACCAATGTTCCATTTTCGCAATTTGCCCAATAAAACTATATAACAGCTTTTAAAAGGAACCTAGCTATGCATGAGATATGTCATACGACACAAATAATGCAAAAATCTATGTTTCATGAAGACAAAGCCGTCTAAACCCTTTGAATAAAGTTTGTCCTGGGATTCCGTCCCCTCTTTCCAACAAAAAAAAAAAGAAAATGAGTCTAAACCAACCTTGGTGGAGATTGTTGCCCGCGATAATGGTGACTGCAGCGGACGTCGAAGGAGGTGGTGAAATTGGAGTGGTGATTGTGGCGGAGAGGCGGTGGTGGCTGGTGGATGACGTGATGATGGTGGACAGTGGTGGTGGTGGCAGACAACAGTGGTGGAGGAGGTGGTTGTGGCCAATGTGGTGGAGGGAGAGTAGGTGGTGGGCGGTGGTAGCGGTAGCCAATGGTGGTGGTGGTGGTAGTGGTTATGGAGTAGGTGGAGGTGGCCGATGATGGTTGTGTAGGTGATGGAGAAGGTTGTTGTAGTGGAGGAAGTGGTGGAGGTGTCGGCAGCTGCACGCAGGGATGACCATTAAAATAAATATTATATTAGGGTATATATCAAATGAGGGTAGATTAGTAGCTTTATAGTTTATTAAAAAAAACGTTTTCTGTCCCACCAATCCCGATCCTTGTCCACATCCCATGATATGCCAAATGTGGAACATTGAGTTTTTTTTGTCCTGTCTCACTTCGCGCCAAACGTGGGGCAATAAGTTTCATCCTGTCCAGTTCAATCCCATGTACCAAGCTAAGCCTCACGGAACAAATGGTCGGCCTTGCGGCACCTCCCTATAGTCGTCTCCTAAGTGTTATATTTCAGGGTCTCATTGGATTAATCGAGGTAAATAAAAGAGCAGCCTAAACCATCCAAGACTAATGCTGCCATAAGCGTTTTGACTCTCTCTTCATGATTATCAGAACCACTATTTGTTTGCTGTTCAGTGCAAACAAATATTTGCTGACTTCCTATTTACCTTAATGGCACCCTTAATTATGTCACTAAAGCACTATTTGTTTTGACTCTCTCTTCATGATTATCAGAACCACTATTTGCTGACTTCCTATTTACCTTTTCTGCAGATCAATATATTTCTATTTGTTTTTAAACTGCCTCAAAACTATTGTTTCATATGACCTTATAATATTTATATATGGAAAATCTCACATACCCTCCTGATCAAAGCCGAATCTTGAACCCTTGACCTCCAAGAACAATGAGATCTACCGGTAACCCATATTCCGCTTTGGTGCCATAGCCTTTTTTTTTAAGTAAATAATATTTATATACAGCAAATGCTCACGATTTTTGAATGATTCTTTTCGTAATCATATCTCAGTTTTTCACAAACTGAACTAAATCTGGTTCAAATGACAATATGACGTGCAAATGTAACTGAACCCTTTTGTGATCCAGATAAGATGGGATATTGATCACAGTTGCAGAAAGATTATTTAAGCTCAGGTTAAACAAAATATGAAAATACATATAAAACAAGGAAGTGCTTAGCTTATACGTATGTATTGTTATCCTATTTCAGTGACAATAGTCTTTCTATTTTTGAAAAATAGTTTGCATCCCTAACTCCTCAATTTGTTGGGGTTTGACAATCCTAGGAAGCTGGAATCACGAAAATCTGGGTACTGCTGGACCAATGACCTTACGGTTACCATAGGTCATAGGTCATAGCCCATAGCCAATCTTTTTTTTCAAGTATATAATATTTATAGACAGTAAGTGCAACAAATAAATTCACACACCTTTAGTGAGGTTTAAACCCCTGATCTCCTGGGAGGCCAAAAACCCGGATACCGCTAGGCCAAACTCCCTTTGGTACCATAGCCGATGTTCTTTGCAAGTTAATTAGTATCTCCGCAACAACTGAGCATCATCAACCTGTTCGATTACACTGTAAATTAGTTTTCCAATATCCTTCAGATAAGGAGAAAAAAAACAAGAGCAGGATATCTACCTCCATTCCAAAGAGAAAAGGAATTGTTTGACTATTCAAGGTCAAGGACTAGTTTTCATTTCAGAATTGAGCAAGTTCTCCATAAGTTTTGAGAATTGTGAAATTACATTAAAGTATGTAAAAGTAGGGCTGTAAACGAACCGAACGTTCAACGAACCATTCGTGAACTGTTTGGCGGGAAGTTCGTTTATGTTCGTTTATTTAATAAATGAACGAACATGAACACATTTTTTTGTCCGTTTAGTTAAATGAACGAACATGAACAATGGTCTCGTTTGTTCATTAACGTTCGTGAACGTTCGTTCATTTATGTTCGTTTACGTTCGTTTATATTTGTTTATATATATAAATATATTTATATAATATATATAAATATATTTATATATATATTATGACATTAATGTGTCAAAACATTAAAATTAATTTGTTAAAATTCCTTTTTTATACCTCCTAAGGTTATCCGTTTTTATATTATTTTGTTATGTTATTTTTTATAACGGTGGTTGTTTTTTATTCATTTGTGTTCGTTTATGTTCATTTATGTTCGTTCGTTTACGTTCATATATGTTCATTCGTTTATGTTCATTTATGTTCGTTCGTTTAGCTCTTAATGAACGAACATAAACGAACACGACAAACATATTTTCTTAACAAACGAACATGAACACAAAAAATTTCGTTCGTTTACCGTTCGTGTTCGTTCGTTTGTTCGGTTAAGTTAAACGAACGAACACGAACAAGCCTTCGTTCGTGTTCGTTCGGTTCGTTTACAGCCCTATGTAAAAGTTACACAATAAAAATGCTATTATTACATTTGCAACACCATATATATATATATATATATATATATATATATATATATATATATATATATATATCACAATCCTCTCATTTTAATTCAGAAAGAACTTACTTTGGACATGAAAGTCGAATTGTTGGTGATTTCAATGAAATCATTGATTCTTTTGACGTAATTGGATTCACAAGAGAATATAGGTTAATGGTTACTATATATCACGGGCTAGGAGGTATGAAGTACATATTCATGTAAGCTAACTAGGAAGCGGTGGATGGCACCGTATGGCGGGAGTCAAGGGGGCCACGTGTTGCGGGTCCAAGGGGCAGCTAGGGGTGCTCATGGTTACCTAACCCAATACTAGCGGTTTGAAAAATCTCAACCCAACCCGATCCAGACCAAAGTGCAACCCAACCCAACCCAAACCGTACGGGTTGGTTAGGTTGATACTTTGGTACTTCAAAATTATCTCTTAACTTGTTTTCTCGAGTCTACTCATAATTTGTTTCTCATCATCAACCATTTGGTAAACTTATCTATACTTCTTAAATCTTAAGTATATCGGATTCAATTAATTTTCTCAAATTGCACACATATATATGAATGTGTGTGTTTGTGTTCTCAGTTATTGAACATATATATAAAAGAGTTATATAGAGAGATGGAGAATAGATTGAAAATATATGTATAAGAAGAGGGTACGTGATGGTGTAATTGTCTAATGTGCATATTAATAGAGACTCAACAATCATATTAAATCCAAGAAATAAAAGAATATATGGTTCATTGGGTTGTGTTGGATTCAAATAAAAGTAACCCAATATCAATTAAATACATACAGACATACGGTCCGAAGATTTTACAACTCGATTGGACATCGGGATTGCTTCGGATTGAGTTATCTCGCGTTGGGTTGATCGGATTGGTCGGGTTTTTGAGCACCCCTAGGGACAGCTCCCGTGGCGGTGGTTTCTAGTGTTTAGATGATTAAACAGTGGGTATTTATTAATGTATTGCAACCACTAATGAATGATGATGCATCAGATGTGTAGTAGTTGATGAAAATCAGCCGATGAAACTACACACTAATTTGCAATAAGCTTATAGTCATAAGTTGAAAGTCATCAACCAATGGTTACCCGCTGACGCACTACTGGCTTATGGTTAAGGGGGTGTTTGGGATTGCTTATTTAAAACAACTTATGTTTTGTTTTTAAAAGTGCTTATCAACTTATGTGATCGACAAAAAAAAAGTTTTATAAAAAGTGTTTGGATTAGCTTATTGTACTAAAACGTAATAAGCCAACAAGTTATTATTTAAGGGTGTTTGGGATTGTTTATACGTGTAAAATAACAAAAAAAAATCATAAATTGTTTCAAATAAGTTGATAAGTCAGAATGATTTAACTTATCAAAAACTCCTTATTAGCGGTGTTGAAAAGTTATAACACTTTGAGGAAAAGTTATAAGTCAATAAGGAATTTAAATAAACAATCCCAAACACCCCCTAAGTTATCCTCGATTTAATTTCATGATCCTTCATATTTGGGCACGAATTGTATTTCTTCTTCAAGAAACAAAGGAGTTAGGTTTGATCTAAACTAAAACTCTTTGAACCACCTGGACCTAGAATTATGATGATCCAAATTCACAAACTGATTGAAACTATTGCCAATTAAAAGAAAAAGGACGTTGCACTTACGATTTCCGCCATTACAACTACGTGACGCCTTCTTCTCACCACCAATACGATCTACTCTTGTAGATCTTCTCTGCACATTTTGCAGATTATCGAAACATTTTATGGCATGATTTGATTGATTCTTTGGAAAGCGGTTCTGAAACGTCTTCTTTGGACTTGTTGGCTCTCTTCCTTGAAGAAACTATCGGTGATCCATCTTGCCGGAATTTGAAGAAATCTCCAGAGAAGAAACGTTAGGAAGCTGATCCATCTTGCCGGAATTCCTGTGAGGCATTTCGACAAACACCTGATCTACGAATTGGAACAGGGTGAAAGAGGGAAAGTCTGATTCAAAAGTTGGAATCGGGCCCAAAAAGATCGACGGCCCAAATTTTTATTTTTTTATTTTTTTGTTTTTTTGGTTGTGTTGCCTAGTTTTAACTTAACGCTCCTCTAATAAATAAAAAGGATAGGATGGGACAAAAAACATTAAGCACGTTTGGTGCGACATATGACTGAGACAAGGTGGGACAGGATTTTGGCGAAACAACATGAGGCAAGACTGTGACATAAACTAAAAAATTATCGATCTATTATCATTTGACATATTACCTTAATATGGTATTTGTTTTAATGGTCACCACCATCCATAGTTGCCGCCACCACCACTGGCGTCCACCGATGGCCACTGCCAACCCCGTGGGCCACCTCCACCTCTTCCTTCACTACAACAACCTTCCCCACTACCTCCACAACCACCGCCCAATGCCACCAGCACTACCATCTTTGACAGCAAATTCATGAACGAAATCTTTTAATTCTTTCGTTTGTTATGAAAATGAGTATTTTTAATGTTTGTTCATGTTTATTCGTTAATATGCTAAATCAACAACTTGCACCCATCTCTCGCTTTGACTACGGACGTGTGATAGAATGATTGTAAATAATTTTCTAGATTATTCCTTATTAAATAAGTGTATATTTAGTTTCCTTATTTATAGCATATAATTCTCTGTATTGTTGTATTTATACCTAGCCAATGAAATCAATCAAGGATGATCTCCCTTTCAGTTTTTTAGTTTAGTATTTGTTTTTTTGTTCATATTACAACTTGTACAGGATGCTAATTTTAAAGTTCAGTTTGCTTTTGTACAACAATAACAACTTGCAAAATACAATATTCTTATTTTGCAAGTTTTGTTTTTTGTTTAATTTGTATTTTGTTTTGTTTGTTACTCTTACAACTTGTACATAAATTCTAGTTTGAGTTTGTTCAGTATTAACAACTTGCAAGATATGAGGTTCACGTCTTGCGAATTGTTTATCTGTGTAGACTTTGTTTTTTCTTTTCTTTTTCGTTTATTAACTTGTACACAAACCTGTATTTAAAGTGTGGTTTCGTTATGCAATATACATAACTCTCTAAACAAGAGTTCCTTTTTCTTTTTGTTATTTTTCCGTTTTAAGCCCTTGTACAAAAAATAATAATAAGAGTTCTTTTTCTTTTGTTCTTTTTTCGTTTCAGCATCCTAGGTACTTAAGGCGAGTCTTAGGTGTTGTTTGGTTCATGGAACTGGAAGGAATTAGAATGACCAATTCCATTGATCAAATTCCAAGTCCGTGTTTGGTTCATGGGATGAAAGCAATGGAATCCTTCCAATTCCATTGAATTCCACAATTTAAGGAATTCATCGTTCCTTAAATTAAGGGGGCGTTTGGTTCGTTTTAAGGAATAAAAATAGGATTGATAATGAAAATAAAGTGGAATGAGAATCCTTTATTTTCATTCCATTATATTATATTATGTTTGATTCCTTTGTTACCAATGTTAACCATTATCTAAGGGATCATCTTCCCCATCAAATCATGAGCACCTCCAAAGAAAACAACAAACATATCCTTCTTCGTCTTCTCTTCTATATTTCATCTCTACTTTTTTTCATTTTATCTCTAAACACAAAATCAAAATCAACTTCATCTTCTATTTCATCTCCCAACGCAAAATCAAAAACCATTTGCGTTTTCTATTTCATCTCCCAACACAAAATCAAAACCATCTTCGTTTTCTATTTCAAAATCATATCCATCTTTCAGATCTGTCGAGAGAAAGAGAGACGAAATCATATCTGTTTGGGTTTACTCATACGAAATCAGATCTATCAGCTAGGGTTCGAAAATGAAGAACAATTTTGTGTGGGTTTGCTAAGGTGAAAATGAAGAACGATCTTGTGTGGGTTTTACTAAGATAAAAATGAAGAAATTTCTTTTAGATATGTCAGGGTGCTACCTTGAAAATGAAAAAAAGTGAGAGGGAAAGTTTCTATTCCCCCCAAATTAGGAGGAATGAATTTTGTCCCCCAAATTAGGGAGGAATGAATTTTGTTAAAATCTATTATAATGATTGATTTACTTTTTGAAACCAAACACCATTTTTCATTTCATTTTCATTCCTTGTGAACCAAACATTGTCAATGAATATCATTTCCATTAATTACCTATTAATACCCCTTACCAAACACCCCATAAGTGAATGAATTGAATTTCTACTAACCAAACGTGTGATCAAATTCTATCCAATTTCATCACAATTCCTTCAAAGTCAAATTCCTTTGATAGATTCCAATTCCATCAAATTCCATTCTGCGAACCAAACGGCGCTTAGTATTTTTACCAAGATTGCATCAAAGTAGATTTTATCATAACACAAGTAGAACATGTTTCGGGCCATTGTTTTGGTCCTTGGTTGGATCTGTCGTCTTCTCATGATGATCCGCTTCTAATTCACCTGACCAACAATAAATATATTAGTTAAAAAAGGTAGATTAATGAATGATACATAATCGATGAAAAAAAGCTATTTATTAAATATAGTGAAGGTTGTTTGTACCTAATTTTATTAATCTATTGTTCGATAAAATATATGTATGATATCAAATAGCCACATTAGCAAGTAAAAACGCATATGTAATGCGCACGGATACAAGCTTTATATGCTTTTAGATGGTAGACTTAAGAGCATCTCCAATGGAGGTTCTTACAAGAACCTATTTTTTACACTTTTTGGTGCCACCTCATGTCAACATCAATAATTATTATATATTAATAAATAAATATCAAATATTTAATTTAACTACCAATAAAAATGAGGAAATTGTCATTTCACACAAATTTCATGGTAAGAACCAAGGTTTTTATTTAAGAACGTAGAGGGCTTTAGGTTCTTATAAGAACTCTCCACAATGCTAGTTCTTATAAGTCATTGCACTTTTTGCTTATAAGAACCTTGCATTAGAGATGCTCTAAGTAATTCCAAAAAATCGCATATCAGGATCTTAATTTTTTAATGATAATGCTTTTTCATAAACATAACTTAATAAATTATTATATTGTTATTTTATTTTATCCTAAGATAAGTGTCTATTTTTTAAAATAAAATGTGTACTTTTTTATTTTATTCTTAATTATAAGATGAAGAAAATTTATCTATCTATAATTAAGGGTAAAATTGTTATTTTTTTAACGGCAAAAAGCAACGACTTTATATCAACCCAAACAACAACGAAAGAGAGTTCAAAGCCAACGAAACAAACCAAAACAAAAAACAGTAACCACGGGCCCACGACAAACAAAACCAAAACATGACACAAACGAAGCTGCACGGGCTAACCAAAAAGAATTAGTGGGAGGATCCATTTAACATGTAAGAGGGATTTATTAAGATCATTTTCAACCGAAAGTACTAGATATAACATTAACATTAAAATTTTAGCATTCTAATTTACATTATTCCTCAGAATGACATTAATCGTCTACAACCTATCAATGCTAAATTATAACACTTTTTCTATACTTGACATATATTTAATAATTTATCAGTTGATTATAATCAAATTTTATGTAATATTAGTTAGTTTAGGTAAATTAGTCAAATTTATGTTTATATATTTTATTTAACTATTATAATTTTTGTTATGTATATTGATCAGTTTTAGCAAATCAGTTAAATTTATCTTTTTACATCCTATGATACCAAGTTACCAACACATTTAATTTAGTATTTAGATTAATTTATACTTTGTAATTAGATAAATTTAGACTTTTATATCTTCTCATACTAAAAACATGTACTAAAATTAAATTTTATTCAGTTAAATGATGTTCATTAAAATGTGTTAGTATGCTTCAACATGAGCTATTTTTGACCTACGAAGAAGCACTTTAACACTTTAATATACCGGTTAAAGATGGCTTTTTACTATATCATAACACTTTATTTCTTTAGCACATCGATTCGAGACAGCTTCAGACTTGTCCATAAAAACCAATCTTCAAATTACTGGACATATCTCTACTAGTGATGGCCAAATAGGCCTGACCCGACCCGACCGATTAACCGAAGCCCGGCCCGCTCAAAACCCAGCCCGGTAGTAAACCGGTTTAGGCCCGAAAAATCAAACCGGTCTAGGATTTTGGAGGTTTTGCCGGCCCGGCCCGGGACCGGTTCAAGGCTCGGTTTTTGGCCCGGCCCGAACGATTGGATGGTTTAAAAAAAAATAGTCGTTTGTTACCGTGTATAGCCGTTGGGAGATGATTTTTGACCTTTTTTTGGTGTTTTTTAGCTCTCCAAACCCATATAAATACTTGTGTTGGTTATGGATAGTGACACCAACTTACAAAACGCAAAAAACGCATACAATTCTCATTTCTCGGCTCTCGTGATATTCGTTTCTCGCAAGTTCTAGTATAATATATCTACTTTTCTATTCTCTACTCTCAAAATGGCCGAACAAAATTACCAAATTATTACCGAGCATGGACGAATACATATTTTTAAACTGTATTTTAGTGATTCATTATAAATAAAACATATTTTTAAAGTGTATTTTAGTGATCCAATCCAATTTTTATTTTTTAAAGTTTAGTAATAAATTATTATATAAATAAATTATTTAAAAAAACAAAAAAATCATCGGCCTGATCACGGCCCGGTCCAGCCCGGTTTTTATATATCCGGTTTATTCCCACCTTAAACGGGCCGAACATTTTCGGGTGAAGCCCGGCCCGAAGCCCGATTGACCCGGTTTTTAAAATCACTGTTTGGGCCCAAAGCCCGTTTTGGCCCGGCCCGAGCCCGATTTTTGGCCATCACTAATATCTACTAGTATATTATTAAAATTATAATAAGGTTAATTAGAGCATCTACAATGCATAACCTATCTAACAACTTATTTTTGACACAACTTTCCACTAACTTATTTTAACAAAAACTCATTCTTAAAAACTTCTCCAATGCAATAACCTTTTGAAAAGCTTTTTATCATTTAAAATTTAACATTCATCCTCTTTTATTTAAATTGTCTTATACAACACCTCCTAAAAAACCATTATAAATATATTGTATTTAATTTTCACACAACATTTTATATTTTTATTATACGTTAGTTGTTCGTTTGTCATGCCCATGACCATTCTTTACCTGCTAAATGTTGATTTTGAACATTGTGCTAAAATTTTGGAACCAATTTTACATTGTTTAGGGGTTTTCCATAAACGAATGAGGATAAAGATGTATAAAAAAGATAATGACAAAGATACAAAAAATCTATTAATTAAGAGCATCTCCAAATCCAATGCATAAGTTATAAAATCCCCTAATTCAATTTGTCGATTTAAAATTCATGTCATATTTTCGAAAACAAAAATTACTTAATTTAAAATTCAAATATTTAAAAATATTACAATAAAAAAATTACTTAACTTTAAAATATTACAATAAAAAACTACTTAACTTTATAATTCAAATAATATTAATTACGTAGTTAAAAGAATGTAAGAAGATTAATATAAATTATGCACTTCAATAAATGAAAGACGATACAAATACTTTATAATATTTATGTTTTTTTAATATTCAATATTAATATTATTTTAATCATCTCGATGAATTTTTATAACAATGTATTTCATAAAAAATCAATTTTATTTTAAATATTTAATAAACTATAGGAGTTTAATTAATTAATGAAATTTCATTAAGTGTAAAATAAATGTCTAAATGAACAAGGGGGTAAAATGAAATTTTAGTTGTTGAGAAAAGCTATTGTCTAATAGGTTTGTAAACTCCAACCCTTTATTTAGAAAACCTTTAAAAAGTATTAATGTCCAATAGGAATGCATGGTTATTTGATGTCTAATAAGTCTTTGTAAAGACTAAAATATAGTAAGAGCAAGGATCATTTGTTAACCAAGTATTTCTTGTTAACTATGTGAACCTTGCTCAACCAATAGGAATGCATGGTTATTTGATGTTTAATTTATTTATTTAATCCAAAAGGGCATAAACGTCATAACAGTAGTAATCTTTTGTCATTAATTTCATGTAAGTTACAAAAAATGAAGATTCTAAAATTACTTTGTAGGTTACGATTTTTGAAGATCATCCTTTTTCATATTACTTTTTTGAATCATTTCAATATTATTATAATAGTTTTGGTTCATGATTGGATAAAACCGTATATCGTATAGTCATTCTTCTCGAAAAGGTGAACAGAGGTGAACTTATATGTTTGGTGTTAAAAGATATGAACATATATGCATATCATGAACAAATATGTTAACATATTTGCACATGAACGTTGCTGTTAAAACATATTTTAATTTCACATAAAGGTGAACAATCATCAACTACTAAAAGGTGAACAGGGGTGAACTTATATGCATAACATGAACATTATGTTAATTGAATGCAATTAATGATGAATTAGGGTATCATTCGTTTCTATTGAATGCAATTAATTTCACCATCAGAGTATTATCCGTTTCTATTGAATGCAATTAATGATGAATTAGGCGTTTCATTTGGGTTCTTTTTTTTACCCATAATACCCTTATCAGTCATGTTCACCTTAATTAACAATAAATGAGACATTTTTTTTAATAAAAATTGACTATTAATCTCAACCATCCAATATCAAGATGGATGGCTTGGATGAGTTCACAAAGTTAACAAGAATATCAAGGTTAACAAAAGAACTCAACCTAAATAGTAAAAAGCCATAATAGCTTATGTATTGGAGATGCTCTTAGTTTTTTGAAAAGTTTTGAAAGCCAAAATTTTAGCTCCACATTTCCTCCACTTTTGTGATTTAACTTTACATTTAACACCCTTATAATTAGTTATTTAATTTACTTTATATTACTTGTTTTTTCATTTTTTATTTTACACCCTTATCATGTTAACACAAATAATCGTATATGAACAAAAATGCAATGAAAATATAAGTTTTCTTTTTTACAAGTTATATCATTATAATAATTTCGTCAATACCTTTAAAACGAGCCCAATATTAAATATTTTTTAATTTAACCGTACTATTAAATATTATGAATATCTACAAATTAATTTGTTTTTTCTATCCATACAATTTATTTTTTTCATCTTTAGCATACTAAAAACACATAATCATATCATAGACCAACTAAAATATTTAAAAAACGCGTTTCATTTTTTTTATAAGTTACACCACTATTATTTGTTCGTCAATATTTTCAAAGTAAGTTCATTTTTGAATATTTATTGATTTAGTGCTATTATAAAATAGAATAAATACGTATCAATTTTACAATATATATATATATATATATATAGAAGATAGCATACCGATAAATATTTGTAATGACTATTGTAGAAAAAACGAGGTATACAAATCTATATTAGGTATTTTTTTTAATTTGATTAATTCAAAATTTATAATTAGGTAAATTATAAAGGTATACAACTAACATCAATATGGACAAAAATAAAACAAAAATGAAATATGATTGAAAATGCATACCAAAGTACTTCAGAGTCGATGCATGATTCACATATATGTGCACCAAACGACTCAAACACCATGTCTTCATAGACTAAAGTATCGATAAGGATGAAATACAAACTTAACATGAAACATTGTTGTCATTTTGATTTCGAGATGTTTCGCGAGGGGATACATACCTTTGTCAATTGTTTATTCGATTTCACGATTTTTCACGCCGCATCGTGCACGAGTACGTAACTAGTATTATTATATACATCATACATTAAAAAGTTGTAAAGATTATAAAAAGTACAAGTTGTACGAAAATTGGAACTTAACCATGATCAAATAGACAAAGACATCACTTGTTTTTCTCAAGTCTTAGTAGGATTTCCACTACACAATCTCTTTGGAAAAAAATGAAAAAGGTTCCACTCAATTGGCTCCTTTTTCTGTGTGATTATAATGACACTTTGATCTACAACCCCTTTTGTCCCAAGATTTGCAAACACATACCTAATAATATTTCAATTTTAATCATTTTCTTTTAATTTTATATGATAAAATAATAGTGTGTAGGTTAAGGTTGATGTTGATAAAATCAAAATAAAGAAATATATAAACACATATTGTATACAATTTGTATGGTTGTGTTTTAATTTGTGATACATATCATAATATAAAGAATGTTGCATATAAAATAATGAGTGTGTGGTATATGTGAGAATATGTGAAACCTTCATATTTTTTCTTTAAAAGAGTCCTTTAAGGGTAGAAAGGAGATTCCAATATAATATGTAGTATAAATGATCCAAGTCTAGCCGATCTCTAACATACCCCTTTCAACTGAGGCTAGACGGGCACACATTGTCTTAGAGTATTGTTAAGTGGCTAGACAAGTACAAATTGCACTAGCTTGTTGAGTCCCTAGAGTGGTAGACATTGACTCTGATACCATGTGAGAATATGTGAAACCCCAACATTTACTCTCCAAAAGAGCCCTTATGGAGAGAATGGAGATTCCAACATATATAGAGGATAAATTGTCCAAGTTTAGCTAATATAAGACTCTATGATATTTGGGTATTGTCTAATGAATCGTAAGGGATGGGTAAACGGTTCAAAATGAATATATCAAAACATGATTTACATATTTAATTCATTTTGCAATGAAAAATATCACCTTTCTTCATAAAAATATAAAAAAGCAGTTTGACAGAAACATAAATTGTCTTGAAGGCTTAAACGAGAGGCGAGTTGCCATAATGCTATTATATGGATCATATCAACCGATCTCTAAGCCCTGAAACCTTGAGGGGCCGTTTGGTTTTATGGAATGATTTTGAGGGATTTAGATTTTGTGGAAGTAATTGTAATCGAAGGGATTTGGATTTGAAAGGCTTTATAATATTTGGTATGTTTGGTTTTAGGATTCTAAACAAAATTGAATTCTATATCCTATAAATAATTTATAAGACAAATTATAAAAAATAAATAAATTACTTTTTTATTAATTGATTATTATAAAACAAATGTTTAATTTCAACATATTTTAAAATATTATTACACACAAATCATACTAAAATCCCGCAAAATAGCAACAACTCCCATTAGATTTCTAAATCCTAGGTTTGTGGGATTTCAAATCCAAACAATCTTTCAAACCAAACATAAGATTAGGTTGGAACTGAATTCCAAATCCTTCCAAATTATTCATAGTAGGGGTGAGCATAACCCGACCGACCCGAAAAACCCGACCGACCCGACCACCCGAACTACCCGAAAACTCGTTACCCGATCACCCGAACCCGAAAAAATAGTACGGGTATAACGGATCGGGTTGGGTATCCATTACCCCCATCCGACCCGTCCGAAATATCCGAATTTTTTTTAAAATTAAAAAAAATCATTTTTATTTTATATTTATATAATTCTAATTCTAATTTGTAATTTGTATTTGTAGTTTAATGTTTTAGTTTGTAGTTTAAATTTTAAAGTTGTTGTTTGTAGTTGTAGACTTTTAGTTTAAACTTTAAAGTTATTTATTGACAATTTGTAATTTGTAGTTTGAGAAATTAGGTCCAAAAAAAAACCCATTGAGGCCCACTACCCGAACTACCCGAACCCGAACAACCCGAACTCTAATCGGTCGGATGTCGGGTCTTCTCCCACCACCCAAATATCCGATCGGGTTTGAGTTTTGGATATCCGACCCAACCCGACCCGACCGATGCATACCCCTAATTCATAGTGATTAATCGAAAACACCAAGAGAACATATTCTTAAATCCACTAAAACTTCGTTTAAACGAATAATAATAACATGTATGGACGATGATATTTTATAATATCCGATAGTAATCATGGTCAGACTTTCTAAAAAGCACTTTTCTTTTAGAATAATATGATTTGGATTTGATAAAATGTTTTTATTCCACTTGTTATTCTATGTGCTCAACATTACCACCAATTTTATAAATGACATAATGAAAATCCATTAAATTGAAATTTTTTTATTTTTCAGGTTGATGGTATCTGTAATTGTCACATCTAGGTTTTGACGGCAAAATATGCCAAGTGTAGATAATTATGTAGCCTAGGGGGTGCAACATCTCAACAAATTTAGATTCAGTTATACAATGACAAATAAATATACATCCATCAAAACCACAAGGGTTGTGACGTAGTGGTTGAGACCCTGTGGGATGTGGTGGAATATCCCATCTGCCTAGGACAGGGACGGGCCCATAAATTTTTTCATACGGTGACACCATATGATATAGACAAAAAGGTAATTACAAAAAACACGGCTTTATCGACGTGTCTTCATCTTTTTCCGACGTTCAATATTGTCTCGTGTGTTTTTAGCATAATTCTACCATTTCGAGGGATTTTTAAAGTTTTTTGCTTGATTTCAAGGAATTTTTAAGTTTTTTTTATTGATTTCGAGGATTTTTTTTTGTTTTTTTGGTTGATTTCAAGAGTTTCTTCGGTTTTTTGGTTGATTTCAAGAGTTTTTTTTTGTTTTTTGGTTAATTACGAGGTACGGTTGCACCTTCTTGAAGGTTCCAAAATAATACGGTAGCACCTTCCAGAACAATACGGTTGCACCCTTCACGAACCTAAATTTTTTTACCCTTCGTCGGAGAAATAATACGGTGGCACGTGCCACTGTGACCACCACATTAGATCCGTCCATGGCCCAGGGTTCAAATCCAAGCGTACACAACAATTGTGACCACTAAGTTTATCAGAATCACAAGGGCTGTGGCGTGGTGGTAAAGGCTTGGGGAGTTCATAGCGCTCAACCCGGGTTCGATCCCCACTAGCAGTACTTGTGGCCACTGAGGATAATCTCAGGACTGCACGCTTTAGCAGCTGGGCCAAAGGTCCTAATTGCCAGGGATTAGTCTGGGCCATAGACCCAGGATACCCTTTCCAAAAAAAAGTTTATCAAGGCTAATTTTTTATAGTAAGAAATTTGTCAGGATTAGTCTTGCCATAGCCTGAGACACCCTTCCAAAAAAAATTATATATCCATCAATAACAACAATATCATCATCAATGGAATAAGATTGCAATGGATGTTAGGCAAAGGTAACTTTCTGTAATATATACAAAATGACAGGTCAATCACAATGTCAATTTATCTTTGTAAACCTCGTGTAAGATAGAGATGTATTGTTGGATGAGATCAACAGACCTAACAAATATGTTAGATTATTATTTCATAATCATGTTTTATATATATATATAGAGAGGGGGGAAGAATCATGCGAAAAGTTAAAACATTTTGCGAGAAAGCGAGATGTGTGATATCATATATGATTACACGGTTTGTGGGTTGTAAGATCCCACATTGGTTGGGGAGAGGAACGAAAGTTGTCTTATAGGGGACTGGATACCTTTTCTATCAGACGCATTTTAAAACCGTGAGTCTGAGTGTGTGGACAAAACGGACAATATTTGGTATGGTTGGCCCGGGATGTTACAGATGGTATCAGAGCCAGGAACCGAACTAGTGTGCCAGCGAGGACGCTGGGCTCCCAAGGGAGGTGGATTGTAAGATCCCACATTGGTTGGGGAGGGGAACAAAAGTTGCCTTATAAGGGGACTGAATACCTCCTCTACTAGACGAGTTTTAAAACCGTGAGTCTAGGTGTGTGGACAAAGCGGACAATATCTGGTACGATTGGCCCGGGATGTTACATGGGTGTGTTTAATCATATATGATTAAACGTCTATGTATTGTCAATGTAACATTGTTTAATCATATATGATTAAGCTTGTGTATCATATATGATAGCACACTTCCCGCCTTCTCGCAAAATGTTTAGCTTCTCGTTTGAACCTATGTTGGTTCAAACGAGAACACTAACTATTTAATAAAACAAGAAAACAATAAATCATGTACAAAATCATATGTGATTTTACATTAACAAAAAGAACGGACGCGGGTGACTTTGGCTACGATCTAAGATCGCGGGCAAAAGTCGTGTGAATCATATATAATTTTGCACGTGAATTAAATATGATTTGTATGTACTCGGCTGTTCTCGTGTTTTTTTAAGTAGATGTTACTCTCGTATGAACCCACCTCTTTCTTTCTCTCTATATATATTTATTAATTTAACTTGTTAAATGTACAACATAAAAGGTAAATTTTATTTTTATGAAAATGTAGCATTATAATGGCTTTATTGAAACATTTTAAATAAGCCAATTATTAAACATGACAGTTAATTTACTTTTATTATTTATTTATAATTAATTAATTTTATCAAATAAATAAAATGTAAATGTAAAATAAAATATACATAACTATAAAATAAAATCTATTTGATTTGTTTGCTTTTCAAGTTGGGTTGGTTCAAGTCGTTTCTGCTGTTTTTTGGTTTTGGTTTTGCTTTTGCCTTCCTTTGCTTTGTCTTTTCTGCACCTCACAGATCTTGCATGTAATAATCGAGATCTTAATTTTAAAGAATTTGAGTGTTTAGTGGAATTTTGTTGGAAACCTTAAGTTCAAGGACCAAATTGTAATTATTAGAAATGGTATGTAAAACCCTAAAACCTATATCTCCTGATCATTTTGTAACTATGGAGGATGAGAGAGAGCAGTATGTGAGTTTTGAGTGTGCGATTTTGGAGGAGAATCAAGAAGGATTTCTAGATCGAAAGGAGATTTCTGCATCAATCTTCATCAAGGTACCCTCTAACACTATCTCTCATCTTTGTTTGTTGGTGAGTTTTGTTTGTTGGGTTTTGGTAGTAAACAATTTGTTAATCGGTCGATTCCAATAAGGTTGGGTATCATTTTTGGAGATTTTATTGTTATTTAAAGATTAAGGTGGGTTTAGACAATTAACTTACCGAGTTAGAAGTTTGGAACAGTTTCTTGTCGGGAAAACCCTCGATTTGAGGCACTTGCAGGTTTTAGCGATACTCCGGAATCGCCTATTCCCGTTTGAGGCCTAAACCCGGTAAAGGAATACCCGGTTGGGAGGCCGAACCTGGTATGGGAGGCCCTGGGTAGGAGGCCAAAACCCGGTAAGTGAGTCCCGGGTGGATGGCCGAAACCCGGTAAGGGAGGCCCGGGTGGGGGGTCAAAACCCGGTAAAGGGAGAACCGGTTGGGAGGAGTTCCCATTAAGGGGAAAACCCGGGTGGGGGAAGATCCCGGTAAAAGGAAACCCGGGTAAAGGAGTCCGGATGGAGAATCCGGGTAATTGAAATCCGGACAGGAACCATCCAGGAACTCAGTTCCAGCCCTATCGGTTTTATTTCTTGTGCGTATGCCGGTTTTGGCGGGTCAAGTCCGAAGTGTCGTCTAGAGTGTTCGTTTAGGGCCAACCCTGAGGGAAGATCGAATGACTTATTACTCTCGCATTCCATTCTAATCGTAGGTATTCAGGCTAAGAACCAGAAACATAGGTGAGAGGAGTTAAGCAAGGACGACAGGTGAGTCTTTCTAACTAAAATTGCTTTTGATGCACGAATTCTTATCACATGAGATGTTTGTTAAACTACATGTTCCATTTTGTTATGAATGATGTTTGTTATGTATGCGTACAATAGAAAGTGGGCATGTTATAGCTTAAGTCGGGGGGAGGGTGTCTAGTTAATGCTCATATGGGGGGGTGTTCCGTTTATGCCAACTGGGAGCGGCGGTTGTTCCGGCTAAAGGCAGTGTGAGTCAGACACATTGTCACTGTGGTGCATGACCTCAGTGTTCTATTAACATGTGTCGTTCATGCATTAATTTTGTTTAAAGTTGAGAACCGTTTATAAATGCTTGTAAACCTTTTTATATGTTGTGGTGACACAAATGTTCGTTACTAGAGCGAACTCACTAGACCTCACGGTCTAACCTTCGCTTTTCAAAACTATTAAACCCTTTTCAAGAAGACACATGGTAGAAGCTTCCGGTAAGGGCAATGAGAAGATGTGAGCAAGGAGCCTTGGATTAGGAGGATTTTGTCACCTTTAGTATACCAGACTTAGTTTACTTTTTTTTAATCTCAGTTGTGTAATAGGTTGTTTCCACAAACCTGATTGTAACCTCAATTGTTTGAGATTTATTTTAGGTCGTTTTGGCGTGTTATCTATTTTATGTTTCAACGACTTGAATTTGCTGAGTTGGGATGCTATAGATGGTATCAAAGTTGTAGTTTAAGAGATTTAGGTGACCGGATGGACCTAAACTTAAAGAGTGGAAGTAGGGACACAACTGAGATGTAGGAAGGCCCTAAGGAGACCTCAACAGGGACATGATTAATAGGGTAGTGAGAACTGTCATGTAAGGTAAATTTGGAATTACATCTGACCAGTGTAATTGTGAATTTACAGGTACATGCATGTGCTTATTTTGTCTTATTATGTTGGAAATGTTGGTTAAGTTTTGTGCTTGTGTGTCATGACAGTAAGCAAGATGTCTGAGCGATCATTGAGAAGTAGATCAGTGCATGTTGTCAAGACTATACCAGTGAACGAGGTCCTCGTGGATGGACCAACGCTCCCTCCGAGGCAGGAGGCCACTCGTGGGAGGGGTAGGGGTCGTAGAAGGGGATGAGGGATGAGGGAGAGCACCCCGAAGGGTTGCCACTCAAGTGGATGGACCCGAAGGGGAAAACTAGGGACGCAAGTCGACGCGAGTTAGCTGTCGGGCGAGGAGTGTGGAGGTCCCTATTGAACGGGAATTGTCTCAGCAAGAGAGTTCGGCTACTGTGAGGGGAAGGAGTCAATCTAGATACCGCAGGCGAGGCCTTACTCAAGCCTTTATGACTCAAGAGACATTTGCTTGTGAGATGGATAAGCTAGAGGAAACCTTGAAAGCCATGCTGGCACACCAAGAAAAGTCGGCATCGGGGAGTAAAGAGAAGAGCGAGAGCAGGGAGGGCACTGAAATGTCTAGCCCAACTATGACCGAGGTGGGCGGTCATTCTCGATCGACTCCGATAGTAGCAAGTGAAGAAGTAATGGCTAAGGATTGCAACTATAAAGCATTTTCCTCTTGTAAGCTGCCTATTTTCAAAGGAGAATGTGATTCAATCGTGGAAATGAAGTGGGTAAGGGAGATGGAGCTAGTCTTTGACACTTGCAAGTGTGCAAAATATGATAAGTTGATGTTTGCCTTATCCATGTTGAAATCAGATGCTATATACTGGTGGGATGCCGAAACGGGTGGGAAAGGATTGAAGGCGGCGAGAAGTATGGCTTGGGAAACATTCGTTGCTAGTTTTAAGGCACAGTTTTGTCTGTTAGCAGCAGTTAAGAAGTTGGAGGAAGAGTTCTTGGGTTTAGAGCAAGGGGAAATGACAATTCATGAGTACACTCCAAGTTTTTGGAGAAGGCTCGATTCGCCGAGTTATATGTGTCGACCGAAGAGTGTCGAATAGAAAGGTACATCTACGGGTTGAAGGGTAATATCCGAGAGTTGGTTTCAACACGGAATCCTACTACTTTCCAAGCGACCATTAATGCGGCCAAATTGATCGAGAAGGAGAAAGTCTGCTAAATGTCCGAGAGGAGTGGTGACAAAAGAAGGTGGGAAGGACCTGGTCGTGATGCAAAGAGGCCCAAGGTTACCAGACCCGAGCCGCAGGTGGTACCAAAATTTGTAGAGAAACCTTGCGGGAGGTGTAACCGAGTGCACCGTGATGAATGCTTGATGAATACGGATTATGCTGCAAGTGCGAAAAGACAGGACATATGGCTCGAGATTGCTCCAACCCGAGGTCCTGTTACCAATGTGGTTCTCCAGATCACATGAAAGTGGATTGGCAACTGAGAAAGGGGTATACGGGTGGTTTTGGTGGTGGTCATGGAGGAAGGTGTGGAGAAAAGAAAGTGGAGTCGGTCCGAGCGAAGGCGAGGGCGTTCCACATGACGGAGGAGGAGGCGGTGGAGACACCAGATGTAGTGACAGGTACATTTTTAATTGACTCGACTATTTCTAGAGTGTTGTTTGATTCCGGTGCAAACCACTCTTTTGTGTCGGCAAAATTTTGTGCGAAATTTGCATGTGAAACCCAATAAGTTGAATTATGGGTTTGAGGTAGAGGTAGCAGATGATAGTCGAGTCTCGGTGGGGAAGTCTATGAGGGGTGCAATATTGATATAGATGGTCATTTATTCCCTATACGTTTATACCCAATGGGCATGGGAGAGTTTAATGTGATTTTAGGCATGGACTGGCTGGGAAATAATGATGCTAACATAGTGCGCAATAAGAAGTTGATCCACGTCACCTTACCCGATAAAAAGGAAGCAGTGATCTATGGTGATCGTCAGGATAGGAAGTTGTGTTTAATATCCAAGTTGAAAGCTATGCGGTGTTTAGGGAAGGGATGTCTTGGATTTTTAGCATATGTGTTAGATGCTAAGAAAGAGAAGAAAGGAGTGGAGGATGTGCCAATAGTAAACGAGTATCCGGAGGTGTTTCTAGAGGACCTGATAAATTTGCCCCCAAATTGCCAGGTAGTGTTTAGGATTGAATTGGTGCCCGGGACGGTAACAATAACGCGTGCACCCTACTATTTAGCATCGATAGAGATGAAGGAAATGATGACGCAATTGCAGGAATTACTCGACAAGGGTTTTATACGCCCTAGTTCATCACCTTTGGGAGCGCCTGTACTCTTTGTCAAGAAGAAGGACGGGTCTATGAGCAAGTGCATAGACTACCGAGAACCCATCAAAGTGATGGTCAAGAACAAATATCCACTTTCGAGGATCGACAATCTCTTTGATCAGCTGCAAGGGGTGAACTTTTTCTCAAAGACAGATCTGAGGTCTGGGTACCATCAACTGACGTTGAGGGAAGAAGACATACCTAAGACGACTTTCCGCACAAGGTATGGACACTATGAGTTTTTAGTCATGCCTTTTGGTCTCACTAATGCCCCAACAGTATTCATGGATTTGATGAATCGGGTATGTAGTTCACTGTTGGTTAAGTGTGTAATCGTTTTCTGTAACACCCTGAATTTTTATCCCAATTGAAGAAAAGTATTAAACTGGGTGAATCGGTAAAGGAAGAACCACATATGGAGTATGGCTATAGTGCCATGTGCTTGTGACATTTGTCACAATAGCACCAATGGTACTGAGAGTATGGTCATCTCGGCTATAGTGCCATGTGGTTGTGACACATGTCACAATAGCACCAATGGTACTACGAATATGGTCGTCTCGGCTATAGTGCCATGTGTTGTGACATCTGTCACAATAATAGCACCAATGGTACTGAAAGTATGGTAGTCCCGGCCATAATGCCATGCATTTATGACATATGCCACAATAGCAATGGAGATTACCAAGTGGTTGGTCGTCCCAATGAATGTGCCATGTAATTATGACAATGGTGTAACACCCGTAATTTTTGGGTAAGTACTATTTCAAGTTAATGTAGAAATCGATCTTTTAAGAGAAATAGAGGAAATGGTATTTTGGGATTAAATACTAGATTTTATAGTCTTGGTAGATTAGGAATTCAAATACGAGTCCAACGGTTCTTTTCAGAGCAAAATCGGAGCTAGAATGAAGAAGTTATGGCTAAAACAGTATTCGGTACATGCTCGGCTATTAGGGGTGTACGCGGGTTGGGTTGGGCGGTTTGGGACATTTTTACAACCCAACCCAATTATGGCGGTTTGGAAAAACTCAACCCAACCCAACCAATTAAAAAGTATAACCCAACCCAACCCTTGCTGGTTATGGCGGGTTGGGCGGGTTAGGCGGTTTAGTAATTGTCATTAGGCTGAACTATTATTAAAAAGGGTCATCTAAAAGACTTGAACTTGAGACATAACCTTCCTATAAATAAAACTTGGGATTGATTGCCATTCTGAATTATATAACAAGCATTTATGTTGGCAACTAAATAATAGTTAAGGTTTTGGCCATTAACGGTGAACAGAAAACTAAATATTTGTCATGACAGCTTATATGAATCGTCAATTATTATATATTTTACGCAAAATGTTTTAAAATATTATTTTCTTTTGTAGTTTTTGTTCACAATTTTTATGGTTTCGGACCATAGTGGACTTTGAATTTAAGCATCCCTAAAACTAAAGATGGTAAGAAATTACTTTTCACGGTTTGAAAAACATTGATTTCTTCTCAAGTCCATATAACTTGTTGCACTTTGCTCTACTTTTACTTTGTTTTTGTTTTCGAGATTTTCTGCCACAAGTTATGATGTAAATTATGGTTTATAAGGTTACATTATGATTGTAAACTTAACCATTGGCCAAAAAACAAGCTGGAGAATCCTGGTATAAAGTAAGCATGTGGATTATAGAGTTTATATGTTTCTCTGTTACTCATGTTGGAAGAAGGTATTGTAATTATAGAAAGGTTTAGTTTATATGTCTCTCTGTTACTGATTTTATATTCTATCTATCTTTATCCTAAGTTCCTTGGGGTGTCCGATGTGGTGCTACCACACAGGGTCTCCGATCGTCCGGGGCCTCGAGATATTTATTTAAATTTTTTATTGTAATAAAATTACTACATAAATTATTTTGGCTATATATATTATATTATTTATTTATTTATATATATATAATTTTATGAAAAAAATATATTAGCGGCGGGTTGGCGGGTTGGGTTGGGTTGAGTTTTCCTAACCCAATTTCAACCCTTATAATTGGCGGTTTGGCGGTTCGACGGTTTCGCGGGTTGGGTTTAATTGGGTTGGAAGCGGGTTGGGTTGGTCAGGTTTCGCGGGTTGAGGAATTTCTGTACACCCCTATTGGCTATAGTGTCAGCGATTGTGACAATGTCACTATAGCATGTCACAATCACTGAAGGCCAAAAACTATCAGTACAATCTGAGTGACTGTACCTGCGATTGTCACATTGTCACTATAGCATGGCACAATCGCATGGAGGTACCAGTGTGCATAAAGTCGAGATTTTCAGCCCCATTCTTCATTTCTTCATATCTTGCTCATTTCTACTTCGTTTTTGGGTGATTCAAAATTCTATGGTTTCGTTTTTTAGAGCTTTTCAAGGTTATATTGTTATTTTTGGGAATATATAAGAGTATTTGGTGATGGATTGGAAGCAAAGTTCAAGAGCTCATCATCATCACCTTCATCTTCAAGAATTTTGAGGTTTTCTAGGTGTTTACCAAAACCTAAGTGTTGAGTTCATACTCCTAGTTTCTAAACTTTACTATGAGTTATAAATTCTCCATTGATGACTTCCTAGTGGTTGTATTTTCTCAAATTTTGGTTTGGATGATTTTGGGGAAGTTAGGTCAAATTAGGGTTTTTAGCCAAAATGGAGATTTTGATATAATGTGTTTGGGGAATGATTCTAAGCACTTGAATATGTGTATTTATGTTTGGAAACTTGTGGATCTAGGTTTTTGGAAGTTTTGGCTTGAGGATTCAAAATTATTCAAAGGATCTCAAGTTGGGGATAATCTAGATTTAGCCTAAATCTAGCAGGTGAGTTCAAGTAGATTTGTGAAAACGGTGTACATGTCAAAATGTCAATTTTTAAATGTTTATATGTTTTACATGAAATTATCAACTGTTGAGTTATTTAATGAGTTTTGATTATTTGAAGTGTTTAACTTTATAAACTTTATAAAACACCCATATTTGGGATTTTGGACATTTTGATAAATAAATATTGAGTATTGGTATTTTAATGATTCATTTTATGGAATGAGATCTTTTGAGTATAAATGCACTTTTATTGTGTGTTTTGGGGAAATGTTTGATTTTGTGTTATGGGACGTTTTGAAAGGATAATTGGTATAAACTCGTTTGAAAAATGATTTGTCTAAATCTAAATTTGTGTGAGAGTTTTTTAGTGCATTTTGGAGCATGTGTTCGCATAAATGTGGGTCAATTGTGTTTATTGCATTTTATGACTTTTAACCAATGGCCAGATGGATTTGTGGAGCTTTGGCTCGGTTGTGACTCAAAGGAGTCTTGGGGGGCATTTACCCAGTTTTATTGGCTCGATGAGGAGTTTTGGTCTTACGATGCATTTAATTGCGTTTTGATGCAAATGACATGTTTTGAGTGTGTTTTCATTCATTGGATCCATAGGCATAGAAGTCGGCTTTATCATGTAACTGTGGGATAAGATCCTCGAGTTGTGATTTGGAAATAGGCATTGGTGATACGATGTAATTTCTAAATGAACAAGCATGTCAAGGATGGTGAGATCCCAAGGTAAAGACCTGGATAGGGTTGAACTTGGTGATTCTTTGGGCTAAAGACTTGGATAGAGTTGAATCCACATTTGTACCGAACTAAAGACTTGGATATAGTTGATGTTCAAACGACTAAAGAACTGGATAGGGTTGATGCCTACCATGACTAAAGACCTGGATAGGGTTGATGTCAATGGTTGTCCATCCTTGAAACATGCTTATAACATAGATATGTGACATACTTTTGTGTTCCCGACACATTCAATGGAATCAGGTCTCCCCCGTCACCGAAAGGTGTTGTTTTGGGTATTGAGTTTTAGTATCCATGTTTTCGGTGATGTTTTATATATATGGATTTTATCCATGATTTATGGGTTGAGTATTATCCCCCACCTGTGTTATGTGTGTTTCGGGATATAAAGTTTTATCCGCATTTCATAAATTGGGAGTCGATTTCTATTCTCGTTTTGAGTGAGTTTTGGGATGCATCATTTTTATAAAAAAATATTTTGTATTGAGGTGTTCATCTTTGAAAATGCATGTTATTTGAAAACGAGTCGTTTCCAAATATAAAGTAAATCATTTTGAAAAATTATGATTTAAATTGTATTCTTTTCTTTTAACAATATATTTAATAATGTTGGAAACTCTTGAACTCACTAGGCGTTAGCCTAACCATTTTTATTTGTCGACATATGCATCAGGTCCCAGTTGGGGAAGGGTACTAGCGACCCTGTGAAGAGATGGGTACTAGTTATATACACGAGAGTGAGTAGCTTGGTGAAGTCTTCTGCACTTTGGATATAGCGACTGTTATCGGGTTTTTAGTAACACCCGACTCTAATTAGTCTTTATTTATTTTGTTGATGGTTCAACCTAGAATTGTATTTCAAGTATGGACTTGTCGTGAGAGATTTTATGCTACTTTGAGGTATTGTTGAAAATTTTAAATTAGTCGTTTTTTTCCAAATTTGAGGGTGTTACATTTTCATAGATGACATTCTAATTTACTCCCGATCTTAGAGTGAGCACGATAATCACCTTCGTTTAGTTTTGGAGTTAAAGCGCGCAAAATTGTATGCTAAGTTTTCGAAGTGTAAGTTTTGGTTGAGGGGAGTCTAGCTCTTAGGACATGTGGTGTCAAAGGAGGGCATCAAGGTAGACCCGGCTAAGATAGAATCCATTAAGAATTGGGAACTGTCGAGGTCGCCATCAGAGGTAAGGAGTTTCCCTGGTCTAGCGGGTTACTATCTGAAATTAATTCAGGACTTTTCGCGGATAGCTACGCTACTGGCCGCTTTGACTATGAAGAATGTTGAGTTTATGTGGGTCGAAGCTTAAGAAACTGCTTTTTGTAAATTGAAGGAAAGATTGAGTAGCGCACAAATCCTATCCCTACCCAATGGATCCGAAGGATTCGTAATCTATAGTGATGCTTCTAAGTTAGGTTTAGGATGTATGCAGGACAGGAAGGTGATTGCCTACGCGTCTCGTCAATTGAAAGATCATGAGAAGAATTATCCTACGTATGACTTGGAGCTAGCAGCATTATTCTTCGCCTTAAAGATTTGGAGAGATAACTTATATGGTGTTAAGTGTCAGATCTACACTGATCACAAGAGTCTTAAGCACCTGTTCGATCATAAGGAGTTGAATATGAGGCAGAGGAGATGGATGGAGTTGTTGAATGATTACGACATGTTTGAAAAACCTTGAACTCAGTAGAGCTGTAGATGTAAGTCCTCTTATGATAGAGGTCGAGATTAAGGACTAAAGGAGTCCTCGGGGTTTGGAGCGTCAGAGGACATGGCTTATGGTTAATTTTGAATCTTTGTACTTCAGCTCATGAACTAGTTCATGCAGAGGTATTTGAGGCGTTAGACTTATACTCTCTCACAGTTAATTAAGTGATGATCTTTATGCTTCGATAAATCTTCGGGTTAAAATCGTGTACGGTTGTTTGGGTATGGTTGGTGTTGAAATTGTGGGCCATTAGTACGATGGTATACTATGTGTCGGTGGTGTACTATCTTGATGGGTATTCGTGAATATTGATGAGGTTTTGGTTGGCTAGTGAAGTTGTTTGATTTGAGGTTTTATTTCGTTGAGTAGGCGTCAACTTTCGACATAGCAACTTGGAACGAAATATTTTGTAGTATACACACGTTTGCAGAATGGCCATTTCGAGGATAGGTGTCGACGCTCGGTTTTGAGGACAAGGACTGTTAGTGTGTTTCAGTGCACTTCCGTTGGCCCTGGTGTCTGCAGGTCAAGCGGTAACCTTAAGGAAATTAGATGTTGTTAATTAAGAATCAATCGTTGGTGTTTCGATAGTTATCGAGACTTTCGCTGATTTGGCAATCGACGCTTGAGTGCATGACGGGAGTTGGGTAGCCTTGGAGTTAGGGATAAGCGACTATCTGTAGAGTGCGTTGGTACGTTTCTTGGGGAGACATCAGGCTAAACTAGTCGTGTCTGTGTCAGCTTTGAAGATCGGATTTAAGGTTGTGTTGGTTCAGACCAAACTAGTCGTTAGAAAATTTCGTCGAAGGACGATAACTCTTTGGTGGTAATGTTTATTGAAGGCATTTGGTTAGAATATCGAGGTATACTTTAAGTACAAATCGTTCATTGAGGAGACCTTGATGCGTCGTAATTAGAGGTATCTAAGGGAAAAGTTTGCTTTGGGGTATTCTTGGTAGAAATGACTGAATAAGGTCGTAAGTTACTCTTGAGGTAATATGGGCAACATAAGGTTGGGAGGCAACCGAGATGTAATGATTAAGAAAATGATTAAGCAATGACTCAACGTTCATCCCGACATGGGTGAGTTATATCAAACTTTGAGGGTGAGTTTGCGATGGCTCGTTATGAGAAACGCAGCGACAACCTCAACCGGGAGGTAATCGGGTTCGTATATAAGGTAAAGTTTCGTGAAGGCGTTCCCTTTTGGATAAGAAATCAATTTCTCTTGCCAAGGGCGTTATTGGGTGTTTGGTCGATACCAGATTTCGAGGACGAAATCTCTTTTAAGGTTAGGAGGATTGTAACACTCGGATTTTGGGGGTAAGTATAATTTCAAGTTTAAATATGTAATTTAACCTTAAATTGGCCTTTTGGAAGTATTAGGAGTGTTGGTGAGGTTGGATATCGCTTTCGAAAAAAAAAACCAATCTTTGGTCGAAAATTTCACTGCTCGCGCCCACGCAACAAATTGCTTGCGGCCGCGACCATCGTTCGCGCCCACACAGCTATTTTCTCGCGCCCACGCAGCCATTTGCTCGCGCCCGCGACCATCTGGGTTGGAAGTTTCATTTAAATCCGACTTTTCCTCTCATTTCTTCATTTGTTTCTTCACCAACCCTTCTCCCCTCTCTTCCAAATCTGTCTAAACCCATTTATTTCACCAAATCAAAATCTTCAAGTGCTTTTAGAAGATTGGGAGGTAGATATTTAATCCTTGTGGGTGGAAGCTCAACATCTTCATCTTCTTCATCTTCCTCACCAAGCTTTCCACCATTGTTGACCTAGTTTTTGGGGTTTTTCCTAAAAATGAATTGTAAGTTAATCTTAACCTTCTAAATCTTTATTCTTGTTAAAACCTTTCATTTTAACCTACTAAAACATCTCTTTTGATGTATCTTCCATATTTTAAAGTTTTAACAAACTTTGGGTATTTTAGATGATTAGGGCATTTGACTAAGGTTTCTTATGAATCTGAGTTTGGGGTTACTTTTGGTACATCTCTAGGCTTTGGTTGTGACCCAGATAAAGTTTCAAGAGGTGGGTATTGATGGATCCAAAGTCTTCACCAAAGGAAGCTCAAGATTTGAGGTAAAACAAGGTGAGTTCAAGTTGATTTGTGAAAACGTTGTACATGCCAAAATGTCTATTTTAAAGCATTTATGTGTTTTACATGAAATTATCAACTGTTGAGTTATTTGATAACCTTTGATTATTTGAAGTGTTTAGTTTATTAAACTTTGTAAAACACCCATATTTGGGATTTTTGGGCATTTTGTTAAATGTATCATAACAAATGTGTTTCGACGATTTATTGCATAAATAGAGATTTGGTCAAAAACGCACTTTTAAGTGTTGGTCGGGTTTTAGGCATCATCCATGAAATGGGATGTTTTGAAAAGTACGAATGTGTGAGTCCCTTGGTTTTGGGTCGATCCCGACTTTGGGAACACTTTAGAAAATGATAATCCTTTTTGGGTTTTGGGCCGAAGGCCAATTGTGATTTGAGAAACAAAGTTTTGGGGAAGGATGTATTTTGGTTTATGTAACCACATTGGCTCTCGCATTTTTAGCCAAACGCCCATTATGCCTTTTGGGGCTTGGTTTACACTCAAATGAGTCTTTGGAACATTTGTTCAGTTTTGGTAGCTCGTTAAGGAGCCTTGGACGTACGGTGTACTTAGTTGCATCTTAATTGAGAGTTACATGTTTTGAATGCGTTTGTTCATTCGTTTGAGTCATGTAACGTTTTAGACTGTAATGCATTGGATCCATAGGCATATGAGTCAGTCAGTTGGTTTAGTTGGAGACCTTATCCCCGTTTTGGGACTGTATATTGTTTATGGATAGCGGGAGCTCGAGGTACAGATCGTGGGTGGTTGAACTCGATAACCGCGTAACCTTTGTTGAAGGGCTCGAGGTAGATATCGTGGGTGGTTGAACTCGATGCCCGTTTGTAATCTAGTCTGGTTACTCTTCGTGGAATTTAGTGTCCGCATTTGAAGTCTAGTGAGTGGTCCCCAAGTCATGTTTTTATGTAAGCTTGCGGTGGTAGCTCGGTTTGGGAGCCGTATACGGAGCTAAGTCTTGCGGTGGTGCTCTTGGAGAGCCGTATACGGAGACTTGTGGCTTTTGTGGTGACACTCATTTAGAGGTCGAGTAGACACTAGAGGCATTTGGGTATCTTGCAGTGGTAGCTCGGTTTGGGAGCCGTATACGGGGATCCATGGCTCTATGTGAAGCTCGAGAACATTGATAAGTGGCTTAACTTTGTGTGACCGCTACTCTCGATGGAATTCGGGTATCCCCCGTCACCGAAAGGTGTTGTTTTTGGGTATTGAGTTTTATTATCCAAGTTTCGGTGACGTTTTGTATAAATGGATCTTATTAATGATTTATGGGTTGAGTATTATACCCCACCCGCATTTTGGGTGTTTCGGGTTATAAAGTTTTAACTGCTTTTACATAAATGGAAAACTCGATTTGTGTTCACGTTTTGAGTGAGTTTTGGGTTGAAATCTATTTACAAAAGAATGTTTTATATTGGATCTTGTCCTCGAAGTAGTTTGGATTGGAAAAACGTTTACATTGGAGTTTCTTTGCTTAAGATACACATTATTGGAAAACGAGTCGTTTTCATATTTGAGACATATCAAATTGAAAGATTATGATTTGAATTGCATTACTTCTTTTCAACGATATCTTTATCCATGTAGAAAACTCTTGAACACACTAGGCGTTAGCCTAACCTTTTTATTTGTCAGCATGTGCAACAGGTTTCGGTTGGGAATAGTCCTAGTGACACTGTGAAGCGAAGAATGCTAGTTGTGTGGATAACGTAGTGAAGTCTTCCGCATTTAGAGCAATTTGCGTTGGGGTTAAGTAGCACCCGACAGTTGGTTTAGTCTTTGTGTATTATTGGAGTTTATTTTTATTGAGGTTATTTATCGAATCTTATATTTGAGGCATATTGAGTTTGATTTGTGGGAAGAGATGTTGCCTTTTATTTGATGTTTTATCGAAAATTTTATTGGTTGCTCTTACCAAATTTGAGGGTGTTACATTTATCACGGGGTTGCCGCAGACACCGAAGGGTTATAACACCATTTGGGTGATAGTGGATCGTCTCACCAAGTCGGCTCACTTCATACCGATTAGAGAGATGTACCCGTTGGAGAAGCTGGTGAGGTTGTATTTAGATGAAATCGTTTCAAGGCATAGGGTACCGTCATCTATAGTTTTGAACCGCAACAGTCGATTCACGTCGTCATCCTGGAGGAGTCTACAAAGGGAATTAGGTTGGCAACTCAAGTTAAGCACTGCCTATCATCCTCAAATGGATGGCCAGAGTGAAAGGACCATACAAACGTTGGAGGATATGCTTCGAGCATGCGTGATTGATTTTAAGGGATCGTGGGAAGTTCATCTACCACTGATAGAGTTTTCATACAACAACAGTTATCACGCTAGCATTCAGGCAGCACCGTTCGAAGTGTTGTACGGGCGTAAGCGTATGATACCTTTGTGTTGGAATGAAGTGGGACAAAGGCAATTGGCGGTCCCAAATATTGTGCAATTAACCGCGGATAAAATCAGTCAAATACGCGAAAAGCTGAGGCCGACCCAAGACCGCCAGAAAATGTATGGGAACAAGAGAAAGAGACTGATTGAATTTTAGGTACGAGGAAAGGTGATTCTAAAAGTCTCTCCTTAGAAGGTTGTAGTTCATTTTGGGAAGAAAGGAAAGTTAAGGCCTAGGTATGTTGGGCCTTTCGCTATAATAGAATGAGTCGGAGAAGTGGCTTACAAATTGGAATTACCCGAGGAATTCGGGCTATTCATCCTACGTTTCATGTATTGAATTTGAAGAAGTGTTTAGCTGAAGCTGATATGGTTGTGCCATTGGATGACGTTTGTGTGGACGAGAAATTGAATTACGTAGAGGAACCGGTAGCTACCTTGGACCGTAAGGTTAAGAAGCTAAGGACCAAGGAGATATGCCTTGTGAAGGTCCAATGGAAATATCATAAAGAACAAGAGGCAACTTGGGAGGTAGAAGAGGACATGAGGTACCAATATCCAAGTTTATTCGACGATGGAATTCCGGGGATAGAATTCTTTTGAGGGGAGATATTGTAATAACCGAGATCTTAATTTTAAAAAATTTGAGTGTTTAGTGGAATTTTGTTGGAAACCTTAAGTTTATGGATCAAACTTTAATAATAGGGAATGGGATGTAAAACCCTAAAACCTATCTCTCCTGATCATTTTGTAACTGTGGAGGCTAAGAGAGCGCAGTGTGTGAGTTTTGAGTGTGCGATTTTTGAGGAGAAGCAAGAAGGATTTCTGGATCGAATGGAGATTTCTGCATCAATTTTCATCAAGGTACCCTCTCACACTATCTCTCATCATTGTTTATTGGTGAGTTTTGTTTGTTGGGTTTTGGTAGTAAACAATTTGTTAATCAGTCGATTCCAATAAGGTTGGGTATCATTTTTGGAGATTTTATTGTTTTTTAATGATTAAAGTGGGTTTAGACAATTAACTTATCAAGTTAGAAGCTTGGAACCGTTTCTTGTTGGGCAAACCCTCGATTTGAGGTACTTGCAGGTTTTAGCGATACCCGGGAATTGCCAATTTTCGTTTGAGGCCGAAACCTGATAAAGGAATACTCGGGTGGGAGGCCGAAACCCGGTAAGGGAGGCCCCGGGTGGGAAGCTGAAACCCGGTAAGGGAGGACTGGGTGGGTGGTCGAAACCCGGTAAGGGAGGCCCGGGTAGGAGGTCGAAACCCGGTAAAGGGAGAACCGGTTGGGAGGAGTTCCCGATAAGGGGGAAACCCGGGTGGGGGAAGGTCCCGGTAAGGGAGTCCAAATGGAGAATCCGAGTAATTGAAATTCGGACATGAACCATCCGGGAACTCAGTTCCAGGCCTGTACGCCGGTTTCTGCGAGTCAAGTCCGAAGTGTCGTCTAGAGTATTCGTTTAGGGCCAACTCTGAGGGATGATCGGATGACTTCTTACTCTTTCACTCCGTTCTAATCGTAGGTATTCAGACTAAGAACCAGAAGCGTAGGTGAGAGGAGTTATGCAAGGACGACAGGTGAGTCTTTCTAACTAAAATTGCTTTTGACGCACGAATTCTTATCACATGAGATGTTTGTTAAACTGCATGTTCCATTTTGTTATGAGTGATGTTTGTTATGTATGCCTACAATCGAAAGTGGGCATGTTATAGCTTAAGTCGGGAGGTGTGTCCCGTGAATGCTCATACCGGAGGGGGGAGGGTCCTGTTTATGCCAATTGGGGGTATCCCAGTTAAAGGCAGTGTGAGCCAGACACGTTGTCACTATGGTGCGTGACCTCAATGTTTTATTAACATGTGTCGTTCATGCATTAATTTTATTTAAAGTTGAGTACCGTTCATAAATGCTTGTAAACCTTTTTATATGTTGTGGTGGCGCAAATGTTCAAGGAGCCTTGGAGTAGGAGAATTTTGTCACCTTTAGCATACCAGACTTAGTTTACTTTTTTTAATCTCAGCTGTGTAATAGGTTGTTTCGGCAAACCTAATTGTAACCGCAATTGTTTGAGATTTATTTTGGGCCGTTTTGGCGTTTTATCTATTTTATGTTTTAACGGTTTGAATTTGTTGAGTTGGGATGTTATATTGCACCTGTTTTTATTGTTATCTTAGGGGGTGTTTGGTTGGAGGTATTGAGGGGTAAGGAATCAGAATAATAATGAAAAATGTTGTTTGGTTTGACAATATGATGGGCCCATTACTTCAAACTCATTAATTTTCATACCTGATCAAATTGGGGGGAATGAAAATCTTATTACTGTTCAGTCATTTTTTCTCATACGCCATTCATCTTTTGATGTTGAATGAAACATATTTTTTATTTTCATGTTGGACGGCACATATTTGTATTAAAAATATTATATAAAACAAATTTTTATTGATTATATTGGTTTAACCAAACAACATCAATGCAATGTTCATTACTATTCCCATTCTACTTCATTCTCATTTTCATTCACATTCCTTAAAATGAACCAAACGCCCCCTTAATTTTTTGTTTGATGAATATCTTTTAGCTTTTCAAAAAAAAAAACGAACCTAAAACATTAAAATTATTAACGAGGAGTGTAAAATGATCTAAAAACGATATGTTGAAAAATCACTCAATTTTAACATTATATAAAATATAAGTAAAACAAATTGTTAGTATTTTCATAACAATAACGTAGTAACAAAAATAAAAAGTTTTCCGAATATTTTATGTTTAAAGGACATTTTTAACATTCCAGATAATATTTGCAATATTACTATAAATTGTTTCTCGTATCGTCATGATTCTTATATGTTACCATGACTTAAAACTCGTTCCGCAATCTAATTTCATATGTACATATTCACGATGTTGTTGAACAAGATGTTGGGAAATAGAAATAAATGCTAAATATCGTGATAAAGTAAGAATATAAAGTTACGGAAAGATTCATATATAAATCATTGAAAAAATCTATTTGATAATACATATGTGAACCTATATTAATAATTTGTAATGTCGGTTCACATATACAATTTTAAATAGATATTTTTTCAATGATTCATATATGAACCTTCTGTTCTTACTTTTTTCACAATATTTAGTCTTCTTATTTATATCTCCCATTTACAAAGTAAATGGTAACCCTTTTTTTGTTTAATTATTGTTTTATTTTGTTACATTTCTATAAAGCAACCCACAACCAAGTCATAAGTTAAGGCTCAAATGATCAACTTTATGCTTCATCAGTCTTTAAACGAACATCATAATCCTAACGTACCAAAACTTCATCACATATTCATGATTCATATATTTCATGGAAAAACATAGATCAAAAGACATAACCAAGCAAAAACATCAACTAAAAATGGATAGATGAAAATAGTTACATATTACTTGTCTCAATTTGGTTGTAGATAATGTTACCTGATATCGGTGTTCAGAACTGGTCATCAGATGAAGAGTTTTAAGAGCAAGGTGAAAGGAGATTATTAACACATGTTCGATAGGGATATAACGAGTGTAATTAGGGATTTGAGAGCAAGGTTGAAAGAGACAATCAACGCACATTTGATTTTGATTGGATTTTTGTCGTTTTTGTAAACATGTAGTGAGTGTAACTGGAAAAAAATAAGGAAAAAAAAAACACATGAAGCTTGAAGCTTATTAAAACGCTATATTATATAACATTTTTTAAAACTAGTTTATAACTTATCAAATGAGGTTTTTTAACTAAGTTCATAAATAAAGTTAACTTATATTTGTCATACACAACCAAAAATTGGAGAAGGGTTTGCATATCTATTCCTAGAAATGAAGAAAACCCACTATTGTGAAAACCAATTGCAATTATTTGAGAATTTCAAATAAATTATAATTAAGTTTAGAAAGTTTCCAACAGATTCTATAAAGTTTCTTTAAAAATGAGAGTTAAAAATCAAAATCTTTATTAAAAAAATTATTTTTAACTCTAACAAATTCTTCTTTATATAGATTAAAACATTAGTTATATTACTAAATTATTCAACAAACTTGATAAAATGTTTTTTTTCTCAGAGAAATTTAATTTCATAGACTTTTATTAGTAGGAATAACAAAATATTATTTTCACTCTTAACCAATCATTTATAAAAAGTTCTCTATATTTAGAAAATTACATTCTCTCTTATACTTTCTTTATATTAGAGAAGATTTTGAAAGATTTATTGATGCAAAAAAAAAATCTCCATTTTGGAAAAGTATCCTCTTACTTGTCATTTAGGCGCTGGTTGTTTACCTCTTAATGGTTCCATTAAGAGTCAACATATGAATCGTTAAGTGGTGAATCCTGTTTGACAGAATTTTTTTTTGTTTCTTAATGGTTCCAAACTCTCTGAATCATTTTGTATCATGGGTCTCCCTTAACCATTAAGCACCCTGATTTCATTCTGAACAATTACCAAATAACCATATTTCATATTGCACTATATCATAAGAGCCTCTTAATCATTCTGAACCCTTAATCATTCTGTACCAAACCATTCAAGAACTGCCCCTTAATTAGGAAAACTATCAAGTTAGATTTTTTTAAGGGTGTTTCTAGGCTATACCTAGACTAATCCATTGGCAAATTATGACTGTAAGACATCAGCCCTGATTAAACACAATTGTTGTGTACACGCCTGGATTGAAACCCTGAGCAAATAAGATATTCCATCACATTTCCCAGGGCTTTAACCAGTACGCCACAACCCTTGTACTTTAAATTATTTGTAAAGTTTAGTTTCTATGCCTTAAAATAAACGTTTTGAAAAATAAACAAAAATAGGAATTGAACTAAAATTGATTTCATTTCAATACAATTTACTTGCAGGTATAGGCGTGAGATTTATAGAGAACCTAAAAAATGAGGAAAACTGAATAATATTAATAACAAAAAAAATAGTATATAATATTGTTATCAAATTAAATTAAATAATAGTTGTTTTAGTATAAGTTGTTTCACTCTAATTTTGATTATATATTATTAATTTTTAATTAAAACTTGGAAAAAGGGTATTTTTTTAGTGATTATTCCTTAGATGATCTCAATCCAACCGTTATGACAATTTCTTTGATTTTCCTCTTTTTTGGGTTCTGCATGATTTCTTTTCTCTCTCTCTCTATATATATATATGATATATGAATTATAGGTTTTATTATTTATATAAAATATATAATGATATAAAATTATTACTCTGATGAAGTTAAGTGATGATTTAAAAAATGTTGAGATAAGATGACCATCCAATGAACAACCCACTAACCATTGTCTACCCATGTGAAGTTTGGTGCACTCTTCCTGGACCCACCCTCCGCCTTTCTCTTCCGTACGTTTCGTTTCTACACCACGTTTCCCCATTTACCTTCTTTACAAGTGTCTTCTTTTAATATCTTTCTACGAGTCAATTACACTTTTGGTCTATATGGTTGTCACCTGCTATCAACTCTCCTTTCTATTTTAAATTAGTTACAGTTTTGGTCACTGTGGTTTGCTATTTTGTGTAAATTTTGGTATCTCTCACTAACTTCTGTTAAAAAGTAGAGATAGAGAGAGAGAGAGAGAAAGCTCTAGAGAAATCTTATCGTCCTCCACTTGTATGCGACCTCCTTCAACATCTCTGGTCACCTCCCCCGTCTCCGACAACCTCCCCATATCCGGCCTAAACCACAAACTACAATATCACAACATCCTCTCCCTAAAGAAATGTTTACCCGTCGGAGATAGTTCCTCCCTATCGCCCCACCCCCCACCCTCCAATCTTCACCTTCCACCACCATTCTTACCCTCGTCAAGCCATCACAACAGGCCCCTCATTGTTCTTCCTCCATACACCATCGATCTCATTTATGCCTCAGGATCACAGGTGTTACAGATCCAAAATAAACAAAAACAAATATGAGTTTTGGGTTGTTCTTGAAAAATCCATATCCCAAATTTCTTGGATCGCAATTTAACATCTCTCTCTATCTCTCTCTTGCTTTATCTCCCGCCATGGACAACTCCATTGATGACCACGTCCATTCAGTTTTTTAATTTTGTCTCGAAGAACACCCCCATCTCAAATTTAAGGTTCAAACCCATTGAACATTGTGGAAGGTTTCTGGTCATGAAGGTCCGTTGAACATCCGATTTTTTGAGATTTGGTGGAACCCAAGAGCTAACCCACTTAGATTCTATTTTCACTCTAGGATTTGGGGTTTTGATCAACGAAATTCATCAAGATCAACGAAATGGTGGTACCTTTAAACTAGATTTTGGGTTTTCCTTTTCGGGGTTATTTAGATTGATTCCGATTTGGGGGTTTTCAATCTACAATACCGGTTTCGATTTATTGACGAGTGGGTTTATATATTTTTTTAACAACAACAAAATTTTATTAAAAACCAGCAAGATGCTAGACCAAACAATTACATACAAGAAATTGCCAAGAGATGGTTATGAAGCCAATCCACCCATTTAATTTTAAAATTTGCTAATTCTATTAAAAACCCAAAATTAAATCTGAGTCACAATCCTGTCAAAAATATTTGCCTTCTTCAGCTTGGTTTATATTAGACTAGATTCACCCCCGTGTATTACACGGGGTAATTTAAAAAAATTAAATCATGTCAAAAAACTTATCTTACAGATATGAATGATCATCAAAAGTACGATGCTATTTTTCCAAACTTTTTTCCATTCAAAGTTGTTTTTTTTTGCAGCTAGTTAAATCATGTCAAAAAACTTTTTTTTGTATTAATAATTGATTTTGAAAATCAATTATTAAAATTTGTGAGATAAAAGTTGAAATGGATTTTGTAAAAAGATTTGCATATGTTCGATAATACTTGATTTTCAATTTGTATTACAAAAAAAATAATATGAAATAATATTTGATTTTCAATTTGTATTAGAATAAAATATATTCTATTTTATTTTTAGAAAATATAATATATTTTAATTCAATAAAAGATATTCATATTACAATTTTGATTTCTAAATTGGATTTCCGAACATATGCAATCTCATTTTCAACTTTTATCTCATACTAATTTCGACAAATTTCATAGTAATCACGACATATTAATTCGTATATATTTATGATATTTAATTATATAATTAAATCCAAAAATATTCAATGTTGAACTCATTTCGAAGGTATTGACGAAACGATTACAATGGTATAATTTGTAAAAAAATAAAAATGTTTTTTTCAATGCAATTTAGTTAATATACATTATTTATGTTTATATGATAAGAGTCTAAAATGAAAAATAAAAAAGTAAGAGATTAAAATTAAACTACATATCTAATTATAAGGGTAGTAAATGTAAAGTATAAACTAAAAAAATTGAATTAATGAAATATTAAATAAGGAATGAATATGGATTTGCTAAATGAACTTATAGTGTAAAATGCGATCAGGTTCATGTTTAGGCGGGAAAATGAAAAAATGGACTCACCAGAAGACGACACGTGTTACTTCCGTTACTTATTTATTATATGTATAGATTTAGGTTTCTAATATGAATCTCTGACTTGATTTATTTGGGTTTTAATTTGTTTGAGATTGAGGGTTTATATTTGATATTTAAGATTTCATTTGAGATTTGTGTTAGGGGTCGTTTACCAAACGTTTACTCGGATAAGGGTTTTTCAAGTCATATTACCTTACCGGATGAATATGACAAGGACCAAGAATCTTACCCTGTAAGAGTTAAGCTAAGGATCGAGAGTCTTACCCGGTAAGTGAGGGCGAAAAATCTTACCACAATTAGTGTTTACTTGGAAACTTGTAGCATACGATACGTTGATAGATTAAAATCTTACCCGGTAAGTAAGTGATAACATTGATTTTTATCAGTATAGGTAAGCGTTTAGTAAATAGCCCCTTATTCAATTTTTGTTTTTGGTTATTGGTTCATATCTGGCTTGCAAGAGAAATAGCCGGAAGAGGATGTGGAGTGCTGATGGGGTCGCCAGAATATGGATATGTGGGTTTGGTTGCATCAATATGGTGTACACATGCTTTGAGCATGTGTACATTTTATACTTACTTTAAACAAATAGAAAAAGACAAAAATCTAATAAAACAAAAAGGGAAAGTGAAACGAATTAGCAACCATAGTGACCAAAACTGTAATTAACGGAGTTCTTTTTAATGGAGTTAACAAGATGGAAATCCAAAACAAAATGGTAACCAGAGGGACCAAAAGTGAAACGAATTAGCAACTACAGTGACCAAAACTGTAATTAGTTTAAAATATGAACAATAGTCAATTGTAAGTATAATTTACTCTCTTTCTAATTTATGAGATTCAATTTAGATCATGAAAAGATTAGATACAAAATTAAATTTAGTTTAACTTAAAAACTCTCTTTATGTCTCTCCATTTTTATATTTTCTCCTTTTTTCCCTCTCTCCGTAACATATATGCACACACATATACTATTAAAGAGGGGTGTTCAAATGAAACTCATGTACATGGTGCAACCCCTTGCAACCCCTCTATCCACCACATATTTTATGTAATTAAAAAAAAGGAAAAAAAAAGGTAAAAGTAAAACGTGTGGTAGATAAAGGAGTTGCAAAGGTAGCACCATGTAAAAGGTTGCATAATAATTCACCCCTACTATTAAATGTGCATAGAAATTAATAGTGTCATACACAACGTGGACATTTTTTTAGAAATATTATTATAATTTGAGAACACACTATATCTAAGAGATCTGATAATCTGATATAGCTTGTGAACATATTGTAAACACTACCTAGAACAACAAAACTAAATATAAACCCACTAGATGTGAACAAATTGTAAACACCCTAATACGAAATTTTTTATGTATTACCGTCTTGCAAGATATGATTCATTCAATATATTGGTAGTTTTAGCTTCAATTCACAATGTTATTTTATGTTAATAATATTAAAAATATTTTTAGATTTTTAACTAATAAAAACAAAAGAATAACTTATAAAACATGTCAAATAAATCAAATACTACCAAAACAATAAAGTTTATCTGGTTTATATATGTAGTTTAGGGTGCAAAGAAAATGAGCTAGATTTTTAATAAAAGTTCAAAAAGAAGTTAATGAACTTTTCGGTTTTGAATAATTAATTTTCTATTTCTTCTTTGAATAAATAAGTTATTGGATTTTCTCATTTTAATAATTAGGTCCTTGAAAATTTTCTTTGAACAAATAAACCATCTAACTTTTTATGAATAGGTTAACTACATTATTTTAACCCAAAAAAGTTACATGTAACCGGCTAAGAATGTGTTAAAGTAAAAAACAACTAAATCAGTTTTATCATCATCCGCTCTTCATCACCACCCATCGTTGTTGTTGGCCCTGCCATTGATTTCCCTCTTTTTTTTTTCTATTGTTTTGCTTTCCGATTCTCCCTCTTTTCCAACAATTTAATGGAGTACGTATAGACAAAAAAAAAGAAAAGAGGGAGAATCGAAAACAAAAAAAAAATATCAAAAAGAGGAAGATTGGTGATGGGCGGTGATGGAGAATAGAAGATGATGGGACAACGGGCGGAGGCAGGATTTTGAATCAGGAGGAGCATTGTGTATTTAAAAAAACATATTAGTTTTTTGAAAATAGCAAGCACAATAATTTATATTGATGAAATGATAAATTCCGAAATAAAGGTAGCTACCTAACTATTGTAAAAGAATATAACAATGATCTTATCAAATTTAAAAACGATCTCGAAAAGTTTCTATTTTCTAAAACTTATCTGGTGCGGATTAACTCTTTTCAATTTCGGTAATTAGAATAAAAGGTTTTGAAATATTAAAATAAATCATAAAGTAAAAACCTTCTTACTACTCCATTATTTTCATATCCCTCTCCTTTGTTCTCAATTACTAATCAAATGACACTCATTATTTTTGTGATATTTTTTCTTAACAATATATTAATAAAATTATGTGGAAAAAACTATAATTGAAATTTAGTTGTTATAAATGATTTAAAGATGTGCATTACTTGTAATGAAATAATCCTCCTTTTACTTAAAATCAAAATAGATAAAAATATCATATAAATTAACTTTCTTTTGGGACAAGAACCAATATAGATGATAAAAGTCACATAAAAACTATTACACATATTTAATTTTTATAGGGACCAAGAGTGCATATAGAAAATAAGTTTAGGGCTAGACATGAAAAAAATAGTGATCCCTCACCACCAATACCATCCTATACCAGTGTGAGAGAGGGAGCATAGAAACAATTAAATATTAAATATCTTTCCAAGCATCCTATATGTATTGAAAACATTGAAATGGTAGGGGGATCTTGTGCCCTCTCCGGCACCAACGTGGCTCCGCCACTGACAACGAGGGTTGACAATAGCGTAGAGTTTGAAAACAGTGAAACTTACTGAGGTTTTTGTTTTTACATTAAAATCTTTTTAATTTGTTACATGTAACTTTTTTGGGCTAAAATATTGTAACCAATTTCTAAAAGTTCGATTGTTTATTATTCAAAATAAAATATTCGAGGACTTAATCATTTAAAATTATAAAATTTAATGTTTTATTAATCATTAAAAATGGAAATGTTCATTGATATTTAAAAAAATAAAATAATAAAACTCCGATAACTGTAATTCATTCTCTTGAGAGGGTAAGAAAAAAATTCTTTTGGGGTAGGGAAGAGGATCAAAGTTGTAATATGGCTTGGGTTAAATGGGATTTAGTTCATAATGATTTTAGGAGGGTGTCTAAACATTGGGAGTCTTAAGGCTCAAAATTTGAACCTCTTAGGTAAGTGGTGGTGACATTTTCGGTTAGATGAAAATGCTCTTTGGGTGAACATCATAACTTGGGAAGCCGAGAAGGATATGAAGCGGGGATATCCCCACTTATTCGTATAGCTTAGATTTCGAGGACGAAATCATTCATAAGTTGGGGAGGATTGTAACACTCGTAATTTCGATAAGTCATAATTCTATCTCCTACATACAAATTTCCTAGATTTAAACCATTATTTGGAAACATTTCATTTTGGAATGATGTGTTTGTTATCGAGAGCTTTTTGGGGCGGGAAGATGAAAATTTCGGGATCCAGGGTGTGTTTGGCGACAGTGCCAAAGGGCACTATCACGTGGCATAGTCGCGAGGATCAAAACCCTCACGGTACACCTTAGGCGACGGTGTCCGGCGATAGTACTTGGGTCACTGTCGCGTGTCATTATCGCGGAGAGACCCCCGCCCACGGTACACTTTTGGCGATTGTGCTTGGCGAGAATGCCATGGCACAATCGCGATGTCACTATTGCCGTTGGGTATCGAAGCCTTTAAGGCTGAATTTTAATGCCGTTAACTCCATTTCTCTCCTACAAACATCCTTATTAAATGCTCTCTTCTTGAGAACCCTCATTTAAGGCGATTTTGAGTATTTTAGAAGATTTTTCCCATCATTCCTTCAAAGTTTCCACTTTCCATCATCAAGTAGGATTGGAAGACTAGGACCTCAAGTTCTTCATCTCCACACCTCTCATCAAGAAATACTTGGACTTCTAGGGTTTTCAATAAACCTAATATGTGAGTTCATCCAAATCTTTTAAACTTTATATATGTCAAACCTTCATATTTTGAACTCCTAATCTTCTCCTATTTATATTTTCTTGTTTGAAGAATTTTGACCTAACTTGGGTATTTTGGAGATTTTAGGGTTTTTACATTTTTTCTTACATAATGAAGAGTTTTGTTATATGGTTTATAAAATGTGGTTTTGTATACATATTTATGGTTGAATCCTTGAGAAAACTCACTTTGAATATATTTATGAAACTTTATTGTTGGAGGACCTTATTGACAAAAGTGAAGTTTTGGGATAAAATGGTTGAGATGTTTATGTTCAACCAAGACTCTCTTAAGCCTTACAAACTTTAGAAATGTGCTTTACAATCATACCATGATGATGGTTGGAAATGGTCATTGAAATTGGTAATGTATGGATTTAGTTCATATAATGTTATTTATACAAGGAAACTTTTATATGGAAATGTTGATATAGGAACCATACGTGTGATTATAGTTTAGTCACAAATGTAATTATGACAAGCCTTAGACTATTAGTAATGGATCCATAGGTATAATGTCGATTTGATTATGGGATAACTCCCGTTTGTAACTAGTTGAGACATAAGGTCCTCGGAAGACAACTTGGTACGGTTATGTGGGATCGATTACTAGCCATGGACCGTAAATGTAATCCTAGTAAATGAGTGTGATTAGGATCATTGGGTGCCCTCCCTCACATCTGAGTACGAGTTGATGTGTAACACCCCTAAATTCGAAAATAACACACAATTTAAAACTTCCAAAAATTCAAGTACATAGCATTGAATTAGCAAATCTATAAAGCTTACAAAGGGAGAATCACTACAAACATGTATCAGAGTTCTATCGGAACTATCTAGTCCTACAAATGGGGACAGAATTAGTCGGGTGTTACTAAAACCACCAAATCTGCTATCTTCACCAAACCGAATGACGTCACTAAAGCCATCCTACCGGAACTTCTACCAAGATCCACACTCCACTCAGATCCATCTAAGACCTGATATACATGTCGAAAAGAAAAAGTGTTAGGCTTAACGCCTAGTGAGTTAAAGCATTTTTCATCATATAAATCATAAAACATTTAAAACAAACATTTTACTCTGAATAAGACCCTTCACGAAACACTGATTTTAAAAAGGCTTTATTTGCAAATCATGTTACGGCTAATTTCCAAACACCCATTTTAAATAATTATTCAACATCCATATTTCCCCAAAATGCACCCATACGGTATTTCACCAAAATACTATTTGTAAATAAAATGGTACGTTTTAACACCGAAGGTATGGGTAAGGGAATACCCAAAAATAACACCTTTCGGTGACGGGGCAGGTCCGATTCCATCGAATGTGGCAGGCACACAAATTTAAGCTACTTATCAACGTTCTCGAGATTCACATAAGACCATGGATCCCCGTATACGACTCCTCTAAGCAACCACCGCAAGATACCCAAATGGTTCTAGTGTCTACACGACCTCTAGATGAGTGTCACCACAAAAGTCACAAGTCTCCGAATCCGTCTCACCATGGGCACCACCGTAAAACTTAGCTCCGTATACGGCTCTGCAGAGCACCACCACAAGCTTACATAAAAACATGACTTGGGGACCACTCACTAGAGTCAAACATGGACGTTACAAGCTCCATGATGAACAACCCGACTCATAAGCCTATGGATCCATTGCATTACAGTCTAAACATTACATGACTCCATATGAATGAACTAACACATCCAAAACATATAATAACCAACATTTATGCAATAATTGCATTTCCATAAAATGCTCCATAATGAGCCATTTAAACCGGACAACGTCCCAAAACTCGTTAATGTACAAATCAATCCATAAGGCATCATAAAACATTTGACACTAAAATATCGCCCATATGGCTACATAAGACGATGTACAACTTTCCCAAAATTAGCATTTTCTCCAAATATAATTGGCCAAAGGCCCAAACCATAAGGTCTATACTTTTCCAAATATTCCCAAATTAAAGGATGTCAGTTTCCAACAACCCACACTTTTAAAGTCAAACTGTCAAAGGACTTAAGGTTTTCCCGTAGGTTGAGTAAAGCCCTAAATGACCATATTTCAATAACCGTTCTTAAACTCCCAACTCACACTATAATTCCATTTAAGACCATTTGTACTCTAAATCTTTCCATATTAGGAACCAAAGTAACACAATACCCACATTCATCAAATGTTCAAGAAATATGAAAAGTGGGTCAAAATCTTCTTTTTGGTGACTCAAACATCTCATATAATATTGTAAACCATTTTCAAAGATTTTTAACCCAAATACATGTATGTGTACAAATGTTTACAAAACTTATCAAAATGAAGTAAACTCATGGATATACTTTCAAAACCCCAAAATATGTGCATTTTAACATGTATATAGTTTTTCAAAGCAACTAGAACTCACCTTGCTAGATTTAGGCTAAATATAGGTTTTACCCACAAACTTGAGTTCCTTTGATGATATCTTGAATCCTTCCACTAGCTCCAAGTATTTCTACAAGGTTTCCTTACCATAACATTCACAAAGTTATACCAAACCCTAAGGATACAATGACAAGATGAAGAACACCAAACCCTAACATTTTAGAAGGAAAGATGGGTAGATTACCTTGATCATAAACCATTGGATCCACCCAATATCTTCAATCCCCCTCTTTCTTTACTTGAAAATCTTCAGAAGACAAGATTCTAGGTCCAAGAATCACTAAAATCAGACTTATGAGGAGAAAGTTATGAGAGAATGAAGTTAGATCTCAAAATTCGAATTTAAAACCCTTAGACCAGTCCCCGCGGCCTTGCCTGCAACCTGGAAGTCGTGGGGCAAGCCGCCCGCTTCCCACAACTTGTTTCCAGTGAGTTACGCAGCCTGGGCCACGACCTAGGGTTGTGCACCAACCCGCGACACTCCAAAAATCCCGTTTTCTTGCGTTTTTCGCGCCTGATTCGATTCCCGATGGTTCCATTATAAAACTTACCTGGTTTCTCAATACCTTTACGTTCCAAGAGTCGAACGACTCCCGTATTTCCATCGAGGAGAAATTCCAAAATTACGGGTGTTACAATTCTCTCCATCTTGAAAATGATTTCGTCCTCGAAATCTAAACTTGATCACGTTATCCTTCATGAATACTTATAGGTCTAACCATGCCTACACATTTCCAACAATCTCTAACCTTCAACATTTGACGACCCTACAACTTTTGGATTGCAACCCGCATAGAATCAACTTCCTTTCACAAGCGGTCCTTACTGGACACACAAATTATTGATTAATAATACCGCATCTTCTTCCATTTTCTAAGTGCCCTTGCCTAACATATGTATCCCAGCGTATCAAGGAAGAACTTTCACCTTGAACGCAGGTGATTCATACCTCTCCCCAAGTTCTTCGCGTGGAAAGTTCCGACGAAACGCCGATCCACACAAGACTTTTCGACTTTAACTTGACCACATGGATCCGTATGAGGTGTTTATCCAAGTAACACCTATGGTAGCCTTCTCCGACCCACTAGCTCACATAGCCAATCTGGGACCATTGGCTTAATGCCCAATGACTATCTGGAAATTCTAAAAGAGGAGTTTCACTCCAAGCAATTGTCGTCTATCTGAAACTCTCTAGGTAAGGTTAAAGCTTAATGATAGTTTCCCAAATCTTAAATTTCACTCACTCGGAGAGGCGGTTGATCCCAACTTAGCCTTTCTTTCGGCCAATGCCACATAAAGATCTGCAACAATTTCTTAGGACCATTGACTCAAAGCTAAAGGCGAAACACTTACCGCAGACGGTCATGCAAGGGACGCTCGAAGTCCCAGCCTCACTTAAAATCCATGGGTCATTACTTCCTCCAAGATTACAAATGTTTCAGCATTTCACTCTATTAGATCAAATGCCTCCGGTAGTACTCCGTCTAAAAGATTCCGACCCACTCTTTTGTGAACGAGCATTTCGTAGTCTAGAAAAAGTATCACTCCCACCTCTGAACATTTACACGGTTCTTCACTTAAATATCCTTAAATAACCCAATAACGGTTTGCCGTAGAAGTGGCCCGGATCCACAACACTTAAAGGTGTTAACTATATTGATACCTCAAAACTCTGGGTCTGAAGCCCATCCGAAAACAACAAAGTCACGTTAATCTCGAATCATCTTAAACGTGGGTACTATAAATTCCAAAGATTGAGACTCTCACTCTTTCTATAGCTTAACACAGATCTTCCTGCAAGGCACAAACGAGGAATCGTTTATCGCTTCTCTTACTAATCCTCAAGTTTAGTACCATATTTCGCATTAACGGTGGTTATCTAAATCAAACTGTGCCGAAAAATTACTTGTACTTCATGCAGAATCCCACACGAGTCCTTTCCTACAGGCACGGATGGGAAACGTGAGCACGCCACTTTATGGTAGCCGACAGTTTCCATAGGCAGTTGAATCCTCATCTGATTCCTCTTATTCTAGTCCATCAATTGACATATGACGTAAGGAAATCCTTTCCTAGGGTCATTCGCTAACACACCTTTATTTCCAAGGCAACAATATTCTTCATTCCACATTTTCCACATGGTACCCCAAATGCCAAAATGTACCACTTTGATTTGACACTAACCACCAAAGTTCACTTCTTAAAATCTCAACTTGATTAATGGTAACTCCTGGTTTAATCCAAGTGACTTATTCTCCAATACCCTTTACTTGGATTTCTAAGATTCCGCAGAACGATGAAATCGTTCCCATAGACAAGCTCTAGAATTTACTAGCACACTGACCACCAAGCGACACAACGAAAATCAGCGTCCAAAAATGACTCACACTCAACCCGCAAAATAAACAACTAATATTGAAGTTACTAGGAGATGTACCTGAAATTTCCATCGGGGTCACCCTCGTCTTGAGAGACTCTGACTGTTGTCCGTCTTCTCGTCCATCCATGCGTTTGGACAATCTCTTTTCACATGGTTCGATTCTTTGCACACAAAACAAATTGTTCCCTTCATGGGGCAATCTCAGTGGGAGTGACCAAACATCCCACACTTGAGACATGTTATGGGGTTGGGGTTGCACCTACCTGCATGTTTAGCTCGACACTCTTGACACCACTTTGACTTCCTACAATGGCCAACCTCCCTTTCATTCCCATGATCATTGCGTTCTTGGGGTGGACTCAACTAGTCCTCCTGTTTTCCCTTTTCTTTGATATCTGCATCTTCTTCATTACTTCGAGCATAAACATCTTCCATGAATTGCGATTCTTCTATTGCTTCTCGGAGGGTGGAAACTTTAGAAATTCGGACCATCGCCTTCATGTCGGTTGGCAGTCTGTTCATATAAGCCTTGACTTTGTCCCTCTCACTCGGAACGACATGTCCCACTAGATCCAGTTTCTCCATGAAGAGGTTGGAGTATTATCTCATGGACATCATTCCCTTCTTAAGGGCTCAGAACTCATCTTCTATTCTGTCTATCGCCCTTTCGTTGCAATATTCATCCAACACTTTCTTTTTGAATGCATCCCATGTCAGTGACGAAGCTATAGCAGTTCCCATAGTGATTTTGGTGACGTTCCACCAAGTAAGATCTCGACCCCACATCACGTGGGAGGCGAATTTGACCTTCTACCCCTCCTCACACTCGCTAGCATCAAATGCTTGTTCCATCTCTTGGATCCAATTCATGCACGCCACCGGACTGTCAGCCCCTGAAAACTCTGGTGGCCTGCTGCGCAGAAAGTTCTTGTGTGAGAAGGTCCTCCCGCTATGCCTCATATTAGCAGCAACAAGATCCTCCATCCGAATCACATTCCCGGGGTCACCGAGACTCCTCACATCAAGCTCGTTAACTACTTCATGTCTCCGGTCATTGGCATCTCTGACCTCTAACGCTTTCATTATCCTTTCCTTTTGTCGCTCCATAGTCGACTTCATCAATTGTACCACGCTATCCAACAACCCACCTTGAGGGTTTGCCTCTTGAGTTTGCGTTTCTCTTCCTGCATCTGCCATTCTTTTATGACACAAGCAAGAATAAGGTTAAGAATCTTACACCTATACTAGATTAGCAACTAAGACGTACTATTACACATATCAAGTATCGTAATAATGGAAGAGTCAAGCACAGTCACGTAACAATATATTCATAATAGCAGTAGCTAAGTGAAACTATGAACATAATATACATAAGAATCTTCGTCACCATATTCACGACCCTTAACTAATGCATTTCTGTCGACCACCGCAACCCACTCTCATCTTAGAAGTTCTACCCATAATGAATAGTCAGAACTTAAAGTCTCAGCTTAAGTCTAGGAATCTAAGATCCATACCTAGTTCACTTAAACTAGAGCTCTGATACCAACTTGTAACAACCCTAAATTTGAAAATAACAGACAATTTAAAACTTCCAAAAACTCAAGTACATAACATTGAATTAGAAACTCTCTAAAGCTTACAAAGGGAGAATCACTACAAACATGTATCAGAGTTCTATCGGAACTATCTAGTCCCACAAATAGGGACAGAATTAGTCCGGTGTTACTGAAACCACCAAATCTGCTATCTTCACCAAACTGGATGACGTCACTAAAGCCATCCTACCGGAACTTCTACCAAGCTCCACTCACCACTCAGATCCATCTAAGACCTGATATACTTGTCGAAAAGAAAAAGAGTTAGGCTTAACGCCTAGTGAGCTAAAGCATTTTTCATCATATAAATCATAAAACATTTAAAACGAACATTTTACTCTGAATAAGGCCCTTCCCGAAACACTAATTATAAAAAGGCTTTATTTGCAAATCATGTTACTGTTAATTTCCAAACACCCGTTTTAAATAATTATTCAACAACCAAATTTCCCCAAAACTCACCCACACGGTATTTCACCAAAATAATATTTGTGTAAATAAAATGGTACGTTTTAACACCGAAGGTATGGGTAAGGGAATACCCAAAAATAACACCTTTCGGTGACGGGGGAGACCCGATTCCATCGAATGTGACGGGCACACAAATTTAAGCCACTTATCAACGTTCTCGAGATTCACATAAGACCATGGATCCCCGTATACGGCTCCTCTGAGAAACCACCGCAAGATACCCAAACGGTTCTAGTGTCTACTCGACCTCTAGATAAGTGTCACCACAAAAGTCACAAGTCTCTGTATCCGTCTCACCCTGGGCACCACCGCAAGACTTAGCTCCATATATGACTCTACAGAGCACCACCACAAGCTTATATAAAGGGACCACTCACTAGAGTCAAACATGGACGTTACAAGCTCCATGATGAACAACCCGAATCCTATGCCTATGGATCCATTGCATTACAGTCTAAACATTACATGACTCCATATGAATGAACTAATACATCCAAAACATATAATAACCAACATTTATGCAATAATTGCATTTCCATAAAACGCTCCATAATGAGCCATTTGAACCGAACAACGTCCCAAAATTCGTTAGTGTACAAATCAAGCCATAAGGCATCATAAAACATTTGACACTAAAATAGCGCCCATATGGCTATATAAGCCGATGTACAACTTTCCCAAAATTAGCATTTTCTCCAAATATAATTGGCCAAAGGCCCGAACCGTAAGGTCTATACTTTTCCAAATATTCCCAAATTAAAGGATGTCAGTTTCCAACAACCCACACTTTTAAAGTCAAACTGTCAAAGGACTTAAGGTTTTCAAATATAAAAACCCGTAGGTTGAGTAAAGCCCCAAACGACCATATTTCAATAACCGTTCTTAAACCCCCAACTCACACTATAATTCCATTTAAAACCATTTGTACTAGTCTTTCCATATTAGGAACCAAAGCAACACAATACCCACATTCATCAAATGTTCAAGAAATATGAATGATGGGTCAAAATCCCCTTTTTGGTGACTCAAACATCTCATATAATATTGTAAACCATTTTCAAATATTTATAACCCAAATACGTTTAAGTGTACAAATGTTTACAAAATTTATCAAAATGAAGCAAACTAATGGATATACTTTCAAAACCCTAAAATATGTGCATTTTGACATGTATATAGTTTTTTAAAACAACTAGAACTCATCTTGCTAGATTTAGGCTAAATCTAGGTTTTACCCACAAACCTAAGTTCCTTTGATGAGATCTTGAATCCTTCCACTAGCTCCAAGTATTTCTACAAGTTTTCCTTACCATAACATTCACAAAGTTATACCAAACCCTAAGGATACAAAGACAAGATGAAGAACACTAAACCCTAACATTTTAGATGGAAAGATGGGTAGATTACCTTGATCATAAACCCTTGGGTCCACCCAATATCTTCAATCCCCCCCCCCCTTCTCTTCTTGAAAAGCTTCAGAAGACGAGATTCTAGGTTCAAGAATCACTAAAATTGGACTTCGGAGGATAAAACTATGAGAGAATGAAGTTAGTTCCCAAAAATCGAGTTTAAAACCCTCAGACCAGTCCCCGCGGCCTTTACCACGACTTGGAAGTCGCGGGGCAAGTTGCCCGCTTCCCACAACTCGTTTCCATCGAGTTACGCGGCCTGGGCCGCTGCCTAGGGTCGCAAACCAAGCCGCGACACTCCAAAAATCCCATTTTCTCACGTTTTTCGCGCCTGATTCGATTCCCGATGGTTCCATTATAAAACTTACCTGGTTTCTCAATACCTTTACGTTCCAAGAGTCAAACGACTTTCGTATTTCCATCGAGGAGAAATTATTTAATTATAGGTGTTACACGATGAGCTCGTGGCCTTGATCCTAATATTGAACTCACAACTTGGAAAGTGGCTTACTTTCGTGTTCCGTCACAATCCTTGGAAATCAGGTCTGCCTCCGTCATCGTAAGATGTTTTGGACTGTATGATTCGTATGTGCTATTTCTGGAAAGCAAAACTACTTCTTATGTTTAAAAGTCTTTATTGTCAATTACACGTTTTATTGATTTATATAAAATGTTTGTTCTCACCAGGCGTAAAGCCTAACACTTTTTCTTAAATGACCTGTATATCAGGTTCCTTTAGCGGTGAGTCGCACAAGGTCTGAGGGACGAGTGTTGGGCCATTACGACATCTTTTGGATTTAATTTGTTGGAGATTTTGCATACAGAAAGAGATAGATAATTTTCGTAGATTGATCCGACAACCGTTATAATCTAGATATAACTATTTAGATTAGTATGTTGTTGACTTTAATATCCATTTATAGAAATTGTAAACGCTGTTGCTATTTCCATCTATTTAATATGTCATATTTCGTGAGTTTTAAGGTTTACATTTACCCCTATTTTTTAGGGTGTTACATTCTCGTGGTGGAATCTAGATTGCAACGTCCCGTTCTCAGTCTTGGAATTGCTTCTTTTTGACGGAAGTAATAATATTACGGTCTCGCTGAAACCTATCTGGCAAGTCATGATTTGGAGTCTCGGCCATAGGCCCAGGATACCTTTTCCAAAAAAAAAAAGTCGTGATTTGGATTGTGGCTTATTGTATTTGGAGGAATAGGAATGGTCAAGTTTTTAAAGGGGTCGTATTGAATATCGATTTGATTGGCGAAATCAAAACCCACTCATTCGGTTGGATCTCCTCTAGGCTCCAATCCTTCTCAAAATCATGGTCTTCTTGGATCGACTGTTCTAACGATGCTTCTATTTGATGGTCTCTCCCCTCTCGTTGTTCCCTTTTTTCTTAATATGTTTTGTTTCCTTCCTTTTGGGTTGGTTGGCCTAATGGATTGTTTATGTTTCCTGTTTTTCTGAGCCTCTGCTCCTAACAGAGTCTGTTTGTACATTGTCTTCTTTCGTTTTAATCCAATTTTCTGCCTTTCAAAAAAAAGGAAGAAAACTGTGCATATATAGAGAGAAATACACTTTTTTTTGTTAAACACCTAATTAGTACAAACTGTGCTAACGAGGGTATTTTTGTTCTTTTCATATATTGATGTCATATTCCTCAATTATCTCATTCATTTTCCATTTTGAAATTATTAATCATATTTATCGTAATTAAAATTCTCATATTAAACCCTACAAAATTATCACTTTTTGGTTTCTTATTGTGTTTCGCATACGAAAACATTTACTAAACTTTCACATATGAAACATCTCTGAATATTGTCATTTTTTGTATCTTATTGTCTTTACCTACAAAACATTACTGGAAATTCACATATAAAACATATTCTAACTAGGGTATGCAGAAATTCAACCAATCCAATTAGAACCAATCGATGATGATTGGATATCCAATTGTAATTGGATCGGATTGGATCAAAAATTTTAACATCCAATTGGGATCGGGCGGTTCTTGGATGACAATCTAGAACCGACCAAAACCGATCGAATCGGCTCGATTATCCATCCAATTACCCATTCGATTAATAATTTTTTATATTATATATAATATATTTAAACAATTAATTATCCATTAGATGTCGGATGAATCCAATCCGATCCAATGGATATCCAATAAGAATATCCAATGGATGGAACCGAACCGATCCAATCATCCATTGAATTGGAAAAATCCAACATCGAATGGATGATTGGATCGATTCGGTTGGAAAAATCCAACATCCAATGGATGGTTGGATCGGTTCAGTTCCCCTCATATCCCAAATAAGTCACTGTTTGTTCCAATATTAACCTTCATTTAATTCCTTATTCTTTTCATCAAATTTGTAACCTCCAATTTAACCAAAACTGTTGATCAAAAAATGAAACGACTCAGATGGGTTTGCAATGTTTCTACTATTTACATGGTTAACAGAAGAAGGTGGGTCTCTCTCTCTCTATATATATATATGTGTGTGTGTGTGTGTCTTGGAACGTCCATTCTCTCCTCAAACGCTCTTTTGGAGAGAAATATAAGGGTTTTACATATTCTTACATGGTATCAAAGCCAAGGTCTACCACTTTAAGGAGTCGACACTATGGGCAATCTGTATTCGTATAGCCCCTCACCTGTCTAGCCCCGTCATTACACTTTGAGGCAATCAATATTCGCCTAGCCTTATTTGGAGGGGTCGCGTTGGAGTCCCACATTGGTTAGCCTTTGACTATTAGTTATATACATACATATAGGAACTTCCCTTATCTCCTTAAGGGCTCTTTTCAAGAGTAATATGGGGGTTCTACATATTCTAACATGGTATAAAATGGTTCTTTTGGAAGTAATTTAGGGGATTCCACATATTTTCACATGGTATTAGAGTTCTAAGTCTACCACTCTAAGAACTCGATACTTAGAGAAATTTTATACTTGTCTATCCCCCTCTCAACACTCTAAGACAATATGTCATTTATGGGTACTTATTATTGGAGTAACAAGTGTTCGAAGTCATCTTCAACATATCCATCCATAGGATATAGTCATTAAAAAATACAACTCTCCATCCCATGGCTATAGTTAGATAACTTAAAGATGGTAGACGACAATGATTATTCCAAGAGTAAGAAATTATTTAAGTGAAATTGGATTTATAATGCAGTTTATCTGACATAATAAGATTAGAACTCATATTGATTCATGTTATTGTCGTCTTCATTGCTATCATTCTCATTGTTATCCTTGCCATCGAGCACATACTAAGAGCAATTTTTAATCAACCAAGTAGTAATATATATTTTATATCATAAAAGATTCTTTTTTTTAATCGAGTATGTATCAAGCATGTATGAACAACATCAAACTCCATCGATGCTAAACTTTATTAAGCATGTGAAATTGCTATCGATCTCTTATCGAGCATCATACAAAACATGTAATACACTGAATCATCAATCCAAAAGAGCAAATCAATGGTAATGAGATATGTTTCATAAGCATAATATAACATTCAAGTATCGTACTTATATCTAGAAATTAGAAAATCAATTGAAAGATGAAGAAAACTTTAACAAGGGGGAAAAGAAATAGCTAGAAACACAAAATTTGTAGGAGGTACATCGATTATATATGAATAAAAATGGAAAGGTTTCGACATAGGGGTTTAAGGTGTTCTAACTTTTGAAGTGAGAAATAAAAGAAAAGAGGGGAAGTGGGTTGTATGAAAGGGTATTTTGGGAATAAGAGAATTTATAAACATATTTTTTTCTATAGTTGAATAATGAGTCATACTTTGATATATAAGGCCTCATTGAGCATAAAAACTCAAATTTCCTGAAGGCCTCATTAAGCCTCAAAATCTAATTTTATTGGAATGTGGGGGTGTAAATGCAATTTTGGTGATTTTAGGGATTTGGGGCTAAATAAGAGGAATAAAGAGGGAAAAACCCTCTCATCTCTTCCATTCTATTTTTTGGGGAAGGGTGTCCTAGCCTATGCCTAGACTAATCCATTGGCAAATTATGACCGTAAGACATCAGCCCTGATTAAACCTCAGTGGCCGCAATTGTTGTGTACGTCTGGATTCGAACCCTGGACAGATGGGATATTCCACCACATCCCCCACGACCTTAACCAGTACGCCACAACCCTTGTGGTTATCTCTTCCATTCTTGTTGCCTACGTTTTGGAGAAATAGAGAGAGAAGGAGTTGGGAGAAATAAAGAGCCTCTTATTGGGAGATTTTGGTGGAAAAGCTTGATTCAAAGGATTGAGGATCTTCATCTTCAAGGTAAGCTCTACCTCATCATCTTTATGTTCATAGCAATGAGTTTATGGTTTTGGTTGAGAAGTTTGTAATCCTTTTGATTATTTGGATTTAAAACCAATAAAGAAAGTATTTGAGGTTGGTTCTTGTTAGTTTCTTGTTTTTCATTGAGAAAAACATCACTATTTCAATGGATGATTCAAGAATGTTAAGGGTTTGAGTTTTGTGGTTTAAAATGTGGTTTAAGTAATGAATTTTGATTTGATTAAATGGTGTTTTGATGTTAGGATATTGATTAAAAAGGTTTAGAACGTTGATTCTATCGTTTTTGGGGCTTAAAATCAATTCTGGAAGGATTGAGCATGAGAGGCCATTTGATTTTTTGTCAAAAAACTCGTTTTTGTGCAGATCAGGGATGAAAGCGGCTTTCATGAGACTTTAGTCCCATGAAACTCGCATTGGGCACTGCTCCTTTGTGTTTCGACTTCGCTTCGTTTCTCTTTTGGGGCCAGGTTCGAGGCATCGATTTGGGGTTCGTCTTGGGGGTTCAAATGGATGATTTTAAGATGATTTAGATGGTTTAAATCCATTCTTATGTCATCCAATTCAAGTGTCTGGTTTGATCATATTTGAATTCTAAGACTTGTGGTGATTTGTCGAAGCTCAAGTGAGTTCCCTTAAACCTTCTTACGCGGTTAAGGAATGATTGATGTATGTTTTTAAACATTGATTATGGTTTTGACATGATAGTATGGATTTTACTCATAAATGCTCTGAACATACTTTCGCATGAAATGATTTATTATTTAGTATACATTGTCTTATGTGATTAATAGCATGTATTCATGAATTGGTTTTGGAGTGGGGTTGCACAGTGGGATTAAGGTACCATGTGATTGCATAAATCCCTTGGGGGATATATATATACATTTATATACCCATGTGCCATGAATCCGTTTCATTTGTACATCGCATGTCATCAACTAGGAGCCATGGGGATCTACTAGGCCCCGAGAGTGGACATCACAGTGCAGTGATGGGTGACTATGAACATTGTGCAAATACCCGTGTATGTGTTGATGTTATTATCTGTTTATATTGGGCCTTATGGCGGATTACTCAATGTTTGGAAATTGTCGAACTGCTTTTTTAGAGGAAATTCACTAGACCCTATGGTCTAACCCTCATTTTTCAAAACTTGAAACCATTTTCTGATAAAAAGGTGATAGATGTAACAACCTAAACCCGCGGAAATAACGCATAATCGATTCTAACATAAATCAATGCCAAACGGCCCCAAAACGCCAATTCACATAACAAGGTTTGCGGAATCAACCTAATACACAACTGAGATTTAAAACAGAAATTAACTAAATCTGGGATCTCGCAGCAATCTTCTCCTATGCCACACTTCTCGCCTACCACTTCTCTTGCCCTTGCTAGAACCCTCTGCTGGGTACTTTCTTGAAAAAGTTTTTAGTTTTGAAAAGAGTGAGGGTTAAACCGAAAGGTATAACGAGTTCCCTCTAATACAGTTCACGCCAAAGCCACATAAAAGATTTATCGAAATATAAACCAATTCAGCTTTTAAAAATAAAACATCGTACTTACAAACATGCTTTTGGCACACACTACCGTTACGCGAAGGTAACGGTGTGTCTGGCTCACACTGCCTTATTTGGGACACCCCCCCGGTATGAGCACAGGCGGGACACCCCCCCTGACTTGGCCATCTCGATAACAACAATGTATGCATACATTTCAACGACAACAAAACATAACTCACGTGTAATAAGTCTCGCATGTATAAAGCATGTATAAATGATAGAAATGCTTTAAGAAACTTTCATATGCCTTTAACAACATAATTATCAGAAAAACCTTTAGTTAGAAAAACTCACCTGAATCTCCCGCGCAATCTCCCTTATTACCGACCCAACCTTTTAGCAAACACCTACCAAGAAAAGAACGGAACGGTAAGGTAACCAAACTCCAATCACTCACCTCAGCCCTTCAAGTAAAATGGGTTCGACCACGGGCCTCCCCCTCTCGACTCTCTCTTTCCCGCTCTCTCTCTCTCGATCTATCTCTTGGCCGACTCCCGGTTTTCCCTGACCCCTACCGCCTCCCGGGCCTCACCCCCCCCGGTCTGCGCCCGGGTCCCCTCCTGTCACCTCCCGATAGAATCCCGGTCTCCCCAGATTTTCTCCCACCCGGGACCCCGTCTCCCACCCCCCTTTCCCGGTGCTCACTTGGTCTCCCCGGGTTAGAAGCGCTCGGGACCCCCCCCCCCCCGAATATGGGGTTTTTGGTCGAGCCAAGAATCGAACCACAGGGGCGACTAATTTACTCTTAGACTTGGGTTTACGAATTCTGAAGCAATTCTTCCAAGGAAGAATTCATTCAACCAACATCTCTCAAGACAAAGATTAACATAACAAACTCCCAATGATTCCAACTTCAAATCCCCAGATTACCAACATAGGAAAAATAGACCAGATTAAGGTTTCCAAATCCAACTAGGATTCCCTAACCAAAAGTCAACCAAGAACTAGATAAGGAAGTTAGACGAGGATGACCTTGAAGAATGAATGACAATAATCTTCCCCAAGCATCATTCCTTCTTCATTTTCTCTAAATCGCCTCCTCCCTCCTTCTCTCTGGTTTTAAGCCGCCTCCTACCAAATGATTTAGAAGAGAATACTTTAGGGTTTTATCCCTCTTTAGACAATTTACAAACTTGTCCTTCCATTTTGACTTTTATCAAAAGCTCACCCAAACTCTAATTTGTTATACTAATTGTGGCTATTACAATACCTCCCCCTTAAAGAATTCCGTCCCCGTAATTCCCTCGCTGAACCAAATTGGGGTACTGGGACCTCATGTCCGCCTCCACCTCCCACGTTGCTTCTTGTCCTTTGTGAAATTACCATTGCATTTTCACAATACGAATCTCTTCAACCCTCAACTTCTTCCCTTTGCGGTCTAAGATGGTCCTCGAATCCTCAACATAACTTAACTTCTCATTCACGCGAAAATCATCCAACTCACAACCACATCGGATTCTGCTAAGCACTCCTTCTGGTTCGACACATGGAAAAAGGAAGGGGCACCTTGCCACTCTTCGATAAATCCAGTATACCGACCACCTTTCCCACTCGTGCTATAGTAGCGAAAGGCCCAACACACCTAGACCTCAACCTTCCTTTCTTCCTAGAATGATCAACATCCTTCCAAAGCGAGACTTTTAACATTACCTTGTCCCCACTTGGAACTCAAGACTCATACTTTCAATCTAATCAACTTACCACTTAGTCGCCCAAGCCATACAGATCAATTTCATAGACGCAAATATCCATCGGATTCACCCCTCGATTAACCACGACTTTCTTATGTCGGAATGGATCGTTTAATATACTTGTAACGTCTCCCAACAACTAAACCAGATATTTTCTGCTTCGCCCAAACTTGGACTACTGATTCTTAAAAACACACCACGATAAGGTTTTCACATACAATTTCTCTTTTTAAAAGAAGAATTTTACCAGAGTCAACTCCTCCGACAACATGCATTCCTGACTAAAACAATAACCACTCAACTCGCCAACATAACATATAGTCAACCTTAGTTATCACAATAAACTCACAATTATGAGTTTTTTCATCCGGTAACCAGCCATTGCAAAGTAACTTCTCTCAGTACGACATACATCGAACGTAAAATCACTTTCTTTACCAAACCATACTGTTCACAACCCAACGGTGATACCCAACTCATATGCAATAAACATACATCGCCCCAAAGGTCATCACTCCAATCCCACATAAATAAAAGAAAATTCCACATTTCACTACCTTCATAGCTCACTAGTTCCAACTGAACGAATCATAATGACACACACTTCAATTTCTCGTCGCATCCAACAATCGTCCGGTCATATTTGAAATAAATCCAAGCTTCACTCGCTCAAACATAGAGTGACCATGCTCCCACCAAACTATTCCAAATAACTTAACACTGGAAGACGGGTTCACTTGGAACCTTTTCCACGCAATTACCAAGTTTGACTCACTCCGAGCACTACATCCAACCACCTCTCCCACTTCTTTCTCGAGAACAGTAAACATGCTTCTAATGATAGGCTCACTAGCTAGTCCAATCCTTAGACCAATCACACGATTTAGCTTTCTCAACACCAGAACCATAGCATACACTCTAATCCCCTTTCTCACACCCTCGCTAGGGTTCATAAACTTACTATCAGAAATTCTGAAAACATAAATTCTCATTTCTGAGTCACTTTCCAAACTTCTTACTCTCAGGTTACCCACTTTTCCAACAATTCCAATGTAACATCCTAAAAACCAGAGTGAATTTGAAACGCGGAAACTAGACAAATAGACATCATCAATTAGTATAAACCACCCAAAAAGGGGAAATGTAATAATCCTTTACAAGCCTGCATACTGATATGAAATTCAACAACAAACTAATCTAAACATAAACTATCTAGATTACATCGGTTGCTAATCCAATATCACCAAAAGAATGGGACTTAAACAATTGCCCAACATCAAATACTAGTCATCTAAAAAATCCCCGAGACCAAGCTCGTCACACAAGCCCTTGGCAACCCACCGCTAATGGGAACCTGTTATACACATCATTTGAGAAAAAGTGTTAGGGTTAAATCCTAGTGAGAACATACAGTTTATAAATTTCAAGAGATATAAACAATTGCATCATACAGAAATCATTTCAATAAGGTTTAGCTTTCAAATGAAACTTTTACCCCAACCGGGCTTTTTCGATGAAAACTCAACGTGTGATGAAAAAAGATAACCAGTTTTACCAAGGATCGTAGCGTAACACAAAGTAGGCCACAATCCGAGTTATGAGTCGAATCACTTGGAATCCATGGCCACGAACTACAAAGGTCCGTACTACGATGTGAGGGAGGGTCCCCGAGGAAACCAATTCAAAACTCGTTCACTAGGACTACACTATGACCCATGACTAGTAACTGGTCTCACATAACCGTACCAAATGGCCCCCGAGGATCACATGCATCCATAGTTACAAATAAGGGAAGATATGATCCATGGCTAGTAACCGGTCTCACATAACTGTACCAAATGGCCCCTGAGGATCATATACATCCATTTACAAAGAGGGGAAAAGACATCCCAAATATAAGTCGACTCAATACCTAGGGATCCACTAGTAAAGGTACAGACTCGTCACAACAACATATGTGACCAACCATAGATAGTCATATGGTATAAAACAACATTTATAAACAGAAATGCATTTTCAAGTTTAACTTCTGGTAAGAATGAAAATCATCAAAATGAACTTATAAACATTCTTTCAAGTACCCCACATAAATGTTCAAATAAAACCTCCTTTTACTTCAAATAAGGCGAAACCCATCATTTTAGTCAAAACTGATCGGGAACCCCGAAATCACCAAAAACTCAAGTTATGTCAAAATGTAGATAACTTAAATCCATACCGTATAAATACTTTGTATTTCAAAAATATAAGTTTTGACATGTATAAAGTTTATAATAGGTAGTAGGAACTCACCAAATAGGTTTTAGACAAAAACCCGAAAAACCAGATATCGACCACCAAGTGAAGACGAAGCTTTCTATATCGAACCCTTGCTAGATACACTTAATACTAGCAACAAACGGCAACCGAAGAACCAAACTCGCAAACCAAGAAAGAGAGACTTGAGAGATATTTCAGAAATAACACAAATGAGATATTTTCAGGAAAATCTCATTTAACCCACTCAACCACCGCGCGGGTTATGGCGCGGGCTAAGTCGCGCCGTGACTCGCGTCACTCACTGGACAAACTCCAAATAAGCAGTGTACCGCGCGGGTTATGGTGCGGGATAAGCCGCGCAACAACTCGTGCCGGCCACTACCATTGCTTCTTCTTCCAAACTGGTCGCCCACTTGAAACTCCATCGGTCGCCTCTTCTTATCGGCATAGCTCTTCTGCCGATCCTGAGCCGCTTTCAACTTTTCACGAATGCATTTAACCTTATCATCCGTCTCTTGCACGATCTCAGGTCCGGCGAATTGCTTCTCTCCCTCTTCAAGCCAACACACGGGAGTTCGGCACTTCCGCCCGTACAATGCCTCAAAAGGTGTTATCCCAATACTCGAGTGGTAGCTATTGTTGTAAGCAAACTCCACCAAAGGTAGGTGAGAGTCCCAAATACCCCCGAAATCGATGACACAAGACCTCAACATGTCTTCCAAAGTTTGGATCGTTCTCTCGCTTTGCCCGTCGGTTTGTGGATGGTAAGCCGTACTCAACTTAACTCGCGTACCAAGCTCTTTCTGAAACCCATCCCAAAAGTTCGAAGTGAACCAACTGTCGCGATCTGACACGATCGATAAGGGTATTCCATGCCTCGAGACCACTTCATCGATGTAAAGCTTCGCTAACTTGTCCATCGTTAATGTCTCGCGCATAGCCAAGAAATGAACGCTCTTAGTCAATCTATCGAGTATTACCCAAATGGTATCGTGACCTCGAAGAGTTTTAGGAAACTTCGTCACGAAGTCCATGGTAATATGTTCCCACTTCCACTCGGGAATCTCTAAAGACTGAAGACTCCCATACGGTCGTTGATGTTCGGCCTTAACTTGCGAGCACGTCACACAACGCTCCACATAACGTGCCACATCAAGCTTCATTACAGGCCACCAATAATGCAACTTCAAGTCCCTGTACATCTTTGTACTTCCCGGATGAATGGAATACTTGGACTTGTGAGCATCCTCAAGCAATAGATCACGGTTACCCCCAACATTGGGCACCCACACACGACCGCTAAACAGTTTTACCCCACGGCTATCTTCCGTTAAGAGTAAGCGCTGCTTCGTCATGACTTCCTCCTTGAGATTTCTTCCAACAAGGCTTCAACCTGCGATGTCTTGATCTTTTCAACAAGACTAGACACTAACTCGATTCTCGAATGGGTAGCACGAATACTTCCACTATAGTCCTTCCGACTTAACGCATCGGCCACCACGTTCGCCTTACCGGGATTGATAAAGCAATTCACAATCGTAGTATTTGAGCAACTCGAGCCATCGCCTTTGCCTCATGTTCAACTCCTTTTGATCAAAGACGTATTTCAAACTCTTATGATCAGTGTAGAGCGTACATTTCGTTCCATAAAGGTAATGTCGCCAAAGCTTTAAGGCGAACACCACTGCTGCTAACTCCAAATCGTGGGTAGGATAGTTCTTCTCGTGTATCTTAAGTTGCCTCGAGATGTAAGCAATTACCTTGCCTCTTTGCATCAACACATATCCTAATACCATCTTCGAAGCATCGCTGTATACCACGAAGTCTTCCGACCCTTCAGGCAACGACAAGATTGGAGCCTCGCACAACTTATTTTGTAGAATCCGGAACGCCTTCTCTTGCGTTTCAGTCCAATCGAACTTCACATTCTTCCGAGTTAAAACTGTCAAGGAAGAAGCGATCTTTGAAAAGTCTTGAATGAATCTCCGATAGTACCCTGCCAGACCCAAGAAACTGCGGATCTCTGACGGACTCTTGGGAGGCTCCCAATCCATCATAGTTTCAATCTTGGAGGGATCCACTTTCACTCCGTCTCGAGTGACAACGTGACCCAAGAATTGCACTTCTTCATGCCAAAAGTCACACTTGGAAAACTTGGCGTACAATCTTTCTTTTCTCAACACATCAAGAACTTCGCGCAGGTGATGTTCATGCTCTAACTCGCTCTTAGAGTACACGAGTATATCATCAATGAATACTATGACCGACTTGTCGAGGAAAGGTCGACATACTCTATTCATCAAATCCATAAATACCGCTGGTGCGTTCGTTAGGCCAAAAGGCATTACAAGAAACTCGTAATGGCCGTAACGTGTTCTGAAAGCTGTATTCGGAACGTCCTCTTCTCTTACCTTCACCTGGTGGTAACCCGAACGTAAGTCGATCTTGGAGAAACACCCCGCCCCCTGGAGTTGATCGAACAAGTCGTCAGTTCTTGGAAGCGGATACTTGTTCTTCACCGTAGCTTTGTTCAACTCACGATAATCGATGCACATTCTCATTGTGCCATCCTTCTTTTTAACAAACAAGACCGGAGCTCCCCAAGGCGACGAGCTCAGCCTTGCGAATCCCTTCTCCAAAAGTTCTTGGAGTTGGGCCATCATCTCTTGCATCTCTGTTGGTGCTAACCGGTAAGGGGCTCTAGCAACAGGAGCCGCTCCCGGTACGAGATCAATCCAAAAATCCACTTGACGATCGGGTGGTAATCCGGGTAAGTCGTCCGGAAAGACGTCTGGAAACTCACGTACAATCTTCACATCTTCAAGCTTTAACTTCTCTAGCTTGGCGTCGATCACGTAGGCTAGGAAAGACGAGCATCCTTTCACCAAACACTTGCGTGCTTTAGTCATGGTGATTATTGCCACATATCCCTTCCTATTTTCACCATAAATTACAACAACTTCGCCACTGGGATCGGGAAGTCGAATTAATTTCTTGGAACATACAAACTCGGCATGATTGTTCGCTAACCAATCCATGCCGACCACAACATCAAAACCCCCGATTAACATCGGCAACAAATCGATTGGGAAATGTCTCCCTTCAATTCCTAGAATACACTTCTTCAGAACATTGCGGATCAGAACTTGACTACCATCTGCTATCTCAACCACTAACGCATCCTCAAGACTAGTAGTGGGCATAGCAATATTTTGACGGAACAACTCAGATATAAAAGAGAAACTGGCACCCGTATCAAATAAAACACGAGTAGGTACTGAGTTTATAAGAAATGTACCCGATACCACATCAGCTGATGCCTTGGCCTCATCGGCTGTCATTTGAAACGCTCGACCCGGAACCCTGGATGGATTCTCTTTCTTCACTGGCGCGCTACCCGACATGAGTTTCGGGCAATCTCTCCTCATGTGCCCCGGTGCCTTGCACTCGAAACAGACATTCCCTCTGATCGGGCAATCCCTGGCGAGGTGATCAACTTTCCCACACTTGAAACAAGTTTGGGAAGAGGTGTTACAGTTACCGTGGTGCTTGGTTCTGCACTTATGGCACCACCTAGCTTCTTGATAACTGCTGAAGCTTCGGTTTCCGACAGAAGGTCGGGTTCTCTTGGGAGGTGCTGAACGGCTCTCCCATTTCCTCTTCTCAACAACTGCCACAGCCTTCTCCGGTTTACCTCTCGCATAAACCTCTTCCATAAACTGCGCCTCCTCGATAGTCTCTCGAAGGTTAGAAGCCTTCGAGTTTCAGATCATAGTCATCATGTCCGACGGTAGACCCTTCAGATAGGCCTTAATCTTCTCCTTCTCAGTTGAGGCAACATGCCCCACTAACCCCAACTTTTCCATGAACTGACGGGTATACTCTCTCACCGTCAAATTCCTTTTATCCAGCGCTCGGAACTCTGCCTCGATCCGATCCATGACCCTCTCATTGCAGTACTCCTCTAACAACTTTACCTTGAATTCTCCCCAAGTCAGTTGGGCCAAAATAGTAGGAGAGAGAGGGGACTGGATAACATTCCACCACGTCAGCGCCGTATCTCTGAGCAGCTATGTACCGAACCTTACTCTCTGGTCATCACCACACTCGGATGAACCAAAGGCCTGTTCGATAGCTCGGATCCACTTAACACACGCAACTGGGTCTTCGGAACCTAAGAACTCTGGTGGTCCGCAACCCAGAAAAGACTTGTAGGAACAACTCTTCCCACTTTTCGGAGCACTCACAACCCTGTTCTCTTCTGAACGGAGTCTGTTGCCGGTGCCCCAGAGCCAACCAACACATTCTCCTCCACTGCCTCATGCCTCATGAGGCTTGTGTCCCGGTCCTCCAACATCTTCTGAAAAACCTCTTGCTGTTTCTCCATGGCCGACGTCACCATCTGCATGACGCTGGCCATCATATCAGCTTAAGGGTTTGCCAATTGAATAACGCGGTTGGTGGATGCCAAATCTACTCTTGGCCCCAACTCCACTTCCCCAGTAAATATCGGTGGCATGCCTGGAGGAACGACTGCTGACACTCTAACCACAGGATTTAGCTCACAAGAACTGACATCGCGAAGATCTTCGTCGCCTGACGGACGACCACGTGTGTTCACCATACCTAAGTAATGGTTGCCACACAAGCACGAATAGAATAAGAGACAGATCAACAGAATAACACAAAAAACGTACTACTACATCATCAATTGTCAAAGTAATGGCACCCCAAGCACAATCATGTATAAATATTCTCATAATAATCATTAGCTAAGCGAGATTATGAACATACAATACATAATAGTTTTTGTTACCATTGCCACACCGTTTGATAACCGTAATCTATGTCGACTCTAAGACCAAACCATCTTAGAAGTTCTACCCAAACTCACAATCAATGCTTAACATACTCAGTCTAAGTCTAGACATCTTACATTCATGCCTAGTTCACTTAAACTAGAGATCTCATACCAACTTGTAACACCCTAAAAACCAGAGTGAATTTGAAACGCGGAAACTAGACAAATAGACATTATCAATTGGTATAAACCACCCAAAAAGGGGAAATGTACTAATCCTTTACAAGCCTGCATACTGATATGAAATTCAACAACAAACTAATCTAAACATAAACTATCTAGATTACATCGGTTGCTAATCCAATATCACCAAAAGAATGGGACTTAAACAATTGCCCAACATCAAATACTAGTCATCTCAAAAATCCCCGAGACCAAGCTCGTCACACAAACCCTTGGCAACCCACCGCTAATGGGAACCTGTTATACACATCATTTGACAAAAAGTGTTAGGCTTAAAGCCTAGTGAGAACATACAGTTTATAAATTTCAAGAGATATAAACAATTGCATCATACGGAAATCATTTCAATAAAGTGTAGCTTTCAAATGAAACTTTTACCCCAACCGGGCTTTTTCGATGCAAACTCAACGTGTGATGACAAAAGATAACCAGTTTTACCAAGGATCGTAGCGTAACACAAAGTAGGCCACAATCCGAGTTATGAGTCGAATCACTTGGAATCCATGGCCACGAACAACAAAGGTCCGTACTACGATGTGAGGGAGGTCCCCCGAGAAAACCAATTCAAAACTCGTTCACTAGGACTACACTATGACCCATGGATTGTAATTGGTCTCACATAACCGTACCAAATGGCCCCCGAGGATCACATGCATCCATAGTTACAAATAAGGGAAGATATGATCCATGGCTAGTAACCGGTCTCACATAACCGTACCAAATGGCCCCCGAGGATCATATACATCCATTTATAAAGAGGGGAAAAGACATCCCAAATATAAGTCGACTCAATACCTAGGGATCCACTAGTAAAGGTACAGACTCGTCACAACAACATATGTGACCAACCATAGATAGTCATATGGTATAAAACAACATTTATAAACAGAAATGCATTTTCAAGTTTAACTTCTGGTAAGAATGAAAATCATCAAAATGAACTTATAAACATTCTTTCAAGTAACCCACATAAATGTGCAAGTAAAACCTCCTTTTACTTCAAATAAGGCGAAACCCATCATTTTAGTCAAAACTGATCGGGAACCCCGAAATCACCAAAAACTCAAGTTATGTCAAAATATAGAGAACTTAAATCCATACCGCATAAATACTTTGGATTTCAAAAATATAAGTTTTGACATGTATAAAGTTTATAAAAGGTAGTAGGAACTCACCAAATAGGTTTTAGACGAAAACCCGAAAAACCAGATATCGAGCACCAAGTGAAGACGAAGCTTTCTATACCGAACCCTTGCTAGATGCACTTAATACTAGCAACAAACGGCAACCGAAGAACCAAACTCGCAAACCAAGAAAGAGAGAGAGAAAAGAGAGATTTGATAGATATTTCAGAAATAACACAAATGAAATATTTTCAGGAAAATCTCATTTAACCCACTCAGCCACCGCGCGGGTTATGGCGCGGGCTAAGTCGCGCTGTGACACGCGCCGCCCACTGGAACTAGCAACCAATCAGCGCACCGCGCGGGTTATGGCCCGGGTACACTTGCGCCGTGAATCGCGCCACTCACTGGACAAACCCCAAACAAGCAGTGCATCGCGCGGGTTATGGTGCGGGCTAAGTCGCGCGACAACTCGCGCCGGCCACTACCATTGCTTCTTCTTCCAAACTGGTCAAACGAAACTCGGGGTGTTACATCCAATGCGTCGAAACACAATTACATTACTACACTTCACCAAACGGGTAACGAAAATCCTCACACGAGACATTTAACCACGCTCTCCCAAAACATTACCCACTGTTCGAAGGCACCGCACACTTCTCACTCTCCTACGCTATCTGTAGGGTTCCGTCACGCTCAAAGAATACTTTGACATTCTCACGTATTTTCCCTATCTCCTACAACACATCATGAACTAAATCGTTCGACATTCCCATAAAAATATCACTGGAATAAGATGAACTTGTCCAACAACTCTTCGCGACCCAGGAACCCAAGGTTCCTCTATAAAGTTACCACCAACGATCACTCGAACCCATAAACTTCAAATTAGCAATATCACCAACCCAAGCAACATCCATGCATCTCTGCCACATACTTGACACTTTCGAATAGCTCACCGGGAATCTCTGAGCAAGGATTTCCACCATTGCTCATCCTATAACACTAGTACAAGTCTACTACTTAACCTCAAAGAAGTTCCTTACCATCATAATGACTTGTACGACCACTTTGGCATAAACTAACACTAACTCATCTAAACATCCATCACCCTACCACATCATCACCATACCATCAAAATCTCCGCAACACTTGGTACGCATACCAGATACCATCCTCTTCATGCCGATCATAACACCAATATTTCAGATAAAGTCGTTTCACGACTTTGTCTTGATCGAATCTGGATAATCCACAAAATCATGATCATTTAAACCACTCGACACGATTTCTCTTCTAGTCGGCTTATCGCGATCTGCCATAAACAAATCCAGGCAGTCTATAAGATTAAGCATACTACCTCGCAAACCTAAATACTCGGAGCGCAACCACTTCAGTTGTTCTATAAGTACTTCACTCCTAAACAAAACACCAAAACCTCATAGGAATTCACCTGACCAAACTAGCGGTCTTCCATTTTCGTTATACCCACACGAGGTGGTCTGGCACCATGATGGTACACCCCTTTCCCGTACAACTCCTTGCTTTCTCACGAACACTAAGCCAAATAACTATGGGTACTTCTTCATTTCCCACATCCCGATAAAGGCCTCAACAACTGCCCTTTGACTTCAACAACGCTTCCGACCAACAAAGATTCCCAAAGGAACCTACTCCTTCCAACGCATCATCACTATATCGATGACCCGCCGACTTCGCACGCTGAATGTACAATAATTACTTGATATAATCTGATTACTAGGCCATCTTAAACTCCGACTCGATGTCGACGACTTTTCATTCAAAAACCACAACGCTGCTAATCAAAATGCTGCAAAAAGGGGTATCTTAATGGCTTTGAATTCTACCCCGACAACACCACCCGTCGACTACCATATCTCAAGTTACCGATAGAAGTGCATGCCACTGTCAAACGAATCACTCTTAACTTAACAGGCTAAGGCTTCCGTTATTCCCTGCCTTTCCTTAGAGGGAATACCAAGGTCATGATTCGACCAACAACAACTCGAGCGCTACCCTTTCACTCTCCACACCCTCCCTCATCCTTAATCACAATGCTTCCTTACGACCTAGCGAGTTCATAGCCTTCATGAATGACAACATACAAGTTTGAAATCATTTGACACGGTTTGAAATTCAGCAAGTACCTCAAAACGGTACAAGCTTGAGTGTACACAACACTACCCTGATATAACTGAATAGCCATGCACGACAATCTCAATGACCATTCTCACTCGAACCCATGATGAAATAAACTTTATCCATACAAAATCGATGTTGGCACAATTGAAAATATTTTCAATAAAACTTTACTCAACCGATTCATGAAGTTACGATAAAATTTCTTATACTGAACGAGTCAGTCGACTTCCACCCTTGTTGGCGTGATGAACATGTCTATATCAGTCTCTCTTTTAAAACCACGCGGTTAAATGCTACTATATTTTAACAAAAGTTAATTCATTTATAAAAAGATATGAAATAGTCCTCAAGTTACCGAGTTCAAAATTTAACACACCATACAATAAACTTGCCCTTTCCAATTCAACACGCGTTTATACGCACCATCTCCTTTTCAAAACGAAAGACTCGTAAGACGCACACATACACCAATATATGTAACATGGAAGACTCAAACGACTTATTCGAAAACACCATGCATGATACTCCTTTTACATTGAAGGTCATTCACTCTCGCAAGGTCGTCCACTTACTCTCACAACAGTTTAATCACAAACTACCTACTTCTGACCTATCTAGTCAGGTTTCTCACAATTGCAACCACCTTCAGCACCAATGTTTCCCAACATGCTTGTATGTCCATCTACTCTGTTACCACCGCGACTAAAGATTTGCAGATCATACGTCTTCAACTTGACCCAAATAATTTTACCAACAATGGCTCGTCCCCGTCCAATCCTTACTCCATATTATCAATCAACATTGTTATCATCTCTCAACCATCTGTAACAATCCAACCAGAATAAACAAACAGATTAATTCTTAATATTAAAATACCAACATTTAATAATATTCCAAGCCGAAACGGTCCCAAGCTTACAATAGATAAACCAAGGTTCGATGAAATAACCTATACACAACTGAGATAAAGAAGAATAACTAAATGCCGGTCTTCTGTCCACCCTGCTAAACTTTCTCCTTGCCCTGTCTAACTCACGACGGCCTGAAAAGATTTTAGTTTTAAAAGACCGAGGGTTAGACAGAAGGTCTAGTGAGTTCCCTCTACAGTTAGCAATAAATAACTTTTCAGAATTTAAATCAACATTTAAATAAATCCACAAGAATGAACACGCTACTGACCACACGGCCGTCAAAGACGATGTGTCTAACTCGCGCTGCCTTAATGTTGGGACACACCCCCAACGACATAAACGGGCCACACTCCCCGGCACGAGTAGGCGGGCCACACTCCCCGACTTAGGTCACATATTCCACAAATAATGTATGCATACATTTAAACACCAACAATATATAACACACTTAAAACATTTCATTATAACTTGACATCGTAAATAAAGCAACATATAAAAATCAATTTTCGCATGCTTTCGTTCATACAGGATTTAGTTCAGAAAAACTCACCTGACGTCCTTAGCTCGAGACTCGCATCTACTCTTACAATTTGGTTCGAGACCTATGAAGGAAACATCGACCGATGAACAACCATTTCTTTCTAAATATAAAGTTGACCTCAACCCTACGTCATCTAATCTTTACCAACTAATCCCCTAAACACTTGCATCAAAATTTAATTTATTTCCATAATTCTAACCATAAAATTTGGAGTGGGCCATACAACTAAACCCACAACTTATGGGAATGGGCTTCGGCCCATGCACTTTGCTACGGGACCGGGGCTCTCAAAGCCGACTGGTGTTGACCCAAGAGACCGGGGTCTCCCACCCCTACCTCGCGACCGGAGTCCTCCATCACCGACCGGGATATTCCTAAAGGTCGACCGGTGATAAATCAAGTGATCGGGGTCTCTCATCCCCTACCTCGCCGACCGGGGTATTTCCACAGGATCGACCGGTGTTATATTCAAGTGACCGATGTCGACTTCGACCGGTGTCGACCACGACCGGTGTCGACCTTTCCTGTGACCAGAGTCACTCGAAATGCTTCGAAAGAACTCCATAAACCAATCACAGTTCGCAGGTAACCCCGAAATCAAAAACGATACAATCCAAAATAACTCATCGTTTAATAAATGACTCTTTTTTACCAACAATCCCTTTAATTACTTAGATACTCCTATACTAATTTCCAGAAAAACCTGCAACTTCAATTTCAGAACTAAACTAGAAGCAAACCCATCATAGATGCAAAAAATCTATATATGTTGAAAGGAAATCCATTAGCCACAAAGCCAACTTTAAATCGATTTCCCATTCATGCCGAACTCAGTTTAACAAAACCCAACAATTTATATTCCCCAGTCTCCCAAAACTCAGATTCATTAGAATTATCCCCAAGAATTTCATATTGCTAACAGTGACTCTAGAAAAATAACAAGATTGTTTGCCAAAATAAGATTTACCTTGAAATGCATATCAGAATCCAACTTGCGGTTCTTGCAGAATCAACTCCCTACTCAGTTCTCCCAAAATCGCCTGTTCACCTCTTTCCAAAATAATCATCCGCCACACTAAAAGATTGCACAAAACCCTAGGTTATCCCCTTATAAGAAATATTTTCAGCTAGCCCCCCCCCCTCAATAATGGGTTTTGACCACACTCCACCCCAACTTTGAGATTATTAATTTTAGCCCGGGTTATTACAATATCCCCCACTCAAGAGAATTCTGTCCCCGGAATTCCTTCTTCGAACAAGTTGGGATATTGATTCTTCATAACCGACTCTAATTCCCAAGTTGCTTCTTGACCCTTGTGGAATTGTCACTGAACTTTCACCAAGGAGATTTCCTTGTTCCTTAACTTCTTCGCCTTTTGACCCAAAATAGCTATTGGTTCTTCTATATAGCTTATCTTCTCGTCTATCTGAACATCCTCTAATGGAATGACGACATCGCTTTCTGCTAAACATTTCTCCAGATTAGAAACATGAAAAAAGGGGTGCACTCTTCGCAGATCCACGGGTAATTCCAATTTATAATCTATCTCCCCAACACGCTCCAGGATCGTAACAGCCCAACAAGTCTATGTCTTAACTTCCATTTCTTTCTGAATCGGTTCACACCCTTCCAATGCGAGACTGGTAACTTCCATTTGTCACCGCCTGGGACTAATTCTCAATCTAACCAAAATAGTACTATTCGATTATCCAAGCCATTCTGATCATTACATGGTCGTACGTAACCATCAAATTTACCCCTCGATTACATCAACTTCCTTGTCGGAGTCACACCACGACAACATGCATCACCGACCAAATACTCACCCAACTCTACACCATAACACGTCGTCAACTATAGGCATCACCAACAACTTACAGACACGAGTTTCTTCATCATGTAACTTGTCCTTGCAAGCAACCCCTCTTAGCACGCCATAAGTCAAACGCAAACGCACTTTCCTTTTTCGAACCACATTGATCTCAACTCCTCGGCTTTATCCAATTCTTATACCCTGAATATATAACGCCCCAACGTCAAATCTTCTACTTTTCACATATTGGTAGAAACTTCCACAATTCAAAACCTTCGTAATCCATCGGTTCTAACTGTCCGATTAATGCGACACATACTTCCATTTCTCATTGCATCCACAAACACCCGACTAATTACGCAATAAAACCCAGCTTCACCCGCTCGATACAGAAAGACCAAGTTGATACAAACTTTTTTTTAAAGGTATTAACACGGAATAACGGACTCACTTGGAATCCCCTTTTTCACGCATTGCCAATACTGACACTATGGCTCTTCGCTCCCAGCACTATATCCCAACACCTCTACCTTCCTCCTTGAGGGTTTCAAACCCACTTCTAACGACCAACTCACTGATTAGTAACGTGAACTTTTAGTCGGTTGCATGACTTTGATTAATCATACACGCACCGCACCAACGCCATGCTCCCTTTCTCATACCCACGCTAGGGATTTATAACTTTGCTGTCAACAGAATCTAAAACATACCTCCACATTTTGTGTCACTTGCCAACCTCTTACTCTCAGATTTCCCACATTTTCGACATGATATATTCACTTTCTTCTCGTTGCAATAAACACCGCTCACCCAACATTGCTGACTTATTCCTCGATGAATCCCAAATGTATCGAAGCACAATAACACTACTTGCTAGCTCCACTGACTATCCATAATTCTCACGCAAGATTATCAACCCAACTCTTCAAAAACGTTACCCACTATTCGAAAACGCCGCACCACTCTCTCTCGCCAAACAAGATTGCCCAAATCTGTTATAATCCCTTCACCCTCAAGCATAATTCATCATGCCCACGAATTTCCTATCTACTGCACAACCTCCAGAATTAAACAGTTCGACACTCTCAACATTCATTTTAGGGATATAAAATAATCCTGCCCAAAACCTGTTGTAAACCAGAACATATAGCTCCTCTCTTAGATAACCACCACCCATCATTTGACAACATTAATTTCAACTTAGCATCCCAACCATAATCTTACAACTCATTCCCCCTAGATCTTCGGACGAATACGTTCATCCTATGACGATAACACCCGCCTTCTACATATCCTTAAAGAATCTCCTTACAACTTTAAGGATTTGCACTCCCAGATATGTCATAAAGACGTCATCGACTACTGGTTACTACCAACACTCTACTACCTCCTCCCAGAACAACTGCAAGTCTCTACGACCACTTGGCACACCTACAAATACCGCTCTCTTCTCACTGGTCATAATACTGAAATCGGACCTCAAGGCATTTCACGGCCTTGTCTTTCTTAAATCTGGTTAAATCACAAAACTATGATTTTCAAAACCACTTAACTAGATATCGCTCCTTGTCAGCTCATCGCGACCTGCTGGAATCAAACTCCAGTAGCCTGAATAATTAAACGTACTACCTCGAAGTCTTAAATGCACAAAGCGCAACCCATTCCAGTTGTGCTATATAAAAACGTCACTCCCACATAACCATCAAAACCTCGTCGATGAAGAACCACCTTACTGAACTAGTGATTTTTCCTTTTTGAATTATCCACACAAGGTTGTCCAACATCACACTAGGTACACACCTTTTCTGAATAACTCTTCGCTTCATCACAAAACTCCTCGAAACTATCCGTAACTACTACTTCATTCTCCGCGCTCCGACATTACCACAAATGGTTTCTGGTTTCCACAACAACAATTGGCATTGATGTACTTCCACTCTGTTACCATCTTACATGGATCTCAAGTGAAACCTTCATCTTCCACTGCAGCAGCTAATTGCCAAAATATTTTTACGACTCCAAACTCCACTCCAGACACAACCGTTTACCGACATCCACATGAAACCAACGGTGAACCATTATAGTACCATCATCCTTAACATCATAGGTCAATGCCTCCATTAACCACCTCCGCTATTCACCCCCTTACTTAGAAGAATACCAATATCACACATCTACTACCCTCTGATCGAGCGACACACTTCCACTCTTAAAACTTTCATCATTCTTATTTGCAACCTTCCTCACGACCTAGAGAGTTCATAGCCTTCATGCATGACGCACGAACATTTAAACTTTTGACACGGTTGAAAATTTAGAAATTACCTACATTAGAAAACAAACTCACGTGTACACGACACGACACTGACTTAGCCACGTACAACGGTTTCAAGAATCGTTTTACCCCAACTCCACAACAATTTCTCCTCACCATACCCCGTTGTCGGGGTTGGCACAATTGAAAACGTTTCCGATGAACTATACACACACAATATATAAAAATACCTCAGAAAGTGCTTACACTGAGCGTGCCAACGACTCTCACCCTTGTTGATATGACAACACATGTTTATACCCAAATCACTTATAAATTCATGCGATCAAATGATGTTTTGATTTTCTTATCCAAAGATCGACTCATTTGTAAAGAAATATATAATTATTTTCAAAATTTATCACCCAAAGTCCAAAAACTTGTCTTTTCGATTCAAACACATATCCGCATGTGTCGACACATTTTCGAAACAACTACTTCGTAAGACACACACTTGCCAAAACGTCTGATGTGAAAGATATACAAAGCTTCAGTAATTTATTTAACACACAATGCAGGAGGCTCAATGACATTGAAGGCTATTTACTCTCATAAGATCAACTGTTTATATTCATTATAATTTATCCCAGACTCCTTGCTTCCAACCAACCAGTCAGGGTTCTCAACTATGCCACAACCTCCGGCACCATCGACCTCTAACAGCCTTGAAAGCCCAAAACTAGTCATCACTGTGACTATTGACTCACGACCCAAACGGTAACTCATTCCCATCTGATCCTCACTACATATTATCAGTCAACACTGATATCGTCTCTCAACCACCCTTCAATTAACTACAACTTTAGAAGCCTCAAATCGATCATTCGATTCTTGGATTAACACTCTCAAGCTTCCCACTAAACTACATACCCCTTTACCAGCCGAAGACTCCCTTGGAGCGACAAGCTCACCTCCTATCACCATTCTCTTCCTTATGGACCCAGGAGGTCCTTTCTCAACGAAATATCTACATCCCGCACGATGTGCATCCTAACGACATAACCTTACTTCCAAAAACGAACTTCCACCACACGCTAGACTAAAACTATCAATCTATGGATAGAACTCTATACCCTGAACCACACTCAACAATAGCAATTGAGTATGCCCATGCACCTGTAAATTCATAATGGCATTGGCCAGATGCGAATCTGAATTTACCTTACATGAGAGTACTCACTATTGTTATCACACCTCACATTGATCAACATCTTTCTTAAAGGCTTCCTAAATCTCAGTTGTGTCCATCTACTCCACAGTTTAAGTTTAGGCCCATCCGGTCACCTAAATCCCTTAAACTATGGCTTTGATACCAACTGTAACAACCCAACCAGAATAAACAAACAGATTAATTCTTAATATTAAAATGCCAACATTTAATAATATTCCAAGCCGGAACGGTCCCAAGCTTACAATAGATAAACCAAGGTTTGATGAAATAACCTATACACAACTGAGATAAAGAAGAATAACTAAATGTCGGTCTTCTGTCCACCCTGCTAAACTTTCTCCTTGTCCTGTCTAACTCACGACGGCCTAAAAAGATTTTAGTTTTAAAAGACCGAGGGTTAGACAGAAGGTCTAGTGAGTTCCCTCTACAGTTAGCAATAAATAACTTTTCAGAATTTAAATCAACATTTAAATAAATCCACAAGAATGAACACGCTACTGACCACACGGCCGTCAAAGACGATGTGTCTAACTCGCGCTGCCTTAATGTTGGGACACACCCCCAACGACATAAACGAGCCACACTCCCCGGCACGAGTAGGCGGGCCACACTCCCCGACTTAGGTCACATATTCCACAAATAATGTATGCATACATTTAAACATCAACAATATATAACACACTTAAAACATTTCATTATAACTTGATATCGTAAATAAAGCAACATATAAAAATCAATTTTCGCATGCTTTCGTTCATACGGGATTTAGTTCAGAAAAACTCACCTGACGTCCTTAGCTCGAGACTCGCGTCTACTCTTACAATTTGGTTCGAGACCTATAAAGGAAACATCGACCGATGAACAACCATTTCTTTCTAAATATAAAGTTGACCTCAACCCTACGACATCTAATCTTTAACCAACTAATCCCCTAAACACTTGCATGAGAATTTAATTTATTTCCATAATTCTAACCATAAAATTTGGAGTGGGCCATACAACTAAACCCACAACTTATGGGAATGGGCTTCGGCCCATGCACTTTGCTTTGGGACCAGGGCTCTCAAAGCCGACCGGTGTTGACCCAAGAGACCGGGGTCTCCCACCTCTACCTCGCGACCGGAGTCCTCCATCACCGACCGGGATATTCCTAAAGGTCGACCGGTGATAAATCAAGTGATCGGGGTCTCTCATCCCCTACCTCGCCGACCGGGGTATTTCCACAGGATCGACCGGTGTTACATTCAATTGACCGATGTTGACCTCGACTGGTGTCGACCACGACCGGTGTCGACCTTTCTTGTGACCGGAGTCACTCGAAATGCTTCGAACGAACTCCATAAACCAATCACAGTTCGCAGGTAACCCCGAAATCAAAAACGATACAATCCAAAATAACTCATCGTTTAACGAAGGACTCTTTTTTACCAAAAATCCCTTTAATTACTTAGATACTTCTATACTAATTTCCAGAAAAACCTGCAACTTCAATTTCAGAACTAAACCAGAAGCAAACCCATCATAGATGCAAAAACTCTATATATGTTGAAAGGAAATCCATTAGCCACAAAGCCAACTTTAAATCGATTTCCCATTCATGCCGAACTCAGCTTAAGAAAACCCAACAATTTATATTCCCCAGTCTCCCACAACTCAGATTCATTAGAATTATCCCCAAGAATTTCATATTGCTAACAGGGACTCTAGAAAAATAACAAGATTGTTTGACAAAATAAGATTTACCTTGAAATGCATATCAGAATCCAACTTGCGGTTCTTGCAGAATCAACTCCCTACTCAGTTCTCCCAAAATCGCCTGCTCTCCTCTTTCCAAAATAATCAGCCGCTACACTAAAAGATTGCACAAAACCCTAGGCTATCCCCTTATAAGAAATATTTTCACTTAGGCCCCCCCCCCCTCAATAATGGGTTTTGACCACACCCCACCCCAACTTTGAGATTATTAATTTTAGCCCGGGTTATTACACCATCCTTGCCACTCTTCAAATAACTACAGATTCAAAGGCTCACTTCTATTGTTCGATTCTTGGTTTAGAACTCTCCTGATTCCCGTTGACCGACATGGCAACTACCATAGCGGAGACTCACTTGAAATGAATAGCTCACTTCCAATCAATTATTCTCTCCTTTTGGACGCAAGAAGTTCTTCCTCAAGTCAAGTTATCTATATCATGAACAATACTCATCCCACAAGGTGTTAACCTTAAAACTATAAACGAGCTCACACAACACGCTAGACCAACGCTATCATTTCAATGACAGAACTCATTACCCAAAACTACACTTGTCGATTAACTCAACAATAGTAATCGAGTATACCCATGCGCCTGTAAATTCATAATGGCATTAGCCAGATGCAATTCTAAATTTACCTTACATGAGAGTCCTCACTATTGTTGTCACGACTCTCAGTGATCAAGGTCTTCCTTAAAGGCTTCCTATATTCTCAGTTGTGTCCCCCTACTCCACAGTATAAGTTTAGGCCCATCCGGTCACCTAAATCCCTTAAACTATGGCTCTGATACCAATTGTAACAACCCAAACTCGCGGAAATAACGCATAATCGATTCTAACATAAATCAATGCTAAACGGCCCCAAAATGCCAATTCACATAACAAGGTTTGCGGAATCAACCTAATACACAATTGAGATTTAAAATAGAAATTAACTAAATATAGGATCTCGCAGCAATCTTCTCCTATGCCACACTTCTCGCCTACCACTTCTCTTGCCCTTGCTAGAACCCTCTGTCGGGTACTTTCCTGAAAAGGTTTTTAGTTTTGAAAAGAGCGAGGGTTAGACCGAAAGGTCTAGTGAGTTCCCTCTAATACAGTTTGTTGGATCATAATTGTATTCAAGATTAAAGTTAAAGTTAAGGGTTTAAACTGCAATTGTGCTAAAGTTAATTAGAGGGTTTATTATGTAATAAGTTAATAGTTATTAAGCTATTGGGCCCAAGCCCATTAGAAAGCCCATTAAGGTTAAAGCCCATATGGCCTGGGTATTTAAAGTTTTGATTAGTTTAGTTTTAGGTGAATCTTGAAAGAACTCTGATAATTTTCTAAATAGTCGCTGTAAGTTTTTCTCTGTATTCAAAGGGTATCAAGAACACTCAAGGGTTTCATTGTTTATTCAAGGGATTGGTACGTTATTATTAATCTTTATATCTCTTGATTATTATTGTGTTGCTTGATTACTTGATTGATTGTTAACCAACTAGATAAAACTGGGATAACAATTGGTATCAGAGCCAAAAGAATCAAATTTTTTTACTATTCATCGAAAATCACTGTTCATCGAAGTTACTATTCATGCGAAGTACTGTTCATCCTATTTCATGAATCTGTTATTGCATCCGGTCGATTAGTATTTGTGTTTGTGTTTCTTTCGATCGAAGAATTGCTTATTTGTTGGTTTAATTGTGTATCGGTCGAATTAATTTTCTGGGTTTGGTTTCGGTCGAACCCCAGATATTCTTCGTGTTCTTCGGCCATTCATCGTGTTCATCGATATTATTGTTTGACCGATACCTATTCGACCTGAGCCTTCGACCGGATAGTTGTATCTCCGGTCATTCCCTTCGACCGAATAGTTGTGACCTCCGGTCTTTCCTTCGACCGGACCTTAGTATTCTCCGGTCTTCCCTTCGACCGGATACCTGTTATTTCGGTCTTGGCATTCGACCGATACTAGCCGACCCCGGTCTTCCCATTCGACCGGGTAATTGTTTCTCCGGTCTTCCCATTCGACCGGATACTTGTTACTCCGGTCTTGCCATTCGACCGGGTACTTGCATACTCCGGTCTTTCCTTCGACCGGTACAGATCATTCTTCGAAGCACATTTTCCAGTCCTAGACAAATTTTTGCAAGCTGCAACAGGGCCTCTAAAAACCTAATTTTTTTTGTCTAGGGGCGCTGCCCCCATACCCACGCAAGGGCGTTGCCCCTTGACCCCACCCGCTAACCGGGTAGCGGGACCCCCGTGCTAAGTCTGCGAAGGGGGACAAAAGTTTTGTGCTTGATCAAAATCTTCTTAATTTTTCAGTATTTTTTCATAGATATTAGTGCTTTATACTGTGTGCGAGGACTGCATTTGATTATTTTTGGAAATTTATTTTCTCTGAAAATTTTTGAGTGTAGTCTTTACTTTTGATTCTAACGATCTCATCTAGTTGGTTGTCTTGGTACAGAAAAGTCTATTTACTAACCGTACAGCTAAGATGTCGAATCAGCTTCTCTCGATGGGTTCTCAAATCAAACCTCCTGTCCTCGTGGCAAATGAGTATCGGCAATGGAAGACCAGAATGATTCAGTTCCTGAATCACAAAAACAAAGAATTCATGAAAATAATCATTGAAGGTCCTAAACCTCCAATGATCACAGTAAAGGGTCAACCTGCTACAGATTCCTCTCCTGAAATCCCTGACAGAGAGATTCCTAAACCTGTTCAGTTCTTCACTGAAAAGCAGAAAGACCAACTCAAGCTAGAAGAAGAGGCTCTAATCTATCTGACGATGGCAATTCCAAACGACATCTACAATCGTGTCGACAGTCAGAGTACTGCTAAAGGAATCTGGGATGAACTAGCAAGGCAGTTTGAAGGAAGTGAAGCTTCTATTCAAGCTAAGCAGAATCTGTGCATAAATGCTTACGAGGGATTTCATGCCAAAGAAGGAGAGCTGCTTTTAGATACCTATAATAGGTACAACATTATTCTCAATGACTTGCGGAGGAACAAAATCGCCAAATCTGCTTCTGAGATAAACTACAAGTTCATCAAGAATCTGAATCCAGAATGGAAGAACTTTGCTATCAACCTCCAGATGTCGAAGAATATGGCTCGAGAAAATGTCACCGATATCTTCTCTACTCTTGCTCAACATGAGGATGAGGTGAGATCTATGAATAATGAGTCTAATCATCTGAAGGATTATGTGGCTCTCATAGCCGGCAAAGGTTCTGTATCCTCTGCAAGGTCGAAGAAAAAGGCATCTAAAGCTCTAGTTACCGAAGTTACTGACTCTGACTCTGATTCAAGTGATGAAGAAATGGAAGTTGATTCAGATCCTGATATTCAAAAGTTCTCTGAAGACTTGGCTCTCATTACACGACGATTCAAGAAGAGCTTTGGCAAGAAAAGATTTTACTCAAAGCCAGAGTATGATGGATACAAGAAAGAGAAGTCTGAGATGCGATACAAGCCGAGGCATGGAAAGAGAGAGGAAGGACGAGAAGATCGGAAGGAAGATAGAAGAGAAGGAAAGAGAGAGGAGAAGCGAGAAGAGCGAAAGGATGAACCAGGAAGATGCTACAACTGTGGCAAATTTGGGCACTTCTCAAGGGACTGCAAATTCAAGAAAGTGAAGAACTCAGAGTACTACTCAAGAAAGTCACTAATTGCCAAGAAAGCTGAAGAAGGAAAAGTACTAATGGCTGAAGAAGAGAACTGGCTGTTCCAAAGTTCTGATGACGAGGAGCAAGCACATTTCACCCAAGTTTCTTACATGACAAAGCTGGAAGGTGACGATGAAGACTCTGAGACACAATCCGAAGAAGCAAACTCTGAGGTAAGTGAAAATTCTGAACTTATTGAATCTTTAATGGCCCAAATACATGGCATGAAAGATGAATTTGCTTTACTGAAAGGCAAACTTAGCTCTGCACATCAATCTGTTTTAAGCTTTCGTGATGAAAATGCTATTTTAAAAGTTGTTGTGGAAGAAAAGGAAAAGGAAAAAGATGATTTAAAAGCTGAAAAAGAGTCTTTAAAAGAAAAAATATCTGGTTTAGAAACAGATCTTGTGAATCTTAATGCTGAAAAGGGTGAGTTTCAAATCAAATTTGAAGTTTGTTATAAAGAAAGAAATGAAGCTTACACCAAAATAAAGCAACTGGAGGACATTAACATGAAACGAGGTCAGACTGAACAAACATTAAATCTGTTGACCAATAAACTCCAAGACGAAAGGTTTTACAAACTTAAACCAGGTTTGGGTGTGCCAATTAATGAAATTTTGAAAAAGGCACCGGAGCACCTATATAATTTTGATAAATTTGGCTCCGCAATAAAACCCATTCCTGACATTCGCGCTACTTTTGTTGAAGCAAGTTCTCCTAAACCTTCTGAAGAGACCAAAGGTCAAGAAGAAATAAGAAAGAACAAGTCTGGTGACACTGATTCTCAAAATCTTTTTAAATCTGTTGGTTTTACATATGGTGATTTGAACGAAAGCTATGCAACTCGAAAGATCGAATTTACTGAGTTTGAATCACTATTTACCACACCTTCTAAAGAATCAGTGAGCACCAACACCGTTCTACCTGAGACTGCATGCAAAATTGATGAGTATGAATCGGATGTTGATCCATCTACTATACCATCAGTCTCAACTCCCATTGCTTCTAAACCTTTACTTCCTGAAGAGATTGAAGAAGTTGCTGCTACCGCGGATGAATCTTGTGTTCAAAAAGATAAAAATGATAAAACGGAGTTTATTGAGTCCATGACTGAAGAGATATTCTCTGATATGATGAATGCATCAGACTCTGATCCTGTTTCTGATTTAAAAGGATCAAATTCTGTGGATGGTAATACATCTGAATTGATGAAGCAAATTGATATGTTGCAACAATCTCTTGATGAGGTTGAAGATGAAAACTTTGATCTCAAACATAAACTTGAAAAGTCTTTAAAAATAAATCAAGAGCTTTGCACTGAGATCAATGATTTGAAAATTACTTTGTTTAAAAATGCTTCAAATGAAAAACAGATGTTAAATGATCCAAGCTGGAAGGTAAGAACCAATCCAGAATTTGATGCTCCTGCAAAACCTACAGTTGCTTACTCTGATTGTCCTGAATATCCTCCAAGTATTTTTGAAAAGGGTGAGACTTCAAAGAGCACTAGAAAAGAACCACCTTCTAAGTTAGAGACTAACAAGGTTCCTGTTTCTGTTTCAGATATAAGAGGAAATGGAGTTGGGAAGAGTAAGAAGAATAAAGATCTTAGATTGAATAAAAAGAATAGTTTGAATTCTAGTAGTTGTTCTACAGACAGTGTTATTTTGAATAGTACTTCTTTTGATAAACATGAATGTAAGATTTGTTCCGATAAATCTAAGTTTATGAATTTTGCTCGAAAGAATCTTTATTGCAAACACTGTTGGGATAATTCATTCAAATACTACTCCCCTCCTAAGTCCAAAAAGAATAAAAGCAAAGCTAAGCTGAACTCTAAGTCTAATTCTAATTCTGATTCTTCTACACAACCAAAAGTGTATCGTGCTAAGGTTGCCAATCCTACTTCTAAAAAGCACTTTCAGGAATTGAATGTTAAGATGGTTTGGAAATGGGTTCCAAAACCGCGTTATGAATGGAGAGTGAAAGTCAAACCAGATGATATTCCTGAGTTGCTTGATGCTAACCGCGAAGGACCCATCCTGATATGGGTGCCTAAGCAAAACTAATTGTCTCTTTTGCAGGCCTGTCGATTGTGGGTAATAGATTCCGGATGTTCACGCCACATGACAGGATTCAAGCACCTCTTGCATAACTATGTGGAGGAGCCTGCCGGAGCAGTTAGATTTGCCAATTCTGAAGCCGAAGGCCACGTCAGAGGATATGGAATGCTCGATAACGGTGTTGTGAAGATTCAAAAAGTGCTATATGTTGAAGGACTTGATCACAATCTGTTCAGTACCAGTCACTTCTGTGACATGCAATATCAAGTCCGCTTCACAACCACTCATTGCTATCTAGAAGATCACGATGGTTACGAAGTCTTCAAAGCTGAGCGCCATGGAAATCTATACTATGTAGATTTCCCTACACTGTCTGCCACACGTCCAGTATGTCTACTAGCCAAAGCTTCTAAAGCACAATCATGGACGTGGCATCGACGCTTGTCTCATCAAAATTTCCGATCTATAGCGAAGCTACAAAGACAAGGTCTGGTCAAAGGTCTACCAGAAATGAGGATCGAAAAAGACTCACTCTGTTCCGCATGTGAGTTGGGCAAAATGAAGCGTAGCTCCTTCAAGTCCAAAGCTGAATCATCGACCTCATCAGCACTGGAACTTCTTCATATGGACCTTTGTGGCCCAATGCGCACAGCATCTATCAACGGAAAGAAGTATGTGTTGGTAATGATAGATGACTACTCAAGGTATACATGGCTCGAGTTTCTTCGCAACAAGTCAGATGCGCCAGAGTTGATTATCGCTTTCATCAAGCGTATTCAAGTACGTCTTCAACTGCCAGTAAGAACCATTCACAGTGATAATGGCACGGAGTTCAAGAATGACACCCTGAAGAGTTATCTTACTTCCGTGGGTATTTCACACAACTTCTCCGCAGCCTACACTCCACAGTAAAACGGCATTGTTGAACGGAAGAATCGCACTCTGGTTGAAGCAACTCGTACTATGCTTGCTTACTCAGATCTACCCATGTACCTTTGGGCCGAGGCAGTCGCTACAGCATGTTTTACACAGAACCGTACCATTGTGGTCAAGCGCTTCAATAAGACAGCATATGAGTTAATCAACAATCGCACACCTAACATCAAGTTCCTTCGTGTTTTTGGTTGCAGGTGTTACATTCTAAAAGAGCGTCAAGGATTATCAAAGTTTGATAAGAAAGCAGATGAAGGATATCTCGTTGGATACTCTCTGACATCCAAAGCTTATCGAATTTACATTATTCGAACAAAGACGGTTGTTGAGAGCATGAATGTCTCCTTTGATGAGAATTCAACAAGGACTTCTGGACACAACAGTTCAGAACTCGGTCTTAACGACAAAGCTTCTATTCAAGCAAGAATAGAACCAGCTATAACAGGATCATCTTCTTCAAACTCTAACTCTACTTCATCTGAGTTAGATTTATTGTTTATTGATGCCTTTGATGATATATGTGCAGATTTTGAAAAAGGCATATCAACATCAATAACAAGTGGTACAAACTCGGAGGTCCCTACTATCTCTGAAGACATGCCTGGACCTTCCGACGAAGTCACTGACACTTCAACTCCATCAGGTACAACTACACCATTAGTTTCTGACTCTACTAATACTGAATCTGTCTCTGGAAACGAAGTCCCGAGCACTTCAACCGCTAGTCCAGAAGCTTCAGTGTCAGAAACACCAGTACAAGATGTCCCGAGTACATCTGTGGAGCAACCTGCCGTACAAGATGACAACGATGCATCAAATACGCAACAAGCAGTTGATGCACTACCAAGCACACATCGTTGGACTAAGGATCATCCCCTGGAAAACGTGATAGGTGACGTACAATCTGGTGTCACAACAAGATCTGCAACAGCTAACTTCTGCATGTTTTCAAGCTTCCTCAGTTCCTTAGAGCCAAAGAAAGCGGCTGAAGCTCTACGTGATCCTTTCTGGATTTCTGCTATGCAAGACGAGCTTCTACAATTCGAAAGGAACAAGGTATGGCGCTTGATCCCACTACCTAAAGGTAAATCCGTTATTGGAACAAAGTGGGTGTTCAGAAATAAGAAAGACGAAGCTGGAGTAGTCGTGAGAAACAAAGCTCGATTGGTCGCCAAAGGGTATTGTCAACAAGAGGGCATTGACTATGATGAAACATTTGCCCCGGTTGCAAGGATCGAAGCCATCAGAATCTTTCTAGCCTATGCAGCGCACAAAAACTTTACAGTCTATCAGATGGATGTAAAGTCGGCTTTCCTGAACGGCGTTCTGCATGAGGAGGTCTATGTGGCTCAACCTGAAGGTTTCGTTGATTCTCATCACCCTGATCATGTCTATGTTTTAGACAAAGCGCTTTATGGTCTTAAACAAGCACCGCGAGCCTGGTATGAAACTCTCACTAAATTTCTACTTGCTTCTGGTTTCAAGAAAGGTACAGTAGATACAACCTTATTTCTTAAAAGGCAAGGTGATGACTTGATTCTTATTTAGATTTATGTTGACGACATAATATTTGGGTCGACAAATCCAAAATTTTGTAAGAACTTTTCAAAGATAATGGAAACAAAGTTTGAGATGTCGATGATGGGTGAATTAAATTTCTTTCTTGGTCTACAAGTAAAGCAATTACCCGAAGGCATATTTATTAATCAAGCTAAATATATAAAAGATATTTTGAAAAAGTTCAATATGTCAGATGGTTCAGTCATGAAAACACCAATGGCTACTGGTACACTCTTAGACGCGGATCCCTCCGGGAAGCCTGTTGATCAAAAGGTGTATCGTAGCATGATTGGATCTTTACTTTATCTGACTGCCAGTCGCCCGGATTTAATGTTTGCCACATGTTTTTGTGCGAGATATCAGTCTAATCCTAAAGAGTCGCACTTAACTGCTGTTAAGCGAATCCTTAGATATCTCAAAGGTTCTCCTAATCTAGGCCTTTGGTATCCAAAGGATTCTCGTTTTGAACTAACTGCCTTTACAGATGCTGATCATGCAGGTTGTAAGCTAGACCGGAAAAGCACCTCTGGATCATGCCAATTCATAGGTGACAAACTTGTGAGCTGGACTTCAAAGAAACAAAACTGTGTTTCAACATCCACTGCCGAGGCTGAGTATGTAGCTGCTGCTAGCTGCTGTTCTCAAGTCCTCTGGATGACGACACAGTTAAGGGACTTTGGATACAACTACAAGCGCGTTCCGATTTATTGTGATTCCAAGAGTGCAATATCTATAACTGCTAATCCGGTACAGCACTCGAAGACCAAACATATAGATGTACGCTATCATTTCATCAAGGATCATGTAGAAAAAGGTAATATTGAAATGCACTTTGTTCAAACTGACTTCCAGTTAGCTGATCTTTTCACCAAGCCATTGGATGAAAAGCGATTTCAATTTCTAATCAGCAAACTTGGTATGTTGAACATGTCTTAAACCTTACTCATGATTCAAGGGGGAGTATTCCAAATCTTGATAGTGTGTTATTTTCCAACTGTTGTTAACAAGAAAGGAATCATTTTCATAAATGATTACCATTGTTTCTTTCACTTATGCAGGTTGGTTCAAGTGACTATGGCTTCTAATCACATCGGATTAGAACCCGCACTTCATGGCTCTATCTATTTTTTTATATATATGCTTTATTTCCTTATTAATTTATAAATAAAAAAAAAAAAAAACCCTATAGTGATTTAAGGGGGAGAATATCTGTGATATTAACAGATTTTTGGATACTTAAATGCTTATCTGACCGTGTGTTCTTAAAGATAAATACTTGTGTTTTATCTTGTCAATATACTTTGTCAAGTATTCATACACATAACGGTTCAGCACATTCTATTTAACTTTGTTATTACCATGTATCAAAAGTTAAATCTTTCTATGGTAATACTCACGTTAGTTGTATTCACTGTTGATTGAATCAAACGTCATTTCATGTGCTTTCATTGAACATATGTTTATATATTGTTCATATAAACAACATTCGTTTTTGATTCTCCAAAATCTTATTCTTCATGACAAAATGATATGAGCTTAATTGTCAAACTCTTTTAGTTTGAGGGGGAGAATTGCATCGTCAAACATCTTCTGTTTTGACATCTCCGAATATTTTATTCTTCATGTAACAAGTGGTATTTGTGCTTACAAAACTCTTGTTGAACAACATGTATTTTTAGGATAATACATGGGATTCAGTGTGTGAGCTTAACAGAGCTTCTATGGATTCACGATAACCAGTGTTTCCTACCCAGGAAGTATTCCCTGAGTGATTGAGGGGAGAAGGGTCAAAAGATTTGAGTGTTGGTGTGTGAAAAGAGGTAAAATGAAAAAGAGAGATTGGTTAGACGTGAGCATTAAAAGAAAGAGGGTGAGAGAACAGAGTAAAAGAATATTAAACTCTGCACCAAACTTCTTTCTGAGCCGGGCAGCCACATAATCTGATTGGTTCACATTCTTTGGTGACCATCATTGAAATAGGCACCTAGCCCATGCCATCTCTTGCATACAACCTCACCAGCTACTCATTCTTTTCTCAAAAAGAGAATGTTTCACATTTTCTGGGGACGCATCACATACGCTATTGGTTCTTCATTTGGAAGATACTAATATTGAAAAAGAAGGAAAGTTGCCCCACCTTCGAACCTTTCTCATGCACATTGAGTCTTTGTATAATTTGTTGTTGTCTCAACAAGTTTACATACTTTAAGCCTATATTGAAAAGCAATCATCTATGCTTAATTCTTTCATACACATGCACGAGCACACAGAAATTTGTTTTCTGTCAGAACGTTCATAGATAACCATGTGTTATTCGATGATTGAATGGAAGACCTGGGGAGTCTACATCAAACCAGCTCCTTATATAGTAACTTTGTGTTACTCAGTGACTTTGTGTCATTGACAGGCATTCTAACTGAGTCATTTGTTGATTCAGGGTTACACTTATTAACTGTTTGAATTTGAAAAAATTTGAATGGTTCCTACTTTTTATTTGAATCTGAAAAGATTGAGATAATCACTCTTTCCATTTGGAGAGACTGCTCTTATTTCATACAGGGCTCGTTACATGATGAAGACTATGCTTACATGATGATCATACACAAAGGGGGAGATTGTCTTAAAAAGGGGGAGATTGTTTTGCCAAGTTTTGATGATGTTGATTCTCACCACTCATCAAAAAGGGGGAGAAGATATAAAAAGGGGGAGAAGATACAAAAAGGGAGAATATAATCTGAAGATTTTAAAGCTACAAGTTGCTATCAATGACATATCTGAAGATAAGAGAATACAAGTGAAGACTTGAAGACAATTGCAATTTTTTTTTAATCTTGAATCCAAAGGGGGAGATTGTTGGATCATAATTGTATTCAAGATTAAAGTTAAAGTTAAGGGTTTAAACTGTAATTGTGCTAAAGTTAATTAGAGGGTTTATTATGTAATAAGTTAATAGTTATTAAGCTATTGGGCCCAAGCCCATTAGAAAGCCCATTAAGGTTAAAGCCCATATGGCCTGGGTATTTAAAGTTTTGATTAGTTTAGTTTTAGGTGAATCTTGAAAGAACTCTGATAATTTTCTAAATAGTCGCTGTAAGTTTTTCTCTGTATTCAAAGGGTATCAAGAACACTCAAGGGTTTCATTGTTTATTCAAGGGATTGGTACGTTATTATTAATCTTTATATCTCTTGATTATTATTGTGTTGCTTGATTACTTGATTGATTGTTAACCAACTAGATAAAACTGGGATAACACAGTTCACGCCAAAGCCACATAAAAGATTTATCGAAATATAAACCAATTCAGCTTTTAAAAATAAAACATCGTACTTACAAACACGCTTCTGGCACACACTACCGTTACGCGGAGGTAACGACGTGTCTGACTCACACTGCCTTATTTTGGGATACCCCCCCAATGGCATATACGAGACACACCTCCCGGTATGAGCACAGGCGGGACCCCCCCCCCCCCCCGACTTGGCCATCTCGCTAACAACAATGTATGCATACATTTCAACGACAACAAAACATAACTCACGTATAATAAGTCTCGCAGGTATAAAGCATGCATAAATGATAGAAATGCTTTAAGAAACTTTCATATGCCTTTAACAACATAATTATCAAAAAAGCCTTTAGTTAGAAAAACTCACCCGAATCTCCCGCGCAATCTCCCTTATTACCGACCCAACCTTTTAGCAAACACCTACCAAGAAAAGAACGGAACGGTAAGGTATCCAAACTCCAATCACTCACCTCGGCCTTCAAGTAAAATGGGTTCGGCCATGGGCCTCCACCTCTCGACTCTCTCTCTCCTGCTCTCTCTCTCTCTCGATCTATCTCTCGGCCGACTCCCGGGTTTCCCCAGCCCCTACCGCCTACCGAGCCTCACACCCCCCCCCCCGGGCGCCTCGTCTCCCGGGTCTGCGCCCGGGTCCCCTCCTGTTGCTTCTCGGTAGAATCCCGGTCTCCCCGGATTTTCTCCCACCCGGGACCCCGTCTCTCGCCCCCCCCCCTTTTCCGGGTGCTCACTCGGTCTCCCCGGGTTAGAAGCGCTCGGGACCCCCCCCCCCCCCCCCCCCGATTATGAGGTTTTTGGTCGAGCCAAGAATCAAACCACATGGGCGACTAATTTACTCTCAGACCTGGGTTTACGAATTCTGAAGCAATTCTTCCAAGGAAAAACTCATTCAACCAACATCTCTCCAGACAAAGATTAACATAACAAACTCCCAACGATTCCAACTTCAAATCCCCAGATTACCAACATAGGAAAAATAGACCAGATTAAGGTTTCCAAATCCAATAGGATTCCCTAACCAAAAGTCAACCAAGAACTAGATAAGGAAGTTAGACGAGGATTACCTTGAAGAATGAATGACAAGAATCTTCCCCAAGCATCCTTCCTTCTTCATTTTTTCCAAATCGCCTTCTCCCTCCTTCTCTCTGGTTCTAAGCCGCGTCCTACCAAATGATTTATAAGATAATGCTTTAGGGTTTTATCCCTCTTTAGACAATATACAAACTAGTCCTTCCATTTTGACTTTTATCAAAAGCTCACCCAAACTCTTATTTGTTATACTGATTGCGGCTATTACAATAGAAGCTCCTCTAAGGGAAAGGAAAAGTTGTGAAGTTGCTAGTGGAGCCGATGAGTTAGAGAGGATCCTATAGTTAGTTTAGATTATTCTAATATCTCAGCTGTGGATGTATATTATATCCGTTGCGTACTTTGAGTTGAGATTGATGTCTTTCGATATACTTAAGGACTATTTAGGTTATAATGCTTTGTTTGTGTTGTTACATATTAATTAATAGAACTTGGTTTTTGGTATTTGTCAATGTTACATCAATATTTTGTTGTTGATGTGACAATTTAAAAATTGTATTATAATAGATGGTCTAATATATGTAAATAAAAATAAATTAAATAAAAATTATAAATTGATTTATCCAAAAAGCTGGAATCTATCTTTTCAATTCAAGATAATCTAAAAACATTAAATTGATTTGAATTATATTACAAATAACTAAATAAGGAAATTCATATTTTTTACATTTTGAAAAGAAAAGAGAATAAAGTAAGTTGGATGGAAATAATTTTTGGAAAAGGAAATTAAATACAAAAGTTGAGGGTGGAGCAGGGGCACCTTCTTTGATTTGATCCCAAAATTAGGTCAAGGAATAAGACCATTTAACAATTTTATCTTCACTTCTTTTCTTTTTAATAACAAAATAATTTAGATAATTTTATCATGAAAAATTAAAATTAAATGAATATTTATTAAAAAAATGATGGTGAATCTTTTTGTTGTATGTTAATTAAAAGAAATTGAAATACAGGTTTAGGAGATGAATGGTTACAAAAATTAGTAAATGGATAATTGTTATATTGAAATATTGTTGTAAACAATTAAGTTTCGAGTCGTATATGACAGTCTAAATTTTTTACTTCTTTTTGGTAATGTTATCGTGGTAGTTTGTTGAATAAATAAACACGAGATTTGAACACAATATTTCCAAAACCTGTTGATGTGGATATTTCTAGGAAGGGTTTTTTCGGTTTAATGTTGTTGTCTGTAGAGGTTGTGTTTGTATGTGACTACTATTGTAATTCGGTTGTGTCCTAATAATTGCAGAGATTGTGAATTATGTGTGACTACTGTTGTAGTTTGGTTGTGTCATGATAATTGTTGTACTTCACGTTTCATATTAATTGGTGGACCATGGACATAACTTAACTAAAGAATTGTTGTTTTATATGAGTATCTGCAAATTCATGTATCCATCTGAATCGGCATATGATTTTAAGTATATGAACACATAATAAGGAGATGAATCATGCATGATAATTAATACAACTTTAAAGTAACAAATTTTATCTAATTTTTTAGTGTCTTATAATAACATATAATTAAATTATCTTTTAATGGCTAAATAAAAATCTAATTAAACATTAGTGATGTGTATATATTAATAAGTAATATTTATATTTATTATTGTAGAAATAAATATGATATTGTTATATTCGACAAGGCAAATTACATTATAATTAAGAAAGACTACTTTCATTCAATTTCGTATTTACGTAATTTATCATATGTTTTTCTACACTCTAATGTTGTGTTCTCGAGTTTTGGAAGGAAAGAAAAGAAAAGAAATATTTGTATTTGTGTTCTTGAGATTGATGGAATAGAAGGAAAAGGGAAGAAAATAAAATAAATTTTCATGTTGTCAAGTAGAAGGGAAAGAAAAGAAAATATGTTAGTTTTACCAATATACCCTTATTTGTTTCGTAGTATAATATAATTAATGGATATATACGTAATTTTATAAACATTTCTAATTCTTTTTAAATTCATTTCTTTCCTTTCCTTCCGTTTCCTCCCACATTTGGGATGAAAGTTTTGGGAGGAAATTTAACAATATTTTCTTTCCCATTCCTTTCCTTTCCCTTCTTCAAAAAACTCGAGAACACAACATTTTTTCCTTTCTCCTTCCTTTCCTTCGTAAATAAAACTCGAGAACACAGCGTAAAAAACGAAAAGAAGTCCATATATATGGAGGGAAAAAAATCAAGGCCGGATAAACGAGTAATTTAAAATAATGCTAAATTACATCATAATAAAACATACATAATTTATATTTTTATTTCGGTAACATACCATGTCTTTGATAAAATTAATAGAATACACAATAACTTTGTAACAAAAAGTTGCACTTGAATTTTTTTTTTAAACTTTCCATTTTAATATAAATTTTCATTTAAAAAACATATCCGTAAAAATAATAACTTAAGCATCCCTACGATTATTAATCGGTTTGATAGATGGACATGACAAGATTGTAAAAGTGAAAGTTTGTTTAGGTTCCTATCACATCGCAGTTTAATGTTCCATGCATTTTTATGGGTAAATTGACCGAAGTAGTCAATCTCCTAACTAACATAACTCTTTAACCACTTTTAGAACTAAAGAGGCGTTTGGTTCGTAGGATTCCGATGGAATCTGAAGGAATTGGAATGATCAATTTCAATTACCAAATTCCATTCAGGCGTTTGGTTACCTATGGAATGAAATTGAATTCCACACATTCCACCATTCATGTATTTGGTCATTCCATTATTATTGATAAGGAATTCAATTCCATTACATCTCATTTTCTCAAAAAAACAAAACTACCCTCATCTTCCCTACTTGATTTACTCAAACCTATATGAACATATTGTTAGGGCTAATTGTATGTTAAATAGAAGTTCAGGGTATAAACTGTCAATTATTCAAAGTTGTAAGCTTGTTGGGCCTAAAAGCCCATAAGCCCGTCAGGCCTGGGTGCCTAAGTATTTAAAGTTATTTTCTATTTCATTTGTAAGGTTAGAAGTTCATAATTTCATTATTCAGTTTTCTAGTCATTAGGTTTACAAACCCTGATCAGAAATTCTCTCTGTAAACCTAAACCTTTGAAGTATTATCAATCATATGACTAGTTGTTGTGGCCTATAAACTGTTCATCTTTGATCATATTTACTTGTGATTGCACTGCATTGGGATCTACAATTGGTATCAGAGCAGAAAGGCAAAAAGGTTTGATCCTCAAAAAGGTTTGTCTGAAACCCTATAATCGATTATTGATATTAATTGCTTTATATGCTTATTGTGATTATCTGATTATTTGTTTAATCTACTTCTGCAAAGTTAAAGTTTTTTCTGTGTTCGATCGATTATTTTTTTTCTGGAAAATTAAAGTTCTTATCGATCGAATCTGGGAATTTTTTTTTTCTTTTCTTTGTTTGCTATCGGTCTAAGGGTTCGCTTACTGTGTTTATCGATCTGTATGATCTTATCGCTTTCGGTCTATTTTTTTCTGAAAAAGGTGTTTCCGGTCGAATAGTGGTTGATTATATGTGTTACCTTCGATCGAAGGATCGAAGTCTATGTGTGGTTTTTGATCGCATCGATCGAATTGCTTTCTGTTGAATTTATCGTGTTCTTCGGTCGATTGAAGTTTCTGGGTTTGATCTTGGTCGAATCCCAGAAATTCATCGTGTTCTTCGGTCAATTCTTAGTGTTTATCGGCCCTATTAGTTATTCGATCTTATCAGTTTATCGTATTTGATAGTCATTCGACTTGAGCCTTCGACCGGATACTTGTATTCCCCGGTCTTGCACCTTCGACCGGGTACTTACTCAATCCAGTCTTACCATTCGACCGAGTACTTGTTACTCCGGTCTTACCATTCGACCGGGTACTTGCTACTCCGATCTTACCCTTCGACCGGGTACTTGCTTACTCCGGTCTTTCCTTCGACCGGTATCTTGCATATTCCGGTATTTCCTTCGACCGGTACGGTTCATTCTCCGGTCTTACGTTTGACCGATATCCTGTTAGACTGTGTCCGTGTGTTTCTGTGTTTCTTCAATTTATTAGTATATTTGGATCATCCTGCTTGCCTAACGATCATTACAGTGCTCTTAAGTTAAGAAGTAAAGATGAACTCAAGGGAAGCTTTAGCCATCGGTTCTGACCAAAAGCCCCCGGTGCTCTTTCGGGGAGAGTACCCTCAGTGGCATGACCGATTTATGAACTTCATAGAAGCAAAATCCACCTATGAAGCAATATACAAATGCATGACTGAGGGTCCACCAGATTGGCCAATGAAAGTGGTACCAGGAAACCCAGCTGAAGGAAGGCAAGAGCGACAGATTCGGAAATCTCTTGGTGATTTTACTAAGGAAGAAAAGGATATGTACGATGCAGAAAAGCTAGCAAAATCGTACCTTCTTCAAAGTCTACCAAATGACATCTATGCTTGTATAGATAGCTTCAAGGATTCATCGAAAAAGATGTGGGACCAAATAGAGAAGATGATGATGGGAAGCCACATCAACAACCAGCTAAAGGTGATCAACTGTATCACCAGATATGATGGGTTTAAAGCAAGAAAAGGTGAAACGCTCACGGAAACCTACGAGAGGTTTAATATGCTTCTGAATGATCTTCAGAAGAATAAGATCACAAAGACGAACACGGAAAACAATATAAAGTTTATGAGCAACTTACAGCCTGAGTGGAAACCGTTCATCTCCCATATACGCCACACTCAGACCCTGGAGAAGTTGTACCTTCACGAACTCTATGAAATGCTGCTCCAGGACGAAGAGGAAGTGATGGAACTTATTTGGGAATCAGAAAGCAGAGGAAAAGCCAGCAGCTGATCCATTAGCACTCGTATCTGAGAAAAGAGGCAAGTCCGTCAACCGATCATCTGGAAAAGAGCCCGTGCTGTGTGATTCTGAACCTGAAGATCCCGATAGTGACTCGGATCCAGAACTTACCAAGATGAAAGAAGCGATGTTGTTTCTCACTCAAGCATTTCAGAAGAGGAAGTTTTTTAACAAGTCCTCAAACAAGCAAAGATTCTCTACTCACCGTGATCATCGAAAAAAGTCTGAAGGTAAGAGACGCTTTGAAGATGGTAAGAAGTCTGACAAGAGAAATGAAGAAAAGCCGAAAGACGAGCCGATCAAATGCTACAACTGTGGTCGGTTAGGTCATTTCGCCAAGGATTGTCGCAAACCAGTTGTGCGCAACGCTGACTACTACCGAGCCAAGTTGCTTCTTGCCAAAGAAAAGGAAGCCGGTAAAGCTCTAATGGCTGAAGACGATTACTGGTTGCAAGTGTCGGATGAAGAACCTGAAGATGCTGAAGCTCATTTGTGTTTCATGGGCAAACATTCATCACCGTCTGACACTGATGATGAAGATAGCAATGCTCCATGCCAGGTATGTGCCCCTTATCAAGAAGCTTTACTTGATCAGATGCAACTTTCAATGCACAAACTTGACTCTTACAAGCTACTCTTAAAAGAAAAAGAACAACTTCTCTCATCTCTAGAAAACCGTGTCACTAAACAGTCTGAATTTATGGAAAAACAAAGCTTAGAAATTTCTAGCTATCTGTGCACGATTTCTAATTTAAGAGAAGAGAATGAGAGTTGTTCAACAGAGTCACAAAAGCTAAAGACCAAAGTAGATGACCTGACCGATGAGCTACGTACATCTGAGACCGAGAAAATTGATTTGATAACTCAAAACGTGGCTTACAAAAATGAGAACATAAGGTTATCTAATCAGTTAGAAGAGCTTGAAAAGAAACTCTATAAATTTGGTCAATCTGATCAAACGCTAAAGCTAATCGCACCGAAAGAACCCAAGTATGGAAATGCGGGTATCGGTTACGATAACCCTAATTATTTGAACAAGGCTTTAACCAAAGTTCCTACTTTATATGCATCTGAATTCTTTGGATTAGACAAAATCTTTCTAGAATATAAAATACAATGGGCCATACCCACTGAGGAGGAAGACTTGGAAGATAAGTTGAGAAGGGAAAACTTCGTTCTTACTAAAAGGACAGTTCCTTTTGTCTATGATTCTTTGAATGCTACTTATTATGATGACAAACCCCGTTCTCTGTCATCCGATTATTTTCACAGTTACTCTCAAGCTGAACTAGATGTTAAAACTGTTAAAACTGAGGAGGAACCTCTAGCTCACAAAGTTTATGTTCCAACTCTGATTTTAGAAAAGAAACTTGTTCAGCTAGAAGAATCATTTGCACTAGAGAGGGAAAATTTTCAAAAGGAAAAACAAGTTCTTTTATCCCAAATTGAGTGTCTCAGTTCCAACAAAAAGGAAACTATGTCTGATGAGGAAAAAGAATATTTCCAGACAGAAATAAAGAAGTTAAACTCACAACTGGCTGCTATGGCAGCAGATCATCTGAAAGAGCAACTTCACAAGGCTGACCCTCAAGCTCAGCCTTCCATTCTCCAAAGTGAGAAATCTCATCTGTCTGAAAACTCTTATCCTTCCTCTGACACATCTTCCTGCAAATCTTTTATGGGTGATTCGTCACCAATCATTTCAAATAAAGGAAAAGAGCCTCAAGTTTTTGAATCGGATCAGTGTTCTGATTGTAAAAATGCTTCCGCATATGATCTGCTCTCAACAAACTCTTCCGCTGTCCTGAAATCCTCAAGTGATGAGGTCCTTTCAGATGAGGAACTAGAATTTTCCGCATTCTTGAATTATGAGGTGTGTTTAGATAGTGATTTGAGCCAATTTGATTTTAATCCTTCTCTACCTAGCCATGTTGATTTTATAAATGAGTCCTGTGAGCCTCCGGTTAAATATTATAAGGGTGGATGTTCCACATCTGCCCCACAAAAACCTTCTGTGAACAATTCTTCAAAATCTTCAAAGTCTAAATCTAAAAAGCGTTCACAGAAGAAGAAAAAGACCGGTCGCTCTCAAAGGTCACAATCTTCAATTTTCAAATCCTCTTACTATGGGTTTAACGGCATTTCAGATACGTGTGGTCAGCGGAAAGAAGTGAAATATGCTTGGGTAGCTAAGAAGTCAAAAGAGAGCACGACAACATCAGAATTAGTTGATCCTGTCTTAAAGTCTAGAAAGAACAATAACAATCATGATGTTTTTATTTCTAAACCTTTAGTTGAATGTAATGGAACTCTTCCTTTAAAAGTTTATTCAATTCCGCAATTACTTCAACTGTCTCATGATTGTCTGTGTTGCTCTTATTGTGGATCAAATGATTTTGTTGATAGTCGTTATGCATCTGATTGGTTTGGCTCATATCATATTGCTCATAATCATTCTCATTGTGATGTTTCCCGTGTTAGACAAAGACCCATATCTAAACGGGTCTCTAAGTCGGGTGTTAAATCTAACCCCAAAAGACCCATTTACGAATGGGTACCTAAAAAGAAATAACCTGCTTTGCAGGACGGTCATGTGTGGTATCTAGATTCAGGCTGCTCCAAGCACATGACCGGAAGAAGGGAGCTTCTCACAAACTTCACCGAGAGGTTTTGTGGGAATGTACGGTTCGGGAATGATCACTACTCTCCCATCAGGGGTTACGGGTATATTGTCAAAGATAACATCACGATCAAGAAAGTCTCCTATGTCGAAGGTCTTGGTCACAATCTCTTCAGTATCGGTCAATTCTGCGACAATGATCTCGAGGTTACTTTCAAGGCTAAAAGGTGCAGCGTTCGGACTGAAGATGGAAAAGAAATCCTTGTTGGAACGCGACGCACTAACCTCTATACAATTGACCTCTCGTCCTTGAAACCCGACAAAGATGTCTGTTTGTTGTCCAAAGCATTTGCTGAACAAAGTTGGCTATGGCATCGTCGTCTCTCGCACTTGAACTTCAAGAATATCAACAAGTTGGTGCTCGGTGGACATGTCAAGGGTATGCCAGATCTAAAGTTTGCAAAAGATCATCTGTGCGCTGCCTGCGAAAAGGGCAAGATGAAGAAGGCGCCCCACAAGCCTAAAGCCGTTCCTAGTACTTCTCGGTCCCTTGAGCTAATCCACATGGACTTATGTGGACCCATGCGCGTTCAAAGCATTAATCACAAGAAGTATATCCTGGTGATGGTTGACGATTTTTCTCGTTACACTTGGGTCCGATTTCTCCATTCAAAGGACGAAACTCCCGAGTTGATAATCTCACTTCTGAAAAGCATTCAAGTCAGTCTCAACTAAGTAGTTCAGACCATCAGGACGGACAACGGCACTGAGTTCAAGAATCAAATGCTCACCGGTTATCTCACTTCAGTGGGTATCTCCCATACTTTCTCAGCTGCTCGTACTCCTCAGCAGAACGGGGTGGTAGAGCGTCGGAACAGAACTCTTGTTGAAGCAGCGCGCATGATGTTATCTCACTCCAAGCTACCACTATTTCTTTGGGCAGAAGCCGTTGCTACCGCTTGCTACACTCAAAATCGGTCTATCATCAACAAGCGGTTCAACAAGACACCGTACGAGATCATCAACAAACGCGTCCCGAACATCAACTACTTTCATGCTTTCGGATGCACCTGCTTTGTCTTAAATGATAAGGATGATCTTGGAAAATTCAGCCCCAAAGCAGATGAAGGAGTGTTTATCGGCTACTCCCAGCAAGCCAAAGCCTACCGTGTCTACAACAAACGGACGAAGACCATCGTTGAGAGCGTAAACGTGATTTTTGACGAGGCCGCTGATATGGCTTCTGAACATCTCAGTTCAGAACCCGCGCTTACTGGTGTGTTAGCTTCTGGAAAATTCCGTTCAGAAGCTACACAATCTCCAGTCGATCCAAATCAAGAGTCCACGTCAAGAGCACATCTTTCTGATTTGGATTTGCTGTTTGAATTCTTTTATGATGATTTGTTCAACTCTAAGCCTAATGCTTCACTTTGCAACAGGGATGCTGTTTAAGCACCAGAAGTGACACAGGTCACTGGTCCTTCCGTCGATGATGGACCATCTTCTTCTGAAGTTCCCCCCTCAACTGCAAATGAACCAGAATTACAAAGTTCGAGTGATCCTTCTCCGATCGAGAATGTACCTGCTTCCTCACCGGAACAAGTAGGATCTTCTGAAGTGACCCCTGCTGACGGTGCCCCTGAAGTTCCCGATCCGGCAGTCCCGGATCCTGCTACGCCTGCTTCATCTACTGAGTTGACCTCTGTTTCAATCTCGACTCCAACGAAGGAACTCACACCTCACAGGCCGTCATCACTCGAAGCAGTTCAAGACCTACCCCCCGGTGGTTATAAGGATGCTGACACTTCTCACCAGACATATCAAGCTCATCCACACACCACCAAGTGGACTCGAGCTCACCCCCTTCATCATATCATCGGTGATCCCTCCACACTAGTTCAAACTCGATCCGCCACCGCGAACGACTGCTTATTTTCCTCGTTCCTCAGCCGTATCGAACCTTCCACCGTCTCTGAAGCGCTGAATGATCCGGACTGGGTAATTGCTATGCAAGAGGAACTCAACCAATTTGAGAGCCTCAAAGTATGGCGCCTAGTTCCCCGACCTAAGAACAAGACGGTGATAGGGACAAAATGGATTTTTAAGAACAAGAAGGACGAAAACGGCATCATTGTTAGGAACAAAGCGCGTCTAGTGGCTAAAGGATATCGCCAGCAAGAAGGAATTGATTACGATGAGACGTTCGCACCGGTTGCCCGCATTGAAGCAATCCGCATGTTCCTCGCCTACGCCGCTCACAAGAATTTCATCGTCTTCCAAATGGACGTGAAATCCGCGTTCCTCAACGGCGTTCTCAAGGAGGAAGTGTATGTCTCGCAACCTGAAGGTTTCGTGAGTTCTGAAAATCCGAATTACGTCTATTTTCTTGACAAGGCCCTATACGGTCTTAAGCAAGCGCCACGAGCCTGGTATGATGCACTCTCATCCTTCTTAGTTAAGTCTGGCTTCTCTAAAGGTAAAATTGACACTACTTTATTCATTAAAAGAGAGAAGAAAGATATCATTCTTGTACAAATTTATGTTGATGATATAATCTTTGGCTCCACAAACCCCAAGTATTGTCAGAACTTTTCTGCCTTAATGAGTAAACATTTTCAAATGAGCATGATGGGGCAAATGATTTTTTTCCTGGGTCTTCAAGTAAAACAATTACAAACAGGAATTTTCATTAATCAATCTAAGTACATCTCGGATATTCTTCGGAAATACCAGATGGAAAAATCTTCACCTATGAAAACCCCCATGTCCACTACTCTCAAGCTTCACTCCGATCCTGACGGTAAGGAAGTGAATGCTACTGTATAGAGGCATGATTGGCTCTATGATGTACTTGACGGCTAGTCGGCCTGACATTATGTTCTCAACATTCTTGTGTGCAAGATTTCAGTCAAAGCCTAAAGAGTCTCACTTAGCTGCGGTTAAGCGAATTTTTCAATATTTAAAAGGTACTGATGATCTTGGTTTGTGGTACCCAAAAGAGACAGGTTTTGAATTGACAGCCTAGTCGGATGCTGACCATGCTGGAAACATGCTGGACCGGAAAATCACATCCGGCCATGTCCAGTTCCTGGGAGATCGTCTCGTCAGCTGGACTTCGAAGAAGCAAAATTGCGTGTCCACCTCCACCGCCGAGGCGGAGCATGTAGCAGCCGCCAGTTGCTGCTCGCAAGTCATCTGGATGCGCACCCAGCTGAAAGACTATGGTTTCAACTACTCGAGGATCCCCATCTACTGTGACTCCAAGAGCGCCATTGCCATATCTAGCAATCCAGTTCAGCACACGAAGACGAAGCACATCGATGTGCGATATCACTTCATAAAAGACCACGTGGAAAGAGGTACCATCGAACTGTATTTTGTTAATACAGAGCATCAGTTAGCAGACCTATTCACCAAAGCATTGGACGAAAAACGCTTTAAGTATCTTGTGTCCAAGCTAGGTATGCTAAATCTGAAAGTTTGATCCTATCACAGCCCTCACCGAGTTTCATTCAATAACTAATGACTGTGTCTAATGCCCCAGTGACTTGTCTCTGGTTGCTCCAATCCACACTCCTTAGTTATTGCATTTTACTCGCTAAGTTCTGTGTCTTTGTCAAACTTCTGTATCAATAAAGTAGATTTCGTTTATTTCATTTTTTTCTCTCGTGTGTTCCTTTCTTTTCTTCGTGGTGCTTTTGTGTTTACTTATGCAGTTTCTCCGGTTGATATCTGAAATCGTAAGTCGCGTGTAGTGGTCGTTAGAAGATGTTCATGTGTTCAGGGGGAGCACGACCGTACGATGTTCGGTAAGGCTCTTTAGTCCTCCGTTCCAGGGGGAGCAGGTAAGTTTCTCGTACTCCACTCAATGTCCGAGGGGGAGCAGTTTGTTATCTTTTTTTCCTTAGGTTATTTTTTTTATTTTTTTATATATAAGAAAATTAAAAAAATATTTTCAGTTATGTATTTATTTTTTTGAAAACGCCAAAAAATATTAGTTTTCATTCATAGAGTTTTCTCTAAAACGTTTTGGTTGGACCGGCTTATATCAAGAACCGGCCCATTTTGTTTCTCTCTTCTTTCTTTCTCGGCCCGGCCCAAACGAACTATGTCATTCGACCGGGGTATTTAAATCCCCGGTCTTCACCATTCTTCTCCATCACTCTTCCTTTATCTCTCTCTCAAACACATACGACCTGCACTCATCTTCTATCTCGTTTTCTCGAATCTATCTCTCGATCTCGATCGTTGGTCCATATCTCTCTCTCGCTATCGATTCCTAAGCTCGATTCGACTTCAGGTATTATATCTCACTAACCCTCATCGTGTTAATCTGCCTTGTCTCTGGGTTTGTGTCGATTCGAGTTCTCTGGTCTTTCTGTTCGACCTAGATTTTACCGGTCGAATGAGTTCACCGGTCGAATGATTCAACCGGTCGAATGCTTAATCCGGTCGAATGACTTCCGGTCATATGTCTTATCCAATCGAACTTTATCCGGTCTTAGGGGACCTCCGATCGAAGACCATAACCGGTCGAACTCTTATCCGGTGGTTTAACCACCGGTCGAATACTTCATCCGGTCAAATGTGTATCGGTCAAATGTCTTTCTCCGGACGAATGGTCTTACCGGTCGAATGGTAACCCCGGTCGAAGACCACATCCGGTCTTAGGAGACCCCCGGTGGAAACCATTTCCGGTCTAAAATCTTATCCGGTCGAATCCTGGTTTGTGGTTCTAATGAGCTTATAGTTATACATATTCATATGTGTGTCTATGATGTGAATTTGGTGGTTCTTTGTGCTGGTTTCTCACTATCTTAAATGGGTGTAGTTCTATGCGCCTTGGTGACTGACCCTAATTCACGAATGAGGGTTTGTTCTTCCACTATTCTGGAGTTAGTATCCGTTGTGGTTTAAATCATAACTGTATAACTCCAACGGCTATCATATTTTCCCAAACCTGCGTACTAATCGACTATTTCTTCACAGGTACAATGGCACAAAACCAACCACCAGCGATTGATCCAATCGCCGATGCGGAACTGATTCCTGAGGATCAGTTCCTCCCTCTTACAGCCAATAACTACCATCTCGATGTAACCCAACCTGCTATTCAATATCAGGTCATCATCGAGATACTTATGGGGCATCCAATCTCTTATGCTCTTATGGAGACTGCGACCGTTCCAGTCCTATACTTACAGCAGTTTTGGCACTCTCTCCGTGCTTTAGAGGCCGATGGCGAATTCCACCTTGAAGGTCAGATAGATCATACACCAGTGCTTCTCACGTGTGATCTCTTCCGACAATTCCTTCGTTTACCGACCGCCAGATCCGTTCCAGGCAGGAATAGCTTCGACCCGATGGTTTCTGATGCTACACTGTGCACCGACCTCATCTCCTTAAGATACGGCACAGATCTTCGCATTCCATCGACCTTCAACCGCAAGTACCTCTCGACTATATGGTACACGATGTTCACTTACATAAATCGGTGCCTTTCGGCAATAACGAAAGGTATTGATCAGACGAGTGCCCCTATTCTTCGCATATTTCACGCGGTGGCCTTCAATCGCCACATGGATTTTACCGATTTCCTTTGGTTTGATCTCGTTCAGAGAGTTCGGTCTACAGCATCTCGACGACAGAATTTCATTCCATTCCTGAGGTTCTTACAGATTGTCATCCGGAACTTCATGAACCTGTATCCCGAGATACAGCGCCGTTCTACGCACCCGACATGCCCACATCATCCGACACGCAAGATACCTTCCCGCGCTGATCCAGAAGGTGTTGTCGCCCGACAAATCCCAATCGGGTTACTAGACTATGCTCGTCCTACGGCATTGAGTGTGATAGCTTATAGGCACACACACAACATTCCAGCTCCTATGGTCCGGCCAGGACTGGCAGGACCTGCCCAGGGAGCACGACCTGAGCGACGTGAGGGTCCGCGTCCACGATCGAGAGGCGGGAGTGTCCGGATAGTTGGGGCTTCCGGACAGGGTGTGTCGAGAGAAATAATCGTGAGGGGAACAGGCGTGGGCAGTGCCGTTGGAACGAGCCAGGCTAGTTCTTCTAGACAACCATCTTCGCCGACGCAAATAGAGCCTCAAACGGCAGAAGAGACAACCGATTCTGAAGACCTTCATGTTCAGTCCTCTTCTGTCGCTGCTACTGAGGACACAACAGAGCATTCCGCCTCGGAGGAAACTTCGGGCCAATCCGAATCTGAGGCTACCGCCTCTGACGCCTCGGCATCAGAAGGGTCATCTGACTCTGATGGTGACGGTGATCAACCCCCCAATGAGCCACCTATTGGAGAGACAAGGAGAGCAGAGGGAGAAACAGTCGAAAAAGTTGTAGTGAGCAGAGTGTGGGAAGAACGAATGAAGACTTGTCATGAGCGTACACGAGTGACGGGACAATCATCAACGGTTGTATCCTCCCTAGCCACATCTAGCCAGGTAGCCACATCTACTATCCAGTCTCATGTGTTGGGACAGGGTATTGAAGGAGCCGCCGTGGACCTAGCGGCGCATTTGCACACCCCACCAAGCCACTCCACCATCTCTCAACAGATGGTGGTTTCACATTCTCACGGGGATTTAGCACATCCGCTATCGGGCTCTCACTTGGAGGGTGCCGATATTGAAACAAGAGAACAGCTGCCCCCGTTCTCGACATCTTTGCATGCACGGAGTCTATAGCCTTTTGCTATACCTGCCATTCCTAGGACACAGATTCCATTTTCGACTATCGCCGGTCGCCTAAGTGGCCCGGCCGGAACATCTATAATAATACCGTCTTCGGAAGGTTTACGAGGATTGGGTGGAAGTCCTACCACAACTATCATCACGCCAGCTGTGAACGTAGGCGGCTCGACTTCTACACTCGTAGCTACAACGGGAAGTCTGAGTGACCCCGGAGTTACCCCAACTGAGTTCGTCTCAAGGGAATATATGGACGGCGCCCCAAAGGCTGTCCAAACCATGTTGAGAGAGGAGGTAGACTCACTGAAGCGAATGATCAAAGGCAAAGGTCCAGCGACTGAGCCTGAACCTCTACCTCCTACACCACCACCTATCACTCCTGCTACCGAAATGTCTATCGAAGACTTAAAATCCATTCTCCTTGCAAAGCTTCTTGCCCAATCTCAAACAGAACCCTCCCGGGATGCCGATCTTCTGTCACTACTTCGTACTCAAGCATCCACCACTACCCCACCACCCCCAACCCATTATATCTCCAGAGTCCTTCCAGCTTCAACAAGCCATGCTTCAGTCTCTGCAGCAAACCGTAGCTGTTTTGACTGAACATCTATCAGCAGTGGAGGATAACTGCCGAAGCCAGGCAGAACGGCTCAAGCGCCGACATGATGATCAGGATGATCCTGATCACCATGAGGGGGAGAAGCGCCAACGCCTAACTGAGCCGGAGACACATATGGTGGAATCAGGTCAGGTTGAACAGGGTTCGGGTTCCGGTACAAGAACAGAGGGACGGAGACAGGAACAGGAACGGGAACAGGTGACAGACTTGGTACTATACGACAATCCGACGGTTGAAAAGCCTGAGGAATTTGAAGATGGTTCTCCGATAGTTCCTGAAGTGTGGGCAATAATCTTAGATCCGTATGAAGTGGCGGACACGACAGAAGAATGTGCTAATACTGAAAGAGCTCTGGTGGTTATGCAAGAAGAAATTGATGAAATCCTGCATCCAGATGATCAGTCTTCTGCCGTAGTTCCATTGTTGACTTATCCGGCTAATCACCCTGACTTCTCTTCTACAGTTTTTCCCGAGAGATCTCCTCCAACTTCACCAGTTAGAGAACCAGTACATACTCCTCCAGTTCGTCCATCCAAGTGGGAAAGAGTCAGAATAAAAGTTCCTTTCCTCGAAGAAAGCCAGAAGAAGATCTTTGCCCACTGGATCAGAAAGTATGATGAAGTTGTTCTCCATGGTCTACAGTCAGTGAAAAACATAGAAAAACAGCGTGAGCTTGTGTTCGTGTACAGAAAGTTCCAGCGCAAGTACTCCAAGACGAAGCTCAGGATTGTATCAGTTGATAGGATTATACCTGCATACTTCATGAAGGTTAAGTATACGGACTTCATGGTTACAAGAGAAGATGGTCAACAATACTGTTTTTCTGATGCTGATTTTTCATGTCTGGAGCCACAAGATCTGCTGTTCATACTACGTGACCTAAAGACCAGAACCGTCAGACCCGGGGAAGTCATTGATGCACTTGAAACCGTGAAGATATACATGAAGTGCGCAATGAAACTTGCTTCGGTGGAAGATTTTCAGATTGGGTTAGAAAGCGATCAGCCGAAGATTAATCTGCTCAAGCCTGATCTGAGTGTTCCGTCCGATGCTCTAAGCGTACCTGCATTCACAGTTATAAAGATTCCAGAGTTTGGTATGTCATACGTGAACAACAAAGGTATTTTACAATTTATCCGATTCGATCAGATTGCCAGATTCTGTGATGGTACATTGATGCTGCTGAAAGACAAGTTGAAGCGTGCGCTGAGTCAAGATGAAAAAGGAGTTCAGGTACTGGATTCTTCATACAAATCGCTTGTTCTTAAAGCACTTTGAGTTATCGAAGAACGACTGGAGTACATAACGCAAATCAGATATTTCGAGATCAATTTTGGGTTTCGGAAGATATATGTTCCTAACTGGCGCGAGTTTCAACTGCTATTTAAAGGGGGAGATTGTTAGGGCTAATTGTATGTTAAATAGAAGTTCAGGGTATAAACTGTCAATTATTCAAAGTTGTAAGCTTGTTGGGCCTAAAAGCCCATAAGCCCGTCAGGCCTGCGTGCCTAAGTATTTAAAGTTATTTTCTATTTCATTTGTAAGGTTAGAAGTTCATAATTTCATTATTCAGTTTTCTAGTCATTAGGTTTACAAACCCTGATCAGAAATTCTCTCTGTAAACCTAAACCTTTGAAGTATTATCAATCATATGACTAGTTGCTGTGGCCTATAAACTGTTCATCTTTGATCATATTTACTTGTGATTGCACTGCACTGGGATCTACACATATGTTGACTACCGTCGATCTGAACCACTGTCGACCACCGGTCTGAACCGCCACCGACCACCACCGTTGTGAACCGCCGTCGACTACCACCATTGTGAACCGCCGTTGGCCCTCACCGATCTGAACCGCCGCCGACCACTACTGTTCTGAACGACCACTGATCTGAACCGTCGACCACCACCGATCTGAACCACCGTTTTGAACCACCGCCAACCATCACCGATCTGAACCACCGCCGGATACCACCGATTTGAACTATCGTCGACCCTCACCGTTCTGAACAGCAGCCGACCTTCACCGATCTGAACCGCCCGACCACCACCGTTCTGAACCCCCGCTGACCACCACTAATCTGAACCGCCGTCGACCACCGTTCAGAACCGCCACTAATTTGAACCATCGTTCTGAACCGCTGCCGACCACCACTGATCTGTACCACCGCCAACCACCACCAATTTGAACCACAATAGTTGGATTTTGATTTCAAAAGTTTCAGAAATGGTATTTTGGTCATTTACTAATATTTCATTCTAATTCCAAAGCTACATTATGTGAACCAAACAGACAGATTCCAATTCGTTTAACAAATCACATTCCAATATCCGTCAACCAAACAAGTTGTCAAACCTGATAACATTTCATTCCAATTTCTTCAAAGTTAAATTTCTTTGACAGATTACATTCCATCCAAAAATATTCTGCGAACCAAACGTCCCATAAATTTCTATTTTAGTCAGAGTTTATGCAAATGTTTTGTGCATTAGCGTAAAGCTTGTTTTTAGTTTAGAAAAAAGGGAAAATTCTTTACGTAAATGACGATCCTTATGCAGATTTGCGTAAAGATATTTTATTTCCTAATTTTTAATCTGGAAAGCGAGTTTACGCAAAAATGTAACTCTGCCTAAAATGAGAATTCAGTTAAAAATGACTAGAAAATAAATTTGGTTGGGGAGAAGTATTTTGGTCAATTTTTCATTTTATCTCATGCAGGTCATATCTTGTCTAAGGGGTTGTTTGTTTTTTTAAAAAAACCTCTTAATGGCTCTTAAGTCTGAATCGTTCAGATATTTTTACACACCATCTCTTATTAATCATAACTAAAATAAGACTTCAGACATTAGACCTCTTAAAAAACAAACGACACCTAAGTCTTATATCATGTCAAACTTCGAATGACAAAATAATTTTATACTGCTATGTCTTGTTTCATATTGTGCTACATAAGAGCATCCAACAATGTGGTTTTTGGGAGGTTTTTCATATAGTGGGAGGTTTTTTTTTACCTTTTTGGTGAGGTTTTTCGTCATAGGTCGTAAGTGCATGACTTGTTTTTTAGAGGTTTTTCGCATTTAATCAGTTTCAACTTTATAAAATTTTATTGACTTTTTGTATTTAATCAGTTTTATTTATTAATATATTTAAAGCAGTCATATTTAAATAAAATTATTAAATAAATAATATAAAATAAATACATCATTAGAGTAATTATATTTTTTATATTTAAATTCATGTCTCAATTTTGACATATTTTTATACAAATTTTTACAGATTTCTTAATAACCTAATTTTATTTTTTAGTATACATACTTTTAAGTTATTTTATTTTTATTGGATATATTTTTATACAACTTTTATATATTTCTTAATGACCCAATTTTTATTTTTGATTGTACATATTTTTTATTTTAATATTTTTTAATGTTTATTTTATATACTTATATACAATTTTACAATTTCTTAATAACCTAATTTTTTATCTTTTATTGTACATATTTTTAAGTTAACTTTTTTTATTTTTTTTATTTTTATTGTTTATATTTTTATACAATTTCTACGGATTTCTTGATTATACAATTTCAAGTATTGTTTAATTTAGTTTTATTTAAGTGGTTTATTGTTTTATAATAAGAAATTTATATATAATATATATTGTATTAAAATATTTAAAAATTTATGTAAAATAAATACATAATTAAGACAATAATATTTTTTGATATAAATAAATATGTATTTGTATATTTTTTAATGTATTTTTTTATAAATAACAATATAAATGATATAAAATTAAATTGGTGGACCTTGAAAATTTTGAAAAAATTATGAAAAATTTTGTGTGAGGTTTTTCATATAGTGGAGATATGTAAAGGTTTTTAAGTTATTAAAGTGACGATAATACGTATGAAAAAACCGTAAAAAACCTTAAATGAAAAAGTTCAAATGAACTACATAAAGAAAAGCTTCCAAAAAGTCTAGCAATCACTGATACGGATGAATGAAGAACAAAAGATGGCATCAAAACCCAATCACTGATACGGTGCGCATAAGCTGGCTCCGAAAGAAAACCACGGTTAAAAAAAAACTTGGTTTTTAATGTATCAGGTTTTAAAAATTGAAAAAGAGTTGTGGATCATCAAATTCCTCTTTTTCCAAGTGGGCCACTCTATTTATGAGTTCAAAATATCTAAAATTTCAAAATATCTAAAACAATATTATATATTAAAGAATTTATTGCAATAAAAAAGTAGTGTCGGATTTGATACTGCACCCAGTTTTTTTTTTTTTTTCCATAATACTGCGTAGGAATCAATTATAATAGGCAGGTAAAGTTATGTACCATGAATCAATCAAGTATACTTTAGGTATATCTTTTTTCAATTGGTATATATTTATATTGGTTTTGTATCAACTTCAAGTTCCATATATGAACATTTACAATTTTATTCACGTTTGAGTGGCATTTTGAATTATAATGTAACATATGTCATGTTTAAGGGGTTTTTAATTATACGGAATAGCAAATAATCAAATAAACAAAAAAGTAGAAGTTACAATGTTTAATTACGAAGGTGTCGTTTGTTTTTTAAGAGGTCTAAAGTCTGAAGTCTTAATTTAGTTATGATTAATAAGAGGTGGTGTGTAAAAAGGTCTGAACGATTCAGACTTAAAAACCTCTTAATGGCTCTTAAGTCTGAATCGTTCAGACCTTTTTACACACAAACTCCTATTAATCATAACTAAAATAAGACTTCAGACTTTAGACCTCTTAAAAAACAAACGATGCCTAAGAGATTTTAAAAAAAAAACAAACAACCCCTAAGTAGGGGTGCAATTAGCCTCAATGTTGATGCATATGAGGTGGAAATTACTAAATATGGTGCATTTAACAATGTATAAGGGTACAATTAGCCTCCTTCATTTAATACTAGTCATATACCCGCACGATGCAGCGGAATGTAAGTAAAGAACGAACAATTAATGCTACTTTCTTATAGACATGTCATCAACAATAAGCATGACATAAGAATCATAACTTATGAAACCTTAAACCCATAAAGATATTCAATAACTAGTTTATATTACAATTATTGACGAAAAAAATTATAATGATATAATTTATAATAAGAATGAAACGTATTTTTAATATATTTTACGATTATGTATTTTTAATGTGCTAACGGTGGAAAAAAATAAAACGTATGGATAGAAAACAAATTAATTCGTAGATATTCATGATATTTAATAGTACGGTTAAATTAAAAAATATTCAATATTGGACTCGTTTTGAAGATATTGACGAGACAATTATAATGATATAATTTATAAAAAAAGAAACGTATTTTTTCATTGCATTTTTGTTCATATACGATTATTTGTGTTAATATGATAATGGTGTAAAATAAAAAATAAAAAAAATAAGAGATATAAAATAAATTAAATAAGTAAGTTTAAGAATGATAAATGTAACCATTTTAAAATCTTTATAATATAGTAGAGATTAATACATCAAAAATATAAAAGCTAATAAATAATTAAATAAAATTGATTTTCAATATCGTGTACCAACCAAGTTTTCATAGTTGGTATAGTACTACCAACCGACTACAATTGATACCAATTAAAGTGGTACGGTTAATACGTACATGTTGATCGGTTCGATTTTGTACAAAATTATCACTCTACGAAGAAGGAAAAAAAACTTGTATATCACTGTATGCACATATAACGAGATGTTAACAGGTTCCATTCCATCTAATTTCATATAAAAATGAATATGAATCGAATACGAATAATTCGATTTCGAAACAAATTTGTGATGAAGATGAAAACGATAAAGTGTTTTTTGAGTTATAAAAAAAAAGAATTAGAAGATGCCAAAAGTAATAGGTTAAACAAGTGATGAAGGAAGCGAAAATGAATTTGAATTGCAGAACAGATAACAAACCAAATTGTAACAAAATCTCTAATGGAAGCAAATATGATTATATTCGAAGAATTATAATCAGAAAATGAACTATAATAAGTTTCGATCAAGTGGAAGGAGAATCATGAATTTGATTTTATAAATCGTAATCAAACAAATATGTATATATACGAATATATATATATATATATGTACAAAGAAATAATAGTTTAACAGAGAGTGACAGCTACATGTGGTGTTGGCTTTGAGCTTTTCTGAATTTCGTCTACAACGACTTTCTCTTGTCTCGGCGGTTCACACGGACACGGTAATGCTATGAACCTCGCAATCCGATCTCCCGGCATTACCACCGGCAAACTCTGATTCTCGTTTTGCTTCTTTTCCTGTTAATTAACAACAAAAACACGATTCAAATCAAAATAATCAACAAAATCAACTTCAATCAGTTATTCTAAATCCGAATTGCATCAGGATCTATCGAGATTTGAGATGAATTCGGACTTACCGAGTAGGTAGGTTTAGGTTTGGAAGGTGAGTGATGATCGTCGTCTTCGTCGGAAAAGGAACCGCGGAGGTGACGGAGCTTGTCCCAATGGTAGCAACAAGAGAATATGCCGCTGAGGCTGAAGATGACGATTAATAGTAAAGCGGTGCCGAGTGGAAACCCTAAGGTAGGGCGAGATGAGTCCTGGTGACTTAGCGGCGGCGGATAGTACGTCGGAGACTCCATGATCAGGTTGATTACAGCTTGTAGAGGCGGTGGTGGAATTGAATTGAATCGGCGGTGATAAACGGTGTCGTTGATTGAGATCTCCGACTCCTCTCATGAGAGGTTGAAGACAACAATGGTGAATATATGGGAAAAAGAGAAGAGAAAGCGGTTGGAGTGTTGAATGTGGGTTAGAAGGGGAGGGGGGTGGGGTGAATTTATAAAGGAGGGGGGGGGGGGGGGGGGGGGGGGGGGGGAGTGTTAGTTGGTGTACAGCTGTTTGTCCCGGCAGCGGTACGGATGAAGTGGAAGGTTATTAATAAATGTATATACTTATTTTAATACTATAAATATAATATTTAATTAATCAGCGAAAGGATAGTGTGAGAAATGGATATAAACCGTTGAACACTTTTAATAAAATGTCTTTCCATGAATTGCGACTTAGATGATCCGTAGCGATTCATTCTAATGTCTATTCATTTCTCATCCAACAGTTGATAACCATCTCTAATATTTCTCATGTTAACCTCAACTTCTTATCGGAACCCAACCCTTAATTAGTTATGGTGAATTTACTTTAAGGTGGTTAGGTTCAATTGTGAATCTGATTTAAAGCTTGTTTGTTAACAAATTAATGAGTTTAATGAGACTCGGAATCTATTTGTTTAACTATAGATGAGTGTTTGGCATTGGTTTAATTATATATAAAGTGGTTTATTGAGTAAGCTTCTACGAGGGCTATGTACAAAACGCCAAGTTTTTCCCAAATATATCTCTGCCAATTAAAAAAACATGTTCATTCAATTTTTGAAAAAAAAATTCCAAACAAAAATTTTCTCAATATTTATAAATGGATTAATCCACACATGACTAAGGGGGTGTTTGGGATTGCTTATTTGAGGGGCTTTTTAGCTTATTGCGATTTGGCACCGGAGATAAGCCATTTTGAGTGTTTGGATGGAACAAAAAGAAAAGAGCTTATAGCGGTGCCAAACCGCTGAAAAACCATTTTTGATAAGTCATTTTGTTCTGACTTATCAACTTATTTGAAAAGTGCTTAATATATATATATATATATATATATATATATATATATATATATATATATATATATATATATATATATATAGGGGGTCATTCATGGGAGAACTGAGTTATTTGTGATAACTGTGAGATCCAATCTCAGCCACAAATCAGATGACAAATTAGGAAATTATTAATTTTGGTAATTATGATTTAAATTTTAATTAAAGGGCAATTTAGGTATTTTAAAAATATCCTCTCTCCTCTCTCCAACGAACTTTTTCTAGCGAATTTTTTTCCGACGAAATTTTTTTCGGCAAACACATGCATACTGTGATACCCTTAACAAAATAACGAATAAAAAAACATAGTGTGATACAATTAGTAAAGACCACCTGATACTTTGTGATACACTTTGTAAAATATTGTGATACTGTGATACCAACACCAAATGTGATACTCCACTGTTCCGACAAATATTATTCCGGTGACCACATGATACACAATGTGAGACCTTTTGTAAACATCAAAAATAACAAAAATAAATAAGAAACGTTGTGGATACAAAATAAGAAATGTTGTGATACCTATTGTGATACAAAATACTCCATGATACCCACCGTGATACAAAATACAATATGATACCCGTTATGATACAAAATACACTACGATACCTACCGTGATACATAATACACTGTGATACCCGTTATACAAACTACTGGGTTTTAGAACATTCACCCATTGTGATACACTTCGTAAAACTACGAAAACACACTATGATACACATAAAGCACGTACCTAAACACATACATGATTGTTATACATAATACTAATCTAATGAAGGTCAACATAAATTTGAGAAAATAACTTCATAAATATATGTTTCAATGCTTATCATCACTTACCCAGGAGATGAACTACATGTAATAAAATACTGAACTAGTTTAGCCACAAATAATAACAAATAGACCAATGTGATACATACCCATTGAAATAGCAACAAGGGTGATACAATGTGATACCACTACAATACCTCTACGACCGGTGAGGTGGTCAGAGTTCGATCGACATGGGGTTACTATAAAATCGATCTGGGTTTTGGTCCTTCGTCGAGGTCTCCGACGAGGTACGGATTTCGGTGCATCGTCGAGATCTCCATCGACATTTGTGTTGTACAACATCGTCAATATCTAGGTTTTTACTAAAGTGGGTTTTTACTATTGAAATCAACACAAATCATGGTTCAACGATATAAAAATCAAAACAAAAGCCATACGGGTCCAATCAAGGAGACAAAAACATAAATAGACCTAGCTTTTGTTATACATGTTCGATAGCCCGACGTGAATGCTAGGTTTGTCAGAGAAGTGGCCGACATAATTCGAGACTGGGGCAATTAATCGACCGCTGGTGATGGGAGGGAAGTCGGATGAGCTGCATCTGCGCCAAAAGGGGCGAAGAAGAAAAAGAAGAGGCCAAGGAAGATGATGATGCGGACTCTCCGGCGTCCGATTCTTCAGACGATGATGCGGCGATTCAGATGGTGTTCCGACGACATTCTTTGAAGATATATTATGTGGAGAAGAAGATATGGGCGGCTACCTTTTCAAAGAATATAATTTTTTAGGGTTTAGGCATATGGTAGAGAGAGAGAGAGAGAGAGGAGGAGGAGGATCCGTATAAGGGAAAGAAAGGAGAGATTTTAGGATTAATTCATTTAATTAGATATAGAAAACAAAGTTACCAAAATACCCTTTTGTATTTATTTAAAATTGATATTAATTATCTTAAATGTGTAGCTCATAGTTACCACAAAATAACCGGATCTCACAGTTACCACAAAATAACCGGTTCTCATTTAATTATCTTAAATGTGTGGCTCATATTGTATGCACACGTGCATACCGTCCAGATGAATGGCTACCAGGGTGTTCCTCAGTTTTCCATTTTTTTGAGGTTTTCCCTTGAACCTCCCTCTCTCTCTCTCTCTCTCTATATATATATATATATATATATATATAGGGTCAGGTTCATGTGATACCAAGCTGTTTCCGTGAGACCGCGTGAGACCAAGCCTTAAAACATGAAACATCACACCGAAACACTGTGAAGGTAAAAACCATTCGAACCTTCATAATGTAATCACACTATGAAGGTAAAAAAACCTAAACCAAGTTAAAAAAAATCAAACCTTTACAGATAAAAGACTGTGAAGGTATATCCGAACCTTCACAGTGAAGACGTTGTGAAGGTAAAAAAAAACGAACATTCACAGCGAAAAACACCGTGAACGTAACATTTACGGTGTTTTCCCTATGAAAAGTTCGATTTTTTTTTACATTCACAGTTTTTTGGTGTGAAGTTTCATACTTTAAAGCTTGGTCTCACCAGTCTCACGGAAACTATTTGGTCTCACGCGAACTTAAGTATATATATATATATATATATATATATGTAACATCCTCAAATATGGAAATAGCAACTAATCTAAAAATTTCTAAATACACAAATAAATGATTCAGCTACAATCATAAATTAAGATTTAACCTCAATACACACATTCATTCCATACATACAGTCTATAACAAGAACGGGTGCTACTAAAACTCAATAGTAGTCACGATCTCCAAACTGCGGAAGACTTCACCAACTACTTACATTTGCACAAGCTAAGGCTCAACTCTTCAAAACCATGAATACCGTACGTCCGAAAACATGGACACTAGGTCCAATACTCACACGACCATAAATGGACAAACTTTAATACCAAAACACGGAGTTGACATAATTCATTCAAACCTTAATATACGAGGAGGATGGTCCAATATTAAGGTCCTCTTTATTTATAGTCGACCATAAAGACCCAAAGACGATAAAGTAAAGCATCTTTATATTTAAAAACACTGATAGCCGACAACGGGGGAGACCCGTATCCGTTGAGGGTGGAGGGAACACAAAAGTATGCCACCCAACAACGTTAATCGCATGACACCTCCCGACATCACAACCAGGTGTCCCTACGACTTCTTTACAAACCCACCCCAAGTAAAGTTGACCTTGATGAACATCCCGAAAGACTCCACCCCAAAGGCCCGACATACTTAAAGACTACCTCTCAAGCATTACTCCAAGCGGCGGGGGTCCTAGCGCCTACTTTGCCTGTAGCGCTACCAGACTCAACCCCTCCCAATGCATACTTGTAAAGTTTCCGGTCATAAAACATGGGTATTGACGGTCACCCGCAATACCCAATCGACCATCCAAAACAGACTGACTGACGTGCCTATGGATCCATTACAACACCGTCTAACGTTACATGACTCCAATTGAAAGACCAAAGCTCCCAAAACATGTAACTCACCAATGACACAATTTAAGCGTCATCATACTCAAAACCCACGATGGTTATAAATCCGGACAAATGTCCCCACGACTCATTTAGTCAAAACCGAGCCAAAGGCTCAACTCTTTACGTAAATACTCAAATAAAAGTATATAGAAACATTGAAACACGTTTGACCCATTATTATGCAAACACGACCAAAAGTATAATTAACTCAAAACTCATCATTGGTTGGGACCAAACCATTTTCCAAATGAACTCATACCCTTATGTTTTCAAAACGCCTCATAACACAATAATATGCATTTTCTGAAAAGGTTTATAAGATCAAATGCACAAAATGACACTTACGTCAATTGAACTCCAATTATATATGTAAAATCATCAAATAAACATTTCAACATGATTTATTTGCCAAAATACTCAAAGATCCCAAAATGGGTGTCTCAACATGCTTATAAAACTAAACATTTCAAAATAACTAAAACTTATCAGCAGTTAACAATTTGAGGTAAAACACAAACATTTTAAAAATAAACATTTTGGCATGTACACCGTTTTCACAAATCAACTTGGAATCACCTTGCTAGGTTAAGTTAAACCTAGTTTTCAATCCCCAACCATTGACCTCCAAAGCGTAGATCACACCCAAAGCCTTCCGAAGACATCCATTCCAACTCTTCAACACAAGCTTCCCAAAACCTAGATCCACACATTTCCAACCATGAATAACCGTATCCAACCATAAAGAAACATTCCCCCAAACACTTAACATCAAAATCTCTATTTTGGGCAAAACCCTAATTTTGACCCAAAATAATTTTGACCAAAAATTCCCAAAATTGTCCAAACCGAAATTTAGAGAAATCAAACACTATAAAACCATCAATGAAGAATTTATAACTTATTTCATGGTTTAGAAATAGAAGGGATACACTTACCACTTAGTTTTTGGATGAAAACCTAGAAAACCCCAAAATTTCTTGAAGGTGAAGGTGATGATCATGAACTCTTGATCTTTGCTTCCACTACATCACCAAATACTCTTGGATATTCCCAAAACTAATAATCTAACCTTGAAAAGCTCTCAAATACGAAACCATAGCAATTTGAATCACCAAAAACGGAGTTGAAATGAGAAAAATATGACCAATTGAAGAAAAACCCGATTTTATGCGCTGCAGGTTTGGCGCGATCCTGACATGCGACAGTGACATTTGTCACTGTCGCGCGAAATGTACCAAAAGTCATTTCAAGTTTTTCGGCCGTAACTTCTTTGTTATAGCCCCGTTTTCGCTCCGGAAAGGACCGTTGGACTCGTAATTGAATCCTTTATCCATCAAGACTATAAAATCAAGGATTCAAGCCCAAAATCAAATATCTTATTTTTCCTTAATATATCGGTTTCTGTAATAACTTGAAATGATATATTTCGAAAATCGGGGTGTTACAATATATATCAAAGACTAAAACATAAAGTGGTTAATTAAGTTGTGATTAGAAATACATGTTTATAAGAGAGCAAGGTGGCATTTGTTTTTTAAGAGGTCTTAAGTATCAAGTCTTATTTCACTTCTGAATAACAAGAGGTGGTGCTGAAGTCTGAAATCTGAATCAATAAGACTGTTTGTTTTTTTAACGTCCAGAGGCGTCTTGAAAGAAAGGAGAGCATATGAAATGAGGTGAGATAAGAGATTTTAAGAAGTTAGGTCTCCACTTCTTATTTAAGATGTATTTAAGAGGCATTAAGAGGTTCTGAAAATTGGAAGGAAAAAAAAACAATCAGTCTGAATGTCAAAAGGTCTAAACGATTCAGACTTAAGAGCCATTAAGAGGTATTTAAAAAAAAACAATCCCCAAGAGAGTAACAATAAGTTTATTATTAGTTTTATGGATTATTTTACTGTATTATTAGAGTTCAACGTTTTATCTTCTATTTTAACATGTTTATCACTTGATTTTGAGTTCATTTTATAAAGTTCAGACGTGTTAATAAATTATACGTATGTAGTAATAAGTTATAAATGTTTTATAATACAGTAAAATATTGTATAAATAATTTGCATGTGAATACACTCATGCTTCAAATTTTGAAAATCGGATTAAAAAATTGCAATATATATAGGGGCGGGTTCAGTTGCAAATAAAATGGGGGACAAAGGAGAGCGCACCACATGTCTCATACATTCATGGATTATTTCATCATGAATGATCTATCATTCATCATTAATGTGTATTATTCATCATGAGTAGTTCGCAAATATTCACCTCCATTATTCATGATGAATATGGACACCCCGGGACACATGTCGCACTCTCCTTTGTCTCACAGTTCATAACCCAAAACGAGTTTGCAACCGGACATGCATGATGAGGAAGTGTTATTCATCATGAATCACACGTTCATATATTCTTATGAATATGAACGTGTTATTCATTATGAATCACACATTCATGATTAATATGTTACACTATGAATGATGAATAACACGTCTATATTCCTGGTGAATATGTCACGTGTCACGCTGTGGACGGTTCTCGGGTTCCTAATCGATTTTAGGTTCCCCCCATCTCTCGTCTCTCCCTCTCTCCCTCTCTCTCTCTCTCTCTCTCTTTATATATATATATATAGGATTAGGTTCATTTGAGAAATGCTAAAAATATGAGAAATAAAGAAATGATCCTAGCCCTTTATCTGGTCAACATTTGCGGCTTTAACCGTGAAGCACCGGATAATTCCTTATATGGTCTGTAAAAGATAGAGGGGTAGTTTCGTAAAATATGTTGGACGAGTTCATATATGAACCTGTATGATTCACAATTTCACATATGAATTATATGTTCATATATGAACCAGTGTCATTCACATATGAACTCTACACCTCAAGCCTTCTCCTTACCCTTGGAAGAAGTTTTGACGATTCTCTTACCTGAAAATGGTTTTTATTTTGAAAAATGAGGGTTAGACCATGAGATCTAGTGAATCCCCTCTCGAAAACATTTTAACCAAACACAACAATGATATGCAAGCCACCATAAAGGCCCATTATTAACCAACCAACAAATCAACTTCACACTTGGGCATTTACACATTGTTCATAGTTATTCCTCATTTTACAGTGATGTCCATGATCGGGCCCAAGCATACTCCCCTTTCGCCTAAGGGCTAAGGGGTCCAAGTAGACTCCTTGTGGCTCCCAATGGGTGCCATTCACATGAGTATAGAAAACGGATTCCATGGACACGATATGTATAAGTAGTCCCAAGGGATATTCACAATCCCAAGGTACACTAATTCTACTGTGCAACCCGACTTCAAATCAATATATCAATTCATGAAAAACACGTAAACAATGCATATGCAATGGTAAATAGTTTGTCATATGTGATCAAATTCTCCATAAATGTTAATCATACCATAATGTTCATAACCAAATTCAGTAATTAAAATCATTGACAAATCAATTTCATATGCATAAAAAGTGTTAAGGAAACTCACTTGAGCTTCGACTGAGCTTTAGCAAAACACCACACATCCTAGAACTCAATTATGATTAAACTGAATACCTGAATTGGATGACATATGAATGGTATTAAACCACCTAATCACTTCCCAAAATTATCCCTAAATAATCTTAAAGTTATCCCTTTTGAACCCCAAGATAGACCCCTAACTGGCCCCACGATCCTAGCACAGAAAGAAAAACGAAACAAAGCAGAAAATCACCAAAAAACGTAAGGCGCGACTTTCCATGCAACCCAACCCGCGCCAGCATCCGCCAGGGCACTGTTTCAGCCCATCATGCAATTTCAGCAAAAAAACCTCATGATTTCTCATTCCCATCCCATTCCAAGTCGATTTTAAGCCTCCAAAATGAGGTAATCAATGCTCTAAACCTTTCCCAACAATATTCTTATAATAAATCATTAATTTACCCATCAAATTCATCTAATAAAACCATGATTTCATTCCAAAACAAGAAATGAAGCATCCTTGAGGACGAACACCAACAATGGTGGTTTTTATCCAACTTTATCAGGTGGAAACTGTAATAACCACAATCTGTATAAATAATGGAGGTTTGGGTGAGTAATAGTCTAAAGCCTAAAGTGGGAGGGGGCTAGTCATAAAAGTTAGTAGAAAGGGGGCTAAGCCCTAATATCCACTTACCTTAAATCATTTGTTGAGAGGCGGCTAAGAGTATCCATACACTCTAGACGATTTTAGGGGAGCAAGGAGAAGGGAGCAAGTTCTTTTGAATATCAAGCCTGCACTAATCTCCTTCAAGGTAAGATTCATCTCTATTTCTCCTTCTAGTATTGGAAAGAATTGGAAAAACCCTTTTGGTTATGAATCTGTTTAGAAAGGGTCATTTCTTAGAGTTACCTTTGTTCCTGGAGTAGATGGAGACCTTAAACGCTTAAAGAGGTTGGTCTCTAATTGTTTTGGGGATTAATGAACGTTTGTAATCGGTGTGTGTGTGTATCGATTCTTCCGCCACTCGATAGTCAAAATCCCAATGAAATACGTCGATAGGGTCGGCGGCAACCAGGTTTGCAGAGGCGAACTGGTTCGCTGTTGGGCCCGAACGATGCGACCGGGAGTACCCGGGGAAGCTGTGAACCGGGAGTACCTGGTAAGTCTCCACCCAGGGGGGACCCGAGGAAAATGTGGAGTTCCAGGAGTCGGGAAACCCGAGCGAAACCGGGTTGCAGGGAGCCCAGGTAAGGCGAAGCCGGGAGGTGGCGGGTGAGGAGTGGAGAAGCCGAGAGTCAGCGCCATCGGGAAAGACCAGGGAGATTGGCGCCTGGGGTAGGAGTGGAGGTGGCAAATCCGGGTGGAACCCGGGAGTCGGGGAGCCCGGGGTTATGTGAGTGGTGTTTTGACCCGAGAATCGGGGGAGGCGTGTGAAGGATTCTCTGGACCTTAGACCTTAACCAGTGTTAGATATTTCTGAACCTTACAGTATGATTGCTTTAATGATAGGTTTCCGCCCAAGAAGTTAATGGGTTTGTAAAGGGAGTTTCGCGGAGAATCAGGTGAGTTTTCTAACTAAACATTTTTTGGATATTTATGCTATTGTAAGCATGCAAAGTTTATTTAAAGCACTATTATTTCTTATGCGTTTATTATTCATGCGAGATTTATTAAACGTGAGATATGCCTTTCGTTGTTGTTGTAAAATGTATGCATACATTGTAATAGTGTGTTACGACCTAAGTCGGGGGGTGTGTCCAGCCTATGCTCATACCAGGGTGTGTGTACCATATATTCCATTGGGGCGGTGTCCCAAAATGAGGCAGTGTGAGCCAGACACGCTGTTACCTGCCGGTAGCGGTAGTGTGTGCCAGAAACACGATTTGTGAGCATAGTTTTTTTTTTACCAAAATTGAACTGTTTTTTTTTTCATTATAAACTTTTATGTTGCTTGGCGTGAAACTGTTATTAGAGGGAAGTCACTAGACCTTTCGGTCTAAGACTCGCTATTTCAAAACTACAACATTTTCAAGAGGGCGTGGCGTAGGAGGATCCGGAAAGAGGAAGGAAAAGTTGTGAGCGGGAGCTTATTTAGAAGATTGTTAATTTAGTATTCCAGACTTAGTCTTTTCTGTTGAATTCTTAGTTGTGTACTAGGTTGCTTTCCGCAAACCTTGATAATTGAATTGTTACCTTTGGGGCCATTTTGGAAAGAATTTTTATTATGTTGTTTATGCTTTATTCTTGGATGTTTGGGTTGTTACAGTTGGTATCAGAGCCATAGTTTAAGGGATCTTGGTGATTGAACGGGCCTAGAGTGAAACTGAGAGAGTAGAAACACAATTGAGAAATAAGAAGGCCTTAGGGTGACCTCAATAGGGACTCAAGTAGTAGGGTAGTGAGGAATAGCATGTAAGGTAAATTTGGAATTACCTCTGGCCAATGTAATTGCAAACTTATAGGTACATGTGTGTGCTTAATTTGCCTTATTACAATGAGACTGTTGATTGAATGTTTGTGTGTTGCGTCTTTCAGTAAGCACCATGTCTGAGTGTGTAACAAGGAACAGATTTGTGCCGATTGTTGAAGCCATACCGGTGAACGAAGTGATAGTAGATGGATCGACAACCCCTCTGAGGAAGGAAGACACTCGGGGAAGGGGCCGTGGTCGTGGAAGGGGACGAGGAAAGGATCCCAGAAAGCTTCCACTCAGCTGGACGAACCCGATTCGGGGGATGAGGGGCAAAATACGGTGCGAGGTGGCCGTCGAGCGAGAAATGTAGAAGTCTTTGGAGAGCAAGAACCCTCTCTGCAAGAGAGTTCGGCTACAGTTAGGGGATGAGGGCGATCGAGGAGCCGAGGTGGGGGACAAACTCAAGCTTTCGTAACTCAGGAGACTTTCGCCACTGAGATGGGAAAGCTCCAGGAAACTTTGCAAACCCTATTGGCTCATCAGACGAGGGCAACATCTGCAAGTAAAGAAAGGAGCGATGGGAGAGAAGTGACTGAGATGTCTAACTCGCCAGTAACTGTGATGGGTAGTCACTCTCAGTCGACTCTTGATGTGGTAGCTAGATCGGTTATGGATAAGGGTTGGAGTTACGAATCGTTTTCCTCTTGCAAGCCCCTTAGCTTCAAGGGGGAATGTGATCCGGCAGTGGTGATCAATTGGATTCGGGAGATGGAGTTGGGATTCAACACCTGCAAATGTGCTGAGGAAGACAAGATAGTGTTTGCTTTGTCCATGCTAAGGTGTTTGCTTTGTCCATGCTAAGGCACAATGCAGTTTTCTGGTGGGAGGCTGAGACTGGAGGAGAGGGTTCAAAGGCGGCAAGGCGTATGGCTGGGAGACCTTCGTCGCCAAGTTCAAGACACAGTTTTACCCATTAGCGGCCGCTAAGAAGTTGGAAGAGGAATTTCTGGGCTTAGAGCAAGGAGAATGACAGTTCGCGAGTATACGTCCAAGTTCCTAGAGAAGGCTCGTTTTGCTGAAATCAACGTGCCGAGTGAGGAACGACGCATAGAATGGTACCTCTATGGACTGAAGAGCAGTATCAGGAAGCTAGTGTCTGCCCGAAACCCTACCACTTTCCAAGCGTCCATTAACGCAGCGGAAATGACTGAGAAAGATAAGGTTCATCAGTTGTCTGAGAGAAGTGGCGAAAAGAGAAAGTGGGAAGGACCTGCTCGTGACCCTAGGAAGATTAAAACTGCAAGACCCGAGCAGCGGGTAACGCCGAAGTTTGGGTATAAGTCGTTCTAACAACCCGAAACAAAAAAAACATCTAACAAATAAAACATTACAACCCACAATGGAAAATTTGACTACAACTGATATAATCTAGGTCTATCGGAACTTCGAGCTTCTTCCAAGTCCCTAACACGCACCGCATCCCGCGATTCCCTTGAACGTATTTCTAACAGGAACCCTTACCTGAAAATGGTTTTAGTTTTGAAAGAGCGAGGGTTAGACCATGAGGTCTAGTGAGTTCCCTCTAACAACAACATTAGTACCCCATAAAGCACTTAAAAACAGTTTTTAAGCATTTATAAATAGCTCTCCACTTTAAAGCATTCAAAGTTACAATCACACAACACACACGCAATCAGCACACTGAAGTCACGCCACCTGTGACAACGTGTCAGTCTCAAGCTGCCTTAACTGGAACACACCCTCCATGGAATAAATGGAACACACACACCGATATGAGCACTGGCGGAATACACCCTCCGAATTAGCCATTACATAACCACATCCAGATGTATGCATACAATATATTCCAACTTTTACAACATGTCGAGACATGTAGTTCATATAATAGATCAACCAACAGTTTCATAATGTCTCGTGCATTTAATATAAAATGTAACGTACATTAAATAAACCCAACAAGCGTAAATAGCATAAACACTGTAGCGATTTTGGTTAGAAAAACTCACTTGGATCTCTACGAAGTCTCCCCTACTTTTGACTTTAAATTTAAAATCAAAACCTATCAAAAAGGTGAACAGTTCGATTAAGACAACTACAATCAAGACTACACACCAAGCGAACCGCCTTTACCGAAGGTTGGGTTCGACCGTGGGGCCTCCCTCTTCTGGGCTCGACTAAACCGCCTCCTGGGTTTACCTCTCTCTCTCTCTCCTCACCCGACTCACGGGTTAATCCTACGGCAGCCGACTCCCGGGTCTTACGTACCCCCCGGGCGCCCCGCCTCCTGGGTCACCGCCCGTGTCCTTCCTCTTGCCTCCCGGGGATATTCCCCCGGATGCCCCGCCTCCCAGGCCGCACCTGGGTCCCCTGTCGACTCCCGGTTCACAGGCACCCGACCTCCCTGGGTGTCCTTCTCCCGGCTCCTACCGGGTCCGGGTGGTATCTTCCCGGTCGTCCCGGGTTGACACCCCCGTCCCTGGGTCTCAGAAGCGATCCCCAAAAGGGTTTCGCCCAACGTCGAACAAACTCTCAAAATAAGAGGTTTGCAAGACTTAAGGATTGATATTTGTTAATGCCAAAAATTGTCTAAAGGAAGATCTAAGGTCGGTGTGGAGCTTTAACAAATAAAGTAAGCAATCGATCGACAAATCGTATGACAGAAGAAAACGTAAATTGGACACAGAGAATTTGGTGACGCGGAAAACCCTGTCGAGGGTAAAAACCAAGGACGTCTTACTTTAGAAGGAATGAGTACAAGCACAATTGACAATATTACAGTAGAAAAGTAATATAATCGTGCGATTAAGCTAAATGTAGTGTAATAAAACACTTGTGTCGAGAGATTCTGCTTGAAAGAACTTGTGAGAGTTGTATCTTCGTAATTGCTTTCTAATCAGATGTCGATGTCCCTTGTGTTGCTCTTCAGGGTTGTATATATAGCTTTGGTCTCCATAAATGAGCATTGATTGTCCAACGGTCTTGATATTGATTGATCTTAATGGCGGTCGTCCGTTATATCCGTTGGTTATTATGTGCATTAAACCTATAATGAAAGATTCATAGAGGAAAAACATTTGTATGCAATAAATGATCAATGATCGCTAGTAACATTATATAGATCGTAAGATAATAGCTGTCAAGAGACTTCTTTTAGTCATGGACGTAAGAAACTCTCGACGGCTGTCGTCGGGGACGATGATGTCTTTTGTTATATGTTGTCGCTAGGACCTTATCTTAATACAAGAATGGTCTTTAGACTAGAGACGTTTGGTTTTCTTCCATCGGTCGTGACTTGTAAACTTTTACCCAAACAGTTTGCCCCAAAAATCCGGAAATTAGGCAGCAGGTTGTTTTTTCGAATTTTGCAACCAGGTTGGACACATGTCGATTTCTTGTAACTGATCGTTTCCTCGAGAACCGAAGTGGTTCTATGGGGAAGCGTGCATCCGTTTAACTGCTGTGACGTGATGACGACATGGGGCACGTGGTGTCAGGCGTAGGGACAGATGTCGTTCATCCGTATAGGAGGGCGAAGAGCCAATAACATGTGTCGACTATCTAATGGTTCGTGCCACCACCGCTTTTGCATATAAATATAGATTTTCGTCTGCCCTTTTAGGAAAGGATTTCAGTTGCCTTCTTTTTTTCTTTAAGAGCTCTCAGTTTGTGAACTCTCGTTTCTACACAAAGAACTTTTTCAATGGCAGTCGACCTTTTTAGCACAGTGAAAGGAGAGGCCAAGATGAAAGTATTTAGACGTCTAGCCAAAATTCCAGTCGACGTTCAACTGTGTGCTCTGGTCCAGTGGAAGCCGGAGCAGTGTCCGAAGGGGTATTTCTTCCTGTATGAGTATCCCTTCAAGATAGGCTTTACATGGCCTTTCTCTCCTTTGTCGAGGGATTTTTTTCGACTTTTGGGTTGTCAACGGGGCAGATGATGCCCCAACTCTGGCGAATCGTTTAAGTCATGGAACGGTTGACGGCCAAGTGGTCGTCACCTTTTACTGTGAACAATCTGTTATTGGCCTATTCGATCAAAGCAGAACCGAACCACAATTATAGTCTCTTTTCCAGATTTAGAGGAGACCGTTTCTGGTTCAGGCGACGACAGTGAACGATCGCAAGTGGAAAAATTCGTTTTTGGTCGCATGACACCGGACGAAGAGAATGCTCGATGGATCACCACCGGGTGGAACACAACAAGTATGTTTCTTAGATTGTTGGTTTTTCTTTGTTGTTTTTTGTCTTACGTTTGACAATGTGTTTTTGTAGAGATCGACTTCTCTGGAGTCGTTCCTTATTCCGACTCGGCTAAGAAGGTCGAGAGTTTTCTCCACTTTAGCGTCGAGGAGTGTTCATTCTTCCCTATGACGTCAAGAGAAGAGGACGAAGATGATGAGGAGGACGTGGTCATCACCGAGGCATCTACTCATAAAGACACAAATGTTGAAGAAGAAGAAGACGACGAAGAAGAGGAGGAGTATGGCGACACAGGGGAAGCCACTTCGAATAAATCTTCTTTTTTAATTTGTAGATCGTAAGATCTTTGGGGTCTAGTCGAGCAGACGTCACCCAATAGGGTTCTAATAGGTCTAGTCGTTTGATGTCACCATTTGGTGTTTTTGTGGGGTCTAGTCGAGCGGACGTCATCCAATAAGGTTCTAATGGGTCTAGTCGTTCGACGTCTCCATTTGGTGTTTTTGTGGGGTCTACTCGAGCTGACATCACCCACTGGTTGACGAGACCGTTTAGGACTCTTAGTTATAAGACGTCATCCCTTGGTCATTAGTAAGGTCTAGTTTTTTGTGAGAACGTCACTTACTGACATGTTTTCATTTGTCTTTTCAGGAAACTCATTTCCATTAGTACAAACGGCGAGTCCCTCGAGGAGGGAGTCTGTAGCCCAACTGGCTCGACAAGGTCGAGTGCTGAAAAGAAGGGACCTTTCGACTGCTGGGTCGAAGGGTAAATAGGCGAAGACAGTCACGAGGGAACCGTCTCTGACGAGCGACAATCCTGAGGTCATTAGTTTTAAGGAGGCGATGTCGCCACCAGTTTTGGAAGCCACACCGGTTTCCTCGGTCCCACCACTGTTGGTGGAAGCCTCTTCGTCGAAAGACAAGGGGAAGGGTCCTCAAGTAAGTGAGGATCCTAAGACCATGTCGGTGAATATCAGGCTGCCGGTTGACTTCATGTCGTCCGGTGGTCTAGATAGGAAGGAAATGTTACCTTATGCGAACAGTTTCTTCCTACCGACTGTCCGCGAGCGCTACAAAGATCTAGAGATTAAAGATGTGGATGCCAGCGTCACAAGATTTTCCTTCATGGTAAGAACCATCGAGTTCTTTTATTATTTTGTCATTTGTTTTACTAACTTGTTGTATGACTTTCCAGGCATTCCAGGCGTCGCTGGCACTTCATTCACGTCTTAATGACGTAAAATCCTTAGTCTCTCGATCTCTCAAGCAGGAGACGAAGCCTACTACCAGGGCTGAAGCAACGGAGGAGGAGAGAGAACAGATCTCTCTTCGCCTTCAGGAGGCTCTCGGCAAGTTGGAAGATTCCAAACGTGAAAATGAGACGCTACAAGGTCGCATGAAGGAGTTGCTTGATGAGGCCTCTATCGATCGATCGGAGATGGACACGACCAAGATGATCTCGGTTGCGACGGCAAAAGAAGCCGAGCTCTTGAGGTTTGAGCGAGACCTAACACATCGATAAGTCGAGGAACTTGAGCAGAGAGTGACATCTGTCGAGGCGTTCACTCGTCTGAAGACTCAGGTAGCTCTGATCAGGCGTCACCGACGAGGAGAGGATCCTTTGGCGTTGAGAGAAGGAGATCTAACCTTCTTTCTGGAGTCAGTGGGAAATGAGGAAGACCTCGATTCGGAAGACCTGATCAATGTTGATTCTCGCAATTCTTCTAGTGCATCGAGATCATAACTTAGATCGACTAAGTTGTGATCGATCGTCGAGTGTCATGAGGTTGGAATTTGAGTCTCGATAGGCAAGACCGCTTCGCAACCATAGACAAGAGAGAAAGGAGTTTGTCCTGAAGATGTACGAGGTGTCGTACGATTGGCCCAAAGAACTGTCGGGAGTTCTTCGACCCATTTTCCTTTTGCTGCCTTGAGTCTTTTCTTGATCGATCTGACGATCGTTTTCTTGTTTGATTCAACGAGTCCATTGGACTAAGGATATCGGGGTGTTGAAGTCGTAAGTTTGATGTTACGATCTTCACAGAACTGCAAGGTTCTGTCGTTTATGAATTGTGACCCGTTATCACATACATTTTCGAATGGAATCCCAAACCTGAATGTCGCTGACATGTGTCGCAACTTTGGACGTACCTTGTTGCGTCTTGTCACAAGGTTGTCCAATTGTACCCTTGTCGGGAGATGCGATTTGCCAAGCTACGACCTCCCAAGTGATTGCCACACTCTCCATCGTGCATTTCTTGCAAAAAGCTTTGGACTTGATTCTTATTGGTAACACATTGTAAGTTCAGTCCTGTCGATGATCGTCTGTAGAGTTGACCTCTGATCATGGTATATGGATGCTTTAAATAGAATTTTTCTGACTTCCATTTTGTCTTCGGGAAGTTGGTCATTTACTAGAAATTTTCTGATATCGCTCGACCAGTTGTCTTCTTCTTCAATCATTTGTATTTCGTTTTCATTGTCTATGGATGATGTCGCCAGATGAATTATTTGAATAACATCGAATGTATGATATCCAAGTGTCGACCCAAGATTAGCTAGTGCATCAGCCTGGGTATTTTGATCTCTTGGGATCTGTGAGATAAAAAAATTCATCGAATTCTTCGAATTTGTCTTTGGCTATCTTGAGATAGGCCGTCATTATGGAATCTTTAGTGGCAAAGTCTCCATTCATTTGATTCACGACTAAGAGCGAGACGCTTTTGACATGAAGTTTTGTTTCCCCCAGGTCGTGGGCCATGTTCATTGTTGCGATCAAAGTTTAGTACTCAGCCTCATTGTTGGTGGCTTTGAAGTCACATTATATGGAGTACACCATCTTGCCCCCCTGTGGCAACTGGAGGACGACGCCAAGTCCTGCCCCCTGGCGTTGGATAATTCATCGACATGTAGAGTCCATATTGGGTCGTCGAGAGTTGCCACAGGTTCCGTCGGTACTGCTAACTCTGGATTGAAATCTGCGACGAAGTCGGCTATTGCTTGCGATTTGATCGCAGCCCATGGTTTGTATTCTATGTCGTAACTACTAAGGTAGATACTCCATTTTTCCAGCCGACCTGTCAACTCTGGTTTTCTTAAGACAGACTTAAGAGGAAAGTTAGTCACGACAGTAATCGGATGCGATTCGAAATAGTGACGTAACTTTTTTGCCGCAGTGATCAAGGCTAAAAAAAGTTTTTCCATGGAGGAATAACTGGTTTCTACCTCGAGAAGTGATTTACTTACATTATAGATCGGTCGTTGTTGTTTGTCATCTTCTCGGGTAACAACAACATTTACAGCGTTTGAGCTGACTGCCAAATATAGTTGGAGAACCTCGTGGTACTCAGGCTTCGACAGTAGAGGTGGGGACGCCATGTATCTTTTGAGTTCTTGGAGCGTGTTTTTGTGGTCGTCCGTCCACTCGAAACCCATGTTTTTTCTTAAGACATTGTAAAATAAGCAACATTTATCCGAGGATCGAGAGATGAACCTGTTTAGTGCCAAAACTCGGCCAGTAATTCGTTGGACTTCTTTAATGTTGCGAGGGGATTTGATATTCAAGATAGATTTTATCTGGTCAGGATTGGCCTCGATCCCTCGACAGGTGACCTTATATCCTAGGAATTTTCCGGCACTTACTCCAAAGGAGCACTTTGTCTGATTAAGCTTCATGTGATATTTTCTGAGGATATCGAACGATTGCCTTAAGTGATCGATATGATCGGTCGCCTATTTTGATTTGACCAACATGTCGTCGATGTATACTTCCATGGTTTCTCTGAGACGCTCTTTGAACATCCTGTTGAATAGTCGTTGGTATGTTGATCCTGCATTCTTGAGACCAAAAGGCGTAACCTTGTAGCATTAGATCCCTTTATCCGTCATGAATACTGTTTTCTCTTGATCGTCTCGATGCATCAGGATTTGATTATATCCTGAGTACGCATCCATGAATGTGAGTAACTCATGACCGACAGTCGCGTCGACCATGGTGTCGATGTGTGGTAATGCGAATGGGTCTTCTGGACAGGCCTTGTTGAGATCTGTGAAGTCGATGCATACTCTCCAGTTCCCATTTTTCTTTTGTATGACCATGACGTTGGCCAGCCAGTCGGGATATTTGACTTCCCTGATTTTTTCTGTCTTGAGCAAATTATCAACTTCGTCGTTGATTACTTTGTTGCGTTCTGGAGCAAACTTGCGGCGCTTCTGTTTAATAGGTTTAAACAAAGGATCAACATTGAGTCGATGAGTGATGACCTAAGGGTCGATGCCGACCATGTCTTCATGCGTCCAGGTAAAACAATCAGCATATTCTTGCAAAAAAAAGATTAGTGAACCCTTTAAAGTAGGGTCAAGTGACGTACTGATGTAGACTACCCTGTCAGGTTTCTCCTGATCCAGGACGACTTATTCTAGTTGGTAGTCGTCGACAGTTTCAGGATCGACATGGTTCTCTAATTTCTAGGTACTCTGCTTTCTAGGCTTCATGGAGACTTTGTAACATTCGCGAGCAATTTTTTGCCCACTCTTGATCTCTTGGATGCCTCAAGTTGTCGGAAACTTGATCGTCTGATGGTACGTCAATGGTACAACTTTCATGTCGTGTATCCAGGGTCGTCCCATGATAACGTTGTATGCTAACGAACATTCGATGGCGTTAAATTTGGTCAGCTTATTGATTCCTTTGGCGAATACTGGGAGAATAATTTCCCCAATGGTGTTATCCATGTCTCCATTGAAGCCCACAAGGACCATCGAGCGTCGTACGATCTCAGGCTTGTCGATACCTATAGCTTTGATCATGTCGAGGAAGATAATATAAGCAGAACTTCCTCCGTCGACCAGGATTCTCTTCATCGAGCAATTACCGATTGTGAGTTGTATTATCAGACCGCTGTGATGTTTCTGCCATTCATCACTGAGATCTTCCTGATCGAAAGTGTTGGGCATGGCTTCTAGTTCCAACTCATGTTTGGGTAGTGACGTCTGTGGAACAAGGAATTCCTCGGACCCTTAACTATTATGACACTTCGCTTCCGAGTAGGTTAATCCGCAGACGTCAGATCCCCCGGTCACGCAGTTTATGACCTTTATATGTTCAGGCGAAGCCGGTCGTGCGTTCATGCCCAATAAATATTGCAAATGACCTTTAGGCACGAGCCAAGCCAATTCTCGTCTTAGAGCAATACAATCGTCCGTCAGTTGACCATGATCGTTATGGAAGTCGTACCATTTGGATTTATCTTTCTTAGTGTCGTCTTTATCACTCTTTGGAGGCCAATTGATGTTAGTATGAACATTCTTGAGAGCGACTACGTCCTTGGATGTTCCCTTAAACCCATAAGAAGAGATCTTGTGATGCTGGGGAATTTGCTTGCTGGAGCAGTTTTCTTCTTATCACATCTCACGTTTGAGACTTGTTTAGATGTTTCGACACGAGCAGTCGATCTTGCCTTGAAGTCCGTCTTCTTGACGCTCAATGTTTTTTTCTCACTAGAGTGCTTGCGATGGAAAACCGCGTCGTCCTCGACCTGCATGTAGGCTAGAGTTCGAGCTCGTACGTCTTCGAAGTTTTCTGGTGGATATTTCGTCAAGTCCATGTAGAGATCGGAACTATCATCGAGACCCCGCTTGTAAGCCTCGATTGCAGTTCGAACAACGCAGTTCCGTACACTGATCATCTTAGAATTGAAGCGATTGAAATAGCTCCGAACTGATTTGCTTGTCTTCTGAGTAGTGTAATAGAGACCACTGGTTTGCTTTTCCATCTTGCGACTGCTGGAAAACTGCTGGAAGAACTGATTGACTAACTCTGCAAAACTGCCGATGGACTTGGGTCGCAAATTGATCAACCATTGTAGAGCAACTCCAGTGAGGGTTGCACCAAAACTCTAACACATGCAGACTTTCTGATACCGATGAGGTATTGATACAGTCCACATCAGTTGCTTGTATTGTGCGATGTGCTCCAATGGATCGCTGATTCCCGAATATTTCGGAGTGAATGTCGAAATGTTGTATTTCTTTGGTACATTGACTAGGGCGATTTCGTCAACAAAAGGTGACGCTTGGAACCGGATCCTTGGCTCGACGTTTACTGGTACAACAGCTCTGGGTACCTTTGCAAGTAACGACAACATCTTTTCATTCTGTTCTTCCAATTGCTTCAGGAGTTGTGCGACAGGATCATCCAGATTGAAACCATTGCTGCTTGGGACTGATGTTGGTATGAATCCATAATATTGAGATGTAGGACCTGCATTAGGAAAGAATCTCTTGCTTTGCGATGTACCTCCGGTATCTCCATTCGTTGGTGCATGCATGTAAGGCATAGTCACTGATGGAAATGTTGTCGTCGGAAGTAGCATCGTTAGAATCCTCGGGATAGAGAAAGTAGCGAATCCAGTGGTTGCTCCCATCCCTTGCGCTGGACTGGGGTATGGAATAGGTGGAGGTGGCACACCTGCAAAAGGCATATGTAAAGGTGGTCTTGGACCATATGGAGGTTCAAATTGGTTACCCATATTTGGGTTCCCCATTGTTGGATTTCTCATGGTTGAGAGTTCTTCGTTAGCTCTGCGATTCTGCTCGTTCAAAGTATGAATTCGGTTGTGAGCAACGTCGATCTCCATGCTCATTTGAGCAATGATGTGAGCTTGAGTTCCCTGAGCTTCCATGATCCTGTCAAGCAAAAAACTGCACTGAAACCGTTAGTAGGTCGCACTTTCTGTCGAGGATGTTACTCTAGTTGCGGCCCCATGGTGGGCGCCAAACTGTTAATGCTAAAAAATGTCCAAAGAAAGATCTAAGGTCGGTGTGGAGCTTTAACAACTAAAGTAAGCAATCGATCGAAAAATCGTACGACAGAAGCAAAAAGTAAATTGGACACATAGAATTTCGTGACGCGGAAAACCCCATCGAGGGTAAAACCGCGGACGATAGCATAGATCGTCAAGTGCACTATGGACATCAATCAGGGACATCGTCCTTTAGAAGGAATGAGTAGAAGCACAATTGACAATATTACATTAGAAAAGTAATGTAATCGTGCGATTAATCTAAATGTCATGTAATAGAACACTTGTGTCGAGAGATTCTGCTTGAGAGAATTTGTGAGAGTTGTATCTGCGTAATTGCTTTCTAATCAGATACTGATGTCCCTTGTGTTGCTCTTCAGGGTTGTATATATAACTTTGGTCGCCATAAATGAGCATTGATTGCCCAATGGTCTTGATATTGATTGATCTTAATGGTGGTCGTCCGTTATATCCGTTGGTCATTATGTGCATTAAACCTGTAATGAAATATTCATATAGGAAAAACGGTTGTATGCAATAAATGATCAATGATCGTTAGTAACGTTATATAGATCGTTAGATAAGAGCTGTCGAGAGACTTCTTTTAGTCATGGACGTGAGAAACTTTCGACGACCGTCGTCGGGGACGACGAAGTCTTATGTTATATGTTGTCGTCAGGACCTTATCTTAATACAAGAATCGTATTTAGACTAGAGACGTTTGGTTTTCTTTCGTCGGTCGTGACTTTTGAAATTTTACCCAAACAATATTAATCTCTCTTAAACAAAAGATCATATGAACTCTATTTCAACCAATAAATCTGAAAATCAAAAAAAGGAAACATTTGAACCCATTGAGCTCAGTACAACAGACTTCATCTTCCCCAATCTTAAAATCTCAAATAACCTACTCCAAAACATAGAAAGGGTAGGGAAAAATGCTTACCTTAATGAGAAAAAGAGATAACCAAACTCTTCAATGGAATCCTCCTCTTTGGTTTATTCCACTTGAACAATCACCCATACTTCTTTGGTTCCTCTTTAGCCGCCTCTAGGTAAAAATGATGTAGGGATAGGAGTTTTAGGGTTAAAACTCCTTTTTTCCATTTTTACAACTAGACCCCTCCCACTTTAAGCTTTATACTACTACTCACCCAAACATCCATTATTTACACAAATTGCGGTTATTACAGCCATGTGGAAATGCAACCGGATGCATAGAAGGGAATGTATGATGGATAGGAATGGATGTTTCAAGAGTGGGAAGATGGAGCACATGGATCAGGACTGTCAAGGACCGATGTCATGCTATTAGTTTGGTTCTCTAGACCACATCAAAACTGACTGTCCACAACTGGAGAAGGGAGCGGTTGAAAGTTTTGGAGGAAAGGAGGAGAGAAGAAGGAGGAACCGGCCTGAGCAAAGGCAAGGGTGTTCCACCGTGTGAGTATGTACCTAGACCTCCGCCATTCGAGGTAATTCCAAGGTTGTAGTCCTCGGATGTGTTAGGCCTTTTGGATGTCGCTCATGGTAGTTTGACATCAAGGTGTATCGACTCTTTGGGTGGAACTTGATTGGTGCTATGGGTCTCCCCCATTGACTCTACATAAGGGAACTTCTTGATAACTGTCACTTGTTTATTCCTTCTAATGAATTGTCATTATTATTAATTGTTCAAACTCACTAGGCTTTTTGGCCTAACACTTGCTTGGTGTCGATGTGTATCTCAGGTTCTAGTAGCGCCGGTGTTAAGAAGGTTTTGCCGGATTTAGAGTGAGCCTGGGGAAGATTTTTGGGACACCAGTCTATAGAAGACATTTATTTTGGGGATCTCGGATAACACCCGAATTGTAATCTTGTTTCACATGAAATTAGATTATTAGGTTGTTATTTCCCACTTTAGAATTATAACTTGTATTCAACAGGTAATTATTCTTCCCCATTTTTGGGAGGCTCAATGCTTTGGCATCTTTATATACCACATTTCCATTTTCTAGAAATTTGTATGTCTTTATTTTTAGGATGTTACAAGTTGGTATCAGAGCTTTAGTTTAAGTGAACTAGACATGAACCTTATCATACCTAGACTTAATCTGTAAGTTCTAGTAGTAGATTATCCACCTTGGTGTAAAAGTCATAGGTGGGGAGAGTATTAGGATCTACGGAATTACGCTAATTAAGAGTTGTGATGATGGTGGCAAGAATCCTTGTGTATAATCCGTTCATAATTTAACTTAGCTAATGCTATTATGAATGTATTTTTATGTAAGGTTACTTGATTGACTGTTGTTATGATAATTAATGAATGTATTAGTACGTACCTTCGAGTTTAAACTCACTTAGTCTTTTCTCAACCTCATTCTTGTGTGTGTGACAGATAACCATGATAAATACCCGAAGCAGGTTACCAACCCCACGAGAGGGTAATGTAGAGGACGAATCTACCGCCGACCAACCTCCTTCGGTCGCGACCACCGTGGGTCCTCCCATACCTACTGTTTTGGGTGGGGGAGTCGAACACATCCTGCGAGTAAACATTACCACTACCAACCCAATCATCGAGGAGGTAACCCTCGAAACCCAAATCAAGGATAACATGATGCAAGCCATAAACTCGGCTATGGCACAACAACAGGAATTCTTCATGAAGCTATTGGAGGACCGCGATGCTAGTCACCGACGACCCGAAACGGTGGCAGAGAATAACGTGATTGGGTCAGGAGGTGGAGTGAATGTTGTTGGTACTGAAGAGTAGGTGATAGTCAGATACAAGAGAAGAGAGTCGGGATGCTCATACAAAACTTTTCTAGGGTGCAAGTCGCCCGAGATCGCAAGTACTACCGATCCCATCAGTTGCATGTACTGGATCCGTGAGATGGAAATGGCCTTCGAGGCAAGCGAGTGTGACGAATCTCAGAGGATCAAATTGCCTCTCACTTGCAAAAGGGCGAGGCCTTAACTTGGTGGAATCTTACCCGACCCTCTCTTACTCCCGAAGTGTTGGTCAAACTCTCATGGCCAATATTCAAGAAGAAAATCCTAGACAAGTATTGCAGTGAGAGAACTGTAGACAAGATCGAACTGGAATTCTGTAATCTGAAGAAGGAAAGCATGTCTGTTTCTGACTACTCAAAGCAATTTTTGGAGAAGTTAAGTTTGGTGGAGCACCTGCCTCCCGATGAGAAGATGAAGATTAAGGCCTACCAGTTGGGGTTGTCGGCCGAGATGAAGACGGCAGTGAGGAACGCCAAGGTAATGACACTACAAGAGGCAATCGAAGAGTCGTTCTACGTGGAGGATGGCATTGCTCAGGGAAAGGAAGAAAGGGGTCAGATTGGAGAGAAAAGAAAGCGGGAAGGGCCATATGGGCCAGTTCGTCAGTCGAGGTCGTTTGTGGGATGAAGGTTTGGAGACTCCCGTCGAGAATCAAGGTGGTGCCATAAATGTTAGGCCAAACATTTTGGCCCATGAAATCCAAGACCTCACTCGGGTCCCGCCGATTGTGCCAAGTGTGGAAAGAAAGGCCATGCGATCCGAGAATGCCCCATCCGGGGGCCGGTATGTTTTGAATGTCGGGAACCATGCCATATGAAAAGGGAATGCCCGAAGCTTATGGGTGTGGGCGTAGGAATTATTTTGGAACGACGACAAGGACCGAGCAATATCTGAGAGCGCCATGGTAAGTAAGGTGTGGACACGAGAATTCTTTTGGACAAGTTCACCACTTTGGCACGGAATAGAAATCAGGTCACCATGGTAAGTAAGGTGTGGACCTATATGGTCAGGCAGCGTCCCATGGGCAGTAAGGTGTAATTCCATTGTGCATAAGCTTCCATTTTGGAACTCTCAATAATAGACTCAGAGGAGTTGACTTGATGTTTTCTCAAAGTATAGATCCAGAGGGGTTGAATTTGAGTCTCCACGGGCAAAAGATCCAGAGGGGTTGAGCTCGATATATCTTATGAGTATAATCCATACGTTTTGGTTTTCTACATAGTTATGTGACCTACTTTTGTGTTCCGTCACGTGCAATGTAATCGGTTCTCCCCCGTCACCGAAAGGTGTTGTCTTATGTATGGAGTTTTATAATCCATGTTTTTGGATGCTTTGGATGAAAGAGTTTATCCACGTTTTTAGTATTTGGTTGTTAAAGTATAAGTTATGTTTTGCGTGAGTTGTTGGTTTTGGATTTATATTCGAAGGAACGTTTTGTATCGTGGTTTTAATCACGAAGAGAATGAATGTTGGAAAAGAGATTGCTTTCAGACTTAATGTATTTTATTTTGGGAAATCACGTTTTAAATAACACTCTTAAAGTTTATTGTTTTGCATATCTACTATGAAAACTCTTGAGCTCACTAGGCGTTAAGCCTAACCTTTTATTTGTCGGCATGTGCATCAGGTTCCAGTTAGGGAATGGTTCTAACAATACTATGAATAGATGATCACTAGTTTTACACGAGGGTAAGTAGTTGATGAAGCCTTTCGAATTTTGGAGATAGTGACTGTTATTGGGTTTTTAGTAACATCCGCCCCTATTATAGACTGTGTATAAAGATTGAAATGTGTTTATTGAAGTTAAACCTTAAATGGTTGTTGTAGATGAATTAGTTATCTAGGTATTTAGAAAATTTTAAATTAGTTGCTATTTTCATATTTGAGGGTGTTACAAGTTAGTATCAAAGCTCAAGTTTGAGAGAATTAGGTGTTGATTGTGGATACCTAGACTCAAACTAGCGTTCTTTTAAGTGAATGAGAAAGAAATTTGCACCAATAGGCCCTTTAAGATAGGATGTTTTAAGGTTGATGGGGTCATTGGAAATGGCAATCACGTCGAGGGTAGCAAGTATGATCATGTATGGTACGTTCATAATTGCACCTAGCCAGTGTTATGGTGAACCTACATGTTACATTTGTATACTTAGACTACCTTGATGTGACGACCGTTGAGGTAGGAAAGAAGTTTCTATGTGGGTAACCGTTAGAGGAGACTGATGATTTTAACATTCGTCACTTGGAGTGACAGTAAGCATGATGATTGCATTAAATGGACCGTTTCGGGTCGGAATTATTGGTTGGATCAGAACCATGGACTTATGAAATCGACTTTTTCGAGGACAAATTGTAAGGTGAACCGATGAAGTTTTCGATTATTGCCTTAAGATGTTTGAGGATCTGGATGATGTTAGTGTGACCGGGAAATTGAGGAGCATGGTGTCGAGACGTTGGGTGTCGATCAAATTCATGCACAAAATTTGATTTTAAAATAAATTGCATCAATTGTTTCTCATGTTTCCAAATCAACACGTGGATTATATTATGAAATCTTGGAAATTGTTTAGCACTCACAAGATTTTAAACCATGATTTTAAATCTGCATAAAATTATTTCAATTGCCCGTGGTTGCAAGCTTTGTTGAGACTATCTTTATTATTGTTGTTGTCCCACACTATTTTCGGATATTGTGATATCCGTACTTTGATGTTATTCAGGGTCTTGGACAAGTAACTATGATTTATGACTTTAACATTGGATTTCCTCCACATATGTTAAAGTTTTGGACGAAGAGTTACCTTCCATTATTTTGGTGTTTGAGTTTTATTGGAAAACTTTATTTCATACTAGTTTTATTGAAAAGTGTCATTTTATATCATATTAGAATAAAGGGAAATTTTCGGAGTTATGACATTTTAATCATAACTTTGTCTTATACTATTTGAATATTGGGAACGAAAATTTTGGTACCATTCGATTTTTGGGTGTCATTGAGTTTAATTGAGTTTTATGGAAAATTTTGTTGGTTCTTATGGAGTTCTATTTTATGACATTTTGCGTCGCGTAGATGAACTTTGAAACACGTATGCTTGAATTATTGTGTGCATTAACTTATGAGTTTTTATTTAACACTTTGTCTCATGCATGTTTTCAACATATCATTTTGCAACCGTACGAAACGTCTTAAGAGTATTGATATCATGTTTTGAGGTTTATACAAGTGTATTTCGTTGTACGTTACTTAGTATTTGAATTGATTTATACTTTTAGTGTGAGTAAGCCTACCAAGGACCTATGATGGTTCGTGATGAGTTGTGCTTTGAGCATTCTTCGATTGTTAATTTTATCGTTACTGTTTCACGCAATGCATTATAGTAATTCGCTGGTATGCATGATTTTGTAGCCACTATTTTTGGACATGAACATTTTATTTGTGCTCCTAAAGTTTGAAGTCGATCTAAATTATTTTACGTTCGACTAAATCGCAAGCACTTATCGTTTTACTGAGTTTGAGAAATACACTGATGTATGTGTGTCTTGTTGGAAATTTTATTCCACGTCACGTTATGGTTAAATGGGAAATTTTTGAACTTGATTACGTAAATTTCTCCTTTTGGAGTTTATACAAACATTTGTTGCACACCTCTTTGGTGCGGGAAATAATTTTACGTACATGGTATAAAGTGATGCATATTCGGACCATAGCGGTCCATTTGAAAAGGCGTTGCGCATCTTTTATACATGTGGCGCCTGTGTCTACTTTGCACACCTACCGAGTAAATGGTAGTGGATTTTTACACATACGATTAATTGTTATAAAGCTTTTACGTTTGAAAGTTTATAAAATTTTTAGTGGACATAATTGTCGAGTCTTATAGTTAAAAAACCTTGAACTCATTAGTACTATAAATTTAAACCCCATTGCGAAAGGAATTGTGAATAGAGACTCAAGGAGTCATTGGGAATTGCAGCGTCAGATGGCCTGACTTGTAGTCAGTTTTGAATTATGGGTTTCAGTTTATGAATAGGTGCACTGATAAATAATTGAGGTATTAGAATTATGATTTCTCCCGGTTAATTAAGTGGCGACCTTTCCGTCTTGGTGAATCTTTGAGTTAAAGCTTAGTATGGTTGCTTGCGTATGGTTGGATTTGATCTGATGGGTTATTTATTCGACAGTATGTTATGTGTTGGTGGTGTACCATTCTATTGGGTCTTCATGAATAAAGGGGATGTTGTGATTCATTTGCTAAGCGGTAAGATTTGAGGTTTTATTTCCGTACGGGAGTTACTTAATGTCGTTGTTAGGGATTGACTCAGTACAATCAGGGATGGAATAATTCTTGGCAAGCCCACGTTCACAGTGTGGTTATTTTGATTTTTAGGCATCGACTCGTGTTATTCCCAGATTCAAGTTCTAATTTCTACAAACAATCAAGATGAGAATTCCAAATCATATTCATTGATGAAATTCACAAATTACAAACTTTCTCTCACTACTCTCTCTCTAGAATAATATTCAATGAACTCTTCTCTAATATGCTCTCTCAATCACAATCTGAATTCACACACTTACAATCTTGCTTACAAGGGAAACAAGGTATTTATACGTCACAAACAAATACAAGAAAACAAAATACAAATGTTGACTTTGACTTTTATTACAAATAGACTTTGACTTTAAGTGAGAGTTGACTTTTCCAGCTTTGACTTCTTGATCTTTTGTCTTCAATCTTAATGATCTTGAATCCAACAAATATGTGCTCTAACAATCTCCCCCTTTGGATCAAGATCATTAGTAAAAAATTTAGCAATTCAATCTTCTCTCTTAAGCTCAATTTGAATCTCCCCCTTTTGATGTAAAAACAAATCTTCTCAAGAAATCAACATTCTTCCCCTATTCGTATGAACATTGACGTTCTCCCCTTTCTTTGATAAACACTGTCTTTCAAAAACTTTCAGAAATTTACTCAAAATCTGATCTTCAAAAATAGTAACATTCTCCCCCAAGGTTGTAACCAAACCTCTTTCAGACACAAATCTGACTGCTTCAGCAAATTATCTTCAACAAACAGATTATCTTCAACAAACTGAAATCTTTGAACTCTTTTCGTCTTTGAACAACAATCTTCCTTTAACAATCAATTCTTAAACATTTTTCTCTCAACTTTAATATATCTGACTCAAACATTTCTTGTATTCTTCTCCCCCTTTTTGATGATTAGAGCATCAATATCATCAAAACTTTTCACCAAGAAATGTCTGTATCCAGTCTGACCACTGATCCGTTTACGAGCCTCTGATTGTTTGCCAATTCGAACAAAATATTCATCCAGATCTTTTCAAATATAGACAAAATAGGAATGTAACACCTGAATCAACAAATGAATCAGTTAAAATGCCTGTCAGTAACACAAAGTCACTGTGTGTAACGAATACACAATATAAAGGAGCTTTTTGATGTTCACTCCCCCAGGGCTTCCATCCAAACATCGAAATACCACAAAGGCAATTTCTATTAATGTTATGACAAAGAAACAAATGCTTTGTGTGTTCGTGCATGTGTAGAAAAAAATTAAGCACGAAAGATTGCTTTTTAAGGCTCAATATAGTGTAAACCACTGAGACAACAGTAGATAAACACAGACTCAATGTGCATGATTGAAGTGCGAAGGTGGGGCAGACTTCCTTCTTTTTCAATATCCAGATTTTCCAAATGAAAACCAGATAGATTATATGTTGCGTCCCCTTTGAAATATGAAACACTTTCTTTTTGAGAAGAAAATGAGTAGCTAGTGGGGTTTAGTCAAGAGTTGGCATGGCCTAGTTGCCTGTTTCAATAACGTTCACCAAAGAATTGTGAAACGCTAGTAATGTGGTTGCCCGGCTCAGAAAGTATTTGGTGCAGAGTTTGATATTATTTTACTCTGATCTCTCACCCTCTTTCTTTTTAATCATTTAAGCTCACTTCTAACCAAACTCTCTTTTCCATTTTACCTCATCACAACCACACTAATTTCTTTTTGACTCCTCACACTCAATCTCTATGGATTAACTTTTTGGGTAGAAATCACTGGTTAACGTGATTTCATAGAAGTTTCAATTAAGTCCTAGCACAAAGAACCCATATAATCCTAAAAAGCATGTGTTGCTCAAGATGTTTTAACTTTATCAGTTAAAGCTCATATACAAATGTCAGACGAATGTATGCTCATAAAATATAATCATGAAGATTTGAGCATTTTTAGACATTGAAGTATTTTCAAACAAATATACTGAATGAATGAACATGAATGCAAAAGACTTGTTTGAAAATCTGACATTGTATGAAAATGATCAGAAATGAAATGATATATCAATTTAGGCTTATGGTCAAGAATAACGGATATTGTCTATATGAAACAAAAATATAGACATTCTTGAACTAAACGCTTCGAAATGAAATGACGCTCAATATACATTGAAGTACAAGCGGGGTGTCTTACCATCGAAAAAAAAATAGTTTCAATTTGAGACATGGTAAGAACAATTTGAACAAAAATTAAACCGGTGTGTATGAATACTTGAAAGTATGTAGAAAAGACAATACGCAAGTATTTATCTTTGGAAACACACGGTTTATTAATCAATTAAGCACAAAAATAAAATGAAAACATTTAAAATCACACTTCCAAATTATAAAATCTGTTTAAGAATTGGGGAGTGGTTTGAACATTTCAAAACATGTTTTCTATATCTGAAAGTTGTCCTTCTTTCAGATATATTTGAGATTAAGATAAGAAATTTACCTTTTCGCGCAATCTAAATCTCATGAAGTCAAGCTGAAGTCATTAAGATATGATCGTGTCAGCTTCTCTCATCCTGCATAAGTCTCAAAGTCTAGTCAAAGCAACTTTATTCACAAAAATTTATTCAAATGTAAAAGACAAAAAGCAGTAAAACGATTAAAGTACGAGTTCTGATCAGAAGTAATCAAAAATCATATCCTTACTCCCCCTGAAAATATGCATCTGAAATTTATCAGTGAAAAAGGCACATGATAGAGATCTACAACTTCATTTGAAGTGTAGTTCATCATATCTTCCGAATACATATATCCAGAAAAATTTATGTACTCCCCCTTGAAGGTTGATTTCCTCATTTGAGTATCTGAGTACAATCTCTTATCAGCCCGGGAGTAGTATCTCTTTTGATCACTGAAGTACGAGTCCTAAACTGTTGTGTTTAGAAGTCAAACTCCGGTGAAGTACGGGTCCTGAACTGATTTATTCAGAAGCCTTAGTTCTTGACATTGAGGTGCGGGTCTTGAACTGTATTATTCAAGAGCCTTTGTTCTCTTACTCCCCCTTGACTTGTGGTGCCTGCAACATAGAATCAATTTTCGGTTTTGGTACCCACTGGTATTTGGGTCCATGTGTGTTAGTTGCAGTTCGAATGGGAGTAACTGAATAAGAACCATACCAGAAATGATCACTAGCTATATGAACAAAATCATAAGTACGACAATAAGAACAATACCTCTTTTTAGATAACCTGATCAATTGATCTCTCAAATAAGCAAGATCAGGTTTACCTTTTAGCACTTTGTTCTTCTTGACTGTTGATGCATGTATACATGATTTGTTACTTGTCTTCTCTTCCTTCTTTCCTTTCTTTTCTTTCTTCTTCTCATCATTCTTCTTATCTTCAACTAGTTTTACTCTCCATACCAGCTTTTCTTCTTCATATCTTCTTCTTCTCCTTCTTATTTGTGTATTTGAACCATCTACATTTTGATCATAGAAAATGTTAGTAGTACGAATCTGATCAAATGAATTAACTGACCTTCTTGAAGAAACAGTTTTCAAATGTGAGCTTGAGGCTGGCTTGTTATAACCAACTAAACTATTTATAGGTGTGTGGATTTTTGACTCTAGAGTCGTTTGCTCAGTCACCACAACCTTGGAAACAATCTTTTCAAGCTCTTTAACCTTTAACGAATAATTGTCTCTTTCTTTGACAAGTAGGTCAATCTCTCTCTTAAACTCAGATTTCGCTTTCTGATCTTTCAATGCACTTTCAGATAGCTCAGATAGCTTTGCAGTTAGCTTCTTTATCTCTGCTTCAAATAAGCTTCTTTCTTCCTCAAAGCCCATTTCAGCATTTGTCCTCTGACCAGATATTTCTTTGAATATCCCAACATTCTTCTGTTCTATGATCTTCTTCTCTTTATCAAATTTCTCTCTTTCCAGTATGATTACTTTCTCAAAGTCAGAAATTTGTTGAGAAAGTTTTATACATTTAAGCTCAACCATCTTCTTCTCGTCAGCACATTTTCTGGAAAAATCTGAGAACTTCTTAGGAAACTCTTTCTTTTCTTTCTCAAAAACTGATCTTTCTTCAACAATTTGAAATTCTAATTCAAAGATCTTCTTTTCATTAGCACACCCTGTTTGCTTAAACTTGACAATTTGATCTTCTAAGTTTGAGATCTTGCATTTTAACTCAGTATGTTCAGCTTCCAAAAACAAGACCTTTTCTTCATTAATCCCAGAAGTCTGTTTTAGCAGATCTTCATTTATTTTCTTTAACGCACTGACTTCTTCTCTCAGTAGCTTCCTTTCATCATTATATCGTTTTGACCTCTTTGAGTAGTAATCAACTGAAGAAGCAAGATTTTTGTTCTCTAATTTGAGCTTTTCAATCTTCTTTTCATCATCATCAGAAAAATATCCCATCTTGAATTATCTGTTACAAAAAGAAACTTGAAATGATCGTTAGAAATTCAAAAACAGTAGATCACAATAAGAACTTTGTCCCCCTCCGCAGACTTAGCACGGGGGTCAAGGGGTAACGCCCTTGCGGGGTCGAGGGGCAGCGCCCCTAGAGAAAAAATTTTCACTATTAAAGGCCATATTACAGTTTTGAAAATTTCTCAGAAAATATTTTAAGTATGGAAACACACAGATCACTATGAAAAATTGAAACTCGCATACGCCTAAACTCGTAAACCACTGTTCAAAGAGAAACTCGCAGGATTGAGCATGCGTGTTTGTGAAACTCGCAGATGCCTAAACTCGCAAGTAACTATTCATAAAGAAACTCGTAGATAGTAGCGTGCGCGTTTCCTGAACTCGCAAAGCACTACTTGCGCGTTTGAACAAACTCGCAGATCGATCTAATCTCTTAAACTCGCTAATGGTAGCATGCGCGTTTTTCTGAAACTCGCAGATTGAACAAACTCGCAGATCACTGTTTCCGAAGAAACTCGCATGCTTAGTCTTGCGCGTTTGTAGAAGCTAATGATGCCTTGCGCGTTTGAGACCAAATTATTCAACTTGCGCATTTCACAGATCTTGCGCGTTCTTGGGCTCTTCGAACAAAAAATCGATTTTCCCACTGAAATCCATCAAAACCTTTGAATTTGATCTCGAAACTTTGTACGAATCTTCTATTTCATCACTCGATCAGGTTACAATAGAACAATTTCAGATTAAAACATTAAAAATACAATTCGATCTGAGAACAGTTCGTATACAGACTCGAACTCAAATCCAACAAAAATTCAAAATTCATGTCTAAACAGTGTGAATTAGACAAAAAGAATCAAACACAATGTGTTCTAAACACCAAATCGAATCTAAAGCATGCAATTACACGACCAAAACAATACAAAATCGAAAAAAAATCAAATCTCAACAATTCCTTGCAAGTTCTTGAAAATGTCGACCAAAATTTCTTGAATTCGATCCTTGTTTCTGAATTTCTTCTGCTCTGATACCAATTGTTATTCCCAGATTCAAGTTCTAATTTCTACAAACAATCAAGATGAGAATTCCAAATCATATTCATTGATGAAATTCACAAATTACAAACTTTCTCTAACTACTCTCTCTTTAGAATAATATTCAATGAACTCTTCTCTAATATGCTCTCTCAATCACAATCTGAATTCACACACTTACAATCTTGCTTACAAGGGAAACAAGGTATTTATACCTCACAAACAAATACAAGAAAACAAAATACAAATGTTGACTTTGACTTTTATTACAAATAGACTTTGACTTTAAGTGAGAGTTGAATTTTCCAGCTTTGACTTCTTGATCTTTTGTCTTCAATCTTAATGATCTTGAATCCAACAAATATGTGCTCTAACAACTCGTTCTTTTGAGGTCAATGATCTTTGGAATGTTTGGAAGTACCTCCCGGTCATAAGAAATGTTAGCCTCACAGTGGTGGAGCTTTAAGGAGATTTAGATGTTGGTCACTAAGAATCGATGAGTAAGTTTCCTTGATGTGGCAAGATTTTACCGTCTGAATGTTTGATGTTTGGGTATAGTTTGGAAGTTGCGTTGTAGTTTAATCGAATAAACTAACTCTGTGGAAGGTGTTTTGGCACGTCCTTGGAAGACGCACTTTACCAATATCAAGGGAGAATTATAAAGGAATTTTGGGGATTCTTCGGGATTGGGTGTCGATCATTGGACTTTAGATCCATAATTTTATTGAGCTAGGATGAATTAGTCAGTGAGAAGTTGAAGTCACAGGATACCCTTGACGTAGTACGTGTCACATAAGGTTGGGAGGCAACCGAGAGCGGATGGTTGGAAATTGCTCCAGTAAGGTTCGGTCTTCACTCTAGTATAAGTGTGAAGTATCTCAAGGTGGATACTTGATGTGAGAGCCCCCACGAAATCAGTATGGTAGTTTCGTCAGGAAGGGAGACTGTCGTTTTGTGAGAATGACATCATTGAACTCTATGAATAGTTTGTTACATTTGGTGACCAAGAAAACCTAATGAGTATTGAGGGGATGAAATGCCTTGGGTGAGAAACAAATTTCGAGGACGAAATCATTCTAAAGTTGGGAGGATTGTAACACCCGTATTTTTGCAAGTAAGCTATGAGACTCCTTCATCATAATCTGGAAATTAAGACTTGTGTATTAGATTGAGAAAGGCTAATTATAGTTCCCTTTAGGTTGAATGTCTTCCGTACCTGAAAAGGTCAAATTTTTGGAGCCTGGTAGTGAGGAACGACTATGCCTGGCGACTGTGAAAGGGTCACTGTCGCCGAGGGCACAGTCGCGGGGAAATGGTCACTCACGGTACGTCCGGGGCGAGAGTGCTCGTAGATTGTGACATGGTCACTCTCGTCGTGGCACAATCACGGGTGTTGAGAGGGTCGCGGTACGGGTGCGGCGATAGTGACCCGCGACCTTGCCAAGGGCACTATCGCCTGACACAGTCGCGGTCGGGGTGCAGACCTCAATAAATCTGATTTTTTGGTAGTTTTTCTCATTTATCAGTCAGTCCTAACTTCAAGAACTTTCATCCTCTCCCTCCCTCTCCATTGATATCGAACCTAGCTCATCTATTGCTCAAATCTTTCACTGTGAAGGTTTTCTCCACCATCTAACAAGGTTTTGGAAGATACTCCTAGAGTTCTTCATCTTCATTACGATTTCAAGGATTCTTAAGTTGTTAGGGTTTTACCAAGCCCTCCTTCCATCCTTTTGGTGCTCTGAGATTGGAGGGCATAATAGTGACCTAGGAGTATTTTCTGATGGATTCAACTATGGTAAAGGTAACATTCTCTTCTCTTCAACTATGGATATTAGGGTTTTGGGACAAGGTGGGATCTTCATGTAAAATGTTTGGGAAACTATTCTAAATGGTTGGACATGATTACTCATGCTTGGAATCTTATGGATCTAGGTTTTTGGAAGATTTGGCTTGAGGATTCAGATTTCTCCAAGGAGCTCAAGTTGGGGAAAATCTAGATTTAGCCTAAATCTAGCAAGGTGAGTTCAAGTTGATTTGTGAAAACGGTGTACATGACAAAATGTCTATTTTAAAAGTGTTTACATGTTTTACATTAAATTATTAACTGTTGGGTTATTTGATGAATTTTGATTATTTGAAGTGTCTAACTTTATAAGCTTGTAAAACACCCACATTTGGGATTTTGGGCATTTTGATAAATAAATCATACATTTTGGTATCTTAATGATTTATTTCATGGAAGTAGATCTTTTTAAGTATAAATGTATTTTATTGTGTTTTTGGAGAAATGCTTGATTTTGTGTTATGGGACGTTTTGAAGGATAAATATTATAAACTCACATGGAAAATGTTTTGTCCCAATCTAAACTATGTTGGAGTTATCTTTATATTATGGAGCATGGGTTTGCATAAATACGAGTTGCTTACGTTTGGTTTCATTTTATGATTTTAATAGTTGGTCTTTTGATTTGTTGAGTATATGGCTCGTTTTGGACTTTCTTAAGCCTTGGGGACAATTGTCCTATTTTAATAGTTCAGTGTTGAGCATTTGGTTATGATTTGCAGTTACTGCATCTTATTTGAGAATTTCATGATTTGGATGCGTTGATTCATTCATTTGGAGTCATGTAAAGTTTTAGATTGAAGTGCAATGGATCCATAGGCACGGTGTTCTCAATGTCCCGTTTTGGACAAGTTCACCACTTTGACACGGAATAGGCATCGGGTCACCATGGTAAGTAAGGTGTGGACCTATATGGTCAGGCAGCGTCCCATGGGCAGTAAGGTGTAATTCCATTGTGCATAAGCTCCCATTTTGGAACTCTCAATAATAGACTCAGAGGAGTTGACTTGATGTTTTCTCAAAGTATAGATCCAGAGGGGTTGAATTTGAGTCTCCACGGGCAAAAGATCCAGAGGGGTTGAGCTCGATATATCTTATGAGTATAATCCATACGTTTTGGTTTTCTACATAGTTATGTGACCTACTTTTGTGTTCCGTCACGTGCAATGTAATCGATTCTCCCCTGTCACCGAAAGGTGTTGTCTTATGTATGGAGTTTTATAATCCATGTTTTTGGATGCTTTGGATGATAGAGTTTATCCACGTTTTTAGTATTTGGTTGTTAAAGTATAAGTTATGTTTTGCGTGAGTTTTAAGTTTTGGATTTATATTCGAAGGAACGTTTTGTATTGTGGTTTTAATCACGAAGAGAATGAATGTTGGAAAAGAGATTACTTTCAGACTTAATGTATTTTATTTTGGGAAATCACGTTTTAAATAACACTCTTAAAGTTTATTGTTTTGCATATCTATTATGAAAACTCTTGAGCTCACTAGGCGTTAAGTCTAACTTTTTATTTGTCGGCATGTGCATCAGATTCCAGTTGGGGAATGGTTCTAGCAATACTATGAAGAGATGAGCACTAGTTTTACACGAGGGTAAGTAGTTGGTGAAGTCTTTCGAATTTTGGAGATAGTGATTGTTATTGGGTTTTTAGTAACATCCACGCCTATTATAGACCCTGTATAAAGATTGAAATGTGTTTATTGAAGTTAAACCTTAAATGGTTGTTGTAGATGAATCAGTTATAGAGGTATTTAGAAAATTTTAAATTAGTTGCTATTTCCATATTTGAGGGTGTTACACGAGTCGAGCTTTCCAGATGACCACCGAAGAGGCGAAAGATATCGGGTACGTTCCTAGTAAACTCCTTGCCCGCTCGTGTGTTATTTGATTCCGGTGAAACATGCTATTTTGTGTCAAGTATTTTTTGTAAGCAATTCATCACTCCTATTAGTACCCTTCCTGATGCGTCAGTTATAGAAGTAGCTAATGGGGATCAAGCTATAATTCGAGAGTGTTTTAATGACTGTACACTAGAGATCGATGGGAACTTCTTTGGGGTGAATTTATTACCTATGACTATAGGTGGCTTCGATGGAGTCATAGGCATGGATTGGTTGGTTAGGCATAAGGCCGAAATCTTTTGTTCCAAGAAGATGATACAAGTGCCTTTGTTGGGGAATGGTATAGTCACTATCTATGGACAGAAAAGGAAGAGAAGTAATTCTATCATCTCCTCTCTTAAGGCTCACAAATTCCTAGCGAAGGGGTATAACTCGTTTATAGCATATGTGGTCGTTGCGAAGATGGACGAGAAATCTGTGAAGGACGTGGAGATCGTTCGAGACTACCGGAATGTATTTCCGGAAGACCTACCCGGATTGTCGCTGAAACGCCAAGTGGAGTTTTAGATCGACCTTACTCCAGAAGCGACCCCGATAGCCCGTGCTCCTTACCATTTAGCGCCGATAGAAATGCAAGAGATGATGACGCAACTTCAAAAACTTCTAGAGAAGGAATTTATTCGACCGAGCTCATCACCTTAATGATAGTTTTGTTCGTAAAGAAGAAAGACGGATCTATGCGAATGTGCATAGATTATCGGGAGTTGAATAAAGTTACGGTGAAGAATAAGTATCCATTACCTCGAATCGACGACCTCTTTGACCGATTTCAAGGCGCATGATACTTTTCAAAGATCGACCATCGGTCCGGGTACCATCAAGTGACAGTGAAGAAGGACGACATTCCGAAGACGGCTTTCCGAACGAGATATGGTCACCAGTTTGACGAACGCCCCAACCGTATTCATGGACTTGAAGAACCGGGTATGCCTCCCCTTTCTGGACAAATCAGTGATTGTCTTCATTGATATCTTAATCTACTCAAAGTACGAGGTCGAGCATGGGAAGCATTTGCGAGAGGTGTTGGAAGTTCTTCGAAAGGAAAAGTTGTTCGCCAAATTCTCGAAATGCGAATTCTGGCTACAAGAAGTTCAATTCTTGGGCCATATGGTGTCTAAAGACAGAGTAAAAGTGGACCCAGCGAAGATCGAGGCAATGATGAGTTAGGAGCCACCAGCTAGTCCGACGGAAATCAGAAGCTTCTTGGGGTTAGCGGGTTACTACAGACGATTCATTCAGGACTTCTCCAAGATCGCCTCACCATTTACCTCTTTGACGAAGAAAATTGTTAAATTCCTTTGGACCGAGATGCAAGATCGGGACTTCCAGACCATCAAGAAGAAATTGTGTGAAGCACCAATCCTATCCCTAACCGAGGGCCCGGATGACTTCGTGGTGTATAGCGACGCTTCCAAGATGGGCCTCAGGTGTGAGTTGATGCAAAGAGGCAAAGTAATAGCTTATGCGTCTCGGCAATTGAAAGACCATGAATGGAATTACCCAAATCACGATTTGGAATTGGCGTCGGTGGTTTTTGTGTTGAAGTTATGGCGACATTATTTGTATGGAATGAAGTGCACTCTCTTCATGGATCATAAAAACCTGAAGTACATTTTCAACCAAAAAAAGCTCAATATGCGTCAAAGGCGATGGCTCGAATTGTTGAAGGACTATGATTGCAGTTTTCTCTATCATCCCAGTAAGGCCAATGTGGAAGTGGATGCCTTGAGCCAAAGAAGTCATGAAGGTGGTATCAAGTTATCCCTCACTCGGATCAACGTATTGTCAAGTTTATTGGAGATTATCAAGTCATGTCAAGCGAGGCACTGAGAGAAGAAAACCTCAAGACCAAGGTTATGGTGAAGCAAAGTGGATTATTGTCGGAAGATAGTCGTGGGCTCAAACTCTTCCAAGGTCGGGTTTGGGTGCAAAGGCTTGGTGGGAACCATGAACTACTCCTGGAAGAAACGCATAAATCCAAGTATCCTATACATCCCGGTAGCACTAAGATGTATAAGGATTTGAAATCGACTTATTGGTGGTCGGTGATGAAACTCGACATGGCCAACTACGTGGAGAGGTTTGTCACATGTCTCCAAGTCAAGGCGGAACATCAAAATCCGTACAGAAGTTTGCAACCTTTGTCTATCCCCGAGTGGAAGTGGGACAATATCACGATGGATTTCATGACAAAGCTACTGAAGACCTTGCGAGGACATGATACAATTTGGGTGATCGTTGACCGTCTAACCAAGAGCGCGCATTTTCTTGCAATGCAGGAAACCATGCCAATGGAAAAGTTAACCAAACTTTATATCGACGAGGTGGTGTCGAGGCATGGGGTGCCACAATCTATTGTGTCCGATAGAGACAGCCGGTTCACATCCAACTTTTGTGCTAGTCTACAAAAAGAGTTGAGCACGGTTTACGATCCCTAAATGGACGGTAAAAGCGAGAGGACAATTTAGACACTCGAGGATATGTTGAGGTTGTGTGTTATAGACTCTGGAGGGAGTTGGGATTCACATCTACCATTGGTGGAATTCGCTTACAATAATTGTTACCATTCGAGCGTCGAAATGGCTCCATTTGAAGCTCTCTATGGCCGGAAATGTAGAACTCCAGTTTGTTGGCTCAAAGCGGACGAGAAACAATTCGCCGGACCGAAAATCGTTCAAGAAACGGCAGACAAGGTGAAGGAAATCCGGGAGAGGTTGAGGGCGGCATAAGACCGACAAAAGAGTTACGCGAACAAGAAAAGATGATCGGTCGAATTTCAAGTAGGAGATCGCGTTATGTTGAAAGTATCTCCTTGGAAAGGGATTATCCGATTTGGGAAGCTTAGTCCCCGTTTCCTTGGACCTTTTGTCATTTTGGAAAAGATCGGACTTTAAGCTTACCGGTTGGACCTACCACCGAAAATAGATGGAATACATCATACCTTTCACGTGTGCTATATCCGAAAATGCCTAGCCGAAGAAGATAGTGTGATTCCCTTGACATAAATACGGGTGGACAATGGGAATCGTTGCGTGGAGGAGCCAGGAGCAATATTGGAATCAAAGACGAAGAAATTACGCCACAAAGAAGTGACCATGGTTAAGGTTCAATGGAAGCATCACCGAGACACAAATGTAACTTAGGAAGCCGAAGTAGATATAAAGAAACGATATCCTCATTTATTCGCCTGAGACTTGATTTCGAGGACGAAATCCTCTTTAGGTGGGGAGGATTGTAACACCAAGATTTTTGGCCGAAAGTGAGAGAAGATGTTAGCAGTGGTCCGCACGGATAACCGTGCGGGTAGAGTCGGTCCATGGTACACACAAAGCTTTGTCATCTCACGGCTCCAGAGGTCGGCACGCCTCTCCACACTGGTCGATCTGCGTCGTAGCTCGCGTGCGGCCTCTATGCGCTGATAAAAAAAAGTTTCAGCCCCCAATCTCATTTATTTCATCAATCTCCTCCCAACTACTCTCCCTTTTCTAATACTCCTTGAAATCATTCCTTGAGGCATTCAAGGCATCACCCTCCTCATTTATTGCAAGAATCAAGTCTCACCAACCAAGGATTCTAGCCAAGATTTCCAAGTCTCTTGAGAATCTTCCTCCTCCAACATCTTCATTTATAGGGTTTGCAAGATTTCTAGGTTTTTCTTTAAAAACCTAGTTGGTGAGTTCTTAAAACCTTTTGTTAAACTAGATACACATCATTTTATGTGCCTTGTTGCTACCCTTTCATTTTCATATTTTATTCTCTACTTGCAAGTCTTGTGTTTACATGTGTATAAGATTTATGAGTCCATGTATGGTGTGAAAGGTTTTCTTGAATGGTTGCTTGGGGATTCTTTAGCCATTTATAATTGTGGGAATTTCTTCATTTTGACTAATTTTGAAGTAATGGTTATGTGAAGAATTTTGACCTAACTTGAGTAGGTGATTTACATGGTACCTAAATGATGAGGGGTTTCCTTGGTATTTTTCTACTGGAAAAACAAGCATGAATATTGGTAGCCTTATACTTGTTTACACCTTACATAGAAATATGGGTATATTGGTGGGAGAAAATGTGTACAAGCTCTATATGGAGAATTTACATGATGTGTTGAACATATGGTCTAAAATGCTTACCTATGATTGGTATAGTGGACCAAAGTGCCTTGAGGCCTATTAATGGTATTGTTGGACGAACCAAGTCAGTAGACACTATGAGGATATAGTCTTGGGTGCCACCGTGTGGGTATGTACCTAGACCTCCGTCATTCGAGGTAATGCCATGGTTGTAGTCCTTGGATGTGTCGGGTCTTTTGGATGTCGCTCATGGTAGTTTGACATCAAGGTGTATCGACTCTTTGGGTGGAACTTGATTGGTGCAATGGGTCTCCCCCATTGACTCGACATAAGGGAACTTATTGATAACTGACACTTGTTTATTCCTTCTAATGAATTGTCATTATTATTAATTGTTCAAACTCACTAAGCTTTTTGGCGTAACACTTGTTTGGTGTCAATGTGTATCTCAGGTTCTAGTGGCACCGGTGTTAAGAAAGTTTAGCCGAATTTAGAGTGATCTTGGGGAAGATTTTTGGGACACTAGTCTATAGAAAACATTTATTTTAGGGATCTCGGATAACACCCGAATTGTAATCTTGTTTCACATGAAATTAGATTATTAGGTTGTATTTCCCACTTTTAGAATTATAACTTGTATTTAACATGTAATTATGTTTTCCCCATTTTTGGGAGGCTCAATGCTTTGGAAACTTTATATACCACATTTCCATTTTCTGGAAATTTTTATGTCCTTATTTTTAGTATGTTACACATGAGGTCCCGATTCCCTGGTTTGTTCAGCGACGGAATTCCGGGGCAGAATTCTTTTGAGGGGAAATATTGTAATAACCGCAATTTGTGTAAATAATGGAGGTTTGGGTGAGTAGTGGTCTAAAGCCTAAAGTGGGAGGAGGGTAGTCGTAAAATTTAGTAGAAAGGGGGTTAAGCCCTAATATCCTCTTACCCCAAATCATTTGTAGAGAGGCGGCTAAGAGCATCCAAGCACTCTAGACGATTTTGGGGGAGCAAGGAGAAGGGAACAGGTTCTTTTGATTATCAAGCCTGCACTAATCTCCTTCAAGGTAAGATTCAACTCTAATTCTCCTTCTAGTATTGGAAAGAATTGGAAAACCCTTTTTGGTTATGAATCTGTTTAGAAAGGGTGATTTCTTAGACTTGCCTTTGTTCCTGGCGTAGATGGAGACCTTAAACCCTTAAAGAGGTTGGTCTCTAATTGTTTTAGGGATTAATGAATGTTTGTAATCAGTGTGTGTGTGTGTATCAATTCTTCCACCCCCCGAAAGTCGAGATCCCAATGAAATGCACCGATAGGGTCAGCGGCAACCAGGTTCACGGAGGCGGACTGGTTCGCTGTTGGGCCTGGACGATGCGACCGGGAGTACCCGGGAAAGTCTCTACCCGGGGGCGACCCGAGGAAAACGTGGAGTCCCGGGAGTCGAGAAACTCGGGCGAAACCGGGAAGCGGGGAGCCCGTGTAAGGTAAAGCCGGGAGGCGGCGGGTGAGGAGGGGAGAATCTAGGAGTCGGCACCACCAGGCGAGACCCGGGAGACGGGCACCCGGGGTAGGAGGAAGGCCAGGAAGCGGCAGACCCAGACGGAACCCGGGAGTCTAGGACCCCGGTGGTTGTGTGGGTGGTGTTTTGACCCGAGAATCGGGGGAGGGTGTGAAGGATGCTCTAGACCTGAGTCCTTAACCAGTGTTAGATATTTCTGAACCTTATAGTATGATTGCTTTAATGATAGGTTTCCGCCCTAGAAGTTAATGGGTTTGTATAGGGAGTTTCGCGGAGAATCAGGTGAGTTTTCTAACTAAAGACTTCTCGGATATTTATGCTATTGTAAGCATGCAAAGTTTATTTAAAGCACTATTATTTCTTATGCGTTTATTATTCATGCGAGATTTATTAAACGTGAGATATGCCTTTCGTTGTTGTTGTTGTAAAATGTATGCATACATTGTAATAGTGTGTTACGACCTAAGTCGACGGGTGTGTCCCGCCTATGCTCATACTGAGGGGTGTGTCCCATATATGCCATTGGGGGGGTGTCCCAAAATGAGGCAGTGTGATCCAGACATGTTGTTACCTACCGGTAGCGGTAGTGTGTGCCAGAAACACGATTTTTGAGCATAGTGTTTTACCAAAACTGAACTGGTTGTTGTTTATCGTTATAAACTTTTATGTTGCTTGGCATGAGACTGTTATTAGAGGGAACTCACTAGACCATTCAGTCTAACCCTCGTTCTTTCAAAACTAAAACCTTTTCAGGAGGGCGTGACGTAGGAGGATCCGGAAAGGGGAAGGAAAAGTTGTGAGCGGGGAGCTTATTTAGAAGATTGTTAATTTAGTATTCCAGACTTAGTCTTTTCTGTTGAATTCTCAGTTGTGTACTAGGTTGCTTTCCGCAAACCTTGATATTTAAATGGTTACCTTTGGGGCCGCTTTGGCAAGAATTTATATTATGTTGTTTATGCTTTATTCTTGGATGTTTGGGTTGTTACAGAAACCGTTGAATATCAACTCAACCTCAAACTTTAATCAAACTACACCTCAAATCAAGGACAATGGTTCATTTCCTACCAAAGCCCCAAAACAAACACTAGAACCCACCATAGATGAATAAAAGGGTTATGGAAAAGAGGTTACCTTAAAGAAGATAGAGATTAGTCCTTGAAAGCCACCTCTTGCACCAAGTCCCGAATGAAGAAGGCTAGATTTCTCTCTAGTCTTTCTTTAGCCTCCACAATATGTTTTTGCAAGGGTTTAGAAGGCTTACTCTCTTTATTCTTCTAAATTAGACTTAAGTCCCTCATTTTCCAGATATTGCACTTCAACCCTTAACTTCCAAAGAAATTAGACTTTATAGGTTATTACAATTAGAACGAAACTTTTTAAAACATTGCTAGAACTAAATATTTTAACTTTAAAATGGAATGAGTTATTATTAAATTAAATGCTTAAAATGATCAACTTTCAAGTAAATTGGAGATTCATTAGCACAAGTGTTGAAACCCAATCTCAATTATATGTGGATCAACTAACTCCTCTCATGGTGGTTGAAAATGGTCCTACTCAAGAGAATATTGTCGTATTGTATTGTAGGTTGGTACTTGTCAAAGCACTTCACTTGTGGACAATGAGAAGTTGAGAACCATAAAAGGATATATATAGAGTGAGAATTGATATAAAAATATTTTTTATATAATTTTTTTATCAAAAATTATGATTTAAAATATTGTTTCATATATGTTTATGTTCACATTGTGAAAAGAAACTACATGTAAAACTTTTTTTTTGTTTACTTGTTGAAATGAAAAATACACGTAAAAAAGGTTTCACATGATGAAACAAATACATGTGAAACTATTATATTATGAAACAAATATATGTGATACAATATATTAAATCCTAGCATTTGAAAGGAAAAAAAATCATGTAAAAAAATGTTTTTAAATCCAAGGGAAAACCTATTACGCCCCAAGTGGGGTTCGTGCACCCGCTCAACTAATTTCGTAAGTAAAATTTATTTTGGGGTATGAAATGTGCATCTATTATACTTTGAAAGGTGTTGCGGTATATTAGGTAATACAAGAAACATCAACCAAAAAACCGAATAAATTGCTCGAAATCAACAAAAAATCGAGAAAAGAATATTTTGAAATCAAGCAAAAAACCGAAAATGTTCCTCGAAATCAACCAAAAATCGAAAATGTCCTTTGAAATCAACCAAAAAACTTTTAAAAAATTCTCCAAATAGAGGAATTTGGCTAAAAGAACAACTTTGTGGGTCTTTAATCCACCTTAAAGGTGCTTCCGCTCACAAAAATCTTGAGTCCACCACTATTAAAATCGATTCTCAAAGTTTATGATATTTTTATAACAAAGTATCTTTTCGTAAAATAGTCTCATTTTTATTAATTTGTCTTTCTCTTAATCCCTTTTCACTAAGACAAAAAAAAAGGTTAATTTTTTTATATTTTTATCATACCTAATCCCATCTTATTTTAAATCTTAATCACATCAAACATAGGACACAATCAGACACATATATTTTTTAAGTAGTTACTGTTCAAATCATCTGCAAGATATTTCCCTAAATTTCTTTAAAATAAAGAATTAAAACTCAAAATTTCATCATCTCCAATATATTCATTATTTTAGGAATTATAACATTAATTATATTTATTAGAATATTTTATATAAACAATAAAATATTATTTATCTCTTATAAACATTTATATCAATATTTTTTGTTGGTGGAAATATAATAAAAAAATATTTTATCTCATTATAATCATTTTTAGGGAGCTTTCAAATTTGAAAATATTCACATTCTCTCTTATGCTTTCTCCTTTTGGAGACGGTTTTAGAGAATTTGTTGAAGAAAGATCCTAAATATATTCATTTCCTCCATTTTTAGAGCATTTGTTGGAGATGCTCAAAAAAAACTGTTGAACCGTTCAAACCGGTCGAACCAAGTCAAATCGAACCGTTTTTGGCGTTTTGAGCGGTCTGACGGTCCGGTCGGGTCTGAAAAATAGCTAAACTGCTCGGTCCGGTTTGGTCTGCGATTTGACCCTTTTTTTGAGCGGTCTAAATCAAACCAACCGCCAAAAATACGCACATATTAATCATATTTAGTTTTCATGTTTTAGGTTCAACTTTTATGGTTCAATTAAAAAATGTTCGTCAAAGAAATTATGTCTTTAGTTTTCATTTTCTCAATTCATTATTTATCTAAATTGACAAAGTTCTAAGATCCGTTAAAAATTTAGATCTAAAATCCAAATCTTCCTTTGACTTTCTTAATATTTGTCTAAAATCCAACCATTGTGGACTTGTTTAACTTTTCTTCAAGATGCTCAATGTTTTTTTTAATTTAGTATATAAATGTTCTTTTATAAATCGATATACTATTTTTTAATAATGTTATATTGGTAGAAAATTTATTTTCGATATAGAGTTTATGTTTTTTAGTTTAAAGCCCAAAAGAGGCCTAAACCGCTTAAATTGATCGAACTAGACCATTTTTTTGTGGTCCGGTTTGACCGGTTTGGTCACTTGCTACCAAACGGCTCAGTTTGAAATTTTCCTAAACCGTCATTTATGGTTTGGTTTGTGGTTTGAGGGTTAAACCACCCAAACTGGACTGCGAACACCTCTAGTTAGTAGCTTAATAAGCTTAATTTGACTTACAACTTACAATTATATATGACTAATTGTAGTGACTTAATGATATATAAACTAACTTATTTAGTAAGCTTTTACGAGGGAATTTTATGCAAAAATTCAAGTTTTTTTTTTTATTTTTTCAAACCTGCTCATTCTAATTAAAAAAGCACGTCTCCTTCTATCTATGAAAAGAAAAACCTTACAATTTACACAAAGATATTAATTCATATAGATAGATTTATTTATACATAATTTAATAAAAACCAACCAAATCTATATAGGAAAGGTTTTATCTCATCCCTTTACCAAGCACAACACCAGTAGCCAAATGTTCAAGATTAGAGATATTTTGTATCCATATTATATATTTATGTGCTAAGAGAATGTACCCACAAGCTTCATTAAAAATATTTATAGTATTGATGGTACCCACTTTATGATTTGAATATTAAATATAACAATCCAACCAGACAACAAAATAGTAAATAAATCATAATAATATTTCATGTCAAAGCGGTCCCAAGCGTACAATTTAAATCAAGGTTTACAACGGCAACCTATACACAACTGAGATAAAATAAAGGCTAAACTAAGGTAACGGTCTTCTAAGCACTCCCACTACACCTTCTCTTTCCCCTTATCGGCTCTTCCTAGATCACGCCTGCCTGAAAAAGGTTTTTTAAATTAGAAAGAGCGAGGGTTAGACCGAAGGTCTAGTGAGTCCCCTCAAAAGATTTAGCAACAATATAAACATCAACTTTAAAATAAACAGAATTATAAACATCACATAAGTAATTCACACTACCGACCACACTACCGTCAAAGACGGTGTGTCTAACTCGCACTGCCTTAATTTTGGGACACCCCCCCCCCAATGGCATAAGCGGGCGGGCCACACTCCCCGACTTCGGTCACAACTTCCACCAATAATGTATGCATACATTTAAATATCAACAATTTATAAACACACTTAAATAACTTTATCATAATCATGCCAACATAATAAAATTAAACTTTCATAAGCCTTCATTAATAAAATCTTTAGTTCAGAAAAATCACCTGGTGTCCTTCGGTTAAATCTTTGCGTCTACTTTTACGGTCCGACACGAATCCTAAAAGAAAAGACATAGACCGATAAACTCCCGATACCTTCTAATTAATACGGAACTGACCTTAACACACTATAGATCCCGAATGGTTGGATTAATTTAATCTAAGAGAACCCAGTCCACTAAATACTTATTATTCCAACCATGGTATCAACTCACAATTAGGCCTGCTAAATCAATTGCCCAAAACTCACAAGAAACAAACCGTGGGTCGCGGCCCATCTCACCAACGTCCGGACCGGGGCCGACCGGGGCTTCAGCGCCCGGTATTGACCAACTCGCCCCGGGGGTCGACCGGGACCTCACCACCCGGTGCCGACCGAGGCCACCCCGCCCGGTATCGACCGAGGTCAAAACTTCCGGTGTTGACCGGTACATCATACCTTGGGTTCACCCGGGACTTCACACCCAGGGGTCACCCGGTCCCCCAAACTCGGGGTTCGTTCAAACGATTAGTAGCATCTCCACATGGGTTTTCGACCCACACTCACGGCTGCGATCGGGGAATCGATTACAAGGCTTATAACTCCTCCCTTAAACTGGTTATTTAATCCTTTGATTAAGATATCAGTTCTAATCCTAATCAGCCCTTTAACACCCTGATGCGATAATAACCCAGAATCCCCAAATCAATTGAACCTCAAATTCAATCATTATCTCATCAATCAAACTTAAAACCACAAATTACCATATTCCCCAAGAATCAAAATACAATAAAGGATGAGGACTCACCTTAAAGAAGATCACAATCTAGATATGTCGACCCCTTTCTTGCCTTCTCTAAAATCGCACACAGTTTCACCTTTTTAAGATTTACACGTTTATTACAATACTCCCCCCTCAAAAGGATTCCGTCCCCGGAATCCCTTCGCTAAACAAACTAGGGTAATTATATCTCATGTCCGACTCTTATTCCCAAGTCGCTTCTTGCCCTTTGTGAAATTTCCACTACACTTTCACCAGATGGATTTCCTTATTCCTCAGTTTCTTCACTTTACGGTCCAGAATAGCCACCGGTTCCTCAACATAACTTATCTTCTCATCCACTTGGATATCCTCCAATGGTACAACGACGTCGCTTTCTGCTAAACATTTCTTCAGATTCGACACATGGAAAGTGGGGTGAATTCCTCGTAGATCCACGGGTAATTCCAGTTTGTACGCTACTTCCCCAACGCGCTCCACGATAGTAAACGGTCCAACAAACCTCGGTCTCAACTTGCCTTTCTTGCCGAATCGAACAACTCTCTTCGACGGCGAAACTTTTAACGTCGCCTTGTCCCATAACTGAAACTCTATCGGCTTCCTTCGCTTATTTTCATACATCTTCTGACGATCTTGAGCTACCTTTAACCTCTCTCGAATTTGGTTGACCTTATCCGCCGTCACTTGTACAATTTCCGGTCCGGCTAGCTATCTTTCACCCACCTCATTCCAACATAAAGGTGTTCTACACTTACGACCGTACAAAGCTTTGTACGGAGCAGCTCGAATACTAGCATGGTAACTATTATTATAAGAAAATTCTATCAATGGCAAATGAGTTTCCCACGAACCTTTGAAATCGATAACACACGCTCGAAGCATGTCTTCCAATGATTGGATGGTCCTCTCACTCTGGCCATCGATTTGCGAGTGGTACGTCGTACTCAATTTAAGTTGTGAGCCCAACTCTCTTTGCAAACTTCTCCAAAATGATGACGTAAAACGAGCATCCCGACCCGACACGATAGTTGTGGGTACTCCATGCCTGGATACAATTTCATCAATGTACAATCTAGCCAATTTCTCCAATGGGTACGTCTCCTTGATTGATAGAAAGTGAGCAGATTTCGTGAGTCGATCCACTATCACCCAAATAGTGTCATGCCCCTTAGGTGATCGCGGCAACCCAGTAACAAAGTCCATCGCGATCTCGTCCCACTTCTACACCGGTATTTCCAACGATTGCAGTTCTCCGTACGGTCTTTGATGCTTCGCTTTTACCTTCAAACATGTTAGACATCGCTCCACGAAATAAGCTATGGCTCTGATACTGTAACACCCGTAGTTTCGGGTGGACTTTTCCTATTATGTAGTATTATAAGATTTTAGATGTTGGCTCGTTATGCTCGTTGTGCGTTATTAAGTTTTGTTTATTGGTTAACTTTCTTACGTTGTTAACGGATCAGTTCGGGGCGAAAAAGGAAAGTTTCAGAATACGTCACACCCCAGGCAACATTGCCCGGCGACTGTGACATCTGTCAATGTCGCATGGGGCAAGGTCGTGGGGAGAAGGGGACTCTCGGTACGTCTGGGGCGACATTGCTCGGGTCATTGTCGCGTGGTCATTGTAGCGGGCGGTGTTCCGTAGGGGTCCAACGCGGGCGACATTGCCCTGCGACTATGCCAAGGGCATAATCGTCGTGGCATAGTCGCGGTCGTGTCTGGGCATTTAATCGAGTTCAACAGCTTGAGAGCCATTTTATCTGATTTTTGGGTTAAAGTCCAGGTCGCGATTTCTCTCTAGAACTTGGTAAGTTCAGCTCCCAACTATTTTCCCCTTGTCATTAATGCTCCCACCAACATCTTATTGATCATTTATGTCATTTATGGAGCTCTTAGGTGATTTATGGCATTAGTTCAAGCCTTCTCAAGGATCTTATTTCTACCTCTTTAAGTCTTGACATTTTAGGGTTTTGAAATACTACCCTACAAGGTGAGTTCATCCTTTTTATAAACTCTATACATGTTAAAATCAAGCTTTTAACCTACTAGGCATCTCTATTTACATTTATACAACTTGAGGTGTATTATCACCTAAAACCCTAATTTTTGAGATTCTAGGGTTCATGTGTTGGGATGGATTTCAAGAAAGGAAAATGATACTATGGATTTATGTGTGTGTACAAGACTTGATATTACGTTTTCATTCTCTAGCCTCTAAGTTTATAAATAATGGGTTGAGGAGGTTTTATGTTGAACTGTTGTTAAGTTTGTAAAATTGGAATCTTGTTTCGCCATAATATGGGATTGAGTATTTAGGGACTCAATCAAGGTTTTGAAATATTAAAGTGACCCGAAGGGGTAGAATACATGTATGTGATTTTTATGTAAAATGGAACCTCTTGGTAAAATTATGCATTATTGGGCGAAACCTTCATTTGTCAACATCTTGAATATTGTATCGCAACATTGATTTATCGGTTAGTCGATTTACTCTATGTGGCATATTTGGTTGCACTTGGGAATCATGACCCCACATTTGTTGTTGCATTTTGTCCGGGGTTGGGACAACAGTTTCACACGTCTAGGCATCGGATTGGGTTGTAAGTCCTACGTGCTAAGTATTACGATATTGGATGAGGATCTCAACGTAAGGGCCCTTTTGGGTTGAAGTTGACTTTTCGTGGGTGTAAGTTTAAAGCCACTGAGTCTGACATCCCTTGCGTGTACTTTAATGTGTTTGGCTTTACTGACTGACTAGTGGCTTACTTTTGTGTTCTGTCACTTATGTTAGTAAGCAGGTCTCCCCCGTTAAACCAAGAGGTATTGTTTATGGTAAAAGCATCATTTCTCCTATCATAACTCAACTGTTCTTATTTACGTCTACCATTAAATATTTTAATACAACTGTTGATCTCACTAGGCTTTAGCCTAACACTTTTTCTTAAAATGACATGTATAGCAGGTCAATCTAGCGATGGTAGTCGTCGGGATTGAGCGGACAGCCTAGGGGCCGAGAGTGGTCTTTTTGGAAGATGCATTGATCAACTTATTGGTGATAGTGGATACACATTTTTTGAAGAATAGCAACACCCAACCTTAATCTTCTTGTTCTAAGTTAGATTACTAGGCTGTTGTACATTATTCTTCATTTGATTCTTTTGTAAGGCTACAACTATATTCCCTATTTTCGGGTTGATGCTTTGGGATTGTTATGTCAGGTTTTATATATCCAGGCTTATTCAGTTTATAGCCGTCTTATTGCGAAATTTTCGAATTTTTATTTCTTTAAAATTTAGGGTGTTATAAATACCAACTATAACAACTCAACCAGACAGCAAAATAGTAAATAAATCATAATAATATTTCATGCCAAAGCGGCCCCAAGCGTACAATTTAAATCAAGGTTTGCAACAGCAACCTATACACAACTAAGATAAAATAAAGGCTAAACTAGGGTGACGGTCTTCTAAGCACTCCCGCTACACCTTCTCTTTCCCCTTATCGGCTCTTCCTAGATCACGCCTGCCTGAAAAAGGTTTTTAAAATTTGAAAGAGCGAGGGTTAGACCGAAGGTCTAGTGAGTCCCCTCAAAAGATTTAGCAACAATATAAACATCAACTTTAAAATAAACAGAATTATAAACATCACATAAGTAATTCATACTACGGACCACACTACCGTTAGAGACGGTGTGTCTAACTCGCACTGCCTTAATTTTGGGACACAACCCCAATGGCATAAATGGGCCACACTCCCCGGGACGAGCAGGCGGGCCACACTCCCCGACTTAGGTCACAACGTCCACCAATAATGTATGCATACATTTAAATATCAACAATTTATAAACACACTTAAATAACTTTATCATAATCATGCCAACGTAATAAAATTAAACTTTCATAAGCTTTCATTAATAAAATCTTTAGTTCAAAAAACTCACCTGGTGTCCTTCGGTTAAATCTTTGTGTCTACTTTTACGGTCCGACATGAATCCTAAAAGAAAAGACATAGACCGATAAACTCCCGATACCTTCTAATTAATACGGAACTGACCTTAACACACTATAGATCCCGAATGGTTGGATTAATTTAATCTAAGAGAACCCGGTCCACTAAATACTTATTATTCCAACCAGGGAATCAACTCACAATTGGGCCTGCTAAATCAATTGCCCAAAACCCACAAGAAACAGACTGTGGGCCACGGCCCATCTAACCAACGTTCGGACCGGGGCTGACCGGGGCTTCAGCGCCCGGTATTGACCAACTCACCCCGGGGGTCGACCGGGACCTCACCACCCGGTGCCGACCGAGGACACCTCGCCCGGTATCAACCGGGGTCAAAACTCCCGGTGTCGATCGGTACATCATACCCCGGGTTCACCCGGGACTTCACACCCCGGGGTCCCCCGGTCCCCCAAACCCGGGGTTCCTTCAAACGATTAGTAGCATCTCCACATGGGTTTTCGACCCACACTCACAGCTGCGATCGGGGAATCGATTACAAGCCCCATAACTCCTCCCTTAAACTGGTTATTTAATCCTTTGATTAAGATATCAGTTCTAATCCTAATCATCCCTTTAACACCCTGATGCGATAATAACCCAGAATCCCCAAATCAATTGAACCTCAAATTCAATCATTATCTCATCAATCAAACTTAAAACCACAGATTACCATATTCCCCAAGAATCAAAATACAATAAAGGATGAGGACTCACCTTGAAGAAGATCACAATCTAGAGATGTCGTCCCCTTTCCTGCCTTCTCCAAAATCGCACACAGTTTCACCTTTTTCTTCTCAGCCGCCGTTCGTTAGAATACTGAGGTCACTAAGGTTAAAATCCCTTTTTTCCTCTATGTTACATCTTGCCCCCTTCATCTTTGAGTCTTGGTCGATTAAACCCCCAACTTTAAATTTTTAAGATTTACCCGTTTATTACATTAAATTTGTTGTATGTTTTAGTAGCAGTGACACGAGCTAGTAAAACAAATAAAAAAAGGTAAATCACATGAAACTATTTGTGCCATTTGAGATCTTGGATCAAGCTCGACTCTTTCTCAAGTTGAGCTCAAGCTTACATTAAGAAAACTCGTCTAGATCAGATTAGCAGTGCCGATTCAAGCTCCACTCAATTCATTTGCATCTCTACTTTGTAATACTTTTCAACACAAATCGAATATAACATAACATTAATGTAAATACATTATACATTACATTGTTTATGATTATACATATATTTGTGAGACCATGTTCAACCAATGCTTTTACAATTATTCTGATATTATAAGAGTTATTATAGAACCTTTAAGCTACAGTTTCTATGATCACATACGCAAATACAAAATACGATGCAAGCCAGGAAGAAGTTCTTACCCGTGGATTGAACTTCTTATACTTATAATAAAATATCTTTATTAAGTTGTCAAACTAACTTGAAATTGAATTGCTATGATATTGTAATAACCGTACTCAAATGTAAAAAATTTAGTTTTGGGGGAATTTTGCAAAAGATCATTAATTCAAGGGCCTAGAGAGTAAAAAGGGAGTAATTAAGAGTTAAACCTAGGACCTATCTCATTTTGGTCTCTGGCGGCTGAAGGTTTGGAATAGGGAGAGAATGAGATTATGCGGCGATTTAAGAGAAAGAGGTCAAAGGAGCAGATATCAAGCATTCATCGAATTTCTCAAGGCAAGTTCTAATTCTGATTAATGTTATTTGGGTAGTAGGATCTGATTTATAACAACCCCCAAAACAAGACAATTAATAATATAATTGCAATAATAATCCATGCCAAAACGGCCCCAAGATTACAATCAAATTCAAGGTTTGCAACGGCTACCTATTACACAACTGAGATAATATAAAAGATAAACTAATGTGGCGGTCTTTTATCCACTCCCGCTACACCTTCTCTTTACCCTTATCGGTTCTTCCTAGCTCAAGCCTGCCTGAAAAGGTTTTTAAAATTTGAAAGAGAGAGAGTTAGACCAAAGGTCTAGTGAGTCCCCTCTAATGTTTATGCAACATTACAAACATCAACTTTAAATCAAAACATATTTATAAGCAACATATGAGTAATTCACACTACTGACCACACTACCGTCGAAGACGGCGTGTCTGACTCGCACTGCCTTAATTTGGGACACACCCCCAACGGCATAAACGGGCCACACTCCCCGGTAAGAATAGGCGGGCCACACTCCCCGACTTAGGTCATAACTTCCGAAATAATGTATGCATACATTCAATTATCAGCAATTTATAAAACACGCTTAAATAAATCCAACATGAATATATCAACATAATTTAAGCAAAGCTTTAAACAAACCTTCATAAACATTTTAATAATAACAGCATTTGGTGCAGAAAACTCACCTGATGTCCTGATCAAAGTCTCTCACTTGATATTGCCCAACCACAGATTCCTAAGGCATAAAGGTAACATAGGTAAATCTCACTACTAATCCCGAACTAGGGAATTCTATATAAATCAAGGTTACTAGAGGAAGGTTGGATTTAACTTGGAAACCCTCAGACCCAAAATTATCCATAAAAAACTGGGTCACTTACCCGACCGGGACCGCCCGGACCCACCCCGCCCGGGGTCGACCGGCGCCCGGTATCGACCGAGTCCCCTGGTGTCGACCGGGACTATGCTCCTGGGGTCGCCCGGCACTCGATGTCTGGGGTCACCCGGTCCCCAACCTGGGGTATCCCGGCACCTCAACACCCGGGGTCCCCCAGTCCCTGCGATAACCCAGCACCGAACCAAAGTTCGTATTTCGCGATTCTTGAGCCTAAAATCGACACAGAAGAAGGGAAATCACATAGCAATCCATTAATCAACTCTAATCTTCCCTTCCCCCTTAGGTCGATTAACAACCATCTGATAATTGAAACATCACCATTGTCGATTCCAATTAAATCCCCAAACTAAACTCCCAGTGAAGGTTTTCATGAATTTCTCCATAAAAAGTAACTTTACAACACTAATAAGATCCTACTACCCAAATAACATTAATCAGAGATAGAACTTACCTTGAAAATTCGATGAATGCTTGATATCTGCTCCTTTGCCCTCTTTCTCTTCAATCGCCACAGATCTCACTCTCTCCCTATTCCAAACCTTCAGCCGCCAGAGACCAAAATGAGATAGGTCCTAGGGTTAACTCTTAATTATTCCCTTTTTACTCTCTAAGCCCTTAAACTAATGATCTTGTTGCAAAATTTTCCCCAAAAGCTAAATTTTAACATTTGAGTACGGTTATTATATGATTAGTGTTGAAAAGTTGCTTTTAATGGAGAAATTCGTAAAAACCTTCACTGGAAGTTTAGTTTGGGGATTTAATTGGAATCGACAACGGTGATGGTTCCATTTTCAGATGGTTATTAATCGACCTAGGGGGAAGGAAGATTAAAGTTAAATTAATGGATTGCTATGTGATTTCCGTTCTTCTGTGTCGATTTTGGGTTCATGAGTCGCGAAATGCGAACTTTGGTTCGGTGCTGGGTTTGGGGGACCAGGTGACGCCGGGCACCGAAGTGCCGGGCGATCCCGGGAGTTGTGATCCGGTCGACACCGGGAGGTGAGGTCCCGGTCGAGGAGCAGGATCCGGGCGACCACCTTGGACAGACCCCGATCGTCGAGACCCAGTCAAGTCGTTGAACCCGGGCGATTTCCATACTGGGTCGCGGCCATGACCTGTTTCCTAGTTGGGCTTTAGTAGTTGGTTGGCAGGCCTAATCTTGTTTTGGGTCGAGTTTCTTATAGTGTATATTTGGTCATTGGAGTAAGCTCGGTATTGATTACCTTATGAGCCTAGATTAGCGGTATTAATTTGGTTCAACCGCTCGAAGTTTATAGTGTGATTAAGGACAGTTTCCGTTATAAATTAGAAAGTATCGGGAGTTTACCGGCCAATGTCTTTTCTTATAGGTTTCGTTTCGAGTAGACGCAAAGGACATCAGGTGAGTTTTCTGAACTAAGTTTTTATTAACGAAAGCTTATGGAGGTTTTATTAAAACTTTGATTTATTACGTTGGCTTGTTCATGATAAATTTATTTAAGCGTGTTTATAAATTGTTGATATTTAAATGTATGCATACATTATTTTCGGAAGCTGTGACCTAAGTCGGGGAGTGTTGCCCGTCTGCTCGTACCGGGGAGTGTGGCCCGTTTATGCCATTGGGGGGTGTCCCAAAATTAAGGCAGTGCGAGTTAGACGCACCGTCTTCGACGTTAGTGTGGTTAGTAGTGTGAATTACGCATGTGATGTTTATAAATCTGTTTGATTTAAAGTTTGATATTTGTATTGTTGCTAAATCGTTAGAGGGGACTCACTAGACCTTCGGTCTAACCCTCACCCTTTCAAATCTTAAAAACTTTTTCAGGCAGGCATGAGCTAGGAAGAGCAGATAAAGGTAAAGAGAAAGTGTAGCGGGAGTGGATAGAAGACCGTCACTTTAGTTTATCTTTCTTTAGTATCTCAGTTGTGTAATAGGTTGCCGTTGCAAACCTTAAATTAAGTTGTAAGCTTGGAACCGTTTTGGCATGGATTATTATTGCATTTATTATTAATTGTCTTGTTTTTGTTGGGTTGTTATAGATATACAAGTGTACAACGGATAGTTTTATAAATTATAAACACTTGAAGATTCTATCAATATTGATAATCGACAAACATCAAAAGCATCTTATTTACTAACAATTTACTTGATGTTTTTAGAATTATTCATGATCAAATTTCATAGCGTGATCAAGTATGACGATTGTGGTGTATAAAATTCAATAATCAAATTACCATGAAATACATCAAAAATCGTATTCTAAATCGACAAAAAAATAAAATGAAACATTAAAATCATGATGTATCTCGCTTCATTGTCCGAGTACGCTTCTAGTAATATACATATGTTTATAAGAATGGTATCGCCGTATGGAATCAAACATTGATTCTTAATTCTTACATTCTGTCTTTTTAATTTTTGAATTTTTATAATTGCTTATATTAATAAAATATCGTTTTCACATCAAGATCATCAGTTTCAATGCCTTTTCAAGTTGACACAAGCCAAAACCTAACGTGTTTTCCTAGACAATGGACTTACGAGCCCTTCGAAAAACCGTTTCTCCACATTGTTGCATCCAGAGTTGTTTACTATTGTGGCAATTGTTTTTATTGCTCCTGTGGTGGTGATATTGATCATCGATATAATATAATAAATACAGAATAAGACACATTTTCAAGAAAACCTTTGTTAGATTTATATTTTTCGATAATTCATGTATATCCACATGAAATTTAGAGAACTTCCTTAATATTTTTGCCTTCCAAACAGTCTTTTATAATATTATTATATTGTTATTAAACTTAAAATCATTGTCTAATCGTTTCCCTATGTAAATATCAATAATATTTATTTTGTATATACACATTTAAAAAATATCTAATCACTTAAAATATTTCAACCAACGTTTTCTCTCTAGAAAAGGAATATTTATTAAAGATTTTATTTTATTGTTCGAAAAATAAAAATCAAAATCAAAATCAAAATTGTCGTTTTGGGGTGTCAAAGGTCATTTTCGAGATAGTTTTCGGGTTCTTTTGATCTTAATTTTTTTTCTTTTGAATGTTTTTATAAATCTTTTTAGTTAATGTCAAGTAAAAGTTATTGAATTTTATACTCCCTTTCTACATTTATATTTATGTTTGTCCTAAAATAAATGTTTAACTTGAAAAAAAAGTTCCAAATCTACCTTTAACTAATGTACAAATAGTTAAGAGTTGATAAGATAAATAAATAAATTAAAGGTAAAGTTGTCATTTGGTTTAATTTAAAAGTGTAATAATTATCCATGTCAACAATTGTGTGTCAATTGTATTGTAGATACTTATTTGGAACGGAGGGAGTATGATGCTAGTATTTCTATAAAGAAAATCCATCAAATCGTTAATTTTGGTGTTCTTTTATCCTAAATTAAAAATTAGACAAAAAAAAATAAAATTTGTTGTGATTGTATAAAAAAGTGTAAAAGTGTGAATATTTTTATTCAGATATCTAACTGATACAACTTTATAATATTTTATAAGATTGAATCGAGTATACTATATTAAGTTTTAGATATAGTTCGGCTTGTGATCAAGTGTGCATAGCGGGCTCTCTTTTACATATTGTTGTGAATCTTGTGACTTGTGAATTACAAGACGAAAAAATGTGGCATGGAAGTTCACTCTCGAGAAACAATTTTACAGGTCACCTAATACAGTGTTTGAAGTTGCTTATGACTGTATTAAAATTAATCAACTGATAAAATTATCATATATAAAAAGGTAAAATCATATATCCCGTATTGCTATAGTAGTTAAAAGTCACCTTCAAAAAATTGGTCCCAAAATGCAAGGCATGTATGTTGGGATAAAGAAGAAGAAAAACCCGAATTGAAAACGTATATTTGATTTAAACAATTAAAACTTTTTATATATGATTTGAAGGTTTTGGTTGGAATATTGTATTTGGATATTGTTTAAGCATCTCCAATAGACGATCTATAGTTTGTATAAAATAGAGAATCAAAAGTAATAATCTTTTAAAAAAATTATTGTCACTTTAACATATTCTCTATTTTGAAGATTTTAACATTAGTTATATTGTTAAAATATTTTATAACTCTTGTATATTATATAATTTTAAAGATAAAAAAACAGTCAACCTCATTGTTAGAAACAATTAAAATAATATGTATCTTTCTGCAATGTTGAGTTTTAGAGATTTATCCAAACTTGAAAATTTGTAGCTTCTATTTTGTTTTTTCTATTTAGAGTATCTGCTAGAGATGTTCATGGGACGTTTTGTTTGATGTAATGATTTGAGAAATTTGAAATTTTTGGGTGTATTTTGTTTGTAGAATTTGTAATGCAATTGAATTTTATCTTTTTAAATAATTTATAAAAACAAATTATAGAAAATTATAAAAATAATTAAATTGTTTTTTTATTAATTGATTATTATAAATAAATGTTTTTAACATATTTTAAGATTTTATTACAAACAAATCCTATGAAATCCTACGAAATACTAACTAGTAGGATTTCAAAATCTTATATTTGTGGAAATCCATTCAAATCCCAACCAATCCTATAAATCAAGAGATTGAATTTTGAAATATTCATTTGTTTAAATCGTTTCTATTTTTTTACAATGTTATGTATAGAAAGATTCTTATATTTATTCTTTTTTTATGAACTAGAAGCGAACTCGTGCAATGCAGTGAGATACGTCACGATTTTAATGTTTCATTTTATTTTTTGTTTTTTTGTTGATTTACAGTACGATTTTGGATGGTTTTGAGAAAGTGATAATGTTTTTTTTTTAAATTTGTTTAATTTAGGCTTAATAATATAATGTTTTTAATATAAAAAAATTTAAGTATTTTGTTAGAATTTAATGATTATCTTATATATTTTAATGACATCTAGAAAAAATAATCAATTACATATTTAATAATATAATTAAAACAAGTTTATAGTAATATAATATATTAATTAATAGTTGTATATGGAAAGATTTGCATGAAAGAAAGATTCTGCACATATCAAATTGGTGGGTGTTAGAAGTCTGTAGTAGTAATATGTATCTTGTGCTTTAAAACTTGTAAATTAAGAGATTTTTAAAATCTTGCATAAAATGATGGTACTTTGTGCCTAATAATTTGTATTTAAGAGTTTTTTATCCGTACTTTATAATATAGTATAGATTATATGTTAAGTACTTTTCGCATATTTTCTTTATCTTATGTTCTTTACCAATATATAGCGTCCAACACGAACAAATTGTCCAAGATTCGTAGACAACAATCCCATTAATAAACAGTTATTTATTCGAACAAAATTAATGGTGATTAATGGAATTTTGTTTTAGAATTCTATCTGAATCTTTATTCCAAACATCTTACATCAAGCTTCAAATATGCTTGTAGTAAACATAGTGTACACATCTTTGACACGTCTTATCCACTGTACTTTTAGTAATTGCACCGACCTTTATATCGAACATCTCAATAGCGGGCCCATAATTTTTGCCGAGCAGGTGTCCCTTAAATGTGGATCAAAAGACTGCAAAGTCACGTTTGATAAAGTGGAAAAGTCAACAAGATTTGACCTGGGGAAAGTCGATTATATCGATCTGGGGAATAAATACATTTTTCTAAACTAAGTTGACCTTTTGAGCAAGACGCAAGACTCTGTCATAGGCGTAAGTCTGATGTGTTTTTAGCCGAATTCTACTATTTAGAGGGATTTTTTTCGCTTTTTTTGGTTGATTTTGAAGGATTTTTAAAGTTATTTGGTTGATTTCGATGAACTCTTACGATTTTTTTTGGTTGATTTCCCTTGTGTTTTAAAATATCTCGAAACACCCTCATTTTTTTTTTTTTTGCTTTTGACCTTTCACACCTCAAAATAAATTCTACTAGTGAAAATTGGTTGAACAGGTATATAGGACTGTTCCTGATACGTCTTATTAATGTTTACTCGTTTAAAGTTCGTGACAATTGTTAACATAAAAAAATATATGGATTTCAACTTTACTTAAATTTTTCTTTAAAATTTAAAAATACCTTTTTATGGATATCATATTCTCAAAATTAAATAAATAAAAACTTAACTATAATTTAATAAAATTGTATTATTGAGCCGATATTTTGACGGTTTGAACGGGGATCTGATGCCCATTGGATATGTTCGTTCAACTCTTGTAACCCACTTGATATATCAAAATTCCACTTTCCACACTTGCTACGTGAATTTAAATAAAATTAATTTTAATTGTATTTAAGTTCAACGTTTTTTTTATTATTTCATTTCAACAACTGATATTTTAATGATTTGTCATAAATTATTTTATATTTTAAAATTAAAATGTCTGTTGATAGTTGATAGTCGGTGGTATACAAGTTTCATTTCATTTTGACCGGTCAAGTATTTGATTATTACAAAACCTATTAATTCTGAGGACGAGTTGTGGATCTAGAATTTTACTGAGTGGGTACACCTTTGATATAACACCCCAAAACAAAACAGTAAAGCAATCCAATATTAAGAGAAATCATGCCAAAATCGGTCTCAAACATAACATTGAGAATCTTTAAAGAAGGCTAGGTTTGCATCAAAACAACCTATTACAACTGAGATCTTTATTAAGCCAAACAATCTATGGTAGACTGCTACTCCCGCTCCCGATCAAGCCTTCTCTTTCCCCTTGCTCACACTACCTAACTCACGGCGACCTAAAAAGGTTTTTAAATTTTGAAAGAGCGAGGGTTAGACCAAAGGTCTAGTGAGATCCCTCAAAACATAATGCTATCACAGTTATCAAAGATTAGAATAAATCAATCATTTCCGCTTGAAAACATAAACTACGCATAAAACTCGCTTCCGGCACACACTACCGTCACAAAGTGACAGTGTGTCTGTCTCATACTGCCTTAGATGTGACACACCCCCATATAGCATAAACGGGACACACCCCCCGGTATGAATACAGGCGGGCCACACCCCCCGACTTTGACCGCTCACAACAATGTATGCATACATTTAATCATTCAATAAACTAATATCGTATGAAAGATAATCTCACGTAAAGAAAGCTTGCATAAATTAGGATATTTCAAAAATATAACTTTCTCACATCTTGAACAGTTAAAACAACGCATTCATTTAATTAAAGTTCGATGTGCATAAAACAACTTCATAAACTTGTGAGGTTTTAAATTTAGAAAACTCACATGGCGTCCTCAACTTAGATCTCGCGTCTACCCGTATAATTCGATCTGAAACCTATAAGGAAACATAGACCGGTGAACTCTCAATTCAACTATTTTATAACGAGTTTGATTTCCTACGACCTCTACTCTCACTACGCAACTAATCCCATCCAAGACCTCTACTTGCAACAAAATACTTCTCGTAAATAAAATAAAATAAAATAGACCGCTCTTCACTACATGATCCAATAAATGATTAAAACTAATGATATGATAGTTGGGCTTTGGCCCACCAGCTTTGAATGGAAACTGGGCTTCGACCCATTAGAATGAATCCGGGGACCGGACCCTAGGGTCGCCCAGAGTGCAAAACTGACCGGGGTCTTCCCCCATGCGTCGACCGGACTACACTCACCCCGGTCACCCCATCCTCGACCGGGGTCACACCTTCGACCGATGCCTCTTTTATCGACCGGTGCTGAACGACCGAACTCCTCATTGACCGGGTCTCAAATGGTCGACTGGTGCCACCCTCATCGACCGGGGTCTCCTCTCACCCCGGTCCCCAATAGGAACCATCGCCCAGGTCGCCAATTCGCCCGGGGGCGATTCTGGGTTATCGAACACCCAAAAATACAGACATCGAGACTCAAACTTTTCCCCAACAGATTACATCCTTTACTCAAATAAACTACCATAACAATCCTTGAATCACCCGAAACTTAAACATATACATGACTACATTACTTTAATCGATTAACAGATGAGTAACACATTAATCTCAATCCCTCTAACCCAGATTTCATTTCTATCAGACTCCAACCACCATTGAAACTAAACATCAACTATAAAGCTTGATAGAAGAAGATGGTTTCAGAAATATTACCTTATAAGAAATCCTTGGTCGAATCTTCACTGCCTCTCCTCCTCAAATCGCTACTTCTGTGCTATCACCAAAACCTCTCTAGCCACCAACACTCAGATGACTGCACAAAACCCTAAGCTAACCCCTTTTAAATACATATTTTTACTTAACCCCCTTGATTTTTGGTTTTATACCATTTCTCACCCCCAACTCTAGAAATAATAAATTTACTTGGTTATTACATTTAAAATGGACCAAAGCCTCGTAAAGTCGTTCGATATGTTTTTAACGAAGTTCTACAGTTTGGAGGGATTTTTTAAGTTTTTTGGTTGATTTTAAAAGATTGTTTCGGTTATTTGATTGACCTCGAGAGACTATTTTGTTCTTTTGGTTGGTGTTCCTTTTATTTTTTATTATCTCGGAGCATCTTCAAAGTTAGCGGTTGCACCTTTATTCCTTACAAAAAATTCTACTTACGAAAATAAGTTGTGCAGGTACACGGGATGACGGGACCGCACTCGAGGCTTAATAGGTCGGCCTCTGCTAAGCACAATGACAGATAATTAGTTGAATTTGTTCATTTTATTATTTGTGTTGAATTCAGATATTATACATTTTTTATAGATTAAGGTGTCATTTGTTTTTTGGAAAAAAAATATTTATCATTTATGTCTTATTAGATCAGATGTTAGGCTAAGGTGACGTTTGTTTTTTTAAGAGGTGTTGAAGTCTGAAGTCTGATTTCACTTCTGATTTTTAAGAGGTGGTTCTGAAGTCTGAAATCTAAATGGTTACATTGTTTGTTTTTGTTTGCTGACAAACGTCTGAATATGTATAATTGTCTATTTTATCCCTCAGAATTTATACTGTTGACTTTATAAAAACATCTATTCATTTTAATCAAATTATACTACCATTCATTTTTAACACATTCAAAAAGTCAACTTAAATGCGTCAATTGATTCAAATACAATACAAAACATGAACAAAGTTTGATAACAACTAGAATCAATCTTCATTTTGCGTTAATTGTGTCGCAATTTCTTCTCTTAAAGGCTAATCATCTTCAATCCTCTTCCTACTTCAACATTTGCCACTACATCAAAACCAAGTGGTTATGTGCTCCCATTTAAAGCAAAAGCATCATCCTGGACAACAAGCTGATTATATCACCACAATCATTAAATTAATGCAAGTCTTAAGACACAATAACCATTATGAAATTGTAAGGCATAATACAAACAGGAAGAAAAAACATTTATGAAACTTAACACTTTCCCATCACTAAGTAATCAAGACTTGGTGCCAATAGTAACATGAAAAGAAATGTTGCAAAATATGATAAAACAGAGGATAATGGAAACATAGAGAACACATTGATCAACACCTCAACATAGTGCAAATGTACATCATACCTTGCAACATATTTAAATCCCACATATAGCAGTAACCAAGAGTATTATGAAACATAACTATTTGCTTATCACTCTATGGAAACATTGGGAACAGATTGACTAACACAATTGAAAAAACCTATGAAAGTGTATTTGTAACACCCTAAAAATAGGGATAACAAAAATCCGGAAAACGGACATGAGGTATACTAAAATTTTCATAGCAAGAGCCTTCCAAAAATGGGGAATATATAAATATAAATAACCTGTTTAATCACAATTGTAATTTAACGGACAATAAACAACAACCAACTAATCTAATTTCTACATCTAGAAAAGTGATTACAAAAAGGGTTGTTATCTATAAACCCAAACGGTCTATATCCAAAAGTATAATGTGTCCATGTGCAATTCCCCAAGCTCTAACCCAAAAGCAACTAAACCTGCTTAGGACCGCCGCCGCTAGAACCTGAGATACACATCGACACCAAACAAGTGTTAGGCCAAAAAGCCTAGTGAGTTGGACAATAATAAGCATGCATGAACAGTCACAATTTCTTATCAGCAGTTAACCAGTGTCCAAATATATGTGGAGTCATTAGGGGAGACCCAAAGCACCAATCAATTCCACTCCAAAGAGTCAATGCACCTTGATGCCCTTAACAAGGAACACCCCAAAGGCCCGGCACACCCGGAGATCAGACCGTAAAGAAAACTTTCCGAGTGGCGGGGGTCTAGGCACATACCATTCCGGTGGTGCCCCAAGACTACATCCTCCTAGTGAACTTGCCTTGATTCGTCCAACATAATGCATATAGGAGGTCCTTAGGTATATTTCAACCCAACATATTTCCATACCGACTACGGGTACAATGTTACCATCCTATCCTCATGAAGTCCAACAAAAGTCCCAAATGACAATTATATTCATCATGCATATTACTATGTCACCAAAATGGTATTCCAACTAAAATCATCATAATACCCATATATGCATACATTTAACATATCAAGGTACCCACATTATATATCTAAGAGACAAATCCCAAATAATGATACATATAACAATAATCATGGCAAATCACCCATATATATACATTTTCCAACTATTTTCATGAAGAAATCCCCAAACATTTGAACATATAGAGATAAAGTAACAAATAGGAGATTATGATGTGTATCTAGTTTTAACAAAGGTTTAGTAAACTCACAATCTAGGTTTTGATCCCAAAACCTAGAAAATATGGAAACCCTAGAAGTTGGAGAAGATGAGACTTGAAGGTGAGAAATGAGAATCTTGAAAAACACTTCAATGAGGACACTTGGATGAAGCTTGATGACCACTTAATGCTCCCAACAACCCAAAACCCTAGAAATGAATGAGGTAGGTGATGAAACCCTAAAAATCGCCTCCAAGAAGAGCTCTCCCGTTTTTGTAAAGTGTTAATGTGAGAAACTAGACTTCCAAAGTGTTTTTAAATCAACCAGACCACGCGGGCGATAATGCCCGACGATAGTGCCATTGGCACTATCGCTTGTCACAATTGCGGAGGTTCCCACCCCCACAGTACAAGCCCGGCGATAGTGCCTTTGGCGATAGTGCCAAGGCACAATCGCGTGGCACAATCGCTGGCGTCCAACAACCCACGGTACGTCTCTGACGATAGTGCCTCCGGCGATAGTGCCAATGGCACAATCGCCAGGCACAATCGTTGGCATCCCAAAACGGTCCGAAACTTAACCAAATTCGATGGCGAGGGCGAGGTTTGAACGATTAACAAAGGTAATTCAATTACATGACATTTTAACATAATTCAAGATCATAAGATGTACACCAAGACACACATTCACACATAAGCGAAATCAATGCATTAAGGGAGATATAACACTTACCTTAAGAATTTACGAGTGTTACAATCCTCCCCACCTAAATAGGATTTCGTCCCCGAAATCTTACCCTAGGCAAACAAGTGAGGATAACGCTTCTTCATAACATCTTCCGATTCCCAAGTAATGTTAGCACCCCGATGGTGCTTCCATTGGACTTTCACCATAACCATGTCTTTATGCCTCAACTTCTTCACTTTCGTTTCTAAAATCGATTATGGTTCTTCCACACAACGATTCCCATTGTCCACCTGAATTTCCGACAAAGGAATCACGCTTTTCTCTTCGGCTAGGCACTTCCGAAGATAACATACGTGAAATGTGGGATGTATTCCATCCATTTCCGGCGGTAAATCCAACCGATAGGCTTGCAAACCAATCTTTTCCAAAATAACGAATGGTCCAAGGAAACGAGGACTAAGCTTCCCACGCTTCCCAAAACGTATGATCCCCTTCCACGGAGACACCTTCAACATGACCCGGTCACCCACTTGAAACTCAACCGGCCTTCTCTTCTTGTCCGCATAACTCTTTTGTCGGTCTTGCGCAGCCTTTAGTCTCTCACGAATTTCCTTCACCTTGTCAGCCGTCTCTTGGACAATTTCCGGTCCGGCAAACTGCTTCTCGCCCGCCTCGAGCCAACAAACTGGAGTTCGGCACTTTCGTCCGTACAACGCCTCGAACGGTGCCATCCCAATGTTAGAATGGTAGCTATTATTATACGCAAACTCCACTAACGGCAGGTGTGAGTCCCAACTACCACCAAAGTCGATGACACACGACCTCAGCATATCTTCGAGTGTTTGAATTGTCCTTTCACTTTGACCATCCGTTTGGGGATGATATGCCGTGCTCAAATTCAATCTGGTACCCAATTCCTTTTGCAAGTTTGCCCAAAAGTTTGACGTGAAACGAATGTCCCGATCCGACACAATAGATTACGGGACCCCGTGCCTCGACACCACCTCGTCGATATAGAGCTTGGCCAATTTCTCCATCGGCAAAGTCTCCCTCATTGCAAGAAAGTGCGCACTCTTGGTTAGTCTATCAATGACTACCCAAATTGTATCATGGCCTCGCAAGGTCTTTGGTAGCTTCGTCATGAAATTCATAATGATGTTGTCCCATTTCCACTCGGGAATGGACAATGGTTGTAAACTCCCATACGGCCTTTGATGTTCCGCCTTGACTTGAAGACACGTGACACATCTCTCTACATAGTTAGCCACATCTAACTTCATCACCGGCCACCAATAATTTAATCTTAAGTCTCTATACATCTTGGTACTACCGGGATGTATAGAATACTTCGACTTGTGTGCGTCTTCTAGAAGTAATTCCCGATTTCCACCCAACTTCGGCACCCAAATTCGACCTTGGAAGAGTTTGAGTCTGCGACTATCTTCCATCAAAAGCCCACATTGCTTTACCATGATTTCGGATTTGAGATTTTGCTCCTTGAGCACTTGCACTTGCCACGTCTTGATGCTTTCCACCAAACTTGATACCACATCGATTCTTGTAAGGGACAATTTAGCACCACCATGATGGCTTCTCCGACTCAATGCGTCCGCCACCACATTGGCCTTACCAGGATGATAGAGTAAATCACAATCATAATCTTTCAAGAGCTCTATCCATCTCCTCTGTCGCATGTTGAGTTCCTTTTGATCGAAGATGTACTTGAGACTCTTGTGATCCGTGAAAAGAGTACACTTAGTCCCATACAAGTAGTGTCGCCACAACTTTAACGCGAAAACTACCGCCGCCAACTCCAGATCGTGAGTCGGATAATTCTTCTCATGATCCTTTAATTGTCGCGACGCGTAGGCTATTACTTTCCCCCTTTGCATTAGGACACACCCAAGCCCCATCTTGGAAGTGTCACTAAACACAACAAAATCTTCCGATCCTTCGGGTAAGGATAAGATCGGAGCTTCGCGCAACTTCCTCTTGAGCGTCTGAAAGGCTTGTTCTTGTGCATCAGTCCATAGAAACTTGACATTCTTCCTTGTAAGAGAAGTGAGCGGTGTAGCTATCTTGGAAAAGTCTTGGATGAAACGCCGGTAGTAACCTGCCAAACCTAAGAAGCTTCGAATCTCCGTCGGACTTGTTGGAGGCTCCCAACTCATCATTGCATCGATCTTTGCCGGATACACCTTTACGCCGTCCTTTGATACCACATGCCCCAAGAATTGTACCTCTTGAAGCCAGAATTCGCACTTCAAGAATTTCACGAACAACTTCTCTCTCCTTAGAACTTCTAATACCTCCCGTAAGTGTTTCCTATGCTCGGACTCATCCTTCGAATATATTAAAATATCGTCGATGAAGACGATTACGGATTTATCCAAGAATGGGCGACACACACGGTTCATTAGATCCATGAATACGGATGGAGCGTTGGTTAAGCCAAAAGGCATCACCAAAAACTCATAATGACCGTATGTCGTCCGGAAAGCTGTCTTCGAAATGTCTTCGTTCTTCACTCTCACTTGATGATAACCGGATCGAAGATCAATCTTCGAGAAACATCCCGCGCCTTGAAGTTGATCAAAAAGGTCGTCGATGCGAGGTAAGGGATACTTGTTCTTCACCGTGACTTTGTTTAACTCCCGATAATCTATGCACATCCGCATAGACCCATCCTTCTTCTTCACGAATAGTACCGGTGCTCCCCAAGAAGATGAACTTGGTCGAATGAAGCCCTTCTCCAATAACTCTTGAATTTGCGTCATCATCTCTTTCATTTCTGTTGCTGCCAAACGATATGGAGCACGAGCTATCGGAGCCGCTCCTGGTGTGAGGTCAATCTGAAACTCCACTTGTCGCTCCGGCGGTAATCCGGGTAAATCTTCCGGAAAGACGTTCGGATAATCTTGTACCACCTCCACATCTTCTACCGACTTCTTTTCTTTCTTTGCGTCCACAACGTAGGCCAAGTACGAAGGGTAACCCTTCACTAAGAACTTGCGAGCCTTGAGAGAGGATATTATACGGTTGCGACCCTTTCCTTTCTCTCCATAGATGATGACCACATTGCTTCCTTCCAAAGGCACTTGAATCATCTTCTTAGAGCAAAAGATGTCGGCCTTGTGCCTTACTAACCAATCCATGCCTATGACCACGTCAAAACCCCCTATGGCCATAGGTAGCAAATCTACCCCAAAAGGATTCACATCGATCTCTATAGTGCAATTACAAAAACAGTCTCGGATGATTACCTGGTCCCCATTGGCTACCTCTACTACTAGTGCATCGGGGAGGACACTAATAGGAATAGTGAATCGCTTACAGAAGGTATCCGACACAAAAGAACACGTAGCACCCGAATCAAACAAAACACGAGCTGGCAAGGAGTTTACTAGGAACGTACCCGAAACGACATCCGCGGTCTCCTTTGCCTCCTCGGTAGACATCCGGAAAGCTCGACTCGGTGCCCTTTGTGGTTGCTCGACTCTGGCCGTCGAACCCATAGAATTTCCCCCATTTCCTCCAACTAGCTTTGGACAGAATCTTTTCATATGCCTCGGTTCTCCGCACTCGAAACATACCGATCCCTGGATGGAACATTCTCGAGTCGTATGGTTCTTCTTACCACAATTGGCGCACTTGGTCGGACCGGAGTAAGTTCTTGTAGCACATGGTCCCGAGTGCTTTGACCTGCACTTGGAACACCACCGTTCTTCACGACGTTGATCACCCGCTTTCCCACTCACAAAGGGTCTCGACTGGCGAACGGGCCCAGATGGCCCTTCCCACTTCCGTTTCTCACCAACCAACTTCTTCTCTTCCCTTTCGGTATTGATGTCGTCCTCAATGAGCAAAGACTCCTCGATAACCTCTTGTAACGTCGAACACTTAGCATTCCTTACCGCCGATCGCATCCCGGCCGGTAACCCTTGATGATAGGCTTTAATCTTTGACCTTTCATCGGGGACTAGATGTCCCACCAAGTTTAATTTCTCCAAAAAGAGTTTGGAGTAGCCAACCACAGACAGGTTCCCTTTCTTCAGCTCTCGGAACTCCCGCTCCAACTTGTCCATCGAACGCTCGCTACAATACTTGTCCATAATCTTTTCTTTGAACACCGACCAAGTTAACTTAGCCAAAACTTCAGGAGTGAGGACCGATCGAGTGAGATTCCACCAAATCAAAGCCTCTCCCCGAAGTAGTTGAGAAGCAAACTTGACCCGTTGAGAGGGATCACACTCACTTGACTCAAAGGCCATCTCTACCTCTTTGAGCCAGTACATGCAAGCAACCGGGTTATCTGAACCCGCAAACTCCTTAGGGTGGCACCCCAGAAACGTCTTGCAAGTGCACCCCTTAGTCTTCGTCCGAATCCCTTCAGCGGATGGTTCCTCAACCGTTACCACATTTGGTCCACCCGACCCCACAATAATGTTTTCAGCCATCGTCTCAGGTTGTCGGTGGCTAGCGTCTCGATCCTCTAGGAGTTTCATGAAAAACTCTTGCTGTTGGGTCATGGCCGAAGTCATGGCCAACTGTTGTTGAACCAGGGCCGCATTCGTAGCCAACATCATGCTATCCCGAAGCCGGGTCTCCATGGTAACTTCCTCCATAATGGCATTACCTGCGTTGAGGTTCGGGCGCGGAATATGCTCAGTCCCTCCTCCCAAGATTCTGGGTATAGGAATGTCATCGGAGGTTGCCCCCACCGGGGGTCGTACTGTTGCAGATTCCACTTGTGGTTGCCCCTCTGGAATGTCCGGTAATCTACTTCGAGTGTTTATCATTGATCACTGACACACAAGCACGAGAAGGAGTTTGAGAAAAGACTAAGCGAGTTTAACTCATTGTACGTACTAATACCTTCATCAATTATTATAATAATAGTAAACCAAGTATGCTCACGTAACAATGCATTCATAATAGCAGTAGCTAAGTGAAATTATGAATGAACCATACACAAGAATTCTTGTCACCATCATCACAACTTTCAATTAAAGTAATTCCGTAATCCTAACGCTCTCCCCACCTAGGATTTCTACCCCGAGTGGACAGTGAAGTCATAAAGTCTAAAGCTTAAGTCTTGATATGCTAAACAATACCTAGTTCACTTAAACTAAAGCTCTGATACCAACTTGTAACACCCTAAAAATAGGGATAACAAAAATCCGGAAAACGGACATGAGGTATACTAAAATTTCCATAGCAAGAGCCTCCCAAAAATGGGGAATATATAAATATAAATAACCTGTTTAATCACAATTGTAATTTAACGGACAATAAACAACAACCAACTAATCTAATTTCTACATCTAGAAAAGTGATTACAAAAAGGGTTGTTATCTATAAACCCAAACGGTCTATATCCAAAAGTATAATGTGTCCATGTGCAATTCCCCAAGCTCTCACCCAAAAGCAACTAAACCTGCTTAGGACCGCCGCCGCTAGAACCTGAGATACACATCGACACCAAACAAGTGTTAGGCCAAAAAGCCTAGTGAGTTGGACAATAATAAGCATGCATGAACAGTCACAATTTCTTATCAGCAGTTAACCAGTGTCCAAATATATGTGGAGTCATTAGGGGAGACCCAAAGCACCAATCAATTCCACTCCAAAGAGTCAATGCACCTTGATGCCCTTAACAAGGAACACCCCAAAGGCCCGGCACACCCGGAGATCAGACCGTAAAGAAAACTTTCCGAGTGGCGGGGGTCTAGGCACATACCATTCCGGTGGTGCCCCAAGACTACATCCTCCTAGTGAACTTGCCTTGATTCGTCCAACATAATGCATATAGGAGGTCCTTAGGTATATTTCAACCCAACATATTTCCATACCGACTACGGGTACAATGTTACCATCCTATCCTCATGAAGTCCAACAAAAGTCCCAAATGACAATTATATTCATCATGCATATTACTATGTCACCAAAATGGTATTCCAACTAAAATCATCATAATACCCATATATGCATACATTTAACATATCAAGGTACCCACATTATATATCTAAGAGACAAATCCCAAATAATGATACATATAACAATAATCATGGCAAATCACCCATATATATACATCTTCCAACTATTTTCATGAAGAAATCCCCAAACATTTGAACATATAGAGATAAAGTAACAAATAGGAGATTATGATGTGTATCTAGTTTTAACAAAGGTTTAGTAAACTCACAATCTAGGTTTTGATCCCAAAACCTAGAAAATATGGAAACCCTAGAAGTTGGAGAAGATGAGACTTGAAGGTGAGAAATGAGAATCTTGAAAAACACTTCAATGAGGACACTTGGATGAAGCTTGATAACCACTTAATGCTCCCAACAACCCAAAACCCTAGAAATGAATGAGGTAGGTGATGAAACCCTAAAAATCGCCTCCAAGAAGAGCTCTCCCGTTTTTGTAAAGTGTTAATGTGAGAAACTAGACTTCCAAAGTGTTTTTAAATCAACCAGACCACGCGGGCGATAATGCCCGACGATAGTGCCATTGGCACTATCGCTTGTCACAATCGCGGAGGTTCCCACGCCCACGGTACAAGCCCGGCGATAGTGCCTTTGGCGATAGTGCCTCCGGCGATAGTGCCAATGGCACAATCGCTGGCATCCCAAAACGGTCCGAAACTTAACCAAATTCGATGGCAAGGGCGAGGTTTGAACGATTAACAAAGGTAATTCAATTACATGACATTTTAACATAATTCAAGATCATAAGATGTACACCAAGACACACATTCACACATAAGCGAAATCAATGCATTAAGGGAGATATAACACTTACCTTAAGAATTTACGGGTGTTACAGTATTCAACTAGGGAACCTACAAATTTCAAGTAGAGTTAGCTGATCATATCTAACGTGAGAAATTATGGTGTAACACCCTCAAATTTGTAAAGAGCAACTAATTAAAATAAATTCCATATTACATCAAGTAAAAGATAAATCTTCTTCTATAAAACAAAACTTGATATACTTCCAAAATAAAATTATATATTTAACCTCATCAATTATAAACTCCAGTCTTATACAAGGACTAAACCAGAGTCGGGTGTTACTTAACCCAAATACAAGTTGCTAATCCCCAAAATAAATGCGGAAGACTTCACCAAATTATTCACTTCTCGAGCACACAACTAGCACTCATCTCTTCACAGTGTCATTAGAATTATTCCCAAACGGAACTTGTTGCACATGCCAACAAATAAAAATGTTAGGCTAACACCTAGTGAGTTCAAGAGTTTTCATCATAAATAAATATATCGTAAAAAGGAAAGAATGCAACTTAAATCATAATCTTTCAAAACAATTTACTTTAAATATTAAAACGACCCATTTCCAATAATGCGTATGATTTAAATATGGACGCCCCAATGCAAAACATACTTTGATGAAGTGATGCAACCCAACACTCACTCAAAAACGTGAATAGAAATCAAACTCCCAATTTATGAAAACACGGGTAAAACTTTATATTCCGAAACACCCAAAACACAGGTGAGGCATACTACTCAACCCATGAATTGTAACACCCTCAATTTTGGTAAGAGCAACTAATTTTAAAAAATTCGATATAACATCAAATAGGAATAAGAATTCCCCTTACAAACCAAAACTCGGTATACCTCTAGTTAAAATCTATAATTACCTCGACAAATACAAACTCCAACTAGATACAAGGTCTAAACCAGAGTCGGGTGCTACATAACCCCAATACAAATTGCTTTTTCACAAAACCTAAGTGGAAGACTTCACAATCACGAGCACACCACTAGCACCTCTATCTTCATAGAGTCATTAGAACTATTCCCAAACGAACCTGTTGTACATGCCGACAAACAAAAAGGTTAGGCTAACGCCTAGTGAGTTCAAGAGTTTTACACGAGTAAATATCTTTAAAATGATGAACTTCGCTTAAAGTCATGACCTTTCAATTGATGTACTTTAAAACGTAAAAAACAACTCTTACCCAATGTTATGCACTTTCAAAGATGGATACTTCATTTCAAACATGATTTATAAATTGATGCAACGTAAACTAACTCGAAACATGAATATGAAATGACTCCCATTTAAGAAACATGGATAAGAAGTTATATCCCAAAACACCCAAACACGGGTGGGCTAAAATATTTGACCAATGAATCATCATCAAAACCACATATACCATACGTCTGAAAACATGGACACTAGGTCCAATACTTACGCGACCATAAATTGAAAGGAAACCCAAACACCCAAACGTGGGGAGACATACATCATTCAAACCTTAATATACGTGGAGGGAGGTCCAATATTAAGGTCCTCATTTACTGCCGACTACATAGGACCAAAGATAATAAAGTGGAATATTTTTACATTTAAGATGCTGATAGCTGACAACGGGGGAGACCCGTACCTGTTGAGAGTGGAGGAAACACAAAAGTATACCACCCATGCAACGTTAATCGCATGACACCTCACGATATCACAGCCAGGTGTCCCTACGACTTATTTACAAGCATCACCCCAAGTCAGTTGACACTTGATGAACACTCCGAAGAGCTCCATCCCAAGGCCCGACACACTTAAAGACTACCTCTCAGGCATTACTTCGAGCGGCGGAGGTCCTAGCACCTACTTTGCCTGTAGAGCTACCAGACTCAACCCTCCTAGCGATCGCTTGTAAAGTTTCCGGTCGTAAAACATGGGTACCAAAGTTTAACTCCACAATACCCAATTGACCAACCCAAAACAGACTGACTTACGTGCCTATGGATCCAACGCGACACAGTCTAACCTTACCGGACTACGCATGAATGACCAAAGCACTCGAGCCCGTAACCAACCTCAATACGCAACACAGCGCATTAGTACATACGTCATAACTAGACCTTACATTGAGCCATATAAAATCGGACAAGTGTCCTCAAGACTCCTTTAAAACGACATCGAGCCAAAATACTCAAAACCTCTTTTTGACCAAAGATTAACGCTTTTCAAATAATAACGTACTCGACCCATACCATGGAATCACACACTCCAAAATACTTGAATGGACTCCAACACAGTTTAAGTTGGGACAAAAGGTTTTCCAAATAGATTTATACTCTTTATCCTTTCAAAACGTCCCACAACACGAAATTAAACCTTTTACCCAAACAAACACTAAAAAGTGTATTGGAGTCTACGCATATATTTTGGAGTGTGTTTGCATGACGTGAGTCGGTTGTGTTTATTATTTGGGGATCGTTAATCGTTGGTCAAAAAGGGTTTTGAGCATTTGAGCTCGGTGTTATCTTAAAAGAGTCTTGGGACACTTGTCCGGTTTTAATGGCTCAATGTAGAGCCCTGTAATGGTTTACATACTAATGCACTGTGTTGCATATTGATGTTAATTACATGCTCGAGTGTGTTGGTCATTCCTGTGTAGTCATGTAATGTTAGACTGTGTTACATTGGATCCATAGGCACGTAAGTCAGTCTTTATTTGATGGTCAATTGGGTATTACAGGGTTGGACTCCGGGGCCCATGTGTTATGACCTTAACCTTTCAAGTGTACACTAGGAAGGTCGAGTTCGGTTGTGCTATCGTATTGATAGGCGTTTGGGGTCCCCGCCATGTCGGGTCAATGCCTTGGTTGTAATCCCCGACTGTGTCGGGCCTTTGGTGGTATTCATGGTAATATTTACTAAGGTCAACTGTCTCTTTTGGTGTAGCTTGAAGGGAGTGGTAGGGACACTTAGGCTTTTATGTCGTGAAGTGTCGTACGATTAACGTTGTATGAGTGACATACTTTTGTGTTCCTCCACTCTCAATGGATATGGGTCTCCCCCGTTTTCAGCCAACAATATTTTGGATAATTAATTGTCCATGCTTTAACATTTGGATTTCATTCCACTTTATGGTCGCGTGAGTATTGAACTTTAGTTTCACGTTTTCGGTGGCATATTATATTTATATGAATTGTTTTCCATGATTTATGAGTTGAGTATTATGCCCCACCCGTGTTTTGGGCATTTCGGGATATAAGGTTTTATCCGCGTTTTTATAATTGGAAGTTCGTTTTCTATTCACGTTTGAGTGAGTTTGGGTTGCATTACTTTATAAAGAATGTTTTGTATTGGGGTGTTCGTCCTTAAAAATGCATGTTATTGGAAAACGAGTCGTTTCCATATTTAAAGTAAATCATTTTGAAACATTATGATTTAAATTGTATTCTTTTCTTTTAGCAATATATTTAATCATGTTGAAAACTCTTGAACTCACTAGGCGTTAGCCTAACCCTTTTTATTTGTCGGCATGTGCATCAGGTCCCGGTTGGGGAAGGGTACTAGCGACCCTCTGAAGAGATGGGTACTATTTTAATGCACGAGGGTGAGTAGCTTGGTGAGGTCTAGACCTGGCAAAAACTGACACGACACGCTAACCCGACACGAACTCGGCACGAAATAAACGGGTTGGGGTAACACATTACAACCCATTTAAGTAAACGGGTTGACACGACCCGACATGAAAATTAAACAGGTAAGGTAAGGGTCAAAATTTTCAACTCGAAAATGACTCGAATAACCCGCTTATTATTATATAATTTATATTTTTTTTAAAATATTTTATATAACTTATATTATACTCTTTATTTAAACTATAAAATCAAGTATGGGCTTCATTACTTATGTGGGCTCACATTTGGGATGTTTTATATTGATCTAAATATGGACCATACTGGGCCTTTAGGGTTGTTTAATATTGATCTAAGATTCTAAGTACGGTAACACAGAATGCATCGATCATTGGAACTGGATAGAGCCGAGCAAGACAGCGACTCAGCGAGTACTAGCGACGCCGACAGCGGGATTTCAAAAAGTCGTTTCGATGTTTTATTCGACGATTGAAATCCCCAACGCTAATATTCAACTAGCAATGATCGATCTTCTTGGTTCATTTCTCAGATTTCTCCATGTATGCTCTCTGCTCTTCTCTTCTCTTTTCACTTTTTGGTTTCAAATATTCATAGTTATGTAGTCTGATGCACAATAATTTTTATAATTATAGAATGAGAAAATGATTATGATCTTTGATTTCAATCGTTACTTGTTTTATATGTCTCTATTTTTGTCAGTTGTGAGATTGAATAAAGCGTTAATTGTCAAGTTTTGAACTAGGTAATGCACGATAAGTAGGTTACCAACGCTTTTCCCCTTGATGAAACTTTACCACATGTTTAAACATATGTTCCTGTAGCACTAAAATGACATACATATTCAATAAAGCGTCTTTCTCGATGCAACTTTCATGGAGTATGAAGTAAAGTACAAGCTAAAATTATAAAGTATAAATGTTATAATATATTAATCAATTCTAAAAGGAAATAAATAAACTTAATCATCACATCAAAAGAAATTACAAATGGGTATTATCTTGGTCAATTATTAACAGAAAATTTGGACTTTATGCATTCCCATATACATATATACATACAAAAGGCATATGTTTGAGTTATCCCTTTTGGTTTTGCTTTGAGTTTGAACCAAATAGAGAGTGGCTACATAAGTCAACTATGTAGGTCAATAGTAATACATAGAAAATGGCATCTTTTAGTAGAAAATGGCATCTTTTAGTAATACATAGAAAATGAAATCTTGAAATGAGAACCGGTTAGTTTGACACTTTGACTTTGACTTATATTTAGTAGCATCTTTTAGTTTATATTTACTATTTTAGGTGAAGTAGTTTCTTTTTGATGTTTGCAGCAAAGATGAAAAAATAAATTTGTTATGATCTAGTGTTTAAGCATCTTAGGTGTGAGTCTTGTGTGTTTGTTGAAACTGGTTACATTAAAATCAAGACAACTTTTTCTGTATTTGTATTAACTTGTCTGCTTGTATTAACTTTTTCTTGTCTGCTTGTATGGTACAACTTCTAAGTTGGTTATGGATCCTATTAACTTTTCTGGTGATGAAGTGGAAGAAGAGGTTGGTAGTGCGAGTGCAGATAGGCCAGAAGTTATAGCAGCAACTTCTAAGAAGGGCAAAGAAGCAAGTAAGCTTAAACCCATATACTCCGGTAAGCCTATTAAACGCCAACGTAAGCTTACTTCTACTGTTTGGGATGGTTTTGAAATGATTGATGAGTTACATCTTAATGGAAATATACAATGCAAATGCAAGAGATGTGGGGTTAAATATATTGCTGAAAGTAGTCATAGGACGGGGAATATGCGTAGGCATCTTAAGTCTTGCAAGGGGAAAAATTATAGAGATATTGGGCAACTTATATTACAATCTAATTTGAATGGTTCATTGGAAAGTAAATCCCCTAGGTTTAACCAAGATGAATTTCGGGAATTGGTTGCAATTGCTATTATTAGACACAATCTCCCTCTTCAATTAGTTGAATATGAAGGTATTAGGACTTGTTTTACTTACTTGAATCCTGAAGTGAAGTTTTTTTCAAGACAAACCACAAAAAATGACATACTCAAAATGTATTCAATGGAGAAATCTAAGCTTTTTAGTTTGTTGCAATCTGTTCCTGGTAGAATAGCATTAACATCTGATTGTTGGCCTTCTTTGACCACCGATGGATATATTTCATTGACTGCTTACTTTGTTGATAAAAATTGGTGCTTGCAAAAAAGAAATGTAGCTTTTACTTGCATGCCTCCTCCCCATACTGGTGTTGCCTTGGCTGAAAAAGTTTGTGGTTTGTTGAAAGAATGGGGAATTGATAAGAAAATCGTGTCCATAACCTTAGACAATGCATCTAATAATGATTCTATGGTTGATGGATTGAAATTTGATTTGGATTTGATGTCTCATAGTGATTATTTTCATGTTCATTGTTGCGCCCACATTCTTAACTTGATAGTGCAAGATGGTTTAAAAGAGTTAGATGGAGTTGTTTTGAAGGTGAGAGAGTGTGTCAAGTATTGCAAAGGTTCTCAGAGTCGGAAGCAAAGATTTAGGCATTGTGTTCAACATGTTGGTATTGAGTCCACTAGAGGGTTAAAGCAAGATGTTCCCACCCGTTGGAATTCTACATTTCACATGTTAGATAGTGCATTATTTTACAAAAAAAGCGTTTCTCCGTTTAGCAAAGACCGATGCTAATTTTGTTCATTGCCCAACTTCTGATGAGTGGATGAAGATTGAAAAAATTTGTAAGTTTTTGCAAGTTTTCCATGAAGTGACAGTAAAGTTTTCGGGCTCTAAATATCCATCCTCCAATCTTTACTTTCCTAATGTTTTCAAAATAAGATTGCTTTAATTTTGAAAGATGAGATGGAAAGTAGTGATAGATTTTTGAAGGACATGGCTAATAGGATGAACTTGAAGTTTGACAAATATTGGCGTGAGTTTAGTACCATCATGGGTATTGCCGTTATTTTTTATCCCCATTACAAGTTTCAAGTTATTGATTGGGCTTTCAAAAAAATATATGGGTTTTCTTCCAATATTGAGTTGGATTTGTTTAAGGAAAAATTATTTTCCTTGTTTGATGAGTATGCATCTTGTACCACATCCACGAGCAATCAAAGCACATCTCGTGCTGCCACTGATACTATGCCCGACCCTAACACATATATGACAGTAATAAACTTTCCTTAATTACTTTTGTGAATGTGATTTTTTGTTTGTACCTTGGCTAAGTTTTGCTTTTTTATTAGGATTTTGATGACTTCTCTAGTTGTGAGTTCACCACCGGTGGTAAATCTGAGCTGCAATCTTACTTAGAGGAGCCAAAATTACCTCGCATAGATGATTTTGATGTGTTGGAGTATTGGAAACCTCTTCAAGGACGGTATCCCATTGTGTCTCAAATGGCTAGAGATATTTTGGCCATCCCAATATCTACCGTTGCTTCTGAATCGGTTTTCAGTATTGGAGGACGAGTTATTGATGCCTATAGGAATTCGTTGAAACCAGAAACTGTTGAATCATTGGTTTGTCTTAGAGATTGGGTTTTTAATGAAGGTATACATTTACTTTTTAATTTTATGCATTCATTAATTTACTCAATTTTAACATTCTTTTACTCAATTTTAGCATCAATGCACCCGGATGAAGAGGAGCTATGCAATTGGCTTTTAGGATTAAAGGATGACGATGATCGGGAAGAATCAAAGAATCAAGGTCTTCAAACTCAACAATCCGGATGAAGAGGAGCTATGTTTTGATTTTTGAATTTGGTTAGAAATTTGAAGTTAGAATTTTTAAAAGATTTTTGGGGTTGTAATGTTTTTATGCTTTGGATTTTCAATGCTTTGAATTTGAATTTTTATAAGTTTGAACTTTGAAGTTTGAACTATATTTCTAATGCTTTAATTTTCGATTTTTAAGTTTAATTTTATAAAAATTAGACAGGTTAAACGGGTTAGCGGGTCAAACGGGTGATCGGGGGATAAATGGGTTAATCGTGTCGTGTCGGGTTAGGCGGGTTAAATCAGGTCGTGTTCAGGTTGAGATTTTCTGACCCGTTTATTAAACGTTTCGTGTTCGGGTTAGGTGTTTTCAACCCATTTAACCCGTGAACCTGACACGAACCCGACACGACACGTTTGTTAGGTCTAGTGAGATCTTCCACAATTATCTTGGGAGTAGCAACACATATTTGGGTTTAGTAGCACCCGACTTCGGTTTAGTCCTTGTATCTTATTGAAGTTTATATTTGTTAAGGTTAATTATTGAATTTTAATTTGAGGTATATTGACTTTTGATTCGTAGGAGGAGGTTTTGTCCCTCGCTTGATGTTATTTCGAAACTTTAAATTAGTTGCTCTTTCCAAATTCGAGGGTGTTACAAGTTGGTATCAGAGCTTAAGTTTGAGAGAATTAGGTGTCAATTTTGAATGCCTAGACTCAAACTAGTGTTCTTTAAGTGGTTGAGAGAGAGAGAGTTACACCAATAGGCACTTAAAGATTTGATGTTTCGAGGATAATGGAATCACTAGGAACGGGAATCGCGTCAAGAGTAGCATGAATGATCATGTACAGTACGTTCATAATGGCACTTGGCCAGTGTTATGGTGAACCTACGAGTTACATGTGTATGCTTGGTCTACTGGGATGTGATGACCGTTGGGGTAGTGAAAGAGTTACTAAGTGGGTAGTCGTTAGAAGAGGTTAATGATTTTAGCATTCGTCATTTGGAGTGACAGTAAGCATGGTGATTGCATTAAGTGAACCATTTCGGGTCGAAATGATTGGATGGATTAGAACCATAGACTTTTGGAGTCGACATTATTTGAGGAGAAATTGTAAGGTTAACCTATGAAACCCTTGAGTTTTTGCCTTAAGATGTTGAGTATCCAGATGACGATAGTGCAACTAGAAATTTAGAAGCGTGATTCTCATGTTCCAAATCACCATGTGGATTAAATTACGAAATCTTGGAACAATGTTTAGCACACACAAGTTTAAACCCATGATTTTAAACATGCATAAAATTGTTTTATTGCATGTGGTTGCAAACTTTGTTGAAACTTTCTTTATTCGCATTGTTGTCCAACGCTATTTCGGATATTGCGATGTACGTATTTGGATGTTGATTAAGGTCTTGGACAAGTGACTGTAGTTTAAGACTTTAACATTGGATCTCCTCTGCATATGTTAAAGTTTTGGACGCAAAGTTATCTTCCATTATTTTGGTGTTTGAGTTTTATTTAGAATTTTATTCTGTGCGATTTTGTGGATTCAATGTGGTAATTTTAATGGCATCCCGTGTATTGTTTTTCCTTTGAGTTTTGTGCGGGTATTTTGGTTACGTGTAGTATGCATGCATGTTTTATTTGGAAATTTCTATCATAGTGTTTAACCGGCATTTTAAAGCGAGGAAAGCATATTGTTGATTTGGCTTGGAACTTGAGAACAACGTAAATTAATTGATATTTTAACCAAAGTGCATACACATATCACTGTGCTAGTTTGTGAAATAACCGCCTCATGCAAGTTTTGTGTGGAGTCTTATTTCGTGTCGTGTTGTGACTAAAGAAAGAAAACTGTAGGAATTTGATGTCATGAAAATTCTGTTTTGAGTTTTGCAAGCATTATGTCGTATATGGTTTAGTGCACGAATTAATTTACACCATGGTGTGAGAAAATGTATAGGGAATCTGTGATAGTTTATACTAAATGTTTGTTTTGTACGTTTATGGTTGTTGGCACCACTTTTAAGGGTTCATACAAATGTATTATATTGAATTGCTAATATGCATGGCTTCATAGCCACTATCTATGGCCAAGAGCATTTTATTCGTGCGGCCTAAAGTTTGAAATCGTTTTAAAATTTATCCACACTTAATGAATCGCATGTACCCATCGTTTTACTAAATTCGAGAAAAATAAGCCGACGTATGTGGGCCTAGTTAGAAATTTTATTTCATGTTATTATATAGTCAAATGAGAAATTTTTGGGAAATTGATTACATAAATTTTCTCGTTGGGAGTTTTGTAAAAACGTCTTGTTATAAACTGTTTTGGTACGTAAAATTATTTCCCCATTTATGGAGTAAATTGATGCATGCTAGGACCATAGAGGTCCATTTGAAAAGTTTGTTGTGTATCCTTGTTTATTGTCATTATTAGTGTGAGTAATGATTAAAGGCTTTTGAAATGGTTTTATATGTGTGACGTTTGTTGCCACTTTGCGAAACTATCGAGTAAACGGTAGTGGATTTTACACGTACAATTAATTGTTATAAAGCTTTTGCGTTTAAAAGTTTTACAAAATTCCAAGTTGGCATATTAATCTGAAAACCTTGAACTCATTAGGGCTATAGATTTAAACTCCTATCGTGAAAGGACTGGTAATAAGGGACTAGAGACGCCTTTGGGAATCGAGAATACGAATGATCCGAATGGTTGGCGAAATTGAGTTGTGGGAATTCAACTTCGTAAGGTCGAATCATATATGATCGTTTGAGATAGTAGATCTATATTATTATCCTAGTTAGGCAAGTGGTGGTTTTTCCCTCTTGGTAAATTTCGGATTGAAACCCTAGGTGATTATTTGCATATGGGGGATTTGATTTGATGGTTTGCTCGTTCGCTCGACATCATGTTATGTATTGGTGGGGCATCACCTTAATGAGTCTTGTGAATAAAGGGAATATTGTGGTTCATCTGTTAGAGATATAAGAGTGGAACTTTAGTGTCGTGTTAGGTGTCAACTTTAAATTCGGCAATGCTAATCCAGAATGAAATGTTTGGCGATACACCCATGTTTGCGGTATAGTCATTTTGAGGATAGGTGTCGACATTCGATTCGAGGGCAATGATCGTTGGGGGTACTTCAAAACATTTCCGATGAATCCTGTGTGCTGCAATTTAAGCGGTAACCTTAAGGATGTTAGATGTTAGTAATTAAGTATCAACGATTAAAATTTTCTTGATTTGGTAAAGGGTATATCGACTAGATGATTGGTGTTTATGTTCAGTTTGGGAGTCACGAAATCGTCGGACTTGGAGTGACCAACCCCCGGAAAGCGTACCGGTGCGTCCTTGGAAGGAACGCTTTACCAATATCAAGGGGTAAATTATTAAGGAATTTTGGGAATCCCGGGGTTGGTGTTGATCATTGGAATACAGATCCAGAATCGTGTTGAACTGGTACAGATTTGTCAGAGAGAGATTTTTTTTAACGACAGGCATTATATTACCACATAACCAAAGAGTACATCGACGGTTACAATGTTACCGGGATACCCCGACAAGGATAAAAAACCAACAACATCGTACGAAATTACAATATAGACAACAAGAAAACGCCACTCGAGAGGACTGCTATGGAGTTTGCGAGTAGCAAACAACAATGGCCATCCTTAACCGGGCGAGAGCGAATTTAGAAGCAGCCTCGACCATCCCAAAAGTATTCCATGAACCCTCCTACCAATCAGACCTGCACATGGCCATCACAGCCAAGCCCGATCGAAACATAGTCCGAAGAACAGACCTGGACGGGTGTTGTTGTAGTCCCAAGCCGAACTCACCATTACAGCAACAATAGTCCCGCACCATTAAGCCCGCATTTGATCCACAGCAGCCCGACACGAACGATTCTACACTTACGCACGTCTGCAGTCATAAAGACAACCCTGTTTCCACGTTGGGTTGCAGAGCATTTTCGGTCTGCACCCCACATAAGTGATTCGACCTGCAGCGAGCCAGCGATCCATTCCTTCTCTTTGCACACTTCCTCACTAACCTTCTAATCACAACCTAGGATTGGATAACTATGTCACCCAATCACATGTTAGGTTGTTGTCCCTCTTAGTAATCCACTCAAACATTTGTAACTGAAATTCGAAACAACGTTCCCATATCTTATCCTTTTTTGCTTCGAATACCATTCTATTTCGGTTGGCCCAAATGAGGTACACCAAGCACCAACACACAACTACCCACCTATTTGTTCTTTTCGTATTGTCTTCCAATTGCTCCACTACATCAAACAATTCGGCCACGGAACCAATCGAGTCCATATTCAAGTTCCACCATCTCCCCACTTCTTTCCACAATCTTTTCACCTCTTCACAGCTTGCTAAATCATGATCGACGGCCTCTACCCCATCCCTGCATCGAGGGCACAAGGTAGAATCTAGCTCTATGCCCAACTTGTCCAGGACCATTCTTGTTGGAATCCGACCTAATCTCACCCTCCATATGAGAATGGCTATTTTCTTTGGAACCGCCCTATTCCACATCGTCTCTTCTCCACCCGTCCCACTACTAATCCTCCTATCCTCAAGGATTTGCCTTAGATTTTTTATCGAAAATTCCCCGTTGTTGTCCAAGATCCACCGCACTTTATCCTTCCCTTCTATTTTTGGTGCCACACCTTGTAATAATTCCCATAGATTATCTAACTCCCCTAGTTCCCTCCCCCTCGGTTCACGTCTCCAACCCCACTTCCACACCCACCCATCCTCTCTCCATTCCCCTCTTTCTAACACCGAGACATCTTTAGATGTCTCAAGTTGGAAGAGTCGATGGAATGTCTCTTTTAGCGTAACATTTTGGATCCACCTATCCTCCCAAAAACGTGTCTCCGACCCCTCCCCCACTTCTTTCCCAAAAGAGCTCAGGAATGGAATACCTTCCTTCTCCAACTCTCCCTACTTTCACAATACTCCCCCAAATCGAGCCCCCCCCCCCAAGTTCCTATGAGACTCCCCTAATAAGCCTCCATCCTTCCCATATAAACTCCAAATTACCTTTACCCATAATGCATCTCTCTCCTTGTAAAATCTCCCCAAGACCCTATCCCACTTAACCCAAGCCCACCCCGATTTTTTGGTAACATCCTCACCACCCCCACCCCAAAAGAAATTTCTCCTCACACTCTCAAGGATTTTTATCACTCCTTGTGGGGCACGAAACAATGAGAAAAAGTATAACGAAGAACTACCTAGGACCGAACGAACCAATGTCCATATTCCTCCAATTGAAATCATTCTTGTCTTCCACGATGCTAGCTTACTTTTAAACTTTTCAATTGCCGCTTTCCAATGATAAATTCTCTTCATCGATGCACCAACCGGTAGACCAAGGTACGTAAAGGGGAGAACATCGCTCCCACATCCCAAACCTTCCGCCCATGCTTGAGTTTCTTCTTCCGGCATACCCACTCCAATTAGCTTGCTTTTCCTCACATTTATTTTTAGACCCGACACAAGGTTAAAACAATCTAGCACCTTCATTAAGTTCTTTAAATTAGAAAGACTCCATTCGCCGAAAAACACCGCATCATCCGCATATTGGAGGTAAGAGATCAATACTTCATCTTCTCCCACCTTTAACCCCTTGAAAAGTCCTTTTGTCATGGCTTCTTCCACCATCACATGAAGACCCTCGGCTACTATGAGGAATAAGAATGGCGCAAGTGGATCATCTTGTCTAAGCCTCTTTCCATGTGGAATTCCATTGATGGAGCACCATTAACCAATACTGAAATCTTAGACGATTCTAGGCACGCTTTGATCCAACCTCTCCACTTAACACCGAAACCCATATTCTTCATCATGCCAAGGAGGAATTTCCAATCAACCGTATCGTATGCCTTCTCGAAATCGACTTTAAAGATCATCCTTTCTCTTTTCACCTTTTTGAGGTAAGTCACCATTTCATTGGCTATTAACACCCCATCAAGAATGAACCTTCCTTTGAGGAAGGAGCTTTGTTCTTTACTAATTACTTTACTAACGACCGATTTTAATCTATCCGCCAATACTTTCGCGACAATTTTATAAAATATCCCGATAAGGCTAATTGGCCTAAAATCGTTTAGGCCAAGAGGGCTATCGATTTTTGGGATAAAAGTAAGAAAGGAAGCATTGCATCCCTCACTTATCTCCCCCTTTTCCATAACCCAGTTTATTGCCGCCATCAAAGTCCTCTTTAATCAATCCCCAATAAGCTTTTATAAAACCAATGGTAAACCCGTCTGGCCCCGGGGATTTATAGCTTCCACAATTCCGAATTGCATTCCAGACCTCTTCCTCCGATATACTTCTTTCAATGCTTGTGGCTTCCTCTTCCGTCAATTTTTTCATACGATCCAACCGTAGTTGTGGCCTCTCCATCCCCACATTTCAGAACTTTTCTTTAAAGAAAGTGTGAACCGCATCCTTTATTCTCTTTGGGTCTTCCGTCCATACCGAGCCAATATTAATTCCCCAAATATGATTTCTCCTTTCTTTGAATTTTATTGCCGCATGGAAGATTCTAGAGTTCTCATCTCCATCTTTGATCCACTTTACCTTTGCCTTTTGTTTCGTCATTTCCAAACTTTTTCCTTCCAAATCAAGCCACTTTTTTTGGTCTTCAATCCACCTTTGTCTATCATTCGGTGCCAAGCGATTTCCATCGGCTTCCTCTTCCCATTTCTTCACCGCAACCCTCTTAGCTTTCAAGTCATTACCAATATCACTCCAATGAACTTTGCTCCACCCTTTTAATGTTATTTTCACGTTCTTGAGTTTGTCTCTAAACACGCAATCCGGCCTACTTGAGCTCACCTCCTTACCCCATGCCTCTCTTACCACCTCCCCTATCGTTTCATCCTTTAACCATGAATCAAAGAATTTAAAAGGTCTAGGAACAAAATCATGACTTTGATCGGTTAGCATAATCGGCGCATGATCCGACCACTTTCTTTCCAATACTTTAGCTCCCAAGTTCTTCCAAAGCCCTCCGAACTCGTCCGCTATTAAAAAACGGTCCAATTTACTATGTTTTTGTCCATCGTCACTAACCCGTGTGAATTTCTTTCCATCCATTGGGACATCCGAAAGCTTGCTCCTTCTAATAAATTCATTAAACTCCTCTGTTCCTTTCTCATTTACTACCGAGTTCAATCTTTTTTGCTCATTGCAAACTTCGTTGAAATCACCAAAGATGACCCATCTAACCTCCTCTTTTTCACAAAGAATTTCCAGTTTCCCCCATAGTTCCAACCTCTCCTTTTGCTCCCTAGGTCCATACACATTGACACATCCTACCAATCCTTGTCGATCTCCCCATTTCTCCACAACCGCAATAAAGTTTTTATTCTGAATCACGTACTCCCCCTTGAACGATTTTTTACACCACACCATTAGAAGTCCGCCCGAATTCCTGATGGTTGGGACTTGGACGAAGTAGTTGTATTTTAGGCCCCATAGATCTATTCTAAGTCTTTCATTTATTTCCTTCAACTTTGTCTCTTGAATACCTATCATACACGGATTTTCCTTTCTACAAATTTCTTTTATCCAATCCCTCTTACATTTCGATCCCAGTCCCCTAATATTTAACAATAAAATTTTCATGATTACTTCGACTGATTTCAATACTTACCTGATGCCCGTTGTTAATTCTTGTTGCCTTTCTCGTTTCTTTGCCCGTTTTTTGATTCCCATTTGACGTCTATCAAATTCCCAAATGCTTCCAAGCCTTCTTGACTATCCGAACTGTTAATCTCATTTGATATCACCACTTTCAACGTATCAGAGGTCGAATCTCCCCCGCTTTTTGATTTTTTCTTCCTTTCTTTCTTGCCACCATTTTCTTCGACCACCTTTTTCTGGTTTAATTGTTGTTGTCTATTCCTTGCCATTTGTTTCATGAAGTGGAAGCTAACTCGTCCTCTTCCGAACCCCGTTGTTTCCGCCTTCCTTGAAAACGCCCTTTCTCTGTTAAATATTCCGGATTTATGGTTCTTCTCACTTCGTGATTTACTGATATGGTTGTTGCTCCCACTCCCTGTTTGACACATCAATATTCCTTCCTGATTTCTGTTTTCTGTATCTGATGATGGGACATACCTGGTGGACCCATTCTTCCTCCCATTTTTGATGAGGTCATTTGATGTTGCATATTGTGGCCCACACAATTCACTGACCAACCAAGTGTATTATTCTTATTATTTCCAGTGAGCAGCCCACCCCTCCCATTTTCCATCCCATTTAAAATGTCCTCAACATTATTATTCTCAATATGTGGCCCACACTTTCGATTGACTCCACCTATATGACTTGGCCCATTTCCATTTGAAATTTATTCCTTATCGATACCCTTGGAATTAACATCGGCATGGTTATCAGACCTACAATGGTCTGGCGGCAGTTTTTTGGTATCCACGATATCCTCCATCGAGATGACCACATTCCCGTTGACATCCAACTCCGGCGTTGCTTCAGCTCCCGATTGTTCTCCTCGCCGCACCTCAGTGCCCATCTGGTTTTCCGGTTTGTTTTCCGGTGAGTTTGCCGATTTTGATTTCGTCGGTTCCGCTCCTTCTCTCTTCTCCCCCGACCTGTTAGGATCTCCTTCTCGCATCGTCTCACCTTGGAAAACACTTTCTTCTATGAACTCATCATCATTACGTATCCCTTCACTCCATTCGGATGGAATGGTCGACTCGTTCTCATCCCCTTCACTGTCCCATGGCTCGTCCCGGTCCTCATCGTTGGCCTGGAATTCCATCAGCATTTGTTCCTCTTCTTCCACAGTGATCACATAGAACAGATGTCCCACTCGGATATTTGTTATCTCTGATATTTTAGAAACTTCACTAGTGCTAATGAACACCTTTCCCCACATTAAATTTGAGTTCTTTAACACATTACAGTTTTTTATTTTTAGTACTCTCCCCCATTTACTAGCAATCTCTATGAACGTCTCTTCTTTCCAAATGTGCAACGGTACGCCCTCAATTCTTAGCCACACTAGTCACAAACTACCTTGAAGTGGTATGTTTCACCCAAGGTTGGGAGACAACCGTAGTCTCATGGTTAAAGGCTACTTTATTAAGTCAAGGGATCACTCGGATATAAGTGTAATGTGCCCAAGGGGACGGCTATCGAGAGTATCAGCATAAGATTTATGGTGTTGGTTCTGGCAAGTGGATTAGAGACAACCTATTATGCGGACAACGTTTAATGGGAATCCAGATTTCGAGGACGAAATCTCTTTTAAGGTTGGGAGGATTGTAACACCCGTAATTTTCAGTCAGTAAAGGTCACCCGGATGTTTTTGGAACTTGTAAATGGTGGGATTTTGTTGGGAAGACATTTTTTAAAGTCCCTTAGAGTATCGGGAGTGTTGGCGTTGAAAAAGTCGAGTTTCGGGGCTTGGGAAGGGTCCCGCGACAATGCCACTGTCATAGTCGCACTGTCACAATCGAATGGGAGGTACCATGGGCTAGTACAATGACCAGCGACATTGCCTAGGGTAATGTCGCCTGGCAATGTCGCACCAGGGGCTGGATTGCTGTCAAATACAGGATTTTGCTTCATTCTTCATTTCTCACCTCCCATTTCACTCCCAACTCTCTCTAAACTCTTCCAAGACCACCCAAACCCATCTATGGTGGTTTTGAATCATTATATGCCTCAATCCTCAAGTATTGAAGTGTCATCAAGAGTAGAAGTTAGACACCAAAAATCTCCATCTTCATCTTCAACCTCAAGCTCCATTTTAAGGTTTTCTAGGTTTTCACCAAAACCTAAGTGGTAAGTGTAACACCCCAAAAATTGGGATAAACAAAAATTTCCAAGAAAGGAAATATGATAATCATATTAATGCCACAGCATGAACTCCTCCCAAAAGGGGAGACAATAAACGCCAGTTAAGATTACAAGTTTGTAATATATAACAATATGTGGGAAAACAACCCTTTAATCTAAATCCTAACTAGGAGCAAGATTAACAAAAGTTGTGATCCAATCCAAAAATAAGATTCTATGTTGGGCATCCCAAAAATGTCCCCAAGCTCGCAACTAAGCCATCTAGCCTTTCTTGGCGGCCGCGCCGCTAGAACCTGAGATACATATCAACCAAACAAGTGTTAGGCCAAACGGGCCTAGTGAGTTGTACAAAAGCATGGCATGATATTCAAGAGACAAGTTAAAGCATTAATAACGACTCAGTCCACTTGGCCATACTGGAATCAATGGGGGAGATCCATCACACCAATGAGTTTTACCTCAAGTCAATGTACCTCGATGTTTGTCCGCATAACAACATCCCAAAGGCTCGGCACACCGTCCCGGTAGCAGAGGCCTTAGGTACATACCGTCCCGGTGGCACCTAAGACTACATACTTCTGGCACATACTCACGGTTCATCCAACATACATATATATATTCATCACTTCTACATATCTCGCATCAACAAGATACATATATATACTATTCATATCTATACATATCCCGCATCAACAAGATACATGTACATACTACTCATGATTTCAATCCCATGTTAAGTCTAAAACACCCAAACATGTATGTTCAACAATAATCTTTGCAAATTCCATGAAATAACACCATCATACCCAATAATAATAATATAGATCAACTCAACCAACCCACATGTGAATCAATAGCCAAAACCCCCAAATATCATAAAAGTAGTAGTTAGGTCAAACTTATCAGGTGATCAGATATGTACATGTATATGAAATGATACAAGTAAGCATTCAAGATATGTATCTCATTTAAAGATTTTAGTAAAGAAAACTCACTAACTAGGTTTTATAGCAAAACCCTAGAAACTTGGGAGAAACCCTAGAAATGGATGGAGGAAGGAGATGATCTTGAAGCTTGAGATCCTTGGTTGAAATCTTGGTTGAGGATGCTTGAATCTTGCAATAAATGTGGTGGATGGTGATTGGGATGAAGTTTGGTTCGGATTTGGGGAGTATTGAATGAAGAGAGAGTTTGAGAGAAAGAGGGGTTTGAGAGTAAATGAGAAAAGTGGCTGGAAACTCATTTAAATTCACCAGGGCGCGCGCGTGGCTTGTGGCGCGGGTTGACCCGTGCGGTAACTCGCGTCACCCACTGTTCTTTCATGCGGACAGTGCTCTGTGCGGCTTGTGTCGCGGCCTAACCCGCGCGGGGCACTGTTTCTTGCAGAAAATCCTTAAACAAAATTTTAGAGTGTTACAGTAAGTTTATCCTCTTCAATTCTAAACTTATTTAAGAGTTATAAATGCTTCATTGATGATATCCTAGTGTCTTATTCCTCCAAGTTCGGTTTGGAAGATTTTGGAGGATTTAGGTCAAAATTAGGGTTTTGGCCAAATTGGGGATTTTGATGTAATATGATTGGGGATCGATTCTAAATGGTTGAATACGTATATTTATGGTTGGAAATTATGGATCTAGGTTTTTGGGAGTTTTGGCTTGAAGATTCGAATTTCTTCAAAGGAGCTCAAGTTGGGAAAAATCTAGATTTAGCCTAAATCTAGCAAGGTGAGTTCAAATTGATATGTAAAAACGTTGTACATGCCAAAATGTTTATTTTAACGTGTTTATATGTTTTACGTGAAATTATCACTTGTTGAGTTATTTGGTGGGTTTTGATCATTTGAAATGTTTGGCTTTATAACCCTTGTGAAAGCCCCCACATTGGGATTTTTGGGCAACTTGATAAATAAGTCATTTTAAAGTGTTTTGAGGATTTATTGTATAAATGGAAATTATTTGTTAAAATACACTTTTAGTGTTTATTTGTGAGAAAGGTTTGGTTTGGTGTTATGGGATGTTTGAAAGGAATAAGAGTAATAAATGCATTTGGAAAACCATTTGTCTCAATCTAAACTGTATTGGAGTCTACATATGTATTTTGGAGTGTGTTTGCGTGACATGAGTCGGTTTCGTTTATTATTTGGGGATCGTTAATCGTTGGTCAAAAAGGGGTTTTGAGCATTTTAGCTCGGTGTTATCTTAAAAGAGTCTTGGGGACACTTGTCCGGTTTTAATGGCTCAATGTAGAGCCCGGTTATGGTTTACATACTAATGCACCGTGTTGCATATTGATGTTAATTACATGCTTGAGTGCGTTGGTCATTCCTGTGTAGTCATGTAATGTTTTGGGTTGCATTACTTTATAAAGAATGTTTTGTATCAGGACGTTCGTCCTTAAAAATGCATGTTATTGGAAAACGAGTCATTTCCAATTTAAAGTAAATCATTTTGAAACATTATGATTTAAATTGTATTCTTTTCTTTTAGCAATATATTTAATCATGTTGAAAACTCTTGAACTCACTAGGCGTTAGCCTAACCCTTTTTATTTGTCGGCATGTGCATCAGGTCCCGGTTGGGGAAGGGTACTAGTGACCCTGTGAAGAGATGGGTACTATTTTAATGCACGAGGGTGAGTAGCTTGGTGAGGTCTTCCGCAATTATCTTGGGAGTAGCAACACGTATTTGGGTTTAGTAGCACTCGACTTCGGTTTAGTCCTTGTATCTTATTGAAGTTTATATTTGTTAAGGTTAATTATTGAATTTTAATTTGAGGTATATTGAGTTTTGATTCGTAGGAGGAGGTTTTGTCCCTCACTTGCTGTTATTTCGAATTTTAAATTAGTTTCTCTTTCCAAATTCAAGGGTGTTACAATGGATAAGTACTAACTAAAATTATTTAGAAATACCATTATAGAATTCATGAATGGCCATTACCACCAAGACAAAATTGATTATTGAGAAACTTAGGATGATCCACAAGCCATTGATAAGATAGACATCGCAAACAGCATTTACCTTAGCTTGTATCTAGAACAGTTGAATTGCAAGTTGTTCTCGAACTCGAATGACATGAAATGGAGGTGACGAAGAACTGGAATCGATGGAGGTCTAGAATCGATGGAATCGTGCAATGGATTGCTGTTAAATGATTCACATATTTGAAATCTCTAATTTTTCTTCTAGTATTCTTGATTCTTTTTTTTCATGAAAGATTCTCACTTTCTCACCATGTTTTTCCAAATCATTTGATTCTCACTTTCTCACCATGCTTTTTCCAAATCATTTGATTATTCTCATCAAAGGGTTGAAGAGAGATTTTTTTTATCACAACAACAAACAGTGACGATAAACAGGGAAAACGAGAGGAGTACTTGATCGACTCGAAGAACCTTGATGGAGTCGATGGAATCAATGGAGAGGTCTAGTCGTCTGGATTTGATAATCTGATGGAAGCGATAATCTTGAGGATGGAGGCATACCTCTAAGCGAATAAGAGAGGGCATCACTATTTGATTTAGATGTTACTAGACATAAGACCCTCTGAAAATTGAAAAAAACAAACAAACGCTCTGAATTTCGAAATGTCTAACCGATTCAGACAAAAGTGCTAAATAAGAACTGAAACCAAAAAAACAAACAAGGCCTAACTAGTCTGATTGTAAACTTAAAACTAGAGGTGATCATTTGCGGCTTAGCCAAGGCCTAACATATTTTTTTTGTCCAATGACCTAATATACCAAATCTAAATTCATTTTTACAGGCTTAAGAATTTGTTTGTACCTGCCCTATAAGCGGGTTGGGCTTGCCCACTAGCTAACAAACCTATTCTTTTTCACATCTGAGAAAAAACTTATATAAAATATCATAAATTACGATAAAATCTTGAGTAAATCACGGATTTGGTCCCTATGGTATGTTGATTTTTACGGATTTCGTCCCTAGGCTTCACTTACTAGTTACTATGGATTTGATACCAGGGGTATGCAATTTCTGTATGATTTGGTCCCTAGACCAAACGACCATCCAACAAATCCGTTAACTCCAAGGGAATTTTCATCTCTTAACTTTTTAACCATTTTAACATTATTTTTTAATCATTTTGTGTTTTGTCCTTTTCTATATTTATTATATTTTATTTAAATTTTAATATTATATTATATTTTATAATATATATATATATATATATATATAAAGATTGAAAACCCCCGCCACCCCCTCCGGCGAAACTCCCCCATCTCACCCTCTTCTCTTTTCACTTCTTCTACCATCCTCCTCTTTCTTTCTTCTCCACAAGGACCAAACTGGGTGATGGGTTCACGGTCGTCATCTTCTCCGGAGTAACAAACACATACACACACCGCTCGGTAACACACACAAGCATACTACTCTAAACACACATACGCACACTGGGTGATGAGTTCCATTGATCGAGTTTTGCTTATGGTCCGTAACACAGATCGGGGGTGACCGAAGATGGGTGTTGAACTGTTGATGTGTGTAATCTATGTTGGTGTGTGTTGAACTGTTCACGGCCTCCCTCCATCACACCCCCCCCCACACACACACACAATCGAACTCCATCTCACCATGTAACAACCGTTAACTCCAATTCCTTTAGTGGTGGTTGAAATTGGAGAAAAGAAACTTAAGGACCTTTTTGGGCTTTACTTAGAAGTTATATAATAGAGGAAAAAAAAGAACCCTAAAACCTCTCCTACTCCCAAATTGTGTGGATTACGGCGTCTGGAAGAAGAGAAAGGAGGGAATAGAAGATATCACTGAAATCGAGGTCATGGAGGGATCTATCAAGAAATCAAGATAATCATCTTGAAGAGTTCATCCTTAAGGGTAAGCAATCTAAAATCTTCTCCAAATCTTAAAGGTGGGAGACCTGGTGAAGAATTTTCTCTCATGTTCATCTGTATTCTGGGGAATTTCAAAGCTTAAGCTAATGTTGAGTTAAATCATTTGTTAAAGGGATGAAACTCTCTACCTTGTGTTTTGGTCAGTTTTTGTAAGAGTTTAAGAGGTTGGAAAGGGGGAGATTCTGACATATCTTGCGGACGAATGGGTCGACTGATAATCGCCTAGAAGTCGGACTAAATCCCTAGTGGGAGGTCGTGAACCCGGGCATGGAGGTGTTACCCGAGAGTTGTTGCCAAACCGGGACCCAACCCGGGAGTATCACCGAGCCGGGACTTCACCCAAGAGTGTCGCCCAATCCGGGAGTGGTACCGGGTTCACCACCCGGATGCCTAAAACTCGAGGACCGAGAGTCGAGACTTTATCCACCCGGTTTGAGCCGGGACTTGTCTCACCCGATGGTATCGAGGACTTGCGTGACCTGGGAGTCTTAAAAGGACCCGGGGGTGGCGTAGAGCCCACCCAGACTCGAGTGACCCGGGGTGTTGGTCAGAATAGTTTCGAGTCATGGCCCAAACTTCTTTGGGCTTCGATTTTTGGGGTAGAAATTCGAAAAGCATATAGATTGGGTGAATCGCTTAGGTTTTCGTCCAAACCCTTTTTGTGTCAGAATTTAATCGTGGTGTCTCTTTTAATATGTAGGAGCTTGATATTCCGGAGTTATTTTATGTGTGTGCCGTGTGAACTTACCAGGTGAGTTCCCTTGTCCGAATTCGTTTTTAAACTGGAAATGGTGTACTGTAATGATGTTCCTCATGTTTTCTTTAAACGAAGTGCGTTATTTTGGAATTGTTAAATATTTCGCTTGCTAATATTAGTGTGCCTATATTTACCATGAATTATCATGTATGTATTATTGTGTCATATCGTGAGAAATGTACGCCATGGCTTATTGGAAACCATCGGGGATGGTTAGTCCGTGTGCCCAGAATTTGTTTCTTATGCACATGGAGACGGAATCGACTAGGGGGCCAGATGGGGATCTATTGGGGGGCCCCGAGTGTGTTATTGTGCAAGTTGACGGGATTTGATTCCGAATGTGGTTTTGTTTCCGATTTTTTTGTTATGCGTTGGGTGGTAATTATTAAATTTATCATTTGCGAACTATATTTCTTAAATTGATTTAAACTGCTCGATGGTGGGAATTCACTAGACCTTCTGGTCTAACCCTCACTTTTCAAAACTTAAACCCATTTTCAGGTAAGGAAGTCGTTGGTGCTTCGTCAAAAGGGAGAAAGAAGTGTTGAGCGCTAGGAAAGTGGAGAAAGTTAATGATAGATGCGGCGTTAGTTGTGGAAGCTTAGTATCTCGGCTGTGATAGAGTGCTTTTCTCTTGAACTCATGTCAATCTTATATTTATTGACTCTGTATTGGAACCCATCTTGGGATAAAAAATCTTTATTTTATTTTACGTTTGTTTTAGGGCGTTACACACCACTAGTCATCAAACCTTTGTGAAACGACCCACCACCAGCACCACACACAAGGACGATTATCATACCGACCACCCCTGCACCTCACGCCTTTTTCGTCACCGTTCTCCATCACCTTCGGCCACCAACACCACTACATCACCAACACCTTCACCCACCTGCACCACCAGTACCACTACACCACCATGACCCTCCTACTCTCTCTCTCACTCACTCACTCACTCATTCACACACACACACAAAGTGAACCCACCATAGTTTGGTCCCTCCGTGAAACCGTCAATGTAACACCCCAATTTCGAAAGGTATCATTTCAAGCTAATGCATAAATCAGTATTTGAAGGGAAAAATAAGATATATGATCTTGGACTTGAATTCTATATTTTATAGTCTTAATGGATGAAGAATTCAATTACGAGTCCAACGGTTCTTTCCGGAGCGAAATTGGAGCTATAACAAAGAAGTTATGGCCAAATCATGTTTTGAGAAGGAATTGAGGCTTCTGCCTCATGCGCACGGGTCGTGCGTTTTTCCTTCATGGGATGCGCACGGGTCGTGCGCCCCAGCAGTGAGTCCAGCAACTTAAATCGATTTTCAACCTCATTTCTCACTCTCACCTCATTTTTCATCCTTATTTCTCCTCTCTTCTTCTTTCCTTCTTAGAAACCGATTCTAGGGTTTTTCTTCACCCAAATCGCACCATCTATTGCTAGAAGTTGGGTGTTTCATCCAAGTGTTCGGTTTGGAAGCTTCACCACCATCTTCATCTTCTTCACCACTTCACCATTGTCATCTTCAACCTCAAGCTTCATTTTTTGGTTTTCTAGGTTTTCATCAAAACCTAAGTGGTAAGTGTATCCCTTCCATTTCTAAACCTCTATGTAAGTTATAAAATGCTCCATTGATGGTTTCTTAGTGTTCGGTTTCTCAAATCTCGGGATTTGTTGGTTTTGGAGAAATTAGGGTTTTGATCTCATTTGGGGATTTTGGTATATATGTTTGGGAAATGATTCTAAGTGATTGATTATATGTTTTGATGGTTGGAAACTTATGGATCTAGGTTTTGGAAGTTTTGCTTGAAGATTCAAGTTTCTTCAAAGGAGCTCAAAGTGGGGTAAAATCTAGATTTAGCCTAAATCTAGCAAGGTGAGTTCAAGTTGATTTGTTAAAACGGTGTACATGCCAAAATGTGTATTTTGAAGTAAAAAGGTGTTTTACTTGGTATTTGTCAAAGTGTGAGTATTTTGATAAGTTTTCATATTTGGTAAACTTGAGTTGTGTTAAACTCATAAAATGCTCATATTTGGGTTCCTAGCAATTTTGCACAAATAGAGTCCGTTTCATGGGTTATGCATCTTTGATGATTTTTGTACCAACAAAGTCTAGTTCATGTTATATGCATTTTGGTGTATTTGCATTCATAAACCCTTTGGAAAACCTTTGGTCCCATTACGTGTTGAGTTTTGGGTTAAACAGGTCTTTGTAGTGTGTGTCTTCATAAACGTTATTTTTAAAGACATTTCATTAATTGGAGGACCGATAATTATTGGTAAAAAGGGTTTTGAGCATCTTAGCTCGGTGTTGGCTTAAAGTGAGTCGTGTGGACGTTTGTCCGGAATTGTAACTAGTGGGGGTTTTGAATAAGATGACGATTAATTTTCTATCGTTGGGGAGTTACATGTCTTGAGCGTTGGTCATTCAATTGGAGTCATGTAATGATAAACAGTGTTGTATTGGATCCATAGGCACGTAAGTCTGTCTTGTAATGCCTGAGGTTTTGGGTTACTTTTAGTGACCGCTCGGGTCTGCTAGCGAGTGGACAACGAGTGGCACGAGCTGCGGAGGGGGAAACTCGTCTAGATTGGATTGGCACCCATGTCTGTAAGTCCTTGGGGTGGAACTCGACGGAGTAGGGCTAGAGGCATTAAACGGTCCGTGGTATGATGTCGTGGGAGGCATGAGAACCAGGATGTCGGGATCTGTGTGAAATCCAATAACATCGCGGGTGGCTCCATTCACGTGTTCTCGTCACCCAAGATGGAAACGTTTAGATGACATGCAAGGAAGTCGCGTGAACGGCCTACTTGCGTGTTTTCTGTTCTCAGTGTTTACGGATCTCCTCATCGTTGATTCGTGGTATTTAAATGGTAATGTGGTACTTTACCAAATTGGGTTTTTACGTGGTCGACGGTAATTGATGGCTTTAATATTGAGTTCTTTCCACGTATATTAAGTTTTGAAAGGAATGCGTGATTTCCACGTTTCGATGCTTGAATTAGTCCATATCTTGGTCGGGTGAGTTTTGGGACATGATGTGTTATTTACTTTTTATAAATTAAAGTATCGAACTATGACCCCGTTTTGGGTGAGTTTTGGGTTGCATCGTTTTATAAGAAATGTGTGTTTGGGAGCATTGTCTTTAAAAGTGCATATTATGAAAATGTGTCGTTTCCATTTTAAAGTATAAGATTTCGAAGGATCTCGCTTTAAGCTGGTTTTCTTGCTTTTAAAGATTTATTCATTCATGTTAAAACTCTTGAGCTCACTAGGCATTAAGTCTAACATTTTTATTTGTCGGCATGTGCATCAGGTTCCTGTTGGGGGTTCGGTTCTAGTAATGCTTCGAGAAGTCGAGCCTTAGACTTGTGCAAGGGTATGTAGTGAGAGAAGTCTTCCGCAAGTTGGAGATAGCGTTTGTTATTGGGTATTAGTAGCACCCGTCTTTTTAACCTGTATGTATAGATTGTGTACGTGTATTGAGGTTGAATCCAAATTTGTGGTTGTAGATGATTCAGTTATTGATGTATTTAGAAAATTTTAATTAAGTTGCTATTTCCAGAATTGAGGGTGTCATAATCAACCACCGTGAACCCACCACAATTTGGTCCTTGTGTTCCCTATAGAGAAGAAAGAAAGAGATGGTGCAGGGGAGAAAGGATGAGAGAGACAGAGAGAGATGAAAAGTTTTTTTTTAAATTCTATGACACGTGTCATTTAAAGAATGGTCAATTAAAAATAAGGAAAGATAAAATAGTAAAAACTCTATAAAACTTAAATTCTAAAAAGAAAGAAACATAAAAGGTGAATACTTGAATCCACAAGTAATACTCCTAATAACTTCTCAATGTCACTTTCCATAGCTAGAAATAAACCAAATATGAAGACAAGCTTTAGATCCACAAAAATACAAAATTGGAGTTCAAAAAACCAAAACTTGCCTCATCAAGATACTGAAATCTTCCATCATAGATCTTCAATCTCCAAGATTCTCATTTGCATTTGCTCCAATAACCTCCCAAAAAAGGCCCCAAGGTTCCAAAATCGCCTAAAATCGAGAGAATATGAGAGACGTGAAATGGGTAAAAACCCTAAAAAATCGAGCTTAAAAGATGTTCCAGACACAAACTCGGGTGAAAGGCTATTCCGTGTCACGTCGCGTCACATGTTGTGTCGTACCTGTGCTGCATGTCGTGTCATGCCTGCGTTGTACTCGAGCCACTCGTTCGCTTTCCGACTATTTTGTAATCCAGTGCCTTAAACGGCTTTCCGTGCAGCTTTGGTCGTACGGTAAGTCACCCAGACCACCATAATGACCCGGACTTTACAATATTAACTTCCTTTTTTGCTTTCGAAACATATTAGGGTGAAACTATTAACGGACAAATGATTATTTCCAATTCGACAACGAAATCAGCCCAAATCTTGTAATTTATATTTTAATATTAATAGTAGAATTCAAGTGTTACAGACAAGTTCCATTTTGGACCAATCGAGGTTGCCATTAATCAACGGTTTGTTCAAATATTGACCAACTACAACAAATTCCCCAAAATTTCTTCACAATCGAGAACCAAAAGTCAAAATCTCTAAAAAAATTACATCCATCACCAACAAATTGCCTATATAGAGAATGATTATAATATTAAAATATTATTTCTCTCTTTAAATGTTTATTTTCAAAGTTTCTTATTGGTGCTCTAATTTGGTAATCATTTTTTGGGTTTCTCTATATTTGGAGAAAAACCTCTATCCTCTCCTATTTTCTCTATTTTGGAGATAATTTTAGGAGTACGGTTGGAACAAAATATTAGCTCAAAATTCCTATTTTCTCCATTTTAAAGAAGCTGATGAAGATGTTTACTATTATAAATTGATGACAACTCCTTTTTAAAACAATTATATCTCGCAATGAAATCTTTATAAGAATTGTAAATTTAAAAAAACTTTAAAAGTATTATTTCTTCTAAATTTGCAATGGTTACTTTAAACATAAGCATGATGGTCTTTGATGATACATGTATTAAATTTAATGAAGGAGCGGGATGGTTGATAGAGTTGTACAATAAAATATTGTGTATTTAATGCACAAAAGTGAGCTTTGGATTTCGTGTAGGGGTGTTTGCGTTCCGGTTTGGACGGTTTAACCCCTCAGACCACAAATCAAACCGTAAATGGCGGTTTATTAAATTTTCAAACTGAACGGTTTGACATCAAGTGCCCAAACCGGTCAAGTCGGACCACGGTTTAGGCGGTTTGGTCTGACCGGTTTAGGCGATTTTGGCCTTTTATGGGCTTTAAAATTTTAACTTAAAAAACACATATAATTTTGAATTTTAAAGCTTCATTGGCTTGAGTCCATTTGAATTAACAAAATCCACAAAAAAATTAACAAAGTCCACAAAAAAATTAACAAAGTCCACAAAGAAGTAAACAAAATATCCCAACAAAACACTAAAAAAATTAATATGCAAACTAAAAAAAATGAACTATGAAAAACAAAAGAAGTCTGAACGAACGTGAACTACTGAACTGTAAAGCCTGAAGTAGACGTGAACACAGTGACTCGGCCGATGTTAGTGAATAGTAGTCATTTATGGCTTTCAAATTTCAAATGTCAAAATCAAAATATATATTATGTTTGGGTTGGATTTAAAATAACATTTGGGTCTAACCAAGTATATTTATGATAACATTGGGTTAGATAATGAATATAAATGCATATATAAAAAATATAAAAATATATATATGTATTTGGTGGTCGGTTTAGTCCAAACCGCCCAAAAATCTCCAGATCGTCCGGTTTGGCAATTTTTCAAACTAGACCGGACCGTCAGACCGCTAAACCGCTAAAAACGGTCCGGTTTGACTTAGTTCGACCGGTTTGAGTGGTCTAACGGGTTTTTTGAACATCCCAACTTCCGCATGATAATGTTATAGATTAGGTTTATAGGACGTTTAAATTTTCTAAGAGAACGCTTTATAAGACTTAATTTATAGGACTAAAAAGATAAACCATTCTATTTAAAGGCGTTGTAATATGTTTATAGAACGTTTTTAGGTGTCATAACAAGTTTTTTAGAACGTTTTTATAATTAAAAAAAACATCGTATTAGCTATTTTACATAACACTAATTGAAAATGTGTCCCATAAAATATAAAAAGATGGGTTTATAGGACAATTTCACAAAATGTCCTAAAAAAGAGTTAATGTGACGTTTTGTATTAAAAGTATACTTAACAATGTGTTAAAGACGCCCAAAAGCGTCCTATAAACTTATTACAACGCCTTTAGATAGGACGTTTTAGTTTTTGGACCTATAAATGAAGTCTTATAAATTAGTCTATTTGGACGCTTAGAAATTTGTGGCATCCTATAAACCCAATTTTGTTGTAGTGTGGATGGAGTTTGAAACTTGAAAGGGACTCTAATTCTTGTATGTTGATCTTAATTAGAGAAATCAGTGACCAAAACATGTTTCATTCATTCCCTTTTGATTTCATTAGCAAAACCTATCAATTAATTGACTTTTGGTGTGTTTTGGAAGTAGAAAATGAAGAAGAGATGCAACAAGAAGTTTAGTAGAAATCAACAATGTTCATGTATGATTTTTGATGTTAAAATCTTTTGATTGGCTCAGTAGCCTATGATTTTATATATAAGTTATGAGAATCATTGTTATGATGTGTGTGAAGTCCTAAGGCCATGGAATGATGGAATTGAGTAAGAGAGCACCAAAATGTTGTTGAGATTAATCATAAAGCAAAAGCATGATTATAAATCATTGGTATAAACCAAGTGTAAGCATGTTGTTGGGTAGAAATACATTTTTAATGGATTTCATCAAGAAAGCAACATGTTTTTATCAAGAAAACATCATCTTTTAATGTTTAGATGGTATACATAGAACCAGTCGAGCCATGCGCTTTTTAGGCAAGCCTCCAAGCCGGGATATGACTTGGTTAGCTTGTACACGAGGGTCACACAAACAATAACACATGCAAGGTTAAAGTTCGCCTGTGAAATCACATACACCCTGAACAATACTGAAAACAAGTTCAAGCTCACGTTCAGCTAGCCAGATGAGGCTCGTCAGGCAAGCTTGGTTGAAGTCGCGTTCAATGAACATGATGCTAAAAGCCCCCCTTGAAGTTGCTCGTAAGTATGTTTACACCCTTTTGTTGGTTGCAACTAGTTTAGATGAGTAAGTTCTTGCATCATAAGTTTTTATCAATATTTAGTAAAACATTTAGACGATTAGTATGTGTGCACATGCATTTAGGGCGTGTATCAATCAATTGGAAACCCTACATGACTACTTTGAGACTCATACGACTTACAAAATAAGACATATATCTATATATGTTCCATATTGTTGCATGTTATGTGTGCAAGGGCGGAACACCTTAGGTACAATCAGGGGCCAAGGCCCCTTCACTTTCCCCCCATGAAGCATTGAGTTAATAATTTGCATGTGATAAAAAAAATGACTTGGGCCGCCCACTCATTAAGTCCACTGTCCAGTTAGTATTGAGTCCAACAAAATTGAAAACCCAAATTCTTAGTCCACTGTCGGTCCATTAGTGATTTACTGATTTAGACATTTTAGTCCAACAAAATTATTAGTCCAACTCTCCAAACCGGCAATCAAACCCTCAAAAATTAAAACCCAAATTCAAGTGCGAGTGTGCTTGAAAAATCAAATCTTTATAAAACTTCTTATAACTTTTAGCTTGCCAGTCCCCGGCAACGGCGCCAAAAACTTGACATTGTTTGGAATACACCTATAGACGTGTGCTAATTAAACCTCAAAGCAAGTATACAATGAGATCTAATATCGTCTTTCAAGTAATAAAACGGTAAAGTACCGGATATCGTCCCACAGAGACTGGAGTAAAAGTTTAATAAAAAGTAGAAGAAAGAAATGATTTCAGATGGCGAATTTGAAGACTTTGGTTTGGTTGAGTTATCACTTTGAATTAATTAACAGAGAATAAAGCAAGTACGGGTGTTAGACTTTCTGGTGGGATTTAAACACAAATTTCAGTGGACCATGCTGCAGGAATGCTGCAGCATGAAGTTCTGCCACAGCTAGATACACCATTTATTTTGAGGGTATTCCTCTCAGACTTCAATATTCACACTACTGTTTAGATTCGACTAAACACATCTCTGTGTAGTCTCCAACTATTTATAATGTAGAATAGAGTCCTCAAAATATATGGAGATACAAATCTCTTTGTAAAAACCGCTCTCTCGAGCCGATTCCCATATCATTCAAGTTTACGTGTTCGAAGGGGCTTATCTCTAAGTCCTCTACACTTTAACACTATTGATTAGCGATCAACTTGTCGAGAATAAATCAGTTTAGAAAGATATAAATGATAATTGTCCTCATCAGTAACTCTCTCAAGTATACTTCTTATATCATTCAAACGGACGTGCTTTTCGTGGCTTATCTCTAAGTCCACGACACTTTAACACTTTAGCAAGTGATCGGTTCGTCAAGAAGTATTATTGATATTTATAAAACTTGAATGAAATGGTGGATCATTGTTATTGCGAAACAATGTCCACCTTTCTTTGGTTTAAAATCTCACCGTTCCGTCAAACACCCATACTAATAAAATTAGCTACTCATACGGAAAGTAAATGCATAAAATAAATGACATAAAATAAAAGACATAATTTAAATTACAAGAATGTAAAAGACGTAAAAGTAAATGACAATAAAGTAAAAGACGATAAAGTAAATGACAATAAAGTAAAGTGCGATAAATAAATTGCGGTAAATTAAAAATGCAAGAGATAAAAACTTCAATATATATAACTAAATTATTTGACTTCAATAATCAAACCAAGAGACTGTCAATTCTCTTACTTTGATTTTTAAAGATCACAAAAGAGATTCTAAGATTTACTACAATTTTTCTAAGAGTGCAAGTAAGTAAGAAGATCATATATCTAAAATACACCTCCCAAACTTCCTTTATATACTAGCAAAAAAGACATTTTACACAATAATAATAATAATAATTGTACTACATTAGATGACACCATGAACAATTAAATAAAGAAAAGGAGATTCAAAATATATTTTCTAGCCAAAAATCAGATCCAGAAAGATCCCAAAATCTGCCCAAAATATTGTTGCAAGTTGTCCACCATAAGCTCCTTTTCTTCCCTTCAAACTGTTGTTCATTGTCTGATGTTGCAGAGATGTTGCAACATAAGTCTGCACTAATAAATCTGCCAAAAATAGATATTAATTAGCCATTCTAAGTCGTAAAACAAGTCATTCAATACCTTAGCTCCATGAAACAATAAAAGAGAAAATAAGTGAATAAAATGACTCAAACCTCGGGATATAGAATGTAAAAAGACCTAAATTATCAATAAAAAGACTTGATATGCATTAAAAAATTAACGCATATCACACCCTCAAACTAGAACTGTTGCTTGTCCCCAAGCAACTAAGACACAAAAAAAATGACTCAATATGGTAAGATCACATCATGAAAGCAGTAAGTGCATACATAATCATGATAGATGCAAAAATACAACACATAACCATTCATAAATCCCAAGTAACACAATCTTTGTCTAATCATGAGTGTGAACCATAAGCTAGCATCATTTTCTCTTTGTTATGCTCCGCACATCTCACATCTAAGATCAAAAAGGACTTTAATGTAACTGGCCCACTCATTTGGCATATTGTTTTTCCTCCCACTTGCCTTTTTTTTTCTTTGCTTCAACACTTATGTAATATATATATATATATATATATATATATATATATATATATTGGCACTTTTGTGCTTTTTTCTGTGTGTTGTAAGCAATGCACTTAGCTCCTATGGAACTTTTCTGTGCTTTTTAAGTACACACATGGCTGTATTTTAGCCATGGTGGACTTCCCACCCTCAAACTAAGAGTTAACAATGTCCTCATTGTTATAGAAAATGAAAGTGTATTCGGTGGGTGCAAGTGGCAAATAATTTGTGTAACAAATGATGGCCTTGATCACTTCCTAGATAATGTGAGATGTGGATCAAAAAGTTTTCCCAAGAAAAATAATGCTAGTTCTAGCAACAACTACATCCTTCGATGTGGGATCATGACTTTTAGCAATTATTTAGGCTATATATGCATCCCTAAATCTATCACATATGTTCATGACACAATGAAAAGTAAATCCTAAAAACATAAAAAACAATCCCAGACTCAATGAAATAAACTTGGAGCTAAAGGATGAAGAATGAACCTGCCCTACTCCTCTGGAGTAGGCTGCTGCTCTTGTTGCTGGTCATACTGCAGGCTTGCTGCAGGCTTGCTGCAGGCTTGCTGCAGGCTTGCTGCAGCATCAGGGACAACGCTTTCCACTTTGTTTTTCCAAAATAAAACCTCCTCCTCTAACGCAACTTTCTCCTTCTTCAATCTTTTCACCTATTTCTTATGCTTCTTCACCAGTCCTGCCTTCTTTTTCTTCCATTCCTCCTTCACCTTTGCTTTCACCTCACCCCTTATAGACTCAAGCTTTTCCAGGAACTCAGATCGTTGTTGCAGCATGCTATCCATCAGTGAACTGTTTTGTGCCAACAGATTTTGCAACATTCCTTGTACCTCGCTCTGGGCAACTCTGTCTTTCCTATCACGCAGCCTTGCTACAGCTTTCAAGTCGATCTGCCACTTTTCTCCCGTTTCCTTGATGTCAAGATCGAAATTCTAAACAAGAATTTAATTAAACACTCAGAAACTTTATTAAAGAAGTTGCGGAATAACACTTTAACAATAAATCAATGAAACAATATATGGATCAAATCACAAGTTATATTGAATTAACTTAATGATTACAATCACAGCCTCAATCTGTTGAACAGGCTCAACAGACGTTCAATACTTCTCTAAAGAAAGGATTACTAACAATCTTGAGGCTAATTCTCTCTAGAACAAAAACGTATATACTATGTATCTGTATCAATGTATCTCTATGCTAAGACTTCTAGACTATATATATACAAAACAGATTACAAGATAAATATGAAAATAATATTGATCTTCAGCATCCAGTCCATAATTATCTTCAATCTCCTAGTCTTTCGCATCAAACAATCAATCCATCTTTATCTTCATAAGCAGCATTAATCTTCATAGCAGTATTAACTTCCTCAGCAGTACTAACCATACTTGCAGTAGTATCTCTGTTGGCAGTACTAACTCTCTAAGCAGTACTAACTACTAGCAGTAGTAATCCTGTATAGCAGTGGTAATCTTCTAGCAGTAGTAATACTTAAGTAGCAGTATTAAAGTCTTCAGCAGTATTAATTCTTTCAGCACTTATAACTTCCTCAGCAGTACTAACCATACTTGCAGTAGTATCTCTGTTGGCAGTACTAACTCTCTAAGCAGTACTAACTACTAGCAGTAGTAATCCTGTATAGCAGTGGTAATCTTCTAGCAGTAGTAATACTTAAGTAGCAGTATTAAAGTCTTCAGCAGTATTAATTCTTTCAGCACTTAGCAGCACTAACTAGACTTATCACATTTTAGACCCAACACTTGACTATCACATACTCCTTGTAGCTCGGTACACCTCCTTCTTTTAACAATTGTGTGATCATATGCGCAAAGTAGATTTTTCCTCTTCCCTTTCCCGAATTTTCTCTCAAGCATTTTAGAATGACCTTTCCAAAATTTACGGAATGACCCTGCACAAGACAATATAGAAGAAACATTCTTTCCACCGACATATATTGGTCGTGGGTTGTCGGGTGGATTGAATGTTTGAGAAAGTTGTTCCACACATTGAAATCAGGATTTGTTGGGAACTGAAGAATTCATCAAGTATGGTTAATGCTGCTGGTTCAGAGTTAGTACTGCTAGAAGACTTAAAGGTTAGTACTGCTGAGTGTTACTACTGCTAGTACTATTAATACTGCTAGTCAAAGTTAGTGCTGCTTGAACAAAGTTAGTACTACTTAGCTAGTTAGTACTGCTAGTGGTTAGTACTGCTTAGTAGTTAATGCTGCTAGAAGAAAGTTAATGCTGCTGAAGATTAATACTGCTTATATGATGAAGATTCGTTTGAAAGGATATACATGGAAGCTTAGAGATATACATGGAAGATATACTGAAGATATTTTATTTATTGTAATTATCTTTGTATTCAGTATATATTGTATAGTTTAGAATAATAATAAAACTTGAAGCTTTCATTCTTTTAGAGAAAAACAACCTCAAGGCATAGATCCTAATTCTAGAGAAGTAGAATTTGTATTGGTGAGCCTGTTCATCAATATTGAGGTTGAGTGTGTAATCTTGTAACTTCAAAGCATTCAATACAAGTTTACAATTTGTTCTTCATATTTACTGTGTTGATTTACTGTTTCATTGAATATCAAAGTGTTATTCCGCAAACTTCTTTGATATTGTTTCTGAGAATTAATTCTTGTTGAGAATTCGATCCTGACAAGTGGTATCAGAGCCAAACTCTCTCAAAAACAGTTATTCATCATGGAAAATCTTACAGAATCAAGCAGTACTTTGGTCTCAAAAGTTCCAATGCTTAGATCCAATGAATTTGACATGTGGAAGATCAGAATCAAGCAATATATTCTCCTCACAGATTACTCTATGTGGGACATCATTGAGAATGGCCCATCTGATGAAGGAAAGATTGGTGAAGATGGCAAAAGAACCCCTCCAAAGACAGATGCAGACAGGAAGACAAGGCAGACAGAGATGAAAGCCTTGAGCACACTGCTCTTGGCCATTCCAAATGAGTATCAACACCAATTCTGCAATTGCACTGATGCACAGATGCTCTGGAATGCTCTAGAGAAGAGATTCTCAGGTACCAAAAGTACCAAGAGAAATCAAAAGGCAATCTTAAAGCAACAGTATGAAAACTTCATCTCAACTAAGAATGAGTCCATGACTCAAACTTTTGACAGGTTTAATAAACTAATTGGTGAACTAGCTACTATGGGAGTACAGATTGATCAAGATGATGTGAACAGAAAGTTCTTAAGGTCCCTTGGAGATGAATGGACCATGTACACTGTGTCATTCAGACAGAATGATCAGTTGGAAGAAAAAGAACTTGATGATCTGTACAATGATCTTAGAGTATTTGAAGCTGAGGTGGAGGCAAAGAAGAAGCCTTCTGGATATATTCATAATGCTGCACTCCTATCAGCATCAATTGATTCTACTGCTAACCCTGAATCAGTTAATGCTGCTAATGGAACAAATCAAGATAAAGGCACTGATTCTGTGTTTGAAGCCTTTCTTTCTAATCATGGAAATTCCTCTTTGATTAATGAGGACTTAGAACAACTCCATCCCGATGATCTGGAAGAGATGGATATTAAATGGCAGATGGCCATGCTCTCCATGAGAGTTAAAATGTTCATCAAAAGAACTGGGAGGAACAACTTCTCCCAAAGAAGAGAAGATGGAGCAGGATTTGACAAGTCCAAGGTGGAATGTTACAAATGCAATCAAAAGGGACATTTTGCTAGAGAATGCAGAAGTGGAATGTCTCACAACAACAACCATCAACAAGCTCAATCTGGAAGTTTCAATAACAACAGAAACTCTGCTCAAGCCCTTGTTTCTCAACAAGGAATGGGGTTTGATTGGAGTGATCAAGCCGAAGAAACTATTCAGAATCAAGCTCTTATGGCTAAAGTATCTGATCTCCCATCTGAGGTAAGTTCTAATCTCTGTTCTAAAACTTGCATAGACACTGTTAAAAGGTACAGGGATCACAATCAGAAGATGAGTGATGACCTTAAGAGATTAGAAAAAGATATAAAAGACTATGTAAGGATTGTAGAGAGATTTGAAGATCAGATCAAAGGTTTTCAAGCCAATGAACTACAACACTCATATGACACAAATTACTGGCAGTGGGAGAAAAAGGATTTAGAACTTAAACTGACCAAATCTAAAGAGGAGAGTGAAAAACTGAAAGAGGAGCTAACCAAGGTTAAGCTTGATGTAAAAAAGTTTTCCAATGCTTCTAAAGCAATGGACTCTTTACTACAAAATCAGATTCATGATAAGCTGAGAAGAGGAATTGGGTACAATGCAACACCTCCACCATATAACAACAATTACATTCCTCCTACTTCAGACCTGTTAGACACCAAAGATAGGAAGGACTTGCCTGAGGGAGCCACTGAAATAGATCCCTTAGATAAGGTAGTTGTTGAGGATAAGACTGAGAAAGAGGTTGGCAAGAGTAAGGAGAACAAGGTGAGTGGTGAGATTCCTCTAGAGAATAACATTATCACCAATGATGATTGTGGAAGGGCTTGGATCAAATCCAAGGACATAGAGAAGACAGAGGGAAAGTCTGGTAAGGTCCATTACAAACAGACCACAGTTGTGAATCCAGGTCCTTGCAAACAGTGTGATTGCAATAAAGCCAAGAGCCTAAATTCTGGTTTAAAAAGAGGAAATCAAAGAAACTGGAATAATCAATGGGCTCAGAAACAAGGGGTTGATCTGAGTAAAATCAATAGACCAAAACCTTGTTTTATCTGTGGCAAATTGAATCATCTTGCAAAATTCTGTTATTTCAATCCTATGAAACAAAGGATGAATTTCCAAAGATCCATGCAAAAACCCTTTGGTTACAAGAAAATTGAAAAGAACCATGTGGCTAAGAAAACTGTTAAAACTAAAAGCCACTTGAAGAAAAAGTCTGTTAAAGAAAGTGTCAATATGTGGATTCCTAAAAGCACTAAAACTGTTAGTACTGCTACCACAAATAGTGTTGCTGACAATGATAGTGCTGCTAGAAGTAATACTACTGCTAACAATGTTAATGCTGCTAACAAGGTTAGTACTGCTAAACCTGTTAGTACTGCTAACTCTGTTAGTACTTCTAAGGTTAGTACTGCTTCTAGTGTTGGTTCTGCTAAGCCAATAATATTGACAAAGTACTCTAATAAAGAGTGCTCTGAGTTTAAAAACCTCATTAAAAAGGAATGTAAATACTTTGATGAGAAAGGGAGACCCAAGACAACTTTTGCTTGGGTCCCCATTCATACTAATTGATTTATCTAATGTGCAGGGCAACCAACAGCTCAAGGGAAAGAGCATTTGGCATGTTGATAGTGGTTGCTCTAGGCACATGACAGGCAACATGTCATGCCTTCAGGATTTCAAACATATCAATGGAGGACATGTTGCATTTGGAGACAATCTTACTGGTGGTAAGATAAGTGGAAAAGGTAATGTCACCAAAGGTAAGATGACATTTGAGGATATCTACTATGTTGATCAATTAAAGTACAACCTGTTAAGTGTATCACAGGTTTGTGACAAACAACATAGTATATTATTTACTAATACTGAGTGTATGATCCTTGCTCCAGGGTTCAAGGTAGTTGATGAAAGCATGATACTACTTAGAACTCCAAGGAAGGACAATGTTTACTGTCTTGATTTGGACAATGTTGATAGTGATTCATCTTTAAATTGTCTTGTTTCAAAAGCTTCTATAGATGAATCCTCCCTTTGGCACAGAAGGATGTGTCACATGAATTTCAAGACTATGAACAATCTTGTTAAAAATAACCTTGTAAGAGGTTTACCCTCAAAAGTCTTTTCATGTGATGATCATTGTGTTGCTTGTCTTAAAGGCAAACAACACAAAACTTCTCATAAGACCAAAGAGTTAAATTCTGTTTCTACTTGTCTCCAGTTATTGCATATGGATCTGTTTGGTCCTACAAATGTTATGAGTATAGGCAAGAAATCTTACTGCTTAGTTATTGTTGATGATTACTCCAGATTTACTTGGGTATATTTTCTAAGGACTAAGGATGAAACAAGTGATCTTATCAAATCCTTTATTCTAAGAATTGAAAACCAAACTAATCAAAGAGTAAAAGTCATTAGATCAGATAATGGAACTGAGTTTAAAAATCATGATCTAAACACCTTTTGTGAAGAAAAAGGCATTGAGAGACAATATAGTGCTCCTAGGACTCCTCAACAGAATGGTGTTGCTGAAAGGAGAAATAGGACACTAATAGAGGTTGCTAGATCTCTGTTGGCTGATTCAAAATTACCAATTACCTTCTGGGCTGAAGCAGTTAATACTGCTTGTTATGTCCAAAACAGAGTTCTAGTGGTCAAGCAAAAGAACAAGACCCCTTATGAGCTTTTAAATAAAAGAAAACCTTTTATTGGTTTCTTCAAACCTTTTGGGTGTCCTTGTACAATTCTAAATACCAAATCTCACTTAGGTAAGTTTGATAGCAAAGCAGATGATGGATTTCTTGTGGGATATTCATCTCAGAGTAAGGCCTACAGAGTTTTTAACTCTTCTTCTAGAATAATTGAAGAAAGTGACAATGTCAAATGCAATGAGAACACACCAAATCCTGTTGGATCTGGACCTCAGTGGCTATTTGACATTGACTCACTAACTAACTCTTTTGGTTTCAGTAATGAGTATACAGGAACAGGTAGTGGAGAATCAGAGATCACACAAGTTCAAGAAAGTATATCTAAATCTGTGATTTTTCCCATACCCACAGTAAATGAAGACTGTGAAAAGGAATCATTTACTGAACCAAGTCAGAGTGAAGAAGACACTAGAGATGAGGAGACTCAAGAATCAGAAGTGGCATCTGAAAACACTTCAGTTGAATTGCATGACTCTAATCTAGAGGCTGGACTGAATGAAGAACCTAGTCATAACACAAGAGTTCAAAAGAATCATCCTCCACAGCTGGTAATAGGAGATATCTCTTCTCCTATGATGACTAGACATCAAAGCAGGCTTCAAGAAATGCAAGATCAACAGCATACAGTCCTTTCTTGCTTTTTATCCCAGCTTGAGCCTAAAAAGGCACATGATGCTATGAAAGAATCTAGCTAGATAGAAGCAATGCAAGAAGAACTGTTACAGTTCAAGCTACAAGATGTATGGGATCTAGTAGACCTTCCTAAAGGTCACAGAGCAATTGGCACAAAGTGGATTTTCAGAAACAAGAGAGATGAAAGAGGTATTGTCATAAGGAACAAAGCAAGGCTGGTGGCTCAAGGCTATACTCAAGAAGAGGGTATAGATTATGAAGAAGTTTTTGCACCTGTGGCTAGGATAGAAGCAATCAGACTATTCCTAGACTATGCTTCTTACATGAACTTCAAAGTCTATCAAATTGATGTAAAAAGTGCTTTTCTCTATGGATCAATTGAAGAAGAAGTATATGTCTGTCAACCACCAGGGTTTGAAAACCCAAGCTATCCAGACAGGGTATACAAATTAAAGAAAGCACTTTATGGATTACATCAAGCCCCAAGAGCATGGTATGACACTCTGTCATCCTATCTCTTGGAAAATGACTTTGAAAGAGGAGTCATTGATAAGACTTTATTTATCAAAAGAAAGAAGAAGGATATCTTGCTGGTCCAAATCTATGTTGATGACATTATCTTTGGATCTACAAGAAACAACATGTGCAAGGAGTTTGAGGATTTAATGCATCAAAGGTTCAAAATGAGTTCCATGGGGGAACTTACTTTCTTCCTTGGACTCCAAGTTCAACAGAAGTCAGATGGCATTTTCATATGTCAATCCAAGTATGTGCAGGATATTCTAACCAAGTTTGGTTTCTCAGAATCAAAACCTGCCAGCACACCTATGGAAACACACAAGCAGATCACAGCAGATCTTGAGGGGGAGGACATGGATGTGCATTATTATAGATCCATGACTGGCTCTCTCATGTATCTCACAGCATCAAGGCCAGATATAATGTTTCCAGTCTGTGTATGTGCAAGATTTCAAGTTAGGCCAAAGCAATCTCACTTTCAAGCTGTTAAGAGGATATTCAGATATCTCAAAGGGCAACCCAGATTGGGACTTTGGTATCCTCATAACTCACCTTTTGACCTAATAGCATACTCAGACAGTGATCTAGGTGGGGCAAACTTGGACAGAAAATCTACTTCTGGAGGATGTCAGTTTTTGGGTGCTAGACTAGTCTCATGGCAGTGCAAGAAACAAACCACAGTATCCACATCTACAACAGAGGCAGAGTACATAGCAGCTGCAAGTTGCTGTTCTCAAGTCTTATGGATTCAGAATCAAATGTTGGATTATGGGGTAACCTTTCTACACACTCCAATCTTTATTGACAACAGCAGTGCTATTAGCATTGTAAATAATCCAGTCAAGCACTCAAAGACAAAGCACATTGCAATCAGGTATCACTTTATAAGAGATTGTAATGAAAAGAAACTTATTCAAGTTGTCAAAGTTCATACTGATAATCAGTTTGCTGATCTATTCACTAAAGCTTTTGATGTGGGTAGATTCACTTTCTTGGTAACAAGTGTGGGAATGATAAACTCTGAATAATCTTCTTCTCAAAAAGTGGTTTTATACCTGTATATTTTTATTCTTGGTGTTACTAATCTTCTTTTTCAGGATATGCATAGCAGTACTCAGTGTTTAGCAAGTTTAAAAGGAGTAAGTATAGTTAATACTGCTAGTAGTTAATACTGCTTTCAGTTAATACTGCTAGTGGTTAATACTGCTTTCAGTTAATACTGCTTTCAGTTAATACTGCTAGTGGTTAATACTGCTTTCAGTTAATACTGCTAGTGGTTAATACTGCTTTCAGTTAATACTGCTAGTGGTTAATACTGCTTTCAGTTAATACTGCTCGTGGTTAATACTGCTTTCAGTTAATACTGCTAGTGGTTAATACTGCTTTCAGTTAATACTGCTAGTTAGTTAATACTGCTAGCCGTTAATACTGCTAGTTAGTTAATACTGCTAGCCGTTACTACTGCTAGTAGTTAATACTGCTCTAGGTTAATACTGCTTATATTCCGAATACTATAAATACTCTTTGCCCGTCTAAAAGTTCATAACGACTCTTTGCATACTGTTCTCTTGCGCTCAAAACCTTTTCTCTCTCAAGTTCGAAGTTTTCAGGCAAGTTTTCACTAAGATCAATGGCATCCATGACGTTCATCGACGAGCACAACGAGATTGCGATGCTACAAAAGCCAAAGCAAGCTTCAGGGTTTCATCAGATTGTGGATTTCCTCAAGTCAAGCCACATTGCTCATGCTCTTACTGTATCCCCTACAATCTACATTGAGCATCAAAGGCAGTTCTGGGCTAATGCAACCATTGTTGTGGAAAATGGTGTGCAAATGATCAAGACAAGAATCTGTGATCAATCACTTACAGTTACTGAAGAAGTTATTCGCATCAGTCTACGTCTAGACGATGCATCTGGTATAACTTCTATCCCAAATGATGAACTGTTTTCAAATCTTACAAGAATGGGGTATGGAGGCCCATTGGGTGTTTTCAAATTTTCTAAAGCAAAATTCTCACCCCAATGGCGTTTCTTTGTCCATACTCTTATGCATTGCATATCCAAAAAGACTACTGGATGGAGTGAGTTCAGCAGCACTATTGCTTATGCTTTGGTGTGCTTGGCCACTGCCAGAAAGTACAATTTTTCTAAAATGATGTTCAATGATCTTGTCTCAAACATGGGAAACAAAAAGAGCTTCTTTATGTATCCCAGGTTTGTTCAAGAAGTTATTACTAATCAATTGACGGATATACCTCAACCTGTTGGGGTATATGTACCTAAACCCCCCAAAGGCAAGGTTTTCTCAAATATGAGAAGATCTGCTGGGGACTCTGAAGGAGTTGACACCCCATTGTTCTCTACAATGATGGTGGTGTCCCAAACCAATGAAGGTATGGCAGCAGGGTCAAGGCCCCCATTAGACCAACCCACTGCTAGCCAAGCCCAACCTTCCCTCTCAAAATCAATTCCCCAGTCCCTTCTTGAAAAACCAACCTCTCCCATCACCCAAACCTACAAGAGAAAACAGGTAAAGAAGGCTCCTTCCCTTCTTGTACCATTACCCACTAAGCCTATAAGCCCTCTAAGGGAGAATTCTCCCCTAGAGAATATCCAAAGGGAAACCACAAGGGTGTCTCCCAACCCAAAGGAGGTGCTCTCTGAGGAGGAGGTAGAGCATATGGGTGATGAGGCTGCCGCTACTCCTGCTAGCACAGAGGAGGAAAGTGGTAACATCAATAAGACCTCCCCCATGGCAACTTTGAATGAGCAATCATTTGAAGGTCCCTGGTGCCAAGAAACCACAGGGGTGGATAGTGCTTCTGCTAGGCAGAAGACTTCCACTACTAAAAGATCCAATGATCCTTCAATAGGGGGTAACACTCCTGGAGAAGGTGAGGACAGATATAACTATGATGAATTGATGGAGGCAATGGGCAACATCAACATGGATGTACTCAAACAGGGCAAAGATATAGAAGAGCTTAAACTCATAGTTCTGTCACAACAAGAACAAATCATCAAGTTGAAGCAAATGGTAAGGAAACTGATTCTGCAAAGGAAGAAGAAACAATTTGTGCTCAGAAGGAGGAAACCAGTGACTGATGCTCCCAAAAAGGGGGAGTCAGAAGCTGATGCCAAAGCTAAGGGGGAGCAAGAGGAAAAACATGATGTTGAGGGGGAGAATGAGCAAGCAGCAGAAACAGAGCCAGCAGCAGAAACCATTAATACTGCCAGTTCAATTAAAGCAGCAGAAATGGTTAATACTGCTGAGCTGAAAGAAGCAGCAGAAACAGTAAAAGAGGTCCTTACAGAGCTTGAGGTTGCAGAAACACTCATCAAAGCCAAACATGATACTCCCAAGGTCACCTCAAAGGCCAAAGGAGTTGTCATAAAAGAAAGAGGTGATGCAGCAAAGAACTCTAGCATTGAGAAGGTGATGGGTAAAGATAAAGGTAAGGCAAAGCTAGTTGAATCTGATAAACCAATGAAAAAGCAGAAGCTGATTGAATCAGATGAAGCTCTAGCTAGGAAGATACAGGCTGAATTTGAAGAAGCAGAAACCATGCAAGTGCAAAAGGATAGAGAGATAGCTAAAGCAATGGCTGCAGAGTTAAACAAAGCCTATCAACAAAGCTTAGCAACAGAACAAGCCAAGCAGAAAGCCACATCTTTGAGGAAGCCTGATAAGATCAAAATGGATACAAGGAAAAGACAACCTTCAAAGACATACCTGGGTGCTCAAGAGAGAAAGAAAATGATTACTTTCCTCAAGGGTGCAGTAGGTGTCAAGGTAGAGATGTTTTCAAAGATGTCTTTTGAGAAGCTCAAGAAGATGTATGATGCTGAGATGATAAAGTTTCAAGGGGATGATCTTGCAAGGGTTGAAATGGAGAAAAGAATGAAAGAAAGCAATGATCTCTTACAAAAACCATTCCCTGATGAGCAAGAAACTCCAGAGAAGGAAACAACAATTGGTGAAAGTCTAAGGACTTTAAAAAGAACAAAGATGATTGCCAGGAGAAAGCCTACAAAGAAGCCTAGATTAGTGGAAGAAGAGGCTGAAAAGGTTGTTGAAGAAGAAGAGGCACCTGAGTCATCTACAATGAAAGAACCTGCAAGTACTGAGGATGTCAAGATGTACATGGTTGTGATGGACAAAGTGCCTGAACCAATTGCAGCAGAACCTGTAGGAGTTAAACCTCCAGAAGTCATTCACTGGGATGTTTTGGAAGTAGATGGCAAGAAGTATATCAGACTGAAGAGAAAAGATGAAAAGTATGAAGTCTACAGTACTTGGGCTAAAATTGTCAGAACATGCTCAAGGTCTGATATTGAAGAAATGTTTGATATAGGGATGAAGTTGTATGCAGATCAGTTGAAAGCTCCAGGAATTTCAATTACAAAACTGGTGATGGAGTATCTGTGTATGATGTTCAAACCTGATGAAGTGAAGGAGATCATAAGGAGTGTTTTTCAAGCAGTTACCAATTGGACTTTGTATGAAACTAGTGGTGTATATTCTGTGACTTTGGATAGAAATCACATTGAATACTTCCTAGTGGACAAAGTTTACAACCATAGCAGACTGAAACTTCATTTAATGTTGAAGAAGAAGCTTGGATGTGGTGAAAATTCAGAAATGGCTAAATATTTGATACAAAGAACAATTAATCAAAGTTTGGGATTGGATGCAAATACTGGAATTTAGGTCATGATGGAGTTTTGGGAGCATCTTGAAGAAGATCTGAAGAACTTGACTTCTTTTCCTAAAAGTCAAGTTAGGGGGAGATTGTTGGGAACTGAAGAATTCATCAAGTATGGTTAATGCTGCTGGTTCAGAGTTAGTACTGCTAGAAGACTTAAAGGTTAGTACTGCTGAGTGTTACTACTGCTAGTACTATTAATACTGCTAGTCAAAGTTAGTGCTGCTTGAACAAAGTTAGTACTACTTAGCTAGTTAGTACTGCTAGTGGTTAGTACTGCTTAGTAGTTAATGCTGCTAGAAGAAAGTTAATGCTGCTGAAGATTAATACTGCTTATATGATGAAGATTCGTTTGAAAGGATATACATGGAAGCTTAGAGATATACATGGAAGATATACTGAAGATATTTTATTTATTGTAATTATCTTTGTATTCAGTATATATTGTATAGTTTAGAATAATAATAAAACTTGAAGCTTTCATTCTTTTAGAGAAAAACAACCTCAAGGCATAGATCCTAATTCTAGAGAAGTAGAATTTGTATTGGTGAGCCTGTTCATCAATATTGAGGTTGAGTGTGTAATCTTGTAACTTCAAAGCATTCAATACAAGTTTACAATTTGTTCTTCATATTTACTGTGTTGATTTACTATTTCATTGAATATCAAAGTGTTATTCCGCAAACTTCTTTGATATTGTTTCTGAGAATTAATTCTTGTTGAGAATTCGATCCTGACAGGATTCAACTCACTTGCTTTGAATTTCATAGACATCAAGTTTTGGTGTGGCATCCATTGAACTCCTAGAACTCCTAGAACAGCCGACACCTCCCCAAGCAGCTCAATATTAGCCGTGTCTTTCATCCATTGGAAATAGGTCTGCTTGGGTGGTGTAAGGCCGAAAAACTTGTTTATCTTTTTGGCCAATAGAATAAAATCCACTCCTCTAACTTTCAACTTAGGGGTTTTGGTGACTGCCACTTCTGCATGGAACTCTCTAAGTAGGGTCAGGTCATAAGACTGAGGTACTTCACACATTTTCTCTAACTTTTGGTTGGTCACCACAGTCTTTATGAGGCCGTATTCATTGATGCTATACGGATGGAAACCTTTGTCTACTAGTCCAACTTTATCCTTGCCATATAAAACATCTCAAGGGCTTCCTGACTGCTAAATCCCTCATTTGCTAGGGCAGGCCTTGAGATGGTTTATGTCTGTATAGGGGCAGTCTGTTTGGTCTTTTTTATTGGTTTTCTATTTTTCTTCCAATGCTGCAGCAAGACCTCTCATGCCCCTAGTTAGGCTTTTCTTATATTTTCCTTTTTCCTTTCTCTTCTTTTTCTGCCTTAAATCACTTTCACCATCAAGTGCATTAGACTTTCTTTTTCTGGATGTGGAGGACTCACCAATTGTGGGTGAGTCCTCATTGGGTGTATCAAAAGAGGGGTTTTCACTAGGGGGCATGTCAAACGAAACATTTAAGTCCGGAATGTCATTTTTTGGACCTGACTCAAAGAGTATTTCTGGTTCAGTGTTAGTGTGAGTGCATTCATCTGCTGCAGCCTCGATGTTCATGTCAAACCCCATGGTTCCCTTTGTAGGATGTGATTGTGGAGAATAGGGCATAATGGCCCAGGCCTGTGCCTTTTCGGGGGACAAGAGTAAAGGTATTTCACCTTGGTTTCGATCAGGCTCCTCATCCTCATTTGAGCATGAAGTGAAATTTCCTTCCAAAGAATCAAGTTTAGAATATACCTCAGTGAGTTTTCTTTCTTTTTGTGTCTTGGGTTCGACTTCCACAGTAATCACAGGTTCTTTGGTAATGCTTGATTGTTGTTCCTCAAGAATGGTCGAAGAATCCACAGAGGGTTTTGGTTGTGATGGTGATTTTGGTGGTGGTGTTCGTGATTTCAGGGGTGGTGTTGGTGATTTCAGAGATGGTGAAGGTGGGGGGTTTTGTGGTGGTGGTGATGGTGATGGAGGTGGTTTTTGTGGTGGTGACGGTGGGGGGTTTTGTGGTGGTGGCGTCGGTGGGTTTTGTGGTGGTGGTGATGGGGGTTTTGTGGTGGTGGTGATGGATTTCGCGGTGGGGTTGGTGATTCCGGTGGTGGCGATGGTGGTTTTGGTGGAGTTGGTGATGGTGGTGGTTGGTTGCGTCAACTTCGACGGAGAGAAGGGGGGAAGTCGGTCGGGTCGCGCACTGCTGGTCTCTTCGTCCTTGCCATTGTTATCTCGCCGGAGGTGTGATCGGAGGACTCGCCGGATGAAATGGAGATGGTGAAGTCGACGGTGAAGTGGTGGTGGTGGTGGTTTTGATTTCTAACAAAAAGGGGGGAGAGTATGGTGGGTTGGTAATGAGAAACTGAAAAGTCTCCTGTAATGATGTGTTTAAGTACAATGAAATCTTGGAGAAATATCTTGGAGAAATCTGATTTTGGAAGATTTTTGGGAGAAATAAGGACAACCAAAAGATTTACTCAATTTCCCTCTATTTTTTTATATAAAAAGGTACCAAGAGTTGTTTTACAAAAAAATTGAAAAGACAACCACTTTTTTCTAAAATTGTACCAAAGTCAATTTTACCTTTTTAAAAGAAGACAAATTGAATACTGTTTTTAATGGTTTCCCGCTTAATTACTTTCTCCACTTTGTGACCAGGCTAGGGTTTCATGCTGCAGGCATGCTGCAGCATGAACTTCTGTTCTTTTTCTCTGATCCGGGCTGCACATTTTAACAAACAATTAAACCTAATTAGTCTAGAAAGCAATTAAAGAAATACAGAATATTTACAAACAAACTTGAAGCTTTTTAGCACAAACTGATCAGATCCACAGAACTGGGCTCTGGGATATTCACAGGGTCATGGTAGGCTTTGACTCTCTGTCTATTGTCTTTGAACACAGTGTTATCTTCTGGATTAATCAAATCTATGGCTCCATAAGGGTAAACATGATGAATGATAAAGGGTCCAAACCATCTAGATTTCAACTTTCCAGGGAAGAGTTTTAATCTAGAATTGAACAAAAGGACCTGCTGGCCAGTTTTTAAATTTCTGTGAAGAATTCTTTTATCATGCCATTTCTTGATTTTCTCTTTATAAAGCTTAGAATTTTCATAGGACATGTTCCTATGTTCCTCCATTTCACAAAGTTGAAATTTTCTTTTATTTCCAGCTGCATCCAAACACATGTTTAATTTCTTAATGGCCCAATATGATTTGTGTTCAAGCTCTAAAGGGAGATGACAGGCTTTGCTAAAGACTAGCTTATATGGGGACATACCAATTGGTGTTTTAAAAGCAGTTATGTATGCCTATAAAGCATCATCTAGTTTAAAGGCCCAATCTTGTCTGTTTGGTTTTACAACTTTTTCCAAAATTCCCTTTATTTCCCTGTTAGAAAGTTCAGCCAAACCATTGGTTTGTGGATGGTAGGCAGTGGCAATTTTGTGGTGAATGTTGTATTTTTCAAGAGTCTTTTGTAACAAATTGTTTACAAAATGGGTACCCTCATCACTAATTAGTGCCCGGGGGTACCAAATCTTGTAAATATTTGTTTCTGAAGGAATTTAACCACATTTTTAGCATCATTAGAAACACATGCCATTGCCTCTACCCACTTTGAAACATAATCAACAGCAACTAAAATGTATTGACATTTGTTTGATGGGGGAAATGGCCCCATGAAGTCAATTCCCTAAACATCAAACAACTCCACTTCTAAGATCCCATTTAGTGGCATTTCATTTCTTTTGGAAATGGAACCACTTCTCTGGCATTCATTGCATCTTTGTGCAAATGTATGGGCATCCTTGAAGAGAGTTGGCCAATAAAATCCACATTGTAAAGCTTTTGCTGCTATTCTTTGGCCTCCAAAATGTCCTCCATAAGCTGAATTATGACAATGCTGTAAGATTTCTGCCACATCAACTTCCGGGACACACCTTCTCAAAATCTGATTTGTACCAATTTTAAACAAGAAAGGATCATCCCAAAGATACATTTTGGTGTCATGAAGAAATTTCTTAAACATTTGGCCAGTATATTCAGATGGTCTTATTCCACAGGCCAAGTAATTTGCAATGTCGGCAAACCATGGTGCTTTGGTATGTTGTAGCATAAGGATTCTTTCATCAGGGAAAGTTTCAATGATGTCCCCTAGATCCTCACTAGGCTTCTCTAACCTAGACAAATGGTCCGCAACTTGGTTTTTCACTCCCTTTCTGTCCACAATCTCTAGGTCAAACTCTTACAACAACAATACCCATCTTATCAGCCTAGGTTTAGCATCTTTCTTTGAAATCAAATATTTAATGGCAGCATGGTCAGTATGTACTATGACTTTAGTTCCCATTAAATATGATCTAAACTTCTCAAAGGCAAAAACCACAGCTAAAAGTTCTTTCTCTGTTGTTGTGTAGTTTATTTGTGCTTCATTCAAAGTTTTGCTTGCATAGCAAATTGAATGGAAGACTTTTTCTTTTCTTTGACCTAAGACAGCTCCAACAGCCCAATCACTGGCATCACACATGATTTCAAAAGGTTTTTCCCAATCTGGAATAATAACCACTTGTGCAGTTATCAAAGCTTTCTTTAAAGTGAGGAATGCATTTCTACACTCTTCAGTAAAATCAAATTTGTGATCATGCTGTAATAGAAGACATAAAGGTTTTGAGATTTTTGAAAAGTCTTTAATGAATCTTCTATAAAATCCAGCATGACCAAGAAAACTTCTTATTCCTTTAACAATGGTGGGTTCATGTATTTTTTTCAACAATTTCAATTTTTGCCTTGTCTACCTCAACCCCTCTCTTGGAAATTACATGTCCAAGGACAATCCCTTCTTTAACCATGAAATGACATTTTTCCCAGTTGAGAACCAAATCAGTTTCTTCACACCTCTCAAGACTCTTTTGTAAATTTTCCAAACATTGGTCAAAAGATGAACCATACACTGAAAAATCATCCATAAAGATTTCTATGGATTTTTCAAGCATATCGGAAAATATTGACATCATCCATCTTTGAAAGGTTGCAGGTGCATTGCAAAGTCCAAATGGCATTCTTCTAAAAGCAAAAGTACCATAGGGACAGGTGAAGGTAGTCTTTTCTTGGTCCTCCGGTGATATGGCTATTTGATTGTATCCGGAGTATCCATCCAAAAGCAGTAATATTCTTTACCGGCTAACCTATCCAACATTTGATCTATGAAAGGCAGAGGAAAATGGTCCTTTTGTGTAGCCTTGTTAAGTCTACGGTAGTCCATACAAATTCTCCATCCGGAGACTACTCTAGTTGGGATGAGTTCATTTTTGTCATTTGGGACAACTGTGAACCCTCCCTTCTTTGGAACATATTGGACTGGACTTACCCAAGAACTACTGGCTATTGGATAAATAATTCCTGCATCTAACCATTTCAAAATTTCCTTTTTCACTACCTCTTTCATGACAGGATTCAGCCTTCTTTGTGGTTCAATGGAAGTAAAATCTTTATCTTCTAGAATGATCTTATGTTGACAAATAGAGGGACTAATCCCCTTAAGGTCAGCAATGGTCCATCCTAAAGCCTTTGTGTGCAACTTCAACATGTCCACAAGTTTCTTTTCTTGATGCAATTCTAGAGTGGCTAAGATGATGACAGGCAATTTGTCTTTATCTCTTAGAAAAGCATATTTCAAATGAGATGGGAGTTGTTTCAACTCCAGGTCAGGTGGTGTGATGACAGATGGTGTGAAACTTTTCAACTCATTATTTTCCAACAATTCAAACTTAGCAACATGCACAGGTAGAGTCTCTTCTATGATTCTATCATCATCATCATCATATTCCTCATCTTTTTCTTCCATCCTACAAGCCTGTTTTACTCCTTCTTCATAACACGATGATTCTATCACACTTAAGCTTGAACAGTCTTCTACATCAGTTGGGTATTTTAAAGAATTGAAGACATTAAATGTGACTTTCTAGTCTTGGAGCCTCATGGTCAATTCTCCTTTCTGGACATCTATCAAAGTTCTACATGTGGCTAAAAGGGGTCTTCCTAAAAGGATAGGAATATCTTGGTCAGCCTCAAAGTCTAAAATGATAAAGTCTGCCGGAAAGATGAATTTATCAACCTAGACTAAGACATCTTCAATCTTTCCTTTTGGATATGCAACTGTTTTGTCAGCTAGGATGAGTGTGACTGTGGTAGGTCTAGCTTCTCCTATGCCTAAACTATTAAAAATGGACAAAGGCATAAGGTTAACACTAACTCCTAAATCACACAAAGCTTTTCCAACCTCTTTCCCTCCTATTGAGCAAGGAATGGTAAAACTCCCTGGATCTTTAAGCTTAGGGGGAATTTTGTTGGTCAGGAGGGCACTACATCCTTCAGTAAGGGCAACAGTCTCATACTCAGTCAACTTCTTTTTCTTGCTTAGGATATTTTTGAGGAACTTGGCATAACTAGGCATTTGCTCAATTGCTTCAACAAGGGGTATGTTGATATGCAACTCTTTAAACACATCCAAAAATTTCTTAAACTGCAATTCTTTCTTTTGATTCTTTAACCTTTGGGGAAAAGGAACATAAGGAGGAATTGGTTCAATTACAGCCTTTTTTGTTTGTGTTGAGCAAGATGGTTCTTTGATGCCTTTTGTTGTGCCTTCTTTAATGGGACATTTAGAACTGGACATGGGAATGATGACTTCACTTTCTACTGTCTTTTCTTTAAAGGTCATAAGTGGCTCTAATTCCTCCAAAGGTTCAGATGGTTCCTCAACAATAGTGGGTAATGCTGCAGCTTTGGGTTTAGACATTGAATTTTTTTCAAAATCAGTTTTTGTCATTTGTCCAAATTCTTTGTCTAAGGCTGCCTCTAAGTCTTTTCCACTTCTGAGCGTCACAGCTTTTATATGCTCATTTCCTAAAGATCTTGGGATTTCAGTGTTGCTAGGCAAAGTCTCGGTGGTCCTGTTGTTCTGATTAAGGGCGAGCTGACAGATTTGAGTTTCAAGATTTCTCAGTGAAGCTTGAGTTTGGGTCATAAACCCTTTTATCATCGCTTCCAAGGAAGAGGATGAATCAGTCTGTGGAGGTGGTTTACTTTGAAAATGTGGTTGATTATTTTGAAAACCTTGATTCTGATGGTTCTAGTTATGGTTTCCTTGATGATGATTATTTTGATGATGATTATTTTGATGATGATTGTTTTGATGATGATTCCCTTGATGATGATTTTGGGAACTACTCGCTTAATTTTGAAAATTTGAGTTTCCTTGCTGTTTTGATGAAGATGGATTTAAACAAGGAGTGTTCCATAAAAAATTTGGGTGTTGCTTCTGATGTGCACGCATTTGTTGTGCCATCTAGACCTTTTTAGTAGCTTTTTATAGTCCTTTTTCTTCCATATCCCTACAATTGAGTGATTTTATTGCGTGTTTTATCATTTATCTGTTTCTTGGAGCTAGAGCTAGTGGATAATCTGTTTTATTTCTTTGAATGGCTAATTTTATGTGTTTTGGCAGTTTTTGAGTAAAACAGATCCAGTGTTGCAGCATGTCTGAAGCACCTGCGGCTGTAACAAATTTTTGTGGAAAGAAGATGGATGATGGACGATTTTTGACAGGACTTTTGACAACTTTAGAAGCCTCCTCCTGCAGTATTTTTAAGAATGACATCATCTTTTTGATAGCTTGTAACCCTTGGGCATTGAACCCCTTTTTAGTACTAATTGTACCTTAAGTACTATGTGTTGGTTTATTACTCTTTTGCCACTCCCTTTTTGTATATAAAGGGAGGTTGGGGGTTTAGTTTAGGAGGCTAATTTTAACAACTAAGTACATCTCTTTGGAAGTGAAAATCAAAGGTTGGCACAAATAACCTTTGATTTTAATGTACTTTTGAATTCCAAGTAAATCTTTGAAGTACCATCCCTTGTCTTTTTACTTATGCTTCATTACTTATAGTGTTCTTAATTTAGTTGTTTATTTTCCTTGCGATTTACATTTAAGTCATTTTTATTTGTTATAATTTACATTTCCGTCATTTTAATTTCTTGCAATTTATATTTCCGTCATTTACATTCATGTCTTTAATTTATGTAATTTATTGCTTTATGTATTTATATTTTAGTATGAGTAGCTAAATCCATTAGCTTGGGTGTAAGATAAAAGGGTGAGATTTCAAACCAAAAGAAGGTGGACATTGTTTCGCAATAACAATGTTCCATCATTTCATTCAAGTTTTATAAAGCCAATGACACTTCTTGACGAGTTGATCACTTTGAAAGTGTGAAAGTGCTATGGCCTAGAGATAAGCCATAATATGCACGTCAACTTGGATGATATGAGAAGCCGACTTGAGAGAGTGACTGATAAAGAGATTTATTGCCTCTATTTTTCATCTTGATTTATTCTTGACGGGTTGGTCGCTTGTTAAAAGTGTTAAAGTGTAGAGGATTCAGAGATGAACCCCTTCGAACACTCCAACTTGAATGATATGGGAATTAACTTGAGAGAGTAGTTTTATACAAAGAGATTTGTAAATCCGTATATTTTGAGGACTCTACCCCTTGTTATCAAGTGTTAAAACTGCATATAGATATGTTCAGTTGGATCTAAACGGTAGCGGGAGTATTGAAGTCCGAGAGGAATACCCTCAAAATAGATGGTGGATCTGTTTATGCTGAACTCATGCTGCAGCATACCTGCAGCATAGTCTGCTGGAATTTGTGTTTGAGTCTCACCTAAAAGTCTTACACCCTTGCTACCTTTATTATTCTGTATCGTTATCGACTGTTAACCAACCAAACCAAATCAAAGTCTTCAAGTTCGCCATCTGAAATCATTTCTTTTCTGACACTTTTATTATACTTTTACGACAATCTTTGTGGGACGATATCCGGTACTTTACCGTTTTATTACTTGAAAGACGATATTAGATCTCATTGTATACTTGCTTTGAGGTTTAATTAGCACACGTCTATAGGTGTATTCCAAGCACTATCAAGTTTTTGGCGCCGTTGTCGGGGATTGGCACGTTAAAAGTTTATAAAAGTATTTTAAAAGATTTGATTTTTCTAACACCTTTGGAATCTCAGTTGGAAGTGTATGCCAAGAATACCACGGGGGGAATTGTTCACTTTTGACCCGGAAATTGAACAAACGTTTCGTAATAGGAGAAGAACGCAAAGAATCGCATTAATCATTGAACCTCTAATTATGGAACCACCACCGCTCGGATTTGAAAATAGAGGACCAAGAACACCACCACTTTTGGAAAATCCACGGGGAGCACCAATATTTCATGATGCACCTCCAATTTTTGGAAACCCACCGGAGCACCAATTTCGACAAAATCCACCAAATCAAGTGAATAATCATAACCATGTTGATGATGATGTTGAATCTCAAGGCACCAATGAAATAAGAAATGAAGTTCCGAACATAATTAATCTTGCAAATTCCAAAGAGGGAAAAATTATGGACTACGATATCCCCGATTTTGAGCAATTAAATTCAGGGATAATTAGACCCCATATACAAGCCCTCCATTTTGAACTAAAGCCCATCATGTTTCAAATGTTGCAAACAAACGGACAATTTGCCGGAATGCCATCGGAGGATCCACATTCTCATTTAAAATCTTTTATGGAGATCACTGATGCATTCCTGATCCCTGGGGTATCTAACGATGCCTTGAGACTTACTTTGTTTCCTTTTTCTCTAAGGTATCGGGCAAAGTCTTGGTTTAATTCTTTGGAACCTGGCTCTGTGCCATCATGGAGCAACATGGCTGAAAGATTTTTGAGAAAATATTTTCCACCTACCCGTAATGCTAAGTCCAGAAACGAAATTTGCATGTTTAAACAAATGGACGATGAAGCAATTCCCGATGCTTGGGAAAGGTTTAAAGAGTTGTTAAGAAAATGCCCTCACCATGGTATTCCCTACTGTATTCAACTCGAGACGTTTTACAATGGGTTAAACCCCATGGCAAAACAAATGCTCGACGCGACATCAGGAGGGGCCTTTACAGCCAATACCTACAATGACGGGTATGAAATTATTGAAAAAATTTCAACAAACAATGGACATTGGGTTGATCCACGTGCTCAATCGCAAAAGAAAACTGCTGGGATTCATGATGTGGATGCATATACTGCATTAACAGCACAACTTGCTTCCATGGCTTCAATGCTTAAAAACTTATCTTCAAATCAAGGAACACAACAAGTTGCTGCTACATCCACCCAGTCAGTCCTTTCTGTTGAATGTGTTTGTTGTGGTGGGGAACATTCCTATGAACATTGTCCTCAAAACTCTGAATCAGTAAACTATGTTCAAAACAGGAATGCTCCCTACGGCAACACCTACAATGCGAGTTGGAAGCAACATCCAAATTTTTCCTGGAACAGTCCATGTCTAAATCAGTCAGCTCCTAAGCCACAAGAAACTTCAAATTTTCAAACACAACATCATGCTAGTAGTTCACATCATCAAAACCAAGGTTCACATCATCAAACCCAAGGTTCTCAACATCAGCATAACCAAAGTTCACAGCATCATCAGAACAGGAATTTTCAAAATAACCAACAGCATTTTCAAAAACCTCCTCCACAGGCTGAGCCATCATCTTCTTTGGAAGCTATGATAAAAAGCCTTGTGGCTCAATCACAAGCTCAACAGCAACTTTTGAGCCAAAATCAAGCTCTTTTTAATCAACAAAGTGCAGCCATTAGGAATTTGGAAACCCAAGTGAGTCAAATTGCACTTAATCAGAACAATAGGGCTAATGGAATGTTACCAAGTAACACAGAAATCCCGAAGGCTTCTGGTAAAGAACATGTAAAAGTTGTGACTCTTAGGAGTGGTAGAGAATTAAATGAAACTGTACAAACCAAGTTTGGACCAATGACTCAAGCCGAATTCGAAAATACCAAACAGTCAGAACCCGAGACCACTGTCTTAGCTATTGTTCTTGAACCACAACCTAAGCCCACAAAGAATTTAGAGCCCGGAGTAGCCAGTCCTGTTCAGCCTTTAGTGAATGAAATCCCAACCTTACCTAAGGAGAGTGAGACCAAAGGCACAAAAGGCACGTCTTGCTCCACGCATTCAAGTAAAGCTTTCATAAAACCAGTTCCTCCTTATGTTCCTTACCCTCAAAGGTTAAGGAATCAAAAAGAAGAACTGCAATTTAAAAAATTCTTGGATGTGTTCAAAGAATTGCACATCAACATACCTCTTGTTGAAGCAATCGAGCAAATGCCTAGTTATGCCAAATTCCTTAAAGACATCCTAAGCAAGAAGAAGAAGTTGAATGAATATGAGACAGTTGCTTTGACTGAAGGATGTAGTGCACTCCTGACCAATGGAATACCTCCTAAGTTGAAAGACCCAGGAAGTTTTACCATTCCATGTTCAATAGGTGGGAAGAAAGTAGGAAAGGCTTTGTGTGATCTAGGAGCTAGTATCAACATCATGCCCTTATCAGTATTCAACAACTTAGGGATAGGAGAGGCCAGACTTACCACAGTAACACTCCAGTTAGCTGACAAAACCATTGCCTACCCTAAGGGAAAAATTGAGGATGTTCTAGTTCAGGTTGACAAGTTCATATTTCCGGCAGATTTTATTATCTTGGATTTTGAGGCTGATAAAGATATTCTTATTCTTTTAGGAAGACCCTTTTTGGCCACCGGAAGGACTTTGATAGATGTCCAAAAAGGAGAACTGACCATGAGACTTCAGGATCAAAAAGTCACATTTAATGTTTTCAATTCCTTGAAATACCCTGATGATTTTGAGGATTGTGCAACTTTAAATGTGATTGACTCAATAGGCCATGAGGAAAGAAGGACCTATAAGTTTGAAGAAGAAGATGATGAGGAGATAACCTTAGGAAATGATTTTGAAAACTCAAGTCCGAAAGAAACGGTTTTGGCCAGTGCTGCAGCATTTGAGCAGCTTGACAGTAGTGATCAGAAACCATTCACTCCATCCATAGTCTCACCACCCGACCTGGAGTTAAAGCAACTCCCATCTCACTTGAAATATGCCTTTCTAGGAGAAGAAGGCAAATTGCCTGTCATCATCTCATCTACCCTAGAATCACATCAAGAAAAGAAGTTGGTAGATATGCTAAGATTACACACCAAACCCCTAGGATGGACCATGGCAGACCTTAGGGGGATAAGTCCATCAATTTGTCAACACAAAATCATCCTAGAGGACAAAGATTTCACTTCCATTGAACCACAAAGAAGGCTAAATCCGCTCATGAAAGAGGTAGTGAAAAAGGAGATTTTAAAATGGTTAGACGCTGGAATTATTTTTCCAATAGCCAGTAGTTCTTGGGTTAGTCTGGTCCAATGTGTCCCAAAGAAGGGGGAATGACTGTCATCACAAATGAAAAAAATGAACTCATCCCCACTAGAGTTGTCTCCGGATGGAGAATCTGCATGGACTACCGTAAGCTAAACCAGGCCACACAAAAAGACCATTTTCCATTACCGTTCATGGATCAAATGTTGGATAGGTTAGCCGGTAAGGAGTACTATTGTTTTCTAGATGGTTACTCAGGATACAACCAGATTGCCATATCACCCGAGGATCAGGAAAAGACCACATTCACCTGCCCCTATGGCACCTTTGCTTTCAAAAGAATGCCTTTTGGACTCTGTAATGCTCCAGCAACTTTTCAAAGATGCATGATGTCCATATTTTCAGACATGCTCGAAAAATCCATTGAAATCTTTATGGATGATTTTTCAATTTATGGTTCATCTTTTGATAATTGCTTGGATAATCTAAAAAAGGGTCTTGAGAGATGTGAGGAAACTGATTTGGTCCTAAACTGGGAAAAATGTCATTTCATGGTAAAAGAGGGAATTGTTCTTGGGCATTTAATTTCAAAAAGAGGAGTGGAGGTAGACAAAGCTAAGCTTGAAGCAATTGAAAAACTACCCGAACCAACCAGTGTTAAAGGAATCAGAAGCTTTCTTGGGCATGCTGGATTTTATAGAAGGTTTATCAAAGACTTTTCAAAAATATCAAAACCTTTGTGTATATTATTACAGCATGACCATAAATTTGAATTCACTAAGGAGTGTAGAAATGCATTCCAAATTTTGAAGAAAGCTTTGGTGACTGCTCCAGTGGTTGTTGCTCCTGATTGGAAAAAACCTTTTGAAATCATGTGTGACGCAAGTGATTGGGCGGTTGGTGCTGTGTTAGGTCAAAGAAAAGAAAAAGTGTTTCATTCAATTTATTACGCCAGTAAGACTTTGAATGAAGCACAAATCAACTACACAACAACAGAAAAAGAACTTTTGGCGGTAGTCTTTGCCTTTGAAAAGTTTAGGTCATATTTGATGGGGGCAAAAGTCATTGTACATACCGATCATGCCGCCATCAAGTATTTGATCTCAAAAAAAGATGCTAAGCCCAGGTTAATAAGATGGGTTCTGTTGTTGCAAGAGTTTGACTTAGAGATTGTGGATAGAAAGGGGGTAGATAACCAAGTTGCAGACCATTTGTCCAGATTAGAGAGACCTAGTGAGGACATAGGAGATATCATTGAGACCTTCCCGGATGAAAAGATTCTCATGCTGCAGCATCAGGACTCTCCATGGTTTGCAGATATTGCAAACTACTTAGCTTGCGGAATAAAACCCGCTGGTTACACTAGCCAGATGTTTAAAAAATTTCTCCATGACACCAAAATGTATCTATGGGATGACCCTTTCTTGTTCAAATTAGGTACAGATCAAATTTTAAGAAGGTGTGTCCCAGATATAGATGTTGCAGCAATCTTGCAGCATTGTCACCAAGCACCTTATGGAGGACACTTTGGAGGGCAAAGGACAGCGGCTAAGGCATTACAATCTGGATTCTATTGACCAACTCTCTTTAAGGATTCCCACATATTTGCACAAAGATGCAATGAATGCCAAAGAAGTGGTTCCATTTCTCAAAGGAATGAAATGCCATTGAATGGGATCCTTGAAGTTGAGTTATTTGATGTTTGGGGAATCGACTTCATGGGACCATTCCCCCCATCAAACAAATGTCAATACATTTTAGTTGTTGTAGACTATGTCTCAAAATGGGTGGAGGCAGTAGCATGTACTTCAAATGATGCAAAAACAGTGGTTAAATTTCTTCAAAAACAGATTTTTACAAGGTTTGGTACCCCCAGAGCACTGATCAGTGATGAGGGAACTCATTTTGTAAACAATCTGTTACGTGAAGTTCTTGAAAAATACAACATTAATCACAGGATTTCCACTGCATACCACCCACAAACCAATGGGCTAGCAGAACTTTCAAACAGAGAGATTAAGGGAATTTTGGAAAAAGTGGTCAAGCCAAATAGAAAAGACTGGGCTTTTAAGTTAGATGACGCTTTATGGGCATACAGAACAGCTTTCAAAACACCAATTGGTATGTCCCCATATAAGCTAGTGTTTGGCAAGGCTTGTCACCTCCCTTTGGAACTAGAACACAAGGCATACTGGGCAATCAAAACTTTGAACATGAGCCCAGATGCTGCTGGAATCAAAAGAAAACTCCAACTTTGTGAACTAGAAGAACATAGGAACTTGTCCTATGAGAATGCCAAGTTGTATAAAGAAAAGACCAAGAAATGGCATGACAAGAAAATACAACACAGAGAGTTAAAAGCAGGCCAAAAAGTCCTTTTGTTTAATTCTAGGTTGAAACTGTTTCCAGGAAAGCTAAAGTCCAGATGGTCAGGACCTTTCCTCATCCACAATGTCTATCCATATGGAGCAGTTGACTTAGTTAATCCTGAAGACAACACTGTGTTTAAAGTGAATGGCCAGAGAGTGAAACTGTACCATGAGCCTGTGACCATCCCAGAGCCGTGCTCTGTGGATTTGGTCACAATTTGTTGAAAGTCATCTCTCATCTTGTTTGTAAATAAGTTTTCTATATTTTAAATGCTTTCTAGATTAATCTCACGTTTGTTTGTTTCATTTTGTAGCTTAAATCTTAATTTGGGGGTCTGCAGAGCATGCTGCAGCAATCCTGCAGCATCAGATTCCTAATTTTTGGAAATCTCAGTCTTTAAGGTTTGAGCGGGAAAAGAGGGGATAAATTCAAAAGCAGTCCAAGGAAGGTACAAATGAGATCATTTTGGAAACTTCTCAAAGAAAAGTAGTTGTCTTGTCTCCTTTTTGAAAAACATCATTACTTGTACAACTCTTTTGCCTTCCCCATGTTTTCTTTTCTAAAAAAAAACCTTGGACATCCAATCAACATCCCTGGTTAGAAAGAAACTGACCTTTCAGTTCTCCAACCCATCCCTTTCAAACACTTTTTGATAACCATCAACATCATCACTTTTCAATTCCTTTCAACAACACCCTCTTTGAACCCTTCCTTCTTCATCACACCCCACCGACTATTTTCTCTCTCTCAATCACGCTCTGCAAACGATGGCTCGAATGAAGGTCCCCGTCGTAAGAGACCCCGATGACGTTCCACCATCTCGCCGGAGAAGCCATAGTCGAAACCCTCCTCCACCCGAACCAACTCCTGAACCGTCAGCCGATGATAGTGAAACCTCCCTCATCCCCGAACCCTCTAACCCACCACTCGCCGCGGTAAACACCACCACCACAGAAACCCCTGTCGCAAACCCTCTACCCGTTCGCCCTTTTCTTCATATCATCATTCCCGCCTCAACCCTAAAAACCACCACAGAAACCCCTGTCGCATCTCCCTCTCACCCTACGATCGAGTCCACTCTAACCCACAGCGCTCAGGAGGAAGAAGTTTCCACTCCGGTCGACTCTCCGGTTACCCCTCAGGTATACAACTTTTCTGACTATGACCTTTTGGAAGGTCAACTCACCTCTGTCAGTGATGAAGAGGTTGATATTATGACCAATGTTGGGGGAATACCCCTATACCTCACACCAGAGCACGTCCTTGATTGGACCCTAGTTCCCTTTGTCTCAAACTCTGGTAATCACTCCTCACCGATGGAGTTTGATGACACTACTTCCATCCTCAGTGCTATGGGATTTTTCGATACTCTGAACCCAAACGAGGAAGAGGAAGTAGATCAATCCAAACAAATGGACTCCAGTGAGCATGTCAGGGATTCAATCCCTGACCTAAATGTTGATTTTGAGCAATCTTGTGGAGAGGAGTCTATGGGGGTTGGGCAAGCTAGTGGGTCAAAGAGTAATGAAAAAAAAGAGGAAAAGAATCAGTGGGGAGAGTGTGGCTAGGAAGAAAAGAAAACCATCATTTAGGGGCATAAGACTGCATGCTGCAGCATTCCTACAGCATGGCAGAAAATCAAAGAAACCCAAAAAGACCAGAAAACAAGCAAAGCCTGATTTTGTGAACCGACCAAAAAGAGAACAGTTTGGGGGGTTGAGCGGACAGCAAGCAGTGGAGTGGTTCAGTAAGATGAAGGAAAAAATAGGGGTGATAGATAAAGGTTTTCCTAGTCAAAGTCGGAATGAATATCCGTTCATCAAAACAGTAATAGAAGCCCATCATATCGACAAACTTTGTGAGGTCCCTTCCTCCTACAACCTGACTCTCCTACGAGAATTCTATTATGAGGTAGCAGCCTCCAATGCCCAACTGATCCACATCCGAGGCAAGCGGTTTTTCTTAACTGCCAAAGCCATCAACAAGTTTCTTGGTCTTACCCCACCTTCCAACACAGAATATGAACTAATGATAGCCTCTGTCACTCCTGAGTATTTGCTAGAAGTCTCTGATGAGTTAGGACTGCCGGGCACACAATGGAGCAACCACCGAAACTATATGCAGAGGCGTTTCAGGGCCAATCAGCTCAAACCTAATGCCAATGTCTGGGGATTTTCAATCAACTTTGGTGAAGTGGTGCTAAAGAGCATCCAGTCCAGTGCCAGAGCAAAAAGGGGAGGGATGTTTTTCCCTGGCCTGCTCACTCAAATGATGGTAAAAAAGGGCACTCCTCAGTACAAGTCCGATGAGATCATGAAAGAAGCCGGGGGGAAATGGAAGATAGACTTGAAGGCGGTATCCAGACTCAGGGAAAGACGACAGGGCGGAGCTCATGCCTATGCTCCCACAATGCTGCAGAATCTGATGGCCCAAAACAGCGAACTGTTGGAGCAGCTACGGGTTCAGAGAGATGAGTTCATGGGAAAAACTGACAGCTTGAGGACTGATTTGTCTGGGAAGGGAAATTCTGAAGGAGAAACGAGTAGAGGAGAGATGGAACAGATGAAACAATCACTTGAGGAAAAGTATGTGGTGAAGTTAAGAAAGATGAAGAGGAAAGTGAAGACTGCTAAGAGGAAGATGGAGCAGTTGTCAAAGGAAAAAGCAGAAGTTGAGGCAGAGTTGAAAGGGTACAAAGAACAGATGACAGCTGCAGCATTGCCACCACCAAACACACAGCCTACTCTTGGAGAGTAGGACAAGTTCATTCACTTCCCCTTTAGCTCCAATTTTCTTTGTTATTTTACAATTTTTTGAGTCTGGGATTGTTTTTGCATTTTTAGGTTTAGTTTTCTAGCATTATGAACATTGTTGATATACTCAAGCATGCATATATAGCCTAAGTAATTTCTGTAGTAAAGATCTTGTTTGAAGTTCTCAACTAGAACTAGCACACCATTGCTTGGGCACACAATTTGGACCACATTTCACTTAGATATGATCAAGGCCATTTTTCTTCATTCCAACCACTTGCACCCACTTACCATACATTCTCCATAAATTGTACAATGAGGACATTGCACCTCACTAATTTGGGGGTGGGGAAGTCCACCATGGCACACGCAATCAATTGAAAAAGAGCATAGCTCTTCCAAATGCCATGTTTGGACTTAAGCACAAAAAAGTCCCATAGGGGCTAAGTGCTTGAAATGCATCAAGAAAAGAGCGCAAAAAGTGCCAAATTTTTTTTTTTTTTTTAAAAGATGCAAAAGGTGAAAATAAAAGGCAAAAAGAAGTGAGGAAAGCAAAAGCCAAAGAGAGATCCATACTTAATGTCCTTGTGATCTTAGATAAGAAATGTGGAGGCCATAACAAAGAGAATAGTGTGCTAGCTTATGGTCCATACTTTTGAATATCAATCTACTTGGGATTTATGAATGGCTATACATTGTATGCTTGGTTCTATCTTATGATGTGTGCACTTATTGCTTTCATATTGAGTCATTTTATTTTGTGTCTTGGTTGCTTGGGGACAAGCAACAATTCTAATTTGGGGGTGTGATGTGCACGCATTTGTTGTGCCATCTAGACCTTTTTAGTAGCTTTTTATAGTCCTTTTTCTTCCATATCCCTACAATTGAGTGATTTTATTGCGTGTTTTATCATTTATCTGTTTCTTGGAGCTAGAGCTAGTGGATAATCTGTTTTATTTCTTTGAATGGCTAATTTTATGTGTTTTGGCAGTTTTTGAGTAAAACAGATCCAATGTTGCAGCATGTCTGAAGCACCTGCGGCTGTAACAAATTTTTGTGGAAAGAAGATGGATGATGGACGATTTTTGACAGGACTTTTGACAACTTTAGAAGCCTCCTCCTGCAGTATTTTTAAGAATGACATCATCTTTTTGATAGCTTGTAACCCTTGGGCATTGAACCCCTTTTTAGTACTAATTGTACCTTAAGTACTATGTGTTGGTTTATTACTCTTTTGCCACTCCCTTTTTGTATATAAAGGGAGGTTGGGGGTTTAGTTTAGGAGGCTAATTTTAACAACTAAGTACATCTCTTTGGAAGTGAAAATCAAAGGTTGGCACAAATAACCTTTGATTTTAATGTACTTTTGAATTCCAAGTAAATCTTTGAAGTACCATCCCTTGTCTTTTTACTTATGCTTCATTACTTATAGTGTTCTTAATTTAGTTGTTTATTTTCCTTGCGATTTACATTTAAGTCATTTTTATTTGTTATAATTTACATTTCCGTCATTTTAATTTCTTGCAATTTATATTTCCGTCATTTACATTCATGTCTTTAATTTATGTAATTTATTGCTTTATGTATTTATATTTTAGTATGAGTAGCTAAATCCATTAGCTTGGGTGTAAGATAAAAGGGTGAGATTTCAAACCAAAAGAAGGTGGACATTGTTTCGCAATAACAATGTTCCATCATTTCATTCAAGTTTTATAAAGCCAATGACACTTCTTGACGAGTTGATCACTTTGAAAGTGTGAAAGTGCTATGGCCTAGAGATAAGCCATAATATGCACGTCAACTTGGATGATATGAGAAGCCGACTTGAGAGAGTGACTGATAAAGAGATTTATCGCCTCTATTTTTCATCTTGATTTATTCTTGACGGGTTGGTCGCTTGTTAAAAGTGTTAAAGTGTAGAGGATTCAGAGATGAACCCCTTCGAACACTCCAACTTGAATGATATGGGAATTAACTTGAGAGAGTAGTTTTATACAAAGAGATTTGTAAATCCGTATATTTTGAGGACTCTACCCCTTGTTATCAAGTGTTAAAACTGCATATAGATATGTTCAGTTGGATCTAAACGGTAGCGGGAGTATTGAAGTCCGAGAGGAATACCCTCAAAATAGATGGTGGATCTGTTTATGCTGAACTCATGCTGCAGCATACCTGCAGCATAGTCTGCTGGAATTTGTGTTTGAGTCTCACCTAAAAGTCTTACACCCTTGCTACCTTTATTATTCTGTATCGTTATCGAATGTTAACCAACCAAACCAAATCAAAGTCTTCAAGTTCGCCATCTGAAATCATTTCTTTTCTGACACTTTTATTATACTTTTACGACAATCTTTGTGGGACGATATCCGGTACTTTACCGTTTTATTACTTGAAAGACGATATTAGATCTCATTGTATACTTGCTTTGAGGTTTAATTAGCACACGTCTATAGGTGTATTCCAAGCACTATCAGCTTCCAACTGGCATTGTAGTTGTTAGATTGGTAACCAGATCTATTTTGAACAAAGTTTACAGATTCAGAATTATGTGGACAATGTTCAAAAGAGTGTTCCCCACTACAACAAGTACACTGCACTGAAAGGACGACTGGAGTAGGTGTAGTGACAGTTGGTTGTGCTCCTTGACCGGAAGTGATGTTTTTAAGCATGTTAGTCATGGAAGCAAGCTGAGTTGTTAGTGCAGTATATGCATCTACATCATGTATTCCAGCAGTTTTTCTTTGAGGTTGGGCCCTTGGATCAGCCCAATGTCCATTATTTGTTGAAATCTTTTCAAGAATTTCGTACCCGACATTATAGGTGTTGGAAGTAAAGGCCCCTCCTAATGTCGCATCAAGCATTTGTTTTGCCATGGGGTTTAACCCATTGTAAAATGTCTCGAGTTGAATACAGTAGGGAATGCCATGGTGTGGCCATTTCCTTAATAATTCCTTAAACCTTTCCCAAGCATCGGGAATTGCTTCATCGTCCATTTGTTTAAACATACATATTTCATTTCTGGACTTAGCATTTCGGGTAGGTGGAAAATATTTTCTCAAAAATTTCTCAGGCATATTGCTCCATGATGGTACAGAACCAGGTGCCAAAGAATTAAACCATGATTTCGCCCGATCCCGTAAAGAAAATGGAAATAAAGTAAGTCTTAGAGCATCGTTAGATACTCCAGGGATCAGAAATGCATCGGTGATCTCCATAAAAGATTTTAAATGAGAATGGGGATCTTCCGATGGCATTTCGGCAAATTGGCCATTCTTCTGTAACATATGGAACATTATGGGTTTAAGTTCAAAATGAAGGGTGGTTATATGGGGTCTAACTATTCCAGAATTTAATTGCTCAAAATCGGGGATAGCATAGTCCATAATTTTTCCCTCTTTGGAATTTGCAAGATCAGTGATGTTCACTGGTTCATTCCTTTCATTATCCTTATGAGATTCTTCATCATTATTTTCATCATCATGTTGCTGATTTTTTTGCGGAAAATTTGGAACTTGTTGAAAAAGTGGTGTTTGAAAAAATTGTGGTATTATTTGATTCTCCAAAAGTGGAGGTCTCATCTGATTTTCTAACGGAGGTGGTCTTATTTCAATTCCTGGTGGTCTTTGTTGTCTATTTTCAAAACCAGGTGGTGCATCCATATTAGGAGGATTCATGGTATTTGATGTTGTTTGTATCCTCCTTCTATGACGAAAGGTTCTTTCTATGTCAGGATCTAACTCGAAAAATTCCCCTCGTGGTATTCTTGGCATACACTACACTCACAATGAAATCCGAACGGTGGTAGAAAAATCAAATTTTTATAAAACTTCTTATAACTTTTAGCTTGCCAGTCCCCGACAACGGCGCCAAAAACTTGACATTGCTTGGAATACACCTATAGACGTGTGCTAATTAAACCTCAAAGCAAGTATACAATGAGATCTAATATCGTCTTTCAAGTAATCAAACGGTAAAGTACCGGATATCGTCCCACAGAGACTGGAGTAAAAGTTTAATAAAAAGTAGAAGAAAGAAATGATTTCAGATGGCGAATTTGAAGACTTTGGTTTGGTTGAGTTATCACTTTGAATTAATTAACAGAGAATAAAGCAAGTACGGGTGTTAGACTTTCTGGTGGCATTTAAACACAAATTTCAGTGGACCATGCTACAGGAATGCTGCAGCATGAAGTTCTGCCACAGCTAGATACACCATTTATTTTGAGGGTATTCCTCTCGGACTTCAATATTCACACTACTGTTTAGATTCGACTAAACACATCTCTGTGTAGTCTCCAACTATTTATAATGTAGAATAGAGTCCTCAAAATATATGGAGATACAAATCTCTTTGTAAAACCGCTCTCTCGAGCCGATTCCCATATCATTCAAGTTGACGTGTTCGAAGGGGCTTATCTCTAAGTCCTCTACACTTTAACACTATTGATTAGCGATCAACTTGTCGAGAATAAATCAGTTTAGAAAGATATAAATGATAACTGTCCTTATCAGTAACTCTCTCAAGTATACGTCTTATATCATTCAAACGGACGTGCTTTTCGTGGCTTATCTCTAAGTCCACGGCACTTTAACACTTTAGCAAATGATCGATTCGTCAAGAAGTATTATTGATATTTATAAAACTTGAATGAAATGGTGGATCATTGTTATTGCGAAACAATGTCCATCTTTCTTTGGTTTAAAATCTCACCGTTCCGTCAAACACTCATACTAATAAAATTAGCTACTCATACGGAAAGTAAATGCATAAAATAAATGACATAAAATAAAAGACATAATTTAAATTACAAGAATGTAAAAGACGTAAAAGTAAATGACAATAAAGTAAATGACGATAAAGTAAATGACAATAAAGTAAAGTGCGATAAATAAATTGCGGTAAATTAAAAATGCAAGAGATAAAAACTTCAATATATATTACTAAATTACTTGACTTCAATAATCAAACCAAGAGAGTGTCAATTCTCTTACTTTGATTTTTAAAGATCACAAAAGAGATTCTAAGATTTACTACAATTTTTCTAAGAGTGCAAGTAAGTAAGAAGATCATATATCTAAAATACACCTCCCAAGCTTCCTTTATATACTAGGAAGGGGAGGGCAAAAAAGACATTTTACACAATAATAATAATAATAATAATTGTACTACATTAGATGACACCATGAACAATTAAATAAAGAAAAAGAGATTCAAAATATATTTTCTAGCCAAAAATCAGATCCAGAAAGATCCCCAAATCTGCCCAAAATATTGTTGCAAGCTGTCCACCATAAGCTCATTTTCTTCCCTTCAAACTGTTGTTCATTGTCTGATGCTGCAGCATAAGTCTGCACTAATAAATCTGCCAAAAATAAATATTAATTAGTCATTCTAAGTCGTAAAACAAGTCATTCAATACCTTAGCTCCTTGAAACAATAAAAGAGAAAATAAGTGAATAAAATGACTCAAACCTCGGGATATAGAATGTAAAAAGACCTAAATTATCAATAAAAAGACTTGATATGCATTAAATAATTAACGCATATCACCCCCCTTGAAGTTGCTCGTAAGTATGTTTACACCCTTTTGTTGGTTGCAACTAGTTTAGATGAGTAAGTTCTTGCATCAAAAGTTTTTATCAATATTTAGTAAGACATTTAGACGATTAGTATGTATGCACATGCATTTAGGGCGTGTATCAATCAATTGGCAACCCTACATGACTACTTTGAGTCTCATACGACTTACAAAATAAGACATATATCTATATATGTTCCATATTGTTGCATGCTATGTGTGCAAGGGCGGAACACCTTAGGTACAATTAGGGGCCAAGGCCCCTCCACTTTCCCCCCATGAAGCATTGAGTTAATAATTTGCATGTGATAAAAAAAATGACTTGGGCCCCCCACTCATTAAGTCCACTGTCCAGTTAGTATTGAGTCCAACAAAATTGAAAACCCAAATTCTTAGTCCATTGTCGGTCCATTAGTGATTTACTGATTTAGACATTTTTAGTCCAACAAAATTATTAGTCCAACTCTCCAAACCGGCAATCAAACCCTCAAAATTTAAAACCCAAATTCAAGTGCGACTGTGCGAGTGTGCTTGACGAGACGAGTAGACTGTAGACGAGACGAAGACGACGCTATCACCGGCCAATCGCTCATCTCCAATCGCCGACAACCCCAATTTGAAGTCCAATCTCCAATCGTCGACTGCCGACAGCCCCTATTTGAAGTCTAACCCGGGTATTTATGCTATTTTGCTTTATAATTCTTAAGATTATTACTTTATTAGATGAATATGTATCAGTATTTCTGCTATTTTGCACTAGTTCTCTAAAATGTATTTCTTACTGATGGAATAGGTACACTGGTTTTTGACTTTTTGTATACTGAAAATATGAAAATTGAAATTAACTTGTATCACATCGACGCGTTCCATTTTGATGAAGGATGTTTAACATTTTCATATTTAATATCTAGTTTTAGAGTTTTTACTATGTTATAACTTTGGATAATGTATGTTTTGTATTTTTAAAATTATATAATATATTAGGCCCGACCCCTGCGGTTTTATAGCTTGTGTTCCGCCCGTGTACATGTTTTAAATTGGTTAGCATGCCAAATGTAATCCTAATATGACAGTTATGTTATGGAAAATGATTCAGTTTTTAGTTGGACGTATGTGAACATATTTTTAGCTAAGTTCTAGTAAATGCATAATTGTTTTAAGATGGTGCCCTCAACAAATGATGTATGTTTTACATTTAGTATTATTAATATGAATGATAAAGTTGGCATCTCTCATCTTTAGTTTATATATCCGCTAACTAATGATTGGTGTCTTAGAGGAATGAAATGTCGTAACTGGGAAGGGAGAAGAAGAAAATGTAGTTGAGTTCTAAACATAGTTATGACGATTCATTGTTCCATATGTTTATAGTTATTTTAGTTTTTCAATATTCGTGTTTTAATTATGTTGGAATGGACATCCATTTGTTATTTCATTCGACTTTTTTGAGTTACAATTTTCATTATGTAATTTATTGCTTATGTTTTGTTTTCTGTTATTCATATCAATAAGTTAAGTCATTAGTTCATGTTGTCACACCCCTAGGGATCAAAGACAATATGTAGGGGGTGTGAGACGTACTGTTCATCTTTTTCTAACACCATTCTTTTAATGACGAATATTTTGATAGTTTCACAAATATTTTAAGAATAGAAGTCTATAATGTTGTCTACGAACTTCCGGACTTATCGAGAGGGGAAAGCCTTCGGTTTAGATTAAATACCTTGACTTATTTTTTTTTGGACCATTAAGAGGTAGACTTTTTTTTTTGCCAAACAATATTCATCTCTTAGGGATTTAGAAGTTGCCTCTTAATGGAACTATTAAGATGTAAACAAACATCCCCTTAGGGCCTAATCATTAGCACGCAAGGGGGCATGGATGTACGTTTTCAAAACGATAACTATAATGTTTCAAAAATCAAACTATATTAGTTGTAACAAAATGATTAAAATTAACAACCTTAAGATAATTTTATATTTATCCTCAAAGTTTGTTCTAGTAATTTCTTACTTGTGCATCAAAATAATATTATTTTTGCCTAAACACATGAAGGATGGAAAGCGATAGAAAAGGATGATATAAAGAGTTCCGTTATTGGAATTCCTTATGAAGACACAATTTTTTAACACAAGTTTTTTAAGTTGAGACGTAAATCTTAACTGAAACCAAAAAGGGTTGCAAAGGACATATTTACGCCAACAAATAATATTACTTTAAAAAATCGATTGTAAAGAATTTTGTGTCGAAACAATAATATTGTAGTGATGCAACAATATTGATTGAAAGAAATGTTGTAGTGTGGATAATCTTATTATTTGAAAAACCCTAACTATAATATAAATATAAACATAAATATAAATATAAATACCGATAATATTTATCGATTGTAAGCCACAACCATAGGTCCAAAAACTGGTATTAAGTATCAACCCAAAGGCCCAATCCATATACTCGTCCCAACGCAAATACCCAATACATTTATAAGCCCACGTTAAGTGTATTTTAGCCCATTACCAACCCTCTCTCTCTTATACATACATACATACATACATACATACATACATACATACATACATACATACATACATACATATAGAAAAAGAGAGGAAAGTTCAAATGAAAATTCAATTTTCATTATGTACGTGAGAACAAATCTGGACCCTCCAATCTCTATTGATCCAACAACTCATATTAAATAGAGTTTTTAATTAAAATTAGATTAGGGGTAAAAATGGAAGATAATTTAAACTCACGTCTACCATATTTGACTTTTTATTTTCTTTTTTATTTAAAAAAATTTACCCACTTAAACTTTAAAATAAATTATCTTAAAAATTATTAATATTTTAATCAAACAAATTACATCAAAAAAACGAGAATTTCGTGATCTTCAATATGACATTCATCTCGATATAGTTTTTTTTGTTTTGTTTTAACCATTTTTACGTGAAATGTTATATATGTGTTATATTCATTATGAATATTTCTGTACGTTCAAGTGTGTACAACACCTCGACATCATCTTTTTCAACATTTTCTTCAACGTCATAAGGCATTACATTCTTCATCACTGTAACCCAACACCCATCAAGACGAATCAATAACCTATCGAGTTTCGGTTGTGAACCGGGGAATAAAAAAAGTGTGAGAAATCGAGAACCTATCGAGCTTCACGGGTCATTCATGTATTATTCATCATGAATAATGTATCATTCAGGATGAATAATACATGATTCATGAATTCGTGTATTATTCATACTGAATGTTGTATAATTCACCCTAAATACTGTATAATTCATCATGAATAATGAATGAATGTTCACACTGAATGTGGGACATCCGAGGATGCGCATACATATTCATAATGAATTAAACGAAATTTCAGTTATAAATCGGGAAACAAAAGAGAGTGCGACATGTGTTCACACCTTCATGGGTCATTCATATATTATTTATCATGTATAATGTATCACTCAGGATGAATAATACAGCATTCGGGGTGAATAATACACGATTCGTGATGAATTATTTATCCTGAATACTGTATTCTTCATTATGAATAGTGAATGAACGTTCACCTTTGTTATTCATACTGAATGTGGACACTCGGAGACGTGCATACATATTCATAATGAATATAACACATATATGGCATTTCACGTATAAAACGATTAAAAAAACTATATCGAGAATTCGAGATAGTTGTCATATCGAAGAGCACGAAATTCTCGTTTTTTTGATGTAATTTGTTTGATTAAAATATTAGCAATTTTTAAGATAATTTATTTTAAACTTTAAGGATATAAAAGATTTTTAATTAAAAAAAATAAAAGGTCAAATAAGGTAGTCGTTGATTCAAATTTTCAGTTTTGTCCCTAATGACTTCTCAATTAATGTTATTATGTTTTAACCATTGATTATTTTCTAAGATTTGATCAATAGCTAAGACTAGGCCTTACGTGCACAATGAAAAATGTGTTTTCATTTGAACCCAAACCTATATATATATATATATATATATATAGGGAGAGGTTCATTTGAGAAATGGTAAATGTATGAGAAATGGAGAAGTAATCTTAGCCATTCATCTGGTCAACATTTGCGGTTTTGACCTCGAAGCACCGGATAATTTCTTGCATTGTCTATAGAAGGTAGAGGGGTAGTTTCGTAAAATACGTGGGATGAGTTCATATATGAACCTATATGATTCACATATGAACTATACATTCATATATGAATCAGTTAATTAGTTCATATATGAATCACAAAAGTTCATATATGAATCTGTTAATTAGTTCAACTGATTCATATATGAACTTACAGTTAATTAGTTCATATATGAATCACAAAGGTTCATATATGAATCAGTTAAAAGAGTTCAGATTGAATTACACTGATTCATATATGAACATATAGTTCATATGTGAATTATACATGTTCATATATGAACACAGCCCGTGTATTTTGTAAAAATTACGAAAGTGTCCTTCTATTTTTGGAATAACCGCAACTTTTGACCAGTCAAAGCCGCAATATTTGACCATATGAATGACTAGGATTACTTCTCTATTTCTCATATATTTACCATTTCTCAAATGAACCTAAGATATATATATATATATATATATATATATATATATATATATATATATATATATATATATATATATATATATAGGGGGTCATTCAAGGGAGAATTTGGTTATCTGTGATAACCGTGAGATCTAATCTTAACCACAAATCTGATGATAAATTAAGAAATCAATAATTTTGGTAATTTGATTTAATTTTTTTAATTAAAGGGCATTTTAGGTATTTTTAAAATATCCTTTCTCTCTCCTCTCTCCGGTAAACTTTATTCCAACGATGACTGATTAAACACAACATACACAAGATAATACATTGTGATACCAAGAATACATACAAAACCCGTTGTGATACCCAAAATATATAAATACCCGTTATGATACCCAAAATATATAAATACCCTTTGTTATACCCAAAATACATACAATACCCATTGTGATACCGTTGTAATACCCACTGTGATATTGTGATACCCACTCATACCCACTGTGATACCCAGTGATACCCATTGTGATACCAGCCTGATACCACCTAGAGAAGGATTAGAGAAAGGTATAGCAACTGAAAGAATCATTGCAATCCCATGATTTACGATCTGAAAGAATCATTGCAACCCCTAATCACCTTCACTGTGATATCACTGGTTTTGATGGAGTTTTCATACCTGGTTTCAAGAACGGTGGATGGCTTGGTTATCTACTAACACCATCTCGGCGCCATCGAAGAAGCTGTAGGAGACATCCATAGTTTTCGACATGCCGGAATCAGCCCATCCGCCTTCTTTCTAACCGACCCGATATGTTATATGCATGAATCGACCCATTTCAGGATCTCATATATTGGGATTTCAAAGTACCCGTGGAAGATGGGGATGAGTTAAGAGGAGTTGGGGTTTCTTTTCCAACAGTCCACGACGACGTCACTCTTAAAATCAACCCATCTCGGTGTTCCCTCTCCGGCCACGGCGTCGAGACTGATAAGGTTATCCTTCGAGAGATGATGTGCAGCGTGGAGACTCCTTCAGGATGAAGTCGTCGATTAATACCATCAGATTTTTATGAAACATAAATGAATATATGCAATGTTTAGAGTTGCAGGCGACTATAAAAGGATTAGGGTTTGAAGAGTTTTCAAGCAAATTCAAATTACCAATTTAACCTTTATTTTATTTTAGTAAATAACATTAATAATCTTAAATGATTGGTCCATATTGGATCTTATAGTTATCACAAACTACAAAGTTCTCATTTGATTATGCCCCTATATATATATATATATATATATATATATATATATATATACACTCACTCAATCATTTGCAATATTAATTTATAAAAATCAATCTCAATTATCCAACTACACTAATTAATCTTAGGTTTTATAAATATTTGGATTGTTTCCTAATCTAAAGTGGTGTTAATAATAAATGAACTCCAATCATCTTCTATAAATATTTCAACCATAATATATGAGCTTTCATCAATTTTCATAAATATCCTAATTGTTTGGTTTATATGAAATAGAAGGTTTGCAAATGATTGAGAATGTGTTTGTCAGTATATATATGCTAAGGTTCAAACGAGAACACCTTCATTTTACGGAAATGCGGGAACACCCTTATCACATGTGATTAGACATGATGGTGTGCAGGCGACTTGGCCTGCGACCTTGGTCGCCTTAAAGGTCGTAAATGAATTTGATTTAGTATATCACATGTGATGTATAATAGTATCACGAGAAAACCTTTATCACGTGTAATAATACACGTAAGGTGCCTATGGTGTGCAGACGACTTGGCCAACAACCTAGGTCGTGCCAAAGTCCGCTCACGTCTTTGATTTATTATCAAATGTGTATCATATATGATGAACTATAATATCACACGTGATTAACTATAGTAAAATGAAGGTGTTCTCGTGTTTTCGTAAAATGAAGGTGTTCTCGTTTGAACATTTCTCTATATATCTTTATGTAGACCCTTGATTACTTTAAATCTTACACCCACCCATGAATTGAGCTTATCACAGGAATTGATCTAATCCATCTCGGTGCACCGTATTATTGTTAATCTTCAATTAGGATTGATCCAAGGGTGGAGATTCATTATTACCTTTCTCGCCATAACCTCCATTCTCACTGGAACCCAAGCCATTAATGATCGTGTGAGAATAGGAGTTAAGCCAGAAGTGTAAAAAGGATTTGGACCTTTGATCACTTTTTTTAATGTTGATCTAATTGTTCAAATTGAGTCCCAAAATAACCCATGAGTTAGCTTAGAAGAGAATTTTCAATTGAACTTCAATTAATATTGATCAAAGGGTAGAGATTTCTTCTTATCCTTCTCATGATAACTATTATTTTTACCTGAAACCAACTATATATATATATATATAGGCGAAGGATCGTGTGTGAAGTTGAGGTTAACGTGAGAATCACGAGAAGTGGATTTACATCGTTTATCACTTTGAATCAAATGTCCTCCCATGAATTGCGGCTTAGAAGAGAATTGATCTGGTGCATCTTATCTAGGTGCATCTCATCTTAATGTGCATCCATTTGTCATCCAATGGTTTATAACCACTTCTCATGCTTCTCTCGTAAACCTCAACTTCTCATCAAAACCCAACCCTATATGTATAATGTCGTCGTTTTTTATTTATTGATGTGTTTTTAATGATGTTATAAATAATGCATCAAATTGAATGTAGTACTTAATTTTTGGATCAATTTTGGTACATATATTTGTTAAAAATTTGATAAATAATCAAGTATTTAATATATAAGACATTAAATATTAGAAGTGACTTCATAGAGACTAGCAAGTGTACCAAAAACAAAAGTAAAAAATTTGCTTTTAAAACCTTTTACGTATTTAATAGTAATTAATTTTTATAAAATTGGAAAATATTTGGAAAGTCAAATGAAACAAGAAAACAAAGCAACATGGGTTTTTGTTTTATTATACATATATATACATAATTATATATATACAAACACACACGCACTTCTCGCACGTGAGCTGACCTCCCCTTCTGTCGAGGTGTTCTTCCAATGTAGACTGGACTATATACGCATAAGGTACACCCGGTCCCACACAATCACATCTCCTTTAACACTATTAATACACAAGGTACAAGTTTATTAATGCTTGTAAGCAACACGCCAAATAACCTCGATATTACATTTTTCAGAAGATACGTGTCGAAATGTGATTGGATGTATCTGAAGCTGGTGATTATTTAATTGTTAACCAGGATTAATGGTTAAGATAACCGTGGTTGAGAAAAGTCACCGGCAAAAGCGGATGTCATCCGGCACTGGACCCCTTTGTCTCGCCACAGTCCCGCAAAATGCTGTGGCCCTACACAGCTACCACCTCTCCTGTCCCCACCATTTTTATTTCTTTTATTTTAAATAATAATAATTTCAGATAAATGTTTATTTAGATATTTTGAATTATGACGATAATTAAATAATTTGACAAGTTAATTGATAAATGGAAATTTAGTTGGTGGTTAAAAATTTAGTTGTTAATTGATAAATCAGTTTTATTTATAAAAAAAATGTTGCGTTTAAATACTTATATAAGTATAAAATAATTTAAATTTTGAAATAAAAAGTTTGAAAATTTAATTGAAAACATGTAGAAGCATAATTAAAGAAAATCCCTTGAAAGTTACTAAAACATGGCTTAACTGTACCGTTTAATCTTGGGAGCCGTTTACCCAAACGTTTATCCGGTTTGCACTTCTCGGTAGGATTCGACACTCTAACTTACTTTACCGGGTAAACGGGTAAGATTATAGTCAATGAAAATGGTATTGTATGCAACAATTCACCTGATAAGCGTTTATCGGGTAAGAGTCGTCACCCTCACTTACTGGGTAAGACTCTTCATCTTTATCATCGCTCTTATCGGGTAAGATTTTTTTTTGGCCCTTGCCATATTCATCCGCTAAGGTAAAAGGGCTCGGGAAGCACTTACCGGGTTTAGTATTTTGTAAACGGCCCCTTAGTGTCTGTTTGTCAGCAGTTTAATAGAATTTACATCTTATTCGGTCAGTTATGCATGACTGTTTGATAGTGGCTTAATGATATAGAAAGTGATTTATTGGTAAGCTTATACGGAGCTTTTATTCAGAAAGCCACGTTTTTTTCAAACACGTTTCTCTTAATTAAAAAAAACATGTTCCTTTTATTTATAAAAAAACAATCTCAAACCAAAAAAGTCACAATATTTACACGAACAACTTTATTTACACATAACTTAATGGAAAATCGATCGAACAACTCCTTACAAGGATTTGTTTAGTAACATGTTAACTTTGTAATAGAATAACAAGAAATTTAAAAGACATTATAATTTAATTTATGTGGTAAAAATTAATAATGGAAATTCCTTATAACTTACAAAATATTATTAGACTATAGTTATCTAGGTATTCTAAACTTGTAAAATGTGGATTTTAATCATCAATTTATCATACTAATAATTGAAAACGAAGCATCGTGCGAGAATAAGAGTAAGATGAGAAGGTAAAAAGATATCTGAATCATTGATCACTTTTAATCTCAAACACATACACGTATCGCATTTGATACGGGGATGGATCCGGTGCGTCTCAGTGCATCTCATCTCCGTGCATCTAAAAGTGGGGATCTCTTGTTATCCTTCTCGCCATAACTTTCATCCTCACCGGAACTCAATCCTAATTGTATTGCATATTAAGGGTTGACTTATATGAGAATGGAAGTTATGGTGAGAAACATAAGAAGAGATCTTCACTCTGGATACAAATTAGGATGAGATTCACCGAGATGAGATGCACTGCGATGCACCGTATCAAGCACGATTTAATGGGTGAGTTTGAGATTAAAAGTGATCAATGGTCCAAATCTCTTATTACGTTTCTCATCTTAACTCTTTTTCTCACATGATTTTTCGCCTCTGTATTAATAATTATATTTTGTAGAATTAACTTGATTTTATTATTTTTATATGACATTAAGTAGTTTCGTGACAAATATTTGTGCTTTAAATATTTCTTGAATTTCCGATCTTACCCTTCTCTCTCTCTCTCTCTCTCACTTTCTCTTTCCACTTAAAACATTACTCAAAACAAGCTTTCGTCTAAGACAACCATCATTTACTGCGACTTACCTTTGCACGCCTACCCCACATTGCTCTTTTACCATTTTGCCCACCACACCCATTGCTTACGTCACACTCCCTAACCATACCCCCTTCTCCTCCCTTCGATTGGAAATCAACGGCCGCCCAAGGATTGTTTTGCAAGAGATGACGTCATTGGCCTGAAAATTTATATCATTATTATTACTACTTAGACATCATTGGCATGAAAAATATATTACTTATTTTCTTCATTAGTTGGTTAAGGGGGTGTTTGGGATTGCTTATTTAAAACAATTTATACTTATTTTGAAAAGTGTTTATTAATTTATGTGGTGTCAAATCGAAGTTTTCTAAAACGTGTTTGAATTAGTTTATTGTGGTACAAAAATGTTATAAACCAATAAGTTGTTATTTAGGGGTGTTTGAGATTGTTTATACATATAAAATAAACAAAAAAAATCATAAGCAATTTTCAAATAAATTGATAAGTTAGAACCAAATGACTTATGAAAAAGTGTTTATCTCCGGTTTGGCACCGTTATAAACACTTTTATTTTTTCTCCATCAAAACACTAAAAAATGCTTATCTCCGATATCACACCGCAATAAGTTAAAAAACACTTCAAATAAGCAATCCCAAACACCCCCTAAACCCAACATGAAGAAAGGATAACAAGCGAATGAGTAGAGGAATGGTCATGTGAGAATAAGAGGGCGTTTGGTTCGCATAATAGAATTCAATGAAATTGTAATTTATCGAAATAATTTGTCTTTGAAAGAATTGAAATGAAATTTAATGTAGTTTGATTACACGTTTGGTTGGTAAGAATTCAATTCCTTCAATTAAGTTAAAGAATGATAAATTCCTTAAATTGTAGAATTCAATTAAATTCAAAGAATTCATTCATTTTCATTACGTGAACCAAACATAAGATTTGGAATTTGGTCAAAAAAATTATCCAATCCAGTTACTTTCGATTCCTTCAAAATCCATGAACCAAACACCCTAAGAGTTAAGGTGAGAAGTGTAAGAAGAAAGTGGATCCTTAATCACTTTTAATCTCAAAACAACTCATGAATAACGCTTTAGAAATGAGTTGATCCAGAATATCTTATTAATGTTGATCGTCAATTAGGATTAATCTCTTCTTACCCTTCTCACAATAACTTTCTTTCTCACTGAAACCCAACCCTGAAGGAATATTGGTTTTTAGATGTCGTAAGGTGTTGCGTGACGGTGAAATTAAGTTTTATGTCTAACCGTCTAAGTAGTCACAAGAAGGTCATATTTTTTTTCAAGATGCGACGTATGCCAATGAATTTATATATCATAAATACAATTATATACATATGTACTCGTATGTTTTCTAATTTATATTATTACTTAATAAATCAATGATATTGAAGACTTTAATTTAGGTTATACACTAAAAGCTAAACGGTAAGACACTAAAAATACGAAGAAAAAAAATCTAATACCTTACAAAAACCTTGTTTCTGGTCATGACGTGTAATGGCTTAACGTGGTGCAATATACAAGTCTTTAGTTACGGCGTGCTACGACAAGGTCATGACAAGTGTTTTAAGACATTGTGACAACATCTCGTATTATTTATTTTTCTGAAAGCAATTTATTAACCAACCAACTGTACAATAGACCCAAGTTAAACTACCAGATCAACATCAACTCACCCAAAACATCAGCACGCACTAAACATAGGTTTGTCGGTGACAAACCACAACACCGAACCAAATCCCATCCTACCTAAACACTCCTAAGCCCCGAGATTCACAAAGAACCATTTCCCCAACTCGATCTATACCATGGAGGAACCCCCTCACGATGGCCGAAAGTCCGACAAACGGATATTAACATCTCGTATTATGTTAATTAAAAGATATAAAAAAAAACAATTACAATAATTTATTTAAGTAATTCTTTTACGATTTATAAAATTAATTTTATAAAATATTTTAATTTAACTATTCATATTTAATGTGAGTAAAGATTTTTGCTATTTTTATTATGTGTAAGAAACTTTTGTTAAATTATTTTTCTAATAGCGTATGGTTTTTTATGAATGAAAATAAATACTTTAGCATCTTAGATCATCTCCTACCAGCTAGTATAAAATCAGTATAAACGAGTTTGTTAGTCATTTTGCTCTAATCGATCGGCAATCTTGTGTTTTGTGAAGGAAACTGTTGACGGAGGTGTTGTTCATTGCCGGTGTTTCCTATGAAGGAGGGGTTTTTATGTTTTTTGTAATAACGGTGATCAAATTTGAAAATTTGAGAGTTTGGGGGAGTTTTTGCTCAAAGCCTGGAGCGTGGGAGGGGCTAACCATAAAGCCCTAGACCCCTAAGGGGGATATTTACCAAATCTTCCATTAAGTTTCGTATGGATAAATATGTCTGTCTGAATAAATTGATGTTGTTGTTTACTTTTTTATCTGAATAAACAATCTGAACAACAAAAATGACCAATTTACCCATGAATATGAATTATAAGTTGTTTTATAAATTGTTGTTTATTTTTTAAGTCATATATTCATAAATTCATTGATATAATCCAAAAATAAGACATAAATTCATAAAATACTTAAAATTCCAAGTTTAAACACAAACTAGAAAAGTTCAAACACAAATTACCCAAGTTCAAACACAAAGTAGCAAAGTTCGAACACACATGCTTAAAATTTAAACATTATTAACCAAACTATTTGCAATTCCATCACGCAATGAAGACATATATTGAGTGTTATTGGCACCCCATTGGGATATGTCGAATTCTTCTTCTCCACTTCCTTCGACTTCTTCTTCGTTCAACAATGTGGTGTCCTCGTTGCACTCCATAAACAATTGGTCTTGAATATTATATTTTCGAATAAAATTATGTATTGCAAAGCAAGCAATTACCACATTTCTTTGTGTTGTGAATGGAAAAGGAGCCATTCACAACTTATCCTAATTCTCTTTTGTTGTTGTGATTCACCGGTTTGTTCCATACCTAAAACAAAATCGGTAACAAACTACAACACATCAAAATACACATAAAATTGTTGCCCATAGATACACACCAAAATTGTGAACACGGATACATAGATAATAATTAACCAATATATCAAAAAACCAATATATAAACAATAATAATAATAAAAAAGAACTTGATAAATACACACCACTTTGAATCAATTAAACACGCACACAAATCAAACTGATTTGAAACAAACCCATAAAAGAAAGAAAATAAAGATTGAATCTTTAATCAATCTAACAACATAAACAAACGATAAGATTATGAAACACATACCAAATGAAGTAGAATTGATAAGAAACAACCACCATTTGAATCTTTAAACAAACTCCTATTTCAAGAACACGATTTCACTTGATCGATTAATCAAAGAAACCAACGAAAACCCATGAACAAGATGATGGGTTTTGCTAGTTTTGAAGTGAAGAAACGAAAGGTTTTTGTTGATAAGTTAATGTTTTAAGAGTCAAAGATTAAAAGGGTTCGATCTAAAGATGAAGTAGTGAGAAATTAGATCAGAAAAGAATGGAAAAAGATTGGATGCAGTAACCATTAATCTGACCACTTGGGACAGCATAAAAGCACATCACTCATTGACTAATGACCATCTGTAAAGTAAGAATTAGATCACAAGTGATTTTTTACAAATGCAATTTTATGAATTTGTGAGTCAAAAAACAAAGGACACCTAACTCACGGGGATATTAACAAGTGCTCTCATAATGGAAGGGTATTCAATCTTACAGCCTATGCCCAGTCGATTTTAGTGATTAAACGGCTTTCAGTGATGAATCGATGGAAGGTTAACGTACCTGGAAGGTCGCCGGTGATGGAGGCGATGGCCTGAAGAGTGGTCGCCGGTGATGGAGGCGATGAAAGTGGGAGGTACTGGTATGGATGGAGGCGTGAAAGGAGGAGAAAGCAATTAGGTTTGGTTATATCTGATGTTTTTTTGTGAAGGGTAGAAATGTCAAGTTTGTGGCTTAATGGGGACAACTACTATTTTACTATTGAGAGATTAAGTCGTTTTTAGCTGCACGATTAGACCATTAAGCCCCAAGTAAACACTCCAGTTGTCTGCGCGAATAAGCCACTCACCCCATTAAGCTCATTAAGCCCCAAGTAAACACCCCCTAAGTCATTCTATTGTTTGGAGGCGGCTTAGAGGAGTGCAGTGAAGAGCTAAGGAGATTTTGGAGAAAAGAAGGAAGGAAGAGAGAGCAAATCACCAAATTGAATGAAAAGTCTGCATTGATTCTCTTCAAGGTAAGCCCTAAATCTCTTGTTATTTTCTATAGATTGGGAAATAGGAGTATAAGCATAAGATTTTTCCCCTTGGATGAGTAATCGATTTACTCCCTAGTTGGGAAAGGATTCTATCAAATTTGGTCTCATTGCAAGATAGCAATTTGATCTTATAAGGTTGAAAGTAGTGTAGTTTGGAGATGTGAGAGCTACAAATCTCGTGTGAGTGTGTGTGTCGATTCTGTCGCCCAGAATTTGATACCCGACGTGGGTTATGTCGAATCGCCGCCCGCTAAAAGGGGACCCAGGGATCCCGGGAGTTACTCGACCGAGAGTGGCTCTACCGGTGAAACCCGGGAGTCGAGAGTGAAGGGACCTGGGTGGGAGGACCCCGGGAGTCGGGGCGCCCGGGTGTTGTAAGCCCCGGGAGGTGGAGCGGGTGACCCGGGCAAGGACCCGGGAGTCGGAGAACCCGGGTGGGTTTTAATCCCGGGAGGCGGGAGGTAGGGGCCGGGAGAACCAGGGAGTCGGGTGACCCCGGCATGAGTTTGGTGCAGCGGCAGGGGCCCCGGGAGTCGGGCGACCCCGGGTAGATATCCGAGTAGCGGACCCCGTAGAAAGTTTAGCCAGTTGTCTGAGTTTGTCTTTCTTCTCTTTCTTAGGGTCCAGTTTAAAGGGTGGAGCTTGTAAGGAAGTTTGGTAAAACCAAGTGAGTTTTTCTAACCAAAATCGCTACTGTTGTTTATGTTATTTATGCATGTTAAGTTTATTTAATGCACGTTGTGTTTTATATTAAACGCATGAGATATTGTGAAACTGTCGGTTGATCTGTTATATGAACTGTATGTTTCGACGTGTTGTAAAAGATGGGATATTTTGTATACATACATCTGGGAGTGGTTGTGTAATGGCTAAGTCGGAGGGTGTGTTCCACTAGTGCTCATGTGGAGGGGGGGTGTCCCGTTTATGCTATGGAGGGTGTGTTCCAGTTAAGGCAGCGTAAGGCTGACACGTTGCCACAGGTGGCGTGACTTCAGTGTGCTGATTGTGTGTGTGTTGTGTGATTGAAACTTTAAATGCTTTAAAGTGGAGAATTATTTGTAAATGCTTATAGACCGTTTTTAAGTGCTTTATGTGGTGCAAATGTTGTTGCTAGAGGGAACTCACTAGACCTCATGGACTAACCCTCGCTCTTTCAAAACTAAAACCATTTTCAGGTAAAAGGTTTTGTTAAAAGTTCGTTCAAGGAAATTGCGGGAGGCGGTATCGTGTTAGAGGCTTGGAGGAAGCTCAAAGCTTCGGTAGACCAAGATTATCTCAATTATAGTCAAAATGTTCCCTTGTGGGCTGAAATGTTTTATTTGTTAGTTGTTTTTGGTTTCGGGTTGTTACAATTTTATTTTCGATATCTGCTTGGAAGAGAAATAGGTTTTGGTGTTTATGGACCCACATTTTCAGTGCTTTTTCTTTTGTGAAATTAAGATGATCTTATATCTCGATAATCATTCATCAAGTTAGATGTTTCCTTCTTTTTGTAATAGAGAATATAATATATCATAATATTCGTTCATTGTGATATATTAATCAAACAATTGTTAAATCATAAATTTGTTATTAAAACATTGTAATTTTTTCTGTAAAAAGTTGGATAATATTTCTTGCCGTGTATATGTTACTTGCTTATCATATTAAATTCGACATATTGTTTCTTAGGATAGCTCATGACAAATAAATAACCATGTGATGATACGTTTTTCATTTTATTCCTGAATGTTTAAGATAAAGTGGAGGATATCCAATCAAACTTTATGATTGTCGTTCAATTTTGTATAAAACAAAGTAAACTGGATCTTCAAAGGTTAATACTTACCAATAGAGAGGGGCACATACTAGCATGAACCAATCCAAGATCTGTACTAAAAATCTAGTTAGGTCAACTGGTCTGGTCAAAGCGATAAAAAAAAGTATGGATTGGTTCGAGTTTGGCAGGGTAAGAACTTATTTAGGATCGGTGGCCTTAACCAGTCTTCATCCGGTTCAGTGTGATCTAATCTGGACTATTAGATATTAATTGTTAATTTATGAAGAACAAAAATGTATTAATCTTGATTGTATTTTCATTTATTATTATTTTTTAAAATATTATAAATGAATATATATATATATATATATATCGAGACAGATTATTATGCAATTCCTCTACATGTTGCAACTCATACAACCTCTTTATCCACCATTCATTTTATTTTTAACTTTTTTTTTCTTAATTACAAAAGTAAATATAAAATGAGTGGTCGATATAGGGGTCGCATGAGTTGCACCATATAAAGGGGTTGCATTTGAACATCTCTCTCTCTCTCTCTCTCTCTCTCTATATATATATATATATAAGGGCAGGTTCAAACGAGAAATAAAACAGTTTGCGAGAAAGCGATAATTGTGATATCATATATGATTAAACACGTGTTATATTAGCAATACATAGACGTTTAATCATATATGATTAAACACACCCACATGCCGTGTAATAATATATGATATCACACTTCTCGTCTTCTCGTAAAATGTTTAACTTCTCGGACCATCCTTCCTCTCTCTCTCTCTCTCTCTCTATATATATATATGTGTGTGTGTGTGTGTGTGTATATATATATATATACTAGAAGTGTACTCGCGCAATGCAGCTAGATACATCATGATTTTAATATTTCATTTTATTTTCTGTTTTTTGTCGATTTACATTACGATTTTGGATGGTTGTGAGAGAGTGATAATGATTTTTTATATAAATTTGTTTAATTTAGACTTAATAATATAATGTAATTTATTTTGGTTTAATAATATAGTTTTTTTTATAAAATATTCTGTAAGATTTTTTAATTATATTTTAGATTTTTTATATCTAAATTATGCTGAGAGTTATTTTAGGGGAGTTAAAGTGGGAAATGATTTTAGGGAAGTTAAAATGGTTAGAGATAATGATTGAAAATTAATGAATAACATTAAATGTAGTACATACAACTTTTATGGCTGTTTTTTAAGTAATTAACATTAAATAGCGGTACATTAAGCTTTAAGACTTGTTTTTAAGAGTTTTTATGTCATCTTTATAATATAGTATATATATATATATATATATATATATATATATATATATATATATATATATATATATATATATATATATATATATATATTGAGTTGGTCTGAATCCATATTGTCTAATTTGATCCAATCTTTATCCGGTATTTTTATCTTGTTAGTTTCATAGGACTTCAGTCTAAATTAGGACTGACAGTCTGATATAGTATGAATTGATGACTTTACGTTCTAGTCCAAGTTTGGTTCGAACTGAATAGACTTGTTTTTTTACACATTTCTACGTTCCATTGTAATTACAAAAGCAAATCCAATTTTTATTTTTATTTTTCATCTACTTGATTCAAATGTTTGGATGTTATATAAAGTATATTAATCATTTCATATGATCAAGCTAGTTTAATGCTTTTGTATATTGTATGTATATATATATATATATATATATATAGGGGCCTAATCAAATGAGAACTAGGTAGTTTGTGGTAACTGTGAGATCCAATATGAGCCACACATTTAGAATAATTAAAATTAATTTTAAATAAATAAAAAATGATATTTTAGTAAATTTGTTTAATTCCTAAAATATAACATAATTCCTAAATTTTCTTATTTTCTTTTACACAAAGGTACCACAGTGTCTATCACGTATTTTTTATGTTTACAAAAGGGTATCATAGTGTACTATCATGTATTTTCGATCTTTACAAAGTGTATCACAATGTGCATCACTTATTTTCGATCTTTACAAAGTGTATCACGATGCGCTATCACGTATTTTCGATGTTTACAAAAGGGTATCATAATGTGCTATTATATATTTTCGATCGTTACAAAGTGTATCACAGTGTGCATCACGTATTTTCGATGTTTATAAAGTGTATCACAATGGACATCATGTATTCACCGGAATAATATTTGCTGGATAGAGGAGAGATAAGAGAAGAGAGAGGAGATCTAAAAATACCTAAAATACTTTCAATTAAAATTACCAAAATTATTGATTTCCTAATTTATCTTCTGATTTGTGGTTAATATTGGATCTCACGGTTACCACAAATTACTTAGTTCTCCTTTGAATGACCCCTATATATATATATATAGTGGAAGAATATTTTGCAACCCTGAAAAAGGTTGCAACCCTTGCAACCCACATCTTAACCGTTAGATTCATGATCGGCGGTTATTTTATTTTTATTTTTCTGTTTTTTTAATTAAAAATATTGGGTCTCATATCTATTGTAACCGCCGATCATAAATCCGACGGTTAAGGTGTGGGTTGCAAGGTTTGCAACCTTTTTAAGGGTTGCAAATAAAACAACCTATATATATATATATATATATGGGAAATTAATTAAAATGCCCGTATTTCAATCTCGTATTACCTAAATGCCCAAAATCTCGACAGTTTTGCCGAAATACCCAATTTGTCCGGGATCTCACTATTCATCCCGGGATTTCACTATTCATCCCGGGGTTAACCTAATTTATCTATCAATCTCACCGTTCATTGTTAATCGTAAGTCCATTGTATTGATCCCGGGGTTAGGCCGGGATTTCACTATTCATCCCGGCCAAATTGGGTATTTTGGCAAAACTGTCGAGATTTTGGGCATTTAGGTAATACGAGATTGAAATACGGGCATTTTAATTAATTTCCCTATATATATATATATGACATTATTGCACAATTTCATATACTTTAGGTGTTAATGAAAGTAATTCATTATACGTTCAAATTTCACAAACAATATTTTAGACAAAACTAATCTAGATGTCATGTTTTACATGGAAAAAAAACTTTATCTAAACTCACATAGGTATAAGAGTATCTCCAACAGTAATGCTATAATTTAATCTCATGGGAGGACCTGAGATTAAAAGAGATGAACGGTTTAGAACTACTTCTCACGCTTCTCACCGTTAACTCAACTTCTCACATGATTCATCGCTTTAAACAGTAATAACAAGATTGAAAATAAAAAAGAAATGTTTGATTCTATATAATATAATGGGTCCAATCCTCCATAAGTCCAAAATTTCATTTCAAACCAAACTGGGGGAATGAAAATTCATTCTCATTTTCATTCCCTATCATTTTCATTTTCATTCTGATTTTCATTTTCTACCTTGAACCAAACGATCCCTATTGCTCTATCGCTTCTAACTAATCAAATTAAGAACTTAGATAAAAGTCCACAATGGTAGTTTCTTATAAAAAAACTCTATTGTAGTTCTCATATAATATATATACTAGAAGTGTATTCGCGCAATGCAGCGAGATACATCACGATTTTAATGTTTCATTTTATTTTTTTGTCGATCTACAGTACGATTTTGGATAGTTTTGATAAAGTGATAATGTTTTTTTTTATAAATTTGTTTAATTTAGGCTTCATAATATTATGTTTTTTATATAAAAAATTAAGTATTTTGTTAGAATTCAATTATTATCTTATATATTTTAATGACATCTAGAAAAATAACCAATTACATATTTAATAATATAATTAAAACAAAATTATAGTAATATAATATATTAATTAATAGTGATACATGGAAAAGTCTGCATAAAAGGAAGACCCTGCACATACCAAATTGGTGGGTGTTAGAAGTCTGCAGTAGTAATATGTATCTTGTGCTTTGATACTTGTAAATTAAGAGATTTTTAAAATATTGCATAAAATGATAGTACATTGTGCCTAATAATTTGTATTTAATAGTTTTTTATCCGTGTTTTATAATATAGTATAGATTAATGATTATCTTATATATTTTAATGACATCTAGAAAAAATAACCAATTACATATATAATAATACTAGAAGAGTACTCGCACAATGCAACGAGATACATCACGATTTTAATGTTTCATTTTTTTTTGTCGATTTTCAATACGATTTTGGATGATTTTGAGAAAGTGATAATGTTTTTTTTTAATTTAAGCTTATAATATAATGTTTTTTATATAAAAAAATTAAGTATTTTGTTAGAATTCACTGATTATCTTATATATTTTAATGACATCTAGAAAAATAACCAATTACATATTTAATAATATAATTAAAACAAATTTATAGTAATATAATATATTAATTAATAATGTTACATGAGAATGTCTGCATAAAAGGAAGACACTGCACATATGAAATTGGTGGGTGTTAAAAGTCTGCAGTAGTAATATGTATCTTGTGCTTTGATACTTGTAAATTAAGAGGTTTTTAAAATATTGCATAAAATGATGGTACATTGTGCCTAATAATTTGTATTTAAGAGATTTTTATCCGTGCTTTATAATATTGTATAAATAATTAAAACAAAATTATAGTAATATAATATATTAATTAATAGTGATACATGGAAAGGTCTGCATAAAAGGAAGACCTGCACATACCAAATTGGTGGATGTTAGAAGCCTGCAGTAGTAATATGTATCTTGTGTTTTGATACTTGTAAATTAAGAGACTTTTAAAATCTTGCATAAAATGATGGTACCTTGTGCCTAATAATTTGTATTTAAGAGTTTTTTATCCGTGCTTTATAATCTATACTATACTATAAAGCAGGGATAAAAAAACTCGTAAATACAAATTATTATGCACAAGGTACCATCATTTTATGCAAGATCTTAAAAATCTTTTAATTTAAAAGTATCAAAGCACAAGATACATATTACTACTGCAGACTTCTAACACACACCAATTTGGTATGTGCAGACCTTTCTTTTATGCAAAATTTCCATGTATCACTATTAATTAATATATTATATTACTATAAATTTGTTTTAATTATATTATTAAATATGTAATTGATTATTTTTTGTAGATGTCATTAAAATATATAAGATAATCATTGAATTATAACAAAATACAGTTTTTTATATAAAAAACATTATATTATTAGGCCTAAATTAAACAAATTTATAAAAAAAGACATTATCACTTTTTCAAAATCATCCAAAATCGTACTATAAATCGACAAAAAAATAAAAAATAAAATGAAACATTAAAATCGTGATGTATTTTGCTGTATTGCACGAGTACGCTTATAATATAGTATAGATTATAAATAATGTCAAATATATCTAAATTTACCCCTTTCAATAAAAAAACTCCAATATTTTTCGAAATATATAACTTGAAAATAAAATTATAAATTCAAATAAAAAAATATTTTTCTTTTAAGAGGGAAAATAAATTAGGCGTGCAGAAAACATAATTTAATCCGTAAGAAAGGAGAAGGGTAAGATGGTAATTGTGAGAACAGGAAAAGGGGTAATAATGGGAAAGAAAAAAAGGGGAGAGTTAGATGTCCTGGTCAGCAGCCGGCAGAATAACTAAAAATGCCGCTTTCTTGTCCCCCATCGCAGTTTCCTCGCCTGTTTTCCTCTGTCCCCTCTAATTTAATACGTAACTTACACCCTAATCTATTCATCTTTTTCTTTTTCACCCCCTTCAACTTTTATTTATTTCCAACTTGGGTCCTTCACTTTTCAATTTTATTCAATTATTTGCTCATTTACATTAAAGTTTCTTAAGTAGGTTACCACTTGCTCACTTAGGTATATGCGTGTGTATATTTAGAAAACTGTTTTTTTTGCAGATTTTTTATTAGTAAAATAATATTATTATAATGCATTTTGTGAGAACTTGTCAATTTGTGAGAATCTTGAGATCCAATTTCAATCTTTCGCCTCTTTTAATCTATGGTTAGGACTTCGGAGATTTGATAGTAATGATGTAATATTTCTCAAAATAATTGCCCCTTTGCTTGTAATATTGGAAGTTACGAGGGCAAAAATGTGATATCGCCACTCTCTTTAAAAGAATTGGTAGCTCACATAATTTTGCCACTTCCTTTCCAAAAAAAGATGTTTCCTATGATCTCTCAACTCTCTCTTCAAAAAAAAAAAGCATGTAATTCATTCCCTAGTTGAAGAATCCAAGATTATCATATTTCAATATCAATGACAATAGATGCTGAAAGAGAAAAATAGGAAGAGCAAAGAATGACAAAGATTAGTGTACACATTGTGAATGAACAAATCGAAATTGTCAATTAGGTAAAGTTGTGAACAAGAACATATCAGTTTATGTGCTTAATTTATGGGGTTATTGTACACACTTTGAACCTCGATTAATTTGTGTTTATCGTGCACGTGTTGAGACAATATAAAAATATAATATGTTTGTGGTATTGTGTTGCACATTGTGAACAACATAGTAGGTTCATGATAATAACAACATATTTAGACGTTTGGCTAATTATTCGTGTTTAAATTGGAAAATAACACGTGTCTGCGTAAAAATTAGTATAAAATGATGTTCATATTGAGATGTTACACAATGTGCACAGTCCATATATTTCTTTTTCTTAAATGACATGACAATTTGATTGTTTCATGAAGTTAACTAAACTTACAGAGCTATGGGGAGCCGGGGGAACCCAAAATCTTTTTTACAAACACATGCAATTTTCATTTGCACCGTACCTTGAAGCATCATCCCAAGATATACAATTTTAAAACAAATGTCCATGGTAAAAAAAAAACATTAAGGATTAAAATTTTATCTGAATAAATGAAACACAAAATCTAAATCTTTTGCTTGTTCTTGTCTTCCCCAGTCTCCGATATCATTTTACGACATAACCCAATGTCAAATTCTTCCGAATTAACAAGCACATCCAACTCCATGTTTGCCTCCATGATAGTTATTTATGCCAAAAATTACACAAAATAATTTAAGGTTTGGACTGCGAGACTAAATACCTAAATAATTATCGTTCAAACTAAATAAGACGAACAACGCAGAAAAATGTAAACAAGACAGAAGATTTGATGATGCGAAAAAAACCCAATCGAGGGTAAAAACCGTGGACGACAGTAAGGTCGTCGGTGCACTATGGACTTTAAACAGAGACGTAGTCTTTAATAACAAGTATTACAAGGATGAGTTGTGGGAAACCATGGCGCGTCGTGTAAACTAAGAAGACAACAATAAAAAATTTGAAAGCGTATTGAAGACTATTCTTTGTATGATGACTTGTGTTCTTGTGATTCGATAGCGTTCATTAGTAGTTGGTTGTAATCAGATCGTACTCGATCGATGTCCTCTGCTCGAGTATGTTTGACTCTTTTATAAGTGCTTCGTATAACGGTTGTCAATGGTCGTCTTTAAATGCTATTAAGTGAAATAACGGTCATGTCATTGATCTGGTCGTCAGTTATCCTTGATGCATTGATGAGCCAAATTAACTACGTACCATGACCTGCATTTAAGTAAAAAAGATAACAGTTGTCGAGTGAAAATATACATTAGTAATGATACAAAATAAACTAACGTCGGACTTATTCAAGGGAATATTATGTCGTTGGTATTAACTATCGTCGGTCGTATGTCGCCTTTGTTGAATAATGATTCAACTCTGGTAGTTGGTTACCGTTGGAGACTTGGTCTTCTCTTTAGAGTTGTTTTTAGTTCCTGATTTCTAGGTCTAAGTAGTTTCCTTCTTTTCTGCTAGTTAGTTGTTTTTTTATCCTCTGTATTTGTTTGCCTATTTAAAGGCCCTATCTCTATTGAATAAAGCAACTCAAATTATGTAGTAATCACAGAAACTCCTTTCTTCTTCCTTGCTTTGTTATTACTCTGTTGTTTCTCTCACATTGTGATATCAGGTCCAGGTTGCTATCAAGTTTTCTGTGTTTAAAATCAGCAGCAAAAATGCAGTCAACAATTCTGTGGTGAATATTTCTCAACCCCATATTCCAGCTTCAAAGGAGAGGCCTATGAATTCTGGAATGTCAAAATGAAGACACTTTTCAAATCACAAGAATTGTGGGATCTTGTTGAACGTCTGGTCAAAATGAAGCAGGAAAAAAGGAGATTCAGAAGAAGGATGCAAAAGCCCTATTCCTCATTCAACAGGTTGTTGATGATAGCATTTTTTTCAAGGATAACGGCCACAACCTCGACATATGAAGCATGGAGCATGCTCAAGGTTGAGTACCAAGGCTCTGCTAAGGTAATTACGGTGAAGTTGCAATCTCTTAGGAGAGATTTCGAAACAACCCATATGAAAAGTCACGAGACAGTACAAAAGTATCTTGCTAAAATCTCTTCTACCGTCAGCCAAATAAGAAGTATGGTGATAAGATCACAGATGAGATAGTAGTTGGAAAGATTTTAAGGAGCCTGTCTTCGAAGTTCGATCACGTAGTTGTAGCCATAGAAGAATCCAAGGACCTCTCTACCTCTACCGTTAATGAACTCATGGGATCATTGCAAACCTATGAGGCTCGAATCAACAGGAACTCGTCAAAAGGAGAAGATCAAGAAGTCTCTTAAGATGGACGAGCTATGTTCTCATATAAGAGAGGCAGAGGAAGATGAGCCTTTAAGGGCAGAGGTCGTGGCATAATGAGTGGCATTAAGTGCACTTATTGCAATAAGTTTGGACATAGAGAAGAGGATTGTTGGAGTAAAAACAAAGAGGCTCAATATGCTGAAAAAGAAGACTACTTGTTTATGACAATTGTAAGTAATCAATTTGCATCTAAAGATATTTGGTACCTGGATAATGCATGTTCAATGCACTTGGCAGGTGATCAGATAAAATTCAAGATGTTGGATGAGACATACAAATCCCAAATCAGATTAGGCGATGACAAGCATATTCAAATCGAAGGAAAGGGAGTTGTTGCTGTCAACGTTAATGGAAAAGAAAGAATGATTCGAAATGTGTATTTCGCTCCAGGTTTGGCTCATAATGTCATAAGTGTGGGACAACTCCTTGGATCGGGTTACTCTGTTATTTTTGCTAACGGCATATGCATTATTAAAAATGCATCTGATGAAGTGCTGATACAAGCTAAAATGAGTGAAAACAACATGTTTCCTATAACCTTCTCTTGTAAAGGGCAGTTTGGGCTAATGAGCATCAAGTCAATTGATTTTGAAGCTTGGCACCTACGCTAATGACATCTTAACATCAAAGGTCTATAGTTACTAGCAAGCAAAAACATGGTAAAGGGATTACCTGTAATAAAAGAACTAGGCCATGTATGCAGAGGGTGTGCCTTAGAAAAGAAAACTAGGAGATATTTTCCATGTCGGGCAGTCAAAAAGAGCTTAAAAGAAGTTGTAACTGGTTCATGCAGACAGTTGTGGGCCATTGAAAATAGACTCCCATGCTGGTAGTAAGTATTTTCTGCTCTTTATTGATGATTTCACAAGGATGAGTTAGATATACTTCCTCACACACAAATATGAAGCTTTTGTTTTTTTCAAGAAGTTCAAAGCTCTTACAGAGAAGCAAAGCAGTGAAAAATTGAAGACTCTGATAACTGACAGAGGAAGAGAGTTCTCTTCCACAGAGTTCAACAACTATTGTGAGGAACATGGAATCAGGAGAGATCTTACTGCTCCGTATACCCCATAGCAAAATGGCATAGTTGAGCATAAGAATCGGACGATTGTTGAAATGGCAAGTTGCATGATGTTTATGCCAAAAATCTCCCAAGGAAAATTTAAGGTAAATGTGGAGTTTGATTCAACCAAAGAAAGTAACAACAATAATCGTACGAATATAATAAAAATAAAGTAAATGAGACGAGAGAATTGGTGACGCGGAAAACCCCTAAAATGGGTAAAAACCGCGGACGAGTGTAAGTCGTCGTGCAATATGGACGTCAATTAGGGACGTCGTCCTTAATAACAAGTGTTACAAGTGTAATACAATGTAAAACAATACGATAAAGTAAAGTCGATCGTGCGTCGTGTGTAATTAGACTTCGATCGTGCGTCACGCGACAAACGGCAGTAGATCTTATGAACTTCGAGAGAAACTGAGCAAGCTTGAGAACATAATTTGTGAGCTTGTAAGGTTTGAGAATAAGATGTCCGAATGTGAGGTTCCATCTTCATATTTATACTCTAATTTTCCGTTGGCAAGTCTTGAATGCGTATTTTTAATAGAATAACCGTTTGATATTGATGATAGCGTATGTTACGTCCGTTGTTTTTGATGATGGCAACCGTTACAATCTTTGGTCATGAATGTCTCTTGAATCCTGCATTAAACATGATATAACGTATGTCACAGGTTAGTAACTGAAATCATGTCGTACGATATTTATTCGTTTAATCGAGGTCGCCTTAAAGGAAGGGCGTCGGTTATCGCCGGTCGTACGACGATGGACTGTTGGAATTTTTACCCAAACAGTTTGCCCCCAAATTTAAAATTCAAGCGACAACTTTTTGAAATTTAAATTTTAAAATCAAGACACGTGTTATAAAAGAAACGCGGGTAGTTCGAATAGAACCGAATCGGTTTGTTTTTAGCTGAACAATGACGTCATTTCCTGCAAAATAAACGGTTAGACAGCTAATATTGGACAGGTGTCATGCATTCGAGGGATGCACTCAAGTGGTTCGCCTGACACGGACGACACGTGTCAATTGGCGATTGGCGATTCGATTTCCTGGCGATTCAGTTTCCAATTTTCAGTATAAATAGGGATTGTCTTCAATCCTTTCCTTCTTTACGCTTACCTTTTTTTAATACCTTATACCTCCGGCGAGATTTACTTTCCGAGCAATCAGAATCCTCTCCATTCTAAATTCGAGGTTTAGAAGTCTATTTAAGGTACAATTTCTTGTTCTCCTTTTGTGTCGGTTATATGCATAGGAAGTCCATAGCTAGAAAGCCTAGGAAAGCTTGGGATATTCTTAGTTATTGGCATGCGACTCTAAATATCCCTGATTTTCAGATGTCGAGCGAGCCTGTGAGTATATATACAGAAGAATAAAACCTAGATTATTTTCAAAAATTAGCCAGGATTCCAGATGGAATCAATCTGATGACTCCGGAAGACTTAAGGCCGGATGAGGTTCCGAAGGGGTACTGTGTTTTATACGAGTATCCCTTCAAGATAGGTTTTACTTGGCCATTTAGCCCTTTGGTCAGGGCGCTTTTAGATGCGTTCGACTTGACGCCTGGACAGTTAATGCCTCAATTCTGGCGGATTGTCCATGTTATCGGGCGTCTTACGGCCGATTGGGAGGTTCCGTTCAATGTGAACGACTTCCTGACTGCTTATAGCGTTCGACCGAATAATTATCACCGATACAACCTATTCCCTCGATCGAAGGGAGATAACGTATTGGTGCATAATACCGCGGTGAATGATCGTGATTGGAAACGTCAATACGTTTTCCTCCAAGTGGCGTCTGTGAGCGATGAGGACAGCCAATGGTTGTCGTCCGGATGGAACGAATCGGGTAGGCTAACTGCTTTGTCGTGCGTTTTTGTCGTGCGTTTTTGTCGTGCGTTTATACTAATGATGTCTTTCTTTGTTTGGCAGAAATTGACTTCACTAAAGTGAAGCCAAATAGAGATTCTCTAAACAAGATTCAAAGGATCTTGGAGAGGAGTATTGTCGATCGTTCGTTTTCTGTTCGGTCGAACGACGAGGAGGACGAGGTCGTTTTCGTAGCCGAAGAGACGTCTGTTGAGGGTTCTCGTCAGGAAGAAGAGAGGAGAAGAGAGGAAGAAAAGGAAGAAGAGAGGGAAGAAGAAATGACCGGTAATTCGTTCGACAGTACTTTTTACTTTTATATCGTATGTCATTTATTTTTTAACTTGCTCTCTTCATTCAGAGGACGCAACTGTAAAGTCGTCTGCCCTTAAGCGAGCCGAGCAGCTGGAGATTGCTCGTCAAGGCAGGGAAAAGTCAAGGAATAGATCTGCTCCTTCTACGGGGGTAGACCTCAGACGTGTCCGAGGCAAACCTCGGTCCTCACCCAAGAAAACGGGTGACGTTACTTTGTCGTCTTCTGCAGGGACGACACCGGTGGAAGGAACCGTTGCTGGGGTCGAGCTCGGAGGCTCGACTTAGGGGACGAAGGACACTCCAATGTCGGGGGTGTCGGGCGTTAATAAGCCTTTCCTTGCATCTTCTTCCTCCTCCAAGGGTGAGGAGAAGAACAAGGAAAAAGTGGGAGAGACGACCTTTAAAGTCACTTTCCCTTCTGACTTTATAGCAAATGACGTCCTCGAGAGGGACGTCATTTTTCCACACTTGGGAAAATTCCTTCTCCCGACCTTCTACGACCGATACAAGGAGTCTCGGGTCGAGGACACTGGGGCGCACGCCGCTGGTCTTTCTTTCATGGTACGTCTTACTTATTCGTTATTCCCTTCATTATTTTTCTTATTATTAACTCTTTCTTTGCTGTCGTGCAGGCTTTCCAAGCCTGTCTGAGCTTCTTCGATCAGATGGAAGGTCTCAGGACGTCCTTCCCTGACGTCAAGAAAAGGGCCGATGAGGCTCTTGAAAGGGAGAAAGTCGCCTTGGAGGCGTTTGAGGCTGAGAAAGCAAAGGTCGAGGGCCTTAAGTCTGAGCTCTCCGATGCCCGAAGTCTAATAGAGATTTCGGATCGTGAGAAGGTTAAGCTTAGGGATCATCTCCTTGAGCTTGAGGCGTCGTCGACCAAATTGGAGGTCGAGAAGATTAAAGTCGTCACTGCTGCTGTTACTTCTGCTGATGAAGTCGCGTCCCTAAAAAAGAGGGTCGATAAGCTGGAAGGCGATGTCAAGGACCTGGAGACTGAGAATAGGCAAATCGAAGCCTTTTCTCGCTTCACAGCTCGGGCTGCCTTGATGAGGCGTCATTTGACTGGGAAAAATCCTATGGCGTCGGCCGCTGAGGAGCTCAAGACCTACCTTGACACCGTGGAGACTGAAAGGGACCTTGACGAAGACGATGAATTAGAGGGAAGTGACGGTGGAGAAGAGGCGACAGCAGCAGAGACTGATGTCGTACAGGAACAATCTGACGTTCCTCCTTCTTAGCTTTTTTGGATTTATTATCTAGGGGTCGGCCGTCTGTGGTCGTCCCTTAACTTTGTAACTTTCTCTTTTATTGACAAAGTCTCTTTTGTTCATTGATGTTTGTTATTTGCTTTTCTTTGTCAAACCTATCTCTTATCATACGTCGAGTAATTTTAAAATATAAGTATAATATATGTTCGACCAAATCATCATTCATTAACATGCTATAATGAAATCAAACGAGATTTACTATCGAACAAGTGCAATTGTAATAATGATTTTCGAATATAAGTATCGGAAGTCAAATGTAAAATTTTAACCTTTATCAATAATTACAGTCAACCATATACATGCGATCGTATGAGTATTACTTGACATAAAAATCTTAACTAAGTTGTGCGTCCCTGCGAAGATCAACGTTAGCGGGGTGGTCGTTGGTTTGACCAACGACCCTCCGATGCTTAAGTTAGTAATCTTTTTAAGAAATAATCCAAGGAAATGAATTCAGAATTTAAAAGAAATACCTCTTTAAATGAACTGCATTCCAACTTCGTGGGATATCTCGACCATCAAGGGTTTGGATCTTATAAGCTCCTTTACCCACGACGCCAAAGATTTGATAAGGGCCTTCCCACTTAGTGGAAAGTTTACCTGCGTTGAGTTCTTGAGTGTTTTGGAACACTCGACGTAAGACATAGTCATCTTCTTGGAAAACTTTAATTTGGACATTTTTGTTGAAATGTCGCTCGACCGCTTGTTTCTGCGATGCCATGCGGATGTGTGTTGTTTCTCTAAGTTCTTCTAAAGCTTCGAGGTCATAGCTCAGGTCAACCAAGTTATGTTTGACGGACATATGTCTCGAAGTTGGTAGTCGTACCTCAATTGGTAACACAGCTTCGCATCCGTAGACTAATGAAAAGGGGGTTTGTCCTGTGGACGTACGTGGTGTTGTACGATTGGCCCATAGAACGGAGGGTAATTCTTCTACCCATTTTCCTTTGGTAGCTTTGAGTCTTTTCTTGATCGAATTGATGATAGTTTTATTACTTGACTCGGCAAGGCCATTCGACTGTGGGTATCGAGGTGTCGACGTTACCAACTTAATGTTCCTTTCTTCACAGAATTTTCTCGTCCGATCACTGATGAATTGTGTCCCATTGTCGCATGTTATTTCGGACGGAATTCCAAACCTGCAAATGATGTTACTTTGGATAAAAGAAACGACTTCTTTGTCCCGAACCTGGGAAAAAGCTGCTGCTTCTATCCATTTAGAGAAATAATCTGTTAAAACTAGAAGAAATACCTTTTGCCCGGGGGCAGGTGGTAGTTTTCCGACGATATCCATTCCCCATTTCATAAAGGGCCATGGGACTAAAGTCGAGTGTAAGGGTTCAGATGGTTTATGAGACATACCTGCGTGTCGTTGACATGCGTCGCACGACTGTACATACCTGATCGCATCTTGCCTTAGTGTCGGCCAATAATAACCTTGTCGTGATATCCTGTTGGCTAGACTGCGACTTCCTGAGTGATTTTCGCATTCACCGTCGTGCATGTCTTGTAAGATTTTCTGGACTTGCGTCTTGTTGGTAATACATCGTAGATTCAAACCAGTTGAAGATCTTCGATATAATTGTCCTCTGATCACGACGTACCTTGATGCTTTAAACTTGACCTTTCTTGCTTCCATCCTGTCATCAGGCAATTGATCGTTCTCTAGATAATTTTTAATGTCGTCCGACCAAGAATTTTCTTCTTCAATTGGCACGACCAAAGTATTATCGTCGTTTTTGATAGATGGTGTTGCAAGGTGGACTATTGGGATACTGTCGAACGTCGTTTGATTAAGGGCTGACCCCAAATTGGCTAGTGCGTCAGCTTGAGTGTTCTGATCTCTTGGTATCTGCTCGATTATGAAGCGACTGAACTTCTTTGCCTCTTCTTTTACTATTTTATAATAGGCGATCATCCTCGAATCTTTTGCTGCGAACTCTCCATTAATTTGGTTAACGACTAAAGACGAGTCACTTCGGACATGCAGATGTGTTGCCCCCAAGTCATGAGCAATTCTGATTCCCACAATCAGTGCTTCGTACTCTGCCTCATTATTTGTTGCCTTGAAGTCACACCGTATGGAGTACACTATCTTGCCCCCTTGTGGGGACTGTAGGACGACACTCAGGCCTGTTCCTCGTATGTTCGACGAACCATCAACATCGAGCGTCCAAGTGGTGTCGTGCAAAGTCGCCACAATTAATTCATTGGATGTCGTCACTTCTTCTAGTTCTGGACTGAAATCTATAACAGAATCTGCCAAGACTTGTGATTTGATCGCCGTTTTAGGCTTAAAATCCAGATCATAATTACTGAGGTAGATGCTCCATTTAGCTAATCGTCCTGTTAACTCAGGTTTTCTTAACACAGATTTCAATGGAAAGTTAGTTACAACAGTTATAGGATGCGATTCAAAATAATGTCGTAACTTCTTAGCAGCCATAACTAACGAAAGCAAAAGTTTTTCTATAGACGAGTACCTGGTTTCAGCGTCTAATAGAGTTTTACTTACATAGTAGATTGGCAATTGTCGTCCGTCGGTTTCTCGTACAAGGACTGCACTCACCGAATTAGTACCGACGGCTAGATAAAGTTGAAGAACTTCACCTTTCTCAGGTTGGAGAGGAAGGGAGGTGATGTCATGTACTCCTTGAGTTGTTTCAACGCCTCCTCGTGCTTATCAGTCCAATCGAATCCTTTGTTTTTTCGCAGGACATTGTAGAAGAGGTGATATCTGTCGGACGACCGAGAGATGAATCTGTTTAAGGCTGCTATACGTCCTGTTAGGCATTGGACTTCTTTAAAATTTCTGGGCGATTTTAGCTCGATAATCGCTTTAATTTGATATGGGTTTGCTTCAATTCTTCGTCGTGTGACCATATAACCGAGAAATTTGCCAGCTCGAACTCCAAAAGAACATTTTGTCGGATTCAACTTCATTTTGTATTTACGCAAAATGTCGAACAACTGCTTCAAATGTCCTATATGATCGTCCATATGTTTCGATTTAACGAGCATGTCATCGATGTATACCTCCATAGTGCCGCCCAAATATTCTTTGAACATCATATTCACTAACCGTTGATACGTTGAACCTGCATTCTTAAGACCAAAAGGCATTATGTTATAACAATAAATACCTTTATCTGTCATGAAAGTCGTTTTTTCCTGATCATCGGAATGCATCAATATCTGGTTATATCCAGAATATGCATCCATGAAGGTGAGCAATTCATGTCCAGCTGTAGCGTTGACCATAGAATCGATGTGTGGTAACGGAAATGGATCTTTTGGACAGGCCTTGTTAAGGTCTGTGAAATCAATGCATACTCTCCATTTGCCATTCTTCTTTTGGACAACAACAACGTTGGCGAGCCAATCTGGATATTTGACTTCTCGTATCTTTCCTGTTTTAAGCAAATTATCAACTTCGTCGTTGATAACTTTATTTCTTTCAGGAGCAAATTTTCGTCTTTTCTGTTGAACGGGTTTGAAGGATGGATCGACGTTGAGTTTATGAGAAATAATACTCGGATCGATACCCACCATGTCTTCGTGCGTCCATGCGAAGCAATCATAATGATCCTGCAAAAAAGAAATTAATCTATCTTTAAAGGATAGATCAAGTGTCGAACCTATGTAGACCATCTGATCAGGCTTATCCTGGTTTAGGACGACAACTTCCAAGCGATAATCGTCGTCAGTTCCAGGAATGTCCTGGTTCTGTAATTGCTATACTGTCTGCTTCGGGGGCTTCAAAGAGACTTTGTAACATTCCCTAGCGACTTTTCTTTCGCCTTTGATCTCCTGTACTCCCCATTGCGTAGGGAATTTCAAAGTTTGGTGGTACGTCGAGGGTACGGCTTTCATATCGTGGATCCATGGTCGCCCAAGGATAACGTTATAAGCTGATGAACAGTCGACGACGTTGAACTTTGTCTGCCTGTTGATTCTTTTAGCATATACTGGTAGTGTGATTTCTCCCATGGTATTTGTCGCTCCTCCGTTAAATCCAATGAGTGTAGTCGAGCGTCGAGTAATCTCGGATTTGTCGATCCCCATAGCTTTCACTGCATCAAAAAAGATAATGTTAGCGGAACTACCTCCGTCGACGAGTATCCTCTTTGTCAGGCAATTTCCAATGCTCAATTGGATAATTAATCCGTCATGATGTTTTTGGTGTACGTCGTCGAGATCTGATTGGTCGAACGTCAAGGGCATAGCTTCTAATTTTGCGTCTTCCTTAGGTCTTGCTTCCTTTGGAATTGGTCGGTCGTCGGGACCGCGACTAGCATGTCTCTTAGCAGCTGAATATGTGGTCCCACAGACATCAGAACCTCCGGTGATACAATTAATCACCTTGGCATGCTCTGGGGATGTGGGACGCACGTCCTTCTTTTCCGTCAATTCTTGCAAATAGCCTTTCGAGTTAAGCCAGGACAATTCTTTCTTCAGGGCGATGCAATCATCCGTTACATGACCGAAGTCATTATGGAAATCGCACCATTTTGTTTTGTCTTTCTTATCATTGTCCTTATCGCTTTTCTTTGGCCATCGAATGTTTTGCTGGAGCTGTTTCAGGGACGCGACGACGTCTTTGGCTGACCCAGGGAAACCATAAGATGACACCTTAGGATACTGGACAGATTTAGAAGTCGTCGGCCCTTTCTTTTCGAATCTGACGTTTGAAATCTGTCGGGCAGGCTCTGATCGACCGGTCGGTTTCAGTTTGAAGTCTGGCTTTTTAACACCTAGACCTTTCCTGTCGTTTGAATGTTTATTTCTGAAAACGAGGTCATCCTCGACCCTCATATGGGCGAGCGTACTTGCTCGTACGTCTTCAAAGGTTTCTGGAGGATATTTCATAAGGTCAAGATATAACCCTGAACTATCATCCAGACCCCGTTTGTATGCTTCAATGGCTGTTTTTACGTCACAATTTCGGATACTGATCATTTCTACATTGAAACGGTTAAAATAATCCCGGATGGACTCTCCATTTTTCTGTACGACATAATAAAGGTCGCTCGTCTGTTTTTCCATTTTTCGGCTGCTGGCGAATTGTTGAGTAAATTGGTTCACCAATTCTGCAAAAGACCCGATGGTTTTGGGTTTGAGATTGATCAACCATTGTAACGCTGCTCCAGTTAAGGTCGCTCCAAAACTCTTGCACATACAGACTTTTTGAAACTGATACGGTATCGAGACAGTCCACATAAGTTGTTTGTATTGGGCGACATGTTCTGTCGGATCAGTGACGCCTGAATATTTTGGAGTGAAGGTCGGGATGCTATATTTCTTTGGGACGTCCACCAACGCGGTCTCATCAACGAATGGCGACGCCTGAAATCCTGTACGTGGCTCGACATCAACTGGAACTGCTGCCCCCGACAATTTGGCCAGCATCGACAAGACAAGCTCATTCTGTTCTTCCAGAAGTTTCAACCGTTGTGCAACGGGATCTATTGGGATACCCCCAAAGACACCCAATGGAACATAACCTGATCCGTTGAAGTTAGTTGGCTGTGAAGAATCAGAGGCATATCCATTGAATGGCATAGAAGTCATAGGCATGGTTGGGATTATGAAGGTCGCAGGATTAACTGGTGGTGGACGAGGATAATTAGGTAATGGAGGGGGTACGTTCCAAGCACTAGTATAAGTATTTGTAGTCCCCATCACATTGTTTCCACCCTGGTTTCTTATATGCTCAATGGTTTCAGCCGCCTGTCGAGCCTGGGCTGTTAGGGCGTCAATACGGGCACGAGCAACATTCAACTCCATGTTCATTTGGGCCACAACATGATCTTGAGTTCCTTGGAATGACATTGTCCTGAATGAATAAAAAAGAGAAACACTCGAAGGAAAACGTTAGTACGTCGTAAGATTATCGAAGATTTTCTTTGGATGGGGCCCCACGGTGGGCGCCAAACTGTTTATGCCAAAAATCTCCCAAGGAAAATTTAAGGTAAATGTGGAGCTTGATTCAACCAAAGAAAGTAACAACAATAATCGTACGACTATAATAAAAATAAAGTAAATGAGACGAGAGAATTGGTGACGCGGAAAACCCCTAAAATGGGTAAAAACCGCGAACGAGTGTAAGTCGTCGTGCAATATGGACGTCAATTAGGGACGTCGTCCTTAATAACAAGTGTTACAAGTGTAATACAATGTAAAACAATACGATAAAGTAAAGTTGATCGTGCGTCGTGTGTAATTAGACTTCGATCGTGCGTCACGCGACAAACGGCAGTAGATCTTATGAACTTCGAGAGAAACTGAGCAAGCTTGAGAACGTAATTTGTGAGCTTGTAAGGTTTGAGAATCATATGTCCGAATGTGAGGTTCCATCTTCATATTTATACTCTAATTTTCCGTTGGCAAGTCTTGAATGCGTATTTTTAATAGAATAACCGTTTGATATTGATGATAGCGTCCGTTACGTCCGTTGTTTTTGATGATGGCAACCGTTACGATCTTTGGTCATGAATGTCTCTTGAATCCTGCATTAAACATGATATAACGTATGTCACAGGTTAGTAACTGAAATCATGTCGTACGATATTTATTCGTTTAATCGAGGTCGCCTTAAAGGAAGGGCGTCGGTTATCGCCGGTCGTACGACGATGGACTGTTGGAATTTTTACCCAAACACATGATGAAGGCAAAGGATCTCACTGACGATTTATGGGAAGAAACATGTGCGACTGTTGTATATTTAATCAATCTCTCCTTGACTAAAGCTATGTGGAACAGAACTCCATTTGAGGCATGATATGACTTTAAACCAACAGTAAGTCATCTTCGAATTTTTGGTTCTTTGTGTTATGCTCTAGTCACTTCACAGGCATAAAGTCAAATAAAAAACAAAGAAATATATTTTAGTTGGTTATTGCTCCAATTCTAAAGCAATTTTAACGTATTTCAAATCCGTATTACCCAAATGCCCCAAATCTCGTTCAAATCGCCGAAATACCCCTTTTGTCCGGGAATAGTGGCCGGGAATCCCGGGTTGGGTTGTGTGGCCGGGAATCCCGGGTTTATGGCCGGGTATCCTGGGGTTGGAGGCTGGGACCGAATATCTTGTTGTCGATCGAAGTGTTTTGACGGTGGGGATTAAAAGGGTTTAGGGTTTCCATGTGCCTTGGTTCGATTATAAAAGGGAAGGGGGACCATTTGAAACCCCACACAATAATATAACTCTCTCATTTCTAACTCTCTCATTTCAATCGTGTATACCACGCTCGGATTTCGACTCCATTCGTTCATTTTTAGCAATCTCGGATATGTCTCGTCTACTTACTACTGTAAGTTTTCTTAACCCCGTTGTAGTTTTATATTTTATAAAATATTTATTGTATGTTTATTAGACTATGTGTTCGATTATACGTTTATTTTAAAGATTATGTGTTATGTTTACGTTGGATAACATGTTAGAGTATTTCGTGTTTTTTTGATATTGCGTTAATTTCCAAGATTGCGGTAATAATATGTTATTTTTTATAAATATTTTAGAGATGGCATGTTTTTTTGGAGATTGAGTTAATTTTAGAGATTGCGTTAATAACATGTTATAGTATTACGTTTTTTGACAGTGTTGCGTTATTTTTTATAAATATTTTAGAGATGACATGTTTTTTTGGAGATTGGGTTAATTTTAGAGATTGCGTTAATAACATGTTATAGTATTACGTTTTTTTATAGTGTTGCGTTATTTTTTATAAATATTTTAGAGATGGCATGTTTTTTTGGAGATTGGGTTAATTTTAGAGATTGCGTTAATAACATGTTGTAGTATTAACCACAAGGGCTGTGGTGTGGTGGTAAAGGCTTGGGGAGTTCATAGCGCTCAACCCGGGTTCGAGTCCCACTAGCAACACTTGTAGCCACTGAGGATAAACTCAGGGCTGCACGATTTAGCAGCTGGGCGAAAGGCCCTAATTGCCAGGGATTAGTCTGGGCCATAGGCCCAGGATACCCTTTCCAAAAAAAAAAACATGTTATAGTATTACGTTTTTTGACAGTGTTGCGTTATTTTTTATAAATATTTTAGAGATGACATGTTTTTTTGGAGATTGGGTTAATTTTAGAGATTGCGTTAATAACATGTTATAGTATTACGTTTTTTGACAGTGTTGCGTTATTTTTTATAAATATTTTAGAGATGACATGTTTTTTGGAGATTGGGTTAATTTTAGAGATTGCGTTAATAACATGTTATAGTATTACGTTTTTTGACGGTGTTGCGTTATTTTTTATAAATATTTTAGAGATGGCATGTTTTTTTGGAGATTGGGTTAATTTTAGAGATTGCGTTAATAACATGTTATAGTATTACGTTTTTTGACAGTGTTGCGTTATTTTTTATAAATATTTTAGAGATGACATGTTTTTTTGGAGATTGGGTTAATTTTAGAGATTGCGTTAATAACATGTTATAGTATTACGTTTTTTGACAGTGTTGCGTTATTTTTTATAAATATTTTAGAGATGACATGTTTTTTGGAGATTGGGTTAATTTTAGAGATTGCGTTAATAACATGTTATAGTAATCCACGTGATTCCCCAACTACCTGGAAGTCCAATAGATTGAGTGGTTTCTTTTCTAAACTCTCTCAATAGACGAAATCAACAAAACTTAGGCCTTCTTAACTTTGCAAAAAACCATAAATATTAACTATAACCATAAGTCGTTGTCTTTTATTCGTTACTATGTAGGAGGATTTTCATTACGTCGATCTGTCTTTCAAAGCACGCCTTGGCTTCGCCAAGGAAATTAGAGATATTTTTGGAGCGTGTCCACCTGAACGGGCACAAAATTTACATCAAATATTTGGACGAACACCTTTTGGTCCATGGCTGGAGCTTACAAATACTGCACAGGACCCCCTCCTAGTGTACATGTTTTTACAGTTTGAGGTCGACGTCCTCAATGCGGCTTCGGAGGAAATGTATTTCAAAGTCCGTGGGAAACACATGCGCTTTGGTCGTCTTGAGTTTTGTCTTATAACAGGACTCCTTTTCGGCCCAACACCCTCCCTACCTGCCATATCGGAAGGGTCCTTCGTCAGGAGACTTTGGCCTGATCACGCCCCCGATCATTTGAAGGTGAAAACCGTCGTCCAGACGATGAGAGGCGGCATGCAGGACCTATCCGATGAGGATGTTGTGCGTGTTTGCTTGGTAGTGATGGTGGAAGTCATGTTCATGGGTCGTGAGCTAAGCCAGGTGGTTTCTGACACTGTCCTTAGGGCCGTCGATGACCTAATGACATTTGACAGCTACCCGTGGGGTAGCCATATCTGGAGCCACACATACAACTATTTACACTTAGCCACCGCCAGACGCCATACACAAAAGAACAAGCACATCAACAAGAGTACGTTGAGTGGGTTCGCACACGCTCTGAAGGTTAGATAAGTATTATAACTTAAATATTAAGTCGTCTTCTTTTTTTTAACATACTACTCTATGTTGTGTAATTCCAGGTATGGATCTTGGAGATGTTTCCTATCTGCCGTCACCATTTCACCAAGCGCACCGACAGGGCCATTAGGGGAACTCGATGGGACCGAGACACTGTACTGAATAAGGTTGCATGCGTTGCAATCTTTAACTCAGTTTTGGACGTACGCTCTCTTACTATGTTTCTAGTTTTAGAAAGTGAACAATTAATTGTTTAACTTAGTCCTGCATATTAAATCTTATATGTTTTACAATATATTTAGGTGAGGCATCCGGCTCTCGAGCGCCTCACTCCTACGGCTGCCGAACAACAGAGTCGTTGGTATCTATCCAGCGTCGTCTATTTAGAAAGAGAGGAGTCCAGGCGACCGACGAAGAGGTCCCAACGAAGAGATCCTGATCACGATGAGGACAATGAGGACGATGATGACGATGATTATGAAGATGAAGATGACGATGACGATGACGATGACGATGATTATGAAGATGACGATGATGGCACGGGATATCAGGCTCCCCCTAGCTCCTCCCATCATGGAGCGCCGCCTCCCGACCCATACCAATACAGGTGGGTACGCTATGATACGCTGCACAATTACGTCCACGGGTCCGTCGAGACACGCCTAAGAGATCTAGAGGCCCTCACCGCACACCTTTGCCACACTCAGGTTAGTGTTTAACTTAATTTGAGGATATTACGTTCCATACTTGTATATTGGTTTGTATATTGATATGACGTTTAATACTTGTATTAGTTGGCAACGAGCTCGGCGCCGACCTACACGTCCCCTGGGTACGGACACACGTTGGCTACGTATGAACAGACGTCGGGTGGGTGGGGACACACGTCGGCAGGTTACAGACAGACTTCGGGTGGGTGGGGACACACGTCGGCTGGTTACGGACACACGCAGGCAACCACATCATCGCCGCAAGATGTAAGTGATACGAGTTTACATTATTGTTCTATTTTCGTTATTACTATCGAAAATTCTTATAATCTATGCACCCAGTTTCGGAGGTCGGAGGCGGATTGTTACATACCCCAAATGATGACGAGCGACAATGTGCCAGGGCCGCCGTACGTGACACCGCCAACACACCTCAATTAGGGTAGGTCATTCCTTAGCGATATGGTGGATGATTTTTTCGGACCTTCTATCCCGGGTTCGATGGGGTCGACGGTTGACACCGCCCAGGTGCGACTGAGCTCTCCTATGGGTAGTGATATCATTGAGCGCCACTTCGAGGATGATACTCCCATGCTTGACCAGGTGGAGGTGGTAACACTTGGGAGGGGGAGACGAGACATTGTAGCAGGCCCAAACTTACGTTCCCCATATACCTAACAACCTTCGACCACACCAGCCCTTCCGAGAAAGACCAAGCCAAGGATAAGGGGAAAGGGTAAGGGGAAGGTTAGGGGGTATACTACAATGACTTCAACGGGACAATTGATGCACGTTTCGGCGGCACAGATCGTGGACCAATGTCAAGACAATCAGCTCCCCAAACTGTGTTGTCCATTTTATGGCGACCTTGAAATGGATGCCGTTTTTTTCAAGAAACTGCTTGCTGTAGGTTGTAATGGTGATTTGGAGGATTTGGTTAGTATTTAAATATAGTCATATAAACAACTACATTTGTAGTTACAAGTATAACAATCTATGTTTTGTGTATAGCACATCGACGCTTGGGTCAAAATGATCCAAGACTCCCGCTCTCCACATGCGACATGGGCGGTGATGGTAAGCAATTTTTTTGAGTTCTTGCTTGGCCTCCCCGCACGTCTCTTGGTTATTAACGGTGGATAGCATGGAGGAAGGGGGACGTGTGGCAAAACCCATGACTGAGGGGGTCCAACCGGATTGATTACTTCCTGATATGTTGACTGGTAAGTATGGGACGTGAAGTAACCTAGAGCTAGATCGCTGCAATCTCTACGATTCATAGACCTTGCAGCTGCGATGGCATGACCGCATGGTAACCCAGAATATTGCCATTGCTTACATTCACAAACACGGTTAAGCATATCGACAATGGCGTATCCACGGGTATCCCGAACATCGAACCTATCATATCCAATCCCTCTAACCCTCCATTGCGCAGACTTTCCTGCCCTTTTGAGAATCTTTGCCTCCGCCATTGGTGTAAGATGATTACGCATTTCACCTACAAACATGTGTGTGTTAACTATTCTACGATTTATAAATAACAAAAGAAGAGAAAACAACATATAAGTTCAAGATTTCATAGTTTATCAACCTCCCTTTTGTCGTCGAAGTAGGTACCACTCTTGTTGAAAATTTCGGAAGTACTCCATAAGCCCGACAATCGGTAACCTACGAGCAAAACGGGACAATGCATTCACTGACTCGGCACTATTAGAGGTCATTATATTATACCGATGTGCAGGAAAATGGGCCCTTGACCACCTCTCCTTACCAGCAGCGTCCATAACTTGTGCTCCACGATCTACTTCATATCATAGTGCATCCATGTACCGATCAAACTCCGTAACCGTATATGCATTGCATGCCTTCCAGTAGGTCGGGCAGTTTGTAGTAATACGCCTATCCGCACTTCTCACGTTCATTTCCAAATGTCGACAATATAGGGCATGAGGGGTCGATGGGTACACCGCAGAAATTGCGGCACTTATTGAAGGAGACCTGTCCGACATAAACACTAACCATTCCGGGACTCCGATACATTCTCTCAACCTGGACAGAAACCAACCCCACTCCTCCCCCGTCTCGGACTTGCCTACTCCGAAAGCCAAGGGCACGATGTTGTTATTTCCGTCCATGGCAACCGCCAAGAACATCATACCTAGGTAAGGTCCCTTTAAATGGGTCGCGTCTATTACGATGACAGGACGCAGGTTTGCCAAAAACGTGCGAATCTGCAAATAACGTAGGTAGAGCAACTTTGTAAATATTATAATTTATAATATGTAAATATATGGCGTGTTGATATACATACCGCACATCCAAGAGCAACGAAACACAACTCAAAACGTCCGTGCGAATCTGTCCTTATTCTGGTGCATGTACCCGGATTCTTCAGCTCCAAATTATATAAGTACATAGGGAGTCGTTAGTACGACTCCTCAGGTGTGCCTCTCACCATTAGTAGGGCCTTGCATCGCGCGCGCCATCCTTGGTGGTAACCAATGTTGAGTCCGTACTGCTGGTTGATATCGTCGATGATGTCATTCGGCCGAAATGACCTGCTAGCGTCAATAAACTTACCTTTCAATATGTGGCCCAAAGTCCTTTTGTTGGCCTGCCGGTGTCTGGAATTCAGTTGCGTCCTCGAACAAGTGTGTACATCGTTCAACTTCCTAACGAAAAACATCCCTCCTTTAGGGCCCACAGACTTCGCCGACATACGCCACTTACAATTTGTTTGCTCACAGACAGCCACATATCTGCTTTTGTCGGATTTCTCCGTTCTAAACACGAAACCCTCTTCCAAGAACTTAATTCTGAGCTGTATGGACATTTGCTCCTTCGTATCAAATAGTTGTCCTTCATGTGTACTTGTACCGCGATTGTAAGGTACGGGTTGGTAGGGTGGTATATTGGTCTCCGGGTTTGGAAGGGAAGGAGACATATCAAAATAATCGTTTAACTCACTAAGTGATTTATTGCTAGGGGTATATGTCTCTTCTTCTTCGTCCTCATCAGTATCGGTATTTGATCTGTCCAGATCAGATATACCCGTTGTGAAAACATGGGTTTCGTCATGAGCAACTCCAGAAAACCGTCTTTCTTCGTCTTCTTCTTCTTCAGCTTCTTCTGCTTGTTGTTCTTCTTCTAGTTGCGTCTCCGGAACAACATCGGGATAAGAGTAGTCAGGACGATATGAATGATCAACATAAAGTGTGGTGTTGTATGATGCCTGGAATTGATAATCAGGCTCATTTTGACTACCACCGACGTGGATTTCGTCATCACCTCCGGCATCATCTTCGTCATCACCTTCGTCGCACATCAATGTTGCATCATACACAAAGACTTTTAGAGGTCTTTCTGAATCGACTGCAATTTGCATAAAACCAAGTATCAGTTCGTCGTTGTTTAGCTCCACTAGTGAGCGATCTGCACGTTTGAACACCAACTTGCAAGTAGCAGAATCTTCGATTCCACATTTTTCCATGGCGTAACGAAGAAACCTCTTATATGTATAGATTACTGGAATCTGTACGCCATGCTTTGTGTACCCAATATAATCCCACTCATTGTTGTTTTGAACCCACTGACCATCGAAACATAAATAGAGCTTAGCTTTTACAACATGTGAACTCATTTTTTCAATAGTATGAACAATAAAGGAAGAAAGAAAAATGGAATGGATGTGATGATGAACGTATTTACCTTGAATTATAGTGACTCTTATAGGCAAAATTTATAGCCAAAGATGAAAGTTAATCGTACATTCGATGACAAGTATATGTTTATTGTATGAAAAGTGGAAAAAACGATGAAAAAACAATTGAAATCAGGCAACAAACACGTGAAAAACAATGAAAACACATAAAATGATAGTTCCCAAAACCCTAATTTTCTCAAACCCTAATTTTTTCTCAAACCCTAAAACAACCCCGGGAATCACGGCCATAACCCCGGGAATCCCGGCCCTAACCCCGGGATCGAGTCACATTTCGGCCGAACACGTCCAAACCCGGGATTCCCGGCCACTTATCCCGTACATAATGGGCATTTAGGCAAATTCGACGAGATTTGGGGTATTTGGGTAATACGGTGGTCAATACGCCTATTTTAATTAATTTCCCTTAAATAAAACTAAAAAAAATCAAACAAAGGGCATTTTTGTCATTTTTCATTATTTCATTCCAATTTCTTTGCAAACCAAACAGACAATTCCAATTCATTTGACATATTACATTCCATTTCCAACCAACCAAACACTTGATCAAATCTGATAACATTTCATTTCAATTAATTCCAAATTCCAATTCATTATGCGAACCAAATGCCCCCCAAGAGTGCGATTGTAGGTTGAATTAGATGGAAGAGAAAATAAAAAATTATTGTTCCAAATTTGACACAACATTTGATATTTTATTGAATTTTTTTTTAATTTATAAACAACCATTACAATCAATTTTAAAAAATGTATTATTTTTAGTAATGATTATTATAATTCAATTACTGCATTGAAAACAATATAAAAAAAATACGTAAATATTTATTATAATTTTGTATTTCTCTTTTATGTATAGTTAATTTAAGGGAAATTGACACAAAGAGCCATATTACACCTCCATTTTCACTTTCTAGCCATGTCTTTCTCGTATTTGCAGATTTGGCCCTAGGTCCGCAATGGAGGACCTAGGTCCGCAATATCCCGACACGTGTCATCCCCATAACAAATATTAATGCAAATCAACAATCAGACCTAGGTCCTCCATTGCGGACCTAGGGTATATCCCAACATGTGTCATCCCCATAACAAACATTAATGCAAGTCCACAATCAGACCTAGGTCCTCCATTGCGGACCTAAGGCCAAATATGCAAATATGAGAAAGATATGACTAGGAAGTGAAAATAAATGTGTAATATGGCTATTGCCAATTTCCCTTATTATATATATTAACATTTAACAGGAATGATGAACAGTAACTTACAGATTTGGTCCTTGAGGTTTTTAGTAAATTACAGATTTGGTCCTTAAGGTTTTTAGTAAATTACAGATTTGGTCCTTGAGGTTTTATCTCCCTGTTAGATTTAGTCCTATGTTTGTAGAGTTACAGATTTGGTCCCTATAGTTTTATTTTCCTCTTGCATTTAGTCCCCATAATTTGTTGATTTCAAAATAGACTTTCGATTTTGCATTTGCGTAACGTTTTGGTCCTCGAAACTAAAAGTTGTTAGCTCCTGATCGTTAAGTAAATGACATTTCGATCATTTATAACTTTTTCATTTTCTAATGTAAATAAATAAAAGTTATATTATAAAAATTATTTTTATTATATAAGCATAAAATAAAGATCCCTTAACATGCATCGCATCTCAATGACTGTGTCTTCTCCAACCCAAAACCTTCCGCCTTCCCCATCAATCCAAGCACATAGTCGTAGGTGATTCACGCACCAATTTTTTATTTATTAATAAATTAATTTATCATAATTTATTTTATGTTTAATAATGATGTAAAATTTGTTTAATTCATATTTTTATTATAATTTAATTTAGGTTTAATAACAATGTAACTTTTTTTAGGTTTAATGATGTAATGTACCATTTGCCAATTTATTTTCGCTTCCTATCATACACACACATCATCCTCATAGGCATTTTGTAAATTATAGTCATGCTGCTAACAAACACAAAATGTTTTGTTCTCATAATTGGTCATGCTCAAATTTATGGTCTTAATATTTCTTTCAATCCGCAACAACGCGCGGGCATTAATCCCACCTCGTTTTAAACATATATCAAAAAATGGTCCATGTGTTAGAATGTGCATACGGGGGTATCTTTTTCAATTACCACGTTTGCCTCTTATGGGGAACGAGGTGGACCCACTTGGTTTTTAAAAGGGATGAATACCGATTGTGGTGACACGTGAATGTTGACACGTGTGGATATTGACGGGTGAAGTCCAGGGGTAGTTTTTGCCAATTAGTAAAAGTTGAGGGGCAATTAAGTGGAGTGGTTGAATCATGACATTTTTGGCTAAACATAATCAAATTTTGCTTGATTTCGTAATTATCGTTTTTTCTGCAAAATCTTGAGCATCACACTTTGTCTCCCCATTCTCGTGCTTATTATCATGATACTAGTATGTCTATTGACCATTTTACCCTCCACAACATACATACCTAAAGCTTTTAAATATAAAATACAATATTTGGTTTATACTATATAATTTAATTTGACGCAGCAGAAAAATGTGAAACAGAGCGATAGGCGTTTAAATCCAAAAGGATAACGAGTCTATCACCTTAGAATCTATAAAATAAGAGAAAACTTTTATAAACTAGAATTAAAACTTTAAAATATATTATTATTAATTAATCAATTTTAAATTGATTTCATGTGGAAAACAATAAACCCTCTTTATAGTCTAGGCTAATTTAAAAGATAAATATGAAACTAAATTTCAAATCTAACTCCAATCTTAAACCAACTATAAAAGTAATTATAAATAATAAATAAAAGTATACTAATACTAATCTGAATCTAATTATAAAGCTGATAAATAATAACTAAAACTAAATAATTATCCTAAACTAACCAAGAAACAAAATAATCAAATAAACAAATGATAGCAATCTGCCCGGGACTCGTTAGTAGACGTGCACTACTTTGCACGTGACCCAAATCGCGAGATAAGTCGCGTAAACGACTGTGTCCTTGTTTATGATGCCAAATTACGAGTTTCTTTCGAGCTTGGTTTTCTTCCTTTACAACAATCTGTGAAAAATCTCTTTGAGTCTCGAATTCTCTGTGTATCACAATTAAAAAAGTATCTATTTCAGACGTTGTTTATCTACACAACCGACTTTACCCAAATAACAAATATCAATACGTTTTAACAAATAGATCCTAAAATAACTTGAAATGCTTAAATACACAGTTTAGGTGATGGCTAATTTATATACAATATATGGTGACTTAATATAATCTTTCTATTGAGTATAGCCCAATCGTACACCTACTTAAACGTTTAGAATATTCTTGATAAATAAATATCCAATGTTATTTTGAACAAATTGTCAGTTATTATATATTAAAACTGGTTTTTATATATTGTGATAACAATAATATACACTTAAAGCTATGCTATTTTATAATACAAGTATCGAAAACTTTTTATAACAAAAATCGTTTATATTCTTATTTATATTTTATTGTAAGTAGTAGATAAGAAAAACTAATATGTGGTTGTTAATAATGATGTTGGGGGTGTTAATGTATGCTTTGTGGCCAAATACAAATGATTATAATATATAAATAACAATAATAGTTAATTAAATATTGGGTTGTGGTGGCAAAAAAATGTTTATTTAATAAATTGCATTAGTTAATTTATTTGGAAATAATTTAACAAAAATAGAAAAAGTTAAATTATATATTAAAATAAAATAAAAATATGCAACAACATGATTGATATTTGGTAATTGTTAATGAACTTGTGTTTTAATTAATGATGTTGTTTTAAAGCAATTAATAAAATGATACTTTTTTTTTCAAAAAAAAAAATTTAATAAAATGATACTTAAAAACCCACTTGTATAATTATGTAAATATGGCAAGTAAACGTGTGATTATGAAAGCAATGTATTGATTTGACGATGGACGTTTATTTTAAGAGTATAGCCCGAAAAATAAAATAAAATAAAATAAAATAATATGTTTATTTACTACGGATATGAATTGGTAAAATGTTATGAACCTTTTCGGGAACATGTTTAATTATCTAAATATATTAATTGATATATAATATTACTATAAACATGATATTTATAGGTTTAAAAGTACATTGCTCAAGTTGATTACCACTCCATTAAAAGATCTAGACCGATGTTTGTGGTAATTATTTACTTACTACAATAATTTTTAATGTTTAATAACTTTCTAATAAAATTTGTTAATGTAATAATGATTTTAAAGTATATTCCTATGCAAAATTGGGTTGTAATTAATCTAACATATCGTATCTCGTAACATAACCTTCTTAGAGGTCACGTGTTTAGAGGTGTGTAAAACCTGAATGGTCTGAAACCCGAACTCGAACTGAAAATAAGATGTTTGTGCAAAACCTAAATACTTTAAAATCCAAAATTCTGAAAACCCGATTTTTGGAGGGATATATGGGTTTGATTTTTAGCCACCCCAACCCGTCCTGAAATTCCGTATTTATATATCTAATTATCTTTTAAAAATCTTAAAATCTAGTCGGCCATACTTTTTTCAAAATTCTAAACCTACTATCGATTTCATTAATTATCTCACTCGATTGAATATTTCATTAATTATCTCAATCGATTGAATTCATCCTCGAAATTAATTGAATATATATTTTTTGCATATAACTATACCCGAACTCGACCGACACCAATAGAAATTCACCCAACCTGAAGCCGAAGCAATCCGAAAATCAAAACCTAATATCCAGGACTTCATTTTCATATCTGCAATTAAATCGGATTTTTAGTTTATCCACCTGAAACCACCCATCCCCCACCCGATACAACCTCTATCAGGTGTTAGAACATCTTTAACAACTTATCCAAAATGGACAAAATGTGGAGTTTGAGCTAATATTTTGCTTCAATCACTTTCCCAAGACTATCTTCAAAATGGAAAAAGTAGGAGATAAAATAATTTTTTCTTCAAATATGGAGATCACCAAAAACTGATTACCAAATTAGAGGACCAATAGGAAACTTTGAAAATAAATATATAGAGAGAGAAATAATATTTCAATAGATAAATTAAATATTTTAATATTATAATCGATGTTGGATTCTCTAAAATGAGTAATCTGTTGGAAATAAATGTAATATTTTGCTTCAATAATTTTCTAAGACTATCTCCAAAATAGAGAAAATAGGAGAGAAGAGTTTTTTTTTCCTTTTTCCAAATATGGAGATCACCCAAAGAATGATTACCAAGTTTGAGGATAGTAAACTTTGAAAATAAATATATATAGAGAGAAATAATATTTTAATAGATAAACTAAATATTTTAATATTATAATGGATTTCTAAAATGAGGAATTGTTCGAAATAAATGTATATTTTTTTTTTGATGATTTTCAATTTTAGTTCTCTAATTTAAAGAACTTTTAGAGCATTTCCAACCAGCAAATATGGTGAAATCCAAACATACTCCAAACACCAAATTTTTTTAAAATTTCAATTTTTTTTAAGAAAAAAACACCAAATTTGATGTCATACTATTCATCCTTCAAAAAGGGATGATCCACCACTAATCTATTTGTTTATAATATCATTATATTATGGTGTTTTTTTTTAAAGTATGATTGAAGTTGAATTTTTTTTTTTAGTGTAAAGGGTGCCATCAATTTTAGTGTTTTTGGTTGGAGATGGTCTTAAGAAATTTGTTGAAAATGGTTTATGGTTCCAACAAAGAAAGAAGCGTATATTAGTTTAATCTTTAGAAATGGATTTTTTTTTCTTTGAAATTTACATTTGACCCCCCTATAAAACAAACACCTTTTCACTTTCTTTATTTTTTACTCAATTTATTACATAAAATCCGACTTTCACGGCACACAGCTCACAGACCTTTTGTTTGCTTTCTGCTTAATGGAGGGACCTTAAAATCCTCTCTTTCTCTCTCTCTCTAAAATTATATTTCTCTCTCCTCATCTAGTTTCTTCTGCGCTTAATTCGACTTCTTCCTTCGAAGATTATTGTTGTCAATCGGATCTTCATCTCTCCGGTGTTGCTTCACTCATAATTTTTCATCGATTTTAGGTAAGTGTTTCGAATTTTGTTCTACCATCGGTTTTTTAAGTTTATTAGCTTAGTAGTTCTTCAAATCGGAGTTTTCAAGGCTGAGATCTGGATTTTGGTTCACTTTCACTGATATGCGTGTGGTTTTTTTCAAAATCCTATCGCTGTTTTTCGATAAAATATGAATGTGTTTTGTTGTTGCTGTTTGTTGTCTAATTTTTTCAGTGTGGATTTGCTTTTGTTGGGTAGAGCTGCTTGCATGAGGTAAAAGCGATGGATAGTAGATTGGATAGAGCATTATATTTTTACCTTTTTAAGTTCGAATTTATTTTTATGAAGTTTTGCTCCTAGTTTTTGTTGTGGATTTAAGTGAGAAGATATAGTGTTGGAGGTTTTCTGTCTATGTACATATCGATTCCAGGTTTTTTAACAAATTGAAGGAGCAGATGTCCTTTTGTTTGCTTTTTTGAAGATTGATCTTGAATTTTTTTCTTTTTCGGTTATGTAGTTGGGCATAATTTTATGAATTAGGGCTTCAATATGCGATTCTCAAGGCGCATGCTAATCTCGTGGTGTGGTTTTTAGCTGTTGATGTTAGTCACCTGACAGCTTTATTTTTGGGGATATTCATATGCATACTAAGGATTTTTAAGGGTTTTCGGTTTTTCTTATCGATCCCTTGCTTTTTCCAAATGTCCGATATAGAATTTACAAGGATAACTTTTAATTCCTTTTCTTTTTTGGGCTTGTTAATTTCATTTTGACCAAGCTTTTGATGCGTGTATGATCGCTGGCTCTCAAAAGTAAAAGTTACTGGCCTAGTCACACAATCTCACACGAAAAGCATTTCATTGTTACATTAGCTGTTTGATAATCCCAATATTTTCGGCTTCTTCTGAAATCACTTGCAACTTGTAAGTAACGTTGCAACTTTTATGAGAATAGGAAGATGTCCGGTGTCGTATTGATAGTGGGATGTGTACGATCGATTTAGCAGTGCTTTCAAAATTGCATTCAATTTAACTGGCTTTATATCTGAAACATTTAATGGGTGACGATTTCTTTGAGTTATTCTGGGTTCAGATGGATATTTAAAAATAAATAAGCAGAAAATTATCTGCTATCATAGCTTTTACCTCATGCAAGCAGCTCTAGACCACATTTTTTTATCAACGAAGGCTAATACACACCCAAAGAATTGTATAGCAAACAGCAACATAAACACACATTCATCATACTTTATTGAAAAATAGCAATAGGATTTTAAATCCACACGGATATCACTCAAGCTAGACTAAAATCCAGATCTCAGCCTTGAAAAACTTGTTTTGTCGAAGTAATAAGCTGAACAAACAGTTGTTGAAAGTGCTTTTCTAATCCCTGATCTCCTCAGTCCTCCCGGATCATGCTCTATGCTTTCCAGTCGATATTATATCAGTGGGTTTTTGGTAGGTAATTTATTATATTAACGGTTCTTATTCAAACAGATAAACAAGAAAACTAGAAGTCTTGGATCTGATGTCTCCACCACTCTTAGGTGTTGAAGGGGATGGACAGGGAAACGTCTCCTTACTGACTTCAGCTTCCTCTATGGAATCGATTTTTCAAAAGAGCCCTGGATTAACAGAGCGAAATTATCTGGGATTATCAGATTGTTCCTCGGTGGATAGCTCTGCTGTTTCCAGTATCTCAGAGGTGAAAAGAAACAATCTAAACCTTAAAGCTACTGAATTGAGGCTTGGTCTTCCAGGATCTCAATCCCCTGAGCGGGACCCAGAAGTTAATCTGGCAACCTCTGAGTGTCTTGATGAGAAACCATTATTTCCATTGCTTCCTTCCAAGGATGGAATTTGCTCAGGTTCACAGAAAATTGTTGTTTCTGGAAATAAAAGAGGATTCTCCGACACCATTGATGGTTACTCAGAAACCAAAGGGTTTACTGAAGGGAATTGGATGTTTGGTTCATCTGGGACCGATTCTGATGCTTCCAAATCTTTGGTCCAAGGGAAATTTGCTAGCAATGCAAATGTAAATGGTATGCTATCATCAGGAGCTCAGCCTGCTTCGATTAAAGATGCAACATCTAAGGTGGCATCGGAACAAACTCATGCAACCTATGGGACTAATCTTAACAAAGTGAACAGTTCTAATCCTCCTGCTGCTAAGTAAGTGCAATAAAGAAATGCATTTTTTTGTATGTGCTTAGAAGTGTTTTTTAGCTTGATGATCTTTTGACAGTTTTCTTTTAAATCCATGACCTAATAAGTTTTAAGGATGCCTCTGCTAAATAAAAGAATGCCTAGAACCTGTAAGAAGGTTATGGGTTTATAAAAATATATGTCAGAAGGCCATTTAGCTGAATAACCTGTGTTTAGAAGGTGGGTGACGGAGCCTCTAGGTGGGAGGAGGAAAATTTTGGTACTTATTTCCGTGTGCTGATATCAATGAATGGAACGATTGAAATACAGATTAGTGCACAAATGATTTATTGATTTCGTTTGGCTTGCTACCAATCTTCTTTGCAGGGCGCAGGTAGTTGGTTGGCCTCCAGTTAGATCTTTTCGCAAGAACATCCTGGCTACAAATTCAAAGAACAATGATGAAGTGGATGGAAAACCTGGTCCTGGAGCTCTATTTGTCAAGGTTAGCATGGATGGGGCTCCTTATCTGAGGAAAGTCGATCTAAGAAGTTACACTACTTACCAAGAACTTTCGTTAGCCCTAGAGAAAATGTTTAGCTGTTTCACTATTGGTGAGTTGTTTTTGTATTTATCCTGAGTTTGCATTTTACTATCATAACTAACACTATGGATGTCGGTTTAAGGACTTCCTATTTTTGAGGTATATAATAAATACGGCCAACGCAAGAACTCACACACCCTCCCTCACCTTTGGTGAGGTTTGAACCCCGACCTCCTGGGAGACCAAAGGTCCGGATATCGCTAGACCAAAGTCCCTTTGGTTTAATGACTTACTTTTGCATCTTCACAACGTAGGCCAATGCGGATCACAAGGTGCTCCAGGAAGGGAAAGTCTCAGTGAGAGCAAGTTGAGGGATCTCTTGCATGGTTCAGAGTATGTGCTTACATACGAGGATAAGGATGGTGACTGGATGCTTGTTGGAGATGTTCCCTGGGAGTAAGTATCAAACAACCCTAGTTTTCACTTACATTATGTTAATTTTTATCGTTTGGTAATTATAAGGCCACCCAACTCAATTAATTGGCTTAATAAGGCTCTATTATCTGCCTTTTTCACATGATGGAGCATGGCTAATGCATGACCAAATGTGATGGTAGCAACCTATCTGTGAGTAGGATGAGTTTAAGGTCTGTATAAGGCTTGGGCCTTGGTTCGAGTCCTCCAAGACCACCGTGGATTTTCCTGGCTGGTCTTCAGGGCCTCCATGGGATTAGTTGAGGTGCAAGAAAGCTGGCTGGACACCCACGGTTAACAAAAAGAAAAAAAAAATACCAAAAACACGTCAATCCTGGATTCAAATAGCTAATACTCATTTTGCCAAAATGTTTGATTCATCAATTAACACAATACGAATTAGAATTTTGCATAATGCTACAGATAAAGATCTCTCACTCACATATTCTAAAATTCCTCTAACCCTAAAACTGCATACATAACACAACAGATAATGATCTTTTTGAGGGTATTCTTAGGGAATGTTTGGTATTTTTCAAGTTTCATAAAAAGCGATGGATTTTGATTAATTTATTTAGGTTAAAAGACTTAAGAATTTGTGTGCTTAAACTTCTATATACATGTCAAAAGCTATGTTTTATTGCTGTTGGCATTCTTGCTTTTGATTCTTGTCACATCTCATAGTAAAGATTAGAATCTGAAACAAACCAAACCTTTAGAATATTCAGAGTTATCTGTTAAAATGATCTTAACTTTTTAATGGGTTTAATAGAAACACCTTTTTGTTTTGGCTTGTATCATTAACTGTTTTAAAACATGTCAAGTTTTTTAAGACACTTATTCACTTTCTTTTATCAATTCAACGGTGAATTACTTAGTTCCCAATTTGTAATAAAATTGGAGTGTCGGTTTTTGCAGTTTGGAGTTGTTTTATATATTTTAGTTCAACGAACAAGGATTGTCGTTTTCTGATGAACAGTCGAGGAAATTAAAATGACAGACGAAGTAGAAAGAGCCAAACAACAAAATGAATACCAACTAAAATCATATTCACCATAAACCAATATCAAATTTGCTATATATTGGAATGATAAATAATTGTATTCATCATGTCATCATATTATGTTAAACTGATGTAATGATTTATATATTTTTGACGTTTGTGTGATAACCTCTCGTACATATTTTAAAACGAGAAAAGATATTAATTAATTATCCCCAAGCCTTGTTTAACTTAAGAGACTAATTAGAACTATATCTGACAAATCAAATTCAGGTGTTGATTTTAATATCCACCAAACATGAATATTCTTATGATCCATCTAATCTGAATTTGGATACTCCATATTCAATTGTAATTCATATATGGTGTCCATTCTTGTGTTTTTTATTGTCAGAGTACTTGATATGATTCCCTATTTGATGCATACAAGTCATGTATACATTGTTCTGTAACAATTAAATCTGGAACTTCATTTTCCTATTTAATGTACAGGAAGGTAGATAGATATGAAGCCTTCGGGGTTGTTTGTTTTTAAAAAAAAACCTCTTAATGACTCTTAAATCTGAATCGTTCAGACCTTTTTACACACCACCTCTTGTTAATGATAACTAAAATAAGATTTCAGACTTTAGACCTTTTAAAAAACAAACGGCACCTTCATGTACATCTTTTAGCTAATTTACTTGCTCTTCAAATTTTTTTTATTGAAGGAAGTATATATATATATATAATAGTTATATAAGTCAAAATCACACACACTTCTCACCTTTGGTGAGGATTGAACCCTTGACCTCTAAGAAGGTTGGGATCTGCCAGTAACCCGGATTTTTGTGATAGTTTATCGACTACCTGCTTCCACTATTTCAATATTTCAACTATTGAAAATCAACTCCGATTCTAATATTGCTATTTTGTTCATTTATAATATTTCATCATCCTATTTACAGTATGTTTAGCAGTTCTTGCAAGAGGCTGAAGATTATGAAGGGCTCTGATGCTATTGGTTTAGGTATGCATCCTATTTATAGTTTCTTTTTACTCTTTTGAGGTCAAATCTGCATATATCATACCCCCGGACCCCACCCTCTAGGTGGAATAAACTGGTCTCGTTTGGTTTTAGTTGAATGTCAGATTACTAAAATACCATCGGATAGAGAGATAAATCCATGTGTTTAACTATGATGCACAGCTCCAAGGGCCATGGAAAAATCAAAGAACAGAAATTAGCTTCTTGTGGCAGAGGAAAATAACTGCGGTAAAACCAACCGACTTGGGGTGAACTGCAGTTAGGTTTTTGCGGCCTTGTTGTTATGTTTTGATATGGGAAAAGTTGGAAGTTGTTCTATGAATGAATAGTAAGCAAGAGTAAAATGGCTGCAAGTTTCTACTTCTAATATATGTTGGTTTATAGGAAACCCCCTTTGTTTTCAACAACTACTGGTCTTTCTTTGTATTTGATTGATGAATGTGTGTGATTTGAGAACAACCATTGTGTCTTGGATGGACTTCTTGTAGTCAAGTGATATCATGATATTATTGTTTTGTATGAATTATATTACGATGAGATTTGGAGCTTTTGATCTGTTAGATGGTTCAGGGACTGAACATAGAAAGAGAGATAAAATAAGGGGTTAGTTTGTAAAAAACTTAAAAGTAGGAGGAGTATTAGTAAAATAGTAGATGATGTTGAAAATTCCTGGTGAAAAACAGAGTGGTGCAGGTGTTTGTGCAGAACAGTGACAGGGGTCCATCATCATAGCCATAGCCATAGCCATAGCCATAGCCATAGCCATAGCCACAGGGGCATCATAGGGACATAAAATAATACTTTTTTTTATTAAATTTTTAGTCAGGGTTGGTTTTATGCTTTGGCTGGGAGAAGAGGTAACAAAGGGTATTTATTTAATTTAATTAAATCATGTAAAATAAGGTACAAGTTACAAGTAATGTTTGCATGAGGTACAAGTAGGAAAAAGCACATGTTTGATTGTGACTGTACATTGGATGGGATTGGGCAGACAGAGTCTCATTCTTGATTTTGTGAACCATGCGAATGGTCAATACCCACTCTTGACATTTATGCCCCTCCCTGGTACAAATCACAATCACCACAAGAAAAGTTCCTCAATATCCAATGGGTAATTCCACGTTGGATAATATCCGAGTTACCGGTAGAGTCTAAATAGTTTGTCACAACACCCGTTGTGGTTCAAGGTTTGTGTCTGTTGTTAAGCCTGTGTGTGCCATAAGCTTATGTGCGGTTTATGTAATGTGAGATTTGTTTTTCTGACACTTTAGTGTCTTACGTTTTAGTTTTAATATGTTAACCTAATTTAAAATGTTTAATATTATTGACTCATTGAGTAATATTAAAAAAAAACATGTATTTATGTAATTATATATATAAAATACATATATTTGCCGTCATAAATTAATGGTACGGTTTCACCATGGTTCTCAAGGCTTGAGGATTGATCTTGGTGCCATACTAGGCCTCGTTTACAACTTTGGTAGATCCTAACCTTTCTAAAGTGAAAGATCCAAGTCTCATAAAAAATATACGAGTGTGAGTTTTGTCGTATATAAAATATTAAAAAATCTCAAAAGATACAAGGAAGCATCGCCCATAATATGGCTTCAAATGAGAAAAACAAAGCACATTTATCGAGTTTGAGCAAAAAACGTGAGCTTCATATATATAACGAACCAAGTGTGAATGTTTCAAGTTTTATGCATATATATGTACTTGGGTCAACTTTTGGTTTATAGTTTTGGCTCGAGCTTATTTTAATTATGATGATTTTGATAGATATATTTGAGTCATTCATGCTTCCAAATTAGGCTGGAAACTCTTTTGAGCCGAGCTTGTGCTTACATCAAGAAGACTCATCGAGTTATTGATTGCGGTCCAACCATGGGCAGACCTATAGAGGTGCATACAGTGGTCATGTCGTAATAGAGAAAAAAAAAAAAAACATTCCTGATGTGCTATATCTTATTGTTTAGTTGAGTGCCTTCATATTTTTGAAAACTATAATAATGACAAAAATTTCTTGTGGTTGTGTTGGTTTGCATACTGTTTTCCCCTTCCAACCATGGGTTTGAATCTTGTGTTTGGTCAAATGTTCCTTTTTTTTAGCTTTTAATTTCGAGTTTATGTATGTTTTTTTTAGTAAATTTGGGATAGAAAGATGTACAAAAGGCCCAAACATCGGACCTTGCCTTCACAAGGCAAGGAACCGACCAACAAACCAGTTTTGTGAAAAATATCTGTAACTTTGTTTTTATAGTCAAATGATGCCACCAAAATATTCCTAGGTTTGCCTCTGGGTCCAATCTAACATTGTTGAGTCGTGTCTGTGCTAAACTTGCTCATTTTATCTGCAACCGAAAACCCGAGCACTTGACATGAAAATATAGAAAAACAGAATTCGTTCATAGTACTTGTCTAACAAGTAACAATCTGTATTTTCCCTTCCTTAGGGCTGGAACAAATAGTTGGCCTACGCCAAACCTTGTTTTGTTTGGTACCTTGTTGGGCTCACTTCTTGCCTTATGGCTTTTCTAAGATACGCTTTACGATCATTTAAATTTCTCGATACATAAATTTAGTTATAGCAATTACAATCGTATTTCCACATTGTCAACGTGACAAAAAAATATCGAAAACCAATCTTGGTTTATTCCTTGGAATTTAGCAAGTAAATTTATAGCACTAGCATTGGACCAGGCCTCATAACAAGAGTGTGCACTTTTTCAATGTTTTAATCTAGCATCTAATGTGCTTGGCTCGATCTATGAATACGTTGATTGGTTTTATATGTATTACTTTATGTGTAACATAATTCTAATAAATGTTACTTTTTTCGTCTTTGTTGTTCAGTATTTTCAAATGATGTCATATTTATGTCACTAAAACGAGTTATAGTTCTTTGAGAGCATCTCCAACAGCTTTGCTAAAATAGAAAAAAAATGAGTTTTTGTTCTCTAAACCTCTCCAACAGCTTTGCTATCTTGTTTGCTAAAACAGAGAAAACTTGAAATTTTTCTATGTTTAGAGAATTCTCTAAAACTTGATGGTTGGAGAGAGAAATAATTATTTTATTCAATCCTATCAATAAGATTCATTTTTATTAAGTTTTTTTTTTAAAAGTGTATTGGGATGATAAATTAGAGAATATTATAATAATATAAGTTGTTTTAAAATTTCTAAAATAACAAATCTGTTGGTATTGAATGTAATACTTTTTAGAGATTTTTCATTTTGATTCTCTATTATAGCACATAAATTAGGAATACTGTTGGAGGAGATGCTCTGATATATCCAGAATGGATAATGAATAATTGTCATTGTCGTATTTATTTAGTTTATAGTTGATTGCGTTGACTTTAAGCATTTATGTGCTCCATTTTCATTCATCAAGATTTGAAAATGGTGTTCTTGAATTAGTGGTATATCACCATCACTTTTTTAGCACTCATTTTCATTCGAATTGGTAAAATCAACATGATTCATTTAGTGGTATATTCATTTCATTTATTTTAGTATTATCTTTTATTAGGTAGTTTCCTTAAATTTCTTCTTCACAGTTACATTCACAACTTCATCTTCATCTTGATCCAGGAAATACAATGAATAAGATACAGTGGGTGGTGGTGCATAAATGACGATAGCTTTCATGGTGAGTTGCTTCACACCCACCCACTTTTCTTTTCTGTGTTCTTAACCTCAACATAGCCATCATCTTCATAGCTTCAAATTTCAAATCTCACCATCCCCATCATCATCAACGTCACCATCCTCAAGATTTACAGGGAACTCGTTAGCTTACAAAAAGTTAGATTTGGTCTCAAGTTGATACCACAGTGGTTATGTGTGGTCTAAAATCCATATTAGGTATAGTCTCAACCCATATTCAAAATGGCATCACAATGGATACAATGTGTATCATAGTTGGTATCACAGTGTATTGTGTATCATGGTAGGTATCATAGTGTATTTTGTGTCACGGTTGGTATCATAGTGTATTTTGTATCGTAGTAGGTATCACAACATTTCTTATTTTGTATCACAGTGGGTATCACAACATTTCTTATTTGTTTTCATTATTTTCAATGTTTACAAAATGTATCACACTGTGCATCATGTGGTCATCGGAATAATGTTTGTCGAAGAGAGGAGAGAGAAGAGAGGAGAGAGGAGAATTCTAAAATAACAAACATACCATTTAATTAAAATTTTAATTAAACTTACCAAAATTATTGTTTTCCTAATTTATCCTTTGATATGCGGTTAAGATTAGATCTCACGGTTATCACAGATAACCGGGTTCTCCCTTGAATGGTCCCCCTATTATATATATATATATATATATATATAGGTCCATTCATTTGCTAATCACGACATTGGTGCTAACCGTGCTAACCAATCTCAACCGTAGATTGATGAGATCAATGGTCCACAATTAATTGATTTTTTATTAAATTAAAATATTAAAAATGGTTGAAAAAAATACAATGCATGTATGCGCAGGGGTATTTCAGTTAAAATACAATTCCTTTTAATTTGGGGAACATGGGCTTACCAAATTAAAAACCAAATAATTAGGGATTTCATCCCATAAAAAACACCAACTTCCCAATCCCACCGTCGTCATCACCTTCACTTGAAAACCCACCTCCACCATTCTGCCCACTACCACTCGTCGCACCTCTGCCGCCACCACGCGCCGCTGTAACTGCTTCAGCGCCTTTCACACCCACCGCCGACGTCTTTTTCTTTTCAAACAAATCGTTAATAATGCAACCAAGATGCATAATAACAAAAACCCACCAACGGAAATGGCGATTATGAGAATCTTGATTTTCCGGCGATGGTTCGATTTCTTGGTGGCGGTGGTGGGTGGGGTTGGTTCGCCGAAGAAAAAGAGGGAGACGGAGAAATAATGCATGAGAGGTTAAATGCATCGCCGCATAAATCAACGTTATCGGAAAATGAAGTGGAGCTGAATTGAACCAAGATAGGGGTTGCCGGAATTTAGCCGGAAAGTTGGTTAAAACGATTTTCAGGATTTGAAAAAAATCGATTTTCAGGATTTGAAGAAATCGATTTTCAGGATAGTGCATATGTGCACACTTGCATACAGTGCATATATGCATATGTTTGCTGAAATATTATATGCATATATGCGCGCTGATATCTAATATGTATGTGCATATTGAGTATATGCTTATGTGCACATTGAGCATATGCATATCTGCACACTGATATCTAATATGCATATGTGCACATGGAGTATTGTGAATATGTACATGTTGTATATGTGCATATGTGCATATCAGCTGATCTATTCTACATTAGTTGAGATACACACTGACATTTAGACATGCATATATGCACACTCGAAATATGGAAATACATTAAATATTATATTTAATATTTAGATAACTACCATATTAATAATTCATTGTAATATGGAAATACATTAAATTTTAAATATTATATTTAATATTTAAATAACTACCATATTAATAACTCCTTGAAATATGGAAATACATGAAATAGACGTGAATTATGAAATGCCCATATTACTCTTTGAGGACATAAACTCTAGGATGATTCTGATTGGTTGAAAATTGGTTAGCACGATTAGCACAAATGCGGTGGTTAGCAAATGAAGGGGACCCTATATATATAGGATTAGGTTCATTTGAGAAATACTAAAAATATGAGAAATAAAGAAATAATCCTAGCCCTTTATCTGGTCAACATTTGCGGCTTTGACCGTGAAGCACAAGATAATTCCTTGTGTGGTCTGTAGAAGATAGATGGGTAGTTTCGTAAAATACGCGGGACGAGTTCATAAATGAACCTGTATGATTCAGATATGAATTATATGTTCACATATGAACTCTTTTAACTGATTCATATACGAACCTTTGTGATTCATATATGAACTACAGTTAATTAATTCACATGTGAATCACAAAGGTTCATATATGAATCTGTTAATTAGTTCAACTGATTTACAAATGAAACTACAGTTAATTAGTTCATATGTGAATCAGTTAATTGGTTCATATATGAATTAGTTAAAAGAGTTCATATGTGAATTACACTGGTTCACATATGAACATATAGTTCATATGTGAATCATACACATTCATATATGAACTCGTCCCGTGTATTTGTAAAAATTACGAAACTGTCCTTCTATTTTTGGAATAACCGCAACTTTTGACAAGTCAAAGCCGTAATTGTTGACCAGTCAAAGACACAATATTTGACCGGTCAAAGCCGATCTTGACCGAATGAAAGGCTAGGATTACTTCTCTATTTCTCATATATTTAGCATTTCTCAAATGAACATCTCCCTATATATATATATAGTCATAAGTTCAAATGAGAAATGCTAAGTGTGTGAGAAATAGAGAAGTAATTCTATCCATTCATACGGTCAAGATCGTATTTGACTGGTCAAGAATTGCGGCTTTGACTGGTCAAGAATTGCGGCTTTGACTGATCAAGAATTGCGGCTATTCCAAAAATAGAAGGACAGTTTTGTAACTTTTACAAATATGCGAGATGAGTTCATATGTGAACTTGTGTGATTCACAAATGGAACTATATGTTCATATGTGAACTCATGTAATTCACACATGAACTCTTTTTAACTGATTCACATATGAACCTTTGTGATTCATATATGAACTAATTAACTATAGGTTCATATGTGAATCAGCTGAACTAATTAACAGATTCACATATGAAACTTAGTGATTCACATATGAACGTATATTTCATACGTGAATCACACGGGTTCACCCATGAACTTGTTTGTCGTCTATTTGTAAAAGTTACGAAACTACCCCTCTATTTTCTGCAGACCAGGCGGGGAATTATCCGGTCCTTCACAGTCAAAGCCTCAAATGTTGACCGAATGAAGGTCTATGATCATTTCTCTATTTCTCACACTGTAACACCCTCAAATTTGGAAAGAGCGACTAATTTAAAATTTCCAATAAAACATTAAATAAAGTATAAATACCTCCCTTTAATACAATACTTGATTTCCTCGAGTAGCAAAACCTAGATTTAACATTAACAGTTGATAAATCAAGCCTTACATAAAGACTAGATTAAGGTCGGGTGTTACTAAAAACCCAATAACAGTCGCTATCTCCAAAGTGCGGAAGACACCACCAAATAGCTATATCATTCACTGTGTCACTAGTACCATTCTCCCATCAAGGACCTGATGCACATGCCGACAAATAAAAAGGTTAAGATTAATGCCTAGTGAACTCAAGAGTTTTCATATTAAATATAAAGCGACAAAACTGAAAGAATCTTATTTAAATCCCAATTTCCCAAAATGAATGTATCTAATGTAAAACATCTTTCTCCAAAAACCATCATTTCCATGATGAAGAAAAACATTGTATAAAGTTTAATAACCAAATATGAAAACATAGATAAAACTTTATTATCCAAAGCACCAAAACATGAATAAGGTTCATTATTAAATATCATAAATTATGGATACACTCCATACTCAAAATGCCACCGAAAACATGGATAATACACTATCCAAAAATAACACTTCGGCGATGGGGGAGACCCGTATCCATAGAATGTGGCTAAACATAAAGTAAGTCGCATATCTGTGTTAATGAGTTCCACTATGAATCATATGGTTATTAAGTTCAACCACCCACGATCTATAGCTTAAATCCTCCGATGATCATAGATATACTTGTTCACTAGAAATAATAATCACTATGTCCTAACGATCATCAAGTTCAACTACCCATGGTCTATAGCTTGAGTCCTCCGCTACGGCTCACGCGGTCATCATGTTCAACCACCCATGGTCGGTACCTTGAGTCCTCCCCTATGGATCATACCGTCACCAAGTTCAACCACCCACGGTCTATACCTTGAGTCTTCCGGTGATCCTAACTATTTCTAGCTACATAACAGAGATAACGATCCTATTTAAAAGAGAACCAACAATCCGACTCCTATGCCTATGGATCCGTTGCATTACAGTCCAAAATATTACATGACTCCAAATTAGGGGTGGCAAAAAGTGACCCAACCCGCCAACCCAACCCAATAGTAGCAGGTTGGGTTGAGAATTTCAATTTCAACCCATTTAAGTTAAATGGGTCAACCCGCCTAACCCATTTATTAATTGGGTCTGGGTTGGGTTGAAATTTTCAACCTGATTTCGACCCATTTACAACCTGATTTCGACCCATTTATAACCTATTTCTAACCCATTTACAACCTGTTACCAACCAATTTACAACCTGTTATTAACCCATTTATAACCCATTTCTAATATTATTTAATAACTTTTTTAGTTATTAATAAATATAATATATTAATATATGTAATATAACTTTTTTTTGAAAGAAACCCTAATAGGAAATAAGGAAATAGGATAGGAGGCGCCGCTATGTTTCTTCATTCTTGACTTCTTCCTCTCCGGCTCTCCCTCTCGGCCCTCAGTCCTCAAAGTCTCAAACGCCGGCCGTCGTGACCTCTCCTCTCCCATTGTTAACGGAGACTCATACGCCGGAGTCCATACTCCATAGTCCTCTCCCTCTGTAAACTATTCGGCAATTCGTTTTTACACTTCCAGTCTTCCACGAGGACCACCGCGACTTCCATTGTTCTAACTTCCAACTTCCATGAGTAAGTTTATGTTTATATGTTTTTAAATTTTTAATGTTTATAATCTGTCCAATGTCCATATATGTTTCTGCTTATGTTTAATGTTTACAAATTACAATTAGTAAGTTTATCTTTATAATGTTACTTTTTAATTGTTTATAATCTGTTCATTTATGTTTTTAACTTTTTAATGTTAACAATGAGTAAGTTTATGTTTATATGTTTTTAACTTTTTAATGTTTATAATCTGTCCAATGTCCATATATGTTTCTGCTTCTGTTTAATGTTTACAAATTACAATTAGTAAGTTTATGTTTATAATGTTACTTTTTAATTGTTTATAATCTGTTCATTTATGTTTTTAACTTTTTAATGTTAACAATGAGTAAGTTTATGTTTATATGTTTTTAACTTTTTAATGTTTATAATCTGTCCATATATGTTTCTGCTTCTGTTTAATTGTTTACAAATTACAATTAGTAAGTTTATGTTTAATGTTTCTTTTTTTATTCCATTTCAGTGAGTAATACAGTTGAAAATTCAGAAGGAGATGATCTACAATCTCCTCCACCTCCATCAAAGAACAACGAGAAGAAACCGATCAACCAATTAAAGCCGAACAAAGGTGGTGTGGATGTCAAACGTCACAGAAAACTTACATCTGAGGTTTGGAATAACTTTGAGTTTATGGACCCTGATGAAAATGGTGAGTTATATTGTAAATGTAAACAATGTGGTCAAGTTTATAATGCTGAAACTAGGATGGGTACGGGGAATTTGAAACGCCATCTTAAAAATTGCAAAAAAAGTCGATTTAAGGATGTTGGGCAGATGGTGTTGGAATATGGTAGTGGCGGTTCAGGTTCGTTAACTAGTAGACTCCCAGATTTTGACCCTAATGTTTTTCGTGAGCTATTAACTAGTGCAGTTGTGAAACATGAATTGCCATTTCAATTTGCTGAATATGATGGAATTAGGAAATGTTTCAATTATTTAAATCCTGAGGTGAAAGTTGTTTCAAGGAATACCGTAAAAAATGATATTATGAAGGATATATTGTTTTCATTGTTTAAAGAGTATGTGGATGAGTCAAATTTGAATAAATCCAAAGTTGGTCAACCTAAGAATGGCTCGTTGGACTCTCAAGAAGAATCTCAAGATGTGCTAGATGCAGCTTCTGCTTCACTTTTGATGGTATGTTATATATTTACTGTTTTTTATACATATTCTATTTATCTCCTAATTGTTTGTTGTCTATTAGGACTTTGATGACTTTTCAACCACGGTGACTTCTCAAGCCGTTAAATCTGAGCTTGAATGTTATTTAGAGGAGAAGCTCACGCCTCGCGTGAAGAATATAAACATTTTGGACTATTGGAGAACTCATGAGATTCGGTATCCAACTCTTGCTCGGATGGCTAGGGAAATCTTAGCTATCCCAATATCAACCGTGGCATCTGAATCTGCTTTTAGTATTGGCGGTAGGGTTCTTGATGCTTATAGAAGTTCGTTGAAGTCTTCTACGGTTGAGGCTATTATTTGTCTAAGAGATTGGGTTTATGGAGAAGGTTTGTTCTAACTTATTATTTGTATATTTCGTATTATCATATAAAACTATTTATTTGGTATAACTAAGTTGGTTAATTTATTTATTTTTATAGCACAAATGGAATCGCAACTTGAGGCGTTATGTGGATCAATCATGACGGAGAAGATGGAAGATCGAGAGGAAAGTAATACCGAGAATGAAGTTGGAGCCGATGAAAGTGCAAGTCGAGTTACTTAGAAAGTTTTTTGGAACTATGATTTATTTAACTTTGTGGTTGTGGGAAACTTTGAACTATTTATTTTACTTTTTGGTTGTGTTTTATTAAACTTCGAACAATTTGTTTGACTTTGTCGTGTATTTGTCTTGGAATGAAGTTGTTTAAGCATTTTTATTTCATTTAGAATTTTAAATTTAAATGGGTCAACCCAGGTTCAACCCATTTATTTAACAGGTTGGGTTGAGATAGTCATAAACAGGTCAACCCGCTACCAACCCATCAACCCAACAGGTTGGGTTGGGTTGAAAATCTCAACCCATTTAGTTAAACAGGTTGGGTTGGGTTGGGATTTTCAACCCAATTAACTAAGGGGTTGAACCCGAACCCAACCCAACCTGACCTATTTACACCCCTACTCCAAATGAATGAACTACATGTAATTCTCAAATAAGATGCAATAAATGCAAATCAAAATCAAAGCTCTACATTGAGTTGTCAAAATTGGACAAGTGTCCCCAAGACCAACATAGTAAAAAACCGAGTCATAAGCTCAACAAATCAATCGAGCATTTGCTGAAAGTCATAAAATACAATAACACGTAAATAACTCACGTTTATGCAATGTAACATTTTCTTGTTGAGAAGAAAATGAGTGGCTGGTGGGGTAATGTCAAGAGTTGGCATGGGCTAGTTGCCTGTTTCAATAATGTTCACCAAGAATTGTGAAGCATTAGAAATGTGGCTGCCCGGCTCAGAAAGTAGTTGGTGCAAAGTTTAATTTTTTTTTACTCTGATCTCTCACCCTCTTTATTTTAATCTTTAAGCTCACAGCTAACCGAACTCTCTTTTACAATATCTCTCATCACACATCCCACACTCATTTCTTTTTGAACTCCTCACATTCAACCACTACAGGATTAACTTCTTGGGTAGGAAACACTGGTTAACGTGAATCCATAGAAGTTTCTTTTAAGTTCTAGCACACTGATCCCATATTTTCCTATGAAGCACATGATGCTCAGATAGTTTAACTTTATCAGTTAAAGCTCAAAGATGAATCAGAAAACATTTAAAATCACACTTCCAAATCACGAAATCTGTTTGAGAATCGGGAAGTGGTTTGAACATTTAATAACATGTTTTCTTATGATTGAAAGTTTTCCTTCTTTCAACCATAGATGAGATGAAGATAAGGAATTATACCTTTTAGAATGCAGTCTTACATCTCACGAAGTCAAGCTTAAAGTCATAAGGATATGATCTTTAAAGTATCTCTCAACCTACAAAAGTCTTAAGGTCTAGTCAAAGTAACTTTATTCACAGAAATTGAAATGACAGAAAGCAGTAAAAACACTTAGTATACGAGTTCTGATCAGAAATAATCAGAAGTCATCACCTTTACTCCCCCTGAAATTATGCATTACTAACAAATTGATCAGTAAGTACAATGCATTCAATATTGCTCCCCCTCAAACTAACATTGACCATCTATAAGATACTTCTCACACTCCCCCTGAGATCATGAACAAACTATTAAAGAGCAGGTATCATGCGGAAATAATAATAAAGAAATGATAAAGAGATACAATAAGAAACTTTAATAGGTAACCACCGATTAGGTCTTAAGATTTAGCATACCAAGTCTTGAGACAAGAAAATTAAATCTCTTTTCGTCTAAATGTTTGGTTAACAAATCTGCAAGCTGATAATCGGTTTTTACAAAGTAAAGTTCAATTGTTCCATTTTCTACATTATCTTTTATAAAATGATACATGACATCTATGTGTTTGGTCTTAGTATGCTGAACAGGGTTAGCGGTAATCGTAATAGCGCTCTTCGAATCACAATAGATCGGGATTCTATTGAAATGAAACCCATAGTCTCGCAGTTGTGTTCTCATCCATAAGACTTGAGAACAGCAGCTAGCAGCAGCTACATATTCCGCTTCGGCCGTTGATTTGGATACACATAATTACTTTTTCGAAGCCCAACTGACGAGTTTATCTCCGAGGAATTGTATATGACCCGAGGTGCTTTTCCTGTCTAACATGCAACCAGCATGATCTGCGTCTGAATAAGATGTTAGTTCAAAGCTTGTATCCTTAGGATACCATAGACCAAGATCTGCGGTCCCCTTCAGATACCTGAAAATCCGTTTTACAGCAGACAAATGGGATTCTTTAGGATTGGCCTGATATCTAACACATAAGCATGTAGAAAACATTATATCCGGCCTACTAGAAGTAAGATACATTAAGGAACCTATCATCCCTCTATAAGTCCTAACATCAACATCCTTTCCCGAAAGATCGGTGCCAATCTTAGTACCAGGTGCCATTGGGGTACCAGTCGGTTTACAATTGTCCATTTTGAACTTCCGAAGAATATCCAGAATGTATTTAGATTGATTGATAAAAATCCCCGTTGAAAATTGTTTGACTTTCAATCCGAGAAAGAAATTCATCTCTCCCATCATGCTCATCTGAAAACGTGACACCATGAGGTTTGCAAAGTTCTTACAGTACTTAGAATTTGTAGAACCAAAAATAATATCATCCACATATATTTGAATAAGAATGATATCGCCTTTATCTTTTTTAATGAAAAGAGTGGTATCAACCGTACCTTTAGTAAAACCTGACTTGACCAAGAATTGAGATAAGATATCATACCAGGCACGAGGAGCTTGTTTCAGTCCATAAAGAGCTTTATCCAAGATGTAAACGTGATTAGGCTTATCTGGATTCATAAACCCTTCTGGCTGTGAGGCGTAGACTTCCTCTTTGAGTACTCCATTCAGAAAAGCTGTCTTCACGTCCATTTGATAGACGGTGAAGTTCTTGTGAGCTTCGTAGGCTAAGAACATCCGAATTGCCTCTATACGCGCCACTGGAGCATAAGTCTCATCGTAGTCTATCCCTTCCTTTTGCCTATATCCCTTGGCAACAAGTCGTGCTTTGTTTCGGATAACGGTGCCATCTTCATCTTTCTTGTTTTTGAACACCCATTTCGTACCAATGATGGTTTTACCTTGCGGTTTGGGTACGAGTCTCCAGACTTTCAGTGCTTCAAACTGATTCAGCTCATCTTGCATCGCAGTTACCCAATCTGAATCGGCAAGGGCCTCAGATACTCGAGTAGGCTCGATCTTGCTCAGGAAGGATTCATACATACATAGATTTGATGTTGCAGACCTAGTTTGCACCGGTGCAGAAGGATCTCCAATAATTTGATGTATCGGGTGCTCTTTGGTCCACTTATGTTCATGAGGGAGTGGATTAGAGGTAGATTGAGCATTGTCCGCATCTAGGAATCCACTGGTATCTCCTTCAGATGGTTCAGAATTAACGGGGGTTGCAGTTGAAATAGTCGTTGTAGAAGTTGGAGTAGGTACAGCTTGGTCAATCTGTTGATCAGTCCTTACAGTACATCCTACTGAGTCAGCTACTTCTGTCTTGGCGTTGTTGGTCACAACTTCAACTGTCGGAGTAGGCTTTTGAACTGGAACTTCTTACCGAATCGGGGAATTTGATTCAATAGAGATATCGGAAGTGGTCGGAGGAGTAGTCATCAAGTCTTCTATCCTGTCAACCACAACAGACTTAGGCACTTTAGAGCCAAGAAATTCATCATAAAACAGTTCAAATAATAAATCCAAATCAGATAATTTAGAAGTAGATGATGAAGCGCCATCTGATTTGTTCTCTTGAGGTGCAGGTCCTGGACTGGTTGGTCCAGAAGCTAAAACTCCGGTAATTACGGGTTCTGAACTGACGTGCTCAGAAGCCATGTCCTCATCAAATGTAACATTGACGCTCTCTATCACAGTCTTCGACTTCTTCAAATAAACACGATATGCAGACGATGTAGATGAATAACCAACGAAGATGCCTTCATCCGCCTTAGCACTGAACTTGTTCAAATTCTCTCAGTCGTTTAGAACATAACATGTACAACCAAAAACATGAAAATATTTAATGGTTGGTGTTCGGTTGTTGATCAACGCATACGGATTCTTCTGAAATATGCGGTGTATCATGGAGCGATTCTGAGTGTGACACGCAGTCGATACAACTTCAACCCACAAAAATAAAGGTAAGTCAGATTGGCTGAGCATTGTCCGAGCGGCCTCGACAAGTGTACGATTTCGACTTTCGACGACTCCGTTCTGTTGAGGCGTGCGAGCAGCAGAGTATTGATGTGATATCCCGACCGATTCGAGATATTCTTCAACTATCTTGTTCTTGAACTCTGTGCCGTTGTCAGTCCTAAGAATCTTGACTTGTTTTTGCAGATTGACTTGGGTCGTCTTCAGAAACGTAATGAGAACATCGGGAGTCTCATCTTTAGACCGTAGAAACTTAACTCAAGTGTATCGCGTATAGTCGTCCACGATAACTAGCACATACTTCTTTCCTCCTAAGCTTTGCGTTCGCATAGGACCGCACAAGTCCATATGCAACAACTCTAAAGGAGAGCTGGTACTCGGTTCAGGCATTGGTTTGTGTGGGGCTATCTTCATCTTGCCCTTTTCACATGCTGCACATAGATGTTCTCTTTCATACTTCAGTTCTGGAAGACCTTTCACTAGCTTGCCACTGACCAACTTGTTAATGTACCGAAAGTTGAGGTGAGAAAGCCGTCGATGCCATAACCAACTTTGTTGCATCGAGGCCTTTGATAGTAGACAGACCTGATTGTCATCCTTGACCTTTGACAAGTTGATGGTATAGAGGTTTGACTTGCGAGTGTCGACCAAGAGTTCTTTTCCTTCTTCAGTGCGTACTGAACATGTCTTGGCCTTGAAATTAACCTCTAAGTCTTTGTCGCAGAACTGGCCAATGCTGAATAGGTTGTGCCCTAATCCTTCAACGTAGCTCACCTTCTTGATCGTAAGATTTTCATGTACAACATCACCATATCCCAGAATAGGTGAAAACTGATCATTCCCAAAACGAACTGTGTCGCAGTATTTATCCGTAAAATTAGACAACATACTCTTCTGCCCGGTCATATGCTTGGAACACCCGCTATCCAAGTACCACATATGACGGGTCTGCACAACACAAATCAAGAAAGAAGAGGTTTAGGAACCCATTTAAAAATGGGACCTCCACTGTTAGTACTTGATTTTGGCACCCATTTAAAATTGGGTCCGCTTTTTCTTTGAAAACCAGAAGCATGATAAGACGTATGATAATGATAAGATGAAACATTATATGAACCATACCAAACATCAGAATATTTACGAGAAGCATAATCACATTCACCATAATTTAAAAACTTTTTAGTACTAGATGGAGCTAACTGAAATAATTGCTTTAGAGAGAATTTCTTGCGAGAATCAACAAGATTATTTTTGAAAGTAGCAACATTCACACTCAAATCATCTTTACTAGAAGTCTTTTTATTCAAAATCAAACTAGAACTAGATTTAGCTTTCTCGTCTATCTTCTGTTTCGGGATCCATGCAGTCTTAACTCCAACCCTTTGCTTTCTCAAATCTGAAACATTTGAAACTTTAGAGTTAGAATGATGAGAATTAAGAGAATGCTTCTTCTTTGGCTTACCAGTGAGGATCAGTTTATGTGAAAGCTGAGATTTTTGTTTCTTACCTTTTGCTTTCTTTGATTTCACAGAAACTGATTTATCAACTTTCGTTGATGTTTCACCTTTGTCAAAAACACTGGGTAATCCAAAGGAATTAACAACACAAGATGAATGATCAGGAAGTTTAGAAGAAAAATTAAACCGAGAAACACAATCATTTAAAACACCTTCAGAGTTTAAGAAATTAAGCTCATTATCAAGTGAACCAGACCTGTCATCCGAATTTAAAGCCTTGGAGATTTTAGGAAAATTAGAAGTTTTGAACACTGTTGAAAATACTGTTTGTTCTAAGTCTATCAAAATTCTTTCTTCTATAAGAGTATTCTTGAGTTCAGAAATTTTACTTTCCAAAACTAGAGGAGGGACGTAAAGCTTACCTTCGATGGGTTTAGCCTCCAACTCTTTTACAGAATAACTCTCAAAATAATCATTTGAAAGAAATTTTGATTTACTAGATCTATAACTGTTATTCAACTTCTCATAGCGAAATGGAAGTTGAACTTTAGCTGTGTTCTTTCTTTTATCATATTACTTGGCTTTATCTTTTTCCGACAGACTAGTCCAAAAAGGTTTGAGTTCCGGATGTTGAGGAGCCAATAACATAAACCCAAAGTCATAAAGTGCAGGCACTTCAGATATAACCTTTTTGAGATGATGTGGGTTTTTGTAACCAAGACCCCAAGTATCAGGTTTCTCTTTAGGTTTGTTCAAATGAATAGTGTGTTCAGTTTGACCAATAGTATGTAATTTTTCTTCCAAAGCATTCACCTTTTCTATTAAATATTTATTCTCTTTTGAAGTAGAAAAGTATCTTTTAGCAAGCTCTATAGACTTAAACTCACATTCTTTGTACTTTGAAACAGTTTCAGATAACTCTTTATGAATTATAGTCTTTTCTTTAGCGCTGGTGTCTATATTTTTGTGCAAAGTTTCAATCAATACATTTTTCTCAGCAATATCATTACTAAGTTTATGTATAGATTGATTTTTCTCATTTGTGACACCTTTCTCACGCTTCAGTTTAGACTATAATTCTTGGAGTTTAGACATCATGGTATGCATTCGATTCAAAAAATCAGATTCAGTTAAGTCACATACCTCATCATTATCTCCATCATCAGAATCAACTTCAGCTTTTGACTGGTTCTTTCCCATCAAGCACAGATGTGCTGTCTCGTCCTTCTCTCCTTCTTCAGATTCTTCGTCCGAATGGTCGAGCCAGTATTCATCCTCGGCCATTAATTCTTTTCCAGCCTCTTGTTGCTTGGCTAGAAGCATCTTATTCTTGTAATAGTCGGAGTTTCAGACTTTTTATTTGCGGCAGTCCTTGGCAAAATGACCGAGTCTACCACAGTTGTAGCACTTTATCGGTTCTTCCTTCTTGGTCTCTTCAGCTCCATCCTTCTTCTTGTCTTCTGGTCTCCTTTCTTCAACTTTCTCTTTATGCTTGTAGTTGTTCGGACCAGACGAGTACCTCTGACTATTGGAGTTTGGCTTTTTATAGAACTTCTTTTGGAAAGCCTTGGTTAACATAAGCATGGCTTCCTTCAGTTGCTCACAATCGTCAGAGTCAGACTTTGCCTCGCTATCAGCCTCTTCTGATTCAGATTCTATCACCTTCTTCTTCTTAGATTTCTTGACCACAAGAGCAACTGGATCAGCAACTGCTTTGTCAGCCTTTTTCATCTCAGCCTTGATCTCTTCCACTTCTTCCTCATTCTGTCTGAGGATTTCATAAACTTCATGAAGGGGAATGTCGTGCAGATCCTTCAGCTGCCTCATTTGTCTGGTGAATCTCTTCCACTCAGGCTGAAGGTTGCTGAGAAATTTCACATTCAGCTCCACGTGAGATTTGCTGATCTTGTTCTTGCTCAGCTCGTTCAGTAATGTGACGAATCTGTCATAAGTGGCTTCAAGTGATTCTCCAACTTTAGCTTTGAATTCTTCATAATTATTCAAGCAGGTGGAAACTTTGAGTTAATTGCCAACTTTAGATCCAAGCATCATCTTCTCTAACTGATCCCACATTTGCTTACCGGTAGCGTTGTAGCTATCAATCTTGACGTATATTTCATTTGGTATGCCTTGGAGAATGAATGATCTTGCCAGCTTGTCACCCTTGTGTCTGTTCAGCTGATCTTCCGAACATTCACCAATCGTTAATTTATACTCTGTCTCTTCTTCTTGGCCATTTGCTCCAGCTACAGTGAGAACCTTGGTCGGAGGTGTCATGATTCCTTCTTTTAGAGATTTCCTGATAAGATCTCCCAACTCATGTCGATCGATGAAGTCCAAGAATCTGTCCTTCCATTGCTCGTACTCCCCTTTGAAGAGTACTGGTGGCTTCACATCTGTTCCAATGGCAAGAGCTTCCCGAGACATTCTTACTGATACGATTAGTAGTCTAACTTATCTGATATGATTCAATCAACTGGATGAGATTGTTAGAAATCAAGATAAAATCACACAATACTGAAAATCTTAGAATGAAATTCAGAAAAATTTAATCACGAACAGAACTTTGTCCCCCTTCGCAGACTTAGCACGGGGGTCCCGCTACCTGGTTAGCGGGTGGGGTCAAGGGGCAACGCCCTTGCAGGGGTATGGGGGCAGCGCCCCTAGAGAATTTTTTTTGGACATTTAGAGGCCATATTACAGTTTGCAAAAAATTGAAAAATCGAACTGTGCAAACCTGGAACAAAATTCGCAAAAGTGAACAGTGAATAGTGTGAACAGTACTTGCGCAAAGTGAAGGTTTGCATATCAAGGCCGTTGCTCAAAGTGGAGGTTTGCGTATCAAGGCCGTTGCGCAAAGTGAGGTTTGCATGTCAAGGCCGTTGCGCAAAGTGGAGGTTTGCGTATCAAGGCTGTTGCGCAAAGTAAGGTTTGCGTGTCAAGACTGTTGCGCAAAGTGGACACTTGTTCGATCGAACACTTGTTTCGACCGATAAATCGTTCGACCGGGAACTTGTAATGACCGGTATCGAGTTCGACCGGTAATGTGCCTAAGACCGATAAAGCCTTTGACCGATAGTGAGTGTTCGACCGATAAACGCTTAGACCGATATTGACAGTGTGTGTACCGGTCGAATGCTATCGACCGATAAAAAAATATTCGACCGGAAGAGTAAGGACCGATATAGTTCGACCGATAATGGTCTTCGACCGGAATTGGTCTTAGACCGATATTCGCTTAGACCGATAATAATAAAGACCGATATGTTCTTGAAGTTCTTCGACCCAGAAACCAAAATTCAGTCCAGAAAGCAATCGAAAACTCAAAATTACACTACCAAACTTTGCCAATTCGATAGATTAACCAACTAGAACAGATTGCAACAATTAATTTCAATAATAAACACTCTATGAAGGATTCGATTTCTGAAGCAGTGTCAAACTCGTGAACAAACCCAGAAAACAAAAATCATCACTTTGATAATCAAAATCGATGCAATATTCAAATCAACCAATACCCAAACACGATAATAGACAAAACAAACACAATCCAACCAAAAACAACTTGAATGAACGATTACACAATAAAAATTATGAATCTTTGACAGAAAAAATAGAACCGAACAAAAACTTATTCAATTCAATCTGTTTAGCTCTGATATCAATTGTGTGTCCCAATAAGTAATCATTCAATCAAGTAAATCAATGAACAATAACGATAATGCAAACCTGATATGATTATTCAATTGATTCAAAGGATTACAAGGTTTTTGATCAAACTCTTTCTCTCTTCTTGTTGATGTTCACGGCACACCACACCAACATACAGCCTCCTCTCACTCAATAATTAATCTTGCAATTAAGCTCCTTAACCTAAATTACTCTAAACTAAAACATTTTATACTTAGGCCTTATTAGCCTAATGGGCTTTGCAAGGCTTGGCCCAAAAACAAAACAAACCAATTAACTAAAATATAAAGCCTAATAAATAAAATACGGAAACATACTTTTGACTAATTATTACAAAAGGACCATAGACTATTTGTGAGACGACTTTATCAGCTTTAACTTCAAATTTCCATCTTCAGATAATTATGATCTTGAATCCAATAAAACTGTGCTTTAACATACAAAAACATGTTCCACAGACATGGATAACTAAAACACAACTTTAGATTGAGACAAATCATTTTCCAAATGAATTTATACCATTTATTCTTTTAAAACGTCCAATAACACAAGAACAAACATTTCTCCAAAACACACACTAAAAGCACATTTATACCAAAAGATCTCCAGTCATAAGATAAATCATTAAAACACTTATACTTATGATTTATTAATCAAAATGAACAAAAACCCAAAATGTGAGTGTTTCACAAGATTTATAAAACCAAATATCCCATATACATAAAACTCATCAAATATTCCAACATTTGATAAGTATCAAGTAAAACACATAAACACTTTAAAATGAACATTTTTTTAGAATGTACATAGTTTTCACAAATCAACTTGAACTCACCTTGCTAGATTTGGGCTAATTCTAGGTTTTACCCCAAAACTTGAGCTCCTTTTGGCGAAAAGATGCAATCCTTTGAACCAACCTTCAAGCCAAGATGTGAAGCTCCCAAAATACTTCATTTACTTCCAAAACATCAACATATACCATAAGGAAGGATTAGAGGTTGTGGGTGCAAAGAGATCAAAACCATAGGCTAAAAGATGGTAGATTAGAGGCTTACCTTTCAACTTTTATAAACCCCAAAATCATCAAGGAATCATCTTTGTTTCCATCTTGACAAGCTTCAAAATACGAAACACAACCTAAAAAATTGCTCAAAACGGATGAAAAATGAAGAAGTTATGACCAAAATGAAGAAATCCTTGAAAAAAAATCGGATTTTAAGGCACTGGACCCCGCTTGCTATAGTGCCCGTGATTGTGACACTGTCACAATCGCACCTAGGGGAGAGCATCGGGCGGGTCGGGGCGGGCCCAAAAACCCTAAACCCGGTCGGATATCCGGGTGGGAGGGGAACCCCCGAAACCCGACCGAACAAAGTTCGGGTAGTTCGGGTTCGGGTGGGCCGGGTTTGGGCCTGATTTGGGCTTATTTTTTTGGGCCTGTTAAAACTTAAAACCTAAATAAACAACAACTATTTTTTTACATACAATTATATAAACAACTATGAACCAATTATACAAACAACTATGAACCAATTATACAAACACTTAAGTGATTAACAACTATTTTTTACATACAATTATACAAACAACTAATTTACATTACAAATAGTCAAATACAAACAACTATTTTACATTACAAATACAAAACAACAATGAACCAAAGTTATCAAAGTGTAAATTACCAAAGTACCAAACTACTTATCTACTAATTCAATTGTTTGAAAGTTTGAAACAAAGAATGGAACAACCATACCAAAAACCAAAGTACCAAACTACGGTATATCTAACAATTCAAATGAAAGTTTGAAACAAACAACCTTACAACTATACCAAAAACCAAAGTACCATTACTTACCAAAGTCCAAAATATTTGATTTTCGCTTACCAATTTCCATGATCAACCGTCTACCCCTCCGGCCCTCCCATCCATGTCCAAGTTCCAACTTCAACTTCCAAGTTCCAAGCTCCAACCAAGTGACCAACTAACAACTAACAAGTAACACCAACTTCATTTGAAATTTTGAATCTTATAAAATAAAAAATAACAAATAACAAATCATGAATCATGAAAATCATTTATAATGTAAAATTTAAAGTACCCTTCTCAATCATGGATCAACATCAACTTCTACAAATCCCCCAAAATCAGATGCCTGTGTACCAATACTAGGACTATCTTCACCACGAGTAGAAGAAGTTCCAACTCTTAAATTATCAATTTCTGCACGTAATGATAACTTATAATTATAAACTAATGTCGTAATTATAATTTACAGATAATAACTAACTCATAAAGTAATGTCGTACCTTTCTCAAACTTCTCAATGTCCTCCAAATTTTCTTCCACCACAATCGGTTCACTTGGACCCCTTAACCAATCTTGGGTACAAATAAGTGCTTCAACTATTTTAGGAGTTAGAGAACTCCTAAAATTATCCAAAACCCTACCACCTGTACTAAACGTTGATTCGGACGCAACTGTGGAAATGGGTACGGCGAAAACATCTCTTGCAAGTTTTGAAAGAATGGGAAATCGTGCACTATTCAGTTTCCACCACATCAACAAATCAAATTCATTCCCATTATCATCTACAATTGCCTCACCTAGGTAAACATCAAGCTCACTTCTTTTGCCATCTAAAGCCCCACTTTCAAGTTTTTGTTTCTTCAACAAATTTTTAAACTTGGATTGTGATCTTACAAGAGGGGGAAGACCTTTTCCCGATTGAGATTGGGATTCGGTTTGAAATTGAGATTGAGATTGAGATTGAGATTGACATTGAGATTGAGATTGAGATTGATATTGAGATTGAGAAGGTTCGGAATATTGTTGCACATAATCTTAAAACAAGGTAGTGAGTTGGGATTTTACCTTTCTAAAACATGCCTCACCTTTTTCTTCACCAAATAACTGATCGAACTGGGATGGCATGTACTCCACTTTATCTCTTGGATTCATAATGTTGGCAAAGAAAATTACCAAATTCATCTTCTCCGCATCACCCCAATATTTTTCAAATTTATCCTTCATTTTTTGGCCCATATTTTGTTTATAGAAGAATCAAAAGAATTACAGAACTATATGAAAGTGGAGTACATTGTAAATTAGGACTAATAAAGGAATCCAAATTGAGATTGAATTGTACCTTTTCAGTCAAATTCGGAGAAGCAATCATCTCCGTAAGCGAGAACCCCAAGTCACATATCCCAGTCAGGTAAGAATTAGAAGTGACATAAAGAGAGTCTGAGATCCGAATAGTCATCTCATAAAAGGTCTTCAAAAGGGTAATGAAGCTATCTAAATACGCCCAATCATAGTCCGCAAGCACATAATCACCTAGATCTATCTTGAACGATGCATCATGGCCGTCATAAGCTTCAAACATGTATCGATAAGGAATGGCATTCCTGAGCATCATGTATGTTGAGTTCCACCGAGTAGGAACATCAAGACAGAGAGAGCTTCTTTCTTCAACACCAAGTAAAGCAGCAAGTTCCCTAAACTTGGCCAATCTTGCCGGAGAGCCCCTTACCCACCTCACAGTATCCCTAAGCTTCTAAAGTGCCGAGTCAGCCATCTTCAACCCATCTTGAACAACCAAATTAAAAAATGCATCTCATAGGCAAGTATTGAGCTCTTACAGATGAACACCCCCAAGATACTAGTTTGCTTTTCAAAAACACTAGGGCAACATCGTTACTAGATGCATTGTCTACGGTGATGGTCATTATGTTTTTTACGCCCCACTCAACCAAACAAACCTCTAAAGTTTTGGCTATTGCATCCCTTTTGTGTGATTGAATTGGAACAAAAGATATTATTTTTTTGTTCAACTTCCATTGGGCATCAATATAATGTGCAGTTATGCAAATATAATTGATCCGTTGCACGGATGTCCAAGTATCTGTCGTCAAGCTAACACGTTGGGAGTGTTCCTTAAAAAACTTTCTAAGACAATTCCGCTCTTCTAAATAGATGGAAAATATGTCCCTATTAACCGTCCATCTAGACGGTATTTTAAACATAGGACAAGGTTCTTGCATCAAACCTCTAAACCCCCTACCCTCTACAAAATTTGAACGGTAGTTCATCTATGATGATCATCTTAGTCATTGCTTTCCTCACATTCTCTTGATTAAACACCCAATTGGTTAAAACACTTTCATTGCTTTCATCCCTACCAAATGCCAACATGGATTGTCTAGTTTCTTTGGCCTGTGGGTTCTTAAGGCATGCAATCGAGTGATTCTTTAATCAGGATGAGCCATGCTTTTTCGGGTCGGCCACATATGTTTTCTCACAATATTTGCACATCCCTTTGACCAAATTACCTTCCGGGCTTAAATTTTTTTCAAAATGATCCCATACCTGAGATCTTGTTTTTGTAGCTTTACGCTTCTTTGGTTCAGGGGGTACAGTTGCACTACTCTTGGCTTGAGATTGAGGCATATTCAATAATGTAAACACTGTAATGTGTAAAGTCAAACAAGATTAAAAGTTAAAACACCATTTTTGAACTAGAAATACTCTAAAACTATCTAGAGTAATAAATAATAGTGGACTTTTAACTTATACATATAAATCTCAAGCTTGTAGATAATATAATTAAATGATACAAGATGTCATATTGGATTTTTAACTTATACATATAAATCTCATGCTTATAATAAATATCATCCTTAATTAATTTTAATTAAGAGATATTAACAATAACATTGTCGATTTCAATATCCGTACAATGTTATCTGCTTGATTTCTCATGATGGAACTCATGGAAGCAACCAAGCATAATCTTTAACTCATAGTCTCATAGTGAATTAAAACATGATAGAGGGACAATTTTTCACGACAATTCTAATGCTCAACTGCTCAAGTACAGTACCTGACAGGCCTTTTTGTGTACCTTAGGGTGAGAGGAATAATACCAAAAAGCAAGTATATAAATTGGTACTATGTCGCCTTTCAAGTAATAAAAGTGGTAAAATACCAGATATCGTCCCACAGATATTGGATTAAAAAGTGTAATAAAAGTATGATGAAAGATATGATTTCAGATGACGAATTTGAAGCAATATTTTGATTGGTTGGTGAACACAGATTTACTTTAACAAGATTAAAAGAGAAGCAAGGGTGCAAGACTTGTGGTGAAATGTTAACCCAAATTCCAGTGGACCAATGCTACAGTGATGTTGCAACATTCTTGTGACAGAAACTGATTTTATTATCTATTTCAAGACACGTTCCTCTCGGACTCTCACCATCTCGTTATTCCAGTAGCTATAAACAATCTCATCTCTGAGCAATGTTCAAGATAAGGGAATGATGAGAGTGGAGTTCTCAAAATATATGGCAAAATAAATTCTCTTTGTTAAAAGTTACTCTTTCGAAATAACCCCCATACCTCCCAAGTTGGTGTATTCCAAATAGCTTATCTCTAAGTCTATTCCATTTTAACCCTTTGAAAAAGTGACAACTTATCAAGAATGGATCATTTCAAATAACACAAGTAACAACTCTCGTTGCAAGTAACTCTTTCGATATTACCTCCCATGTCATTCAAATTGACGTGCTATTCAATGGCCTATCTCTAGGTCCATGACACTATTATACTATCAAAATGACCAATTTATCAAAGAGTTTTGTTATCTTGATAAAACTTGAATTGGAATAATAAAACTTTGTTAAAGCCACAAAATTCCACTTTGTTTAAGTTAACACCATCACCATTTGCCTCACACCCATGCTAAGGTGTTTAGCTACTCATTATGATAAATAAAGAAAGAACATTACAAAGAAATACAACAGAAAACATAATGTAAAGTGCTTGGAAATGTAAATGACAAGAAAGTAAAATGGAATGTAAGTACAACACTACAATAAACTGGAATTAAATACTAGAAATTAAAGACATAAAATAAATGGAAAGGCTAGAGATGCAAGATAAGTAAAGGGAATTCATGAATAAAATCTGCAGGTGAATGCTGTTCCAATGCTGGAAGCATTCATAGCCTGGGTTTACGATGAACACATGAAGAACATGAAGAACACCATATGAACATATGCATGAATTATGGAAATTTGCAGATGGACTCAGAACTGATGTGTGGTCCAGTTCCAATATGAACAAAAATGAAAATATTTTTCTAAGTATATGATTACAAACAACATCAACAACATGAAGAAATTTACGAGAACATGAAGAAATTAATGAAAATATGAAGAACAAGATGATTAAGCCAAAAGATTACTTAATATCAAAGGAGAATTGGGGCTGATTAAAATCATCTAACAAAAGTTTCTTCAAGGGGGAGGGATGATTTGATCTAGTGATGAGTTTGTGATGATGAGGGATACTTGATGGATACATTAAATGCCCCCATAAACCCTCTATTTATAGGAAATAGAGAGGGGCCAAAAGAGTTAATCTACCATAATTAAGGGTACTAATATTAGAGTTTTACAACAAAAGGTACAATGCAAAAGGAATATTACAGCTAATATCTGATAATCAACTGGCAAAAGCTTTATCCACTGGTCCAAAGAAAGGCTAAATCCACTCCACTTTAATCAACTTCCAATTCTCCCTACAAGTTCAATGCTGTTGGGATGCTTCAAGCAATGACCTGTTTCACAAAGATTTTTCAAAATACATCAATTTTAGCCTATACAACCCATGTTAGCACACAAATCCATATCTTAAGCTCCAAATCAAGAAAGTGGAAAATAATAACCAAAATGACTCAAGGTTGGGATTATAAAGTGCAAAAATCTAATCTAAAAAGATAAAAACAATGTGCTTAAGTACTCAAAAGTGAGTACTTATCACCACCCCAAACTAAAAACTTTGCTTGTCCTCAAGCAAAACAAAGAAGAAAAGAAAAGACTCAATTCTAAGAAAAATATGCAAAAGGATGGCATTAAGTGCACATCATGAGTTTGAAAGTGTCAAGAATGCATAGCATAGCCTTTCATAATACAAAAGTAGTCACATACCATCCTAATTGCTATCATGAACCATATGCTAGCCTAGCATTCTCTTTGTTATGATTTGCACACTTCACATCACATTTTGATAAGGTCATAGGTGGAATGGGTTTCTCTTTTTTTGGCACTTGTTTTTCCTCACCTTGCCTTTTCTCACCCCATGCATCAACATGAAATTTTTTCAAAATTTTGGCACTTTTTATGCTCTTTTTGTTGCATGCATACACCTGCCCCTATGGGACATTTGTGGTGTTATGATTATGTGTCCATGGCAATTTTCAGAATATGTATGGAGCTTTGCTCTTGCCATTTTTAGACACCCCCACCCCAAACTAAGAATTTTACAATGTCCTCATTGTATAGGATGAAAGAGTGTTTTGACTTTGGGTGGATAAAAATGGAATAAAGTGTATGGTTTTTTGGCATCTTGATGTGATATGAATGATTTGTGCACCAAATTGTGTCCCAAGTAATTACAAGGCTAGTTCTAGCATAAAGAAATCCTAGAATTGTGATGTGTACTTTAAGTTTTATTTAGGCTATGCACGTACATATAACTAACAAAACATGACCCCAAATGCATGAAAATAATACCTAAAAATAGAAAAACAAATCCCAGACTAAAAATGAATAAAATGGAGCAAAAGGGAATGATATGGACCTGTCCCACTCCCATGGGAGTAGGCTAATGATCTTTTGTGGAATCTGTGGAGGGCTGTCCAGCATCCTTGGATGCTGCAGCACCTGAACTGACAACAACTTCTGCAATCAAATTTTCATTTTCCTCCTCCAATGCCTTGATCCTTTCATCCCCGACCTTCAACATCTTCTTCAGTACTGAAATATGCCTCTCAGCCCCATATCCTTCTCCTACCTTCCTCTTTCCTTTAGCAACATTCATCAGCTCCTCCCTCATGCTCTCCATCTTTTTCATACTCTCACTTCTTTGCTTGTTCATGGCGTCCATTATAGCAGTGTTCTGGGTTAGAAGGTCCTGCACCAAAGTTAACAAATCTGCAGCCTCAACATGCTTCTCCTTCCTGTTACTCAGCCTAGTCACTGCCTTCATATCTATCTGCCATCTCTCCCTCTACTTTTTCACAATGAGGTCATCTTTATACTGTGGAACTCCAGCCTTCACCATCATTTTTGTAAGCATGCCTGGAAAATACAACTTTCCTCTCTTTCTTGTTGCACACTCCCTAATGCTGTTGAGCATTATCCTTCTCAGATTTATGCTCCTTCCTGTAATAAGACAATACAACAAGAGCATCCTATCCACAGAGATGATTCCATCATGTGTGGTAGGATAAACAGAATGTTTGACAAAGTTGTTCCAAACATTGGAGTTTGCAGTGAGGTTAGAAGCCTTAAGTGTTTTTAACATGAAGTTACTGTGATGTTCCTAATTTGCTTTTGGCTTTCCCAGTAATGTTGCAGCTTCTGCCAGGTCTTGTGGAGTGGTATTGACCATCATCTTGTGGTATTCTGTGTTTTTAGGTGGTGAGAGATCTAAGAAGTTATTTATCTGTTTTGCTGTGAGCTTGAAAGTGACCCCCCTAATCTTGATTTTGGGTGAGGGTGTGACTGAAATCTCACAATAGAACTCTCTCATCAGTGTGAGGTTATATGAGGTATAGACCTCATAAACCTTTTCTAGCCCATGGGTATCAACTACATCTCCAATGAATTGGAATTCCCTTAGGCTTTGTGCATCAAACCCCTTATCTGGCAATCCCACCTTAGTGTGATGCTTTCTCCACATCCTAGCAACAGCCTTAGAACTAAATCCCTTGTGTCGCCTCTCTGGTCTAGTGACAAACACAGTAGTTTCCTTGGATTTCTTACCCTTTCCTTTCACTGTCTGCTCATGCTGCACAGATGCTGCAGCATGACAGTTGGTCTCTAGGGGTTCTAAATCATCCTCATCTTCCTCAAATCTTACTGTCCTCCTCTTCTTTGGTATGGGCTCCTGGACCTCTGATGTAGTAGGGATATCTGTCCTAGACCTAGTGGCATAAGTTTTTCCTAATGGTCTTTTCTTTTTCTTGGTGATTAACTTAGCCACAGGTATATGATCATCAGATAGGTCCTCAAGGCTTGTGTTGTCAAACTCCACATGTTGTGACAAAATTTCAGTGTTTATTTCCTCATGTGGGTCCTCAATGGCTGTTCTACTGGAGATGACCGTGGCCAAATCTCCTTCAGATTGTAGAAAGCCAAATGGTTGTGCAACCTTGGTATGTGAATGAATGAGGGAAATGTCAATTTTGGTTGATGAAATGGGTTCATCGACATTGTCCTCAGAACAAGAAGTGATCAATCCCTCAACCAAAGTTTTAGAGGGCGCAGTGGCTACCTTTGGTGTTTCAGTTGATGAGAGGATTGAAGAAGCATCCTTGTACACGATAATAGCAAGAGGGTTTGGTGTTGGTGGTGTATTCACAGTAGCGACCTCCTTCTCCCCTGTTTTCGACACATCTTCAGTAGCAGCCTCTTTCGAACTCGCCCCTTTCTTCACTGCTTCCTTGTTGGTTCCAGCCCTAGGTTTAGTGGGTTTTGCTTTCGTGGATGGTTTTCGAACCAGAGGAGCGATTGAATCATCCTCGAGTTCGACTTCATCAGGGGTTGGGTTTGGAACAGGGGTTCGAACCACAGGTTGGTTCCTTCGACTTCTTCGCGTATTGGGTCGATTGCCTTCGATGGTTTGCTCTCGGGGTACTGCTCTTTTCACTCGAGCCATGGGAGTCGCAGGGAGATGAAGAAGATGAGCGACAATGGTGGTGGTTTTTGGAGGTTTTCGGACGTTGGAGGGAATGAGAGGGAAGAAAAGTGGGTTTGAGTTTAGAAAGTGGATTTTTGGAAAAGAGGAACTGAAAAGTCAGCTTTTGGATGAAAGGTGGATTTGATCTTGAGAATTTTTAAAGAGATGGAACCTGGTTGTTAATGGGTATTAACCATTGGTTAATTTTAAGGTTAGTACAAAAAGGACATCTAAGAAGCATCTTTAGGTACAAAAGCTCATCATCACCTAGGAGAGAGGTGTACTCTTCTCCAGGTGATGAAAGATGACGTCACTTTGGTACTAATCTCTTAATTCAAATCAAAAATTGCTATACCAGGTTCCCTCTAAATTCATCTGATTTTTCTTGAAAATCCTAGGGTTTCAGATGCTGCAACATGGACTCAACATCAAATGGATCTGCCTTTTTTTCTTTGACTTTAGCTGGACACTAACAAACATATTAAACATAACTAATTAAGAAAACATAAGCAAGACTTTAAAAGGAATATTTACACAGAATTGGAACTTTAAGATAGTTCCCATCTTTGTTGAAGCTTTTAGCAAAGAGAGATCATTTCCACAGAGCATTGCTGTGGAGATGCTACAAAATCATGGAACAACTTCACTCTCTGGCCATTGACCTTGAACACACTATTGTTCTATAGATTGACTAAGTCTACAACCCCATATGGATATACTTTGTGAATAAGAAAAGGGCCTGACCATCTAGACTTAAGTTTACCAGGGAACAATTTTAGCCTGGAATTGAACAAAAGGCATTTTTTGCCAGCTCTCAACTCTTTGTGTTTAATCCTGTTGTCATGCCACTTCTTAGTTTTCTATTTGTACAACTTGGAATTTTCATAGGACATGTTCCTATGCTCTTCTAACTCACAGAGTTGTAATTTTCTTTTGTTACCAGCCTCATCTAAATTCATGTTCAATTCCTTTATAGCCTAATATGCTTTATGTTCAAGTTCCAAAGGGATGTGACAGGCCTTTCCAAAGACTAGCTATATGGAGACATACCCAAAGGTGTTTTAAAAGTAGTCTGGTATGCCCATAAAGCATCATCTAAATGGAAAGCCCAGTCTTTTCTATTTGGCTTAACAACTTTTTCAAGAATCCCTTTAATTTCCCTGTTTGAGAGTTCAGCCAGTCCATTAGTCTGTGGGTGGTATGCAGTGGCAACCTTGTGTCTCACATTGTATTTTTCAAGAACTTTACTTAACAAATTGTTTATAAAGTGGGTACCCTCATCACTAATCAGTGCCCGGGGGGGGGGGGGGGTTACCAAACCTTGTAAAAATCTGTTTTTGTAAAAACTTAATTACAGTTTTAGCATCATTTGAAACATATGCCATTGCCTCTACCCATTTGGATACATAATCAACAACAACTAGAATGTATTGACAATTGTTTGAAGGGGGAAATGGACCCATAAAATCTATACCCCAAACATCAAATAACTCAACTTCTAAGATCCCATTCAAAGGCATTTCATTTTTCTGAGAAATGGAACCACTTCTCTGACATTCATTACATCTTTGAGCAAAATTATGGGCATCTTTAAAGAGAGTTGGTCAATAAAATCCTGATTGAAGCACTTTAGCTGCTGTTCTCTGGCCTCCAAAATGTCCTCCATAAGCTGATTGATGGCAATGCTGTAGGATTGCTGCAACTTCAGTCTCTGAGATGCATCTTCTCAACAATTGATCTGTACCAAGTTTAAACAGAAAAGGATCATCCCACAAGTAAAATTTGCAATCATGGAGAAATTTCTTAAGCATGTTATGAGTGTAATAAGAAGGTATGATGCCACAAGCTAAATAATTTGCTATATCAGCAAACCATGGAAGTTGTGCTTGCATCATAAGAATCTTTTCATCAGGGAAAGTCTCAGTAATGTCTACTCCTTCCTTACTTTCAACAAGCTTCTCTAATCTGGACAAATTATTAGCCACTTGGTTTTCTGTCCCCTTCCTATCAATAATCTCTAGGTCAAACTCTTGCAATAAAAAAACCCATCTTATCAACCTAGGTTTTGCATCTTTCTTTGAAATTAGGTATTTAATGGCAGCATGGTCGGTATGTACAATCACTTTGGCTCCCATCAAATATGATCTAAATTTCTTAAAAGCAAAAACCACAGCTAATAATTCTTTCTTAGTTGTTGTATAATTAATTTGAGCTTCATTTAGGGTTTTGCTTGCATAGTAGATGGAGTGAAAAATCTTATCTTTTCTTTGACCTAATACAGCACCAACAGCCCAGTCACTTGCGTCACACATGATCTCAAAAGGTTTGTCCCATTCAGGAGCAACAACTACCGGTGCGGTTACCAGAGCTTTCTTCAAAGCGAGGAATGCATTTCTACATTCTTCGTTAAAATCAAACTTTTGGTCATGCTGTAATAATAGACATAAAGGTTTTGAAAATTTTGAAAAGTCTTTTATGAACCGTCTATAAAATCCAACATGGCCAAGAAAGCTCCTGATACCTTTGACAGTTGTTGGTTCAGGTAGTTTTTCAATTACTTCAAGTTTAGCTTTGTCTACCTCAACTCCTCTTTTTGAAATTAAATGACCAAGGACAATCCCTTCTGTTACCATGAAATTACATTTTTCCCAATTAAGTACCAGATCAGTCTCTTCACACCTTTTAAGACTCTGCTTTAAATTATCCAAACACTGATCAAAAGATGAACCATAAACAGAAAAATCATCCATAAATATTTCAATGGAATTTTCAAGCATATTAGAAAATATGGACATCATGCATCTCTGAAAAGTGGCAGGAGCATTGCAAAGTCCAAAAGGCATCATTCTGAAGGCAAAGGTGCCATAAGGACAAGTGAAAGTAGTCTTCTCCTGGTCTTCTGGTGCTATGGCTATCTGGTTGTATCCTGAGTATCCATCCAAGAAGCAATAGTACTCTTTTCCAGCCAACCTGTCCAACATTTGATCAACAAAAGGTAAGGGAAAATGGTCCTTTTGAGTAGCCTTGTTCAGCCTACGGTAGTCCATGCAAATTCTCCATCCGGAGACTATTCTGGTAGGGATGAGTTCATTCTTGTCATTGGAAATGACAGTGATCCCTCCCTTATTGGGTACACACTGGACTGGACTAACCCAAGAACTACTGGCTATTGAGAAAATGATTCCTGCATCTAACCATTTCAAAATTTCCTTCTTCACTACCTCTTTCATGACAGGGTTCAGTCTTCTCTGTGGCTCTATGGAAGTGAAGTCTTTGTCTTCTAAGATGATCTTATGCGGACAAATAGAGGGACTAATCCCTTTAAGATCAACAATAGTCCACCCTATGGCTTTGGTGTGCAACTTCAACATATCTACTAACTTCTTTTCTTGATGCAATTCTAGGGTAGCTGAAATAATGACTGGAAATTTGTCTTCTCCCCCTAGAAAGGCATACTTCAAGTGAGATGGGAGTTGTTTCAACTCCAGGTCAGGTGGTGAGATTATGGAAGGAGTAAATGACTTTTGTTCATTTCTTTCCAGCAGCTCAAATGCTGCAACATCCAAAGGGACAGTCTCTTTCTCTATGGTCTTATCATTATCATCATCATATTCCTCATCTAAGTCTTCTAAGATCAGGTCTTTCTCATCCTCCTCTTCCATCCTACAAGCTTGTTTTACCCCCTCCTCATGACACAAGTCCTTAATGACACCTAGGCTTGAGCAATCTTCTAAATCACTAGGGTATTTCAAAGAATTGAAGACATTGAATGTGACTTTTTGGTCTTGTAGTCTCATGGTTAACTCACCTTTCTGGACATCTATCAAGGTTCTTCCAGTAGATAAGAAAGGTCTTCCCAAAAGTATAGGAATATCCTTGTCAGCCTCAAAGTCTAAAATGATAAAATCAGCCGGAAAAATGAATTTGTCAACCTGGACTAGCACATCTTCAATTTTACCCTTTGGATATGCAATGGTCTTGTCAGCTAGAATGAGTGTGACTGTGATAGATCTGGCCTCTCCTATGCCTATGCTTTTGAAAATGGATAATGGCATAAGGTTGACACTAGCACCTAAATCACACGGTGCTTTCCCAACCTCTTTCCCTCCTATGGAACAAGGAATGGTCAAACTCCCTGGATCTTTTTGCTTAGGGGGAATTTTGTTGGTCAAGACAGCACTACAACCTTCCGTGAGGGCAACAGTCTCATATTCATTTAACTTCTTTTTCTTACTCAATATGTCTTTTAAAAACTTGGCATAACTGGGCATCTGCTCAATTGCTTCAACAAGAGGTATGTTGATGTGCAATGCTTTGAAAACATCCAAAACCTTTTTAAGTTGCAATTCCTCCTTCTCATTTCTCAACCTCTGGGGGTAAGGAATGTAAGGTGGAACTGGTTTGATGACAGCTTAGTTTGATTGTTTTGATCAAGATGGGTCCAGTATGCTTTTGGTCTTGGTCTCATTGGGTGGAATCACAACTTTAGTCTTTGGGTCAGTCTGTGGTGGACTTGAACTTGTGATCTTAGGATCTTGATTTTCTACTTGAATTGATGGTATTAGAATTACAGGGGATCTCTGGAATAGGAATGGATTTGGGCATTTTTTCAAAATCTGGTTTGGTTGTTGGTCCCAATTCCTTTTCCATTGATTCAGGCAATTCTTTACCACTTCTAAGTGTGACAGCTTTCACATGTTCTTTTCCTGGAGCCTTGGGTAATTCTGTGTTACTAGGCAAAGTGCCTGAGGTTCTGTTGTTCTGATTAAGTGCAATTTGACTGACTTGTGTTTCCAAACTCCGGAGAGCTGCTTGTGTCTGACTCATGAATCCTCTCATCATTGCTTCAAGAGAGAGATTTGAGTCATCATGTGGAGGTGTATGATGTTGGTTTTGAAAAGGTGGTTGAGTGTGCTGATTGTGTTGAAAACCTTGATTACGATTATTCTGATGATGATTATTTTGAAAATTTCCCTTGTACTGGTTTTGAGAACTACTTGATTGATTTTGAAAATTGGAGTTCCCTTGATGCTTTGGTGCTGGTAGATTTAAACATGGACTATTCCAAGAGAAGTTTGGGTGCTGTTTCCAGCTGGCATTGTAATGGTTGGAGTGGGGAACAGGTCTGTTTTGAACAAAATTTACAGATTCAGAATTATGTGGACAGTGTTCATAAGAATGTTCTCCACCACAACACACACATTGCACAGAAAGAACTGCTGAAGCAGGTGTAGGGACAGTCAGTTGTGTTCCTTGACCAGAAGTTATATTTTTAAGCATGTTAGTCATGGAAGCAAGCTGAGCTGTCAATGCAGTATATGCATCCACATCATGCATTCCAGTAGTTTTCCTTTGAGTTTGGGCCCTTGGATCAGCCCAATGTCCATTGTTTGTTGAAATCTTTTCAAGAATCTCATACTCGGCATTGTAGGTATTAGAAGTAAAAGCCCCTCCTGAAGTCGCATCGAGTATTTGTTTTGCATTGGGAACAAGCCCATTGTAAAACGTCTCGAGTTGAATACAGTAAGGAATGCCATGATGAGGGCATTTTCTCAACAATTCTTTAAATCTTTCCCACGCATCCGGAATAGCTTCATCATCCATTTGTTTAAACATGCAAATTTCATTTCTGGATTTGGCATTCTGGGTAGGTGGAAAATATTTTCGCAAAATTTTTTCAGCCATATCACTCCATGATGGTACCGAACCTGGTGCTAATGAATTGAACCAAACTTTTGCCCGAACCCTTAAAGAAAATGGGAATAGAGTGAGCCTTAAGGCATCAGCAGATACTCCAGGGATTAGAAAAACATCGGTGATTTCCATGAAAGATTTTAAATGTGAATGTGGATCTTCTGATGGTAATCTGACAAATTGACCATTGGCTTGCAACATGTGAAACATGATGGGTTTTGGTTCAAAGTGTAGAGTATCTAATTGTGGCCTAACAATTCCTGAATTTAATTGCTCAAAATTACGTATTGCATAGTCCATAATTCTTCCATCTTTTGAGTTTGCAAGGTCAATGATGTTTTGTGGTTCAATATTACCAATAGATTCGGCATCATCTTCTTCCTCATTTTGATTTTGTTGATTTTGAAACTGATGAGGTGGAGGATTTCCAAAAGTTGGTTGATTATTTGCAAAAATTGGTGGCGGCCTGATTTGATACACTAAAGGTGGTCTCATTTGATTTTCCAAAGGCGGAGGTTGATTTTCCAAAAGTGGTGGTGGTCTGATCTGCCTGTTTTCAAAACCCGGGGGAGGTCCATCCGTATTGAGAGAGTTTATGTTTTGAAAAGTTATTTGAATTCTTCTTCTTTGACGGAAGGTTCTCTCAATATCTGGATCTATTTCGAAAAATTTCCCGCGTTGTATTCTTGGCATGCACCACTTTTAAAAACCTTTTAAAAACTTCCAAAGGTGGTAGAAAAACCAAATCTTTTAAAATACTTTACAAACACATTTGACTGGCCAATCCCCGGCAACGGCGCCAAAAACTTGACAGACCCTTTTGTGCACTTTAGGGTGAGAGAAATAATACCAAAAAGCAAGTATACAAATTGGTACTATGTCGCCTTTCAAGTAATAAAAGTGGTAAAATACCAGATATCGTCCCACAGAGATTGGATTAAAAAGTGTAATAAAAGTATGATGAAAGATATGATTTCAGATGACGAATTTGAAGCAATATTTTGATTGGTTGGTGAACACAGATTTACTTTAACAAGATTAAAAGAGAAGCAAGGGTGCAAGACTTGTGGTAAAATGTTAACCCAAATTCCAGTGGACCAATGCTACAGTGATGCTGCAGCATTCTTGTGACAGAACCTGATTTTATTATCTATTTCAAGACACGTTCCTCTCGGACTCTCACTATCTCGTTATTCCAGTAGCTATAAACAATCTCATCTCTGAGCAATGTTCAAGATAAGGGAATGATGTGAGTGGAGTTCTCAAAATATATGGCAAAACAAATTCTCTTTGTTAAAAGTTACTCTTTCGAAATAACCCCCATACCTCCCAAGTTGGTGTATTCCAAATAGCTTATCTCTAAGTCTATTCCATTTTAACCCTTTGAAAAAGTGACAACTTATCAAGAATGGATCATTTCAAATAACACAAGTAACAACTCTCATTGCAAATAACTCTTTCGATATTACCTCCCATGTCATTCAAATTGACGTGCTATTCAATGGCCTATCTCTAGGTCCATGACACTATTACACTATCAAAATGATCAATTTATCAAAGAGTTTTGTTATCTCGATAAAACTTGAATTGGAATAATAAAACTTTGTTAAAGTCACAAAAGTCCACTTTTTTTAAGTTAACACCATCACCATTTGCCTCACACCCATGCTAAGGTGTTTAGCTACTCATTACGATAAATAAAGAAAGAACATTACAAAGAAATACAACAGAAAACATAATGTGAAGTGCTTGGAAATGTAAATGACAAGAAAGTAAAATGGAATGTAAGTATAACACTACAATAAACTGGAATTAAATACTGGTAATTAAAGACATAAAATAAATGGAAAGGCTAGAGATGCAAGATAAGTAAAGGGAATGCATGAATAAAATCTCCAGGTGAATGTTGTTCCAATGCTGGAAGCATTCATAGCCTGGGTTTACGATGAACACATGAAGAACACGAAGAACACCATATGAACATATTCATGAATTCTGGAAATTTGCAGATGAACTCAGAACTGATGTGTGGTCCAGTTCCAATATGAACGAAAATGAAAAGATTTTTCTAAGTAGATGATTACAAACAACATCAACAACATGAAGAAATTTACGAGAACATGAAGAAATTAATGAAAATATGAAGAACAAGATGATTAAACCAAAAGATTACTTAATATCAAAGGAGAATTGGGGCTGATAAAAATCAGCTAACAAAAGTATCTTCAAGGGGGAGGGATGATCTGATCTAGTGATGAGTTTGTGATGATGAGGGATACTTGATGGATACATTAAATGCCCCCATAAACCCTCTATTTATATAAAATAGAGAGGGGCCAAAAGAGTTAATCTACCATAATTAAGGGTACTAATATTAGATTTTTACAACAAAAGGTACAAAGCAAAAGGAATATTACAGCTAATATCTGATAATCAGCTGGCAAAAGATTTATCCACTGGTCCAAAGAATGGCTAAATCCACTCCACTTTAATCAACTTCCAATTCTCCCTGCAGGTTCAATGCTGTTGGGATGCTTCAAGCAATGACCTGTTTCACAAAGATTTTTCAAAATACATCAATTTTAGCATATACAACCCATGTTAGCACACAAATCCATATCTTAAGCTCCAAATCAAGAAAGTGGAAAATAATAACCAAAATGACTCAAGGTTGGGATTATAAAGTGCAAAAATCTAATCTAAAAAGATAAAAACAATGTGCTTAAGTACTCAAAAGTGAGTACTTATCAGTACCTCAGTGCGAAGATCAAATTGTGGTGATGAAGTGCTTCCCCAGTTCCCAGATTCTGCCAATTCCCAAGTCAAACCTCGGTCTCAGTCTCTTAGATGCTTACAGTAGAAAATATAGACAAGCATGTTAACAGAAGTACATAACAGAAGTAGGTAAAAAAGTTGCATAAAGACTTAAAGAGAAGATAAAAGAATTACTCGTTATGGTTTGATTTTCAAAAATAAATTAATAATGAACTTTAATGTTTCTGAGATCTAGAGGTCTTTTGTTCCTTGTATTCTCTTTATCTCTTGTATAACTATAAAGTATAAACTAACTTTAGAAAGCAAAGAAATCTATTGAATATAAAGTTATAATCAAAATATCCAGTAAATGTTCATGTTCCCATCTTCCCAAATTAACAAATTAAACTTGAAGCAATCTGAATCTGAAAGTTACAAACCTCAAGTCCTCAACCTCAGTCACTCAGATTCGTCGTTCGTCACTCAGATTCGTCGTTCGTCGATGGGGATGGGGGAATGGAGATGGCGATGGAATGGAGAGACTAGAGACTAGAGAGGTTCGAGAGTCACGAACTCACGATGGACGTTGGACGATGGTCGATCGTCGATGGCGATGGAATAGTTATGGAACGACGGTCGATGTCTCGATGAAGATGGAATTTTCGATTCAGGTATTTAGGAATTAGGATTCAGAAGATTTAGAATTTAGAAATTAGAATCAGATTTAGGTATTTAGTAATTAAAAAAATGATTTTAAATATAATTCAGATATTCGGGTCGGTTCGGGGTTGGGTTTTGGGTACCCAACCCGATCCCATATTATCCGAGAAAGCAATTCGGTCCGGTCCTTATCGGGTTTGGGTTTTCGGGTTTCGGGGTTTTCCCTCTTTTCGGTTTGGGTCAGGTCGGATTTTCGGGTTGGGCCCTCTATAGTGCCATTGTCACAATCGTATGTCACAGTCGCGCTGAATATACCAACTTTCACCAACTTCTAGTACATTTGATGCTATTATGCCATTTATCGTGCATTTGTCACAATTGCATGGCACATTCATCGGGATGACCAAACACTCGGAAACACCACTACTATTATGACAGATGTCACAACTACATCGTATTATAGCCGGGACTACCATACTTACCATTGGTGCTATTGTGACAGATGTCACAACCACATGACACTATAGTCGAGACAATCATACTCTCAGTACCATTGGTGCTATTGTGACAGATGTCACAACCATATGACACTTTAGTCGAGATAACCATACTCTAAGTACCATTTGTTGGGTCAGAATATTCTAAGGATGGATACTACTGCTAGTTGAAAGGTATTACTACTGCTTGTACTTTTAATACTGCTAGTAGAATTAATACTGCTTGAAAAGTTAGTGCTGCTACTAGAATAGTTAGTACTGCTTGGAGAGTTAGTACTGCTAGTAGTTAATGTTGTTGAAGATTACTACTGCAAGCATGGTTAATACTGCTCAAGGATTAACACTGCTGAGGATGTTTATGCCGCTCAAATGATTAATACTGCTAAAAGAAGGTTAGTGATGCTTCTAAAGATAAAGAAGACTTGAAGATAAAGATGAGTTGGAGATATGGTTGAAGATAATTATGGTATTGATAATGAAGATCAATTTTATTTTGATAAATGACTCCTGTGTCTTACACACAAGGTTGACATAAGGAAATTCCTTGTTCTAAGAATTACGCCGTCCCCGGTCCCTTGGGCTTGGGGTAAGCCTGAAATGTGCGATGCCCGATAATTGTGCATGCATTAGGAGCTCGCTTCCTTCCATTAGTCAATCGGACTTTTTCACAAGACCTCCAATGCCAATAAAGCAGGAAGGGGAGGTCGAATTCCAAACCTTTTTTCTCGAGTATACCCATTACCTAAAAATGGATGTCACTTTGGGGCACATGCGGATAGCTGCCCCGCTTGGCTAAAAGTAAGCCAAAAAAAAAAGAGCTCTTGTACTCAGTCTTGTATATATAGTATAGAAGTCTTTGATAGAAAAATTAATTCATATGCTTTGTTTTAGAGAGAATTAACCTTAAGAATAGTTTAGATCCTTTCTATCGAGAAGTATAGAACGTCTGTTTAGTCTGTTAAACAGATTGAGGTTTTGTGTAATCATCAAGTTGAATCAATATAAACTTGTGATTTGAGTTCTATATACTGTTCCATTGATATTTGTTAAAGTGTTTTTCCGCAACTTCTTTAACATAAGTTTCTGAGTGTGTTATTTAAATTCTTGTTTGAGTTTCGATCCTGACACCATTGGTGCTATTGTGATAGATGCCATAACCATATGACACTTTAGCCAAGACGACCATACTCTCAGTACCATTGGTCCTATTGTGACAAGTGTCACAACTCACAACCACATGACACTTTGGCCGAGACGATCATACTCTCAGTACCATTAGTGTTATTGTAACAAGTGTCACAACCACATGACACTTTAGCCGTACTCCATATCTGGCTATTCCTTTACCGATTTACTCGGTTCGACACTTTCCTTCAATTGGGATAAAAATCAGGATGTTACATACACACTTTACATTTCTCATTTGAACCTCTCCACATATATATATATAATATATATTAACATACGTCAAAAGGCTATAAAGATATTAGATACTCAAAAATTAGAAGGGGGTAAAAAACTATGATTTTCTGAAGAAAAAAACAGACTATAGTTGATTATTTATGGGTTTGGTTTAGATACAGATTGTAAAACCTGTAAATTCCTAAAGGAAGGTCAATGATCAGCCATGGAAACAGTCAGCGACCGGCCGAGAGAAACGGTCGGGGAACGGTTTAACATGAGGCGTGAGAAGGTGTGATCCACAGCGCGCGCGGCTTGGTCCGTGACCTCAAGCCGTAGCCAGGGCCGCGTAAGTCGTTGTGGTTTGCAGCTTGAGGACACGTGAGGCTTGTCTTGCGACTTGAAGTCGCGGCCAAGGCCGCGGGAGACAGCCTGGTCGACTTAAAACCCAATCCTTAGGGTTTCTCTCATTCTTACTCCCACACTCTCCATTTCTATTTTCTTTAGTGCGATTTTTGGGAAATAGGGTTTCAGATTTGGAGTAGCCATGAGGGATTTATCCTAAAGAAACACAAAGGTGTGGTATTTGGAAGCTTGTATTTAAAGAGTTGTAGGGTTTCCTTGGATGGTTTTGGATGGAGAGTCTCAATATCTTGAAGTGGTAAGTTTCCTAACATATTCCAAGCTTTAGTATAAGGATTTTTGTAGATCTAAAGGTTTACTTGTTGTTGGTTCATTTCTAGAGTTGAGGAAAAGAGTTATTTGGAAACCCTAGCTCATTGTTAAAGATGACATGGAAATGGTGGAATCTACCCTACTGGAGGCTAAGGGTTGGGGTTGGAACCTAGGTTTAACTTAACCTAGCGAGGTGAGTTCAAGTTGATTTGTGAAAACGTTGTACATGCCAAAATGTCCATTTTAAAGTGTTTATGTATTTTACATGAAATTATCAAGGTTTGAGTTATTTAATGGGTTTTGATTATTTGAAGTGTTCAGCTTTATAGACCTTGTAAAACACCCATGTTTGGGATTTTTGGACATTTTGATAAGATAAGTCATAAATGAAAATGTTTGATGATTTATTGCATAAATGAAGATTATTTGGTCAAAAATGCATTTTTAGTGTTTGTTGGAAATATGCATCGTTTATAAAATGGGACGTTTGAAAATACAAATGCGTGAGTCAATTGATTTTAGTCATTCCCAGTCTTATGAGCATTTTTTAAATCATAAACCCTTTTGGTTTTGGGCCGAAGGCCAATTGTGATTTGAGAGACGACGATTTTGGAAAAAAGTGCATTTTGGGTTGCGTAACCATATTGGCTCACGTGATTTAGCCAAACGTTTATTATGGCCTTTGGGGCTTGATTTATACTCAGATGAGTCTTTGAGGTATTCGTTCAATATTTAGTAGCTCGTTAAGGAGCCTTGGACGTATGGTGTATTTAGTTGCATCTTATTTGAGGGTTACATGTTTTGAATGCGTTAGTTCATTCATTGGAGTCATGTAACGTTTTAGACTGTAATGCATTGGATCCATCGATATAAGTCAGTAAGTTGGTTTAATTGGGAAATTTATCCCTGTTTTGGGACTGGAAATTATTTATGGCTAGCGGGAACTCGAGGTATAGATCGTGGGTGGTTGAACTCGATAATCATGTAACCTTTAGTGAAGGGCTCAAGGTATAAATCGTGGGTGTTTGAACTCGATGCCCGTGTAATCCAGTCTGGTTATTCATCATGGAATTTATTGTCCGCGTTTGAAGTCTAGTTAGTGGTCCGCAAGTCATGTTTATATGTAAGCTTGTGGTGGTGCTCTGCAGAGCCATATACTGAGCTAAGTCTTGCGGTGGTGCCCATGGTGAGCCGGATACGGGGACTTGTGGCTTTTGTGGTGACACTCATCTATAGGTCGAGTAGACACTAGGGTCATTTGGGTATCTTGCGGTGGTTGCTCGATAGGGAGCCGTATACGACAATCCATGACTCTATGTGAAGCTCGAGAATATTGATAAGTGACTTAACTTTGTGTTCCCGCCACATTCGATGGAATTCGGGTCTCCCCCGTCACCGAAAGGTGTTGTTTTGGGTATTGAGTTTTTATCCATGTTTTCAGTGACGTTTTGTATATATGGATTTTATCCATGGTTTATGGGTTGAGTATTACGCCCCACCCGTGTTTTAGGTGTTTCGGGATATAAAGTTTTATCCGCGTTTTATAAATTGGGAGTTCGATTTCTATTATCATTTTGAGTAAGTTTTGGGTTGAATTTAATTTATGAAAGAACGTTTTATATTGGGATATTCGTCGTTAAAATAGTTTGGATTGAAAACCGTTTATATTGGTGTTTCATTCGTCTAAAATGCATATTATTGGAAAACGAGTCATTTTCATATTTGAGGCATATCATTTTGAAAGATTATTATATAAATTTCATTTCTTCTTTTCAACGATATATTTATTCATGTTGAAAACTCTTGAACTCACAAGGCGTTAGGCTAACGCCTTGTGAGTTCATGTTGGGAATAGTCCTAGTGACACTGTGAAGAGAAGAGTGCTAGTTGTGTGCTCGAGGAGTGCTTAGCTTGTTGAAGTCTTCCATATTTGTTTTGGGAAGAGCAACTTGTGTTTGGGGTTAAGTAACACCCGACTTCGGTTTAGTCCTTGTATATTATTGGAGTTTATATTTGTTGAGGTTAGTTATAGATTTTATCTTGAGGTATACGGAGTTTTGAATTGTAGGAGGAAGTTTTGTTCCTTATTTTGATGTTATATCGAAAATTTTAATTAGTTGCTCTTACCAAATTTGAGGGTGTTACACAGATTTAGCCCAATTTTTTTGTTTGTCAAACGGGCCTAATATAATAAAATGAAGGTTCTTTAATGGGTTTAATAAGTTGCCTTTACTTGAAATTAGGGGTGAGCAAAACCCGACCGACTCGATTAACCCGTCCGACCCAAAACCCGATTAACCCGAAACTAGTGCCACCCGAGAACCCGAATAACCGTCCCCGAACTTTTCACCGGATAAAACGAATCGAGGTGGGTATCCAAACCCCCCACCCGACCTGCCTGAAAACCTGAATTTCTTTAATTTTTATAAAAAAATCTATTTTATTATTTTTATAAATGGTAAATAATTATTATTTTATTTTTATTTCATTAATTATAAATGGGTATCCCTAATTTGATAATTTCTTAAATCAGTTCACCTCACCCTTCATCGACATCAGTTCTCGACTTCTCTTTCTCGACCTAAATTCTCAAATCAGCTCCTCGACGTCGACGGAGACCTCTCCGACCAGTGACCTCTGTCTGTTGACCTCGTCCCTGTCTCCGACCACCGTCCAACGCACGACTCTCCCACTGGCGCACGACACGACCAACGACCCATGCCTCACGGGTTACGGCGCCCTCCCACCGCCCACCGACACACCTCTCCACCCACGACTCCACCGGCCTCTTCTAAGTTCTAAGTAAGTCTCCTCTAGTTCTAGGCCTCTACTAAGTTCATTATTTTTTTTTTGATTTTGCACTTTTGGTTTTGGACAATAAGCTACTAAGTTACTGGCTACTAAGTTCATTAATTTTTTTGATTTGGAATTTGGTTTTGTGGCTAGATGTAACACCCTCAAATTTGGTAAGAACAACTAATTTAAAATTTCAATATAACATCAAATGAGGGACAAGACTTCCTCTTACTATTCAAAACTCAATACACCTCAACAATTATAAACTCCAATAAGATACTAGGACTAAACAGAATTTGGATGCTACATATCCCCAATACAATTACTCTTCATAAGCTAACGCAGAAGACTTCACCAAGCTACTCATCTCACGAGCACACAACTAGCACTTCTCTCTTCATAGTGTCACTAGAACTATTCCCCAACGAAGCCTGTTGCACATGCCGACAAATAAAAAGGTTAGGCTAACGCCTAGTGAGTTCAAGAGTTTTACATGAACAAATATATCTTTAAAGGAATGAACCCCAACTAAAAATCATAATCTTTCAAATGATTTACTTTAAACTCGAAGACGACTCTTTTCCAATTTCATGCATTTTTCAAAGGTGGACATCCCACTACAAAACATTCTTTATAAAATGATGCAACCCAAAACTCACTCGAAAAGAGAACGGAGATTGACTCCCAATTTAAGAAACGTGGATAAAACGTTGCATCCCAAAACACCCAAACATGGGTGGGGTAAAATACTCAACCCACACAACATGGTTAAAACCCGCATGTACAATATGTTACCAAAAACACGGACTCTAGGCCCAATACTCACGCGACCATAAAATGAAGGGAAACCAATTATCAAAACATGAGGAGGAAGTACTTCATTCAAACCTTAATATACGTGGAGGGAGATCCAATATTAAGGTCCTCATTTACGGTCAACCACATAAGCCCAAAGACAATAAAATAAAACGTCATTATATTTAAAAAGTTGTTAGCCGACAACGGGGGAGACCCATATCCGTTGAGAGTGGAGGAACACAAAAGTATGTCACACATGCAACGTTAATCGTATGACACCTCACGACATAACAACCCAAGTGTCCCTACGATTTATTTAACAAGTTTCACCACCAGTCAATTGACCTTGATGAACATTCCGAAGAACTCCATCCCGAAGTCCCGACACACTTAAAGACTACCTCCCAGGCATTACTTCAAGCGGCGGAGGTCCTAGTGCCTACCTCCTCGGTAGCACCACCAGACTCAACCCTCCTAGTGCCTACTTGTAAAGTTTCTGGTCGTAAAACATGGATACCAGAGTTCAACCCCGCAATACCTAATTGACCATCCAAAACAGACTGACTTACTTGCCTATAGATCCAATGCAACACAGTCTAACATTACATGATTTCACAGGAATAACCAACGCACTCGAGCATGTAATAAACATCAATATGCAACACGGTACATTAGCATGTAAACCATAACCGGGCTCTACACTGAGCCACTAAAACCGGATAATTGTCCCCAAGACTCTTTTAAGCCAACACCGAGCTAAAGTGCTCAAAACCCTTTTTGACCAACCAAGAACAGTCCCAAATAATAAAACGCAATCGACTCACATCATGCAAACACACGCCCCAAAATACATGAATAAACTCCAACACAGTTTAGATTGGGACAAATTACTTTCGAAATGATTTTATACCATTTACTCCTTCAAAACGTCCCATGACACAAAATTAAGCATCTCTCCAAAACAAACACTAAAAATGCCTTTTAACCAAATAATCTCATTTATGCAATAAATCACCAAAACCCTTTCATTTATGCTTTGTTTATCAAAATGCCTAAAAATTCCAAATATGGATAAAATCTTACTTGTTCAAGTAGCAAAATTCATCATAGATTTCAACATTTTATAATAATCATGTACAACACATAAATACTCTTAAATATACATTTTTGGCATGTACAACGTTTTCACAAATCAACTTGAACTCACCTTGCTAGATTTAGGTTAAATCTAGGTTTACCCCAAATGCGAGTCTCTTTTGATGGTGACTTGAAATCTTCAAGGAATCTCTTATAGATGTTAGATCCAACACTCCCACAAGGTTTCCTTTACCTCAAGCTACCAAAATCATACCAAAGTTGAAGAGTGTAAGGAAGATGATAAAAACACCAAACCCTAGTATCTAAATGAAGAGGTGAGAAGATTACCTTGACCATAAACCCTTAGATCAACCCAAGATCACAAATCCTCTTCTATTTCATCTTGAAAAGCTTCAAAAAAACGAAACACTAGGTCCAAGAATCACCCAAATCGGACCTAGGATGAAAGAGATGCAACTAAATGAAGAAAACCCCAAAAATCTCGATTCTTAAACGTCCAGACCCTTCCCGCGGCTTGAGGCCGCGGGGAAGCCCGTGCGTGTTCCTCTTTTGACCACAGCGACTTACGCGGTTTGTGCCGCGACTTCTAAGCCACGCACCAAACCACGGGAATCCATTTCCCCCGGTTTTCTCCCGTTTTCGCACCCGATTCGTTCCCCGATGGCTCCACTACAAAAAGGGAAATAAAACCTTACTAAACCTCGATCATAATGGTCATACGGTTATGATAGTATGGGTTAAGGGTCTCCAAAAATCATGGGTGTTACACTAGATTAGTTGGTTTTATTCATGATTTAGCTACTTAATCAATTATTAGTCATGTATGTTACATCAAGTCATCAACTGTGTATTTTGCCATTTTGGACAGTAAGTTACTGTCTGTCTGTGTTTAGGATTGAAAATTTGAAATTTTGCCATTTTGCTATTGCTTAATTTGCTTTGAATTCTGAAATTAGTCCTATATCAAACATAATCTTACACTGTTGGGATGCTATTGCTTTGAAATTTTGAAATTAGTCCTATATCAAACATAATCTTACACTGTTGGTTGGGATGCTATTGCTTTGAAAATTTGAAATTAGTCCTATATCAAACATAATTTTACATTGTTGGGATGCTATTGCTTTGAAATTTTGAAATTAGTCCTATATCAAACATAATCTTACACTGTTGGGACTTGGGATGCTATTGCCTATTGCTTTGAAATTTTGAAATTAGTATTTAGTCCTATATATGGCAAATTGGCAAGTACTAGAAGAGTATGAATGTATGCAAATTGGCAAGTACTAGAAGAGTATGCATGTATACAAATTGGCAAGTACTCACTGTTGGTGTTGGGATGCTATATTTAGTTATTTACCCGCTATTGGATCTCGTATAAGTCTTGGTCTAAATGTGTATGTTATAATGTTATATGCCTATATGCTATTGTCTTGGTCTAAATGTTATAATTATTTAGTGATTACACATTACATATTTACATTTACAGTTCACACTTCAGTACTTCACATATGTCTCAATCTCAAGCTGATAGTAGTGCACCCCCTGAACCAAAGAAGCGTAAAGCTACTGAAACAAGATCTCATGTATAGGATCATTTTGAAATTTTTTTTAATCCCGATGGTAGTTTGATCAAAGGGAAGTGCAAATATTGTGGGAAAACATATGCGGCCGACCCGAAAAAGCATGACACATCCTCGTTAAAGAATCACTCGCTTTCATGCCCTAAAAACTCACAATCCAAAAAAACTAGATAATCCATATGCGGCCGACCCGGAACATTTGTCATTTTATTGCACTATTTTGTTATTTATTTGGTTTAGTTTAAAACTTTAAATTGTGATACTTTGGACTTTGGTACTTTGGTTTATTATTTAAAATGTAATATTTTGGTACTTTGGTTGATACTTTGGTACTTTAAATGTAATTTAGAGTAGTAAAGTTATTATTTTTGGGAAAAAAGGCCAAAAAGAAAAAATCCCAATGAGGCCCAAACCCGATCCACCCGAATCCCTGACCTGCACCACCCGAAACCCGAATATCCGAATTACAATCGGTTGGATTTCGGGGCTTCCACCCACTACCTAATATCCGATCGGGTTTAGGGTTTAGGGCCCGACCCAACCCGACCGATACACATGCCTACTTGAAATGTAAATAAACATGGTTTGCCCACAAGTTAACAGATATAAGATTATTGTTGCTAAAAAATATAATACAAAACTCATGTTAAAATCAATGAAAATATACCATTTTCCTTCCATCTTAGAATAATCTTGTTTTTACGATGGAAACTTATACTAGTATCCTAACTCACTGTAACAAATGGTTTTAACCATCTCTTTGTACTTTTATCGTCGGATACAGTGACTGTTGGCGAACGTCCAATGTTTAATCATCATTGTGACGTCCAATCAACCCGAAATCACATACTACTAAACGTGTAATAAATCAAAACTTTCGTATATAAATTTGACCTTATATTGACAATTTCTCAAGAATCTATATCTATATATATTAAAGGAAGAACCCCCAAGAATGAGATGACATCCTCTAAGCATCCAAAACATAATTTTTTTTCTCATGTTTTTGATTTTTTTTATTGAGTAATTATTATCAACATTTAATTAGTTAGACTATTTATATTCTTCGGTTAAAACTAAATTTATTTATTTTTTCTAATTTCATATTACTCTTATTTTTTAATTTACATAACAATTAATGAAATATAATCAATATATTAAAAGCTCATTATATAAATGAAATTACTATCAATATTTTTATTTTTATTTACATGACACTTGAATGTAATATATGTATATTTTTATTTGTATAATAATAGACTGATTATAGTTAATATAAATAAATAAAATAAAGATGACAATTAATCACGTCAATTAATACATTTTAGTTTACATGTAAAAAAACCTTATTGCAATCAATGTATATACACACACACATACATAAATGGAATAGTTATCATCTTTATATCTTATTTATTGAGGTGTCACCATGAGCATTGAGTATTTTCAAATGGTGAAATTGTGATTGATTTAGAGTTGTACCACGTTGGTGAGAAGTTGAAACATTGGAACTGTTTGGGTAAAAATTCCAACAGTTCATCGTCGTACGACCGGCGATAACCGACGCCCTTCCTTTGAGGCGATATCGATTAAACGAACAAATATCTGTCCAACAAATTCGGTCGTACGACATGATTTCAGTTACTAACCTGTGACATACGTTATATCATGTTTAATGCAGGATTCAAGAGACATTCATGACCAAAGATTGTAACGGTTGCCATCATCAAAAACAACGGACGTAACGGACGCTATCATCAATATCAAACGGTTATTCTATTAAAGATACGCATTCAAGACTTGCCAACGGAAAATTAGAGTATAAATATGAAGATGGAACCTCAGATTCGTACATCTGATTCTCAGACCTTACAAGCTCACAAATTACGTTCTCAAGCTCGCTCAGTTTCTCTCGAAGTTCATAAGATCCACTGCAATTTTTCATGTGACGCACGATCGAAGTCTAATTACATACGACAATTAATGAAATATAATCAATATATTAAAAGCTCATTATATAAATGAAATTACTATCAATATTTTTATTTTTATTTACATGACACTTGAATGTAATATATGTATATTTTTATTTGTATAATAATAGACTGATTATAGTTAATATAAATAAATAAAATAAAGATGACAATTAATCACGTCAATTAATACATTTTAGTTTACATGTAAAAAAACCTTATTGCAATCAATGTATATACACACACACATACATAAATGGAATAGTTATCATCTTTATATCTTATTTATTGAGGTGTCACCATGAGCATTGAGTATTTTCAAATGGTGAAATTGTGATTGATTTAGAGTTGTACCACGTTGGTGAGAAGTTGAAACATTGGAACTGTTTGGGTAAAAATTCCAACAGTTCATCGTCGTACGATCGGCGATAACCGACGCCCTTCCTTTGAGGCGATATCGATTAAACGAACAAATATCTGTCCAACAAATTCGGTCGTACGACATGATTTCAGTTACTAACCTGTGACATACGTTATATCATGTTTAATGCAGGATTCAAGAGACATTCATGACCAAAGATTGTAACGGTTGCCATCATCAAAAACAACGGACGTAACGGACGCTATCATCAATATCAAACGGTTATTCTATTAAAGATACGCATTCAAGACTTGCCAACGGAAAATTAGAGTATAAATATGAAGATGGAACCTCAGATTCGTACATCTGATTCTCAGACCTTACAAGCTCACAAATTACGTTCTCAAGCTCGCTCAGTTTCTCTCGAAGTTCATAAGATCCACTGCCATTTTTCATGTGACGCACGATCGAAGTCTAATTACATACGACACACGACCGACTTTACTTTATCGTATTGTTTTACGTTTGTAACACTTGTTTTAAAGGACGACGTCCCTATATGACGTCCATAGTGCACGACGACTCACACTCGTCCGCGGTTTTTACCCACTTTAGGGGTTTTCCGTGTCACCAATTCTCTCGTCTCACTTGCTTTATTTTTATTATAGTCGTACGATTATTGTTGTTACTTCCTTTGGTTGGATCAAGCTTCAAGTTTACCTTAAATTTTCCTTGGGAGATTTTTGGCATAAACAGTTTGGCGCCATCCGTGGGACCCCATCCAAAGAAAATCTTCGATAATCTTACGACGTACTAACGTTTTCCTTCGAGTGTTTCTCTTTTTTATTCATTCAGGACAATGTCATTCCAAGGAACTCAAGATCATGTTGTGGCCCAAATGAACATGGAGTTGAATGCTGCTCGTGCCCGTATTGACGCCCTAACAGCCCAAGCTCGACAGGCGGCTGAAACCATTGAGCATCTAAGAAACCAGGGTGGAAACAATGTGATGGGGACTACAAATACTTATACCGGTGCTTGGAACGTACCCCCTCCATTACCTAATTATCCTCGTCCACCACCAGTTAATCCTGCGACCTTCATAATCCCAACCATGCCTATGACTTCTATGTCATTCAATGAATATGCCTCTGATTCTTCACAGCCAACTAACTTCAACGGATCAGGTTATGTTCCGTTGGGTGTCTCTGGGGGTATCCCAATAGATCCCGTTGCACAACGGTTGAAACTTCTGGAAGAACAGAATGAGCGTGTCTTGTCGATGCTGGCCAAATTGTCGGGGGCAGCAGTTCCAGTTGATGTCGAGCCACGTACAGGATTTCAGGCATCACCATTCGTTGATGAGATCGCGTTGGTGGACGTCCCAAAGAAATATAGCATCCCGACCTTCACTCCAAAATATTCAGGCGTCACTGATCCGACAGAACATGTCGCCCAATACAAACAACTTATGTGGACTGTCTCGATACCGTATCAGTTTCAAGAAGTCTGTATGTGCAAGAGTTTTGGAGCGACGTTGACTGGAGCAGCGTTACAATGGTTGATCAATCTCAAACCCAAAACCATCGGGTCTTTTGCAGAATTGGTGAACCAATTTACTCAACAATTCGCCAGCAGCCGAAAAATGGAAAAACAGACGAGCGACCTTTATTATGTCGTACAGAAAAAAGGAGAGTCCATCCGGGATTATTTTAACCGTTTCAATGCAGAAATGATCAGTATACAAAATTGCGACGTAAAAACAGCCATTGAAGCATACAAACGGGGTCTGGATGATAGTTCAGGGTTATATCTTGACCTTACGAAATATCCTCCAGAAACCTTTGAAGACGTACGAGCAAGGACGCTCGCCCATATGAGGGTCGAGGATGACCTCGTTTTCAGAAATAAACATTCAAACGATAGGAAAGGTCTAGGTGTTAAAAATCCAGACTTCAAACTGAAACCGACCGGTCGATCAGAGCCTGCCCGACAGATTTCAAACGTCAGATTCGAAAAGAAAGGACCGACGACTTCTAAATCTGTCCAGTATCCTAAGGTGTCATCTTATGGTTTCCCTGGGTCAGCCAAAGACGTCGTCGCGTCCCTGAAACAACTCCAACAAAACATTCGATGGCCAAAGAAAAGCGATAAGGACAGTGATAAGAAAGACAAATTAAAATGGTGCGATTTCCATGATGACTTCGGTCATGTAACGGATGATTGCATCGCCCTGAAGAAAGAATTGTCCTGGCTTAACTCGAAAGGCTATTTGCAAGAATTGATGGAAAAGAAGGACGTGCGTCCCACATCCCCAGAGCATGCCAAGGTGATTAATTGTATCACCGGAGGTTCTGATGTCTGTGGGACCACATATTCAGCTGCTAAGAGACATGCTAGTCGCGGTCCCGACGACCGACCAATTCCAAAGGAGGCAATACCTAAGGAAGACGCAGAATTAGAAGTTATGCCTTTGACGTTCGACCAATCAGATCTCGACGACGTACACCAAAAACATCATGACGGACTAATTATCCAATTGAGCATTGGAAATTGCCTGACAAAGAGGATACTCGTCGACGGAGGTAGTTCCGCTAACATTATATTTTTTGATGCAGTGAAAGCTATGGGGATCGACAAATCCGAGATTACCCAATGCTCGACTACACTCGTTGGATTTAACAGAGGAGCGACAAATACCATGGGAGAAATCACACTACCAGTATATGCTAAAGGAATCAGCAGGCAGACGAAGTTCAACGTCGTCGACTATTCATCAGCTTATAACGTTATCCTTGGGCGACCATGGATCCACGAAAAAACGGCTTTCATGACAGATAAAGGTATTTATTGTTATAAAGTAATGCCTTTTGGTCTTAAGAATGCAGGTTCGACGTATCAACGGTTAGTGAATATGATGTTCAAAGAACATTTGGGCGACACTATGGAGGTATACATTGATGACATGCTCGTTAAATCGAAACATATGGACGATCATATAGGACATTTGAAGCAGTCGTTCGACATTTTGCGTAAATACAAAATGAAGTTGAATCCGACAAAATGTTCTTTTGGAGTTCGAGCTGGTAAATTTCTCGGTTATATGGTCACACGACGAGGAATTGAAGCTAACCCAGATCAAATTAAAGCGATTATCGAGCTAAAATCGCCCAGAAATTTTAAAGAAGTCCAACGCCTAACAGGACGTATAGCAGCCTTAAAAAGATTCATCTCTCGGTCGTCCGACAGATGTCACCTCTTCTACAATGTCCTGCGAAAAAACAAAGGATTCGATTGGACTGATAAGCAGGAGGAGGCGTTGAAACTACTCAAGGAGTACATGACATCACCTCCCTTCCTCTCCAAACCTGAGAAAGGTGAAGTTCTTCAACTTTATCTAGCCGTCAGTACTAATTCGGTGAGTGCAGTCCTTGTACGAGAAACCGACGGACGACAATTGTCAATCTACTATGTAAGTAAAACTCTATTAGACACTGAAACCAGGTACTCGTCTATAGAAAAACTTTTGCTTTCGTTAGTTATGGCTGCTAAGAAGTTACGACATTATTTTGAATCGCATTCTATAACTGTTGTAACTAACTTTCCATTGAAATCTGTGTTAAGAAAACTCGAGTTAACAGGACGATTAGTTAAATGGAGCATCTACCTCAGTAATTATGATATGGATTTTAAGCCTAAAACGGCGATCAAATCACAAGTCTTGGCAGATTTTGTTACAGATTTCAATCCAAAACTAGAAGAAGCGACGACATCCAATGAATTAATTGTGGCGACTTTGCACGACACCACTTGGACGCTCGATGTTGATGGTTCGTCGAACATACGAGGAACAGGCCTGGGTGTCTTCCTACAGTCCCCACAAGGGGGCAAGATAGTGTACTCCATACGGTGCGACTTCAAGGCAACAAATAATGAGGCAGAGTACGAAGCACTGATTGTGGGAATCAAAATTGCTCATGACTTAGGGGCAACACATCTGCATGTCCGAAGCGACTCGTCTTTAATCGTTAACCAAATTAATGGAGAGTTCGCAGCAAAAGATTCGAGGACGATCGCCTATTATAAAATAGTAAAAGAAGAGGCAAAGAAGTTCAGTCGCTTCATAATTGAGCCGATACCAAGAGATCAGAACACTCAAGATGATGCACTAGCCAATTTGGGGTCAACTCTTAATCAAACGACGTTCGACAGTATCCCAATAGTCCACCTTGCAACACCATCTATCAAAAACGACGATAATACTTTGGTCGCGCCAATTGAAGAAGAAAATTCTTGGTCAGACGACATTAAAAATTATCTAGAGAACGATTAATTGCCTGATGACAGAATGGAAGCCAGAAAGGTCAGGTTTAAAGCATCAAGGTACGTTGTGATCAGAGGACAATTATATCGAAGATCTTCAACTAGTTTGAATCTACGATGTATTACCAACAAGACGCAAGTCCAGAAAATCTTACAAGACATGCACGACGGTGAATGCGAAAATCACTCAGGAAGTCGCAATCTAGACAACAGGATATCACGACAAGGTTATTATTGGCCGACACTAAGGCAAGATGCGATCAGGTATGTACAGACGTGCGACGCATGTCAACGACACGCAGGTATGTCTCATAAACCATCTGAACCCTTACACTCGACTTTAGTCCCATGGCCCTTTATGAAATGGGGAATGGATATCGTCGGAAAACTACCACCTGCCCCTGGGCAAAAGGTATTTCTTCTAGTTTTAACAGATTATTTCTCTAAATGGATAGAAGCAGCAGTTTTTTCCCAGGTTCGGGACAAAGAAGTCGTTTCTTTTATCCAAACTAACATCATTTGCAGGTTTGGAATTCCGTCCGGAATAACATGCGACAATGGGACACAATTCATCAGTGATCGGGCGAGAAAATTCTGTGAAGAAAGGAACATTAAGTTGGTAACGTCGACACCTCGATACCCACAGTCGAATGGCCTTGCCGAGTCAAGTAATAAAACTATCATCAATTCGATCAAGAAAAGACTCAAAGCTGCCAAAGGAAAATGGGTAGAATAATTACCTTCCGTTCTATGGGCCAATCGTACAACATCACGTACGTCCACAGGACAAACCCCCTTTTCATTAGTCTACGGATGTGAAGCTGTGTTACCAATTGAGGTACGACTACCAACTTCGAGACATATGTCCGTCGAACATAACTTGGTTGACCTGAGCTATGACCTTGACGCTTTATAAGAACTTAGAGAAACAGCACACATCTGCATGGCATCGCAGAAACAAACGGTCGAGCGACATTTCAACAAAAATGTCCAAATTAAAGTTTTCCAAGAAGGTGACTATGTCTTACGTCGAGTGTTCCAAAACACTCAAGAACTCAACGCAGGTAAACTTTCCACTAAGTGGGAAGGCCCTTATCAAATCTCTGGCGTCGTGGGTAAAGGAGCTTATAAGATCCAAACCCTTGATGGTCAAGATATCCCACGAAGTTGGAATGCAGTTCATTTAAAGAGACATTTCTTTTAAATTCTGAATTCGTTTCCTTGGATTATTTCTTTAAAAGATTACTAACTTAAGCATCGGAGGGTCGTTGGTCAAACCAACGACCACCCCGCCAACGTTGATCTTCGCAGGGACGCACGACTTAGTTAAGATTTTTATGTCGAGTAATACCCATATGATCGCATATATATGGTTGACTGTAATTATTGATAAAGGTTAAATTTTTACATTTGACTTCCGATACTTATATTCGAAAATCATTATTACAATTGCACTTGTTCGATAGTAAATCTCGTTTGATTTCATTATAGCATGTTAATGAATGATGATTTGGTCGAACGTATACTATACTTATATTTTAAAATTACTCGATGTATGATAAGAGATAGGTTTGACAAAGAAAAGAAAATAACAAACATCAATGAATAAAAGAGACTTTGTCAATAAAAGAGAAAGTTACAAAGTTAAGGGACGACCACAGACGGCCGACCCCTAGATAATAAATCCAAAAAAGCTAAGAAGGAGGAACGTCAGATTGTTCCTGTACGACATCAGTCTCTATTGCTGCCGCCTCTTCTCCATCGTCACTTCCCTCTAATTCATCGTCTTCGTCAAGGTCCCTTTCAGTCCCCACGGTGTCAAGATAGGTCTTGAGCTCCTCAGCGGCCGACGCCATAGGATTTTTCCCAGTCAAATGACGCCTCATCAAGGCATCCCGATCCGTGAAGCGAGAAAAGGCTTCGATTTGCCTATTCTCAGTCTCCAGGTCCTTGACGTCGCCTTCCAGCTCATCGACCCTCTTTTTGAGGGACGCGACTTTATCAGCAGAAGTAGCAGCAGCAGTGACGGCTTTAATCTTCTCGACCTCCAATCTGGTCGACGACGCCTCAAGCTCAAGGATATGATCCCTAAGCTTAACCTTCTCACGATCCGAAATCTCTAGTAGACTTCCGGCATCGGAGAGCTCAGACTTAAGGCCCTCGACCATTGCTTTCTCAGCTTCCACCACCTCCAAGGCGACTTTCTCCCTTTCAAGAGCCTCATCGGCCCTTTTCTTGACTTCAAGGAAGGACGTCCTAAGACCTTCTATCTGAGCGAAGAAGCTCAGACAGGCTTGAAAATCCTGCACGACAGCAAAGAAAGAGTTAATAATAAGAAAAATAATGAAGGGAATAACGAATAAGTAAGACGTACCATGAAAGAAAGACTAGCGGCGTGCGCCCCAGTGTCCTCGACCCGAGACTCCTTGTATCGGTCGTAGAATGTCGGGAGAAGGAATTTTCCCAAGTGTGGAAAAATGACGTCCCTCTCGAGGACGTCATTTGCTATAAAGTCAAAAGGGAGAGTGACTTTAAAGGTTGTCTCTCCCACTTTTTCCTTGTTCTTTTCCTTACCCTTGGAGGAGGAAGAAGGTGCAAGGAAAGGCTTATTAACGCCCGACACCCCCGACATTGGAGTGTCCTTCGTCACCTAAGTCGAGCCTCCGAGCTCGACCCCAGCAACGGTTCCTTTCGATGGTATCGCCCGCCCCTGCAAGGGACGACAGAGCATCGCCGCCCGTCTTCTTGGGTGAAGACCTAGGTTTGCCTCGAACACGTCTGAGGTCTACTCCCGTAGAAGGGGAAGACCTCTTTATCGACTTTTCCTTGCCTTGACGAGCAAGCTCCAGTTGCTCAGCTCGCTTAAGGGCAGACGACTTTGCAGCTGCGTCCTCTGAATGAAGAGAGCAAGTTAAAAAAGAAATGACATACGATATAAAAGTAAAAAGTATTGGCGAACGACTTACCGGTCATTTCTTCTTCTCTCTCTTCTTCCTCTCTTCTTCCTGACGAGAACCCTCAACGGACGTCTCTTCGGCTACGAAAACGACCTCGTCCTCCTCGTCGTTTGACCGAACAGAAAACGAACGATCGACAATATTCCTCTCCAAGATCCTTTGAATCTTGTTGAGATAATCTCTATTTGGCTTCACTTTAGTGAAGTCAATTACTGCCAAACAAAGAAAGAAATCATTAGTATATATTATAAACGCACGACAAAAATGCACGACAAAGCAGTTAGCCTACCCGATTCGTTCTATCCGGACGACAACCATTGGCTGTCTTCATCGTTCACAGACGCCACTTGGAGGAAAACGTATTGACGTTTCCAACCACGATCGTTCACCGCGGTATTATGCACCAATACGTTATCTCCCTTCGATCGAGGGAATAGGCTGTACCGATGATAATTATCCGGTCGAACGCTATAAGCAGTCAGGAGGTCGTTCACATTGAACGGAACCTCCCAATCGGCCGTAAGACGCTCGACAACCTGGACAATCCGCCAGAATTGAGGCATTAACTGTCCAGGCGTCAAGTCGAGTGCATCCAAAAACGCCCTGACCAAAGGGCTAAATGGCCAAGTAAAACCTATTTTGAAGGGATACTCGTATAAAACACAGTACCCCTTCGGAACCTCATCCGGCTTTAAGTCTTCCGGAGTCATCAGATTGATTCCATCTGGAATCCTGGCTAATTTTTGAAAATAATCTAGGTTTTCTTCTTCCCTATATATACTCACAGGCTCGCTCGACATCTGGAAATCAGGGATATTTAGAGTCGCACGCCAATAACTAAGAATATCCCAAGCTTCCCTAGGATTTCTAGCTATGGACTTCCTATGCATATAACCGACACAAAAGGAGAACAAGAAATTGTACCTTAAATAGACTTCTAAACCTCGAATTTAGAATGGAGCTGATTCTGATTGCTCGGAAAGTAAATCTCGCCGGAGATATAAGGTATTAAAAAAAGGTAAGCGTAAAGAAGGAAAGGATTGAAGACAATCCCTATTTATACTGAAAATTGGAAACTGAATCGCCAGGAAATCGAATCGCCAATCGCCAATTGACACGTGTCGTCCGTGTCAGGCGAACCACTTGAGTGCATCCCTCGAATGCATGACACCTGTCCAATATTAGTTGTCTAACCGTTTATTTTGCAGGAAATGACGTCATTGTTCAGCTAGAAACAAACCGATACGGTTCTATTCGAACTACCCGCGTTTCTTTTCTGACACGTATCCTGATTTTAAAATTTAAATTTCAAAAAGTTGCCGCTTGAATTTTAAATTTGGGGGCAAACTGTTTGGGTAGAAATTCCAACAGTTCATCGTCGTACGACCGGCGATAACCGACGCCCTTCCTTTGAGTGCGATCTCGATTAAACGAACAAATACCTGTCCAACAAATTCGGTCGTACGACATGATTTCAGTTACTAACCTGTGACATACGTTATATCATGTTTAATGCAGGATTCAAGAGACATTCATGACCAAAGATTGTAACGGTTGCCATCATCAAAAACAACGGACGTAACGGACGCTATCATAAATATCAAACGGTTATTCTATTAAAGATACGCATTCAAGACTTGCCAACGAAAAATTAGAGTATAAATATGAAGATGGAACCTCACATTCGGACATCTGATTCTCAGACCTTACAAGCTCACAAATTACGTTCTCAAGCTCGCTCAGTTTCTCTCGAAGTTCATAAGATCCACTGCCGTTTTTCATGTGACGCACGATCGAAGTCTAATTACATACGACGCACGACCGACTTTACTTTATCGTATTGTTTTACGTTTGTAACACTTGTTTTAAAGGACGACGTCCCTAATTGACGTCCATAGTGCACGACGACTCACACTCGTCCGCGGTTTTTACCCACTTTAGGGGTTTTCCGCGTCACCAATTCTCTCGTCTCACTTACTTTATTTTTATTATAGTCGTACGATTATTGTTGTTACTTCCTTTGGTTGGATCAAGCTTCACGTTTACCTTAAATTTTCCTTGGAAGATTTTTGGCATAAACAGGAACAAAGTGATTTGTATAAGAAAGGTGGATGTGATGCATTGTATAAGTTCATGTGATTTAACTCATAGGATTGTCTATTTTGGATGACCTTCTTTTTACAAAAAAAAAATTGATTTAAGAGGTTGTTTTATTTTCAATGACTATCTCTTGCGAAAAAAATCTTAGTAGTCATTATAATCGTTATATATATATATATATAAATATATATATATATATATATATATATCTTCTTTATATATAAGAGGAATATCTTGGAGTATTGAGGTGACACAATGAGAATTGAGTATTTTGAAATGATGAATTGTGATTGATTTAGAGTTGTACTACATTGGTGAGAAGTTGAAAGATTTGAACAAAGTCTTGTGTATAAGGAAGGTGTCGAACGCTAGTTTTTGAAGGGGAAAAAAAAGCTTATTGAAGACTTGTGAGGCGTCTATTAAATCACGATTTGATGTTGAGAAAGAAATTCCTAATCTTTGAAAATGCACGGGAAGCCCAGCCCAGGTTTTTGGAGTTCTACCAAGTGTTTTAATAAAAAATTAATTAATTAATTAATTAATAATATATTTTTGTGAGGAAAAAATTATTCTAGGAAATTATTTTTGTATCCTCTATATTCGTTCATTAATTTTAACGGATCAATCCAAACTCGCCAATTTTTTCGAAATTGATTGTTCAAGTCCGTTTTTCTAGCAGGTCGAGTTTAGCAAGTTGTCATGTCTGGGGTGTAAACAAAGGGGGGTTGAGTCGAGTATCAGGCTCGAGCTAGATTAACTTTCTCACAGTCGTATTTTTTTTAATGTTTGAGCTCGATGCTCGCTTACAAGCTCGAACTCGAGATCGATTAACTCGTTTATTTGCTCAATCTCGATGATTTTTATATTTTGATTATATAATTTGTATTTGTAACATACAAATATGGTTGGCTAAAAAAATGTATGTTTAAATGGCTTGACTTGACTCGTAAAGTTTAATCAAGCTTCCGAACGAGTCAAGTTGAGCTTCATAACACCAATGTTCGAGATTGACTTGAGCTTGAGTGGCTCGTTGAAAGCTCAACTTGTTACACCCTTAAGTCTTGTTTGTGAATAATTCTACGAAAAAACCCGTAGAATTGAACTAAACCGGAAAAAAGGTTAATCATGCAATGTAGTTCATTTTTTAGTTTAGGAAAATTGACGATTCATAAGAAATTAGTTGAACTGAACCAAACCAAATTATGTATATTAGAAAAATAAATAAATGGAACTATTTCAATTTATTCTTATCTCAAAAGTCAAAAATCCGACATTTTCTCATGGTTTGAGTTCAAAATCCTTCTTACGTTGAAATAATGACCCTCCCACTATTTTTTTCTCTCTTTATTTATTGTGGGTTCAAACGTGGTGCTGAGTAATTAGATATTCAGGTTGATAGAAAAAATGAGGTTAGGTTATCGAACCGTCATCAATATTAGGTTTAAGATTTCCGAAAATAAATGACATAATTCAAAACGTAGATATATCCATTAAAAATCAAGAGATTTAAAAAGATAAAATCATTTGTAGCTTTATCGACTTTTCCCTTTTGCTATATTATTCATCATTATGAGTAGCATCGCCGTCAATGACTCATTATTAAAGGGAAAAAAGAATTATATGATTTGATCATCTGTATGATCCTTTCTAAAACGACAAATTTCTATCAAATAATTTCATTGGATATCGGCATTATTGTTTGCATTTATTGAAATAATTAAAAACATATCAACATAAATATCTATAATAGAATAGAAGGGTTTATGGATCAACCATTTTGTTGTAGTCACTAACGATTCAGATTTTGTTTATTTTAATGATCTACTAAGTAATAATTTAATGGTTTGATAATTTTTTAAAATATGTTTGCTATATATCGATCGTTTCTGTTATGAAAATTTCAAAAACAAATTCAACGAACATTGTAAAGGTAAAAATCACAAAAATATCACTTAGATACAATTGATATATAGATGGGAGTTCTAATGATGATGATGAAAAAAAATGTTGAGAATGTTGGAATACGAAAAACAAATAAAAAGATATTAATAATATGGATTTTAAATTAAAGAGATTAATCTTTACATTATCAACCTTAATTATATTTTATATAATTCCTTTTAAAATGCAGGGGATAATATTTTTAGTTTTAAAACTAATGCTTTTAAAAAAAATGGTTACTTACATCATTTAGATTGTAATATCCAGGTTTAAATTACTCAAATTTTAGAGCTCGGGTGATTAGTGGATCAAGGCCCAAAGTTCAAGGGGCTAAGTGTAATTTAGGAATAAAAGGGTTTTAGCCCTAGCGATTCTCCCCAAATGTTCTTGGCGGCTGAAAAGTGTAAGAGAGGGGGGAGGAAGAAATGCAAAATACGATATTGAGAAGGAAAGCAAAGGAAGCTTGGATTAGAGGAGAAATTCTTCACCGGTCGATCAAGGTAACCTTCATTTCCTTCATCTTTGTTCTTGAGGTTGGCTGACTATTCTTTAGTTGGGTTTTGGTATGGGATGGATGAGAATCCTCAATGTTCTTCAATAATCGTTATAAATGGTTTTTGTTAGTAATGAGTTTGGTTAAGGATGACTTGATGTCCTACCCCTTTGTTCTTGGTAGTCAAAACCTATTAATTAGTGAGGTTTGGTAGTTAATCTGGGGATTTTGGGTTCGCCCTAAACCCTTAATCGCCCTCTGTGTTGGGTAGAACAGTCTACTCGGGCGAACTCGGGAGACGAGCGCCCGGTGGTAGTTGTAGTCCCGGGCGGCGGGAAGTACCGGGGGGTGTCCCGGTCAGCGAGACCCCGGGGATGGTTGGCCCCAGGAGACGGGGGACCCTGGGGTGGGGTTCGAAAAACCCGGGCCGTGACCCCGGGAGACGGGGGAGCCCGGGGGGGGGGGGGTCGAGTAACCCGGGCCGTGACCCGGGAGGCGGGGAGCCCAGGGGTTGTGTTACCCGGCGGGTTAACCCTGGGAGTCGGAGGCGCCTGGGTGAGGGATTTTCTGTCCAGTGTTTGTTGGGATAATTGTTGGTAATGGGTTGTCCAATTTGGGAGCGTCACTATTTAAGTTCAAGAGAGAGAGAGAGAGAGTAATCGCCTCTCATTAGTTATCTTTCCAAGGGGGTGTCTTACCGACTTATCGGTGTTATAGTAGGTTGTGAGATCGCTAGAGCACGGAATTAAGCAAGGACCAAAGGTGAGTTTTTCTAACGAAATGCTTTGTGGTATTAAAGTGGTTAAATACATGTGAAAGTTTCTTTAAAGCATCTTTTATTTTTACTTGAGCTTTATACATGCGAGCTTTCTTTTAAACGTGGTTTATGCTTTTGATGTTGATTAAATGTATGCATACATTGTGGTGAGCTGTATGGCCAAAGTCGGGGGGTGTGGCCCGCCTGTGCTCGTACCGGGGGGTGTGTCCCGTTTATGCCAATTGGGGGGGTGTCCTGTTAACCCAGTTTAATCTAGTTGATTAACAATCACAGAACACAATATAGATCAAGAGATATAAAGATCAGAATAACATACCAATCCCTTGAATAAACAGTTAAACCTTGTGTGTTCTTGATACCCTTGAATATAGAGAATTCGACTACCTCTCTTTCTCTAAACAAAATATGATTATGATAATAATGAGAGGATTAACCTAAAACTAAAGTAATCAAAACATTAAATACCCAGGCCTAATGCCTAATGGGCTATGCTAAATGCTAAACGGGCTTGAGGCCCAATAACTAATAACTTTTAACTAGTTACACAATAAACCCTCTAACTTTAACTATCAAACAAATACAGTTTAGACCCTTTAATCTTGAATACAATTATTTGATCCAATAATCTCCCCCTTTAGATTCAAGATTAAAAAAAATTTGCAATTGTCTTCGGGTCTTCACTTGTCTTCACTTTTCTTGAAAACTTCAGAAACAGTTTTCATCTTTATCTTTGATATCTTCACATTAGCTCAGATACTTTGATATCTTTGAATTCTTCAGCAGTCTTTACTTCAAAATTCTTGTAATCTTCTTGTATTCTCCCTCTTTGAATAATCTCCCCATTTTTGATGAGTGGTGAGAATCATCATCATCAAAACTTGTCAAAACAATCTTCCCCCTTGAATATGGTCATCAGTTTAGCACTGTCTTCATGTAATGAGCCCTGTGTGAAATAAGAGCAGTCTCTCAAAATAGAGAAAGTGATTATTTCAATCTATGCAGATTAAAAATAGAAAGTTGTAACCATTCGAATCTTTTCAAATTCAAACAGTTAATAGGTGTAACCCTGAATCAACAAATGACTCAGTTAGAATGCCTGTCAATGACACAAAGTCACTAAGTAACACAAAGTTACTATATAAGGAGCTGGTTTGATGTTGGCTCCCCAGGTCTTCCATTCAATCATCGAATAACACATGGTTATCTATGAACGTTCTGACAGAAAAAAAATTTCTGTGTGTTCGTGCATGTGTATGAAAGAAATTAAGCATAGACGATTGCTTTTCATTATAGGCTCAAAGTATGTAAACTTGTTAAGACAACAACAAATTATACAAAGACTCAATGTGCATGAGAAAGGGTTCGAAGGTGGGGCAACTTTCCTTCTTTTTCAATATTAGTATCTTCCAAATGAAGAACCAATAGCGTATGTGTTGCGTGCCCAGAAAATGTGAAACATTCTCTTTTTGAGAAAAGAATGAGTAGCTGGTGAGGTTGTGTCCAAGAGATGGCATGGGCTAGTTGCCTTTTTCAATGATGGTCACCAAAGAATGTGAACCAATCAGATAATGTGGTTGCCCGGTTCAGAAAGAAGTTTGGTGCAGAGTTTAATATTCTTTTACTCTGTTCTCTCACCATCTTTCTTTTAATTCTCACTTCTAACCAATCTCTCTTTTCCATTTTACCTCTTCACACACCATCACTCAATTCTTTTGACCCCTCTCCCCTCAATCACTCAGGGAATACTTCCTGGGTAGGAAACACTGGTTATCGTGAATCCATGGAAGTTCTGATAAGTTCTCACACTGAATCCCATGTATTTTCCTAAAAAGAACTTGTTGTTCAACAGGCTATTGTACATGAAAGCACAAATAAGCACAAAGTTACATGAAGAATAAAAAATCTCGGAGAAGTCAAAACAGTTGTGTTTGACGATGCAATTATCCCCCTCAAACTAAAAAGAGTTTGACAATTTAAGCTCTAAAGAAGGTTTTCAAGTAAGCTCTTTTGACATTTAAGTTCCCCCTCAACTGAAGATTTTTTTTTTGAACACATAAAGCAGAAAAAGAAAGCACTGAAGTGCGGGTTCTAATCAGAAGTAATTAGAAGTCATAGTTACTTGAACAAACCTGCATAAATAAAAGAAATAATGGTAATCATTTGTGAAAATGATTTCGCTATCGTTAGCAACAGTTGGAAAAAAATAGAACACAAAATCAAAACTTAGAATACTCCCCCTAGAATCATGAATAAGGTCTAAGACATGTTCAACATACCAAGATTGCTGATTAGAAATTGGAACCTCTTTTCATCCAACGGCTTGGTGAAAAGATCAGCTAACTGGAAATCATTTTGAACAAAGTGCATTTCAATATCACCTTTTTCTACATGATCCTTGATGAAGTGATAGCGTACGTCTATATGCTTGGTCTTCGAATGCTGTACCGGGTTAGCAGTTATTGCGATTGCGCTCTTGGAATCACAATAAATAGGAACACACTTGTAGTTGTATCCAAAGTCCCTTAACTGTGTCGTCATCCAGAGGACTTAAGAACAGCAGCTAGCAGCAGCTACATATTCAGCCTCGGCAGTGGATGTTGAAACACAGTTTTGTTTCTTTCAGTTCCAACTCACAAGTTTGTCACCTATAAATTGACATGATCCAGAGGTGCTCTTCCGGTCTAGCTTACATCCTGCATGATCAGCATCTGTAAAGGCGGTTAGATCAAAACGAGAATCCTTTGGATACCAAAGGCCTAGATTAGGAGAACCTTTGAGATATCTAAGGCTCTGATACCACTTGTTAACCCAGTTTAAACTAGTTGATTAACAATCACAAAACACAATATAGATCAAGAGATATAAAGATCAGAATAACATACCAATCCCTTGAATAAACAGTTAAACCTTGTGTGTTCTTGATACCCTTGAATACAGAGAATTCGGCTACCTCTCTTTCTCTAAACAAAATATGATTATGATAATAATGAGATGTAACACCCCGAATTTCGAAAGGTATCATTTCAAGCTAATGCAGAAATCAGTATTTGAAGGGAAAAATAAGATTTATGATCTTGGACTTGAATTCTATATTTTATAGTTTTAATGGATGAAGAATTCAATTACGAGTCCAACGGTTCTTTCCGGAGCGAAATTGGAGCTATAACAAAGAAGTTATGGGCAAATCATGTGTTGAGAAGGAATTGAGGCTTTAACAAAGAAGTCCAACGGCTCTTGAAATCTATCGAATGATCGGTAGTGTGTCTTTACCACATGTTTAAGTGTTAAAAATCTTATGTATTTGAAAGTTTTATAAATTTCAAATTTGCGTTTTGGTCGAAAAACCTTGAACTCATTAGGCCTATAGAATTAAAAACCCTGTAGAAAAAGGAGTGGTATTTAGGGACTGAGGGAATCCTTGGATTTTGAATCGTCGGATGATCTGACTTGCGGTCAGTCTTGAAATGTTGGGTGCAATTCTAAATAGGTGCGCCCGATTAATGGGAATAGTAGATTTAAGTCTTCCCAGTTATTTAAGGGGTGATGTTATACTTTGGTAATCCTGTGGGATAAGGTCTTAGGTGATTAGCGGCGATTAGATTGGGTTTCGTTTTGGTGGTTTGCTCGTCGGTGTGACGTCATGGTTGATGTTGTTGGGGTACCATCTTAGTGGGTTCCGCGATTTAAGGAAATTTTGGTGATCTGTCTGGTAGAAATGTAAGATTCGGAATATTAGTTTTCTGTTCGGTGTCAACCTTAATGCGACAATCCGTCTAGAAAGAAATTTTGGGGCGGGATGTCCACGTTTTCGAAGTCACCGTTTAGTCCTAGGTGTCGACTGGTTTTCTTGAAGTCAATGAATTTGGAAATGTTTGGATGTAACCCGGTTGGATTATGGAAAATCTTAACCTTTCGGTGGTGGAACTTAAAGGAAGATTAGGTGTTAATGATTAAGTATCGACGTGTCTAAGCATTTTCGTGGTGATAAAGCTTTTGTTAAAGGATTATTGTGAGGTTGGTGTTGGAACAGAGTTGAGTGGTGACCGAATCTAGATTGATCAGTTACCTGAAGGATGCATTGGTGCGCTTCGTAAGAACATCTTTATCGATGTTTGGTACGGATCAGTTGAAATCTGAGGATTTTGGAGGGTTGGTTACGATCTTCGATGTTGGGTCGGAACCGTGTAGATTCGAAAATAATTGGTCGGTGGAATGTTGAGGTCACTAACTACCTGGAGGTAGTAATTGTCATCCAAGGTTGGGAGACGACCATAACCTAGTGGGTAAAGGTTACTTTGATGAGTTAAGTGTTCGCTCGGTTATGAGTATAATGTGCCCAAGAGGGGCAGCCGATGTGAGTATCAGTTTAAGGGTCATGATAGTGTTTCTGGCAATTGGGTTAAGGACAATCTTTCCTGCGGTTAACGCTTCATGGGAATCTAGATTTCGAGGACGAAATTATCCTAAGGTTGGGAGGATTGTAACACCCCGAATTTCGAAAGGTATCATTTCAAGCTAATGCAGAAATCAGTATTTGAAGGGAAAAATAAGATTTATGATCTTGGACTTGAATTCTATATTTTATAGTCTTAATGGATGAAGAATTCAATTACGAGCCCAATGGTTCTTTCCGGAGCGAAATTGGAGCTATAACAAAGAAGTTATGGGCAAATCATGTGTTGAGAAGGAATTGAGGCTTCTGCCTCATGTGCACGGGTCGTGCGTTTTTCCTTCATGGGATGCGCACGGGTCATGCGCTCCATCAGTGAGTCCAACAACTTAAATCGATTTTCAGCCTCATTTCTCACTCTCACCTCATTTTTCATCCTTATTTCTCCTCTCTTCTTCTTTCCTTCTTAGAAACCGATTCTAGAGTTTTTCTTCACCCAAATCGCACCATCTATTGCTAGAAGTTGGGTGTTTCATCCAAGTGTTCGCTTTGGAAGCTTCACCACCATCTTCATCTTCTTCACCACTTCACCATTGTCATCTTCAACCTCAAGCTTCATTTTTGGGTTTTCTAGGTTTTCATCAAAACCTAAGTGGTAAGTGTATCCCTTCCATTTCTAAACCTTTATGTAAGTTATAAAATGCTCCATTGATGGTTTCTTAGTGTTCGGTTTCTTAAATCTCGGATTTGTTGGTTTTGGAGAAATTAGGGTTTTGATCTCATTTGGGGATTTCGGTATATATGTTTGGGAAATGATTCTAAGTGATTGATTATATGTTTTGATGGTTGGAAACTTATGGATCTAGGTTTTGGAAGTTTTGCTTGAAGATTCAAGTTTCTTCAAAGGAGCTCAAAGTGGGGTGAAATCTAGATTTAGCCTAAATCTAGCAAGGTGAGTTCAAGTTGATTTGTTAAAACGTTGTACATGCCAAAATGTGTATTTTGAAGTAAAAAGGTGTTTTACTTGGTATTTGTCAAAGTGTGAGTATTTTGATAAGTTTTCATATTTGGTAAACTTGAGTTGTGTTAAACTCATAAAATGCTCATATTTGGGTTCCTAGCAATTTTGCACAAATAGAGTCCGTTTCATGAGTTATGCATCTTTGATGATTTTTGTACCAACAAAGTCTAGTTCATGTTATATGCATTTTGGTGTATTTGCATTAATAAACCCTTTGGAAAACCTTTGGTCCCATTACGTGTTGAGTTTTGGGTTAAACACGTCTTTGTAGTGTGTGTCTTCATAAACGTTATTTTTAAAGACATTTCATTAATTGGAGGACCGATAATTATTGGTCAAAAGGGTTTTGAGCATCTTAGCGGTGTTGGCTTAAAATGAGTCGTGTGGACGTGTTGATCCAAACTCTCTCAGTGATTTGATAACGACCCTCTTTTATACTTAGTGAAAATTACGTTATTATATGTATTAGTGTTTCATCATCAGCGATCAGACTGAGTCTGTTCAGTTATCGCTGATGACCTTTCTGTAAACATTAATATGTATGTGTTTCACTTTCAGCGATCAAACTGAGTCTGTTCAGTCATCACTGATCGTTTCCTATGTAACACAGTTAACGTAATCCCTGAAGACAAGTCTCGCGTCAACATAGTTCATAGCTGAATCGAAGATGAAGCCACTGAACAATAGATAAGTCTACTAGTGACCTGATGCGGATATCAGCGAAGATCAGACATCTACTTACGCGAAGAAGCCTGAGGAAAAGCTTCAGCGATAGCTGAACTTCTTTATCTCTGGAAGAAGAGATACTCAGCGATCAACGATCACAAAGCTTATGCCTCAAGTTTTCTTTTGTCTTACCTTGCACAACCAGTACGATGTGTCAGAACGGACACGTCTCTGCCACAAATCGTACACCAACTCTGTCAACTACACTGTTCATAAAGCGGCCAAAAGCATGTCTCCAAAAGTGAGACTACCAAAACCAATCTATGAATGCCACGTGTAAAGTACCCTGCCATGCATTTAATGCATAGGGTATAAATAGGAAGCTCACCCCTTCATCTGAAGGGGTGCTCAATCCTTGAACTCCAAAATAGAAACCCTTGTTTTCTATCTCTCTAAAAATCCCCCATTCTCTGAATTTCTTGTGCAACCATCTTAGTGTTTCTTAAGTTTGTTTAGATTGAGTCTGTCTTAATCTTATTCCGCAACAAACTTGTAAATTGTATTTTGATTTATCAATAAACAATTTATTAAACTTTAATTTCTGTGTTTGTATTCAACCCCCCCTCCCCTTCTACAAACTTGTTAAGCACCTTCGGGACCAACAAGTGGTATCAGAGCAGTTTGTTTAATCTAATAAACAAGATCTTGCTGTATACTCTTCCTTGCTATTCTAAAATGGCACTAAACACAAACACAAACTACTATGATAATGGTTCACTTTCTAAACCTCCTCGATTTAGCAGAGATAACTTTTCTCTATGGAAAAATCGAATGATGCTATTTCTTGAAGGTGCGGATCCTACTATACCTGAATATATAGAAAACGGACCCTATGAACCTGTTAGAATTATAGCTGCGGTTCCCGCTACTGCCACCACTGAAGCTGTCCCTGAACGATATGTCGTTAAGGAAATAAGACAGTGGAGTGATGAAGATAAAAAGAAGGTAGGCATAGATGCAAGAGCAAAGACCATTATATCAATGGCTCTGCCTGATGAAGTTTTCCATTCCATCATGCATCTAAAAACTTCTAAAGAAATGTGGGAAACCATATGTGTTCAATATGAGGGCACCACTGAAATCCAAGAGACCCGAAAGATTAACTTGGTAAGACAGTATGAAAGTTTTATCGCTGGTAAGAATGAATCTCTTTCTGACATTCATCAGCGGTTTAACTGCCTGATCATTGACCTAAGAACTGTTGGAAGGACCTATTCTAATTCTGAGGTCCTAACAAAATTCTTGGAAAGTCTTCCTGAAAGCTGGGACAGTTATTCAATATGTCTTAAGCTGACAAAAGACTTACATACTCTCTCTCTAAGCACTCTGTATGGAATATTGCTCAACTATGAGCAATCTAATCTCCTGAAGAAGAATCTTGTAAAAGATTCTAAAGACTCCAAAAGCACTGTTGTTGCTTTAGTCTCATCAGAGATAATTCCATCCCAGCGATCTACTCTCACCATCACTGAGTTAGATTCTGAATCTGAGGATTTATCAGACCTTGATCTTTCAGAGTTTAATGAGTCCTTAGCACTCTTGACAAACTCTTTTAAGAGATTTGCAAGAAAGAGTAACTTCCGAAGAAGTAAACCTCTCTCTCTTACTGAAAAGCCAAAATCAACTCCGGTTGATAAGGCTACAGCCACTTGCTATAACTGCGAAAAAATTGGACATTTTGCTAGTGAGTGCAGGTCTAAAAAGGTCTTCAAACCTTCTACCTCAAGAAGATCCAGTGATGACAAATACCATAAGCTGAAGAACAAATATCAAAAGCTGAAAAGCTATCAGCAAAAAGGTAAAGGTCTCATCGCTGAAGAACATGACTGGGCTGAATCAGAAGAATTATCTTCTGATGAAGAAGAAGTTGCTAATCTTTGCCTCATGGCTGAGATTAAAGAAGAAGTAGAAGAACCATCTGAACCTTCTATGAGCTACATATCATCTCAGGGATCAAAGGGCATCTGGTATCTCGATAGCGGATGTTCTCGTCATATGACTGGACAAAGAAACCTGCTCACTGAATACAAGGAAGAGAAAGGCCCCTCTGTTACCTTTGGTGGAAATGGAAAAGGATTTACCCGTGGGTTTGGTGTCCTCAGCAATGGGACAACTACCTTTCGAAGAGTCGCTTATGTAGATGGACTGAAGCACAATCTTCTAAGCATCAGTCAGCTATGTGACAAAGACTACGAAGTTCGCTTTTCTAAGAAAGCATGTTCAGTGGTAGATGAAAAAGGAAAACTTGCTCTCAGTGGTTATAGAAGAGAAAATGTCTATGTAATAGATATGGACTCTACTATCACTGAAAACTTATGTTTTCTATCTAAGGCCTCTTCTGATGTCAACTGGCTATGGCATAAAAGGCTCTCTCATCTAAACTTCAAAACCCTGAATTCTCTCTCATCTAAGGAACTGGTTTCTGGTCTTCCTCAGCACTCATATGCTAAAGAATCTCTCTGCTCAGCATGTGAAAAAGGAAAACAAACAAAAGCTAGTTTCAAGTCGAAACAAGTTTCCTCAGTGACAAGTCCTCTTCAGCTCTTGCATATGGATTTATTTGGCCCTGTCAACATCCAATCAATAGCTGGAAAGAAATATACGCTTGTCATTGTAGATGAATATTCTCGCTACACCTGGGTTATCTTTCTTCGCTGCAAGAGTGATACTCCAGAAGAACTAATATCTTTTGTCAAAAAGATGGAAGTGCTGAATAATCTTACTGTTCGATCAATAAGAAGTGATCATGGAACTGAATTCAAAAATAGTTCCCTGAACAATTTCTTTGAGAACAAGGGAATCTCTCACAACTTCTCCTCAGTAAGAACACCTCAGCAAAATGGAGTCGCTGAAAGAAGAAACAGAACGATCATAGAAGCTGCTAGATCAATGCTCAGCGATTCTCACCTCCCTACTCAATTTTGGGCAGAAGCTGTAAACACTGCATGTTTTACTCAAAACAGATCGCTGATAATAAAGAGATTTGGGAAGACAGCTTATGAACTCTTTCTTGGAAGGAAGCCTTCTATCAGCTTTCTTCATATCTTTGGTTGTCAGTGCTTTATCTTAAACAACAAAGATCAACTTGGAAAGTTCGACCCAAAAGCCGATGATGGAATATTTTTAGGATATTCCTCCATCTCCAAAGCCTACAGAGTTTTCAACAAAAGAAGACAAACCGTAGAAGAAACCATTCATGTCACGTTTGATGAAACGCGCTCAGCGAACTCTAAACCAATCGCTGACAATGAAGAACTGAATACTTGGATGATCTCTCACTATAGAGAAACTGAACCTTTCTCAAACCATCAGCACACTGAAACTCCAATTGCTGATGAAGAACCAAGTATCATACCTCCCACCGCTGAATCCACCTCATGGGTTTCAGCTGAACCTCTAAACACATTACCTCCATCAAATCTGCCTTCATCTGGAAACCTCTCTAGTGAACCTACTCAACAGTTAATTGCTGATGAACCTCAAACATCCTCATCAGTAAACATTCCAATTGTTGATCCAACCTCTGAGTTAAGCAATCATGCTCCTGCTCAGCGATGGACAAGAGATCACCCAATAGATCAAATTCTCGGTGATCCAGATGCAGGTATTCAGACACGACGAAGCTCAGGTAATATCTGTCTCTTTGTAAACTTTCTCTCCTTAATAGAACCAAAGAAGACTGATGATGCCCTCAGAGATCCAAACTGGGTCAGCGCTATGCAAGAAGAGCTGACTGAATTTTCTCGAAACAAAGTTTGGAATCTCGTTCCTAGACCATCTGATAAAACTGTAATAGGCACCAAATGGGTGTTTAGAAACAAGTTAGATGAACATGGAACTGTAACCCGCAACAAGGCTCGACTTGTTGCTCAGGGATACAGACAAGAGGAAGGCATAGACTATGATGAAACCTTTGCCCCTGTGGCCAGGCTCGAAGTAATTCGACTATTCTTAGCTTATGCAGTCTATAAAGACTTCATCGTTTATCAAATGGACGTAAAATCAGCTTTTCTGAATGGAAAGCTGAATGAAGAAGTTTATGTAGAACAACCACCAGGGTTCTATGACCCTAAGCATCCAAATTATGTTTATAAATTGGATAAGGCTCTCTATGGTCTAAAACAAGCCCCTCGTGCTTGGTATGACACTCTCTCATCTTTTCTTATCTCTGAAAATTTTGAACGTGGCAAGATTGATAATACGTTATTTTTCAGGAAGATAAAAGGTCATATAATTCTTGTACAAATATATGTCGATGACATAATATTTGGTTCTACTAACCCATCTCTTTGTACTCGCTTTGCTGAAAGAATGAAGAAAGAATATAAAATGAGTATGATGGGTGAGCTGACATATTTTCTTGGTCTTCAGATTAAACAATCTGACAAAGGTACTTTTATCTGCCAAGGTAAGTATGTTAAAGATATGCTGAAGAAGTTTGATCTCACACAAACTTCAGCGATGAAAACTCCTATGGCACCACCGCTGATACTTAACAAGGATCCATCTGGAAAACCTGTTAATGTCACTGCCTATAGAGGAATGATAGGCTCATTGCTGTATCTTACAGCAAGCCGACCTGACATCATGTACTCTACTTGTTTATGTGCACGCTATCAATCTGAACCCAAGGAATCCCATCTGATCGCTGTAAAGCGAATTTCAGATATCTGAAAGGAACTCCTAACCTCGGTCTTTGGTATCCCAAAGACTCAGGGTTCGATCTAACTGGTTATTCTGATAGTGATTTTGCAGGCTGTAAACTTGACATAAAAAGTACCACTGGTGGATGTCAACTCTTGGGAGGAAAGCTGGTAAGCTGGACAAGCAAGAAGCAAAATTCTGTGTCCACTTCCACAGCTGAAGCTGAATACGTAGCCGCTGGAAGCTGTTGTTCTCAAATCTTATGGATGAGAAATCAACTATTAGATTATGACCTTCAGCTGTCAAAGATTCCTATCTATTGCGACAGCACTAGTGCTATCGCTATAGCAAATAATCCAGTGCTACATTCAAAGACAAAACACATAGAGATCAGATATCACTTTATCAGAGATCATGTGATGAATGGTGATATTGAACTTCACTTTATCCCTACTGACTTTCAACTTGCTGATATATTCACCAAACCTCTTGATGAGACAAGGTTCAACTTTCTCATCAGTGAGCTTGGAATGCTGAACCTCGAAGAATAATTCTTCAGCGTTCATGTATTATGTTAGTAATCAAAAGTTCCCCTCTCATCATTCTCTCTGATAAACATTCTGACTCTCAGGTATGTTTTCTCCTTTCCCTCAAAAATGTTTTTTTTAATATAAACTTTAATCACTGAACTTTCTTCAAATGATTAAAAGCTTTTTGAAAAATACATTAATCACTGATATTTCTAGTCAGTGATCATTTAAAAGGAAAAACTATCCCTATCTTTTCTAAAAGGGATACTTTTAAAAAGGAAAATCTATCGCTGACTTTTCTTCAGTGATCATTTCAAAACGGACAAATGTACAGTCTCTCTCTTCTATGACGTCATTTGAACCGACAATCCACGACATGCCTTTTCTGACACGTTCGTCCGTTGCCCTTCTATCCAATCAACTTCGTGGAACGTGTCAATGTCATGATGATTTTTTTTCTTTTCCCGCTTCATTCTCTCTCTTCTCTCTTCGTATAAAAGGAATTCTTCTCTCCTTTATACGGTTTACGCTTTCAAAACTCTCAAAGCAAGAAGCATTCTCTCAAGAACACGCAAGCAAGTAAACCCAGATTATTGAATCTGCAACTCTTTTTCTTCAAGATACACAGGTTTATTTCATGTTTATATGCTTTGTTCGTATGTTTTTTATTCTTTTTAAAATCCTACTCGCTTTCTATGGATTTTATAAAACGTTTTTTTTGTAAAAAAACTAAAGATCATTCTTTCTGATTTTATGTTTTTAAATAAAAACCTTTTGGTTTTAAAGTGTTCTTCCTTCTTTCTACCCAGAACACTATTTTTCTCCTAAAAATAACTTGATAGTTTTCCAGTTTCCCTTCTTCTATGGAAACTGGTAATCATATTATTTTTAATCTAAATCATTTCTTCTATTATGCCTCTTTCCATAACAGAAATGACACAGTCTTCAATCGTTGCTTCCAAGCATGTACGATTCGCTCTCACTGAAGTTGAGATTACTAAATGTAATCATTTGGCCAGACTCGACTTCAAAGCTGACAAATACCCACATCTGGTGGAAGCTGCTGAATTCCTCAAGCAGTCATGCATAGCTTACGCGATCACTGTGGATCCTAAGCCCTCCAAGACTCTACTTCAGCAGTTCTGGTTCACTGCTGATGCAACTGAACTTACCAACAGGAAAGGCGAACGAGTCCCTGCTATCTCGTTCAGCACGGAATTAGGGCCAGGGAGCATGACCGCTCTTAGCCTCAGGAAATCTTTAAGATTCCCTGACAAACCAAAGAGTGGGTTCGACGCACTCCCCACTGATGATGAGCTGATATCATTCCTGGACGCAATGGGCTATTGTTGGGAAAACAAACCAAGATCTTCTATTCCCAACAAGAAGCTCACCAAGATCCTAAAAGCTCAGATGCCATCACAACTGAACTTTATCTTCTCGCACATAATTCAGTGCATGAGTGGGAAGAGTGGTTCGCTGGATCAAGCCAGCAAAACACAACTGCAGATGGCCTACTCCGTTATCGCTGGTCAAAACTTTGACTACGCCACAGCCATCTTTGAAGATCTGAGGTCGAGATTAGAGAAGCCTGAACGAGATCCCAAGATCTCATACGTACGTTTCATATGTACGTATATCAAGTTCCTCTATCCCAACACCTATCCCACAAAAGATGATGGCACCTTTGCCAGGGTAGGTCAACGATCACTGGAGGTCAAGCCACTCGCCGATGAGGTAAGTATCTCTCTCCTTCGCTCTCGTCTCTCTCTCCATTCTTCTTCATCTTCAGCGACCACGCAGACGGTTCCTTCGTCTGCTATCCCTGTCGCTACCACTACTTTTAAACGACCATCCGCTAGTCCGATTGGTCCTTCCAAAAAGGCCAAAAAGACTAAGGAAAGTACACCCTCTAGTACTATGCCTGAGGGAGCTTCTCAACAAGCTACCTTAGATGCATTTGTGGGTCTTTCCTCCACAACTTCAGAAGTCACTCATACTGCCGTGTCAGCGATCTCACTCGCTGTCACATCATCAGTAACCCCACCTACTATCTCATTCACTGAGATTAACCCCATCCCTACTTCTATCCCCAAAACTCTTCCCTTCTCTCCTCACTTGGTCTCTGAACCCGCCACCTCTTCTTTCCCTATAGGACCTGAGCATCAAACTTTTGAGGAATCTATGCAGTTCTACAAAATGTTTGATACGTCAGGTACACCTATAATCCTAAACACTTCTCTCCCCCCCTCTCCAAATAAGCCCATATCTGAACTAACATTATTTTCAGGTCCTAGCTTGGCGTCTGTTGACATGCATGTCAACAGTCTAGGAGAAAAGGTGGACGCACTCACCAACACCATCAATGAAACCACCAGCGCCGTAAATCAGGATGGTAAGGAGCTAAAGAAGTTGACCGCCACTTGCTCATCTAAAGCTGAGAACTCTCAACTTTCAGCTGTTGAAGAACAAGTCGTCCAACTCAGAGAGTCCTCTCGACTCTTTCAAGGGCGATTTGAGTCTATTACCGCTGAAGTTCAGGGTCTCTCTTCAAAGGTTGACCTCTGCACGTCCCTTCTTCAGCAAATTCTACAGAAAGTGAATGCACCAGCTCCAGCGCTGCCTCCCTCCTTCACTGAAGATGATCGTACCAACCTCAACATCGCTGTGGAATTCATTCATGATGCCACATGCGACATCCCTGCGGTTGAAGACCGGATTAAGCGTCTGGAGGCTGACGTTCAAGTGCTAAAAGCTTCAACAGCTACTCCAGCAGCTGAACAATCCCCTACCGCTGATAATGACAAAGTGGGGGAGAAAACTGAAGAAACTTCTATTGCTGCTGCTGGGGAAGCTAAGACTCGAAAGGAACCTCCCTCTCAATCTGAGGGGGAGAAGGCAAAAGAATCCTCATCAATTCACTCCATTCTCTTTGAAGAGGATGAGGAAGAAGACGATGAAGAGGAAGATGATCTAGATCTTGATGATCAAGAAAAGGATCAGCCCTCCGATGACGACGACGACGATGAAGACCAATCTATATGGTTCTCTAAGCCGAACGTCGTATCAGGGACAACTTCGCAAGAGGTTGTCAAAACAGGGGTGAGAGGTGATACATCTTCAAGTGTTCCTTCGCAAAGCAAAGACAAGCAACCGATCGCTGAAGAATGCTTGAGGACTGGATCACAATCTGAGGGGGAGCATCCTTCTCAGGTATGTCTTTCAATTGTACCACTCTTCTACTCTTTCCAAACCCCTATTCCTTTCTAGCCTTTATCTCTCTCGTTCTAAAAATACACTTATCCCTTCTTTCCTTCTTTTTCTAACCAGACAGTTCTCACCCCTGCTTAAGGGTTCTGAACTACAAATAATTCCAGCTGCTATAGCTGAAGAAATAATCCCAATCTCTATCACTGAGATTGATGAAGAAGAAGAAGAAGATTCCCTGGTCCATCCAGGAAGGCCCTCTCGACCATCTCATTGGTCAGAGGAAGTGGTAAAGAAAAGAGTTGAAATGATCGCTCAACTAGAAAGTCAACGGCTGAAAATCCCTCTTCAAACATCCACAGAGCTCGACTTCCTCACTGACGCTGAAAGAGAAGAATCTGCCAAAGCATAGAAGCTGATCGCTGAATGCAAACGAGATGCCCAACTCGCTTTAAAGATTCAATCCTCTCAAGTTAAGGACAAAAAGCTGAAAAGCAAACCTGTGGAAGTTCAAGCAGCACTACTGAAAGAAATTGAAGAGGAACGCTTCAAAGAACAAGAGATCAACGATAAGTCTATCGAATGGTGCAAACAAAAGATGGATTATCGTTCTGATCTTCTTCCAATATCAGCCGTGACTATCTCTGGTCGCAAGAAGAAAGATCAACTCTCAGTGACCATGGAGATTACCAGAGAGGATGGAACCCAAAAAGCAATGTACGTATCAAAACTTGAGAGCTTCGGATTTACGGAATGGTTAGAGTTCTGGGATGCGCTGAAGAAATCCAAATCTACATACAGAGGCTACGTTGAAGGACTTCTTGAAGCCCTCATAAATAGAGTCGTTTCTGTACTAAAGCTGCCATCTCCTCTTCCTCCCAAATCTTTGAAACTCAAGAGAAAAATTGGGTCCTCCTCCTCTGAAGATGTCGCCATCATCAGGAATGAAACTTCTATCAAATTTTCAAGAGATGCACTGTTTGGTCCTCCTCCTGATCTTTCAGTTCTGGACTTATCTCTGCCTCCTGGTGGTCCTTTCCAAGCTGGTCAAGTAATCAACAATCCTTATGGAATATTCTTCAGAGATGATGATGAGGAACTCAGATTTCAAAGAATCTCTGAGATTCCTATCTGTCCTCTGAATCATCTCAAGGATCTCTTATGCTTATGGTGTGACTTCTTCCCTGCTGCTGAAGAAATTAAAGAAATTATCAGTAAAGAATCTTTGGAACGAAGACAGAAAGGAGAAGAAATACCTGAGTATATGATCAATCCTCCCAAATCTTCTTTTAATAGCTGATAGATTAGTTTTCTTCTCTGTAATCTGTTAGTTATACTTACAGTAGTTAGTTACTCACTTGTAATGTTTTTCATATCTTGTAATTCCATCCCTGAATTAAATGAAAATAGCAGTGATGTACTTAACCCTATCAGTACTGTAAAAGATCCCTCAAAATAGTAATTGGGACATGCATTCTATGAGTCCTTTTTATTCCTATATTTTGAATCAAAGTAATTTTCTTTTGTTACTTTGTCATTATCAAATAGGGGGAGATTGTTGATCCAAACTCTCTCAGTGATTTGATAACGACCCTCTTTTATACTTAGTGAAAATTACGTTATTATATGTATTAGTGTTTCATCATCAGCGATCAGACTGAGTCTGTTCAGTTATCGCTGATGACCTTTCTGTAAACATTAATATGTAAGTGTTTCACTTTCAGCGATCAAACTGAGTCTGTTCAGTCATCACTGATCGTTTCCTATGTAACACAGTTAACGTAATCCCTGAAGACAAGTCTCGCGTCAACATAGTTCATAGTTGAATCGAAGATGAAGCCACTGAACAATAGATAAGTCTACTAGTGACCTGATGCGGATATCAGCGAAGATCAGACATCTACTTACGCGAAGAAGCCTGAGGAAAAGCTTCAGCGATAGCTGAACTTCTTTATCTCTGGAAGAAGAGATACTCAGCGATCAACGATCACAAAGCTTATGCCTCAAGTTTTCTTTTGTCTTACCTTGCACAACCAGTACGATGTGTCAGAACGGACACGTCTCTGCCACAAATCGTACACCAACTCTGTCAACTACACTGTTCATAAAGCGGCCAAAAGCATGTCTCCAAAAGTGAGACTACCAAAGCCAATCTATGAATGCCACGTGTAAAGTACCCTGCCATGCATTTAATGCATAGGGTATAAATAGGAAGCTCACCCCTTCATCTGAAGGGGTGCTCAATCCTTGAACTCCAAAATAGAAACCCTTGTTTTCTATCTCTCTAAAAATCCCCCATTCTCCGAATTTCTTGTGCAACCATCTTAGTGTTTCTTAAGTTTGTTTAGATTGAGTCTGTCTTAATCTTATTCCGCAACAAACTTGTAAATTGTATTTTGATTTATCAATAAACAATTTATTAAACTTTAATTTCTGTGTTTGTATTCAACCCCCCCCCTTCTACAAACTTGTTAAGCACCTTCGGGACCAACAGGACGTTTGTCCGGAATTGTAACCAGCGGGGGTTTTGAATAAGATGACGATTAATTTTCTATCGTTGGGGAGTTACATGTCTTGAGTGCGTTGATCATTCAATTGGAGTAATGTAATGATAGACAGTGTTATATTGGATCCATAGGCAAGCAAGTCTGTCTGTCTTGTAATGCCTGAGGTTTTGGGTTACTTTTAGTGACCGCTCGGGTTTGCTAGCGAGTGGACAATGAGTGGCACGAGCTGCGGAGGGGGAAACTCGTCTAGATTGGATTGGCACCCATGTCTGTAAGTCCTTGGGGTGGAACTCGACGGAGCAGGGTCAGAGGCATTAAACGGTCCGTGGTATGATGTCGTGGGAGGCATGAGAACCAGGATGTCGGGATCTGTGTGAAATCCAATAACATCGCGGGTGGCTCCATTCACGTGTTCTCGTCACCCAAGATGGAAACGTTTAGATGACATGCAAGGAAGTCGCGTGAACGGTTTACTTGCGTGTTTTGTATTCTCAGTGTTTACGGATCTCCTCATCGTTGATTCGTGATATTTAAATGGTAATGTGGTATTTTACCAAATTGGGTTTTTACGTGGTCGACGGTAAATGATGGCTTTAATATTGAGTTCTTTCCTCATATATTAAGTTTTGAAAGGAATGCGTCATTTCCACGTTTCGATGTTTGAATTAGTCCATATCTTGGTCGGGTGAGTTTTGGGACATGATGTGTTATTTACTTTTTATAAATTAAAGTATCGAACTATGACCCCATTTTGGGTGAGTTTTGGATTGCATCGTTTTATAAGAAATGTGTGTTTGGGAGCATTGTCTTTAAAAGTGCATATTATGAAAATGTGTCGTTTCCATTTTAAAGTATAAGATTTCGAAGGATCTCGCTTTAAGCTGGTTTTCTTGCTTTTAAAGATTTATTCATTCATGTTAAAACTCTTGAGCTCACTAGGCGTTAAGCCTAACCTTTTTATTTGTCGACATGTGCATCAGGTTCCTGTTGGGGGTTCGGTTCTAGTAATGCTTCGAGAAGTCGAGCCTTAGACTTGTGCAAGGGTATGTAGTGAGAGAAGTCTTCCGCAAGTTGGAGATAGCATTTGTTATTGGGTATTAGTAGCACCCGTCTTTTTAACCTGTATGTATAGATTGTGTACGTGTATTGAGGTTGAATCCAAATTTGTGGTTGTAGATGATTCAGTTATTGATGTATTTAGAAAATTTTAATTAAGTTGCTATTTCCAGAATTGAGGGTGTTACATGAGACGATTAACCTAAAACTAAACTAATCAAAACATTAAATACCCAGGCCTAATGCCTAATGGGCTTTGCTAAATGCTAAACGGGCTTGAGGCCCAATAACTAATAACTATTAACTAGTTACACAATAAACCCTCTAACTTTAACTATCAAACAAATACAGTTTAGACCCTTTAATCTTGAATACAATTATTTGATCCAACATGTCCCAACTAAGGCAGTATGATCCAGACACACTGTTACTTTCGAATGACGGTAGTGTGTGCCGAAAGCGAGTTTATGAAGGTGGTTGTGTTTATAAAACTGAATGGGTTGAGTTTTATTATAAACTTTTCCGTATCATGTATTTTGAACTGTGTTTTGAGGGGACTCACTAGACCTTCGGTCTAACCCTCTCTCTTTCAAAACTAAAAACCTTTTCAGGTCGCCGTGAGGTAGGAGGCTCGGGCAAGGGTAAGGAGAAGGTGTGATTTGGTGCCAGAGTAGAAGATCTCCTTTTAGTATATTTATTTTCCTTCTGTTCTCAGTTGTGTAATAGGTTGCCTTTCCACAAACTTTGGGATTTTAATTGTTGACTTGGGGCCGTTTTTGGCACGAATTTTCTTATATTGATATTATGCTTAGTTAGTATTTAGTTAGGTTGTTACAATTTGTATCAGAGCCATAGTTTAAGGGATCTAGGTGATCGAACGGACCTAGACTTAAACTAGGAGAGTATAACACAACTGAGAAATAGGATGACCTTAGGAAGTCGAGTAATGGGGTAGTGAGGACTAGTAGTCTAGCATGTAAGGTAAATTTGGAATTACATATGGCCAGTGTAATTGTGAATTTACAGGTACATGTGTGTGCTTCACTTGCCTTATTATGTTAGACCTGTTGTAATAAAAGTTGTTTGTTTACGTCTTATCAGTAATCATGTCTGAGCGTGTAACAAGGAGTAAAACTGTGCCGGTAGTTGAGGCAGTACCGGTAAACGAAGTGATTGTGGACGGACCAGTGGTTCCTCCTAGGCCGACTGCCACTCGGGGAAAGGGTCGTGTCCGACCTAAGGGGAAAGGAAAAATGATCCGAAAGGCGGCTACTCAAGTGGGCGAACCAGAAACGGGAATTCAGGGGAGGAAAACGGCACGTGTAGCCCGTTGAGCAAGAAGTGTGAAAGTGGTGGTTGAGCAAGAGCCCTCTCTTCAAGAGAGTTCAGCCACGGCGAGAGGAAGAGGACCGACGAGGAACCGTGGTGGAGGTCGAGCCCAAGCCTTTGTTACTCAAGACACCTTCGCTACTGAAATGGGGAAGTTGCAGGAAACTCTGCAAGCTTTATTGGCTCATCAGACTAGGGAAACATAGGCCAGTAAGGAGAAGAGTGAAGAGAAGGACACGTGTGAGATGTCGGAACCGCCGGTCACTGGGATGGGTAGTCACTAGCTATCAACTCCGGTTGTAGCTGCTACTGCGTTGTCGGGGAAGGGATGTAGCTACAAATCTTTTGCAGCATGCAAACCCCCTGTCTTCAAGGGGGAATGCGACCCAATTGTGGTTATCAAGTGGATCGGCGAGATGGAGTTGGCCTTAGACACCAGTAAGTGCGCTGGAGAGGACAAGGTTGTATTTGCATTGTCCATGTTGAGAGGCAATGTTGTGTTTTGGTGGGAGGCGGAAACTGGAGGCAGAGGTTCGAAGGCGGCCAAGGGGATGACTTGGGAGACGTTTGTTGCCAAGTTCAAACAACAGTTTTGTTCTCTAGCAGCAGTGAAGAAATTGGAGGAGGAGTTTCTGAACCTGGAACAAGAAGAGATGACGGTTCGAGAGTACACAACCAAGTTTCTCGAAAAGGCTCGATTTGCCGAAATTTATGTACCGAATGAGGAGCAGCGAGTGGATAGGTATCTGTTTGGGCTGAGGAGTAATATCCGGGAGTTGGCGGTCGCGCGAGAACCTACCACTTTTCAAGCGGCCGTCAACGCGGCAGAGATGACTAAGAAAGACAAAGCGCGTCAGATGTCAGAAAGGGGCAATGAAAAGAGGAAATGGGAAGGGCCAGTTCGTGAATCAAAGAAATTTAAGGGTGCAAGATCTGATCAGCGGGCAACGCCAATGTTTGAGATTAAGCCGTGCAATAAGTGTAACCGGGTGCATAAGGGGGAATGCCTGATGGATCATGGAGGTTGCTTTAAATATGGGAAGTCGGGGCATATGGCTCGGGATTGTCAGGGGCCGAGGACTTCTTATCATTGTGGTTCTCCAGATCACATTAAAACCAATTGTCCGCAGCTGAAGAAGGGAGAAGTCGGGGGATTTGGAGGAAAAGGAGGGGAGACGAAGGTGGAGCCAGCTCGGGCGAGGCCTAGGGCATTTAATATGACGGCGGAGGAGGCAGTGGAAACACTAGATGTGGTGACAGCTACTTTCCCTATAGACTCAATTTTTGCTAAGGTGTTGTTTGATTCGGGTGCAAACCGTTCGTTTGTGTCGCCGAACTTTGTTCATAATTTGCGTGTGGAACCCAAGAAGCTCAGTCTTGGGTTTGAGGTAGAAGTAGCGGATGATAGTCGAGTCTTGGTGGGAGAAGTATATGAAGGGTGTACTATTGACATCGACGGTCATTTATTTCTGTTACGACTGTACCCATTGGGTATGGGGGAATTTGACGTCATCGTGGGGATGGATTGGTTGGCGTCTAATGATGCCCATATAGTGTGTAATAAGAAGTTCATCCGAATAGTGTTGCCTGATAAGAAAGAGGTGGTAGTGTATGGAGATCGTCGGGATAGGAAGTCGTGTTTGATCTCTTTGATCAAGGCTAGGCGGTGCTTAGTTAAATGGTGTGTGGGGTTCTTAGCGTATGCAATAGACGCTAAGAAGGAGAAGAAGGGGCTAGAGTCGGTTCTGGTAGTAAGTGAATACCCGGAGGTGTTTCCGGAAGACTTGAACATTTTGTCTCCTGATTGGCAAGTGGAGTTCTGGATAAACCTGGTGCCTGGGGCGGCACCAATTGCAAGAGCACCCTATCGTTTGGCGCTGACCGAAATGAAAGAGATGATGACTCAACTGCAAGAGCTGCTCGACAAGGGGTTTATTCGTCCCAGCACATCACCGTGGGGAGCACCGGTACTATTCGTTAGGAAGAAGGACGGGTCTATGAGAATGTGCATAGACTATCACGAACTTAATAAGGTAACAATCAAGAACAAGTACCCGCTTCCCAGAATTGATGATCTTTTCGATCAGCTGTAAGGAGCGAGTTACTTTTCGAAGGTAGATCTGCGGTCGGGCTATCATCAGCTGAAGGTGAGAGAGAATGATGTGCCCAAGACTGCTTTTCGTACGAGGTACAAACATTATGAGTTTTTAGTTATGCCCTTTGGCTTGACTAACGCTCCAACATTATTCATGGATCTAATGAATAGAGTGTGTAGTCCGCTCTTGGACAAGTGTGTGATCGTCTTTATTGATGACATACTAATTTACTCACAATCCATAAGGGAGCACGAGGCACATCTGCGATCGGTGTTGGAGTTTCTTAAACGCGAAAAGTTGTACGCCAAATTCTCGAAATGTGAATTTTGGTTAAGGGAGGTGCAATTCCTAGGACACGTGGTGTCGAAAGATGGAATTAAGGTTGATCCGGCTAATATTAAGGCTATCAAAGGTTGGGAAGCGCCGGAATCACCGTCAGAAGTAAGAAGTTTCCTTGGGTTGGCGGGTTATTACCGGAAGTTCATCCAGGTCTTGAGAATATCCACGCCGTTGACTGCTCTAACAAGGAAAAATGTTAAGTTCGTATGGGCCGAAGCTCAAGAGAATGCGTTTAGTAAACTGAAGGAAAGCTTGAGTAGTGCACCCATTTTATCCCTACCCAACGGATTTGAAGGATTCGTGATCTATAGCGATGCTTCAAAGTTGGGATTAGGGTGCGTATTAATGCAAGAAGGTAAAGTGATTGCTTTTGAATCATGCCAGCTGAAAGAACATGAGAAGAACTACCCGACACATGACCTAGAATTGACATCGGTGGTTTTTGGCATTTTTGCTTTGAAGATTTGGAGACATTACCTGTATTGGGTTAAGTGTAAAATCTATACTGACCACAAGAGCCTTCAACACCTATTCAACTAGAAAGAGCTCAATATGAGGCAACGAAGATGGATGGAACTGTTGAGCGATTATGATTGCGAGATCATTTACCATCCGGGTAAAGCCAACGTCGTGGCCGACGCTTTGAGTCAGAAAGAGCGTGGCGACGCAACGAAGGTAGTGGCATTTCGAGTCGAGGCAACTTCCACCTTCTTGGAGGAAGTCAAGAGTCTACAAAAGGAAGCGCTCATAGAAGAGAATTTGAAGAGCGAAATAATAATCGGAATTGTAAATTCGTTAACCATCGACAGCCGTGGAGTGAGATGTTTTGGTGATCGAGTGTGGATCCCGAAACTGGGCGATCTTCGGAAGAAGGTGATGGAAGAAGCGCATAAGACTCGTTATTCCATTCATTCGGGAACCAACACAATGTATTGAGACCTGAAGCAAAGCTATTGGTGGCCGGGTATGAAGAAAGATATCGCTTACTTCGTCGAGTGATGCCTGGCGTGTCTAAAGGTGAAAGCGGAGCATCAAAGACTTTATGGGGAGCTTTAGACGTTGGAAATACCGGTATGGAAGTGGGATGAGATCGCGATGGACTTTGTTACCGGACTTCCGCGATCACCTAAGGGGCACGATGCCATTTGGGTGATAGTAGATCGACTCACAAAATTGGCTCATTTCCTACCGATTAAGGAGACATATCCGTTGGAGAAATTGGCAAAGTTGTATATAGACGAGATAGTGTCCAAGCATGGAGTGCCGTCGTCTATAGTTTCAGATCGGGATGGTCGATTCACGTCATCTTTTTGGAAAAGTCTGCAAAGAGAGTTGGGTTCACAACTCAAGTTGAGTACCGCCTATCACCCGCAATCGGATGGCCAAAGTGAGAGGACCATCCAAACGCTGGAAGATATGCTTCGAGCATGTGCGATCGGCTTCAAAGGTTCGTGGGAAGTTCACCTACCGTTGATAGAATTCTCATATAATAACAGTTATCACGCCAGTATTCAAACATCGTCGTTCGAAGCGTTGTACGGTTGCAAGTGTAGAACACCTTTGTGTTGGAACGAGGTGGGAGAACTACAATTGACAGGTCCGGAGATAGTGCAAATGACGGCTGATAAGGTGAACCAAATTCGAGAAAGGTTGAGATCGGCGTAAGACCGGCAAAGGATGTACGCGAATAAGCGAAGGAAACCCATCAAATTCTAAGTGGGGGACTTGGTTATGTTAAAAGTCTCGCCTTGGAAGGGAGTAGTCCGCTTCGGAAAGAAGGGTAAGTTGAGACAGAGATTTGTTGGACCGTTTACTATCCTAGAACGTGTTGGAGAAGTAGTGTACAGACTGGATTTACCCGTGGAGCTGCGAGGAATCCACCCTACGTTCCACGTATCAAATTTGAAGAAGTGTCTGGCCGAAGCCGATGTAGTCATACCATTAGAAGAAGTGCGTGTGGATGATAAGTTAAGTTTTATAGAGGAACCGGTGGCCATTTTGGATCACAAAGTCAAGAAGCTAAGGAATAAAGAAATTCGTTTAGTAAAGGTACAGTGGAAATTCCACAAGGGACAAGAGTCAACATGGGAAGTGGAGGCGGACATGAGGTCCCAGTACCCCAGTCTGTTCAACGATGGGATTCCGGGGACGAAATTCTTTTGAGGAGGGGATATTTTAATATCCGGGTTCAAATTACTCAAATTTTAGAGCTTGGGTGATTAGTGGATCAATGCCCAAAGTTCAAGGGGCTAAGTGTAATTTAGAAATAAAAGGGTTTTAGCCTTAGGGATTCTCCCTATATGTTCTTGGCGGCTGAAAAGTGTAAGCGAGGGGGGAGAAAGAAACGCGGATACAATCTTGAGAAGGAAACCAAAGGAAACTTGCATTAGAGGAGAAATTCTTCACCGGTCGATCAAGGTAACCTTCATTTCCTTCATCTTTGTTCTTGAGGTTGGCTGACTATTCTTTAGTTGGGTTTTGGTATGGGATGGATAGGAATCCTCAATGTTCTTCAATAATCGTTATAAATGGTTTTTGTTAGTAATGAGTTTGGTTAAGTATGACTTGATGTCCTACCCTTTTGTTCTTGGTAGTCAAAACCTATTAATTAGTGAGGTTTGGTAGTCGATCTGGGGATTTTGGGTTCACCCTGAACCCTTAATTGCCCTCTGTGTTGGGTAGAACAGTCTACCCGGGCGAATTCGAGAGATGAGCGCCCGGTGGTGGTCGAAGTCCCGGGCGGCGGGAAGTACCGGGGGCGTCCCTGTCAGCGAGACCCCGGGGATGGTTGGCCCTAGGAGACGGGGGACCCCGGGGTGAGGTTCGAATAACCCGGGCCGTGACCCCGGGAGACGGGGGATCCCGGGGGGTCGAGTAACCCAGGCCGTGACCCGGGAGGCGGGGGAGCCCGGTGGGAGTTGGGAACCCGAGCCGTGACCCGGGAGGCGAGGGAGCCCGGTGGGAGTTGGGAACCCGAGTCGTAACTCGGGAGGCGGGGAGCCGGGGTTGTGTTTCCCGACGGGTTAACCCTGGGAGTCGGAGGCGCCTGGGTGAGGGCTTTTCTGTCCAGTGTCTGTTAGGATAATTGTTGGTCTTGGGTAGTCCAATTTGGGAGCGGCGCTTTTTAAGTTCAAGAGAGAGAGAGAGAGTAATCGCCTCTCATTAGTTATCTTTCCAAGGGGGTGTCTTACCGACTTATCGGTGTTATCGTAGGTTGTGAGATCGCTAGAGCACGAAATTAAGCAAGGACCAAAGGTGAGTTTTTCTAACGAAATGCTTTGTGGTATTAAAGTGGTTAAATACATGTGAAAGTTACTTTAAAGCATTTTTTATTTTTACTTGAGCTTTATACATGCGAGCTTTCTTTTAAACGTGGTTTATGCTTTTGATGTTGATTAAATGTATGCATGCATTGTGGTGAGCTATATGGCCAAAGTCGAGGGGTGTGGCCCGCCTGTGCTCGTACCCGGGGGGGTCACGTTTATGCCAATTGGGGGGGGTGTCCCAGTTAAGGCAATATGAACCAGACACACTGTGTGACGGTAGTGTGTGCCGAAAGCGAGTTTTATGAAGGTGGTTATGTTTATAAAAATGAATGAGTTGAGTTTTATTATAAACTCTTCCGTATCATGTATTTTGAACTGTGTTTTGAGGGGACTCACTAGACCTTCGGTCTAACACTCGCTCTTTCAAAACTAAAAACCTTTTCAAGTCGCCGTGAGGTAGGAGGCTCGGGCAAGGGTAAGGAGAAGGTGTGATCTGGTGTCAGAGTAGAAGAGCTCATTTTAGTATATTTTTTTCCTTCTGTTCTCAGTTGTATAATAGGTTGCCTTTACGCAAACCTTGGGATTTTAATTGTTGATTTGGGGCCGTTTTTGGCACAAATTTTCTTATATTGATATTATGCTTAGGGCCTGTTTGTTAGCGGCTTAATGTGCTTAATGAGACTCACATCTTATTCATTCAGCTATATATGACTGTTTGGTAGTGGCTTAATGATATAGAAAGTGACTTATTCTGTAAGATTTCAAGGGGGAGCTTTATGCAGAAAGTCAAGTTTTTTCCAAACTAGTCCCTCTCATTAAAAAACACGTTCCTTCCATCTATGAAAAAACTCTCTAAAATAAAAACCTTCTAAATCTATACAGACAGATTAATCCACACAGACAACTTTATCCATACAGAACTTAATGAAAAAACAACCAAACAGCCCTTAGTTAGTATTTGGTTGGGTTGTTACATAGATCAAATAATTTAACTCGTGAGATCAATATTTACATTCTAAACATTTTTAATATAATCAATTGAGCCCTCCAAATGTTATATATTCTTTTAAAAAATACTGATATAACTATATGGTATTTAGACTTTTACAAATATATCTTGTTAATTTTTTTTTTATTATACGTTCTATTAGAAAATAAGAGAAACCCACAAATATATTTGATAAAAGAAAAAGATTATAACGGTTAATGAGTCAACTCAACGAGTTAGCGATGATGTATGTACAAGAAGGTGCCACATTGCCTTGAATATGACCATATATATGTTTTTATCTATTTATGGATAATAATTGGTGGGCCTTGTAAACCTTATAAATATGGGCTTTAGTAACAGCGACTAATGAATATTTAATGGGCCTTTATTAGGAATACCGTACAGCTTTAACTTTGGAGCCCACGACTACGACCCGATTAAGAAACTCTTATTTGTATCATTGCCAAATGATTATGAGATAGCTTAAAATTATATATATATATATATATATATATATATATATATATATATATAGGCCAAGGATAATTTACAACCCATGTAAATCTTACAATCAATGCAACCCACATCTTAACCGTTGGATTCATGATAAACGGTTATTTTGTTTTTATTTTTTTGATTTTTTTAATTGAAAATATTGGACCCACATGTCTTATAACCGTCGATCATTAATCCAACGGTTAAGATGTGGGTTGCATGTGTTGTAATATTTTCATGGGTTGTAAATTAAACTACCCCTATAATTCATGATCGACGGTTACAATAGATGTGGGCCCAATAATTTCAATTAAAAAAAACATAAAAATAAAAATAAAATAACCGCTTATCACTAATCAAACAGTTAAGATGTGGGTTGCATAAGTTGTAAGATTTACGTGGGTTGCAAATTATCCTTGGCCTATATATATATATATACATACATTTTCCATATATATCACAATCATTATTAATAAATTATAATCATTATCCATAAATATATCTATTGTTTCATAATATAGTGGTTTGCATAGTTTGTACAAATTGATTGGGTTGCAAAAGAAACGCACCCTATATACATGTATGTATATATATATATATATATGTATATATATATATATATATATATATATATATATATATGAAAATCCCAAAAAATGAAAAACCGAGAAATAAAAGTTTGAAAAATATCTTAATAACCATTCATTTATATGGTATGCACATATGCATACAAATAATTGAAGAAGTTTCTATGCATATGTGCATACCAGACAAATAACTTGTGTGTATACGTGCATACCATACAAGTAAATGGTTATTAGGGTGTTCTTCATTTTTTTTCACTATATATATATATATATATATATATATATATTTCATTTAGGAATCTTAAATATTTTAGGAAGAACCACCCTTTTCGTGAATATTCATGATGCATAACGTGATAAAATATTTATGATGAATGTCGTGATAGATATTTATGATGAATGTCGTGATAGATATTCATAATAAATAATACTAATCATGAATACTTATAAAATTGGTGGTTTTTGGGTTCCTAAAATATATAAGTTTCTAAATGAACTGCTATATATAATAGATATTAATAGCTTTGTACCTATTATTTTTATTATCAATCAAGAACGAAAAATAGATACTTATTTATTATTAAAAAAATAAAATTCAAAATTTATGAAGTATTCTATTATAATAGTGTCCAATGTTTCATCTGTATTTGAACGTTTTTTATCGATTGGTTTTATAAAATTTAAATGTAAAGTTTTAGAACGTTGCTTAAGATGTCTTGTTATAACTTTGTAAACAAAATAATTCTTGAATTATTTTACATTGAACTTTCTTATTTAAGTTGTATTTCCATAAACACCCTAGTGAAAATTTTGTAAATAGAATTTTCAAAATAAAAATTGGAAAGAAATATATTCTATTTTAACACAGTTCACATATGATTATTATTAGTGTCACATTTTAAGGTGTCGTTTGTTTTTTAAGAGGTATAAAGTCTGAAGTCTTATTTTAGTTATGATTAATAAGAGGTGATGTGTAAAAATGTCTGAATGATTCAGACCTTAAGAGCCATTAAGAGGTTTTTAAAAAAAAAAAAAACCCCTAAGTTTGCATGTGAAATTAATTATTTTCATTTATAAGATAAATATTTTGAGTTAAAAAAAAAAGATAAATACTTTGATAATTACCTAGAAGCAATAATGTTAAATATTGTTTTACTTAATTTTTAATTACGGACTTCTCTGAATCTAAGGATCGTGGATCAAATACTGACCGTTAACAAATATTTGTGTTTTCATTTATTTGTAATTGTCATATATTTGAAAAAAATATGTGAGGCAATTACTTTTTGATCAGTTCTAATCCGTTTATATATCTATCAATAACTTCAAATTGTGGATTTTGATTTTGACATCATTAAACTGAAATGTTGTTCTGTATACTCTTATACTATGGCAAAACGTTGTGTACATACTACCACTATTTTACATTTAACATTTGTAAGAAAAGGTGATATTTAATAAGTGTCATTCTCCTAAAGGTTTAATGAGTTTTGTTTATTACCGTTTTCGAAGAACTCGGATCTTGACCCTTGATTCACTTTTTTTTTCTTTTTCTTTTGGAGGGCGGGGGGTGTTCTAACCGCTTTGGTTGGTTTGGTTCCTCGTACTAATTGAAGATTTTGAATCTTTTTCTACCCCGAGATGAGTTTTGATGAGCCATTTTGTTTTTTCGAATAATGTTTATCAATGTTTATTTTATCAAGTACTCTTTTTATTGTAATCACTAACACATGTTCAAGTAGTTTTAATATTGTTTTCATCTCCTATAAAATTTCAACTCGACTACTGTTTCTCTCTCTCTTGAAGGACTCGTTCAATACTTTCTCGTCTTGTCAAGATTACAGTGTTTCTTTCTAGAATATCTATGAGAATTAAAAAGAATAAAAATATATTATTTGTTATTTCATTAATTCTTGGTTCCTGTGCTACGCTCCTTCTTGGATTTGGTCCCTAAAACGAATTAAGTACATAAATAGTTCTTGTTTTGTGTCTTGCATAACATATTGGTCCCTCGAGTTAACACCGTTACCTGAGGTCCGTTAAATTCGGTTAGGGTTTTGATTTTTTTATTGTATAAATCTGATTTAAGAATTTGTATTTAGATTTAGATTTATTAGGTTCTTGTGAGTTATGTTTGAATAAATTGTTCTGTTTATCGTTCTGCATCTCTCGGTTTTCCTTTGAGTTCTATGTTTGATTCTTAATGTTCATTTGGCTTTTATTACGAATCCAAATTTTGAATGGTTGATGGTGGTGGTGGACATTAGTTGTGGGCGTTGATGATGGGTGATGAATATTTTTGGTTGAGGAAGAAGATGCGAAGAAGAAAATGAAGGGGGAATGATGAATTTGACTGTCACTTGATGGGCAGATACCTCTATTTAACGGACTTTAATTCACGTTGTAAACTCGACTGACCAATCTACTATGTGAAAAACAAAATAAAGACCATTGACATATTTAATGCGTTGTGGGGACCATATCAAAAAAGGAGGCATAACACAAAGAACAAGGGTACACTTAATAGTTAATAGTGTTCTTTTTTTTAATAACAAGTTTCAAAACTCAAATTGCTAAATTACCTTATTATTGTCGTTACAAAAAATTAATGTGACTTATCTACAAGCATCTTATAATATCTAACTAATAATTAAATACTTTTAATAATGTACACATTAACATCTTCTATTTTTTGTTTCAGAAATCTATAAAAAATGAATTCTACAAACCCCGCAAAAATTATGACATTGTTTTAAAGCATCTCCAATAAGAGGTTCTTACAAGCAAAGAATAAAGATTCTTGTAAAAATTACCATCGGGGAGAATTCTTATAAGAGACTCATATCATTTGAATTCTTATATAAGAGCATCTCCAACAGCTATGTTAAAATAGAAAAAAATTGAGATTTTAGCAGTTTTGTTGCTCCAACAGCTATGCTACCCACTATGATAAAATAGAGAAAAAAGAAAAGAGAGATTGTAAAAAACTCTAAATTTAGAGAAATCTCTAAATAGATAGTTTCTTCCTAAAACTAATTATTACCTCCAAAAAGCAAACTTTTCCTCCCCCAACTTTTCATATATTGAATATTTTAATAATATAATTAAATAAATTGGATATTTTAATATGATAATTAATACTAGAGTTGCTAAAATAAAATAGCTGTTGGAGTTGGATGTAATTTTTTTTACTCTATTTTAAAAAAACTTTAGTATAACAGCTATGCTAAAATGGAAAAAATTAGGATTTTAGCATTTTTGTTGCTACAACAACTATGCTATCTTTTATTATGCTAAAATAGAGAAAAAAATGAGAGAGATTATAAATTTTTTTAAATTTAGAGAAATATCTAAATAGATGGTTTTCTTCCAAAAGTAATTATTACCTCCAAAAAACAAATTTTCCTCTACCAACTTTCCATATATTGAATACTTTAATAATATAATTAAATAAATGGAATATTTTAATAAGATAGTTAGTACTAGAGTTGCTAAAATAAAATAGCTGTTGGAGTTGGATGCAAATTTTTTAGAGATTTTTATTTTTTTACTCTATTTTAGAAAAAATTTAGCATAGTTGTTGGAGATGCTATAAAGTGACATTTTGTTAGTTTTTTTATATATTTTTTGACTTTATCTATACTACCTTATAAAGCAGATTTCAAAAACTCTTAAAAACAACTAATAAAGCATTTGGTACAACTTTTTTATGCACAATCTCTTAAAATCTCTTAAACATAACTTTATCAGCCTAAGGTACAAATTGTTAATGCTTTTAGAAATCAACATACTCTCTTTTCCCTAGGTGGCGCTTCATTTCAGATACACTTCCTTTTTTGATTTGCCTAAGATCTGCCGCTTCATCCCATACACGCTTCCTCTAAAATTGATTTGCCCAAGATTTGCCGCTTCATCCCATACACGCTTCCCCTCAAATTGATTTGCCCAAGATTTGCTTCTTTGGAATCGATTATATATAATTGATCATATGTATCAGAAATGGTTAGAGTTCTTATCCATCCCTTTTCTCTTTAATCTTCTCGATTCAAGTTTCCATCGAGGTAGCGTTTCTTAGATTCCTACTTTTTCTCGATTCAACCTTCTCGATTCAAAAATGGTTAGGGTTCTTAGTAAACTTCTAATTTTTTTGTCCCTAACTGTTTTGTTGTTTTGGTTCGAAGTTGTTATTTCTTTCTAGGTTGTTCTCCGTTCAAGCTTTACATCGAGGTAAGGGTTCTTTGTTCCCTAACTATTTTGTTCTTCTGTGATTTGAGAAAAGAACAAAATTTCGTTAGGGTTTCAAGTTATTTTGTGAAAACGGTGTATATGCCAAAATGCCTATTTTAAAGTGTCTATATACTTTACATGAAATTATCAAATGTTGAGTTATTTGACAAATCTTGATTATTTTGAAGTGTTTGGTTTTATAAACTTTGTAAAACACCCACGTTTGGGATTTTGAGCATTTTGACAACTAAAAATATACGCATTGGTATTTTGATGATTTATGTCACGAAGTAAGTTGGAGGATAAGTGCATTTTATTGTGTGTTTTAAATAAATGTTTGATTTTATGTTATGGGACGTTTTGAAAGGATAAATTGTAACAACCCAACCAAAAGCAACAAGATAGCAATTTTAAATCTTAATAATATAATAAAAATTCATGCCGGAACGACCCCAAGCTTTCAATAAAATCTCAAGGTTTGCAAAGACAACCTATTCACAACCGAGATAATAATAATAAATATCTAAGGTGACAGTCTTCTATCTCTTCCCGCTACATCTTCCCTTTGCCCTTATCTGCTCTCTCTAATACACACTTGACTGAAAAGATTTTTAGTTTTGAAATAGCGAGGGTTAGACCGTAGGTCTAGTGAGTCCCCTCTAGCAGATAAACAACAATAACACTTTCCAGAACATTTAGATCAACAGATTTATAAACACATAAAGATAAAACACGCTACTGACCACACGACCGTCAAAGACGATGTGTCTAACTCGCGCTGCCTTAATTTTGGGAGACACCCCCAATGGCATAAACGGGCCACACTCCCCGGCACGAGTAGGCGGGCCACACTCCCCGACTTAGGTCACATTCTCCACAAATAATGTATGCATACATTTAAACAACAACGATTTATAACACACTTAAATCATTTTATAAATATCATGCCATCGTAAATAAATCAAAGTTTAAAATTAAACTTCACATGCTTTTGATACCAAAGAGGTTTAGTTCATTAAAAAACTCACATGCCGTCCTTAGCTTAAATCCGGCTTCTACTCTTAGGATTCGAACTTAAACCTATAAAGGAAATATTGATCGGTGAACTTTCACAAATTTCTAATTTATAACAAGGTTGCTCGTAACCCCATAATCTCAACGTCACTTAATCTCTAAAGTACTTAACCCACTTAATTACCAACTTGAATCAAGCTACCCTTCATTAAAATAACAAGAGAGTGGGCCTATCTTAAAACTCAAGCCCAAAAGCTAAATAATTCGAATTCAAAACTGGGCTTCGGCCCAAGTATCATCTGAGGACCGGGGCCTGCCATGGCCCCCTGGTGCAATCCCATGAACGGGGTCTCCCCCCTCCCCACACCTACACCGACCAGTGCCCAAAGAGTCGACCGGGGTCTCCCCCTTCTCGACCGATGCCTAGTGAGTCGACCGGGGTCTCCCCCCTTCTCGACCGGTGTTCGAAAATTGACCGGAGTCCCAACGACGGTCCCCCAATCTGGGTGCTTCGATGGCGATACACACAGACTCGAGTCTTCAATTAATCGATATAAAAAAATTCCAACCTTCTCCAAACCCAAATACCACAAAAGATAATTAAAACTCTAAATCACAATAACTTTCAAAACCCAAATTAACCAGACCCAACAAAATACTTCAACCCTCAGATTCAATAAAACCATCCCAAACCAATATTGTTATTAGCAACAACATTAAGAAAAGATTGATATTACTAGCCACAAGAAGATGTACCTTGAAATGAAATTAAAGCCCAACTTGGAATTCTTAAAGAATCGTCTCCCTTCTCAGTTTCTCCCAAAATCGCCCCAAAAGCACACTTCTCCAAAAACAGCCGTCAAAGCCAAAACCCTTGCATCTAGGGTTAAAATCCCTCTTTTCTCCACTATTCACTCTAGACCCCTCCATTATGGTCTTTCTACCTTCTTACCCCAAGCTTTTAAATTTTCTACCTTTAGCCCGGTTATTTCATAAATGATATAATACATATGGAAAATGAGTTGTCCCAATCTAAACTACGTTGGAGATTTATTTATATATTTTGGAGTATGGGTTTATATAATGCGAGTTATTTACGTTTGGTTTCATTTTATGATTTTCAACGTTGGGCCTTTGGATTTGTAGAGCTCATGGTTCGGTTTGGATTTTGTTGGGTCTTGGGGACACTTGTCCGATTTTAATGGCTCAGTGTAGAGCGTTCGGTCTTGATTTGCATTTACTGCATCTTATTTGAGAATTACATGTTTTGAATGCGTTAGTTCATTCGTTTTGAGTCATGTAATGTTTTAGTTAGTGCAATGGATCCATATGCACGGTGTTCTTATGTCCCGCTTTGGACAAGTTCACCACTTTGGCACGGAATAGGCATTGGGTCACCATGGTAAGTAAGGTGTGGACCTATACGGTCGGGCAGCGTCCCATGGGCAGTAAGGTGTAGTTCCCTTTGTGCATAAGTTCCCGTTTTGGAACTGGGTTCCCCTATTTTGGAACTCTCAAGAATAGACCTAGAGGGGTTGATTTGATGTTTTCGAGCAATAGACTTAGAGGAGTTGAGCTCGGAATGTTTTATGGGTATAACCCATATGTTTTGGTTTACTGCATAGTTATGTGACCTACTTTTGTGTTCCGTCACATACTATGTAATCGGGTCTCCCCCGTCACCGAAAGGCGTTGTTTTGGTTATGGAGTTTTATAATTCTTGTTTTCGATGATGTTTTGGGTATGGATTGTTATCCATGTATTTGGGTTTTGCATACTGAACTTTATCCATGCTTTTGGAATATTTTGGATGAGAGAGTTTATCCACGTTTTCAGTATTTGATTACTAAAGTGTCAGTTATGTATTACGCGAGTTTGGGTTGGATTTATATTCGAAGAAACGTTTTGTTTTGTGATTTTAATCACGAAGAGGGTGAATGTTGAAAAAGAGACTGTTTCCAGATTTAACGTACTTCATTTTGGAAATCATGATTTAATTAACGTTCTTAATGTTATTGTTTTATATTTATCTAATGAAAACTCTTGAACTCACTAGGCGTTAAGCCTAACCTTTTTATTTGTCGGCATGTGCATCAGGTTCCAATTGGGGTTTGGTTCTAGCGGTGCTATGAAGAGATGAGCACTAGATTTACACGAGGGTGAGTAGTTTGGTGATGTCTTCCGCAGTTGGAGATAGTAACCATTATTGGGTTTTAGTAACATCCGTACCTATTATAGATCGTGTATAAGGATTGAAATGTGTTTATTGAAGTTAAACCTTACTTTGTCGTTGTAGATGATTCAGTTATCGATGTATTTAGAAATTTTTAAATTAGTTGTTATTTCTAGATTTGAGGGTGTTACAATTAAGATGGAAGAACCTAGCCCCAACTGCACCAAATACACTTGGTAACACATTGTACAACCTAATGAAACTTTTTTTTGTTCTTTATAGTTTTCTAAAACTCATTGTCTATAGTAAAGATGACCCTTTGACATGATCTTATTTAAAGAGGAAAGACCATTTTCCTTAATCTGATTGAATATTTTCATGAGCTCCTTATTGATTAAAAGAGGAGAGACCAATTTTTTCTTAATCTGATTAAAAATTCCTTGGTTTACAGGATGCCACCCTTCAATGGTATGGACTCTTCATCGAGAGTTCTCCACACGATTGCTTTATTGGTAATCAGGAAAAATGTACAATGCGTATGGGAAAAGATTCTTTCTAAAAACACCATGGGCCATGTGTTGTGTAGTATATGCTAACAGTAAACCTTTTATGATATTGGCAAACTTTTATGCAGGATCAGAGGGTCAAGTGGTGAAGGTCGTATGCATTGTTGTTATGGTAAGTCCTCATACTCATACACAGGATGAGGTGCATATATGTACTATATAAAATACGTATAAAAAATTGAACACATACGGCTTGTTTGTGTCTGTTAACAAGGAATCAAGAAGATAACATGTTTTTACTTAAGTTAACTTTTCCTAGAAGAATGATATCCTTCGAGATAATTGTTGCAACAAGATATCTTACATCAGAAGTTATCCAAAAGTGTTAGTTTTATATTTGTCTTGTGATATGTCCAACATATCAAGAAAAGAGAATGCATACAATTTTTAAAGTAGATGGTTCAACCGTTATGTGAAGTAAAAGGTGTTGCAAACCCTTCACTTTCACTTGTCTTTTTAAATAATCACCCTCAACAAGGATTTATTTTATTTAGATGGTGATTATATGGCTCAACCTGTAATGGGTTGAACATTATCGGTGGCTTTAGCAGGACATGGCAGGCAGTATTAGATTTAGATTTTTCAGTTGATTGATTTGGAGAACTTATTGAGTAACAAACTAATGTTCTTTTATCGACTATATGAAGTCTATATAAGCTAGATCCAATTTGAACTTTTTTAGAGTATTATTTAGTTGGAGAAACCATGGGGAGAGTGTTGCATGTAGACCACTTTTCATGTCTGCTATAACTTTTGGTTGTAAAAACACAACACTTAGATGTATAGAGGATCGAATTATTTCTAGAAACCATTGACACATTTTTTGCTTCTCCCTAAACCTGCAAAATGGTACATAGATGTCTGTCTCTGGTTACTTTAAAGTTGGTTGAGATTTCATTTTTGTCCATGGGTTTTGTAGGTATAACTCATTGACTGGGGACTCCTTTTTTCTAGCTTATCATCCATGATACCAGTTTATTCTGATGTTGAAGCAGTAGGCGTACATCTATTTGTCGATAGCGATGATGATGAATTATGCAGATTCTGCTCTACTTCATCCAAAATAGAAAAGCTTTCTCAAGATTCTATTTAGCTATAGGGTTCAATCTTCACAAACACTTTTAGATCACTTTCATTCAAAATTTTATTTTCAGATAGTGATTTAGATGATGCTTGAACCTGTTTGATAGAATGACTCAGAGACAACATCTTCCATCTTTGAATTAGTTAGTTGTTGGATGTAGTTACCAAAATGGAATATTGTTCTTTGATATATTGATATTTTGGTATTGGTGTTTTTGTTGATTAGACGATTAAAGATCTCATGAAAATTTATCAATGAATAATGTTTTACTTTGTAATATCTTCCAAGTAATTGAATTCCTTGGTGGCATGTGGTTAATATTAAGAACATTCATGTCCATTTTTTGCTCTATTTTACAGAACTTCAAACTCTTCAGATTATATTATTTTAAGTTCCGGTTATGTTTAATTAGTTACAATTATGGTTTATTCCTTGGTGTCAAGTTAAGGGTTGTTTACCCGAACACTAAAGTGAAATTCAACACTTTACTAACCTTACTAGGTAAGATTTTAGTGCATCAAAACATCATCGTATGCAACAAATTAATCGGAAGATACTGATCGGATAAAAGTTGTCGCCTTCCTTATTGGGTAAGACTCTCGGTCCTTGCCTTTCTAATTGGGTAAGATTCACGATCCTTGCCACTAATCAGGTAAGAGTTGTCGCCCTCCTTACTGGCTAAGATTTTAATTGGGTTGTTATCTTGGGGTTTAAAAGTAGCACTAGGTTGATGTCTGATGTGGTTTTTGTTTACCGGTGGTATTAAACTACTGATGGAATCATCTATTGATTTTTGTTTGATTAAGGTGATATATGACAAACAAAATTCACTAAAACCTTCTCTCAAGTGATGGAAATTGAAACTAAACATTCTAAGCATCAAAAGGTATATGACAATTAGCCAAAACCCAATTTAGAATCTAATACACGTATTTGCAAAGTGATATATATATATATATATATATATATATATATATATATATATCTAAAAGATTCTTCATTAAATATATATGTTAGATCCTGAAGATGGTTAATAAGTAAGGGGCTCTTTGTCTAAATGCATACCCGGAAAGCCCTTATTGATACAAGTCAACACTCCACTTACATTACACGTAAGATTTTAATCTATCAAGATGAAGTTTTATACAACAATTTATCCGATAAGCGCCAACCAGGTAAAGCTTGGTCACCCTCACTTACTGGTAAGACTATTGGTCCTTGTCATCGCTTAAACCGAATAAGATTCTCGGTGTTTACCATACTCATTCGGTAAAGTAAATTGAACCCCTAAGCTCTTACCGAGTAAACGTTTGGTAAAAGACCCACAAAAAGCTTCACATCCCGCCGCATTGCGCAAGCACATAACTAGTAATTATTAATGTGTTTGTGTGTGTGTATATATATATATTATATGAGACCTACAATAGAGGTTCTTATAAGAAACTACCATTGTGGACTTTTATCTAAGTTCTTAATTTGATTAGTTAGAAGCGATAGAGCAATATGGATCGTTTGGTTCAAGCTAGAAAATGAAAATCAGAATGAAAATAGGAATGATATGGAATGAAAATGGGAATGAATTTTCATTCCCCCAATTTGATTTGAAATGAAAATTTGGACTTATGGAGGATTGGAACCATTATATTATATAGAATCCAACACTTCTTTTTATTTTCAATCTTGTTATTACTGTTTAAAGCGAAGGATCATGTGTGTTAGTGCACAAATGTTATCAATTGTTATTCCCATTTTTTATGTGCTAGATATCAAGCTTCACCTAAAGAATCCCGTATGTCGGTTGTAAAGCGGATATTTAGATATCTGAAGGGAACTGCAGATCTTGGTTTGTGGTATCCTAAGGATACAGGTTTTGAGCTAACAACGTATTCAGACACAGATCATGCAGGTTGTATGCTAGACAGAAAAAGCACATCGGGTCACATTCAATTTCTTGGAGACAAGCTCATAAGTTGGGCGTCAAAGAAACAACTTTGTATTTCCACTTCGACTGCTGAAGCAGAGTATGTAGCTGCTGCCAGTTGATGCTCTCAAGTGTTGTGGATGAGAACACAACTTCGAGACTATGGATTCTAGTTCAACAAAATTCCTATATATTGTGATTTGAAGAGCGCCACTGCAATATCAGCTAATCCTGTTCAACACACAAAGACTAAACATATTGATGTGCGGTATTATTTTATCAAAGATAATGTAGAAAAATGTACAATTGAACTTTACTTTGTAAATACAGATTATCAACTTGCGGATTTATTTACCAAGTTGTTAGACGAAAAGTGTAACACTCGTAATTTCCTAAAGAAATGATTAACGACCGACCAAGGAAAACGGTCAGCGGTCGGTCGAGAGAAACAGTCAGGGAACGGTTTAACATAAGACGCGAGGAGGCATGACAGGCGACACGTGCGGTTTGGCCTGCGGTCTCAAGCCGCGACCAAAGCCGCGTAAGTCACTGTGGTTTGCATTTGAAGGACACGAGCGGCTTGGCCCGCAACTTGAGGTCGCGGCCAAGGCCGCGGGGACGGTCTGGACGATTTAAATCCCATTTTTTTAGGGTTTTCTCATTTCCACCTCCCGTTCCCATTTCTCTCATTTCACTCCCACTCTTCATTTCTATCTTTGGTGCAATTTTGGGATCTTGAAGATTAGATTTGGAGCATCCATAGTAGATCTATCCTAATGGTACATGGAGGTTTGGTATTTGGAAGCTTGGATTTGAAGAGTTAATGGTTCCTTTGGTTGGTTTTGGGTGGAGAGTCTAAATATTCTAAAGTGGTAAGTTTCTTTGAATATTTCAAGCTTTAGTATAAGGATCTTCGTAGATCTAAAGGTTTTCTTTGTTAATGGTTTATTCTAGACTTGAAGAAATGGGTTGTTTGGAAACCCTAGCTTATTGTTGGTGATGACTTGGAAATGGTGGAATCTACACTTTTGGAGGCAAATGGTTGAGTTTGGAACCTAGGTTTAACTTAACCTAGCAAGGTGAGTTCAAGTTTCTTTGTGAAAACTATGTATATGCCAAAATGAGTATTTTTGAAGTAAAAATATGTTTGACTTGGAAACTGTCAATGTGTTAAGTATTTTGATAAGTTTTCATATTTATTAAACTTGGGTTATTTGAATTTCATGAAAAACCATATTTGGAACTTGAATATTTGATAAATAAATAGTATGACTTATGCATTTGGTAATTTTGCACAAATGAAGTATATTTTATGATTTAGGCATTTTTGGTGATTTTGTACACATGAAGTCTAATCTATGATTTATGCATTTTGGTGTATTTGATTTCATAAATCATTTGGAAAATGTTTGTCTCCGTGCTATGAGACATATTGGAAAAACATAAGGGTATGAACCCATTTGGAAAACCTTTTGTCCCAATCCGTGACGAGTTTTGGGTTAATCACATATTTGAGGTGTGTGTCTACATAAACGCCATTTGAATGCATTTTTTCTATTTGGGGACCGATGTTTGTTGGTCGAAGGGGGTTTGAGCATTTTTAGCTCGGTTTCGACTTAAAAGAGTCGCGTGGACACTTGTCCAGTTTTAATGGCTCTATGTAGAGCCTATGTACGATTTACACCTTAATGCATCTTATTGCATAATTATGATAATTACATGCTCGAGTGCGTTGGTCATTCATGTGTAGTCATGTAATGTTAGACTGTGTTGCATTGGATCCATAGGCACGTAAGTCAGTCTTTATTTGATGGTCAAATGAGTATTAAGGGGTTGGACTCCGGAACCTATGTTTTATGACCTTAACCTTTCAAGTGTACACTAGGAGGGCTGAGTCCGGTTGTGCTATCATGATTGAAAGGCGTTTTGGACCTCCGCCATTCGGGGTAATGACATGGTTGTAGTCCTCGAATGTTGTCGGGCCTTTGGCGGTATTCATGGTAATATTCGATAAGGTCAGCTGTCTCTTTGGGTGTAGCTTGAGGGGAGTCGTAGGGGCACTTGGGCTTTCATGTCATGAAGTGTCATACGATTAACGTTGTATGAGTGTCATACTTTTGTGTTCCTTCACTCTCAACAGATACGAGTCTCCCCCGTTGTCGGCTAACAGTATTTTGGATATTTAATTGTCCATGTTTTAACATTGGGTTTCATCCCATTTTATGGTCGCGTGAGTATTGGATTTTAATTCCATGTTTCCGATGGCATATTATAATTATATGGATTATTTTCCATGATTTATGAGTTGAGTATTATGCCCCACCCGTGTTTTTAGGTGTTTCGGGATGCAAAGTTTATTCGTATTTTTATAATTGGGAGTCCGTTTTCTATTCACGTTTGAGTAAGCTTTGGATCGGGGCGTTTGCCCTTAAAAATGCATGTTATTGGAAAACGATTCGTTTTCATATTTGAGGTAAATCCTTTTGAAAGATTATGATTTAAATTGCATTCCTTCCTTTTAACGATTTATTTATTCATGTTGAAAACTCTTGAACTCACTAGGCGTTAGTCTAACCTTTTTATTTCTCAGCATGTGCATCAGGTCCCGGTTGGGTGTGGTACTAGCGACACTGTGAAGAGATGAGAAATAGATTATGCTCGAGGGTGAGTAGTTTGGTGAAGCCTTCCCCCGTTATCTTGGGTTATAGCATTTCGTATTTGGGTTTAGTAATATGCGACCTTTGATTAGTCAATGTGTAAGGCTTTATTTATATTTGTTGACGGTTAAATCTAGAACTGTATTTCATGAATAGACTTGTTGTAAGATACTTTGTCTTTCTTTGAGGCATTTTTGGAAATTTTAAATTAGCTGCTCCTTTCTGATTTGAGGGTGTTATAAAAAGAGATTTAATTTTCTCATTTCGAAACTTGGCATGTTAAACCTCAAGACATAATCTGTAGTTACTTAGTACACTTTCTTTTTGTTATTTTTCTTCATTTCTTTATTTTTAATCTGAACGATATCTGCACTGAAAGGTTCTGTTCATGTTTTCAGGGGGAGTGAGTATTTCTTTAGATGATCCACATTGTAGGGGGAGTTATAAATTTTGTTGCATATATTTTTCACTGACATATCTTGTGATGCATATGTTCAGGGGGAGTAAGGACATTGACTTCTGATTACATCTGATCAGAACTCGTTCTTAAAAGTTTTACTACTTTTATGCCTTTATTTTTCAATAAAGTTTGTGAATAAGATTTTGTACTTTGACGACTTTGACTAAATGCAGAATTTGAGGGGGAGCATACATGATCATATCTATCATCACTTTGGAGCTGACTTTATGAGATTAATGATGAGCGTAAGACTTATTCTAATCTTAATCTCATTGTGTTTGAAAGAAGAACAACTTTCAAACATGGAAAACATGTTCTTAAACGTTCAAACCCCTTCTTATTCTCTAAACGATTTCATGAATTTCGAAGTGTGTTTTTAAATGGTTTCGTTATTATGAGCTTCAATGATTAACAAACTGTGTGGTTCCAAAGATAAATACTTGTGTATTATCTTTTCCATATACTATCAAGTATTAATACACACCGTTTTCGTACTTTGTTGACCAAGTTCTTACCATGTCTCAAATTGAAAATAATTTTCGATGGTAAGACACCCCGTTTGAACTTCTTTGATTTTGAGCATTATTTCATTCAAAATGTTTCTTTAAAAAATGTCTATAATTTTTCTTATAAACAACATCCAATTTTTCACGACCTAAGCTTTTAATGATAAATCATTCTTATTTGATCTTTTTCATACATTGTCAGATTCTCAAAACATATCTCTTGATTTCATTTCATTCATTCATTCAATTTCTTTGTTTTGAGAAAATCTTTCATGATCAAAATGCTCAAATCTTCATGATTATCTTGCTGAGCATACATATATCTGACATGTATTTCATATTGTGCTTTAACTGAAAAAGCTAAACCAATTGAGCAACATTTTGCTTTTAGGACAATTTACATGGTAATTGTGTGAACTTAGTTGAACTTCTATGGATTCACGTTAACCAGTGTTCCCTACCCATGAAGTTATTCTAGAGTGATCGAGAGGCGAGAAGTCAATACCTGAGTATGGGTGTGTGCTGAGATAAAATGAAAAGAGAGATTGGTTAGAAGTGAGCTCAATGTTAAAAAGAAAGAGGGTGAGAGATCAGAGTAAAAGAATATCAAACTCTGCACCAACTTTTTCTGAGTCGGACAACCATATTACTGTTGTTTCACAATTCTTTCGTGAACTTCATTGAAACAGGCAACTAGCCCATGCCAACTCTTGTTTTTAAACCCCACCAACTACTTATTTCTTTCTTAACAAAGAGATGTTTCAATTTTTTTCTTGGGGACGCAACACATAATCTATCTCATCTTCATTTGGAAGATGTGGATATTGAAAAAGAAGGAAGTTTGCCCCACCTTCGCACTTTGATCATGCACAATTGAGTCCGCGTAATACTGTTGTTGTCTCAATGGTTTTCACATTTTGAGCCTATTATAAACATTCATGTTTTAATTCTTTCATACACAAGCACATTCACACAGAAATTTTGTTTTTCTGTCGGAACGTTCATAGAATAATCTTGTGTTATTCGATGATTGAATGGAAGACCTGGGGAGTAAACATCAATAAAACTCCTTGTACAGTACATTCGTTATACTAAGTGACTTCATGTTACTTACAAGCATATTAACTGATTCATTTGTTGATTTAGGGTTACGTTCTTATTTGTCTGAATTTGAAAAGATTTAGATGGATACATTATGAATTGACGGATGATCAGAGGCTCATATGAAAGGATCTTGGTCAAAAACTGATGACATTTCTTGAAGAAGTTTTGATGATTTCTATGCTACATCATCAAAAAGGGGGAGATGATCAAAAAATGTTTGAAATATGGGAGAAATAATTTCAAGAAATGATGACTAAAATTCAGATGGTGAAAGTTTGAAAGATGAATTGTCAGAATTATGGGGAGATTGTTCAAGATTTGAGAGAAAGTTCAAAGTCGGAAAGTTTGTTGAAGATGTGCTGAAATTTTCTTTGAAGATGAATTGCTGAAGCAAAGTGAGCTAAATTTGAAGACAATTTTTTTTCTGAAGTCTGGAAGAGGTTTTTATTACTTTGGGGAGATTGTTAAAGATTCTTGCAAAAGACATTTACAGATTTTGGAGGAGATTACAGAAAGTTCTGAAGACAGTTCAAAGAAAAGAAAGATATATTTTGAGCAGATTTTTTAAAAGGAGGAGATTGACTTTCGAAGGAAAATTATTTGTCAGAAACCTAAAAAGAGATAATGTTCTTGAAAAAGGGGAGAATGTGCTTTAAAGATGAAATTCATTTAAAGAGAAGTTCAAGTTTATCCGAAAGGGGGAGATTGTTCTTTGATGCTGAAATTTAATCTGAATCCAAAGGGGAGCTTCAATGCATATCTTGTTGAAGATGATCTTGAATCCAAAGGGAGAGATTGTTAGTGCACAAATGTGTTGGATCCAAGATCATGGGAATCAAAGTCAAAGCTCAAGTCAAACCTTCAAGCAAAAGTCAAAGTCCTTTGTAATAAGTCAAAGTCCAAGTCAACTTGTTTTAGTTTTTGTCTTTGTATTGTACCTTAATATAAATGGATTTCCTTTTTGTAATAGTGGTGTAGTTCTAGCTTGTGTATCAAGTGGTTCTTGTGAGACATTGTACGTATGCATCCTAGAGAGAGAAAGTTTTTCTGTGATCATATCTTGTAAATTGTGGATTGATCAATGACATATGACAATTTGAACCGAGTTTCTTGTTATTGATCTTGATTAGAACTTGTATTGTGGGATACACAATGTGAGAAGTTAAGTTAACGGTGAGAAGCGTGAGAAGTAGTTCTAAACCGTTGATCTCTTTTAATCTCAAGCTCTTCCATGAATTGTGGCTTAGAAGGGAATTGATCTGGTGCATCTCAGCCTAATGTGTGTCCATTTCTCATCCATCGGCCAATAACCAATTATCACGCTTCTCACCATTAACTCAACTTCTCACCAGAACCCAATCATACTGTTTAATATCTCTAACCAAACACCATTTCTATAAAATTGAAAATTACAAAAAGTAATTCTTTATGAGAGTATCCGAAGATGATCTTATAATGTTGAAATTGAAATGACTCATTCATACATAATTATTATTAATGATTTCATCCATGAGATCCCTAAATAAATTTATTATTTGAAGATTTTTTAAATAAATCATCATATCCCATGAGGGTTGTTTTAATGAATAAATAAAATATTTTCTTGAAATAATAAAAAGAAATTGATATTTTCTATATGCATCCCACCTTGATATCAACTTGTTTTTTTGTGTATTTTTATGTGAAGTTGATTTTATTCACGTATTTTATTACTCAAAAATAAAACAAAAAAATAAATTGGTTGGTGAGGATTGTAGTAGTTAACAAGTTGATGTCATGTGCCCCAATAGTTACAACATATCAACCACCACCCTACTAATAATTATTTATTGTCATGATTATTTTAAATAAGTTATTAATTATTTTAAATAATTTTGGTCAAAATATATGCCAATCACATTGCTTATCCATGTGAGTTCACCAAATTTGATTGATGACTTGATGTGCTTGAATTTTTTTGTCATTATTTTTCTTTGGAACAAGTAACCCTATATGGAAATTTTATTTCTAATATTCTAAAAGAAATAAATTGAAAAACGAATTTTTACGACGCAAATAATTCAAGATTTAGTGATAGAAAAACGAAGGCTCGATTGTATTTCGCGTTCAGGTAGAATTACGAGACTCGTGGCCAATTAACCAAAAGCTTTATATGGTTATTGGATCCAAAATCCATGCTTCAATTTTACGTTAGCTTTTAATAGTTTAACTTACGTGATTTAACAATTATATTTTATTTTGTTTTCAATGTAAAACCAAGTGAGATCCAAAGCTTCTTCCATTCAAGCGTTATTTTAGATATTGAATTCAGTATTTTAGGAATAATTTGAGAATCTGAAATTTTTTCAAACATGTCAAAAAACCACAACGTTTATTATAAGCATTGTTCTAAAAAACTCGTCGCACAACCGCCATGGCGCGCCATGGCACCAAGGCTTGTGTGTCACGCCATGCTAAGTCCATAACACGTCATGGCCTAATGCACAACTATCGTAATGAGATATTTGATTTTTCTTTACTTTTTAATGTCTTATTTGCAAGTTTTTAATATATAACCTAATTTAACTTGCTTATTACTATTGTCTCGTTGGGTAACACTACAAAACATACGTTTTTATATATAATATTATATATGAATTAGAAATTTGACGCCATAAATCACTCCTTGAAAACGTCATTACTTCACCATGGCTCCTAAGGCTTGAGGCTTGGCCTCGCCGCCCCGCCCCGCCATACGCCATTTAGAACCTTGATTATAAGAGTCTGAAATGTACTCTTCATAATTCATCCACAAATACATACATACATACATACATACATACATACATACATACATACATACATGTACATTTCAATATTGTCCGTTAGAGTAGTTGCTTTTGTTTGCGTAAGTTTCAATAACCATAAACGACCACTTGATATATTGTTCTTTTGAAAGCGCTACTTATACCAAAAATGGAAATTAAAAGGCTACTCAAGACCAACGTCAAAAACCAAATTTAGGGGCTTTACTTTAATGTTGGCTTTAAAGAAGGTAATCATATTAGTGACCACTTCCGTTATATAATTACTTTTAAATATAAAAAACTTGGAATGATATCGGATATACATCATTATTATGTATGTGGTTTTTATTTGTTAATGTGGGGTTAAAAATCTAATTAAAAGATCATAAAGCCACAACTTTACTTTGTTGATGTTTCAAAAATTAGGGTTTAGTGGATCCTTCATGTAGGGTGTCCCAATAATATCATATGCAAGTTGAATTGCTTTCTACACATTTCACTTAGTTTAATTCCACTAAAATCTTGAATGGGAATCAACCAAATTGATTGGTGTTTGATTATATTACACCGTTTTAAGAAAAACAACACTTTATCCATTGTGTTTATCGTAGATTCGTGTTTGATTATAAGCACTTTTTTCATGAATTGACAATCTTGCCCTAAAATCAAGTTTTGATGGGATATCACTTAGATATGTCTAAAAATAGATATCTTGAAATAAATTGATTGTTTTGAACTTGGCGATCATATGGTGTATGATGAAAGGCACGAAGGGTGTGATCGTCATTTCGGCGAGTGTCTAGCTATAACATACTCTATAGTGAACTAACAACTTACCCTCTAATCAAGTTTTGAAAGAGATATTACTTTTTGCCTATTCATAAATATCTTTTAACAAATTGACCGTTTTATACTAGACAAACAAACGTTATTCGATGAAAGCTATCATTATTATTTGGATGAGTGTCCCTATCCCGCTCTATAACAAATTGACAATCGTACCCTTTCATCAACTTTTGATGGGCATCATTTCTTTATGCCTAATCATACATATCACATAACATATTGACCATTTTATCCCGACAACCATATGTTATTTGATAAAAGGTTATGAAGGGCATTATTGTCATTTGGGTGGGTGTCCATATCAAGTGTATCGGGATCTATGCCCACTAGGGTATTAGAAAAAAACTAATATTGAATTTAGTGTTGTTGATGATAGCATTAAATAAGTCAAATTTAATATTCCATGGAAAAGTCAAAAGGAAGTGGGATTAGTTCAAGGTGGTGTGTAGTCATGGAGCACATTAAATTATGTAGACTTTGGATTTAGAAAAAAAGGTTAAAAAGTACTTAAAAAATGTTAGTTTATTTTTGAAAATGTTGTTGAAGGAAGGTCCATGTGTCCTCACATGTCAACACAAAGGAAGCACTACTAAAAGAAGTGCATTGGATGGTTGTACAAATGCATTGATTACTTGTACATTGTCAATAAAACAACTATAATGGATTTCTACCTTTTACTGCTATATGCCACTTGTTTGTCTGTAAAAAGTTAGGCCCTCACTAATAGGGTGTTTGAATATAAATGAGTAAATGACTAAAGTGAATTACATTTTTGGTCCCTGTAGTATGTCAAAGTTATGATCAATGTTCTTATACTTAATTAATTAAGGATATGGTCGTTGTGATATTCAATTTTCTTTTATGGTTATAGTCTTTCTCATTAACTGAGTTAACAAAAATCCGTTAATTATGTTCTTGCAGGACGTGGTATTACACTTGTTTTTTTTCTTTTACCTATTAAAAGAATATATATATATAATGATCTAATATCATTTTTTACACAACATATACACACGCAATACCACATCATTGCTTGAGAATTGAAGTATGTCACTTATCAAACATTCTTTTAAATCTATAAGATTTTACTTGTTTGTTAAATTAGAAACGTCCTAAAAGAGATGCAGGGGTTGTTTGTTTCCTCTTAATAGTTTCATTAAGAGACAACTTCTGAATAGCTAAGAGGTAAATCTTGTTTGGCAAAAAAAAGTCTGTCTCTTAATGATTATAAAAACCCTCTGAATGATTTTGTATCATGGGTCTCCCTTAACCATTAAACACAATGATTTCATTATGAACAATTACCAAACAATCATATTTCAATTTACACTATATTATAAGAGCCTCTTAATCATTCTGACCTCCTAATCATTCTACACCAAACCATTCAGCAACTGCAAACAAGACCGTAGATGAGATACTTTAGTTGAATATTTAAAAACAACATAAATTTACTTTAATAATCCAAATTATAGATTCTATCGTCTTTTATTACAAACATATAATAAAAAATGTAATTTAAATGTTTTTATAATAAGTACCAATTAACTTTTAGATAAGACAATTCACGGTCGTAGTGGGTGCAACAGTTAGCATCTTCATCGCCTCTTTCGATCAACCATCGCAGCAGCTACCTTCTCCAAGTGATTGGAGACTTCTGGACGGGAACCGACGGCAACAGCAGGTAGGCACACTTCTAGACGTAACCGACAGCAGGAATAGGTATGAACACCAGCAGCAGCAGTATTAGCGACCTTAAACTGGCACACCACCACCAACGGCGCACCGCTAGTCTCTCCATCTTCTGTAGGTAACCGGCGGCGCTTCACCTGTAACACCCGTAAAATTTAAGGTATGTTAGGGGTCTTTCTTATGAGTCTATCTGTTAACTTTAGGGATTTTGTTAATATAGATTCATTTGGAATTTGGAAGATTAGAATTGTGCCTTGGTTTAGGAATTGAGTTTTGGGGCTTGGCTGAAAGTCAGCGAGTTACGCGGGCTATGGCGCGACCTTGAAGTCGCGGCCAAAGCCACGGGACTCACTAGATATTTGGGTCTCAGAAACATGCGCAGGTTTGGATGCGCCCTCCAAGCTGCGGCCCAAGCCACGGGAATCCCCCTACTCCTCACTCATTTAGACGGGATTTCACCATTTTCACTTATTTACTCCTCACCAACACTCTCCTTCTTCATAAATGTGATCTTAAGGAAACCCTAGGTGATTTCCTTCAAGTTTGGAAGCACATTGTTGTCATCTAGAGCCTCAAGATTTAAGGAGCTAGCTTGGATAGTCGGGATCTTCATCCTCCTCTCACCATACTTGGTTTTCTAGGTTTTCCCAAAAACCTAACTTGTGAGTTCATTCTCTTTTATAAACTTTATACATGTTAAAATATGGATTTTAACCTTCTCAACATCTCCATTTTTGATTTATCTGAGTTGGGTGAGTTTCACTAAAACCTAATTTTGGTGATTTTGGGGGTTATGTGGAAGGGTATGATTTTATGGGTCAAGGGTATGCATTTTGGTTTAGTTATGGGCTTTATACATGAGAAATATGTTTTCTATAACCTTGTGATGGAATACATGGAAATCAAGATTTGGATTTTGAAATATGGTTATGTATTATTGAATAAGGATTTGGGTAAAATGATTTGGTGTGTGTGTGGAAGTACCATTTAACAAATTGGACGGAACCTCTTGGAAACTTGGGAGTGACTATACAGATTTATGATTTTTGCATATGTGGTGACATTTTGTTTGTTGAAAGTTATTGATTGGTTTTGTGGACATTGAATGGAATATTTAGTTGCATTTGGGCGTCATGAACCCACATATATATATATATATATATATATATAAATATATAATCTTTGATCCGATGTTGGAACGCTAGTTTTCCACATTGAGGCACGTTTAGGCATCGGATGAGGTATAAGCCCTACGTGCTAAGTACGCGATATTGGGTGAGGATCTCAACGTAAGGACCCTATATGGTTGAAGTTGACTTTCCGTAGGTGTACGTTTAAAGCTACTGAGTCTGACATCCATTGCAGGTACTTTTATGTGTTTGGTTTTACTAATACGTCAAGTGGCTTAATTTTGTGTTCCGTCACTTGTGTTAGTAAGCGGGCCTCCCCCGTCAACCCAAGAGGTATTTGTATTAAAGTTGCGTTTTAGCTATATGATTTCCACTGACACCTGTTAAACTATTTCATTCAAAAGTTCTGATTTTTCCCATTACAAATGTTTGAATCTCACTAGGCGTTAGCCTAACACATTTTCTTAAAATGACATGTATAACAGGTCACTCTAGCGGTGGGATTCCCCGGGCTTGAGTGGAGAGTCGTTGAAGGATAATAGCATTTTTGAAGAATCATAGAGGCGTATATTGATATAATGACAATATACTTTTGGAAGTGAGATGTCGACACCCGTTCATAATCTATAACTAGTTGGTCTAGATTAGTAGGTTGTTGAGTTCAATTTCACTTGATTATTCTATTGTAAACGCTATACGATTATTCCCCTTTTGGGTGATCCTATTTTGATAGATTTGTTTATTCCATATTTGTTTTTTAGGCTTAAGTTAACTCTTATTTTTAGGGTGTTACAAGTTGGTATTAGAGCAGTAGTTTAAGTGAACTAGGTATGAAAGTAAGTGACAGGCCCTTTTGTTTACCTTAGGGTGAGACTGATAATACCAAAAAGCAAGTATACAAATTGGTACTATGTCGCCTTACAAGTAATAAAATGGTAAAGATACCAGATATCGTCCCACAGAGATTGGATTAAAAAGTGTGTTAAAAGTATAATGAAAGATGAGATTTCAGATGACGAATTTGAAGCAATATTTTGGAAGGTTGGTTAACACAGATTTAACTAAACAAGATTAAAATAGAAGCAAGGGTGTAAGACTTTTGATGGTATATGGATCCAAATTCCAGTAGGTCAATGCTACAGCACTTGTTATAGCATGATGCTATTTGAGTGCTGCAGCAGGCTTCTGACTATAACTAGTTTTATTATCGATTTCAGGACACGTTCCTCTCGGACTCTCACCATCCCATTATTCCAGTGGCTATGAACCATCTCATCTCTGAGCAAGGTTCCAGATAAGGGAATGATGGGAATGGAGTTCTCAAAATATACGGCAAAACAAATTCTCTTCGTTAAAAGTTACTCTTTCGAAATAACCCCCGTACCTCCCAAGTTGATGTATTCCAAGTAACTTATCTCTAAGTCTACTCCATTTTAACCTTTTGAAAAAGTGACAACTTATCAAGAATGGATCATTTTAAATGACACAAGTAACAACTCTCGTTGCAAGTACTCTTTCGATATTACCTTTCGTGTTATTAAATTGACGTGCTATTCAATGGCCTATCTCTAGGTCCATGACACTATTACACTATCAAAATAATCATTTTGTCAAAGAGTTTTGTTATCTTGATAAAACTTGAGTTGGAATAATAAAATTTCGTTAAAGTCACAAAAACCCACTTTCTTTTAGATCCACATAACCATCCTTTACCTCACACCCAAGCTAGATGATTAGCTACTCATTACAATAAAAAAATAAAAACTACCACTAAGAATTACAAAGATGAACATAATGTAAAGTGCTCTTGAAAGATAAATCACTTGAAAGTATATAAATATATATATATGTTGCTAAAAATGTAAAGACGAGAATGTAAATTACAAGGAAATGGAAATGACAAGGAAGTAAACTTGAAGACAAATACAATGAATTTTAACTACTAAAGTCTAAAACAAAGGAGTAAAGGAAAGGCCAGAGATGCAAGATGAAGAAAGAAAATACAACCTAATGAAAAGTGCAGGTGGATGTTGTTTGGATGCTGCAAGCATTCATGTTTAAGAACAAAGATTATATGAAGATGATGAAGAACACGATGAACATGCATGATTTCTGGAAATTAAAAGAACAAGGGACTGGAATGGGACCAGTTCGTGAATCAAACAGAAAGTAAAGGATTTAGACTAAGCATAACAAGATGGAAAGCTTGAAAGAAAATAAGAAGAACAAGATGAAGAACTTAAAGATTAGCACTTAAAATTAAAGAACTAAAGAGTGGTTTTCGATCAGCCCCAAGCTCCTACAAATCAGATGCAAAAGACATTAAGAAACATAAACTAAGATGATGAGAGATGATAGAAGAAGATGTAGATGATGTCCCCTTAAGAGCAACTAAGCACTCCTTTTATAACAAAAGGGAGTGGCAAACTTGCAATTTTAAGGGGAATCTAATTGTACTTACCTAGTCTAAGCCTACTAGAACTACCAAAGCTTGTCCCCATTTAACCAACATATTACAAACCATATTAACTAATGTTTAGAGGTTACAATCAGATTAGTTACATGCCAAAATTCAGCTTAGCCTTCTTTCTTCTCAATTTTTCCTCAAAAACAACCAGCTCCATGCTGTGGTGATGCTGCAGCATGCCCTGTTTCCAAATAGATTTTTTTAAAAGATAACCAAGTTAGCCTACAATATTCATAGAACAAGCAAATCACACAATTTAAGCTCCAAGACACAATAAATGGAAAATAAGATAGAAAATGACTCAAAGTGGGATTTGAAAATGAAAAATCCTATCTAAAAGGTTAAAAGAAATGTGCTTAAGTACTCAAAATTGAGTACTTATCACCACCCCAAACTAAAAACTTTGCTTGTCCCCAAGCAATACAAAGAACAAAAGAAAAGACATTAAATGTGAAAGTTTTGCATTGGAATACATTAGGTGTATATCATGAGTTTGAGCATGCTAAGTCTACATCATATAGCCTTTCATAAATCCAAAGTAACCAACAATCTCATCCTATGTGTTTCAACATGAACCATATGCTAGCCTTATATTCTTTTTGTTATGGACACACATCCTACATCACACCTCCTTCATGGCTTTGAGTGTATGGGTTTCTCTCTTTTGGCTCTTTCTTTCCTTTCCATGCCTTTTCTCACATATGTACCAACACTTGAAATTTTTCAAATTTTTGTGCATTTTCTGTTGGTACATACACCAGCCCCTATGGGACTTTTGTGGTGTTGATCTGCCACTTTTCATGGCTTTTCTTGTGCCATATTAGACACCCTCCCCACCCCAAACTAAGAATTCTGCAATGTCCTCATTGTAGGAAGGAAAAGTGTTTTGTCTTTGTTATTTGAGTGGCTATGGTGCAAGAAAAGGATATATGCCATTGAGTGTGATATGTGTAGGATGTGGTCCAAAATGTGTCCCAAGCAACTATTAGGCTAGTTCTAGCATGCATTTCTTCTAAAAGTGAGATGTGGACTCATGAAATTATTATGGATATACAATTCAACAAATCATATAAACACATGATCCAATGCAAAATAAAACAAATTTATAAAGAGTAAAAACTTATCCCAACCTAAAAACTAAAAAGAAACAAATATGGAGCAAAAAGGGTGTGATTTAAACCTGTCCTACTCAGGTTGAGTAGGCTGTTTGTGGCCAACAAGGGCTGCAAGTGAGACTGCTAAGAGGTTGGAGGCTGCAGCACCAATGTGAGCACTTTCTTCTGCTGCCAATTTGACCTTCAAATCTGCTATCTCTCTCTTCTGTCTTTTCACCATCCTTTTCAGCTTCTTTACTTCTGCACTCTCCTCCTCTTGATCCTTTCTCATTCTGCTATCAACCATCGACTGCACCTCCACCTTGAGATCTTCTAGCCTTTCTATGAACTCATTCCTTTGTTGAAGGACTGTGTCCATAAGATTGCTATTTTGAGCCAAGACTTCTTGCATCATTCCCACCATCTCATTGGCCCCAACACCCTTTTCTTTCCTGTCCCTCAGCCTCTGGACTGCCTTCATATCCATTTGGAACCTTTCTCTTTGTTCCTTGACCACTAAATCATCAATATACCGAGGCACCCCCATCTCAGTTAGCAGTTTGGTTAACATCCCAGGGAAGTAGAACTTTCCCCTGGATTTTGATCTGGTAGAGCACTCTCTTATGCTTCTCATGATGATCTTTCCGAAGTTAATGGTTTTTCCTGTCACAAGACAATAGAGTAAAAGCATCCTTTCCACAGTAATAAAGGTATCATGAGAGGTTGGTGAGATGGTGTGCCTCACAAAATTGATCCACACATTGGAGTCAGCTGTGAGGTTTGAGGCTCTGAAGGTCCTTAACATCATATTTGTATGGCTTTCCCAATTAGTTTTAGGCTTTCCCAAAACTGCAACCACTTCAGCAAGGTCACTGGCAGTGGCCTTATGCACAAGTGCATAATACTCTATTTTCTTTGGTGGGTTGAGTTCTAGGAATTGGTTGATTCTTTTGGCAGTGAGGTGGACAGTGGTTCCTCTAACATGGATCTTTGAGGCTGAGGTTACAGACATTTCACAATAGAATTCTCGAATGAGGGTGAGGTTGTAGGAATCATACACATGGCACAACTTACTAAGACCTTGGGTGTCAACTACTTGCCTTATGAAATGGAATTCCCTCATACTGTGTTCATCTATTCCTTTCTCGGGGAATCCAATTTTTGTTTGAAATTTAGGCCACATCTTGGCTGCAGCCTTGGAGCTGAACCCATTGTGAGGTGAGGTAGGCCTTGGCAACAGAGTTACAACAGGTTCCTCTCTTCTCTTTTTTCCTCTCACAGACTGCTCATGCTGCAATGATGCTGCAGCATAGCAGTTGGTATCAGTGGGTTTTGTTCCAGATGGTTCCCCTTCAACTATCACTCTCTTGGTCCTTTCACTCTTTCTAGTCCCTTCCCTGATGGTTTTCCTGGCAAAGACCTTTCCCAATCTCTTTCTTTTCTTAGTTGGCTTGACTACCACTGGCTCTTCTTCCTCAGTCCACACAACTTCATTCAAAGGGAAATCCATAAATGGGTCCTCATGGTTTTCACCTATATCTCTATCCACATTCATATTTTTAATGATGGTTTCCTCACTTCTTCCTATCCCAATGCCATCAATAGGGTTCTCAATATTCTTTTCAACAGTAAATCCCTCAAATGGGTCAAGACTCTCAACAGTCATTCCTACTTCTTCAACAGTTGGTCTAGGCATTGGGTTAATGGTGACCATTTTGTCAGTAGAGTTCAATGGCCCAAATGAGCTATCGAACTCAAACTTTCTGAAATGATCAACATTCACCTTTGTTGAAGAGATAGGCATTCCAGACTCATCCTCCGAACATGAGGTGATCAGGCCATCGACCATAGATTTTTGAGCAGGGGAAGATACCTGAGATTCTGCAATGGTAATGAAGTTGGGATGGAGAATAACCGCAAATGGATTACTTTCTGGAATCTCCCCTGTTGTTGTCGCTCTGTCCGAAATTTCTTCTCTTTCGGCCATTAGAGAACCCTCGATGTCAGAAGCATTAGGGAATAGGGTATGCGGAGTGATAATGTGGAGGAATGGTCGAGTTTGTGCAGGGCTGGAGTTGTCTTCCGAAACCGTTGAAGGTCGAGGGTTGCTCGCGTTCGGGCTTTGCTCGACAGCCCTGGTTCGTGGGCTTCGTCTTCTTCCTTCGCTATTAGGGTTTCGAGCCGTGGTTTTCTTTATCTTTGCCATGTTACAGGTTGAATCACTGAGAAAAGGGGAAGAATATGGTGGTTCTTGAGAGGATTTCGGTTTGAGAGGGAAGTGACAGGGAGTAAGGAGTGAGAGATAGGAAACGGTTATGTTTCAAAAAGAGGGTTTTCTGGAAGTTGAAAAGACAAAAGGTGACTTGATGGTGTCCTTATCTGATTTAATTTAGGGGATGCAAGCTGTAATTTAGGTGTAACTTGGGTAAAGACCATTGGATTTTTAAGGAAAAGTACAAAAAGGTATCTTTTGGAGGTTTCCTCATCATTGGAGCTATAAATTAGACATAAAGTCTAAAATTAGCTAAAAATATGATTTCACCCATTGTACTTTCCTTAAACAAACCCAAAATTTTTATCTGATATAATCCCCAAATTTTCAGCTAGACATTCCCTTTTTCTTTTTGGAGACTCAGATCTCTGGTGCTGTAGCATTGGAATAGCATCCTCTTGTTTCCTCCTTTTTCCTAAATTAAGGCTGCACACTAACAAACAGATTACACAAGACTAATAAAGAAAATTGCTAAACTAATTAAACAAAGATTATTTACACAGATTGTGGAATTTTGAGATAGTTCCCATCTTTGATTGAAGCTTTTTAGCATAGAGTGACCATCTCCACCGAGCCATGCTGTGGAGATGCTACAGCATCATAGTATAGTTTTACTCTCTGGCCATTGACTTTGAACACACTATTGTTCTCTGGATTGACTAAGTCTACAGCCCCATATGGATATACTTTGTGGATGATAAATGGGCCTGACCATCTAGACTTAAGTTTTCCTGGAAACAATTTCAGCCTAGAATTGAACAAAAGACATTTTTGGCCTGCTTTCAACTCTCTGTGCCTAATCCTATTGTCATGCCATTTTTTGGTTTTCTCTTTGTATAACTTGGCATTCTCATAGGACAAGTTCCTATGTTCTTCTAGCTCACAGAGTTGCAACTTTCTCTTGTTGCCAGCCTCATCTAAGTTCATGTTCAATTCTTTTATAGCCCAATATGCTTTATGTTCAAGTTCCAAAGGGAGATGACAGGCCTTTCCAAAGACTAACTTGTATGGAGACATACCCAAAGGTGTTTTAAAAGCAGTTATGTATGCCCATAAAGCATCATCTAGTTTGAAAGCCCAGTCTTTTCTGTTAGGTTTAACAACTTTTTCAAGAATCCCTTTTATTTCCCTGTTTGAGAGCTCAGCCAAACCATTGGTTTGTGGGTGATATGCAGTGGCAACCCTGTGTTTCACATGATATTTTTCAAGAACTTTACTCAACAAATTGTTTATAAAGTGGGTACCCTCATCACTAATTAGTGCCCGGGGGGTACCAAACCTTGTAAAAATCTGTTTTTGTAAAAACTTTACAACAGTTTTAGCATCATTAGAAACACATGCCATTGCTTCTACCCATTTTGAAACATAATAAACAGCTACTAAGATATATTGACAATTTTTTGAAGGGGGAAAAGGTCCCATAAAATCTATTCCCCAAACATCAAACAATTCAACTTCCAAAATCCCATTCAAAGGCATTTCATTTTTCTGAGAAATGGAACCACTTCTCTGGCATTCATTACATCTTTGAACAAAATTATGGGAATCTGTAAAGAGAGTTGGCCAATAAAATCCTGATTGAAGCACTTTAGCCGCTGTTCTTTGGCCTCCGAAATGTCCTCCATAAGCTGATTGATGGCAATGCTGTAGAATTGCTGCAGCTTCAGTTTCTGGGATGCACCTTCTCAACAATTGATCTGTACCAAGTTTAAACAGAAAAGGATCATCCCACAAGTAAAATTTACAATCATGGAGAAATTTCTTAAGCATGTGATGAGTATAATCAGAAGGTATGATGCCACAGGCCAAATAATTTGCTATATCAGCAAACCATGGAAGTTGTGCCTGCACCATAAGAATCTTTTCATCAGGGAAAGTCTCAGTAATGCTTCCACCTTCCCTACTTTCAACAAGTTTCTCTAACCTGGACAAGTGATCAGCTACCTGGTTCTCAGTCCCCTTCCTCTCAACAATCTCTAGGTCAAACTCTTGCAACAACAAAACCCATCTTATCAGCCTAGGTTTAGCATCTTTCTTTGATATCAAATATTTAATGGCAGCATGGTCGGTATGTACAATGACTTTTGCTCCCATCAAATATGATCTAAATTTTTCAAATGCAAAAACCACAACTAATAATTCTTTCTCAGTTGTTGTATAATTAATTTGAGCTTCATTTAGGGTTTTGCTTGCATAGTGGATGGAATGAAAAATTTTCTCTTTTCTTTGACCTAACACAGCACCAACAGCCCAATCACTGGCATCACACATGATTTCAAAAGGTTTGTCCCATTCAGGAGCCACAACCACTGGTGCAGTTACCAGAGCTTTCTTTAAAGTAAGGAATGCATTTCTACATTCATCATTAAAATCAAACTTTTGGTCATGCTGTAATAATAGACATAAAGGTTTTGAAATTTTTGAAAAGTCTTTTATAAACCGTCTATAAAATCCAGCATGGCCAAGAAAGCTCCGGATACCTTTCACAGTTGTTGGTTCAGGTAGTTTTTCAATCACTTCAAGTTTAGCTTTGTCTACCTCAACTCCTCTTTTAGAAATTAAATGACCAAGGACAATCCCTTCTGTTACCATGAAATGACATTTTTCCCAATTAAGGACCAGGTCAGTCTCCTCACACCTTTTAAGACTTTGTTTCAAATTATCCAAACACTGATCAAAAGATGAACCATAAACAGAAAAATCATCCATAAATATTTCAATGGATTTTTCAAGCATATCAGAAAATATGGACATCATGCATCTCTGAAAAGTGGCAGGAGCATTGCAAAGTCCAAAAGGCATTCTTCTGAAGGCAAAGGTGCCATAAGGACAAGTGAAGGTAGTCTTCTCCTGGTCTTCTGGTGCTATGGCTATCTGGTTGTATCCTGAGTATCCATCTAAGAAGCAGTAGTATTCTTTTCCAGCCAACCTGTCCAACATTTGATCAACAAATGGTAAGGGAAAATGGTCCTTTTGAGTAGCCTTGTTCAGCCTACGGTAGTCCATGCAAATTCTCCATCCGGAGACTATTCTGGTAGGGATGAGTTCATTCTTGTCATTGGAAATGACAGTGATCCCTCCCTTCTTGGGTACACACTGGACTGGACTAACCCAAGAACTACTGGCTATTGGGAAAATAATTCCTGCATCTAACCACTTCAAAATTTCCTTTTTCACTACCTCTTTCATGACAGGGTTCAGTCTTCTTTGTGGCTCTATGGAAGTGAAGTTCTTGTCTTCTAAGATGATCTTATGTTGACAAATAGAGGGACTAATCCCTTTAAGGTCAGCAATAGTCCATCCTATGGCTTTTGTGTGCAACTTCAACATATCCACTAACTTCTTTTCTTGATGCAATTCTAGGGTGGCAGAAATAATGACTGGCAGTTTGTCTTCTCCTCCTAAAAAGGCATACTTCAAGTGAGATGGGAGTTGTTTCAACTCCAGGTCAGGTGGTGAGATTATTGATGGAGTAAATGACTTTTGTTCATTACTTTCCAACAGCTCAAATGCTGCAGCATCCAAAGGGACAGACTTTTTCTCCAAGGTCTTATCATCATCATCATCATATTCCTTGTCTAAGTCTCCCAAGGTCAGGTCTTCCTCATCCTCCTTTTCTATCCTACAAGCTTGTTTGACTCCCTCTTCATGACACAAGTCCTCAATGACACCTAGACTTGAGCAGTCTTCTAGATCACTAGGGTATTTCAAAGAATTGAAGACATTGAATGTGACTTTTTGGTCTTGTAGTCTCATGGTCAATTCACCCTTCTGGACATCTATCAAAGTTCTACCTGTAGCTAAGAAAGGTCTTCCCAAAAGTATGGGAATATCCTTGTCAGCCTCAAAGTCTAAAATGATAAAGTCAGCTGGAAAAATAAACTTGTCAACCTGAACTAACACATCTTCAATCTTACCCTTGGGATATGCAATGGTCTTATCAGCTAGAATGAGTGTGACTGTGGTAGGTCTGGCCTCTCCTATGCCCAAGCTTTTGAAAATGGACAATGGCATAAGGTTGACACTAGCACCTAAATCACACAGTGCCTTCCCAACCTCTTTCCCACCTATGGAGCAAGGAATAGTGAAACTCCCTGGGTCTTTTTGCTTAGGGGGAATTTTGTTGGTCAAGAGAGCACTGCAACCTTCTGTGAGGGCAACAGTCTCATATTCATTCAACTTCTTTTTCTTGCTCAATATGTCTTTTAAAAACTTGGCATAACTGGGCATCTGCTCAATTGCTTCAACAAGAGGTATGTTGATATGCAATGCTTTGAAAACATCCAAAAATTTCTTGAATTGCAATTCCTCCTTCTCATTCCTTAACCTTTGGGGGTAAGGAATGTAAGGGGGAACTGGTTTGATAACAGCTTGGTTTGATTGTTTTGAGCAAGATGGATCCAGTATGCTTTCGGTCTTTGTTTCATTAGGTGAAATCACAACTGTGGTCTTTGGATTAGTCAAAGGTGGACTTGAACTTGTGATCTTAGGATCTTGATTTTCTTCTTGAATTTCTGGTATTGGAATTACAGGAATCTCTGGATCAGGAATGGACTTGGGTGTTTTCTCAAAATCTGTTTTGGTTGTTGGTCCAGATTCCTTTTCCACAGATTCAGGTAATTCTTTACCACTCCTAAGTGTGACAGCTTTCACATGTTCTTTTCCAGGAGCCTTGGGTAATTCTGTATTACTAGGCAAAGTGCCTGAGGCTCTATTGTTCTGATTAAGTGCAATTTGACTGACTTGTGTTTCCAAACTCCGGAGAGCTGCTTGAGTTTGACTCATGAATCCTCTCATCATTGCTTCAAGAGAGAGATTTGAGTCATCATGTGCATGATGTTGATTTTGAAAAGGTGGTTGAGTGTGCTGATTGTTTTGAAAACCTTGATTACGATTATTCTGATGATGATTATTTTGAAAATTTCCCTTGTACTGATTTTGAGAACTACTTGCTTGATTTTGAAAATTGGAGTTCCCTTGGTGCTTTGGTGCTGGTGGATTCAAACATGGACTGTTCCAAGAGAAGTTTGGGTGCTGTTTCCAGCTTGCATTGTAGTGGTTGGAGTGGGGAGCAGGTCTGTTTTGCACAAAGTTCACAGATTCAGAATTATGTGGACAGTTTTCATAAGAATGCTCTCCACCACAACACACACATTGCACAGAAAGAACTGCTGAAGCAGGTGTAGGGACAGTCGGTTGTGCTCCTTGACCAGAAGTTAGATTTTTAAGCATGTTGGTCATGGAAGCAAGTTGAGCTGTCAATGCAGTGTATGCATCCACATCATGCATTCCAGCAGTTTTCCTTTGAGTTTGGGCCCTTGGATCAGCCCAGTGTCCATTGTTTGTTGAAATCTTTTCAAGAATCTCATACCCGGCATTGTAGGTATTGGATGTAAAAGCCCCTCCTGAAGTCGCATCGAGCATCTGTTTTGCATTAGGAACAAGCCCATTGTAAAACGTCTCGAGTTGAATACAGTAGGGAATGCCATGATGAGGGCATTTTCTCAACAATTCTTTAAATCTTTCCCACGCATCCGGAATAGCTTCATCATCCATTTGTTTAAACATGCAAATCTCATTTCTGGATTTAGCATTCCGGGTGGGCGGAAAATATTTTCGCAAAAATTTTTCAGCCATATCACTCCATGATGGTACTGAACCTGGTGCTAATGAGTTGAACCAAACTTTTGCCCGATCCCTTAAAGAAAATGGGAATAAAGTGAGCCTTAAGGCATCAGCAGATACTCCAGGGATTAGAAAAACATCGGTGATTTCCATAAAAGATTTTAAATGCGAATGTGGATCTTCCGATGGCATTCCGGCAAATTGACCATTGGCTTGCAACATGTGAAACATGATGGGTTTTGGTTCAAAATGTAAAGTTTCTAATTGTGGCCTAATAATCCCAGAATTCAATTGCTCAAAATTAGGAATTGCATAGTCCATAATTCTTCCATCTTTTGAGTTTGCAAGATCAATGATGTTTTGTGGTTCAACATTACCAACAGATCCGGCCTCATCTTCCTCATCATTATGATTTTGGTGATTTTGAAACTGATGAGGTGGAGGATTTCCAAAAATTGGTGCATTATTTGCAAAAATTGGTGGTGGCCTGATTTGATTCATTAAAGGTGGTCTCATTTGATTTTCCAAAGGCGGTGGTTGATTTTCCAAAAGTGGTGGTCTAAAATGCATGTTTTCAAAACCCGGGGGAGGTCCTTCCATATTGAGAGGATTTGTGTTTTGAAAAGTTCTTTGAATTCTCCTTCTTTGACGGAAGGTTCTCTCAATATCTGGATCTAACTCAAAAAGTTCCCCGCGTTGTATTCTTGGCATGCACCACTTTTAAAAATCTTTTGAAATTCCCAAAGGTGGTAGAAAAACCAAATCTTTTAAAATACTTTACAAACACTTTTGACTTGCCAATCCCCGGCAACGGCGCCAAAAACTTGACAGGCCCTTTTGTTTACCTTAGGGTGAGACTGATAATACCAAAAAGCAAGTATACAAATTGGTACTATGTCGCCTTACAAGTAATAAAATGGTAAAGATACCAGATATCGTCCCACAGAGATTGGATTAAAAAGTGTGTTAAAAGTATAATGAAAGATGAGATTTCAGATGACGAATTTGAAGCAATATTTTGGAAGGTTGGTTAACACAGATTTAACTAAACAAGATTAAAATAGAAGCAAGGGTGTAAGACTTTTGATGGTATATGGATCCAAATTCCAGTAGGTCAATGCTACAGCACTTGTTATAGCATGATGCTATTTGAGTGTTGCAGCAGGCTTCTGACTATAACTAGTTTTATTATCGATTTCAAGACACGTTCCTCTCGGACTCTCACCATCCCATTATTCCAGTGGCTATGAACCATCTCATCTCTGAGCAAGGTTCCAGATAAGGGAATGATGGGAATGGAGTTCTCAAAATATACGGCGAAACAAATTCTCTTCGTTAAAAGTTACTCTTTCGAAATAACCCCCGTACCTCCCAAGTTGATGTATTCCAAGTAACTTATCTCTAAGTCTACTCCATTTTAACCTTTTGAAAAAGTGACAACTTATCAAGAATGGATCATTTTAAATGACACAAGTAACAACTCTCGTTGCAAGTACTCTTTCGATATTACCTCTCGTGTTATTAAATTGACGTGCTATTCAATGGCCTATCTCTAGGTCCATGACACTATTACACTATCAAAATAATCATTTTGTCAAAGAGTTTTGTTATCTTGATAAAACTTGAGTTGGAATAATAAAATTTCGTTAAAGTCACAAAAACCCACTTTCTTTTAGATCCACATAACCATCCTTTACCTCACACCCAAGCTAGATGATTAGCTACTCATTACAATAAAAAAATAAAAACTACCACTAAGAATTACAAAGATGAACATAATGTAAAGTGCTCTTGAAAGATAAATCACTTGAAAGTATATAAATATATATATATGTTGCTAAAAATGTAAAGACGAGAATGTAAATTACAAGGAAATGGAAATGACAAGGAAGTAAACTTGAAGACAAATACAATGAATTTTAACTACTAAAGTCTAAAACAAAGGAGTAAAGGAAAGGCTAGAGATGCAAGATGAAGAAAGAAAATACAACCTAATGAAAAGTGCAGGTGGATGCTGTTTGGATGCTGCAAGCATTCATGTTTAAGAACAAAGATTATATGAAGATGATGAAGAACACGATGAACATGCATGATTTCTGGAAATTAAAAGAACAAGGGACTGGAATGGGACCAGTTCGTGAATCAAACAGAAAGTAAAGGATTTAGACTAAGCATAACAAGATGGAAAGCTTGAAAGAAAATAAGAAGAACAAGATGAAGAACTTAAAGATTAGCACTTAAAATTAAAGAACTAAAGAGTGGTTTTCGATCAGCCCCAAGCTCCTACAAATCAGATGCAAAAGACATTAAGAAACATAAACTAAGATGATGAGAGATGATAGAAGAAGATGTAGATGATGTCCCCTTAAGAGCAACTAAGCACTCCTTTTATAACAAAAGGGAGTGGCAAACTTGCAATTTTAAGGGGAATCTAATTGTACTTACCTAGTCTAAGCCTACTAGAACTACCAAAGCTTGTCCCCATTTAACCAACATATTACAAACCATATTAACTAATGTTTAGAGGTTACAATCAGATTAGTTACATGCCAAAATTCAGCTTAGCCTTCTTTCTTCTCAATTTTTCCTCAAAAACAACCAGCTCCATGCTGTGGTGATGCTGCAGCATGCCCTGTTTCCAAATAGATTTTTTTAAAAGATAACCAAGTTAGCCTACAATATTCATAGAACAAGCAAATCACACAATTTAAGCTCCAAGACACAATAAATGGAAAATAAGATAGAAAATGACTCAAAGTGGGATTTGAAAATGAAAAATCCTATCTAAAAGGTTAAAAGAAATGTGCTTAAGTACTCAAAATTGAGTACTTATCAGTAAGATACCTAGACTTAAGCTTAGATCATATAAGTTATGAATGGTGAGATTAGATAGAACTCATAAGATAAGATAGTCTTAGAACCGACAGAATTACATGAGTTGAGAATTGTGACGGTGGTAGTAAGGATTCTTATGTGTGACGTGTTCATAATTTCAATTAGCTACTGCTATTATGAATGTGTTGTTACGTGAGCATGCTTAGATACTACTATTATGATGATTGATGAATGTGGTAGTACGTTTCTTTACGTTTAAATCCTATAGCTTGTTTTTCATCTCTATTCTCGTTTATGCGTGGCAGACGAAATGGTAAACATTTATAATAGAACGGATGGTCATGATGCGACGACATCCATGGTCGACCAACCGAGGGTGACAACGGCTGAATTGCCTCCACCCCAGCATAACATTTTGGGCGGAGGGCCTGAACATATACCCCGCCGCAACATACCCACGTTCGAGCCAATAATGGAAGAGGTAACTCCGGAGACAAGGATGATGGACCGTATGATGCAAGCCATGAATGCAGCTATGGCTCAACAACAAGAGATGTTTCTGAAGTTTCTCGAGGATAGAGACACCAATAACCGCAGGCACGAGACGGTCGCAGAAAATATAATTGTAGTGGGATCCGGGGGAATTGGAAACGAGATCCCCACGGACGGAGTGACAACTTTAGAATCACGACAACCAACAAAGTCATGATCTTTCAAGACTTTCCTAAGATGTAGACCACCCGAGTTCAAAGGAAACAATGACCCAATAGTCTGCATGAATTGGATACGGGAGATGGAACAAGCCTTCCGGACAAGAAGTTGTGGAGAGGGCCAAAAAGCAACCTTCGGCTCTCAAATTTTGCGAGGGGTGGCCCTCACATGGTGGAACATCTACTCTATGTGTCTAGAGACGACAGTACTAGACAAGTTGGATTGGGAGACTTTCAAGAGGAAGGTGCTTGAAGAGTACTGTAGCGAGAGATCTATGGATCGAATCATCGACGAGTTCCAGAGTTTAAAGAAACGAAATTTGTTTGTGAAGGAATACAATAAATTGTTCATGGACAAGTTGGGCTTGGTGGGACATCTGGTCCCCACTGAGAAGGAAAATATCAAAGCATACATCAAAGGTTTACCAACGGAAATGATGAACATGATGCGTGTGTCCAAAGCCTCCACCCTTCGAGAGGCGATCGAAGAGGCACAATTGGTAGAAGATTCTTATGGCCTTGAGAAGGCGGAGAGAAGCGGAGTAACTGAGAAAAGAAGATGGGAGGGAAGCGCAACACACTCCAAGAGACCAAGGCAGTTCAACAACAATCAGCGAGGGATCGGTCCTAGAAAGGAGGTACCATATTGCTCCAAGTTCCAGAGCAAACACTTCGGTCTATGTAAATTGGGGTCTGAACCCTGCTTCAAGTGTGGTAAGTCGGGCCACAGTTTCAGGGATTATCCGATTAGGGGTCATATTTGTTTTGAGTGCAGGGTGCCAGGCCATATCAAAAGTGAGTGCCCAAGGTTGAAGGCCAGGGGTAATAGGGGAAAGAAGATGGATCATCCGAAAGCGACGGGAAGAGCCTTTCATATGACCACCGAAGAGTCGAAGGCTTCGACTAATGTAGTGTCGGGTACGTTTCTTCTAAACTCCGTACTTGCACGTATATTGTTTGATTCTGGCGCAAGTTTTTCGTTTGTGTCAAGTTCCTTCTGTCAAAGGTTGTCCATGCCCACTAGTAGCTTAGATGAGGCCTTAGTGGTAGAGCTAGCGGATGGGGGTCAAGTAATGGTTCGTGATATTCTCCGAGGTTGCGAACTGGAAATCGAAGGGAAGAAATTTCCAGTTGATTTGATGTCATTGGTTATTGGGGGATTTGATGATGTCATAGGAATGGACTGGTTAGCTAATAACCAGGCCGAAATTCTTTGTGCAATGAAGATAATTCGAATTCCAGTTTCGAATGATGAGACGGTGACTGTGTACGGTGAAAGACGGAAAGGCGAAGTAGTGATTATTAGCATGGTGAAAGCACATAAATGCTTATCGAAAGGATGCTCATCCTTTTTGGCATATGTTATAGACGCCAAGGTGGAGAAGAGAAGGCTAGAAGATGTGAAGGTGGTAAACGAGTTCCCCGATGTTTTCCCGGATGACTTGCCTAGATTACCACCCGATCGCCAAGTGGAGTTCAAGATTGATTTAGCACCAGGAGCGGCTCCCATAGCTAGAGCTCTGTATCGTTTAGCTCCTTAGGAAATGAAGGAGATGACGGGGCAACTGCAAGACCTCCTTGAGAAGGGATTCGTGAGACCGAGCTCGTCACCTTGGGGAGCACCGATCCTATTCGTGAAGAAGAAGGATGGCACCATTTAACAAATTGGATGTAACCTCTTGGAAACTTGGGAGTAACTATACGGATTTATGATTTTTGCATATGTGGTGACATTTTGTTTGTTGAATGGAATATTTGGTTGCATTTGGACGTCATGAACCCATATATATATATATATATATATATAATCTTTGATCTGATGTTGGAACGCTAGTTTTCCACATTGAGGCACGTTTAGGCATCGGATGATGTATAAGCCCTACGTGCTAAGTATGCGATATTGGGTGAGGATCTCAACGTAAGGACCCTATGTGGTTAAAGTTGACTTTCCGTGGGTGTACGTTTAAAGCTACTGAGCCTAACATCCATTGAGGGTACTTTTATGTGTTTGGTTTTACTAATACGTCAAGTGGCTTAATTTTGTGTTCCGTCACTTGTGTTAGTAAGCGGTCCTCCCCCGTCAACCTAAGAGGTATTTGTATTAAAGTTGCGTTTTAGCTATATGATTTCTACTTACACCTCTTAAACTATTTCATTCGAAAGTTCTGATTTTTCTCATTACAAATGTTTGAATCTCACTAGGCGTTAACCTAACACTTTTTCTTAAAATGACATGTATAACATGTCACTCTAGCGGTGGGATTCCTCGGGCTTGAGTGGAGAGTCGTTGAAGGATAGTAGCATTTTTTAAGAATCATAGAGGCGTATATTGATTTAGTGACGATATACTTTTGGAAGTGAGATATCGACACCCGTTCATAATCGAGAACTAGTTGGTCTAGATTAGTAGGTTGTTGAGTTCAATTTCACTTGATTATTCTATTTTAAACTCCATACGATTATTCCCCTTTTGGGTGATCCTATTTTGATAGATTTGTTTATTCCGTATTTAATTTTTAGGCTTAAATTAACTCCTATTTTTAGGGTGTTACATCACCGGTCTCTCTTGGTTCCAGCGACCACCAAGCCTCCAGCGACCTTCGACCCACGCTGACCTCAGGTAACCGACACACCACCAGCAGCAGAAGCGGGTAACCGACACACCTCGTCTTCATAGATGGTCATCTCGAAGTCTTTCATGTCATTTTTATAGGCGTTGTTGTCGTTGAGCTTTATTGTTTGTTCGTATTGGTATCCGTTCTTCAGGCTCGAAAATTGAGTGTGAGTTAACGTCGACCACTATAACTCCGGAGAACGTAGCGATAATTATTATATTGTTTCAAAGGTTTTTCCGGTGGTTTGGTTTTTCCGGCGTCCTACAGGTCGGGGTTGGGTACAGGGTTGTACTCCTTCTTTGTCTTTAGGCGCTACAGTGCAGAGCAGGAGCAACAGTCTTTTTTGGGTTTTTAGAGTCTTTTGCATTTCCTTAAATGGGTTGTTAGAAAAGTCAACAACTTACATAGCTTTTGGCTTTTGTCTTTGTTTCTAAAAATCTGTAACACCCTCAAAATTTGGAAAGAGGAACTAATTTAAAATTTTCAATAAAGCCCCAAATGAAGATAAGATCTTTTACAACAAGTCCATACTTGAATTACTAATCTAGGTTTAACCATCAATAAATAGATAAAGTCTTACATAAAGATTAAATAGGGTCGGGTGTTACTAAAACTCTAATACAAGTTGTTATTCCCGAGATAAAGACGGAAGGCTTCACCAAGTTACTCACCCTCGTGGATATAACTAGTACTCAACTCTTCGCAACATCGCTAGTACCATTCCCCAACCGGAACGTGATGTACACCCTGACAAATAAAAAGGTTAGGCTAACGCTTAGTGAGTTCAAGAGATTTCAATATAAATAAACATGTATTGTTAAAGGAAAGAAAGCCATTTAAATCATGAATTTCCAAGATGATTGCTTTAAATATGAGAAGACTCATTTTCCAAATGCACGTTTTAAAAACGAAAACCCCGACGTAAAACGCTCATTCAAAAAGGTAGATTCAAACCAAGACTCTCTCAATACGTGAATAGAAATTGAACTCCCAATTTATAAAAACGTGAATAAAACCTCATATCCCAAAACACCCAAAAACATGAGTGGGGCATAATACCCAACCCATAAATCATGGTCAATAAATCACATACACAATATGTCACCGAAAACATGGATATAAACTCCATACCCAAAACAACACCTTTCGGTGACGAGGGAGACCCAAATTCCATCGAATGTGATAGGCACACAAAGTTAAGTCACTTATCAATGTTCTCGAGATTCACCTAGAGTCATGGATCCCCGTATACGGCTCCCAACCGAGCTACCACCGTAAGATGCCCAAATGACCCTAGTGTCTACTCGACCTCTAGATGAGTGTCACCACAAAAGCCACAAGTCCCCGTATACGGCTCACCATGGGCACCACCGCAAGACTTAGCTCCGTATACGGCTCTGCAGAGCACCACCACAAGCTTACAAAAAACATGACTTGGGGACCACACACTAGACTTCAAACATGGACATCAAAACTCCATGATGAATACACATACTGGATTACATGGGCATCGAGTTCAACCACCCATGATCTATACCTCGAGCCCTTCGTTAACCATAAATATTACCAGTCCCAAGACAGGGATAAAGATCCCGATTAAACCAACTGACTGAATCATATGTGTATGGATCCAATGCAATGCAGTCTAAACATTACATGACTCAAAAGAATGACAACACACTCAAAATATGTAATTTCCATCAATGCGCAAATTAAATGCACCATAAAAACCCAAGCTCCTCATTTAGCCAAATAAAACCGGGAAAATGCCCCCCCCCCCAAGACTCATTTGAGTCACCACTGAGCTAAAGCTCCATAGTTAACTGACCATTTGTCAAAAGTAATAAAACGTGATAAACACAATTGATACGTTTTTGCAAGCACACACACCAAAATACATGAATAAACTCCAACCCGAAATTAGAGCGATACAAGTCATTTTCCAATGGGTTTATACCCTTTATTCTTTCAGAACGTCACATAATCCAAGAACAAGTATTTCCCTAAAACACACACTAAAAGTGCATTTATACTCAAACGATTTCATTCCATAAAATAGATCATTAAGATACCAACATTCAAGCTTTATATGTCAAATGCCCAAAATCCCAAATGTGGGTGTTTTACATGCTAATAAAGCTAGAAACCTCAAATAATCAAAACTCATCAGATACTCAACAAATAATAATTTCATGTAAATCATGCAAGCATTTAAAAATTAACATTTTGGCATGTACACCGTTTTCACAAATCAACTTGAACTTACCTTGCTAGATTTAGGCTAAATCTAGATTTTACCCCAACTTGAGCTTCCTTGAAGAAACTTGAATCCACAAGCCAAATCTTCCAAAAACCTAGATCCATAAGTTTTCAACCATAAATACTCACATTCAACCATTAAGAATCATTCCCCAAACATTAAACATGAAAACCTCAACTTATACCCAAAACCCTAATTTACATATATGAAGAAAAGAGAATATTACCTTTACTATAGATCGAATCCATCAACTATACTTCTCTAGGTCACCCATGTGAGCCACCACTACAACCTTTAAGAGAATGGAGAGGGTCTTGAAGAGGGTTTGATAAAACCTTAGAAAGTTGGTGATGAAGATGATAAAGTGGAAAGATTGAGCTTAAGCCTCCATAACCTTGTTGGATGGTGAAGTATCACTTGAAATCCCGAGATATTGAGTATCAAAAGATCAAAATCAACAATGGTGGTCATGAGGTTCGGTTTAGAGAGAAATGAGAGGGTAGGGTTGAAGGAGGTTGCAACAAATGGGATGAGATAGGCAAAATTCGAGTTTTAAAAGTCCCTGCCTCCGACCGCGACAATGACCGGCGACTATGCCCTTGGCATAGTCGCGTGGAATTGTCGCCCGCGCCCAAGCACTTGTGGTACCATGTCCGCGATTGTGCCACGCGATAGTGACATATGCCACTATCGCCGGGCACTGTTGCCCAGGCTGTGCAGAGCTCCGAAATCCTTCCTTTTTTGCACTCAAAAGCTCCCGATACTTAAAGGGACTTAAATGATGTTTTCCTAACACAATCCCCACCATTTACAAGTTTCAAGAAACGTCCGGTGACCCTTACCGACCGAAAATTACGGGTGTTACAAAATCCTAGTGGGTATTTTAAAAATCCATCAGCCTCCTATTTTTTGGTTCTTTGAATTTATAATTAATTAATTCAATTAATTACTCTTTGACCTCCAAAGGGTCCAACCTTTTAGTTTCTCGGAGATATTGTGTTTTTCGGCAAGCGTGGTTGGGAAATTTTGTGATGGATGCTTGGCAATTGCAGGAGGTTCACTATCGTAAGGGGACCCGACAAAATGTTTCTCGTTACTTGGGGAATCAAGTTGGAGCACGGTTTAAAGGGTCCAAGGAATATCATTTGCACGGTATTTCCACTACTGTATTCGTTTCTAACTTTCCCTCGCACTTTACCACACGAGAACTTTAGAATTTGTGCTCAAAATTTGGTACGGTGGTCGACGTGTTTATTGCCAAGAGAAAGACCAAATCCGAGAGAATGTTTGCTTTTGTACGGTATCATAAGGTCGACGATGTACATGTCGTGATCAATAAGATTTGTACTACTTGGATTGGGAAATTACGTTTAATGGCCAATATAGCTCGTTTTGATCGCAACAACCAAGGTCATGATTCGTTTAAGGTGCACCCTAGACCCATTAGAAATAGCAAACGTGGCACTTATGCGAACATTGTCAAAGGAGCTCCCAAGGACTCATCATTCGAAGCTAAAGACGATTCGGTTGCTATTGTACTTGACATGGATGGAATGGTTGAAAATAACTTTCCATTAGCATTTGTCGGGTGTGTTGCTGTAACACCCTAAAAATAGGGATAAAAAATGCGGAAAAAACAGACATATGGTATGAAATTGCCATAGCATGAGCCTCCCAAAAATGGAGAAATAATTAAACCTGTTTAATTACAGTTGTAATTTAACGGAAATAGACAACAACCATCTAATATAATTTCTATAATAGAAAGGAGATTACAAAAAGGGTGTCATCTATAAACCCAAATGATGTCTTCACAAAAAGTGCGTTCCAATGCACCATCCCCAAGCTCTCACCAAGACCGACTAAGACTGCTTAGAAGCGGCACCACTAGAACCTGAGATACACATCGACACCAAACCAGTGTTAGGCTAAAAAGCCTAGTGAGTTTGTATAGGCAATAATACTACAATCAATAGCATCATACTTATCAGCAATTAACAAGAAGTTTCTCATATGTGGTGTCAATGGGGGAGACCATAGCACCAATCAAGTTCCACTCAAAGAGTCAATATACCTTGATGCCAACTACCATGAGTGACATCCGAAAGGCCCGGCACACCCGAGGACTACAACCATGGCATTAACCCGAATGGCGGAGGTCTAGGTACATACCTTAACGGTGGCACCCAAGACTATATCCTCCTAATGTCTACTAACTTGGTTCGTCCAACAATATCATTAGTAGGTCTCGAGGCACATAATGCACATGAATCATCACAATACTAACCATCGGTACAATATTAGGCCATACAATGCACACATTGCACATGGTCTATAACAAAGCTAGTATGAATGTATCATTAACAATGTAGACATAACCCCACCTCATGGGGACTCAAGTGATAAATACCCCAATACCATGGTACATACTTCATCAACAATAACAAGCAACTTATTGTCATGCACTTACCAAATAATCCATTTTCCCAAGATTAGGTCAAACCACTCATATGGAACATTGATCAAAGTTAACCCATACAAGTATATTTATCATTTATTTAAGGTCAAAGAGTCCCAATACCATTCTAGGGAAGCTCACCCACATAGATTATAAGGATTTAGACTTACACATAATGAAACTCACAAGAAACCATATTTTAAGAATAAATAGTTCAAATAAGGATGAATGACAATAATAAATAGCAAGATATGATGTATATCTAGTTTTAACAAAGTTTAGGAACTCACAATCTAGGTTTTGGTAAAAAAACCTAGAAAAGTATCAAACCCTAGATGTTGGTGGAGAAGATGAGATCTTAAGTTTCCAAAGCTTGAATGCAAGTCTTTAATGCTTCCTAGATAGGTCTTGAAGAGTATTAATGGCACCCACCAAAGTCATAAAGCATTTAATGAGGAGGATGATGGTAAATGGAAGAAAATCACCCCTCTTAGCTCTAGGACCAAACCCTAACTGATTATGTTAGAAAATGAGGAGGAAAGTCGGTTTTCGTCCCTTTTTAAACGCACAGGGGCCACGTGCGGTTCGTGGCGCAGTTGAACTCGCGCGGAGAGGTGCGCCGTCCTCTGGGGTTGAGAGCAAACAGTGCCCCGAGCGGTTCTTGGCGCGGCTCCACTCGCGCGACCATCCGTGCGGACCACTGGTCACACTCCTTTCCTTGCTCAACAATTGGGGAATTACAAGCCATGATGCATGTATAAATGGTAGGCTGATTGTTAATGATTATAAAATCATTCTAGATATATTAAAGGCAACTTACCTTATTAAAAGAGACACGGGTGTTACAGTTTCCGAGTTTAAAACTTTCCTTAATGTCTATTCTTTTTGCAAAAATGAAGGATTCTTGAACGTAAAGGTCAAATACATTGGAGGTCTATGGGTTCTTCTCGATTTCGATAATATTGGTTCCCGTTATAAGTTTTTCGCACATACGGGGGGTTAACTCTTGGTTTCAAATGCTCGAAAAATGGTCCAATAATTTCAAGGTGGAGGATAGGCTAGCTTGGATTGATGTGGAGGGTTTTCCATTGAAAGCGTGGAATTCTAAATCTTTCTCGAAAATAGCTAGTAAGTGGGGACAAATTGTCTTTTCAGATGATTCGGATGGTAACAATTTTTACAGTACACGCCTTTGTATTCAAACTTTTTGGCCCTCGTTAATCTATGAAACGGTAAAAGTGGTCGTGAGAAGATGTGTTTTCCACGTTCGAGTGAAAGAGATTTGTGGGTAGACTACAAATTTTCTTGTAGAGGAAAGTGACTCGGAGGTAGAAGAAGAAGATGAAAGGGGTAAGGTGTCGGATGAGGGTTTGGAGAACGAGGAGGAAGAAATACCAGATTCCTTATCTAAAGATGAAGTTCCGGTTGGTGCACATAATCTTGATGAAGACATTTTAAAGAATGATTATGTGGATCTAGGGGACGTAAGTGATGACCCGTTTAGTTTGAACAAGTTCCTTATGGAAGACATGAACGTTCCAGAAGCTCATAGCAAGGATGGTGGGATCCCAGATAACACCCCTCACTTTCCACCTGGATTTACCCCTAACGAGGGTGGAGATATTGATGAAAGTCAGCGAGACACACTTGACTTTAAGGAAGATGCGACAACTGTTTGTGGTGGTATTAGTGCCCCGGTAGAGCCGAATTATGTTGTCTCAGCGCCTTCAGTATCGCTCGAGGCGAAGGGGGGGAGGGAATGATTTCTGGGGGTTCATTTACTTCTTCAAAATCTATTCGGGAAGGCTATTTTATGCTTGAGGAGTTATCTGCTACTATTGGTCTTGAACGGACATTGGGATTCTCCATGAAAGGTTGCGAAATTGATCTCAAAGCTATTATCAGCAATGCAGAAGGTAAGAAGATGTCAATATGAATGTACTTTCTCTGAATATTCAAGGGTTGGAGGTGTGGAGAAGGAAAAATGGGTAAGAGAGTTATGTGTTTGCCATGGGGTAAATTTCTTGTCTCTCCAAGAGACGAAATTGACTAGACTTGATTTATTTGTGTTAAAATTCTTTTGGGGTAATTCTTTTTTTGACTTTGATTCTAGTTCGGCTAGGGGTAGATCCGGTGGCATTCTATGCATTTGGGATAACACTTTATTTAAAAAGTATTGTGTTTCTTCTTCGGAGTATTTTGTGCCTATAAAAGGAATTTGGGTGCCTAATGGCCTATCTTTGCTGGTTATCTCGGTGTACGCGCCTCAAGAGATGGTTATTAAAATTAATTTATGGTCTATGCTTTTGGGTATGATTAGTAGATGGCATGGGGAGGTCATTGTGATGGGAGATTTTAATGAGGTTCGCGTCTCTTCAGAAAGACTAGGTTCGGCTTTTCAGGATAACTCCGCAGACAGATTCTATGCCTTCATTCGTCACGCCGACCTTCATGACCTTCCTCTTGGAGGGTATTCTTTTACATGGACAAATAAATGGGCTTCTAAAATGATTAATCTTGACTTATTCCTCTTGTCCGATGGCCTTTTTGATATAATGCCCAACATTTCGGGTTTGGTGCTTGATCATAAGCTTTCTGACCATAGGCCTATTCTTTTTAAGGAGTTATCCTTCAATTATGGGCCTACGATGTTCCATATTTTTCATTCTTGGTTCGATATGCCTGAATTCGACCAAATTGTGAAAAAATCATGGTATGATGATAGTGTTCGTGATTCTAATGGTATGATTGCTTTCAAAAAGAAGCTTCAATTACTAAAGAAAAATATTTGTGTGTGGATTGATAAAAAAAGAAAGAGTGACATGGATGTCAAAATTGGTTTAAAAATAAGTATTAGGGACATTGACGCTCAGATTGATTCGAGTAATGCTTTTAGATTGGATATCGAATATCGTATCCAATTTACGAAGACTTTGGGTGACTTGGAAAGGGTAGAAAATTTGGATTTGGTGCAAAAAGCTAAAATCCATTGGGGAGTTGAAGGAGATGAGAATTCCAAGTTTTTCCATGGAATTCTTAAAAAGAGGAGACGTCAACTATCCATTCGTGGAGTTATGGAGCCAACCAAGGTCAAAGATGAGTTTTATTCCCATTTTCAGGATCGGTTCAACATTTGGGGGGGGGGGGAGTGAGTTCAAATTTAGAGGTGGAGTTTTCGAACGTTTTGTCGTCGAATCAAACTTCCTTTCTTGAGGAGCCTTTCGCACGGGATGAAATTAAAAAGGCAGTTTGGGATTGTGGAACGGATAAATCCCTGGGACTAGATGGCTTTACTTTCCACTTTTCAAGAAATTTTGGCATCTCATTGAAAATGACGTGGTGAAATTGGTGGGTGATTTCTTTGAGTCTAGTTGATTCCCGAAAGGTTGTAACCCTTCTTTCATTGCTCTCATTCCGAAAGTCCATGATGCTAAATTTGTTAAAGACTATAGGGCGATTAGTCTTATAGGTTGCCAATATAAAATTATTGGTAAACTTCTTGTTAATCGGCTTGGTATGGTTATTGGGAACATCTTTAGTAGTGAGCAATCCACTTTCATAAAAGGGCGCCATATTCTTGATGGTCCTTTAATTTTGAATGAAGCGATGGATTGGTATAAAAAAATTCGGTCTAAGATTCTGACTCTTAAAGTTGATTTTGAGAAAGCGTATGATTGTTTAAGGTGGGATTACTTGGATTTAATTCTAGCGAAATTGGGACTTGGCATAGTTTGGTGTGGGTGGATTCATGGATGCCTTGAGGATTCGATGGGGTCGGTTCTCGTTAATGGCTCTCCGACTAAGGAATTTTGCATTCGTCAAGGATTAAGGCAAGGAGATCCTATCTCCCCTTTCCTTTTCATCTTAGTCATGGAAGGATTACATGTCATTATTCAAGACGCGGTTTCAAAAAATCTCTTCCTGGGTGCTGCTATTGATAAAGAACGGTACCCTTTTTCCCACCTTTTTTACACGGATGATGCGATTTTTCTGGGTGAATGGTCTTTATCGAATGCTAGGAATATTATTCGTATTCTTAGATGTTTTTTCCTTATCTCGGGTCTCAAAATTAATCTTCATAAAAGAAAACTTTTTGGTGTGGGGGTGGATTCGCAAGAAATCAAGTGTTTGGCCTTTTGTGTTGGGTGTGGTGGATTGAAGCCTCCATTTTCATATTTAGGTTTACCCGTTGGGTGTAATATGTCCAAAAAAGAGGGTTGAAAGTGGTGTTCGATAAATTCTTGGTCAAACTTTCCAATTGGAAAGTTAAAACTCTTTCGGCTGGTGGTCGGGTTACCCTTTTAAAGTTCGTTTTGGGGAGCCTTCCTACTTACTTCATGTTTATTTACAAAATCCCAAGGTTGGTTGATCAATGCTTGGAATCTATCCGAAATAGATTCTTTGTTGGTGTTGATGTGGAGGAAAAGAAAATGTCTTGGGTTAAGTGGAAAAAAGTTATGGCTAGTCTCAAATTCTGAGGACTTGGTATCGGTAGGTAGCATTATGACGTTTAACCGTGTTTTGCTTTTCAAGTGGATTTGGCGGTTTTGATTGGAGGATGAGGTACTTTGGTTAAAATTATTAAATCCATCTATGGCGAGAAGGGCCTAATTGGTTCGAATTTGCCTAGGAAAATTTCGAACTCAACATGGGTTTCTATTATAAAATCGGTCAACTCTCTAAAGGACAATTACATTGATCTTTTCTCTTTCTGTAAGAAAAAGGTGGGCGACGGTGTTTTGACCGCATTTTGGAATGATGTTTTGGCTTGTGGATTCTCCTTTTAAAATTCAATTTCCTAGAGTTTACGCTTTAGAATTGAATAAATCGGAGAATGTCAAGTCTCGTTTGGAGTTTGGGTGTTGGGATGTGTGTCTTCAAAGGGTGCCGAGAGGTGGGGTTGTGGTTGTCCAGTTTAGCGAACTACATCAAATTTTGTCTACCTTTGTGTCTTCCTGTCAAAAGGATAGATGGGTGTGGTTATTTGAAGGGTCGGGTGATTTTTCAGTGGCTTCAACTAGGCGTTTAATTGATTCTAGTCATTTGGAGGTGGATTCTCGTTCTACTAGATGGAATAGACTTGTTCTCATCAAAGTTAACGTGTTCGCGTGGCGGTTGCATCTCAATCGGCTCCCTACTCAGATAAATTTGGATAAAAGAGGTATCGATATTTCGTCTCTTTTATGTTCTGATTGTGATATAGGGGTGGAGGATTGCATTCATCTTTTCTTTTCATGTCCTGTCGCTAAAAACTTGTGGGTTCTCATTGGTCGTTGGTGGCATATGGATATTCCGAATCTTCATTCTTATTCGGATTGGATCTCTTGGATCGACTCAATTTAGTTGAAGAGGGAGGTTTTTTTTGTGTTTTGAGGTCGTCACGCTTACCACTTTATGGTCTATATGCGTGTTTCGGAATGGTATACTCTTTGGCAACCTGAAGCCAAGGAAGGCGTTGATTTTTTAGAACATCATAACCCATGCTTACTTTTGAGTAAATCATAGAAGTAGCAATTTGTCTATTAATTGGGTTGGTTGACTTACTAATTCTTCCCTTGTCATTACTTAAATGTAATTGTTTTTTTTTCCTAGCTTCTTGCTAGTTTTATAAAACTCCGTCGTTCAAAAAAAACTTTTAGATAATATAATGTAATATAAAAAAGATATTAGCTTAAATTATATAGTATATATATTTCTTTTTTTTTTTAATAGGAAAAAAGGCAAAAAAAACAGGTGTAAAAATACCAAAATGTCCCTCGACCCTTGAGTTAACTGGGTTAATAGTTTTTTGTTAACTCTATTTGTGAGACAGACCATGACCATAATAAATTGAATACCACATGGACCATAGGGTCGGGCTCCAGTGAGAAGTTGAGCTAATGGTGAGAAGCGTGATACATGGTTATCAGTCATTGGATGAGAAATGGACGTACATTAGGATGAGATGCACCGAGATGTACCAGATCAATTCCCTTCTAAGCCGCAATTCATGGGAGGCTTGAGATTAAAAGAGATCAACGGTTCAGATCCACTTCTCATCATTAACTCAACTTCTCACACGATCTTTCGCCATGACCATATTCATAATTAATTGAGTACTGGGATGTTAGTCATGATTTTTTACATACTACAGGGACCAAAAACATAATTCACTCTAATAACTATTGCAATTTTAAGCCATAAATAAGTGTTTATTTTAAGGGAGAATATAGATATTTTAGGGATTTGTGTTAATTTTTTTGTTTTAACAAATCTCTTAAAGCAAAGAGATGATAATTTTTACTTGTAGATCTTCTTAAAAATGATTGTTTAGAGAAAAATGTTTTTTTTTTAAATTTCCAATAATAAAAATTATTGAAATTAAATGTTTAAGAGAAAAAAAGGAAGAAATGTTTTGAGAATATTTTAAAAATACTCCATAATCACTACTGGAATATATGAAAATGTGAATGTTAAGACAAGAACATCCAACTTTGATAATTAAAAAAATCCTAAAAAATGTCTGAACAAAATGTAAAAAGTTGAACGTCAGCTAGCTTATAAGCTAGTATACATGTTTGGATGACCATAAGTTAGCTTTATAAGCTAGCTTATTGAGTAGCGTTTTGAAAAGCTAGCTTATCAGTTACAAGCTAGCTTATAAGCTAGTTTGCCAAACAAAGCCTAAATAGAGATGGAAATTCTTTTTTTTTTTGTTTTGTTTTAAATTGTCTAAAAATAGTTTCCTATGTGAATTTTATTAATAGTTATTTAATTTGTTCATTTATTTTATCAAATTAAAATATGATTTTTTAAGACAGGAAAGTATGTATGAAACATGTATTATCTTATTACATATTTGAATAAAGAATATTTATTAATTATATAAATATTATCTCAATTATATATGTACACATTTTTCATTTAATTTTATGAAATTGACAATAACTAATTTAAGACAAGATAACAAAAACAAAGAAATAATAATAATAAATGGAAGAAAAAAAAACATGTTTTTAACTGGAATGGCATAAGCCTAAAATATTGAAGTTATTTAGTTGTGAATTTTATTTATCATGTCTCGTGATTTAATCATTTTGTCTAACGGATTTGACCCATTAATTAATCCTTATCGAATGACATCGCATATCTATTCATTAAAATTGGATATATCATACGATATGGAACTTATAAGCAACAAAGTAAGTTCAAGAAAAATATAAATCGACAATTATAATATTAATATATTCAATAGTATAATGATAAAAAATAGTTTATTAGATAGTTAAATTAATTATATACAATTTTTCTCTTCAATATTGTAATGTTCAATATTTTTGGCAAGTTTATTAATTAGTTAAAAATGAGTTTATTGTAAAATATGACCACCACGATTGTTTTATTTCATAATTTGTCACTGAAAGTTTAAAGTTATCAAGAAAAAAATGCTTGAATTTTTGCTAAAAGTTGCATTTTTAAGAGTAAATCAAGATAAATAATATTTTTTTAAATAAAAAAAATCGAACTTTTTTCTTGGTCATTCTCAAATTCGGATAACTAGATTATAAATTAGACTAAACTTGATTTTCATCTTTTTGCATTTTAAATAATCAAATTATTTCTCAAATTTAGGGATGGAAACGGGACTGATATTAGACGAGTAATATATCCCTCCTCTCCAACCCTTCTTAGGTATGATCAACCCCACACCAAAAAGGTGTACAAATATGTATGAAATAAATATAATAAAATAGGATTCTTTTACAAATTTAAGTAGAAAACATAATACAATAACATAATCATAATAATGTTACTTGAAATCGAAGATTCTTTGTTCCAACAAAATCGATTGAGACCCGCGAAGAACGCAGTGTCCTAAGACAAAAATTCGCCCGGTGTATCGGCATTGTCTTGAGGATACACCAATCGTATTCAAGTTTATAACTTGAATCTGTCGAATTATCTCATGTATGGTGATGAATTTTGCAGAGAGAAACCCAGGAAAAAGATAAATTTTCGTTAGCCAAAATGGGAGGGAAAATGTGCAGGTTTTATAGGTTCTGGCGCCAACCGAAGTTAATTGTCAGGGGGTCCGCGCGACTAGTGGCTCGAGTGGACCCGTGCGGTAAGCCGCGCCAGACTCTGTCCGTGAAAATCTTCAGTGCACTGCGCGACCCATGGTGCGGGTAAGGCCGCGTCGGGCCCGGTCGACAGAACACCACGTGTGTGGCCGTGCAACTTAGGTCGCGCCGTGACCCGCGCCAGCCACTGTTACCCTGCAACACAATCTCCACCGTCAATCTATCTCGACCCCAAGAGCCCCAAGGCCCAAGGTCCATCTTTGACATTTAATATATATATTAATGTCAAGGAAAGCCCTTCAATCACACCACAATCCAAGCCAAGCATTTAAGTGATTCATTTAATGCTCATTGGTTTGGATTTATTAAGTGGTGCAATATTTCTCTTGGCTCCTATATGGGACTATGTTTCTCAAGTCTACACTAAGTTCCAACAATACCCCACATTTTTTATTCAAACCCCAATAATACCCCACATTTGAATAGAAAATAAGCAATAGAATTGGAACTTATGTTTCTATCACCAAGCTAGTTATAATATGCATCGGAAAAGGTGTCTTTTGGACTTGAACCTGTCCTAGTGAGTACCTATCGGATCTACTTCGTGGATAGTGAACCAATGTCTTGAACTAGCCACTTTTCGTAGTAAATCTAGACAATAGGCATCACACATATTATAGCTATACATAATTTAATTCTTACCGTTGTGTTCATTTCGGTCGTGAACATATCCTTTCTTCATGAGAGTTTTAGAATACGTAGCCATATCCGTCCTCAAAGATGCGACCCCACATCAGTCTCACATAGGTAATGCCGATCAAGAATAATCCGTAGTATTCCACTAAATAGGTATCAGCATTATTAAGAATGTATCATTCAACCCTATATCGTCAACAGAAAATTACAAAGGAAACATCATAGGAATAGGCGTACCTTTTTTTGGTTGTTGCTTGAGTTGATCCCAACCAGTTTGCCTATTGAACCTAGACCATGGGATCTCCAATTGCGCTAGGTTAGGTTGCCGCCGAGGACACTCATTGTGTTGGCTTTAAGCCCACTCCCCTCGATATGAAGGAAACTTGCTCTCTACTTAGGCCTTTTGTCAAAGTATCGACAATATTCTCCTTTGACTTTACGTAGTCAATGGAAATGATTCCATTTTTCAGCAAGTCCTTTATAGTGTTGTGGCGTCTTCGTATGTGTCGTGACTTGCCATTGTAGATTTGATTCTTCGCTCGAGTGAGAGTGGTCATACTATCACAATGGATACCAATTGCAGTCATTGGTTTAGGCCACAACGGAATACCCTCTAGGAAGCTTTTAAGCCATTCAGCTTCTTCAGCGGCTTTGTCTAAAGCGACAAATTCTGCTTCCATAGTCGATCTGGTATTCACTTCTTGTTTTGAAGATTTCCAGGATATCGCTGCACCACCAAGTGTAAATACATATCCACTTGTGGACTTACTCTCGGAATGGTTGGAAATCCAATTAGCATCACAATACCCTTCTAGAACGGGAGGGTATTTCGTATAATATAACCCATAACTCATTGTATATTTCAAGTATCGGAGCACTCTTACTAGTGCATACCAATGGTCTTTTCCCGGGTTATGTGAGTACCGGCTAAGTCCACTCACACTATACGCTATATCTGGTCGTGTACAGTTCATGATATACATCAAGCTTCCAAGAACTTGAGTGTATTCCAACTGTGCCACACTATCTCCTAGATTCTTCTTTAATTGGCTTGAAGGATCAAATGGAGTCACAACCGGTTTGTCATCATAATGACCAAACTTTCGCAGCACCTTCTCAACATCGTGAGATTGAGTAAGGATGTAACCTCTTTGATTTCTTTGAATCTTTATACCAAGGATAACATCAGCTACTCCCATATCTTTCATGTCAAATGCGGAGTGTAGCATCTTCTTGGTTTGGTTTATCACATCCAAGTTTGATCCCATGATGAGCATATCATCAACATACAAGCATATGATGACATAAGCACTTTTGCATTGTTTCACATAAACACATTTATCGCATTCATTTATGTGAAAACCATTTGACAATATGGTGTTATCAAATTTCTCATGCCACTGCTTTGGCGCTTGCTTAAGTCCATATAGAGACTTAATCAACTTACAGACTTTGTTCTCTTGGCCTTTCACAACAAATCCTTCCGGTTGTTGCATGTATATTTCTTCTTCTAGTTCACCGTTCAAGAAAGCGGTTTTTACATCCATTTGATGTATTTCCATGTTATGGATAGCCGCTATTGCAATGAACGTCCTTATAGACGTTATCCGTGTAACCGGTGAATATGTATCGAAGAAGTCTTGACCTTCCTTTTGTCGATAACCTTTGGCGACTAGTCGAGCCTTGAATTTCTCTATAGTGCCATCAGGTCTCAACTTCCTTTTGAAGATCCATTTTTGGCCAATGACTTTATGACCCGGAGGCAAATTGTGTAACATCCTAAAATTCAGAGTAATTTAAAACTTCTCAAAATAGGCAATATGACATTTGTATTGATATTAACCTCCCAAAAAGGTATCAGTCCTTAAAACCTTACAAAAACCTGCACGGATAAAGGGTTCATCAACAAACTAATCTAAACATAACTATCTAGATTACATTAGTTGATGATCCAAAATTCATCAAAAGAATGGGACTTAACAGATGCCCAACTATCAATACTTAGTCATCTCAAAAAGCCTCGAGACCAAGCCCATCTCTCAAAACCCTTGGCAAACCACCGCTAAGGGAAACATGTTATACATATCATTTGAGAAAAAGTGTTAGGCTTAAAGCCTAGTGAGAACAGACAATTTATAAATTTCAAAGATATAAACAATTGTATCATAAGCTAATATTTCCAATAAGGTTAAATTTTACAAATGAAACTTTTTCCACAACCGGGCCTTTTTGATACAAAACTCGTCATCAAATGACCAACGATAAACAATTTACCAAGTATGGTGGCGTAACACAAAGTAGGCCAAAATACGAGTTATGAGCTAAACACTTGGAATCCATGGCCATAAACACAAAAGGTCCATACTACGATGTGAGGTAGGGCCCCCGAGGAAACCAATGTATACTCGTTCACTAGGACCACTATGACCCATGGCTAGTAACCGGTCTCACATAACCGTACCAAATTGCCCCCGAGGATCATATGTATCCATAGCTACAAAATGGGGAATTAGCCATCCCAATAAAATAAGTCGACTCAATACCTAGGGATCCACTAGTAATGGTACAGACTCGTCACAACAACATATGTGACCAACCATAGATAGTCATATGGTATAAAAGCATTTTATAAACAAAAATCCATTTCAAGTTCAACTTCTGGTAAGAATGAAAATCATTAAAATGAGTTCATAATCATTCTTTCACATATCCCACATAATGTGCAAGTAAAACATCATTTTACTTCAAGTAAGATAGAATACATCATTTTAGTTAAAAATGATCGGGAACCCTAAAATCACCAAAACTCAAGTTATATCAAATATGTAGAAAACTTAGATCTGAAACCATGAAGATATATAGGAGTTCCAAAATGTAACCTTTTGACATGCATAAAGTTTTAGAAAAGTAGTAGGAACTCACCCAATAGGTTTATACGAAAACCCGAAAAACCAGATATCGACCCTCTTGATAAGACGAAGCTTTCTACACCGAAACCTCGGATCATACACTAGATATTAACCACCAAACTTAGAGAGAGAGAGAGACTTGAGAGAGAATAGAGATAGAGAGAAATCTGAGATTTGAGATAAAAAAACCCAAATGAGATATTTGAGGTTGAAACCCTTAAGTCGGTCCAGGGGGTGTCGCGGGTTATGTCACGACTCCAAGTCGCGGTGGAACTCGCCCGTGTTCTCAAACCCCAAAACCAACAGTGGACATCGCGACTAATGCCGCGACTATAAGTCGCGAGTAACTCGCGTAGCTACCAAACTCTCTATTCAACAGTGAATGTCGCGAGTTATGCCGCGACTCCAAGTCGCGAGTAAGTCGCGAAACTCACTGGAAGTTTCCAGATTCACCGAAAACCATAAACTCGAACGTTATACTAAACGCGGTGTTAACGACAAAAGCTTAACACAAGAATACAACGATATACGTATAATGAAAATCCAGGGTGTTACAAATTGACCAACTTCCATGTGTTATTTTGCACAATGGAGTCAATTTCGCTTTGAATAGCCTCTTCCCAATAAGGTGCCTCAGAAGATTCCATGCCAGCCTTATAGAAGAGTGGTTCTCCTTCGATATTGAAGGCCATAAAGTTTGGTCCAAAGTCTTTGGTGACTCTTCCCCTTTTGCTTCTCCTTGGTTCCATTTCTTCTTGGATCTTGGAGGATTCAGCTGCCCTTGATTGATCATTCTTGTTTAAATCAACATGAGAATAAGTATCATCAATTGGGCATTTTCCAGGATTAGAGGTATTACCCTCCTTCTCCTTATAAGGGAATATCGTCTCAAAGAACTCTACTTCAGCAGATTCCATGATTGTATTATTACTTATGCCATCTACATTAGATTTGTAAACTAAGAACCTATATGCAGCACTATTTTGGGCTGGACCAATATATACACAATCAATCGTTTTAGGTCCAAGTTTTGTCCTTTTGGGCAAAGGTACTTGAACCTTAGCAAGGTAACCCCACACTTTCATCCTTTTGTAGGATGGTATTCTACCTCTCCATAATTCATATGGAGTTTTATCACTTTTCTTTTGGGGAATCCTGTTTAGGATCGTATTTGCAGTGAGACACGCCTCGCCCCATAAATGATGAGGAGCTTCGGACGTAATCAACATTGAATTCATCATATTTTTCAATGTTCTATTCTTCCGCTCGGCCACTCCGTTTTGTTGGGGAGTGTATGGAGTGGTAGTTTGATGTATAATGCCATGATTTGCACAAAATTCAACAAATTCGTGAGATTCATACTCTTCTCCACGATCCGACCTTAGAATTTTGATTTTCTTGTCGAGTTGATTCTCGACTTCGGCCTTATAAGTTTTAAACATATTTAAGGCCTCATCCTTTGTAGGGATCAGATACACATGGCAATATTTACCGCAATCATCAATGAAGGTAATATAATAATTCTTACCTCCTCGTGAGGGTGTAGCCTTGAAATCACATAAATCAGTATGGATTAACCCAAGAATTTCATTTGATTTCTCTACCGATCTATGTGGGTGGTTTGTATATTTAGCTTCTACACAAACCTCACACTTAGATATTTTGTCATTAGAACACTTAGGAATCATGTTAAGTTTAATCATTCTTTGTAATGACCTAATATTTACATGTCCTAATCTAGCATGCCAAAGGAAAGAAGGATCCACAATATACACAGAAGCAGTGCTTGTGCCTGCCTTATTATCATTATTTACATTGGCGGCACCAATGGTATTTACAGTGCTATGTACAGAAAGTTTGAAGAGTCCCTCATCGAGGTAACCCTTCCCAACATATGCACCACCTTTGGTGATGACAAATTTTTCCGACTCAAATACAACTTTGAACCCTTTCTTAACGAGAATAGGGCCAGAAATAAAGTTCTTAGTTAGAGACGGTACATACAATACATTAGATAGAACAAGATCCTTTCTGGAAGTCAACCTTAGCGTGATCTTCCCCATTCCTTCAACCATCGCGGTAGACGCATTACCCATGAACATCGGTTCCTCTTCCTTCACCTTTTGATAAGTATCAAACAAACTTCTTGAATTGCATAAGTGACGGGTTGCCCCGGTGTCGAACCACCAATCTTCAACATTGGTCAGCATGTGTGCTTCAACAACTCCAAGGAATTGGTTTGGGGAGTGAGTGAGGTTAGCATAATTATTTGCCCCACCGGCTCCTCCACCACCATTTCCGCCAGCACCACCATGACCGCGTCTGTGTCGACAGTCCTTGGCTCTATGACCCGGTTTCCCACAAACCCAACAATGCATGACTCTTTTGAAAGATTTCTTTTGAGGGGCCATCGGACCTTTCCCGGAAGGAAAAGGCCTCTTAGTCATCGTAGTTTTCCCTTTAAATTTAGGGAATTTCGGCCTCAAAGTACTTCCTTCAATCATGTTGGCGTTTGGTTCCAAAGGGATGGCATCGGCTTTCTCATTCAGTCGATTGTCTTTTTCCACTCGCAACTTGAGGACTAATTGTTCAAATGTTATGTCCTCCGACAAATGCTTCAAGTAGAGCTTGAAGTTTTTCCATGAGTGAGGAAGTTTGTCAATTATCGAACCGACCAAAAAATTGATATTTATTCCCATGCCTTCCACCTCTAGCTCGTGGGTAAGAATCTGCAATTCTTCTACTTGTTTCATCACCGGTTTCGAATCAACCATCCGATAATTCAAGAATTTCCCTACAGCGAATCTCTTTGAACACGCAACTTCAGTTTTGTACTTTGTGTCCAAAGATTCCAATATTTCCCTTGCCGTTCCAAAGGTAGAATAAATGTCATATAGGGAATCATCGAGGGCATTCAAAATATAATTTCTGCAATTATATTCGTTTGATCTCCAAGCCTCGATAGTTCTTTGATGTGCAGCCACTTGAACTTGAGTATGTGGCGTTCCATCTTGGTTTACCGGTGGATTCAGTGATGGTTCATCCTCGGTGAGGACGTTGGAAACACGAAGTGTTGTTAGATAAAACAACATCTTTTGTTGCCAACGACGGAAATCCGATCCTTTAAATATCTCGGGTTTCTCCACGTGATTCTTTAACACGTTTGATTGATCCATCTCACCTAACACAAATTTTTGTCTTAGATTGTTAGGTATGATCAACCCCACACCAAAAAGGTGTACAAATATGTATGAAATAAATATAATAAAATAGGATTCTTTTACAAATTTAAGTAGAAAACATAATACAATAACATAATCATAATAATCTTACTTGAAATCGAAGATTCTTTGTTCCAACAAAATCGATTGAGGCCTGCGAAGAACGCAGTTTCCTAAGACAAAAATTCGTCCAGTGTATTGGCGTTGTCTTGAGGATACAACAATCGTATTCAAGTTTATAACTTGAATCTGTCGAATTATCTCATGTATGGTGATGAATTTTGTAGAGAGAAACCCAGAAAAAAGATAAATTTTCGTTAGCCAAAATGGGAGGGAAAATGTGCAGGTTTTATAGGTTCTGGCGCCAACCGAAATTAACTGTCAGGGGGTCCGTGCGACTAGTGGCGCGAGTGGACCCGCGCGGTAAGCCGCGCCAGACTCTGTCCGTGAAAATCTTCAGTGCACTGCGCGAACCATGGTACGGGTAAGGTCGTGTTGGGCCCTGTCGACAGAATACCATGCAACACAATCTCCACCGTCAATCTATCTCGACCCCAAGAGCCCCAAGGCCCAAGACCCATCTTTGACATTTAATATATATATTAATGTCAAGGAAAGCCCTTCAATCACACCACAATCCAAGTCAAGCATTTAAGTGATTCATTTAATGGTCATTGGTTTGGATTTATTAAGTGGTGTAATCTTTCTCTTGGCTCCTATGTGGGACTAGGTTTCTCAAGTCTACACTAAGTTCCAACAACCCTGACCCTTGTTTAATCCCCCATCCCTGACCCTGTCTCGACTAATTCCCGACGGATTTGGAGGACGGATTCCCAACGGATAACGGGAACTTGTTGGGTATCCGTTTAGTAAAAAACAATAAAAACAAGGTATTTTAAATTTAAAACTATTTTGAGTTGTCATTACATTAATTACCAATATTGAAAAGTAATTAAATATATTTTCATTTAATAATATACGAAGTATCGTTTGAGAAGAAGAGTTATGATGAGAAGGTAAGAAGGGATCTGGACCCCTGATCACTTTTAATTTGCCCTCCACCCAAGAATCGATATATATATATATATATATATATATATATATATATAGGGAGAGGTTCATTTGAGAAATGATAAATATATGAGAAATAGAGAAGTAATTTTAGACATTCATCTGGTCAACATTTGCGGCTTTGACCGCGAAACACCAGATAATTCCTTGTGTGGTCTATAGAAGGTAGAAAGGTAATTTCGTAAAATACACGGGATGAGTTCATATATGAATCTGTTAATTAGTTCAACTGATTCATATATGAATCTTTGTGATTCACAAAGGTTCATATATGAATCTTTGTGATTCATACAGATTCATATATGAATCACAAAGGTTCATATATGAATCTGTTAGTTAGTTCAACTGATTCATATATGAATCACAAAGGTTCATATATGACCAGTTAAAAGAGTTTAGTTGTGAATTGCACTGGTTCATATATGAACATATAGTTCATATGTGAATTATACATGTTCATATATGAACACAGCCCGTGTGTTTTGTAAAATTTACGAAATTGTCCTTCTATTTTTAGGATAGCCGCAAATTTTGACCGGTCAAAACCGCAATATTTGACTAGTCAAATCCGATCTTGACCATATGAATGGCTAGGATTACTTCTCTATTTCTCATATATTTATCATTTCTCAAATGAACCAAACACTATATATATATATATATATATATATATATAATAAAATAAAAAATTTAATCGGGGTCGAATTAGGGGGCTAATGCCATCCCCGACCCCCGTTTCAATTGTGGAAATAAATCCCCAGCCTATTACCCGTCAAAATGGGAAATCCCAACCCCATTCATTTACAGATAAAATTTTCATCTCTACTATATTAAATAAAGAATCAAATATACTTGTAAGATTTCTATAGAATAGTTCCATTTTTAATAAATGTGTATAATTTTATTTTGTTAACAAACTATTCCCCCGTCCCAAAATAAGTGTTTACATTACTATTTTAGTTTGTTCCAAAATAAGTGTCCACTTTTAAAAAGTAAATGTCCATTTCTCATTATACTCTTAATTATGTGATGAATAAAATTTATCTCTCTATAACTAAGGATAAAATTGTACTTTGGTAAATTAAAAAGTGTAATAATTATATACTTCTAAAACTGTGTACCTTTTTCATTGTGAACATTTATTTTGGGACGGAGGGAGTATAATAAATTAGTCAATTTACTTTTTATTTAAAAATTAATTTTCCACTAATTTGCTCTTAATATGTGATTGGTGGGATCAACTCCCCATGTTTATGGGGAGCCATCACATAGGCTTTTTATTTTATTTAAAATAAGAAAAAGATTTTCCAATTCAAAAATCCAATGTTGTTTACTTGACTTTTTGAGGCATCTTAAAGATAAGTATTGGGCATTAGAAAGTAAAAAAAGAACAAGGATTGATGAGTTGGATACACATTGGGATTGAGTCAACAACCAAATAACTTCATATCTCCCCAATTATTGTCTTCTTCATAAATTATTATAAACTAATTTTGTATTTCTTTATATCTTTTTTATGTATTTTAAATGATCGTTATAAAACTTATCTTCACTAAGTGTAACGTTTGAAATTGAAAGATTTAAAGAAAAGATAGAACATAACAAAATGATCGTATTTGTTGTCATGTAAAAAACAATAGGTGTAAGCTTTGTACATGGTTTCATGCGTAACAGATCCATCAAGATTTCTTTGTTAGTTGGAGGAACATATCGAGAAATAATTTGATTTGGTTAGACAATCTGTAGCTGGTAAAGAAGATTGGTTTGTTAGCAATGCATCGTCAGATATATATTCAATATGATTTCATAAAATCTGGTTTTGTTCAAGTACGAAATTCAAACCAACTGAAAGGATCTTCTTATCAATACAAAGATCATTTCAATTCCATTACTAACAAGGATCCAGGATATCACACGTTAATTGATCGATCAAAAAGAGATTCAATAACTATAAAAAGATCGTTTCTTTGTAATCCTTCCTTGCTTCAAACGAAAGAAACAAAAATAAGATCAACTCAAATTCTAAAATATCTTTTCGGATAATCCTTAGTCTTGCATATTCATGGAACGTGAGAGGCAAATAGTAATCGTCTGAGTCAAGAAACAATTCAAATAAATTCATGAAAATCATAAGAAATTTATTCGTTCTTTTTACTCTAGCATTATTGTACGAAGTCCGAACCAAAGTTGTAATTCTATGAACTAAAGCTATAATTTCAGGAATTTGTAGTCCTCTTTGGACTTAAAAATATAATAAAAGATAAAAGATAGGGGTAATTCACAAATTATAAAACCTTTTATCATATTAAAAATTTAGGTGCTTAATTTCCATATAATAAAACTTATTGTTAACTTGAACTGAGAAAGGTTTCTTACAAAAAATGGCCTAACCGTAAAATTTACACCTTTAACTAAGGTGTCGTTTGTTTTTTAAGAGGTATAAAGTCTGAAGTCTTAAATTAGTTATGATTAATAAGAGGTGGTGTGTAAAAATGTATGAATGATTCAGACTTAATAGCCATTAAGAGGTTTTTAGGAAAAAACAAACAACCCCTTAGTGGCCAAATTTGAAATAAACAAACTTTGAATTTTATGGGTCGTTTACCAAAATGCATGCTTATACGGGTAAGTGCTTATCGGCAAGGACATTACCCTCACTTACCTTATCGTATAACATTCCCGACCATCAAAATTGATTGTTGCTAAGCGTCTTAAACCCGGTAAGCACTTACCGGGTAAGAGTCATTTCCCCACTTGCCGGGTAAGACTCTAGGGCCTTGTTATGGCTCTTACCGGGTAAAATTCTAGGTAATTTTCATGCTCAATAAGTAAGGATCGTAAGATAAGTGATACCGATAAACATTTACTGGAGTAAGTATTTAATAAACAGTCTCTTAATTTCTTTTCATTATCTTCTAGTTTTACTCGATCCAAATCTAACTTCAAACAGGATCATTTCTGAGGGAGGCAGGATGGACACATGCCTAGGGACCAAAAAAGTAAGGGGCCCACGGGGAAACTTTTGGTATATAGTATGAGTCTAGAAAAGTTAGTAGATAAAAAGATACCTAAATTTTGTTTGAGTACATAAAGACATCTGAGAAAAATAGTTGAAAGAAATTTTGTTTGGTGAAAAATTTTGTTTTTGTTTCTTTGAATTCTCCTATAGGACCAAGGCTACCTATTGTTATTTGGGTTGGTTCCGATGAAAATGAAAGTTATGGTGAGAAGAGATCTCAACCTTAGATGCAGATTAAGATGAGATGCACCGAGATGCATCAGATCAATTCGCTTATCAAACGCAATTCATTGATGGGTTTGAAATTAAAAGTGATCAATGATCCAAATATCTTCTTACCTTCTCACTTTAACTTTTTTTTTTCTCACATGATCCTTCATCTTGTTATCTAGACTTTATGTCTGTTATATATATATAAGGGTGAGTTCAAAATAAAACATCGTCATTTCACCTTTATCATATGGCACACTCGCACACCCCTTGTTTTAATTTTAAAAATATTCCTTAATCGCAGTGAATAAAGTAATTAAGGCCCCAATATTTTAGGTGTCTAAGAATTTAATACTTTAAAGTAGTAGGAATAAACTAATTTTTCATTGAAAGAATGTAACATGTGAAAGTTATTTAGGTATATATTTTGGTGATTAATGTTCTTGGAGGCATCAACGTGGAGGGAAGGGTAGTAAGATTCGGATTGTGGATGAATTACTATTATGATGTGGTAGGTGGGTAAGTTTGATGATATAATTATAAGATACAAATTAATATTACAAAGAGACAATGACACTAGTGATATGGAACACTACTCATAGGTAGTATTTTTCGAAAGTGAATAGGTGGAACTTTCTTACTTTATGAGTTTATTCGAAAGTTTTTTCAATAAGCAAAATTGGACTATTGTTATAAATAATAGAGTAAATTATGTTTTTCGTTCATGTAGTTTTGAAATTTCAGTTTTCGTCTCTACGGTTTGCAATTCATTTATATTTTCGTTCCTGAGCCCAAATTACTACTTTTAAGTATGAAATACTAAAATAGAAATGAAATGTAAACCGTATGGATGAAAAAAACAATAAAATTTAAATTATAAGGAAGAAAATAGAAATTAATTGTAAATTATAGGGACAAAAACTGAAATTTCAAAACCACAGAGATGAAATTCACAATTTTTAACAAACCATAGAGGCAAAAAACGTAATTTACTCTAAATAATATTTTTACAATGATCAGGGCTTCATTTCTTTAAGAGGGCGTTTGGTTCGCAGAATGTGATGAAATATGGTAGAATTGGAATGTTGAATTCCTTTGACCATATTTCATTCCCTTGTTTGGTTCAAGTTTTTCAATGGACGAAATCTTTGAATTCCAATAAATTCCATAGATATAGGATTTGAACATTCCATCATAAAACCCAAAGATTTCAATGGAATGAAATCTCATATTTTGATAATTCCAAAGTTACCCTTTATCCTAAACTAAACCCTACTAATATTGATTATCAGCAGACACCAACTCTCTCTCTCTCTCTCTCTCTCCTATCTTTCTCCTCTCTCTCGCCTCTCTCTCCTCTCCTCTCTCTCCCTCTACTTTATCTCTCTCTCTATCTCCTCTCTCTCTCGCCTCTCTCTCCTCTCTCTCCTCTCTCTTTCTCCTATCATTAAAGTATTTTTTGTTTAAAAAAATTAAAATAATAAAAAAGGGTATTTTGATCATTTACCAAAATTCCATTCCAATTCCGAAGCTACAATCTGTGAACCAAACAGAAAATTGCAATTCATTTAACAGATTCCATTCCAATTCTGTCAACCAAACAGGTGGTCAAACCTAATAACATTCCATTCTAATTCCTTCAAAGTCAAATTCCTTTGACATATTCCATTTCATCCAAAAGCATTCTGCGAACCAAACGCCCCCTAAGACTTCAAAAAAAGGTCAAAAAAGTTGAATTGAAGGAAAGAACAATAGGAACTACAAGTTTAAGAGAATACACTTTATTTATGTTTATTTGAAATTATTATATATGTTCAATTGGTAGGAATACTATAATGAATGAGAGGATTTTCTTTATAATTAGGTGTTTAAAACAGTTTTGTTTATTTTAATAGTTAGGAACAATGTTTTAACTTTGGTTTGATGGGGTGACAATTGGTGGTTTGTGGACACAACTTGGGTATATATATATATATAGTGAGGGGTTCAAATGAGAAATGTGAAGTGTAGAAGGGAGTTGAATACAATACACAAAATTTTCACTTAATTTTAATTTTAATTCTTTATAGATATGAAATATCAAGAATTACACTTAGTTTACAAAACAATTGTTGCGGAAAAAATAGTTTAAAAACTATCCTAACAATCTAGCACTTAGAAACTTTTAAGAACACAACTTTAAAGAATACAAAGACAAAAAACTATGGAAAGAGAGAAAACCATCAACTTTCTTGAATGCACTAAGAATTCTTGAGCTGAAAAACGTGGTTTGCATGGAGAGATCATCACCCTTTATATACTACCCTATGCATTAAATGCAAAGGACACTTGTCAATTGTTGAGTGAAACCTTAAGATATCTTCAATAAATTATAAGATATTTGAAGTGACTTATCAAAATACAAAAGGTGACTTTTGTACTATGATAAGAAAATATCCTAATAAAATATTCCTGGTACAAATCTTTTTGAGATCTTTTAAGAAAGAAAGTCTCAATCAGATCAGAACTCAAATGAATATCCTCTATGCAATGGAAGTTTCCATTTCTTTTGTCAGAAGAACATTGAGAATGAGGAAGTATAGTCAAATCGTGAGGATTTGCTATAATGGTATTACCGAATAAGAGATATTCAGTAAATAGGGTTTTCTACCGAAGGATCGGCAGAGGATGCCAATAGAGGAGTAATCGGCAGGGATGTCCTCTGTCGAACATGGGAGGGATTGGCAGAGAGAGGGTTTGTTGAAGATGTTGCATACCTTCAGCAGATGTAGCTTGGTTCTCTTGAAGTTTATCTTGATCCGCATCAGTAGACTTACTTCATGTTGGATTCGGTTGGTCTTCGATTCACCGATCTTTTAAAGCACAACTAAGATATTACAAAGAACCATAAGATATCCTAAGTATGAAAGTGTACAACATTTTAGATATAAAAATACAAGCCGAAAAGGGGAGGTCATCTTCAAATCTTAGATGACCCAACAATCTCCCCCTATTTGATGATGACATCCCATACTTAGAAAAAATTAGATACATGAGTAATGCATTTGACCCTGTTCTTACTCTTTTGGGTTCTTTTTCACATAAACCATTCTTTTTGTTTCTTTTTGGATTTTTTAAAGTATCTGAATTCCGACATTTACAAGTATAAAAGAATGAAATAATACAAGATATTTACTTCAAAACTAAAATTGTACTTTGTATTAATCTTGTGAGAAGATTACAATACAAGACAAAAGAAAAGATAAGTACAATAAAAGTAAAGATAGAAAAATAGAATTATTCAAAGGGAAGGCGAGGAGTGACATCTCTTCTTTTAAGTTCATCTGTGACAACCTTGTAGAGATCCATTGCGCCCATTAGGATGATTTGAAGAATCCCACTCAGAAAGATATTATCGGCAAGAGGAATTTGTCTTGCTCTGAAGAAGCGGATCTGGCCGAAGCCATCGTTGAAGAAGATTCCATGGATCGGCTCATGAAGGATTGTGGTAGAAGGTTGAGGCACCAAAGTCGGTAAGGATAAGTCAAGATTGGAAACATTTGGAAATTTCCCTTGCTTGGCCATTTGGGAGAACACTTCCTCCTTTTTAGAGGACTTCAACTTCGGCTTGGAGGGAGGAGGATTGTCAGCCATGAGTTTTGCAATAATCTTCTCTTCGGCAGGAGTGTGCACAATATGGTATCGCCTTCGGTAGGAGCCGAATTTCTTCTGAAGATCTTTAATGAACTTTTCAACTTCGGGTCTAAGAGCATTTCTACTCTTGTTCATGCAGTCTATAATCTCCATCCATTCGGTAATGCCATACCTTAGCAGAGAATCAAGCCTCTCAACATTCTTTGAAAGATCTTCCCTTGTGATATATAGCCGAGTAGTGTCGCATTCTCTAGAAGGTTTGAGAATTTTGACATCAATAATTTTGGGAGAGGATCTTCGGTTGGAGAGAGCATCATGATACCATTTGATGCACATAGCCTTGATTTCTTTATTTTTCTTGGCTGACTCCTCCAAGGCACCCAGTTCCAGAAGTTGAGCATTAACAGCATCAGCCGAAACTTTTGCCTTTTCAGCCTCTTCCTCCGCTAACTTCTGAGCTAGCTCTTTATTTTTATCATGCTCAATTTGAGCTAGCTCAGCCTTCTTAAGCTCATCAGCTGTAACACCCGTAGTTTGGAGACTTCCTTTAGTGATAGTTCGGGAGTCTTCTGGCTTTTGGAACGTAAAGGTGTTGGGAAATCAGATGAGATTTGCTATGGAATCATCGAGGATCGAATCAGGTGAGAAGACGCGAGAAAACCGAGATTTAGGCTACCGCGAGTTGTGGCGCAACTTGGGGTCGCGGCACAAGCCGCGTAACTCACTGGAAGTGAGTTCTGGAGGAACGGGCGACTTATGCCGCGACTTGAGGTCGCGGCATAACCCGCGTGACGCACTGGTTAAGCTAAAAGCCGATTTTTCAGCCATTAGCCTCATTTCTCTCAATCCCAAACCCTAGATTTTCTTCCCTTTTTTCTCCCAAACCCCAAATGTCGAACCCTAACCTATTTTGGGGATTTTTCCCCTTGAACCATACGATTCTTCATCATCTAGCTAGTGGGATCTTGAACCACAAAACCTCCATCTTCATCTTCCTCATCAAGTTCGACGTATGGGAACTCGGGTTGAAGAGTTGGAATGGATGTCCTCAGAAAGTCTCATCATCTAAAATGGTAAGCTTCCTTGATTTAATGTTATAGATGCTCCATTGGTATTTCTCTAGTGTTTGGTTTGTCAAATCTCGGATTTGATAGTTTTGGAGAAACTAGGGTTTTGATCATGTTGGGGATGTTAGTAAGTAATGTTTGGAGAATGTTTCTAAGTGATTTGGTATGTTTGGATCTAGGTTTTGGAAGTCCTCGACTTGAGGATTCAAGCGGACTTCAAAAGAGCTCGTTGGGTGAAGTCTAGATTTAGCCTAAATCTAGCAAGGTGAGTTCAAGTTGATTTGTGAAAACGGTGTACATGCCAAAATTTTTATTTTAAAGTGTTTTACATAAAATGGTTAACTGGTGATAAGTTTTGTGTATTTTGAAGTAAAAATTTGTCTTACTTAGTTATATGTCAAAGAGTGAGTATTTTGGTAAGCTTTCATATTTAGTAAACTTGGGTTGTGTTAACCTCTTAAAATGCTTATATTGGGTTTTGAACATTTCAACAACTAAATAGCATGATTTACGTATTCTTGGTAATTTTGTACAAGTAAGATTTATCTTATGATTTATGCATCTTTGAGGATTGTGTACAAATGGAGTCTATTTCATGTTATATGCATTTTGGTGTATTTGCATTCATAAACCCTTTGGAAAACCTTTGGTCCCATTACGCGTTGAGTTTTGGGTAATCTCGTCTTTGAGGTATGCGTCTTCGTAAACGTTGTTTAAAGGCATTTCATCATTTGGGGGACCGGTAACTGTTGGTCAAATGGATTTTGAGCATTTTAGCTCGGTATTGGCTTAAAAGAGTCTTGAGGACATTTGTCCGGTTTTAATGGCTTGATGTAGAGTCCAATTTGTGATTTACGTCTTAATGCATTTATTGCATATTATCGATAATTACAGGCTCGAGTGCTTTAGTCATTCATGAGTAGTCGTGTAACTTTAGACTGTGTTGCATTGGATCCATAGGCACATGAGTCAGTCTTATTTGATGGTCCATTGGGTGGTACGGGGTTGGACTCCGGGACTCATGTTTTATGACCGAAACTTGACAAGGAAGTACTAAGAGGGTTGAGTCTGGATAGTGCTGCCTGGGAGGTGAGTACTGTGACCTCCGCCATTGGGGAATTTCCTTAGTTGTAGTCCCCAGTATGCCGGGCCTTTTGGGGAATTTCCTTAGTTGTAGTCCCCGGGGTGTCGGGCCATTTGGGGAATTTCCTTAGTTGTAGTCCCCGGTGTGCCGGCCCTTTGAGGTGGAGTTCTTTGTAACGGCCACCAAGGTCAACTGTCTCTTTGGTGAACTTGTCAAGAGGTCGTAGGGGCACTTGGGCTCGTGTCGTGAAGTGTCATACGATCAACGTTGGTTGAGTGGCATACTTTTGTGTTCCTCCGCTCTCCACGGATACGGGTATCCCCCGTTGTCGGCCCGATGTATTTTGGATATTTAATTGTCCATGCTTTGATATTTGGATTTCATTCCATTTTATGGTCGCGTGAGTATTGAGATTCAGTTCCATGTTTTAATGGCGTATCATATTTATCTGGATTGTTTTCCGTTATTTAAGGGTCGAGTATTATGTCCCACCCGTGTTTTGGGGTGCTTTGGGATATGAAGTATTATTTAAATTTTCACAAATTGAGTATCGAACTATGACCCCGTTTGGGCGAGTTACGGGTTGCATCGTTTTATAAGAAATGTGTGTTTGGGTGCATTGTCTTTAAAAGTGCATATTATGGGAAAATGTGTCGTCTCCATTTTGAAGTATAATATTTCGAAGGATCTTGCTTTAAACTGAATTCCTTTCTTTTAAAGATATATTCATTCATGTTAAAACTCTTGAGCTCACTAGGCGTTAAACCTAACCTTTTTATTTGTCGTCATGTGCATCAGGTTCCTGTCGGGGGTTCAGTTCTAGCAGTTCTTTGGAGAGTTGAGCCTTAGCCTTACAAGAGTGAGTAGTCGGTGAAGTCTTCCGCAGGTTGGAGTTAGTAATTGTTAATGGGTTTAGTAACACCCGTCTTTTTCATAGAGTGTATGTATAGGATGATTGTGAGCGTTGAAGTTAACTCTCAATTTATGTTGTAATTCGAAATATTTATTGATATATTTAGAAAAATTTTACAAGTTGCTATCTTCAGATTTAAGGGTGTTACATCAGCCGATAGCCCAAGTTTAGAGGAAACAGTCTTAGGAGGAGGAGCAAGCTTCAACCCACCACCATCAGCAGATTGCTTGTTCCGAGCATCTTTAAGACGCTTGGCTTCAACAACTTCTTCCTCAGGGGTAAGTTTCTTCTTTCCTTTGTCCTTCTTTGGTTCAGGCTCCCCCTTAGACTCTTCGACCACTTTAGGAGAGTGGTCCGTTTCCTTGCCTTTGACAGATTCGGTAACGGCCTCTTCCTCGGTTCTCTCTTTTTCGGTAGAAGCCGAGGACTCTGGTTCTTTGTCTTTTGGTTTCTCCCCCTCAACCAAAGTACCTTACCGAAAAATTTCCTGAGGAGGGAGATCATGAGATTCTTCCCGGCGTACACTGGTAATAGTAATATGAGGGATATTTTGCTCCCCCTCTGATGGTTTCTCCCCCTCAGTGCGTGCCGGAAAAGAAAGACCAGCTTTGGCCGACACACGACCCAGACGGCGATTGATGCTATGAAGACAAGTACGATTAGGAGGACCAAAAGCAGAATCACTGATTTCAATATCTAGGGAGTCAGCACAATACTAAGCCACAGAGACAGACATACTGTCAAGCTTGGCATTGATCTGAGAAAGAGTGGGCAGAAATTGAGCATTAATCTGATCCTGATTATTGGCCCGTTGCCGAAGAGAAGCAAGTTCCTGATCCCGAGCATCAGAAGCAGCTTTGAGAGCGGCCACTGAAATGGTAAGATCGGTATGACCCTTGATGAGCTGCTCCAAATGCTTAATAACAATATCCAAAGCATCGCCGAGAGGGTTGGCCAGAGTCTGAATATCCTGCTTCATAGCGTCCATGCATTTAAAGAACTCAGATAAAGTGATATCAAATGCCTATATGCTTGGAATGAAGTGCAGTTCAATATCACCTTTGGAGATATGATCTCTGATAAAGTGATATTGAATGTCTATGTGCTTGGATCTGGAATGAAGCACCGGATTATTTGCAATGGCTATTGCACTTGAGTTGTCACACGGAATAGGAACTTGAGAGTAGAACTGATCATAATCTCGGAGTTGATTCTTTATCCACAAGATCTGAGCACAGCAACTTCCAGCTGCAATATATTCAACTTCAGTAGTAGAAGTGGAGACTGAATATTGTTTCTTACTTGACCAGCTGACCAAGTTTCCACCTAGCAATTGGAAGCTTCCACTTGTACTCTTCCTGTTGATAAGTACTCACTTTTCAGTACTTAAGCACATTGTTTTTATCTTTTTAGAATAGATTTTGCACTTTATAATCCCAACCTTGAGTCATTTTGGTTATTATTTTCCACTTTTTCTATTTGGAGCTTAAGATATGAATTTGTATACAAAAATGGGTTGTATAGGCTAAAGTTAATGTATTTTGTAAAATCTTGATGAAACAGGTCAATGCTTGAAGCACTGGAACAACATCGGACCTGCAGGGAGAATTGGAAGTTGATTAAAAGGGAGTGGATTTAGCCATTCTTTGGACCAGTGGATAAAGCTTTTGCCAGCTGATTATCTGATAATTAGCTGTAATATTCCTTTGTATTGTACCTTTTGTTGTAAAACTCTAATATTAGTACCTTAAGTTAGCTAGATTAACCCTTTTGGCCCCTCTCTATTTCCTATAAATAGAGTGTTCTTGGTGCATTAATGGCATCACTCATCCAATCATCCATCAAGCTTCCCTCATCATCAGAAACTCATCGATAGATCAAATCATCCCTTCCCCCTTGAATATACTTTTGTTAGCTGATTTTAATCAACCCCAATTCTCCTTTAATATTTAGTAATCTTTTGGTTTAATCATCTTGTTCTTCATATTTTCTTTAATTTCTTCAAGTTCTCGTAAATTTCTTCATGTTGTTGATGTTATTTGTAATCGTTTACTTAGAGTAATCTCTTTATTTTCGTTCATCTTGGAACTGGACCACACATCAGTTCTAAGTTCATCTGGAAATTTCCAGAAATCATGCATATGTTCATATGGTGTTCTTCGTGTTCTTCATATGTTCATCGTAAACCCAGGCTATGAATGCTTCCAGCATTGGAACTACATTCACCTGCAGATTTTACTCATGCATTTTCCTTACTTCTCTTGCATCTCTAGCCTTTCCATGTACTTTATGTCTTTAATTTCCAGCATTTAATTCCAGTATCTTGTATTGTTGTGCTTACATTCCATTTTACTTTCTTGTCATTTACATTTCCTGTCTTTACATTCCAAGTCTTATATATATATATATATATATATATATATATATATATATATATATATATATTTATATAATTTCAAGTCATTTACATTTCCAAGCATTTTACATTATGTCTTCTTTTATAGTTCTTTGTAATGTTCTTTCTTTATTTATTGTAACGAGTAGCTAAACACCTTAGCTTGGGTGAGAGGCAAATGGTGATGGTGTTAACTTAAACAAAGTGGACTTTTGTGACTTTAACAAAGTTTTATTATTCCAACTCAAGTTTTATCAAGATAACAAAACTCTTTGATTAATTGATCATTTTGATAGTGTCATAGTGTCATGGACCTAGAGATAGGCCATTGAATAGCACGTCAATTTGAATGACATGAGAGGTAATATCGAAAGAGTTACTTGCAACGAGAGTTGTTACTTGTGTTATTTGAAATGATCCATTCTTGATAAATTGTCACTCTTTCAAAGGGTTAAAATGGAATAGACTTAGAGATAAGCTATTTGGAATACATCAACTTGGGAGGTATGGGGGTTATTTCGAAAGAGTAACTTTTAACAAAGAGAATTTGTTTTGCCGTATATTTTAAGAACTCTACTCCCATCATTCTCTTATCTTGAACATTGCTCAGAGATGAGATTGTTTATAGCTACTGGAGTAATGGGATGGTGAGAATCCGAGAGGAACGTGTCTTGAAATAGATAATAAAATCAGTGTCTGTCACAAGGATGCTGCAGCAGCACTGCAGCATTGGTCCACTGGAATTTGGGTTAACATTTCACCACAAGTCTTGCACCATTGCTTCTCTTTTATTCTTGTTAAAGTAAATCTGTGTTCACGAATCAATCAAAATATTGCTTCAAATTCGCCATCTGAAATCATATCTTTCATCATACTTTTATCACACTTTTTAGTCCAATCTCTGTGGGACGATATCTGGTATTTTACCACTTTTATTACTTGAAAGGCGACATAGTACCAATTTGTATACTTGCTTTTTGGTATTATTTCTCTCACCCTAAGGTACACAAAAGGGCCTGTCAAGTTTTTGGCGTCGTTGCCGGGGATTGGCAAGTCAAAAGTGTTTGTAAAGTATTTTAAAAGATTTGGTTTTTATACCACCTTTGGAAGTTTTTAAAAGGTTTTTTAAAAAAAAAAAGTGGTGCATGCCAAGAATTCAACGCGGGGAATTTTTCGAAATAGATCCAGATATTGAGAGAACCTTCCGTCAAAGAAGAAGAATTCAAAGAACTTTTCAAAACATAAACCCTCTCAATATGGATGGACCTTCACCGGGTTTTGAAAACAGGCAGATCAGACCACCACCACTTTTGGAAAATCAACCTCCGCCTTTGGAAAATCAAATGAGACCACTTGTAGTGAATCAAATCAGGCCGCCACCAATTTTTGCAAATAATCAACCAATTTTTGGAAATCCTCCACCTCATCAGTTTCAAAATCAACAAAATCAAAATGAGGAAGAAGATGATGTCGGATCTATTGGTAATATTGAACCACAAAACATCATTGACCTTGCAAACTCAAAAGATGGAAGAATTATGGACTATGCAATTCCTAACTTTGAGCAATTGAATTCTGGGATTGTTAGGCCACAATTAGATACTCTACATTTTGAACAAAAACCCATCATGTTTCACATGTTGCAAGCCAATGGTCAATTTTCCAGATTACCATCGGAAGATCCACATTCACATTTAAAATCTTTTATGGAGATCACCGATGTTTTTCTGATTCTTGGGGTATCTGCTGATGCCTTAAGCCTCACTTTATTCCCATTTTCTTCAAGGGATCAGGCAAAAGTTTGGTTCAATTCATTAGCACCAGGTTCAGTACCATCATGGAGTGATATGGTCGAAATTTTTTTGCGAAAATATTTTCCACCCACCCGGAATGCCAAATCCAGAAATGAGATTTGGATGTTTAAACAAATGGATGATGAAGCTATTCCGGATGCATGGGAAAGATTTAAAGAATTGTTGAGAAAATGCCCTCATCATGGCATTCCCTGCTGTATTCAACTCGAGACGTTTTACAATGGGCTCGTTCCCAATGCAAAACAAATGCTCGATACGACTTCAGGAGGGGCTTTTACATCCAATACCTACAATGCCGGGTATGAGATTCTTGAAAAAAAAATTCAACAAACAATGGACATTGGGCTGATCCAAGGGCCCAAACTCAAAGGAAAACTACTGGAATGCATGATGTGGATGCATACACTGCATTGACTGCTCAGCTTGCTTCCATGACCAACATGCTTAAAAATATAACTTCTGGTCAAGGAACACAACCGACTGTCCCTACACCTGCTTCAGCAGTTCTTTCTGTGCAATGTGTGTGTTGTGGTGGAGAACATTCATATGAACACTGTCCACATAATTATGAATCTGTAAATTTTGTTCAAAACAGACCTTCTCCCCACTCCAACCATTACAATGCCAGCTGGAAACAGCACCCAAGCTTCTCTTGGAACAGTCCATGTTTAAATCCACCAGCACCAAAGCAGCAAGGGAACTCCAATTTTCAAAATCAAGCAAGTAGTTCTCAAAACCAGTACAAGGGGAATTTTCAAAATAATCATCATCAGAATAATCGTAATCAAGGTTTTCAACACAATCAGCACACTCACCCACTTTTTCAAAATCAACACCATGCGCCTCCACATGATGACTCAAATCTCTCTCTTGAAGCAATGATGAGAGGATTCATGAGTCAGACATAAGCATCTCTCCGGAGTTTGGAAACACAAGTCAGTCAAATTGCACTTAATCAGAACAACAGAGCCTCAGGCACTTTTCCTAGTAACACAGAAATACCCAAGGCTCCAGGAAAAGAACATGTGAAAGTTGTCACACTTAGGAGTGGTAAAGAATTACCTGAATTTGTGGACAAGGAATTTGAACCAATTACCAAACCAGATTTTGAAAAAATGACCAAATCCATTCCTGTTCTAGAGATTCCTGTAATTCAAATGCCAGCAATTCAAGAAGAAAATCAAGATCCTAAGATCACAAGTTCAAGTCCAACACTGACTGACCCAAAGACTAAAGTTGTGAGTCCAACCAATGAGACCAAGACCAAAAGCATAGTGGACCCATCCTGCTCAAAACCATCTACCCAAGCTGTCATCAAACTAGTTCCTCCTTACATTCTTTACCCCCAGAGGTTGATAAATAAGAAAGAGGAATTGCAATTCAAAAGGTTTTTTGATGTTTTCAAAGCATTGCATATCAACATACCTCTTGTTGAAGCAATAGAGCATATACCAGTTATGCCAAGTTTTTAAAAGACATACTGAGCAAGAAAAAGAAGTTGAATGAATATAAGACTGTTGCCCTCACAGAAGGTTGCAGTGATCTCTTGACCAACAAGATTCCCCTAAGCAAAAAGATCCAGGGAGTTTCACCATTCCTTGTTCCATAGGAGGGAAAGAGGTTGGGAAGGCACTGTGTGATTTAGGTGCTAGTGTCAACCTTATGCCATTGTCCATTTTCAAAAGCTTAGGCATAGGAGAGGCCAGACCTACCACAGTCACACTCATTCTAGCTGATAAGACCATTGCATATCCCAAGGGTAAGATTGAAGATGTGTTAGTCCAAGTTGACAAGTTCATTTTTCCGGCCGATTTTATTATTTTAGACTTTGAGGCTGACAAAGATATTCCTATACTTTTGGGAAGACCTTTTTAAGCTACGGGTAGAACTTTGATAGATGTCCAGAAAGGTGAGTTAACCATGAGACTACAAGACCAAAAAGTCACATTGAATGTCTTCAATTCTTTGAAATACCCTAGTGATTTAGAAGACTGTTCAAGCCTAGGTGTCATTGAGGAATTGTGTCATGAGGAGGGAATAAAACAAGTTTGTAGGATGGAATAGGAGGATGAGAAATACCTTACCTTAGAAGACTTAGATGAGGAATATGATGATGATGATGATGACGAGACCATAGAGAAAGAGACTGTCCCTTTGGATGCTATAGCATTTGAGCTGCTGGAAAGAAATGAACAAAAGTCATTTACTCCTTCCATAATCTCACCACTGACCTAGAGTTAAAACAACTCCCATCTCACTTGAAGTATGCCTTTCTAGGGGGAGAAGACAAATTGCCAGTCATTATTTCAGCTACCCTAGAATTGCATCAAGAAAAGAAGTTAGTAGATATGTTGAAGTTGCACACCAAAGCCATAGGGTGGACTATTGCTGATCTTAAAGGGATTAGTCCCTCTATTTGTCAGCATAAGATCATCTTAGAAGACAAGAACTTCACTTCCATAGAGCCACAGAGAAGATTGAACCCTGTCATGAAAGAGGTGGTGAAAAAGGAAATTTTGAAATGGTTAGATGCAGGAATCATTTTCCCAATAGCAGTAGTTCTTGGGTTAGTCCAGTCCAGTGTGTACCCAAGAAGGGAGGGATCACTGTCATTTTCAATGACAAGAATGAACTCATCCCTACCATAATAGTCTCCGTATGGAGAATTTGCATGGACTACCGTAGGCTGAACAAGGCTACTCAAAAGGACCATTTTCCATTACCTTTTGTTGATCAAATGTTGGACAGGTTGGCTAGAAAAGAGTACTACTGCTTCTTGGATGGATACTCAGGATACAACCAGATAGCCATAGCACCAGAAGACCAGGAAAAGACTACTTTCACTTGTCCTTATGGCACCTTTGCCTTCAGAAGGATGCCTTTTGGACTTTGCAATGCTCCTGCCACTTTTCAGAGATGCATGATGTCCATATTTAATGATATGCTTGAAAAATCCATTGAAATATTTATGGATGATTTCTGTTTATGGTTCATCTTTTGATCAGTGTTTAGATAATTTAAAGCAAAGTCTTAAAAGGTGTGAAGAGACTGACCTGGTACTTAATTGGGAAAAATGTCATTTCATGGTAACAGAAGGGATTGTCCTTGGTCATTTAATTTCAAAAAGAGGAGTTGAGGTAGACAAATCTAAACTGGAAGTAATTGAAAAACTACCTGAACCAACAACTGTTAAAGGTATCAGGAGCTTTCTTGGCCATGCTGGATTTTATAGACGGTTTATAAAAGACTTTTCAAAAATTTCAAAACCTTTATGTCTATTATTACAGCATGACCAGAAGTTTGATTTCAATGAAGAATGTAGAAATGCATTCATCACTTTGAAGAAAGCTCTGGTAACTGCACCAGTAGTTGTTGCTTATGAATGGGACAAGCCTTTTGAGATCATGTGTGACGCAAGTGATTGGGCTATTGGTGCTGTATTAGGTCAAAGAAAAGATAAGATTTTTCATTCCATCTACTATGCAAGCAAAACCCTAAATGAAGCTCAAATTAATTATACAACAACTGAGAAAGAATTGTTAGTTGTTGTTTTTGCTTTTGAGAAGTTTAGGTCCTATTTGATGGGAGCCAAAGTGATTGTACATACCGACCATGTTGCCATTAAATACCTGATTTCAAAGAAAGATGCAAAACCTAGGTTGATAAGATGGGTTTTGTTGTTGCAAGAGTTTGACCTAGAGATTATTGATAGGAAAGGGACAGAAAACCAAGTTGCTGATCATTTGTCCAGGTTAGAGAAGCTTGTTGAAAGTAGGGAAGGAGGAGACATTACTGAGACCTTCCCTGATGAAAAGATGCTTATGGTGCAAGCACAACTTCCATGGTTTGCTGATATAGCAAATTATTTGGCTTGTGGCATCATACCTTCTGATTATACTCATCACATGCTTAAGAAATTTCTCCATGATTGCAAATTTTACTTGTGGGATGATCCTTTTCTGTTTAAACTTGGTACAGATCAATTATTGAGAAGATGCAACCCAGAGACTGAAGCTGCAGCAATCCTGCAGCATTGCCATCAATCAGCTTATGGAGGACATTTTGGAGGCCAGAGAACAGCAGCTAAAGTGATTCAATCAGGATTTTATTGGCCAACTCTCTTTAAAGATGCCCATAATTTTGCTCAAAGATGTAATGAATGTCAGAGAAGTGGTTCCATTTCTCAGAAAAATGAAATGCCTTTGAATGAGATCTTAGAAGTTGAGTTATTTGATGTTTGGGGTATATATTTTATGGGTCCATTTCCCCCTTCAAACAATTGTCAATACATTCTAGTTGTTGTTGATTATGTATCCAAATGGGTAGAGGCAATGGCATGTGTTTCAAATGATGCTAAAACTGTGATTAAGTTTTTACAAAAACAGATTTTTACAAGGTTTGGTACCCCCCCCCCCCCGGGCACTAATTAGTGATGAGGGTACCCACTTTATAAAAAATTTGTTGAGTAAAGTTCTTGAAAAATACAATGTGAAACACAAAGTTGCCACTGCATACCACCCACAGACTAATGGACTGGCTGAACTCTCAAACAGGGAAATTAAAGGGATTCTTGAAAAAGTTGTTAAACCAAACAGAAAAGACTGGGATTTCCATTTAGATGATGCTTTATGGGCATACCGGACTGCTTTTAAAACACCTTTGGGGATGTCTTCATATAAGCTAGTCTTTGGAAAGGTCTGTCACCTCCATTTGGAACTTGAACATAAAGCATATTGGGCTATAAAGGAATTGAACATGAATTTAGATGAGACTGGTAACAAAAGAAAATTGCAACTCTGTGAGTTAGAAGAGCTTACAAACATGTCCTATGAGAATGCCAAGTTGTACAAGGAGAAAACGAAGAAGTGGAATGATAACAGGATTAGACACAGAGAGTTGAGAGCTGGCCAAAAATGTCTTTTGTTCAATTCTAGGCTAAAGTTGTTCCCTGGTAAACTTAAGTCTAGATGGTCAGGCCCATTTCTTATTCACAAAGTATATACATATGGGGTTGTAGACTTAGTCAATCCAGAGAACAATAGTGTGTTCAAAGTCAATGGCTAGAGAGTGAAGTTGTTCCATGATTCTGTAACATCTCCATGCTATCTGGAGATGATCTCTCTTTGCTAAAAGCTTCAACAAAGATGGGAACTATCTTAAAGTTCCAATTCTGTGTAAATATTCCTTTTCAAGTCTTATTTATGTTCCCTTAAATTAGTTATGTTTAATATGTTTGTTATTGTACAGCTAAAAGTCAGGAAAAAGGGCAGAACCATTTGATGTTGGGTCCATGCTGCAGCATCAGAAACCCTAGGATTTTCACAAAAAAATCAGATGAATTTAGAGGGAACCTGGTATAGCATTTTCGAATTGAATTAGGAGATTAGTCCCAAAAGTGGCGTCATCTTTCATCACCTGGAAAAGAGTATACCTCTTTCCTAGGTGATGATGATGAGTTGTACCTAAAGATGCTTCTTAGATGGTCCTTTTTGTACTAATCTTAAAATTATCAATTGGATAATACCCATTAACAACCAGGTTCCATCTCTTTAACAATTCTCAAGATCAAATCCACCTCCATCCAAAAACTGACTTTTTAGTTTCCTCTTTTCCAAAAATCTACTTTCTAAACAAATCAAACCCATTTTTTTCTTCCCTCTCATTCCCTCCAACTGCCAAAAACCACCACCATTGTCATTCTTCTTCTCCATCTTTCTGCGATTCCCATGGCCCGAGTGAAGAGACCAGTACCCAGAGAGCGCACCATCGAAGAAACTCGCCCAAGCCCTCGAAGAAGTCAAAGGAACCAGCCTGTGGTTCAACCCTCTGTTCCAAACCCGACCACTGATCAAATCGAACTCGAGGATGCATCAATCTCTCCTCTGGTTCGAAAACCTTCAACAAGGGGGAAAACCACTAAACCTAGGGTTGGAACCAACAATGAAGCAGTGAAAAAAGGGGAAAGTCCGAAAGAAGTTGCTACTGGAGATGGGTCGAAAACAGGGGAGAAGGAGGTCGCTACTGTGGATACACCAACACCAAACCCTCTTGCTATTATCGTGTACAAGGATGCTCCTTCAATCCTCTCATCGACTGAAACACCGAAGGTATCCCCTGCTCCCTCTGAAACTTTGGTTGAGGGACTATTCACCTCTTGTTCTGAGGATAATGTCAATGAACCTATTGCATCAACAAAGATTGACATTTCCCTCATTCAAAATCACACAAAGGCTGCACAACCATTCGGCTTTCTACAAACTGATGGAGATTTGGCCACGGCCATCTCCAGTAGAGTAGCTATTGAGAACCCACATGAGGAAATAAACACTGAAATCCTGTCACAACATGTGGAGTTTGATAACACAAGCCTTGAGGACCTATCTGATGATAATGTTCCTGTGGTTAAGTTGATCACCAAGAAAAATAAGAGGACTTTGGGAAAGACTTATGCCACCAGGTCTAGAACTGATATCCCTATTGCACCTGAGGTCCAAGAGCCAATACCAAAGTAGAGGAGGACAGTGAGATTTGAGGAAGATGAGGATGATTTAGAACCCTTAGAGACCAACTGTCATGCTGCAGCATCTGTGCAGTATGAACAGACTGTCAAAGAAAAGGGTAAGAAAGCCAAGAAAACTACTGTGTTTGTCACTAGACCAGAGATGCTACACAAGGGATTTAGCTCTAAGGCTGCTGCTAGGATGTGGAGAAAGCATCACACTAAGGCGGGATTGCCAGATAAGGGGTTTGATGCACAAAGCCTAAGGGAATTCCAATTTATTGGAGATGTAGTTGATACCCATGGGCTTGAAAAAGTTTGTGAGGTCTATTCCTCATATAACCTTACACTAATGAGAGAGTTCTATTGTGAGATCTCAGTCACACCCTCTCCTAAAATCAAAATCAGGGGGTCACTTTCAAGCTCACAGCAAATCAGATAAACCAATTCCTAGATCTCTCACCACCTAAGAACACAGAATACCACAAGATGATGGTCAATACCACTCCACAAGACCTGGCAGAAGCTGCAGCATTACTGGGAAAGCCAAAAGCAGATTGGGAACATCACAGTAACTTCATGTTAAAAACATTTAAGGCTTCTAACCTCACTGCAAACTCCAATGTTTGGAACAACTTTGTCATGCATTCTGTTTATCCTACCACACATGATGGAACCATCTCTGTGGATAGGATGCTTTTGTTGTATTGTTTATTACAGGAAGGAGCATCAATCTGGGAAGGATAATGCTCAACAGGATTAGGGAGTGTGCAACAAGGAAGAGGGGCAAGCTGTACTTTCCAGGCATGCTTAAAAAGATGCTGGTGAAGGCTGGAGTTCCACAGTACAAAGGCGACCTCATTATGAAAGATCAAAGGCAGAGATGGCAGATAGATATGAAGGCAATAACTAGGCTGAGTAACAGGAAGGAGAAGCCTGTTGAGGCTGCAGATTTGTTAACTTTGGTGCAGGATCTTCTGGCCCAGAACACTGCCATAATGGAGGCCATGAACAAGCAAAGGAATGAGAGTTTGGAGAAGATGGAAAGTATGAGTGAGGAGCTAATGGTTGTTGCTAAAGGAAAGAGGAAGTTAGGAGAAGGGTATGGAGCTGAGAGACAGATTTCAGTGCTGAAGAAGATGCTGAAAGTCAGAGATGCAAGGATCAAGGAATTGGAGGAAGAAAATGAAAAGTTGATTGCAGAAGCTACTGTCAGTCCAGGTGCTGCAGCATCCAAGGATGCTGGACAACCCTCCACAGATTCCACATAAGATCATTAGCCTACTCCTATGGGAGTGGGACAGGTCCATATCATTCCCTTTTGCTCCATTTTATTCATTTTTAGTCTGGGATTTGTTTTTCTATTTTTAGGTGTTGTTTTCATGCATTTAGGGTCATGTTTTGTTAGTTATATGTACTTGCATAGCCTAAATAAAACTTGAAGTCCACATCATAATTCTAGGATTTATTTATGCTAGAACTAGCCTTGTAATTACTTGGGACACAATTTGGTGCACAATTCACTCATATCACATCAAAATGCCAAAAAGCCATACACTTTATTCCATTTTTATCCACCCAAAGTCAATACACTCTTTCATCCTATACAATGAGGACATTGTAAGATTTTTAGTTTGGGTGGGGGTGTCTAAAAATGGCAAGAGCAAAGCTCCACACATTCTGAAAACTACCATGGACACACAATGAAAACACCACAAATGTCCCATAGGGGCAGGTGTATGCATGCAACAAATTTGAATTTTTTTTTCATGTTGATGCACGGGGTGAGAAAAGGCAAGGTGAGGTGAAACATGTGCCAAAAAGAGAGAAACCCATTCCACCTAGGGCCTTATCAAAGTGTGATGTGAATTGTGTAAACCATAACAAAGAGAATGCTAGGCTAGCATATGGTTCATGATAGCAATTACGATGGTATGTGATCATTTTTGTATTATGAAAGGCTATGTTTTGTATTCTTGACACTTTCAAACTCATGATGTGCACTTAATGCCATCCTTTTGCATATTTTTCTTAGAATTGAGTCTTTTCTTTTCTTCTTTGTTTTGCTTGAGGACAAGCAAAGTTTTTAGTTTGGGGTGGTGATAAGTACTCACTTTTCAGTACTTAAGCACATTGTTTTTATCTTTTTAGAATAGATTTTGCACTTTATAATCCCAACCTTGAGTCATTTTGGTTATTATTTTCCACTTTTTCAATTTGGAGCTTAAGATATGGATTTGTATACAAACATGGGTTGTATAGGCTAAAGTTAATGTATTTTGCAAAATCTTGATGAAACAGGTCAATGCTTGAAGCACTGGAACAACATCGGACCTGCAGGGAGAATTGGAAGTTGATTAAAAGGGAGTGGATTTAGCCATTCTTTGGACCAGTGGATAAAGCTTTTGCCAGCTGAATATCTGATAATTAGCTGTAATATTCCTTTGTATTCTACCTTTTGTTGTAAAACTCTAATATTAGTACCTTAAGTTAGCTAGATTAACCCTTTTGGCCCCTCTCTATTTCCTATAAATAGAGTGTTCTTGGTGCATTAATGGCATCACTCATCCAATCATCCATCAAGCTTCCCTCATCATCAGAAACTCATCGATAGATCAGATCATCCCTTCCCCCTTGAAGATACTTTTGTTAGCTGATTTTAATCAACCCCAATTCTCCTTTAATATTTAGTAATCTTTTGGTTTAATCATCTTGTTCTTCATATTTTCTTTAATTTCTTCAAGTTCTCGTAAATTTCTTCATGTTGTTGATGTTATTTGTAATCGTTTACTTAGAGTAATCTCTTTATTTTCGTTCATCTTGGAACTGGACCACACATCAGTTCTAAGTTCATCTGGAAATTTCCAGAAATCATGCATATGTTCATATGGTGTTCTTCGTGTTCTTCATATGTTCATCGTAAACCCAGGCTATGAATGCTTCCAGCATTAGAACTACATTCACCTGCAGATTTTACTCATGCATTTTCCTTACTTCTCTTGCATCTCTAGCCTTTCCATGTACTTTATGTCTTTAATTTCCAGCATTTAATTCCAGTATCTTGTATTGTTGTGCTTACATTCCATTTTACTTTCTTGTCATTTACATTTCCTGTCTTTACATTCCAAGTCTTATATATATATATATATATAATTTCAAGTCATTTACATTTCCAAGCATTTTACATTATGTCTTCTTTTATAGTTCTTTGTAAGGTTCTTTCTTTATTTATTGTAATGAGTAGCTAAACACCTTAGCTTGGGTGTGAGGCAAATGGTGATGGTGTTAACTTAAACAAAGTGGACTTTTGTGACTTTAACAAAGTTTTACTATTACAACTCAAGTTTTATCAAGATAACAAAACTCTTTGATTAATTGATCATTTTGATAGTGTCATAGTGTCATGGACCTAGAGATAGGCCATTGAATAACACGTCAATTTGAATGACATGGGAGGTAATATCGAAAGAGTTACTTGCAACGAGAGTTGTTACTTGTGTTTGAAATGATCCATTCTTGATAAATTGTCACTTTTTCAAAGGGTTAAAATGGAATAGACTTAGAGATAAGCTATTTGGAATACATCAACTTGGGAGGTATGGGGGTTATTTCGAAAGAGTAACTTTTAACAAAGAGAATTTGTTTTGCCGTATATTTTAAGAACTCCACTCCCATCATTCCCTTATCTTGAACATTGCTCAGAGATGAGATTGTTTATAGCTACTGGAGTAATGGGATGGTGAGAATCCGAGAGGAACGTGTCTTGAAATAGATAATAAAATTAGTTTCTGTCACAAGGATGTTGCAGCAGCACTGCAGCATTGGTCCACTGGAATTTGGGTTAACATTTCACCACAAGTCTTGCACCATTGCTTCTCTTTTAATCTTGTTAAAGTAAATCTGTGTTCACCAATCAATCAAAATATTGCTTCAAATTCACCATCTGAAATCATATCTTTCATCATACTTTTATCACACTTTTTAGTCCAATCTCTGTGGGACGATATCTGGTATTTTACCACTTTTATTACTTGAAAGGCGACATAGTACCAATTTGTATACTTGTTTTTTGGTATTATTTCTCTCACCCTAAGGTACACAAAAGGGCATGTCAAGTTTTTGGCGCCCTTGCCGGGGATTGGCAAGTCAAAAGTGTTTGTAAAGTATTTTAAAAGATTTGGTTTTTCTACCACCTTTGGAAGTTTTTAAAAGGTTTTTTTAAAAAAAAAAAGTGGTGCATGCCAAAAATACAACGCGGGGAATTTTTCGAAATAGATCCAGATATTGAGAGAACCTTCCGTCAAAGAAGAAGAATTCAAAGAACTTTTCAAAACATAAACCCTCTCAATATGGATGGACCTCCCCTGGGTTATGAAAACAGGCAGATCAGACCACCACCACTTTTGGAAAATCAACCTCCGCCTTTGGAAAATCAAATGAGACCACCTTTAGTGAATCAAATCAGGCCGCCACCAATTTTTGCAAATAATCAACCAATTTTTGGAAATCCTCCACCTCATCAGTTTCAAAATCAACAAAATCAAAATGAGGAAGAAGATGATGCCGGATCTATTGGTAATATTGAACCACAAAGCATCATTGACCTTGCAAACTCAAAAGATGGAAGAATTATGGACTATGCAATTCCTAACTTTGAGCAATTGAATTCTGGGATTGTTAGGCCACAAGTAGATACTCTACATTTTGAACCAAAACCCATCATGTTTCACATGTTGCAAGCCAATGGTCAATTTGCCGGATTACCATCGGAAGATCCACATTCACATTTAAAATCTTTTATGGAGATCAGCGATGTTTTTCTGATTCCTGAGGTATCTGCTGATGCCTTAAGGCTCACTTTATTCCCATTTTCTTTAAGGGATCGGGAAAAAGTTTAGTTCAATTCATTAGCACCAGGTTCAGTACCATCATGGAGTGATATGGCCGAAAATTTTTTGCAAAAATATTTTCCACCCACCCGGAATGCCAAATCCAGAAATGAGATTTGCATGTTTAAACAAATGGATGATGAAGCTATTCCGGATGCATGGGAAAGATTTAAAGAATCTGCGTAAATCTGTGTTCACCAATCAATCAAAATATTGCTTCAAATTCGCCATCTGAAATCATATCTTTCATTATACTTTTATCACACTTTTTAGTCCAATCTCTGTGGGACGATATCTGGTATTTTACCACTTTTATTACTTGAAAGGAGACATAGTACCAATTTGTATACTTGCTTTTTGGTATTGTTTCTCTCACCCTAAGGTACACAAAAGGGTCTGTCACCTGTCTACTTTCGATCCTGCAAAGTCAGAATCTGAAGAGCCAATTAGATCAAAACATGAGTCTTTGGGATACCAAAGACCCAGATTCATGGTACATTTTAGATACCGAAATATGCGTTTTACAGCAGCCAAGTGTGATTCCTTAGGATTGGCTTGATAACGCGCACATAGACAGGTAGCATACATAATATCTGGTCTGCTAGCAGTAACATAAAGAAGAGAACCAACCATTCCTCTATAAATAGTGATGTCAACTGATTTACCAGCTGGATCAACATGAATTTTAAGAGGCGGTGCCAAGGAAGTTTTCATGGGAGAGCAGTTTTCAAAATTAAACTTCTTTAGAAGGGCACGAATGTATTTACTTTGGTTTATGAAAATCCCTTCAGAAGTTTTTTTGATTTGAAGACCAAGAAAGAATGTCAGCTCACCCATCATACTCATCTCATATTTACTCTTCTTGAGAGAGGCAAACTCCTGACAAAGAGACTCGTCAGTGTCACCGAAAATGATATCGTCTATATAAATTTGAACAAGAATAATATTACCTTTGGTCTTCTTAAGGAAGAAAGTGTTGTCAATCTTACCGCGGGTATATCTGTTGGAGAGAATAAAGTCTGATAGAGTATCATACCAGGCACAAGGAGTTTGTTTGAGACCATATAGAGCTTTATCCTACTTGAACACATAGTCTGGATGAGTTGGATCTTCAAAACTAGGAGGTTGCTTCATATAGACTTCTTCAGCAAGTTCTCCATTGAGAAATGCACTTTTAACACCCATTTGAAAGACCCGAAAGTTCTTGTGTGCAGCATGAGCTAGAAATATTCTTATTGCCTCAAGTCTAGCAACATGAGCAAAGGTTTCATCATAGTCAATTCTTTCCTCCTGTCGGTATCCTTGAGCAACAAGCCTAGCTTTGTTTTGGATGACAATACCTTCTTCATCCATCATGTTTTTGAAGACCCACTTAGTGCCAACGATGGTCTTTCCAGAAGGACGAGGAACAAGTCTCCAGACCTTATTCCTTTCAAATTGAGAGAACTCTTCTTGCATATCAGTGATCCAACATGGATCGGCTAGAGCATCTTCAACTTCTTGGGTTCCATGACAGAGAGAAAATTCACATAGAGGAAAATATTTCCAATACCTCTTCTTGTTTTAACACCTGCTTGTTGATCACCTATGATCTATTCAATGAGGAGATCTTTGGTCCATTTAGTGGTTGGTGGAAGAGGAGCAGGAAGTGGTTTTGGAGAGTATGAAGAGGAGGGTTTGGTAGGAAAGTTGTAGGTAGGTGAAGAAGGAGTGGTTTGAAAAATAGGTTCGGCAGGGAGTTCAGATACCACAATATGATGGTTTGGTTCAGCAGGGGATGAGGATGAAGGTTGGTTATTTTGAGAAGGGAGATTTGCCGAAAAGGGGACATATGAGTATCCTGCCGAATTTGGATTGTGAGTATCTTCTCCTACACACGAAGTTATCCATAAATACAGTTCATTGTCATCACAAGAGAGAGAGAGAGGATGACTTATAATCATCAAACTTTACATGTATTGATTCATCAATACATTTCCTTCGAAGATTGTAGACTCTATAGGCTTTAGAAGTGAGAGAATAGCCCATAAAGATCCTTTCATCGGCCTTAGGATCAAATTTCCCAAGATGTTCTCGGTCATTTAGAATGAAATACACACAACCGAAAACATGAAGAAAGCTTATATTGGGTTTTCGGCCATAAAAGACTTCATAGGAAGTCTTGTTGTGTCTTTTCACAATGATATACCTGTTTTAGGTGAAGCAAGCTGTGTTGATAGCTTCAGCCCAAAAATAAGTTGGAAGATTAGATTCACTTATCATAGACCTGGAATCTTCACATAGAGTTCTGTTCTTTCTTTCCACAACACCATTTTGTTGTGGTGTTCTGACAGCTGCAAAGTTTTGGGATATGCCTTTGTCATTAAAGAAAGTTTCCAAGGTAGCATTTCTGAATTCTTTGCCGTTGTCACTTCTTATAGATCGTACGAGTTGACCATTAAGCACTTCAGACTTCTTGATAAAGTTGATGGTTTCTTCAGAAGTGTCACTTTTGTACCTAAGAAAAGATACCCAAGTGTAACGTGTAAATTCATCAACAATTACAAGAATGTACCTTTTTCCACCTAGACTTGGAGTGTTGACAGGGCCACATAGATCCATGTGCAACATCTGAAGAGGTGTGGTGATGGAGAAACACTGCTTGGTTTTGAAAGAGGACTTGGTCAGTTTCCCTTTCTCACACGCTGCACATAACTTTTCTTTAGCAAAAGACAATTTCGGCATTCCCACCACTAGCTCTTTGTTGGATAGATCATTTAACGTCTTAAAGTAAAGATGAGAGAGACGTTTATGCCAGAGCCAGTTCTTCTTTTCAGAATCTTCAGAGATGAAGCATATGCTTTCTTTTTCTGCCGATTTGTGGCTCATGTTGATGATATACACATTGTCCTTTCTAGAAACAGATAGGACAGTGTGATAGTTTATGTCGGTAATGAGACAGTCGTCTATTCTGAAGATCACATAGTAACCCAAATCACATAGTTGACTAATGCTTAGAAGATTATGCATTAGTCCTTCCACATAGGCAACTTTATTGAAGGTGATGGAACCATTTGAGAGAGTTCTGTAACCTTTAGTGGAACCACGAGAATTGTCACCAAAGGTCACAGTTGGTCCCTTTTCAGTCACATAGTTTATTAGGAGAGATTTATTGTCGGCCATATGACGTGAGCACCCACTATCGAGATACCATGTGTGTTGATGTCCAATGACCTGCAATCACAAAGAAATCAGTCCTTTGGTACCCATTTTGAGGTGGGTCCTTTAGGGTTAGAAGAGACAGAAGAAGAAACATCCTTATTATATCTTTTAATTCGTTCTTTTGGGCAATCTTTTTCTAGATGAAATATGTCACCACAGTTGTAGCATTTTCGATAAATGAACACCTTTTTAGATTATTGACAAGGCACTTTCGCTTTTCCCTTGGATTTGACTTTGAGAGATTTGGATGGAGTAGGAAGAATACTAGGCATGGGTCCTAGAATTCCCTTCTCAGAAGAGGGAAGAGAAGAGATAGAAATTCCCTTAGATTTTGGCTTTTTCAAATTTACAGATCTGGGAATAAACTCAATGGATAGAGCACAAGATTTACCTTTTGAAAAAGGTGTCATCTTTCTTTTTAGAGGAAGGTCAATGATAACAGATTTTCCTTTATCAAGAGGAGTAGGCTTCTTAGATGAAGAGGAAGAAGAAGAGGCTTCATCAAGATTCAATGTTTTGAAAAGATCATTCACAACATCATTCGAATCTTGATCCTCCTCAGGTTGAGGTTTGGTTTGTTTAGCAGAAATAAAAATTCCAAACTTTCTAGAATCACGGAGATCCATAGAATACACAGAGCCAGAATCTCCTGAGTCAGAATCAGTACACTTAGGAGAGTAGGAGGGTAGTTTAGAAGGAGAAGGATGGATCCGAGAAGAAGAGGGAATCTGAGAAGAAGGATAATCAATATCCATTTTACCATAACCAAGACCAAATTTATCATCACCAGTTACCTGGTCTTGAAAAATCTTTTCAAGATTCTTGGAGGAGGTTGTCCATTTGCTAACAATTTCTTGTTCTTTCTAAAGACGTTTAAACAATTTATTTTTCTCTTTTGCGAGGACAAAGTTGATGGTTTTCAGATCTTCTAACTCAGTTTTGGTTTTGTCAAAATGTTTTAACTGAGACAAACAGACTTGTAGTTGAGAGGAGAGAGACTTGATCTGAGTATTTGCTCTTTTCTTGGCATCTTTTTCATTATGATAAAGAACAGTTAAAGAGTCATAGGTTTCGATTTTTTCATCATTTGAGAGAGAGTGGAAGGGATGTACCTGAAAAGAAGAGGAATAACACTCAGCAAAGAAGTTCATTGTTGTATCAGTGTCCTTGGCATAGACTGCATCATCTATCTTTGTCATAAGACACTTGCTTGAAATCTCCTTTTCTCTTTCGGAAGTGGGTTCATCGGCCCAGTCATGGGATTCGGCCATTAACCCCTTTCCTCTTCGGTGTGAGCTTTCATTTCTCTTTTTTTTTCTCTTTTGTACTTTGCTTTGTACTTTTCAGCTCGATCAAAATTTTCTTTGAAGGAAGAGGAAGAAGATTTTTGTGAGTGAGATCGACCTGTAGAGATAAATCTTAATCTTCTCCCTTTGGAAGAGTTGGAAGAGTTTGATTTGGATTTCCTTGGAGGATTTCTTCTGCACTCAGACGCAAAATGGCCTTTCTTGCCACATGCGTAGCATTCCTCTTGGGATTTATCCATAGAATTCTTAGAGGAGAAGGAAGATTTTCTATTAGTTCTAAAACGGTTAGAAGGTTGGTTGTTTCTGAACTTAGAAAAGTTGGCCAACATGCTCATTTCCTCAGTCATCTGATCAACCGAGGTTTCCTCACCCTCATCATCGGCCTCACTTAGATAGGTGATGCGAGGGATACACATAGATTTCTTGGATCTATCACAGATAATAGCCATAGAAGGGGCTTTTATTTCTTTTATGATAGTCTTCCTTTGAATTCGGGATTGCTCATAATTAAAGAGAGTTCCATAAAGCACAATAAGGGGAAAATGGTCAAAATCCTTGGTCGTCTTGATGCAAGTACAGATGTTCTCCCAAAAATCTGGGAGTCCATCTATAAATTTGCATAGGACTTCCTCATTATCATATAATCTCCCCAGTAACTTGAGATTATTAAGAAGACTGTTGAAACGGTTGTAGTAGTCAGAAAGAGATTCTCCCTTTTCATGGGAGAATAGTTCGTACTTGCGTACAAGAGAAATCTTTTTGATTTTCTTTACTTCGTCTGTTCCCTCGTACAAATCACACAGAGTTGACCACATCTTTTTGGCAGTAGAGAGGTTGACCAAGGAGTGATACACCTCATCGGGAAGGGAAATAACAATAATTGCTCAAACTCTAGAGTCAAGGCCTATAAGGCGCTTGTCTTCCTCAATGTATTCTTTGGGCTTTTTGACAATATATCGCCCAGTGGCAGAAGTTATTTCCTCATCTGAAGAGTCATCAGAATCTTGAAACACAATATCCTTGTCTTTGTCCTTTTCTTTTTCTTTTTCCTTGTCCTTGGAAGATTTTTGAAATCTGTCCCAGACTTTACGAATAATAGGACCATCACGAAGAACAGTGAGAAAGCGAGTGTCAACACCCTCTAGAAACAACATCATTCGATAGGAAAAAGTCGTTTGGGTTGAATCTTAGAGGTTTGGCTATGGAGCCATTGTCAACATGAAAAGGGTTTTGGGAAGAAGAATCAACTTTAGCATTGGACGGTGATGCCATTTCAGATATGGTTTATTAGATTAAACCAAACGCTCTGATACCACTTGTTAGTCCCTAGTAAGCAAAATAAGTATTGTAGAAGGGGGGTTGAATACAATACACAAAATTTTCACTTAATTTTAATTTTTTATAGATATGAAATATCAAGAATTACACTTAGTTTAGAAAACGATTGTTGCGGAAAAGAATAGTTTAAAAACTATCCTAACAATCTAGCACTTAGAAACTTTTAAGAACACAACTTTAAAGAATACAAAGACAAAAAGCTATGGAAAGAGAGAAAACTATCAACTTACTTAAATGCACTAAGAAGTCTTGAGCTGAAAAGTGTGGTTTGCATGGAGAGATCATCACCCTTTATATACTACCCCATGCATTAAATGCAAAGGACACTTGTCAATTGTTAAGTGGAACCTTGAGATATCTTCAATAAATTATAAGATATTTGAAGTGACTTATCAAAATACAAAAGGTGACTTTTGTACTATGATAAGAAAATATCCTAATAAAATATTCCTGGTACAAATCTTTTTGAGATCTATTAAGAAGAAAGTCTGAATCAGATCAGAACTCAAGTGAATAGCCTATGTGCAATGGACGTTTCCATTTCTTTTGTCAGAAGAACATTGGGAATGAGGAAGTATAGTCAAATCGTGAGGATTTGCTATAATGGTATTACCGAATAAGAGATATTCGGTAAAGAGGGTTTTCTACCGAAGGATCGGTAGAGGATGCCGATAGAGGAGTAATCGGCAGGGATGTCCTCTGTCGAACATGGGAGGGATCGACAGAGAGAGGCTCTGCCGAAGATGTTGCATACCTTCGGCAAATATAACTTGGTTCTCTTGAAGTTTATCTTGATCCACATAAGTAGACTTACTTCATGTTGGATTCAGTTGGTCTTCGATTCACCGATCTTTTAAAGCACAACTAAGATATTACAAAGAACCATACGATATCCTAAGTATGAAAGTGTACAACATTTTAGATATACAAATACAAGCCGAAAAGGGGGAGGTCATCTTCAAATTTTACATGACCCAACATATAGGGTTGGGTTCCAGTGAGAAGTTGAGTTAACGGTGAGAAGCGTGAGAACTGGTTATCAAACGTTGGATGAGAAATGAACGCACATTAGGATGAGATGCACCGAGATAAGATGCATCAAATCAATTACCTTCTAAGCCGAAATTCATGGGAGGACTTGATATTAAAGAAGATCAACGATTCAGATCCACTTCTCACGCTTCTCACCAAAAACTCAACTTCTCACACGATCCTTCGCACACACACACACACACACACACATATATATATATATATATATATATATAATTCATAAAAAATGTTTATTTAATTAATATTGAGATTGATTTAGGTGTTGTTTGTTTTTTAAAAATCAACACTTAATTGACACTTATCACTTTTTCGGTCAGACATACTTCAATTAAGACTGTTTGTTTTTGTCATTAATTCAGACCCACTTATAACTTATTTTGGTCTGACCGATAAAGTGATATACTAACCACTTTTTTCCACTTATTGAGTTATTTCTCCAAATCAACAGCCTACTGCCTCTCCAAATCGAAGAACGCTCTCCTACTGCCTCCTCTCCAAATCGACGAACGCCCTCCTCCTCTCCAAATCGATGATCTTCTCTCCATCTCTGCAAGTCTTTCCATCTTCTTCTCCTCTCTTCTACAAGTCCATCGATCTCCTTGGTATGTCGATTTCATCATTGTTGGTTAGATTTCATTGTCCTTTTGGTTGTCGATTTCATCCCTTTTGATTTCATCATTGTTCCTTCCCTGTCGATTTCATCTGATTTCATCCCTGTCGGTTTGTTCCTTTTTGCTGGATTTGTAGATTTTTGAAATGGGTTTTGTGGAATTCGAAGATTTGGAAGTGGGTTTTATGGAATTCAAAGGATTTGAAGTGGAAGAGAGGGTCGGTGGTGGGTTTGTTGTAGTTTTTGTTCTTGGTGGAAGAGAGGGTCGGTGCAGGAGCAGGAGATAGAAATAAAAGCTTTAGAAGCCATTCTTATGGACTAGTTTGAAGGTTCGCACAGTGAAAAAATTGTGGTCATACTTTACCTGCACAGTCAAAAAGCTTTAGAATCCATATTTTACCTGCATTTCAGATTTCGGATGTTTAACCTCCAAAGTTCAACTTGTGACAAGTTCTTTTGTGATTGACGTATTTTTCAAATTACTTTATCTCCCCAGGTAGCCAATTTATGTTTTTGATTACTTATTTTTTTTCTTGTTCTGAAATCACTCTCACATAAATAAAGTTACTTGTTGGTTGATGGCACACAATTGATATTAGATTAATATTCAGATTTCAGACTTCAGCACCACCACTTAAAAAACAAATAGTTTTTTATTCAGATTTCAGCACCATCACTTAAAAATCAAAAGTGAAATCAGACTTCAGACTTCAGCACCACTTAAAAAACAAACGTCACCTTAGAGTAACGGTTAAACTAACCGTGGGTAACATGCATTGATGCATGGCTTGACACGATAACCTTATTAACGTTAAAATGCTGGTTCCGCATGTGCCTTTTCACATGAGCTGTTGACTCCGTTGACTTGCTTAGGAATGGCAACGGGGCGGGTTCGGGGCGGGTTTGCCGTCCCCCGTCCCCGTCCCCGCCCCGTTCCCCGTCGGGTTTTTATTCGGGGCGCCGCGTCGGGGATTTTTTATCCCCCGTCTCCGAACCCGACCCGATGGGGAATCCCCAATCCCCGAACCCGACCCGATAATTTAATATTTTATTTATATAATTATATATATATATATAGTTTTATATATAATATATTTATTTTATATAATATATATATATATATAATTTTATTATAATATATATATAATTTTATTTTTAATTATATATATATATATATATCGGGGCGGGGCGGGGATACCTTGCCCCGAACCCGATAAAATCCCCGAAAATTTCCCCGTTACCCGACCCGAAATTGTTTAACCCGACCCGATCCAAACTTAGTCGGGTTTCGGGTTTCCCCGTCGGATTCGGGGTTTTCTGCCATCCCTAGACTTGCTGTAGTATTGTTTCTTTTTTCTTTTTCAATTTGTCGGTAATAATTATAATTTATTTTATTTATACATGAATTAAAATAAATAAATAAATAACATCCTAAAATAAGAGCAATTTTCGTCGAATCGTAGTATCGTCATGATAATCAAATGAAATTTTTTTTGTAGTTGTCAATACTTGATTTTAAAAGTAACATAATAAGTATATATAGAGGGAGGTTCAAGGGAAAACCTGAAAAAACGGAAAACAGAAAACTGAGGAACACCCTAGTAATCTTTGATCTGGACGGTATGCACTTGTGCATATAAGTAAATTAAGTTGTTTTTTGGTTTTTATGCACGTGTGCATTATGCACTTGTGTATATACACATGTGCATGTTACAAATTACTTGTATGAACAAGTGCATATCGTCCAGATGAAAGACTAGTAACGTGTTTCTCAGTTTTCTGTTTATTTGAGGTTTTCCCTTAAACCTCACCCTAGTTACAAATTGTATATATAAATTATTTAGGAGGTGTATAATAAAAAAGATTTTTTTAGTGAAAACGTTGTAATAAAACTTTTATTTATGTTAATTTACTCATATTTATCACAATGCTCGGAATTTTAACAAATTAATGCATACGAAATTTATTAAGTATATATATATATATATATATATATATATAGTTTATAAAGAGGACTAAAAATGAAGATATATGTGAACATTAAGTTTGATGAAGAACGATTAAAGTCCGGTGTTTTTTTGTTAGCTATTAGTTCAAGGTTAGTTGAAAGTTTGTGTTGTTTTAACCATAAAATCAAAAAATCAATTCATTCAAAAATGTGGGATTGTGTGAGATTAAGGGTTGTTTATTTTCTTAAAAAAACCCTTTTAATGTCTTTTAAGTCTGAATCGATTATAACTTTTTACATTCAGACTATTTTTTTTTAGTTTTTAGAACCTTATAACTCTTAAATACATCTGAAATAAAAATTAATGACCTAACTTTTTAAAACTTCTTATCACCACCTCATTTCAAATGCTCTCATTTCTCTCAAGACGCCTCTAGACATTATAAAAACAAACAATCTTACTGATTCAAATTTCAGACTTCAAGCACCACCTCTTATTAGTCAGAAATGAAATAAGACTTCAGACTTCTTAAAAACAAACGCCACCTAAGGGGTTGTTTGACAGTTGCTGAATAGTTTGGTGCAAAATGATTAAGTGGTCAGAATGATAAAGAGACTTTTATGATATAGGCTTTTATGGTAATTATTCATAATGAAATTAAGATGCTTAATGGTGAACGGAGGCACAAATTACAAAATCATTCAGAGGGTTTTAAAGGTATTAAGAGGTAGATTTTTTTTATGCCAAACAAGATTCACCTCTTAGCGATTCAGATATTGCATCTTAATGGAACTATTAAGATGTAAACAAATAACTTATAATTGTTATGGTGAGAATAGTAAGAACACATTTGAGCATTTGAATGAAATGACTTTTTTTTTATCTAACTCCATTTTTCTTCAACTATATTCATCTACTTTTATCTTCACTTTTTGTCATTTCCGAACTTTTATATACATTTAATCACTTTCATACGAATTTGTTAAAGTTTCGATCATGATAAAAATTGATAAATAAATATAGTTAAAGGCATATAAATGTATATATGAATATTTTGTTATCACTTTTTCACGAAAACTTATATTCATACCAAATCCCAACCCCAACCCCAACTCCAACCCTAACCCTTCATTTATCAAACAGTACACTCCATTTCTAGTCCCTAACGTTTTTCAATTTCAATGGTTGTCATCCCTAAACTTTTCAAAATTCATATTTGGTCCCTTATGTTTGTCATTTTATAACAATTTCATTCCTTCTATTAGCGGTTATTAATTTTTTTTTCCAATTAAATGAGAGGCATTTTAATCATTTAAACATTTTTCTGATAACTAAAATACCCTTCATTTAACCAGGTTTTATTGAATTTAACAGAAAAATGTTTAAAAATGACTAAAATACCTCTTATCTATGATGAATTTAACAAAAAAAAAATTAACGGGCCAAAACCCTTATAAAATGACAAAAAATGAAAGATCAAATCCAAGCTTTTAAAGGATAGAAACTATATTAGTTGAAATTGACAAATGTTACATGTCCAAAGTGAAAGTTTACTCTTTACCGTGATCACTATAATTAATTGGGGGTTAAATGGCAATGGCAATGGTAATTAGTAAATAGGTAAAGGACAAAAGAGTTGAAGTGGTCAATTTTTATCCACAGTAGCAGCAGTACACAGAGGTCCAGAGTGACACAGATCGGTCAAATCAGAACCGTCCGTGATAACTAGGACCCCAAATTCATGCAACTCTCGCCTTTTCACATCAATTCATTTCCCTTCCTTTTTCTTTCTATTTTTATTATAAACCGCTAATAAATAAAGTCAAACTTTGAAATTTAATTCATTGGATGGAGTTCTTTCCTTATTTTATTTTTTATTTTTATACGAGTAAATTACATTCTTGTCATCCAAAAACTTATCGAATAGATTTACATAAATTTATTGTTATTTCTTATCTATACTATACTAGAAGAGTATACGTGTAATGCAACGAGATATATCACAATTTTAATGTTTCATTTTATTTTTTTTCGATTTACAGTACGATTTTCGATGATTTTGAGAAAGTGATAATGTTTTTTTTTATAAATTTGTTTAATTTAGGCTTAATAATATAATGTTTTTTATATAAAAAAATTAAGTATTTTGTTAGAATTCAATAATTATCTTATATGTTTTAATGACATCTAGAAAAAAATAACCAATTACATATTTTTTAATATAATTAAAACAAAATTATAGTAATATAATATATTAATTAATAGTGATACATGGAAATATATGCATAAAAGGAAGACCCTGTACATACCAAATTGGTGGGTATTAGAAGTCTGCAGTAGTAATATGTATCTTGTGATTTGATACTTGTAAATTAAGAGATTTTTAAAATCTTGCATAAAATGATGGTATATTGTGCCTAATAATTTGTATTTAAGAGTTTTTTATTCGTGCTTTATAATACTAGAAGCGTACTCGCGCAATACAGCGAGATACATCACGATTTTAATGTTTCATTTTATTTTTTATTTTTTTTGTCGATTTACAATACGATTTTGGATGGTTTTGAAAAAGTGATAATGTTTTTTTTATAAATTTGTTTAATTTAGGCTTAATAATATAATGTTTTTTATATAAAAAAAAATAAGTATGTTGTTAGAATTCAATGATTATATTATATATTTTAATGACATCTAGAAAAAATAACCAGTTATATATTTAATAATATAATATATTAATTAATAGTGATACATGGAAAGGTCTACATAAAAGGAAGGTCCTGCACATACCAAATTGGTGGATGTTAAAAGTCTGCAGTAGTAATATGTATCTTGTGCTTTGAAACTTATAAATTAAGAGATTTTTAAAATCTTGCATAAAATGATGGTACCTTGTGCCTAATAATTTGTATTTAAGAGTTTTTTATTCGTGTTTTATAATATAGTATAAATAGTATATATTATAAAGCATGTATAAAAACTCTTAAAAACAATTGTTAAAGTTTAATGTATCGCTATTTAATGCTAATTAATAAAATTCTCTTAAAAACAATCATTAAATTTTTATGTACTACATTTAATGTTATTTATTAACTTTCAATCATAATCTCTAACCACTTTAACTCTCCTAAAATCACTTTCCACTTCAACTCCCCTAAAATCAGTTACCGTATAACTAAATACAGGATAAAAATTAATTTTTAAATATAAAATATCTAAAATATAATTAAAAAAATCTAACAGAATATTTAATGTTTATTTTATATAAAAAAAACGTTATATTATTAAACCTAAAATAAATTACATTATTATTAAACTATCGTAGAAACTTTTAAAAACAAGTTTTTATGCATTAATGACTGTTTATTGATACAATTACTTAAAATTCAAAATTACAAGTCATGATTCATGAGTACAAATTTTAAAACTATATGTTTGAATTCATAAGTAACTGATAAAATAATCAAAACAGGATAAACATCTCAATTTAAATATAAAGAATTTAAAATATATAAGATTATTATTGAATTCTAATAAAATACTTAATTTTTTTATATAAAAAACATTATATTATTAAGTCTAAGTTAAACACATTTATAAAAAATCATTACCACTCTCTCAAAATCATCCAAAATCGTACTGTAAATTGATAAAAAAAACAAAAAATAAATAAAAAGAAACATTAAAATCGTGATGTATTTCGCTGCATTATGCGAGTAAACTTATAGTTGTTAATAATGCTTTCAAAATTGATGTCTTAATTTGCATAAATTTGTTGTTCTATTTGTTTGAGTTGAGAAAGACCAAGTAAGAGTCTATTTGGTTTGTGAGATTTTTTGGAATTTGGTAGGATTTGAAATTAGATTCCATTTATAATCCCCGTTAGATTTAGGGCAATGCTAATGGCACCTTTATTAATGTCAAAATCAGGTCAATTCATGCATTGAGAATGTAAAAAACAGGTTTTGATGTTGTTGTGTGTGAGGAGAAACATTTATAAGGGTGTCATAAACAAAGTATAAGAGCATCTCCAATGTAAGTTCTTATAAAAACCTCATTTTTGTACTTTTTGGTGCCACCTCATTTCCACCTCATCAAATTAAAAATTCACATAAAAGTCCACAATGGTAGTTCTTATAAGAACATCTTTTTGTGGGTTCCATACATTTTAATATTAATATATATAATATTAATCCTTATCATAAAGTCAAGAAAAAAAATAAAAAAATGTCACATCTCACACATATCATGGTAAGAACCAAGAAAAAAAATATCGATACATTTTTTGGTTCTAACCATGAAATGTGTGAGATGTGACATTATCTTTATTTTTTTATTTTTTTTCTTGACTTTATGATAAGTATTAATATTTTATATATATATATATATATATATATATTAATATTAAAATGTTTGGGACCCACAAAAAGAGGTTCTTATAAGAACTACCATTGTGGACTTTTATATAAATTTTTTATTTGATGAGGTGGAAATGAGGTGACACCAAAAAGTAAAAAAAGAGGTTTTTATAAGAACTTGCATTGGAGATGCTCTTATTTAAGAATCTAGAGGAGTTTGGGTTCTTATAAGAACTCTCCACAATGCTAGTTCTTACAAGCTATTACACTTTTTGCTTATAAGAACCTTGCATTGAAGATGCTCTTATTTAAAAACCTAGAGGAGTTTGGGTTCTTATAAGAACTCTCCACAATGCTAGTTTTTACAAGTCATTTCACTTTTTGCTTATAAGAACCTTGCATTGGAGATGCTCTAAGGTGCCATTAGCCTCCCCCTAGATTTAATGATAAGTTTGGAATTGAAATACCGAGATTTCAATGAAATCCCATATATATGGGATTTAGAAATCTGATGGGGGTAGTTGCCAGTTGGTATTTCACGGAATTTTAAAGATTTTTTAATAATAATGTATTAAAATATGTTAAAAACGTCTTCTATGTAATAATCAATTAATAAAAAGGTAAATTAATTATTTATATAATTTATAATATGTTTTTATAAATTATTTATAAATAACGGAATTCAATTTCATTCAAATCCTATAAACCAAACACACTAAATATTCCAAAATCTCTCAATTCCAAATCCTTCAAAAACACTCCATCAAACCAAACGGGACCTAAGGGTTTCCTGTGTGGCTTGAATGGGGGGATCGGTTGAAGACGGACACCTGACATCACTTGATGGGTGTTTGAAATGTTTGTTTCTAAGGGGCTGTTTGTTTTTTAAAATTCAGCACTTATTTACATATTATCACTTATTCGGTCAGACGTTCCTAAAATAAGATTGTTTGTTTTCTCCCCTTATTCAGATCCACTTATCACTTCTTTTCCACTTACCGAAAAAGTGATAACCTACCCACTTATTTCCACTTATCTCCAAGACGCCTCCTCCCCAAATCCTCTCCAAATCGTACTACTCCAAATCCGGCGACTCTAAATCGGACTCAAATCGATCTCCATCTACTAGTCGATCAATCTCCATCTCCATATGCAAGTCGATCGATCTCCATCTCCAAATCGGTATCTCTACTCGATTTTTTGTTGTGTTCGTAATCTCCATATGTTTCTGCCATAATCGTCTGTTGTGTTCATCACTGTTGTTCTAGATTTTCTTTAAAAATCTGATGTGTTAAAGTGTCGATTTCATCTCTGTTCCTCATTCGATTTTTTTTGTGTTCTTAATTCGATTTTTGTTGTGTTCTTAATTCTTAATTCAATTTTTGCTTCTGTTGGATTTTTGCTTCCGTTTGAATAAACAATCCCATGGTAATAAGATGATGTTGTATGAATTACAAGTAATAAGAGGCTACTGTATGAATTTGGGTTAATCATTGATGGATGAGCTGAAACTTATATGTTACACTAAACAAATAATTGGTGGTTGGTTGGTGATGATTAGGTTTTTCCATTTAGTGGCATCTGCTTGTTTTTTAGGCTTTTTTTTTTGTTGAATATATTTTTGAGGATTTTTCCATTTAGTGGCATATGCACCAAATCTATGTTTTTATGCTTGTTGAATGGTTAACTTGTTACTGACATAAGCTTCCTGTTCGACAATTATCGATTTTTATTCGTGGGTCCGACATTGTCGATTGATCAGTCGAATAACATGTTGATAGGTGAGTTTTGTCGTTGGACGATGAGCACGATATGGCACCTAGTTTCTAAAGTGCACAAAACAACAAGACTGCAATGGGAGAATAAAAGAACATGAAATATATTTTAGAAACTAGTATAAAAGTTAGTGACTCGATATATCGACCAAGAAACAAAAAGTAGCTGGAAATCTGCATACACCTCCTAGTTACTTATGTATGTTCTTCTAATGCATGCATGCCTGCCTCATATAGTGCTTCTGCATATATAGAGAATAGTGAATGCATATCATTTTGTTCCATGATAGTTTATGAAGCCTCCTCCATTTGTGCAGATTACTAGTGTTGGCTTATGGTCACAAAGTGAACCTCAGTATGATGCAAAGAACGTTCTTGACAAAGAAACTGAAGCTAATGTGAAAGTTGTAGCGCAGAATGTTGATGAATCAACATTCTTTGGATGCACAGTTTTGGTCAAATTGGGTTAGTTCAAGCGGTAGGAGTGGAAAATCAGCTCTAGAATTCTGGAAGTCCGATAATGAACTTCTTGAATCACAACCCGATACTTCTACTAGCAGTGATAATGTTGAAGATACCTTTCGTAAAACCAAGAAAGATGAATCTCGTAGCAGGTTTCCTATGTCAGCCAAAGAATCACTGAAAGCTGCAATGGGGTTGAAGATTTTGTTTGCTTGACAATTGTTGGTATTGGACATGCAGGTATATGGGGTTGAAGATTTTGAGAGATTGAATGCGCACTTGATTTTTACTATTCATGGATTTGTATTTGTACGTAAATATGTAGTAAACCTGTGTCCATTCATTCTTTGAAAGGCTATAGATTGTGAAAACGTGTTGTATGATGGAAATGGATTGGTCTCCTAACCCTAGTTTAGATGGAGAACGGTAATTCACAAATGTATGAAAGTTGAAAGGGTATCAATTGGACTTCAATATGAATGAACTTGCTATCACTCTTTTGTGCAAATGATACAGATCCTTTGTGCTTGTTTTGATGCAATTTATGGTTTCGGACCTAAGTATTTGTAAATACGATATTTTTAATAGTATAATTTAATTAAATTATATAGTATCACATTTTCAGGAATAAAATAGATAATAGTATATATTCAGATGTTTTTAGCTTACAAAAACAAACAGTTATTTTTATCCAGATTTCAGATTTTAGCACCATCACTTAAAAAACAAACAGTCTTTTTTATTCAGATTTCAGACTTCAGCACCACCACTTAAAAATCAGAAGTGAAATCAGACTTCAGACTTCAGCACTACTTAAAAAACAAACGCCACCTAAATTTTAATACAAGATAAAAAAATAGTAAAATGACTAAAATATCCTCTAAGTTAATATACTTAACCAAATTTTTAATGGAGTTAAGGTTTGGGACTGGAAGTGTTATGAAATGCGTACCACATGGATGAAATCCATAATTATTTCAATTTAGGAATGCACAGTGTGATTTCGTGTAAACCATAGGGACCAAAAATATAATTTATTGTTTTTTTAGTTTAATTAATATCGATATTATCAAATAGAGAGAACACATAGAAATATTATCAAACTGTAATAATCGTGTCACTGATGGGCTATTTTTATAGTGTGTTGCACACACTCTTATGTTACTATGCCTTTTTCCTCACATATTTCCTTGTATTTTGTTTGCAAGTCAAAGTTTTCATGTAAACATTTTGTTCGTCAAAACCCTACCTTTATGTTGATATAGTGGGTTGGTCTAGTTGGTGTATGTAACACCCTCAAAGTTAGAGTAAATTTAATATTAAAAAATTCGGCAATATGATTTCTATAAATGGGGAAACCTGAATCACCCTAATAATAGGGATCACTTAAGACCTGAATAACGCGGTAACAACATTTTAAACCAAAGTGTATCATCCAAAAACGAGGAATTAAAGTATGGTATTTACAAACCTAAATAGAATGAAGAATAACAATCGACAACCTAATAATCTAAGTTCGTCAATTAGATTATAGTCGGGTGTCGTTATCCTTCCAAAATGTATATCCTCAAAAAAACCATATGTGTCGGACAATAATTCTTCCAAAAAGACCATTCTTGACCCCAAGGTCGTCCGCTCAATCCCGACGAGCCCCACCGCTCAGATGATATGCCAAATAAACAAGCCTTAGGCTAAAGCCTAGTGAGGACCAATAAATTAGAAATGGAAGTCATAAACCCATTTGTAGTTGGACGGTGGATTCGGCCGTGAGCTAAATAAAAAAAAAACAAGTAAACCATTAGTGATCATAACATGGTACAAATAAACACCAATCACTTAGTGAGCTCAACTCCTCTAAGTCTATTGCTCAAAAACATCAAGTCAATCCCTCTAGGTCTATTCTTGAGAGTTCCAAAACGGGAACTCATGCACATTGGAATTACACCTTATTACCCATGGGACGTTGCTCGACCATATAGGTCCACACCTTACTTACCATGGTGACCCGATGCCTATTCCGTGCTAAAGTGGTGAACTCAATGTCCAAAACGGGACATAGAGAACACCGTGCCTATGGATCCATTGCATTAAACCAAGACTAACACAACTAAAACAACAACATTGGTTCATGTATGTCAATCCCTAAACCAAGACTAACACAACTAAAACAACAACATTGGTTCATGTATGTCAATCTCATATAAATAAATATCCATAAACAATTTATCAATATAATGTGAGGGAACCCACGTAATCGATTTTACCATGTTTAGATGTAAGGCTTGTCTCAAATAACCAAACCACATCTCATATCTTTAGATCAAAATCCAAACCTTCCCAAACCCTAGTTTTACTTGGATTTAATCAAAATTCCATAAAACAAGGATGATGACGATAGAACATGTAAACACATTTAACATCCTTATATCAGTGGTCAAATCCATTTCTAAATACTTTCATCCACATCCAATACCCCAAAATCTCATAAAATTAACTTTAGGTCAAGAGTTTGCCAAAATCCCATGGTTTTCAAGTATGGAGGAGTTTAATCACTAGAAGATTACTATTTATGAGGTGTAAAACATGTATGTACTCATCTTGGCAAGATGCATGAACAAACCCTAAGTGATGAGAACTTGAGAGAAGTGGAGATGAACTTGGACCCTTAATCACTTGAGTTCCTTAAACCAAAATCAACCATATAGCTTCATTTAATGCCTTCATCTAAGATATATTAATGAGGGAAGAAGAAGCTTACCTAGCCTTGGGATAGAAATTCGTCCAAAAGCAAGAGGAAATGAAAAAAATGAAGTTGGGGCCGGTTTTCCCCTTTTAAGTGCATGCAGAGGTCGCACGGCTCGGCCCACGCGAAGAACACTTGAATCGTGCAAGGCAAAGCCTCATGCGGATGCTGGGGCGGTGCAACCCGCGCGAAGGGTCGTGCGAAGCACTGGAAACAAAATGTTCCTTTTTTGGCTATGTCGCTCATCATCGATTGGACCGAAACTCTTAGATAAAAACTAACGGCTAAAACTACACTACGAGCGGTGTGCGGATTTAAGGATTATTTGCTTACCCAAAATTCAGGGTGTTACAATCCTTCTCAACTTGGAGACGATTTCGTCATCGAAATCTGGGCTAGGTGAACAGATACGGATATCTTCTCTTCATATCTTCTTCCGCCTCCCAAGTCACGTTGGTACCCCGATGGTGCTTCCAATGAACTTTGACCATTGTGACTTCTTATGACGAAGCTTTTTCGTCTTCTTTTCAAAATCGCGTCGTGATCTTCGACACAACGGTTTCCCTCATCAACCCGAATCTCTGAGAGAGAGATGACGCTTTCTTCCTCCGCTAGGCATTTTCGAAGATAGAAAACGTGGAATGTGTTGTGGATTCCACTCATCTTCGGAGGGAGTTCCAATTGGTAGGCTTGAAGTCCCACACGCTTAATCACCGTGAATGTCCAAGAAAACGGGGGCTCAACTTCCCACGCTTTCCGAACCGAATTATTCCCTTTCAAGGGGACACTTTTAGCATAATACGGTCCCCCACTTGGAACTCTATCGACCGCCTCTTCTTGTCGGCGTAGCTTTTCTGCCGGTCTTGAGCCGCTTTTAAACGCTCGCGAATACCTTTAACTTTGTCCGCCATTTCTTGAATGATCTTGGGCCCGGGAAACTGTTTCTCTCCCGCCTCAAGCCAACATACGGGAGTTCGACACTTCCGTCCATATAATGCTTCGAATGGTGCCATCCCATTACTCCAGTGGTAGATATTGTTATACGCGAACTCCACCAAAGGTAGGTGCAAGTCCCAACTACCCCCAAAGTCTATCACACATGATCTCAACATATCTTCAAGCGTCTGAATCGTCCTCTCGCTCTGGCCATCAGTATAGGGATGGTAGGCCATACTCAACTTCACACGCGTACCCAATAGATAACAGCACACCATGGCGAGATATCACTTCATCAATGTAAAACTTTGCTAGCTTGTCCATAGGTAGAGTTTCCTGCATGGCCAAGAAATGGGAGCTTTTGGTCAAGCGGTCCACTATCACCCAAATAGTGTCATGGCCCCTTAAAGTATTTGGCAATTTCGTCACGAAGTCCATGTGATATGCTCCCACTTCCATTCTGGAATTTCCAAGCATTGTAAACTCCCGTAAGGTCGTTGGTGTTCGACCTTCACTTGCAAACAAGTCACACATCACTCCACGTAGCGTGCCACATCAAGCTTCATGACCAGCCACCAATAGTGCAATTTCAAATCTCGGTACATCTTTGTGCTTCCCGGATGGATAGAATATTTTGACTTGTGGGCATCTTCGAGAAGAAGTTCCCGATTGCCCCCGATCTTGGGCACCCAAACACGCCCGTTGAATAGCTTTACTCCCCGACTGTCTTCTGTCAAAAGTATGTGTTTCTTTGACATAACTTCCTCCTTGAGGTTCTTCTCTAGCAAGGCATCGGCTTGCGACGATTTGATTCGATCAACGAGTGTTGACACCAACTCGATTCGTGAAAAGGTGGCTCAAGAATTTCCCTTATAGTCTTTCCGACTCAAAGCATCGGCGACTACGTTTGCCTTACCCGGGTGATAAAGCAACTCGTAGTCATAATCTTTTAGTAGCTCCAACCATCTCCTTTGCCTCATATTCAGTTCCTTTTGATCGAATATGTGTTTCAAGCTCTTGTGGTCCGTGTAGAGAGGGCACTTTGTACCATAGAGATAGTATCGCTATAATTTCAAGGTAAACACCACCACCGCCAATTCCAAATCATGTGTGAGGTAGTTGATTTCGTGCACCTTGAGTTGTCTTGATGCGTAAGCGATCACCTTGCCCCTATGCATTACAACACAACCCAAACCCATCTTCGACGCATCATTATATACTACAAAATCTTCCGATCCTTCGGGCAATGTAAAGATTGGAGCTTCACAAAAATTCCTTTGTAAAGTTCGAAACTCCTTCTCTTGACTCTCGGTCCACACGAACTTCACGTTCTTTCGGGTTAAGGTCGTCAATGATGAGGCTATCTTGGAAAAATCTTGGATGAATCTCCGATAGTATCCCGCTAATCCTAGAAAGCTACGAATTTCTGACGGACTCTTGGGAGGTTCCCAATTCATCATTGCCTCGATCTTGGCAGGGTCCACCATCACTCCATCCCTTGTGACTACATGACCCAAAAACTGCAACTCTCGGAGCCAAAAGTCGCACTTTGAAAACTTTGCGTAGAGCTTTTCCCGCCTTAGCACTTCTAGAACTACTCAGAGATGTTTCTCGTGATCCACTTCGTCCTTGGAGTACACTAGAATGTCGTTGATGAACACAATTAACGACTTGTCAAGGAATGGTCGACACACTCGGTTCATCAAGTCCATAAATATCGTCGGAGCATTGGTTAGGTCGAACAACATTACTAGGAATTCATAATGGCCGTATCGCGTCCTAAACGCCGTCTTCAGAATGTCGTCCTTCTTCACCTTCACTTGATGGTATCCCGAACGGAGGTCGATCTCTGAGAAGAAACCCTCGCCTTGAAGTTGGTCAAACAGATCATCGATCCTTGGGAGTGGATACTTGTTCTTCATCGTCACCTTGTTCAATTCTCTATAGTCGATACACATCCGCATCGTGCCATCCTTTTTCTTAACGAATAAGATTGGAGCTCCCCAAGGCGACGAGCTCGGTTTCACGAAACCCTTCTCATGAAGGTCTTGTAGTTGAGTCATCATCTCTTGCATCTCGGAAGGAGCTAATCGATAAAGAGCTCGAGCTATCGGAGCTGCCCCCGAAACAAGGTCAATCCGGAACTTCACTTGGCGATCGGGTGGTAGGCCAAGCAAGTCATCCGGGAAAACGTCGGAAAACTCACGCACCACCCTAACATCTTCAAGCTTCCTCTTCTCGAGTTTGGTATCTATCGCGTATGCCAAGAAGGATAGACATCCTTTCGTTAAACACTTCCGCACTTTAATCATGGAGATAATCTCCACTTCCCCTTTCCTTCCTTCGCCGTAGATTACTACCGTCTCGCTATCCACAACGGGTAGTCGGATCATTTTGTTAGAGCACACGATCTCGTCTTGGTTCCTCGCCAAGGTTCTAAATGGCGTGAGGCATGGCGTGGCGGTGAGGCCAAGCCTCAAGCCTTAGGAACCACGACGAATCCATGGCGTTTTCAAGACGTGACTTATGGCGTCAAATTTATAATTCATATATAATATTATATATAAAAACGTATATTTTGTAGTGTTACTCAATGAGTCAATAGTAATAAGCAAGTTAAATTAGGTTATGTATTAAAAACTTGCAAATAAGACATTAAAAACGTAAAGAAAAATCAAATATCTCATTACGATAACTTCCCGTTAGGCCATGGCGTGCCATGGGCTTAACGTGGCGTGACACATAAGCCTTGCCATGGCGGCTGTGCGACGAGTTTTTTAGAATAGTGTTCCTCACTAGCCAATCCATTCCCACCACCACATCGAATTCGCCGATTCGCATAGGCATCAAGTTGATGGAAAACTTCTTCCCTTCAATATCAAGGGTACAATTCTTCAAAACATCACGAATTACTACTTGACCACCATTTGCTATTTCTACCACTATAGCATCTTCAAAACTACTAATGGGCATGACAAGCTTTTGACAAAACGCATTGGATACGAAATAGAAACTGGCACCTGAGTAAAATAATACACGCGTAGGTACGGAGTTTAGGAGAAACATAACCGATATCACATCGGTGGATGTCTTGGCCTCTTTCGTTGTCATCTAAAAAGCTCTTTGGGGAGCTCTTGGAGGATCCAATTTCTTCCCACCGGTTCCTCCCATCTTCAATTTCAGGCATTTCGCCCTAACGTTCCCCGACTCTTTACACTCAAAACACATTTGCCCCTTAACGGGACAATACCTAAAAGCATGGCCAACCTTGCCACACTTGAAGCAATTTTCGGGAACAAAGTTTCATGGGCCAAAGTGCTTGCTTCGGCACTTGGAACACCACCTAGCATCGCGCCTAGGATCGGTTCCACGTTGGTTATTGTTGAAGAATCTTGGTTTCTTTGAGGGCATTGAGTTTCCCTCCCACTTCCTATTCTCAAATTGTCGTCCACCTTCCTCTTTACCACGATTGTAAGCGTCTTCCATTAGTTAGGCTTCCTCAATCGCCTCACGAAATATGGAGGCCTTTGACACTTGAACCATTGACATCATGTCCGATGGGAGGCCCTTGATGTAGCTTTAATATTCTCTTTTTCAGTTGGGACCAAATGTCCCACCAATCCCAAATTATCCATGAATTTTCGGTTGTACTCTTTCACCAACAAGGTGCCTTTAAATTCCTGAAATCCTCTTCAATCCGGTCCATCGATCTTTCGTTGCGATATTACTCTAACAATTTCTCCTTGAACGTTGTCCAATTCAATTTGTTCAAAACAGTGGCCTCAACCGAGGTGGAGTAGACATTCCACCAAGTGAGGGTCGCCCCTCTCAACATCTGGGATCCAAACTTGGCTTTTTGATTCTCGCCGCATTCACTAGTGCGGAAGGCTTGCTCTATTTCCCGAATCTAGTTCATGCACAAAATCGGATCATCTACTCCCTTGAATTCGAGTGGTCGACAGCTGAGAAAAGTCTTGAAGGAACAAGTCTTCCCTTCTAGTCTCGTGTCCAAAGTCACAGGACCTTCAGTGGGGATCTCATTTCTGGTGCCTCCGGATCCCGCCACTACAATGTTCTCAGCAACCGTCTCGTGCCTATGATTTTTGTTGTTCCTGTCTTCCAGCAGCTTCAAGAATAACTCTTGTTGTTGTGCCATGGATTTATTCATGGCCAACATCATTCGGTTTATCATTCGTGTTTCCGCCATCACCTCTTCCATGATAGGTTCCGATGTCTCAAGGTTGCGTTGGGGGATGTGCTTGGTTCTTCCACCCAATACCTCATTTAGACGGGAAGGTTCCTCCGCCACGGTCACCCGCGGTTGGTTAGTCGTGGATGTCGTTGTATCGTGGCCATCCGATCTATTCCGGGTATTAACCATTAAGTCTGCCATACACACACGAGAATAGGGTGAAAGATTGGTTATAGAAATTAAACACAAGGAAACGTACTGTTACATTCATCAATTGTTATAACAACAGTAGGTCAAACATGACTACATAAAACATCTTCATAATAACGTTAGCTAAGTGAAATTATGAACATATGATATGTAAAAATCCTCGTTACCATTACCACAACTCTTAATTAGCGTAATTTCCGTCAACTCTAAGACCATCATATCTTAATAGTTCTACCCCATCTCACAAGTCATAGTTTAATAATTTCAGCTTAAGTCTAGGTATCTAGGGGTGTGCATCGGACGAGTCGGGTCGGGTCGGGGCCCAAAACCCTAAACCCGATCGGGCATCGGGTAGTGGGTAGAAGCCCCGAAATCCGACCGAATGTAATTCGGATATCTCGAGTTCCGGGTGGTCGGGTTTTGGGTGGGTGCGGTTCGGGTTTCGGGTTTCGGGTGGAGACTTCAACCCCTTAATAAATTCTTACATTTTGTATTTCTGTAAGTTGTAGACTTCAACCCTTAATAAATTCCATCTAAACTCCAATTTAAAATCAAGCAACAAATTATTCCATTATGTAAATTGCATACTTCAACCCCTTAATAAATCCTATCTAAAATCAAGCAACACATGAACGCATCTGAACCTTAGTTGAACACATGAACACACCTAAGGAGCAAGCAAATAAACCCTAAATCAACTTACAGAAGGAGATGAGGGAGGCGTTGTGTGCGGCGGTGGCGCCGTGCGGTGGTGTGGCGGCAGTGGCCGGTCGGCGATTCAACGGTCTATGGTGCGTGAGTGCGGCGAGAGAGGGTTATATTCTGTGGCCGGTCGGCGAGGATTCTGGTGGTGGTCTCGTCAGTGGACGGCGATGGAGTGATGGTCTCGTCGGTGGTCTAGTTGATGGAGTCACGAGGTGGTGGCATGGTGGGAGAGACGAGAGACAGAGTGACGAGGTTAGACTTCAGAGAATGAGAAGCGAGAGAGGATATTTCAGATTTAGATGGGTAAGACTTCGAATATTCGGGTCGGGCCGGGTGGGGGATTTGGATACCCAACCTGATCCTACTTATCCGAAATTATTTACGGATATCGGGTCTTCGGGTGGTCGGGTTATCGGGTGGGGCTTCTTCGGGTTAATCGGGTGGTCAGGTCGGGCGGGTTTTTTGGGTCGGTCGGGTTTTGCTCACCCCTATAGGTATCTTACATTCATACCTAGTTCACTTAAACTAGAACTCTGATACCAACTTGTAACACCCTAAAAGTTAGAGTAAATTTAATATTAAAAAAATCGACAATATGACGTCTATAAATGGGGAAACCTAAATCACCCTAAAAATGGGGATCACTTAAGACCTGAATAACGCGATAACAACATTTTAAACCAAAGTGTATCATCCCAAAACGTGGAATCAAAGTATGGTATTTACAAACCCAAATAGAATGAAGAATAACAATCGACAACCTAATAATCTAAGTTTGTCAATTAGATTATAGTCGGGTGCCATTATCCTTCCAAAAGGTATATCCTCAAAAAAAACATATGTGTCGGTCAATAATTCTTCCAAAAAGACCACTCTCGACCCCAAGGTCGTCTGCTCAATCCCGACGAGCCCCACCGCTCAGATGACCTGCCATACATGACAACCAAAGAAACAAGCGTTAGGCTAAACCCTAGTGAGGACCAATAAATTAGAAATGGAAATCATAAACCCATTTAGTTGGACGGTGGATTTGGCCGTGAGCTAAATCAAAACAAACAAGTAAACCATTAGTGATCATAACATGGTACAAATAAACACCAATCAGTTAGTGAGCTCAACTCCTCTAAGTTTATTGCTCAAAAATCAAGTCAACCCCTCTAGGTTTATTCTTGAGAGTTCCAAAATGGGAACTCATGCACATTGGAATTACACCTTACTTCCCATGGGACGCTGCCCGACCATATAGGTGCACACCTTACTTACCATGGTGACCCGATGCCTATTCCGTGCCAAAGTGGTGAACTCAATGTCCAAAACGGGACATAAACAATTTATCAATATAATGTGAGGGAACCCACATAATTGATTCTACCATGTTTAGATGTAAGGCTTGTCTCAAATAACCAAGCCACATCTCATATCTTTAGATCAAAAGCCAAACCTTCCCAAACCCTATTTTTACTTGGATTTATTCAAAATTCCATAAAACAAGGATGATGACGATAGAACATGTAAGCACATTTAACATCCTTATATGATTGGTCAAATCCATTTCTAAATACTTTCATCCACACCTAATACCCCAAAATCTCATAAAATTAACTTTAGGTCAAGAGTTTGCCAAAATCCCAAAATCCCATGTTTTTCAAGTATGGAGGAGTTTAATCACTAGAAGATTATTATTTATGAGGTGTAAAACAAGTATGTACTCACCTTGGCAAGATGTATGAACAAACCCTAGGTGATGAGAACTTGAGAGAAGTGGAGATGAACTTGGACCCTTAAACCAAATTTCATCTAAGAGATATTAATGAGTTCCTTAAACCAAAATCAACCATATAGCTTCATTTAATGCCTTCATCTAAGAGATATTAATGAGGGAAGAAGAACCTTACCTAGCCTTGGGAGAGAAATTCGTACAAAAGCAAGAGGAAATGAAAAGAATGAAGTTGGGGTCGGTTTTCCCCTTTTAAGTGCGTGCAGAGGTCGCGCGCGAGTGGTCGTGCAACTCGGCCCGCACGGAGAGTCGCGCAAAACACTAGAATCGTGCAAGACAGAGCCTCACGCGGATATTGGCCCGGTGCAACCCGCGCGAAGGGTCGCTTGAAGCATTAGAAACAAAATGTTCCTTTTTTGGCTACATCGCTCAACATCGATTGGACCGAAACTCTTAGATAAAATCCAACGGCTAAAACTACACTACGAGCGTTGTGCGGATTTAAGGAGTATTTGCTTACCCAAAATTCGGGGTGTTACAGTGTAACAACCCGAATCCAAAAACAGCTAACAAATAAAGCATTACAACCCAAAAGGTAATATATATGACTACAATTAAGATAATCTAGGTCTACCGGAACCTCGAGTTTCCTCCAAGTCCCTATCGCGACACCGCCTCCCACGAATCCCTTGAACGAACTTCTAACCAAACCCTTACCTAAAAAGGTTTTTGTTTTGAAAAGTGATGGTTAGACCATGAGGTCTAGTGAGTTCCCTGTAGCAAACAACATTCACACCGCAAAACATTTAAAACAGTTTAAAAGCATTCATAAACAATTATCCACTTTAAAACAAATAAACATTCAATCACAAATTGCACACGTAATCGGCACACTGAAGTCACGCCACCTGTGACAACGTGTTAGTCTCATGTTGCCTTAATTAGAACACACCCTCTCCATGGCATAAACGGGACACCCCCCCCCCAGCATGAGCACTGGCGGAACACACCCTCCGACTTAGCCGTTACACACCCCCTCCCCAAATGTATGCATACAAAATATCTCAACAATAACAACATATCAATACATGAAGTTGTTTCATATAAAGATCAACATGCAGTTTCATAATATCTCATACGTGTTAATATAAAACACAAGTCAACACATTTTGGTTAGAAAGACTAACCTGGGCCTCCCGCGAAAATCCTCGGCTAGCGCCTTAACCTTAAGAACGAGCACCTATCAATAACAATGAGAAAGGCGGTAAGAGTTCCGAACGCTATACATACTCCTTGCCGATCACCATCCCTCAAAAGGGTGGTTCGGTCACTGCCCCACTTTTAACACGCCTCCCGGGTCTCTCTCTCCCCCGAGTTGCCGCCCGACTCCTTCACACCCAACTCCCGGGTCCCTCACTCCCCCGAGCCACCGCCTGACTCCCTCACACCCGACTCCTGGGTCCCTCTCTCCCCCGAGCCTCCGCCCGACTCCCTCACACCCGACTCCTAGGTCCCTCTCTCCATCGAGCCTCCGCCCGGCTCCCTCACACCCGACTCCTGGGTCCCTCTCTCCCCCGAGCCTCCGCCCGTCTCCCTCTTACCCGACTCTCGGGTCCCTCTCTCCCCCGAGCCTCCGCCCGACTCCCTCATACCCGACTCCCGTGTCTCTCTCTTCCCCAAGCCGTCTCCCGACTCCCGACTCCCTTCACCCGAATCCCGATCCCCGGTCTCCCCGGGTTCTCCAGGTAACAAAACCCACCGGGTCCCCGTCTCACGGGTTCCTTCCGGGTGCGATGAAACTAGAACTGGGGTTTCCAGTCGATGGTTTTTGGGAGTTCGTAGGGAACGATTCCTCTTGTCATCGATTCTCTAATACTCCCCTTTCTCTAAAATTAAACCAAAAGTTTAGTTCCCCTCAACCCCTAAACCCAAAATCACACATCGATTGACCCATAAACAAGTTTAGAAGATGAACATTGAACCAAGGGTTCTAAACTTGCTAAACCACCAACTAAACCAGGAATTAAAGAACCAAGATGGGAAGGATTGGTTATCTTCAAGAACAGATTATGAATCCCTCTTCAAATCTGCGCTTCCTCTTCAAATCTTTCCAATTGATTTCACCCACAAATTCTCCTGGTTTCTTATTAGCCGCCTCTAACAACAATAAAAGATGGAAATGAGAGGGTTAGGGTAAAAACCCCTTTTCTTCCTTATTTACAACTTGGTCCCCTAACTTTAGGCTTTGAACCAAACCCCACTCAACTCTTATCTTAATACTTTTGAGCACGGTTATTACATTTGGCTTGGGTATAAGTCATCAAAAAGCAATCCATCTCCTTTTCATCAAATTGGACCAAATTAATACTAATGAACGATAAAATAATCTGTCAGTTTGTTCAACTTATTTATTAACTTTTGACAACAAATAATGTAAAGTTCACTTTGTAAACAGGTTGGTTCATTATTTGAATGATATTTCTTTACATTACGATAATTACTATAATTAAATATTGTTAAAATAATGATATACTTTTTTAGACAAGACAATTTAATATTGTAAACACTTGAGGATATTTTGATTGACATCTAAAACATTTGACATGTTTTATTTTAATTTTTAACTTGCTTGATGCGATATTTGATTGGTTAAAAGTGAAATATTTTGTTTAACACATAACAAAATAACACGCATATGACAATAAGGGTTTTTTTTTTTTTTTTAAATACCTTTTAATGACTTTTAAGTCTATCGTTTAGATCTTTTGATATTCGTACTGTTTGTTTGTTTGTTTGTTTTCCAATTTTCAGAACCTCTTAATGGCTCTTAAATACATCTTAAATAGAATTAGTGACCGAACTTCTTAAAATCTCTTATCACAACTTATTTCATATGCTCTCATTTCTCTAAGATGCCTCTAGATGTTACAAAAACAAACAGTTATATTGATTCAGATTTAAGACTTCATCACCACCTCTTAAAAAACAAACGCCACCTAATAATTGCTCCATTATAAAATTTCTAATAATTACCATTATCGCGTCACCAAATATCAAATCAACATGTTATAATCAAATAACAATTGAAGATAACCTTAAGATTTTGAATTTTATATGAGAATAATTGCATTTTTGTTAGCATAAATTTTGAGGTAATTAACACATTCATCACATGCTTAAATTAAAAGTAAGTGTTGGACCCAAAAATTTCTTTAAGTGGTGATACCATTTGACTAATGAAGATATGGATATTTTTCACAAAATTATCTTTGGTCTCTTGGTTAGTTCTTTGTTTTTCGTATATGAAATCCTGTATTCGAGATTTTTATGGAATTTTTTTTCCCACAAATATACTAAGGGTCCGTTTGGTTTGCGGGATTGGAATGAATTTGGAGGGATTTGGATTTCAAATCCATTCCAATCCTTTGTTTGGTTTGGAGGAAAAGAATTTGTTGACTGAATTTGAAATCCTTTGACCTCTTTACAATCCTTAAGTTGATGGATTTGAAAATCCTTTGCAATGGGATGGGATTTCAAATCCCCCCAAATCCAAATCCCTCCAAATCCAAATGCTTACTTGAAATCCAATCCATTCTCGCAAACCAAATGCACCCTAAATCTAAAATTAAAATGAAACTAAGAAAATGAGAAGTAGGATTCGAACATGCACATGGGATGAGGTAAAAGTTATGCAAATCAACTATATCAAGGAAAACTTATGTTATCATTGTAGTTTCAAAACATATATGATTGCACATAACAAAATGATATAGTGACACTTTTTACGACATGAATTTTTTTACACTATGACGAAGGAACAAAAATATGGCCCGTGCCATCGTATTCACTATTGTGGGTCCGCCCCTAATGTCGGCCTTCAGAATATACACGTAAAAACAAAATTTATATATCATTAGGCATGGTTTATGAATAATCCCAAACATGTTATAAATCATTTATTTTTATTATTATACCAATATATAATTTTGGTAAATTTTATGTAAATTTTTTTATATAAATTAAAATTACTCTTTTACTCGCTAAGACCATGAATGTTCCTCTATCAAATTGCATTTTCATATTATGTGTCTTATGTTCACAATTCCTGTTTATTAATTGGTTTAATATATAGGAAAGTTGTAAAAGTTTGACACAATTGTCAAAATTTTCAATGAACTACATTATTTTGAATTGATGACATTTATATCAAATTCGATATAAAATAATTATTATGGACTTGGATTTGGTTTTAAATTTAAAACTCAAACATGAAAAGTATTTATATATTTTGTATTTTTTAACAAAATTAAAATTTAAAATTCATGTAAAACCACTGATGATCTCTACTCGTTGCCAGTAGCAACCAACGACGATTTCCACTCATTCCCAGCACCACCACCTACCCAGCTACCACTCCCCTGCACTATCCACGTACGTCGTCTTTGTCTCACATCCCCTTCACATTGTCGTCATGTCTCATTTTGAGAGTTATTTATTACTCTTTTTATAGGATTTTATATCACTTTTATACCCACTTTGCTCCTATTCTTTTCATTTGGTCTAAAAATGTGATAAAGAGGTGATGAATTATCAAAAGTTTATTTTTTTGGAAAAACTGCACTTTTGTGGCCAACTGTGGGCAGGTACTCTACCCACTGTGGGCGTCGATGAACCACTTGAAGAAACTGTCGGACGCTGCATTTATCCGGACGATAAGGAGCAGATTAAAATATATTTGTTGGAGCATGCTTGCTGGAACAATCTCTAGAAATCTTTTAAGCATGGGTGAAAAGTGAAGTGGGTCTTGCCCTTTGTACCTTTGAAGAAGAAAGTCCTTTGGGTCTTGTGTTTTCTTTTGGAGGCTATATAAAGAGAGAGTGGTTTGCATTTATTTCATCAACTTATCAACCATCATCCATCACAAGATATTCACTTCTCTAGCTTTAGTTATCTTCAAGTTACTTGTTAACTTGAAGGTTGTAGTTTTAAATTCTAGTCATTTACTTCTCTAGTCTTTTACTTTTCTAGTCATTTACTTTTCTAGCACTTTACATTTCTAGTCATTTACTTTCCCTTGTAATTTAATTTCCGTAATTTAAATTTATGCAAGTAGTTCTTAATTATTCCTCTTATTTCATTATGTCTTTCTCTTTAGTCATGAGCTAAGCATCTTATTGGGTGTGGGTGTGAGTGAACTTGAGACTAGTAGGATACACTTGGGTGTGTCCATAATTACTTGTTCTTGAGTTTGGTCACTTGAGTCGGGACATAACTCAATGCGGATAAGCCGATCACTTTGAAGTGTTAATATTAGATCTTAGACCTCGAGAGGGGCGGATCCGAAATACGGCTTAAGTGATGCACAAAGATTTGAGAAAGTCTTTGATAACCACACAGAGATGCGGGTTTTGTATGATTTACTAAGGTTCAAACGTCGGTCGGAATTTATATCACAAAGAGATTTGGGTATAAATCCCCATACCGGTAGAACTAGACACTTAGAGTCAACTTAGATAAATCGGCAAACTCAAGTACAATAATTATGGGCACTTTATAGGTACTTTTGGGCATAATATATAAAAATTCGTTTTCGAGAGATCGGGATTTTTATACATGGCTCTATGCACTTAAGCGCCTAACCATTTGGTAACTACAATTATCTCAAGGAAACTTACACCCATACCCAATCCTTAACTCATTGTTAAATTTCTTAATTATTTTCGATATTTCACCAACAAAACGACAAATTTTTCTCACTACCAAAGCGTGTGCAAGAAGTTCATGAAACTCTCTGGTTCTCAGTAGACCAGTCCCTGTGGAAACGATATTCGGTATACTTACCATTTTATTACTTATAGCGATCATAGTTGAGGTGTATACTTACGCCCCCACTGTGGGAACACTGTGGCCACTGTGTGGAACTATACGGTTTTTCGCTATCAACTCCTCAGTATTCTCCTTTCCTCAGTGCCCCTTTGTCTGGTCACCGTTCTCCGGGGATCTATAGAAGACTTAAAAAAAACTCATCACCTACCTTTTTGTAATTCAAAGTTTTTCTTTTTATCTTTTGACCACCAAAATAGTTTTATGTTTGAAATAGAAACATGTTTAAGGGGCCGTTTGCCAAAGGCTTATCAAGTAAACGCTTACCGACAAGAGTCACCGCTATCATTCGCCTTATGAGGTAACATTCTCGGCCATCAAAATGGATTGATGGTAAGCGTTTATCACCTGGTAAGCAATTACCGATTCAATTATCTTACCGGGTTATAAACGCTTACGATAGAGTTTTTGTAACTTACACTTTGATGGTTTTTGTTGCAGTTTTTGCAAAATTCACCCATTGATATAATTGTAAAAATGTGTAACCTATGATTGTACCCTTTTGTTTTCTAGTAAATATAATTAGAAATAATAGAAGGTACACTGACATGTTTTTCTATTTTGCCTATAATGAATATCAGTTTGATGACTTTTCACCTTACAATACATTGTAATATGCTATGTGCCAAAACAAACGAATGATTGATCTGTACATGAAAATTACTGAACTTTATTAAAACATGTGTTTTTGGAAGGAAAAAAAAATTACTTGTTGATCGATTGAACGGGTTTCATTTGCTATGTGAAAAAGAGATCATTACATGTAATCTTAATGGGAAAAGTTCAGAAAAACCCAATGGACTTTAGTATTTGGAATAATTAAGTCATTCGATAATTTTTTTGAACAAATAAGTCCTTAGACAATTCAAAATACATTAAATAAATCATTGGACTTTTGGAAATCTGTTAAATACATCCTTATTACTTAAATATGTAATTTACAACCTAAATAACAGGTAAAACTACAAATTGAAAAAAAACAAACAAAAAAGATATCACCGACTTTATCATCCTACAAATAAAAAAATGGAGAAATTAACTAAAATAGCCAATCTCATCAACCAAATACATTTTTTAAGCATTTTTCAAAGTCTCTTCTTAAAATAATCAAAACTTAGGCATAATTTTTTTTGCCTTAAGAATTGTTTTTGCCAACAAAAAAAAACATCTTTATAATTTGTTATTTAATTTACTTTATATCTTCTATTTTTCTTTTTCATTTTAACACTTTTATTATATCAACACACGTAACCGTATATTAACTAAAACACAAAAAAATACGTTTTTTTACAAATTATACCATTATAATTTTCTTGTCAATAAGTTTAAAATGAGCCTATTATTAACTTTTTTTTATTTAATCTCATATTATTAAATATAATAAATACGTACGAATTATATTTAATACTTACACATTCAATTCTTTATGGTTATTTATTTAATAATATAAAATTAATCTGTAACTATAATAGTATAAAGTGTAAGTATTAAAAATAATTAATATATATTTAGGATATTGAATAGTATAAGATTAAATTCAAAAACAATCTTGAGTTCAATTTGAATGTATTAACGAAACGATTATTGTAATTTGTAAGAGAAAAAAAAAACTAATTTTTTTGATATATTTTAGGGAATTTAATTAAAATACCCAAACATCAAAAATCAGTACCCAAAATGCCCAAAATCTTAAAGTTTTTGCCAAAATACCCAACAATCCCGTGTTTTTGGGTCGTGTAAATGGGAAAACGCGGGGTTTTGTTTTTTTGTTCGTGTAAATGGGAAAACGCGGGGTTTTGTTTTTTTGTTCGTGTATCTAACGAAACACGGGGAAAGCACGGGCTGAAGCGATTTTGGTCCGCGTATGGGGACAAAACACGGGGTTACCCCGCGTTTTAATTGTGTAACGCAGGGTTAGGCCTCTTCACAAACACATGGCTGGAACAATTAATTAAAACGCGGGGTTAAACTTTTTTACATAAATATCTTATAATATAGTGTACATATATACATTGAATAAATAGGAAGAGGGGGGCAGAAATGGTGGAATTCTGTTGCAAACTATTTGCATTTTCAATTTATTTATTATTTTGTAAATAAAATAATTAGTGGAAGTTAAAACGTGTAAGAACCCCCAACCCTGCGTTACACAATTAAAACGCGGGGTAACCCCTTGTTTTGTCCCCATACGCGGACCAAAATCGTTTCACCCCGTGCTTTCCCCGTGTTTCGTTGGATACACAGACAAAAAAACAGAACCCCACGTTTTTCCATTTACACGGCCCAAAAACACAAGGTTGTTGGGTATTTTGGCAAAAACTTCAAGATTTTGGGTATTTTGGGTACTGATTTTTGATGTTTGGGTATTTTAATTAAATTCTCTATATTTTAGTTAATATATGATTATGTGTGTTAATATAATAAAATATAAAATGAAAAAGTAATGGATATAAAATAAATTAAATAACTAATTATAAATTTATAAGGATGCAAAGTGTAAATTTGTAGGTGACATTTTTTTTAATTTGTAGTTTTACCTGCTATGTAGGTTGCAAGTTACATTTTTAAGTAATAAGAATGTATTCAACAGGTTACCAAAAGTTCAAGGATTTATTTAACATGTTTTAAAATGTCCAATGACTTATTTGTTCAAAAAAATTGTCCAAGGACTTAATCACTCCAAACACTAAAGTCTATTGGGTTTTTTTGAACTTTTCCCAATCTTAATTTAGTAATTTACCATAGAAACCACATTTTATATAATAACGAAAACACCATTTGAATAACCTATAGATTTTACTGAAGATGGTTATTTTAATAGCAATATTTGTTGTCAATATTTATTACTCATTTTGTCTTCAAAAGTTGTTATATTTAACTTGACATATAATTTAGCAATAATATTTGACTGTACTAACTAATGAGATATTTAAAATGCAGTTAAATAACTACACAAAATGAAAAATGTCATATGTATGATGTCTAATGTAACTCCCAAAATAACATTACATGAAAGGAGATTGAATAATGAGATCAATTAGACATGATAAAACACCACAACTATAATGCTTTAGCTTGTAAATCAATAATCATGTTGTATACTTTAGTCACCGAAGTTTCTTGATATGTCATCGTGTAAGATACTATTTGATCTTTACCACCTCCCCTCTCCCCTACTCGACCACAAAGCTCCCCCTTCCCTTGCAGCTTTTTCCAGTGAAACCTCAAAACCCGAACCACCCCCTAATCTACGACGAAACGCCCCTATAACAGTAGGTGACGATTACGATGTACCAAAAAAGGAAAAAAGAAACGGTGTGCTTAGGCTCTTCGATATTGAGCGAAAGTCTTGATCGACAAGAAAAGGGGAAATTTGCACCGACTAATTCATTGGGTATATTTTCTTTGTCCAATAATGTTTCTTTCTTTTCTTAAAATCAAATTTCTATATTAGGTAATACACAAGAAAGCCTTCATAATCACATGCATAGATCTGAAACAACCCTAAAATCAATCTCGAAACAAACCCTAAAAGGGGTTGTGGGTTTCAAGACGAGGGAATGTGGGTTTCCAGAAGGGACGATGGTTACAGGTGACAGTGACTATGAGGCCGAAGGTGATAGGGAGACGTTGTAGAGGAGGGCCCACAGGTGGAAGAAGGTTTCCTTAGAGAAGTAGAGCGACGACATCTTGATTATGCTTTTTTGTTTGAGTTGTGTGTGTATATATAGAGTCCGAGAACAATACATATTTAAAAGAACGCGATAACTAACAAAATCATTAGTAATTTTACATCAACACACAAAAAAGGACTTTGGCCACGGCTTCAGGTCCGCGTGACTTTTTTGCACGTTAATGTAAAATCACTAATGGTTTTGTTAGTTCTCGTGTTCTTTAAATAGTTATTGTTCTCGTTTAATCCTCCCTCTAATATATATTTATTTTCAATATGAAAAAGACAAACAAAAACATGGGATAAAAGATCAGAATGGCCCCCGAGTTAATTGGATTAACGAATTTGTTTAACGGCCGTTAGTGATAAAGAACCATACTCATAAGAAAATGACAACCACGGGGACCATATCTATAAGTTTTCGAGTTTACGGATGCTAATCATAATTTTTGACATACCATAGGGACCAAATCTGTAATTCAGTCAAGGCTTAAAGGACCAAAAATATATTTAATTTTTACCATTAAATAAATTTTCACTCGGTAGACATCTCGCATTTCGAAATGTATCGAAGCTCCGGTAACTCCCTACCAAGTTTAATATACCAAACATGTACCACTGGGCTTTATTTTATCATGCTTATGCCCCACTTTGTTTTTCTTTTTATTTTTGCAATTCTCTAATTCCAGGCATGACGATAAGCAAAATCTACAACTACGGGTGTAAATGAGACGAGATAACTTGCGAGTTATTCGAGATCGACTCGGACAACACTCGACTTGAATAGGCTCGACTCGAACTCGAGCTCGACTCGATATACTAACGAGTCGAGTCGAGCGACCTGATACTCGACTCGATAAGCTCGTGAGATACTCGATAAGCAAAATAATAATAATAATTAGTCATATTATTTTAATTTAATTGAAATAATAATAATAATAAACTCAAGTTTTTTGATTATTTTTTTTGGAAAATGATGGTGCAAAAGACATGGGTAAACTCTTGATGGTGTGTCTAATTCATCCATCATTTGGGGGATATAGAACCCAATGCTTTGAACTCCACTATATATAGACTTTTCTCCTCCCTTCTTTTACATCTTTTGACTTTGTTAAATGACTTGAGCCTATGTAGGGGGTGTAAATGAGACGAGACAACTCGCGAGCTACTCGAGATCGACTCACTTAAGATCGACTCGGTCAAAACTCGGTCAACACTCGACTCGAATAAACTCGACTCGAACTCGAGCTCGACTCGATATACTATCGAGTCGAGTCGAGTATAATGATACTCGAGCTCGACTCGCATAATTTATACCCCTATCTACAACAAGAAATGGTAAATTAACGCTTCAACATAGAAAGTTGATAAAAAAAATTAGAGATGTGCATCAGTTGAAATCCAATGGATTTAGGTGGATCATGGACGGACTTAAAGAAGGGAATACGGTGGCACGTGCCACCGTATTATTTCTCCACCGAAAGGTTAAAATTTTTACATTTATTAAAAGGTGCAGCCGTATCGGTTTAGAATGTGCCACCGTATGAAATTCAAAAGTTCAAGAAGGTGCAACCGTACCTTGCCACCGTATTATTTCTCCACCGAAAGGTTAAAAATTTTACGTTTATGAAAGATGCAACCGTATCGGTTTAGAAGGTGTCACCGTATGATATTCAAAAGTTCAAGAAGGTACAACCGTACCTCGTAATCAACCTTAAAAAACCCTCTTGAAATCAACCAAAAAACAGAAAAAAAAAATTGAAATCTACTGAAAAAACCGAAAAAATCCCTCGAAATCGATAAATAACGAAATTTTTTTTCTCGAAATCAAGTAAAAAACTTTAAAAATCCCTTGAAGCGATAGAATTAGGCTATAAACATACCAGACGATATTGAACGTTGGTAAAAAGATCAAGACACATCGATAAAAACAGTGCGTTTTGTAATTATTTTTTTGTCTATATTATATGGTGTTACCGTATTAAAAAAATTCTAGGTCCGTCCTTGAGGTGGATCTGATCCGATCCAATCATTCATTGGATGTTAGATTTTGTCATCTCATCTAATCTAATTAACATTGGACATCCGATCCAATAAAGTCTGATGGATGATTTGATCGGATCGGTTTCATCCATTGTATATTATTATTAGTTATCCAATGGATCAGATTGGTTTCATCTAATATTTTGAGCTAATTCTTAACCAATTAATCTACCATTGCAACCAATCATTTTATATATTTACTTAATTTATTAAAAAACACTATATATAAGTATCAACTAGAAAACAATATCGTAAGATGTTAATAATTATATGAAGTTATTAATTGGATGGTAGTTGGATGATAATTGGATGACCATTGGATTGGATCGGTTCAGATTTATTGGATTCTGAACTGCTATCCAAGAACCAACAGATCCAAATTGGATGTTGAAATTTTTCATCCAATCCGATCCAACTACATCCGATTACGATCGGTCGATTTAAATTGGATGGATTGACTTTTTGCACACCTCTAAAAAAACGATTCCAAATGTTTTACTTTGATGAAAAAGGAAAATAGTTGTCGAAATAATTGGTTGAAGATATTATATAATTTATGATAACAAAGCAAACCCTACATTTTATGATGGTTTAAAATTTCCTTGAAATTATGCAATAATTATTGTGATCCCACACATATGTTGAAGATATTATTTATGGATCAAAAGTTGATAAATCATTCATGTGGAATAAAGCGTCAAAAAGATTGCATCGGTAACCATGTCATATGAAAATCGTTGAATTGGAACGTGTATGAGAAGAGTGCCACAAAAAATTGAAGATCAATAGCAAATCAAATGAGTTTTTGGACCTGTTTGTTAGCAGCTTAATGAGTTTAATGAGACTCACAACTTATTCAGTCAGCTATATATGACTGTTTGGTAGTGACTTAATGATATAGAAAGTGGCTTATGCAGTAAGATTTTAAGGGGAGCTTTATGCAGAAAGCCAAGTTTTTTTTTTCAAACCAGTCCCTCCCATTAAAAAACACGTTCATTCCATCTATGAAAAAACTCTTTCAAATAAAAACCTTCTAAATCTATGCAGACAGATTAATCCACACAGACAACTTTATCCATACATAACTTAATGGAAAACCAACCAAACATTCCCTTTGTATCCTTCGTAAAATTACTAATGGCAAACACATGTGATGGAAACTCAAAATTAGTTTTTTTTTTTTTTTGTGAAATTGAATTAATAAAAATCAAATGGATTTATAGATTAATAGAGTTCAAAAAAGATGGTCAAAATGATCTTGAATGTGTAAATTGTAAGTAAGTTGTAAGAAAATAAAATTCTAACATTTTGGCAAATCATCAAAGCCATTTTTTGTGTAAGTGGTTGTAGGATGTAAAAATGGAAAAATCTTAGACAAAGGCTATTATTGTTGAAATTTTATGTTAATAATAAAACTAAGAATTCAAGAAATCTCTTTCGTTAAAAAAAATCACGTCTTTATTGATAAAGGTTACAACTTTATTAATAAAGACACTTTATTAGTAAAGACGGAGACTTTATTAATGGAGATCGTTAAACAATGATTGTTTATTAGTGTAATTAGGTCCCGAACCAAATAACCCAACTGATTCTATCCTTCGCGATAGAAGCGTTCAAGAAATGAGTAGAAGACTGAATGTTCACTCAGTGAATGAAAAATAAATTGCACGACAATAAATGTAAAACCAACCTGGAAGTAAATGATGAATTCAACCGATCGAACTACACAGAACTGTTTCCTGTCCTTAAAGGTTTTAGCGACACTCTATAAAGCTGTGAGTCTACTATCGCTTAACCCAAGATTTGATGCAGTATTAATCAAACACTAACAGCTATAGTGTTTAACTATTTAATGCAAATATTTGACAGAAAATAGTAGAAAAAACGTAAGAACAGAACGAGAGAGAGAGAGAGAGAGAGAGAGAGAGCAGATTGAGAGAGAGAGAGCAGATTGATTTCTTGTGTTTAACAAAGGGAGGAGAGGGTTTAATTTATAGTTGAAGAGATCAGGTATCAACCTGATCTCTCCCACGTTTTTCTCCTCAAATTAAGAGATCATGGGTAAAGTCTCCAACTTATTAGTGTGACTAAGATTAAACCTCGCCCACGCTCGCGCCCTCGGTTTCGGCCACAGCCACGTGCGCACACGCGTGTGTTGCACTTCTTTGATACCCCCACCATAAGCCCACCATTTTACTCAAGATCCACTTGAGACTCTAGGCTTATAAACTTGAGCTTCTTTTGTATTTCTACCAATGTGGGATGGAAACATTCCAACCTCACACTCAAATTTCCAACAATCCCCCACCAGGTTGGAAAGTTTTATGCCTTTCAAGAAAAGTGATGTCACAGTAGTGTGACTAAGATTAAACCCCATTTAATGTGAATAAGCAAGAAGGAATTAATTCAGAAGTATCCTTAGAATTTAAACTTTGAATCTTGTAACTACTTCGGCTAATTCACACACATCATCTTTTGTCTTTGCATTCTCACTAAATGCGAATATGGCCATGCGCTAAAATCCTATTTCATGACCTTTTAGAAGAGAAACCATAACTCTCCATTTGAAGCGGCACCACCTCTCAGTCATATAGGCAAAATTCTATAACATCTTCGTTGATAAGATGCCTCTAAATTTTGTTAAGAGATTGTCCTCATCCTAGTTCTCGGCAACGACATACTATCATATACCTTACATGGGTCTATCAGTTGATAGTACCTTCTATCAGTCAAGTGACTTGTTGTTACCCATTAAACTTGATAGATAGGAGCACTAAATTCAAGTTGGGTTTCCATCACTAACCGGTCCTGCGTGGTTTCAAACCCATGTCTCTGGTAGTTGATCCTACTAAGTCTCTCGTCAGAGGCATAGTCAACGGATCTGCCAAGTTTCCACATGACTTGACATACACAATACTAATGATACCATTTTCGATCAATTCTTGCACATAGTTATGCCGAAGACCTATGTGTCGAGATTTCTCATTATACACGACATTGTACGCTTTTGACAGTGTGTCCTCACTGTCACAATACATGGGAATCGAGGGAGTTAGTCGAGGCCACAAATGGATATCTGTCAACAGATCTCTAATCCATTCAGCCTCTTATCCTGCGGCTGCCAAAACAATGAATTCGGCTTCCATAGTTGAATGGGCGATACAAGTTTGTTTCTTGCTTGCCCAGGAAACCGCTCCCCCAGTCAGAGTATAAATCCACCCACTTGTGGATTTAGAGTCACCTGAGTGATCTATCCAACTAGCATCAGAATATCCCTCCAATATTCTTGGATGTGTAGAGTATGTCAATTCTAGATTACTAGTTCTTTTCAAGTAACCTAACACTCTACTAATTGCCTTCCAGTGATCTGGACCCGAATTTCTTGTATATTGACTCAGTTTACTCACAGCAAAAGCAATATCCGGTCTAGTGCAATGCATTGCATACATCATGCATCCTATTGCACTGGCATACTCTAGTTGAGCCACTGCTCTTCCAGATTTTTTATCAAGTTTTACACTTGAATCAAAAGGTGTGTTAAACTCCTTTATATTCAAGTGTTTAAACTTTGTTAGTATCTTCTCAATGTAGTGTGATTGACTTAAAGAGATTTGTGATCCTGACCTCTTTACTTTTATTCCAAGAATAGTGTCTACTTCTCCAAGATCTTTCATCTTAAATATAGAGGAAAGGTAGTCCTTTGTTTCAAGGATACCCTCAAGGTTAGTACCGATGATCAACATATCATCTACATAAAGACAGATTACAACAGTGGATTCTTTTGTGCATTTTGAGTAAATGCATCGATCAGCCACGTTATGTCTGAACCCGAAAGAACTGATAGTCGTATCAAATCTTTCATGCCACTGTTTAGGCGCTTGTTTCAACCCATATAGAGATTTAACAAATCTACATACCTTGTTCTCTTGTCCGGGTATCACAAACCCTTCAGGTTGCTCCATATAAACTTCTTCGTTTAGATAGCCACCATTTGATGAATGTACAGTCCTTTTAAGGCTGAGATTGCTATAAGAGTTCGAATAGAACTAATTCTAGCAACCGGAGCATAGGTGCAAAGTAATCGACTCCCTCTTTCTGTCTATATCCTTTAGCCACTAATCTTGCCTTAAAAGCTGATATTGATCCGTCTGGATGCAACTTCCTTTTGAATACCCACTTGGAACCTATGGGTTTCACTCCCTTGGGCAAATCAGCCAATTCCCAAGTTCCATTCCCTATGATAGAATCCATTTCATCATTTATTGCCTCCTTCCATAGTGGAGCATCCCTTAAAGACATGGCCTCTGTAAAAGTCTTAGGATCATCTTCGATGTCAATCGATAAAATGACTTCTCTAGTCACTTTATTTTGTGTTCCTTCTACTAGGTAGGAGAAGAAATCATCTCCTATACTTTTCTCTTTTCTTACTCTAGTACTTCTACGTGGTTCGTCAACCTTGTTTGAGGTTTTCGAACTATCATGAGATGTACTGGGAAGATTTGAAGCCAAATTTCTTTCAGAGTTTTCAGCATCTTCTGAAAACTTGTCTTCAAAGAATTCCACATCCCTGGATTCGACTATTACTCCTGATTCTTTATCCAAGAACCTATAAGCCTTGCTATTTCTACCATATCCCACAAATATGCTTTTAATAGCACGAGCTCCCAGCTTGGATCTTTTAGGATCAGGAGTTCGATAGTAGGCAACACAACCCCAGACTCTAAAGTAGTTCAGATTGGGTTTTCTACCTTTCCATAGCTCTATTGACTAGTTGGGATCACACGACTAGTGATCCGATTGTGAATATGACAAGCGGTCAATAGGGCTTCTCCCCATAGGTTGTTTGACAGACCTGATTGGTTCAACATACAGTTGACCATCTCAACAAGAGTACGATTCTTTCGTTCCGCCAGACCATTCTGTTGAGGGGTGAACGGTGAGGTGCGTTCATGTTTGATACCATTCTCTTCGTAGAAAGTATCAAATTCTCTATTGAAGTATTCCCCACCTCTATCTGATCGAAGTATTTTGATTCGTTTTTCAAGTTGATTTTCCACTTCAGATTTGTAAAGTTTAAAAGCATCAAAAGCTTCGTCTTTTGAATGTAATAAGTAAACGTATAAATACCGACTGAAGTCATCACATAATGTAATGAAATACCGTTTACCACCACGGGTAAGTATTCCATTCAATTCACAGATATCAGAATGAATCAACTCTAAAATAGTAGTATCCCTTTTAACTGATGGAAAAGGTTTCTTTGTAAACTTTGATTTTACACACGTTTCACATTTTCCAAAATCTTTGTTGTCAATTTTAATTAATCCTTTATTTTGCATTTTTTCAATATTTTTAACATTGGTGTGTGCTAAACGATTATGCCATAAAGATATTGAACAAGCAAAATACTCAAAAGAATTAACTTTATTGAAATCACAAGGAATTACATCAATAGTAGAAACAAAAACTTCATCAGAAATAGCTAAGACATTACTACCCCCACTCGGCCCGGCCCCATTCTCATCATCACTCAAGTTCAACCGATACATACCCAACTGGTTGTATCCTTTTCCTATGAAAGTCTTCTATTTGTAGATCACTAGCTTCCTTGCTTCGATGTTGAGTCCAAGCCCATTTTCATCGAGTTTGTTCCCAGAAACGAGGCACTTATTGATGAAAGGAACGTGAAGAACATTCCTAAAAGTGACAGTTTTCCCGGAAGTGAACTTGAGTAACACCGTACCTATACCCGCAACATCGACCTTGCCATTGTTAGCCACAATCACATGTTTTCCTTCTCGAACAGGACCATATTCAAGAAACTTGGACCGGGAGTTACACACATGAACTGTGGCTCCTGTGTCTAAGTACCAACCTCCTCTACTAGCTGTGATTCTGGTAGTTGCCTTCGAGATCATATCAATCTCTTCCATTTGCAAGTTTGCAACAAGATTCTGGATTCCTTCAACAGTGTTGGTTACTGGCAGTCCGGATTTCCTTTCCTTGCATTCTCGGGCATAGTGTCCCGTCTCTCCGTAGACGTGACATTTCCCGGTTCTCTTGAAGTGTTGCACAGGTTTGGATTGTTGTCCGGATCTTTTAAAACTCTTCTTTTGTGGACCCAGGTTCCACTTCTTACTAGGACCTCCAGCCTTTCCTTTCCCTTTGTTGTTGCCAGCCTGCATGTTGTTTGCAACCATCACAGACTTACCCCTCTTATCCCGATTACGAGTCTCTTCTTCGATCCTTATATGTTTGAGCAGGTCATCCAAAGAATAGGCTTCAGATTTGTGCATCATTCTTTTTGAGAAATCTTTCCAAGATGGGGGCAATTTATCAATCACCGCCCCCCACTTGGAAAATTTCTGGAAGAGTTATGGAAAGTGCCTTTAATTTATTTGTAATAACCTGGAGCTCATGAATCTGCTCTAGGATTGGTTTTTCATCAATCATTTGAAAACGTAAAAACTTAGACACGAGGTACTTATTGCTGCCCTCTTCTTGTGTCTTATATTTGAATTCAAGTGCATTCCACAACTCTATTGGATCAGTAATCGGAGAGTATAAGTCATAGAGTCTATCGGATTGGGCATTTTTTATATGTCCGCAGGCCAAGGATGTCTCCTCCTTGCGGATTAGCCTTAACTTGTTAAGTTCGGCTATTTTTTCCCTATCCGGATCTTTTCCTTTATCAGGAATGGGATAATCGGGGATAGGCGGGAGGTTCGGGTCCATAACATGATAGAGTTTTATTACCATTAGCATGAACTTGACCTTTTCAGGCCAACGAGTGTAGTTACACCCGTCGAAACGGTCAAGTTTCACGATCTCTTGATTCATTACACGAATGTTGGCAGAGCTTCCGAAATCCATATCAAAACCTTTAAGAATGTTGAAATTTTATGTTAATAATAAAACTAAGAATTCAAGAAAACTCTTTCGTTAATAAAAAATCACGTCTTTATTGATAAAGGTTACAACTGTATTAATAAAGACGGAGACTTTATTAATGGAGATCGTTAAACAATGATTGTTTATTAGTGTAATTAGGTCCCGAACCAAATAACCCAACTGATTCTATCATTCGCAATAGAATCGTTCAAGAAAGGAGTAGAAGACAGAATGTTCACTCAGTAAATGAAAAATAAATTGCACGACAATAAATGTAAAACCAACCTGGAAGTAGATGATGAATTCAACCGATTGAACTACACGGAACTGTTTCCTGTCCTTAAAGGTTTTAGCGACACTCTATAAAGCTGTGAGTCTACTATCGCTTAACCCAGGATTTGATGCAGTATTAAGCAAACACTAACAACTATAGTGTTTAACTATTTAATGCAAATCTTTGACAGAAAATAGTAGAAAAACGTAAGAACAAAACTCGAGAGAGAGAGCAGATTGATTTCTTATGTTTAACAAATGGAGGAGAGGGTTTAATTTATAGTTGAAGAGATCAGGTATCAACTTGATCTCTCCCACGTTTTTCTCCTCAAATTAAGAGATCATGGGTAGAGTTGGAGACTAAGTCTCCAACTGATTATACAGCTCATTTAAGCACGTTTTTATTAAGCTGAAAAGTTGAAATTATCTGCTCAAAACAATTAAAGTTAAACTTATCTGCTTAAAATTAATTAATTAATTAACACAGGTAAATTAATCAATTAATTTTACAACTCTAAAACTCGAGATCTAAAAAGAAACTCGATGCGAAGTGCAAAGTGCGCGGCTCTTCGCGAAAACCGCACCCGCGCGCGCGCATGAGTTGCACTTCTTTGATACCCCCACCATAAGCCCACCATTTTACTCAAGATCCACTTGAGACTCTAGGCTTATAAACTTGAGCTTCTTTTGTATTTCTACCAATGTGGGATGGAAACATTCCAACTTCACACTCAAATTTCCAACAATTATTGTTGAGGAAGTCAAAACGTGACTATTGTGATTCTTAAAATGTCTCTTATATTTTCTAATAATATTTTTAAAATATGATCAGATTTTATTTGGAGGTTTTGTAAAAGATTGATTTTGAACATCTGCAGTCTAACAAAAATTCAATTTTGCAGTTTGAATCAACATACATTTTAAACAGCCAAATTTTCATAAAAATGCAGAATGCAGATCTGAATGTGTGTAAATTTGTTTAACAGTATTTTCTCTTGAGGCTATAAATTAATGTTTTTACTAATGAAGAACTCTATACAAATTTGAAATTTCTATGACAAATCCTTGTATTTTGTTTGAAAGCATAAAACACGACACTCATCCAACTAGAAGGGAAAAAAACACTTGTATTTACTTTTACAAATTTTATTATTTGTAAGAAATTTATAATTGAGTGTGTAAGAGTTCATTCTAACTTTTGTCAAAAAGATGAATTTGTACCATTGCTTGTATAAATGTTTTGTTCAACCTTGAAATGGCACGATATAGGTGATTGTTGTAACAACCCAAACTCCTGACATAAAGCAAATCAACTTCATTCATTGACGACGCCAAACGACACATTACAACGTCTAAAATTTAAGGTTTGCGTAAGGACAACCTAATACACACAACTGAGAATACAAGGAATTAGAAACTAAAGCGAAGGTCTTCTAACCCAACTCCAGCTCACACTTTCTTCTTACCCTTGCTCGATCCTCCTACCTTACGCTTACCTGAAAAGGTTTTAAGTTTTGAAAGAGCGAGGGTTAGACCGATGGTCTAGTGAGTTCCCTCTTACAACAATTTAACAAAAGAAATATGGAAAAGATTTATAACATCAACAACCAATTCAGTTATAAACAACCCATCTACAAACACGCTTCTGACATACACTACCGTCACCCGCAGGTGACAGCGTGTCTGACTCATACTGCCTTAACTGGGACACACCCCCCATTGGCATAAACGAGACACACCCCCCGATATGAGTTAACGCGGGACACCCCCCCCCCCCGACTTTAGTTAACGCGGGACACACCCCCGACTTTCATTAATGCGGGACACACCCCCGACTTGTAGCGTAACTGCTCACACTAATGCTTGTATACAATTAACCACACAACATTATAAACCACGTCATAGTAAATCTCACACATGTAATCCGACCAATAATTACATGCTTTACAAACCAACTACCGCAAGACTTTAACCACATTAACATCAATAAGCATTTAGTTAGAAACTCACCTGATGTCCTTTGCTTAAGTCCTCGCGCTTACTTCTACGATCGGTAATAAATCCTATACCTGATGTCCTTTGCTTAAGTAACAATCAATTAATAAAGCTAATCCAAAACACTCGGCCCAACTAACATTAATTACAAACCGGCCCATTGACTTTAACATACATTTACATTGGCCCAACTAAATTAATTGGAAACTCGGTCCAAACGAAAAAGACATGGAATGGGGCGGAGTCGGCCCAAAAGGGCCTAGCGCCCGGTGTCCTTCTACGTCGCCCAACCTCCACCGCCCTGGGTCAAGCCAAAACACGCCCGGTGTCAAGGCAACCGGTATCGACCGGTGCCAAACGCCCAACCAGGGTCTCCCGGTGCTAGGTTCCTGACCGGGGTCGCCCTGTGCCATACCGGTCGCCCGGTGCTAGGTTCCTGACCGGGGTCGCTCCATACCGGTTGCCCGGTAGCTTCTCGACCCAAATGCTTTCGGCCATAGCCACACGACTCCAAGATCGAGTAGTCGAGAGATTTCCTCCGACCGGCGATTAAACCCCACAACGGGCTCAACTTACCCAAACGAGTTCAGTCCCCAAAGATTCAACAACCGATAATCCCCTATGCAATGATCGACAACAAGGTTTCTCTTGGGGTTTACACCCTCATTTCAACAGTGAACAATGCTCCAGAAAACAAAACCCAACTACTCAGATTAACTCACCCAAACTCTTAAGAATACGTCTATTGATTAATAATATCTTCCTTGCATCAGTAATGTACATAGAGATAGATTTGATCATTTACCTTAGAGAAGATGATCCCAAGCTCAAAAATCTATCAGGCTGCTCCTTTTCTGGGTTTGAGCTCCAATTCGCCTAATGCTTCTCCCTCCCTGCTAAAAACTCCTAGCCGCCACCAAAATGAAAGGGAAAGGAAGAATTAGGGTAACCCCCCCCCCCTTTTTTTCTTATTTTCACTTTAGACCCCAACCTCTAGCCCTTTTCAAGAAATTTACACCCAACTTCATAATTATTAAATTCTAACATGGTTATTACAATATCCCCCCCCCCAAAAAAAAAATTCCGTCCCCAAAAATCCTTCGCTGCACCAACTGAGATATTAGGACCTTATCTCCGCCTCTACTTCCCACGTTACCTCTTGCCCTTTGCGGAATTTCCTTTGCACTTTTACCTAACGGATTTCTTTAATCCTTATCTTCTTCACTTTGTGGTCAAAATAGCCACCGGTTCTTCCACATAAGATAATTTCCCAACCACACGTAAGTCATCCAGTGGTATCACCATATCCACCTCCACCAAGCACTTCTTTAGATTTGGTACACGAAAAGTAGGGTGAATCCCTCGCAGATTTTTGGGTAGGTCTAACTTGTACGCTACTTCTCCAGCACGCTTGATAAAAAAAACAAACGATCCAACTAATCTCTATTTCAACTTACCCTTCTTCCCGAAACGGATTATCCCCATCCAAAGCGGGACTGGTAACTTTACCTTGTCCCCACTTGGGACTCATGCCTCAAACTTTTCAATCTAGCCTACCTAGTTCTACCCAAAAGCTTAAGCCATTCTGATCAAAGGCATAGTCGTAAAAACTTATCGGTTATACTCCTTGATTAACCACAACTTTCTTATAGAAAAGGTTTTACCGGAGTCAACGCCACAACAACAGACATTACCGACTAGAAATAACCATCCGACTTGTCGACATATCAAAAAGTGATTCTTAGACATCACTCAGAACTCACCGCATGAGTTTCTTCTTCTGGTAATCTGCCATTACAAGGTAACCTCTCATAGAACGTCATACGTCAAACGCAGAAACACTTCCTTTCTCAAACCACGTTAAACTCAATTCATCGGTATTACTCAACTTTTACATGCTAACTTTACATCACCCCAACTTCATCACTCCAACTCCTTAGATAATGGAAGAAACTTCCATAGTTCAAAACCTTCGCAAACCATCAGCCCATCTGACCATATACGCAATAAACTCAAACTTTACCCGCTCCATATTGAGTGACCATGCTCACACAACTGATCCAAAAAGTTAAACACTGAACGACCGACTTACTTGGAATTCCTTCCACATAATAACAAGTTTGACATTATGGTCCTTCACATCAAACATTATATCCAACCACCTCTTTCCTTCCTCCTCGAAAACTTCAACCTCACATCTAAGGATCGTCTCTCTGATTAGCGGTGCGAGCTTTAAGCCAACCGCACGATTTAGATTAAGCAACACACAAACCGCAACGCACACCAGATTTAATTTATCACACCCACGCTAAAGGTTCATAAACCTACTAACGGCAAAAATCCGAAAACATAATTCCACATTTTGAATCGCTTGCCAAACTTCTTACTCTCATATTACCCTTTTTTCCAGCATAACAACTTTACTCTTTTCCCGATGCATGAAACACTGCTCACCCAACATTGCTTACTTTATTCCTCGATGACCCCCAAATGTGTCGAAAGCACATTTACATTACTATACTTAATCAACCAATTGCCTACAATTATAATGTGAGATAAACAACCAAGCTCTTCCAAAACATTATCCATTACTCTCAAGCACTGCACAATTCTCGCTCTCCAATCAGGATTTCCCAATATGCTAGAATACCCTACACTCCAAAGAATACTTCGGCATGCTCACAGATTTCCTATCTACTACCCCCATCCTGAACTGAACAGTTCGACAATTCCACCAACACTCTAGGGGTATAAGATAAACCTGTGTATAATTCGCCGTAACCCAGAACACAAGGTTCCTCTCTTAGATAGCCGCCAATTAGTCATTCGAAAATTATCAACTTGGTAATACCCCGGTACCAACCTAACATCCACACATCCCATTAACACACTTGCCTCTATAAATCATTCCCCAGAAGTCTCCAGACAAGGACGTTTATCTTATATCATTAACACCAGTCTACCACGTACCTCAAGGAAACTCCTTACCCCCTTAACGACTTGCATGCCCACTTAAGGCATAAAAATCACCATCTCGTCGATACAACTATCACCCTACCACTCTTCATAGTACAATAAAATCTCCGTGACCACTCTGTACACATACAGATACTGTCCTCTGCATACTGACCATGACACCAATAACTGACTTCAAGGCATTTCACGACCCTGTCATTCCCGAATCTGGATAAAACACAAAATCATGATCCTCTAGACCCCCAAAAGATATGCTCCTTATCGGCTCATCGCGACCTGCCAAAAGTAAATTCCGGCAGTCTGAAAGATTAAGCGTACTACCTTGCCGACCTAAATGCTCGGAGCGCAACCCCTCCAATTGTGCTATATATAAACTTTACTCCTACAAAACCATCAAAGCCTCAGTGAAAAAAAAACAACTGACCGAACTAGCGGTCATCCATTTTCGTAATACTCACACAAGGTGGTCCAACATCACACCAGGTACACCCACCTTTTTCCGATTAACTCTTTGCTTCCTCACGAAAACTCAAAGAAACTATCCGTAACTACTTTTTCCTTTTCAGTGTCCCACCATTGACCTCAAAAATGGTCATTGGCTTCAACATCAACAGTCGACATGGTGATACTTCAACCATGTCTCCAGCCAACAAGGATTCCCACTGGAACCTACCTCTCCCAATGTAGCATCTTACTACTATAAAAGTATCTTAACGACTTCGAATTCCACCCTGGGCACAACCATCTGCGGACATCCACATCTCAAGTCACTGAACAGGCGGTTAAGCCATTAAATACAAATATCCTTAGCGTCAAAGATCAAGGCCTCCACTAACCATTTCCGCTGTTCACCACCCTTACCTTACAGGAACACCAAAGTCATGGATCACCCACCCACTGATCGAGCGCCCCACTTTCACTCACAAAACCTTTCTCATCTTTAGTTGCAACCTTTCCCGCGACCTAGAGAGTTCATAGCCTTAATGCATGACACGCCATAATTTAAACTTTTGACACATTTGAAAATTTTGTAGTTACTACGTTATGAAACAAGCTTGAGTGTACACGACACAACACCGACTTAGCCATGCATAACAATTTCAAGGATCGTTCAACTTCAACTCCACGACAAAATACTCCTCACCACACCCCAAAATCGGTGTTGGCACAATTAAAATTATTTTCAATGAACTTTACCGATACGATTTGTAAAAATACTACAAAATTGCTTACACTGAGCGAGTCAGACAACTCTCACCCTCATTGATATGACAACACATGTATGTACCAAGTTCACTTATAAAATCATGCAATCAAACGTTGTTATAATTTTCACAACAAAAGTTAACTCGTTTACAAAGAGATATAAAATAATTTTCCCACACCAAAATCGAAATTTATCACCCAATGCCATAAACTTTTCTTTTCCACCCCAAACACACGTTCGCACGCGTCGTCACGTTTTTAAACGAATACCTCGTAAGGCACACACACGCCAAAATATCTGATATGAATGATATGGAGGACTCCAAGAATTTGTTTGAAACACAATGCATGAGACCCAATGACATTGAAGGTTATTTACTCTAACAAGGTCAACTGTTTGTTCTCACTAAAATTTATCCCAGGCTCCTTACTTCCAACCAACCAGTCGGGGTCCTCACCTATACCACAACCTCCGGCACCAAAGCTTCCCCACATCCTTGAATGTCCCAACTACCAATGACCCTCGCGACTTTAGATTCGCAAATCATGCGCCCTTACTCTGACTCAAACAAACTTGCCAACAATATCTCATTACATTTGATCCTTACTACATTTTATTAGTCAACACTAACTTCATCTCCCAAAAGCCTCATTTCTATCCTTCGATTCTTGGGTTAACACTCTCCTGATTCCCACTGATCGACATAACAATCTACTAGACCGAAGACTCATTTGAAGCGAAAAGCTCACCTCCAATCGATATTCTTTTTCTTATGGACCCAAGAGGTCATTTCTCAAACGAAATATCTATATCCCACACGTTACTCATCCCAAACGGTATTAACCTTAAACCATAAGCGAACTCACACCTCACGCCAGACCCACCCTATCATTTCAATGTTAGGACTCTCTACCCAAAACTACACCCATCAGATAACTCAACAATAGAAATCGAGTATGCCCATACACCTGTAAATTCATAATGGCATTGGCTAGGTGCAATTATAAATTTACCTTACATGGGAGTACTCACTGTCGTTATCATGACTCTCGATGATCAAGGTCTTCCTTAAAGGCTTCCTAAATCTCAGTTGTGTCCCTCTACTCTACAGTTTAAGTTTAGGCTCATCCGATCACCTAAATCCCTTAAACTATGGCTCTGATACCACTTGTAACAACCCAAACTCCTGACATAGAGCAAATCAACTTCATTCATTGACGACGCCAAACGGCACATTATAACGTCTAAAATTTAAGGTTTGCAGAAGGAAAACCTAATACACACAACTGAGAATACAAGGAATTAGAAACTAAAGCGAAGGTCTTCTAACCCAGCTCCAGCTCACACTTTCTTCTTACCCTTGCTCGATGTAACACTCGTAATTTTCGGTAAGTAAAGGCCACCCGGACGTTTTTGTAATGTAGAAATGGCTGGAATTTTGTTGGGAAATCATTATTTTAAGTCCCTTGGAGTATTGGGGGTTTTGCCATTGAAAAAGTCGAGTTTCGGAGCTTGGTACGGGCACGGCTACAATGCCCGGCGACTATGACAGTGTCATAGTCGCACCTGGCAAAGTAGTAGCAAGAAACAGAAATGGGGGGGAAGGTCTGGAGACAATGACCAACAACAATGCTCTGGGCATTATCGCATAGCAATGTCGCACCAGGGGAAAAGTGGGTTGTCTAATACGGGATTTTGCTCATTCTTCATTTCTCACTTCTCCTTTCACTCTCAACCCTCTCTAAACTCCCCCAAGAACACCTACTTTCATCTATGGTGTTTTTGGAGCATCTTTGGCTCAAATCCCTTGCTATTGTGGGGGTAAACCATCATCAAGTGGTAGATCAGAAGCTATGATCAAGAGTTCACCATCTCCATCTTCATCTTCAACCTCAAGCTCCATTTTAGGGTTTTCTAGGTTTTCATCAAAACCTAAGTGGTAAGTGTATCCCTTCCATTTCTAAACCTTCATATAAGTTATAAATGCCTTCTTGATGGTTCCCTAGTGTTTGGTTTCTCTATTTTCGGTTTGGAAGATTTGGGTCAAAATTAGGGTTTTGAACAAAATGGAGATTTTAATGAAATGTGTTTGGGGATCGATTCTAAATGGTTGAATGTGATTATTTATGGGTGGAATTTGTGCATCTAGATTTATGGAGGTTTTGACCTTGAAGATTCAAGCGTTCTTCAAAGGAGCTCAAGTTGGGGTTAAATCTAGATTTAGTCTAAATCTAGCGAGGTGAGTTCAAGCTGATTTGTGAAAACGTTGTACATGCCAAAATGTTAATTTTAAAGTGTTTTGTGTTTTACATAAAATTGTTAACTGCTGATCACTTGATAAGTTTTGGTTATTTGGAAGTGTTTAACTTTATAAACTTATAAAACGCCAACATTTGGGACTTTTGAGTGTTTTGATAAATAAGTCATAAACTAAAGTGTGTTATTAACTCATTTCATGCATGAAGATTATTTGGTAAAATGCATTTTTGTGTTGGTTGGGAATAGGCATAATTTGTCTTATGAAAGGTTTGAAAACAACAACGGATGAGTCATTGGGTTTTGGTCATTTCCGACCTTGTGAACATTTTGGAAACTTCAAATCTTTGTTTTGGGAAAAGATGCATTTCAAGTATTTCAAAGGGTAAATTTCGAGCAATTGAGCACGTGCATATGGTATAACCTTGTTTAGGAAATGATCTATCTTATTCTAAGTTGTGTTGGAGTTGGTCGTGTACTTTGGAGCACGTGTTTTCATAAACGTTGGTGAGTGCGTTCTATTGCATTATATTGCTTTTGACAATGTGTCATTTGGTCGTTTGAGCCTGTGGCTCGGTATTTGATTTTGATGGGGTTTTGGGGACACTTGTCTATTTTGATAGCTCAGCATAGAGCTTTGGTCATTGTGAAAGATTGTTGATGATTTCATATTTTGAGTGCGTGTGTCATTCAAGTGGAGTCATGTTATGTTTCAGCCCTGTCTGCTATGGATCCATGAGCACTTTTGTTATTTTGTCCGATGTTGGAACGACTAGTTATACACATCGCGGCATGTTAGGCACCAGATTCGGTTGTAAGTCCTTCGTGCAAGTATCTATGAGTGTACGCTGAAAGATGCTGAGCTTGATACTTTTATTACTTTGTCCGATGGTGGAACGCTTAGTTTTCCCCATTGCGGTGCGGTTAGGCATCTTTGGTATGGTGTAAGTCCTCCGTGCAAGTATCTATGGGTGTATACTGAAAGATATAGAGCTCGATACTTAATACCAATTTAACATAATGTGTGGCCTACTTCGTGTTCGTCGCATTATATGGAATTGGGTATCCCCCGTCACCGAAAGGTGTTGTTTATGGGCTGGGTCTTTTATATTTATGTTTTCGGTAATGTCCTTTATGGGTGGATTATTGTCCATAATTTGGTGTGTGTAGTGTTGAGTCCCATTCACGTTTGGGTGTTTTGTAATATGAAATATTATTCATGTTTTCACAAAATTGGGAATCGATGTTGCATCTGTTTGAGTGAGTTTTAAGATGCATTATTTTATAAAGAATGTTTGTGTTGAGGTATTCATCTTTGTAAAATGTAGCATGTTGGAGAACGAGTCCTGTTATACCTAAAGTGACCATTTTGAAAGATTATGATTTGAATTGCATTACTTATTTTCAACGATATCTTTATCCATGTTGAAAACTCTTGAACTCACTAGGCGTTATCCTAACTTTTTTATTTGTTGGCATGTGCAACAGGTTACGGTTGGGAATAGTCCTAGTGACACTGTGAAGCGAAGAGTGCTAGTGGTGTGCTCGAGGAGTGGATATCTTAGTGATATCTTCCGCATTTAGAGCAACTTGCGTTTGGGAGTTAAGTAGCACCCGACTATAGTTTAGTCTTTGTGTATTATTGGAGTTTGTATTTATTGAGGTTATTTATCGAATCTTATATTTGAGGCATATTGGGTTGATTTGTGGGAAGAAATGTTGTCTTTTATTGGATGTTTTATCTAAAATTTTATTAGTTGCTCTTGCCAAATTTGAGGGTGTTACACTCGATCCTCCTACCTTACGCTTACCTGAAAAGGTTTTTAGTTTTGAAAGATTGAGGGTTAGACCGATGGTCTAGTGAGTTCCCTCTTACAACAGTTTAACAACAGAAATATGGAAAAGATTTATAACATCAACAACCAATTCGGTTATAAACAACCCAACATCTACAAACACGCTTCTGACATACACTACCGTCACCCACAGGTGACAGCATGTCTGACTCATACTTCCTTAACTGGGACACACCCCCCATTAGCATAAACGGGACACACACCCCGATATGAGTTCACGCGGGACATACCCCCTGACTTTAGTTAACGCGAGACACACCCCCGACTTTCATTAACGCGGGACACACCCCTGACTTGCAGCGTAACTGCTCACACTAATGCTTGTATACAATTAACCACACAACATTATAAACCACGTCATAGTAAATCTCACATATATAATCCGACCAATAATTACATTCTTTACAAACCAACAACCGCACGACTTTAACCACATTAACATCAATAAGCATTTAGTTAGAAAACTCACCTGATGTCCTTTGCTTAAGTCCTCGCGCTTACTTCTACGGTCGATAATAAATCCTATACAAAAAAAACAACATTGGCCGATAGGCCTCTCGTCACAACTAAATTTCAAAACGAGAACTTTCCTCAAAAGACACTTTTAATTTTGCCAAGGAGTAACAATCAATTAATAGAGCTAATACAAAACACTCGGTCCAACTAAAATTAATTACAAACCGTCCCACTGACTTTAACTTACATTTACATTGGCCCAACTAAATTAATTGGAAACTCAACCTAAACGAAAAAGACATGGAATGGGGTGGATTCGGCCCAAAGGGCCTAGCGCCCGGTGTCCTTCTACGTCGTCCGACCTCCACCGCCCGGGGTCAAGCCAAAACAGGCCCGGTGTCAAGGCAGCCGGTATCGACCGGTGCCAAACGCCCAACTGGGGTCACCCGGTGCTAGGTTCCTGACCGGGGTCGCTCCATATCGGTCGCCCGGTAGCTTCTCTACCCAAACGCTTTCGGCCATAGCCACACGACTCCAAGATCGAGCAGTCGAGAGATTTCCTCCGACCGACGATTAAACCCCACAACGGGCTCGACTTACCCAAATGAGTTCAGTCCCCAAAGATTCAACAACCGATAATTCCCTATGCAACGATCGACAACAAGGTTTCTCTTGGGGTTTACACCCTCATTTCAACAGTGAACAATGCTCCATAAAACAAAACCCAACTACTCAGATTAACTCACCCAGACTCTTAAGAATACGTCTATTGATTAATAATAGCTTCCTTGCATCAGCAATGTACATAGAGAGAGATTTGATCATTTACCTAGGAGAAGATGATCCCAAGCTAAAAAATCTATCAGGCTGCTCCTTTTCTGGGTTTGAGCTCCAATTCACCTAATGCTTCTCCCTCCCTGCTAAAAACTCTCAGCCGCCACCAAAATGAAAGGGAAAGGAAGAATTAGGGTAACCCCCCCCCCCCACCTTTTTTTTTCTTCTTATTTTCACTTTAGACCCCAACCTCTAGCCCTTTTCAAGAAATTTACACCCAACTTCATAATTATTAAATTCTGACACGGTTATTACAATCATTGTTTCTCAAGGCAGGCTCCGAAAAGGTAGAGTAGCTAAGGTTAGCTAAGAAACTTTAAATTGTTGTGTTCGTATTCTCTTACTCAAATTTTTTTATTACCGCATTACTTTATTTGAGTCGATACCCAGTTGCAAATTGAAAATCTTGTGTAGAACAGACGGACAATATTTCCCCTCAAAGTTATTGTAACAAATTAAAAAGGGTTATGTTGTGTGTGTGAGAAACTATCAAATGGAACAATATAATTAACGATCAAAACATCTGGTTTGCTATCTTATGGGACGTTTATAAACGCTTACTGAAAAAAGTCACCACTTTCATTTACCTTATCGGGTGACATTCTCGGCCATTAAAAATTGATTGATAGTAAGAGTTTATAACCTGATAAATACTTATCGGGAAATAATCTAGATCCAGGGGCGGACTTGAAGCAGTGGCGATGGTGGCACGTGGCGACGGTGGCACGTGCCACCGTATCATTTCTCCGACGAAGGGTAAAATTTTTACGTTCGTGAAAGGTGCAACCGTATCGTTTTCGAGTGTGCTACCGTATTTATTTTCAAAACTTCAAAGGTGCACCAAATCCTAATCTAAAAGCCCAATTCTTCACTTCTATTCTAGCCCAAGTTCTGTTAATTTGTATTTGTTCTATTCGAGCCCAAGTTCAAATGTTCAAGACAATAATTATGTTGATTTACTATGATTCTGATATCTGAATTCTAAAAGGTTGAAGGAACTAAAAGGAAGCCCAGTCGGCCAGCCCAAATGTTATGTTGATTAGTTCTACTCTTAGACCAATCCACAACACAAAGCCCAACCAAAAACCTTTTAGGCTTTTAATCATTTACTGATTCCTGATTTACGTCTTACCACAGGTCCACAACAGCGGGAAAATTTCATTGAATCGGTCTCAAACCCTTCTCCTCGGCGATCGAACTCAGTCACTCAGAAGTGGAAAACTCAGAAATCGAAACTCGATGACTCAGAAAAGCATCCTCTGTTTTAGATTTCTCAAAATCTCATGGGGAGTTTTGTTTAGGTATACAATTTCACACTTTCTTAGTTTCTTCTTTCTTGCTTATTGTCTTAAACTTTATGCCTTTTAGATTTTGCCTTTTGGATGATTGGATCGATCAAACTCATAGTCATAGATTAACACTTGATTTTTTTTTTTGGTGATTTTCAATAATTTAGAATTTGGATTGATTTTGGATTTTGGAATTTGGATTGATTTTCGAATTTGGATTGATTTTGGAATTTGGCTAATCCGCTAATGTTCATCAGTTCATGCCTAAATGTAAATGCTACTGCCTTCAATTCATATTTCATGCCTAAAATGCTATATTGCTAATTTGCTATTATGCTACTGCCTAAATCCTAATGCCTTCATAAGTTCATGGATTGAGACATTGAGTTTGGAATTTGGGTAACTTTATTAGTTTATTTAATTGACTTATAAAGTTTTAATTAATTGATTTTACAGTTTGTTTCTTATTACTTGGTGTTTCTATGGAAAAGTTTTTGAAACGAAAAGCTTCTTCAACCGATAATCGTAATACATCCAACATCAATACGATTGATATTAACGATCTTCCTTGGGATCCATCAGAGAGGCCTAATATTTTATCTTATAACCCAAATCAAAGAGACGAAATTAGACGGAAATACTTGGTTAGAGGGCCTTGTCAACCACGAGGTCACGAGTTCCCAACCAAAGTTATAGGGGCTAAAGCAAGACGTTTTGTTGTTAATTGGTTTGATCAATTTCAATGGTTGGAATACAGTGTAAAAGTAGATAGAGCATATTGTTTGCCTTGTTACTTGTTTAAAGACCAAGGTGGGAATCATGGGACAGATGCTTTTGTGACGGATGGATTTAATAGTTGGAGTAAAAAGGATAGACTTACACTTCATGAGGATGAGGTTAATAGTTTTCACCATAAAGCACTTAAAAAATGTGAAGATTTGATTAACCAAAACCAATCAATTGTTGCCGCCCTTCATAAGCAAACAGAACAAATGAAGACCGAGTATCACATGCGATTGAATGCCTCTGTTGAAGTTTGTAGATACTTGTTGGAAAACGGTTTATCATTTCGTGGAAACGATGAGTCCGAAAATTCTATGTATAAAGGGCTTTTCTTGGGGACTTTAAAGTTGACTGGAAGGACAAATAGTGATATCGAGATGGTTATATTACAAAATGCGCCAAAGAACAATCAACTAACATCTACAACGATTCAAAAAGATCTTGTTACTTGCTTTGCGGAAGAAGTGTTGATATCCGTCATGGGGGAAATTGGAGATGATGTGTTTGCCTTGTTGGTGGATGAGTCTAGTGATGTCTCTAGAAAAGAGCAAATGGCCGTGGTTTTGAGGTTTGTTGACATATACAGAATTGTTTAAGAGAGATTTATTGGTGTTGTTCATGTGATGGATACATCTGCCTTAAGTCTTAAATCTGCACTTGATGCTTTATTTGCAAAACACGGCTTGAGTTTCACAAAGGTAATTTATTTACTTTATGTCTTAAATATATCATTGAATCTTTGGTTAATCTCCTAAGTCCTAAATGCCTAAATCTATCTTTGAAATAGGTAAGAGGACAAGGTTATGATGGTGCTAGCAATATGAGTGGCAAGTTTAATGGGTTGAAAGCTTTGATCTTGAATGATAATGAGTCGGCATTCTATATACATTGTTTCGCCCATCAACTTCAGTTAGTAGTTGTAGCGGTTGCAAAAAAACATGACGGAGTTAAGGACTTTTTTGATTTGTTAGCCTTGGTTGTTACTGTGGTGAACTCTTCTTGCAAACGGAAAGATATGCTACGAGAAAGTCACAAAGATAGAATTCAAGAAGAAATTGGAAATGAAGAAATTGAGACCGGCAAGGGGTTAAACCAAGAGATTTCGCTTGTACGAGCCGGAGATACACGATGGAATTCTCATCTTAAAACAATTACGAGTTTGATTTCTTTGTTTCTGGAGGTTAAGAAGGTGCTTGAATACGTTGAAGATGATGGTGATAATGGAGCTACCCGACTTCAAGCAAGTGGTCTTTTATCATACTTCAAGACTTTTGAATTTGTGTTTTATATGCACTTAATATTAACCATTTTAGGGTTAACAAATTCATTGTCTCAAGCTCTTCAAAGGAAAGATCAAGACATCTTGGAAGCGGTTGATTTGATAGGAACAAAAAAGCCCAATTGCAAATATTAAGAGAAAATGGGTTTGATCAAGTTTTGGAGAAATGTTACTTTTTTTGTGATAAACATGAGATTGTGAAGTTGGATATGGCAGAAGGTTATGTTAATACAAGAAATCCAAGGAAGAGGATGAACATTAGCAATTGACATCATTATAATTATGATATATTCAACATGGTTTTGGATATGCAGATTCAAGAGTTTGGCGATCGTTTTTGTGAGATAAGCACCGACTTGCTTCAAAACATGGCAGCTTTGAATCCACGCAATTCATTTTCTCAGTTTAACAAATCAAACCTATTGAAGTTAAGTCAGATGTATCCACGTGATTTTGATGACAAGGAAAGGATGATTCTTGAGCACGAACTTGACATCTGCTATCATTCTGTTTATAATGATGTTAGATTTGCCAACTTAAACGACATTGCTAACCTTGCTAGATTGATGGTGGAAACAAGAAAACATATTTCTCATCCTTTAGTCTACCGATTATTGAAGCTAACACTGGTTTTGCCCGTCGCAACTGCTACGGTTGAAGGATGTTTTTCGGCAATGAAGCTTGTCAAGACAGATCTACGTAATCGAATTGGTGATAATTTTTTGAATGTGGCCCTCATTTGTGACATAGAAAAGGAAGCACATGCTAAGGTTAAGACCGAAGATGTCATCGATCGTTTCCAAAAGATGAAGACACATCGAGGACAAATTTAGGAGTTGTTTACATATTTTTTGTAATTATTTTTGGGTATATAACTATATATTGACCGTATTCAAAAGATGAAGACGCGTCGGGTACAAATTTATAAAAACAGTATTTTTTGTAAATGTATTTTACGTCTATATTTTATTATATTAATTATGTGGTGCCACCGTATGAAATTTTTTTTGCGACCGTCCCTGTCTAGATCCATGTCTTCCTTCTTACCAGGTAAGATTATCAGATTCTTGTTATGTTCACCCAATAAGGTAATTAAATCGGTAAACATTTATCAAGTAAGTGTTTATTAAATGACCCATCAAATTCATTGAGTTGGTTTCTTTATGTTAGGGTTTTTTTTTCATTTTTTTTTAAAAGTTGATTGTAATTAATTTTAAATTCGTATTTGGCAAATATATATATAGGGTGCGTTTCGTTTGCAAACCAAGCAATTTGTACAAACTATGCAAACCAATCTTAGCCGTTCATCAAGTCTAATGAATATATTATTTTATTATGTTTCCTAATTTAAAATCATGATTATAATGAATAAACTTAATATTTTCTAATTTAAAATCATGATTATAATGAATAAACTTAACATTTTTCATATATATCACAATCATTATTAATGAATCATAATCATTATCCATAAATATATCTATTGTTTCATAATATAGTGGTTTGCATAGTTTGTACAAATTACTTGGTTTGCAAAAGAAACGCACCCTATATATATATATATATATATATAGGGGTTGTTTCATTTGCAACCCTTAAAAAGGTTGCAAACCTTGCAACCCACATCTTAATCGTCGGATTTATGATCGACGGTTACAATAGATATGGGGCCCAATATTTTTAATTAAAAAAAAGAAAAATAAAAATAAAATAATCGTCGATCATAAATCAAACGGTTAATATGTGGGTTGCAAGGGTTGCAACCTTTTTAAGGGCTGCAAAATATCCTTCCACTATATATATATATATATATATAGGGGCATGTTCAAACGAGAAGGTAGTCAATTTGCGAGAAGGCGAGAAGGAATATGAGCCACATAATTTATTAATTAAAAAATATCGTAAATAAATTTAAAAAAAAATAGGATAATTACAATTTCAATAGGATAAATCTTAAAAAATCTCATAATATCTTTTAAATTTATTAATTTTAATAAATTCATAATTTTTTTATCAAACTTATATTATTATTTTCTAGATAAAATCATAGTTTTCATAAAATATCACATGTGAAATCCATAACTAATTCATTATTATTTCACCATTTTTTTCTCTATTTTTAGATTTACGTTTTGAATCACATGTCATTAACTTCGTTTAACATGTGATATATTATTATGTATCACATATGATCCCACTACGTGGATTTTTGTAAATATTGCATATGACAATATATGTCTGAATATAAATGACGCACAATCACAAAAAGATGTATAAATATAAACATACAAAATCACATATGATTAACTAAAATATATACAATTATCATATGTGATAATATTTACATCACAAAAAGATCTATAAATAGAAGTATACATAATCACATATGATTAACTAAAATATATACAATTATCACATGCTATAATATTTACATCACAAAAAGATCTATAAATAGAAGTATACATAATCACATATGATTAACTAAAATATATACAATTATCACATGTGATAATATGATATGTAATATGCATAAATATTCATATAATGATATCGCATGTAATATTTGGTTAAAATTGTGAATTTTTTTTTTATTAAAAGTATATTTAGAAAAAAAATTAAAAAATAAATGAAATTAAAAAATAAATAAATCTAAAAGATATAATGAGAATATTAAGGATTTATCTAATTTAAAATGATAATTATCCTAATTTCTAAAACTATTTTTTATTTTTTATTTATGGTTTTTTTAATTAATAAATTGTGTGGCTCACATTCCTTCTCGCATTCTTGCAAATTAGTTTGTTTCTCGCATGATCCTCCTTCTCTCTCTCTATATATATATATCTATCTATATATATATATATATATATCAAGATTCTAAATGGCGTGAGGCGTGGCATGGCGGCGAGGCCAAGCCTCAAGCTTTAGGAGTCACGTCGAAGCCATAGCATTTTCAAGGCATGACTTATGACGTTATTTTTCTAATTCATATATAATATTATATATTTATATATAAAAACATATGTTTTGTAGTGTTACTCAATGAATTAATAGTAATAAACAAGTTAAATTATGGTATATATTAAAAAACTTGTAAATAAGACATTTAAAACGCAAATAAAATCAAATATTGCATTACGAAATTGTGCATTAGGCCATGACGTGCCACGAGTTTAACGTGGCATGAGACACAAGTCTTGGTGCCATGACGCACCATGTCGATTATGCGGCGCGTTTTTTAAAACAGTGATATATATTAAAATTATTAAACGGAGGACAAATCAAAAACTATCAACACAAAATAAAATCAAAAGAAATCTGTTTTTTTGTCTTTATGTTAAAATTATTTATCAATACTATTCAATCTGATGTACCCGTATTAAAATTATTAGTAGTTGTTATATAAAATTTAATCATTAGTCATGTAGTGTATATTTAATTATTATATAAAACATGAAATCAAATAAAAAATCATTTAAAAATACAGTTTTTAAAACTTTTTATTTAAACATTTTGTTGCCACTATATAATATCCCAGTGGACTTGTTAGTTGTCACTTCCTTAATCATATCGAAATTATAATAATTTAACATGTAATTACTAAGAGCATCTCCAACACTTATGCTAATTTTTTTCTAAAATAGAGTAAAATAAATCAAAATCTCTAAACATTTTTGCATCCAACTCCAACAGTTATGTTATTTTAGTAACTCTAGTATTAATTATCTTATTAAAATATTTAATTTATTTAATCATAGAGTTAAATACAAATTTGGTCCCTGTGGTTTACAAATATTAATGACTAAGGTCCCTCAAAGAAATATTTAACGAATAACGTCCCTCTACTTTTCATTTTATAACACGTAGGGTCCCTCTTAGTAATACTATTAAATAACGTGTATTTAAGTAGGGGTAAATTTGTCCATTCCTCTATTCTAGGGTTGGTAACATATTTGGTCCCACCTAAAATTTAGGGATTAAAAAACCCTTTTATAGTTTGTAACATATTTAGTCCCTCTATGAATTTAAATAAGAAGTTTTTATATGCAAAATTGATCCTTATGGTTTACAAAAACTAACAAGTAACATCCGTTAAAAATTAAATTTCATTAATCTCCAAACCTACACTAGCATTTTTTGGACACAAGTCACAACTACTGTTTGGTTAACTTAAAAAAATGATTAATAAAGACAAACTAAATAAAACCATGCACATATACAAGGCCATAACTCAGGCACATGCAAAGGACGGGAACCTTAACTTGTGAAGTTTGATTTTCTTTTGTTCAAAACTTAATGTAATTATCCCTTCTTAACTTTTTGTAGCTAATTACTGCTATTTTGGCATTATTTTTTGTAGCAGCTTTTATGTTGGTTTTGTAGTTGCTGATTTGGGGTCATTTTTGTCGTAGCTTTTAATTTAGAGAACATATAAAATCACCACTTGGTTGTCGCCATCCAACGTCTTATTTTATGTTGACCAAATATTTATATTTTATGGTGTGATACTTTTTATTTAGCTTGTTTTTTTTTTTTTTTTTTTTTGAAGAAATTTAGCTTGTTTTTATTAATCATCTTCTTTTAAGTTAACCAAGTAGTGGTTGTGACTTGTGAGTTTAAGATTTGTCTTCATGCTTATATCCAAAAAATGCTAGTGCTACTGCTAGGTTTGGAGATTAATGAAATTTAATTTTTAAGGGATGCTACTTGTTATTTTTTGCAAACCATAGGAATCAATTTTACATTTAATTTCTCATTTAAATTCATAGAGGGACCAAGTATGTTATAAACTATAAAAGAGTTTTATAATCCCTAAATTTTAGGAGGGACCAAATATGTTACCAAACCTAGAATAAAGAAATGGACAAATTTATCCCTACTTAAATACACGTTATTTAATAGTATTACTAAGAGGGACCCTACGTGTTATAAAATGAAAAGTAGAAGGACGTTATTCGTTAAATATTTCTTTGAGGGATCTTAGTCTTTAATATTTGTAAACCACATGGACCAAATTTGTATTTAACTCTTAATTATATTATTAAAGTATTTAATATATGAAAAGTTGAGAGATGAAAGGTTTGTTTTTTGAGGGTAATTATTACTTTTGGGGGAAAACTATCTATTTAGAGATTCCTCTAAATTTAGAGATTTTTACAATCTCTCTCCTTTTTTTCTCTATTTTAGCATAAAGGATAGCATAGTTGTTGTAGCAACAAAAATGTTAAAATTATAATTTTTCTCATTTTAGCATAGTTGTTGATGCTCTAAAAGGTGTTGTTATCCCTACCCTCTCCTTACTCACAAAAACTTTATCCTCTTAATTTTATCATTAAATATTGTTTTTGATTTTATCAACCATGGAACAGTTTTTATTTCTAGGATAGTTTATTTTTACAAATATAGTTTTATCAAATTAAAATAAAATGCTTATTATTTATAAAATAATCAAAATAAAACAAGTATTACAATTTACAATTATAAATGAGTCAACTTGACCTTTAAAAAAAATTCATCCTGCACATATTTTTTTTTTTCTATTTTGAATTTGAATTTAGAACAATTTATTTATACTTAAATATTGATTAAATATTTTTAATTTTTAATATAAAATCAATAATCAGATTTTATCAAGAAGTAAAATAAAAGGATAACTTAAGGGGTTAAATATTGATTAAATATTTTCAATTTTTAATATAAAATCAATAATCAGATTTTATCAAGAAGTAAAATAAAAGGATAACTTAAGAGGTAGCTCAACAAATAAAGCATTAAGGTGTCGTTTGTTTTTTAATAGGTCTGAAGTTTGATGTCTTATTTTACTTCTGATTAATAATAGGTGATGCTGAAGTTCGAAATTTGAATCAACAAGACTGTATGTTTCTGTAACGTCTGGTGGCGTTTTAAGAGAAAGAAGAGCATATGAACTGAGGTGGCGATAAGAGGTTTTAAGAAGTTAGGTCACCACTTCTTATTTCAGACGTATTTAAGAGTTAAAAGGTTCTGAAAACTAGAAAAAAAAAACAATCTAAATGTAAAAAGGTCTGAACGATTCAGACTTAAGATCGATTAAGAGATTTTCTTTAGAAAACAAACAAACCCCTAAGTTTGCTTCCCAGATATCACATATTGAAGTCCCCTGGGGTAGTTGAAGCCTGAAGGGTTTGCAAACTGTTAACTTTACCATCCCTTGAAACCAAGGTTCTAAATGGCGTGAGGCATGGCGTGGCGGCGAGGCCAAGCCTTAAGCCTTAGGAGTCACGGCGAAACCATGGCGTTTTCAAGGCGTGACTTATGGCGTCATTTTTCTAATTCATATATATCATTATGTATAAAAACATATGTTTTGTAGTGTTACTCAATGAATCAATAGTAATAAACAAGTTAAATTATGGTATATATTAAATAAACTTGCAAATAAAACATTAAAAACGTAAAGAAAAATCAAATATTGCATTACGAAATTATGCATTAGGTCATGGCGTGCCACGGGCTTAACGTGGCGTAAGACACAAGCTTTGGTGTCATGGCACGCCATGGTGGCTGCGCGGCGAGTTTTTTTAGGACATTGCTTGAAACTAATCGAGATAGAGAAGTTAATTCGAATACCCACAATTACAATAAAAAAAACACCATAAATAGAGGTCATAAACTAATAGCAAATTCATGCACATGTTTTGATCAATAATTGTTCAAATTACACTACAACACACCTTGGATGGTTCTTATAGCTTATGTGCAAGGCATAAAATACTAATTTTATGTTTTGCCGATCTCGAGGTCCCCGCTTGTAGGGGTGCTCACGGGTTGGGTTGATCGAGTTGAACGCATTTCAACAACCCAACCTAATGTTGGCGGTTTGAAAATTTTCAACCCAATCCAAACAAAAGTGCAACCCAACCCATTCGAGTTGGTCGGTTTGGTTGGGTTGATCGGGTTGTGTTTAAACAAAGTAAAGATAATATTAAAAACACAAAAATAAGGAAATTTTTCTTTGAAATACGATCCATCATTCAAAAGAATATACGAGTTCATCAAATATTTACGTATTACATATAACTTTCCAATAATGTCCTCTTATGAGTTCTATTGCTCGTTATTGTCAAGTTGTTTTGGGTCACTTATACATATTAAAAGGGAAATATAAATAATTTTAAAGAAGTCGCTAAAATGTTTATCGGGTTATCAGATTACTTTGAGCCTAACCCAATATCAACCCAATAGATTCGGGTTGTCCTAATTATATATCGGATTACCTCGGGTTGATTTTTTTTCTAGGTTAGTCGAGTTGGGTTGATCGAGTTAGTCGGGTTGATCGGGTTTTTGAGCACCCTACCCACTTGGCTCCAACCCACTACATCCACCATCGTTGCCACTACCGATTTTGCCATCATCTAGGTGATCGGTTCATCTTGATAACAGTGGAATAACTAACAGGTGGAAACATGCTAGAGATGTTCTAACAATTCTAGACCAAAAAAAAAAACGGTCTTTTATAACTTTTAAAAAAAATATATTTTTAGCATCTTTTATGTGTTCAAAATGTTCCATATCTAAATTGGCTATCTATTCTATATTAATAGCACCAATGAAACCTTATTGAGAGCAAAAAAAACCAAAACCAAAAGATCCAACAGTGATTTCTTCAGAAGATCTTGTCGTGTCTTTAAATAACTCATGCCGAAGACCATTAAACCGAAATGCAAACCAAATGCCCCTTTAACAAACAAATTTTTTTTTGACATTAATTGTTTTCGGTAACTTACCGTAATCTATGTTGGTGATTTCTGTTCTGATAGAGATACACAATTGTATTGACGCCCTTATTGTCCCTCTTACGACAATCTTTTGTCTATTTGCCATTAATTATCCTAGCCAAATATAGGGTTCTTTTTTGAAATATCAGTCGAACATTGTTATTAACTACATGTCTTTTGGACTTTGTGTGCTTCTAATTTCACACACACCCACACAAACACACACACACACACACACACACACATATATATATATATATATATATATATATATATATATATATATATATATATATGTCTTTAGTTAGAATTATTATTTTTACTGTATGTCATTTTTTCTCATTCGTTTATCAAAATTTCATTCGGTTTCTTAAGAGTTTTATTGTTAAATTCTTGACTGATAGAGTGTTAGGATATATCGAATTTGAAAACAAATGTGTAGTTTTTCGTAGTATCGCTAATAATTGTAATTTCAGTTGTGTGGTAAAAAATAGTCTTTAATATTCGATCATGTTTTAAAAATCTTACATTTCATAAAAGCGATCTTAAGTAATTAAATTGTATTTCTACTGGGTTTTTTAAGAGGAAACTACAATTTTTGTCCTTGAGGTTTACACGAATCTACGAAAATGATCCTTAGACTTCAATAACTACAGTTATCGTCCCTACTATTTACATTTCGCATTGAATATGGTCCCTGTTCACTAACTCCATTAGATTAGTCCAGTGTAACGACCAAAAAATCAGTAACAACTAAAATATAGGATTACAACCCAAACGGTCCCAAAACATACAAATTACATCATTCTCAAACTAAGGTACGCATCAGATAGTACATATTCACAGCTGAGAAACTACAAGCCTCCACAAGAACTATGTCTCTTCTATGACATCCTTCTTTCTCCCCTTCTTCGAATGAAAACCCGACTAAACTCTTACCTGAAAATGGTTTTAATTTTTGAAAAGCGAGGGTTAGACCATGAGGTCTACTGAATTCCCTCCCAAAAGCAATTCAAACAGTTTTCACAAATAAGCAATAGTCAAATCCAACAAAGGCCCATAAAACAATCTAACATCACACATGGGTATTTGTACAGTGTTCATAGACCAATTCCACCAAACGATAGCAACTGCGATCAGGGCCCAAGCAGGCTCCCCTTTCGCCTCCGGTGTAACACATTCAAATTTGGTAAGAGCAACTAATTAAAAACTTCGATATTTCTTCAAGTAAAGGACAAAACTTCCTTTAAAAATCAAAACTCGATATACCTCAAATTTAAAATTCTATAATTAACCTCAACAATTATAAAACTCCAGTCTTATACAAGGACTAAGTTGAGGTCGGGTGTTACTTAATCACAAATACAAGTTGCTCTTCCCAAAAAAAATGTGGAAGACTTCACTAAGATATCCATTTCTCAAGCACACAACTAGCACTCCTCTCTTCACAGTGTCACTAGAACTATTCCCAACTGGAACCTGTTGCACATGCCGACAAATAAAAAGGTTAGGCTAACGCCTAGTGAGTTCAAGAGTTTTCAACATGAATAAATATATCGCAAAAGGGAGGAATGCAACTTAAATCACAATCCTTCAAGACAATTTACTTTAAATATGAAAACAACTCATTTCCAATAATACACATATTTTAAAGATGAATGCCCCAATAGGAAAACATTTTTTGGGGAGGTGATGCAACCCAAAACTCACTCAAAATGTGAATAGAAATCGAACTCCGAAATTACGACACAACATGAATAACACTCCATATCCTGAAACACCCAAAACACGGGTGGGGCACAATACTCCACACATAAAATCATGGACAATAATCCACACAAATAAGACGTCACCGAAAACACCAATACTAAAATCCAAGACCCAAAACAACACATTTCGGTGACGGGGGAGACTCAATTCCATATAATGTGGCAGACACAAAGTAAGCCATACACTATGTTAGTAATGTCAAACACATAATAAAATACACGCAAGGGATGTTAGGCTCGGTAGCTTTAAACATACACCCACGGAAAGTCAACTTCAACCACATAGGGTCCTTACGTTGAGTTCCTCATCCAATATCGTGTACTAGCACGTAGGTCTTATACCACATCTGATGCCTATCAATATCGTGTATGTAACGCCCTAAAAAAATGGGGGTTAATTTAAACCTGAGATAGCTGCGAAATAAACAAAGATAACATAAACAAATCACCCAAAGAGGGGAAGTAAAAGTACGGCGTTTACATTATAAGGAACAAGTGAAAAAGAACCTAACAACCTACTAATCTAGACCAACTATATCTAGATTAAGAACGGGTGTTTCCTTTTCACTTCCAAAAATATACTATCACTATACCAAATGTACGCCTCTATAACCTCCAAAAATGCTACTATCCTTCGATGATTCTCCGTTCAAGCCTGATGAGCCCCACCGCTAGAATGACCTGTTATACATGTCATTTTAAGAAAAATTGTTAGGCTAAAGCCTAGTGAGATCAAACATTTGTATTGAGAATCAGTAAATTCTAAACGAGATAATTAAGAAAAGCCAGTGGAATAATATAGATAAATCTTCACTTTAATACAAATACCTCTCGGGTTGACGGGGGAGACCCGCTTACTAACATAAGTGATGGAACACAAATGTAAGACACTTGACATGTTAGCAAAACCAAACACAAATAAAGTACATGCAATGGATGCTAGGCTCGGTAGCTTTAAACGTACACCCACGGAAATTCAACTTCAACCACATAGGGTCCTTACGTTGAGATCCTCACCTAATATCATGTACTAGCATGTAGGACTTATACCCTATCTGATGCCTAAGTGTGCCTCGACGTGGAAAACTAGTGTCCCATCGTCGGACAAATGATACAAATAATTGGGGGTTCATGACGCCCAAATGCAACCAAATAGTCAATCCAATGCCAACAAAACCCATCAATAATTTCCAATAGTTAAAAGTGTCATCAAATGTGTAAAAACTATGAATCCATATAATTACTCTCGAAATTCCAAGAGGTTCCAATATAATTCTTTAAATAGTACTTCCACACACTAAATCAGTTTACCCAAGTTCTCATCCAATAAATATACATCAATAATTCAAAACCCTAGTTTTGATTTTCAACGTGTTTAAACATGAGATTAGAGAAAAACATGTTTCTCATGTGCAAGTCCACAAATAGTTCAAGATATAAGCTTTTTGACCTTAAAATCATACCCTTCCACATAAACCCCAAAATCTCCAAAGTTAGGTTTTTGATGAAAACTCACCCAATCAAGTAAATCAAAAATGGAGATGTTTATAAGGTTAAAATCAACATTTTAACATTTATAAAGTTTATAAAAGAGAATGAACTCACCTTGTAGGGTTGTAGCTTAAAACCCAAATACCCAAGAACTAGTGAGATGAAATGAGATCCTTGAGAAGACTTGGACTAGCACAATAGTCGCCCAAAGGAACCTAAATGTCATAAATGATTAAGAGTTTGAAGAGGATGGAATACATTGATGATAGGAGGGTGAAGAGGACGAACATACCAGACTTTTCTTGAGAGAAAATCACACCAAAAATGCCCTAAATGAGAATAGAGGAGTTAATGAGGGTTTGGGGGCCGACTTATTCTATTATCACTGCACAGTGCTCGTGCGGTTCCACCCATACGAAGAGCCGCACGGAGCACTGGAGTCAAGACGGACAAAATCCCGCACGGATGATCGCACGGTTCCACCCGTGCGGAGAGCCGTGTCGGACACTGGTGGGAAATTTTCCATCTTCATTTCAAATATCTTGCTCAACATCAAATAAGACAGGAATTCCAGGTCAAACCACGAATTAAAACTCAAAATTCGGGGTGTTACAATCCTCCCCACCTTGGAATGGATTTCGTCCCCGAAATCCCGACTACTCGAATAAGTGGGGGTATCGACGCTTCATGTCCTCCTCCGCTTCCCAAGTTACATTGGCACCGCGGTGGTGCTTCCATTGATTCTTAACCATTGTGACTTCTTTGTGATAGAGCCTTTGGTCTCACTCTCTAGAATATCTTCAGTCTCTTCAATGCAACTATTGTCATCAACTCGAATTTCCGACAATGGTATGACGCTTTCTGTCTTTCGCCATACACGGTCATCGTCTCATCATTCGAAACTGGAATTCGGATCATATTTTTTGCACAAAGAATCTCGGCATGATTATTCGCCAACCAGTCCATTCCTATGACTACATCAAATCCTCTAGTGACCATTAGCATCAAATCAATTGGAAATTTCTTTCCTTCGATCGCCAACTCGCAACCCCTAGAATATCCCGGACCACTACTTGGTCACCATCCGCTAGCTCTACCACTAAGGCATCCTCTAAGCTACTAGTTGGCACAGATAACTTTTGACAGAAAGCACTCAACACAAACGAAAAACTTGCATCGGAATCAAACAATATACGTGTAGGTACGGAGTTTAGGAGAAACGTACCCGACACTACATCTGTCAAAGCCTTCGCCTCCTCGGTTGTCATCTGAAAGGCTCTTCCCATCGCCCTTGGAGGATCCATATTCCTTCCCCCGCTACACACGGTCTTCAACTTCGGGCACTCGTTTCTGACATGGCCCGACTCTTTGCATTCAAAACAGATTTGCCCCCTAACCGGGCAGTCCCTGTAATTGTGGCTAGTCTTGCCACACTTGAAGCAGGTTTCGGGCCCCGAATTACGTGGACCGAAGTGTTTACTTTGGCACTTGGAGCACCATGGGACCGGTTCCTAGTAGGTTGTTGGGTTCTTTTTCACTTGTTCCTTGTAATGTAAACGCCATACTTTTACTTCCCTTTTTGGGTGATTTGGTTATGTTAGCTTTGTTTATTCCACAACTATTTCAGGTTTAAATTAACCCCCATTTTATTAGGGCGTTACAGTGTACTAACACGTAGGTCTTATACTACATCTGATGCCTATCTGTGCTTCGATGTGGAAAACTAGCGTTCCATCATCGAACGTAATGATTCAAGCGTTCATGGATTCATAGCAACCAGGTCTAAAACATTACATGGCTCCAAATGGGTGACATGCACATTCAAAACATGTACGTTCCCAATAAATATAAAACATGACCAAAACTCTATGTTGAACTATCAAAACTGGACAAATGTCCCCAAAATCCAACATAACTTAATAGACTATTTGTCAAAAGCAATAAAACGAAATCGACCAACGTTTATGCAAACACATGCTCCAAAATGCATGAATAAATCCCAACACAACTTAGATTGAGACAGATCGTTTTCCAAACAAGTTTATACCATTGGCTTTTTCAAAACGTCTCATAACCCAAGGTTTCACATTTCTCCAACACACACATATTAAAAGTGCATTTACACCAAAGGATTTACACTCGTAAAATAGATTGTTAAAATGTCAATACCTAAGATTTACTCATCGAAATACTTGAAATACTCTTTTCCCAAAACCAAAAAAGAATATTTAGAATTTCAGAAATGTTCACAAGGTCAGGAATGACCAAAACCCAATGACCCACATGTTGGTATTTTCAAAACATCCCATAACACAAACCATGCATATTTTCAACAAACACGAAAATGAGTCTTTACCAAATAACCTTCATTTATGCAATAAATCACCAAAACACTTTCCTTTATGACTTATATATCAAAACACCCAAGAATCCCCAAAATTGGTTGTTTTACAAGATTTATAAAGTTAAACACTTCAAATAACCAATACCCACCAAATAACCCAACAAATAATAATCTCATGCAAAACACATAAACACTTTAAAATAGATGTTTTGGCATGTACAACGTTTTCACAAATCAACTTGAACTCACCTTGCTAGATTTAGGCTAAATCTAGATTTTCCCCAACTTGGGCTCCTTTAAAGAGACTTGGATCCTCAAGCCAAAAACTTACAAAAACCTAGATCCATAAAATTTCAACCACAAATACTCATATTCAACCATATAGAATAGTTCCCCAAACATTTTACATGAAGATCTCATCTTATCTCAAAACCATAGTTTCTATAGATGAAGAAAAGAGAAGATCACCTTAACCATAACTTGAATCCATCAACCAAAATACCTCTAGGCTCACCAAAATGAACAACAACTCCCAATCTTTAATATGGAGAAAAGGGTTGGATGAAACCCTAGAAACTTGATGAAGAAGACGAAATAAAAGGGTTCTACAGAGGTTAAGGTTCATAAAAATGGTGTGGGGTTTGATTTGGGAGAGAAAGATGGAGGGAGGAGAAAGGATTTGGGGTTTTTGGAGAAAATCGAAATGAGGGAAAGAGAGATCAAATCAAGATATGGGGGTAAAAGTAGGAGAGAGAGGAGGGAAAAGTTGAAGGTGAAAAAGGGTGAAAATTTCGTCAGAGTCAATGCGGACGTCCACTTGGAGTATGCGAACGTTCACTTGCATCAGGATGGAAACTTCTGTTGCTTCCGCGGAAGAACTTATGCGGACGTCCACTTGCTTCCCTATGCGGACGTCCACTTAACACTGGTCGCCCGGTTTATTGCTCAATCACTGTTTTGGTCATAACTTCTTCGTTTTATCTCCGTTTTAGCTCCGGAAAGGACCGTTGGACTCATATTTGAATTTTGTATCTATCAAGACTATAAAATATAGGATTCAATCCAAAATCATATTTCTTCTAGTTCTCTTGAAAGATCGATTTCTACGCTGACTTGAAATTATACTTACCCGAAAATTAAGGGTGTTACATCTGGGGCCCAAGCAGACTCCCCATTCCCGCGTATACAGGAAACAGATTCCATGCATACGGGGCATATACGCCAACTCCCAAGAGATTTGTAAAATCCCAAGGTACACTAATCCTACTGTGCAACACGACTCCAAATAAGCATTCCTAGACAATGATAAAATCATGTAAACAATGCATGTGCATATAGAAACAATCCCATAACATGCGAAATCAACGTTTCCAAGATATTCATTTAATGCAAGAAATATTGATGCATTTGAAAATAGAGTTATCCTCGCACATCGTACCATAATCAATAGTTAAAAATATTTAACATCTCATTTCGCGTAAAAAGGTTTAAGGGAACTCACCTGAGTCAGGGGAAATTGACACAAAATGAATCTCCCTTCGATCGATCCGAGCGCCTACAAATCGACCAAATAGGTCACAGTTTAACATTATACAAATTTTTACCCAACACCCCGATACCTACAACCGGGTAACCTCATCTGGTTTCCCCCTTCACTTCACATTTTAAGTTCAAGCCCCTCCGGTTACCTAAATCCCTTAAACTATGGCTTTGATACCATTTGTAACGACCCAAAAATCAATAACAACTAAAATATAGAATTACAACCCAAAAGGTCCCAAAACATACAAATTACATCATTCTCAAACTAAGGTACGTAGCGGATAGTACATATTCACAACTGAGAAACTACAAGCCTCCACAAGAACTATGCCTCTTCTATGACATCCTTCTTTATCCCCTTTTTCAAATGAAAACCTGACTAAACTCTCATCTGAAAATGGTTTTAGTTTTTGAAAATCAAGGGTTAGACCATGAGGTCTAGTGAATTCCCTCCCATAAGCAATTCAAACAGTTTTCATAAATAAGCAACAGTCAAATCCACCAAAGGCCCATAAAACAATCTAACATCACACATGGGTATTTGCATAGTGTTCATAGACCAATTCCACCAAACGATTGCAACTGCGATCAGGGCCCAAGCAGACTCCTCTTTCACCTTCGGGGCCCAAGCAGACTCCCCATTCCCGCGTATATAGGAAACTGATTCCATGCATACGAGGCATATACGTCAACTCCCAAGAGATTTGTAAAATCCCAAGGTACAATAATCCCACTGTGCAACACGACTCCAAATAAGCATGCCTAGACAATGATAAAATCTTGTAAACAATGCATGTGCATGTAGAAACAATCCCATAACATACGAAATCAACGTTTCCAAGATATTCATTTAATGCAAGAAATATTAATGTGTTTGAAAATAGTGTTATTCTCACACATCGTACCAGAATCAGTACTTAAAAATATTTAACATCTCATTTCGCGTAAAAAGGTTTAAGGGAACTCACCTGAGTGAGGGGAAATTGACACAAAATGAATCTCCCTTCGATCGATCTGAACGCCTACAAATCAACCAAACAGGTCACTGTTAAACATAACCCTGGTCATCCTTGAATTGTCACATTAATCCCACTGTCATGAGTTCTTTCATCATACAACACGTGAATCAATCATCACTTCTCTTAACATGATATAACTACACGAATAACACTTTTCTTTTTGAACCACACTGCTCACAACTCATCAATGTAAACCAATTCTCGCGAACTATATCGTCATCATCCAGACATCCACCACTAATTTATACATACTTAACAATCGAAAACTTCCATAATCCAACATCTTAATAACCCCTCAGTTCAAACTAAAACAATCCCAATGGCACACATATCAAATCATCGATGCATCCACCCAACAACCTATGCATTTTAAAGTGACTCAAAGCTTCACTTGCTCCCTAGAAAGGAGCGAACACACTCGCACAAAACCAATCCAAATAACTTAACATTGAACACCATATTCACTCAGAATATTATCATACCAATACTTACTCGAATCTGACAACCTTTAACTTCGGGTATCGTGTTTAATCACTTAGTGTGCGTTTGGTACGCATACAGGACAGGACATGACAGGACAAGATGGAACAGGACAGGACGGACCAGAACAGGACAGTTGTCCAGCGTTTGGCAAGACGTGATAGAACTGGACAGAACAGGACTAGACCGATTAAATGATGAATTTACCCCTAATGAAAAATCATAGATTACATCACATAAAACTATTTTACATCACTAATACATAGTGCAATGGATTATCAAAAACATAAAACTAATTTATCACGATTGGATTTTGGATATGAAAATCAAAACCCAAATTTTAAGTTTCGGATTTTATGTTGTTTCGGGTTTGGGTTGGTCGGGTTTCGGATTGATGTCGGTCGGTTTCGGGTATTATATAATGCAAAATTTATATATAAATTCAATCATTTTTTTAGGATGAATACAATCGATTGAAAGATTGATGAAATTGATAGCAACTTTAAAATTTAGAAAATATTTCAACAAACTATAATTTATGATTTTCAAAAAATAATTATATATATAGTATTTAAAATATAGATTTATGTTATTTCGGGTTTTCGGAGGGGTTGGGTGGCCAACGATCAAACCCAATCCAAACCCGGATATCCTCCCAAATGTCGGGTTTCGGATTATCGGATTTCGGGGTATTCGGGTTTTGCAAAAACACCTTATTTTCGGTTCGGATGCGGATTCGGATTTTCGACTATTTAGGTTTTGCACACCCCTAGCTTGGAGACGTGGATGATGAGAAGACATGTTTTATATTTTTAACAAAAGGTATATTAGTCAAAGTGTTATTGTTCTACTTAGTTCCAGGGGGTTGGAGTGGGACAAGTGTGTCCCATGCTTGTTCCACTTAGTTCTAGCCTGTCCCACATATGGTCACGCCAAACATGGGACAAGCCTGTTTTGTTCTGTCCTGTTCCACTCTGTTCTTCATACCAAATGCACCCTTATGTAGCGATTTCTCGAAGAAATAAGACATTCACTTCAAAGGAAAGAATTCTTCATAGGTGTAAGCGTTAGACCGGCCACACGAATAACTCCTATGTAACTTTACCGATGTGTACCCAACACTCTTTTTCTCATACCCTCACGAGGAGTTCGCATACTTGCCGAATAAAAGTTTTTTAAACATACCCCACATTTTATGTGTCTCCTGACAACTCCCCACCTTCAGTTATCCGCCCATTATGATATACCATCTTCACTTTCTCTCATGCTTGCATGGAGCATCGATCACCCACCATTATGTACTCACATTCCACTGGTTCCACACTATGGACACGTCGATCCTACGTTCCGCTCCACTAACGGTTCCACCACATTCCTCGACCAAGACATTCAACCAAATTCTCGTAATTGATAGTCTATGCCTAGAGATGCCACACATTTCGTGCTTTCCCAACGTGATCAATCTATCCATCCGGATTCTCTTACCCGTAAGGAATCTTTCAACCCTCCCATATACATTTCAAATCTACTACAAAGTGCCACAATTTATCGACCATGACATTTCCACTAATATTCAATTGGGGCAAGATAAAATTACCCTAATGCAAGACAACCGAGAAGAACACGAGCTCTTCCTTTAGATAATCATCAATTACCACTCGATCATCTATTCTCAAATAGCAATAGCATAATATCGCCTTACAGTTCATACACATCAATCAAGGCCCTTGATTACCTCCCCAGAAATCTTCTAACTGGGATCACCATCTACACTTATCATGTATTAGCGACACAAGTACGTCACTAGATTTCACAGGAATTCATTACCACATCAGTGAATTACACGTCTACCTTGGCGAAAAAGGTCATTGACTTAATCACACAACCATCACACCAGGATATCACACTACAAACATCTGCACGATTCTCTTTACACGTAATAAATATCGCTTTCTTCATACCAACCATAACACAATTTATATTTGAAATAAAGTTGTTTCACGGCTTGTCTTTCCCGAATCCAGATGAACCACAAAATCTTGATCATCTAATCCACTCATACAAGTTCTCGTCCCTCATCGACTCACCACGATCTATCATAAACTGGTTCATGTAGTTCAAGAAGATAAGATTCATTCCCTTTCATACCAATATTATCAATGCATAACCACTCCAGTTGTGCTAGTTGCTTTGTTCCTATACAGGTTTTCGAATCTCTTAGGAAAACACATAACTACAGTAGCTATCTTCCACTTTCATAACGCCCACACAAGGTGGTCCAGCATCACGCCACGTATACACATATCTCCCGAAGATCTCTCACTTCCTCATATAACTTCAGCAAAATAACCGCACCAGAATTTCTTCTCGAATCTCAGCCTTCTGATGATGATTTCAAAATTGTACACATTTAATAGTCGTCGACTTAAACATCATTAGTTGACACGGTGATGCTTCCACCATTTTACTGACAAACAAAGGATCCAAACGGAACCTACCTCTTTCAACGCATCAAAAATAACCTTATACCCCGCAGTCCCCACTTAAGGAAAGTACAAGACTTTTTATTACAAAGTCTAATCACAAAACCACCTAAATACATGGCCTCAACGCCCAAAAACATTCCCTCATAATATTGCAACGCTACTTACTATCATGCCATTATTAGAAGCACCTTGACAACTTCGAACTTCTCCCCGAACACACCCACTCTCAAATAACATAACAGGAATCTAAACTACAATAACATGGACATTACCAAAACTCATTTCCTAAGACTCCTGTCATTCACCGTCCTCCTCTAACCGAAACACTAAGGTCATACCTCGACCATAATCAGCTCAACCGACCAATTTCAACTCCCAGTACCTTTCCTTATCTTTAATTGTAACATCCTCCACGACCTAGACAATTCATAGCCTTCATGCATGACAGGACATGATTTAAATCATTTTGAAAATTTTGAAAGTTCAATAGATACAATATCATGAAACAAGCTCGAGTATTCATGACACAACACCACTCAAGTTGATCAGTCAAAACACAGCGATCTCAAGGATCGCTCACATGAAACTACAGGACAAATCACAACCTCGCCCATCCAAGCCTATGCCAGCACGAACGAAAATGTATCCAATGAAACTTTTTCAATACAACTAGAAAATTTTCAAACGAACCCACGTACATTGAGTGAGTCAATCGGCTCCCACACTCGTCTGTATGCTAACAACGTGTCAATTCTCATTTTGGTTATAAAAAGTTTGCAGTCAGACATTTTCATGATTTTCACTAAGAAGATTATCCCAACATGAAATAGGGTGAAATAATTCACAAATCACTAAGTTTAAAATTTTAACGTGCAAGTATTTTTCCTTAAACACATGTTTGCACACGTCAACTTATTTCCAAAACAAGAAACTCATTATGTGCGTATATACTTTTAACACGAAAGAGCTCATATAACACATTTAAAGACACAATGCATGAAACTCAATTTGCAATTGAAGGCTGTCTACTCTTACAAGGTCGACCGTTGTACTCACAATAACATATCATTGACACCTTGCTTTTGACCAACAGTCGATTTCTCGCCCTTATAACAACTGGGGGTACAGGTGTTTCACGACCTACCTGATTAAAACCCCCCCTTACAGTCCTCAACTGATTGACACATCCATTCCAAAAATGGGGACTCACTAGAAACTAGGAGTTTTCCCTTAATCAGTCATCCATTCCTTTCGAATCCAAGAGGTTCCACCTCTAGTCGGCTCATCAACGTTCCGAACAATACTCCTTCTAGATGGTATCAACATTTACACCATAAGCGGCCTCACACTACACCTCAACACCATGGCTATCATTGTAAGGTTAGGATTTACTCCACACTACCACGGTACCACCCCCATCGATCATATCAACAATAGTAATCGAACACACCCATGCACCTGCAAATTCACAATGGCATTAGCCAGATGCGATTTTGAATTTAACTTACATGAGAGCCCTTACTACAAACGTCGTGATTCTCGATGATCTAGGTCTTCTCTACTGGCTTCCTATGTCTCAATTGTGTCCCTTCCACTTCACAATTTAAGTTCAGGCCCCTCTGGTTACCTAAATCCCTCAAACTATGGCTCTGATACCATTTGTAACGACCCAAAAATCAATAACAGCTAAAATATAGCATTACAACCCAAAAGGTCCCAAAACATACAAATTACATCATTCTCACACTAAGGTACGCAGCGGATAGTACATATTCACAACTGAGAAACTACAAGCCTCCACAAGAACTATGCCTCTTCTATGACATCCTTCTTTCTCCCCTTCTTCGAATGAAAAACCCGACTAAACTCTCACCTTAAAATGGTTTTAGTTTTTGAAAAGAAAGGGTTAGACCATGAGGTCTAGTGAATTCCCTCCCAAAAGCAGTTCAAACAGTTTTCATAAATAAGCAATAGTCAAATCCACCAAAGGCCCATAAAACAATCTAACATCACACATGGGTATTTGTACAGTGTTCATAGACCAATTCCACCAAACAATTGCAACTACGATCAGGGCCCAAGCAGACTCCCAATTCCCGCATATACAGGAAACAGATTCCATGCATACGGGGCATATACGCCAACTCCCAAGTGATTTGTAAAATCCCAAGGGACACTAATCCCACTGTGCAACACGACTCTAAATAAGCATGCCTAGACAATGATAAAATCATGTAAACAATGCATGTAAGTATAGAAACAATCCCATAATGTATGAAATCAACGTTTCCAAGATATTCATTTCATGCAAGAAATATTCATGCGTTTGAAAATAGAGTTATGCTCGCACATCGTACCATAATTAGTAGTTAAAAATATTTAACATCTCATTTCGCGTAAAAAATGTTTTGAGGGAACTCACCTGAGTGAGGGGAAATTGACACAAAACTAATCTCCCTTCGATCGAGTCGAACGACTACAAATCGACCAAACAGGTCACGGTTAAACAATATACAAATTTTTACCCAATACCCGAATACCCACAATCGAGTAACCTCATCTGGTTTCCCCCTTCCTTCCCGGGCGACTCCCGCCCGGGTGCCCCCTTCCTTCCCGGGCGTCTCCCGTCCAGGTTCTCCCTCGCTCCCGGGCGACTCCCATCCGGGTTTCCCTTTCATTCCCAGACGATTACCGAACAGTCGAACCGCCTCCTCTAGATATTGGTTTTTCCCAGGGTTTTTCACTCTTTCCTAATCCCAAAACCAAAGAATTACGCCCTAGTCTTTACTAAACATCCATTTACAATCAATAAGATAGGTATTCAATCAAATAACAAAACCCTCCTCTAGTCCCTTAAAAGAAGAACACAGTGGATTAATGGTTATGTTAGGACTGAAAGTCCTAGTACGTTGAAAGTTGTATAACGCATTTATAGAGTTTAATTGTTTTATTATTTATCGCTTTGTATAAGCCTTTAATTGTAATTGGGATTGTTTGCTTTAATGGGCCTTGGGCCTTTAGGGTTTTATCCCTTAATATTTAATACGTTTTTAGTTGAGATTTAGGGTTTGAGGTTAATGGTCATTAGAAAGATTTACCTAATCCTATTGAAATTCTCTCTGTAAACCTTAAAGCCTTTACTGATAAATCTAATCATATGACCAGCAGTTGTGGTTTAATCATTGCTTATTATTGATTATTTACTTGTGATTGCACTGTTTCTGGGATCTACAATTGGTATCAGAACATAATCGAATAAAGTTTCATTCGATACGATCAAAAGGTCTATCTAAAACCCATCTCTTTATCGACTTATGTTTATCGATTTGGGTTTATACGGTGCATCTCTGTTCAACGAAATCAAAGGTTTGGATTTGTGTTTTTAGTTGTTATTTAGGATAATTCAATCTAGGTTTGTGATTGCTAAACAAAATCGTTTTGATTAATTTTGATTTAAAAAGTTGGTATCAGTCGAAATCTGAGGTCATTCGATCTCTTTGTTTATTCGTCCTCCTTCCAAGTTCTTCGAAGTTCAAGGAATTAGATTGAGTTTTCTTGTTATGAATGTTAAGTTTAATCCAGGTTGGTATTTTCTGAGTTTAAATTGTTGATTAATTTCAATTTTGAAAATGGGTTTTGTTTTGAAATTTGGGTTGTAATCGCAAATCGTTATCTCCGTTTTTATCGAAGGAGATCGAAGAAACCCATAAAACTCTTCGATCTCCCGGGTCGTGCATCTCCTGGTACCAAGTTTCCCAATACCAAAATTCCCGGTACCCATCATCTTCCGGGGTTTGCTAACTCCCGGTTTATAGTATCTCTCGGACCCTTGACCATCTCCCGGGACCCTTAACCATTGATTTCCAATCCATCTTTTAGATTATTCAAGGAATTGATTTCAATTAGTTTGTGATTGGGTAATTAAAACATAGTGGGGCGGTGAATTGATAAGGCGGTTGTTGATTTTTTTCGTTTGTTGGTGGACCTACAATTGATTTAAAGTTTCGTTAGTGTTGATTTCTTTCCACTGGGACTTAATCTCTTATCAACCAGGACTTAAACGTTGCCATCCATAAGTGCTGAAACAAAAGTGAAGATGGCGGATGCAGATTTTTCAAATTGGGAAACAGTGAAATAAAACAGTCACCGACGACTGTGGTTTACTTGTTACCGACAGCGGGGTAAATTGGTTTTGATTGTGTATTTGGTTTAATCCGTGTGTTTAGATTCCATTGAATCTGGGTCCTAGAACTCCCGGGTCTTGAATTCCCGGGGTCCCTCGGTCTCCCGGTCTCTCCCGGTACCTCAGTCTCTCCCGGTATGTTTCCCACTTTCCCCGGTACCACCCCACATTGGTACCGGTGATTTTAGAATAGAAGTCGTGTACACTGGTTTTGGTCATCAGTTGTATGTTTAGTCAATTGGTGGCTGTTTAAATTTGTTTACGTGGCTTAACAAATTCATTTTGGTGCATGCTTTCATAATCATCGAAGTTGATGGTGGCTTAACAAACTCAGAGAAAGTTGCTACATGTTCGTATGAACAATATATGATTCATGTTATCGCATGAGGGTTATCGCGTAAAGGTCGTTGCTTGAGGTTGAAGAAGATCATATAACAAGTCTAGAGTTTTTGATCGTTTTTTTTTTCGAAATGCTTATCAGTTGATTCGGTAGTGTTTGTGGACGTAGTTTTTCAAGTTTGAACTGCTAAGGGTTGTTTACGAAGCCTAAACGATCGTTTTTGGTCGAAAAGTTTTAACCCATACCGAGTTTTTGAGTTGTCGGTCGTTTTTCGATAAACTTTCGGTTGCTTCGTTCGTGAGTTTGAGAAATTGTTTCGGATTCTAATCAGTTGAGGAAGCTTAAAGGAACATAAACGCTCAATTTTGGTCAAAAAGTTTTAATCCATACCGAGTTTTTGAGTTTTTTATCGTTTTCCAAAAAGTTTTCGGTTGGTTCGTTTGCGATCGTGGGTTGACCGTTTGAGTTTCAATCTGATAAGGAGTGATCAGGGAGCTTTAACGATCGTTTTGTATTGAATATTACTAACCCGTTCGAAGTTTTGCAGGTGTGTCACGTTGGAGAAGATGATGAATAGTAACTAACGGATTTCGTTAGTTTGTCGTTAAATTCTTTACATTTTGGTCCCATTTCCGTTAGTCCAGTTAGTATCCGTTAATTTAGTTAAGTTTTATTTCATTTTTAGTCCATTTTCGTTAGTTTTCAGTTAAGTCCGTTAGAAGTTTCTCTTTTTACACTTTTAGTCCCTCTAGTTAGAGATTTCATTTTATGTCATTTTTGGTCCTTCTACCTTTAAGTTTTACTTTCTATCATTTTTAGTCCCTCTAGTTTTAAGTTTCAGTTAGTGTCACTTTTAGTCCTCGTAATTCAAAAGTTTCGGTCATTTGTAATTTTTGACCGCTAAACTTTCAAGTTTCACACGTTGTCACTTTTGGTCCTTGCACTTTGAATCTTTCATCTCTCGTCAAGTTTTGTCCCTGGACTTCAAGCTTTGCAAGTAACAATGCCTTATATACCCATGTCGGAACACAAAGTAATGATTGAAGCTCTCGAAAAGAAATTGGAAAACATGTTAAAGACCATTAACACACAGTTGGAAGAGAAAGCTTTTCTTCAGTCAGATTTGGATCTTCTGAGATCGGAAAGCCAGACGTATAAAGATATATGTTGCTTACAGTCAAGCAATGACTGGCTCAAGTGCATAAACTCTGAACTTGAAAAGGCAACAGAAAATAGCTCATATCACAGTATGTTTAATGACCGAATAAATTCTCTTAAAAGAAAGATTTTAGATCTTGAATGCGAAGCTTACACGTCAAGTGCTGAAAGTTCAAAGAAAATATCTGAACTTGAACGAAAAGTTGCAGATTTTGAAGCCAAGGAAGAGAAAAACTTGGCGCTTGAAGAAAGAGTAAACATGTTGGAGAATGAAAATCTCGACCTGGAGAAAAGACTTGTTGTTTTTGAAAATGAAAAATTCGATTTCTCAAATGAAAGGAAGAATCTTGAAAGAAAGATTCTCGAGCTTTCAAAGAAAGTTTTCGATGAAAGAATGGTTTTTGAGGCTCAAAATGCGAAACTTTCAAAACAGATTTCTGATTTTGAAAAATGTTTTGATAATTGAGAGAGATTCTTTTGAGAAAGAGCGAAAAGGTTTTGAGAGTGAAAAAAAATGCTTGAAAAGAAGAATGTTGCGGTTTTTAAAGAGATATCTGATAAACGCAACAGTATAGAAAAGGATTTTGAAAGTGAAAGAAATATTTTCGAAACTGAGATTCATAAGCTTTCAAATAAATTATCTGGATTAGCAACAGAGATTTTGAAAGAACAGAAGGTAAAATCCGATTTACAAAAACAATTTGACTTGATTCTAGAAGAAAGAAATGTTTTATCTGCAAAAGTCAAGAAACTTGAAGAAATAAATCCAAAAGTTGATTTATCTGAACAAACCAGTCCCGATATTGTAGTTCAGTCTCCTTATTCTTCAAGTTCACCTTCTACATCTAATTCTTCAAAGAAGTTTGTCAAATCAAATGAAATTTCAAAAGATCGGATTCGTACTTCAAATCTTTTCTATAATTATCTTGTTGATGATTCAAATAATCAAATGTTTCGAAAAGTCAAGATGGTTTGGAGAAAGAAACCAACTACAGAAAGTAGTGATGGAAACAAGTCTCATGATTCTCCTGTAGTTGACACAAAGTCATTTATTTCCAAGACTGATTCACCTACTTATGTCTATTCTATAGGAAAGTTGATCAGTCTGCGCCGGCAAACGATCTGTTGCACTTACTGTGGAAAGAGTGACTTTGTGCATCCAAGGTACGTTAATAGTTGGTATGGTACTTATAGCATCCCCAATCCTCAGTTTAATAGCTTCAAAGCCAAGGCAACTAACCATCAAGGATCCATTATAGCATGGATACCAAAACCAAAAGCTTCCTAATCTGTTTTGCAGGACGGTCATGTGTGATTTAATTCAGATTATTCACGTCACATGACTACAATAAAGGGTTATGCCATATTTTGAGGGGGAGTACCATGTTGCTTATTTTTCATTTCGACTTCTGAACACTTCAGTTCAGGACTCGTTCTTAAATGTTTTTGACTTTTGATTATCTCAAATCAGAAATTTTACTTCAATGTTTTATCTTGGTGAGTTAAAGGAGTGTTAGGCTTTTAATGTTTCTATGGTCAATCCAGAAATGGAAGGACCTACCCAAGAAACACATCCCATTCATAGATATCAGTGAGGGGTCTAAATTGATAGATGAGTTCGGAGTAAAAAAAATATGATGAGGATGTGATAGGACTTAAAAGAATTATTGGTCCTTACCAAACCGAGTCAGTTATCCGGGTTACCACATAATATATTAATTCTCGTTCTTTGGATATGGATATTGAAACAAACATGGACCCAGTGTTGATAACTCGTGTCACCCCACCCAGCCACTCAAGTATCTCACAAAAGATACTTGTTTCATATATGCACGGAGATTTAACACATAATCTATTTATTCCTCACTCGGAGGTCTTAGATATTGAAAAAGTAAGACATCAGCTCCGGTCTCCGAACTTCATATTCATCTCACTGTGTCTATTGATGTCTAACCTGCGTCCCAGGTTGAATCAATCTTTGAGCCTAATCGATTTGAGTTATACTTCTTTCACACACGCACGAATCTTTGTGATTCCAATCGTATATCTTTGTGATATTGCCAGAACAGTTTGAAAAGTAATTTTTTTTAATATTTTACTTCAGTGATAACTGGAAGTCCTATCAGAGATACATCGATGCCAACTCTGAAAATAGGCCACACAATTACTTTTAATTGTTGTGATAACAGTTACTCTTGTGTTTTTGTGTTAGTTGTTACCCTTGGTTACTGTATCATTTTATCTGATCTTTTGCTACTCATCCGGTTAGTCTTTGAAGTTACATGATGCTCAGGTTTCTCCTAATCATCATGAGGGGGAGAATGTCACACAATTCAAAGACACAGATCATTATGTTGAAGGGGAGCTAACAAAAGTTGAGGGGGAGTAATAGAATTTCTTTAATCTGAGGTTGAAAAGCCATTGGATTTCAAGATTGCATTTCTTCTATACCGTATCATGTGGTGTCTGCTATAAGTTTGTTCTTCCAACAAGCTTATTGAAACAAGTTCTGAAGCTGAAGCATATTCAACTCGTGATTCAAAGACAGATTCTTTGTTTTTAAACTGAAGTTGCATTGTGGAATGTCATGTAACTCGCACATTATCTTTCTTGTGTGTTGAGTTTCTACAGTTGAAAGTTGCTTGATAGTGCATTCAGTCGAGGCTATTGTACATTGAATTTGGTTACAAAGTTGAAACTATGAAGACCAAGAGCTTTATTCAAGGGGGAGCCTGGAAAGATATGAAGACAAGCAACACCAAAGTTTTTCAAAGATTCAAGAGAGAAAGAAGATCAAGGCCTGAAGATTTCAAGTTGATAAATGCCTTATTCAACTTTAGGGGGAGATTGTTAGGACTGAAAGTCCTAGTGCGTTGAAAGTTGTATAACGCATTTTGTAACACCCCGAGTTTTCAATGTTAAAATTCTATCGTTAAGACTTCTAGCATTCATTATTGTTAAATCTTAGTTATCTTGCGTTTACCGTTAGTCGTTAGCACCGTAGGTTTGAGTCGAGCATGAATACTAAGAATTTAGTTTGGTTGTGAAAGTCAGTGACTTGCGCGGATCTAAGCCGCGTAACCCTCTGGGTGTTTTCAATCTCGGTGGCATGTGCGGGCTACACCGCGGCCTAAAAGTTGCGGCATAAGCTGCGGGACTACCCTGATGCTCTTAGACGGGTTTCTTCCCCTTTTTCTCATTTAATTCTCATTTGCCATCTTTACTCCCTCTTTAAAAACCCTCTCTTTCCATCTATCCGAAATTAGGGTTTCACCAACCTAAATCTACCTTATTTATTGCTAATAGTTGGGAACATCATCTAAGGATTCAAGTTTTGAGCATTAAATCACCTCCTCCATTGTCATCTTCTCCAAGGATCAACTAGGGTTTTAGGTTTTCTTTAAAACCCCACTTGGTGAGTTCATACTTCCATTTTCCAAACTTTATACATGTCAAAACATATATTTTAAATTTCTATATATTTCCTTGGTTTTGGATTCATGGTTATTACATTTTGACCTAACTTGAGTTTTGGGAGATTTTGGGGTTTCCAATCACTTTCAACTAAAATGAAAGGTTCCATCTTGTATGACGTAAAATGAAGTATCACTTGCACATTTATGTGAGGTACTTGAAAGAATGTATATAATTTCATTTTATGATTTTTCATTTTATCAGCAGTTAAACTTGGAAATGTTTATTTGAAAATAAATGGTATTGAGGACTATACGATTGGTTATGGTTAGTCACAAATGAAATTGTGACAAGTCTAGACTATTACTAGTGGATCCATAGGTATTGAGTCGGCTTATGTTTGGGATGTATTTCCCCCTTGTAGCTAGTTGGGACATTGGACCTCGGAGGCCACTTGGTACGGTTATGTAGGATCGGTTACTAGCCATGAATCGTAATGTAATCCTAGTGAACGAGTATGACTTGGTTTCCTCGGGTGCCCTCCCCCACATCTTAGTACGGATCGGCGTTGTTCGTGGCCATGGATTCCAAGTATTTAGCTCATAACTCGGATTGTAGCTTACTTGTGTGTTCCGCTACAATCCTTGGTAAATCGGGTCTCCCCCGTCATCGTAAGATGTAATTTTTTAGACCGAAAGGTTCTTAAGCGTTTAATATTTCAAACTGTAAACTCAACTCGTTTGAAAAGGTTTTATTTCGTTGCAAACGTCTATATTTCTTTGAATTATAAACTGTATGTTCTCACTAGGCTTTAAGCCTAACACTTTTTTTCTCAAATGATGTGTATAACAGGTTCCTTTAGCGGTGGGTTGCCAAAGGTCTGAGTGTCGAGCGTGGGCTTGAGGCATTTTTGAGATGACTAGACTTTTGGTGTTTTGGGCATTTAATTTAGCTCCTTATTTTGGTGATTTTAGGTTGACAACCGATGTAATCTAGATAGTTCATATTTAGATTAGTTTGTTGTTGATTTCCATATCCGTTCGCAGGTTTTGTAAATGCTTTATACATTTCCCCTTTTTGGGTGGTTTATTCCAAATACAAACGTCATATTGCCAAATTTTCAGATTTTCAAATTACTTTAAATTTTAGGGTGTTACACATTTATAGAGTTTCATTGTTTTATTACTTATCGCGTTGTATAAGCCTTTAATTGTAATTAGACTTGTTTGGTTTAATGGGCCTTGGACCTTTAGGGTTTTATCCCTTAATATTTAATACTTGTTTAGTTGAGATTTAGGGTTGGAGGTTAATGGTCATTATAAAGGTTTACCTAATCCTATTGAAATTCTCTCTGTAAACCTTAAACCCTTTACTGATAAATCTAATCATATGACCAACAATTGTGGTTTAATCATTGCTTATTATTGATTATTTACTTGTGATTGCACTGTTTCTGGGATCTACAGGTTAAATCCCAAATTGATGCATACCAAGACTGAAAGAAAAACATTTGGGAATGAGTGTGATTTACCTCGTTGATGATGATCTTTCCCAAGAAACCTTCTAGCACCAAAACCCTTGCTAAATCCTTTCTCAACCTCCTCTTCTCTCTTTCTATTCTCGATAGCAGCCACCATAATGCAAGAATTAGGGATTTCCCCCCTTTTTATATCTTTCATAAATTGCATTCAAGTCCTTGAGTTTCCTTTCTCACATTTAAACCAAACTTTACCAAGAAGACTGCAATTTAGAACAATGGTTATGACATCCAGTAAGTAAGGAGGAATTTTGGTCCTTATTATAAGAGATAAAATGACGAGACACTAATGAGTGAAGCATGTTATCACCGGGATGGCTTAAGCGTTCATGCGATGTGGACTGGCTAGGAGATATAATAGCAAGACGAGTAGAAATAGTGACAGGGTAGAGATCACCATCGCGATCACATTGGAAGATGGTTTGTTATGTTTGGTAATCCTTCACAGAGAAACCAAATTCATCAAATCCAATAGAGCATTTATTATTTCTCATGAATTAACGTACAAAAATGAGGTTTTTAATAATAGAGGGAGTGATGAGAACATTGTGAAGGTGTAAGGGGCAGTAAGGGTTAGGTAATTCGACATGCCCCGTATGAGTAACAAGAATAGAGGATCCATCACCAACTAAAACAAATTTAATATTACTCTTATTAAGAATGGTTTTGAGTGTACCTACATCCCCATTAAGGTGAGATGAAACATCGGTGTCCATGTACCAACCAGCATCCCCAGGGTCATTCAAAGACAATGTGTTGAAGGCTATGATGCGAGAGAAGATGGCTTCATCCACTACTTGTTGGATAAAAAAATAGAGGTTTGGCATCTTTTTTTTTATTCTCTTTCTATTTTGCCTCATCGTTACTTGCTTTTGCACCTCCATTCTCCACAAGTTCCCATAGATCTTGTATTTTAACAGAGTCTTCATCTTGATGCTCCAATATTCATAGACTCACCTTTGAACACTGAAATTCGTGGTGATGTAATATTGAGAGTGGATGAACTTGTTTATACTCAAATCAAAGACCAAGGGCCAACAATGTGATTTTTTCCTGTATACAATTACACAATATATGTATATATATACACATGCACACACACACACACACATATATATATAATCATACAACTTATATATACATATATGTATATAAATAATCACACACCGCTACCCTCATATACACACATAAAAGACACTGGAAAAGACCCCCTCGATTTGTTTCCTCCACCGGTGAAGTCCTCACCTCCGGCCATCCTTTAAACCCACACACAACCAAACTATAGGGGTCAAACAGAGTGAGGGAGATCATCCTTGTGGAAAGAGGGAGGCTAGGACGGTGGTTGGTCTGAGTTACAGGTGGTTGTTGAGGGTTAGCCGGAAAACAAAAGTGAGGAGGTGGAGCGACTATGGTGGTGATGTGCTCGTCAGGAAGATAAAGTTGAAGGGGAAGAGGACAGGTAGGGTTGAGGAGATCATCCTTGCCGAAGAAGAGGAGTTGGGACGGTAGTTGTTCGGAGTTGCAGGTGGTTGCCGAAGGTGGGTTTAAAAACAAAAGTGAGGATGAGGTGGTGGTGTGCTCATCGGAAAGAGAAAGGGGAGGGGGACGGGGAAGGCTGGAGAGTGCTAGAGGTGGTGATGTGGTTGCTGGAGGAGGGTGCCGGAGAAGACCGTCGAAGATGTTTCCCGGTGCCCGTATGTGTATGTATGTTATATATATATATATATATATATATATATATATATACATAAAAAACTCTTAATTACATCTCACTAAGCTTTATGTAGTATCATTTAAAGCTATCTACTTAAAATCTCTTAAAAATAACTACTAAAGCCTAATGTACTACCTGTAAAGCTTTTAACCCTAATTAATATATTTCATCCTTATCCCCCAAAATTCTTATCTTTAATCCCCAAACCCTAAAATTATGAAATTTGAATTCTGATAAACATAATCAAAACAGGATAAACATCTCAATTTAAATATAAAAAATTTAAAATATATAAGATAATTAATGAATTTTAACAAACTACTTAATTTTTTTTATATAAAAAACATTATATTGTTAAGCCTAAATTAAACAAATTTATATATAAAAAACCATTATCACTCAATAATAACCATCCAAAATCGTACTATAAATCAATAAAAAAACAAAAAATAAAAATAAACATTAAAATCGTGATGTATTAAGCATTATGTACTATTATTTAATGTTAATCTACTTAAAATCTTTTAAAAAACAATTAATGAAGCAATATGTACTACTTTTAAATGCTTTTAACCCTAATTAATAAATTTCATCCTTATCCCCCAAAATCCTTATCTCTAATCCCCAAATCTTAAAATTATGAAATTTGAATTCTGATAAACATAATCAAAACAGGATAAACATCTCAATTTAAATATAAAAAATTTTAAATATATAAGATAATTAATTAATTTTAACAAACTACTTAATTTTTTTTATATAAAAAACATTATATTGTTAAGTCTAAATTAAAAAAATTTATATATAAAAAAACCATTATCACTCAATAAAAATCATCCAAAATCGTATTGTAAATCAATAAAAAAAAATAAATAAATAAACATTAAAATCGTGATGTATCTCGCTACATTGCGCGAGTACGCTTCTAGTATATATATATAGAGAGAGAGAGAGAGGGGAGGCGTTCAAATGCAATCCATTTACATGATGCAACTCATACAACCCTTTTGTCCACCACTCATCTTATTTCACTTTTGTAATTAAGAAAAAAAGAAAAAAACTGGAAATAAAATGAGTGGTGGATAGAGGGGTTGCATGGGTTGCATAATAACTCACCTCTTTCTCTCTCTCTCTCTCTCTCTCTCTCTCTCTCTCTCTATATATATATATATATATATATATATATATATAGGGCATTTCTTTTGTTAACCAAGGATTTTGTGTTAACCATTTTAGACCAATAGGATTTCAAAGATTTTTTTGGTTTAGTAATTGTAACCGTTTTTTATTAAGGGTAAATTATGAATTTTGAATTTTAAACTTATCTAATATTATATTATATCCTATTCAGACGTTGAGATATTTATGGGGTTGATTCTTTTTATTTTAATTACTTATCCTAATCTTCTTATCATGACATTGAATCTTTTTTTTAATTTACAAACATGTGTCTTCTTCCTATAATCTTGGATTCGGTTTTTTTTTCTTCTTTTTTTTTTTTTATCATGGACGACAATGAACTTGGACCCGGTTCAACGATGTTTCCTTCTTCCGCTGAGGATCGTAACGCAAATTCATATCCCATTGAAGAGCAAAACTTGGTGAAGGATAGAACTCAGGTCGTTGATGATTTTCATACCCAGACGAGTGCCGATGTGCAGTCCCATGGGATTGAAGATTTTTTCTTTTGAGTTTGTAGATGTTTGTAACTGGCCATCATGTAGTAACGCCGATCGAAGTTTGAACGACGTATGTGTGAACGGTACATTTTTTGTTTTATTAGTTCAATTTATGTTTGTATTTTTTGTATTCAGTGTCATGATGATCTTCTCTTTAGGGTTTATTGGATTCTTTTGGATTAAGAACGGTTTTTACATTTTTATTGTCAAATCCCATGCATGTTCATATATGAACAAGCTACATTATGCATAAAGTCGATGTATAACAGTGTCATTCATGATTGTCCTAGTTTATTGTCAAATCCCATGCATGTTCATATATGAACAAGCTACATTATGAATAAAGTCAAGGTATAACAGTGTCATTCATCATTGTCCTAGTTTATTGTCAAATCTCATGCATGTTCATATATGAACAAGCTACATTATGCATAGAGTCGAGGTATAACAGTGTCATTCATGATCGTCTTAGTTTATTTTTATTTTTCTAGTCCCATCCATGTTCATATATGAACAAGCTACATTATGCATAAAGTCAAGGTATAACAGTGTTATTCATTATTGTCCTAGTTTATTTTTATTTTAGTCTTATACATGTTCATAAATGAACAACTTAGAGTGGTATAATGGAGGTATGACATTGTCATTCATAAATGTTCTAGATTATTTTTATTTTTCAAATATCATGAATGTTCATATATGAACAATTTACAGTATATTAATATGTAGTTGTAAAATTATTGTTTATGCCAAAAATCTCCCAAGGGAAATTTAATGTAAATGTGGAGCTTAATCCAACCAAAGAAAGTAACTTTGATAATCGTATGACAATAATAAGATTAAAATAAATGAGATGAGAGAATTGGTGACGCGGAAAACCCCTAAAATGGGTAAAAACCGCGGACGAGTGTGAGTCGTCGTGCACTATGGACGTCAATCAGGGACGTCGTCCTTGTTAACAAGTGTTACAAATGAAATGTAATGTAAAGCAATACAATAAAGTAAAGTCGATCGTGCGTCGTGTGTACTTAGACTTCAGTCGTGTGTCGCGTGATAAACGGTAGTAGGCTTTATGAATTTTGAGAGAAACTGAGTTAACTGGAGAGCGTAACTTGTGAGCTTGTAAGGTTTCAGAATCAGATGTCCGAATGTGAGGTTCCATCTTCATATTTATACTCCAAATTTCCGTTGACAAGTCTTGAATGCGTATCTTTAATAGAATAACCGTTTGATATTGATGATAGCGTCCGTTACGTCCGTTGTTTTTTATGATGGCAACCGTTACAATCTTTGGTCATGAATGTAACTTGAATCCTGCATTAAACATGACATAACGTATGTCACAGGTTAGTAACTGAAATCATGTCGTACGACTAACTTTGTCGGACGGATATTTGTTCATTTAATCGAAGTCGCCTTAAAGGAAGGGCGTCGGTTATCGCTGGTCGTACGACGATAGACTGTTGGAATTTTTACCCATACAGTTTGCCCCCAAATTTAAAATTCAAGCGACAACTTTTTGAAATTTAAATTTTAAAATCAGGACACGTGTTATAAAAGAAACGTGGGTAGTTCGAATAGAACCGAATTGGTTTGTTTCTAGCTGGACAATGACGTCATTTCCTGCAAAATAAACGGTTAGGCAGCTACTTTTGGACAGGTGTCATGCATTCGAGGGATGTACTCAAGTGGTTCGCCTAACATGGACGACACGTGTCAATTGGCGATTCGATTTCCTGGCGATTCAGTTTCCGATTTTCAGTATAAATAAGGATTGTCTTCAATCCTTTCCTTCTTTACGCTTACCTTCTTGAATACCTTATACCTCTAGAGAGTTTCTCTTTCCGAGCAATCAGAATCCTTTACATTCTAAATTCGAGGTTTAGAAGTCTATTTAAGGTACAATTTCTCGTTCTCCTTCTGTGTTGGTTTATATGCATAGGAAATCCATAGCTAAAATGCCTAGGAAAGCTTGGGATATTCTTAGTTATTGGCGTGCGACTATAAATATTCCTGATTTTCAGATGTCGAGCGAGCCTGTGAGTATATATAAGGAAGAAGAAAACATAGATTATTTCAAGAATTTAGCCAGGATTACAGATGGAATTAATTTGGTGTCGCCGGAAGATTTAAGGCCGGATGAAGTCCCGAAGGGATATTGCGTTCTATATGAGTATCCCTTCAAAATAGGGTTTACTTGGCCGTTTAGTCCTTTGGTCAAGGCGTTTTAGATGCATTCGATCTAACTCCTGGACAATTAATGCCTCAATTCTGGCGGATTGTCCAGGTTATCGGGCGTCTTACGGCCGATTGGGAGGTTCCGTTTAATGTGAACGATCTCCTGATTGCTTATAACGTTCGACCGGATAATTATCACCGGTATAGCTTATTCCCTCGATCGAAGGGAGATAATGTATTGGTGCATAATACCGCGGTGAATGACCATGGTTGGAAACGTCAATACGTTTTCCTCCAAGTGGCGTCTGTGAGCGACGAAGACAGCCAATGGTTATCGTCCGGATGGAACGAATCGGGTAGGCTAACTGTTTTTGTCGTGCGTTTTTGTCGTGCGTTTTTGTCGTGCATTTTTAATATATACTAATAATGTCTCTATTTGTCTGGCAGCAATTGACTTTACTAAAGTGAAGCCAAACAGAAATTCTGTCAACAAGATTCAGAGGATCTTGGGAAGGAGTATTGCCGATCGTTCGTTTGTTGTTCAGTCGAACGACGAGGAGGACGAGGTCGTTTTCGTAGCCGAAGCGACGTCCGTCGAGGTTTCTCATCAAGAAGAAGAGAGGGAGGAAGAGAAAGAAGAAGAGATGACCGGTAAGTCGTTTGACAGTATTTTGTACCTTTACATCGCACGTCATTTCTTTTTTAACTTGCTCTCTTCATTCAGAAGACGCAGCTGCGAAGTCGTCTGCCCTTAAGCGAGCCGAACAACTGGAGCTTGCTCGTCAAGGCAGAGAAAAATCCAGGAAGAGATCTGCCCCTTCTACGGGGGTAGATCTCAGACGCGTCCGAGGAAAACCTTGGTCCTCACCTAAGAATACGGGTGACGCTGCTATGTCGTCCCTTGCAGGGACGACACCGTCGAAAGGAACCGCCGCTGGGGTCGAGCTTGGAGGCTCGACTCAGGTGACGAAGGATGTCCCAATAATAGGGATGTCGGGCGTTGACAAGCCCTTTCATGCACCTTCTTCCTCTTCTAAGGGTGAGGAGAAGAATAAGGAGAAAGTGGGAGAGACGACATTCAAAGTCATTCTCCCATCTGATTTTATGGTTAATGACGTCCTTGAAAGAGACGTCATTTTTCCACATCTAGAAAAATTCCTCCTCCCGACCTTCTACGATATAAGGAGTCTCGAGTTGAGGACACGGGGGCACACGCCGCTGGTCTCTCTTTCATGGTACGTCTTACTTATTTCTTACTCCCTTCATTATATTTCTTTTTATTAACCCTTTCTTTGATGTCGTGCAGGCTTTCCAGGCCTGTTTGAGCTTCTTTGCTCAGATGGAAGGTCTCAGGACGTCCTTCCCTGAGGTCAAGAAAAGGGTTGACGAGGCTCTTGAGAGGGAGATGATTGCCCTGAAGGCGGTCGAGTCCGAGAAGGCAAAGGTCGAGGGCCTTAAGTCTGAGCTCTCCGATACCCGAAGTCTACTAGAGATTTTGGATCGTGAGAAGGTCAAGATTAAGGATCATATCCTTGAGCTTGAGGCGTCGTCGACCAAATTGGAGGTCGAGAAGATTAAAGCCACCACTGCTGTCGCTACTTCTGCTGATGAAGTCACGTCCCTCAAAAAGAGGGTCGATGAGCTGGAAGGCGACGTCAAGGACCTGGAGACTGAGAATAGGAAAATCGAAGCCTTTTCTCGCTTCACGGCTCGGGCTGCCTTGATGAAGCGTCATTTGACTGGAAAAAATCCTATGGCGTCGGCCGCTGAATAGCTCAAAACTTATCTTGACACCGTGGGAACCGAAAGGGACCTTGACGAAGATGATGAGTTAGAGGGAAGTGACGGTGGAGAAGAGGCGGCAGCAGCAGAGACTGATATAGTGCAGGAACAGTTTGACGTTCCTCCCTCTTAGCTTTTCAGATTTATTCTCTAGGGGTCGGCCATCTGTGGTCGTCCCTTAACTTTGTAATTTTCTTTTTTAATGACAAAATTTCTTTTGTACATCGAGCAATTTTAAAATATAAGTGCAGTATGTTATACATTCGACCTAACCATCATTCATTAACATACTATCATAAAATCAACTGAGTTTCACGATCGAACAAGTGCAATTGCAATAATGGTTTTCGAATATATATATATTGGGAGTTAAAAATTTAATTTTTATCAACAGTTACGACCAACCATATACATGCGATCGTATGAATATTATTTGACATGAAAATCTTAGCTAAGTCGTGCGTCCCTGCGAAGAACAACATTAGCGGGGTGGTCGTTGGTTTGACCAACGACCCTCCGATGCTTAAGTTAGTAATCTTTTTAAGAAATAATCCAAGGAAACGAATTCAGAATTTAAAAGAAATACCTCTTTAAATGAATTGCATTCCAACTTCGTGGGATATCTCGACCATCAAGGGTTTGGATCTTATAAGCTCATTTACCTACGACGCCAGAGATTTGATAAGGGCCTTCCCATTTAGTGGAAAGTTTACCTGCGTTGAGTTCTTGAGTGTTTTGGAACACTCGACGTAATACATAGTCGCCTTCTTGAAAAACTTTGATTTGGACATTTTTGTTGAAATGTCGTTAGACCGCTTGTTTATGCGATGCCATGCGGATGTGTGCTGTTTCTCTAAGTTCCTCTAAAGCGTCGAGGTCATAGCTCAGGTCGACCAAGTTATGCTCGACAGACGTATGTCTCGAAGTTGGTAATCGTACTTCAATAGGTAGCACGGCTTCACATCCATAGACTAATGAAAAGGGGTTTGTCCTGTGGACGTACGTGGTGTCGTACGATTGGCCCATAAAACGGAGGGTAATTCTTCTACCCACTTTCCTTTTGCAACTTTGAGTCTTTTCTTGATCGAATTGATGATAGTTTTATTACTTGACTCAGCAAGGCCATTCGACTGTGGGTATCGACGTGTCGACGTTACCAACTTAATGTTCCTTTCTTCACAGAATTTTCGCGTTCGATCACTGATGAATTGTGACCCATTATCGCATGTTATTTCGGACGGAATTCCAAACCTGCAAATGATGTTAGTTTGGATAAAAGAAATTACTTCTTTATCCCGGACCTGGGAAAAAGTTGCTGCTTCTATCCATTTAGAGAAATAATCTGTTAAAACTAGAAGAAATACCTTTTGTCCGGGGGCAGGTGGTAGTTTTCCGACGATATCCATTCCCCATTTCATAAAGGGCCATGGGACTAAAATCGAGTGTAAGGGTTCAGATGGTTTATGGGACATACCTGCGTGTCGTTGACATGCGTCACACGTCTGTACATACCTGGTCGCATCTTGTCTTAATGTTGGCCAATAGTAACCTTGTCGAGATATCCTGTTGGCAAGACTGCGACTTCCTGAATGATTTCCGCATTCACCGTCGTGCATGTCTTGTAAGATTTTCTGGACTTGCGTCTTGTTGGTAATACATCGTAGATTCAAAACAGTTGAAGATCTTCGATATAATTGTCCTCTTATCACGACGTACCTTGATGCTTTAAATCTGCCCTTTCTTGCTTCCATTCTGTCATCAGGCAATTGATCGTTCTCTAGATAATTTTTAATATCGTCCGACCAAGAATTTTCTTCTTCAATTGGCGCGACCAAAGTATTGTCGTCTTTGATATTTGGTGTTGCAAGGTGGACTATTGGGATATTATCGAATGTCGTTTGACTAAGTGTTGATCCCAAATTGGCTAATGCGTCAGCTTGAGTGTTCTGATCTCTTGGTACCTGCTCCACTATGAAGCGACTGAACTTTTTTGATTGTTCTTTTACTATTTTATAATAGGCAATCATCCTTGAATCTTTTGCTGCAAACTCTCCATTAACTTGGTTAACAACTAGAGATGAGTCTCTCCGAACATGTAGATATGTTGCCCCTAAGTCATGAGCAATTTTCATTCCTGCAATCAATGCTTCGTATTCTGCCTCATTATTTGTTGCCTTGAAGTTGCACCGTATGGAGTACACTATTTTGCCCCCTTGTGGGGACTGTAGGACGACACCCAGACCTGTCCCTCGTGCGTTCGACGAACCATCGACGTCGAGTATCCAAGCGGTGTCGTGCAAAGTCGCCATAATTAACTCGTTGGACGTCGCCGTTTCTTCTAGTTCTGGACTGAAATCTGTAACAAAATCTTCCAAGACCTGTGATTTGATCGCCGTTTTGGGCTTGAAATCCATATCATAATTACTGAGGTAGATACTCCATTTAGCTAGTCGTCCTGTTAATTCGGGTTTTCTTAACACAGACTTTAATGGAAAGTTAGTTACAACAGTTATAGGATGCGATTCAAAATAATGTTGTAACTTCTTAGCGACCATGACTAACGAAAGCAATAGTTTTTCTATAGATGAGTACCTGGTTTCAGTGTCTAATAGAGTTTTACTTACATAATAGATTGGCAATTGTTGTCTGTCGGTTTCTCGTATAAGGACTGCACTTACCGAATTAGTACTGACGGCTAGATAAAGTTGAAGAACTTCACCTTTCTCAGGTTTGGAGAGGAAGGGAGGTGATGTCATGTACTTCTTGAGTTGTTTTAGCGCCTCCTCGTGTTTATCAGTCCAATCGAATCCTTTATTTTTTCGCAGAACGTTGTAGAATAGGTGACATCTGTCGGACGACCGAGAGATGAACCTGTTCAACGTTGCTACACGTCCTGTTAGACGTTGGACTTCTTTAAAATTTCTGGGTGATTTTATCTCGATAATTGCTTTAATTTGGTCTGAATTATCTTCGATTCCTCGTCGTGTGACCATATAACCGAGAAACTTGCCAACTCGAACTCCAAAAGAACATTTTGTCGGATTCAACTTCATTTTGTATTCACGCAAAATGTCGAACGATTGCTACAAATGTCCTATATGATCGTCCATATGTTTCGATTTGACAAGCATGTCGTCGATGTATACCTCCATAGTGTCGCCCAAATGCTCTTTAAACGTCATATTTACTAGTCGTTGATACGTCGAACCTGCATTCTTAAGACCGAAATGCATTACCTTGTAACAATAAATACCTTTATCTGTCATTAAAGCCGCTTTTTCCTGATCGTCGGAATGCATCAATATCTGGTTATATCCAGAATATGCGTCCATGAAAGTGAGTAATTCGTGTCCAGCTGTAGCGTCGACCATAGAATCGATGTGTGGCAATGGAAATGGATCTTTCGGACAGGCCTTGTTAAGGTCTGTGAAATCAATGCACACTCTCCATTTACCATTTTTCTTTTGGACGACAACAACGTTGGCGAGCCAATCTGGATACTTGACTTCTCGTATTTTCCTGTTTTAAGCAAATTATCAACTTCGACGTTGATAACTTTATTTCTCTCAGGAGCAAATTTTCGTCTTTTCTGTTGAACGAGTTTGAATGATGGATCGACGTGGAGTTTATGAGAAATAATACTCGGATCGATGCATACCATATCTTCGTGCGTCCACGCGAAGCAATCATAGTGGTCCTGCAAAAAAGAAATTAGTCGTTTTTTGAAGGATGGATCGAGTGTCGAACCTATATAGACCATCTAATCAGGCTTATCCTGGTTTAGTACGACAGCTTCCAAGCGATAATCGCCGTCGGTCCCAGGAACGTCCTGGTTCTGTAATTGCTATATTGTCTGCTTCGGGGGCTTCAAAGAGACTTTGTAACATTCCCTAGCAACTTTTCTTTCCCCTTTGATCTCCTGTACCCCCCATTGCGTGGGGAATTTCAAGGTTTGATGGTACGTCGAAGGTACATCTTTCATATCGTGGATCCATGGTCGCCCAAGGATGACGTTATAAGCTGATGAACAGTCGACGACGTTGAACTTCGTCTGTCTGTTGATTCCTTTAGCATATACTGGTAGTGTGATTTCCCCCATGGTACTTGTCGCTCCTCCGTTAAATCCAACGAGTGTAGTCGAACGTCGTGTAATCTCGGATTTGTCAATTCCCATTGTTTTCACTTCATCAAAAAAGATAATGTTAGCTAAACTACATCCATCGACGAGTATCCTCTTTGTCAGACAATTTCCAATGCTTAATTGGATAATTAGTCCGTCATGATGTTTCTGATGTACATCGTCGAGATCTGATTGGTCGAACGTCAAGGGCAAAGCTTCTAATTCTGCGTCCTCCTTGGGTCTTGCCTCCTTTGGAATTGGTCGGTCGTCGGGACCGCGACTAGCATGTCTCTTAGCAGCTGAATATGTGGGACGCACGTCCTTCTTTTCCGTCAATTCTTGCAAATAGCCTTTTGAATTAAGCCAGGACAATTCTTTCTTCAGGGCGATGCAATCATCTGTTACATGACCGAAGTCATCATGGAAATCGCACCATTTTGTTTTGTCTTTCTTATCACTGTCCTTATCGCTTTTCTTTGACCATCGAATGTTCTGCTGGAGCTATTTCAGGGACGCGACGACGTCTTTGGCTGGCCCAGGGAAACCATAAGATGACACCTTAGGATACTGGACAGGTTTAGAAGTCGTCGACCCTTTCTTTTCGAATCTGACGTTTGAAATCTGTCGAGTAGGCTCTGATCGACCGGTCGGTTTCAGTTTGAAGTCTGGATTTTTAACACCTAGACCTTTCCTGTCGTTTGAATGTTTGTTTCTGAAAACGAGGTTATCCTCGACCCTCATATGGGCAAGCGTCCTTGCTCGTACGTCTTCAAAGGTTTCTGGAGGATATTTCGTAAGGTCAAGATATAACCCTGAACTATCATCCAGACCCCGTTTGTATGCCTCAATGGTTGTTTTGACGTCGCAATTTCGGATACTGATCATTTCTGCATTGAAACGGTTAAAATAATCCCGGATGGACTCTCCATTTTTCTGTACGACATAATAAAGGTCGCTCGTCTGTTTTTCCATTTTTCGGCTGCTGGCGAATTGTTGAGTAAATTGGTTCACCAATTCTGCAAAAGACCCGATGGTTTTGGGTTTGAGATTGATCAACCATTGTAATGTTGCTCCAATTAAGGTCGCTCAAAAACTCTTGCACATACAGACCTCTTGAAATTGATATGGTATCGAGACAGTCCACATAAGTTGTTTGTATTGGGCGACATGTTCTGTCGGATCAGTGACGCCTGAATATTTTGGAGTGAAGGTCGGGATGCTATATTTCTTTGGGACGTCCACCAACGCGATTTCATCAACGAATGGCGACGCCTGAAATCCTGTACGTGGTTCGACATCAACTGGAACTGCTGCCCCCGGCAATTTGGCCAGCATCGACAAGACACGCTCATTCTGTTCTTCCAGAAGTTTCAACCGTTGCACAACGGGATCTATTGGAATACCCCTAGAGACACCCAATGGAACATAACCTGATCCGTTGAAATTAGTTGGCTGTGAAGAATCAGAGGCATATCCATTGAATGGTATAGAAGTCATAGGCATAGTTGGGATTACGAAGGTCGTAGGATTAACTAGTGGTGGACGAGGGTAATTAGGCAATGGAGGAGGTACGTTCCAAGCACCGGTATAAGCATTCGTAGTCCCCGTCATATTGTTTCCACCCTGGTTTCTTAGATGCTCAATGGTTTCAGCCGCATGTCGAGCCTGGGCGGTTAGGGCGTCAATACGGGCACGAGCAGCAGTCAGCTCCATGTTCATTTGGACCACAACATGATCTTGAGTTCCTTGGAATGACATTGTCCTGAATGAATAAAAAAGAGAAACACTCGAAGGAAAACGTTAGTACGTCGTATGATTATCGAAGATTTTCTTTAGATGGAGTCCCACGGATGGCGCCAAACTGTTTATGCCAAAAATCTCCCAAGGGAAATTTAAGGTAAATGTGGAGCTTAATCCAATCAAAGAAAGTAACTTTGATAATCGTATGACAATAATAAGATTAAAATAAATGATGAGAGAATTGGTGACGCGGAAAACCCCTAAAATGGGTAAAAACTGCGGACGAGTGTGAGTCGTCGTGTACTATGGACGTCAATCAGGGACGTCGTCCTTGTTAACAAGTGTTACAAATGAAATGTAATGTAAAGCAATACAATAAAGTAAAGTCGGTCATGCGTCGTGTGTACTTAGACTTCAGTCGTGTGTCGCGTGACAAACGGTAGTAGACTTTATGAATTTTGAGAGAAACTGAGTTAACTGGAGAGCGTAACTTGTGAGCTTGTAAGGTTTCAGAATCATATGTCCGAATGTGAGGTTCCATCTTCATATTTATACTCCAATTTTCCGTTGACAAGTCTTGAATGTGTATCTTTAATAGAATAACCGTTTGATATTGATGATAGCGTCCGCTACGTCCGTTGTTTTTGATGATGGAAACCGTTACAATATTTGGTCATGAATGTCTCTTGAATCCTGCATTAAACATGACATAACGTATGTCATAGGTTAGTAACTGAAATCATGTCGTACGACTAACTTTGTCGGACGGATATTTGTTCATTTAATCGAAGTCGCCTTAAAGGAAGGGCGTCGGTTATCGCTGGTCGTACGACGATAGACTGTTGGAATTTTTACCCATACAATTATCATTCAATGGATTTTCAAGTTTATTTTTATTTTTCAGAGATGAACCAATGAATGAAGTTATTGAGGCTGCTAATGGAACAAAGTTGTGGATTCCTAACGTGCCTGACCAGATTAAACCAAAGTTGAATGATGTGTTTTCATCCTACGATGAAGTTGAGGCAATGTATAGGAAATATGCAAATATTGCAGGTTTTGATGTTCGTTTGAATGCTAAAAAGACAAATAAGGATGGCTTTATTCAGACTAGATGGTTTGTTTGTGGTAAGCAAGGTAATCTGGCAAAGAAAAACTTTGATTCACTTGAATTGGGTCCTGGTGATAGGCGTTACTGAAACTCGAATGTTAAACGGTCAGGGTTTAATGCATATGTTAAAATTCACTTGACAAAGGATAAGTATCAATACGAAGTATATGAGTTTGTTGAAGCTCATAATCATGTTCTTTTTAACACTAACGATCGTAGATTTTCACGTAAAAATAGAAAAATGCAGTATACATGTTATAAGAATGTTTTAAATAGTTCTAGTTATAAGGTGGTGCAATAAGGGCTCATAGAATACAAACTGCGTTGAAGGGTGGGTTTGAACATAATAGATGTACTGTTGTTGAGTACCAGAATTTTAAGAGAGATGTTGGTTTATTTGTTGGGAACAAGGATGCGAAGATGTTTATTAATAAGATGTCAAACCAGAAGGATATTAATAGTGCATATTTTTTTTAGTACAAGTGTAACGAACGTGAGTTACATGCCATCTTTTGGGCCGATGAAGTTGCTCAACTTAATTACAGAGAATTTAGATATGTGATTTCATTCGATGCTACATACAAGACGAACGAGTAAGTAATTTTATAAGTCTAATTATTTCATTATTCTATGTGATTTTTATTATTTTTTTTTTTAATATTTGTAGGCATGTTATGTCATTTGTACTCTTCCTGGCTGTTGATAATCATAAAGATTTTGTTGTTGTTGGTTCTGATCTGATTGACGGGGGGACAATCGAGAATTATAAGTGGGTATTTAGGGCGTTTTTGAAATGTTATGAGAGACAACCATTGGTTGTGATAATTGATCAATGTTCAGCGATGAAACAAGTTGTTCCATATGTGTTCACTGAATCAAGACACCGATTATGTATGTGGTACATAATGAAGAAGGTTCCATCGAAGGTAACGAGACGTTGTTTTTATATTGTATTTCTAGTATAATTGATTTTTATAAATGTTTAGTAAAAGTAATTATACATTTGTTATTATTACTTTTGTTAGATAAGTGTCGCGTTAAACCAGAATCCTGAGTTTAAGTGGGTGTCGCTATCCTCCCAAAATATGTGGGTGTCGCTATCACCATAAACAAACTTGTGTGGAATGTTCATATTAATCCTGAAGATTTCGAGAGGCAGTGGCATAGTATGTGTAACACCCTAAATTTTAGAGGAAGTTAAAAATTCGAAAATTCGGCAATATGACGGCTATAAAATGAGTAATCCTGAATAAGTAAAAACCTGTCAAATCAATCCCAAAGTAACCTCCCGAAACAGGGAATAAAGTTATGACATTTACAAACTAAATCAACTGAAGAATAAGTTCGACAACCTAATAATCTAACTTAGAAAAAAAAGATTAAGGTCGGGTGTCGCTATCCTCCCAAAATATGTGCCCACTATCATCATTGTATCGGCCAACAAATCTTCCAAAAGGACCGCTCTCGACCCTAAAGTCGACCACTCGTTCCCGGCGAATCCCACCGCTAGATTGACCTGTTATACATGTCATTCTAAGAAAAAGTGTTGGGCGGGAGCCTAGTGAGATCAAACATTTGTATTTAGAAATTGTCAATAGCATGCGTAAGTGAAAATGAATTTTATAATAATAATGATAATACTCTTTACCATAAAAGAATACCTCTTGGGTTAACGGGGGAGACCCGCTTACTAACACAAGTGACGGAACACAAGAGTAATCCACTTGACAAGTCAGTAAAACCAATACATATAGAAAGTACACGCAAGGGATGTTAGGCTCGGTGGCTTTAAACGTACACCCACGGAAAGTTAACTTCAACCACATAGGGCCCTTACGTTGAAATCCTCATCCAATATCGTAATACTTAGCACGTAGGACTTACAACCCAATCTGATGTCTAAACGTGCCTCAATGGGGAAAACTAGTGTTCCATCATTGGACAAAATGTTACACAAATATGGGGTCATGACTCCCAATTGAAATTAAATATGCCACATAACGCCAATAAGGCCAACCGGACAATCCAACATTTAACATACTACCCAAGATAATAACAAGTGTAGGACTCCATATGATATCCCACATAATTTACCAAGAGATTCCTAGTTGCCATATGATTAACATATCCATACTTTAATTCCAACATTTCAAGTTCTCATTCATTAATCCCACCATCAACATTCAAAACCCTAATTTTGGATTCCAAGTATTTAAACCAAAATTGAAGTAAACAAGTTTTCCATGTACAAATATACTCTTGATTCAACATAAAGGTTCATCAACCCCATAACCATACTTTCATCATAAAAACCCTAAAAATCTCCAAAAGTAGGTTTGATACAAAATCCAACAAGACAAGTATATATAAGGATGGAGATATTTAGATGTTTAAAACCCACATTTTAACATGTATAAAGTTTTATAAAGGGAATGAACTCACCTTGTAGGGTTGTAGCTTAAGAACCCTAAAATTCCAAGCAACTAAAGAGATGAGAGGAGATTCTTGAGAGACTTGGTCTAGCACAAACCTAAATGTCATAAATGGTTAAGGGCTTAGAGTAGATGGGAGATATTAATGGTGGGAGGGTGAAGAGAAGGACTTACCAGGTCTTTCTTGGGAGGAAAAACGCATCTCAAGAGTCCCAAATAAGAATATGGGAGTAATGAGGGTTTAGGGGCCGATTTTCTTCTACTAAGAGCTCTCTGCGCGGAGCCCTGGAGTCGTGGTTGGGCAGAGACCCGCACGGATGGTCGTGCGGTTCCACCCGCGCGGTGATCCGCACCAAGCACTGTTAGAACTTCTTCTTCTTCATTTCAACCACCTTGACTAACAAGTGAAAGAGATAGATATTTCAGATCATAACACCATTACACCATTAAGACCCAAAATTCGGGGTGTTACAGTATGATTGAGGAATACGACCTTGTTGGTGACGAGTGGTTCAAAGAGATGTATGATATTCATCATTCATGGATACCTGCATTCTATAAAGATAATCTGATGTCAGGTCTTATGAAAACGACATTAACATCTGAAAGTGCAAATGCATTTTTCAATATATATATATATAGGGGTTAAATCTAGTGAAGACCAAAAAAAGGTTAAGGACTTGAGGACTAATCTAATCCATTGATTAGAATAAATCAAGGGTCATTAAATAAAAAGGCTATTTGTAATAAAAGCAAAAAATAAGGTTAATTTTGACAATTTGTAAGGACATTGAAAGGGTAGTTTGGGTATTATTTAATTAAACTCAATTTAAAACTAGATTACAAATCCATTTCATATCTGATTAATTCTTCTTTAATGTCTTCATTCCGCCAGAGAGTTCACCGCCGACAACTTTCTAGATTTCACCGTCGGCCGGTCAGTCTTCTTCTTTTAAATCATCTTCCAAATTTCTTCTTCCAAATTTCTTCTTTCCACAACGACATGAACTCTTCATCCTCAATATCGAACCATGGATTTCGGAATTCGAACAAAACAAATACAATTTTAGGGTTTAATCCGTCGCTTATGGCGACTTCTAGGAATCTGGGGGGAGTCGGTGCCGGTGCCGCTGGTTCGGGTTCAAATCTTTCGCGGCCACAAATTTTGAAGATGAGATGGCAAACTTCTCATAACTCAGGTCTACTACTACCCCCAGCTAGTGATGGCCAAATAGCGGGCTCGGGCCGGGCCCAAACGGGCTTCGAGCCCAAATAGTAACCTCAAGGACCGAGCCAAGCGGGCTTCGGGTCGGTTCGGGCCGGGTTTCACCCAATTATCATTGGCTCGGTTAAGGGCGGGATGGACCGGTTCTTAGACAACCGGGCCGGGTCGGTCCTTCGGCCGGTCCTTCCTTTTTTTTAATTAGTTTCTTTATAATTTATATAATAATTAATTATATAATAAACTTTAAAAAATAGGTTTACTTATATCAATTAATAAACTTAAAAAAACGCAATTATATCAATTACTAAACTTTAAAAAATAAAAATTGGATTGGATTGGATCATTCAAATACACTTTAAAAATACGTTTTATTTATAATTTTAAGTTACAATACATCAATTCTAAGAAAAAACACACTTTAAAAATGAGAATTGTATGAGTTTTTTGCGTTTTATAAGTTGATGTCTAATTCCATAATCAACACAAGTATTTATAGGGGTTTGGGGGGTTAGAAAATAAAAAAAAAGGTCAAAAAATCGAATATAACAGCTCTATAATGGCTATTTATTTGAAAATTTTAGATCGGGTCGGGTCGGACCAAAAACCGGTCCCGGGCCGGGCCGCCAAAACTTCCAAATACATGAACCGGTCCTGATTTTCAGGCTATGAATCGGGCCTTCACCGGGCCGGTCTTTTAGCGGGCGGGGTTGCGGTTGACCACCCAGATCGGATCGGGTCGGGCCCATTTGGTCATCACTACCCCCAGCAGCCGCCGTGCGGAGGAGGCTGGCGCTCCTCCCCGTTTCGGATTGAATCTGAATCGGTTTTTGGGAATTCGAGCTCCGGGAATGCTTCGAAGAAGGTGTTCTCATCTGGAGCTAGTAGTAGAAATAACCCGAGCTGGAATTCGATTTCTGAATTAGGAGTTTCTGGTGTGGTTCTTGATGAGATCATGAAATCAAAAATTGGTGGTAATAAAAGTGGGGGCAATGTTGCGTTTAATTTTAAGATGTTTGAAAGTGAAAATACCAAGAGCTTTGATAAATCCATGGTTTGATTTCCATGGAAAAGTAACAGATTTAGGTTCTTTTTTTGTTTTCAAATTTGTGTTTGATTTCGGTAATGAAATTAAATATAGAAGAAAATTGTATTTGATTTCATGAGGTGAAATAATATGTAGACGGAAATGGTGTTTAAATTCATGGGGTGAAATAGGTTATAGATGAAAAGTGTGTTTGATTTCATGTGATGATATATGAAAATTGTATTGGATTTCATGAGGTGAAATACCAAATAAATGAAAATTGTGTTTTATTTCATCAGGTGAAATAGCATGGTGAATATGTGTTTCATTTGGTGAATATTTGTTACCAAAATGACAATTATACCCTTTTCATGTGATGAAATAATTTTCAATTAAAACCATTGGATCAAAACTAAATAAGGGCATAGATTGGTTCTCACGGTTTTCAACCTTTTTGTGGTTCTCATTTGATTACCGTCCTATATATATATATATATATATATATATATATATATATCGTTTCACTTTGATCTTCTCGCTAACTATGATAATGCAATTGAGAAGCAACGAGAAGAACAATCTATTAATGAGAATGTTACAAGGATTACGTATCCATATCTCTTTAGTCCTTATCGAATCGAATTGCATGCGGCGAGGGTGTAAACTCGAGCAATATTTTTTGATTTTCAAAATTAGATTAAGAAAGCTATGTTGTATTGCGGAATTGAGGTGGTCGAACTTTCAGGTGATATGAAGACGTATGTCATCAGTCATAATAATAAGTTTTTTGTTGCGAAGGTTATGTACAAGGTATTATTCGAAACCCCTTTTAGTATTAATTAAAATTTAATAGTTTGTGGTTTTATTTATTGTTTTTTCGTATTGTTATTTAGGTGACGCGTCAAGCTTCAAATAACACGGTTGATTGTGAATGTAATTTTTTATCCGGAATGGATATTTATGTCGGCATGCACTGAAAGTTTTGATTAATGAGAAGGTTAATTCCATATCGCATCAATATGTTGTGCGAAGATGGTCCCAGAAGTTGGTTCCTGTGCAGTTACAGTCCTCTCGTGTTCGATATGGCGAGGTTGATGCAGAGAAAGAGAAATTGATAACGGGTTTGTATTCAACAATGGATGACATTGTAAGTCGAATTCGCAATGATAAACCATGGTTAGGTAAGATTTATCAAATTCTTGAAGATTTACAAAATGAGTTAAATACTCAGTTACCCTATGAAGATCCATCGCATCAGAAAACGGATGCAATTAAGGAGTATTTTGGTGTGTCGGTTCCAGATGATGTGGACATATTACCCCCGTCTGGCCTTAGAAACAAGGGATGTGGTACCGGTAAGCGGTTGGTTAGTATGTCTGAGAAGATTTAGTTGAAGAGTAAAAAGCTGAAACGCAAATGTAAGAAATGTGGACAGTGCACTGGTCATGATTCTCGCAATTGCCCGACAGTTCCTCGTTCATGAGTACTATGATCAATATTTCGTATTTTAAATTTTATTTTATATACTTTTTGACGATTATTCACCTTACTTTTTATGCATTTTAGACGATATTAGTTCTCTATTTTGTGTTTACATTAACCAAAAGTTGTGGATTGTGTTAATTTTGTTATCGTAATAGTTAGGTGTTAATGTGTTTTATTAATTTGTCGAAGGTACATTAAACCATACCCTTTTTGTAATGAAGTACATTTTACAGTGAACATTAAGATTGCTTACGTCATTATCATTAATTAACTTTAATTGAACACATTCAACATTAAATGGATACATAGTGTCATCCATAACTTCCTTACCACTAACAAAGATTTCATTATGAACATTCCCTATGTTTTACAATTCTTTATTGTTTTGGTCCCTTGTACTTAAGGGTAAGAATTAGTCTAGGGATGAAAATAGCAACAAATTGCAAACTATAGAGACTAAAATCATAATTTTTAAACCACTGGGACGAAAATCAAAATTATTAACAAACCACAAGGACGAAGATCTTAATTTACTCATGTTTTAAAAAGAGTGATTTGCGTGTTTGGTCCCTGTGGTTTATCTAAAATCACATTGTACATTTTAAAACGAAATAATGACGGAAAAATGACTTGTTGTTTTCATTTTCTCACATCATGGGTCTCTAACACTAACTCCGTTTAAAACTTCTGTAACTTACGTCTTTTTACTTTTTCTTTTTTGTCTTTTTCTCTTTAAAAACAAATATTAGTAGGGACCAAGAGTGTTACATAATGTCAACCACAAGAACCGAGGGTGTGAAAATTTGTAATCACATGACCCCTTTTTCATAATCATTTCATTTTATGGATGCACAATGTAATTTTGGATAAATCACATGGACCAAAAAAGTAACTCACTCTTTTAAAATAAAAAACCAAATAAACCCTATATCAAAAATGTAAATCAAAATACTAAATAATACACCTAAATCATATCTTGAAGCTTTTACACAATTTAAGTCCCCGTTCCAGTGTGGCGAAAATTATGATATGGGAGAAGCAGATCGAGGTTTTGTCGCCCATAAGCTTTTACATGAGGGTGAATACAAAAGACGAAGAAACTCCCTGATTGGATCTATATATTAAGAGTGGCTTTTGTATACTGCTACAGAGGCTGGAGATTTGCAATTTGTTCAATAATTGTTATAGATATATCAGGAAGTTTGTTCAAGAAAAGTAGAAGAGCAGATCGGGATTGAGGTTGAATCGTAGGTGCAAATCAAATGAACAAGAAGGGAGAGGAGCATATTGGGGTTGTCCTTGTGTTGTCGGAATATGACATAGGATAAGTCTTGACAGAGATGACAATGTGAGAGGGGGTATGTATATAATATGTGCCTTATATATGTATATATATTGTTATTCATATTTTCTATTTTTAAGGGTGAAAAGACCAAACGATCCACGAGTTAAATTTTTTTTAAACAGAGTTAGTTGCAGGGACCAAAAGTTTTACAAAATAGATTATATGTTTGAAGTCATTCGGTAAGATTCTCGCGATAAACCACAAGTTCCCATGGCGTGAGAATATGTAACTGTCATGCCCTTTTCCATAATTATTTCATTCTATGGACACACAACATGGTTTCGAGTAAACCATATAGATCAAAAATGTAATTCACTCTTTTAAAAAAATAATTACTATGATTTTGAAAAAAAATGATTTTAATGGAACCCTCTTTGTATATTATTCTAATCTATTCTTATAAATTTTCTATAACATATATCAAAATCAAATACTTATTTTTATACTCTTAAAGATAGTATTTAACCAAAAAAGAGGTCGAACCTGAGGCAACATTATTAAAACATAAGTTAGCTTATTTTTTAAATTGATTGAAAAATTTTGTTTAATCAGTTTTAATACATATCACTTTTTAAAATTATTTAAAATAGTATTTTCAGAGCATATTAAAAATGTAACACCCCTAAAATTAGAAAATAGAAAAATTTTAAGCTTCCAAATTCTTTCAAAATAACACAACTTCAATACCAAGTTTACATAAGAAGGAGAATAAGATAATAATCAGAGTTTTAAGCTGGACAATCTAATTCCCATACAGAATTAGAATAGGTCGGTGGTTACTAAAACCATCAACCCTGCTACCTTCAAAACCGAATAATGTATCTAATGTTAGGGATCGGGGGAAAAGTAGTCGATCAGTTGACCGGATTTCTTGAGAATCATGTAAGTCACTTTCCGAATTGGTATTTCGACCCTATGTCTGGGTTGCACGAAATCCAATATGGGATAAGACTCAAGAACACTCTCGTTTTTAGGCACAAAAGCGAGAGCAAATTTGCTGGAGAGTATATGATGATTGTTTAAAATCGTGAGTCTAAAACTTAAGTATATACGGTATATATACTAGTCCCATTCGTAAAATAGGAAATAACGGAAAATGGCAATGATTGTAAATCACTATCAATTATAGTCGATTACAATCAATTTAGCTAAAAATGGCAATGATTGTAAATCACTATCAATTATAGTCTATTACAATCAATTTAGCTAAAAATGACAATGATTGTAAATCACTATCATTATAGTCGATTACAATCAATTTAGCTAAAATTAAGGGCAGAAAATAACTGACCATTAAATGTTCAGTAAAAGCAGATTTAGTCCAAAAATAGACACCAAGAGCTTCTGGTCCAGAGACGCCCATCAGAGGCTCTGTCGTGCCAAAGAGGCTCAGAGGCTCTGATGTGCCATAGAGGCTTAGAGGCTCTGACGTGCCTTAAGAGGCTCTGTCGTGCCTTCAGAGGCTCTGTCGTGCCAACGAGGCTCAGAGGCTCTGACGTGCCTTCAAAGGCTCTGTCATGCCTTCAGAGGCTCTGCCACTTGGATCACCGCTAGGGGCGATGCCCCTTGACCCCCCCTGCCATTTCACCGTGTCCGGGATCAAACTCGTCTTATAACAAGTGTGCACTCCGCACCACCTAACTTGTATTAGATCATAGTTTGAAACCCATTAGTACTCGTGTTATAACCAATTACACTTAAATGTCTGGTGACACTAAAATCACCAACAATCCTCCCCCATTTTAGTGTAACCCATGAAATAACACATTTAAATTAAACAAACCAAACTTGCACATAAATGAAAATATCGAAACGATTGAATTTCCACATTAGTATTTTACACATTCCAAATATTCGAGAATCAAGGTGTCCCAAGGATTGAACCCATCAACTCATTTGAATACCTGAAGATAAAATACATACAAATTTCTTATATGTCCAGCAAATTAAAACTTGGCACAATTACAAAGTCGTGTGTCCTAATCCTCTCATGATTGTATAAAGGCCAAGTCCCAACCTTTTGAAACGCGGCTACACTTCACAATCACATAGGTAATTCTTTTACTTCGTGTACCTGCAAATACACTTTATCAAAGGAATTATTAAGAAGAAAAACTTCACCCTAACCACTGCAGGACTGAACACATACCTGGGATGATTCAACTTGTGTTCCAATATATAAGTGTGAGCTTTCCACATTGAATTCAACTTCTAATGTCATATTAGAAGGGAATTGGGTGTCTCACCTTTATAAATTTATAAGGACTTTAATCCCATCCCAATCGCAGACTTGTGCACTAAGTCTCTTGTCAGACCTTTAGTTAAATGATCTGCCAAATTTTGTTGCGTTCTAATAAACTCAACGAAGATTACACCATTCATGATTAATTCTCTAATCATACTATGTCTAACACCCAGGTGTCTAGATTTACCATTGTAAACTTGGCTATAAGCCTTAGCCAAAGTGGTCGCACTGTCACAATGGATTGAAATAGGTGCAATTGGCTTTGGCCACAATGGAATCTCATAAATTAAATTCCTTAGCCACTCCACCTCATTACCGGCGGCGGCTAGTGCAACAAACTCATATTCCATTGTTGAGTTTGTAATACAAGTTTGCTTTTTAGATGCCCACGAGATGGCACCTCCTCTAAGCAAAAATACCCAACCACTAGTTGAGGAATGATCCTCCATGTTGGATATCCAACTTGTATCCGAATAACCTTCTAAAACCGAAGGATATCCTAAATAACTCAAACCATAATCCATGGTTCCCTTGAGATATTTGAATACTCTTCGAACCGCATGCCAATGTTGAGTACTAGGATTACTAGTATACCGGCTCAATCGTCCCACGGCATAAGCTATATCGGGCCTGGTGCTTGTCATGGCGTACATCAAGCTACCAATGGCCTTAGAGTATTCAAGTTGTGAAATAGCTTTGCCCATATTAGGCATTAATTTCACACTTGGATCCATAGGACTGCTTACGGGAGAACACTCACGGTAATTAAACTTATTGAGAATTTCTCAATATAATGCGATTGCGTCATAACAATCCCTTTGTTAACCCGTTTAATCCTTATACCAAGGATTACATCAGCCTCTCCCATATCTTTCATGGAAAATTTAGATGACAACAATTTCTTAGTCTCATCTACATGATTTTGGTCAGTCCCAAAAATTAACATGTCATCTACATACAAGCAGATGATCACACCCGCACCAGTAGCATCAAATCTACTATAAACACATTTGTCACTTTGGTTTAAAGCAAAACCACATGACAAAATAACTTCATCAAACTTTTGATGCCATTGTTTTGGTGCTTGTTTCAGCCCGTACAAGGATTTCACAAGTTTACAGACCTTATGTTCGTTTTCGGGCATAACGAAACCTTCCGGTTGTTTCATGTAAACTTCCTCTTGAAGATCACCATTCAAGAAGGTTGTTTTAACATCCATTTGATGGATAATCAGATTGTGTATTTCCGACAAGGCGATTAACAATCTAATAGTCGAAATACGTGCCACCGGAGCATACGTATCGAAATAGTCAATACCGGGTTTTTGCCGAAACCCTTGAATTACTAACCGGGCCTTGAATTTATCAATCGTCCCATAAACTTTCATATTCTTTTTGAAGATCCATTTGCATCCAAGTGGTTTAGAACCTGGAGGCAAATCTGATAACACCCAAGTGTTATTCTCAATAATTGATGATATTTCGTCATCAATTGCTTCCTTCCAAAAGGCGACATCTCGAGACTCCATCGCTTCTTTGAAAGTCTTTGGGTCATCCTCAATATTGTAACAATAAAAGTATTGAAGCCTAAGCTCATCCCTTGAACCTTCCACCAAATACAGTTGGAATTCGGGACCGAAATTTTTGGCAATTCGACCTCTTTGGCTTCTCCGGACCTGCTGTGTTTCTGGAGTTGAAACAACATCCAAATTTTCTGGATTTTGCACTTTATTGGTGCTAGGAAACAGGTCCTTAGGTCTTTGTATTGATGAAAATCTCATCTCATCAAAAATCGCATCACGCGGCTCGATTACGGTGTTAATCGACACCGAATCATTAGGTTCGATTACGTAGAACCTATAAGCCTTGGAATTTTCTGCATATCCAATGAATATACAATCAATTTCACGTTCACCCAAAGTTTTCCTTTTGGGTTTGGGTAGTTTTACAACAGCCCGACAACCCCAAATTCGAAAATAATTCAAATTCGGAGTTTTCTTGAACCAAAGTTCATATGGGGTTCTTTTGTTCCTTTTATTTGGAACTCTATTCAAAACATAACAGGCCGTTAACATGGCCTCTCCCCAAAATCCCTCACTCAATCCCGAGTAAGAAAGCATCGAGTTTACCATTTCCTTTAAAACTCGATTTTTACGTTCGGAAACCCCGTTTTGTTGAGGTGTGTATGGTGTCGTTGTCTTATGGATGATACCAACTGATTGAAAATATTGGGGATCCATATATTCCCCTCCACGATCAGTTCTAAGACATTTAATCGAATTGCCCAATTGTAGTTCGACTTCGGTTTTATAAATTTTAAACTTTTCTAAGGCTTCATCTTTTGCATGCAAAAGATATACATAACAAAACCAAGTATTGTCGTCAATAAAAGTGACAACATACTTCTTATTTCCCAAGGAAGGAGTGGAGTGGAAATCACACAGATCACTGTGTACAAGCTCCAAAACATCCGTATTCCGTTTAACGATCGGAAAAGGTTGTTTTGTAACTTTTGTGAGCATGCAAGTTTGGCACCTCTCCGCATTAATGTCAACGGCTAGAATTAATCCATCTTTTGACATTTCATGCATCCTTCTAAAATTCACATGCCCCAATCTAGCATGCCATAACATTGAATCAACAATTTTAGAAGAAGACGATGACGATATAAAAGCAGAATTTTCAGAACATAAAATTTTATTAACCACATTTAAGCGAAACATGCGATCACACAAATAACCAAAACCAATAAAATGGCCACCTCGAGATAGGGTAAACCTATTCGATTCAAATACTTGTTTAAATCCAATATTATCCAAACAACTACCACTTACTAAGTTCTTACGAATTCTAGGCACAAACAAAACATCAAACAATTTAAGTGTATTTCCAGAAGAAAATTCTAAATTAACTACTCCAACTCCACAAACTTGTGCACTCGACTCGTTTCCCATATTCAGCACCGAACCGTCTTCAACCGGTGTCAATTTCTCGAACCACCGACGATCCTTGCAAATATGGCTTGTCGCTCCCGAGTCGATCCACCATGCACAGTCATCATCCTGCACATAAAACGACTCAGGTATGAGTGAAACATAATTCTGGACAGAATTATCAAAGTTAGTCAAAAACTGACCTCCTTTCACTTGATCGCGATCATTAGACCCCGATCCACTTCCACTCGAACGAGCACCATTATTGTTCAATTTCACCCGGCAATCACGTTTGTGATGACCCACCTTGTTGCATCTCCAACACACCAAATCCTTTTTCCTTTTAACGGATTTGTTGGGTCCATCAAACTTACGTTTCTTGCCTTTTCCGTTATTGTTGGAGTTGGTTTTCTTCTCCTCCACCATGTGGACAGAGGGCTGTCCAAATTCAATTTTCCCCTTGGATTTGCCATTTTCTTGCACCCGAAGAGATTCTTCGATGCGCAAATGACTCCCAAGTTGAACCAATGACAGTTCCTCTTTTTGATGTTTCAAGTTATGCTTAAAATCTTTCCAAGAAGGTGACAGTTTGTCAATCACACTTGACACGGCAATAGATTCATCCATATGCATGTTGTGGAGTGTAAATTGACCCAAGATACGAAGGATTTCATTATATTGTTCCATTAGGGGCCTTGAGTCCACCATTTTATAACTGTTAAAATCGCTAACCAAGAACTTCTTACTAGAAGCATCTTCAGCGATGTACTTGGACTCGAGGGAATCCCATAATTCCTTCGCACTTGCCACATTTTGGTAGATATCAAAAAGGGAATCGTACATACCGTTTAAGATGTGTCCTCTGCAGATATAGTCATCATTCTCCCACTTGCTCCTTCTCCTTGTGTACTCCAGCGTCTCATCCTCCATTACTTCTGGCATGGGTGTACTCAGCACATACACTACCTTCAGAGCGGTCAGCAGAAAGTGCATCTTTTTCTGCCAACGTCTGAAATCAGTGCCTTCAAACTTCTCCAGCTTTCCAAACTTTGAGGTCATCTCTTTCACAGAATCGGCCATGATCGACATGTCAAAATACCAATTCGAATGTTAGGGATCTGGGGAAAAGTAGTCGATCAGTTGACCGGATTTCTTGAGAATCGTGTAAGTCACTTTCCGAATTGGTATTTCGACCCTATGCCTGGGTTGCACGAAATCCAATATGGGATAAGACTCAAGAACACTCTCGTTTTTAGGCACAAAAGCGAGAGCAAATTTGCTGGAGAGTATATGATGATTGTTTAAAATCGTGAGTCTAAAACATAAGTATATACGGTATATATACTAGTCCCATTCATAAAATAGGAAATAACGGAAAATGACAATGATTGTAAATCACTATCAATTATAGTCGATTACAATCAATTTAGCTAAAAATGGCAATGATTGTAAATCACTATCAATTATAGTCGATTACAATCAATTTAGCTAAAAATGGCAATGATTGTAAATCACTATCATTATAGTCGATTACAATCAATTTAGCTAAAATTAAGGGCAGAAAATAACTGACCATTAAATGTTCAGTAAAAGCAGATTTAGTCCAAAAATAGACACCAAGAGCTTCTGGTCCAGAGACGCCCATCAGAGGCTCTGTCGTGCCAAAGAGGCTCAAAGGCTCTGATGTGCCTTAAGAAGCTCTAATGTGCCATAGAGGCTCAGAGGCTCTGTCGTGCCTTAAGAGGCTCTGTCGTGCCTTAAGAGGCTCTGTCGAGCCTTCAGAAGCTCTGTCGTGCCAACGAGGCTCAGAGACTCTGACGTGCCTTCAGAGGCTCTGCCATGCCTTCAGAGGCTTTGCCACTTGGATCACCGCTAGGGGCGATGCCCCTTGACCCCCCCCCCCCCCATTTCACCATGTCCGGGATCAAACTCGTCTTATAACAAGTGTGCACTTCGCACCACCTAACTTGTATTAGATCATAGTTTGAAACCCATTAGTACTCGTGTTATAACCAATTACACTTAAATGCCTGGTGACACTAAAATCACCAACATCTAAATCCATCCTACCAGAATAGACATGGGAATGGGTCCCGACCCGTCGGGGAACCCGATCCACCCGTTATATATTTTAATTAATAATTAAATATATATTATTTATTTAAACTAAATAGGTAATTTATAATTTCCTATTTCCTAACTAGGTTTAGAATATAAAATTGTTATTTTTTGGATGTTTAGTATGTATTTCGGATGTCAAATCAAAATACAATTACTCGATATGGTTTTGGGTTACTTGATATCTTTTGGTACGTGTGACATTAAGTATTTTTTTTTTTTTGGATTATGTTGAATTTCTTTTGGTTCTAGGTTATTAATTATTATATGATGTTGTATTCTTTTGTATTAAATTAAATTTCTAATGATTTTAGGTTTAATAGAAATATGTGATATTTAAACATGTGCGATGTCTCATATATTTGATTTAAATAGCTTACATACACAGGGGAAAAATCCTCGTTTCCCCGTTGGGGAAGGGGATGGGGATGTGGTCATATTCCCTGGCGGGGATGGGGACGGGGATGAAGATGAGGGATTAGGGATGGGGATGTTGATTAAGATCCCCATCCCATCCCCGCCCCATTCCCATGCCTATACGAGAACCTCTACAAAGCTCCAAATGTCACTCGGATCCCACTAAGACCTGATATACAAGTCGATAAGAAAACTGTTAGGCTTAACGACTAGTGAGTTAAAGCAGTTTATAATATAAACGTAAAATGGTTAATCCGAGCGATTATCTTTAAATAATGACTCGTTTTTTTAAAATCAAATTTCATTAAAAAGGAACATCTTTCTAAAGCTCGTTATTTCCACAAAATACTCCAAAACCAAATATCCAGTTTAGAATCACATCCAATATCAATCCATCCAAATACATGCATAATCCAAAACATCAAATATATAGATAATACTATATACCCAAAAGCACTGAAACCATAGGTAACAAAATACCCAAACAACATTTTTTGGTGATAGGGGAGACCCATTTCATCGAATGTGGCAGGAACATAAAAGTAAGTCACTTATCCACGTTATCAAGTTTCACCATGGGACATGGATCCTCGTATACGACTCCTTTGAGTACCACCACATAATTCCTAAAATGAACCTAGTGCATACTCGGCCTCTAAATGAGCTCCACCACAAAAATCATCAGTCTCCATATACGACTCCACTAAGTACCACCGCAAGACCCAAGCTCTGTATATGACTCAATTGAGTACCATAGCAAGATTCCCAAAATGACCCAATACCGACTTGGCCTCTAGATGAGTTTCACCACAAAAGTCAACAATCTTCGTATACGACTCTATCGAGTACCACCGCAAGACCCAAGCTCCGTATACAACTCAATTGAATATCATCACAAACTCCCAAACCATGACTTGGTGACCAATCTCTAGACTTAAGTAAGGACATCAAAACTCCACATTTAATCAACATGACAGGCTCATATGCCTATGGATCCAATGCATTACAGTCTAATATATGACTACAGTTGAATGGTCAACGCATTCAAAACATGTAATATATACCCATATGTAATAAATAAATTTCTTATTCGAATAAACACATTGAACACTTTTAGTTGGACAAACTCCCAAAGCTTTAACGAGCATGATTTAATTCCTTGGAATCCACAACTTACGCAACATCTTACCAAAAACCAACGTATGTCACAAAAGCGTGTTTTCCAAACGTTAAACAACCCAAACCACATGGTTTGTGTTCCCAAAATTTTCATAAACTAGATGGTAGGCATTTATCAAAAAGTTATATTCTTATGACCGATAAGGGTTCAAGTGTCACCACTAATAGTAGGGGTAAGCAAAACCCGAAATATCTGACGCCACCCGACCTGAAAATCGTTGTCAAGGCCGACCCCTGAAACTCGATTCCACCCGAACCCGATATCATTGGTGGGTATGTAGGATTGGGTTGGGTATCCATATCACCCCTCGACCCGTCCGAAATATCTGAAATAATAATTTTATTAATACTTTTTCCTAATACTTTTATTAATAAATTTGGCATGAAAGTTAAATATGTCTGAAGTTAAATTCTAGGATGAATTTCGGGGACCGATATCCGACCTGACCTAACCTGATACTTGAACTAACCCGTGATCCGTAGGTTTTGCAGGTTTAGTGGGTTTTGGATTCCAATTTCCATCCGATATTCGACCAGGTATTGGGTTTCGATGCCTAATCCGACCCGACCTATCCGTTGCTCACCCCTAACTAATAGCTCATAAGTTGGGGAAAATCCCAAAACAGCATGTAACCTATATCAAAGTCAACAAACCCTTCAACTTGTTTGATTAATCCATTAAAAGTTACCATAAACCCAAAGGTACATTTCTCAAGAATTTACGTAATATCTTGACTCAAACTATCACAATAAAGACATAACAATTACTGATACTGAAGATACATAGGATCCAAAAAAAAGTTCTTACAAAAATTATCATTATAATATAACAAAAAGTATAAAAAAATAGGTTGTTAACTGCTCTAATTAAAAGTAAAAATAAGAAAAAAAATCTTGTTTAACAACCTAAGTTGAATATGCTTAGGGCTGTTTGTTTTTTTTCAAAAAACCTCTTAATACCTCTTAAGTCTAAATTGGTCAGACATTTTTATGTTCAGACCATTTTTTTTTTCAGATTTCAGATTCTTTTAACTCTTAAATACATCTGAAACTAGAAGTGATGACTCTTGAACAATGTTTTAAAACCCGGGTCGACCCGGCCGGTTCAAACGGTTGAACCGGGAACCGGTCGAGGGACCGGGTCAACTAGGACCGGGTTTTTGGGGATTTAAGGACCGGATTGAACCGCCGGGTTTTTCACAAAAAACCGGTTGAACCGGTATGCTTGACCCGGTTTAACCCAGTTGAAAAAAATAAATTGATGTTTCACTTCATTTAGCGGCTAGGGTTGAACACTTGAACTGGTACACTTCATCGACTCAATCCACGATTCCAACACAACTCTTCAATCGACTCAATCCACAGCTCTTCAATCGACCTCGATCGGACAGGTATTCAATCAAATCTTCAGTGCCTTCAATCGACTCGACAGCGCCTTCAATCAACTCATTCGGACAGGTTCGATTCGACAGCGCCTTCAATCGACTTTGTTACCTACTTGCTTATTGAGTTATTGTTCAATTTCAGTTTAGTTATAGATGTAGATGTTACATTTAAATTGATAATAACTCATAGATTCATCAATGGTCAGGCTAATGTATTTGTGATTGTGTTGCCAAAGTTGAGCAGTAATCAACATCTTTCAGATATAAGAAGGAAACCCAGTTGAAAACCAAATAAATGGCTATGAAATTGGAAAGACATAACATCAAATATCACTTTAGCATATTAGATAAGATATATATAATACAATAGAGATACTGTTGTTCCAAAGAAATTCTAAAACAGGTTATGAGTGAAGTTATGAGCAACAAAACAACATTAGCATACCTCAAAGCATGTATACTTCTCAATAAGCAACAACTTAAACAACAAAATCTCCATCAAAAACTGCATCTTTCAACCTGCAAATGCCATAACATTTGCTGATATACTCCATTCATTTCTGTCCTGTTCAATTTTGCCTATGTATTTTATAATTCCATTCATTTATGTGCTTATGTATTTATGTGTATACCACTTGATATGCACAAGTGCATATAGTCTACTTCAAATGGTAGCTCAATGTATTCCACTTAATATTTTTGGATTGGTGTAAAATTTGTTGGTATGTGCATTTTTAATGTTTGAACTTGTGGACATCAAATTCTTGGTCTTATATATATAAATTATTGAAACCGGGTCAACCACCCGCTTGAACCGTGACCCGGTCACCACACCGGGTCAACCAAAAACCCAGGTTTTAAAACATTGCTCTTGAAAACAAGCGTCACCTCTTATTAAGTACACGTGAAGTAAGACTTCAGACTTCTTAAAAAACAAAGGTCACCTTAATAAGTATGAGAGGGCTCTTGTAAGATAAAGGTCATCTTATTTACTCCACAATGATATAGAGTATTATAGTAACATGGAATGGAGCATTTATTTACTATTAATGGCAACCCATTTTTCCCATAATCAAATAAATAAATAAAATACTCCTCCTATTGACCTGGTAATAAAAAAACTCTGCCCAAGAAACAAATACAAACACCTTCTTCACTCTCCTCCTATTTATTACTCCAACTCCTCCTTTTCTATTGTTATATTCCATTTCATACCACTCTCCTTATTTTCTTCAATCTATCTACCAATCCAAATCTACTCTTCAAATCATCACAATCAATTTCTGTAAAACGAAATTCGAGTGTGAAATGGTGTTTGGATGGCGAAGAGCTTTCTGCACATCGGTTCCTCCAGAAGCCGATGAAGCAACAAGAGATGACCATGAGGATGATGATATCGATGCCAAGGGAAATGCTGCTCCTAAATTTGCTAACAGATTCGGTTTCTTTAACTCTTCTACTCCTCGGCTTCAATCGCAGCGGGATCCAACTCCAACTCTGCGTTGTCGAACCACCGTACCGGCGCAATCAGCTTCCGTTCCTGTAAGTCCAAGGCTTCAATGCAAAACTAGCAACAACAACAGCCCTAGGTTGTTCCAGTGGTCATCCAATCCATCATCCCCTCGATCTCCTTCAACTTTCTCTCTCCTCAAATCAAACCTACGCCTCTCTACAGTAAGATTAGATTACTTACCTTTTGAAATTTCCTTTTTATCATCATCGTAATCAATTAATCATCACTGTATTGAAGGAATCTAACGTACTTTTTTTTTTTTATATTTTGTAGACTAGATGTGGATTATGCTTGCAGAGCGTGAAGAGAGGACGAGGAATAGCAATTTTCACGGCGGAGTGTTCTCACAGTTTTCACTTTCCGTGCATAGCCGGCCATGTGAAGAAGAAAGGAAGCTTAGCTTGTCCTATTTGCGGTACTATGTGGAAACAGATGCCTCTGTTGTCTGTAAACGATCAGAATCAGAAGCTTCAATTTGCTGAAGTAGAAGAAGAAAGGACGAAGGAAAAGCTAGCCACGACACTGATCGGTGATGTTGTTGAGAAGAAGAAGAGTAAATTGAGGAAACAGCATTCGTTTCGGCCAGATTTGAAAGTTTATGATGACGATGAACCATTAGCTTCCTTGACGCCGAAAGCGAGGTTTAATCCGATACCGGAATCTGATGAAAATTGCGACGATGAAGAAGACTCGATAGGAGAGTTTCAAGGATTCCATATCGATGGATGCAGTAACAGTCCTGTTGACATTCATGCGAGAGATGTGGACGTACGGTTGTTGCCGGAGGCAGCGGTGATCTCATCTGGCCGGAATCACGAGACGTACGCGATCGTTCTGAGAGTAAAAGCTCCGGCGACGCCGGAGAAAACGCAAGGCAGAGCTCCGATCGATCTGGTCACCGTCGTTGACGTGAGCGGGAAAATGTCAAATGAGAAGCTTCAGATGATGAAACGAGCAATGAGATTAATCATTTCATCACTTTCATCCTCCGATCGTCTATCAATTGTCGCCTTCTCTTCATATTCCAAACGGTTACTACCTCTACGGAGGATGACGACAACCGGCCAGCGAGCGGCGCGTCGGATAGTGGAGGCGATGGTGGTTCTCGAAGGTTCATCAAACTCAAACGACGCCGTAAAGAAGGCAGCAAAGGTGCTAGAAGATCGCCGGGAGAAAAACACCGTCGCAACCATCGTCCTCCTCTCCAACGTCCCCGACCAACCGTCGTGCGTGTCATCCACGCGCTACTCTCAGTCTCACCTCGACGTCGCCGTACACACAGTAAAGCTCGCCGTGATCGACGATCACGCCTTCGCGAAATCCATCGGAAGTTTACTGAACGTGGCGGTTCACGATATGAAGTTGCAGTTAGGGTTTGCCGCCGGCTCAGCTCCGGCGGAAATCACAGCGGTGTACGCGTATTCGCCCCGACCCGTAGCTCTCGGGTCGGGTACAGTCCGGATCGGAGAATTGTGTGCGAACGAAGAGCGAGAATTGTTGATTGAATTGAAAGTTCCGGCGACGGCGGTTGGGACCCACAAAGTACTATCCGTGCGCTGCAGTTACAGGGAATCAGTAAGCCAGGAGGTTATTTATTGTAAAGAGCATGCACTGGTTGTGCCTCGTCCCCACACCGTCAGATCATCGGCTTTCACCATCCAACGGCTGAGAAACCTCTTCGTCACAACTCGAGCGTTAGCCGAGTCACGCCGGCTTACGGCGAGAAACGACCTGATCGGAGCTTACCACATGCTCATTTCGGCTCGGGCTCTAGTTCATCAAACCAGCTCGGCTTCCACCAACGAGTTCATGATATCGTTAGAAGCCGAGTTGAACGAGTTGCAACGGCGGCGCCAATCCGAAGCTGAAACCCAAGCCGGGAGAGGGAGGGTGGAGATGGCGGCTTACGTGGATGAGAAGGAGGAGCTGTTAACGCCAACATCGGCTTGGCGAGTGGCTGAGAAACTTGCTAAAGTCGCAATTATGAGAAAGTCGTTGAACAGAGTCAGCGACTTACACGGCTTTGAGGACGCCAGATTCTAATAAGAAATTTACATTTAAAGTCCTTTTGATTTGAATTTATTACATATTACACCCTCTAAGAATTACAAATTGTCAAAAATCCAAGCATTAAATGAAGTGGTGGGACCAGATAGCGACAAAAGATAGCCGACGGCTTGACCCTTTTATTCAGTAGAAAGAAGCTACAGATGGTATGAAAAGGGAGGGGGCTCTATATGTCTTTTTGTTCAGAAAAATAAATTTTTAAAAAAATGGTGATGAGAGTGAGAAGGGCAAAAAGGGAAAACCATGTTGATTAATAGTATCTTTTAAGTTATTAAAAAACAAAAGAAATTATTTTGTATTTTGGGTACAAAATTGTCTTTTCAATTGTCATCTTTTGGGTATATGATCATCAGATGGAATGTGTACATGAATCTGGAAAAATGGACAGCCACCTTTATTTTTTGTGGGTTGTTCCTAAATTCCAAAAGGGAATGTAGTCCAACTTCTATGATATACATTATTATTATACAATGTGAAAAGATATTGTTTAATAATTGAATTATATATATATATATATATATATAGAATACTGAAATGCAAAAACCAATCTTGATCTTTTGGGTATTTTGAAATTCTATGTATCTTGGATCATGAAATTGATCAATTTAATTTGAGTGTGAATGAATGGTCTTTTTTATTTGGATCTAATTCTAAATAACAAGATGGGTTTTTCTATATTTGAACATGTTTAGGAGTTTAAATTGAATAAATATAAACATGATTGAGTAAATTAACTAGTTAAAACAATGCAATATACCATACTAACGATTCATATCCTTCAGCCAATATCTAATCTCAACTATATTTATATCCTAATAGATAATTCAATCGTATTATCTTAGTCTTTATTTTATTTTTTTATTTTTTTTTTGTGATATTATTGTAGTTTTTAGTATTTCACAAAATTATTTGTCCTTCACTTCTACAATTGTATATATCTAGGCATTATATATATGTTTTGGCAGTATCAATAATTAGATTCGTGATTTTGTAGTTGTATTTATTGAAAAATCAATATCCTTCACAAAAGTCTTATACAAATAATATCGCACAATCAATAATAATTGTTTCATAACTTATATATATGGGAAAAGTCCAATAAAACCCAATGAACTTTAATGTTTGGAGTGATTAAGTCCTTGGACAATTTTTTGTAACAAACAAGTCCTTAGACATTTCAAAACTTGTTAAATAAATCATTGGACTTTTGGAAACCTGTTAAATACATCCTTGTTACCTAAAAATGCAACTTACAACCTACATAGCAGGTAAACTACAAATTAAAAAAAAAATGTCATCTATTTTATCCATCTACAAATTAAAAATGAGGAAATTAGCTAAAATGTTAATCCCATCAACAAAATTCATTTTTTAGCTAGTTTTCAAACTTTCTTCATAAAATAGTTAAAGTTTACGTATAATGTTTTTTTTCCTGCGTTTAGGATTTTTTTTACCAAAAAACAAACAACCGTCCTTATGCAGAAATTTTGTGTGTAAAAATTCACTTTCTTCGTAAAGTTATGCATTCTTATAATTAGTTATTTAATTTCTTTTATTAATTACCTATTATTTTTTTATTTTACATCTTTATTATGTTAACACATAATCGTATACTAATTAAAATATATTTAAAAATACTTTTTTATAAATTACACCATTGTATTTAAAAAAATATTTTTTTAAATATATTAAAAAATATATTGAATATTTTTAGATGTAATCTTATATTATTAAATATCATAAATACTTACGAATTATTTTTAATACTTACACTTTATACCTTTATAATTACAGATTAATCTTATATTATTACAAAATTAACCTTAAAAAATAAAAAGTGTAAGTATTAAAAATAATTCGTTCGTATTTATTATATTTAATAATATAAGATTAAATTAAAAACAATTCAATCTTGAGTTTATTTTGAACCTATTGACGAGACAATTATAATGGTGTAATTTGTAAAAAAACGTATTTTTTGATATATTTTAGTTAATATACGATTATGTGTGTTAATATAATAAATGGGTAAAATAAAAAAAACTATAAGATATAAAGTAAATTAAATAATAAATTATAAGGATGCAAAGTGTATTTTTTTTTTCTTCTAAAACGATGCTTTCTATTTTTTTTTCTTTTTATTGCCAAAAACAATTCTTACACAAAAAAAAAATTATGCATAACCTTGAACTTTTAGAAAGAGGTTTTGGAAAATGCCTAAAAATAAATTTGGTCGATTGAGATTTACTATTTTAATTAATTTCCCCGTTTTTAATTATAGCGGATTAAGTAGGTGACATCTTTGTTTTTTTGTAGTTTTACCTGCAAAGTAGGTTGTATGTTACATTTTTAAATAATTATGATGTATTTAACAGGTTTCTAAAAGTTCAAGGATTTATTTAACATATTTTGAAATGTCTAGGGACTTATTTGTTTTAAAAAATTGTCCAATGACTTAATCACTTCAAACACCAAAGTCCATTGGATTTTTTTGGACTTTTCCCTATATATATATATTTCCTTTAAAAAAATTGGTAACATTTTTTCTAAACTTAGAATCTGATCCTTAGAAATATCAAATTTTTATATAGGAACTCATCAATAAAACAAAAACTAAAAGAATTTGTATGATGATAAAATGACTTCAATTATTATATAGAATATAATAGTTAAATAAAAGTGTAAAATAAATAAATAAAGAATCAATGATGGGGAGCAGCTTGTGACCCAGTTAAACGGTGGTTTTTGGATTTTTATACAAAAGCTTTTCTGGAATTCTTTTAAGTGGTGGGGACATAGGGAGGGTAATCAAAGCATATAAAATCTTAAAAATTAACTAAATAATAACAATAATTATAACGTATTATTATTAACTAAATTTTATAATAATTGATTATGATTTTGTTATAAAAACTTAAAATGCTTCAAAGTCTTGTTTTTCTAAAATAAAGCAATATTAATAGATTGGTATGTGATAATATAACATCTAAGAAATCCTTCATGTTGTAGCCCAGTGGTTTGGTAACATCTTAGGGGTCAGTGAATGGTATCTTTGATTACCCAGGTTCGAACCCCGTGGTGAGCATGTTGTGATATCCAGATCATGGGTCTGCCACTTAGTGGTACCCTTAATTGGGTTGGGCCGTGGTCGACGGGGATTAATCGGGTGACACCCTTAAGTGGGAGCTCAGATACCCCGGAAACGTGTGCTTGTGTTAACCTGTCGTTCAAAAAAAATATATAACATCTAAGAAGAAAAGGGAAATTAAGAGTTGATGTCGATTGTGGGTTCTTTAATGAAGTGTGGTCCCATTCAAATCAAGATTCAATTTGTGTTTCTTTGTTAATTTGTTGATTCGGTTCGTTAAAACAAATCTACAAGTCTTATTTTGTCACTGGTTGTTTATTATTTGTTAGTATTTAATATTAGAACTATTAATTATTAATTTTAAAACTCAATTAAATATCAGTATGACAAATAAAAGGTAGGATAAATGAATCCTTCTATATATTGTTAAATGCATCCATACCTACTAATTTACTCCTCGTATATATATCGACATCAACACATACTTTTTTATATTTTTAATACATGATTTGATCTGATTTTGATATAAAATTATAAATAATTATGTATATAAAAAAATAGAAGAAAAAGGTAAAAGGGGGAATGATATATTTGGAGGGGATTGAAATATGATGGATTTGCTTCCAGAAATTCCGCAAACTTTTTCCAATATCTTTCATCAAAATGGACTTTTTTCTTCTTTTCAAGTTACTGATTTTTACTTTAACCTGAGTACATGGTTAAATGACTTTTGGATATCCATTTTTGTGTTTTAAATAAAAGAGTAAACTATGGTTTTTGTCCCTGTGGTTTGATGTTTCTAACGATTTTCATCCCTGGTCTTCAAAAATTGCTTTTTTCATCCCTGTGGTTTTCATTTTCGTCACTCCATCCAATTCCTTTAAATATAAACGTCTATTCATCCAAAAAAATTACATATTTTGTCCTTGTAGTATTCCAACTTTTACATTTTTATCTTTAAATTACATAGTTTACATTTTTTACTTTTCTTACTTTATTATATTTCATGAATACATTTAGTTTTCTATTAACTATATTATATATTTTCAAAATAATTATAACTTTAATTATTAAAATAATCAAATAATTATTAAAATTATTAACAAGTACATGACATTTTTTTTTCCAAAGTTAGGTTGAAATCTCGTAAAATTAATAATTTTTTATCTATTGGTTTATTAAAACTTTTAATTCATTTTAAATTACCACTATTGGAAGAAGTTTAATAAAATTCGAGAAAAAATTAGTTTTATGTTATAACAACCGGCTGCTGATTTTATTAATTGCAATTTACTCCCATTATTCCATATTTTTATTTAAACTTTATTTTTTATTAATTAATCAAAATTAAACACTCTCACACACAAATATATATATATATATATATATATATAGAGAGAGAGAGAGAGAGAGAGAGAGAAAGAGAGAGAAAGGGGGATGGAGGATCAAACGAGAACAATAACTATTTAAAAAACACGAAAATTAATAAATTCATTAGTGATTTTACATTAACGTGCAAAAAAAACACGCGGACCTGAAGTCACGGCTAAAGTCCTTTTTTTGTGCGTTAATGTAAAATCACTAATGATTTTGTTAGTTCTCGTGTTATTTTAAATGAGTATTGTTCTCGTTTGAATCGGAATATATATATATATATATATATATATATATACTAGTTGTATACCCGCGTGATGCAGCGCGGGTGAATGACAATTCTAAAGCAATAATTTAGCCCTCGATCATGTTTCTCCATCCATCTCGATTTAACTTATAATGCCACGTAAAATTCATCATGCGAGAATGCTAAAAATCATGGGTTAAAAAAGCAAATAGTAAGGAGATTATTTGGTTGAAAGTTGAATAACCCGTTATTCTTGAACCATAGTCAAGGCTTTTGGTAAATATTTAAAAATCAAACTTATCTTAAACCTGTGATGGGTTAATGTTTCAAATTTAGGGGTTGTTTACCAAACGCTTAACTGATAAGCATTTATCGGCAAGAATCATTACCTCATTTACATTATCGGGTAACATTCTCAACCATCAAAATTGATCGTTGATAATCGTCTTTTACCCGGTAAGCACTTACCGGGTAAGAGTCTTCTCACTCACTAACCGAGTAAGATTTTCGGTCTTTGCTATGCCTCTGGGGACGGTAAGATGTAGAGCTTTTACCTGTAAAGATCTGATACATGGAGAATTCGAGTGTTAATAAGGATTTTTAATAATAATTGGAAAATGGGAAATCGAGATCGAATAGAAAAACGAGCTCGAAAGAGGCTCGGAATTTGGTATCGAAAAAGAGGCAAATATAAAGCACCGAGTATAAAAAAGATTGTGACGGAAATCGAAGAACAAGTCGGAATATACAAACGGACGAGTAAGCGGGTGTCATGCGGCTTGTTTCCCTTCCATGCGAGTTTGATGTGTCCTAAGCCGCTACAATACCTGCGAAACACACTGTTGGTGTTCCAAAGAAATTTTCCAACTCACGTGACCATGCATCCTTAATCAATTGGAAGTCTTTAATTTATAATTTACTTTATCTTTAAATTCCTTTTTGAATTATCTTTATTAATTATCTTTTCTAGGATTAGTTTTAATATCTTAGATAATAATTTAGGATTATTTAGTTTCCTTTTATTAGTTATTTAAATAGCTTCCTAGTTAGTTTATAATTAGGATAGTTCTAATTTCCATAGTTATTTCTTAGTTAGTTTAGCTATAAATAGGTTTATTGTTTTCATTGTTAATCAAGTTATTATCACTAAAAGTCTTCGTTTTAAGAGTTTTCTCTTAATTTCTCGAGTTTTACAATTTGTAATCTCGTTATCAAAAGGGTTTAGACGCTTGTCGATCCTTCCGCAAACCTACGCTGCGTCAGTTGGTATCAGAGCAGGATTCGCCTGTCTTTTCACTAACAATTGCAGATCGACAGCCGACTACCAAAGCGGGTTTAGTAGAGATGAATGTGGCCTTATCCACATCACTTACTAATCTGACAGCGGCTGTTAACAGGCTTCATCCAAACATCGTCAACGACAACCGTCGGAGAAGAGACAGGTTTGAAGGACCGGATATGGCGCCATGCAATGGCAACCGTAATCGGGTCGATCTCTCGAGTTTCGAATCCGAAAAGGAGGAGGAAGAAGAAAAAATCCATATCGTACTTCAACGAATACTTCTTTCGTCAAAAGAAGAAAGCCAACACGAAGATCTTTTTCGATCGCATTGCTCCGTTCATAAAAAGGTATGTAACCTCATCATTGATAACGGGAGTTGCAAAAATCTAGTATCCCAAAAATTGGTCGATTACTTTAATCTACCTACTCAACCCCATGAAGCTCCCTATTCTCTTGGGTGGATCAAGAACGGTTTTCAAGTTAAAGTTACAAAAACTTGTCGAGTACCCATCTCAATTGGCAAATACTATCGAGAAGAGGTACTATGTGATGTCCTTGATATGGATGCTTGCCACATTCTATTGGGCCGACCGTGGCAATTCGACAATCATGCCACTTACAAGCGTCGATACGACCTCGTACTATTCCATTGTCGTGACCAAAAGATCGTCGTGACTCCGGTTGATAGTTTCGATGCAGGCACCAACAAGAAGAGCAACATCAACAACCGTACTATCGGTTCGGTTACTTCTCTGGTCAGACAACCACCCATTCCGGAGGAGCCATTGAAACAAGACGACGAAGTCTTGTCGGACAAAGTTGAAGATGAATTCGTAACCGAGTCACAACAAGAAATTGTTATCGAGGCCAAAGTGTTGGAACTAGATCTCGGACTTTTCACCGAAGACACTGAAAGCAAGATAGTGGAAGACATTCTCGAGCCAACGAAAGAGTTGTCACAAGAAGTCAAGAACGGTGATTCCGAAGGTGACACTTCAATTATTACCGTACCCAAAGCTCCGGTTCAAACCGAAACAAATCCCGGTAAAGTTAATTTAATCTCTTACGCTTTCGAATTTGATAAAATATCGATCGTATGGAGACGATCAGGACAACCTCAGTTTGGATTTGAAGATCGGTCAAATTTGTTGAATTTTGGAGGCCAAGTTGTGAATCAATACGTTTTGAAGAAACGATTGTTCTACGGGTCGGATGAATACCTTTTTCAAGTGAACTCGAGGACGAGTTCTTTTCAAGTGAGGGTGACTGATACAGGGAGAATTCGAGTGTTAATAAGGATTTTTAATAATAATTGGAAAATGGGAAATCGAGATCGAATAGAAAAACGAGCTCGAAAGAGGCTCGAAATTTGGTATCGAAAAAGAGGCAAATATAAAGCACCGAGTATAAAAAGGATTGTGACGGAAATCGAAGAACAAGTCGGAATATACAAACAGACGAGTAAGCGGGTGTCATGCGGCTTGTTTCCCTTCCATGCGAGTTTGATGTGTCCTAAGCCGCTACAATACCCGCGAAACACACTGTTGGTGTTCCAAAGAAATTTTCCAACTCACGTGACCATGCATCCTTAATCAATTGGAAGTCTTTAATTTATAATTTACTTTATCTTTAAATTCCTTTTTGAATTATCTTTATTAATTATCTTTTCTAGGATTAGTTTTAATATCTTAGATAATAATTTAGGATTATTTAGTTTCCTTTTATTAGTTATTTAAATAGCTTCCTAGTTAGTTTATAATTAAGATAGTTCTAATTTCCATAGTTATTTCTTAGTTAGTTTAGCTATAAATAGGTTTATTGTTTTCATTGTTAATCAAGTTATTATCACTAAAAGTCTTCGTTTTAATAGTTTTCTCTTAATTTCTCGAGTTTTACAATTTGTAATCTCGTTATCAAAAGGGTTTAGACGCTTGTCGATCCTTCCGCAAACCTACGCTGCGTCAAGATCCCCCGGTTGTAAAAAGTTCTAAAAAACATAATTTTTTTAAATAAACATAATGTGTAGTTTAGGAATCTCTAACAAATAGCAGCCTCCAACTAAAGAAACAAGTAATCAGGTTCCAAGCTGAACCCACTCAGAAGTTAAACAGGAACAACAACAACAACAACAACAACAACAACAACAACAACAACAACAACAACAACAGTAAACAAATTTGCCTATGAGATTCTTTTTCAGATGGACCAAAATTTACAGACTTAAATCTCAATTGGTGAAACACATTTATGAATCACGGACAAAAAGTAACTCGAAGAATTGCAAAATTATGCCTCAGAGAAAGCATGGTTGTCTCTAAGTTGAACCCGGGCGGAGTCGCATGATCTTCTCTGCTTCAGTATGAATCTTCGTAACGGTCTTGGCTTTCATCTGTACAAGAAAATGATTCAACACTAAGAGCATCTCCAACCGGACGCTAAATCGCCATTTTTTCCGGTTGGAGGCTCCCAATCGTCCGGCAAACGGCAAAAAAAAAATGACGGTCTTCACATTTGGCCGACATATTTGCCGGTCAATTTTCACACGGCAATTCCTAAAATCAGGGGACCCCATCACTTTTTTTAATTTTTTTTTGTTTTTAATATCAAAATTTATTAAATATGTAATAATTTGATATTTAAATTAACATATTTATATTAAATAATGTTATTTTAATGTAGAGTTTACAAATTTGGGGTTTTTTTAGAGTATGGTTGGAGTTAAGTTTCATATTTGGTGTTGATGGGCCCACAAATTTGGTGTTTTTGGTGTTTTTTTTGGTATGATGGTTAGAGATGCTCTAAATCATATTGTATACACATAACTAAAAGATGACCTTGGACATTTTTTCTTTAGTGGACCCTTTGCCCATTCTACTTCCTCTTCTCATATTTCAGCGGTAAAATTGTATCCCTCCAGACACCAGAAGCCATAATTTTTGCTTCACTCTAACACTACTCAAATCCAAACTAACACCTAAACCAAAAGCCACGACCAAGGTACCTATAAGAGCATAATCACATCAGAGATCAACTAAAAATCAAAACTTTAAAACTATAGTAAACCCCAAAAGTAGATAAAAGGAGAAATCAACACACGAATGACAAAAAAAACAGATTTGAAAAATCAGATGCCAAAATTTTCAAAATGGACATTGAAAGAAATAGCTGAGAAAGTGAATCAGATCAAATGAAACACGCCTAAAAATAAAGATAAGCATGTTGAAGAGAAAGTGGACCTTTTCTTTATGGTCTTTCTTTGGAGAGCGGTGTCCAATCTTCTTCAGCCCATATGGTTCTCAATCCACTGGGAAGTTCCTGATGGTCCTTCAAAACTTCCAAAAACAAAAAGAAAGAATTGTAATTCCATCGTCTGTATTGTAATAATAGAAATAAAATAAATTCATGACCAAGAAGTGTAAATATTAGCAAATCTTAAAGATATCAGCAACATAAAACTTACTTTTAACAGGCATAGGCGTGAATCAATAAAAAGGAAACAAAAGTTACCCGCTATTTATTAGTGATTGTTTCTTCGGCCATCTCTTCATCGGCAAATCGGAAACGGCGGCAACGATGGTTTCTTCGGCCATCTCTGCTTCTTTAACTGTGCCCTAAACCCTGAAAATGAAGACCTAAAGATAGAACGTAAGGACCGACTTCGCTTCAAAATATTATGGAGAACAAAAGGTTCAAACGAAGATTACCCAAGGTATGCTTTTGTGAGATACTTAAGTGAGTTGCTGAGCTTGCTAGTCTTCATCAAGGGTGGATAGTTTGTTGTATCCCTATATGAAAATTCAGTGGATTTAAACATCATTCAGGGTCACATGTTATCTTGAAAAAGTATGTGATAATCTGCAAAAAGGTGCTTACCTTATTTTAACCACAGGGTACTCCAATTCCAAGCATTTCAGGTCATGATCCAAACCATGGCCTACAAGAATCCTTGCTTTTCCACCTCTTGGGAGGATCTTCCATAAAGGTTCCCCATTGCATAGGAAATCTTGAATCTTCCTTTGGACTTGCCTAAGTGGCATTGCGTCCCTGAGGTATTCTGGCCAAATGCCTGTTGTCTCATACCTATATATGAGTTTTCAGAACTTCTGTTAATAAAAGATTGTACAAGGAGTAATCTATGACAAGAAGGCAAATAGATTGTACAAGGAGTTTTCAGAACTGTTTAAGGGCCCTCAAATCAATATGACAAGAAGGCAAATAGATTGTACAAGGAGTTTTCAGAACTGTTTAAGGGCCCTCAAATCAATATGACAAGAAGGCAAATAGATACTTTGTAACAGGAAGGTTCGGTTTGACATAGGATCGGAATAGTATGTTCTCATATTCATCAATGATGCAGACTTTTGCACAGAGATCCAAGGAACCATCACTACCACCACCACCAACCAAATCCACCCTCTCCAATCATGTTGGCTGGACTAAAATCATCTGTGGCAATTCTTAGTTCTTTGTAGGAATAAAGTTTAAGATTCTGAACCTCTGATAACTCTGTTTATGATCAAAGAATTAAAAAACCATTAAAAACCACTTCTAATGCACATTAGCAAGCTAAAGAACACATAAAGAGATGATTCTTTTTAGAGTTTACCTTCATCGAATTCGGTAAATCGTTTAATTGGCGATTCGATTGGCCGACGACACAAGAAAGAGAAACAACCCATAACCCCCTTTTAAGACACCAATCACCAATTTCTAGCTTCAAGAATGGTTTGTTTGATGCTTTCAGGATTGGAAATCTGTCATATAGAATCATTAGAAATGTTAACCATTTCTAATAGACATATAATCAAACACTTGGTGTGCTAATTAAGCATTGTTCTACAGTCAATTCGATTACACACAAATCAGACGAGATACACACACTGTTCATCACAGATTCAAATTGGAGTTGTTTATATTCAAAAACACCCAACAAATCCCTAATCGATACCCAATCTTCAAACAACCCCATGATTGAAAATTTGAAATGTTAGCAGAGAAACCCACAAACCGTTTCGTGGTTGGATTCAATAAAACAAAAGGTTAAAACAATTCAAACCAAAAACGAATATGAAAACAGCAAAACACCAACCAAACACACTTCGCAAGTAAAATTACCAGAAATCAAGAACAACCCAAATTGGGGAATTACCTGAAAATCAATCGATAGGATATTGGGTTACGGATTAATGGGTATTTCGATTACGAAACGAAGGCGCTGGATGTGATGAAAGAAAGCACGTACAGAGGGAAGAAAGCAACATCTGATTATACCAAATTTAAATTCAAATTCAAACATGTTAAAGAAACAAAACCAAATTGACGCTGTGAAATGAGCGCCCTTTGAGAGAGTGTTTTGAAATTTGAATTCAAATTTGGAAGATGCCTGAAAAGTGATACCTGCCTAGCATAAAGTGACCTGCAGAATGACTTGAAGGGTTGATGCAGTTCTCACTTGTAAATCATGCATCGTAACATGTAATTAAGAGATTTTTGAATTTCATGCATAAATTGGTTGTATTTTATGCTTAAAGGGTTGCACTTAAGACATTTTGTCTAAATGGTTATTAATGTAGTAATATATATATATATATATATATATATATATATATATATATATATATATATATATATATATATCAAAATTCTAAATAGCGTGAGACATGACTTGTGGCGGCAAATTTATATATTGTTTATAATGTTATACATATAAACCTTTGTTTTCTATAATTAATCAACGAGTTAATGATACTGAACATTTCAAATTAGGTTATATATTACAAACAAAACAAAAAAGACAATAAAAGGATAAGAAAAATTCAATATGGTGTTACAAAAAACACGTATTAAGTCATGGCGTGCCACAGAGTTAACGTGACATCAGACACAAGCTTTAAGTCTCACGCTATTTAGAACCTTTGTGTGTGTGTGTGTGTGTATATATATATACATACGTGTGTGTGTTAATATTAAACAAATTTGATTAATTAATAAAAAAATAAAGTTTAAATGAAAATATGGAATAATGGGAGTAAAGTTGTTAGGACTGAAAGTCTTAGTGCGTTGAAAGTTGTATAACGCATTTATAAGGGTTTAAATTGTAATTATTAGAAAGTTATTTGTAATTAGGCCTCAAGCCCATTAAGCTTTACTCGTCCATATATAAAGTGTTTTCTAAACCTAGTTTTAGGTTAGAGAAGATTGAGAAGAAATTATTTTGATAGAAAGCTAGTCGTAAGATTTACATTCTCTGATCAGAAATTCTCTCTGTAAACTTAAACCCTTCATTGATATATCTAATCATATGACTAGCTGTTATGGATTATTCATTGTTCTTCATTGATTATATATGTTGATTGCACTGTATCTGGGATCTACAAAAGTTCATTTAATAAAACAGCAGTCGGGTTGTTATAAAATAAAACTAACCTATTTCTCGAATTTTATTAAACTTCTTCCAATAATGGTAATTTAAAATGAAAAAAAAGTTTTAATAAACCAACAGATAAAAAATATTAAATTTACGAGATTTCAACCTAAACCTTTGAAAAAACAATGTCATGTACTTGTCAATAATTTTAATGAAATTATTTGATTATTTTTATAATTAAAGTTATAACAATTTTGAAAATATATAATGTAGTTAATAAAATATAAATGTCTTCATGAAATATAACAAAGAAAGAAAAGGTTAAAAGTAAAAAATTTAAACTATGTAATTTAAGGATAAAAATGTAAAAGTTGGAATACTACAAGGACCAAATATGTAATTTTTTTGGATGAGTTAACATTGATATTTAAAGGAATTGGATGGAGGGACGAAAATAGAAGCAAAATGGAAACCACAAGGACAAAAAAAGCAGTTTTTAAAGACCTGGGATGAAAATCGTTAGAAACATCAAACTACAGGGACTAAAATCGTAGTTTACTCTAAATAAAAGTTGGAAGTAGGGGTGTAAATGATGTGAGTCGAGTTCGAGTATCATTATACTCGACTCGAACTCGAAACTCGATTATCAAGCTCGAACTCGACTAGAAAACTCGCGAGTAGTGAAAATACAAACTCGATAACCAATTTCCAAACTTGAACTCGAACTCGAGCTCGTTTCAAGCTCGAATCGCAACTCGAACTTAAGCTCGAAAACTCAAATCAAGCTCGAACTCGAGCTCGAAAACTCGAATCAAACTCGAACTCGTTTAATACATAAAAGAACTAAAGGTGAACAAATAGCTTAAAAGAACTCAAGGTGAACCCACCTTTAAAGGGTACTCCTATTAAAACAAGCACATAAGCTCAAGTCATTTAGCAAAAATAAAGAATGTAAAAGCAAGGGAGGGAAAAGTCAATATATAGTGGAGTTCTAAGTTTTGGGTTCTATATTCCATCAATGTGGGATGGATTAGAGACACACCCTATATCTTTTACAATATCATTTTCCATTTTTTTTTTAAACTTGAGTTTGTTTTTATTATTATTATCATCATCATTATCAATTAAATTAAAATAATATTACTAATTATTATTATTATTTTGTTTATATATCGAGTATCTCACGAGCTTATCGAGTCGAGTATGAGGTTGATCGACTCGACTCGTTAGTATATCAAGTCGAGCTCGAGTTCGTGTCGAGCCTATTCGAGTCGAGTGTTGACCGAGTCGATCTTGAGTAACTCACAAGTTGTCTCGTCTCATTTACACCACTAGTCGGAAGGTTTTTGGTTACAATTGTAAAGAAAACAAAATTGTTATTGTACTTTATCTATCAATATATTTAATTATTATTATTATTATTATAACATATACTTAGGAGTCGATTTCTCAAACATCTGTTAAGTAAATACTTGTTGGATGTCAGTGAGTATGAAATGGATCGAGAATCTCACCCGATAAGTGTTTACCATGTAAACGATACTTACCAACAATCAATTTTGAATTCTGATTGATGGATAATATTACCCAATAAATAGGATTGAGTTCTTTCAACAATATATAAAAATCCCATTTGAATATTCAATCAAACTTTATTGATAAAACCAAAATATTTCAAAGTTTCCGTATCAACGATATTGATTTCCTACTGGCAAGAAAAAAAATAAAAATCAAACGATACGACAATGATAATATGATATTATTTGGACCAAATATTTTCATCTATAAAAATAACATAACAATTACTCCCATCCCAAAATAAATATCTATAATAATAAGTATATATTTTTTAAAAATATATATTAATACAATTATTCAAGTAACTAAAGAACACAAATAATGAATTTATCTATCTTAAAATTAAAGTTAGAAATAGAAAGCAAACATTATTTTTTTGGAAGAATGAAGTATAAAGAGTTCACCAACGTTTACCAGATAAGCCATTATTGGGTCTCTTATATTACCGGATAAACACGGTAAGGACCAAGAATCCTACTTGATAATAGGCATAAGAAGAACCGAAAATCTTACCCAGTAAGTGAGGGAGAAAACTCCTACCCAGTTAGCGTTTATCCGGTAAGAGACACTTACCAACAATTCATTTTAATAGTCGAGAATTTTACCAGCGAAGGGTGGTGACTTTTGCCCGAACCGTTGAATGTTTGGTACATGATCCCAGGGCAGACTTAGGGGTTGTTTGTTTACCTCTTAATGGTTCCATTAAGAAGCAACCTCTGAATCGCTAAGAGGTAAATCTTGTTTGGCAAAAAAAAGTGTAGTCTCTTAATGGTTCCAAAATCCTCTTAATGATTTTGTATCATGACCCTCCCTTAACCATTAAGAGCCCTGATTTCATTATGAACAATTAGCAAACAACCATATTTCATTTTACACTATATCATAAAAACCTCTTAATCATTCAGACCACTTAATCATTATGTACTAAATCATTCAGCAACTGCCAAACAGCCCCTTAGCATATAATATGTGGGGGGGATGGGCCCCCACTACAAAATAAGAAAAAGATTTTTCTTAGTGTAAAAACTATTTTATTTTACTTTTTACCATTGTTCCCCCTAGTAATTTCTCGTTAGGGTTCTCACCAACCAAAAAAAGTATAACGAAATCAAACATAACACCAAAAAGAACTCATGACATCAAAACAAAAAAACCGAAAAAGTCCTTCGAAATCGATAAAAAAATCCCTCGAAATCAACCAAAGAAACTTTAAAAATCTCTCGAAACGGTGGAGTTAGTCTAAAAACACATCGAACAATTTTGCGGACCTTTAATCTACTTTAAAGGTGCCCCACTAGGCAAAAATCTTGGATCCGCCACTGCATAAGGTATTAGAGTAAATTCCTTGTGGTTTATTGAAAATTACGTCGTTATCCCTATGGTTTACAATTCATTTCCCTTTTCATTCCTTATAGCATACAATTGATTATTGTTTTCGTCCTTTTTTTTTTACTTAACAGAACTCTGTTAAAACAAAAACAACAATAAATTACAAACCACAAAAATGAAAACCATAAAATTCAAAAACACAGAGAAAGAAAATCACAATTTTTAACAAACCATAAGAACGAAAATCATACAAGTTATTACGTAAACGACAAACCGAAATGGAAAGAATTTCTATTTACATGCAAATTTATAACAAAAAGTACACCAATTACAACTTGTTCAATCTCATCCCCCACCACCACAACCCTAATTTCATTACAACACAAAACACATATAACTTATACAAAACAACCACCAAAAGGGAAATTAAGAAAAGGGGAAGAGAACAACACACCAAACGTACAACTCACAATGCACATATCAGATTTCAAAAGTACAACCGCCTGCACTGTCCCACTTCCACCTCCGTTGGGCAGTACGGACACTTGAAAGGCCTTGTGCTGTTGTTTTTCGACAGCTTTGTAATCGATTGTTTGCATAGCACGTGACCACATGACATCAGCATCGGCGGGTTTTCTTCACTCGCCTGATCACGGCTCACCGGGCACACGAATATCGAGTGAAACTGAAACTCCTGATCGATGTCGATCGGTACCGGTAACTGCTTCATCGACTGCCATTCGTGCTTCTTTCCGGTCATCACGTTCATCAGCTTTAGAAGGGTCGGTAAGCCTTGAACTCCAGCGGCTATGGTTACGCTTAACGGGCTTTGGTAGGACTCGCCTAATAGGTTGCAGAACTGTTGGGCCAGCTCATGGGCTAGCTTGGCCCAATGGGTGGGTGATAGAAGCTCGGAATACGGAGAGGATTCGATCTTTCCAGCCCATAAAAGACATGCCATCAGCTTCTGGATTTCGGGGAGATGTTGGTTGGCGAAAGGGGAGAAATAAGCTCGGGCGTACTTGAGAGCTTCGTCTCTACGACCGTGTTGAAGAATCTCCATGAATTGTAGGCGGTGGAGTTTGAGTTCGATGTCGGATCCACTTTGTTGGAGCTTCTCGTGGTTGGTGGTGGCCCACTTCAAAGCCGGACCCAAGTCTCGAGACTTCATGGACTCAAGTATTTGATACATCTCTAGAAAGTGAGTTTTCCGGTCCACAACGGATTCTTCGTGGGCTTCGTTTACAAAGCAATCACCGATATCAAACATGCCTTCACGGTAAAAGTGACTGGCAATTATCTGGTTGACCGTGTGAAGGTCAAAGTCAACGTTTCTATACGATCTCGATATATCAGGATTGAAGTGTTTCTCGAGAAGCTTAATGTACTTGCTCAAAGCAAGATTTAGTTCCTTTTGTGTACCTTCTAGCTGACCAAGTGGAGCGATCTCCTTTAATTTTGCTTTCAGTTCGGTAAGGATTAAGTTGTGGTCGGGTTGCGGGGAAGTACTGTTGGTGGCTGATTGTATTCCTGATAAAGCCTGCTCAATCTCTTGGCTCATTTGTTCGATCACCTCTTGGGATTTAGAGGATGACACCTTTTGTTTCTTCGTAACGCGATCAAATGCATCCTTGATGTTATTTAGATCCATAATCTAAATGGTTGCCACTCTTTTCCTTTAGAAAATAATAAGTACCTACAACAATGGAATAATATCCTTAGTTGCCATCTGATTTCAAGAAATTGAAGTTAACAAGAGTATCATATATTTCATGAAACCAGACACAAGACACTTTGAATCTGTAGGTTTGACCATTCTAGCATTTTCATTTTGTGATTATAGTGTGAATATAAATGAATACATTATTGTGCTTAAACAAAAAGGAGAAATTCATATGTGATTGACAAAAAGGTGAATAAAGGAAAACTGTATTAAACAAATAGAAACTTAGTTTACTGGCTCATTAAGCAGTAATAAACTGGAAGTGATGATGCAAGAGGCCACATTGTTAGATTAAAATACACCAATTTCTACCCAACATCAATCCCTGGAAGCAAGATTGACAAAAGATTTTTTAACTACGACATAAATCGACATGACCATTATAATAACAACCTTAAGGAGAGGAAAACGTCCAACCACTTAAACGGAAAAGCTGAGTTCCAAGTTTATGCATGCAGCTATATTCCCATAATCAGATTTTCTGAAAATTCCCAAGGAGAGAAGTTTGTGCACAATATGTAAAATGCAGATGTCCTCTGAATTCTGATAGGAGTTTATGGAGCATTTGAGGTTAGACATGTCGGTTTTTGACATTTCGGAGTACATGCCTTTGATAGGAGTTCTTGAAGAAGCAAGACTAGGGTAGCAGACTAGGAGTGGAGATTTGAAGTTAACCTAGAGAAGAGGAGGGATCGGGAGAGGTAAGGGTGGGGGTAGGGTTAGTGAGCCAACGGTTAGGCCTCCTGAGTCCTAGGTTAGATTAGACTAGGGGTGTATAATTCTTCTTACCTTGGTTATCTTTCCTTGCTTATATTCGTATGTGCTGTTTGTTTTTCATACTTCTAATTCGCTTTTCAAAATTTAGCATGGTCTTTCTTGTTTTCAAAAGTTCTTGTTCGAATGTTCTTATTTTCTATTTCTGCAAATTTTAGTAAGCTCTCTTCTTTTCGGACACTTTGCACAAGTCAGGGGTCTTCACGAAAACAATTACTCTACTCTTTGGGGTAAAGGTAAGTCTGTGTACATCACACCCCTGGCTTGAATGTTATATGGTCTGCCCTGAAATCTACAGAAGATCATGGGTTCAAATCCCTCCCCTCCGCCTTGACTGTTTCAGAACTGTGTGCATATGTATGCAAATCTTGGCAAATAAAGACCGTATAATTCTACCAAAGAAAAAAACATTTTGCTTAAGTGGTAAATTAAATCAATCATTAGTACCATTTTGATGCCCTTCATCCCTCCATAAAGCTTGAATCCTAGGATTATTAATTTCTAGCAAATTCAGATCCAGAAAAATAATAACGATGTGGTACTAATCCAGTAAACTAGAGATGCCACTCATTCTAGATTGCATGCATTGCTACTGAGACAATTTCTGTTGGCTGCAAATTTACCATCTGACATGAACTAAAAGAACTAAAAGTAGGAGACCGATGTTTGGGCTCGTAATAGCAACGACCTTCCTTCAACTTTCGATGTAAACTCAGTGATCAACCTATGAGAGACGGAAATCCCACATGAATCAACCTAACTGACCACCACCATATCTATTGTCCACCACACTATCCCACAATTTACTTCATAATCATATATTTATTTTTTAACCTTTTAAACATATAGTACTTTCTTCTATGAGTATCAACAACCGAATATAATCCCAAATCAAAACTAATGTTAACCCCAAAGGGTTGGCCCAACAGGTTCAGCTTGTCACCTTATGTATGCAAGCCCGGGGTCTCGGATTTGAAACCAAATGCATGCTATTATTCCCTATGTTGGGTCACCCTCACCATCAGACGGCAGAAATTTTTCCTCGGTCATTTGTAGAGGGTGCTGAACTTAACCCCATGGATTATTAGAGCCAAAGGTGCCAAACTTAAATCAAGTTAAAACTAACGTTAAGAGGAATGATCATCATAGTTTATACTCATCATTCAACAAAGTTTTGTGAAGAATATAATCTAGAGAGAGAGAACACTCCTGAAGTGTCCTTTTGTTTTCTGTCTCTCGCTCTCTCTCTCTCTCCTCTCTCTCATGGGAATAGTGAAAGTTCCAAATTTCAGCCCATATCCTCCTGTTTCTGGCAAAATGTTTATGGTCAGGAGAGATCCACCCCAAAACTTCCCGATTGCGTTCCTCTCCAGCCACCTTCTCTTGGTAACCTAGGCCATCGTCTCATGGTCCTCGTTCCATTTAGTCAGCTGTAAGCTGCAGGTACTATGGATCCTCTGACTCCCAATGGGTTTGCCTTCTCAGTTCTTGCTTATGTTGCCTGTAGGCCATGATCTCTAAAGCAGCGTTCAAAACCTTGGTCATCCAAAAAGTCTGGTAGCAGCAGCCAGCAGTGAAGTTGTGACCGCAAAGAAGGTTAGATGGCCCAAGAAAATAGTAGCCATGTCGGTGGTTGTGCTTACAGTCAATGCACTAATTTCCATAGCTGCCATTAACAGTATCTTCACAAACATTCAGTTTCGGTCACCATAATTTCCTCCATTTGCTTTGCCGATTGTTTCTCCATGGTCTTCATATGCAGTATCATCAGCCACCAATCCATGTAATCAGCTTACAAATCCACTCTAATTTCCAGTGAATCTATCTCAACACTATAAAAACAGCCACCGCTGGAGATTCTCAATCAAATAATCGAATGCCATTTATCGATCAATTAAATAGCCTCAAGTACATTCACCGCTGGCTCACTTTCATCGGCACTTTTTGTCCTAGATTCCAGGCAAGGGACCGGTGATACAGCAGTTAAAGGACATGCTAGGTTATGGTGTTATGGCAGCTTCGGTTTCAATTGGCTGGTGACAATAGATGTTTGCTTTTTCCTAAAATGTTAGGCAAGAGAATGGTGGTTCGACAGCTAGGGTTTGAGCATGGCTATAAAGTTACGACACATAGGGCTCAATCAGCATCGGAGACAGTGGGTGTGGTGTCACAGGCTCTTGTTTTTTCCTAGATAATAGGCAAGGGAAAATTAGTACACGGATAGGCTACAGAGGTAACCATTCTTTTAGTGTTAGTTTCGTTCAAGTGTTGGCATGGTCATTGGTCAGTATCGTCTTTAGTTGATTTTGGCTCAATATGCATGTTTCAGTTTATATATACCAATTTGCCATATTGTTTCAGGTTATGGACAACTTAGGGAAATGGTTACAGTTGTGCATAAGGTAGCAGATGTATTTTTTGTTTCAGTTTGCAAGTCTGTGTAGTTTGGGTTGTTCATAATGTACAGTATGTATTGGTTTTTTGTATTAATACATTTTTTGTTATTTTAAGAAAAAGCATTGTGCCTTAATTATTGGGAACATGATAATAACAACAATAGCTCCTCTTGGTGTAAAAAAAGGGTCTGCTAATGAAAATATTCAGGATTTACAAAAAACGTAGAAACTATACAATTGTGCCTTTATGAAAGAAAGGAAAAGATACAAACAGAATCATCAAAGAATCCAAATTATAAAATGTTATGTCCAAGAATCGGTTGTCCAAGTTAGTAAAAGTTGGAGTCTCCCTTAACACGCTATCCCAGATTAGGTACCCGCTTCCCATAAATTAGATACTTTGATCTCCTACTTCTAGCATTATTGTCTAGTTTAAGCGATAAATTGTTGCTTCTAAAAAGTAAAGCCTACTATAGTAAAGTGTGCTTTGTAAAATTCCCTCCATTGGAACTACTAATAGAATGGTGGCAATTTAAGAATAAAATCTTCTTGAGCTTCATGTCAGACTGGAGGCTTTACCACCAGGACCAGCAAATCAGTGTAGCCCCACACTTAACAATAGGGAAGACAATGTTGACAAGAATCCACGCATAAGCTTATGCCAAAATAATTGCAAGAGAGAAATACATCTACATGTTGGCTGTTTCTGGGAAGCTCCTTCGCATTTTTGGAGGATAAAACGTGAAAAAGAAAAGAAGTGGCAAACCTAGGGTTTTAGGGACTACAAAAACATCAAGCCAAAGAGGAAAAAGAATCAGGTTTTTCTTAGTTTCTCAAACCAATCCTAAACTCGACCAAAGTAATGGCTACATGGTGTGCAATACGGCACCATCGAGAGCTCTGTGAGGATGAGCAACCAAGCTCCGAGATTACTTATGCGAGACAATGAAACCTTATGTGTATTGTTTCTAGCTAGATGTCATTCATTTTCGTTTGTAGTCATTGATCAGTTTACTTAGACGTCTCATGAAGACATATAGAGAGCACAGTAAGGACTTACACATGGTGATCATAGAACTAGAGAGAGCATATGACAGCATGTCACAGGACATGATTCGGAGGAGTGTGGAGAAGAGGGGGTACCTTCTACGTATATCGGGGTGATTCAGAATATGTACAGGTGTAAGAGGACCTATGTCAAAGACACTATGGGTGAGACAGACTTTTCCATTGAGATAGGGCTTCCCTATGGATTGGTGCTAAGCCAATTCATTTTTGTTGTGATTTTGGACGAGATTTCCAGAGGGATCAAGAAGAGTGTTCCATGGTGTATGTTATTCATAGAGGACATTGTGCTGGTAGTGGAGTCAAAGGTAGAGGTATGTGGAATGTTGAAGCAGTGGAGGGTTGCAGTGGAAACACACAGTTTGCGCATTAGCCGCTCCAAGACCGAACATGTATGGTGCAATTTCAGCAAGGAGTGTATTGACGAAGGGTTAAAGGTCAACATTGAGGCAAAAAGTACCCCAACAAGATAGATTGTAGTATCTAGGCTCCATGATTCATTAGAAAGGAGAGGTCAAGGACGATATAGCTTGAAAGTCTCTTGCTATTATATTATCGTATGAGATCAGTGAAACTATCTACTAGGTTACACATCGCATAAAAATGGATAGCTAAAGTGAAGGAGGTCAACAAGGCAACTGTGTGACAAGAAGATTCTGTCAAAACCGAAGGGAAAATTCTACATAGTATCTATTATACGAACTATGTCGTATGGTGGTCAGTGTATAGGGCGACAAGAAAGGCACATGAGTAGTTGGAAGTTGCAAAAATAAGGATGCTTAGACGGACCGGTGGGTAGACCATGTTAGACAAGATACCGAATGAGGTCTGATGGGACGAGTTGGGAGTTGTGACTATTACGGATAAACTGTGAATTGGTCGTTTGCGGTAGTTTGGACATGTTGAGGGTAGAAAACGTGGCGATCGAGGGGGCGAGGAGGATAGGTAGACCGAGGAGGACATGAGATGAGCAATTGAGGAGGGATATGGTGGTCGTAGATATTTCTGAGGACATGACATTGACAAGAGTTTCAATAGACGGGATTAAGGTATGACGGATTATGGTGGGACCATGGTTTTCAAAAGCGGTTCAAGGCGAGGCGGACCAAAAAGGCACTCGAGGCATCGCCTCTCAAGGACTGGCAGATTCGCACGCCTTGCAAGTGTGAGGCGGTAGGTGAGGCTACACAGAGGCGTACTCTGTTATATGGGTGTGCCTCTATATTTAAAAAATATAGAAGTCAAACACTAAACTTTGGTCAAAAAAGAATGGTTGGTTCTTGTCTTTCTCTCAACAGCGATTCACCTCTCAATAACGTTTTAAAACCTCTTTTCTTCTCCCTCTCTCACACTAGCACATACATATACATATTAAACACATATATATATATGTGTGTGTGTGTATACATATATATTTTTTCTTTGAACCTGCTGCATTGAAGCACCGAGTATAGAAGTCTTTTTTTGAACCTACTTGAGTATATCATATTATTTTTTTGTTAATATATGATATATATTGTGTATATATTTTTCCTTTGCCCGTGTGTGTATATATATATATATTGTATATATTTTTTCTTCGTTAGTATATATACTGTGTATTTATATTTTATATATATTCTTTGTTGGTATATATATTTTCTGTACGTATATTCTGTAATTTATGTTCGGTATATAATGTGTCCGGTATATTTCTATATAGTATATTCTATGATTTTTGTCTAGTATGTTTGCGCCTCAAGGCTTACACCTTGCGTTTCTGTACTTTAAAACCTTGATAGGGCCTGTAGCTTGTAGCTAGCATAAGCAGGAGAAATTAGTAAGCCATCAGATAAGGTACAAGGGTCCTACGTTAGACCAGGACGCTGGTAGTCTTTCAAACCTTTATTCAGACGCTGGTAGTCTTTCAAACCTTTATTCTTTTCCTTGAACATACGCTTGTAGTTATGACTTAAAAATGCCTCTATTCTCCGATGTATAAACATATATGAAATTATGACCAACGAAATATGGTTTAAAAGAGAAATATGGCTACTTGATGGTCTTGTTCTGATTGTTTATGGGATTAGCATGCTAGTCTTGAATGATGTGATCTGCTGTTAGTCAAAGTTTTTGGGATGAGATGATTTGAAAAGGATAATGATGTACACCCGATCGAAACAGTAAAATCAATGGTAATATCTAGTTGTACTACTGACAATCGAAGGATTAACAAAGGGTTTTATGGCTTTTGAGGCACGAGAGACTCTCCACAGGACTCACGTCCAAATAGCCTACAAAACAGAATGCTCATATTGGACCCCCATGGCTTATTTATACTTAGGCATATGCAATACCTACTTGTATGCTATATGCAGTAACTACCTGTACCACTACTAACATAGGGTATAACAATACCTGCTCCCCAAACTTCCACCTTGTCCTCAAGGTGGAAAGAAGAACAAAAATTGATTATGCCACTTTACATGATCCGTCTGATAATCTTCAACTAACAATAAACTTTTCAGATAAGTCGTCAAAAGTCCGTTGCTTTAAACCATCTTCCGAACTCCAAAAATGACCATCCTTTTGCTTATAAGAGCCAAAGCGACCCAATTCCACTTCCTCCCACTCAGACCGCCTTTCCTTGGTAAATAAACAAATGGATTAATTGAATCCCAAGCATAAACTCCCAACTATTCAGGAACCCTTGGAAGATTAATTGTCTTGGCATGTTCTACAACATCCCGTACATCCTCCAAATTTGAATGAATACTTCCTCTTGACATCAAAGTAAAGAGCTAAAATTCACCACCAAAAGTACAAACTGTTGCTAAAACATATGAATTAAAGACTATAACAGACCTTTGCTTTTTCTTGATCTTTGCCCCCAAGTTCCTCTGCTTCCCAGACGATGTTTCCTTTTCCTTACTCATATGAGAAAAACTATTTGCACCTCTTGATTCCTTACCCACATGAAGTTGTACTTCATATGGACTTTCATGAAGACAATATTCCCAAACCTTAAAGAAATATGTATAAGTCCATGATAAAAGAAGAGGTTGCAAAGGGTGGCAAGAATATTTTTAAGAACTTTGGCAGTAGCTTCGATGATTGCCACAGCCACTAGGATTTGGCTTTGGTTGTGAGTTTGAGGCCCTATGTTTCACATGGCTTGAAACATAACCAATCATAGGTTCATGTTGGACTTCAATTTCTTACACTTGTCTAAGACGAGAGAAACACAAGCAAGATGTGTGAATGTTTGGATAAGTAAAACTACTACCAAATGTGTTGCATAACCTCTTCTCATAGACATTCTTGTTCCAATTGCACGTAAGAAGTGCAAACGCATAGCAACTCCACCAGTTGAATATCAAAAACTTCTGGAGCCCATAATGGTGGTACTTTCAAGAGTCCAATTAGTCCTTGTGTGGCACTCTGATTAACCGCACTCTGATTAACAGCAGGGCAATTATTATGCAAGTTTCTTGCATAAGACTCTAAAACAGGAAGGCCTCCATCAATATGCTCTTCCATGGTTGCTAGACGATGAAGTAAAAGAGCAGGACCAATGGTTGTAGTTGTTGTTAGGGTGGTGGTTTCATAATGAGCAACTACCTCAACACATACACTCGATATTACACCAACTCCATTAGCAACAACAACCCACCTAGGAATGGTCGGCATTAGCTGAAGAAGCCTTCCATAACCACGAGAAAAAAACCAGATTCCCCAATGAGTTGCAATAGATTCGTTCTCACCAAATTTACTAATTGCAACCCGTGAAAGCTCATAAATGTTCGGCCCAAAACCACATATAAATCGCTTAAGGTTGCCAGAGAATGGCAATGGCAGCAACTCCCTCACTTCAGGTTTCTCTAAATCATTCCCCTCATTTCTTTGTCGTGAGTCGTTTCCTGTCTTCATCTCTCCCATAAACCTTCTTCTCTCCATTTGTGTAGACGAGATATGTAGGTGTAGTTTCCAAATTTTCGTTGTTTCAATACTCTGACCAACCAATAAATGTTAGTGGTGGTGGTCTCATTGTCGTTTTCCCACCCGACGGAGTCATATGTTGGTGGGGTTAGTAGCGGTTGCGGCACCAGTAGGGGTGGTAATAGCGGTGACAACATCGGCAGGGGTGGTAGCAACGGTGGCCGCAGTGGTGGACCTAGTAGTAGCGGCAACAGTTTCCAATAATCATGGATGAACTAAACTCTTTGTAACGACAAGTTAAAATGGACATGGATTTGTTCAATCCCTTTAAATCCATTATAAGCTTGGGCCAACTTTCAGCAACTTGATTGGACTTGGAAACTACCGAGTGGACTTAAACAATTTCTCAACTCTTTCATTCTTGGAATGGATTCTCGCGCCGACAAGTCATTCGTCCCTTTGAACATTGGGCAATCGACAACGATGGAGAACAGAGTGGCAACGGCCATGACGACGGTGATGGTTGAGGGTTTAGTGGCAACAATAGCAAAGGTCGTCACAATGGTGGTGGTTCTCCAACAACCTTGATTTTTGTCGATGTTGTTGCGATTTCAGGAGCGTAGCATGAAGGTTTGGTTAAGGAGGAGAGAGACAGCGATGGTTGAGGTGTTGCTTTCCCTAGATCAGATTTGACCCGTATCTAGATGAATCTAAACGATCACCATCAGGTTTGCCGAACAAGACCCTCTTCTCTGTGATTTCTCTTTTTCTTTCTTCTTTTTTCTCCTTCCTCATCGCATTGTGAAAAAACCTAGACCATCATCTTCCTCTATCTCAGATGTGGGGGTCTTCTTCTTTAGTGGCTCATCATATAATCTGATTAGTTTGTCCATCATCTTGTTCATGGTCTCCATATCCTTTCACAAGGATTTGAAATCTTCCTTCAATTTCACACCCTTATAGACAGAACTTGTATTGCTACCCTCCAATTCCTTCCTTTTGAAACAACTATTCTTATCATCTCCGGGCTCGATCTCACTATGATACCAATTGATGTATCACCCGATTAAAACAGTGAAATCAATGGTAATATCCGGTTGTATTACTCACAATCGAAGGATTAACAAAGGGTTTTCTGGCTTTCGAGAGGCCAGAGACTCCATAGGACACACGTCCAAACAGGGTCGGCCCTGGCTATAGGCCAGGGGGCGATGGCCATGGGCAGCAAAAGCAAAAGCCCAAAGGGCATCACCAGCCCATGACATTTATCTTTGGGTAGGCTCAACTCAGTAATGGAACTATGGAAGAAAAAGGATAGTCGGGCATCGTTCTTGCCTCTTGCGTTCCATACTCTCCCTTGGGCCTTGGCATCTTCTTCTTGCTTTCAAGTTCAGGCTGGACGACTCGAGTCGCTCGTCTGCCCTAGCTCCGTAATCGCCTAATCACGCCTATGTCCCATTCTCGACTCTCACACATAATGTTATGTTGATTTCACAATGGGTGACAACAGCACAGATGAGTTTTTTTTTGTGTGAGTTTGAGTTATGGATTTGATTTAGGGTTTATTGATCAGTGCTTTTAATTTATTTGGTGGTTTAATGATTTTTTCAGTTTTTCTTGTCATCACCAATTGTTCGATTTCATATTTGTATATTACTTTCTTTGGGATTTTGTGTTAGGTTATTGAGAAAGAACCTTACCAGCTTTGCATCATTCTTATCATTTTTTATGTCCGGTTTCATATTTCTTCAAGTTTTGATTTTTGATTTTTGCATCATTCTTGTGTTAGGACAGGAACCAACTTGCCTAGTTATGGGTTTCGATTTTAATTTTTCTGGAATTTGTAAGTTAAAAACATGATTGTTAGCAAAACTATAGCAACCAGATAAACAATCTACAAGGAAACATAAGATATTTTTAGTTTCCTGGGGTTAAAACTAAAAAACCAACTGAGAACCCTCAATCAAATTGAACCAAATCCGCTTCCTTTGGCAATCTAGCAAACAACTAGTATGCAAATTAGTTGATCCAACAAACAAAATCCACCGAAATAATGTGCAAAGTCTTATGGTTGAAATGGATGTCCATGGATGCCACTTTTGAATCTCATATTCTACACAAAAGAACCAAGACAGAGCCTCACGAGTTACCGAAATATAGTCATGTAACATTTGACAACAACTTCTACTCTTCTTGTGTTGATATCTTTATACAATTTATGTTGTTAAACATTGCCTCAAGAGTTACTGAAATATAGTCGCCTAACATTTGCTTTGACAATTTGATGTTACATCCTCTGGTTGTTAATCGATTGAATAATGGCTATGGACTTGCAACTGATATATGGAGTCTTGGTTGCATTGTGTTGGGGATGTTAACAAGAAAAAAAATCCACACTCCCACTTGGAATTGGTATGATTGAGATTTGCCTCAATATTTGTGTGTGTGTGTGTGTGTGGGGGGGGGGGGGGGGGGGGGGGCTTGAAAGCTTGTGTATTGCTTTGGTGTCCTACTGATCTTGAAAGTTAGGACATTGAATAATAATTTAGAAAATAGTTTGTTTATTTTGGCATTCTTTATAATTTGGAGAGGTTCTATATTGATCTAATAAGAACATGCATTTTGGTTTCACAGTTGCAAGCGTTGTTCATAATGGGGAGGGGTGAATCTAGACATTGTCCGTAGAGACACTATATTTCATTACTAATGCTTACAAGTTAACCAAAATGGTCGGTCGAGTGTTCCTCAACTATTGTTGCACCCATTTGTCAAGAACGAGTGTCTATGAACCAAGGTACTATTTCTCTATGTTTTGTTAATTGAGGTAGGGGCATCTTTTAGTCTCTTTTGTCATGGGCATCCATAACCTCAGGACCGGCCCTGCGTCCAAATTGTCTACAAAACAGAATGCTCACCTACCAGACCCTCACGACTTATTTATACTTGGGCATATACAATACCTACCTATACGCTATATGAAGCAACTACATGTACCACCACTAACATAGGATGTAACATATGACACCATAGAAATTTCCTCTTCTCCCATAAAGGACAGTGAAATGCAATATTCTAGCCTTATTACCGCCAACTACTGATGGTTGGCAATGCACAAAAAGCCTTAAGGGACTTGTATCATATTGAACATCGTCAATGATTGCAACATGGAAAAGAATATTATTGCATACACAAACTCAAGGGACTTGGCATTAGAATCAGCATCACCGGTGATTACAACATGCAGAATTGGATTATAGCAATGTTAATTTTTACAAAAGCAAACATTTGACAAAGTTCCGATAGCAAAATGCATATACCTCAATTCTACATTAATTGCTAAATCCTATAGACCATATTCATGTTATTGCATGCAAATATGAAGATGTTGTATCGTAAAACTATCCTCCTTAATATTGTAGTATTCCCAACAATGTCTACTGCATGGTGCTTGTTTAGTCACACAACCAAGTTATGGGAAAATGTAAGTGACAAAGAACTGACAATTGGAAAGTTAATTGTTGATCATGTGCCATTATTGTTGTACAATTAGTCCATGCTCATTCCAAAGAAAATCTACATTTTAATTTTGATATTGAACTAGTATTTAGCAAATACAACGTCAGTATTGTTCCGTCACCAAATTACCACAAAATGTTTCGATTGTAATACATGCAACAATGTTTGTTTTAATAATGATTTTTTCTTGGCCAGTTTAGAATCCCATTATTGTATAACTGAAATATATACCATTTTGGAAGTCAAAATATACTAGCTCTTTCTATAAATTGGTGGAGTACAAAACCCACCAATTTCTAGGTAAGACCATGTAAATAATCAGACTACAACGCCCAAGAACACAGGTAGGTTAGAGAGTAAAGAGATCAAAGGATTCAATTAGGCCACAAAATTAGGGACTCTAACCTTCGAGATGCTAGACTCTCCTAATACAAAAGGAATGACTCGGGATACCCCACTACACATTCCACCAGAGCCTATATAACCGAATTAAAAAGAAACTACCCAAAATACCCCCAAACGCCACAACTACTCTTTTATTTCTCCACTAGTGCTCTCTAATTACCTCCCTTACGTGCCTTTCTTCTAGAATAAATGAAATGCACCGGTGGATGCATGACACACCCATTTCCACGAACCACGTGGTAGCAGGAGATTTCAAAGCTTAATAAAAGCAAAACAGATATGTCCCCAAAATAAACCCACATGTGACCCTTGAGTAATGATCTACTAACTTCAAAATTAACATCAATTATTTTCTGTCTAAGAGTTGATAAATACATCCAATTTAGAATCAGCATATTCTAGAAAGCCAAAATTTATGAAAGCACCAGGTTACAATCTGTAAAACAGAAAGTGCTTTCTTCAGGACGGAGGGGATTCCACTTCATATCATACAAATCACACAACATAATTTTATCTTATTCACAGAAAACCTTGTCCAAGTAGGAAACAAGAACTTTAACCATATCCTCAATCACCGATGACAATCACTGGACCACTCTACAAACAACCAGGGCCGGTCCTGAGTTTCCGGATGCCCATGGCGGAAGGCCAAAAAAATGCCCCTTGCAAATGAAAAACAATTTAAAGGGGTTTGAAACTTAGTCAAGCTAGGTGGCTCATTCCTCACGCCATATTTTTATTAAATAAAGCAAAAATAATACGACGGGGCGAGATATAAACCAAAACCCCGTATAATAAAACATATAATGCATCACCTAGAAGTCTAAAACAATGTCTTCGTACGTTTTTTGAAGCAAAAATATCAATCACTTTATTATAGTTAATATTAGCTAAGAACTTATTTTCAATACTCAAAATTGCCAACCGATTCAATTTTGAGCATCCTAGGTTGTGATGGATGATACATATCTTATACAGTGATACGATATAGAGAATAGAAATTAAGATAATACCTGATTTAGTCGTGATTAGTGAAATTGTCAAAGCAATTGAAACTTCAAAGCTGAAACCTTAATCTGAAATAGGAAAAATAAATAGGATTAAAAGACTAAAAAAGAAAAACCTAAATGGCTTCATTTAAAAAAACTAAAAAGACATTGTTATTGATTAAGAGACTAAAAAATAGAACCTAAATACCAAATTACCCACTACCAAATTACTCTTGTTTTTCATATAATAACATTGTGGAGAAAAATACAAATATTGCCACTTAGGCACTTACCAAGAAGGCAGAACCATTGCAGCCTGCAAGTTAGTCGAGAGAAAAATACAACGATTACCAAGTACCGAAGGTACCACTTACCAAGTACAGAAGGTAGAACTGCATAAATCAGAATGAGAAGCTTCAATCGAGATTCGAGAGGGACAGATCGGCAGAGTCGCAAAGGCAAGGCGAGGAGACGATTGGGATTGGGATTTGTCGTTCGTATCGTATTCGTCAACGCAGATAGAGAAGCGATTGGGATCTGCCGTTCATAACTTCATATCGTCTTCGTGAAGCGGTGAAGCAGATAGAAAAGCGATTGGGATCTGCCCGTACATCATGTTCGTGAAGCGGTGAAACAGATAGAGAAGCGATTGAGATTAGCCGATTTAGGCGTATGCTGTAAAACGGTGACGGTAAAAGAATTTTAAGCCCACTCTAAATGCAAGTAAATTAACATCGCTATGCAACCAACGCTTGCCGTTTCTGTCTATCCTACAATTTTCGTTGAAGAAATTTACCTAATAATCCAGTCAAACCTTCTGATCTCTAATAGGCTATCAACTTCATCACAGATTCAACATTAAAATTTCATCCAAACAGAACCAAAGTAACCCAAAAAAACGAAAAATAAATTCACGAAAGCTCCAGATCGAGACGTAGCAGAGATTAATCATGCTAAAATTTTCAAACAATAATCATACTCACGTAGATATATGTACGAAATTTACATAAACAAGAACACAAGCATAGATTCAAAGGAGTTTTAGTATCTTACCAGGGGCAAGAAGGAGGATTGGCGAAGGATTGAGTTTGAGACCAGGGGATTTGTGTGTAAAATTGGGGAAAATTGATAACTGAACGCTTTATGATGAAGAGATTTTTGTGAAATTGTCTGGATAGGGCTTGAATTTTTCTTTAATTTTAAATTGTATCCTAATTTTTTCTTTTTTTTATTGCATTAGTTTTTAGGAGGCGAAGGGTTCAGTGACAAAGTGAGAGGCCCTATTGGCGGCCCTATAACCGCCTTACAATAATAATAAGAGTAAACTCCAATTTTGGTCCTTAACGTTTATTGATTTCTTTAAAAGAGGTCCCTATAGTTTTATAATTCAAATTTACATCCCTAGGGTTTGGATTTTGCTCTAGAAATGGTCCCTGAAACCTAACGACGTCAAAATGGTCCGTTAGTGCCAGGGGCAATTCCGTCCAATCATGTTTTGTCCCTTTTTTTGTGATTCTCTTTTGTTTTCTCTTATATTTGTAAGTATATCAAACTATTGGACCAAATAGGTAACTAAGTAATATATATATATATATATATATAAGTGTGTGCTTTTTAAACACACTGACCGATGACCATCGCCCTTCTTCACCGACCAACACCACCTGTAACCGCCGGTGAAGCAAATCTTAGCACCACCATCGTTTCTCATTTCAGGTACACCCATACATCCTTCCATCCCTCCCTCTGCTCTCATATCATCTTCTTCTTTATCACTACCCACCACATAAAAAACCATGTATTTTGAGGCTTCACCTGTTGATTCTACTTCTACGCATCACAACACACGAACGTAGTGATGGGTTAAAGGAATCATCGAAACCACAACGGAAAAACCACAGAGGACAAAACAAGAGGGAAGATGGTGGGTCAAGGTGGAGTTTCACGGTGGAGATGGGTTACGGTGAAGATGGTGGGTCACGGTGGAGTTTCACGGTGAAGATGGTCGTTCACCGGAGATAGGAGATGGGTGGTGGCAGTGGTAGGGAGAGATTGAAGCATTCATAATCGGGTTTGAAGGTGAGAAGGTCGATTGTTTTTATAGAGAAACAACAACCCAATTGGGCTTTGGAATGGGTTTCTAGCGGTGGTGGATTTTTTTTCCGGTCACCGTCTTTTAGCCTTTTGGGGACGAGGGTTCTATTCCGGTGATTTGGTATCGTCCTTAGTCACTGTGCTATATATATATATATACACACACACACACTAGTTGGTGGTGGTTAGGAGGGGGAAGATGAAGATGGGAAGAGGAGTGGAGATCGTCCCTATGTTCGAGTTTGGCCGGTGATGGAGTTTCCCCGGTGAGGGTTATCGTCCATGTGATTGTGTGTACATATATATATATATATATGTATGTATAATATATTATAGTTACCTATTTGGTCCAATAGTTTGATATACTTACAAATATAAGAGAAAACAAAAGAGTATCACAAAAAAAGGGACAAAACATGATTGGACGGAATTGCCCCTGGCACTAACGGACCATTTTGACGTCGTTAGGTGTCAGGGACCATTTCTAGAGCAAAATCCAAACCCTAGGGATGTAAACTTGAATTATGAAACCATAGGGACCTCTTTCAAAGAAATCAATAAACGTCAGGGACCAAAATTGGAGTTTACTCTAATAATAAATAGTAAATTACGGATTTAGTCCTTGTAGTATGTTGATTTTTATGAAAATGGTTTTTAGACTTTATTTATTATGGATTTGGTTCTTGTGATATGCACTTTCTGTTGGATTCGGTTCCTGGACCAAAAGGTTGTCTAACAAGCCGTTGAATTCGAGGGGAAAATGGTCTTCTTTTATTTTCTAGCATTTTTAACATTTTTTTAATTAACATTTTAACAAATGGGTGGCCATGATGTATACATTACAACTTCAGAGGGACAAATAAGAAAGATCTTTCAACTCCTTCTTCTACCTTATAATCGGCATCAACATCCCACTTCTTGTGAATTTCAAGCGTCAACCTCCCACTTCCAACGTCAAACCCCACTTCCATCCACCACCGACCAACACCCTCTTCCTCTTCCTCTTCCTCTTCCCCCACCTCCATCTACCACCCACCAACACCCTCTCCTACCATTTGTGTTTTGATTATAAAAAAAATGCACCTCGTTATCATCATGAACCCACACCGTGAATCCATCCCACCAGTGTGAACTCACCCCACCACCATCAGCGTTTCATCGTCGACATCACCGCCACCATTGTTGAAACTCCACAGCCACGTACATTGAGGTTTGCAGGGGAAGGGAGCATCATGGGGTATAAAGAGAGAGAGAGAGAGAGAGAGAGTGTGTGTGTGTGTGTTAAAACAGGGGAAAAGGAGGTTTATCGAAGCTCTTACTGGAATACGGGTGTAGCAACCTGTACCTTTATACATATATCAAAATAACATTTCTGTCTAAACTCTGCCCCAGGCTTACATTACAGAGTATAAGGTTTACAACTATCACCTATTACACAACTAAGTCAAAAAGTAAACTATTGCAGGAAGCCTTATAGCTCCTGAAAATAGTTCACATCTTCTCTTTACCCTTATCTGTACCTGCTATCTTTCGAAAACCTGAAACAGGATTATAATTTTGAAAGAGTGAGGGTTAGACCAATGGTCTAATGAGTCCCCTCCAAGCACTATTGTAACAGTTCAAATATTTTTTAAAACATTTAAACAAAGCTTTATATCTCAAAAACATAACTTGCTCTTTTAATCAAACTTTAAACATACTTTATGCTTCGCAAGCATAACTCAATCTACTGGCCATTACTGACCACTCTTTACGCTTCGCAAGCGTACCTTAAGCTACTGACCAACACTGCCCTCAAAGACGGTATGTCTGTCTCGTACTGCCTTCTTTTAGGGGCATACCCTATTGGCATAAACGGGTCACTCCCCGGTACGAGCAGGCGGGTCACACTCCCCGACTTAGGTCAGACTTCTGACTCAAATGTATGCATACACTTAGTCCTGACTATATATAAAACAAGTTTATATAAGCATAGCATAAACATGCCAAACTGATTAAATCAACCTTTTTCAATAAATCTGCATAACTTTCAATACTATAAATGTGCAGTTTATAAAACCCACATTTATCAAATAACTGTCAAAATCATAAAAGATTTAGTTTGAAAGACTCACATCTGATTCTTCTTGCTTAAACTCTGTCTTCTAACGATTAACACCACCTACGATGGTATCAAAATACAAAGGTAAGCTAACTTGCAACTAACATTCTTTCCTTCTCTAAACAATCAAATACAACACACTGTGCGACCCGGTCAAAACCTCTCCGGTCGACTTACCCCGGTCGAGACCATCTTACCGGTCGCTACATCTTACCGGTTAACATATGTCGGTCAACTACATATACTGGTCACTACACCGGTCAATCGATACCGGTCACAACATACCGGTCGACGAGACCAGTCAACACAATATACCGGTCACCCTAGGTTCCGGTCGATAACTATACCAGTCGATACTCATACAAAGTCGGCAACTTGACCCAGAAAACTTCAGATCCATGAATCGATCATAATATACGGTTAAAAGCTTGAATAACAAGGTTATTTACCGACTATAACATGCAGATAGAAGTATTAAGCTAGAATCATATCTTTATTTGACAAAAACTGATCGATTCTTCAAAATCTCGTTCTTCTTCGCCCTGCTCTCGCTCTGCTCTCTTTCTCTTGAGTCGGTCTGTAAAGTTATCAGTATGAAATCTGATAACTTTACTGAAGGTTAAGGTTATATAAATATAACCAAAGTTTCAAGTAACCCCCTTGAACTTTGGGTCTCGCTTAACTTTTCACCTAACTTCCAAAATTAATAAAAATTTCGGACCCGTATATTACAACGGGTACATATATATAGTTACAAATATTGTCCCTTCCAGTTTTATCTCGGTAGTGCAGGGATCGTCGCACCTTTTCCATGCCCTTGCAAAATTACAATGAAGGGGTGTGTATCTCGTTGGTGCGATCAGCAAGGGAGAGAGGAAGAAAAAAGAGGGTGGTCCTAGTGTTTTCTGACCGGATCAGAAGGAGAAAAGTAGTCGATCATGGTGGTAAGTGGATGTCTCGGTGTTGCAGGGAGGGAGAAAGGACGAAAGAAAAAGGTAGTGCATGGAAGGAGAAAGGATGAAAGAAAAAGGTAGTGCAAGGAAGGAGAAAGGATGAAAGAAAAAGGTGGTCCTGGTGGTTTTCGATCGGAGTAGGGTGATCAGCGAGATCAAGGGACAAAGGTGGAGGTTTCCTTGGGGGGTAGGGTACATTTTGCAGAGAGAAGGTCGATCACCGAATAAATTGGAGGTGGTCGGACCGGATAAACGGAGGGGATAGAGGTTGGTCTAGGGAAGGGGTGGTCCGGTGAGAAATGAGTGATATCGGGATGAGATTCAACAGGAATCAAAGAGAGAAAGACAAAAAAAATCTTTTTTTAATTTATATGGCACGTGTCCTTTTGAGAATGATCATTAAAAAGGAAGAAAAGACAAAATACTAAAAAACCCATTAAAACTTAATTCTAAAAAGAAAGAAATATAAAAAGACACAAATGCTCTCAGGGTTAACGGAGGAAAGAGACGGGAGTTTGGTCGAGGGACCAAATCCAACAAAAAGTGCATACCACAAGGACCAAATATGTAATAGATGAATTATGAGGACCAATTTCTTAAAAATCAACATACCACAAAGACAAATCCATAATTTACTCTAATAATAATTAGAGTAAACTACATTTTTGGTCCTTGAGGTTTAGTGAATTTTTTTTTATTTTTGTCTTGAAAGTGGGACTTGTACTTAAATCGTCAAAAAGTCGTCCATCGGGTTTTGGATTTTGTTTTGAAAATAGGGTCTGGTCACTAATTTCGTCTATTATGTCCGTTAGAGCCAGAGGTAAAATTGTCCAATCATGTTTGGCCCATTTTTTGTAATTTTTTTATGTAACAATCAAAGTGTAGGGACCAATGTAACACCCGTGATTTTTGGAAACTCTTAACCTATATTATCGTAACCGTCTGATCATATGGAAATTTAGTAAGGTTTTACTTCTCTATCGTAGTGGAGCCATCGAGGATCGAATCAGACACGAAAAACGGAAGGAAAATGGGGAAATAGAACCCCGCGGTTTGGTGCACGATCTTGGGTCGCGGCTTAGGTCGCCCAAGTCGTTGTGGTCTACACCAGAGGGCACGCACGACTTACCACGCGACCTCAAATCGCGGGCAAAGCCGCGGGAAGGGCCTGAGCGATTAAAGTCGGGGTTTTGAGGGTTATTCTTCATTTGGTCATATATTTGTCATCCTAGGTCTGATTTGGGCAATTTTTGGATTTAGAGACTCGGTTTTTAAAGCTTTACAAGTAGAAATATAAGAGGATTGAAGATATTAGGTGGATCAAAGGGTTTATGGTCAAGGTAATCTCCTCATCCTTTCATTTAGAAGCTAGGGTTTGATGTTTTTCGTCCTCATCCTTACATCCTTCAACCTTGGTGTAATTTTGGTAGCTTGATGGTAAAGGAAACATTATGGGGGTGTTGGATCTAATATCTAGAGAAATCCCTTGAAGATTTCAAGTTTCATCAAAGGAGACTCACGTTTTGGGGTAAAACCTAGATTTATCATAATCTAGCAAAGTGAGTTTTAGTTGCTTTACAAACCTATATACATGTTAAAATATAAATACAGACCCATTCCTGACATTTTATAGGCCCTGGGCGAGATATAAAAATAGGCCCTCAATAACTACGAAAGTATTTCAATATATTGTTTATATCATCAAAAATAACATTGAATTTAAGAAATACTAATAATTTATGTTGGGAAATTCAGAATTTCACAAGTACAGTTAATGCTGATGATACAACTTAATGCTGCTCATAAAGATTAATACTGCTGAAAGAAGTTACTACTGCTAATCAAGTTTAGTATTGCTAAGTAGTTAGTACTGCTGGAGTTAGTACTGCTAGAACAAAGTTAATACTGCTGAGCATGGTTAGTACTGCTGAACTTAATACTGCTCAGAGTGTTAATACTGCTGAAGAATTAATGATGCTTATGAGATAATGAAGACTTTGCATAGAAATAAGTCAGCTGGATTGTTTGAAGATAATTATGGAAGACTTGAAGATAACTATAGAAGGATATACAGAAGATCTTTTATTTATTTGTAATTATCTTTTATCTTCAGTATATATAGAATTAGTCAGAATAGTTTAGTGTTGAACTTCAGAATTTTAAGTTTTTAGCTTTCTTAGAAAGAATCAACCTCAAGGTTAGAACCCTAATTCTAGAGAAGTAGAATTCGTATTGGTGAGTCTGTTCATCAGTATTGAGGTTGTGTGTAAAAGCTTGTGACTTTCAATCATTCAATAAGAGTTTGCAAGTTGTGATTTTGATTTACTGTTTCATTGTTTTTCTGAATATTAAAGTGTTATTCCGCAACTTCTTTAATATTGTTTTCTGAGTGTTTATTCTTGTTAAGAATTAAGATCCTGACAAGTGGTATCAGAGCTAGTATAACTCAGAAATCAACATCATCATGGCTAAAGGATCAGAGTCTTCAAGCACAGAAATTCCCACAGAGGTAACAGACAATCTTTGCTCTAAATCATGTATTGAAACCGTTAAAAGGTACAGGGATCACAACCAGAAGATGAGTGATGACCTTAAGAGGTTAGAGAAAGATATAAAAGACTATGTGAGAATTGTTGAGAGGTTTGAGGAACAAATTAGAGGTTTTGAAGCCAATGAAACTCAGCACATGTATGACACAAATTACTGGAAGTGAGAGAAAAATCAATTAGAGTTTCAACTTAAAAAGAAAGAAGAGGAGTGTGAGAAGAAAAAAAGTGATTATGAGAAAGCTAAGCTTGATATTGAGAAGTACTCATATGCTTCTAAAACCATGGATTCAATTCTAAAGGTCCAAATCCATGATAAGCTTAAACCAGGCATTGGGTACAATACTACACCACCACCATATAACAACAACTACATCCCTCCTACATCAGACTTGCTAGAGACCAAGGATAGGAAGGACTTGCCTGAGGGAGCCACTAAGGTAGATCCTTTAGACAAAGTGGTGGTTGAAACAGACTCTGAAGAAGAAAACTCTAATGATAAGAGTAAGGAGAACACTGTGAGTGGTGAGATTCCTCTAGAAAATCACATTATCACCAATGAGGGATGTGGAAAGATTTGGGTCAAATATAAGGACATAGAGAAGACTGAGAGAAAGTCATGAGAAGGTCCATTATAAGCAGACCACAGTTGTGAATCCTGTCCCTTGCAAATAGTGTGCCTGCAATAAATCTGAGCCCCAAAAACATGATAAACCAAGGGGAAATCAGAGAAACTGGAATAATCAGTGGGCACAAAAACAAAGGGTTGATATGAGTAAAATCAATAGACCAAAACCTTGTTTTATATGTGGCAAATTGAATCATCTTGCCAAATACTGTTATTTCAATCCTATTAACCAAAGAGTCTATTTTCAAAGACAAATACAAAACTCTTTTGGTTATAGGAAGCAATTTAGAAATAATATGGCTGAGAACAGAGCACCTATAAAGTCTCATGCTCATAATGAGTTTGCTAAACCAAAGAAAAATACTCCAAATAAGCCAAGGAGTAAGTTAAAGACAAAGAAAGCAAACAACTTTGTTCAAGTTTGGGTTCCAATAGTAAAGAAACCTGTTAGTACTGCTATCCCAGATAGTACTGCTAACAGAAATAGTGCTGATGCATCCAATACTACTGCTAATAAGGCTAGTGCTGCTTCTAGTAGTAATGCTGCAAAGCCTATAATCTTGACAAAGTATTCCAGCCATGAGATTCCTAAACAACTCATCCAGACCAAACTGACAGATTATATAAATGAGAAAGGACAACCCAAGACCACTTTGGCTTGGGTTCCTTCCAAAACTAACTGATTTATCAAGTGTGCAGGACAACCAATAGCTCAAGAGGAAGAGCATTTGGCATGTTGATAATGGTTGATCTTGGCACATAACATGTAACATGGACTGCCTTCAAAACTTCAAGATTTGATGGAGGACATGTTGCTCTTTTTGTGATACTCCAGATGGAGGTAAGATCAGTGATAAGAGATGTCGTAAAGGGATGGTGGCAAATGGAGAGATGGAATACCAGAGTGAGTTAAAAAGGAAGTTTATTACCTTGCTCATAGTACCTCAAGCTTCAAAAAGTGCAAGTATAGTTAATGCTGCCAGTGCAGTTTTAATACTGCCAGTGCACAGTTAATATTGCTAGTAGTTAATACTGCTCTCAGTTAATACTGCTAGTTAGTTAATACTGATAGTGGTTAATACTGCTCTCAGTTAATACTGCTAGTTAGTTAATACTGCTAGTGGTTAATACTGCTCTCAGTTAATACTGCTAGTTAGTTAATACTGCTAGGTGTTAATACTGCTTATGTCCCGAATCGTATAAATACACTTTTTGCCCGCCCAAAAGTTCATAACGACTCTTTGCTTTCTATTCATCTGCTCTCTAACCTTTTCTCTCAAGAACCAAGTGTTCCAGTACAGATTATTCAAGCTCAATGGCGTCTATGGCATTTATTGACGAGCATAATGAAATCGCGATGCTACAAAAGCCAGAGCAAGCTGCAGGATTTCATCAGATAGTGGATTTTCTGAAGTCTAGCCATATCGCCTATGCTCTGACAGTGTCTCCATCAATCTATATCGAGCACCAACAACAATTTTGGGCTAATGCCACCATTGTTACTGAGAATGGTGTGCAAGTAATCAAGACAAGGGTGTGTGGCAAACCCTTGACAGTTACTGAAGAGGTAATTCGCATCAGTCTACGTCTAGACGATGCCTCTAGTATCTCATCTATCTCTAATGATGAACTGTTTTCCACTCTTACAAGAATGGGGTATGGAGGCCCATTGGGTGTTTTCAAGTTCTCAAAAGCTAAATTTTCACCTCAATGGCGTTTCCTTGTCCATACCCTTATGCATTGTATTTCCGAAAAGACTACTGGCTGGAGTGAGTTCAGTAGCACCATTGCTTATGCTTTTGTGTGCTTGGCCACTGCCAGAAAGTACAATTTTTCTAAAATGATTTTTAATGACCTTGTGTCAAACTTGGGAAACAAAAAGAGTTTTTATATGTACCCAAGATTTTTCCAGGCAATTATAACCAATGAATTGACGGATATGCCTCACTTTGATGAGGTATATGTACCCAAAATCCCCAAAGGTAAGGTCTTTTCAAACATGAAGAGATCTCCATTGGACTCGGAAGGAGTTGACACCCCATTGTTCTCTACAATGATGGTGGTGTCCCAACCTGAAGAAGGTATGGCAGCAGGGTCAAGGCCCTCATTAGACCATCCCACTGCTAGCCAATCCCAACCTTCACCCTCCATATCAATCCCTCAGTCCCTACTTCAAAAGCCAAATTCTCCAATCACCCAAACTTACATAAGGAAAAAGGTAAAGAAGGCTCCTTCCCTTCTTGTACCATCACCCACAGAGCCTATAAGCCCTCTAATGGAGAATTCTCCATTAGAGAATATCTACAAGGAAATCACAGGGGGGTCTCCCAACCCCAAGGAGGTACTCACTGAGGAGATGTTTGAGCATATGGGTGCTAAGGCTGCCACTACTCCTGCTAGCACAGAGGAGGTCAGTGGTAACATAAATAAGACCTTCCCCATGGCAACTTTGAATGAGCAATCATTCAAAGGTCCCTGGTGCCAAGAATCCAAGGGGGTGGAGAGTGCTTATGTTAGGCAGAAGGCTCCCACTACAAAAAGATCCCATGATTCTTCAAAAGAGGGTAACACTTCTGGAGAAGGTGAGGACATATATAACTATCAAGAATTGATGGATGTTATGGGTAACATAAACATGGATGTCATCAAGCAGGGGAAAGACATTGAAGAGCTGAAACTGGTCATTCTGTCTCAACAAGTACAGATTACCAAACTGAAGAAATTGGTGACAAGATTGGTACAGAAAAGGAGAAGAAAGCAATTTGTGTTAAAGAAGAGGGAAAGTGCTCAAGATGCTTCCAACAAGGGGGAGAATCAAGAGAATGAAACAGAGAAGGAAAGCAAATCTGAGATGGGATTTGATGTTGAGGGGGAGAAAGAAGCAGAAATAGAGAAAGAAACAGAATTTGCCCAAGCAGCAGAAACTGTTAATGCTGCTGAGGTAAAAGAAGTAGCAGTAACAGGGCTTTCTGTAGAAGAATTGGAAATTGCAGAAACGTTGGTAAAAGCCAAGAATGACACTCCTAAGGCTTATCAAAAGGCCAAGGGAGTGGTCATAGATGAAGGAGGCCTTCAAAAGAAGAGAAAAGAAAGAAGTGAGGCAGGTTTGAAGGATACAAAAGGAAAAGGAAAGATGGTTGAACCTGAACAGCCTTTAAAGAAGAAAAGTCAGATTGAGTTAGATGAAGAAGTGGCAAAAGAGCTTCAAGCTGAGATGGAAAAAGAGGAACTGCTACAACCTGAGAATGATAGAGAGCTTGCACTGAATATGGCCAGAAAACTAAATGAAGAGTATCAGAAGAGCATGAAAACAGCAACTCAAGCCAAGAAAGTACAAGTCAAAAGAATGCCACTCAAAAAGCAGAAAAGACAACCTTCTAAGACCTTTTTGGCCAATCAGGAAAGGAGAAAAATGATAAATTTTCTAAAAGGTTCAATTGGTGTCAAAGGAGAGATGTTTACTAATATGGCATACAGTCAAGTAGAGGAGCTGTATAAGAAAGAAATGGCTAAGCTTCAAGGGGACTCCTCACAAAGGGAAGAGGCTGAAAGAAGGATGAAGGAGAGACATGATCTCAACATTCAGCAACCATTCCCTGAGGAAGTCACACCTACAAAAGAAAATAAGGAAGAGTCAGAGAATGTTGGTATGGAAGCTAAATCTGCAAAGAGGGTGAAGACCATAGCTTCAAAGAAATTGTTCAAGAAACAAAGGGTTGAAGAAGTTGGAAAAGAGGCAGAACCTTCAGTTACACCTTCAGCAGAATCTGTGCAGAACCCAGAACAGTCCAATAAGCAATCTAATGTGCATCTTGAGCTTTATATGACTATAACAGATGATGAATCAGTTCAAGCTGATCCCATTTCTATGAAAGCACCAGAAGTCATCTTTTGGGATATTCTGGAAGATCAAAGAAAGAAATACTTCAGGCTTAAGATAGTGGGAGATATATATGAAGTGTACTCTACTTGGGGTAGACTCATCAGAAGTTGTTCAATATCAGATTTAGAAGAGATGTTTAAAGTTGGATTGGGTATATATGAAAAGGAGATGACAGGAGAAGGAATGAGCTTAATCAGATTAGCCATGGAGTACTTGTGCATGATGTTTGATCCTAGCAAAGTTCAACATGTGATCAGAGATTTGCATCTACAGAATAAATTCCAAAGAATAGAAAACTGGATGATATTTGAAAGGTGTGGAGTCTATGTCATCACTGTAGACAGAGCATATCATGAGTACTACTTGGTTGATAAAATCTATGATCACAGCAAGGGTAAACTGCAAGCAATGTTGAATGTCAAGCTTACATGTTCAAAAGATTCAGAAATGGCAAAGATTGTGGTAAGCAGAACAATAAATCAAAGTCTGGGTCTGGATCCGAATTTGGGCAACTAAGCTGCAGTATTGAAAGCATCTTGAAAATAATTATTGAAGAACTTGACTTCTCTTCCTAAAAGTCAAGTTAGGGGGAGATTGTTGGGAAATTCAGAATTTCACAAGTACAGTTAATGCTGATGATACAACTTAATGCTGCTCATAAAGATTAATACTGCTGAAAGAAGTTACTACTGCTAATCAAGTTTAATACTGCTAAGTAGTTAGTACTGCTGGAGTTAGTACTGCTAGAACAAAGTTAATACTGCTGAGCATGGTTAGTACTGCTGAACTTAATACTGCTCAGAGTGTTAATACTGCTGAAGAATTAATGCTGCTTATGAGATAATGAAGACTTTGCATAGAAATAAGTCAGTTGGATTGTTTGAAGATAATTATGGAAGACTTGAAGATAACTATAGAAGGATATACAGAAGATCTTTTATTTATTTGTAATTATCTTTTATCTTCAGTATATATAGAATTAGTCAGAATAGTTTAGTGTTGAACTTCAGAATTTTAAGTTTTTAACTTTCATAGAAAGAATCAACCTCAAGGTTAGAACCCTAATTCTAGAGAAGTAGAATTCGTATTGGTGAGTCTGTTCATCAGTATTGAGGTTGTGTGTAAAAGCTTGTGACTTTCAATCATTCAATAAGAGTTTGCAAGTTGTGATTTTGATTTACTGTTTCATTGTTTTTCTGAATATTAAAGTGCTATTCCGCAACTTCTTTAATATTGTTTTCTGAGTGTTTATTCTTGTTAAGAATTAAGATCCTGACAATTTATGCAAAAACCGTTTTTCCTGAAATTTGAAGCGCAAGATCAATAAATAATTATTTATAAATTAATATTATCTACCATATCATTTTTACATAACATCGTCAATCCGTTCCACCATCAAAGGCATCTTATGATATACCTTTAATATACAGATTGAAATCATTTGAGGTCACTATGTTGACCATTCGGAGTAACACTTTAAGTAAATCAACATAAATCAGTTGAGTTTCCACATATTACCTTATGTTAATGGCTTTCATCACCATTTTAAACTTTAGAGTTAAAATAAACTTTTTAAAAACCATCAATCTTAGAATCAAAGTCTATGGGGCTGTTTACCAAATTTTCCATTAAGTCCTGTATGGATAAATGTGTCTGTCTGGATAAATTTGTCTGTTTGGATAAATTGATGTTGTTGTTTACTTTTTTATCTGAATTAACAGTCTGAATAACAGAAATGACCAATTTACCTCTGAATATGAATTTTAAGCTGTTTTATAAATTGTTGTTTATTTTTTAAGCCATATATTCATAAATTCGTTGATATAATCCAAAAATCAAACAAAAATTCATTAAGTACTTAAACTTCCAAGTTCAAACACAATGTAACCAAGTTCAAACAAAAAGTAACAAGTATGAAATCGACATTGTAGAAATCATGGTTACAAAAATCTACATTGCAGAAATGTCGAGCAACTATGGAGAAGAAACAAGTATGGAACAAAAATCGACTGAAAAAATAAGGAACAACAATCGACTGAAGAAAACAAGTATGGAACAACAATCGACTTAAGAAATAAGTATGGAACAACAATCGATTGAAGAAACAAGTATGGAACAACAATCGAGTATGGAGAAGAAACAAGTATCGAACAATCAGTAAAATCATTACCTTTGGAGAAATCGACCAAAGGAAATTATTGTATAGGGTTAAAATCGAACCAACAGTGAATTGAAATAGTGTAATCGAACAAGCAATGAACTCAAAGCAGTAAAATCGAACGAAATTAAAGTAAGGGTGAGAAAATGGAAAAGTCATAATGGAGGGGTCTATAATGAGAAATGGAGAAAAGATGGATTAAACCCTAGGAATTTATGTTATTGTTGGCGGCTGGCAAGTTTGGGATAGGGAAGAAAGTTTGAAGGCGATTCGATCGAAAGGGGAGCAAAGGAAGCTAAGACTTGGTAGTCTCCAATTTTCTAAGGTAAAATCCAATTCTATTCTTCTTATTTGTATGAGTTTAGTATTTAATTTCAAAATCTTTTGGTTGGGTTTTTTTAGTATCTCTTAATCGTTCCTGGAAGTTGAGTTTTCTGGGTTTGAAATGTTATAGAAGTTATTATGGAATCCTTAGGTGATTAATGGAAATTTTTGTTGAAAGTAAGTTGTTGCATCTGATTATGGATTGCTGGGTTGAGTTGCATTGGTTTTGAGAATTTAAAATGGGATCTGCAGTGTTGGTTTAATCGTTTTCTGGGATTTGTTCGTTCGATGGGGCGTCGGTCGACTTGGTGGTCCGGTCCTCGGGTTGGACACCGGTCGACACCGGTATTTGTTTGGCATCGGTCGGTCATTAGAGAGAGAGACCTCGGTCGGCCTATAGAGGGGGGAGACCCCGATCGACCTTTAGATGGGGGAGACCTCGGTCGGCCAAATGGGGGGGGGGGGGGAGACCCCGGTCGTGGACACGCCCCGGGCGACCACATGTCCGGTCCCCGGTTTCTTCAAATGGGCCGAAGCCCAGTTCTCTCTAGTAATTATAATTTAAGTGTTGGGCCTTAGTTATTTGAGGCTGAAGCCCATATCTGAATTCAATTATTTAGCCTTTGGAATTGAGATCTAAGTCAGGCCCACTCTCTGTTACCTTATGGTACCTCGTTATAATTGATTCTAGTGGGTTAAGTTTTTAGAGAAAAAGGTGAAGTGGGGAATTATGGGTAAAGGTCATTATAAAGTAGATGGAATTGGGAGTTCATCGGTTACTGTTTCCTTTATAGGTTTCAGACCGAATTATAGGAGTAGACGCGAAGTTCGAGCTAAAGACGACAAATGAGTTTTTCTGAACTAAACCTTTTGGTAACGAAAGCATGTGAAGTTTAATTTTTTTAAACTTTGATTTATTTGCGATGGCATGATTATTATTGAATGATTTTAGTGTGTTATAAATTGTTGATGTTTAAATGTATGCATACATTATATGTGGAGATTGTGACCTAAGTCGGGGAGTGTGGTCCGCCTACTCGTGTCGGGGAGTGTGGCCCGTTTATGCCATTGGGGGTGTGTCCCAAAATTAAGGCAGTGCGAGTTAGACACATCGTCTTTGACGGTCGTGTGGTCAGTAGCGTGTTTTATCTTTATGTGTATATAAATATGTTTATTTGAATTTGCTGGAAAGTTATTTCATTGCTTATCTGTTAGAGGGGACTCACTAGACCTACGGTCTAACCCTCGCTATTTCAAAACTTAAAATCTTTTCAGGCAAGCGTGTATTAGAAAGAGCAGCTAAGGGCAAAAGGGGATGATGTAGCGGGAAAAGATAGAAGACTGTCACCTTAGATATATATTATTATCATCTCAGTTGTGAATAAGTTGCCTTTGCAAATCTTGATATTTTATTGTAAGCTTGGGGCCTTTTCGACATGATTGTTTTATTATTATTAAGATTTAGAATTTCTATATTGTTGTTTATGGTTGGGTTGTTACAACGGTGAAGGTGAAATCGAAATCCAACAAGTAGTGAAGGTGAAATCGAGCACCTAGGTTTTTATTGCGTGATTATTGAGTAGGAAGGTAGACATGTCTTCATTTTTAAAGGGTATAAATGTCAAAGATGTGTCTTAATGGGGACAACACATCTTTCCCCTACTTAGTGATTAAGCCGGAAATGTCTGCGCGAATAATCCGGTTTTGTCATTAAGCCCCAAGTAAACACTCCAAACGTCTGTACGAATAAGCCGATTTTGTCATTAAGCTCATTAAGCCCCAAGTAAACACCCCTTATGTTGGCTATAGTTTGAGATCTTATTCTTGTTTTACAGATAAGAGGGTACTTAAGATTCATGCACTTAAAATTAGGTAATAAGGAGTCAATAATTTTTGAAAAAAAAGAAGAATGATAGTTCTGAAATCATAAATATAGATATAAATTGGGTCGTCTCATATAGTTGGTAATTTTTTCAAAAGAAATGAGTTTTTTTAGTTAATAACACTAGTATATTATAACACAAAAATAAAATTCATGCAAATGAAAAAATCAAAATAGTATGTGGAAGATGAGTAATAGAGTATATATCACGGTTTCTAGACAAAAATAGTTATTAGATATTAACACTAGATAAAAAAACTTAGAGAAACAATAAACAATACTATAAAATGAAAGACTAGTTAACTTTTTACAAATTTGATTGTCCAATGCAATTAATTAATACATGTTTGGGCTCTTAACATAATACTAAATTTTTTTGGGTTCTGTTATATACTAATTTTTTTGTCATTTTTATGTACAATTTTTTTAACTACTACTATATAGTATATACTTATGCCCTTATTTCCTTTGGACCTGGGCGTGCGTCCGACCCGCCCTCCCCCAGGTAATAAATATTTTGGGTTTTGAACATATATTCATGTGTTTACTTTACATTTAACGATTTTTGTGATTTTTGGGCTACTTGAGCATATTTGAGTTATCAAGTATTTATAAATGATTATGATATGTTATTGGGCGTTTTGGCCACCAAAAATGATGTTGATCCACTAATAAAGATTTCTTGGATATTTGAAGGATTTGGGTAAGATATCTCGTTGATTTCTAACATGTGTAAGTTGGGTTAAAAATGGTTTTAATGGAATGATCGTAAATAGTGGGAGTTTCATGGACAATTATTTAGTTATGGTTTATTTTGGAATTTTACCCAACTTACGAGTTTTGGATATTGGAACTTTAAGCCCTTTTAACTTTAAAGGTGTGAGTTATTGAAAATGATCATTCTTTGACCTTATGAATATTGGAAATTTGTGAATCTTACGGTTTAGGCCTTCGGCTAACCATATTTTGGAAAAATACCAATTTTGGGGAAAATTGTATTTCAGCTTATGTAGTTATATTGGCCTTATTTTATTGCCAATGTTTTATGATGCATTATGGCTTGAAACGCAACACTTTAATTATACAAATAGCATTTTGGTGAAATACCCTGTTGGTGCGTTTTGAGAATTTTGGATGTTGATTAATTATTTAAAAAGGGTGTTTTTTATTGGAAGCAACTTGAATTGTAAATAAAGCCTTTTCATAACTTACATTTCAGGGACGACCACATTTAGAGTAAAATATTCGTTTTAAACGTTTTATGATGTATATGGTGAAAGATGCTTTGACTCACTAGGCGTTAAGCCTAACACTTTTTCTTATTGACATGTATATCAGATCGTAGATGGATCTAAGTGGCTTTGGAGCTTGGTAGAAGTTCTGGTAGATTGCTCTAGAGGCGTCATCCAGTATTGAGAAGATAACGGACTTTGGAGTTTTAGTAACACAAAATTGATATTATTCCCATTCGAGGGATTGGATAGTTCCGTTAGAACTTTGATACGTGTTTTAGTATTACTTCCTTTGTAAACTTTAGATATTTGAATTTTCAATGTTTTGTAACTACAGGATTTTGGAAGTTTTTATTTGTCTGCTATTTTTAAATTTTAGGGGTGTTACAACCAACGACGTAATTAAATCTACTAAAAAAAGGATCATCATCTTCTTCCCCTGCCCGTTTACACAGGGACCATCGTCTTCTTCCCCTCCCTCTTGTTGTCATTGTAAACCTTAACACAGGGACAATCGCTAAAACATGAACAATTGATGATTGCGATCAACACACAGACAACTCCAAAGAATCCCCCAAATCCGATGTTCTTTGCCTCTCATCTCCTCTCCTCCTACCAACCATTGTGACGATATCACAAGGACCATCGATTGTTTACATAGCACCGTGACCTCCATCGTCGACCAAACGGGGACGATGCCATCCTACCATCATGACCGCATTTCTGTGAAGTAATAGGGATGAGAAAAGGTGTTGGATCGATAAGTCAATCTCAAAGGGACAAATATGGACGAGAAAGGGTGTTAGATCGATGGGTTCAATAACGACCCTATGATTTGATTGGCTTCCATATGTTTGATTTGGTCCATCTGAACTATCCGTGTGATTTGGTTCCTGTGTGTTTTTTTGGCTTTCAATTAGAGTATGGCCAATAGATGGAAGGTTACTTATTTTTTAAAACTTCAATGGCATAGAGATGATGAGATTTGTTGCAGGGATGATGAGATCTGCTACAAGGATGAATTGGTGGAGCTTTACGGTGAATATAGTAAGTCATAGTGGTGGTGTGTTACGGTGGTGATAGGTTAAAGAAGTGTCGGAGATAGAAGGGGCAGAGATGATGAGATTTGCTACAGATAGTTACTGGTGAGATGTCAGTTTGATATCGTCATTGTGTCTATATTATATATATATATATAGATATATATTATAGTTAATTATATAACTAATCCTTACAGTTTGATGGTCTTTGTAAAGACGAGAAAAAACAAAAAATAATTGCAAAAATAGAGGGAAAATATGGTTGGACAATCTTATCCTTGGCTCTAACGGACATTTTTAACAACATTAGTGGCCAGGTAACATCTTCAAAGCAAAATCCCAACCTCGGGACGACTTATTGACTTATAAAAGTACATGTCCCTCTTTCAAATAAATGACTAAACCTCACAACTCTAACAATTATGACATAAAATAAGGGAAGAATAAAAAAACAATGAACTTTCTCACTTTAAATGATTTGGTCCTTAATATATATATATATATATATATATATATATATATATATATATATTTAAATGAATAAACCATTCAATTTTCTTATTTTGAATGATTAAATTTATTAAACATTTTTTTAATAAATAAACCCTCAAACTTTTAGAAAATAATTACTTAAATTATTTTAATCCAAAATGTCACATGTAACCGGTTGTAAATGTTTTAAAGTAGAAAAATATTTAAATTCCATCATTCTCAAACCTTACGTCATTCAAACCTCTCGCACAGTCGCACTTAATGCCATCGCTCCTCCTCCATTGCTCACAGCCCCATCACCATTTGTTCTTTATCACAGTCCAATCCATCACTATTGTTGCCCCTGCCATCAATCTCCTCCTCTTTTATTGTTTATTTTTTTCTTTTTGGTTCTCCCACTTTTTCATCTATTTGTACGTACTCCATTAAATTGTTGTAGAGGGGGGATCGAAGAACAGAAAAAAGATCAAAATGAGGGAGATTGATGGTAGGGGCCAATGACAGCAATGGGCGGTATGGATAATTGACAACGATGGGGCAGCGAGTGGTGGCGAGGGGGAACAATGTTGGTGGGTGCAAGGATTTGAATGTCGTATGGTTTAGGAGCAATAAAAGAGGTTTACTTTTAATTTTGACTTTAAAATCTTCCTAACTGCTTACAGGTAGTTTTTTGAGTTGGAAAATATGTACCTAACCAAATTTTAAAAACTCGATGGTTTATTATTAAAATGTTCAGGGATATAATCTTGTAAGATGAGAAAGTTTAATGGTTTATTTATTTTAAAAAATAGTTTAGGGATTTACTCATTTAAAATGGTGAAGTTCGTTAAGTTTTTTTTTTAACTTTCTCCCTATAATAAACATTAAGTGGACGTTTGGTTGGGGTATTGAAGGGTAGGGAATGCGAATGATAATGAAAAGCGTGGTTTTGTTTGATAAAACATAATGAGTCCATTACTCCAAACCATTAGAGCATCTCCATCAGCTTTTCTATAATTTCTCTAAAATAGAGAACCAAAAGTGAAAATATCTAAAAAGTATTACATTCAACTCTAACAAAATTGCTATTTTAGAAATTTTAAAACAACTTATATTAATATAATATTATCTAATTTATCATCTCAATACACTTTTAAAAGAAAACTTAATATAAAATGATAAAATTAAATCTCATTGGTAGGAATGAATAAAATAATTATTTATCTCTCCTATCATCAAATTTAGAGAGTTCTCTATATTTAGAGATTTTTTCATATTTTTCTATTATAACAAACAAGATAGCAATGCTTTTTGAGAGATATAGAAAGCAAAAACCAAAATTTTTCTATTTTAGCAATGTTGTTGGAGATGCTCTTATTTTTCATATTTGATCAAATTGAGGGGAATAAAAAACTTATTCATATTCCCATTTTCCTACATTTTCATTTCTATTTCTATTTTCATTTTCTTAAAATGAACCAAACACCTCATAAATAAAAGACGTTTATTTTGTTGCATTAAAGTTATTGATTTTTAGTATTACAATTAAAATTTTTAGTTTTTATTTAGTTTAATAATATAAATAAACTTCTTAATTAATGTAGCAAATATAAAATGTTTAATTTTTTATATTTCATATTCATTGTATATAAATATATTTTGAGCATAGGTATGATAGGAATCTCTAAACCATAATTGTAACAACCTCACATCAAATTTATCAATAGTTATAATATTTACATTTGATTGTTCAAAATGCTATATTTTTTCTTGGGCATATATTGATGTTGCAACCTGAATTTAGGAGACCACTCTTAGGTGTCAGTTGTTTTTTAAGAGGTCTAAAGTCTGAACTCTTACTTTAGTTATGATCAATAAGAGGTGGTGTGTAAAAATGTCTGAACGATTCAGAGTTAAGAGACGTTAAAAAATTAAAAACAACAACAACAACTCCTTAGTGTTATGCATGGTTGCCCTCTGAGTGCTTCTTGTTGGAGTTTCTTGTACCTCTTTTAATTGTTTTTGGTTGTTTGTCTTGGTCTTTCGTAGATTGTTTTGTCTGTATTTTTATTTCATTTGCTTCTTTTTTTATGAAGAGTATCATAGGTTGTGCCTAGACTAATCCATAGACAAATTATGACTGTAAGATATCAGTCATGATTAAACCTCAGTGGTCACAATTGTTGTGTAAGTCTTGATTCGAACATAGACAAATAGGATATTTCACCACATCCCTAGGGTCTTAACGAGTACGTCACAACCCTTGTGGTTTTCATTTGCTTCTTGTTGTTGTAGGTTAGGTCCCTATTTGTTTGGGTGACCCTTGCTTTTGTGTTTATTTATGTTTCTCGCATAAAGTATTGGTATATGTTTGTTCTTGTTGACTTGTTTCTTAATAAATTTATTGTCTTTAAAAAGCATACTTACAAGATCTACATATTATGTATCAAAATAATGTGAATTAGAAAGAATTAAATATTTCTATCTTATCTAGGGGAAATATTAATTGTTACACTAAGGGGTCGTTTAACAAACGCTTATCCGGTAAGCTTTTACCAAGTCACTTCCCTTACCGGAGAAACATTACAACTACCGAGAATCTTACCCGGTAAGAACGATGGCAAGGGCCAAAAGTCTTACCTGGTAAGTGTGGGCGACAAGTCTTACCGGGTAAGCACTTACAAGGTATATTATTGCATACGCTACCGTTTAAATGAACTAGAATCTTACGCGAGAAGGCAAGTGAAAATGTTAATTTTTACCGGTAAGCACTTACCGGGTAAGCATTTGGGTAAACGACCCCTAAATTAGAAATTAAGACAATTTTTACATATATTTTAGATAACTAGAAGCGTACTTGCGCAATGCAGCGAGATACATCACAATTTTAATGTTTCATTTTATTTTTTGTTTTTTTGTCGATTTACAGTACGATTTTGGATAGTTTTGAGAAAGTGATAATGTTTTTTTTATAAATTTGTTTAATTTAGTCTTAATAATATAATGTTTTTTAGTATAAACAAAAATTAAGTATTTTGTTAGAATTCAATGATTATCTTAAATATTTTAATGACATCTTAAAAAAATAATCAATTACATATTTAATAATATAATTAAAACAAATTTATAGTAATATAATATATTAATTAATAGTGATACATAGAAAGGTCTGCATAAAAGGAAGACCCTGCAAATACCAAATTGGTGAGTGTTAGAAGTCTGCAGTAGTAATATGTATCATGTGCTTTGATACTTGTAAATTAAGAGATTTTTAAAATCTTGCATAAAATGATGGTACCTTATGCCTAATAATTTGTATTTAAGTGTTTTTTTATCCGTGTTTTATAATATAGTAATAATAGATACGAAATAACTTTTTAAATTACTAGACTTTAATAATATTAAATCTAGACCATTTAAGGAATGAGAATGAAAATGAAAATGAAAATAGAAATGCAGGAGAACGGAAATAGAAATGAGCATTGCATTGATGCTGTTTGGTTAAACCAATATAATTAATAAAAAATGTTTTATATAACATTTTTAATACAAATATGTGACATCCAACATGAAATAAAAAATATTTTACATTCTACATCGATAAATGAAGAAACACATGAGAAAATATGATTGTACGAGAATAGAATTTTCATTCTTCCCAATTTGGTCAAGAATGAGAATTAATGGGTTTGGAATAATATTATATACCCCATTATATTATATCAAACCAAACAGAAGTTTTCATTATCATTCTCATCCTCATTCCTTAATTATCCTTCAATACCCAACCAAACAACCCCCTTAAACTAGGAAATGCTTTATTATATATAATACCGGGTAGGTGAATAGGGAAAGATATAAAGTCTGTTAATTATTGTTGTATCAACATTTAAATATTTTTAATATATTAATTTTGATTACAAAAAAAGTTGTCGGTCTAAATTTCGTTTGATGCTACCCATTTTAATATATTTTAAAGATGCATGTTAAACATTTTGTCGATAATTAATTTCAGTATATTCTTTTAGTTGATTATTTGTTTACTAAAATCTTAATATTAAGAAAAATGTGTAGAACATAAAATTTGGGTACAATATAAATTACGAACGGAAATAAAAGGAAAACGAATTGGTCGAGATGCCTGTGTAACACAGTTCCCTTAAAACAGATTTACCTTGTGGTGTCTGTTTCTCATGGTACAACGGGCGGAGCAGTTGAACTGTCGGACGGAGACAAAGCCTGAGCGAAGTCCGAGAGCACACCTGTTAGTCGAACGATTTTCTCTTCTAGATGGGAGTTGTATGCATATCGAAAATGAACCCATCCACTGTTAATATAGGTAGAGTTGTATGGGAGTTATGATGGAAAGAAATAAATTCAAGAAACTGAAAACCAAAAGATTTTGCAAAACGAAACTGAAGAGTTCTGAATTTTACCAAAAACTCGCCTGAACTTTTCGGTCGACCTCGGAGTTGCATTCGTGTCCGTAGGACACGCCCATGCACACAAGTTCAGTGGTCCGGTGCTCAACTGGTCCAGAATTCGCACCCTCCTGCGTGCGCATGTGAGGGAGACTTTCTTTCAGTTTAACTTAATCTTTCTATTTGCAAAATCATATATAAACTTGTATCTTTTGCATGTTCCCACCAATGTGGGACACCCCTTTGTTTCCCAACAACACCCACTTGAATGAGCCAACTTTGAGGATCAATTTCTCATTCATACGAGCTCAATTTTGGACGAACTTTAGTTCGTTATAAATCCCTTACGGTGGTGAACTAGATCCAAAATATAGTTCCACAATAATCGAATATTTGTCCATTCCAAATGTGTCGATATCACATTTACATTACTATGCCTAACCAAACGGTTTCACCATAATTCTCACTCGAGGTATTCAACCGAGTCATCCCGAAATAATACCCGATGCTCAAAAGTACCACACGTTTCTCGCTCTCCCAACAAAGTTGGCATATCCGCTAGAATTCCTTTACACCCAATGAATACTTCAACACTCTCAATTAAACTTCAAATCTATAACAAAGCACCACAACTAATCAATATGACATCCTCATCGATATCCAATGGAATAGGATAAACTCGCCCAACAACTCATCGCAACCAATGAGCACATAAGTTCCTCTTTTAGGTAGCCACCAACTACCACGGGACCCCCCCCCCCCCATTTAAATTAGCAATACCATAACACCAACCAAACACCCATACATTTCAACAAACATACTTGCCAACTTTGAATAGCTCATCAAAAATCTCCGAGCAAAAATCCCACCTACGCTTATCCTATATCAACAACACAAGCCCACCACTTAACCTCATATCAACTCATTACCACACCAATGACTTGCACTTCTATTTTGGCATAAAATGCCACTAACTTATCCACACAACCACCACACCACAACATCACACTACAGTCAAAATCTTCACGATTACTTCACACACATAATAGATATTGCATTCTCCATACCAACCATAACATATATACATATGAAATAAAGTTATCTCACGAATTTTGTCTTTCTCGAATCTAGATGAACCACAAAATCATGATCATTTATTCACTCAAACATGTTCTCGTTTCTCGTCGGTTCATCGCGATCTATCAGAAACAAGTTCAAGTAGTCCATAAGATAAAAGCGCACTACTTTGCAGACCATTGTACTCAATGGGCACCTACTTCAATTATGCTAAATACTTCACTCCCATACGAACCATCAAAACCTCATAGAAGATCGCCTATCCAAACTTGCAGTCTTCCACTTTCATAACACCCACACAAGGTGGTCTAACATCGTGCCAGGTACACACATTTCCTCAAACGAACTCTTACAACCTTGTATAAACTTAACAAAATAACCACACCATATTTACTTCTCCAATTCCAGCCTTCTGACAACGACCTCAACAAACGGTCGTTGACTTCAACATCAACAATCGACATGGTGATGATTCAACGATAATTCCGACAAGAAGGATTCCCAACGGAACCTACTTCTTCCAACGCATCATAACTAACTCTGTGCCTCAGTCCTCACATGTTGAAGGCACAAGACTTACTTGATACCTAGTCTAATTACAAAACCACCTCAAATCTCTGGCTCGACGCCGATAACCTTTCATCAAAGTAACACAACACTACTTATCAACATGCTACTATAAGAAGTATCTTGACGACTTCGAATTTCACCTCGGACATAACCACCCACCGACAACCACATCTCAAGTTACCGAACAAGAGTATAAGCTATCATAATACGAACATTACTCTAGTCAATGACTGAGACTTTCGTTATTCACCGCTCTTCCCTAATGGGAACACCAAGGTCATGAATTGACCATCAATGGCTCGACCGACACATTTCCACTCTCCAAACCTTTCTTCATCCGCAATTGCAATATATTCCACAACCTAGCGAGTTCATAGCCTTCATGAATGACGACACAATGATTTATATCATTTTGCACATTTGAAAATTCAACAAGTATAACACCATGAAACAAGCTTAAGTATGCATGACACGACACCGCTATAAATGAATAGCCACACACACACACACACACACACAACGATCTCGATGATCGCTCACACGCAACCCCATGACACAACACCACCTTTCCTGACCAAATTGATGCCGACACAAACGAAAATGTATTCAATGAAACTCTCTCTTATGCGATTTATAAAATACTGGGTGAAATCCCTTACAACAAGTGAGTCAGTCGACTCTCACACTCATTGATATGACGACAACATTTCCATACCAGTTTTAGTTATAAAATTATGCAATCAAATGTTGTCACAATTTCCACAATGAAGGCTAACTCAATCATGAAAGAGCTGGAATAATTCACCAATTACTAAGTGCAAAATTTCATCATGCGACATAAATAAGTTTGTTTTTTTCCTTCAAACACACGTTTGCACATGCCAACTCATTTTCAAAACAAGAAACTCACCAGACACATATATATCTTTAACATAAAGGACTCATGCAACTCGTTTGAAAAACAATGTATGAAACTCAATTTACATTTGAAAGCTATTCACTCTAGCAAAGTCAAATGTTCGCATTCACAACAATTTATCACTGACACCCTACATTAGTCGAAACAGTCAGGTTTCTCACATTTGCAACAATCTATGGTACAAGTACTTCCCAACATACTTGTATGTCGAAACTACACAATTACCCCCTGACCATTGATGTACAAATTGAGCGGCTTCAACTTTGACTCAAATAGGCCAATCGACGATCGCCCCCCTTTCATCCTATCCTTACTTCGTATTATCAAACAACACTGTAATCTTTTCTCAATCACCCTTCCCAACCTTTTGTTGACTAACGAGTCAAAATGCTCATTTATATTACTCGATCTTGAGTTGAAGCTCTCAATATCCCAATGCAATCCTTTCCCCCTTATCCTAATTGGTTGACATATCAAACTTCAATAATGGACACTCACTAGAAACTAAGATCCCACCTTCAACCAATTATTCTTTCTTTTTGAGCCCAAGAAGTTCTACTTCAAATCAGATCATCAAAATCCCAAACAATACTCATTATAGAAGGTGTTAACATTTACACCAGGAACGATCTCACAAAACACACTAAAACCATTGCCAACATTGCAAGGTTAGAACTCACCACATTACCACATCCAACGGTCGTCTCAACAATAGTAATCGAGCATACCCATGCACCTGTAAATTCATAATGGCATTGGTCAGATGCGATTTTGAATTTTCCATACATGAGAGTCCTCACTACCATCATCATGATTCTCGATAATCAAGATTCTTCTTAATGGCTTCCTATATCTCAGTTGTGTCCCCCTACTTCACAGTTTAAGTTTAGGCCTATCCGGTCGCCTAAATCCCTTAAACTATGGCTCTGATACCATCTGTAACGTCTCAAATTCCAACAATAGCGTAAAGATAACATTACAACCGAAATGGTCCCAAATAAACTAAAAACAGTAACTCAACTAAATTCTTCCGCAACAGATATACAAAACCACAACTGAGATTTACTATAAGCCTACCGGTGGCTACAAGCCTTCGCCATGACTCTTCTACTACGTCACCTCTTTCCTTTCCTCTTAGACGAAATCCCACTATACACTTACCTGAAAAAAGTTTCCAGTTTTATAAAAACGATGGTTAGACCGGAGGTCTAGTGATTTCCTTCAGGTTTTAGCATCGCACCATAAAATATCATTCAAAATGAGTTATAAGCATTTACAAATGATTCACAACTTTGAAACCACCATGTGTTAATGCCAAAAATCGTCATAAAGATGACTTAAGGTCAGTGTGGAGATTTTAATAACTAAAGTAAGAATCAAGCGATAAATTGTGCGACCAAAGATAAATAAAGAGAGAACACAAGGAATTTGGTGACGCGGAGAACCCCGTCGAGGGTAAAAACCACGGATGATAGCATAGATCGTCAAGTGTACTATGAACGTCAAACAGGGACACCGTCCTTTAGAAGGAATGATCAAGAGTACAATTGACAATATTACAAGTAAAAGTAAACAAATCGTAAGATTGTGTTGTTCGTCGTGAAGTGTAGCACTTCGTCGTGAGTTCTTGCTTGAAAGAACAAAGCTTGAGTGTGCTTGAGATATGATCAGGTGTAATCAGATGTGTTTCTTTAATGATTTTTCAAGCCTTGTATATATAGATTTTGGTCGTCATAAATGAGCATTGAATGTCCAACGGTCTTGACAATGATTGATCTTGATGATGTTTATCCGTTATATTAGTTGGCATTTATGTGATTTAAACCTGTAATAATGTAACACCCGTAATTTTCGGTAAGTAATTGTCACCCGGACGTTTATGTGACTTATAAACAGCGGGGTTTTGTTGGGGAAATGCATTGTTTAAAGTCCCTCGGAAAATTGGGAGTTTTGGCGTTGAAAAAGTCGGATTTTTGGAGTTCGGGGGCACCCGGGCGACTATGCCAGCGATTGTGCCAGAGGGCACAATAGCTTGGCACAATTGCCAAGGCTGGGAGCCCACGGTACATCTCTGGCGATTGTTCCAGCGATTGTGCCACTGGCACTATAGCCTACGTGTACCAGATTGTTAAATGTTGCGATTTCAGCCATTTTTCTCACTTTCTCATTTCTAATCTCTTCCTTTTCTCTCCCAAACTGATCCCTCACCCTTTCCCACGAACCCTAACTCATTTTTGAGTGTTTTTGTCATAAATCACATGATTCTTCATCATCTAAGCTATTTGGGATCATGAACCACAAAACCTTCATTTTCATCTCCTTCACCAAGCTCTTGGGGGATTCCATCTAGCCCTTTCATCATTTGAAGATTGGAAGCTTATGGTTCGTTTTGGAGACCTACATGTGTTTTGGTTGGTGGATTCAAGCTATTAGTTGAGGTAATCTTCTCCTTCTTCAAGTATGGAAAATTAGGGTTTTTGGGTATAAGATGAAATGTTCATGTAATTTCTTGGGGAACAATTCGAAGGGTTGAATGTGATTATTTACGGTTGAAAATGTATGGATCTAGGTTTTGGAGATTTTGGCTTGGAGAATTCAAGTCTCTTCAAGGGAGCTCAAGTTGGGGTAAAACCTAGATTTAGCCTAAATCTAGCAAGGTGAGTTCAAGTTGATTTGTGAAAACGGTGTACATGCCAAAATGTCTATTTTAAAGTGTTTACATGTTTTATATGAAAATTGTTAACTGCTAATCATCTGATAAGTTTTGATTGTTTGGAAGTATTCAACTTTATAAACTTATAAAACACCCACATTTAGGATTTTGGGCATTTTGATAAATAAATCATATATTTGGTTATTTAAATAATTTATTGCATGGAGCATATTTATGAGTATAAATGCATTCTATTGGGTGTCATGGGATGGTTTGAAAGAATAAAATGTATAAACCCGCTTTGGAAAATGTTTTGTTCCGATCTAAATCATGTTAAAGTTATTTGGGTGTGTTGAAGCATGAGTTGCATTATTTCGGGTCGTTTACATTTGATTTCATTCTATGATTTTCAACGTGGGGTCTTTGGATTTGTTGAGCGTATGTCTCGGCTTGGATTTTGTTGGGTCTTGGGGACACTTGTCCGGTTTTGATAGCTCATTATAGAGCGTTTGGTTATGACTTGCATTTATTGCATCTTATTGGGAATTACATGTTTTGAATGCGTTAATTCATTCGTTTTGAGTCATGTAATGTTTCAGCCCCGTCTGCTATGGATCCATGAGCACTTTTGTATTTTATCCGGTGTTGGGACGACTAGTTTTCCACATCGAGGCACGTTCGGCATTGGATGTGATGTAAGTCCTTCGTGCTCGTATCAATGGGTATATACTGAAAGATGTTGAGCTCGATACATTTATTGCTTTATCCGATGGTGGAACGATTAGTTTTCCCCATTGAGGCGCGGTTGGCTTCTTTGGTATGGTGTAAGTCCTCCGTGCTAGTATCTATGGGTGTATTCTGAAAGATGTTGAGCCCGATACTTATACCACTTTAACGTAATGTGTGGCTTACTCTGTGCACGTCACATTATGCGGAATCGGGTTTCCCCTGTCACCGAAAGGTGTTATTTTTGGGTTGAGTCGTTTATTATTTGTTTTCGATGACATTGTTCATACATGAATTTATTCCATGTTTTATGGGTCGAGTATTAATCCCTACCCGTGTTTTGGGATGTTTTGGGATATGAAGTATTATTTACATTTTTATAAATTGGGAGTCATTTTATATCTATGTTTTGAGTTTGGGTTATCTCCCTCATGCTATAATCTTAGAGACTTGAGTTTACTCATATTTTGGTCGTTTGTTTTATAAAGCTTACTCAAATTTCATTAATTGAGCATTACCATTATTCCCGTTTCAATTAAGTGTTGGATTGCATCATTTCATGAAAAGAGTGTTTTGGCGTTTAGGCGACCATCTATAAAATGCGTATTATTGGTAAATGAGTTGTTCTATTATTTTAAAGTAAATCATTTTTAAAGGATCATGATTATAAGTTACAATGTTTCCATTTTACGTTTTCTTTATAATCGTGATATAAACTCTTGAACTCACTAGGTGTTAAGCCTAACATTTTTATTTGTCGGCATGTGCATCAGGTTCCAGATGGGGGTTTGTACCTAGCTGTCCCAAGAAGAGATGTGCTTAGTTCTCCCGAGTGTAAGTTAGTGAAGACTTCCGCAATTTGGAGATAGTGACTTTTATTGGGTTTTAGTAGCACCCGTCCTTATTATAAACTGTATGTATAGAATAAATGCGTGTGTTGAGGTTAAATATTAAATTGTGGTTGTAGATGATTCTTTTATTGGTGTATTTAGAAAATTTTAAATTAGTTTCTATTTCCAGAATTCAGGGTGTTACAAATAAAGAATCACAAAAGAAAACGGTTATATGCAGTAAATGACATAATCGTTAGTTATGCTTCAGAGGTCGTACGATAGGAGTCTTCGAGTTACTTCCTGGTAGCGGTCGAGAGAAACTAGTGACAGTCATCATAAGTAACGACTATGGTCCTCGTCATGTGCGATCGTCAGGACCTTATCTCAATACAATAATGGCCCTTAAACTGGAGACGTTTGGTTTCCTTACGTCGGTCGTGACTTGTGAAATTTTACCCAAACAGTTTGCCCCTAAAATTCGAAAACTATACGGCAAGTCGACTTTTCGAATCTTTGTAACCGGTTTGGACACGTGTCGACAAATGTAACCGAATCGGTTTCCTAAAAACCAAAGAGTTTACGGGGGAAAGCATGCAGCCGCATAACGGTCGTGACGTCATGGCGACGTGGGGTGCGTGGTGTCAGGCGTAGGGACATGTGTCATTCATATGACGGTAGGTGTGCGAAGGGTCGATGACAGGTGTCGACCATCTGTCGACTCGACCTGACATCGAATCAAGTATAAATATCGACTCCGGCCGAATCATTTCCTTTTCATGCGATTATTGAGTTTTTAGAGAGAGAGAGAGAGAGAGCTTTTACATCTTTGACAAGTTTTTACAAAAAACTTCTCCGAATGGCAATCGATCCTCCTAGTACTATAAAAGGGGAGGCATAAATGAGGGCTTTCAGGCTTCATGCCAAAATCCCAGCTAACGTTAGGTTGAGTGCTCCGGACCAACTGAGGTCGGAGCAGTGTCCAAATGGGTATTTTGTTTTATACGAATACCCATTCAAGATAGGTTTTGTCTGGCCTTTTTTTTCCACTGTCGAGGTCATTTTTGTCGACCTTCGGCTTGTCTCCGGGGCAAATGATTCCCAGTTTTGACGGATCGTTCAGGTCATTGAATGATTGTCCGAAAAATGGATGTCGCCCTTTACTATTAATGATCTTCTGCTAGCCTATTCGGTTAAGGTGGAGACGAACCATAGGTATAACCTCTTATCTAGATATAGAGGAGATCGCGTCCTGGTTCAGGAGACCACGGTCAATAACCGTAAATGGAAGATGAGATACGTCTTTGGTTGCGTATCGTCAGCCAACGATGACGCTCGGTGGCTCACTACGAGGTGGAACTCTATGAGTAAGTTTTTCAGAGTTCTATTTACTTTGGATCGTTCAACATTTTTCTTTTTTGAGATCTAACGATCTTTTTCCTTTGTTTGTTCAGCGATCGACTTTACTGGAATCGTGCCTTTTTCTTACTCAACCAATAAGGTCGAGAGATTTTTCGAGTACAGTGTCGAAGAGTGGTTGTTCTTCCCCTGGTCGCCAGTGGACAAGGATGACGAAGAAGAGGTAGTCGTCGTTTAAGCCTCTGCCAGTGAGAAGGAGGATGACGAAGAAGAGGAAGAGGATGACGAGGCCAATCCAGGTAAGTTCCACTATTAGTCGTAGGATGTTACCCTACTGGTTGTTTTGTTTCTCGTGGGGTCTAGCCAGAGTCATCACCCACTGGTCGTAGGACTCTTGTGGGGTGTAGTCATGAGACGTCACCCACTGGTCGTGAGATCACATAGGGTGTTAGTCGTTACACATCATTTCTCTATCTATTGTAGGGTCTAGTCATCTGGGACATCACCTACTGGTTTGGTTGGCGTAAGGTCTAGTCGTGAGATGTCACTCACTGAGTTGTTTTGTGATATTTTTATGTAGGAAATTCAATCCCTTCGGGACAAGCGATGGATCCCTCGAGGAGGGAAACGATGGCTCAACAGGCTCGGCAGGATCGAGTGTTGAAGAGAAGAGCCCTACCGACATCTGGGTCGGGGGTCAAGAAGGTTAAGATGGTTCTAAGGGAACCGTCTCTGATGTGCGATGTCCCTGAGGCCGTTGTTATAGGAGGCGATGACGCCACTGGTCGTGGAGACCACGCCGGTTTCTCCGGTCCCACCGCCGGGGGCGGGGTTCTCTTCGTCGAGAGACAAAGGAAAGGGACCCGAACATGACGTCGGTAAACTTCAAGCTTCCGACCGACTTTATGTCGTCCGATCGTTTGGATAGGAAGGAATTGTTCCCTCATATGAACAAGTTCTTTCTACCGACCTTTCGTGAGCGCTTCAGGGACCTCGCGATCGAGGACGTGGAGGCCAACGTCACATGGTTCTCTTTCATGGTAAGAATTATTTGAATTTCTTTAGGCTTTAATTTGTTCGATCTGACTCTCGTCGTGTGTTTTTACAGGCGTTCCAGGCATCCTTGGATCTCCACTCACGTTTTATTGATGTGAAGACGTTGGTCTCCCAGTCTTTCGATCCGAAGAAGAGGGCCTCCGCCAAGGCTAGGGCGGAGGACAAGAAAAGGGAGGAAGTTTCCCTTCATCTTCACGAAACCCTTGGCAAGCTGGAGGCTATCAAACGCGAGAAGGCGGAGCTTCATGGTCGCCTGGAGGAAGCCTTTGCCCAGGCATACACGGATCGGGCGGAGCTGGACGTGACTAAAGGGATCTCGGCTGTGAATGCAAAAGAAGCCGAGACCCTCAGGTCAGAGCGAGACGCGGCTCGGGGGCAGGTTGCAGCTCTTGAGGAGAGATTGTCGTTCGTCAAGGCGTTTACTCGACTTAAGACGCGCGCAACTCTGGTCAGGCATCGCCAAAGATGAGAGGAACCTCTGGCTACAATAGAAGGTGAGCTAACCTTCTTCCTGGAGTTTGTTGGAGTTAAGGAAGACCTCGACTCTGAGGATGAGCACGAGCTAGAGTTTATAGACGATGCTCCCCAAGGTGGCGACGCTGGGGTCGTGGCTCAACAAGAGCAGGAGCAGCCGACGACTCCTTAGTTTAAGTCATTTGTAATTTTTGTCTTTTGATTTGGGCTACCGTTGGAGGTCATGCCTTGTTTTGTAATTTTTTGATATCAATATATGCATCTTTTGGACAAATTCAAACTGTCGCAACTTTACTTTGTCGTAAGAATCAGTCAACAGAAGGGTTTTCATAAATAATTCACGACAATCATCGAGATATAATAGAATTTAATAGGTATTTCTCAAAGTAACTCACGACAAACATCAAAAGATCAATGGAAACCGTTCCAAGTAACACACGACATAAGAGCACAATCAATCATAAGTAAATAAACTTGCTATTGGACAAGTAAAGATAATTCACAAGGAACTTGTGATTAGTGCAAACAACAAACCTACTGGTAGATTTAAGTCTTGTGACTGGGCAAGTCGTGACCCGATAATCGATCAAATCCAAGCATTCATAAATAAGGCCAAATAAGATTTGACCAAACTTTTTAGGTTGTAAAGGAACAAATGTGAATGTCGAACTCAGAAATAGAGCAAAGTGTTTGCGGTTAAGGCAAAGTTTGGACATCAGGTCCTTAGATCATACGACTTGGTCGTGAAATGATCGTGAACCATAAGCATAGTCGAGTGGTCGACCAATCCTGCAACGAAATGACCTTAGAAGAGGGCCAATGACTCTCGGATGCTTAAGTCAGTAACGGTTGTGAGAAGATAATCATAAGAAAATATGAAATGGACTTAAAAGAAATACTTCCTTAAATGTACCGCATTCCAACTTCGAGGGATGTCACAACCGTCGAGGGTTTGTAATCAATAGGCTCCTTTTCCAACAACCTCGGTTATTCAGTACAAACCTTCCCATTTGGTGGATAGCTTACCTGAACCTGGTTCTTGAGTGTTTTGAAACACTCGTCGTAGGACATAATCGTCTACTTGGAAGATTTTGGCCTTGCCATTTTTATTGAAATGTCGCTCGACCAACTGTTTCTGAGATGCCATTTTGATCAATGCTGATTCTCTTAGTTCTTCTAACGCGTCGAGGTCGTAACTTAGGTCAGGATGAAGAAAGTGGCGACTCTGGTGGCTGCTCCAGTACCTTGCGTCGGCCTAGGGTATGGAGGCAGAGGCGGTTGAAAACCTGCAAAAGGCATGTGGAAAGGTGGTCTTGGACCATACTGAGGCCCAAACTGATTTCCCACATTTTGATTCCTCATTGATGAGAGTTTTTCAGCTGACCTGCGATTTTTCTCATCCAAGGAGTTAATGCGACTGCGAGCAGTATTAAGTTCCATTTTCATTTGCGCAATGATATGAGCTTGAGTTCCTTGAGCTTCCATGATCCTGCTAATCAAAAAGTTGCACTGAAACTGTTAGTAAGCCACACTTTTTGCCAAAGATTTTACTCTAGTTAGGGCCACACGGTGGGAGCCAAACTGTTAATGCCAAAAATCATCCTAAAGATGACTTAAGGTCGACGTGGAGGTTTTAACAACTAAAGTAAGAATAAAGTGACAACTTGTGCGATCAAAGATAAATAAAGAGAGAACACAAGGAATTTGGCGATGCGAAAAACCCCGTCGAGGGTAAACACTGCGGACGATAACAAAGATCGTAAAATGCACTATGGACATCAAACAGGGACGTCATCCTTTAGAAGGAGTGATTGAGAGTACAATTGACAATATTACAAGTAAAAGTAAAGAAATCGTAAGATTGTGTTGTTCGTCGTAAAATGTAGCACTTCGTCGTGAGTTCTTGCTTGAAAGAGCAAAGCTTGGGTGTGCTTGAGATATGTTCAGGTGTAATCAGATGTGTTTCCTCAATGATTCTTCAAGCCTTGTACATATAGCTTTTGGTCGTCATAAATGAGCATTGAATGTCCAACGGTCTTGACAATGATTGATCTTGATGATGTCCGTCCGTTATATCCGTTAGCATTTATGTGCTTTAAACCTGTAATAAAGAATCATAAAAGAAAACGGTTGTATGCAGTAAATGACATAATCGTTAGTTACGCTACAGAGGTCGTACGATAGGAGTCGTCGAATAACTTCCTGGTAGCGATCGAGAGAAACTTGCGACCGTTGTCATAAGTAACGACTATGGTCCTTATCATGTGCGATCGTCATTACCTTATCTCAATACAAGAATGGTCCTTAGACTGGAGACGTTTGGTTTCCTTATGTTGGTCGTGACTTGTAAAATTTTACCCAAACACCATGCACACACTGACACACACAACACATATAGATGGCACACGCTTAAGTCACGCACACATGTGACAACGTGTTCGGGCTCACACCTGCCCTCAAAACGAATCTCATAAAACAAATTCATGCATTCCAAATGGGTCACACCTCCCATATGAAAGCCATCACATGCCCCACCCCAAATGCATGCACACTTTAATATTCACACCATCAAACATATTTTAAGGCAATGTAAAACATGCATTTTGATAAGCATAATATGTATTTAGAGCTAATACGTCAAATAAAGTAAGTTGAGAAAAACTCATCTGTCGTCCACGCTTTAACTCACATTTTATGCTACCGATGTCCAAAACGAACACCTAAATCACGCGACAAACAAATGTATTAAACTACTTAATTATCCCCCAAAACACCCCTTACAACCTCTGAGACAACCCCTAATCGGTGCCTCGATCCTAGCCCCATACGATAAACGAAATCGCCCGACAGAGCCTGGCGTGACCTCCCGTGTGACCAAACCCGTGCCAATACTCGCGCCAGTAACCCACATAAATACCCCCGCGGAGCATTGTACAACTCTGCACGCATTTTCAGCCAAAAAACTCACGATTTCTCAATCCCAACCCATTCCAAGTCGATTTTAAGCCTCCAAATTGAGGTAATCAATGCTCTAAACCTTTCCCAACAATAATCTTACAATAAATCATAAATTTACTCAATAAATCCATCTATTAATTGACAATATTTTTCACAAAACCCACCAAATGGATAATTCTTGAAGATGAACACCATTAATGACGGTTTTGACCCAAACCCCAAGAACACACCCATATTTCAATACAAACCTTCAAACCAGAAGATTCCAATCCAAAAATACATAGATAAAAAAACTCCCATACTCCCCAACATCTAAACTCATCAAACAACATAAGAAATAAATGGAGGAGGTGCTTACCTTGGTGTAGAAGAAGGTGAACCTTCCCAAATCTGATATCTTCCTTGATGTCTTCAAGAATCCACTCCAATACTCCAAAACTCTCCCAAAACCATTTTCTAGCCTCCCAAATACGTTTATGGTAAAAGAGAAGAGAAATGAGAGTTTTTACCCCCATTCACCAAATTGCACACAGATCCCTGGAAGTTGGGAAATTTATACACTTCTCCCCTAACTCCTTGTTTCCTCAAAATAAAGGAATAAGGTTATTACAACTAACAACTGTAGGTATGATACGGTTGTGGAGAACGTCGTGAATGGCTCGGGAGGTGTGGCGAATGTTGTTGGGACTGAGGAGCAGATAGTGAGTGGCAAAAGGAGAAGAGAAAGAGGTTGTTCTTACAACACTTTATTGTGTAGCAAGCAGCCAGAGTTTTCCGGGACCACAAATCTAGTCGCTTGCATGAACTTGATTAGAGAGATAGAGATGGATTTTGAGGCCAATGAGTGTGATGACTATCAGAGGGTCAAATTTGTATCTCAAATGCTCAGGGGGGAAATTTTGAGCTGGTGGAACCTCACCCGGACGACCCTGACTCTGGGAGTTTTGGCCAAACTCACTTGGCCAACTTTCAAGAGAAAAGTGACGGATAAGTATTCTAAAGAGTGTGCCATGGACCGAATCGAGGAGGAGTTCAGGAACTTAAAGAAAGGGGACCAATATGTTGCCTACTACTCTAGAAAATTTGTTGAGAAATTAAGTTTGGTGGAACATTTAGCCGTCGATGAGGAAATGAAGATCAAGGCCTATTAGCGAGGCTTGCCGACCGAGATGAAGACCGCGGTGAGAAATGTGTAACACCCTCAAATCCGGAAATAGAAACTAATTTAAAATTTTCTAAATACATCGATAAGTAACTCATCTACAATCACAATTTAACATTTAACTTCAATACACACATTTCGTTCTATATAAACAGTCTATAATAGGGACGGGTGCTACTAAAACCCAATAATAGTCACTATCTCCAACTGCGGAAGACTTCACCAAACTACTTACTCTCGTGTAAGTCTAATGCTCAAATCCTCAAAGCACTGCAAGAACCAAACCCCAACCGGAACCTGATGCACATGCCGACAAATAAAAAGGTTAGGATTAACGCCTAGTGAGCTCAAAAGTTTTCATTAGAGATATATAAAGCAATAACTTTAGGAATGCTATTTAAAATCATGATTTCCAAAACGCAATACATTTGATTTGAAAGCAACCAAAAACAAAATACATTAAATCTTAAAAACAATCTCCTTTCGTCATTCACCCTTTTCGTGATTAAAATCATAAAACAAACGCCTCTTTAAATAAAGTCAAAACCCAAAGCGCACGTAAAACATAACTGACATTATAATGATCAAATACTGAAAACGTAGCTAACCCCAACTTCCAAAACATCCCAATAACTCGAATGAGTTTCAATAACCAAAACCTTAAAACATAGATAAATACCCATACACAAACGTCTCCGAAAACATAGATTATAAAACTCCATAACCAAAACCACACCTTGCGGTGACGGGGAAGACCCGATTACCTAGCATGTGACGGAACACAAAATGCAGGTCAAACGACTATGTAGAAAACCAAAACATGTGGGTTACACAAATAAAAACCCACCGAGCTCAACTCCTCTGAGTCTATCACTCGAAAGCATCAAGTCAACTCCTCTGAGTCTATTCCTGAAAGTTCCAAAACAGGGGAACTTATGCACAAGGGAATTACACCTTACTGCCTATGAGACGTTGCCCGACCGTATAGGTCCACACCTTACTTATCATAGTGACCCGATGCCTATTCCGTGCCAAATGGTGAACCAAATGCCCAAAACGGGAACATAGGAACACCGTGCCTATGGATCCATTGCACTAACTAAAACATTACATGACTCAAAACAAATGAACTAACGCATTCAAAGCATGTAACTCTCAAATAAGATGCAATAAGTGCAAATCGTAACCAAACGCTCTACAATGAGCTATTAAAACGGACAAGTGTCCTCAAAATCCAACAAAATCTAAACCGAGCCATAAGCTCAACAAACCCAAAGACCCAACGTTGAAATTCATAAAATGAACTCAAACATAAACAACCCGTACTTATGTAAACCCATGCTTCAAAACATATAATTAACTCCAACGTAGTTTAGATTGGGACAAAAATCGTTTTTCCAAGTGAGTTTATAACATTTACCTTTCAAAACGTCCCATAACACCAAACCATGCATTTCTCCAAAACACAAAATGAAATACATTTATACTCAAAATCTACTTCCATAAAATAAATCATTAAGATACCAAAATATATGATTTATTTATCCAAAATGCCCAAAATCCCAAATGTGGGTATTTTACAAGTTTATAAAGTTAGACACTTTAAATAATCAAAATTCATCAAATAACTCAACAGTTAATAATTTCATGTAAAACATGTAAACACTTTAAAATAAGCATTTTGGCATGTACACCGTTTTCACAAATCAACTTGAACTCACCTTGCTAGATTTAGGCTAAATCTAGATTTTACCCCATTTTGAGCCTCCTTGACGAAACTTGAATCCTCCAAGCCAAAACCTCCAAAACCTAGATCCAAGCATTTTCAATCGTAAATAACCATATTCCACCATATAAAATTGTTCCCCAAACATTCAACACAAGATCTCATCATAAACCAAAACCCTAATTTCCATAAATGAAGAAAACAAGAGGTTACCTTAATCATAATTCCAATCCACCAACCAAAATACTTTTAGATCACCAAGATGAACCATGCACTCCCAAACTTCAAGAGCAAAGAAAGGGTTGGGTGAAAACCCTAGAAATTGATGAGAATGAAGACACCTTAGCTCTAACTTCCAACCATGCTAGATGAAGGAGAAACACTTGGTTTAGAGGAGTAAAAGCTCCAAAACGGTTTAGGGTTTGTGAGGGAAAAAGGGAACTGATTTGGGAGAGAAAGGGAAGAGGTTAGAAGTGAGAAAATGAGAAATGGGTTGAGAATTCGGTCATAAAGGATACCTGGGGCCGCGGGCGACCTTGCCACGCGATAGTGACATTGTCACTATCGCGAGGGCACTCTCGCGGGGATTGTACCGCGGGTGGTACTCTCCCAGCGATTGTGCCATGCGATAGTGACACATGTCACTATCGCGAGTCATAATTGCGTCACACGTACCGAACCCAGAAAAAGGTCAAAACTCGAGATTCTCGCATGGGTCGATTTAAGGTTCGAAGGTGCAACTTATTTCGCCCAAAAAGATTAATGGAAGGTGAAGAGATGACTAAGATGAACGGAGACTTATTAAGCGAAATTTTGGATGTTACAAAATGTTAAAGCCACCACCTTACAATAGGCCATTGAAGAATCTCAACTGGTGGAAGACGACATCGCACAAGGGAAAGAAGAAAGGAGTCAGTCAAGCGAGAAACAGAAGTGGGAAGGGACAATCGGGCTCACCCGACAATTTAAATCATTTTCTGGAGGAAGAAACTTGGACTCCCGTTGCGAGTCCAGATGGTGCCATAAGTCCAAGAGCAAGAACTACGACCCATGCAACCCAAGACCATTCTTAAACCCGACCGAATGTTTCAGGTGCGAGAAGAAGGATCATGTGAGCCGTGATTGCCCCATTCGGGGGCCGATTTGCTTTGAGTGCCGGAAGTCGGGGCACATAAAGAAAGAATGCCCTAAGCTTGTGGGGGCAATCGAGGGGTTTCGAGCGGGATAGCATAGACGAAAGAGAATCCACCCAAGGCTCCGTGTCGGGACTTTCTAATGACCTCTGAAGAGGCAAGGGAGACCGCCGACGTAGTATTAAGTATGTTCCTAGTAAACTCCTTGCTTGCGCACGTTTTATTCGATTCAGGTGTAAATCGTTCGTTCGTGTCTACTACTTTTTGCAAACAATTCGTTACTCGTACTAGCCCCTTGTCTGAAGCACTAGTAGTGGAGCCAATGGGGATCAGACGTTAGTTTGGGAGTGTTATGATGGTTGCACCATAAAGATAGACAGGGAACCCTTTGTGGTGAATTTACTACCCATGACCATATGTGGATTCGATGTAGTAGCATGAATTGATTGGTTAGCTAAGAAGAACGCCAAAATCTTTTGTTCCAAGAAGATGGTTCGAGTACCTTTGGCGAGGGGAGGTGCCATAATGATCTATGGAGAGAAGAGTCAGAAAACTACCTCGATTATCTCATTAGCCAAATGGTGCCTTTTGTATTGGCTTACATAATATACACAAAGTTGGAGAAGAATAGGATGGAAAATGTAGATGTGGTACGGGACTACCCAGATGTCTTTCTAGAGGACTTACCCTAGTTGCCACCGGAACTCCAAGTAGAGTTCCACATCGACCTCACCCCGAGAGCATATTCGATTGCTCGTGCTCCTTATCGCCTAACACCGATGGAGATGCAAGAAATGATGACGCAACTTCAAGAATTGTTAGAGAAGGGATTTATACGAACAAGTTTGTCGCCATGGGGAGCTCCGGTATTGTTTGTAAAAAAGAATGACGGATCCATGCGGATGTGCATAGACTATTGGGAGATAAAAAAGGTAACAATAAAGAACAAGTATCCACTTCCCCGAATTGACGACCTTTTTGATCATTTGCAAGGCGCAGGATTTTCTCCAAAATCGACTTACGGTCCGGATATCACCAAGTAAAGGTGAAGGAGGACGACATCCCGAAGACGACCTTCCGAACGAGATACGAACACTATGAGTTCTTGGTGATTCTATTTAGATTGACGAATGCCCCAACCGTGTTCATGGATTTGACGAACTGGGTATGCCGCTCTTTCTTGGACAAATCCGTAATAGTCTTTATCGACGACATATTGGTCTACTCAAGAAATGAGGCCGGGCATGGTCGACATTTATGGGAGGTACTAGAAGTTCTTCGGAAAGAGAAGTTGTTCACCAAGTTCTCGAAGTGCGAGTTTTAGCTACAAGAAGTCCAATTCCTTGATCAGGTAGTATCCAAGGACGGAGTGAAAGTGGACCCGGAAAAGATTGAAGCCATGATGAGTTGGGAACCGCCTACAAGCACATCGAAGATTAGAAGTTTATTGGGATTGGTCGGATACTACCGGAGGTTCATCCAAGATTCTCGAAGATCCCATCATCGCTCACAGCTTTGACAAGGAAGAATGTTAAGTTCGCGTGGTTCGAGACTCAAGAGCAAGCCTTTAAAACCCTCAAGAAGAAATTGTGTGAGGCACCAATCCTATCATTACCCGAAGGGTCGGAAGACTTCGTAGTCTATAGTGACGCTTCCAAGATGGGTCTCGGGTGTGTATTGATAAAAAGAGGAAAAGTGATAGTGTATACATCACGACAACTTAAGTACCACGAGAAGAATTATCCTACGCACGACTTGGAACTGGCGGCGGTGGTCTTCGCGATGAAGCTATAGCGACACTACCTCTATGGGATGAAGTGCACCCTCTTCACTGATCACAAAAGTTTGATACATTTTCGATCAAAAGGAACTCAACATGCGACAAAGGAGGTGGCTCGAATTGTTGAAATACTACGACTGTGAATTACTTTACCACCCTGGTAAAGCCAATGTTGTAGCAGATGCATTGAGCCGAAAAATCCATAGAAGTGGAGTTAAGTTGTCACTCACTAGGATCGACGTGGTGTCAAGCTTGGTAGATAACCTCAAGGCATGTCAAATAGAAACACTCCAAGAAGGAAACCTCAAGTCGAGGTTATGGTGAAACAATGGAAGTTGCTAACGGAAGATGGTCATGGCCTCAAACTCTTCCAAGGCCGAATCTGGGTGCCAAAGTTAGGAGGAAACCGTGAACTACTCCTAGATAAAGCCCACAAATCCAAATATTCCATACATCATGGTAGCACAAAAATGTATAATGATTTGAAGTTGAACTATTAGTGGCTGGTAATGAAGCTTGATGTGACCAACTATGTGGAGAGATGCATACTTGCCTTCAAGTCAATGCGTAACATCAAAAGTCATATGAGAGTTTCCAATCCTTGACCATCCCAGAATGGAAATGGGAGCATATCACAATGGACTTCGTCATAAAACTACCAAAGACCTTGAGGGGTCATGATACGCTTTGGGTAGTAGTGGACCGACTAACCAAAAGTGCCCATTTCCTAGCAATGCGAGAAACGTTACCGATGGACAAGCTAGCCAAACTCTACATTGATGAAGTAGTTTGAGGCACAATGTTCCGTTATCTGTCGTTTCAGATAGGGATAGTCGGTTTACTTGCAAGTTTTGGGATGGTCTACAAAAGGAGTTGGGTACGAAGATCAAGTTGAGCATGAAATATTGTCCTCAAACGGACGGTCAAAGCGATAGGACAATTCAAACTCTGGAGGATATGTTAAGATCATGTGTCATAGACTTTGGTGGAAATTGGGACTCAACCTACCTTCCACATGTGCTACCTACGAAAGTGTTTGGCCAATCAGGAGAGCATCATTCCATTGTCGGAAATCCATGTGGATAATGGGAATCGTTGTGTGGAGGAACCCGAGGCCATATTGGGGAGTAAAAGGAAGAAACTTCGCCACAAGGAGGTAACCATGATCAAAGTGATGGGTTACGGGATCTCAAGCATAGCGGAAAATAAAATCGTAACCCTCCAATGATCCATACGAACCGGACTAAATCGGGTGTTTCGAAATTATACCTCACAATTAACGAGACTTTGAATCACAACAACAAACGAAGGTTGATGCCTCCACGGTATCCACGCGACCAATCCGAATCATTTGTCTTCTCGTGATGCTAGTCACGATTTCAAAACTTAGAAAGAAAAGGGAGCAATAGTTGTAGGTGATTTTGAGAGGGAATTGCAAGACCCAATCTTGTATAAAATATACATTTATATGGATATGAAAAGCATGGCATGAAAGCACCATCATCCTTACACCTTACTTGAGTGTAGAATTATCCATGCACCATCACTCATCTTTTTAAGACCATACCTAGCAATCTTTATTTATGTCTAACATAAATAATATCTTATTTTATTTAATCAGATTAAATCAATACAAATCAGATATAATAATTAAACATTTTAATTATTGAAACTCCTTATTCGAATATGTTCAAAGCGTATGACCCATTAGGTTCTCGACATGTTGGTAATAAATATAAATCTCGTATTTATAGTTATAAACGATGAGCGGCATCTAGCAATACATCATCGTCACCCAAATGACGAGAATTGGTGATAAAACAAATTATCGGTTTGTGGTCAATTTTAGTTTACACATTTAATTCTTTTGTCCTTGATGTCTAGATTGAACACGAGACATTGAATGTGTCATTCTCGTTATGTCCAATCTCTAGTTTCTTGATTCCCTAATATACTAATTATAAGTTATTATATGCCCACGACACGTGTCACACAGGGATATTGCTAAGGAGTATGTAAACCTATAGGGTCGTATACAAAGAATACGTTTGTTTCCATATTTAGAAACCCGGATTAAATCAAGTTGATTGAGGAAATAATTATTTTTGAAGGATAATTACGAAAATATGTGTTAAACTGTAATTATGATAATTACAGGGTGAAACCATAATTATGTTAATTACGTGGTGGTGTTATTTGCAATTATATATATAATTACATTTAAAGTTTAAATGATAATTATATATATTTAAATTTGAATTTAAATATTACAAATAATTATTAAACATTATTTAAACCGTATTTGAATTATAGACTAACTATAATTCTTCTGGTATAAATAGGGCGTTAGGCTAAACCATTTTTCATACGATTGAATTAGAATAGCCTATCAGAGAAATACAGAAAAGAAACATTTTTTTTTCTGTAAAACACATATAGATTTAGGAATATTGGGCTAGCACCCGGTGGAGGCGGGAAACGTGTTCGTGTGTGGATTGCCAATAGAGGAAACCTACTTTGGTTTCTTGGTGCTTCAATTGTAACCCCGACAGATATTCAAACAGGTACACATTCTAAACACCTTATGGTGTGGTTTATTTTAATTAAATGCATCATTGGATCCGATTGAGTTTTAAGTTTATTTAGAAAAGTTTTCTGTAATTGTTGTAACCAAAATATTTTATTTATTTTTCCGTTGCGTTTAAAGGTTACAAATTTTATTAAAACCCTTCAGTGGTATCAGAGTCACTTTGAGCATTTAATTAAAAGGGACACAAGTTTATATGTCAAAATAATTAATTTGAACCTAATTGCTAAATTAGATTTATGATCTAATTTTCTAATTGGACCACTCCTACCAAAGGCTTTGTCAAGCCCATTTGCCACCATAAAACAAGGAAAAAAGGGTTTAGAACCCTAAAACATCTCATCGCCTCCTTTTAAAAAGAAACCACCAGTCTTTACCCACCGATCGCCGGCCGCTGTTGTCGTTTTTGTTTTTCGACGCACACAAAGGGTTTTGTTAACCCTTATTATTTTGTCACCCGTGTTACACGCTCGTTGGTGCACCGGTGAGGCAGATCGTTGGCGACCTTATACGTCGTCAGTCGACCATGGCCATTGCCACTAGTCTACGTCGCTAACCTTCGTTTTCCTTATGGATGTTGTCGTTGTTTGTTTTCACCTCCAGATCGCCGCCCTGGACCACGACCAAGACTGTGGGGGGTTGGTCTCTTTGCTCGACCCTCCAAAAGGTGAGAAACTCGCTGTCGGCCACCACCGACAACTGTTAGGCAACCGAAGTTGTTGTTCTCTCAAGCCACATGAGGCTACGACCTCTCTGTGTGGATGTAGCTTCTCTTTAAGCACCTCTCAGCTTTGGCCGATTGGCTGCTGTCGGTTTTTTGTCTCACCATACCACTGGTAGCCACCGGTCTAAACGGGTGGTTCATGTGTTGGCCACCTTTGTTGAGCGGTTCGATGTGGTACTCGATCTTCATAGGTATCTCATTTGGGTGACTATTATCTCTTGAAAAGGGCGGAGTATCACCGTCGGATTTGTGACCGAGCAGTTTGGTTGTTGTTCTGCTGACCGGTGTCGCCGCTGCTATTGTGGCTCGTAAGGATGTGCAATTAGGGTTGTGGTCCTTAGCTGTTGTCGATCGAGATCCTCGCAGACTTCGGTCGAGTCTCAGTCTCCTGTCACTGATGGGTTGAAGCTACATGATTTGGACGGTTGCCCTAACCATTTTGTCAGTTGCCTTAGTCGTTTTTTGGCTTAGACCGGTGAGTTTTGGTCCGATAATTTTTGATCCGTTTTGTTCAAAGAGTTTTAGTTTTCTTTTGGCCTGAGTTTTTCCGTGTTCTGGTAGCCGCCCAATTTGGAGTCGTCTCATTTTTCGGCTGATGTCCTGTTTTGGGCGTTAGGTGCAGGCTAGTAAGCCCAAGCAATATTTTGGGTTGTTACCCAAGTCTTTCGTTTTGGGCTTAGGTCCAAAAAGGGGTTTGGGGTCATGGTTTGTTAACCTGCAATTATAATGCGTAAATTAAATTTATTTTTTCCATATGAAATTTGTTTCGTATAATCTGGTCACTTTATTATCTTGATCAAATTGTATTATTTTAATGTTTAAAATAATAGTTGTATAATATATGGTTTGCCCCAAAGACCAGTGGTTGATTTATATTTATGTTTTGGAAAATTAAATGTATTAATTGCATGGGATGCAATTTTAATTTTCTAGATAGGTTCAAATATAAAATAAATTAGGATATCCTATCTTTCTATTTTGTAATCATCTGAATACGGAGTTTATAATATATCGAGACGGAGTCCCTGAAGTTCACCAAGATGGCGAGGCCAGTCGGAGCTTGAAGACGTCCTTAGAATTGACCGTGGTTGTTGTGTTGGCTCACAACACCACATTAGGGGGCAAATCCATATATTATTGTTGTGATTGCCTTTTGTGTTTGCTTTTATTTGTTGCTTTATTATTGTTATAATAACTGCAAACGTCATACAATAAAATCAAACGCAAAATAGATTTTATATCGGTAAATAAAATATAATATTTTAGAATTGATATGTTTATCAAAATCAAACTGATTTAATTAGATAAACTTTCAAAACAAGATTTTTGGAGATAAAATCATACGTTTTAAAAGAATTAGAATGTTTTCTAAAATAAAACTTTTTGCAAAATGTAAACTTAACGCCACCCATTTAAGGTACTTGTTAAGCATACAGAATTCTGGTGTGGTCAGTGCTTAGCCAATTATGCCAGTTAAATGTAGTGTAAGATAAGGAGCCAAATTAACGAGATTTAAGTGGACAGTTGTTTGGCCATTCACTTAAATAGTCGTATTTTGGACGACTGATCCCAGTAAACCCTAAGTCCGATATTTTGGTGGGACCACGATACCTTAGTATGGTTTGTTTACTTGAGAATATCATAGACAGTTGCTTGGCCATTTATGAGTATTTTCAAGGCGTTGAAGTGGGATTAAACATGTCATTTTCAATATATGATATATTGAATAGAATCCCACGACATCTAAGAGTTATGTTGAACATAATTGGATGACGTCTACCTAAATAACCTAATTCCATAAACAGTTGCTTGGCCATTTATGGAAGTAGGTGAAATATGGATCTTAGCTCAAATCAAATGATTTTTGAAAGGTTAATCCATTTATTTGAGATATTAAAGTTACTAAAATTAAATCATGTTTTTGTAGATGTCTACCTCAAATTCAAACAACTTATCCCAATTCACAATACGGTCAATCATAGATAATGAAAATTTGGACGTAACGAACTTCATCGAATGGTTTCGCTTCCTAAGGGCAGTCCTTAGGCATGAAAAGAGGTTCTATGTTCTTGAAAACCCCCCTCCAAATGCTCCTGCCAGAAATGCTCCAACTGAAGTCAGAACTGCTTATGATAAGTACCAAGATGACTCTCTGATTGTTGGTTGCCTAATGTTATCCACCATAACTCCCGAATTATTACGGGATCATGAAAACATGACTACTTGGGATATGATATCTTCACTGAAGTCTATGTTTCGGTTACGAATAAAATGGGAGAGATTTGATACAGTTAAAGTATTGAGTGCTTGTAAAATGACTGAGCGATTGCCAGTTAGTACCCACATTTTGAAACAAAATGGTACTTTGACCAACTGACTCATCTTGGTTTCCCACTGGGTCAAGAGTTGGAAATCGATATGGTTCTCAACTCTCTACCCAAAACATATAAGCAGTTCGTTAAGGACTATAATATGAAAGGTTATAATAAAACTCTTACAGAACGTTACAACATACTTAAAACTACTGAGAGGGATATGAAATCTAAGATGGGTTCAGCCAAACCAAAACAGGCTTTGATGATCAAACCTGACAGTGGGATAGTCAAGAAAAAAAAGGGGAGATAACCAAGGATAAAACACAGGTTGGAAGCTTCATCATAGATAAGGTAAAAGGAAAAATTCCCGAGGTTGCAGTATAGTATAATTGTTTTCACCATGGGCACCAAATAAGACTTGTCCACCCCGATTGGCAGAAATCAAGAAGCAGAAGGCTATTAGAGCCGGACCTTTAGGTATGTTTACCATTTGATTTAATTAACTTCTGACTAAGTGTTACATATTGAGTATGATACTCATATTGGTAATATTTTTCAGGAAATAAGAAGTGTAGAGAAGATGAAACCAGACCAAATGGAGCTAAGTTAGTTGTTGTTGCTCAAAGGGACATATGATATGAACTTTCTAGATGGTCTTACATTAACACTTTTCAAGTGTCTTCATGTACCTAGTGCTACTAGGAATTTAGTTTCATTTTCTCAATTACAACGAACCAAATTTATGTTTTCAGAAATAAATTTTCGTTTTATCTTAATAAATGTTTTATGAAATTAATAGTTGTAATTATAAATCAACATAACGAATTAAGCGGGGCTTAAATCTGATCTATTTGTGACATTTAAACAAGAAACACATAGCCAAACTCCAAGCGGACGGATAGTTGGAATCATATGATGATTCATATGATACATGTGTATCTTGTTAGTCAATATGACAAAAGAGCCTTCAAAGGGTAAACCTTCAGGGGATACAAGAACTATTAGGAGATAACCATACTGATGTATGTGAGACTTATAGTTATGTCACAAGATACGATCATCACTACTTCATTACATTCCACTGATGACTTCAGTAGACATATGTATATTTACCTAATAGAACAAATATAAAAGCTTTGAAACTTTCAAAGAGTTTTAGAAAGAAGTAGTGAGTATACTTGGCAAAAGATAAAGATGTTTCGGTTAGATCGAGGTCATGAATATCTAAGCCAATAGATCATCCTAGAGATTTTTGGGATTGTATCCCAGTTGACTCCTCATGGGACACCGCATCACAACGGTGTATCCAAGAAGAGAAGTAGAACCCTGTTTAACATGGTTCACTCTATGATGAGTCTCACCACTCTGCCTAAATGTTTATGGGGTTATGCCCTAGAAACAGTTGCCTAAATACTGGTATATGTAGAAACCAACAAGGACCAATAAAACCCACTCTCTTATAAATTGGGAAGATCCTAAAGTTATTATATTTTAGAATACGGGTTATAATGCTTAAGCTAAGCATAAAAGCTTCTGGTCTGAAAAGTACATCTTTATGTGATATCCAAATGGATATTATTTCTACATGTCCCGCGAGAACAAAAGCTTTGTTGGGCACCATGGTGAATTCTTAAGAAAAGATTTTGCCATGAATCACAATGGGGACACAGTAGATCTTGAAGAAATTCAAGAACCACAAAGATGGGACGATGGTTGACACTGACATTCAACAAGATGTTGAACTTTAACAAGCTGTTGAAGATAATAAACAAGATACAAAACAATCCGAAGATCGGATTACTGATAAATGGCAAGATGCCATAAAACTGATGTTAAAATTGCATTCCTTAAAAGGGAATTTTAGCGAGGACGTATAAAAGTTTTAAAACGTCAAACCTAAAAGTGCAAGTTGCAAAAGTCCATTTATGGACTAGGACAATCATCTCGTAACTAAAATCTTGTATATACAAGAAGGTCAGTGGGAGCATAACAATATTCTAGATCCTATATGATTATCGAAAATAACATCCCAATGCTTGAAGGTGTTAAAACCTGGTTAAGTACGTATTTCGCGATGAAGGATCTAGAAGAGACAAAATTCTTGGTATAAAGATCTATCATGATAGATCGAAGTGTTTAATTAGATTAAGCAAAAGTACATACATTGACAAGATCTTGAAACACTTTAATATGAAGGATTCCAAGAAAGGAAACTTGCCAATAGTACATAGTGTACATCTGAGCAAAACTCAGAGTCCTAGCTCAAAAGAGGACATGAACCATATGAAGGGTGATCCCTGTGCTACATCCAACGGTTCAATCATGTACGCCATGTTAATGTACTAAGACCGAACGTCTCGTATGCCCTCAACATGACGAACATATATTAGTCAAACCTAAGTGATGTGAAGTGAAGAACATTCTGAAGTATCTAAAAGGAACTAAAAATATGTTCTTACTGTACAACGATTATGAAAGAGATTTATGTGTTTAAGGATACACAGATGCTAGTTTTCCAAACCGACTGTAATGACTTAAATTATAACAGGAATATATATATTGAACGGAGGTACTATGAGTTGTAAGAACTTACATGCAAGTTTACTTGTCAAGCCTATGTCTCAAAACAAACATGATGTTCATGTTATAGGCTTGAGGATTTTTTTTATATCGAATAATAATTTTAGTAAACTTTAAACTTTTAGAACATTAAAACAGTTATGTTTTTATCTGATATGGCATACTGGGTATGAGTATATACATTAAACATTTATGTGTTCTTTATTAGCATGTTTAAGTATCCTTAAATAAATATGATGATCATATTATTTAGAACTGTCCTTGATCAATTATTACTAGGGGACTAGTAATAAATCAAGATCATTGTGAAGTCTGGTCATAGTCCAAGTTGGAAGTGCACTAGGTGCAACCATAGTCACATGCGCTTGTTGGTGCACAAGGCGTTGGACAAGACCTACGGTCAGGATCACCTCATAGATCGACGTCATAAGGTGAGTCTTGAAATAGTAAACACTCTTTATCCTCATACCTGAGATGTGCATTGGGATCTAATGCACAAGGAGTGTTATACTTTGATATAGTCTAACGTTACCCTTAACCGGGTAATCATAAGGGTTATGTTAGGTATAACATGAATTGTGTAGTTAGTCGTGTACATGCAATATGGGATTTGCTCCTCTCAAGATGATAGAGATATTTCTGGACCCCTCGATTACATAGTTTGATTTACATGCATGACAAGTAGATTAGTTGGACAAATGGCACTTGTATAATCAAATATGTTGGGATCGAGAAACATATTCTTGAACTATAAAGGATGGGATAGATCTATGTCTTAAGTTCAAAACAAAATATCGTGAAGCAAAAGGATAATGAATGATTCTACTATATGATTGATTGGATCAATCAAATTTCTCGAAGGTAAAAGCATATTTACATAGCCTTGGGGGCGGTGACGTGTTGCTAGACGCTTACCATCGTCTGTGTTACTGTATATCATGTGCAAGTGGGAGAATGTAAGTTATTATATGCCCACAACACGTGTCACACAGGGATATTGCTAAGGAGTATGTAAACGTATAGGGTCGCATACAAAGAATATGTTTGTTTCCATCTTTAGAAACCCGGATTAAATCAAGTTGATTGAGGAAATAATTATTTTTGAAGGATAATTATGAAAATATGTGTTAAACTGTAATTATGATAATTATAGGGTAAAACCATAATTATGTTAATTATGTGGTGGTGTTATCTGTAATTATATATATAATTATATTTAAAGTTTAAATGATAATTATATATATTTGAATTTGAATTTAAATATTACAGATAATTATTAAACCTTGTTTAAACCTTATTTGAATTATAGTCTAACTATAATTCTTCTGGTATAAATAGGGCGTTAGGCTAAACCATTTTTCATACGATTGAATTAGAATAGCCTATCAGAGAAATACAGAAAAGAAACCTTTTCTTTTCTGTAAAACACATATAGATCTAGGGATATTGGGCTAGCACCCGGTGGAGGCGGGAAACGTGTTCGTGTGTGGATTGTAAATAGAGGAAACCTACTTTGGTTTCTTGGTGCTTCAATTGTAACCCCGACAGATATTCAAAAAGGTACACATTCTAAACACCCTATGGTGTGGTTTATTTTAATTAAATGCATCATTGGATCCGATTGGGTTTTAAGTTTATTTAGAAAAGTTTTCTATAATTGTTGTAACCAAAATATTTTATTTATTTTTTTGTTGCGTTTAAAGGTTACAAATTTTATTAAAACCCTTCACTAATAAAAACAGAAATTGATATCTCATATCATTTATCTGAGTATGCATGTATTTCCTTAGTATCTATTTATCAAGGGGCTCAGAGACATCACTCCCATCATAAAGGAGGGACAAATCCTATCTTGATACATGTTAGTTCTACCATGTGATTTATAACATACCCAACAATAATTTTGCCACCCAGTTAGGGAATGATTAGAACAAATGTCAAAATATATTTCTCAAGTCAAAGAATTACATGTACATTGACCACATGATAAACACTTATGACACTCACATGACATCCAATGAAGTGTTCTCATAATGAGTCACGTCCGATACACAAAATCTCCATTTTGTACCCATATGCAGATTCAATATCTCTAGATGAATCCCTACATATGCTAGTCATTATCATATTACTTCAACCTTAAAACCCAAAATAATATTTAACTAGGGACATTTAGAATACATTATTCTAAGGTTATTTATTATGAATAATTAAAAACGCAGAATATAACATAGACATAATAAATTGGGCAATGCCTTTTATTTATTTATTAATTTCATGAAACAAAACTCAAAATTACAATCATCGTATGATTAGCTTTTGGGCATTCACTAACACAAAGTGCAATGGAGGCACCATCGAGGTACGAACATCAAGTGGGAAGCAGAGGAGGACATGAAGAGAAGGTACCCCTGCTTATTTACTTGACGCCAGTTTTCGAGGACGAAATCCTATCCTAGGTGAGGAGGATTGTAACATCCTAAATTCCATGTAAGTTAAACATCGTATTCTTTTTTTCTTTCAAAAAAAAGGGGGAAAATTATCATGCCATCTTCGTTTAGAGAGGGTCGTGAGGATTTAGCTCAAGCTTTTAGGATGACTCGTATATGCGAAGTGGCAATGCCTTAAAGATGAAATTTTAGCCTTGAGGGGAACCTGGGCGACAATGACAGCGACAATGCCATAGGGCACTGTCGCTTGTCAAAGTCGTAGGGGATAAGAGGGCCATGGTACAAACTTGGAGACCTTGATCGGGGACAGTGACATAAGGCATTATCGCCTGTTACAGTCGCGAGGGAGGTACCGTAGGTTGGGGAAGGTCAGCGACAATGCAACAACTATGCCCATGGCAAGGTCGTCGGGCATAGTCGTCCGATCATGTCTGGGAGTATAAAACATACCAACCCGATTTCCTTTGGCATTATTCTCCAAAATCAGTATTGAGGTCGTTTTGAGAGCGCTTAGGGGCGATTTTCTAGACTTGGGGATCTCTCTTCATTGAATGCAAAGCTAGGGTTTTGGTTGGAGTATTCATTAGCCTAAAGACATTTATTGTGGTCTTGCATCCAAGATTCAAGCTTTTCTTCCATCTATCTCTCAAACTAGGGTTCATCAAGTTTACTAGGTTTTCTACTAAAAACCTAGATTGTGAGTTCCTAAAACCTTTGTAAAAACTAAATACACATTTATATGCATCTTGCCATTGTTTTATATATATATATATATATATATGGATGTGCCTTTTCTCATTTGGTGAAAAATCCTTTATTTTGATAAAAGTGAATATTTTGGAGACTCTTGGTGTAGGTTAACCTACTTGACCTTTAGTGAGCATTATTTCGTATCTTGACTATCTTTGGGTGAATTTTGTGAGCTTATTGGTTACTATGAACTTCCTCCCTTGCATGTCCACATTTCAAGGTTTTGACCTAACTTGGATTTTTGGCCCAACAAGAGGCATTTTGGGAACTTGGACATTCACTAATTTTGATATGGTATTTTATGAACATGAAGTGTAGTTTTATCATTTGAGAATACTTCATATATAATGTTATACTTATGTGACCAAATTTATGGGTCTTGATCATTATGTTAAGCTTCTATCATGTTGATTATAGTGGTTGGACCACAAGCTTGCTCATATTGATGATTATGTACATTTCCTTGGAGTATAGTATATTGGGAATTGGATGAACCATTGAGTAGGCACTAAGAGGATATAGTCTTGGGTGCCATATTAGAGGTATGCACCTAGATCTCCACCATTCTGGGTAATGCCTTGGAGGTAGTCCCCAATGTGTCGGGCCTTTTGGTGTTACTCGTGGGAGTAGACACTAAGGTATATCGACTTTTGAGGTGAAACTTGATTGGTGATATGGGTCTCTTCCATTGATTCTAATTAATGAAGTAACATGAACGTGTAAATGAACTCTAACCGCTAATGGCTTGTTGTTGTTGTTGTTGTTGTTGTTGTTGTTATTATTATTATTATTATTATTATTATTTGTTCAACTCACTAGGCTTTCTGTCCTGACACTTGTGTGGTGTCAATGTGTATCTCATATTCTAGCGGCGTGAGCGCTAAGAAAGCTTAGCAAGGATTAGAAGTGAGCTTGGAGGGACATTTTTGGGACGTCATTGTTGTAAAGAACTTCTTTTGATGGTCTAGATGACACCCACATGTAATCTTGTCTCTTTAGGGAGCTAGATTATTAGGTTGTCTTTCACATACTGATTTGATTACAAACTTGTAATTAACAGGCGTGTTGGTTTCCCTTTTTGGGATGACTCGTATTGTGATATTTTATATACCACATTTACATTTTTTGGAAATTTTTGTTTGTCACATTTTTTGGGTGTTACACAATAAATTAAGATATTTATGGAAATGATGAATGTTCATTTATTATGATTTTGATATATATGAAAGATGATTATATTTCATTAATTATGATAAACGTTTATATCATGCAACAATCAATATATTTATGAAACCACATATTTCACTATATTAAATAGACGATTGAGTTGCAATGGTTGTAATAATGAGTTGAGTTGTACAATAAACCACTTTTACACATATATACTATATTTTTTACCAAAAAATAATATTTAAAAGCTCAAAATTGAGTCGGGCCTTGGGAGTTTGATGAAAGATGGAGCATGATTGTTAGCTTTTGAGGGTTTTCTTTGGTTTGTCGTGTAGGTTTGTTTTAAAAGTTTGATTAATCTTTGTTATGCGTTTGGATTTAGTTATGCTTTATGTATTGAACTTTGTATTGCATAGATTATCAAACTTTGAATTCGTTCTAAACTTTTGATTATAAATATTGTGATGTAATTTATTATATGTTTAAATATGTGTCAGGTACGTATAAGTACACTATACAAATTGTAGTTTTTTTTAACGATTTGGTTTACGACTTTGATTCTATACACAATATCGCACTGCGAATAACCGAATACATCTAGAGAGAAGCGAGGAAAAATATATAAACAATGATAGAGCAATAGGAAAATATTAAAGAATACAAGAGGTATTGTCATTAAAAGAGGATAAACATGTATTTCAAAAGTTTACATAAATTTAAATCCAAAAAGAAAATTAGCATACAATTTTTTTTCTTTCAAATTGTATTGTTAAATAGTATAATAATATAATATTTGGAATCTAATAGATTATATAACATATAAATACATAGTTAGTATTGATTTGAATAGTTGTGCCATTAGAGAACCTTTTCACCATTTATTTCAACTACTCTTTTAGCCATGGTAAAACATTACTAGAAAAATGAGCAAATCCCATAAAATATTATCGACAGTTGAAATCCATCGGTAATTACCGACGGATCCGTCGGTGAAGATACCATTGCCGACGACGTTTAATCCGACAGAGATTACCGGCGGATTACAAACAGATCCGACTTTCACCGACGGATTTTTCCGTCGGTGATTTGTAGTGGTATTTCATAGGTTGGGCTAAACTACATAAATGGTGAAGGGTGCAATGGGTTCTTTTGTAATCTTCATAAGAACTCCATGCTAATAAGACAATCGTGTGGGATCAAAAGTTGAACAATGGTCGATTCATGCCTTATGCAAACGTCGAACGATTCTTATCTCACGAAATGAGATGCTATTGAAAAATGGTTATATGTGTTAGGGTTAAACGTTACACACACAATCACACAAACCGAAAGCAAGAGAAGAACACAAGAATTTACGTGGTTCACACGATCAGGTGATCGTGCTAGTCCACGGGGGCAACTAGGGTTTTTCTTTATATTAGGTGCTATAATGTTTACAAGTACAATGAGATCAATATATAGAGAAACATAATTAGGGTAATATCCTAATTAAGAAAACTAGGGTTAGAGGGCCTAGGGCCGACTCCCATCTGCACCTCCCCCTTAATGGGCTGAAGCCTACATCCCAACAATCTCCCGCTTGGAGGCTTCGAAACACGTTCACCTGCACTCCTCTGTACTTCTGTAAACACCAACCGAGCTTGAGTTCCCCCTAGTTGACACCTGCCTTCTCAACACTATTCATGAAGGCCAGTTGAAGTCATACAGAACTTCAGCTTATCCAGCTTCACAGACTTGGTGAACATGTCTGCTGGATTCTTTGCACCTGAGATATTCTTCAAATTCATCGTACCATCACGGATCAATCCTCTGACAGGATGATATCTCCTCCCAATGTGCTTTGTTTTCCCATGATAGACTGGTTTTTTAGCAAGTTTCACTGCAGTCTTATTGTCACAGTGTAACGAGTAATCAGCTTGCTTTTTCCCAAGTTCTTCAAGAAAGTCCTTTAACCACACTAGCTCTTTACTGGCTTCAGCAACTGCCATGTATTCAACTTCTGTTGTTGATAAAGCCACACTTTTCTGAAGCCTGGAACTCCAACTAACTGTTGTTCCTCCCACTATAAAGACGTACCCAATAGTGCTTTTAAATGTCTCTTTGCATCCACTCAAATCAGCATTAGTATATCCTCTGAGAACTGAATATTTACCTTTGAAACATAATCCCAACTTTGAAGTGTCCTTCAAACACCTGAGTAACCATTTGACTGCTTCCCAATGTTCTCTTCCCGGATCTGACATAAAGCGACTAACAACCCTCATGACATGAGCTATGTCTGGCCTCGTGCAAACCATGACGTACATGAGACTACCAATAGCAGAGGAACCTTAGCCATATCTGCTTTCTCATCTTCTGATCTAGGAGACTGATCTTTCGTAAGCCTGAAATGACTTCCCAAGGGTGTATTTCTAGGTTTTGTTTTCTCATCGTTCATCTTGAATCTTTCTAACATTTTCCCGATGTATTTCTTTTGGGATAGTGTCAAAGATCCATATTTCTTGTTTCTAGCAATGCTCATACCGAGTATTTGTTTGGCTGGACCCAAGTATTTCATCTCGAATTCTTCAGACATTTGTTTCTTTAACTTGTTGATCTCTTTCATACCTGCACCTGCAATTAGCATATCATCTACATAGAGAAGTAGAATGATATAGGAGCCCTTGAATTTATTCACATAACAACAATGGTCTGTCTCACATTTGCTGCACCCGGTCCTTTCCATGAAGTTATCAAATTTCATGTACCACTACCTGCGTGTTTGTTTTAGACCATATAAGCTCTTTTTCAGTTTGCAGACCCAGTCTTCTTTACCAGCAACCTGAAACCCCTCAGGTTGTGCCATGTAGATATCCTCTTCAAGGTCACCATGTAGAAATGTTGTCTTGACATCTAGTTGCTCTAGATGTAAGCCCTCAACAGCTACAATACTCAAGATCAATCTGATGGTGGTCATTTTCACCACTGGAGCGAAAGTTTCATTGTAATCAATCCCCCTTTTCTGTTGAAAATCCTTGACCACTAAACGGGCTTTATACTGTTTAGACCCATCATGTTCTTCCTTGATTCTGAATACCTATTTGTTCTGCAACGCTCTTTTGTCTTGCGGAAGGTTGGTTAAAACCCAAGTTTTGTTCTTGTTTAGAGATCCCATTTCTTCTTTCATTGCACGCTCCCACTACAACGAATCTTTCAGCTTAACTGCTTCAGAGTAACTTTCTGGTTCACCATTCTCAGTCAAAAGAAGATAATTGACTAATGGAGTGTATTTTTCAGGAGGCTTAGAGACTCTGGTGGATCTCCTGACCCAGTGTGATTCAACTGGTTGAAGGTGTAACAAAGAAGATGTTTCTTCTTCATTCTCTGAGCTTTCACTGTTGACAGCGTCTTCATGAACATCTTCAGACTCATCATTACTCCCAATATCCTGAGTATCTTCTAGCCCTCTGATTCTGATGTCATCACTTTCAAACTCAACTTGTTCTTTTTGATCATTTGAGTTTACTGTGCTCTTGTCTTTATAAAGCTCAGCCTCGTTGAACGTTGCATGTTTACTTCTGACTACCTTTCTGCTTTCAAAATCCCAAATCCTGTAGCCCATACTATTTGATCCATATCCAATGAAGGTGTATTTCTTGGCTTTTCCATGCAACTTGTCACCATCTTTCATCATATCATAGGCACTGCATCCGAACACCTTCAAGTGCTCATACTTCATTGTTTCACCTTTCCACTCTTCCTCTGGTATCTTGAAGCCCAATGGTCCTGATATTCCTCGGTTGATAAGATAAGTTGTAGTGTTAACTGTATCAGCCCATAACGTCTTTGGAAGCCCGACATTAAGTCTCATACTCCTGGCCCTTTCATTCAAAGTTCTGTTAATTCTTTCTGCCACTCCGTTCAGTTGAGGAGTGCCTGGAACCGTCTTTATCATCCGAATGCCATGTTCAGCACAATAGTCAGTGAATTCTGTGCTAATGTATTCCCCACCATTATCCGACTTCAAGCACTTTACCTTCAAGTTAGTTTCCAATTCAACAGCAGTTTTCCATTTCTTAAAAGTATTGAAAACATCAAACTTATTTTTAAGAAAGTAAACCCATACCTTGCGTGTTGAGTTATCGATGAAGGTCACATAGTAGTTCGATCCTCCCAAGGAAGAAACTGGTGTCAGTCCATAAACGTCCGTGTGAACAAGCTCTAATTTATGAGCTTTCGGTGTCTAACCCGTCTTCACAAAGGATACCTTCTTTTTTCTTGCCAAGAACACAGGATTCACATAACTCTGAATCCACGCCTTTTAGATCAGGAAGCTTCCCTTTTGCAACGAGCATTTTCATTCCTTTTTCACTCATGTGGCCAAGATGTTGATGCCACAATCTGGAAGGATTCAGTTCGCTGGTCACTGCATTCACCTCGCTATCAGTAACATCAACCATGTATAAGGTGCCTCGCTTTTTACCCTTGGCAATTACAAGGTTTTGTTTGACAACCTTCCATTACCCATCACCAAAGGTAGTTCTAAATCCCTGGTTGTCCAGCTGCCCAGTAGAAATCAACATTTTCTTAAGGCTGGGAATGACTCGAACGTCCTTCAAGGTCCAAGTGGTACCCAATGAAGTCTTTATGTCTGTGTCACCTATTCCTGTGATGTCAAGAGTGCGATGGTCAGCTAAATGAACTTTACCAAAGTTACATGTCAGTAGATTCTTCATCATCTTCGTGTTGTAAGTAGCATGAAAGGATGCACCGGAATCCAAGATCCAAGACTCTGCTGAATTCTCAACACAGTATATAAGGGCTTCACTTGAATCATCGGTTGCTGCGTTCACCTCTCTGTTTCCATCTAATTTAGGGCATTTATTTCTGAAGTGCCCAGTTTCTTTGCACTTCCAACTTTGGATGTCTTTCCTTGGCTTTGACTGGCCCCTCTTTCAAGACTTCGAACTACCTCTACCATTACCTTTTTCTGTCTTTCTACCTCTCCCTTCAGTGCTTAGCAAAGCACTAGATGATTCTCCAGAGCTCCGTCTGCTTATGTCCTCTCCTAGGATGAAGTCACGTATGCCCTCAAAGGTGAGTTTAGAGGTTCCAGCTGAACCACTAATGGCAGTGACAGTTCCCGACCAACTTTCCGATAATGAGGATAACAAAAGCAAAGCTTGGACTTCATCTTCAAACTTAATATCAACAGATAACAAGCGGGATATAATGGTATTGAAATCATTAATGTGTGAGGTAACAGACATACCTTCTCTCATTCTGGTGTTTACTAACTGTCTTATCAGAAATACCTTGTTAGAAGCAGAAGGTTTTTCATACATGTTTGACAAACCTTTCATCAATCCACATTCTTGGCCAGTGTAAATCTGATAACAACCATGGCTTTTCTGTCTGAGAGTAACCCATACAACGTCTTCCATCTTCTCAAGTTTTATTTCTGTCAAGGCTTGATCCAAGTCCTTCTGACACAACAGATCCTCGATTTGCATCTTCCACCATCCAAAATCTTGTCCTTCAAACTTTTCAATCCTGGTTTTTCAGTCTTCAGCCATTATCCCAAATCGTTGGCGATAGACAAAAAAAAAAAATGAATCTTTTAGCAGCGACGACGACAAACAGCGGCGACGACGGCAAGCAGCAGCGCGGAGACGGCGCGGGGCGGCACGAGCGTGGCGCGGGGCAGCACGGGCGCGACAGTGGGCCATGGCGCGGCGGCGGCAGTGGCTGGCAGCGACGAGGATTGCGGCGATTGAGTGTAACAGATCAAGAGCCTAAAGCTCTGATACCAGTTGTTAGGGTTAAACGTTACACACACAAACCGAAAGCAAGAGAATAACACAATAATTTACGTGGTTCACACGATCAGGGTGATCGTGCTAGTCCACGGGGGAAACTAGGGTTTTTCTTTGTATTAGGTGCTACAATGTTTACAAGTACAATGATATCAATATATAGAGAAACATAAGGTAATATCCTAATTAAGGAAACTAGGGTTAGAGGGCCTAGGGTCGGCTCCCATCTGCGCCTCCCCCTTAATGGGCTGAAGCCTACATCCCAACAATATGCATTGGTTGTACATTTTCAATATCATATTCAAATATTTTTCATGACAAAATCGGGCTTATAAGACGTATAATGTATTTAACTGTCCTAATAGAGTACCTTATAGGACTTAAACTTATATGACCAAAAAATAAAACGTCTTATCTAAAACTGTTACCATAAGTTTATAAGACGCTTTTGGGCGTTGTAAAGTTTTTTAGAACATTTTCAAATAAAATATTATATTGACTACTTTATAGGACCATTGTGTTAATATAAGACACTTTTTCAATTAGTGTCTTATAAAATAGTTAATACGACACTTTGTTTTAAATTGATCCTAAAAAACTTATTACGACACTCAAAATCATCTTATAAATTTATTGTAACGCTTTTAAATATGACACTTTACTTGGTTGTCCTATAAACTTAAGTCCCATAAGACACCCTATTTGAACGTTTAAACAATTTAGTTGTAATATAAGCTAAATTTTGTTGTAGTATCATCTAATCATTTAAGCAAAATATTGGTGGACATATGTGACTTACACATTTCGTTCAATCAACCTTAGGGGGCGTTTGGTTTGTAGGATTCCAACAAAATACGAAGAAATTTGAATGATTAATTCCGTTGACCAAATTCCATTCAGGCGTTTGGTTTACCTATGGAATAGAATTGAATTCCTCACATTTCACCATTCATGGATTTGGTCATTCCATCACAATTGAGAAGGAATTCAATTCAATTCAATTCCATCCCATTTTTTGGAAAAAGACAAAAATATCCTCATCTTTCCTGCTTGATTTACCGAGACCCGTATGAACCACCACTGACCATCGGCGATCTGAACTACCACCGACCACCATCGACCTCCACCGATCTGACAACCGTCGACCAACGTTCTGAACCACCGTCGACCACCACCAATTTGAATCGCTGTCAACCACCACCGTTTTGAACCGCCGCCGACCACCACGGTTCTGAACTGCAGTCGACCACCACGGTTCTGAACCGCTGTCGACCACCACGGTTCTGAACCGCTGTCGACCACCACGATTCTGAACCGCTGCCGACCACCACCGTTCTGAATCGCCGCCGTCCACCACCGATCTGAACTGCCGCCGACCACCACCGATCTGAACCGCCGCCGACCACCACCGATCTGAACCGTTGCCGACCACCGTTCTGAATCGCCGCTGACTACCACCGACCTAAACCCCCGCCGACCACCACCATTCTGAACCACCGCCGACCACCACCGATCTGACCCGTCGCGCGACCACCACTGATCTGAAACGCCACCGACCACCACCATTCTGAACCACCGTTGGCCACCACAAATTTGAACAACCATCGACCACCACTGATCTAAACCACCGTTGACCACCAACGATCTGAACCAACGTTGACCACACACCTCCGACCACCATTGTTCTAAACTAACGCCGACCACCACGGATCTGAACCATAGTAGATGGATTTTGATTTCAATTTTTTTTAAAAGAGTATTTTGGTCATTTACCAATATTTCATTCCAATTCCAAAGCTACATTATGTGAACCAAAAGAGAGATTCCAATTCTTTTAACATATTTCATTCCAATGTCTATCAACCAAACAAGTGGTTAAACCTGATAACATTCTATTCCAATTCATTCAAAGTCAAGTTCCTTTGACTGATTTCATTCCATCAAAAAACATTATGTGAACCAAACGTCTTGCCACACCACATTTGGTTTTTTAAGAACAGTTATGATTGTTCTTATCAATACACCTTATTTTTTGTTTATTAAATCAACAACTAACTATTACGAGAGAGACCCTTTCTCTATGTCACCTACCCGTGCCTATAATTGCAGGACCAATGCCCTAATGAGTGGTGTCTCTCTAATAAAAAGATGTTTTTATGAATAAATAAATAATGTTTTTTTAACTTAGGCTATGATATCTAACATTTTTAACTCGATTAGTTTATATGATTCACATTAAACACTTTTTTTATATGATCCGTGTGAATTATATATATCGTAATGAATGAATATGACTCTAAATGCAAAGATTAACACAAAAACATCATTTAATGAAAATGTTGTAAACGTAAAATATCCAAAATATTTGTTAACAAGAACAATATAAATAAATTAAAATGTACCAAAGTCAAAGTTATCTGGAGGGTTGAATTAAAAACTTAAATTTTTTGAATAACAATTTTTTTTGAACGGCAATAAAACTTAGATTACCATATCTCATAAGAAGTTTACCAAAGAATACAACGAAACCGGATTTAGGCCCAACAAAAACAACCCGAACAACGACCAAGACAAAAACGAAACAAGAACAAATCAACAATAACGACGACAGCAAAGTTTGCGAGCAACAAACTACCACAATCAGCCTGGATTAACCTATTAAATAGCCAAAAACAGCCCCGAACAGTTCCGAATCAAACCTACGTGCAGTCCCCAACTCGATCGAAGATGCAAGCCATTGGAGCTGATCCTGGACAAAAAAATAACGAAAAAAAATATTGCATTTTTTCTTTTTACTATATTATAAAATATTAATTTTTTTAAAACAATTTATTAAATATTACTCTTCAGTAATTTATTAATGCAAACATTTTAAATTAAGATTAAAATTTATTATCACATAGGTTAGAAATACTCTAATTTTATCATCACAATTAAATCAATGTATAATTTATATGTAACTTATGTTAACAAATTAATTAATTAAATAAGGTTGGGTTCCGGTGATAAGTTGAGATTAACGTGAGAAGCGTGATAAGTGGTTATCAACCATTGGATGAGAAATGAATGCACATTAGGATGAGATGCACCAGATTAATTCCCTTATACGACGCAATTCATGGGAGAGCATGAGATGAGATTAAAAGTAATCAACAATTTAGATCCACTTCTCACGTTAACATCAACTTCTTACATGATCATTCGCCTAATTAAACATATCTTAAATGAAATTTAAAGCGTAATAAATATTTAAAAGTATTTTGAAAGAGAAATTGACTTAAATAAGCAAAAAAAGAAGTCAACTTGGTCTCTTAGCTATCCTTCTCCCGATTTTGCATTTTTGTCGCCACCTCTGTAATGACCAGGTCTGGGGTTAAAAATGTAAATATTTTATAGATTTCACCCACTTCCGCAATTGCGGAAGTGCCACGTATCAAGCCCACATGGGTGACACGTGGTTTGATCTGGTGGTGACACGTGGCACTTCCGCAATATTACGGAAGTGACTGAAATTTGAAAAAATATTTACATTTTTAATTCAGATCCGTAATTACGGACCTGATTATTCGGATATAGGGATAAAAATGTAAAATCAAAAGAGGGATAATTAAGGATGCTTTTGGTACACTAAACAGAACAGAACAGGGATCACTGTCCCACGTTTTGCAGAATTATTAGGTGGAACAGACAGGAACAGAGTGAACAAAAGTGGAACAAGCCTGTTCCACCCTACCTCATGGAACAAGGTGAAACAGACTTGTGTTTTACCAATATAACCTCAAAATAAAATATAATTCTCTTCTAAAACATTAAATACACATTCTTTTTTTATATTTTATTAATTCTTTATATTTTATTTATTTTATTTTATGCTTTTTAAATTTTCACTTGATTCTCCTCAAATATTATTTTTATATAGTTACTATGTTTTGATTGATTTATTTAAATTAGAGTGAATTACATAAATGGTCCCTCGTGAATGCCTATATTTCACTAATCGTCCCTCCAGTTCTGAAAGTACATTGGTGGTCCCTAAAAGCGAGATATGGAGCCCAAATTCGTTCTGGCGCTAACGCCGTCCACTGGGCTGCCGTTAGAGGCCACATGTGCCCCTCACGTGAGGGGCATTTTAGTCTTTTTACCCTTTTTTATTTTGTTTAAAATACATAATTAAATTTAATATTTATATTTATATTTCTTTTTTTTAATTAAAATCACTATCTTCCCCTTCAAGTCTTCAACCCTACCCACCTTCCACCTTACCCCACCTTCAACCTTCTTCCCTAAGTTTTAAACTCATCCATCTTCAACCCTTCAAGATCATGTACCACATTTCTTGCTTCCATTCTTCCCCTTGCTTCACCGTTCCTCACCTCCGACCATCCCTCATTTCCAACCACTCCTTCAATCACGTACACACACTTTCCAGTTTCCATGTACATATCAGTTTGTTTCCCCAATTTCAATCAACCCCAAACGCCGACCACCATTCACCATTGACGCCGTTGTCCGCTATCGAGACCCCTAATATCTGAACAAATCATCCCTTCTGTGAACATCTTCGATATTCTGAAGCACCCACGAGACGAAGGACCAAATCCAGATCTAAACCATCCATGAGATGACCAAATCGAGGTTTGCAAACATAGACAAAGTCAAAATGTGGATATGTTTACTGTTTGAAGTCAAAATCCATATTTGTATAAGGGTTTGACATAGACATTTATTTAGGGTTTTGATTTCATGATAGGATTTGTATAAATTTGTGTAGGGTTTTGAATTTTTGAGTTTAAAGATATGATTTAGGGTTTTGATTTTTAATGTATCAAAAATCTCATGAATGAATCTGATATTTTTTATGTTGATTTTTTATTAATTTTTTGTATGAATCTGATATGTTATGGGCTCTTGAATCTATTTTTTTTTGTATGAATCAAGATCTAAAGTTGTGCTTTCTCCTTCTTTTGATTTTCAATATATGATTTAGGGTTTTGATGCTTTGATTTTAGAGATGATATAGAGTTTTGATTTTATATGTATCACAAATCTAATAGATGGATCTGATCCTTTTTATGAATCTGAAATGTTTTGGGTTTGAATCTAATCTATGTAATTTAAGTGTGGATAATTAATTTTGTAAAAAATGTTTGAACTTCCTGGGTTACGTATTCAAACAAAGAATTTAGGATTCTTGATTTGTGGAGAAAATAGTTGGGGAAGAAGATGATAGGTGAAAAGACCAAATTGCCCCTCACGTGAGGGGCACATGATGAACTTAACGGAGCCTAGACTAACGACGTTAGCGACATGGACGAATTTGGGCTCCAAAACTCGCTTTTAGGGACCATCAATGTACTTTCAGAACTTGAGGGACGAAAAGTGAAATCCAAGCATTCACGAGGGACCATTTATGTAATTCACTCTTTAAATTATTAATCATTAATAGTAAAAAAATATAGAAAAGGTTAAAAAATAAAAATTGAAAACTATATAAACTTTTTATATTGGTGTCACTTTAATGTATTTTGAAAAGAACTTTTTAATATTATATTTGTTATAAAAATATTTATTTCGTTATAATTTAATAAATTACATAATTAAGCAAAATATATAAACATCTTATTAGGGGTAAATTTGTCATGTTATCTGTTCTGTTCTGTCTAGTTCTATTTTATCAAAAGCTAAACAATTGTTCTGTCTTATTCGGTAACACACCACGTATCTTGCCTCTTTTAAGTCAATTTCCAATTTTGAAAATAAAGTACGGAGTACTACAAAAACACGATTGTATCGGACGAAAATGGAAACTCTTTCATAAACAACCAAGAAAGGCCTTTTCTTTTGAGGGAAATCAAAGAAAATCTGATACGTTGATGAAATCCAACGGTCAGAAATACCCACTGACAACTGATGGTCCAGCTAAGCAGAAGCAGTAGACAAACAAAACACCTTCGTCGTCTTCCGCTTTCAATTTTATTTATTACCCGCGTCAATATTCATCACCGTATCTCCATAAACACCTCTTCAATGGCGTCACCGCCATCCCTGCCCTACCCTCACTCGTTTTCATCGTTTTCCATTACTCTTATCTCTCTCTGTGTCTCACACACATACACACACTTGAGGTGAAACGCAGTTGATTCTTCATTTTGAAAAGCTCACAATGACGTGATTTTGGTTGAAATTGATTACGTTTAGGGTTTAGGGTTTCCGTTTTTTCGTTAGTGATCTCTAAGTTTGAGCTCACGAACAGAATATTTGGTTTGGATTTAGTCGAATTTGAATAGTCCAGAATTGGATTTCGTGCTGTATGATTCCAATTTTGTTGCTGATTTAGGGCTTTTTTTTGAGGTTTATGGGCGTGGATTGGGTTACATTAGCTGAATTATTGAAATATGCCAAGTATCAGAGCTCCAGCGACCAAGAAAGCTACAACTCTAACTGTAAGTATTTTTGATCATTTGAATTTGTTTTTGAGATTCAGTGTAATTGTAGCTTATTCAGAGTTTTTGTTTATAGGTTGCTGTTAAATGTAGGCCATTAACTGAGAAAGAGCGTGGTCGTGATATAGTGCGAGTAAACAACAGTAAGGTGCGCTTTCTTTTCCTTTCTTTCTCAAACTTAGCTTTTTCTTACTGACTGTAGAGTAAAACATGTTTGTGAAGCTAATGTTTCTATTTTGGTAATTGTATATGTTCTGAATATGTTGTAATGCTTTCCTCAGGAGGTAGTTATTTTGGATCCAGACTTGTCAAAGGACTATCTAGATCGGATACAGAATCGAACAAAAGAGAGAAGATATGCTTTTGATTATGCATTTGGCCCAAACTCTAAAAATTCGGTATGTGGTGGATAGTTTATAGGTTACTTATTCATATGCTTCTATTGCTAAGGTGTCAAGGACAGAAAGCGATACATTAGTTGTTCTTGCGAGCCTCAAAAGTAGCATGAATGCTGCAGCCTACCAGAGGGAATCGGGAATCCTAAATTCTTATGCCCAAAAGATAGTCATAGTGAGAGCTGTTTGGTACCTGACAAAGCAAAGGAACTTCACAAGTTAAGAATACATATATAACAGCTTATTGCGGTGCTGAGAATATGAACGGCAAGCATTTGCAAATTTTATCTGCAGTCCAATTATTTAGATTTCACATTCAAGTACATGTAATAAGCTGCTTAATTAAGCACAGTGTCCATGTTCTAAACTTTTCATGGTAGTATATGTGAAAAGTCTGAATCAATTTAAGGACCTTTTTCATAGGGTACGGGGTCATAAAATATTTGAGGGAAAACAAAGTTGGAAACTATCTAGATATGGATTTATCTATCTAGGCTTAGAACATGCTTTATGGTGTATGGGTCTGTTTGAGGAATTGTTGGGCACATGGCAGAGGTTGAAAAGAAAGTGTGTACTTGAAGCAAGACATTTTGGATATTTCCGATTAGATTTGTCCTCACCTTGATGGAAGTACCTACTTTTTCATTTTAAGCATCAGGAGTGCTTTGGAGATCTTTGGGTTTGATTATTTCTGATCTCTTGATAACTAACAACTGTGTAAGGGACGTTTATCAAGTTTCTACCATGGCAATTTTTTTTTCTGATGAAATGGACATTTAATTCCACTAACCTCATGCTTACTCTTGTAACATGCTTTAACCTATGTCTCGTGCTCCTTGGGTTGTAACGTTAACGAGATTATTTGAAAAGATTAATAGATTGCTCAATAGACCAATGTCTTTAACCCTTCTGTATACATAGATTGCTCAACAAAGATGTGTGGCGCAGGACGGAAACAGGGTAAAGCCCACAATTGAGAATACTCAAAAGACCACTGAAATTGATTATACCTGAAAGGTGAATAAACCCTTAAGATCACATGGCTATTTATACTAATGAAAGGAAAACTTAATTAACTAGGAAAACTTTAAACCTAATTCTACTCTAACTAGGAAAGCTTAAAAGATTAACTAGGAAATATAAAATACCAATCCTAACGCAACTAGGAAAACAACTAAATAATTAAACCTAAATGAATAAGGGTGCGTTTGGTATGCAGAACAGAGTGGAACATGACAGAACAGAACAGACTTGTCCCATGTTTGGCGTGACCATATGTGGGACACGCTAGAACTAAGTGGAACAAGCATGGGACACACTTGTTCCACTCCAACCCCCTGGAACTAAGTAGAACATCAATATTTTGATTAATATACCCTTTGTTAAAAACAAAAACATAAAACATGTCTTCTCATCATCAACACCTCCAAGCTAGGGGTGTGTAAAACCCGAATAGTCCGAAATCCGAATCCGCATCCGAACTGAAAATAAGGTGTTTTGGCAAAACCCGAATACCCCGAAATCCGATAATCCGAAACCCGACATTTGGGAGGATATCTGGGTTCGGATTGGGTTTGATCGTTGGCCACTCAACCCGTCCGAAAACCCGAAATAACATAAATCTATATTTTAAATACTATATATATATTTATTTATTTATCTAATTATTTCTTGAAAATCGTATATTATAGTCTGATGAAATATTTTCTAAATTTTAAACTTGTTATCAATTTCATCAATCTTTCAATCGATTGTATTCATCCTAAAAAACGATTGAATTTATATAACTTTTGCATTATATAATACCCGAACCCGACCGATATCAACCCGAAACCCGACCAACCCAAACCCGAAACAACCTAAAATCCGAAACTTAAAATTTGGGTTTTGATTTCCATATCCAAAATCCAACCGTGATAAATTAGTTTTTTGTTTTTGATAATCCATTGCACTATGTATTAGTGATGTAAATTAGTTTTATGTGATGTAATCTATGATTTTCATCAGGAGTAAATTCGTCATTTAACCAATCTAGTTCTGTTCTGTCCAGTTCTGTCATGGCTTGCCAAACGCTGGACAGCTGTCCTGTCCTGTTCCATCTTGTCCTGTCTTGTCTGCATACCAAACGCACCCTAAAGGAATTCTAAGGAAACTAGGAAAGTAAATAAATAATCCTAATTTATCTAGAATATAGAAAAATGACTTGCTGCTTCAGAAATCCGACGATAGTTTGGCTTGCTTTCGAACTCGTTTTCCTCTTTCCCACTGATCCATGGAAGAGACTTCTAGCATATGGATTTGCTCCGTATCATAGTGGGAGGATACCCGGTATCTGCTTCTGTTGACACATACCTTGGTCGTGAAGCTACTTCAAAATGGTCAAAATTGCACAGGGTTTGTGACTTCCTCATAGCAGCACATCTAACATATGTGATTTCTATACGTGTATGTTTTACTTCAATTCTACAAATAGAGTTAGGTGTCCAGTTAGCTGGGCTGAAGCTCCAAGACATCCATATATTACAACCTCCAACTCTTGTTCACTTTCATTCATTTAGTTGCATGGAGTTGTTAACTTTAAACATAAGAGTTTTACATGCTACTTTTTACTGCTCCAGATAAGGACCATATTGGTTTCAAGATATCGCATATGTGGTTCTTCTATTTTATCTAATATAACTTTCAGTATATAATGAACATTGTTAATAATTTTGTGGTGCTGTTATATGCAGGATGTCTATGAGAGAAGTATATCTCCTACAATATCCGGGGTAGTTCATGGTCTAAATGCCACTGTGTTTGCATATGGTTCAACTGGAAGGTAATCAGAAAATACAGTCAGTCTTTCCCTTAGGCATTATACTTGCAAACTTGGGAAAGTGCTCATCTCTCTCTCTCTCACACACACACACACACACAAATACTTCCTCTCTCCTGTTTTCCCTCTGGCCTCTACCTTCACTCGCATCCACCAAAGGAGTAATTTCTCTACTCTGCCTGATCCTTAATTTGTTTGAGGTGTGTTGCTGTCTCTTTTTGTGGCGTTTGTGTTATTGTTTGCAAGTGTTTATGTCGGAATGAATGGAAATTATTTTTCTCTCTTGGCAAATTATAACAATCTCAGATTGTTCCTCAAATGCTAAATTACTAGGCCACTTTAATAGTGCTTCAGCCATTTTGAAGCCCAGTAAAGCTAACCAGAAGCTGAGTAAACAGGGTGGGTGGTTGAGAACTTCTACCATCTTCTCATTGACACATCCTTAGTATTCCACAGATAACCCACAGACTGGGCTAATTATAAGTTCGTCAACATTGGCTCATTCACTTCACAACTAATATGGAGAAATGTAGAAGAAGAAATCGCAAATGATGTTTTCCACGGCAACACTTGCAAGTGCATGAATCTTCAGTAAAATGAATAAATTTGAGTATTGCCCTATGAAGAATTGTATGCATTACTACTTAGTAACAAGTTTAACCAAACACGAGGTTATTTGAGCAGCAAAATAGTTGTAATATGAGAACTAAATGCTATGAACTAGAATTAATCAACATAAATTGACAACTAAGCAACTGAAATGTGTTTTGGTAAAAGCTGTACTGAAAAATAGCAAAGCCAAACATACCCAATATATCCCACTCGGAAGTGTGGTATGGGGGTAGGATGTAGGCAAACCTTTCCTCTACCCTAAGTAGTAAAGAGAAAGATCACCATACCAAGATCATAAAGAATGAAAATAAACAAATGCTTGAGATTGTCCTTCAATTAGCTCTGCACACATTTCCAAGTCGATGGTCTAACCGTGACAGGGGTATTAGATGGAAGAAGGCGATGGTTGAAATACAAGGTAGGAATGATGCGGATGCCTCCTGATGGGTGGAGTCTTGTAGTTATTTTGGTTGGGAGGTGTAGTCCATTAGGCTTTATACTCGGGGTTATGGTTGATATGAAAGTGATTTGGTATAGGACGATGCGGGTTGTCTAAATGTAGGGAGAGAGTGTAGGGGTGATTTTTTTTTTCTCAAGGATCTTGGTTGGATAGGGTTCTTTGATTGGTATACGAAGGGAGGGAGGAATTAGTTGGGTCTGATTTATCTCCAACAATGGACGTGTCGTTCTTTTTTGTACTCGGCCTTCTCTTTGTCCCGTGCGAGTCTAACAAGAGATAACTTCTCCAATTCTTTGTTCTTCTAATCCTTGAGAGTCTTCCCTGTCATTTTGTTATTTCATTTGGTTGTTGACTGTATGCTTATCTTCGTCTAATGGCAAACATAATTTTCAATTCAAATTTCGACCAAACCTGATATAAATAATAAGCCATAAGATGAATAAACCAACTAAACAATCTTTTGAAACAGTTATTGTTATTATTTGTTAAAATAACTGAACAAAGATAGGCATGATATTTAAGTAAAGTAAAATTTGATTGTATTTGCAATAAGATTGACAAAATGAATCGATATATCGCAGGAGAAAAATATATTAATTTGGTGTGAAGTGTGAACCATCATTTTACACAACTCTGATCACATTTTATTATAATGTTGAGTGGGATGGTTAAATAATAAATACTTGTCAAAAGAATTTCATGTGCATAAATGTGTTGTTCATCTTTATTTACATATGGATTTTGAATGTATTCCTACTCTTTACTGGTGGCTTCATATAATCAATGTTGAGTGTGCACCAAATCCATGTCTTGGATCTGATCTTTGATCCAAATTGAGGGAAAATTTTGGATGGCCTTAAAGGAGAAAAAGGAGGTTTCGTGTTGGTACGAAGCAGTCCAATTTTTGGTAGCTAAACATATATAGATCTTAGCTCTAGGATTTTTTATGGTTCAATCACCTGTTTTTTCTTGCCATGATAATGAGCAGAAAGCTTTGCTAGGGTCTTGAGTGATTTTTATCACGTCTTTGTAACCTCCATATTTCTCGTACTAAATTCTTTTCAATTTCTATGCGATCTTTACTGCTCCACAGGAATTCAGCCAAATATCTTTTTTCTGTATGTTTAGTTTCTTTTGATGTCTGTGTTTTGTAATTTTTTTTGGGACATTTTACATACGGATCCTTCATTTTAGAGTTAAGTGGAGATTAACTTGATGTATTCGGAGGGCAGACTCCCCCACATGCATCCTGAGTCTTGGGGGAAGCCAACGTCTTGAAAAATTCTCACTATAAAATGTGTAACATTTCCATATATTCTTTTTCGTTCTTTGGTTATTAAGTTTACTTCAAGCTTAACTTAAGTCTATGTTTCAGTGGGAAAACCTATACAATGGTTGGAACTGAAAGTGACCCAGGCCTGATGGTTCTCAGTCTAAATACAGTATTTGATTTTATAAAAAATGATAAGAGCTCTGACGAATTTGAAGTTACCTGTTCCTACCTTGAAGTGTACAATGAGGTAACAACATGGTGATCTCTATCTAAAACTATATATTATCAATCTTTTTAGTAAGATCTTGCCAAGATTGACCTTTTTTTGTATGAAAACAGGTAATCTATGATCTGCTTGAAAAATCATCTGGCCATTTGGAACTCAGAGAGGATCCAGTGCAGGGGATAATTGTAGCAGGCCTCAGATGTATCAAGGTTAAATGTGTTTCTTGGATTAGTTGATTTGACATGACTCAACATCTGTAGGAGTGTTATTGAACCACAGTGGGCACCAAGAACTGCTTATTTATTTACCAACATCTTTAAAATCCTAATCATAACACCATTTATCCAATTTATATAATGCATCAATTCCATTTTATACTCTGTCATAAATCAACGAATAAAATTTCAATGGTTTTGGGAAATCAAATCTCACTATCCCATGCCATGAGGATCTCCCATTTATCAGTTTAGTTCCTTCAAATTTACTAGCAACTTGTAGTCAGTAGTTCACTGTTGGATCTTTCAAACAGGAGGTGAATTTTATTGTGGGGTCAACCATTTTATTTTCTTATGTCTGTTTCCAACTAGTTTCTCTACCTTTTGTGGATTGGTATGTCCTAGAGTTCCTGAAGACTGAAGAGTTTGATCATTTTACTTTTCGAATTCGTATGTCCTAGAGTTCCTGTTTTTTATGGTTTTATTTTCAATTGATATTTCTTGCATGTCAATAATAGTCACCAAAGCTTAAATCTGATGAAGTAATTACAAATATCTGGCACTCAAAAATCTGCTAGATTAAGGCTGTGTTTGGAGAACTATAAGCTATTAGGTTTTGATGATATTCTTATACTTTTGTTTCAGGTCAACTCAGCTGATAAGATTCTTGAGCTTTTAAATGTGGGCAACAGTAGGCGCAAAACTGACAGCACAGATGCTAATGAAACATCATCGCGGTGAGTCATACTCGTACCTGGCGAATGTACTTCCAAGTTTCAATTGGTAGGCGTGACTTTTGATAAGCATCGCCATGACCATCTATATGTGGCCAATTTTTAAGCTTCATAGCAATAAATGTTCTTACCATTTTCACGGTTGCACACGTGTAGCAATAGTGAATCATGCTTATGGTATGAATAACTTATCAAATGTGATTGATATATTGCAATTAGAATAATTGTTCTATTGCACTTTTTTTACCCTCTCCCCCCTATGCCAATCACTTCATTGATCCATGGTGTCGGTCATTAGTATTACTTACCGCTTTTACAGTTTTGCACCTATCCCCATCTTCAGCTACATGTTGCTAACTTATTTATAAGGAAAGTAGTAATGGAAGTCAAATTGGAACCCTGCTGCTGCAAATATTAGATCTTCTGTGACTTACCTTTTGCTTTCTGAAATAGCTCACATGCAGTTTTGGAAATATCTGTGCTTAGAAGGCAGAAAAGGAAATATAGTAGTCAAGTTATTCGTGGTAAACTTGCACTTGTGGATCTTGCTGGGAGGTATGATTATTCCTAACAAATACTTTTTGTATGAAAGTTTGAAAAGTTTAGTTCTAAAATATACAAATTATGCTGCAGTGAACGAGCTTCTGAAACAAACAGTGGCGGCCATAAACTGAGAGATGGTGCCAATATAAACCGGTCACTTCTGGCTTTGGCAAACTGTATAAATGCTTTAGGAAAGCAACAGAAAAAGGGTCTAGCATATGTCCCTTATCGCAATAGGTAGGATATTGGCAAGTAGCTTGCTTAGCATGATTCCTTTGCATTACTCGTCTAATTCACTAATATCTTTCAGCAAATTGACGCGGATTCTTAAAGTTGGCTTGAGTGGCAATTCTCAAACAGTCATGATTGCAACTATATCACCAGCAGATAATCAATATCATCACACTGTTAATACCTTGAAATATGCGGACCGTGCCAAGGAAATCAAGACACACATCCAGGTAGAAATTCTGTGCTAAATAAAACTGTTCAGGAATGCAATTTTGGGATTAGCATGGAGATGTGTTGGAGGTGAATGATTTAATGCCATGATTGTTTGGGACTAGAATTTATTGTGCATGAGATTGCGTTTAGAGGTTGCGGGTCAATCCGAGGCGGGAATCAGCAACACATTTAGATCCCCACTGTTAAAAACATGGAGGATATTTCCTGTTTAATTGTCAGCTGCTTTTTTAGATTCCCACCGTTAAACACATCTTGACGAAAACTTCATGGCAGCTGCTTTTTGCATCGTCTAGTTTCCTTCACTTCTTGTTTGGGGCTACATTTCTGAAAGTGATGTTCTTTTGTGTAATTGTGTTTATATGTTTATATTTAACATTTTTGTGTGATTGAATATAATATGATGAAAGTATGGTTTTTACACTCACGTAAAGAACCAAGTTTTAATGATCTTTGTAATTTTTTTTTTCAGAAAAATATTGGCACTGTTGATACACATGTATCAGATTATCAGCGTATGATTGACAGTCTTCAGGTAAGGTCTTTGATTTATCATTGCAAATTTTGTGGTTGTGCGAGTTTGATTATGATTTATTTACAGGTGTGCTAATGTAGTTTACTAATGTATTTCTTTCCCACAGACAGAGGTCAGTCAGTTAAAGACACAACTAGCTGAAAAGGAATCACAACTGAACAAACCTACTGAAAGACCAGTGGATGATGAATTATCCTGGTTGAACATATTGAGCCAAGAAACCAGTGAAAATGTTCAGGAGCGGATAAACTTACAGAAAGCATTATTTGAACTTGAGGAAACTAATCTTAGAAATCGAACTGAGCTACAACATCTTGATGATGGTATTGCAAAGCAGCAGGTACTGTTATGACCAAGTTGGTATGTTTGTACTTCCAAGTTCCAACTCAGGTCTTTCTTTCATACCCATGAGTATAAACTGTTACAGGAAGCTGAAGCAGTACCCTCCAACTTCCAACTTAAGATGCACTTTGAATTTGCACATACTTTAAAGGATGGTCAAAGTGCTCCAACATGAATTGAAAATTTGAAATCCTGCTTTTCCTTGGCCTAAGCCATGTTGTACAAGAAATTCATGAGGGTACATAATCCTACTTGCTATTGACAAGGAAGTTCAGCTCTTGAAAAACTGGACTTGTTACATTATTACAACCCAAAATGGATGATGAGGAAAGCTAACATGGAGAGGATTAGGAAACACCCATGACCTGGAGAGGATTAGGAAACATACATGACCTGCAGAGACTAGGTAAATACAACTAGACATCAAAGCAACTGCATCCATGACATTTGAGCATTCATGGATCAAGTAAACCTGCAATATGATGCAATATGACACTGTTTGTAATCCTTTCATCTCTATATCATACTTAAGTTGTGTAGTGGATTCTAATGCCAGTTCAATTATTGATTGACACGCACACACATGTGCAATGTGACAGGGGCCTATCTTTTCTTCCCCACCTTCATGGGATGATCCAAAACTAGTTCATTATAGTAAACTCAAAGTCATCTATACTTGTCTAGTTGGAAAGGTAGGTTATGTCATCTTGCTGTTGGAGCACTTGTTTAAATTTAAAGGGCGAAGAATTATGAAAAACGACTCGGCTACCAGATAGGGATTGTTTGTTGGATCAAGTTGTTGCCTTAAGATCAATCTATAATGTGCTGAATGTGTTGGAAAGAAGGAAGTTCTTTAAGAAAGGAAACCATATCAATCATCCTCCATCTGTTATGGAAGGGATGTTTTTTATTTAGAGTAGATATGTATCTTACCCTTTTGTTTTGCTGTTTCCTTGATATTTCCGTATTATAAATTCTGTACATCCCTATGAATGAAATCAGAGTTTGAAATCCATTCTTGTCTTGTTTTGTCTCATGGTATCAGAGCCTAGCAATCTTTGCAGGCTAAAATCTTTGTGTTAATTCTTGTTCATCTTGCCTTGGTTGGTAACCTTTCTGTTCGGTGTTTCTCGACATTTTTCGACAGATCAACAACATCGAAAATGACAGAATCAGCCAATTCCTCTACCACCCATCAATCCCAAAACCAAACTCTGCCCTCTTTTCCATCAGCAAAAATCAATTCCTCTCTCCAAATTACCCAACATAAACTCAACAGTCTGAACTTCCGTGAGTGGTTTCAGTCTGTTCTACTCGTTGTTAGAGGGAAAGGAAAAACCGGGTACCTTACGGGTGAAACGAAGGCTCCAAACAAAGAGGAAGAAAGTTACAAAGTATGGGAGGCAGAAAACTCTTATCGTTATGGCATGGCTGGTCAATTCGATGAATCCAAACATTAGAAAAATCTATCTGTTCTACAACACCGCCCACGAAATCTGGAAAGCCGTTCAAGAGATGTATTTTGATCTTGAAAACACTTCACAGTGTTTCGAGATCCGATCATCTCTTCGCAATACCAGCCAAGGAGAAAAATCCGTAACCGAGTACTACAATGTGCTCACAGAATTATGGCAGGAGATGGATGTGTTTTACACCATCAACTGGTCATGCAGTCAAGATAGTACTCACTATGCCCAGATGCTCGAAAAAGACAGAATCTTTGATTTCCTCCACGGACTCAACAAGGAACTGGACGAGGTTAGGGGCAGAATTCTCGCCCTCCCTTAGAGAAGTCTTTGCAGAAGTACGCTGTGAAGAAAGTCGAAAAAGGGTGATGCTACATACCCCAACGAATGCTGAAGTTCACGGATCTACTCTTGCTACCTACAGAGCTGAAGGACAGAGGAATGCAAAGTCCAAGAATATCAAAGTATGGTGTGAACACTGCAAGAAACCATACCATTCGAAGGAGCAATGCTGGGACCTCCATGGTAAGCCTCCAAACTGGACCCCTCGAAGGCAACAATCATCTGCCCATGTAGCGGAGACCTCTATAGAGAAAACCACGTCTCCAAGTCCTTTCACTACTGCTCAAATGGAGGTTTTAAGAACTCTCTTGAAGCCAACCAATTCCTACACAACTCCGGCAGGTAATGGGGACCACAAGGCAAGTATACTCTATCTTCCCTCCAAAAAGGAGAATTTTCTGATGGATGGATCGTGGATACCGGTTCTTTTGATCATATGACAGGAAACTTGAAACTATTGAGAAACTTTAAACCAGCCACCAACTGTGTTACTGTCACAGTTGCTGATGGCAAGGTTTCTCGTGTTACCGGCATCGGGAACATCATTTACAATGATTTAAAACTAAATTCAGTTTTATATGTGCCAAACCTTTAGTTTAACTTACTATCAGTTACCAAACTCCTCAAGGATCAAGATTGTGTTGTAACTTGTTTTCCCACTCATTGTGAATTGCAGGAGTGGTCTTCGGGGAAGATGATTGGCATTGCTAAGGAATCTAATGGTCTCTACTACTTTCTTGGTCATTCACATAAATCCCTTCCAAATAAACACCACTCTTTTTCTCTATGTCATAGTCTGAAGTTTTGTTATGGCACCAACGGTTAGGACATCCTAGTTTTGGTTATTTGCATTGGTTGTACCCAAATCTACTTATCAATAGAAGTTATTTGGAGTTTCAATGTGAAAGTTGTGTTCTTGCAAAACAGACTCGAAAAACTTACCCAAACCATACCTACAAACCGTCTCGGCCCTTTAGTATAGTCCATAATGACGTATGGGGGCCCTCTTGTACTCTAAACATCAATGAAACACGCTGGTTTATCAGCTTTATAGATGATCACACTCGTGCTTGTTGGGTATACCTACTAAAAAATAAATCCGAGTCTGGAGAAGTCTTTAAACAATTCCACAAGCTTGTGGAAAATGTTTTTCAGTCAAAAATCCAGGTTTTTCGAACCGACAATGGTGGGGAATACTTTGCCAATGATCTAAAAGATTACTTCAATGAACATGGCATCCTCCATCAATCTTCATGTATTCACACACCAGAACAAAATGGTGTGGCTGAAAGAAAAAATCGACACCTACTCGAAGTATCGAGGGCAATCATGATTAATAATAATGTACCCCATTGTTTCTGGGGTAAGTCGTCCTCACATCAGCCTACTTAATCAATCGTCTTCCTTCTAAAGTTTTGAGTTTCTCAACCCCCATACAGAGTCTACAAAAATGTTTTCCTAACCTTAGAATTCTAAACTCTCTTCCACCTCGTATATTTGGTTGCACAACCTATGTATACTATACTAGTCCATCTCGTGGTAAATTAGACCCCATGGCTGTCAAATGTATCTTTTTGGGCTACTCACCAACTAAAAAGGGGTACACGTGTTACTGTCCAACCTTAAAAAGGGTGTTCGTTACTTGTGATGTCAATTTTTTTGAAACTCGAAGTTTCTATCCTACTGTATCTCTTCAGGGGGAGAGTCTCAAGGAAGATATCCATTGGGATCCCTCAATCTCTTTTCCTGTATCTCTATCCGAACCTAGTCCAGGCCCAAGTCCAATTCCTTCCGCCTCTAACTCTACCGAAGTCCAAAGGGGAGATGCCCAATCCTCTGAGGACCAAGTCGATTCTGATCAAGGGGGAGATACTCCACCACCCCCTTTTCAAGTGTACTCTAGACGACCAAAACCTGGTATTTGCCAATCGTCAGCACCCGAACCAACTCCTGCCAATTCTCAGGAATGTGAGGACATTACACCTCAAGAAGATAATGATCTTGATGTTCCCATTGCCATCCGAAAAGGAGTTTGATCCTGCAGATACCCAATATCGGGACATCTCTCATACGGTAAGTTGTCTTCAAAATACAAAGCATTTTTGTCACAAGTTGATAAAAAAGCAATCCCCAAAAGTATTCATGAAGCCGTACGTGATCCAAAGTGGAAGAATGCAGTTATGGAGGAGATGCAAGCCCTTAAAGAAAACCAGAACGGGAACTTGTTAAAACTCCAGCAGGAAGGAAGGTAATTGGGTGTAAATGGATCTTTTCGATTAAAGTCGGAGCTGATGGAAAAGTTGACAGATACAAAGCCAGGTTAGTTGCTCAGGGTTACACTCAGACTTATGGGATCGACTATGAAGAGACATTCGCCCCAGTAGCCAAACTTAATTCCATCCGAGTCCTGCTCACATTGGCAGCAAATCTAGATTGGGATCTACACCAGTTGGATGTAAAGAATGCCTTCATGAACGGAACATTAGAGGAAGAAGTATATATGAAGCTACCCCTGGTTTTGAAAAAATTAAGGAGCCAGGGCTAGTGTGTAAACTCAAGAAGTCACTGTACGACTTGAAGCAGTCACCACGAGCATGGTTCAAAAGATTGTGCTCAGTCATGAAGCAACTTGGATACATGCAAAGTCAGGCAATCACAACCTGTTTGTGAAACACTCTAGTGAGGGTAAGAAGTCGATACTACTCGTGTATGTTGATGATATGATCATAACCAAGGATGACACTCACTATGCTGTTACAACGGTCAAAATATGAAATCACGGTTAGGACTGTGATTTGAATTAGCGGTTATCGGTGATGGTAAAGTGGTGGTATAGTGGTTCATATGTTAATATAAATTATATATATGTATATATAACTCAACATATTTATATGTATTCAATAAAAATATATAAGAATAACGATGTCAAAGTCCAAATAAAAATAACTGAACAATGCCAATACTTTTATCTAAAGCCATAGGTCAAAGTGATGGTGTCCAAATCCAAAAAAATAAGAATAACGCTGTCTATGTCCAAAAAAACTAAGAATAATGAAGACTTAATATTGTTGGACTAAAATAAAACCCAATGCCGTCACAAAAATGGCCCACAAAATTACTTTTTAAACACCAAAATAGCCTATCTACAAATAGCGGTTATGCGACCGTTTTTTTGCGTTAAAAATGTGGTCATTTAGCGGTCAATAGCGTCGCTAATTGCGGGACCGCTATTTGACCACCGCTATTTGTCTTATGACCGCGAACCGTGATAGCACCGCTATTGCACCACAATTAACAGCATAGGACACTCATGAAATTGAGGACTTGAAGAAACAACTACATTCCTTTTGGAAAACTACAATATTTCCTTGGAATAGATATTGCTCGAAGCAAACAAGGAATCTTTATCTCCCAAAGGAAATATGTCCTAGATCTTCTAAAAGAAACAGGAAAGTTGGGATGTAAACCAACAAGTACACCCTTGGAACGGAACTGGAAGTCAAAGATTGAGGACAATGATCCTTCGGTTGATCGGGAACAATACCAACGACTTGTAGGTAAGTTAATTTACCTATCATTCACACGACCTGATATTGCTTACAGTGTAAGTGTTGTGAGTCAATATATGCACTCTCCCACTAAGAGACACCTTGAAGCTATCCACCACATCCTTAGATACCTAAAAGGTACACCCGGAAAGGGATTGCTATTCAAGAAAACTGAAAACAAAAATGTGGAAGGGTTTGCTGATGTTGATTGGGGAGGCTCAGACGATGCAAAATCAACAATAGGTTACTGCACAAAAGTGTGGGGGAACGTAGTTACCTGGAGGAGCAAGAAACAAACAGTAGTGGCTAGAAGCAGCGCTGAAGCCGAGTACAGGGCCATAGCTCAAGGAGTGTGTGAACTGATCTGGATTCAGTGGCTACTAGAAGAGATCAACGTGAGTATAAGTGGACTAGTCAAGCTAAACAGTGACAGTGAGTCTGCAATTGCTATTGTCCATAACCCTATTCAACACGACATAATGTGTAACACCTTCAAATCTGGAAATAACAACTAATTTAAAAATTTCTAAATACATCGATAACTGATTCATCTACAACAACAAGTTAAGGTATAACTTCAATAAACACATATCGATCTTTACACACGGTCTATAATAGGGACATATGATGCTAAAACCCCATAACAGTCACTATCTCCAAAACTGCGGAAGAGTTCCCAAACTACTTACCCTTGTGTAAAGCTAGAGCTAATCTCTTCATAGTATTGCTAGAACCATTCCCCAACTGGAACCTGATGCACATGCCGACAAATAAAAAGGTTAGGCTTAACGCCTAGTGAGCTCAAGAGTTTTCATCATAAACATATAAAGCAATAAACTTTAAGAATGTTATTTAAATCTTGGTCTCCAAAATGAAATACATTAAGTCTGAAAGAAACCTCTTTTCAACATTCACCATCTTCGTGATTAATACCACTATACAAAACGTTTCTTCGAATATAAATCCAAAACCCAAAACTCACGCAAAACATAACTTATACTTTAACAACCAAATACTGAGAACGTGGATAAACTCTATCATCCAAAACATCCGAAAACATGGATAAGATTCAATATTCAAAACCTTAGAACATGGATAACAACCCATGCTCAAAGCGTCACCGAAAACATAGATTTTAAAACTCCATACCCAAAACAACACCTTTCGGTGACGGGGGAGACCCGATTACATTGCACATGACGAAACACAAAAGTAGGTCACATAACTATATAGAAAACCACAACGTATGGATTATGCTTATAAAACATATCGAGCTCAACTCCTCTAAGTCTGTTGCTCGAAAACATCAAGTCAACCCCTGTGGGTCTATTCTTGAGAGTTTCAAAACGGGAACTTATGCACAATGGAATTACACCTTACTGCCCATGGGACGCTGCCCGACCATATAGGTCCACACCTTACTTACCATGGTGACCCGATGCCTATTCCGTGCCAAAGTGGTGAACTTGTCCAAAACGGGACATTAAAGAACACCGTGCCTATGGATCCATTGCACTACAGTCTAGAACTTAACATGACTCCAAATGAATGAACTAGAGCATTCGAAACATGTAATTCAGACCTAATTTCTCCAAAATCATGTAATTCTGACCCTAATTTTGACCTAATTTCTCCAAAATCATCAAATCCGAAATTTAAGAAACCATTCATTAGGAAACCATCAATGAAACATTTATAACTTATAACCAAGATTAGAGCCTAGGAGGATGAACTTACCACTTAGGTTTTGGGCAAAACCTAATAAACCCCAAAATCTCTAGTGTTGGAGGTGAGAACTTGATCTTGCATCAAAGGATGAAGCCATTAACATAATATGGAGGGGAACACTTTGATCTTCATGGAAAAGCCCCAAAAATTGGTTAGGGTTCATGAGGGAGAGAGGGGAAACGATTTGGGAGAGAAAGGGAAGAAGTTAGAAGTGAAAAATGGAGAGAATGGCTGAAAAGTCGCAGGGCATAGTCGCATGGACTGTACCGAGGGTACTTTTCCACCTGCGACATTGCCAGGCGACAGTGACACTGTCATAGTCGCTTGGCATAGTCGCCGGGCTTGTACCGAGCCCCAAAACTCGACTCTTTCAACTCCAAGGCCCTCGATACTCTTAGGGACTTTAGGTAAAGTTTTCCCAACAAGATTCCGCCATTTACAAGATACAAAAACGTCCGGGCGACTTTTTACTGACCGAAAATTACGAGTGTTACAGAATGAAGCATGTCCGGATAGATAGAAACTTCATCAAGACCGAGATAGAAAATGGCACCATTAGTCTTAACTTTGTTCCAACAAAACAGCAGGAAACAGATATGTTCACTAAAGCATTGATGAAATCAGACTTCGACCGCAATGTATCCAAGTTGGGAATGTGGGATATACATTCGCCAACTTGAGGGGGAGTGTTGGAAAGAAGGAAGTTCTTTAAGAAAGAAACTTGCTGGAAAGAAGGAAGTTTTTTAAGAAAGGAAACCGTATCAATCATCCTCCATCTGTTATGGAAGGGATGTTTTTTATTTAGAGTAGATACGTATCTTACCCTTTTGTTTTGCTGTTTCCTTGATATTACTGTATTATAATTTCTGTACATCCCTATGAATGAAATAAGAGTTTGAAATCCGTTCTTGTCTTGTTTTGTCTCAAAATGACATGAAATTGTTATGTGACAAGTTTGATGCCACCTTTCTTGGCCTTCTTTAAAAATTTAGGCAATTGAAATAGTTAAAAAAGAACATGGATTGGCTGTATTACAGCTGGTTTTATTTTTGTTGGTCTGAATGTAACTTTTTTCTTCCCACACAGGTCATTGAAAATGATGGAACAGTTGTGCAGGCTTTAGTATTAAGGCGACAACTTGTTTTAGACAATATCCGTGACAATGACGAGACTGGTGTTATTTACCAAAAGGTAGTCTGTTCCCCTTTGGCATGGGTGGTTGTTGGAGATATTATCGTTTAACTGGGTGGCCTTTGACCAACAGTTTTAAAATGTTCCATCTGTTGCAGGAAATTGAAGCCAACGAGAAACGCCGATGCCAATTACAGGAGATGATTGATGAGGCCATTAGTAACAATGCAAATAAGACCTACTTACGGATTCTCAGTCAATATAGACTCCTGGTAAACATATTTACTTTTGTTGAAACAACACCTGCTTATTGCTCAGTACCTTGGAAGAAACATCATATAATTATCATACTATCTACCTCCAAGTCCTCAAACCAAGTATGAGCTGAGAAGAATGCTTGAAGGTGATATTAGGAAAGTCAAAATTGTAGGCTATCCTGGTATTACGGTATTAACCTTTGCATCATTGTTGCTTTACTTGTAACCATTTTCTCACTGACTAGAACTTTTTGTAACAACATTTGACATTAGCCGGCGTTTAATTTACTAACATCTGCAAGCTCAGGTGCTGAAACTGGCCATATCCAGTCCATGTAGCAGGTCCATTAGTAAATTGAATGTTGGCCAACAACAATGATAACATTGTTAGAGATAGTGATAGTAAGCCAATGGTTAAAATGACAGACAAAATTTAGAATCATAAAAAAGAGTTGCCACGATATCAAATTTATCTAAAAATATCATGTGGCAGCTTTTGACTTCCCCTCCATTTTAGGTAAAACACAAAGTTTCTTTCTTTCATGTGAGGAAAGATTATTGCATATAGCTGTCTTAGACATTTGAACGTTCTGAAGGAATGGGACTTATGTCTTTCATTTATATACTGGCATATATTTGTGATCGTTGGAACTTTACTCTCTATACCAAAAAAACACTGTTAGAATTTCAAAATTTAACTTTGAAAATCGCTCCACTCTTTGGGTTAGAGAACAGGTCTGTGTACATCCGAACCCACCTCCGGGTGGGATATACCGTGTTTGGTTAAGTGAGCTCTTTTTTGGGACACAGAAAGCATAATTGATCTGATATTTTGATGATAACAATTGTTTTACTGTAAATGTAGGGAATGACTAATACTGAGCTTCAGTTTGAAATGGCAATGAGAGATCAAGTGATTCACAATCAAAGGGAAACACAAAGAAACCTATGGAATCTTGTTATGGGGTTAGGACTAGAGGAAAAGCAGCTGCTTAAGCTTGCTGCTAAGCAAGGCATAGTTATCGAAGACTGGGCAATGACGCCTCAGTTGGGTTTCAGCAATGGGACTGCGTCATGGAAGATGGGACATGAAAGATCTCCTCACGTACCTTTTTGTTCCATTAGTCGACAGTCGTGCTCTAATCCTTCCAGTACATCCCAACAAAACCAAGCTGGGCCTAGGCCCTTTTCTGAAGGATATGGAGAGACGTATTGCCGCGAGGAGCACCATTCCTCTTATTACTTTATGTCTCATAATTCTCCATCTACGTATATGAGGCTAACTAGGAGCAGTGAGAATTGGGTTGGTCATACGCCAAGCTCACTATATCAATCTCCTGATACACAACCTCCTGGTTTAAGTGATTCATATCCGAAAATGAGAGGCACAAGCTCCTCATACAGTGATGGCCATGCATCAACTTCTCCTCAGCAGAAGGTATGAATTCCATTTACATGTCAAATATATCTGGCACGGCAATGGATTTCTCATATAATTCTTGCCGCTCTTGATTTAATTATAGAGCTTTGTGCACACACACACACACACACACTGTGTTCAATTTTTCTTTCTGATGTAAACACGGGTAAACAAAAGTCTTTTAGTATGAGGAAAAAAACTCGCATCTTATTCAGAACAAACACAACGGTCATATGTAGCCTCCATACATAACTCTACGTCTCTACCTAATAAAAAGGAAATAAAATGGAAACACTCAACCACAACTGCTATTCCTGATTTCCAGGAATTTTATTCTAACTAAACTTGACCAGTTGACACAAGACTTGATCAGAGTTCAAACCGTAAAACATTTTCCCTTAAACTGAATGCTCATAGCTTCAGTTTAATTCAGAAATCTTACACACCCCGAGCTGCTTCCTCGACCTTCCATAAGTTTCCAGCTTTAGGGGCTTAGTCATGATATCAGCAACCTGCCCTTCACTATACTGCAGTGAACTAATTCAACCACACTAGCATTGACAATATCCCGAAGGAAGTGGAATCTCACGTCAATATGCTTGCTTCTTTCGTGAAGAACATGATTCTTGGACAAATTTATGGTTGACGTGTGTTTGACAGTAAATAAACAGTTCCTCCTTGTTGCTCTAACCAATACTTAGGGTCCGTTTGGTTTGACGGAATGTTTTTAAGGGATTTGGATTTCATGGGAGGATTTGGAATTGGAAATTTTTGGTGTGTTTGGTTTGTAGGATTTGAATTCCATTCTTTATAAAAGATTATAGAAAAGATAATGGGTTTTTTAAATCCCATGTTTGTGAGATTTCATTAAAATCCTGGGATTTTAATTCCGGACTTTACTGTAAACCAAACACGGAAATCGAATGGAATTCAATTCCAAATCCCACCAAATCCCGCAAACCAAACGAGCCCTTAAGGATTCTGCCCAACAATGCTACTTGACATGAAGCAGATGCAGAGTCCATAAATTCAGCTGTTTTCTTTTTTGAGGACCAAGAAATTGATCCATCAGCTAGCAACATCGCATACCCTCAAGTGCTTTTTATGCTTTCTTAAGTCACCTGCATAATCAGAGTCTGAGTATGTAATAAGACTATGATTTCTGTTCCTTTTTTACCAGATTCAATAATCCATGGTGCCTTTGATATAAAGAACCACCCTCTTGACAGCTTGCATGTGTTTATCAAAAGGATTCTCCATAAATTTGCTTACTAGACTGATAACATACATGACTGCAGAATATCCCTCCATAGGCTCTGTTTAGGGAACGAATCCCTTGGTTGCTTTCCAATCAAGTATTCTCGACAATGCTTGCTGGGTGTTCTCATATCAGGAAGTCCTTGTACCATCCCATAATCTTCAGTGTTCTCATGCCCTTATAGTTCAAATGCTCGTATTTGCAGTGCCACAAGTGAGTCAAGCCTTGTGTCAGAGTGCGGTAGCAAGTGGCTGCTTTTGGCTAGCATCTATGTTGTCAATCGCGCTGCTATAGCAGTGCTATTGTGGTTAGCGGTCACACTTTGAACACATAACCGCTATCTGTAGATGTGGGTTGTTTTGGTGTTAATTCTGGTAAACAAGATAGTCTTTTAGGATGAGAAAGAAAACTAACATCCTATTCAGAACTACTAAACTCTACCTTGTAGTAAAAATGGAATTTTATTCCAAGTAAACTTGAGCAGACACATCGGTGGTGATGCAGGACGCGTTGAACGAAGTGTGAAGGCACACGAGGGTGGAACTAGTTGCAGTGAAGATCCCTTGCAGATGATGACATGGTCCTTGCCGATACAACCAATCTGAGCAGCTTGTCAACCATTGTCTCAAATGATAGCAGAGAGTGAGTGTTGTAAGTTGGTAGTGTTGTGTATAAATAGTAGATCCATCCAATTCTTTTTGTATCTAACATCAATTCTATACAAACTCTACTTCATTTTCATATGATATCTGCTCCCTTCCCTTAGCCTTAGCCTTAGCCTTAGCCTTAGCATACAAAACTTTCAGGATCCACCCAAATTGGCTGGCACACAACTCAAAAACCATAATAATGTGGTTTCAAGCTTTCAAATATTTTGTAAACAGTTTGGTTTGATTCAGGTTTTGGTTGATTGTAATACCCAATCTCAGATAAAATGGAAGAGAATTGAACAATTCTGGGTTGTAAAGCGCAGAAGGCCAAATAATATATCTACTAAAGTTGGAGGATACATTGGGCGTGTTTGGTTTGCGGGATTGGAATGAATTTGGAGGGATTTGGATTTCAAATCCATTCCAATTCTGCGTTTGGTTTGCAGGAAAGGATTTCGTTGACCGGATTTCAAATCCGTTGACCATTTTAAAATCCCTCATATGATGGATTTGGAAATCCTTGGCTTTGGGCATGGATTTGAAATCCAAATCCGATGGATTCTAAAGCGTGATCCAGACCAATGTTTTAAAACCCGGTTTTTTGATTGACCCGGTGTGGTAACCGGGTCACGGTTCAACCACCGGTTCAACCCGGTTTCAAGAATTTCTATGTATTTTTCATTTTCATGCATATATATATATATATATATATATACACTATAACCAAAATATTGATGTCCACAAGTTAAAATATTAGAAAAACACATAACAACAGGTTTTACATCAATCCAAAAACATTAAATAAACACACATAAGTTTTTCATCAATCCAAATACATCAAAACGAAACATAACGATCAAACCTAATCATGGATCTTGAGACATTGGAGTGTTGTTTTTTAACGCTAATACATATTGCCTATTGGACTAGTCGTTTTTAACTTTTGTTACCGGGTCAACCGGTTCGATACCGGTTTGTTATGACCGGTTCAACCGGTTTTTTAATAGAACCGGCCGGTTCAATCCGGGTCATAAAATGGCATAAACCCGGTCACAATTGACCCGGTTTCTTCACCGGTTTCCGGTTCAACCGGTTCGACCGGCCGGGTCAACCCGGTTTTTAAAACATTGATCCAGACTTCAAATTGTATCGATCCAAATCCGACGCTTACCAATAAAAATAAATTATTTATAAAATAAACAAATAATTAAAAAAAAAACTCAATCCAAATCCTACAAACCAAACAAGACTTGTAAATGAATGAATTTGAAATCCATCATTTATCTCCCACTGACTCCTTTAATTATTCCATCCACATGAACTCTATATTTGAAATAAAATATAGTAAATTTCTTGTTATTAACTAAGAGAGCACACTCCAAACTTTTGAAAAAAATTATCAACCATATGAGACGGTTCAACTTATGGCTATACCCTTGTTTTTTCAAACATTATTGACTCTTTATCTATATCTATACTATATTATAAAGCACGGATAAAAAAACTCTTAAATACAAATTATTAGGCACAAGGTACCATTATTTTATGCAAGATTTTAAAAATCTATTAATTTACAAGTATCAAAGCACAAGATACATATTACTACTGCAGGCTTCTAACACCCACCAATTTGGTATGTGCAGGGTCTTCCTTTTATGCATACCTTTCCATGTATCATTATTAATTAATATATTATATTACTATAATTTTGTTTTAATTATATTATTAAATATGTAATTGGTTAATTTTTCTAGATGTCATTAAAATACTAGAAACGTACCCGCGCAATGCAGCGAGATACATCACGATTTTAATGTTTCATTTTATTTTTTGTTTTTTTTATCGATTTACAGTACGATTTTGGATGATTTTGAGAAAGTGATAATGTTTTTTTTTTTATAAATTTGTTTAATTTAGCCTTAATAATATAATGTTTTTTATATAAAAAATTAAGTATTTTGTTATAATTCAATTATTATCTTATATATTTTAATGACATCTAGAAAAAATAACCAATTACATATTTAATAATATAATTAAAGCAAATTTATAGTAATACTAGAAGTGTACTCGTTCAATGCAGTGAAATACAAATTTATCGGGTTCTGTGATTGCTAAATGCACCCCTACATGTTAATATCCTAGTCACACACAACAACATCAAATTGTTCCTTTCTATATTTTCAATGTACGTTTTAAATCACTTTTTGACCTATATAAATGTGTATGTAGCAACACCCATTGTGATATCAAATCAATTTCAAAAGATTTAACATTTTAAGGGTTTTTTGAATTTAAATCTTTTACTTTGTGAGACTTGATTTATTTACACAATCATTAATTAATTCATTACTTTATAAAAAGCATTCGACGATCTCATTAAATTAAAATTTAAAAAATACACTCATTTATTAGAATACTCATTTTCAAATTAAGAGTATTTAGTGATATTATTAAACGATTTCACTTGCTTCGCTCGACATTTATTCTTCACAACTATGGAATTAATATCTAAGTTTTATCTGTGATTTGATTAGGGGCGGAACACAAGCTTTCCAATCACAGAGATCGAACCTAATATAATATATAATTTCTAGTCTTTACCAAAAGGGATGGATCCAAGAATTTTTTTAATAGGGTGACACCATATTTTCAAGTACGGTTTTTATTAACATATCTTCATTTTTTTTACCAACGTTCAATATCGACCGTTGTGTTTTCAGCCTAATTCCGCCGTTTCAAAGGATTTTTAAAGTTTTTTTTGTTTGATTTCGAGAGATCTTTAAGTTTTTTTTTTATCTATTTCAAAAGATTTTTTCGGTTTTTTTGGTTGATTTCAAAAGTTTTTTTGGTTGATTACGAGGTACAGTTGCAATTCTAAAATAATACGGTTGCACATTCTAAAACCTTATCGGACTCATCCTAAAAACTTTGGTGGACTGCGTTCTATCAACAATTCAAACAAGTACACAACCTAAAGAATTTCAAACAATTTCAAATAAAGTTAAACCCAACTAATCAATTAACCAAACAACTTCAAACAAAGTTAAACCTAGCTAATCAATTAATCAAATAAAATTAAACCTACCTAATCAAATAATTTTAAATAATTTCACGGTTTTTCACAAGATCATGAATATTTTCCACAAAGAAATCAATAGATTTGCATAGAAAAATGTGATGATTTCAAGAGGGTTTTTATAGAAAAATTTAAGCTAGTAAAGATCATATGAACAAACCCATGAAGATATTTATCAAGAAAAATGAACAGGCCAACGGGGTAGATATGATTCATATGAAAGACACATGAGTCTTGATTCTTGAAAGAGACCCATCTTCAATTATAACCCTACCAAAAACCACCCCCACAAACACCCATAAAACCTAAAAGGAAAAACAAATGGAGGGCTATAGAGAGAACTGAGAGAGTTAGAGACTTAGAGTTAGAATTAGAAATCTAAAGCCTAAAAAGGCTAAAACAGTAAAACTTAGGGGCTGTTCGTTTGTGGCTTAATGGGCTGTGTGGGAGATATGGCTGATTCGCTCAGCCATATCTGAGTGTTCGGATGCGGCTGATTCAGTCAGCCATGGGCTGATTCGCTCAGATAAAAAATGTGTCCTTTATATTCAGCCACTCTTTTTCCACATTTACCCTCCACCCACCCCATTAAAAGAACCCAACTACTCACACTGAAAACACACCCTTTTTATTTCACGTACGCCCCAATCCATCAACATCAGAAATTCAGAATAGGGTTTCTGCCATTGAAGCTGTAAGGTAAACGTTTCTTTTTTAAATCTGATTTCTTCACCTAATATATATATATATATATATATATATATATATATATATATATCGATTCCATGGGCTGTTTTCTTTTTCGAATCTGATTTCTTCACGATACAAGTGGTTTTCTCCATTGAAGCTGCATTGCATATTAGCTTCTGTTTTCTCCTCAAAGGTAAATCCTTCTGTTTTCTTCACTTGATGTGTGTCGATCAGGTTCACAATATACGTTTTTCTTGCTGCGTTTTTTTGTGTTTGATGATTTTTATGTTTTTTTTTGCTGCGTTTTTTCTGGTTTGATACACATCGAGATTTTTTTTTCTTGCTGCGTTTTTCTTGTTTGATCAAATCGACATTTTTGTGTGTTGGCATTACTGTTAGTGGGTTGGCATTACTGTTAGTGGAGATTATTTTGCATGATGATGTGTTGGCATCTTGTATTGGAGATTATTTTCATGATTGGTGTGTTGGCATTACTGTTAGAATATGGGTTTTATCATTTAAGGAGGCACAGGCAAATAGAATATGGGTTTTATAATTTCTACGATTTTTTTTGTTTGATAACATAAACAGATTCATATATCATTACTGCGTTTTTTTTGTGTGATCACATAAACTGTTTCTTATTTGGGTTTTATTTGTATATGTTGATGGTACATGTAAATAGCTATTTATATACTCAGATAGATATAAACACAATGTATGCATCTACCTTGTGTTGTTTAGGTTTTGATCACATTTTAGAATCACTTGAAACATATCTATTTGTGTATATATCTATCTGTGTATATATCTTTATGTTACGTTTTCTACTTGTAGTTTAATTATTTAAATAAATCATTAGGTATGGAACAAATGGCCGATTTACAACAACCAAAAAGGACTAGGATAAGCTGGAAAAACATGGCTGTTGTGAAAACCTTTTTAGAGGCTTGTATCCTTGAAATAGCATTGAACGGAAAGGAAGGTGGAAGTTTAAAATCAATGTCTTGGAAGAAAGTTTCTGAAACTCTAAAAGAGATCCACAACTTTGAAGCTGATAGGAAGCAAATGCGTAATCATTATGATTATTTAAAGGGGAAATATGGGGCGTGGTTGAAGCTTAAAAATAAGACGGGGAACGTGTATGATCCTTCAACGAACTCATTTAATTTGACACCCGAGCAATGGGAACTTGAGATTCAGGTCACTTTCTTGTTTATTTTTTTCCTTCTATTTCAAATTAGTTTAACCGGTTACTTATAATTATTTTTTTAACACAGTCAAATAAATATGTTGAATTGTTAAGGACAACTAACCTTCCATTCCCCGAGTTGTGTACACAAAATGGTCATTTCTGACATTCAGACTGTTTATTCAGCTTACTAACCGAACAACAACTTATCTGTTAACAGACAGACAACTATATCCAGACAGACAACTATATCCATTCAGGTCTTAACAGAAAACGAACCGAATAGCCCTTTAATGACTATCACAGCTTAGTCGCCGACGGGCGGCGGGAATAATAGATTCACATTCACCGGAGGGAGGAGGCAAACGACAAATAGCAATCGTAGCAGCAAGTAGGCGACAGTAGGAATCGATTTTTGAGTTTTGATTTTTGAGGCGTAATCGATGAAGTATGAACGATGATGGATCAGACTTCTCACGCTTTTAATTTTATTTTGGGCTTCTCTTAATCTCTTATGTGGACTGTAGACTGTGGACTGAAATCTGGAATATTGGATTGACTTTTCACTTATGGGGGGCCCAAATAAAATTTTCTATTTTTATACACTACAAAATCAAAGCAGTCTTCTTGGAAAATTTTAAAGCCCAGGGGCCCTAGCCCCTGGTAGCCACGAAAGAGCTCCGCCCCTGGATTTGATATAAGATTTAATGTCTAATTCAAATAATAATTAATTTTGAATTTGGGATTTATCTTAAACGTGCCACAGTAAACCATTGTTGGGGAATTCAGGGTATTATTATGAGAACATGATGAGTGTAGAACTTGGATAATAACTTAATATCGTGTGAGAGTTCACTTTCTTAAGTAATATTTTGATTTAAATATGTCTGGGTATCATGAAATTTACTAAAGGATAATTTCAAGTTTTTCGTTCCGCTTTTTGCAGAAATCATTCCCTTTTGAACTTAAAGAATCGTAACCGCTCCTATATTAATGTTGAGAATTAGGTATGACAATGGAGCGGTGAATGCAATTCTCGACCCCGGCCCCGGTTCCACTATCTCATCCCCGTCCCAAGACCCGGTCGCCGACGGGTATGAGGAATCGAATCCCCTCCCCAATTTTTGTTGGGCCTATCCTTGACCAATACCCGGTTCAACAATAAATGGTTCAAAAAATGGTCATAAATTGGTTGAAAATATTATATATTATATAACACATAATAAAAAAAAATGTAATTTTAATATATATATATATATATATATATATAAGGGGACGGGCCAGGTTAGGGAATACATTACCCGACCTCGACTTTCAATATATCTAGGAACTAGGATCCTCGTCCCTTGACCATGTATTTGTTTTTACGTGGAATCCCCGGCCCCGAACGGGGAGGGTGAAACCACTCCCATTATAATGCCTACTGAGAATAACTCCCCATGAAACGGAGTTGATTGCTAGAAATTAGTAGTGGACGGTTACAAAACAGATAAGTTACAAAACTAATGAAATAGTCATCAACTGATAACTTATCAGTGGGAAAACCATTAGCTGAAAACTCATCAACTAATGACTCTGTTAGTGGCAAAACCCATCAGTTGATATAACCATAAGCTGATAATACATTAGAAGCAAAATTATCACGTAAAGACTTATCAATTGATGACCTCATCAGTTGCAAACCATCAACTGAAGTACCCATCAGTTGATAACACACGGACGATAAACGCATAACCCGTGTTCATTTCAAGTGAAAAAACGTATGGTCTGTGCACTGCCTTCTGTTTCCAAGCACGACCTGTGCTTTTCTCAAGTGAAAAAACGCACGTCCCTTGCACTACAATCTGCCACTTACAAACTCGTCATATAAAACCTTTCAACGATCTCGAGTTCTAGTTAGCTTACACGAGTTTGCACTCCACACCTTCTAGCTTATGTTATATCTTAATTAGCTACCAACAGCTACCAACCCCGACTCATTATTCTCTTGTGAATCAAATGACCTAAAATGAGCTGATAATTACACTAATTAAAATCACCAACAACCATCATGACTCTAATGGTTGCTAGTTGTTACGAGATTCATGACCTACCACTCCGTCAGACAATTATTTATTTCAAACAATATTATATCAATAATTGAGTCTTATAAATATTGGATTTTGATACTAAACCCACCTCTAATCAATGCTGAAATGTAATTTACGATCATTTTCTGTTTTCACTTGACCTCTCTCATATTTCAAAGTGTTTTTAAGTGATGTTTGTACTATATCGATTGATATAAGTTTTACTATTTGTGTATATTCTTAACTCCGCCTCAATAACCGTTCTCCTAGGCTATTTTTGCTGATTTTACAAAAGAGATGTCTAATATTCGTCCCCTTAAACCTTTGAATTTGTATATACACCGTTTATATATAATTTTGAATTTGTGCTTTCGGACCCCAAGCATTAGTAACTTTTAAAATTACATTTTAACCGGCTATTTCAACAATTTTTACATTTTTTAGTTCACATTTAACATTTGAATTTAAACATTTATGTAAGCATATTTTTTTGTATTTTACATATTGCATGAGAAAGTTTTACATTTTGAAAATATTTGTTCTTAGAGCATATTAACGTGTTAATGTATCTTATAACAAATGCTACCCATGGTTAAACAAAACAGTTTATTAAATACTTTAACTTATTGTTAAACGAAAATATTCGTGAGATTTGCTTATGAGCAATTTAATTAATAACCCTAGAAATAAGTTTGTTCAACATTTATTTTTTGACACCAATCAAATTATCATATTTTTTAGCTAGCTAGTTATGGCAATGAAATTGATCACATAAATTTATTTTTAAGGACACAAAAGGAGCAATTAATGGATAAATAATCCATATATGAACAAATAAATTAATACTTTTATAGGTGTAAAAAACACAACTTTTTTATTTTTATTTCGAGCTGACAAAAGAAATTACAATATTTCTTCCTTAAAATTTATATGAAAAATGTATTTGTTTGCCGATTAGTAACCCTTATACAAGATGTTTAAGGTCTATAGTTCACAACTTTTCTCAAAGTTGTTTCCTTATGATTAAGGATACATATATTAGGTATTTAAATAGACATGTTTACATTTTTTTAAGGATGAAGAGAATAACTTTTTTATGACAAACAAATGAAACTAAATTTAATTTAATGCGATATTAATTTATCTACAACACCTTTACTTAATTTATTATTGAAAATACTTCAAAAATTAAATTACATCGTTTATCAAATATTATGAAAAGACATAATATTTTCATTAGGCATGGACCATCGGACATTAAGTACAAGGATAAAACCATTCGATTTTGTTGAACAACACCAAATACCCCACAAAAAGGTCGATCATTTAATATTTCTAGATATATAAAAATGATAAATCAGTGAGTCAGTGATAGGCATGGGAACAGGACGGGGTTCACATTCCCCGACCCCAGTTTGTAGTAGGGACCCCCGTCCCCGGGCCCGGGCGGGTGCGGGGATTGATTCCTCATCCCCGGTCAACGGTGGTCAAAACCCTAGTCAAGACCCGGCCCCGTTCCCCGATGGTCGACTGGTGTTGGACGGTGGTCGACTGGTGGTTGGTCGACGACTGAAGAAAGCTTCGCCGGAAGAATATGTCGAATCTGCTATGGCCGAATCTGCTATGCCTATGGTCGAGGAGGTCGACTGAAGAAAGCTTCGCTGGCGATGGAGGCGAATCGACGATGATGACTTTTCTCTCGTCTCGTGAGCCGTGAGTGAGGGCCGAGGGGTGGAGACGTCGTGAGGGCCGATGAAAGCTCCAACAATAATTGCACACTACTTGTGAAACCCTAATAGGAAAAGTATTAATCAGTTGCAATTTATAATTTAACTTATTTACACACACATATATATATATATATATATATATATATATAATATAAAATAAATTTAACTTATTTACATATAGCGGGTACGGGGCGGGTCGGGGGGGTGTGATACCTGGCCCCGTCCCCGGTTTTCTCAAAACGGGGATCCCCGCCCCCGGGACCCGGTTAAGCGGGGAATCCCCGGCCCCGGTCGGGTCGGGTGAACCGGGTTCCCCACTGGGTCGGGTCAAATCACCATCCCTAGTCAGTGATACCTCGACCCTTCCGCTATATATTGAAGAAACACATTTCATCACACAAAAACCCAATCATGAAACACAAACAACATGAAAAATCATAAGACAAGGGACTCAAACGAAATTAGGAAACCCTAGTTTTTTTGGTTGATCAATTTGATTAAATATGTGTTTTCTAGGTTCATATTGAAGCTTTTTGGTTAGTTATGTTGATGTCGAACCATTGAACTTATTTCAGGATAATCTAAAAACATAATTGATTTAGGATCAAATTGTAACAGCCGGAATTTTGTAAGTATAGTTTATCCCTAATAATCGCGTTTATAGTATTTCGGTATGCGGTCATTTTATAGATAAACGTGTCTCCAATCAAGATTAGTGGAATTGTTAAAAAGAAAATCAAAATCAAGATTTGGGCCTTTAGGGCGAGTTCCAAGTGAGTTGCACAAACCTCAAACTCACATTAAACTAGCCTTGGAGGTTGTTTTGATTTTAAGCCAAAATACCTTCCAAGCGACTTTCGAGTGAGTTGCATGATACCAAACTAACTTCAAACCCACACCGACCACTATTTTGATTTTAAACCCAAATACCTTTCAGGCGAGTTTGAAGTGAGTTTTTTGACCCCGAACTAACTTCAAACTCACGTCGACCATTTTTTTGTAGCTACACCCAAATACCTTCCAGGCGACTTTTAAGTGAGTTTGTTGACCTCAAACTCACGTTGGCCATTGTTTTGGCACTAAACCCAAATACCTTCCAAGCCACTTTCAAGTGAGTTTCTTGACCCCGAACTAACTTCAAACTCACCCGAACCAAAAATTGGGTTTAAAACCCTTTAGATGTCATTTTTCTCATTCACTCTCTTTCTCATCACCTACCCATTCTCCTCTCTCTCATTTTTGCCCAAACATTAATTACTCCTCCAAAATTCAAATCTTCAAGAGTTTTATGAGATTAGAAGCTAGAGATTCAAGCCTTGTGGATGGAAACTCAAGATCTTCATCTTCTTCATCTTCTCCAACTATCTCTCACCATTGTTGACCTAGTTTTTGGGGCTTTTTCCTAAAAACAATTTGTAAGTCCATCTTAACTTTCTAAACCATTATTCTTGTTAAAACCTTTCATTTTAATCTCCTAGAGCATTTATTTTGATGTATCATCATTGTTTTGAAGTTTTGACCTATTTTGGGTATTTTGGATGATTAGAGGATTTGACTAAGGTTTGTTATGAATCTGAGTTTGTGATTACTTTTGGTACATCACTAGGCCTTGGTTGTGACCCAAATAAAGTTTCTAGTGATGGATGTTTGTGGATCTAAAGCCTCACCAAAGGAAGCTCAAGATTGGGGTAAAACCTAGATTTAACCTAACTCTAGCAATGTGAGTTCAAATTGATTTGTGAAAATGTTGTACATGCAAAAAATTTCCATTTTAAAGTGATTATGTGTTTGCATAATTTTTATTCAAAAATTGGAATATTTGAAGAGTTTTACTCATTTGGGTTATTTGGTTTATAAGTCTTGTGAAACACCAACATTTGGGATTTCTGGGCATTTTGATAAATAAATCATGTTGATACGTTTCATTGATTGTTTAATATATAAATGGAGGTCTTTTGATGTAAATGTCCTTTTAGTGTACTTAATATTATAAACCATTTTGGAAAATGCATATCATTGTGTTATGATGCATTTTGGAAAAAAAGGTATGAGTTCATTTGGAAAAATAGTTTGTCTTAACCCATGATGAGTTTTGGGTTAATCGTGCTTTTGGTCGTTGGGTTTGCATAACCGTTGGTTAAAGGTGTTTTGTGGTTTACACTGATATTTATTGTACGATAAAGTAATTTTGTTGAGCTTTGGCTCGGTTTGACTAAAATGAGTCTTGGGGACATTTGTCCGGTTTAATAGCCCACTTTTGTGGAATTTTGAGTATTATTGCGTTTATTACGTATCATTTAATAATTGCATGTTTTGAGTGCTTTGGTCATTAAATTGGAGTCATGTAATGTTATAGACTGCAATGCAGTGGATCAATAGGCATATGAGTCGGTCTTTATTATTTTAAGAAAAAGGGCTATTGATTCCATGTTGGGACCAAAATTAGTCATGGGATTATCGAGGGCCTTATGGGGCGGGCTCGTGGAGTCTAACATTTGGCCTTGGGCCCGTGATGTAATTTCTGAGTCTGTTTTTATAGGATAGTCATTTTCCATCTGTAGCTAGTTGAGACATTGGGTCATCGGAGGCAACTTGGTATGGTTATGTGGAACCGGATACTAGCCATGAGCCGTAAATGTAATCCTAGTGAATGAGCATGATTAGGATCCTCGGATGCCCTAATCCACATCTTAGTACAAGTCGGCGAGCTCGTGGCCATGGGTCCTAGTATGGTGACCTCAATAACTTGGAAAGTGGCCTACTTTTGTGTTCCGCCACAAGCCATGGAATTCGGGTCTCCCCCGTCACCAAAAGGTGTTGTTTTGGGTATTTAGTTTTATCCTTGTTTTTCGGTGAAGTTTTGAGTTTGGGGTATTCTCCATATGTTATAATTTTGGAGGCTTGAGTTTACTCATATTTTGGTCGTTTGGTTTATAAAGTTTTATTCAAATTTCAATATTTGAGCATTTACCATTATTCACGTTTTGAGTAAGTGTTGGGTTGCATTACTTCATGAAAGAATATTTTGACGTTGAGGCGTTCATTTATAAAATGCGTATTATTGGAAAATGGGTCGTTCTCATATTTAAAGTAATGCATTTTGAAGGATCATGATTTAAGTTGCATTATTTTCGTTTAACGATTTTTATAATCATGATAGAACTCTTGAACTCACTAGGCGTTAGCCTAACATTTTTATTTGTCGGCATGTGCATCAGGTTCCGTTTCGGGATTAGTTCTAGCGTCACTGTGAAGAGATGAGTGCTAGTTGTGTGCTCAAAGAAGTGAATAGCTTGGTGAAGACTTCAACATTTACTTTGGATGTAGCGACAGTCATTGGGTTTTAGTAACACCCGACTTTAATTAGTCTTTATGTAAGACTTTATTCAATCTGTTGACGGTTAAATCTAGAATTGTATTTCTAGCGTGAACTTGTCATAAGAGATTTTATCCTCCTTTAAGATATTATTGAAAGTTTTAAATTAGTCGCTCTTTTCAAATTTGTGGGTGTTACACAAATAAACTATTTATTTATACTATATTATAAGACAATAAGATTAAAGTCTTAAGAACGACTTATTAAACATTAAATACTGGTTAATAATTCATAACATCTGATTAAATTTCAAGTTTACAATTAATTACTGCATACGTACAATTTTTTAAAAATTATTTGAATTCCATAACAACAAATTAATAATGTAACACCCTCGAATTTGGTAAGAGCAACTAATTAAAACTTTTTAAACATAACATCAAAATAAGGAACAAAACTTCCTCTTACGATCCAAAACTCTATATGTCTCAAATATGGATGCTATAATTAACCTTGACAGATATTAAGCTCCAATAACATACAAACTAAATTTGAAGTCAGGTGTTACTTAACCCAAATACAAGTTGCTCTCCTTAACCTAGTGCGGAAGACTTCATCAAGTTATTCACTCCTGGGGTGCACAAATGGCACTCCTCTCTTCACTGCCGACAAATGCCGACAAATAAAAAGGGTTAGGCTAACGCCTAGTGAGTTCAAGAGTTTTACATGAGTAAATATATATTTAAAAGAATGAACCTCACTTGAAATCACGACCTTTCAATTAATGTACTTTAAAACGTGGAAACAACTCTTTTCCAATATCATGCACTTTCAAAGATGGACATCTCATTTCAAACATGCTTTATAAATTGATGCAACTTAAACTAACTCGAAATATGAATATGAATCAACTCCCATTTAAGAAAAGTGGATAAAACGTGATATCCCAAAACACCCAAACATGGGTGGGGCAAAATACCTGACCCATGAATTATCATCAAAACCACATATCCCGTACGTCCGAAAACATGGACACTAGGTCCATTACTCACGCGACCGTAAACGAAAGGAATCTAACTACCAAAACATGGGGATGACATAATTCATTCAAACCTTAATATACGAGGAGGAAGATCCAATATTAAGGCCCTCGTTCACTGTCAACCATAAAGAACCAATGACAATAAAGTAAGACATCCTTATACTTAAAATACTAATAGCCGACAACGGGGAGACCCGTATCCGTTGAGAGTGGAGGAAATACAAAAGTATGCCACCCATGTAACATTAATCACATGACACCTCACGACATCACAACCCAAGTGTCCCTACGATTTCTTTAACAAGCTTCACCTAAAGTCAGTTGACCTTCATGAACATTCCGAAGAACTCCATCCCGAAGGCCCGACACACTTAAAGACTATGTTAGATCACAGATTTATTGGATTCAAGATCATCCAATCCGAAGACTGGAATCTGAAGCTAAAGCTGAAAAGTCGACTCTTAATATAAGTCTAATGTTAGTTTGTAATAATATGTCAAAGTTAATTATTGTATTTTAGTATTTTATATTATATCCTAAATATCTAGATATTAGTTAGATATTATATTTTGAGATATTATGTTTGAGATATAAAAGGTTTTGAGATATTATTTATCTCATAACTTTAAATATCTCAGATCATCATATCGACCCAACTAGAGAGAAAGTGAGAGAGCTTAAACACAGAAGAACATCAAGGGGGAGTGTGAGAAGAAACTCCAAAGATGATCATTGTTATTTTGAGGGGGGGCTCATAAAATTTATGCATTTACCTTTTATGTCAAAATTTTTGTAATGCATGATTTTAGTGGGAGCTTTTCAAATCAAAGGAGTATGGATATGACTTCTGATTATTTCTGATCAGAACTCGTACTTTAATTGTTTTACTGCTTTTTGTCATTTTATTTTCAGTGAATAAATTAGCTTTGACTATGACATAAAACTTTTGCAGTTTTTGAGAGAAGCTTACAAGTCATATCTTTATGACTTTAAACTTAGCTTCATGAGATATAAGATCGCACGTAAAGGTTTAATCCTTTATCTTAATCTCATATATGGTTGAAAGAAGGACAACTTTCAATCATAGAAAACATTGTTCTTAAAAGTTCAAACCACTTCCCGAATCTCAAACCGATTTCATGAATTGGAAGTGTGCGTTTAAATGTTTTCAAGATCTACTTTGTGCTTTAACTGAGATAGTTAAACCAAATTGAGCATAAAATGCATCATAGGAAAACATGATTTCATTGTGCTAGGACTTAACACAACTTCTATGGAATCACCTTAACCAGTGATTTCTACCCAAGAAGTTAATTCATAGTGATTGAGTGTAAGGAGCCGAAAAGAAATGAGTGTGGTTAGAGTGAGCTTAATGTTTAAAAGAAAGAGAGTGTGAGAACAGAGTTAAAAGAATATCAGAACTCTGCACCAAACTTTTTCTGAGTCGGGCAACCACAATTCTAATGTTTCACAACTCATTGGTGATCATTATTGAAACAGGCAACTAGCCCATGCCAACTCTTGATTAACCCCACCAGCTACTCATTTTCTACTCAAATAGAAAGTGTTTCACATTTTCAAAGGGGAAGCAACACATTTGCTATCTGATTTTCATTTGGAAAATCTGGATATTGAAAAGAAGGAAGTCTGCCCCACCTTCGCACTTCACTCATGCACATTGAGTCTGTGTTTAACTTACTGTTGTCTCAGTGGTTTACACAATTTTGAGCATATAAGCAATCATCCGTGCTTAATTCTTTCTATCACATGCACGAACACACAAGGAATTTGTTTCTTTGTCACAACGTTCCTAGAAATTATCTTTGTGGTGTTTCGATGATTGAATGGAAGCCCTGGGGGAGTGAACATCACAAAGCTCCTTTCCAATGTGTATTCATTACACACAGTGACTTAGTGTTACTGACAGACATTTTAACTGATTCATTTGTTGATTCAGGTGTTACACGCTTATTTTGTCTGGATTTGCAAAGATCTGGATGAATATCTTTTGAATTGACGAATTAGAGGCTCCTCATGAAAGACATTTCTTGCTAAAATTTTGATGAAAATCGTTTCTCTTTTCATCAAAAAGGGGGAGAACCTAAAGTTTGAAGAAATGTCCATTACAAGTTATGTCTCAAGAGACATTGAAGAAGAGAAGAGCAAACCAAGAAATGCGAGAGATCAAAGTATTCTGAAGACATGCTGATTTTAGAGAAATCTTCTTTGAAGATACTTTGCTAAAGCATTCTGAGCTAAAACTAGAGATTACATATTGAAGACAGAAAAGGAGATTCCAACTTCTGAGCTGAAAGAGAAGACCGAATTGCTAAATCCGTTTAGTAATGATCTTGATCCAAAGGGGGAGATTGTTAGATCACAGATTTATTGGATTCAAGATCATCCAATCTGAAGACTGGAATCTGAAGCTAAAGCTGAAAAGTCGACTCTTAATATAAGTCTAATGTTAGTTTGTAATAATATGTCAAAGTTAATTATTGTATTTTAGTATTTTATATTATATCCTAAATATCTAGATATTAGTTAGATATTATATTTTGAGATATTATGTTTGAGATATAAAAGGTTTTGATATATTATTTATCTCATAACTATTCATATCTCAGATCATCAATATCGACCCAAGTCAAGAACCAGAGAGAGAGAGAGAGAGAGAGCTGTTGGATCATAAATTGTATTCAAGATTAAAGTTAAAGTTAAGGGTTTAAATTGCATTTGTGTTAAAGTTAGTTAGAGGGTCTATTGTGTAATAAGTTAATAGTTTTATTATTAGTTGGGCCCAAGCCCATTAGGCCTTAAAAGCCTAGGTATTTAATGTTTTATTTAGTTTAGTTTTAGGGTTAACCTTTCATAACTCTCATTATTCTTAATCATAATTATTGTTTAGAGAGAGAGGTAGCCGTAATTCTCTGTATTCAAGGTATCAAGAACACACAAGGTTTAACTGTTTATTCAAGGGATTGATATGTTATTCTGATCTTATATCTCTTGATCTATATTGTGTTTGTGTGTTTAATTATCAACTAGATTAAACTGGGTTAACAAGTGGTATCAGAGCCTAAAGAATCAAGTTTTTAGGATTAAATATGTGTTTTGCGATTTTATTGTTCATCAATTTTTGGGATATTACTGTTCATAGACGTCTATCTGTTATCCGGGTGAAAATCGATTTCTTGTTTTAAGGTGTTGTTATGCTTAAAGTTGATTTGATTAGCTAAGTTTTATGCGATTGAACACAATCTGATTGGTTAATCGAATTGTAGATCATCAAGTGATTAGATTTTTATGAGTTTTTAGCATCTGGATTCAAATATCTATCGGTCACTGTGTTCTTCGAATTGATGCATGAAAGTTGAGTTTAGTTGTTAATTTTGATTATGTTGTGATCGATGCATGCTAGTGGGTACATAAGTCTGATTTCTGCCTTCAATTTGAGTGTTTGATTGTGATTTCTGTGATTTCTGGGTTGCACATCATCGTTCTGGGTCGACCTGTAAGAACATACCCGTCGAACCTTTAAGAACATATCGGTCGTTATTTAATCACACTTGTCCGGTCGACCGCATTATATCGGTCGAATACTTTGTATCGGTCGAATACACCATATCGGTCGCTCGGTAAACTCACACTCATTACCGGTCAAAAGCAATTATCGGTCGTATCATTCCATACCGGTCACATACTTCTTATCGGTCCACATCAGTGTACCGGTCGACCCATCTTTATCGGTCCATACACATTACTGGTCTAAGGAAGGTCACCGGTCAAAGCATTTTATCGGTCGACACCTTACCGGTCCATATCGGTTCCGGTCAATATACTCTACCGGTCACACACTTCATATCGGTCCACAACCAATACCGGTCGAAGAAGTTTCCCGGTCGTGCATCTTACCGGTCGGACAAGATCCCGGTCGAAGCAAGTCACCGGTCGACCGCAAGACCTAGGTCTGTCCACTTTGCGCCAGTACCTGATCGCGAGAACTGCACTTTGCGCCACTCAAGGCTCGCGCAAACCACACTTTGCGCGACCCACTGATCACGCAAACCTCACTTTGCGCAACACTCAGCTCACGCAAACCTCACTTTGCGCCAGTACCGGTTCGCGCAAGTCACTGTTCACGCAAGTTACTGTTCACTTTGCGCCATTTTTTTCCAGATTTTCACAGTTCGATTTTTCAGTATTATTTGTGCTTTATACTGTGTGAGAAGACTGCATTTAAGTATTTTTGGAAATTTATTTTTCTGAAAATTTTTGAGTGTAGCTTTTATCTTATACTTGATTATAACGATCTCATCTAGTTGGTTGTCTTGATACAGATAAGTTTGCTTACTAACCATACAGCTAAGATGTCGAATCAGCTTCTCTCAATGGGCTCTCAGTCCAAACCTCTTGTCCTCATGGCTAATGAGTATCAGCAATGGAAGACCAGGATGATCCAGTTTCTGAATCACAAGAACAGAGATTACATGGAATCAATCATTAATGGTCCCGTAAATCCAATGATCACAGTAAAGGGTCAAGCTGCAACAGAAACCTCTCCAGAAATCCTTGATAGATTAGTTCCTAAACCTTATCAGTTCTTTACTGAAAAGCAGAAAGCACAGTACAAGACAGATGAAAAGGCTCTAATTTATCTGACAATGGCTATTCCAAATGACATCTACAATCGTGTAGACAGTCAGAGCTCTGCTAAAGCAGTCTGGGATGAACTAGCAAGACAGTTTGAAGGAAGTGAAGCCTCCATCCAGGCTAAGCAGAATCTATGCATAAATGCATACGAGGGATTTCATGCAAAAGAAGGAGAGTTGCTACTAGATACCTACAACAGATATAACATCATTCTCAATGACTTACGGAGGAACAATATCTCTAAATCTGCTTCTGAGATAAATTACAAGTTCATCAAGAATCTGAATCCAGAGTGGAAGAACTTTGCCATTAACCTTCAGATGTCCAAGAATATGGCTCAAGAAAATGTCACTGATATCTTCTTTACTCTTTCTCAACATGAGGATGAAGTGAGATCTATTAATATTGAGTATAATAATCTGAAGGACTCCGTGGCTCTCATAGCTGGCAAAGGAAAGAGTTCAGTTCCTATACCCTCTGCAAGGTCAAAGAAAAAGATGTCTAAAGCTCTTGTTACCGAGGTTAGTGAGTCCGAATCTGCTTCAAGCAATGAAGAACTGGAAATTGATTCTGATCCAGATATACAGAAGTTCTCTGAGGACTTGGCTCTAATCACGCGACGATTCAAGAAGAGCTTTGGCAAGAAGAAATTCTACTCAAAACCAAAGTATGATGGATACATGAAAGAGAAGTCTGAGATGCGATACAAGCCGAGGCATGGAAGAAGAAAGGAAGGACGAGAAGACAGGAAGGAAGATAGACGAGAAGGAAATAGAGAGGAGAAGCGAGAAGAACGAAAGGATGATCCAGGAAGATGCTACAACTGCGGCAAATTTGGGCACTTCTCAAGAGATTGCAAGTTCAAGAAAGTGAAGAACTCATAGTATTACGAAAGCAAGTCACTCATTGCCAAGAAAGCTGAAGAAGGAAAAGTGCTGATGGCTGAAGAAGAAAACTGGCTGTTCCAAAGCTCCGATGACGAGGAACAAGCGCACTTCACCCAAGTATCTTATATGGCAAAGCTGGATGGTGACGATGAAGATTCTGAGGCACAATCCGAAGATGCAAACTCTGAGGTAAGTGATAATTATGAACTTATTGAATCTTTAATGGCCCAAATACATAATATGAAAGATGAATTCGCTTTATTGAGAGGTAAACTTAACTCTGCACATCAAGAAGTTTTGATTTTTCGCGATGAAAATGCTTTGCTAAAAGTTGTTGTGGAAGAAAAAGAAAAAGAAAACGAAAAGGATGGTTTAAAAGCTGAAAAAGAGTCTTTAAAAAGAAAAATATCTGATTTAGAAAAGGATCTTGTGAATCTTAATGCTGAAAAGGGTGAGTTTCAAATCAAATTTGAAGTTTGTTATCAAGAAAGAAATGAAGCTTTTACCAAAATCAAGCAATTGGAGGATATTAATAAGAAACGAGGTCAGACTGAGCAGACATTAAATCTGCTGACCAATAAACTCCAGGATGAAAGGTTTTATAAACTGAAACTAGGTTTGGGTGTGCCAACTAACGAAATTTTAAAAAAGGCACCGGAGCACCTATATAATTTTGATAAATTTGGCTCCGCAATCAGACCCATTCCTAACATTCGTGCATCCTTTGTTGAAGCAAGTTCTCCTAAACCTTCTAAAGAGACCAAAGGTCAAGAAGAAATGGGAAAGACCAAGACTGGTGACACTGATTCTCAAAATCTTTTTAAATCAGTGGGTTTTAAATATGGTGATTTGAATAAAATCTATGAGACTCGAAAGATCGAATTTACTGAGTTTGAATCACTATTTACCACACATTCCAAAGAATCAGTAAGCACCAACACTGTTCCACCTGAGACTGCATGCAAATATGATGAGTATGAATCGGATGTTGATCCATCTACTATACCATCAGTCTCAAATCCCATTGCTTCTAAACCTTTACTTGTTGAAGAGGTTGAAGAAAAACCTGTCGTCACGAATGAATCTTGTATTCAAAATGATAAAACGGAGATTATTGAGTCCATGACTGAAGAAAAGTTTTCTGACATGATGAATGCTTGTGACTCTGATCCTGTTTCTGCTTTAAAGGAGTCAAATTCTGTGAACGATCATACATCTGAATTGATGAAGTAAATTGATATGTTGCAACAGTCTCTTGATGAGGTTAAAGATGAAAACTTTGATCTCAAATTTAAACTTGAAAAGTCTTTAAAAGAAAATCAAGAGCTTTGCACAGAGATCAATGATTTGAAAATTACTTTGTTTAAAAATGCTTCAAATGATAAACAAATGTTCAATGATCCAAGCTGGAAGGTAAGAACCAATCCAGAATTTGATGCTCCTGCAAAACCTTCAGTTGTTTACTCTGATTGTCCTGAATATCCACCGAGTATTTTTGAGAAGGGTGAGACCTCAAATAGCTCTAGAAAAGAATCACCCTCTAAGTTAGAGACTAACAAGGTTCCTGTTTCTGTTTCAGATATAAAAGGAAATGGAGTTGGGAGGAGTAAAAAGAATAAAGATAATAGTTTGAATAAGAATGATAGGTTATCTAGTGAAACTTTTGCTTCAAATAGTTGTACTTCAGACAGTGTTATTTTGAAAAGTAATTCTTTTGATGAACATGAATGTAAGATTTGTTCCGATAAATCTAAGTTTATGAATTTTGCTCGAAAGAATCTATATTGCAAACACTGCTGGGATAACTCATTCAAATACTACTCCCCTCCAAAGTCCAAACAAAGTAAGAGAAAAGCTAAACTGAACCTTAAGTCTAATTCTAACTCTAATTCTTCCGCACAACCTAAAGTGTTTCGAGCTAAGGTTGCCAATCCAACTTCTAAAAAGCACTTTCAGGAATTAAATGTCAAGATGGTTTGGAAATGGGTTCCAAAACCCCGTTATGAATGGTGTGTGAAAGTTAAACCAGCTGATATTCCTGAATTGCGTGAAGCTAACCGCGAAGGACCCATCTTGATATGGGTACCTAAGCAAAACTAATTGTCTCTTTTGCAGGTCTGTCGGCTGTGGGTGATAGATTCCGGATGCTTACGCCACATGACAGGATTCAAGCACCTCTTGCATAATTATGTGGAGGAGCCTGCCGGAGCAGTTAGATTTGCCAATTCTGAAGCCGAAGGACACGTCAGAGGATATGGAATGCTCGATAATGGTGTTGTGAAGATTCAAAGAGTGTTATATGTTGAATGACTTGATCATAATCTGTTTAGTACCAGTCACTTCTGTGACATGAAATATCAAGTCCGCTTCACAACCACTCATTGCTATCTAGAGGATCCCGATGGCTACGAAGTCTTCAAAGCTGAGCGCCATGGAAATCTATACTATGTAGATTTTCCAACACTGTCTGCCACACGTACAGTATGCCTATTAGCCAAAGCAACTAAAGCACAATCGTGGACGTGGCATCGCCGCTTGTCTCATCAGAATTTCTGATTTATAGCGAAGCTGCAAAGACAAGGTCTGGTCAAAGGTCTACCAGAAATGAGATTTGAGAAAGACTCACTGTGTTCTGCATGTGAGTTGGGCAAAATGAAGCGAAGCTCCTTTAAGTCCAAAGCCGAATTATCGACCTCATTTGCACTGGACTTTTTCATATGGACCTTTGTGGCCCAATGCGAACAGCGTCTATCAACGACAAGAAGTATGTTTTAGTAATGATAGATGACTATTCAAGGTATACACGACTAGTGTTTCTTCGCAACAAGTCAGATGCGCCAGAGCTGATTATCGCTTTTATCAAGCGCATCCAAGTACGCCTTCAATTGCCAGTTCGAACCATTCACAGCGATAATGGCACGGAGTTCAAGAATGCCACCTTGCAGAGCTATCTTATCTCTGTAGGAATTTCACATAACTTCTCCGCAGCCTACACTCCACATCAGAACGACATTGTTGAACGGAAGAATCGCACTCTTGTTGAAGCCGCTCGTACTATGCTTGCTTATTCAGATCTACCTATGTACCTCTGGGCCGAGGCAGTCGCTACAGCATGCTTTATACAGAATCGTACCATTGTGGTCAAGCGTTTTAATAAAACAACATATGAGTTAATCAACAATCGTATACCTAACATCAAATTCCTTCGTGTTTTTGGTTGCAGGTGTTACATTCTTCGAGAGCGTCAAGGATTATCAAAATTTGATAAGAAAACGGATGAAGGATATCTCGTTGGATACTCCCTAACATCCAAAGCTTATCGAATTTACATTATTCGAACTAAGACGGTTGTTGAGAGCATGGATGTCTCCTTTGATGAGAATTCTACAAGGACTTCTGGACACAACAGTTCAGAACTCGGTCGTAAGGACAAAGCTTCTATTCAATCCAGAATAGAACTAGCTTCTAAAGGATCTACTTCTTCTAACTCTAACTCTACTTCATCTGAGTTAGATTTATTGTTTATTGATGCCTTTGATGATATTTGTGCAGATTTTGATAAAGGCATATCTACATCAATAACAAGCTCGGAGGTCCCTACCATTTCTGAAGACATATCTGGACCTTTCGAAGAAGTCATTGAAACTTCATCTTCATCAGGTACAACTAAACCGTTAGTTTCTGACTCTACTAATGCTGAATCTGTCTCTACAGATAATTCTTATGGAAATGAAGTCACGAGCACTTCAACTGCTAGTCCAGAAGCTTCAGTATCAGAAATACCAGTACAAGATGTCCCGAGTACATCTATGGAGCAACCTGTCGTGCATGATGACAACGATGCGTCAAATACGCAACAAACAGTTGAATCCTTACCAAGCACACATCGTTGGACTAAGGATCATCCCCTACATAACGTGATAGGTGACGTACAATCTGGTGTCACAACACGGTCAACATCAACCAACTTCTGCATGTTTTCAAGCTTCCTCAGTTCCTTAGAGCCAAAGAAAGCGTCTGAAGCTCTACGTGATCCCTTCTGGATTTCTGCTATGCAAGACGAGCTTCTACAATTCGAAAGGAACAAGGTATGACGCTTGATCCCACTACCTAAAGGTAAATCTGTTATAGGAACAAAGTGGGTTTTCAGAAACAAGAAAGACGAAGCCGGAGTAGTTGTGAGAAACAAAGCTCGTTTGGTCGCAAAAGGGTATTGTCAACAGGAGGGCATTGACTATGATGAAACATTCGCCCCGGTTGCAAGGATCGAAGCCATCAGAATCTTCCTAGCCTATGTAGCGCACAAAAACTTTACAGTCTATCAAATGGATGTAAAGTCAGCTTTCCTGAATGGCGTTCTGCATGAGGAGGTCTACGTGGCACAACCTGAAGGTTTCGTTAATCCTCATTACCCTGCTCATGTCTATGTTTTAGACAAAGCGCTTTATGGTCTTAGGCAAGCACCATGAGCCTGGTATGAAACTCTCACTAAATTTCTCTTAGCTTATGGTTTCAAAAAAGGTACAGTTGATACTACCTTATTTCTTAAAAGGCAAGGTGAGGACTTGATTCTCATTCAGATTTATGTTGACGACATAATATTTGGGTCGAAAAATCAAAAATTTTGCAAGAACTTTTCAAAGATAATGGAAACAAAGTTTGAAATGTCGATGATGGGTGAATTGAATTTCTTTCTTGGTTTACAAGTAAAGCAATTACCCGAAGGCATATTTCTTAATCAAGCTAAATATATAAAAGATGTTTTGAAAAAGTTCAAGATGTCAAATTGTTCTGTCATGAAAACACCAATGGCTACTGGTACCCTCTTAGACGCAGATCCCTCCGGGAAACCTGTTGATCAAAAGGTGTATCGTAGCATGATTGGTTCTTTACTTTATCTGACTGCCAGTCGTCCAGATATAATGTTTGCCACATGTTTTTGTGCGAGATATCAGTCTAATCCTAAAGAGTCGCACTATAATGTTGTTAAGCAAATCCTTAGATATATCAAAGACACTCCTAATCTAGGCCTTTAGTATCCAAAGGATTCTCGTTTTGATCTAACCGCCTTTACAGATGCTGATCATGCAGGATGTAAGCTAGACCGGAAAAGCACATCTGGATCATGTCAATTCATAGGTGACAAACTTGTGAGTTGGACCTCAAAGAAACAAAACTGTGTTTCAACATCCACTGCCGAGGCTGAATTTGTAGTTGCTGCTAGCTGCTGTTCTCAAGTCCTCTGGATGACGACACAGTTAAGGGACTTTGGATACAACTACAAGCGTGTTCCTATTTATTGTGATTCCAAGAGCGCAATCGCCATAACTGCTAATCTGGTACATCATTCGAAGACCAAGCATATCGATGTACGCTATCACTTCATCAAGGATCATGTAGAAAAAGGTGACATTGAAATGCACTTTGTTCAAACTGACTTCCAGTTAGCTGATCTTTTCACCAAGCCGTTGGATGAAAATAGGTTCCAATTTCTAATCAGCAAACTTGGTATGTTGAACATGTCTTAAACCTTATTCATAATTCTAGGGGGAGTATTCTAAGTTTTACTTTTGTGTTCATTTTTTCAACTGTTGCTAACGAGAGAGGAATCATTTTCACAAATGATTACCATATTTTCTTTAATATGCAGGTTTGTTCAAGTGACTATGGCTTCTAATCACTTCGGATTAGAACCCGCACTTCAGTGCTTTATCTTTTTGCTTTATGTTAATTTATGTTTAAAAAAAATCTTCAGTTGAGGGGGAGCTTCATCAAAAAAGAGCTTAATCGTCTATAAGCTTAATTGAAAAACTCCTTAAGAGCTTAAATTGTCAAACTTTTTTTAGTTTGAGGGGGAGAATTGCATCGTCAAAAATTACTGTTTTGACTTCTCCGAATTCATTCTTCATGTGTAACTTGAACATCATGTTCCTTTTAGGAAAATACATAGGATTCAGTGTGAGAACTTAACAGAACTTCCATGGATTCACGATAACCAGTGTTTCCTACCCAGGAAGTATTCCCTGAGTGATTGAGGGGAGAGGGGTCAAAAGAATTGAGTGATGGTGTGTGAAGAGGTAAAATGGAAAAGAGAGATTGGTTAGAAGTGAGCATTAAAAGAAAGAGGGTGAGTGAACAAAGTAAAAGAATATTAAACTCTGCACCAAACTTCTTTCTGAGCCGGGCAACCACATAGTCTGATTGGTTCACATTCTTTGGTGACCATCATTGAAATATGCAACTAGCCCATGCCATCTCTTGCATACAACCCCACCAGCTACTCATTCTTTTCTCAAAAAGAGAATGTTTCACATTTTCTGGGGACGCAACACATACACTATTCGTTCTTCATTTGGAAGATACTAATATTGAAAAAGAAGGAAAGTTGCCCCACCTTCGAACCCTTTCTCATGCACATTGAGTCTATGTATAATTTGTTGTTATCTCAACAAGTTTACATACTTTGAGCCTATAATGAAAAGCAATCATCTATGCTTAATTCCTTCATACACATGCACAAGCACACAGAAATTTGTTTTCTGTCAGAACGTTCATAGATAACCATGTGTTATTCGACGATTGAATGGAAGACCTGGGGAGCCAACATCAAAACCAGCTCCTTATATAGTAACTTTGTGTTACTCAGTAACTTTGTGTTACTCAGTAACTTTGTGTTACTCAGTAACTTTGTGTTACTGACAGGCATTCTAACTGAGTCATTTGTTGATTCAGGGTTACCATCTTTAATTATTTGAATCTGAAAAGATTGAAATAATCACTCTTTCCATCTGGGAAGACTGCTCTTATTTCACACAGGGCTCGTTACATGAAGACAGTGCTAAATTGATGACCATATTCAAAGGGGGAGATTGTTTTGCAAAGTTTTGATGATGATGATTCTCACCACTCATCAAAAAGGGGGAGAAGATACAAAAAAGGGAGAATAATCAAAGAAGGAGAATAAAAAGAAGATTTCAAGAATTTTGAAATAAAGGTTGCTGAAGACTTCAAAGTTTCAAAGATAAAGATGAAGACTGTTTCTGAAGTTTTCAAGAAAAGTGAAGTCAAGTGAAGACCCGAAAACAGTTGCAAAATTTTTAATCTTGAATCCAAAGGGGGAGATTGTTGGATCATAAATTGTATTCAAGATTAAAGTTAAAGTTAAGTGTTTAAATTGCATTTGTGTTAAAGTTAGTTAGAGGGTCTATTGTGTAATAAGTTAATAGTTTTATTATTAGTTGGGCCCAAGCCCATTAGGCCTTAAAAGCCTAGGTATTTAATGTTTTATTTAGTTTAGTTTTAGGGTTAACCTTTCATAACTCTCATTATTCTTAATCATAATTATTGTTTAGAGAGAGAGGTAGCCGTAATTCTCTGTATTCAAGGTATCAAGAACACACAAGGTTTAACTGTTTATTCAAGGGATTGGTATGTTATTCTGATCTTATATCTCTTGATCTATATTGTGTTTGTGTATTTAATTATCAACTAGATTAAACTGGGTTAACAAGAGCTTAAACTGTGAAGAACATCAACCTTGTAATCGATCGTTTGTAATCTCAACAGGTTGGTTTATCTATCTCTTTGTTGTTTGATTATCTGGTAAAGATCGTGTTCATTCAAACGGACCCACAGACTACCTCCCAGGCATTACTTCAAGCGGCGGAGGTCCTGGTGCCTATCTCCCCGGTAGCACCACCAGACTCAACCCTCCTAGTGCTTACTTGTAAAGTTTCCGGTCATAAAACATGGGTATTGGAGTTCAACCCCGCAATACCCAATTGACTACCCCAAAATATACTGACTTACGTGCCTATGGATCCAATGCAACACAGTCTAACCTTACCGGACTACACATGAATGACCAAAACACTCGATCCCGTAACCAACCTTAATACATAACACAATGCATTAGTATGTACGTTATAACTGGACTCTACATTGAGCCATATAAAACCGGACAAGTGTCCTCAAGACTCCTTTAAAACGACATCGAGCCAAAATACTCAAAACCTCTTTTTGACCAATGATTAACGCTTTTCGAATAATAAACGTCCCCAACCCATACCAAGCAATCACACACTCCAAAATACTTGAATGGACTCCAACACAGTTTAAGTCGGGACAAAAGATTTTCCAAATAGATTTATACTCTTTATCATAGAATTCAAGTTTGCGCCAGTTCTTCAGGAGTTTGCGTCAGTTCATCCAGATTTGCGCTAGATTCATCGAGTTTTGCGCCAGTTCATCCTCGTCTTTGAGCTAGTTTCTTCTGATTTGATCTAGTTCTCGCCATCTACATTTCACGAGAAGTTCAGTTCAGTACGCAATTTACCTTTGCGGTACCATCATCTTACGCAAAGAAAAGTTTGCGTCATCTTTGTTTAGCGCAAGTAAAGTTTGCGTCAACAACGTATCGCACAAGTTAAATTTTGCGCCATCTCTTACTCGCGTAAGTTACTTTTGCGCCACCTTCTGCTCAAGCAAAGAAAGGTTCTCGTCAACATCATCTCGCGCAAAGTCTATTTTGCGTCATCTTCATCTCGCGCAAAGATCAGTTTACGCCACCTTCGTCTAACGCAAAACCAAGTTTATGCCAATCACTATTAGCGCAAAGCTCTAGTTTGCGCCAGCATCTCTGTTTCAGACTTAGCATTTTCTGAAGTTTTTCCTCTATGGATTCTGCAAAGTTTGCTTTTCAAGCTCAGTTCTACAAAAACGATCTCATGATGTCATTCGGCACAAAAACTCGTCCTCCGGTTCTGGTTGAAGAGAATGAGTTCACTCAATGGCAAGATCGGTTTCTCAATTTCATCGAGCGTCAAAAGAACGGAGATGACATGATGAAGATTCTAACTGAAGGATCTTTTGAAAAACCCATACTGGCTTCTGGGATGACAAAGCCTATCTCTGAATACACATCCGATGAATCATTGCAATATAAAGCTGATCGTGATATAAAGGCAAATCTGATGCTAGCTTTGCCAAATTCTATCTACAACAGGATTTATTATTACAAAAACAATCCGAAACTAATGTGGGCACAACTAGAGAAGATTATGCTTGGGTCTACAGTTGCAACACAACTTCGGCATACGCGTTTCATGAACAATTTTGAAGAGTTCAAAGCCAAAGATGGGGAATCTCTGAAAAGTGTTTTTGACAGGTTCTGTGCGGTGATAAACGATCTGCGAAAGATAAAAGTGGAAAAGACTGAGTTAGAGACCAATCTGAAGTTCCTCAACTCTCTTCAATCGGAATGGAACAAATCTTGTCATAGATTGAGGAATGATGTTCGAATCTCTACCATGCAAATCCAAGAGATGTATGAGATCTTGCTGACAGATGAGTGCAAAGTCACAGAGAAGAAAGCTAAACTTGACAAGAAAAACAAGAAGACAGTGGACCCAGTTGCACTCCTCACGAGCCAACTGGCTGAACAAGCATTGCCTGATAATGCTTACGACGGGGCCACTGATGATGATGGTGAGGCGCTACAGAAGACAATGATTCTTCTCTCTCAGCACTATTACAAGAAGTTCCAACATCATTCGGGTTCCAACAATCTTCGCTTCATTTCAGGGTCTAAGGTCAAAGTGTCCGAGCATAAGAAAGTTGCTGATTGTTTCAACTGTGGAAAGCCGGGTCACATCGCTAAGGAGTGTAGAGTGAAGAAATTTCGGGATTCGACATATTATCGAAAGAAAATGGAACTAGCCGAAAAGAGAGAGAATGGAACCGCTCTGCTAGCTGAAGAAGATTTCTGGCTAGATCACTCCGACAATGAAGCTGACAATGTGGAAACTGCTCATATGTGCTTCATCGGAGATAATCAGAGTGATGATGGTGATGATGATTCTTCCACTGATGAAGATGAGGTACCTTCTGAGTTTGATTACCCATTTATTTCTTCACAGATGAATATCATTATAACTGCTTTACATGATTTACGATCAAAGTTATTATCTGAAAAGCATATAAACATAGAAAAGTCAAATTTGATTGACAAATTGCAAATTTCTTTGAAAGATGAAAAATCTATTTTGATTCATACAAAAGAAATCTTTCAAAAGAAATTGGATGATTTGGAAATTTCAAATAAGACTTATCTTGATTCTTTGGCGGAAATGACCAAATTAAAAGATAATTTTTCAGATAAAATAAATGAGTTGGAAGAAAAATTATATCGAAGGAATTAGACTGAACAAACCACGGAGTTATGAGTCTATTAAAGAAAAATGGGGACTTGGTTTTGAAAATCCACATTGTTTAAACAATGATATAGAAAAATCCCCACTTTATATAAATTCGATTATCTAAATCTTGCTAAATATGCTCCTCAATTTAAAATTGATTGGATGAATGAAAAGCAAGTTTTAGATATCGAAAATGAGAAAAGAATGAACAACAAGAAAAAGGAAATTTCTTTTGTTTACACGCGCGAAAATGCCAAATATTTTCCCGATAAATCAAAGAAGAACAAAAACAGTTTAAATGACATTTCTTCCATTAAATCTTCATTATCTGATGATTATTTTGATATCTGTGCTACTAAAACTAATAAAGAAAATATATCTCCAGTTTCTTATGATTCTAAGAGATATATTCCTCCCTTAGTGTTAGAAAGCAAAATCATTGATCTTGAAGATAAAATGGAAGATCAAAATATTCAAAGAGAAATTGAATCTGATGTTATTTTTTCTTTCATGACGACAAGTCTTGAAGAAAAATTAATTTTTCAAAAACAAGATTTACTTACAAATTCTGTTTCTGGTCTTTCTTCTGATTTTAAAGAAAACAAAAAGAAAGTTCTAAAATCTGAAAACTTTTTTCTCAAAATTTTTCTAACTCTGAGGTAAGTTCAGGTTTATTGTCTGATCAGTTGGGTTTCATAGGTAAAATTGTTTTTCTTCAGACTCAATTCTTAAATCGAAAATTCTTGATGAATCTTTTACGCTAAATGATGATTATTATAAACCAAAGCGTAAAAGAAGAAGGTCAAAGAAGTCAAAGAAGCAAGCTAAAGTCATTTATGACAGTTCTAATTCTTGTGATTCAAATATTTCAGATAGGACTTTAATTTGAGCACTCATATAAGACAGATATGGAGGGTTAAGCGGACATCTGATGAATCTACGACTGATGATGATAGATATGTAGACAAAATCTATAAAAGTGATTCATTTGCTGGTTGTAATTAAATTTCAAAATACTCAATAAAGCAAATGATTCAAATTTCAAAAGATGTCTCATATTCTTCTTCTGATTCTAGTTAAGATGATTATGCTTTGTCTTCTACTAATGAATATGTTCATTTCTCTGATAATATTTCTCATGCTTTATTTGTCAAATCTAACAAATATTCTCCCTTTAGAACTGCAACTAACAAATATGGACCCAAATTCAAGTGGGTACCAAAAAAAAAGATTAATTCTGAATTGCAGGCATCTAATGTCAAGGGGGAGTAACAGAAAGATGGCTTCTGAGTAAATCAGCTTAGAACCCGTACTTCAATGGACTTCGACTTCTAAACATATCAGTTTAGGACTCGTTCTTCAATGCATTTAAGCTTCCGGACAAATGAGAAACTGTGAGTGCATCTACTTTATTCCGCTGCATTTATATCTGACTGTGATGTTGTTCTAGTTTTCTCATGTTTTTCAAGAATCTGAGCAAGTTCAACCCAAAACTTTGATATGAGATACAAATTCATTATACATTATGTGGAAGAAGATATTATTGAATTTTATTTTGTTCCGACTAAATATCAATTTGCCAAATTCTTTACATTTGTCTTAAATGAAAAATGTTTTTTCAAACTCGGCATGTTGAATTTAAAAGTTTAAATCTTTACAAATTTTATTCTATAAAGTAAAAGTTTTACAGTTTTTTCTTTCTTTTGAATAAAATGTGTGTCTAGAATAATTTTTCAAGTTGCTTTGTTTATATCGAAGTTTTATATGTTCAACTTTCAAGTCTTACAAAAGTCGAAAGGTTAGCAACATGTTTGAAACTTTTGATACTGCTTTAAAGTTATGTGATTCGGAATATTTATAGTTTACAATGCTTAGAAATCCTAAAAAGCCAGAATTATGGATCGTAATGAAAATATGGGCTAAGCACTTAGATGTAAAACTGGGTGATTGAGATGAATTATATATATAAAATACAGAAATCTCTAAGTTCAAAAGTTTTTACCTGTGACCTTTCTGGTTTGGGAAAGTAAGTTCCGTGGGATGCTTGTCATATGGTCCCCTAAGGTCAATTGGTCTGGGAGTGATCGAACCCAAATCCTTCTATAGAACCAGATCAAAAGTCATGTTCTATTGGTATGAATGGGTTTAGGATGTGTCGATGTAGCCTTTCTGATTTGGGAGAGTAAGTTCCAAGGGGTGCTTGACACCTGTAACACCCGTAAATTCCTGTCTGTGAAAGCCAATCCCTTGAGAAATCCTTGATTTTGATCATAGAATTTCATCCCTTACGCCTTACCTTTTAAGCCTTATCGCATCGTGGGTGCTCCAGATGAAAATGGAAGAAATTGGGGCTCGGGACACGCTGGGCGATAGTGCCTTGGGCACAATCGCCGGGCACAATCGCCAACAGAGTGGTGGCCGCGGTACAGTTTGGGCGATAGTGCCTTGGCGAAAGTGCCTTGGGCACAATCACCGGGCACAATTGCCTGCGGCCTCTGGTTGTTTTAAAATCGATTTTGAGCAGCCCCACCTCATTATTCTCAACCCCTTTCACCCTTTTTCTCTCTAGAAACCGAACCCCAAAACCCTAAAATCAGTTTTATGCATCAAGGGCACCAAATCTTTTATGTTCCAAGTGTTCCTCCTTCCACCCATCAAAGATTGGAAGTTATTGGTCAAGGAGCTTCATCTTCATCTTCAACCTCAAGTTCATTTCGGGTTTTCTAGGTTTTTCGTCAAAACCTAAGTGGTAAGTACATTCTTTCCATTTCCAAACCTTGTAATAAGTTATGAATGCTCCATTGATGTTTCCCTAGTATTTGGCTTATCAAATCTCGGACTTGATAGTTTTGGGAGAAACTAGGGTTTGGATCTCGTTGGGGATTTTGGTGTATTATGTTTGGGGAATGTTTCTATATGGTTGGATGTGGTTATTTACGGTTGAAGTTGTGTGGATCTAGGTTTTTGGAGGATTTCGGCTTGAGGATTCAAGTGGTTTTCAAAAGAGCTCGTTGGGTGAAATCTAGATTTAGCACTAAATCTAGCAAGGTGAGTTCAAGTTGATTTGTGAAAACGTTGTACATGCCAAAATGTCTATTTTAAAGTGTTTATGTGTTCTACATGAAACTATCAAATGTTGGGTTATTTACTAATCTTTGATTTTTGGAAGTATTTAACTTTACAAACTTTGTACAATACCCACATTTGGGATTTTTGGGCATTTTGATAAATGTGTTACAAATGAATGTGTTTTGTGGTTTTATTGCATAAATAGATCTTTGATCAAAGAAATACGCTTTTAAATGTTTGTCAGATTTTATGCATCATTCAAGAAATAGAATGTTTTATAAAGTATTACTTGCACTTTTATGTGAGGTACTTGAAAGAATGTTTATAGGCTCATTTTATGATTTTCATTCTTATCAGCAGTTAAATTTGGAAAATGCATATTTTGTGTTATGAGGCATTTGGAAGATATAAGAGTATAAGTTCATTTGGAAAATAGATCAACTAATGTTGAGTTTCGAACTAATCTTACTTTTAGTCGTGGTGTTTGCATATCCGTTGGTCGAGTGCGTTCTATCGTATTCTTATTTTCATTTATCAATGAGTCAATGGGTTGCTAAGCCTACGGCTTGGCATTGTTATTTTGATGGGGTTTTAGGACAATTGTCCAGTTTTGGTAGCTCGACTTCGAGCCTTGTTGGCGTTTTTGGATGAAGCACGTTAGGTATCGGGTGCGATGTAAGTCCTTCGTGCTGCACGTTAAGGTACCGGGTGCGGTATAAGTCCTTAGTGCTCAAGTATTACGATATTAGATGAGGGGCTCGACATAGGAACCTGACGGGGTTGAACTCGAGTTTCCGTGGGTGTACGTTTAAAGCTACTGAGCCTGACATCTCTTGCGTGTACTTTTGTTTATATGACTAGTCATAACAGCATAAAATGGGCTTACTTTGTGGACCGTCACATTTTATGGAATCGGGAATCCCCCGTCACCGAAAGGTGTTGTTTTTGGGTATTGAGTTTTATTATCCAAGTTTTCGGTGACGTTTTGTATATTTGGGTTTTACCCTTGATTTATGGGTTGAGTATTATGCCCCACCCGTGTTTTGGGTGTTTTGAAATATAAGGTTTAACCGTACTTTTTAAATGGAGAGTCCAATTTATATCTACGCTTTGAGTGAGTTTTGGGTTAAAGCTAGTTTATGAAGGGGCGGTTTACATTGGTATCATCATTTTGTAGTAGTTTGATTTGGAAAATGTCAAAATTGGTGTTCTCCATCTAAAATGCATATTATTAGAAAACGAGTCGTTTGCATATTCAAAGCATACCTTTTGAAAGATTATGAATTAAACTGCATTATCTATTTTCACATACATCTTTATTTATGTTGAAAACTCTTGAGCTCACTAGGCGTTAAGCCTAACCTTTTTATTTGTCGGCATGTGCATCAGGTTCCAGTTGGGTTTTGGTTCTAGCAGCCATGAAGAGTTGAGCCTTAGCTTTGTGCAATGTAAGTAGTTGGTGAAGTCTTCCGCAATTTTGGAGATAGTGACTATTATGGGGTTTTAGTAGCATCCGTTATTATCACAGGCTTTTGTATAGAATGAATGTTTGTATTGAGGTTAAATCTTAATTTGTGGTTGTAGATAGTTCCTTTATTAATGTATTTAGAAAGATTTAAATAAGTTGCTATTTCCAGATTTGAGGGTGTTACAACACCTAGTCCCCTAAGGCCAACTGGTCTGGGAGCGGCTGACCCAAATCCTGCAATAGGATCAGATAGAAAGTTACGTTTACGGCATGTTCTTTACTTACCAAACTTCTTGATTAAAAAATGCCAATGTGCACAAGCTTAAAAGATGCCAAAGAGCACACTCATGTGAAGATGCCAATGTGCACAATGCTAAAAGATGCCAATGAGCACACATCTCATGATACTTGGTGATATGTTTGAGTTGCGATAAACCTATAAATTTGTGAAAATCTTAAATTTTGATGACTTAGTGTGAGTACATGCAAAGTTTTCTATTATATTTTTAGAATTTCATTTTCTTGAAGCTAATCGAAGTTCACATGCTAGCACACTGAATAGATTGATGAAAGTTTTTGAAACTGAACATGTCTTAACTTGATATGCAATGAAACTTGTATCTGTATCCAACAGCATACACTTGACTTCAACTGATGGATTAATCTGTGATATTTTACTGAGTAGAATTTAATTTGTTTAGTGTTTAAAATTTTATATGTTTAGTTGTTTCAAAATTCATATTCAGTATATTTTTCTTTCTACATTGATGTTTCGATCCTTGTGTTCTCATATCTGTGTCAATGGGTCCGTGCATTATTCGAGGGGGAGTGAATAAGACGAATATTCTGAAAAGATCATATCTCATTTCGAGGGGGAGTATCTGATTTTCTATATGAATGCTAACTTGAATTGTCATATTTAGTGCATTTGTGTAGGGGGAGTCAAAGAGCTTAACAGGTGAAATTTTTCTGAGTTTAAGTCAGATTTGCGCCAACAGTTGGTAGCGCAAAACTCAGATTTGCGCCAACAGTTGCTAGCGCAAAACAATCTTTGCGCCACCAACATGTAGCGCAAAACTTCCCTTTTTCTCCTTTACTTTGAATTTTGCAGATCTGAAGCTGTCTCGTCTCCAACGTATGCATGACCAAGTTGATCCAGATCATCAAGGTCATGAGGGGGAGAAGTTAAAGAGACAAAGAGTTCAAATGTTTATGAAGATTCTATTTTCTTAGCTATACTAGTTCTTCTGTTGTTCCAGCTCCGACCACCATAGTTCATTCAAGTACATTTGAAAGAGGTGTGACGTTTAGAGCACAAACTGATGAACCGATTGTTCGTTCAAGCTTATTTCAAATAGGTCCAGTCTTGTCAAAGCAACAAAGGCAACATAGATTGAAAGATACTGAGAAGAAATTTTTTTTAGTCAAGAAGCTTCTCTAAGTCGCTTAAATGGTCTATGTTGATTTAGAAGATGAATATTGAAGACCACAGCGCCAATGATTACTAAGGGGGAGATTGTTAAGTTAGATTTTATAGTAATCATTGTATTTATAGGCTTGGTCTAATACTGTGTTTAGAGTGCTTATATGTTCTGTATTAGCCAAGGGTATTTAAGTCCCTTGTGGCTTTGTTCCTTGTAAGAAACACACGCATATCTCATAGAATTCAAGTTCTGCGCTTTCAACTCTCTCTCTACTTTCTCTCACTAGATTTAGAACGATCTTGAATTATCAAAAACAAACACAAAAATGCTTTTTAACCAAATAAGATCCATTTAAGCAATAATTTATCAGGAACACTTTAAAATGAATCATTGTCCAAAGTACCCAAAAATCCCAAATATGGAGGTTTTACAAAGTTTATGAAACCAAGCACTCAGATGATCAAAACCCACCAAATGACTCAACAAATAATAGTTTAATGTAAAACACATCAATACCTTTAAAATAAACATTTTGGCATGCACAATGTTTTCACAAATCAACTTGAACCCACCTTGCTAGATTTAGGCTAAATATAGATTTTACCCCAACTCGAGCTCCTTTGAAGAACACTTGGACCCTCAAGCCAAAAACTTCCAAAAACCTAAATCCATACATTTGTAACCACAAAGAATCGTTCCCCAAACTTTATACATGAATATCTCAACTTATGTCAAAATCCTAAATTCCATAGATGAAGAAAAGAGAAGGTTACCTTACCCACAACTTGAATCCATCAACAATGTACTTCTAGGTCACCAAAATGAGCCACAACTTCCCATCTTCAAAACAGATAAAAAGATTAGGTGAAACCCTAAGAATCTTGGTGGGGAATATGAAGATGGAGGGATGATGGTTCTAGTTCCCAACTTGTTAGATGGAGAAGAAACACTTAGATTTAGGAGGAAACTCTCAAAAATAAGTTAGGGTTCAATTTGGAGGTTGAATGGTCGATTTGGGAGAGAAATGGGGGAAATATTTGAGGTTAGGGTGAAAAATGGGGTTTGAGGTCGAATTTTCCCGTTTTTGTGTACACAGCGGCTCCGCGCGGGTCCACTGCCGCCCGAAATTTTTGCCCGAACACTGTTTTGGTCATAACTTTTCGTTTTAGCTCCGATTTTGCTCCGAAAAGAACCGTTGGACTCGTAATTGAATCCTTCATCTATCAAGACTATAAAATCTAAGATTCAAGTCCAAAATCCTATATCTTATTTTCCCCTAAATTACCGATTTCTGTCTTAATGATACCTTTCGAAAATTGGGGTGTTAAATAACCATCCTCTAATTAAACATGTTTAAATATAAGATAGTCGTTGAGCCTTACACATAAAACGTATTAAAGAACTCATGATTAATGATACAGGGAGAATTCGAGAATTATCAAGGTATTTCTTCTATCTTTGGAAAAGAAGAAAAATAGCTCGAATAAGGCTTGGAATTTGGCATTGAAAAAGGAGAAAACAACCTCTACCGATAGTTACCCGGAAACCTAAATCCCGGTACAAGTACCGATGGCCTTTGGAATGTGCAGCGCCAACAACAGAGCCTACCGAGAGTTTCACCGAGAGTTAAGTCTCGGGACAACTCTCGAAAACATATTTCTTTATTTTAATATTGTTAGTTTTAATTATTATTTGGTTTCCTTTTTATTAATTATTTAATTACTTTTATAGTTGGTTTAGAATTATGATATATTTATTTCCATAGTTATCTTTGAATTAGTTTAGCTATAAATAGGATTGATTGTTTTCTTTGGGAAATCAGTTAGAGAGTTTATTATTGATCAATAAAATTATAATTTAGAGTTTCATCTCTAGATTTAAGAGTTTTATCTTATTTTCTGGGTTCTACGCTTGTAGACTTGTTTATCTTTTGGATTTGACGCTTGTCGATCCGTTCCGCACTTTCCCCGCCGTGTCAGTAAGATTGTAATCATCACAATAGTATCGTAGACAACAATTTACCCGGTAAGCTCTTACCCAGGTAGGATTGTCATTCTCACTTACCGGGTAAGATTTTTCATCCTTATCTTCGCTCTCACCTTGTTTTGTTGCTGTTTTGGTTGTACCATATGGGAGAAATAAGGGGGATTTTAATGTATAGAGGTTAGTCTCAAGCAATGAATCTATTAGGGAGTGGAGTTTGGGGTAATTGAGACTTTTAATTGATGTTTCTTTTTGAACCTGTGTGATGCATCAAAAGCTGTAGAAGTTCTCAAGTTCACAAGCTCTCATCAGAAGCAATTGGTGCATTGGTTAAGCTGTAAGGATGGTTTTTTTTAAAGAGGTTAGAGAGTGACACATGGAATGACTAGGGGATTTCCTATGATCATTACATGAAAATATGTGAATTTTATTGTTTTTCTTAGTAATCTTGATAACTGATGCTGCACAAACTATTACTAATAAATAATATTTACTTATTCTCATAACTTTTACAGGAATCAGAGGACATTTGTCCAGTGCACCCTCAAGGAGTAAGGTTGAGCTCTCCCATCCATCCTTACTCACTTTTTGTCATCTTTTATTGAAATGATCAACTATGATTAGCATTTCAATAACTGCCTTTTATTTCATATTCCTACAACTAGATGAAACTTATTTTCATTGTGTGTGCAGGGCGCACAACTAAGGAAACACACCGATGCTACTTTGTGTGATGATTTTTTTAATGGGAATTAGTCATTTTTTACTCATTCCAATTGTTTGTTTTTGTAGGTTTGTAGCAGAATGTAGGTGGACGCGGGTATTCACCTCTTTTGCCGATTCAACATGGTTTGGCTTTCAATTTCATGCTGAATAACACGTTTTATTTCTTTTTTGTAGTACCAAAGTCAATTGTGTTAAGTATATTATGAAGTTTAATATAGAACAAGTTGCATAACAATGATTTGTGATATTTGTATATTTTGATTATCTAAAACCATGCCTGAGTTATAATTCAGGGAATCTGTTGAAGTTCATTTATTAATGATGTGGGATCTAAGCATTTGTTTGGCAGCCATGATCTGGAAATAAGCATGAGCTGAATGATTGCATTATAGGTGCTTAGAGTTTTGACTGCTTTATTCTCTCTTTTCGTGATTTCTGATATGATATTGTGATGCATCAAAACGCCGTCTCACATTAGGTTTTTTGATTTCAGAAAGAGTGGAGAGATGAAGGGACTAGTTCAAAAAGAAAGTTGGTCGTTTTTGTGATTCAAACCAACGAGCTTGTTATGATGGAATGACATTTGAAGAGCTTGTATTTGGTCATTTGAAGTAGTATATTAGTTTTTTTGAACGTATGTAATTTGTAATATTATTTGTTATTTGATAAAATTCTAATTAATAAGAAAATTTGATTTTTTAAAAAAAAAATGTGTAAGGCAACATATGCAAATATAGTATGTTGTCTAAGTTGATATCTTAGGCAACACATGCATAAATCTAATGTTGTCTTGGTATTTGGTGGGTGCAACATATGTTTTTTTCATAGGCAACATAACATGTTGTGTGTTGCTTAAGGAGTCTGCTTAGGCAACATATGATGTTTGCATATGTTGCCTAAGTTCTTATGCAACATTGATAAGGCAACATTGCTTAGGTAACATAGGCATATTGCCTAAGCCTTAGGCAACATATAAACCCCTTAAGCAACAATTTTCATTTGTTGCCTAAGTGATATTTGGTGTAGTGACCGGACAAGATTCTCTGCTCTTACCATGTTCATCCAGTAAGACAAATGCCCCGTTAAACACTTACCGCGTAAGTGTTTAATAAACGACCCCTTAGTTAAGATGTACATATGACTCGATACCAATTTAAATAGATTTAAATTTGATAATTCATATAAATAAAAAATAATATCTTACTGTGTAAGACACAAATTGATGGGAGTATGGGCCAAATGAACATGAGCCTGAAGAGTCATGTAGAAATATGTGAAAACTTCACATGGTAGAAAGAAAGCAAGTGATCATTTCATTTTACTTCATTTGTATATAGGGTTGCTTATTCTAAGGTAATTAATCGTAAAAACATTAAATAAAAGAGAGATTTATCTTTCCCCTTCTCCCCTCCTACCACAAAAACCTTCTCCCTTTCATCCGAGTGGTGAATATAGAAACTTGGATGATTGGAGTCAGGCTTAGGAGGATCAAATTCTGAAACCGAATAACCCATACGAAACAAAATAGTTTCGGGTTATTTGGTATAATTTCTCACTAGATAGTTATTCTTTACTATTTCGGTTAAATCGAAAGCAAATTATACCATAATTTCGCATTATTTCTCATTATATTAGATAAATTGGTTTGAGGCCTTGAGCATGTAAAACAATTAATATATGATAAACCAATTTATATTAAGGCTAAATATAAATAACAGGATATCGAGAAAGATTTAATAAAACTAGAAATCAAGATGCTTAATATTTGAAATGGATTTAACAAAACAATACCCAAGGTATCGATGTGAATTTATTTTGGTGTAAAAAAATCAAATGTATTGGGTCATATGAAAATTAAATGGGTATGGAACCAAGTCATATGTGAACGGTTAATAATTTCCTTAAGTTAAATTTAGATTTTTGTAATTTTTGACTGGGGTCAAGAGACCCCAATTAATGCCTTGCATGTGGCTCGGCCACTGCTTCCGAGTTCTGACTACGGTCGTGTCTATATATTTGCAGTTTTGGTTCTATCTCTTTGTCAAGTTTGGAACTACAACCAAAGGTTATATTCCAAAACCCACAATATCTATCCCATTTCGTTTGGATCCACAGATTCAACGTACATGTAGCCTGATAACCCAACAATGGTGTCATTGCTTGGGATCCCCATTGGAGAGCTCAATCATATCTTCGTATATATAAAAGCATCAGGGCTCAAAACTGTCACAATATTTGTGGGTGGACCTCTATTTTTGGCATAACCGCAAATTCTGACAAGTCAAAGACGCAATTCATGACCAGTCAAAAAAGTCGCAATTTTTATCAGTTAAATCCAATCTTGACCATATAAATGACTAGGATTACTTCTCTACTTCTTATATATTTACCACTTCTCATTTGAATATATATGTATATATTAAGAAGCTAAACATTTTGCGAGAAAACGAGAAGTGTAACTTATCATATATGATTAAACACGTGTTAAATTAGCAATACATAGACGTTTAATCATATACTCACACACCTTATAATCGTATGGGGGTTGCATGTGGTGTGATCTTGAGAAGCTTTATATATATATATATATATATATATAATTGGATGTCACAACGTTGCATAGGGGCACTCTGCTAGCTGCTGCTTCAATTCGTAGCTCAAGGTCTTGGTCCAGAACGTGTTATTGGTCCATACGCTTCTTTTGACCATGTTTGGGATTATTTATATATACACATAGAACATGATTCTGTGATCGAAATATATTATAAAATATATGAAAATTATCACGTTTTTAATTGAACCCGAAATAGAGAAGAAACGTATACGTGGGAAAACAGTGTGGACTGGAGGAGCAGGAAATTAATCGCTTTTAGACGTGTGCCTCGTTTCAATAAATAACATTAATTAAACAATGTCTTCAACTTGCACCTATAAATTTTCTTAGGTCATTTGAATAAAACAAACACACTTCACAAGAACTTCAGAAAGCTTTCTAGCTCCTTTTTAAAAGGTAAACCCTTTTCCCACTTCATCACTCTCACTAAAACATCTGATCATACATTCAAGACAATCCTTCATAATCACCTCAGTTGGGTGTTTCTTGAATTACTTTTAACGATATATAGAAATCAACGAATTTCTTGATTTCATCAATAACTCGAGTTTTTTTTTCTTTTTCTGGTATCGTGGATTTTCCGGTCAACTTACGTTCACTGACTAATCCCCAGGCGACCTTGGCCTGGAGTCATCGTAAGTGAATCTCCATGGCCACAACTTGGGCTTTGGCAGAGCCTGGATTTGAACCCTAGGTAGATTAGATTTGAACTCGAGGTTTTTGTGTTAGATCTAACGAAGGGTGAATATACTTGCAGGTTACTAGTTGCACATATATACATATATAAATCAGTCAAATGGCAATGGATTTGTCATCAATGTGGTTACCAGAATTGGTAAGCAACATACTCAGGTTGCTTATTGGAAAGAAAAATATATCTAGTCCTATTTATTTACTTATTTTTTGTGGGTTTTTGATGTTGTAGGAAATTGAAGATCCATGGATCATGAATCAGTATAATCAGATGAGCAAACTATATGACACCGTTGATAACTTCAGTGCTGATTCTTTTTCCTCAGAAAGTAACACAGAAAACGCATGTTTTACTGAGAGATCTTTTCAGACTGATCAACAGGCTGAAATGAACCAGCTGCTAGCTAGTTATCAAACGGCTAGTAATTTTAACAGGCCTCCAACTTCAAAGCCTCTTGTTGCTACTACTATTTCAACCTCCAACACTTTCACTCTATCTTTTGGAGATCTAAAACCTAAAGACGAGATCAGCCCGTTTAACGATTCGCTTGGTTTTGAAGCTGCGGGTACGGGAAAGGTTTCGACGATGGCTAGAAATACGTTTCAGGCTCAAGATCATGTGTTGGCTGAGAGGAAGAGAAGAGAAAAATTGAATCGACACTTCATTTCTTTGTCTGCCCTCCTTCCTAACCTAAAAAAGGTATGAATCTATTTCTTGTTTTAGTGCAATCTATTCATATATATGTTCTTAATATAGTTATTTCTTGTGGTTATCTAACCCATAAATCTTTTCATATATATACACATAGAGGAGAGATCAAATATAAACCATCACATAATTTGTGCAAACAGTGTAAACCGTCGATTTCATTGTTTAATTTGATCAAATTGTTCCATATAATTATTTTCTTGATTAAATTGTTTCATATATTTTTTTAATGTAAAAACTGAAACCGTATTTTCTCATTCTAATGAAATTGTTTTATATATTTTTCAATTGTGATGAGAATTTTTCATATATTTTTGATTAATCAACCATCATATATTCTTGATGAAATTTTTATACATATTCTTGACTAACTCATAGTTAAGAAAAAGTGAAAAAATAAAAAAGAAAAAATTATGATTGGTTGGCTTGAATTTTGCACGGTTTATACTAATTAGGGCGATTTGCAAATGAAACCACCCCTATACAAACACACACACAACTAACTCTCATATATCTTGTTTTAGATGGATAAGGCATCTGTGTTGGAAGATGCTAGTAATTACATAATAGAACTTCAAGGTCGCGTGAAGGAACTCGAGGGATTATCAAGCATTAAGGGGAAGGATGTTAAAGAATCTGTCATTGCTTTGAAGAGATCTAGACCTAATGGCAATGATGAAGAAGACTCATCTTCTAACGAAACAAACTCTTCAGATGTTCCTCGCAAATTGTCTGCTGAGATCGAAGTGCGGATGTCAGGAAGCAGTGTGCTAGTAAGAATTCAGACCCAGAATAACTCGTCGTTGCTAGTGAAAATGCTCAGAAAAATGCAGAAGCTTGGGCTATCCATCATCAGTAGCAACTCCATGCCTTTTGCTGATACCACTCTTCTTATCACCATTGCCGCTCAGGTATATATACTTCCTAACCCTAAACCTTTCATTCATGTCTATGAATACACGCCATCAAAGAGAGAATATGAACTTGAATTAAAATAAAATAAAAAATATATAAAATCTAATGTGTTTTAATTTCATTGGAGGACCATGAATGAGACATGAAATTTTAGGGCATCAGATTTTTTTTAATCCGTAGATTACTATCTTGAAACTCATTATTAGGGTCAAAAATGTATGTTGGTTTGCAACATATAACAGTTAATTTGAATGTGATAATACATGGATACATATTTTATGCTTCTAGACACATAAAACAAGACCAAAAAAGTTTTGTCATCTCCTCTAGAGTAAATTTTTTTCAAAGTTCTAGACGCATATATAAAAGTTTTCGCATTTCCTCTCTTTCTTAATTAGTGACGTTTTTGTGTGCGTGCACATACACATACACAAACACGCACACACACACACACAATCATTATGAATTGACTGAAATGGTATTTGAATTGATATCTAAATGTCATTTGGTACCCTTTCTTTTTATTTGTACAGATTGAAGAAGACTTCTTTATGACAGCTGCTGATCTTGTGAAGAACCTTCAATTCAACTAGCTATATATAAACTAGATTATCATAACATGCAATTACAAGCTCAAGATTTCCACTTGATATTATCTTTTGGTTTTAGTTTTCCATATTGTAGGGAGGAAAGTTGAGAAACATTTATATATATATATATATATATATTCTTATGCCAATCATTGGGTTTTTTCAAGTCTCCTGAAGAAGACTAGCTAGCATCCCGTATAGTTGATCTGTATGACACTTTTACTGATTATTTGGATATAGATGGAAGGTTACAATCTTAATTATTTCCCAATGGGTTCTTTTGTTAATTAGTTTTGTACGTGATTGTATATGAAACCACCAATTTTCTGAAATTAATTCTTTTTAGTAATTGTATTTGATGCTTTATGTTTCTTGTGGAGGGTAACTGCAGATTTTCATGAGATTTCATTGTATTTCTTTATTCTTAACAAAGTACAGATGAGCAATTAACTTGATTTAAGGAAAATATAATATCATGTTAGTTAATTATTTGTTAATTAATCTTTTGATTCTAGTGGAAGATTTTTATATATCTTAATTTATCAGTCTCTATCCTTGAGATACACGTGTTCATAGAACAGCTCATTAACTTCAATTAAAAAAAATGGTATTTTAACCATTTTTCTACTATTTTTTATCTAAATGTCACTACATCTGTAATTGCGGACCTAAAAAGACACAAAAAAAAAAACGAAAAAGAAAACGGACTTGATCAATTTAAAAAAAATTAGTTTGCTGACCTGGGCATGAAAATTGTGAACCTAGGTCCGCAATTGTGGACATGGGCCTAACAATTACGGATGTAGTGATATTTTGGTAAAGGGTGGAGAGAAATGAATAAAAACCCATCTTAAGAGAGTAAAATAACTATTTGAACTAATTTCTCTTTCATAAACCTATCTTTATTAGGAAACATGAAAAAACTCACATGTTTCCAAAAAGATTTAAACTGATCACATGAACTTATGAGTTGTAAAGATTTGAATTAATGGTACCATTTTAATTACTTGATATTTCATAAACCTATATATATATATATATATATATATATATATGCCCCAACATGGATAATAACTGGCTTACTTGAATTAATTAGTTGGGGTCCTGGATAGGTGCTGCAAAGTTGAATCTTGCCCACTGTAAAGCATTATATTAAATCTTAATTAAATGTTCTTTTCTTATATATAGTGCTTTCTGATTTGTATCTACCGGTGGCAGATTCAGAAGCTTTGATGACTTGGGCTTAGAGATATAAAATAATACGGAATTGAATAATTCACCCGAACCAAAACGGTTTCGGGTATTTGTTTTGTAGGTTAAACAGTTCGATTAACCAAATGAGGTAAGTTTCGGTTTCGACCTTTTTTTACCTCTTTAACCGAATAGCAAATTATACTATTATTTATTTATATAACTTCCTTCTACATGAATTGGTTTGAACATATATAAAATTAACATTAGATGAATTAAACTAACTAACGTAGCGTTTGTTTCGCAGACATGATGGGACAGGACGGGACGGGATTGAACAGGACATCACAAAACTAATTGTCTATTCTGCGTTTGGTACGACTAGAACAAGACGGGACAAAACTGTTAAAATGACCAGATTGCCCTTAAAACTATTGTTTGATATCTTTCATCACATAATAATTATAAATGATACAAAGCGATTAAAATATAAATAATTTTATTTATAAAAGTTAAAATAAATTACATAAATCATACTTTCTAATTTATTTATGTAAAATTATTTAAAAATACATGAAAACCTATTAAGAAAAAGATAAACCATAATTTTGAGTTTAATTTTTTAAGATCTTACAAAAAGCTAATAAATTGGAAATTGGATGGAATCCCCCACTCCACATCTCATCTTCTTCTTCCCCATGTGAGCCTTTCATCAGGAAAAAAAACCTCTTCAACCACGGGACAGGACGGGACGGGATTGAACAGGACATCACAAAACTAATTGTCTATTCTGCGTTTGGTACGACTAGAACAAGACGGGACAAAACTGTTAAAATGACCAGATTACCCTTAAAACTATTGTTTGATATCTTTCGTCACATAATAATTATAAATGATACAAAGCGATTAAAATATAAATAATTTTATTTATAAAAGTTAAAATAAATTACATAAATCATACTTTGTAATTTATTTATGTAAAATTATTTAAAAATACATGAAAACCTATTAAGAAAAAGATAAACCATAATTTTGAGTTTAATTTTTTAAGATCTTACAAAAAGCTAATAAATTGGAAATTGGATGGAATCCCCTACTCCACATCTCATCTTCTTCTTCCCCATGTGAGCCTTTCATCAGGAAAAAAAACCTCTTCAACCACCACTGTAACTAGTCACCGCCACCACTCGTCTTCTTCTTCGTTCTTAATTTCTTAGACTTCATCGACGAAAAAAATAATCATCCTACTCATGGTTATTTCTTTGTTAAAATAAACAATCTTCGAGGTTCTTCTTCCACCACTATCCATCGATCATCAAACACAGATCTAGAAGGAGAGGTTCGATTTGAGAGGGAAAATTTATATTACGATCAATTTGGAGGGGGTGGTAGGGTTCCATTAGGTATTCGATCTGAGAATTTATTTTGGAGGAGTTTGATTTTGCAGAACTCGATCTTCGATTTTTGTATTTGATTCGATCTTCGATTTCTGGATTTTGCAGAGCTCGATCTTTGACCTTCGATTTTTGGATTTGATTGAGGCATTCGATTTTTATATTATATTAAGGGTAAATAAGTCATTTTAAGATTAGTCTAAGGTGGTTCCACCTTTTTGGGTGGAACAAAAAAAAGACTGATTTTGTCCTATGAAAATGATATTTAGTCCACCTTGTCCTTGTTCTATGTCAAGCCAAACATGAGACTAATTTTTTTTGTCTCGTCCGTCCTATCTAGTCTGCAAACCAAACGAACTCTAAAAGAACAATAAATTAATTAAGATACATTTAACAAATATCATTATAGCATGCTTACAAGAACTAGCGGTAACAAAATAATCAATATGCGAGGGAAACGTCTGTCAAGTGAGGGGTTTCTTCAAAATGAATTGGGCCACAGGAGAAATTGAACCGTCGTAAGTGACCAGGGGAATTAGAACATAAACGTATTTTTTATACCTAAATTACTTGAAAAATTGAACTTTGAGTGGGGGCCTTCCCCCATACCAAACAATGTAAGTCCGCTTGTATCAAACAAGAAATATAGCGGTATGTGTATATCTATACCATATAATGAAAAAACTAAAACGGTTATGTACAAACTTTTGTACAATTACATTTACCACCCTTACAATGTTACATTTATCACTCTTACAATTACTTATTTAATTTACTTTATATCCCTTACTTTTTCATTTTTCATTTTACACCATTATCATATTAACACAAATAATCATATATTAACAAAAATGCAATGAAAAAATACGTTCATTTTTCTACAAATTATACCATTATAATCGTCTCGTCAATACCTACAAAACGAGCCCAATATTGAATATTTTTTAATTTAACCGTACTATTAAATATCATGAATATCTACGAAATTATTTGTTTTCTATCCATACGTTTTATTTTTTCCACCGTTAGCACGTTAAAAATACATAATCGTAAAATACGTTTCATTCTTATTATAAATTATATCATTATAATTTTTTTCGTCAATAATTGTAATATAAACTAATTATTGAATATCTTTATGGGTTTAGGTTTCATAAGTTGTGATTCTTAGGTCATGGTTGATTGTTGATGACATGTATATAAGGAAGTAACATTAATTGTTCGTTCTTTACTTACATTCCGCTGCATCGCGCGGGTATATGCCTAGTATATGTGTATGTGCATATAAATGAGCGATCAAATGCAAACCATCTCTATTTGTACAAACTAATCTCAGTCGTCCATCTAGTCTAATGAATATCTAATTTTATTTTGTTTCCTTAACCAATGTTATGATCATAATAAATGAACTTTATCCTCTTCCATATATATCTCAATCGTATTTAATAAATTATGATTATTATTCATAAATATCTCAATTATTTCCTAATATAATGGTTTTTATTGTTTGTAAAAATGTCTTGGTTTGCACTATAACCCATCCCGTTGTGTATACATATACATACATACATGTCTTATGTGGCTTCTCTTTGATAGAGTTGGGTTGAAGCACAATCTAAAGAAGAGGCCTATGATCATAATGAAGGTAGTAGAGATCAATTGTTTGTTTTGAAACGGTTGAAATACGTGAACTCTGTTAGCAACAAGTTTTAAACCCATTATAATAACTGATTCAAGAGATTTAACCGAGTAACAATCGAGTAAAAAACCATCAATCGCTTGTTGGTATATGGTGTCACTGGGCCTATAGGATTCCCTGTAGGGGAGATATATATATATATATATATATATATATATATATATATATATATATATTGGAAGGATATTTTGCAACCCTTAAAAAAGTTGCAACCTTTGCAACCCACATCTTAACCGTTGGATTCATGATCTTCGGTTATTTTATTTTTATTTTTCTTTTTTTTTAATTAAAAATATTGGGCCCCATATCTTTTATAACCGCCGATCATGAATCCGACGGTTAAGATGCGGGTTGCAACCTTTTACTAGGGTTGCAAAATATTCAACCCCTATATATATATATATATATATATATATATATATATATATATATATATATATATATAGTTTGATGATGGAGAGTATTCCAACTGGTAAAGTCAAAAAAGCGTAGGGAATTGATTCTTCAAAGGCAATGGGATAAAAAGGCCAAAAGAAGAAGAATATGGAGTATCATATATAAGCCCATGTGTAAACTGTAAAGTAAGAATTTGTGCAAGAAACGTAAATATATTATATTATCTATACTATATTATAAAGCATGAATAAAAAACTCTTAAATACAAATTATTAGGCATAATGTATTATCATTTTATGTAAGATTTTAAAAATCTCTTAATTTACAAGTATCAAAGTAAAAGATACATATTACTACTGCAGGCTTCTAACACCCACCAATTTGATATGTGCATGACATTCCTTTTATGCAGACATTTTCATGTATCACTATTAATTAATATATTATATTACTATAATTTTGTTTTAATTATATTATTAAATATGTAATTGGTTATTTTTTCTAGATGTCATTAAAATATATAAGATAATCATTGAATTCTAACAAAATACTTAATTTTTTTTATATAAAAAACATTATATTATTAAGCCCAAATTAAACAAATTTATAAAAAAACATTATCAATTTCTCAAAACCATCCAAAATCGTACTGTAAATCGACAAAAAAATAAAATGAAACATTAAAATCGTGATGTATCTCGCTGCATTGCGCGAGTACGCTTCTAGTATTATATTATATCTATACTATATTTATATTATAAAGCATTTAAGAAAAATTTTTAAAAATAAATTTTAAGTGCAGTTTATTGATGCATTTGAAAAAGAAAAATCTAGATTACAAGTAATGATTCATGAGTACAACTTTTTAAAGGTGTATGTCTGAATTCAAGATTACAAGTAAATGTCTCATTTTATATATAAAATATCTAAAATATAATTAGGATAATCATTAAATTATAACATAATACTTAATTATTTATTATATTATTAAACCTAAAATAAATTAAAATAAAAAATTAAATTAAACAAATTTATTAAAAAACATTATTGATTTCTCAAAACCACACAAAACCATATTATAAAAGCGACAAAGACAAAAAATAAAATGAAACACTAAAATTGAGATGTATCGCGCTGCATTGCACATATAAACTTCTAGTGTTATATATAGTGGAAGATATTAAATTGTTCAAAGTCTTTCTGGAAGCTTATTAACTTTCTGCTGAAATTATTACATGCAGGAAAAAATGTGTATGAAGAACATGAACAACATATTAATTACACAGCTCAAACACAAATAAAACCTATGTGCACAAGGATTGATCACACAAGGCATGCATGCATGCTCTTATTTATTTAACCAACTAGTACTGCACAATTAAGACTGTGACTGAAGATCAATCTTTCCAGCTACTAGCCAAACTAATTAAACAAATTAAATCCTAGCTAGCTTAATTGGTCTGAATTTGTGCTACAAAACTAGATCTCCTCCAGCAAATATACCACCTTGCTCAATGAGATTTGCAGGCACAAAGAAGCTTTATGAGGGTTTGACATAATTAAGTCATTTGCCGAAAGAATTTTTCATGGATTACATTTAAAAGCCAGATACCATGCATGGTATTGAAAGAAAGTAAAAACATAAGGAGATGACTTTGTCTAAAAGGTGTGGATTTTCGATAATTTAGATGATCTTTCCCAACTCCTAATCGGTTTGTTTGAAGTCTATTTAATTTGCACATAATTAATTATGGAAGTTCATGTAACTGTCACAACATATTCAAATATAACAAATTCAGTTTTTTTAATTTTTTATGAAATATTGATGTGGAGGGGGACCTATGAAGGCTCCAATGGACTCCCGTGCATCCCTTCAACAAATTTTCGTGAGTAAAATTTTTTGCGTATAAATTGTGCACACCCTAATTAAACTTTGAGGAGTTTTCCAAGATATTAGAAAATACAAGAGATCAACATCCTAAAAAAATCCTTAGCAATCAACAAAAACTGAAAAAATGGTTCACAATCAATCAAAAATATTTTTTTTTCTCATTATGAAAGAATTCGGCTAAAAAGACATCAGACGACTTTACGGACTTTGATCCACCTTAAAGGTGCACCTAGTCGGTAAAAATCCTAGGTCAACAGGTAGATGTGACCAACTATATTAATTAGCATAAGCATCACACCATAGCCCCCCCCCCCCCCCCCCTCTTCCCCCCCTTAAAAAATATTTCATGCTATATTGGTCATTGAGTTCTAAATGAATAATAAAGTTTATCCTATTATTTCCTTTTTTTAAGGGTGTCCTAGGGTATGCCTAGACTAATCCATTGGCAAATTATGACTGTAAGACATCAGCCCTGATTAAAACCCAATGACCAGAATTGTTATGTACGCCTGATTAGCCCTCTTTTGTTTGTTAAATAATAATTAGATCTCTCGACAATGGATTAAATTTTGTAGCTGAACAGAAAATTCAAGTGATAATTGACAAATTTTTATATAAAGTTTATTTTCATTTCATTTTGTTACAATTGAATATTAACTTAATTTTTCAATATTGATTATTATTACATACGATAAGGAAAATTTTTGATATATTTTTTCAATATGCACTACACCAAATGTCACTTAGGCAACAAATGAAAAATGTTGCTTAAGAGGGGTTTATGTGTTGCCTAAGCAATGTTGCCTTATCAATGTTGCATAAGAACTTAGGCAACACAGGCAAATAGCATATGTTGCTTAAGCGGACTCCTTAAGCAACACACAACAGATTATGTTGCCTATGAAAAAAACATATGTTGCACCCACCAAATACTTAGGCAACATTAGATTTATGCATATGTTGCCTAAGATATCAACTTAGACAACATACTCTATTTACGTATGTTGCCTTACACTATGAGACAGACCTGTTTTACCGACGGAGAATTTCGTCGGAAAAACTTTCACCAGAAACATAATTTACAAAGAAAAATATATTAAAAATTTTTATTAATTATAATTTTATCCAATAAAAAATAATATTACAAATTACATATGTTCAAAAAACCAATATACAAATTCAAATGACCAAATCGAAGCTCTTCAAATGTCTTCCCGTCATAACAAGCTTGTTGGTTTGAATACAAAATCAACCTATCTTCCTTTTTAAACTCGTAGAGCCGGTAGTCGGAGAGTACAATCGCCGTTGGACGGAAACTAAAGGTGTCGCCTCCGATGAGACCTCCACCGAATCATCCTCTGAGCGTGTGGTAGTTCTTCCCAAAACCGATGCCTTTGCTAAACTGAACGCTTGACTTTTTTTGGGAGGCATATGGATCTGCAAATGCATACAGATGACACCAAATTCTGTAGATGAAAAACTAAAAAAATAAAGCCTGATGTAACTTAGTTTGGGAACAAGAAGAAATATACAAATAACTAAGAGATAAATTTGTATCATGTTTCAAAAGAAAAAAACAAATGGCATTCTGGAAATCAAAACTAGCTCACTTCAAAACTACAAAATTGACAATTCATCACACAACCTTAAAAGTAACATCTTCTAACACTTGGAAATCAAAACTGCAGAGAAAATCATAGGCTCGTTTGTGGTTACACTTTCTTTATCACCACAGTAAACAGGGAGTTTGGGGGTTTTGGTTTTACCTCTTTCAGTAGTGCTTCTCGATGACGAAGTCGGCTGGTGGTGGTTGCTGGTAGTGGCGACCTCGGTTTCCTCTTGATGGAGACGGTAGTGCTTGTCGTTCTTCTCGATGGCGGCGTCGGATCGTGTTGGTGGCTGGTGGTGGCAACGTCAGCTGGTGTTGGTGGTTGGCGGTAGCGACGTCGACAGGTGGTAGTGATTGCTGGCGGTGGCGACGCCGGCAGGTGGTAATGATTGCTGGTGGTGGCGACGTCGGCAGATGGTGGTGGCTGGACGATTTCTAGAAGGAAATGGGAATGGAGCTTTTCTTTTAAGTTTTAACCTAATTTTTGGGAGGAGGGAAAGAAGCCAGATAGAAAAAAAAGGGGGGGGGGGGGGGGCGGGGGGTAAGTTTGAGTTTTTGGTAAATTTGAGTCGTTTGGTAAAAAAATTTGATTTGTTTTTGTAATTTAAAATATATAACTTTTTAGATAATAAATATTATTGTGTTGAAAAAATGTTTATGTTCAATCTTTATATATATACTAGGAGTGTACTCGCGCAATGCAGCTAGATACATCACGATTTTAATGTTTCATTTTATTTTCTGTTTTTTGTCGATTTACATTACGATTTTGGATGGTTGTGAGAGAGTGATAATGATTTTTTTATATAAATTTGTTTAATTTAGACTTAATAATATAATGTAATTTATTTTGGTTTAATAATATAATTTTTTTTATAAAATATTCTGTAAGATTTTTTAATTATATTTTAGATTTTTTATATCTAAAATATGCTGAGAGTTATTTTAGGGGAGTTAAAGTAGGAAATTATTGTAGAGGAGTTAAAATGGTTAGAGATAATGATTGAAAATTAATGAATAACATTAAATGTAGTACATACAGCTTTTATAGTTGTTTTTTAAGTAATTAACATTAAATAGCGGTACATTAAGCTTTAAAACTTGTTTTTAAGAGTTTTTTATGCCATCTTTATAATATATATATATATATATATATATATATATATATATATATATATATATATATATAGGGTTGGGTTTCGATGAGAAGTTGAGTTAATGGTGAGAAACGTCATAAATAGTTATCTACTGTTGGATGATAAATGAACGCACGTTAGGATGACATACATCGAGATAAGATACACCGATGTCTTGTGGTGGTTGTTGTTTTTTAACCTAATGTTTTGGGGGAGGGAAATGAAAAACAAATCAGGGAAAGAGGGAATTTAAAAAAAAAAGAGGGAAGGGGTGGCGCAGTATGTTTTTGTTGAAAATTTGGAGTTTTTTTTTTGTTAAAAACTTTTGATTTGTATAGGTTATCAACCGTTTGATTTGTTTTTGTAATTTAAAATATTTGATTTTTTATATAATAAATATTATTGTGTTAAAAAAATAATTATATATGTTTATATTTAATATATATATATATATGTGATGTATGGATTCGTGAATATATATATATATATATATATATATATATATATATATATATATATATATATATATATATATATATATATATAGGGTCAGGTTCAGGAGAAAACTCTAAATAATAGAAAACCGAAAAACCACGAAAAAATGAATGGAAAAGTATATGAATATGGATGTCAAATTAACGAGAAAAATATGATCGTTTATTGGGTTAGCGGTGAGAAACGTGAGAATTGATTATCAACCGTTTGATGATTAATGAAGGCACATTAGGATGAGATGTATCAGATCAATTCCATTCTAAGTCGTAATTCATGGGAATGCTCTTCATGAGCTATTAGTTTTCCTGGGTGTAAGTCCAATAGAACTGAATAAAGGTCAGTAGATCCATTAAGGCCCAATAAAACTCTTTAAAGCCCAATAGAACCCTTTAAAGTTCGATAGATTCATTAAGACCCAATGAAATCCTTTAAATCCCGATAGATCCATTAAGGCCCAATGAAACCCTTTAAAACCCAATAGAACCCCTTAAAGCCCATTAGATCCGTTAAGACCCAATGAAAACCTTTAAAGGCCAATAGAATCGATTAAAGTTCGGTAGAATTAACTAAACCCCAATAGATTCATTAAGACCTAATGAAATCCTTTGAATCCCGATAGATCCATTAAGGCCCAATGAAACTTTTAAAACCCAATAAAAACCTTTAAAGTCTGATAGATCCATTAAGGCCCAATGAAACCCTTTAAAGCCCGAGAGATCAGTTAAGGCCCAATGAAAACCTTTAAAACCCAATAGAACTTCTTAAAGTCCATTAATACCTAATGAAACCATTTAAATCCCAATAAAAGACCTTTTATGACTTATTAAGCCCAATAACACGATGGTGACTTAATACGTGTTTGTATGCATGTGGTGTGTATTGGGCTCGATAAGACCACTAAGGTCCACTATAGCCTACTAAAGACCAATATAGTACACTTAAACCTTTAGTGACTTATTATAGCGTAATAACACCAAAGCTTAGTAAGAACCAATATATACCAACAAAACCTTTCATAACTTATTGAGGCCCAATAACACTAATGGTGACTTAATACGTCTTTATCTGCAAATATGTACTACATATATGCATGTGATGTGTATTGGGATCAAATGGGTCCTTTAAAGCCCATTCGACCCATGTGGATCTGTTAAAAGCCCAACTGATCCGTTAAAGCCTAAATGAACCCAGTAAAACCGAAATGAAACCATTAAAGCCCAAGTGATCCATTAAAGCCTAAATGAGTCAATTAAAGCCCAACCGATACATTAAAGCCCAATCGATCCGTTAAAACCCAAGTGGATGCATTGAAATCCAACCGATCCATTAAAGTCCAACTGGATCCATTAAATCGTAAATAAATCAATTAAAGCCCAACCGATACATTAAAGTTCGGTAGAATTAACTAAATCCCGATAGATCCATTAAGGGCCAATGAAATCATTTGAATCCCGATAGATCCATTAAGGCCCAATGAAACCTTTAAAACCCAATAAAAACCTTTAAAATCTGATAGATCCATTAAGGCCCAATGAAACCCTTTAAAGCCCAAGAGATCAGTTAAGGCCATATGAAAACCTTTAAAAGCCAATAGAACTTCTTAAAGTCCATTAATACCTAATGAAACCATTTAAATCCCAATAAAAGGCCTTTTATGACTTATTAAGCCCAATAACACCATGGTAACTTAATACGTGTTTGTATGCATGTGGTGTGTATTGTGATCAATAAGGCCACTAAAGCCAACTATAGCCAACTAAGAACCAATATATACCAACAAAACCTTTCATGACTTATTGAAGCCCAGTATGTTGAATATTTTTGAAGACTTGAAAGTTAGATTTGTACGATATTATTCAGCGTGGTCTCGTAGTCAGATTTGAACTATGACTAAGATAGAATGACTTGAGAATTGATAAAAAAGGCGAGCCGCTAAAAGTTTAAAATCATAAAAAAAAAAGTAAAAACGTACAAGTTTTAGTCGGGTTGACGTACAACTTTCATTGATTAAAAAAAATATTATACATGTTTTTACATTTTCAACTACCTATATTTATTTATATTTTTGACCTTACGCAACATAGAAACAAGAAAATATGTTGGCTAAGATAACTTTCATTGATTTAAAAAAAACATTATACAAGTTTTTACATTTTCAACTACCTATATTTATTTATATTTTTGACCTTAGGCAACATAGAAACAAGAAAATATGTTGCCTAAGATAACTTTCATTGATTTAAAAAAACATTATACAAGTTTTTACATTTTCAACTACCTATATTTATTTATATTTTTGACCTTACGCAACATAGAAACAAGAAAATATGTTGCCTAAGATAACTTTCATTGATTTAAAAAAACATTATACATGTTTTTACATTTTCAACTACCTATATTTATTTATAATTTTGATCTTAGGCAACATAGAAACAAAAAAATATGTTGCCTAAGATAACTTTCATTGATTAAAAAAAACATTATACAAGTTATGAAATTTTCGATTACCTATATTTAATTATATTTTTGATCTTAGACAACATATAAACAAGAAAATATGTTGCCTAAGATAATTTTCATTTATTAAAAAAAACACATTATAAAACTAAGGCAACATAAGGGAAAATGTTGCTTAAGATAGTTGAGGCAACATATAATTTTTCATATGTTGCATAAGGTCTGACTTAGGCAACATAGAATTACATGTTGCCTAAGAGAAAACTTAGGCAACATATATTAGCCTTTGTTGCCTAAGCTTCTCTTAAGCAACATAGCCAATTAGCATATGTTGTCTAAGACAACATTTGGTGTAGTGATGGAAGATATGCATTATCTCTTCAAAATGTTAGGAAGATATTTGTTTTTAATGGTTTCCTTTGTTTCCTAAATTTCCTAGTTGATCTAGAACTTTTGATGTATAAATTAAGTTGCTTCTTTGAATGAATGACACAAAAATTTTCCATTCATATTATCTGTTAATTATTTAATTAATTTGTATTACATATTGATTAGAAGATTAAAGGCTAATTTAAATATAGTTGAGGATAGTCAACTTCTTCATACACGTTACTCTTTTCACATAATTAATTTAGTTGTCAAAAATGGTTTAGCAAAGCCAAACGGACTTATGGAAAAGTTTAGAACTTTGCTAAATTATGTGTTGGAACTTGTAGAAAATTATCACAAGAATATATTAGATTTTGTAGGTCTAAGGATCGAAAAAAATTAAAGAACTGACGATAATTAATGAAGTGTTGGAAGATCGAAGACCGTAAATTTTACCTTTTGGACTTGGGGTGGATTCTAATCATAAAGCTGAAAGAATGGAAGACACTATAAAATAGAAAAATTCGTTGATAAAAACAATCACGAATTACCGGCGAAACAACACGGCCGCAAAAAGTCTCGCTGGTAATCGTTTACCGGTGGCGTTGTAATCACCGACGGATCTGGTAGGACGTGTAGGTGGATCGACTAATTAAGTTCCCATTTGAAATATGATCCACACAAAGAAAAGCACTAGGAATTAATTGTCTTTATATGATTTCCAATGAGATCATAAAAGAAGTAGGTTGGAAGGAATCCTGTTAAACGGAGTTGCCCGGAGAATGAACTCTGGAAAGGTCGAATAAAAATGAATTGATATGATTCATGATAAGTCATACCAAAAAAATGGTTAATGATACACTCAACCAATGAAGTATGACTTAACTATTCCATTGCTACGATTCATCTAGAGGGAGTTATGTAAAAGCAACAGGTTGTTCAGATACCAGTGAGTGAGGCCTATTTGGGTCGTGTTATAAACGCCCTCGACGAAATGGGCGGAGTAGCTATCACCATGCCAAAAATATTTACGACGTTCAATAGCTTTTCGATGGCTTCCCTTGCATTACCAGGTATGAGTGGGGAGTCTGCTTTAAAATCGTCCGTCCTACACCCACCCCCGAGTATATGCTTCAACAGGAATCACACAATGGTAGATTATAAACCTCTAGTAAAATGACCGTCCATCCCTCATTAAATCCGTCGTGCTATTTTCCTTTTTTAATTAAAAATCCTTAATTTATTAAGACTTAATTGTTGTAATGAGTCGTGACTGTCGATGCGTGACTCATGATCCTAGTCTACAGTACTTAACGTGTTATTGACCCTTGCAAACTGACTTTGACCCTGCTAACAGGAACATGAAATATGTTAAAAATAAATAAAATATATAGATGGAAATTAGCACGTTTTTGAATGAGAAATGAAGAACAAACTCCACATGAAAACAGTCAGCAAAAGCAGGAAAATTGCTTTTACACACGCCTGGGATGAATAAACAACGTTATCTTCCAACTTCCAATTATAAACAGTAAAGAATTCCTTCTTTTGGTCATTTGAATAAACCAATTAAGTCAGTTAACTTTGAATAAAAATCTTCTGTCTTAAATTGTCATCTTCTATTTATCTCCACCAATCATATAAATATATGTCATTGAAGAGAAAATATAAACTTGAATTAAATAAAATTAAAAAATATATAAAATTAGGAGGACTTCTGAACCCACTGTTCCTCTTTTTGTCTTTGTATTTTGCATATTAATTAGGAGGACTTCAGTATGTCAATAACTGATCTCGAAGAACCTTCAACAAGCTGTATGAACTTCGATTATGATATGCAACTTCAACTAAGTTCAAAATTTCCACCTCAATATTAAAGTCAGTCTGTTTCAGTTTTCAATCCATTTTATTAATTCTTCAGAAAGAGGATATATAGTGGAAAAATACTCCAGAAGAAGCATAAAAACCTGTAGCTTGATCAGTATAACTTTTTTCGGGGATCCTTTTTCTCCCCATCTTGATAGAGGGGAGGTTTCATTAATTTTTCTGCTTTGGGGTTTTTAATTGTTAGTTCTTCACATGGTTGACCAGGGATCACGTGAAACCAGTCTGTTTTCGTGAGACCACATTTTTACACTTGAGATATCACAGCAAAATACTGTGAAGGTAACATGTTTCAGATTTTTTTTACCTTTATAATGTTTTGTTTTGAAGTTTCAAGTGTAAAAATATGATCCCACGGATCTTACGAAAACAGGTTGGTCTCACGTGAACCCAACCCTGGTTGACCATGTTGTTTTTTTACCTTTGTGTGATATGTATATATACAAACCATCAATTTTTCCTTTTGTGCCAAGTTCTGTTGGATGCTCTATACATAAATTCCCATCCAGGTTAACTCTAGATTTGGGTGAGATTTGATGGCCTTTGTTAATCTGTACTTGTGCAAGTACAGATGGGCAGATGGATTTTAGGAAGAAGCTCTACCTTCTTTTTTGGGTTTGAGGAATATTTGTTTGGGGCTTTCAATTCTTTAATGTAAACTATTAAATCCTTCTTGATTGCAATTGATTCTAGTGGCGATTTTATTCTCCAAATCCAAATAGTATATCACCTGCTGGTTTGTTGTTGATAAAAGCTCATAGTTAAATGGAGTATTTCAAAAACAAAAAAAAAAAAAAGTGAAGAGTACTTCCTATGTTTTTAGCATATGGATTTATTTGATATCATTATTCCTGTTTCTGCTAAGGTTACTTAAAAATTTAATATAACAATAATTTATTATATATTTGCACTTTGTGACAGAGTAAATCCAAGGTTTAACGGATTTTTTCATTGGAAAAGAAAACGGGTTTGAAAGAAACCCAAATTAAAATAAAATGTCATAACTTTTATTTATCATTTGATTTTAAGTAATAATCAATTAGGATTGCTTTATAATTTAGGATTAGTATATATTTAGTTTCCTACTTATCTTTTATTTAGTTAAGATTGGTAATTTATATTTCCTAGTTAATCTTTTAAGTTTTCTCGGTTAGAATTTGTTTAGCATTCTCAAGTTTTTACTTATAAGTAGGTTCTTTTGTAACCCTAAATTTTAATATTTGATTTTATAAATTGATATTAATTAAGAATTGTTTGGAGGTTTCTCTCAAATTTTGAGTTCATCCCATTTTATCCGCATTCTTCCATATTCGTCCTGTGTCAAACTGTTAGTTATACTTGTACCTGATAAGCTATTAAATAAATGATCATGGGATTGGAACAACTGCATGCTAGCAACAAGACAATTGCATACATGGTGATGATTTTTGTATTACTAGAAATTAAAAGCAGATAAATGAAACAAGAGTAGAAACAAATTTAGACAATGACCCACATGGCTTTGTTCGCGATAGTTAGATGAAAAATTCAAAGTACCAGGAAGACATCATGATGAAAGTTTAGGGTTTATAAAATATAATAATTTATTTTATCAAAATATATAATAATAATAATAATAATAATAATAATTTATGTGTTTAAACGGAAAAACCTAAAAAATGGTTCAAACAGTAACTTGTTAATACTAATGGGTATAGTTTATTTAATGCTAATTATATTTGTTAAGAGTACCAAATCCAATAACTAAAACCGTCTTAAGCGAATATTAAATAATTTATCTCAAGTCTTAACTTTTTCGTTAAACATCATCTTATTTTACTTTATTTATATGTATACTAGTGTTGGCCCGTGCATTGCACGGAAGAATAAATTTTTTGTTGGAATATTGAACCGAGTTAAAATGAAACGTAATTTCTCTGTTAACAGTTAATGAAATACAATGTAAAAAACGAATGTATTTTCATAAGTGATTAACTTGCATATATTCTTAATCGTTTGTTATGAGTTTGTGCAATAATATTGATAATAGTTTTGTATTATATTATTTAAAACTCAAACGACATGTCTCACAACATATCACTATTATTGAAATAATTATAAATATGAACATACGTTTTTACAGATTTTGCAATTTTTCTGAAACCTCCTCGACAACACTTGACAATCACTTTGTACGTATAAATCTGTAGATTAATTGACAACATTCAACCCACATCAAATATGACAAAGAAAATAAATAATTTATATCTTTTGTAACCGGCAACTCAACTGGTATAGTTCAAATTCACTCAGTACCACTTGAAAATTTATCTGACTATTGACTTCAAGACCTCATAATATTAGTCAATAAAAATAAAGATATGTATATATATCTTATTCCTCTACTTCGAAAAATATGATTGTGGGTTTTGAAAAATATAAACAAATTCTCAGTAAATAAAATAAAATATAAAAAAGTAGTTTTTCAAAGAAACAAAAATATAGTGGAATACCTTTTGTTCAGTTGCAGGTTCCGCCATTGACACCCGACCGTTCGTCTTCTTCTTGTACTCGGATGATACATAGAGAAACTATATATATTTATAGTGAATGTAGAGAATATTTTAAAATCTTTTATTTTCATTTTCGATTTTACATTTAAATGTAAATATATTAAAAATATGGAAGAATATTTTTATATCTACATCGTTTCTATTTTATTTTTTTTACACTTGGTTAATTTGGAAAGTATTGCGGAATATTTTTATTTTAAAGAATACGATAATTTATTAGTGTATCTCGTTATTTTTTATTTTTAATTCATATCAACCTTTTTTTTCTTTTTTTTAATGCTCGTGAAAAAAAATACGTGTAGATTTTATATTAGCAAAAAAACTACGTGTAGATTTTATATTATGCTAATATAAAATACGTGTAGATTTTATAAAATAAAATTGATTTTATATTAGCAAAAAAAATACGGAAGAAAAAAGAGTTTATATTACATCTCATTATGTAAAAAGATTTTATAATATAGTATAGATAGATAAGGCTTAATCATTTGAGAACCCAATATATTATGATAACTGTGAGAACTATTATCTTAAGATATTGTTTTACATGATCTTTTTCATTTAATGTTAGAATCTAATATATATATATATATATAGATTAATCACTATTTGTTTGTTTCATATGTATTTCGGTTCACCAATGTGAAACTTTTTAATTGTATTTTTTTGTTTCACAAACACAGAATAAATATGTGACATGAATAAATTGTGAAACAAATATATATTAATCAATACACTAAATTCAAATCGTAGATATAAAAAATGATCATGTGAAATAGCACTTGATACACTGGTTCTCAAAGTTATCACAATTTAAGTCATGTCCAAACGAGAACACATTTATTTTATATGACATGTGATTTGTTAGTCCAAAATAAGATAAAACAAGTATTGTAGAAGGGGGGTTGAATACAATACACAAATTTTCATTTAATTTTAATTCTTTTATAGATAATAAATATCAAAAATTATACTTAGCTTACAAAAGATTGTTGCGGAAAAGAATAGTAAAACTATACTAACAATCCATCACTTAGAAGACTTGAAGAACACAACTTCTTAAAAGCACTTAGACAAAAAGCTATTAAAGAGAGAGAACTAACAACTTGCTTGAAATGCACTAAGATTACTTGAGCTGAAAGTGTAGTTTGCATGGAGAGATCTTCACCCTTTATATAATACCCCATGCATTAAATGCAGAGGACACTTGTCATTTGATGAGTGGATCCTTGAGATATCTTCGATAAATTATTATATATTTGAAATGAATTATCAAGATACAAAAGGTAACTTTTGTACTATGATAAGACAATATCCTAATAAAATATTCCTGATACAAATCTTTTTGAGATTTTTTAAGAAGAAAGTCTCGATCAGATCAGAACTCAAGTGAGTATCCTCTGTGCAATAGAAGTTTCCATTCCTTTTGTCAAAGTGACATTGGGAATGAGGAGGTATAGTCAAATCGTGAGGATTTGCTATAAAGATACCACCGAACAGAGAAGATGTTCAGCAGTGAGAAGCTCTTCCGAAGATTCGGCAGAGGTTGCCGATGAATGAAAATTCGGCAATGAAGTCTTCTGCCGAAGAAGATAGATATCGGCAAGAGGGGTGTCTGCCGAAGATAATGAGAATCTTGGACAGTATTGGCTTAGTTCTTCTAAAGTTCATCTTGATCCGCATCAGTAAACTTGCTTCATGTTGGATTCGGTTGGTCTTCGATTCACCGATCTTTTAAGACACAACTAAGCTATTACAAAGAACCACAAACTTTCCTAAGTATGAAAACGTACAATCAGTTTACAGATATACAAATTACAAGCCGAAAACGAGAGGTCATCTTCAAATCTTAGATGACCCAACAATATCCCCTATTTGATGATGACATCCCATACTTAGATAAAAGAGGTAGATACATGAATAATGCATTTTGACCCTTTTCATACTCTTTTGGGGTTTTTTTTTCACATAGACCATTCTTTTTGTATCTTTTTGGATTTTTTAGAGTATCCGACATTTACAAGTATAAAAGAATGAAATAATAAACTTTACAAGATATTTACGTCAAACTAAAATTGCACATTGTATTAATCTTGTAAAAAGATTACAATACAAGTGTAACATCCCGATTGTTTTGGATAACACCCATATATATATATATATATATATATATATATATATAAAAGATAATTAAAATAAGAATAGTGTAAAGCCAAGGGGGATTTCATGAATTTATAAAAACCTAGTTTTAATTAGTGAATCATGTCTCAATCTCAAAGGACCTATCCTGTAAATTTATGCTAAAAGTAAATGAAACGTGTAATGTCAAGAAGTTGGATACGTGGGTATCCATTGTTATACGTGTCTAAAATCCCTCTAATACGTGGTTGAATTGACGAGTTTTCTTGAATTTGTAAGTGTAAATCGTTTTCATCACTTAAACAAATGAGATGCAATGGTTGATTTGAAATATAATGGAGAAACGAGCGATGGTTGAAATTGAGCGGATTCAAGCTTATATTTGGGGTATGAATCTATATCTTTCCTTGAAACTTTTATAAGGTTTTGCTCGGTTTTAAGGTACTAAGATGATGATACGTTCGAATATCAGTTTGGGTAACTTTTCGATGATTGATTTTGTGTTCTTGGGTGAAGAGCAATATGAACTCAAAAACTCTAGTTTTTGTAATGATAAATTGGAACTCAATTCTGAATGGGTTTTAGAGATTTTGGTGTCAAATGATTGAGAAAAATATCACCATGGTAATCATATCGAAATTGTTGGATAAGTTTCAAAAAAGAATCCTCATATCAAGATATCTCTAACAAGTTTGGTTAGGATAAGGAAAGCTTATGGTAAGGAAAGCTTATGATAAGGAAAGTTTTTAGAATAAGGAAAGTTTATTTTATTCTCAATAGAATTAGGAGTTATCTAGTTCTAATAGAATTAGGATTAGCAAAGGTATGCTAGTACTATATATATCATTGTTGAGATGTGACAATGATCATATCAAGTTTTGGGTGTTTAGTTTTGAGCTATTTTCTAAACATCAATAAGAGAGTTATTCTTATTAAAACCAAAACGTGTGAAACACTTTACTTTATTTGGTATCAGAGCTTTGGCGAATCGATCAACTCGAAGTCTCGATCACAAAATTGTGCCAATAATCTGACTTCACCGAGCCATGGGAGAAGCCAGACCGCCTCCGCCTCCGAAGGAATTAGACAAGACGATCTCGATCCAATGTCCTATGCTAAACTCTACAAACTATACGGTATGGGCCATGAGGATGAAAGTATTGCTACGAATCCATAAGGTGTGGGAAGCAATTGAACCCGGAACAGTTGAATCCGATAAGAAAGATGTTGCAATAGCATTACTCTTCCAATCCATCCCGGAAGCCATGATCTTGCAAGTAGGCGATCTAGATTCTCCAAAGGAGATATGAGAATCAATCAAAACGAGGCACCTAGGCGCCGACCGTGTCAAAGAAGCGCGACTACAAACTCTAATGTCCGAATTCGAAAGGGTTAAGATGAAGGACTCGGACACAATAGATACTTTTGCGGGAAGATTATCGGAGCTAGCAACAAAGGCAGCCTTCCTTGGACAAACGATTGAGGAACCTAAACTCGTAAAGAAATTCCTAAATAGTTTGCCAAGAAACAAATACATCCATATTATAGCCGCTCTCGAGCAAGTTCTAGATCTGAAAACGACAAGTTTTGAGGATATTATAGGAAGACTCAAGGCTTATGAAGAACGAATTCTCGATGAGGAGAATCACAGAGAAACACAAGGCAAGCTATTATTCGCAAATTCAGATCAACAAAGCTCTACGTATTTACGAGGGAGAGGACGTGGAAGAGGAGGCAGAGGGAACAGAGGATGAGGCAGAGGAAGATTCAACTCACAGGAACGGACAACAAATCAGAATAATCAAAACCAGACAAGAGAAAAGAAGGATAGATAAAAAATAATGTTCTATCGCTGTGACAAACTCGGTCACTTTGCCTCTACATGCCCTCAAAGAACACAAAAGATATAAGAAGCAAATAAAGCAGAGACAGAAGAAGCTGATCCAACCCTTTATATGCATGAAACCGTGTTCTTAAACGAAGAGAATCTCATACCAAAGAACTACGAAACCAAGGAAGGGGAAGAAGAAGTTTGGTATCTCGATAATGGAGCAAGTAACCACATGACCGGCAACAAGACATAATTCTCTGAACTCAACGAGAATATAAAAGGCAAGGTAAAGTTCGAGGATGGATCTTGTGTTGAAATAGGAGGCAAAGGGTCAATACTTTTTCAAAGCAAAACGGATGAACAAGAACTTGTCACCGATATCTACTATATTCCCGAACTTAAGAGCAATATTCTGAGTTTAGGACAAGCTACGGAAGCCGGGTGTGATGTTAGGATGAAACAAGACTACTTGACGCTCCATGATCCAAGTGGAAGACTCTTGGTAAAAGTCGTACGCTCGCCAAATAGACTTTACAAAATAAGTCTAAAGATTGGAAAACCAATATGCCTACATACAAGGATAGAAGACAATACTTGGAGGTGGCACGCAAGGTTGGGACACATAAGCTTTAAAACAATCAAAGCTATGTCCCAACAAAAGATGGTTCATGGCCTACCAGAAATCAAAGAAGAAAAAAAGCTGTGCGAGTCATGCTTAGTCGGGAAACAAACCCGTCAAAGTTTTCCAAAGGCATCTATGTTTCGAGCTTCCAAACCACTAGAACTTCTTCACGCAGACTTGTGTGGTCCACTTACACCACCAACCATAGCTCATAACAAATATATATTTGTTATTATAGATGATTTCTCGAGGTACATGTGGACGATCTTGATAAAAGAAAAAAGTGAAGCTCTTGGTAAATTCAAGGCGTTTAAAAGTCTAGTAGAGAATGATCTTAGGAAAGCGATCATGACTCTAAGAACTGATAGAGGAGGAGAGTTCACCTCATGTTCATTGAATTTTGTGAGATAAGCGGGATCAAGAGACAACTCACGGCTCCCTACACACCACAACAAAACGGTGTGGTAGAAAGAAGAAACAGGACGATGGGGGAGATGACAAGGAGTATTCTCAAGGCAATGAAAGTACCAAATTATTTATGGGGAGAAGCAGTGCGCCATGCTACCTATTTAATCAATAGGGTACCCAAAAGAGCCATTGAGAACATGACCCCTTACGAATGCTTACGAGAGAAGAAACCGAACCTAGAACACTTAAAGGTCTTCGGTTGTCTAGCATACGCGAAGGTGGAAGCTACAAACCTCAAGAAACTGGACGATAGATCACAATTACTAGTGCATCTCGGGATCGAGCCGGGATCCAAAGCCTATAGATTGTACAACCCAACGACACAAAGAATAGTGGTAAGTCGTGACGTAGTATTTGACGAGAAGACGAGCTGGACCTGGAATGAAACAAGAGACGAGCCAAGAAAGGATCCATGAATGTTTCACTTGAGATGGGGTGAGGTTGTAGATACCGGAGAAGGACCTGCCGTGATCAATGATCAACACCAAGGTCAAAACGAAACCGAAAGCGTCGAGTCCACCAACTTCGAGAATCACGAACATAATGCGGATAATAACAATCCCGATAATGAGAGTGACACAACCCAAGACGAACAACCACTAAGAAGATCGACCCGTCAAGTAAGCCAACCTCGTTACCTTGATGATTATGTCCTTCAAGCCTCCGTAGAATGTGAGAGACTTCTACTATCAATAGACAATGAGCCAAGTTGCTATAAAGAAGCAAAGGGTCTGTTAAAGTGGAGACAAGCATGCAAAGAAGAGATCGATTCTATCAACAAAAACAAGACATGGTTTCTAGTTGATAAACCGAGCGATGTAAAAGTTATCGGTCTCAAGTGGGTTTTCAAAATTAAGAAAAATGCGGACGGTACTATCAACAAGTACAAGGCACGGCTCGTGGCTAAAGTATACGTACAAGAATCCGGCATAGATTTTGATGAAGTTTTTGCACCGGTTGCTCGTCTTGAAACCATACGGCTGTTGATTGCATTGGCGGCATCACATGGATAGGAAATTCATCACTTAGACGTGAAAACAACATTCTTGCATGGAGAATTAAAGGAAGATGTTTATGTCAGCCAACCCGAAGGCTTTGAAGTGAAAGGCGAAGAACACAAGGTGTATAAGCTTTCGAAAGCCTTGTACGTTTTGAGACAAGCTCCACGAGCTTGGAACACAAAGTTGGATCAAATTCTGAAAGGGATGAAATTCAAAAGGTGTTCGAAAGAAACTTCTGTGTATCGCAAAGAAGAAGGAGGAACCCTTCTCATTGTTGCCATTTACGTAGACGATTTATTTGTAACATGCAACACACTCAAAGTCATAAGTGAATTCAAGGCCGAGATGTCATCTAAGTTTGAGATGTCGGATCTCGTAAGACTCACCTATTATCTCGGTATTGAAGTACATCAAGGAGAAGACGGAATCAAAATTAAACAAGAAGGGTACGCACGAAGGATTTTAAAGGAAACCGGTTTGGAAAATTGCAATCCAACTCAAATACCCATGGAGTTCGGACTAAAAGTTTCAAAAGCACAACAAGAAACAGAGATAGATCCTACGAGCTATAGAAGGAACGTCGGGTGCTTAAGGTATTTATTACACTCACGGCCAGACTTAACTTTCTCTGTTGGAGTCGCCAACAGGTATATGCAAAGCCCTCGCAAATCACATGGTAAAATAATGAAACAAACACTTCGATATCTAAAGGGAACGGTCGCATTTGGTCTGAAGTTTAATCGGGAAAGATCAAAGAATATCGTCGGGTATAGCGATAGTAGTCACAATATTGATCAAGATGATGGAAGAAGCACTACGGGACATATGTTCTACTTTGGACCCTCACCGATTACTTGGTGTTCACAAAAACAGGACACCATTGCCCTCTCTTCGTGTGAAGCCGAGTTCATGGCAGAGACATAAGCTGCTAGACAAGCCATATGGCTTCAGGACCTTCTAAGCGAGATAACGGACTGGAAGATCGAAAAGGTTCTCATCAAAATTGACAACAAGTCTGCATTAGCACTCACCAAAAACCCTATATTTCATGGTAAAAGCAAACACATACATAAACGCTACCATTTTATACGAGAGTGCATTGAAAGGGAGTTAGTCGATGTGGAACACGTACCGGGAGTTGAGCAAAAGGCAGATATCATAACTAAGGCTTTGGCATGGATCAAGTTTTGTGAAATGAGAAGCTTGATAGGTGTTCAAGACATGTCCAAGACCAAGTCGAAGCTTACAAGGGAGAATGTTGGATAAGCTTCAAAAGAGAATCCTCATATCAAGATATCTCTAACAAGTTTGGTTAGGATAAGGAAAGCTTATGGTAAGGAAAGCTTATGATAAGGAAAGTTTTTAGAATAAGGAAAGTTTATTTTATTCTCAATAGAATTAGGAGTTATCTAGTTCTAATAGAATTAGGATTAGCAAAGGTGTGCTAGTACTATATATATCATTGTTGAGATGTGACAATGATCATATCAAGTTTTGGGTGTTTAGTTTTGAGCTATTTTCTAAACATCAATAAGAGAGTTATTCTTATTAAAACCAAAACGTGTGAAACACTTTACTTTAGAAATCCCCATAAAAAGAACTCTAAAATCAGCCCTAGCTAGAAGATGAAAACAAATTAAGCTACCATGTTTGGCTTTGTGTCGGGTCAAGAAGAAAAGAAAGCAGGACAGATCTAAGGTAGCTTGTGGATCAGAAAACTTGATCCTGAAAATGGGGTGTATATATATATATATATTTGATACAAAATGCTATGGAGAAATCATTTTAGAACATTTGGTATTTATATAAATCGTATGATTAAAAGCGATTTATCAATATGGTTGATTTAATAAAAATGTTTAAAACTATTCACAATTACTTCCATGTAAGTTAAAACGTGAAATATTATATTATATATCAATACAATATAAAGAATATAAATTATCGTAAAATATGCGGAAGTTAAATAATATTAATTATTGCGAACACCAGGTGTCGTTTTAAGAAATATTTAGAAGAATATATAATATCTCTATTTTGAGGAATGCCGAAATAAGATTTGGACTTATAAATGAAGGTTATAAATTTAATTAAGGAAATAATGTTGATGACTATTAATTAATAAGGATTATTGATAATTGTAGGATAATCCTGATGGTTGACATATCTTTAAGTACGAAGGTTATCAAGGTGAGTTTCGATGTTTTTATGAAAATGAGATATATGCAAGAGTTCAAGTTTATATTCATGCATTTTGTGATTTATGTTATGTATCGTTGGTATATATGAAAGGTTATGAAATATGTATGCATGAATATTTTAAATGATATGCATGAAACGTTTTGTTGTCCACCTGTGGAAATGCTCGGGACGCCGGGGTCAAAGTTAAATGACGGGAAACCGTGATGAAAGGGGTTTCAGTGTATGCTATTTGTTCCTACACATGAAACGTAATGGGTGATTTTATAATCACTGTCAAATTGATCCACTGGTGCATACAATACAAAAGGGAGATCTTCGTAATGAAATGATTTATGGCATGAAAATGTTTATGATGTTTCTAATGTTGCATAATATGTTTTACGATTGTGGTAAACCTCTTATAAAATCTCATGAGCTCACGAGGCCTTGGCTGATTGTTTGTATTTTAAAAATTATGCATGTATTTCAGTACCAGGTTTCAATAAGAATAAAGATAAAGAGAAGATCCAAGTATCAGAAAGATTAGCCAAGAAGCAAAAGTTCTTTATCTATGCGTTAACGAGGGACCAAAATTGCTAAATGTTAACTTATTTTCCGCTGCAATGTAAGATTGTGATAATAAGAATCGGATCATTATATTGTTATTGTACGTTTAAGATGTGAGTGACAGTTTGGAAAAGTGAGTGTCACAAGTTGGTATCAGAGCCATGGTTTAAGGGACTTAGGTGTTATTTTAGAATATCTAAGCTTAAACCGATAGTAGTTTAAGTTATGATCTGATTACAGTACTAATTGTTCCCACATATTGGTATGGATATTTGGGGGAATGTTATGGTATGTGGAGGTGATTATAGGTTAAATCTAGTCCAAGTTATAGACCCATTTTAATAGACAGACATATGTTACGCTTCAAAATTTTGTTTTAAGTGATTTTGGTTTGAATATCTATACTTAGTTTGGATATAAGAAGAGTCACATAATGACTCGAGTTAAAATAACGAGATAATATAACATTAAATACCTAGTATGAACGAAGTATAAATAGTATTATCGTGAGTTTGAGTAACTGTTATAATGTAGTTGTGTAATACATTGAAGTGATAAGCATTATTAGACAGAGATACTATCTAGTATGAACATTGACAATAGATTAATGTTAGGCTTCATATAGTAAAAGGAGCCTATGGTATTAATATCCTTATCACCTAAAATGTACGGGTACCAGATGACTTGAAACCTTAAGTATAATAAAAAAAAATGTGTTCAAGTCAAATGTGAATAGCAATGAGTAAGACACTGTGAACATCATGGAGATAGAAAGTTTTCTTTAAGGTGCAAATGAAATATTGTGTAAAAAGCTTCAATGAGGTATTAGGATTAATGTTAGAAGTAGCATAAGAGTATTATGCCTTTAAGAGGTATGCAATCTCAAAATTTTGAAAGGGAAGCACTATTGTAGAATATGTGATTGAAAAAAAAATATTAACATATAATTTGATCGTGATGATCAATTAGGTGATCGTGGGGTCACAAAAGAAAATGTCAATCCGAAGGTTGGCAAAGCAAAGTATAAAGGCATGCATGTTGATATTCAAGAGAGCATACAAGTGACATGGAGTTATGACAAAAGCATAAGACTAAACTATTTCGGCACCTTATATGTATGTCATATTGATATATATGACTCGAGAAATGAGCCTTAAAAGATGATGTCAATTCATGTATATGGAGTATTAATATAAGACATACACATATATTGTAGCAAAAAAAAAGTAAGGTATGAGCAAAGTATGATTTGATGATATTTGGAAGAAGATATCATACGTGTAAGTTAATAAGAAAATGAGGAAGTATTAAGTGCTCAAAGTAAGATGGTGTCCAAATATAGGATATCTCACATGATATCTTACATGATACAATATTACGATGGAATGGCTTAAAGGTAATGTTCAATTGTTATATATCCAAATATATATGGGGTATTCGATTAAAAATGATATCGGTGCTAGAAGCTTCGCCTGCTCGATGTTCATATGACTGCATTTTCATATTTATTTTAAAAGACGAGAAAGAATTGGCCTTAAATGTCCCTATTCAATAGGTTTTCCTTATCCCTGACAAAGATTCAAAGATGATAGTATCTTAGGCTTTATAACTCATAACAAAGAGTGTTTCTCCGTAGATTAGCACAAGCGATCGTTCTTTTGTGCTTGGATCATGCAGCTCGTGATCTGGTCATAGAAAGAAGGAAGTTCGAACTCATTCAGAGATGAGGTATCCCAATTATGTGAACAAGTACTTTCAATCAATAAGAGTAGTATATATGTTTTTTTTGTCCAAAGAGGGAGATATTAGACGTAAGTGAGATGTTCAGAAAAAAAAATGATTGCCATAAGCGGATATCATTAAATGATATTAGACATGTAAAGTAAGGTGGCATTGGTTAGAAGTGAAAAAAAATATGCAGTTTGTATATGTTGTAAAGACGAAATATTTCAGGATGATGAATTGAATTAGAGTCTGCAGCGAGAGCATTATGAATTACTAGTTGCAATAGTAGTTAGACAACTGCAACAATGTTAAGCAGTGTCTCAATATAACTATGTTAAGAATAGCGTTAATTTTTTTTAATTAACGAATAATGAATGGTAGAATTAGATCAAAGCAATAACTATAAGTCGGTACTGAAATTTGAATGATTGTTAAGGTAATGCTTTGAAGGTTTTCTATGGCAATGCAATATGGTATTGGTCATTTCAAAGGAATACGCATCAGGTAGTTGTTGCTTTTGTTTATAGTCAAATAAAAGTAACGAGTCTCTTGAAGTGAAAATATTATAAAGAGGCGGTGTCAATTAATGTAAGCAAATCAATGTTCAATTTAAAGTGGTATAGCAGTTTGCTTTATACGAATAGAAAGGAAAAAGGTGAAAGATGTATCTATTATAGGTGATTATATTACAAACGGTATTCTTGGCAATGCAATTGTGGATGAAGTTTGATGAGCAATGCTAGATCAAATTCATGTCTGAAGTATCAAGATCATCATATAATAGAGACTTGAAGTCATAATATATATGGCGAGGAATGAAAGAGACGAGACAATAGAAGGTATTTTCAGGAATGCTAGATTTATTTGTAATTTAAGTATGTATAGGACTTTGGTTGAGACATTCGTTTCCCAGCAATTGGTGGACAAAAGAGAATGTTAAGCATCCATTTTCACGAATCACTTAAGATTTAAAAAAAATATATAGATTGCAGTTCGAAGTTGGTAAATGAAATTTAGAGAATTCGTGACATAGATGCAGCGCTTTCAAAATCCCGTGACTCTCAGTCATCTATCTTCTTTTCACCTGAAAATGTTGGATTGGGGGAAGGCTTTCCTTCTTTGTTGACTTCAACTGATACCGGCCGATAGCCTAATCTCTTAGTCTCGGAACTAATTCTTTGTGTCATATTGCGACGTGTTGTCGGGGGTAGCAACAAAAGTGTTGCTTCAAGATATTGGAGTATAAGTTATATGAATTCTTTTTGGGAATTTAAGAAAGTACAAATTCCGAGGACGAAATTTTTATAAGGAGGAGGATTTGTAACATCCCGATTTTTTGGATAACACCCACAAATATATATATATAGGACGGTAATCAAATGAGAACCGTAAAAAGATTAAGGATCGTGAGGACTAATCTCAAGCATTCAAGGGTTTAAATCAATGGTTATTAAAAAGATGGCATTTTTTGTAATATTTAGGAAAGTTTTGAAAATCTAAGGGTAAACTTGTAATTTCAAGCGTCTAATGGTTTCTCTTCTAATCTGTAACCACCACCACCATATGCATCACTCACTTTCTTCTCCCCAAATCTCCCACCACCGGCGCCGTCCTTCAATCCATAAAGATCACCGCCCTCCGTTGAGTTACCTCCGACAACCTCCTCGTTCCATCCTCCGTATGGATCTACAACCTCGTCAACCGTCTGGATCTACAACCACGTCAACCTTCAATCCTCGTTCCTTCCATCTTTGGCAACCGTTCTACCGCCTCCATCTGGATCTACAACCACATCGTTCCTTCATACCCGCGTGTGCACATCACCGCCATATCTGCTGGAAATAACGTTCTCGCTCAGGGAGATGTTACCTCCGCCGACCTCGTTCTTGCTATTCCTAATGTCCATCTCTCCCTCGTGGACATAGGGATTCGACAAATTACTGTCTCCAGTACTTTCTTCTTCATTAACATCATGATGGCATCGTTTCTGGCTTTGTCCGCTGAGTTCCAAGAATTCGCCAGTAATTTCTTCATCAAACCCTTACTCTAGATCTTAACTGAAACAAATTAAGTCATCGTTCTTTGTGAGTTTGTAATATGTGTGTGGCCTAGAGAGACGAAGCAGATGACGGCGACAGCGGAACAAGAAGTGAAGATTAATCGGTCAATTTCAGCAATTTATCACTAGGGTTTTTGATTTTGTTCAAATTTGGGGTTTTTTGTTTCTCAAATGTGTTTGATTTCATGAGATGAATTAACATGTAGACGAAATTTGTGTTTGATTTCATGATATGAAATAACATGTAGACGAAATTTGTGTTTGATTTCATTAGATGAAATAGCATGTAGACAAAATTTGTGTTTGATTTCATAAGGTGAAATAGGTTACTGATAAAAATTGTGTTTGATTTCATGTGGTGAAATAACATATATATGAACATTATGGTTGCATTTCATGAGGTGAAATATCATATTTACGAAAATTTTGTTTTTGTTTCATGAGGTGAAATAGTATGTGTTTCATCTGATGAATATTCGTTACCAAAATGACTATTATACCTTTTTCATATGGTGAAACATCTTTTAATTAAAACCACACGATCAAAACAAAATTACGACTTAGATTGGTTCTCACGGTTCTCAACTTTTTTTTAGTTCTCACATGATTTAACCCCTATATATATAAGATAATCAAAATAAGAATAGTGTAAAGTCAAGGGGGGTTTCATGAATTTATAAAAACCTAGTTTTAATTAGTGAATCATGTCTCAATTTCAAAGGACCTATTATGTAAATTTATGCTAAAAAGTAAATGAAACGTGTAATATCAAGAAATTGGATACGTGGGTATCCATTGTTATACGTGTCTAAAATCCCTCTAATACGTGGTTGAATTGACAAGTTTTCTTGAATTTATAAGTGTAAATCGTTTTCATCACTTAAACAAATGAGATGCAATGGTTGATTTGAAATATAATGGAGAAACGAGCGATGGTTGAAATTGAGCGGGTTCAAGCTTATATTTGGGATATGAATTTATATCTTTTCTTAAAATTTTTATAAGATTTTGCACTGTTTTAAGGTACTAAGTTGATGATACGTTCGAATCTCAGTTTGGGTAATTTTTCGATGATTGATTTTGTGTTCTTGGGTGAAGAGCAATATGAACTCGAAAACTCTAGTTTTTGTAATAATAAATTGGAACTCAAATCTGAATGGTTTCAAATGATTGAGAATAATATCACCATGGTAATCATATCGAAATCCCCATAAAAACAACTCTAAAATCAGCCCTAGATGATGAAAACAAAGCTGCCATGTTTGGCTTTGCGTCGGGTCAAGAAGAAAAGAAAGCAGGACATATCTAAGGTAGCTTGTGGAGCAGAAAACTTGATCCTGGAAATGGGGTGTTTATATATATATATATTTGATACAAAATGCTATGGAGAAATCATTTTAGAACATTTGGTATTTATATAAATCGTATGATTAAAAACGATTTATCAATATGGTTGATTTAATAAAAATGTTTAAAACTATTCACAATTACTTTCATGTAAGTTAAAATGTGAAATATTGTATTATACATCAATACAATATAAAGAATATAAATTATCGTAAAATATGCGAAAGTTAAATAATATTAACTATTGCGAACACCAGGTGTCGTTTTAAGAAATATTAAGAAGAATATATAACATCTCAATTTTGAGGAATGCCGAAATAAGATTTGGACTTATAAATGAAGGTTGTAAAATCAAGGAAATAATGTCGATGACTATTAATTAATAAGGATTATTGATAATTGTAGGATAATCCTAATGGTTGACAAATCTTTAAGCACGAAGGTTATCAAGGTGAGTTTCATGATGTTTTTATGAAAAATGAGATATATGCAAGAGTTCAAGTTTATATTCATGCATTTTGTGATTTATGTTATGTATCGTTGGTATATATGAAAGGTTATGAAATATGTATGCCTGAATATTTTAAATGATATGCATGAAACGTTTTGTTGTCCACCTGTGGAAATGCTCGGGACGCCGGTGTCAAAGTTAAATGACGGGAAACCGTGATGAAAGGGGTTTCAGTGTATGCTATTTGTTCCTACACATGAAACGTAATGGGTGATTTTATAATCACTGTCAAATTGATCCACATGGTGCATACAACACAAAAGGGAGATCTTCGTAATGAAATGATTTATGGCATGAAAATGTTTATGATGTTTCTAATGTTGCATAATATGTTTTACGATTGTGGTAAACCTCTTATAAAATCTCATGAGCTCACGAGAACTTGGTTGATTGTTTTTATTTTAAAAATTATGCATGTATTTCAGTACCAGGTTTCATTAAGAACAAAGATAAAGAGAAGATCCACGTATCAGAAAGATTAGCCATGAAACAAAAGTTCTTTATCTATGCGTTAACGAGGGACCGAAATTTCTAAATGTTAAGTTATTTTCCGCTGCAATGTAAGATTGTGATCATAAGAATTAGATCATTATATGGGTATTGTACGTTTAAGATGTGAGTGAAAGTTTGGAAAAGTGGGTGTCACAACAAGTTCAAAGATAGAAGCTAAATAAAATAAAACAAAGAACTATTTAAAAGGCAGATGAGGATTGGCATTTCTTCTTTTGAGTTCGTCGGTGGCGGCAACATAGAGATCCATTGCTTGTAGTGGGATGATTTGAATGATCCCATATAAGAAGGCAGTGTCGACAATAGAAATCTGACTCGTTCGGAAGAAACAAATCTGACCGAAGGCATCATTGAAAAAGATTCCTTGGATCGGCTCACGAAGTATAGTGGTTGAAGGATGAGGCACCAAAGTCGGTAATGATAAGTCTAGGTTGGAAATGTTTGGAACTTTTCCTTCCTTGGACATTTGAGCAAACACATCCTCCTTTTTAGAGGACTTCGACTTTGTTTTGGAGATAGGAGGGAGGTCAACTCTGAGATCTTCAATTATCTTTTCTTCTGCAGGAGTATGAACAATGTTGTACCACCTACGGTAGGAATCGAATTTCTTTTGAAGATCACGAATAAACTTTTCAACTTCAGGTCTGAGAGCATTTCTGCTCTTGTCTAAACACATCATAATCTCCATCCATTCGGTTATACCATACCTTAGAAGAGAGTCAAGTATCTCAACAAACCTCGAAAGATCTTCCCTTATGATGATTAGCCGAGTGGGGTCACATTCTTTAGAGGGTTTAAGAATTTTGACATCAATGATTTTAAGATAATTTTTTCGGTTGGAGAGAGCCTTGTGGTACCAATCAATGCACATAGTCTTGATCTCTTCATTTTTCTTTGCCGATTCCTCCAAGGCACCCATTTGTAGAAGTTGAACATTAGCCGCATCGGTTGGGACCTTTGCCTTCTCAACCTCTTCTTTTGCCAGTTTCTGAGCTAACTCAATATCTTTATCAAGAGCTAATTGAGCTAGCTCAGCCTTCTTGAGCTTTTCCACCGACAACCCATGATCTGAGGAGGTAGTTTTAGGAGGAGGAAGCTTTAATCCATCACCATTGGCGAACTGCTTAATCCGAGCATCTTTAAGACGCTTAGCTTGAGCAACTTCTTCATCTGGTGTGAGTTTCTTCTTTCCTTTATCTTTCTTCGGCTCGGGATCCCCCTTAGACTCTTCGACCACCTTTGAGGAGAGGTCGGTTCCCTCACATTCAACAAATGCCGAAACTTCTTTTTCTATCTCTATATTTTCGGCAGCAGCCGAAACATCTTCTTTTAATTGTTTTCTCTCCCTCAACCACAACATCCCCAACATCTTGAGAAGAAGGATGTTGGGATTCTTCCTGACGCGCACTGGAAATGTTGATATGAGGGGTAATATGCTCCCCCTTAGATGGTTTCTCCCCCTCAGTGCATGCTGGGGAAGAAAGCCCAGCCTTGACCGACACACGTTGATCAATTCGTTGTAGACACCACCGATCATCAGGACCGAAAGCATAGTCGATGATGTCTATGTCAAGTGACTCGACATAGTATTGAGCTACCGAAGCAGGCATGCCGTCAAGCTTGGCATTGATCTTTGAGAGGGCCTCCAAAAGTTGAGCATTCACGTGATCTTGGTTATTTACCCGTTGCCGTAGAGAAGCAAGCTCTTGGTCGCGAGCATCAGAAGCCGCTTTGAGAGCAGCAATAGAGAGGGTGAGATTGGTGTTATTCTCAATGAGCTTGATAACCTCCTTTAGAATCGCGTCCAAGGCATCCCCAAGAGGATTAGCAAGTCCCTGAATATATTGGTGCATGGCATCCATGCATTTGAAAAAGTCTGAGTGGACACGAAGAAGCTCGATATTTTGCTCCTTAATGAGACCAAGGAGCTCGACAAGAGACTTGTTGTTCGCATCAAGAGAGGCAGAAATCTCTTGATCTCGGATAGATCCTTGTTCAAGCAAGGTGATTCGGCGACCAATGGTGCCAAGAAAACGATCAAACTCCCCTTGCAGACGCTCAAATTGATGCCCAAGAAAACGATGCTGCCGATTAGTATCCTGTATGTCGGCAAGCACCTCAGCAGGAATGGAGAAAGGAGTTAGAGAGGGGTTCGGCACATAGGGAGGTGGTACCGAAGGTCCTGCCATTTTGGCAGTGGGAGAAGGATGTTGATGAGGCAAGCTTCGGCGAGGTGGTGGAGGTTGCCTTTTCGGTGGGAAACCAGGTGGGGAGTCGGTGGAGGAAGATGGAGAGTGCGTTGGGGAGTGTCTTGGAGTAGATTTAGGAGAAGGGGTAAGATTTTTAGAATATGGTTTAGTTGGAGAGGTTTTTTTGGGTGAGGTTTTCGGTGCCGAAATGATGGCTTGGGCGGAAGGGGTGCGTTGATCGGTTTCATCAAATGATGTGGTGTCACAAAATAGCATGTCCAGAAATTTCTTCGTGCCCTTGGAACCGACACCTGGAAATGTCGGCTCGTCATCGAGCTGTGCAGATACTTCGGGCATGAACCCAGTTGTTAGGCTGTTCGGTGGTGAAGAGGAGCGTTGGTCCGGAGAGGAGACCAACTCATCTTCATCCATCAATTGAAATGTGGATGAAGGTTTAATAGGGGTCTCCGTTTGTACAACCAAACCCTGTTAAGAGGGAGTGGAACAGGTAGGCTTTGGCTTAGCAGATTCTCCTGGCCCAGTGGAGAGAAGTTCAACTTCATCCGATTTTTGAGAATCGGTAGAAGGATGGTGAGGTTCGGGCAAAAAAGGTTTCCTAAGCCTCTTCGAACGAGACATAGGAGGGCATGTAGAGCCCCGCCGCTTTGCAGAAGAAGAGGATTTGACAGGGGTAGTCTCCGAAGGTTTCTTCGGAGGCATTGTCATAGAAGCAAGTGCGGTGGCAGTAGCCTTTTTAGTAGTCTTTTTCGAGGCTACGGTTTTGGCTTCGGAGGGGAAAGAGGGACCACCGATTTGGGTTGACCCTGTGATTGTTGAGGCCTTTCGACACCTACATCCACAGGAGCTCCCCATACCGGATTGGGAGAAGTGGCAAAAGAAATCATACCTGCCGTCAAGGGGTTGTCGGTAGCCTTCATTGCTTTGTGCAAGAATTGTTTGCCAAGCTGATTAGTTGGCAAATCATACAAGATAGTAGGCTCGGGTAAAGCAGCGTCAGTAGCAAAGGGGTCCCACCAACTTGTGGTTTATGATCAACGAAAGAAATCGTGGAATAGCCACGTGAGGAGTACGAGATGGAGAAGTGACGGTTACAATGGAGTCAAATATCACCTGAGCAAAGTTGATACGACGCATGAACATTAGTGCATGGGCCAAACGAGTAACGAAAGTCAGAGATTGGTCCCACCCAGAAGTTTTATGAGAAACACAATAGATAAGATGGGAGAAGATGAAGTTCCAAATGCCTCACATATTCTTGCGAAGAAGAGTACCAGATCCTTTGCCCTTGTCTTCATGAATGTAGTTCATGGATTTGAAAACTTCCTCGTGTTCACGATTTGTGGGGAATGGAGCATAAGGCTTGAACATTGGTACTTCAAGGATAGAACGGACATCCTCAACCCCGAAAGAGAGATCGGGATGTTCAGAGTCAGAAAGAATGGAGGAAGATACCTGATGGGATTGATCATCATACGAACATGTGGTCCAGAAGTTACCAAGAAGCATCTTGCTCATCTTGGTAGACGCAGTGAGAGCATGGCGAAGAGGGGATCTTTGGAGAAAGATCGAGACTTGGTTGAACTCCGGGTGTTCAGCATCAGCAGATAGATGAGCGATGTGATTGCATGCAGGGAATGTAAGAGTTTCCAACGATAGAGGTGCGTTCTTGCTTGATTTAGAAGATTTGGAAGACGCCATTGAAGAAGGTGTTTGAGAAAATAGTTGCAGGTTTGAAAAAGAGAGTGTTTAGGAGAAAGAAGATGGTGGTAAAGAGGAAAAAGAAAGACAGGATTAGCTATTCATAGTAGGGGGAAACCGTGGATTTCAAATAAGAAATAAATGAAATTTAATGAAGAATTAAAAGTAATGATTGTTGTGGAAACATGGGGAAGTGGAAAGGGCCGAAAACGGCATTGGCAGGGTCGAGTGGTGAGGCAAAATGTCTTGTTTCTGACGCACAAGTCACGTCGTGCCACGTGTCACATTTTCAGTGGGAAAGTCAGAGGTGCCGAATCGATTTTACTACCAATGAGGATAAGAACAAAACGTCAGCATTATTGCCGAAGTAAGGAGGTTCGGCAAAGAATGGAGTACCGAAAAGGCAAGTTTCGGAAAGAGGAGAGTACCGAAAAGAAGATTCGTTAAGCGTGAGGCTTACCAAATATAGGATAGATTTGGTAGGCGTAAGGCTTGCCAAATGGTATGTTTGCCGAAAGTGAGAGGATGGGCAAAGAAAGATGTTCGGCAAGGAAGATGATCGGTAGGCTTGAGGCTTATCGATAAAGATATGAAATGTGAAGAGAGGCACTTTCGGTAAGAAACATATATATTACTGAAAGTGTTTAGATCTTCGGTAAAATAAGTTCAGTAGAAAGTATGTCTACCGAAAATATAAATATATATATATATATATATATATATTATTCAAAATTTAACACACCTAAGGATCCAACAAGGAAATTGAATCTTGTTTCATCCAGGGGTTTGGTGAAGAGATCTGCAAGCTGAAAGCCGGTAGGGATGAAATGAAGTTCAATATCACCTTTAGAGATATGGTATCTTATAAAGTGATACCGAAAAGGGTTGTTTGCAATAGCTATTGTACTAGAGTTGTCACATAGTATGGGAATTTGTGAGTGAAACTTATCATAGTCTTGGAGTTGATTCTTCATCCACAAGATTTGAGCACATCAACTGTAACACCCTAAAATCAGAGTAAATTAAAACCTGGAGACATGGCAACATGACATTCGTATTGATATAAACCTCCCATAAAGGGGATCAATCCTTAAGACTTTACAAAACCTGCACAGATATAGGACTCATCAACAAACTAATCTAGACACCTCTATCAAGATTACATCAGTTGACAATCCGTAATTCACCAAAAGAATGGGGCTTAACAAATGCCCAGTTACAATACTAGTCATCTCAAAATTCCTCGAGACCAAACCCGACTCTCAAAACCCTGGCAACCCACCGCTAAGGGAAACCTGTTATACATATCATTTGAGAAAAAGTGTTAGGCTTAAAGCCTAGTGAGAACATACAGTTCATAAATCTCAAGAGATAACATCAAATGCATCAAAGTAAATCTTTCCAAAGGTTTAGTTATGCAAATACAGTTCTTTGATAAAATACGGACAACCGGTCCAAAACACATCTTCCGATGACGGGGATTACCCGATTTACCAAGGATTATAGTGGAACACAAAGTAAGCCACAAATCCGAGTTTTGAGCTAAATACATGGAACCATGGCCACGAACACTTCAGTCCGTACTACGATGTGAGGGAGGCCCCCAAGGAACCAGTCATACTCTTTCGTTAGACTACATTTGACCCATGACTAGTAACCGGTCTCACATAACCGTACTAAGTGCCCCCGAAGATCAAATGTTTCTAACTACAACAGAAGGGGTACAAACATCCCAACAATAAGCCGACTCGATACCTAGGGATCCACTAGTATAGTCATGACTTGTCACAATATTTCATGTGACCATTTTAAAGCTAGATAAACAGCTTTCAACACATTTATATTTCAAAATGCCATTTTCCAGACCAACTGCTGGTAAGAAAGAAAATCATAAAACCAGTTTATATACATTCTTTCAATAAGCCACAAACATGGGCAAGTAAACATCATTTTACTTCTAATAAGGCGGAACCCGTCATTTTAGTCAAAACTGATCGGGAACCCCGAAAATCACCAAAAACTTAATTTATATCAAAATGTAGAGAACATGAAATCATACCGTAGAAATACTTCGGATTTCGCAAATAAGAGTTTTGACATGTATAAAGTTTGTAAAATGGTAGTAGAAACTCACCAATAGGTTTTAGAATAAAACCCGAAAAACCAGATAACGATCACGACGTAGAGGTGAAGCTTTTAACACTGACCCCTTGCTAGAAACACCGAAAACTAGCAACCAAACGATACCTCGAAGATCGAAAGAAGAAAAGGAAAAAGAAAGAGAGAGAGACTGAGATATTGAGAGATATATGAAAATATCTCTCAATCTAGATATTTAAGTTGGCCTCGAAAAAGCAACCTGACAGTCGTGCGCCCTCAAAGAAGGAAATGCGCACAACCCATGCGCAAGCCCACTGCCTCGCCACTGTTTCATACGCACGACCCGTGTGTTTTCTCTGAAGGAGGGCGCACGACCCGTGCACCCTACAGAACAGTGCATAAACCTCCTTTTCCTTTCTTTTCCTGTTCGCAAACCGACCAAACAAAACTCGGGGTGTTACATCAACTGCCAGCTGCAACATATTCAGCTTTTACAGTAGAAGTAGAGACTGAGTGTTGTTTCTTGCTGGACCAGCTAACCAAATTTCCACCTAGTAATTGGCAACTCCTTGTTGTGCTTTTTCTATCTACTTTAGACCCCGCGAAATCAGAATCTGAATAGCCAATTAGATCAAAACATGAGTCTTTGGGATACCAAAGACCTAGATTCATAGTACCTTTTAGGTACTGAAAGATGCGTTTTACAGCAGCCAAATGAGATTCCTCAGGATAGGCTTGATAACGCGCACATAGACACGTAACATACATAATATCAGGTCTACTAGCAGTAAGATAAAGAAGAGACCCAATCATTCCTCTATAATTTGTGATATCAACTGGTTTACTAGCTGGATCAACATGAATTTTAAGAGATGGTGCCATAGGAGTTTTCATAGGAGAGCAATTTTCAAAATTAAACTTCTTTACAAGGTCACGAACGTATTTGCTTTGATTTATGAAAATACCTTCAGAAGTTTGTTTTATTTGAAGGCCAAGAAAGAATGTTAGGTCACCCATCATGCTCATCTCATATTTGCTCTTCATGAGAGAGGTAAACTCCTGACAAAGAGATTCGTCAATGGCACAAAAAATGATATCATCCACATAGATTTGAACTAGAATTATATTACCTTTGGTCTTCTTGAGAAAGACAGTTTTGTCAATTTTACCTCGGGTATATCTGTTGGAGAGAAGAAAGTCTGATAAAGTATCATACCAGGCACGAGGAGCATGTTTTAGACCATAGAGAGCTTTATCCAATTTGAACACATAGTCTGGATGAGCTGGATCTTCAAAACCTGGAGGTTGCTTCACATAGACTTCTTCAGCAAGTTCTCCATTGTGAAATGCACTCATTGCATCCATTTGAAAGACCCAGAAATTCTTGTGAGCAGCATGAGCTAGAAAGATTCTTATTGCCTCAAGTCTAGCAACAGGTGCAAAGGTTTCGTCATAGTCATATCCTTCCTCCTGTCGGTATCCTTGAGCAACAAGTCTAGCCTTGTTTCGAATGACGGTTCCTTCTTCATCCATCTTGTTTCTAAAGACCCACTTAGTCCCAATGATGGTCTTTCCAGAAGGATGAGGTAAAAGTCTCAAACTTTGTTCCTTCAAATTGAGAAAACTCTTCTTGCATAACAGTGATCCAACATGGATCAACTAGAGCTTCTTCAATTTTCTTTAGTTTCATGACAAAAAGAAAGTTCACATAGAGGCAGATATTTCCAATACCTTTTCTTGTCCTAACACCTGCCTGTTGATCTCCTATTGTCTTCTCAATAGGGTGATCTTTGGTCCATTTAGTAGATGGTGGAAGAGGTGCAGGAAATGGTTTGGGAGAGTATGAGGATGAAGGTTCGGTAGGGATGATATGGGTAGGTTGATGAGGAGTGTTCTGAGGTAGATTTTCGGCAGGGAGTTCGATGACCATAACCTGATGATTTGGTTCGGCAGAGAATGAAAGTCCTACCGAATTTTGGTTGATTAGAGATGGTATGTTTGCCGAAAAGGGTACATAGGAGGGTCCTGCCGTATTTAGACTAGGATAATCTTCTCCTACACACGAAGTGATCCATTCATGTAACTCATTATCATCACAAGTAAGAGAGGATGACTTTTGATCATCAAACTTTACGTGTATTGACTCATCAATACATTTCCTCCTGAGGTTGTAGACTCTATAGGCTTTAGAAGTTACATAATAGCCCATAAAGATTCCTTCATCAGCCATGGGATCAAATTTCCCAAGATGTTCTCGATCATTTAGAATGAAGCACACACAACCGAAAACATGAAGAAAGCTGATGTTGGGTTTTCGGCCATAAAAGACTTCATAAGGAGTCTTGTTGTGTCTTTTCACAATGATAGACCTATTTTGGGTGAAGCATGCCGTGTTGACAACCTCAGCCCGGAAATAGGTAGGAATGTTAGATTCACTCAGCATAGATCTTGCAACTTCACATAGGGTTCTGTTCTTTCTTTCCACAACACCATTTTGTTATGGTGTTCTAATTGCTGCAAAGTTTTGGGAGATGCCTTTATCATTGAAAAAGGCATCTAAGGTAGCATTTCTGAATTCGGTGTCGTTACTTCCGACAGATCGTACAAGATGACCGTTTAGCAATTCAGATTTCTTGATAAAGTTGATGATTTCTTCAGATGTGTCACTTTTGTACCTAAGAAAAGATACCCAAGTGTAACGTGTAAATTCATCAACAATTACAAGAATGTACCTTTTTCCACCTAGGCTTGAAGTGTTGACAGGGCCAGATAGATCCATGTCCAACATCTGAAGAGTAGTGATGGAGAAACACTGCTTGGTTTTGAAAGAGGACTTTGTTAATTTCCCTTTCTCACAAGCTGCACATAGCTTTTCCTTAGCAAAGGATATCTTTGGAAGTCCCACAACTAGCTCTCTGTTGGAGAGGGCATTTAACGTCTTGAAACTAAGATGAGAGAGATGTTTATGCCAGAGCCAGTTCTTCTTTTCAGAATCTTCAGATATGAAACAAATACTTTCGTCTTCTGCCAATTTGTAACTCATATTGATGACGTACACATTGTCCTTTCTAAGGCCAGATAGGACAGTGTGAAAATGTCTATCAGTAATGAGACAATCATGCTCTCTGAAAATCACATAGTAACCCAAATCACACAGTTGACTAATGCTCAGAAGATTGTGCATTAATCCTTCTACGTAGGCTACTTTATTGAATGTGTTGGAACCATTAGAGAGAGTTCCATAGCCTTTAGTGGAACCACGAGAGTTGTTACCAAACGTTACAGTTGGTCCCTTTTTAGTCACATAGTTTATTAGAAGAGATTTATTGCCGGTCATGTGACGTGAGCACCCGCTATCAAGATACCAAGTTTGATTATGTCCAATGACCTGCAATCACAAAGAAATCAGTCATTTGGTACCCATTTTGAGGTGGGTCCTTTAGGGTTAGGAGAAGAAGAAGGACCATCTTGACTATATCTATCAATTCGTTCCTTTGGGCCGTCCTTAGCCAAATGAAAAGTGTCACCACAATTATAGCATTTACGATAAATGAACACCTTTTTAGATTTTTGAGAAGGTTCTTTGGCTTTTCACTTGGATTTGGGTTTAAGAGGTTTGAAAGTAGTAGGAAGAATGGTTCACTTGAGAGGAGTAGGAAGAATACTAGGCATGGGCCCTAGAATTCCCTTTTCAGAGGAAGGATGAGAAGAAATAGAGATTCCCTTAGATTTTGACTTTTTCAAGTTTACTGATCTGGGAATGAACTTAGTAAGTGGGACTGAAGACTTACCTTTTGGAGGAGGTGTTACCTTTCTTTTTGTCGGAAGATCTATAGCTATTGATTTCCCTTTATCAAGGAAGGTAGGTTTCATGGAAGAAGAAGAGGAGGAAGAAGCTTCACCAAGATTCAAAGATTTAAACATATTATCTACAGGTTTGACAATGTCATTCGAATCTTGGTCCTCCTCAAGTTGAGGTTTATTTTGTTTAGCAGAAACAAAAACTCCAAATTTTCTAGAATCACGAAGATCCATAGAATATACAGACCCAAAATCTCCTGAGTCAGAATCAGTACATTCAGGAGAGTATGAAGGAAGTTTAGAGAGAGAAAGAAGATTTTGAGAAGAAAAAGGAAGATCTTGAGAAGGAGGATGGTAACATCTATTTTCCCTAACCTAAGCTGAACTTATCATCAACAGTTACTTGGTCTTGAAAAATCTTTTCGAGGTTTTTGGAAGAAGTTGTCCATTTGTTGACTATTTCTTGTTCCTTTTGAAGACTTTTAAACAATTTATTTTTCTCTTTTGCAATAACAAAATTTATAGTTTTTAAATCTTCTAACTCAACTTTTATTTTGTCAAAATGATTTAGTTGTGAAAGGTAGACTTGAAGTTGAGAAGAAAGAGATTTGATCTATGCATTGGCTCTTTTCTTGGCATCCTTTTCATTATGATAAAGCACCGTTAAAGAGTCATATGCTTCGATCTTTTCGTCATTTGAGAGAGAGTTAAAGGGATGTACCTGAGAGGAAGAAAAGGAGCACTTAGTAGAGATATCCATCATTGTGTCAGTATACTTGGCTACATCATCAGTCTTTGCCATGAGACATTTGCTTGATATTTCTTTCTCACTGTCAGAGGTGGGCTCATCATCCCAATCATGGGATTCAACCATTAATCATTTTCCTTTACGATGAGAGCTTTCATTTCTTTCTTTCTCTCTCTTGTATTTTAGCTTTATATTTTTTAGCTCGATCATAATGATCTTTGAAGGAAGAAGAGGAGGATTTTCGAGAGTGAGATCGACCAGTAGAAATCGATCTTAATATTCTTCCTTTAGAAGAGTTGGAAGAATTTGATTTAGATTTCCTTGGAGGATTGCTTCTGCACTCAGATGCAAAGTGACATTTCTTACTACATTCGTAGCATTCCTCTTGGGATTTATCCACAGAGTTCTTTGAGGAGAAAGAAGATTTTTTGTTAGTTATGAAACGGTTAGAAGAGTGGTTGTCTCGGAATTTAGAAAAATTGGCTAGCATGCCCATTTCCTCTGTCATTTGATCAACTGAGGTTTCATCACCCTCATCATCTGCCTTACTCAGATAGGCCTCCGAATGGTGATATGAGTTATCATGACTCTCTCGGTCAGAATCATCTGAAGGATAGGTGATGCGAGGGATACACACCGATTTCTTGGAGCTATCACTGATAAGAGCCATAGAAGGGGATTTTATCACTTTTATGATAGTTCTCCTTTGAATTCGAGTTTGATCATAATGAAAAGAGTTCCATAGAGCACAGGAAAGGGAAGATGATCAAGATCCTTGGTTGTCTTGATACAAGTACAGTTGTTCTCCCAAAAATCAGGAAGTAATTCCATGAACTTCCATAGGACTTCCTCATTATCATATAATCTCCCCAGAAGTTTGGGATCATTTAGAAGACTGTTAAAGCGATTGTAATATTCAGAAAGAGATTCTCCCTTTTCGTGGGAGAAGAGTTTGTACTTTCGTACGAGAGAGATTTTCTTACTTTTCTTAACCTCATCTGTACCTTCGTACAAAACACATAGAGTAGACCACATTTCCTTGTCAGTAGAGAGGTTAACCAAGGAGTGATACACTTCATCTGGAAGAGAGAGAGCAATGATTGCTCGAAATCTAGAGTCAAGGCCTATGAGGCGCTTGTCTTCCTCAGGGTATTCTTTGGGCTTTTTGATAATGTATCGCCCAGTAGCAGAAGTTCTATCCTCGTCATACGAGTCATCAGAATCTTGATACACAGTATCTTTGTCTTTTTCTTTTTCCTTAGGAGTTTTAACAAATTTGTCCCAGACTTTAGGGATGAGAGGACCGTCACGAAGAACAATAAGAAAATGATTATCGACACCCTCAAGAAACAACATCATGCGACTTTTCCAAAGGGAAAAGTTATTGGGGTTGAACTTTGGAGGTTTGGCTATAGAGCCATTGTCGATAGGAAAGGAGTTTTGGAAAGAGGACTCAACCTTATCAGAAGATGGTGATGCCATCGCAGATCTGGTTTATTAGATTAAACCAACCTGCTCTGATACCACTTGTTAGTCCCAAATAAGATAAAACAAGTATCGTAGAAGAGGGTTGAATACAATACACAAATTTTCACTTAATTTTAATTCTTTTATTGATAATAAATATCAAGAATTACACTTAGCTTACAAAAGATTGTTATGGAAAAGAATAGTAAAACTATACTAACAATCTATCACTTAGAAGACTTGAAGAACACAACTTTTTAAAAACACTTAGACAAAAAGCTATTAAAGAGAGAGAACTAACAACTTCTTGAAATGCACTAAGATTACTTGAGCTGAAAGTGTAGTTTGCATGGAGAGATCTTCACCCTTTATATACTACCCCATGCATTAAATGCAGAGGACACTTGTCATTTGATGAGTGGATCCTTGAGATATCTTCAATAAATTATTAGATATTTGAAATGACTTATCAAGATACAAAAGGTAACTTTTGTACAATGATAAGACAATATCCTTACAAAATATTCCTGGTACAAATCTTTTTGAGATATTTTAAGAAGAAAGTCTCAATCAGATCAGAACTTAAGTGAGTATCCTCTCTGCAATAGAAGTTTCCATTCCTTTTGTCAAAGTGACATTGGGAATGAGGAGGTATAGTCAAATCATGAGGATTTGCTATTAATATACCACCAAACAGAGAAGATTCGGCAGTGAGAAGCTCTTCCGAAGATTCGACAGAGGTTGCCGATGAATGAAAATTCGGCAATGAAGTCCTCTGGCGAAGAAGATAGATATCGGCAAGAGGGGTGTCTACCGAAGATAATGAGAATCTTGGGCAGTATTGGCTTAGTTCTTCTGAAGTTCATGTTGGATTCGGTTGGTATTCGATTCACCGATCTTTTAAGGCACAACTAAGCTATTAAAAAGAACCACAAACTTTACTAAGTATGAAAATGTACAATCCATTTATAGATATACAAATTACAAGCCGAAAAGGAGAGGTCATCTTCAAATCTTACATGACCCAACACATGTGATTAAATATAAAAAAGGATGTTCTATAGAATGATTCCTCGTTTCAGTTGATTTTATTCAACAATTGACCAACAAAAATATTAAGAATAATTATATATATATATATATCTTTGTGTGTGTGTGTCTGTGTTTGTGTACGTGAGAACTTACTTATCACATGCGATAATACACGTGAGGGGACCTGGTGGTGTGTGACCAACAAGATTGCTACTACAATGAAATTGAGTTTATAGGACGCCAATGATTTCTAAGTGTCCTAGTAAACTGTTTTATAAGACTTAATTTTTAGGATCAAAAAATAAATTGTCATATTTAAAGGTATTGTAATAAGCATATATGACGCTTTTGGGCATCTTAGCAAGTCTTTTGGATATTTTTAATAAAAAGTGTCGCATTAGCTATTTTATAGTTAAAAAGTATCTTATAAACTCATATTTTTATATGACACTTGTTATGATACCCAATGACACTGATTGATCCCCTGATCTTCTTTGACGACATCCCTCAAACCGGGTGGCCCGATTAGTCCTAGTAGCCCTAGATTGAAGCTTAAACGCGTCGGTGTCAACACATGTTACGACATAACATATAAATCAGTATCAAACAATTACAAGACATTACAAAGATTCAACCACGTACCTGATCAATCATCGCTAACCAAGGCGACTCTAGGATTCGATGCGGATGGTGTCTCCTATGAGGTAGGGGTGAGCAACGAGCGGATTCGGTCGGTTCGGGCCCTAAAACTCAAAACCCGATCGGATTTCGGGTGAACATATTGGAACCTAAAAGTGAATAGAAACCTGCAAAACTTGCGGATTTCATGTTAGTTGGGGGTTCATGTTAGTTTGGGTCGGGTTTCGGGACCTACTAAATTTTTTTCCTAGTTTTCAATTTCAGTTTCCCTGTTTTTCCAACTTTTAGTTTCAGCCCAAAATTCAAAATATAATTCCAGATTTAACTATCTATGTTACATTAAAAAGTTCAATAAAACTCAAATTTAACTATCTAAATAACGTTAAAAATAAAAAGTTCAATAACAAAATCATACCAAAAAAATGAAAAGTTCAATAACGAAATCAAACCAAAGTGAACAAACAAGAAGTCAACAATCCAAGTTCCAACATAAAGTCTTACCACCGATAAACCAAAGTTTGAAACACCCATATCATCAATGATCTTAATAAACCAGAGTTTGAAATACCCATATACCATCTTCATTCTTCAATTCTTCATGAATTCTTACCATCAACAAACAATCATCAATTATCTTCCAACACTTTTGAAGGAAGTGAACTATCATCGTCACAGACAGAATTGTTGTAACACTCAAAAATTTCCCGATGGTAAATTTTCACCTTATTTATTTATGAACCCGTGATCTGATAGAAAATGAACTAGAATTGGGTTATCTTAGTTTCCTAATCAAGTTATGAGCGTTCGAGTGCCAAATTTGGGATTTTCAGATTCGGTACGCCTTGGGCGACTGTGCTGGCGAGAGTGCTTAAGGGCACAATCGCGTGGCATTGTCGCGGGCTCCAACCCCTCGCGGTATAGTTGGGGAAACTATGCCAGGAGAGAGTACCCAATGGCACAATTGCATGGCATAATCGCGGGAGGACCCTTAGCCTCGGTACAACCCGGGAGATTGTTCCTAGCAAGAGTGCTATGGCACAATCGCATGGCACTATTGCCGAATGGTGCTAGTATGATAATGTTTCGATTTTCAGCCACTTCTCTCATTTCTCATTTATAACCTCTTCTTTTTCTCTTCCAAAATCGATCCTTCACACCTTCTCATGAACCCTAACTCATTTTTTGCATTTTTCTCCTAAAACCAATTGATTCTTCATCATCTAACAAGTTTTGGAAACTAGAACTAAGATCCTTTCATCTTTATCTTCTTCACCAAATTTTTGAGGGTTTCACCCAACCCTTTTCACAATTTTGAAATTGGGAGTTTGTGGCTCATTTTGGTGACCTAGAAGTGTTTTGTAGATGGATTCAAGTTATGGTTTAAGTAACCTTCTCTTTTCTACATCTATGGAAATTAGGGTTTCGGTATAAGTTGAGATCTTCATATAAATGTTTGGGGAACGATTCTAAATGGTTGGTTATGAATATTAATGGTTGGAAACTTATGGATCTAGGTTTTTGGAAGTTTTGGCTTAAGGATTAAAGTCTCTTCAAAGGAGCTCAAGTTGGGGAAATCTAGATTTAGTCTAAATCTAGCAAGGTGAGTTCAAGTTGATTTGTGAAAATAGTGTACATGCCAAAATGTCCATTTTAAAATGTTTATATGTTTTACATGAAACTATCAACTGTTGAGTTATATGGTGAGTTTTGATTATTTAAAGTGTTTAACTTTATAAACTTTGTAAAACATCCACATTTGGGATTTTGGGAATTTTGTTAAATAAATTATAAGTATCGGTATTTTGACGATATATTTTATGGAAGTAGATCTTTTGAGTATAAATGCCCTTTTAGTATGTGTTTTGGAAAAATTCTTGAATTAGTGTTATAGGACGTTTTTGAAAGAATAAATGTTGTAAACCCATTTCGAAAATGGTTTGTCCCAATCTAAATTGTGTTGGAGTTTATTCACGTATTTTGGAGCATATGTTTGCATAAACGTGGGTCGATTGTGTTTTATGGCATTTTGTCACTTTTTTGACAAATGGTCAATTGATTTGTGGAGTTTTTGGCTCGGTTGTGACTCAAATGAGTCTTGAGGGTTTTTACGCAGTTTTATTGGATCAATGGAGAGCTTTGGTTTTACGATGCATTTAATTGCGTTTTGATGGAAATTATATGTTTTGTGTGCGCATTGTCATTCATTTGAGTCATGTAATGTTTTAGACTGTAATGCATTGGATTAATAGGCATATGAGTCAGTCAGTTGGTTTAATTAGGAACTTTATCCCTGTTTTGAAACTGGAAATATTTATGGTTAGTAGGGACTCGAGGTATAGATCGTGGGTGGTTGAACTCGATGACCGTGTAACCTTTAGTAAAGGGATCGAGGTATAGATCGTAGGTGGCTGAACTCGATGGCCATGTAATCCAGTCGGTTCATTCATCATGGAATTTTGATGTCCATGTTTGAGTCTAGTGAGTGGTCCCCAAGTCATGTTTTTATGTAAGCTTGCGGTGGTGCTCTGTAGAGCTGTATACGAAGCTAAGTCTTGCGGTGGTGCCCATGGTGAGCCGGATACGAGGACTTGTGACTTTTGTGGTGACACTCATCTAGAGGTCGAGTAGACACTAGGTTCATTTGGGTATTTTGTGGTAGTTGCTCAGAGGAGCCGTATACAGGGATCCATGACCCGAGGTGAAACTCGAGAACGTTGATAAGTGGCTTAACTTTGTGTGTCTGTCACATTCGATGGAATCAGGTCTCCCCCGTCGCCAAAATGTGTTGTCTTTGGGTATTGAGTTTTAGTATCCATGTTTTCGGAGACGTTTCATGTTTATGGAATTTTATCCATGATTTATGGGTTGAGTATTATTCCCCAACATTGTTTTGGGTGTTTCAGGATATAAAGTTTTATCCGCGTCTTTATAAATTGGGGGTCCGATTTCTATTCACTTTTTGAGTGAGTTTTGGGTTTGCATCACTTTATGAAGAATGTTTTGTATTGGGGCATTCATCTTTAAAAATGCATGTCATTGGAAAATGAGTCATTTTCATATTTAAAGTAAATCATTTTTAAGGATTATGATTTGAATTGCGTTCTTTCCTTTAAACAATATATTTATTCATGTTGTAAACTCTTGAACCCACTAGGCGTTAGCCTAACTTTTTTTTTTGTTGTCATGTGCATCAGGTCCCGGTTGAGAAATGGTACTAGTGACACTGTGAATAGATTAGTGTTATTTATTTGCACGAGAGAGAGTAGCTTGGTGAGGTCTTCCGCTTTTATCTTGGGAATAACGACTTGTATTTGGGTTAAGTAACTCCCGACCTTATTAGTTATTATTCCCTAGATTATTAAGTTTTAATTGCAATTCAAACAATAACAAGATGAGAATCAATTCAATCCCAATAACCTGTTTCAATTTCCAATCAGATTTCGTATACAGACTCTGTGGTACTTTCTCTCTCTAGAAATCAGTCCACGTACAATTCAACTTCTAACTACCCTTAGCCATATACTTATTTAAAACACACGCCTACAAAACACTTACAACACAACATACATTTGACTTTAACTTTGACATTATTACAAAGAGACTTTGACTTTCCTTTGAGAGTTGACTTTAGCTTTGACTTGCTTGACTTTTGACCTTCAGTCTTCATGATCTTGTATCCAACAAATATATGCTCTAACAATCTCCCCCTTTGGATTCAAGATCACCTCTAAAAGATTTTATAATACAATTTCCCCCTTTAAACACAAAATTACAATTTTCTCCCTGTAGATTTCTTTCAACGAAAATTATCTTCAAAAAAAAATAAGCATTTGAGCAATCTCTCCCTTTGTCAGATTATCGTCAGAGTAAATCTCCCCTTTTACTTAGATAAAATTGTCTTCAACACTTTTAGCAATCTTCCCAAAGTCTGTCTTCAAGAATAGTAACAATCTCCCCAAGGTTGTAAAAACCTCTTTCAGACATCGAAAAGAAATTATCTTCAGTTTTAGCTTAGTTTGCTTCAGCAAATTGTCTTCAAAGAAAATTTCAGTGAAATTCAACAACCATTCTGAAATATTTGAACATGCTCATCCAAACTTGTACGATTGTCAGCAAACTTTCTTCAAATCACTCTCTTGACATGAATTTCTCCTTTAAGCTCTAACTTTTCTTTATCATATCCCACATTTCTTGATTACTTCTCAAACATTTCTTGAACCTCTCCCCCTTTTTGATGATTGGAGCATTGAAATCATTAAAACTTTCACAAGAAATGTCATTTACAATTCTGATCTGACCACTGATCTTTCACCATAGAGCCTCTGACTATTCATCGATCCAAAAGATATTCATCCGAATCTTTGCAAATTCAGACAAATTATGAGTGTAACACCTGAATAAACAAATGAATCAGTTAGAAGTGCCTGTCAGTAACACGAAGTCACTGTGTGTAACGAATACACATTGGAAAGGAGTTTTTTTGATGTTCACTCCCGCAGGTCTTCCATTCAATCATCGAATAACACAAGTTTATTCTATGAACGTTTAGACAGAAAAACAAATTCTCTGTGTGTTCGTGCTTGTGTTTGAAAGAATTAAGCACATGATGATTACTTTTTTATAGGCTCAAAATTGTGTAAACCATTGAGACAACAACAGTATAACACAGACTCAATTGTGCATGATCGAAATGCGAAGGTGGGGCAGACTTCCTTCTTTTTCAATATCTAGATTTTCCAAATGAAAATCAGATAGATTATGTATTGCGTCCCCTTGAAATATGAAACATCTTCTATTTTAGTAAAAGATGAGTAGCTGGTGGGATTTTTATCAAGAGTTGTCATGGGCTAGTTGCCTGTTTCAATGACGTTCACCAAAGAATTGTGAAACAATCAGAAATGTAGTTGCCCGACTCAGAAAAAGTTGGTGAAGAGTTTAATGTTCTTTTACTCTGTTCTCTCACCCTCTTTCTTTTTATCATTGAGCTCGCTTCTAACCAAACTCTATTTTTCATTTTACCTCATCACTCAAACCCACACTCAGTTGTTTTGACTCCTCGCCTCTCGATCACTAAGGATTAACTTCTTGGGTAGGAAACACTGGTTAACGTGAATCCGTAGAAGTCCTGATAATCTCACACAATGAACCCGTGTAATCCTAAAAGAATATGTTGCTCAAAATGGTATAACTTTGCAGTTAAATCACAAATATATACAAGTCAGATGTTTGTATGCTCATAGATGTAATCATGAAGATTTGAGCATTTTAAACATTGAAGATTATTCAAAACAAGTATATTGAATGAATGAAATGAATACAAGAAACTTGTTTGAAAATCTGACATTGTATTAAAAGATCATATAGAAATGATTTATCTATTAAGGCTTAGGTCAGCAAAAATTGGATATTATCTATACGAATCAAAATATAGACATTCTTGAAAGAAACGTTTGAATGAATTACCGCTCAAAATTTAAATATCAAGAGGGGTGTATCACCATCGAAAATTTTGTTCAATTTGAGACATGGTGATAACATTTACAATAAAAAGTTAAACCGGTGTGTGTGAATACTTGAAAGTATATGAAAAAGATAATACACAAGTATTTATCTTTGGAAACACACGGTTTATTAATCATTAAAGCACATATAACATGAAAAAATTTAAAATCACACTTCTATATTCATGAAATTTTTTTAAGAATCAGAAGTGGTTTGAACATTTAAGAAAATGTTTTCATATCTGAAAGTTGTCCTTCTTTCAGACAGGTATGAGATTAAGATTAGAAATAAACCTTTTGCTCAGTCTTAAATCTCATCAAGTTAGATCTAAGTCATTTATGATATGATCATGTAAGTTCTCTCTCAATTCTGCAAAAAACCACAAGTCTGTCAAAGTACAAAGATTTATTCACAAAATTTATTGAAAATAAAATGACATAAAGCAATAAAACTTTGAAAGTATGAGTTCTGATAAGATGTAATCAGAAGTCATTGTCCGTACTCCCCCTGAAATTATGCATCATAAAATTTGTCAGTGAAAAAACATATGATAACAATCTACAACTCCCCCTGAAATGTAGATCATCATATCTTACGAATGCATATTTTCAGTAAAAATATGCACTCCCCCTTGAAGGTTGAACTTCTCATTTAAGTCTCGGAGTACAATCTCATATCAGCACAGGAGAATCATCTCTTTTATCGTTGAAGTACGAGTCCTAAACTATTGTGCTTAGAAGTCACACTCTTTGACATTGAAGAATGGGTTATGAACTGTAGTATTCAGAAGCCTTGGTTCTTTTACTCCCCCTAGACTTGAGGTGCCTGCAACACAATAATTTGATGGAAGTTACATGTTCTGAGTGTGTTGTCATTCATTTGAGTCATATAATGTTTTAGAATGTAATGCATTGGATCCATAGGCATATGAGTCATTCAGTTGGTTTATATGAGAACTTTATCCCTGTTTTGGAACTCGAAAAATTTATGGTTAGTTGGGACTCGAGGTATAGATTGTGGGTGGTTGAACTCGATAACCGTGTAATCCATTCTGTTCATTCACATTGGAGTTTTGATGTCCTTGTTTGAGTCTAGTGAGTGGTCCTCAAGTCTTGCGGTGGTGCCCTGCAGAGCCGTATATGGAGCTAAGTCTTACGGTGGTGCCCATGGTGACCCGGATACGGGGAATTCTGACTTTTGTGTTGACACTCATTTAGAGCTCGAGTATTGTAACACCTCAAAATCTGTAACGCCCGTAATTTCATTACCTCCTTTGCTTGTACCCCTTTTTGCTTACCTGTAATCATAACCTCAGTTAGGATTGGTTTAAGGAAATGGGCTTTCGTATTGGAAATGCTTCGGGTTAAAAGTCTAAATTTTGGATGTCGTATACCCATGGGCGACTGTGCCCGCGATTGTGACAGAGGTCACTCTCGCCGGGCACAATCACGACCCCTGTACCGAGAGTTCTGAGAGTCGGGCGACAATGCCCGCGATTGTGACAGGATGTCACTATCGCGGGGCAATGTCGCGAGCCTTGTACCGCGGGTGGCTTGATCCCAGCGATAATGCCACGCGACTGTGCCATGGGCATAGTCGCCGGGCACAGTCGCGGTCAGCCCCAGACTTGTTTAAATCCCGAATTTTCAACCCTCTTCCATTTACTCTTCACCCATTCCTTCCCCTTCTCTCTCGAATAAACCCTTAGATCCAATTAGGGTTTTCTTGCTTTTGAAACCTCAAAACCTTGAATTTGAAGGAGGATCTTCCTCACCAAGCTAGGATTTGGATACGAAGGTTTGAAGCTCACCATCTCATCCTCATCTTCTAGAGTTTCATCAAAACCTTCCCCAAACCCTCTTCACCTTTTTTGAAGACTTGAAGGTTGAGGTTTATATTTGGGGCTCTAGAAGCTTATTGTTGGTAGATACAAGTTGGGAGCAAGGTAACATTCTTTTTCTTCATCTTTGAGAAATTAGGGTTTTGGTTTATGTGGAGATCTCCATGTAAAATGTTCGGGGAACTATTCTAAAGGGATAGAGTTAAATATTGATGGTTGAAATTTATGGATCTAGGTTTTGGAGATTTTGGCTTGAGGATTTAAGTTTCGTCAAGGAAGCTCAAAGTGGGGTAAAATCTAGATTTAGCCTAAATCTAGCAAGGTGAGTTCAAGTTGATTTGTGAAAACGTTATACATGCCAAAATGTTTATTTTAAAGCATCTATGTGTTTTACATGAAATTATCAACTGTTGAGTTGTTTGGTAACTTTTGATTATTTGAAGTGTTTAGCTTATTAAACCTTGTAAAACACCACATTTGGGATTTTGGGATATTTTGATAAATGTGTCACAAATGAATGTGACTTGGCGATTTATTGCATAAATGGGTATTTGGTCAAAAATGCAATTTTAACTGTTTGTCGGGTTTCATGCATCATTCATGAAATGAGCTACTTTGAAAAGTACGAAGGTGTGAGTCCTTTGGTTTTGGGTCGATCCCGACCTTGGGAACGCTTTAGAAAATGATAATCCTTTTTGGGTTTTAAGCCGAAGGCCAAATGTGACTTGAGAAATAAAGTTTTGGGAAAGATGTATTTTGGTTTATGTAACCACTTTGACTATCGTATTTTAGCCGAACGTACATTATGCCTTTTGGGGCTTGGTTTGCACTCAAATGAGTCTTTGGAACATTTGTTTAGTTTTGGTAGCCTGTTAAGGAGCCTTGTCGTATGGTGTACCTAGTTGCATCTCATTTGTGAGTTACGTGTATTGGATGCGTTAGTTCATCCTTTGGAGTCATGTAACGTGTTAGGTTGGAATGCAATGGATCCATAGGCATAGAGGTTGGTTTTTATCGTGTAAATGGGATAAGATTCCTGTGTTTTAATCTGGAAATAGGCGTTGATGATACGATGTAAGTCCTACATAATCAAGTGTGTCAAGGATGGAGAGATCCCAAGGTAAAGATCTGGATAGGATTGAACTTGGTGATTCTTTGGAACTAAAGACTTGGATAGAGTTGATGTTCAAATGACTAAAGACCCAGAGAGGGTTGATGTCTATTATGACTAAAGACCCAGAGAGGGTTGATGTCTACCGTGACTAAAGACCTGGATAGGGTTGATGTCTACCGTGACTAAATACCTAGATAGGGTTGATGTCAATGGTTGTTTATCCTTGAAGATATACTTATAACATACATCTGTGGCTTAACTTTGTGTACCTGCCACATTCAATGGAATCGGGTCTTCCCCGTCACCGAAAGGTGTTGTTTTGGGTACTGAGTCTTGTGTCCATGTTTTCGGTGACATATTGCATATGAGATTTATTAACCATGATTTATGGGTTGAGTGTTATGCCCCACCCGTGCTTTGGGTGTTTTGGGATGTGAAATGTTATTCACGGTATCACAATTGGGAGTCGATTTATATTCACGTTTTGAGTGAGTTTTGGATCACATCGTTTTATAAAGAATGGTTGTTTTGAAACGTCGTCTTTAATGGTGTAAACTGTGGAAAACGAGTCGTCTCTATTTCTAAAGTAAATTAGTTGAAAGATCTTGATTTGAACTGATTTCCTTTCTTTTAAAGATATATCCATTCATGTTAAAACTCTTGAACTCACTAGGCGTTAGCCTAACCTTTTATTTGTCGGCATGTGCATCAGGTTTCAGTTGGGGTTGGTCCTAGTGGTGCTATGAAGAAATGAGCACTAGCTTGCCTGAGAGTGAGTAGCTTGGCGAAGTCTTCCGCAATTTGGAGATAGCGACACTTATTGGGTTTTAGTAACACCTGTCATTATTATAGACTGTAGGTACAAAATGAATGTATGTATGGAGGTTAAATCTTAAATTGTGGTTGTAGATGAATCATTTATTGATGTATTTAGAAAAATTTTAATTAGTTGCTATTTCCAGAATTCGGGGTGTTACAAGTTGGTATCAGAGTTTAAGTTTGAGAGAATTAGGTATTGATTTTTGGATGCCTAGACTCAAACTAGCGTTTTTATAAGTGATTGTAAGTGAAGTTGCATATTAGGAACCTTAAGATATGATATTTTGGAGTTGATCGAGTCGCTAGAAATGGAAAACTTGACGAGGGTCGCAAGGATGAACTTGTACGGTACGTTCATAATGGCACCTGGCCAGTGTTATGGTGAACCTACATGCTACATGTGTGTACTTGAACTACCTTGGTATGATTACCGTTGGGGTAGTGAGAAAGATCTAAGCGAGTGATCTAAGGAGGGTTGACGTTTATAGCAATGTCACTTTGGAGTGACAGTTAAGACATGATGAATGCTGGAAGTTGACCCTTGTGGGTCAGGTCAATTGGTTGGAATAGAATCTTAGACTTATGGAATTGATGTTAGTCGAGGAGAAATTATAAGGTGAATCGATAAAATATTCGAGTATTGTCTTAAGATGTTAAGCATCCGGATGATAATAGTATGAATTGAGAAGCGTGGTCCTAAGATGCTGAGTGCCGACCAAATTCATGCACAAAATTTATTTCTAAATAAGTTTGCATAAATTGTTTCTCACGTTTTCAAAGTATAAAGTGAATTATGTTGCGAAGTCTTGGTAAAGCATTTAGCACTCATCAGATTTTGAACCGTGAGTTTAATCCTGCATGAAGTTGTTTTGATTGCACGTGCTTGCAATTTATATTGAAAATCTCTCCGTCCCTATTTTGTGTTTAACGCTATTTTGGAGATCTTAAGATCCGTGTTTTAATGCCATATGGGGCATTGGGCAAGTAACTGTAGAATTTTTAACCTTGATATTGGATCTCCTCCACATATGTTAAGGTTTTAAAGGAAGAGTTGTTCCCATGTTGTTGAGTCTGAACTTCCTTGGGAATTTTGGGTCTGTACGAGTCGCGTTGAATTTTATGGAATATTGTTTTGCGACGTTTGGGCGCGTGAGTGTACTTCGAAATGCGTGTGTTTTATTTTTTTTATTGCGTGTAAATTTACGAGCTTTTTGGGCGTCGTGTCTCAGGAAAGTTTTGTTGAAATGGGTCACTCTATTGTATGGGGTGGTTTTAGAATTCTGACATTTTAGACGTGTCGACGTTTTATGCTTTTATGTTGGGAAGTGAAAGTTTTGACACCGCTTGATTTTAGCGTTAATGAGTTTTATGAAAATTCCGTTGGTTTTATGGTGTCTTATTGTACGACATTTTGCGTCGCATAAGCAAATTCTGGGTACCTGTACATATGCATCTTGGGTGCGTTAATTGATGAGTTTTGTTAATAGATGTCGTCTCTCATGTTGTTTTGGGGAAGTTTCATTATTATGTGAATTATCTTCGGGCTTTATACAAATGTCAATCATTGTATACTATTGGCATTGGATTAAATTATACGGTTGGTTTGAGTAAGCATATAAGGGATTTATATTGTTTCAATTATGGATTTTACTGTTATAAATTTTCCGCAATGTGTTAAATGAGCATTAGTTTTCAAGTCATTACAATTACTATTTTGGTCAAGTGTGCCTTATTTGTGCAGCTCAAAGTTTAAATTTGATTTGATAGTTATGTACGTCCCTATCACATTACTGAGTTTTTGGGGAATAAACTGATGCATAGGGGACTTGTTGGAAATTTTATACCACAACATTTTTGGTTAAAAAGGGAAAATTTTAAAGTTAAAGTTGTGAAGTTCTCTTTTGGGGTGGTACAAACATTCATCGCACGTGTTGGGGTGCAGGAATTTATTTTCATGTTAATAGTATAAATTTTGTTACACACCTTTTGTTACCGTTTTATGTACGTAAATATTGATCCAATGAGTTTGGAAATGGTTTATATGCATAGTGTTGTTAACCAGTTTTGAAACATATCGGATGAACGATAGTGTATTTTCACGGTACGGTTAATCGTTATAAAACTTATGTATTTGAAAATTGTATAAATTTCAAATTGGCATAATGGTTGAAAAACCTTGAACTCATTAGGGCTATAGATTTAAACCCCCATCGTGTAAGGAGTAGCAATTAAGGGACTAGAGGAGTCCTTGGGATTTGAAGCGTCGGATGATCCGATTTGTGGTCAATCTTGAATTGAGTTTCAGTTTCCGAATCGAGTCACGCTTGAATAGTGGAGGTATTAGATTTTGTTCCCCAGTTAATTAAGAGATGACTTCTATGTTTCGGTAAAACCTGCGGGATAAGGTATGGTATGATTATCTACGTCTGGTTGGGTTCGAATTAATGGGTTGCTTGTCTGTCCGACATTGTGGCATATGTTGATGGAGTACCATCTTAATGGGTTCCGTGACCAAGGAATTTTGTGGTCCTTCTGTTAGAGATGTAAGATTTGGGAATATTAGCCCTCTGTTAAGTGTCAACCTTAATGTGACAATACTTCCGGAATGAAGTATTGGGCGGGATATCCGCACTTTGATGTAACCGTTTGGTTTAGGCATCGACTTGTTTCCTTGAGGTCCGTGAATCGGGGAATGCTTGTAAGTACCCCGTTGGATCTTGGGAATATTGACCTCTCTGAGGTGGAACTTAGCAGAAGTTAGATGTTGATGATTAAGCATCGATATGTATGAGTTTCCGTCGTGATAAAGGTCTTACTAAGGGAATGTTTTGAGATTGAAGTTGGAACGGAGTTGAGAGATAGCCGGATTTGTGTTAGCCGGTTACTCGAGGGACGCGTTGGTGCGCCTTGGAAGGACGTCTTTATCAATATTAAGGATGGACCAGTAGGAATCAAAGGATTCATGAGAGCTTGGTGTCGATCTCTGGCTTTGGGTTCAGAATCTTGTGGGTCTGAGGTAAATTGGCCGGTCTGAAGTCGAGGTCACAAATTTTCCTAGAGGTAGTACGTGTCGCCCAAGGTTGGGAGGCAACCGCAGTCTCAGGGTTAAAGGCTACGGTGGTAAATTAATTGTTCTTTTAGGTATAAGTATGAAGCGCACAAGGGGACACCTATCGAGAGGACAGACATAAGGTTATAAGGGTAGCTCCTGCAAGTGGAGTGGAGTCGATCTTTTTATGCGAGCATCGTTAATTGGGAAAGTTAGATTTTGAGGACGAAATCTCCTTTAAGGTTGGGAGGATTGTAACGCCCGTAATTTCAGTACCTCCTTTGCTTGTACCCCTTTTTGCTTACCTGTAATCATAACCTCAGTTAGGATTGGTTTAAGGAAATGGGCTTTCGTATTGGAAATGCTTCGGGTTAAAAGTCCGAATTTTGGACGCCGTATACCATTGGGCGACTGTGCCCACGATTGTGACAGAGGTCACTCTCGCCGGGCACAATCGCGGCCCCTGTACCGAGAGTTTTGAGAGTCGGGCGACAATGACCGCGATTGTGACAGGATGTCACTATCGCGGGGCAATGTCGCGAGCCTTGTACCGCGGGTGGCTTGATCCCAACGATAATGCCACGCGACTGTGCCATGGGCATAGTCGCCGGGCACAGTTGCGGTCAGCCCCAGACTTGTTTAAATCCCGAATTTTCAACCCTCTTCCATTTACTCTTCACCCATTCCTTCCCCTTCTCTCTCGAACGAACCCTTAGATCCAATTAGGGTTTTCTTGCTTTTGAAACCTCAAAACCTTGAATTTGAAGGAGGATCTTCCTCACCAAGCTAGGATTTGGATACGAAGGTTTGAAGCTCACCATCTCATCCTCATCTTCTAGAGTTTCATCAAAACCTTCCCCAAACCCTCTTCACCCTTTTTGAAGACGTGAAGGTTGAGGTTTATATTTGGATCTCTAGAAGCTTATTGTTGGTAGATACAAGTTGGGAGCAAGGTAACATTCTTTTTCTTCATCTTTGAGAAATTAGGGTTTTGGTTTATGTGGAGATCTCCATGTAAAATGTCCGGGGAACTATTCTAAAGGGTTAGAGTTAAATATTGATGGTTGAAATTTATGGATCTAGGTTTTTGAGATTTTGGATTGAGGATTCAAGTTTCGTCAAGGAAGCTCAAAGTGGGGTAAAATCTAGATTTAGCCTAAATCTAGCAAGGTGAGTTCAAGTTGATTTGTGAAAACGTTGTGCATGCCAAAATGTTTATTTTAAAGCATCTATGTGTTTTACATGAAATTATCAACTGTTGAGTTGTTTGGTAACTTTTGATTATTTGAAGTATTTAGCTTATTAAACCTTGTAAAACACCACATTTGGGATTTTGGGATATTTTGATAAATGTGTCACAAATGAATGTGACTTGGCGATTTATTGCATAAATGGGTATTTGGTCAAAAATGCACTTTTAAGTGTTTGTCGGGTTTCATGCATCATTCATGAAATGAGATACTTTGAAAAGTATGAAGGTGTGAGTCCTTTGGTTTTGGGTCGATCCCGACCTTGGGAACGCTTTAGAAAATGATAATCCTTTTTGGGTTTTAGGCCGAAGGCCAAATGTGACTTGAGAAACAAAGTTTTGGGAAAGATGTATTTTGGTTTATGTAACCATTTTGACTATCGTATTTTAGCCGAACGTACATTATACCTTTTGGGGCTTGGTTTGCACTCAAATGAGTCTTTGGAACATTTGTTCAGTTTTGCTAGCCTGTTAAGGAGCCTTGTCGTATGGTGTACCTAGTTGCATCTCATTTGTGAGTTACGTGTATTGGATGCATTAGTTCATCCGTTGGAGTCATGTAACGTGTTAGGTTGGAATGCAATGGATCCATAGGCATAGAGGTTGGTTTTTATCGTGTAAATGGGATAAGATTCCTGTGTTTTAATCTTGAAATAGGCGTTGATGATACGATGTAAGTCCTACATAATCAAGTGTGTCACGGATGGAGAGATCCCAAGGTAAAGATCTGGATAGGATTGAACTTGGTGATTCTTTGGAACTAAAGACTTGGATAGAGTTGATGTTCAAATGACTAAAGACCCAGAGAGGGTTGATGTCTATTATGACTAAAGACCCAGAGAGGGTTGATGTCTATTATGACTAAAGACCCAGAGAGGGTTGATGTCTACCGTGACTAAAGACCTGGATAGGGTTGATGTCTACCGTGACTAAATACCTAGATAGGGTTGATATCAATGGTTGTTTATCCTTGAAGATACACTTATAACATACATCTGTGGCTTAACTTTGTGTACCTGCCACATTCAATGGAATCGGGTCTTCCCCGTCACCGAAAGGTGTTGTTTTGGGTACTGAGTCTTGTGTCCATGTTTTCGGTGACATATTGCATATGAGATTTATTAACCATGATTTATGGGTTGAGTGTTATGCCCCACCTGTGCTTTGGGTGTTTTGGGATGTGAAATGTTATTCACGGTATCACAATTGGGAGTCGATTTATAATCACGTTTTGAGTGAGTTTTGGATCACATCGTTTTATAAAGAATGGTTGTTTTGAAACGTTGTCTTTAATGGTGTAAACTGTGGAAAACGAGTCGTCTCTATTTCTAAAGTAAATTAGTTGAAAGATCTTGATTTGAATTGATTTCCTTTCTTTTAAAGATATATCGATTCATGTTAAAACTCTTGAACTCACTAGGCGTTAGCCTAACCTTTTATTTGTCGGCATGTGCATCAGATTTCAGTTGGGGTTGGTCCTAGTGGTGCTATGAAGAAATGAGCACTAGCTTGCGTGAGAGTGAGTAGCTTGGCGAAGTCTTCCGCAATTTGGAGATAGCGACACTTATTGGGTTTTAGTAACACCTGTCCTTATTATAGACTGTAGGTACAGAATGAATGTATGTATGGAGGTTAAATCTTAAATTGTGGTTGTAGATGAATCATTTATTGATGTATTTAGAAAAATTTTAATTAGTTGCTATTTCCAGAATTCGGGGTGTTACAAAATCCTTGGCCGAAAAGAGGGCAAAGAGGGTCTACAGTGTCCCGCGCGCCTCTTTGCATGAATCAAGCCGCGCCATTAGCCGCGCGAGGCTCTGTACTTTCGTAATTACAGAGTTCGTTGCACCTCTCCGCTTGGGTCGATCCACAAGACCGCACGCGTGCGACTCCTCTGCTTATTTAAAAGGGGGAAACCATCCCCAAACATCATTTATTCTCATTTTGCAAAACTAGGGCTTTGAGGATGCGATTTCTCTGACACAAAAAGGTAAGGTTTCTACTCTCTTCATTCAATACTCTTGGTGGAGATCATTAAGTCTAGGTATGGTTGATCTAGGGTTGGTGAACATTGATTCTAGTGATTAAAGATTAAAGGATTCTTTCATCTTCTCTATTCTAGAGTTTAGTTTCTTTTGAAAACTACTAAGGTGAGTTCATCCTCTTTTAAAAACTTTATACATGTTAAAATATGGATTGTAACCTTCTAAACATCTCCACTTTGATTCCTATTGATTTAGGTGAGTTTGCACCAAAACCTAATTTTGGAGATTTTGGGGTTTATGTGGGTAAACTTGATTTCAAGGTATTATAACCTATCCTTGGGAGTATTTATGTGTTTGTGTATATAGAGAAATGGGTTTCCTCAAATCTCAAGTTTAAACACTTTGAAATCAAAACTAGGGTTTCGAGATATTGATGTATGTTTATTGAATGAGAACTTGGGTAAATTGATTTATTGTGTGGAAGTATTATTCAAAGAGTTATATTGGATCCTCTTGGAATTAGGTGAGTAATTATATGGATTCTTGATTTTTTTTGCACATTTGATGGCTTTGAACTGCGGAAGTTATTGGTTTGTTTTGTTGGCATTGGATTGATTATTTGGTTGCATCTGGGCGTCATGAACCCATAATTGTTTGTATCATTACGTCCGATGATGGAATGCTAGTTTTCCACATCGAGGCACGGTTAGGCATCGGATAGGGTATAAGTCCTATGTGCTAGTACACGATATAGGAAGAGGATCTCAATGTTAGGACCCTATGTGGTTGAAGTTGACTTTCCGTGGGTGTACGTTTAAAGCTACTGAGCCTAACATCCCTTGCGTATATTTTATTATGTGTTTGTCTTTACTAACATGTCAAGTGGCTTACTTTTGTGTTCCATCACTTATGTTAGTAAGCGGGACTCCCCATCAAACCATGAGGTATTTGTATTAAAGTAAAGATTTATCTATATTTATTTCACCGACTTTTCTTTAATTATCCCATTTGAATTCACTGATTTTCCAATATAAATGTTTGATCTCACTAAGCTTTATCCTAACACTTTTTCTTAAAATGACATGTATAATAGGTCATTCTAGCGATGGGACTCCTCGGGTTTGAGTGGAGAGTCAAGAAGAGAAGTAGCATTTTTGGTGGCATATATAGGAGTACATTTTGTACTGTGATATTATATTTTGGAAGTGAGATGACGACACCCGTTCGTAATCTAGAATTAGTTGGTTTAGATTAGTAGGTTATTGAGTTTAATTTCACTGGATTTCTGTATTGTTAACGCCATACAATTATTCCCTTTTTGGGTAATTTGGTTATGTTAGCTTTGTTTATTCCGCAATTATTCAGGTTTAAATTAACCCCCATTTTTAGGGTGTTGCAAGTTGGTATCAGAGCAGTAGTTTAAGTGAACTAGGTATGAAAATGTAAGATGCCTAGACTTAAGCTTAGATCAAATAAGTTATGAATTATGAGATTGGGTAGAACTCCTAAGATAGATTGGTCTAGAGTCAACGAAATTGCACGAGTCAAGGATGGTGACAGTTGTAACAAGAATTCTTATGTGAAGTATGTTTATAATTTCAATTAGCTATTGCTATTATGACTATATTGCTACATAAGCATACTTACATTGAAGTTGTTATGATAATTGATGAATGTAGTAGTACGTTTCTTGGTGTTTAAATTCTTATCGCCTATTTCTCATCTCTATTTATGCATGTTTGTGGCAGACTAAATGGTTATCACTTGTAATAGGCCAGATGGCCATGAGGCGACGACATCCACGGTCGACCAACCAAGGGTGACAGCGGCATAATTGCCCCCACCTCAACAGAATATTTTGGGCGGAGGGGTGGAGCGAATACCCCAACGAAATATAGCTACACCTGAGCCGATAATGGAGTAGGTAACTCCAGAATCAAGAATGATGGATCGAATGATGCAGGCCATGAACGTGGCCATGGCCCAATAACAAGAGATGTTTCTGAAGTTGCTTGAGGACAGGGACACTAACAGCCACAGACACGAGACGGTTGCAGAAAATGTGATTGCGGTGGGATCCGGGGGTACTAGGAACGAAATTCCCGCAGATGGAGTAGCAACATTGGAAGCAAGGAAACCGACAAAGACGTGCTCTTTCAAGACCCTCTTAAGATGTAGACCACCCGAGTTCAAGGGTAATGACGATCCGATAGTGTGTATGAATTGGATTCGTGAAATGGAGCAGGCGTTCCGAACAAGTGAATGTGGAGAGAGCCAGAAGGAGAAGTTTGGTTCTCAAATGTTGCGAGGGACGGCCCGTGCTAGCCAATTCATATGTACCTAGACGCTTCCGTGCTAGCCAAGTTGGATTTGGAAACTTTCAAGCGGAAGGTGCTTAGGGAATATTGCAACGAAAGAGCGATGGATCGGATCAACGATGAGTTCCGAGGTTTGAAAAAAGGGAATTTGTCGGTGAAAGAGTACAACAAGTTATTCATGGACAAGCTGGGTTTGGTGGGACATTTGGTCCAGACGAAAAAAGAAAAGATCAAGGCCTACATTTAAGGTTTACTGACTGAAAGGATGAACATGGTTCGTGTATCCAAGTCCTCCACTCTTCGGGAAGCAATTGAGGAGGCACAATTAGTGGAGGATTCTACGGTCAACATAAGGTGGAAAGAGGTGGAGTGACCGAGAAAAGAAGATGGGAGGGAAGTTTCGTACCCTCCAAGAGGCCGAGGCAATTCAACAACAATCAACGGGGCACCGGTCCTAGACGCGAGATCCCATGGTGTTCCAAGTGCCGAAGCAAACACTTCGGTCCATGTAATTCAGGGCCTGAAACTTATTTCAAGTGTGGCAAGGCTGGCTACAATTACAGGGACTGCCCAGTTAGGGGGCAAATTTGTTTTGAATGCAAAGATCTGGGCCATGTCCGAAGTGAGTGCCCGAAGTTCAAGACCGGGAATAGCGAGGGAAGGAAGATGGATCCTCTGAGAACGACGGAAAGAGCCTTTCAAATGACAACCGAGGGGGCGAAGGCTTCGACAGATGTTATGTCGGGTGCATTTCTCCTAAAATCGTACCTACACGTATATTATTTAATTCCAGCGCAAGTTTTTCGTTTATGTCGAGCTCTTTTTGTCAAAACTTATCCATACCCACTAGTAGCTTAGAATATGACTTAGTGGTAGAGCTAGCATATGGTGATCAAGTAGTGGTTCAGGACACTCTTTGGGATTGCGAATTGGAAATCGAGGGAAAGAAATTTCAGGTTGATTTAATGTTGATGGTTATTGGAGTATTTGATGTGATCATAGGGATGAATTGGTTAGCGAATAATCAGGCCGAGATTCTTTGTGCAAAGAAGTTGATCTGAATTCCAGTTTTGGATAGCGAGACGGCGACCGTGTATGGTGAAAGACGAAAAGGCGAAGTAGCCATCATCAGCATGGTGAAGGCACGAAAGTGTTTATCAAAATGATGCTCATCCTTTTGGCATACGTTATAGATACCAAACTCAACAAGAAAAGGCTTGAAGATGTGAAGGTGGTGAATGAATTCCCCGACGTGTTCCCGGATGACTTGCCTGGACTACCACCCGATCGCCAAGTGGAGTTCAAAATAGACTTAACACTGGGAGGGGCTCTGATAGCTAGAGCTCCTTATCGTTTGGCTCCGTCAGAAATGAAAGAGATGATGGGGAAACTACAATACCTTCTTGAGAAGGGATTCGTGAGACCGAGTTCGTCGCGTTGGGGAGCAATGGTCTTATTTGTGAAGAAGAAAGACGGCACCATGAGGATGTGCATAGACTATAGTTGAACAAGGTAACCGTGATGAATAAATATCCATTCCCTAGGATCGACGACTTGTTTGACCAACTTCAAGGAGCGAGATGTTTATTGAAGATCTATCTACGTTGGGGTTATCACCAAGTGAAGGTCAAGGAGGACGACATTCCTAAGACGACCTTTAGGATGCATTAAGGACATTACAAATTTTTGGTGATGCCTTTCGGTCTAATGAACGCCCCGGCGGTGTTCATGGATTTGATGAACCGAGTGTGCCAACCGTTTCTTGATAAGTCGGTTATAGTATTCATTGATGATATCCTAATTTATTCCAAGGATGAATCCGATCACGTGCAATACCTTCGTGAGGTCTTAGAAGTTTTGAGAAAGCAGAAGTTGTACGCTAAACTCTCCAAATGTGAATTTTGGTTGAAAGAGGTGCAATTCTTAGGGCAAGTGGTCAAGAAAGACGGTGTGAAGGTGGACCCCGCCAAGATATAAGCTATGATGAATTACGAATCGCCCAAGAGTCCATCCGAAATTCGAAGTTTTCTGGGTTTAGCGGGTTACTATCGAAGATTTATCCAGGATTTCTCCAAGATTGCTTCTTCATTGACAGCTTTGACTAAGAACGTGAAGTTTGTGTGGATCGAATCTCAATAAAAGGCTTTCCGGACATTGCAAAAAAGTTGTGTGAAGCCTCAATCTTATCCTTGCCTGAAGGATTGGAGGATTTTGTGGTTTATAGCGATGCATCCAAGATGGGTCTAGGTTGCGTGCTTATGCAAAAAAGAATGGTGATCACCTACGCGTCAAGGCAACTAAAGGTACACGAGAAGAACTACGCCATTCATGATTTGGAGCTAGCGGCGGTGGTGTTCACATTGAAGTTATGGCGACACTATCTCTATGGCACGAAGTTCACCTTGTATATGGATCACAAGAGTTTTTAGTATGTCTTTGATCAAAAGGAAATAAATATGAGGTAAAGGAGATGGTTGGAGTTGCTCAAGGATTATGACTGTGAGTTGCTCTACCATCCGGGTAAAGCAAACGTAGTAGTCGACGCCTTAAGTCGGAAGGAGTATAGTGGGAGACTTTAAGCTAAACTCTCGAGAACAAAGTTAGTGTCGAGTCTCATAGATCGAATTAAAGTGGCACAAACCAAGGCCTTGTTGGAAGAAAACCTCAAAGGAGAAGTGATGGACAAGCAACATCTACTCTTGACGGAAGATAATCGTGGGCTTAAGTGTCTTAAGGGGCGCGTGTGGGTGAAAAAGATTGGGGGAAATTGGGAGCTACTTCTGGAGGACACTCACAAATCCAAGTAATCCATCCACCCAGGGAGCACTAAGATGTATAGAGATTTGAAGTTGCATTATTGGTGGTCGGTCATGAAGTTAGATGTGTCACACTATGCAGAGGTGTGTGACTTGTGCGTAAGTGAAGGCCGAACATCAACGTCTGTATGGGAGCCTACAATCTTTGGAAATACCATGGACTTCGTGACCAAGCTACCAAAGACACTAAGAGGTAACGACACCATTTGGGAGATTGTTGATCGTTTGACTAAGAGTGCTCACTTTCTAGCGATGCGGGAAACTTTTTCCATGGATAAATTGGCAAAACTATATATTGATGAAGTGGTCTCTAGGCATGGTATAACCTTGTCTATAGTTTCCGACCATGATAGCTGGTTTATTTCTAGGTTTTGGGGAGCTTTACATCAAAAGTTAGGTACGCGGGTGAATCTAAGTTCGACATACCATCCACAGACAGACGGACAAAGAGAAAGGACAATTCAGACCTTGGAAGACATGCTTAGATCGTGTGTTATCGATTTTGGTGGTAATTAGGATACTCACTTATCTTTGGTAGAATTTGCATACAATAATAGCTACCACTCTAGCCTTGGGGCGGCACCATTTGAGGCTTTGTACGGGAGGAAATGTAGAACCCCCGTATGTTGGCTAGAGGCGGACAAAAAGCAATTTGTTGGGTCGAAGATTGTGCAAGAGACGACCGACAAAGTTAAAGCTATAAGAGAATGTTTGAAGGCGGTGCAAGATCGACAAAAGAGTTACGCCGACAAGGCGACCGGTAGAATTTCAAGTGGTAGACCGGGTGATGTTGAAGGTCTCCCCAAGGAAGGGCTTAATCCGGTTTGGAAAGCGTGGGAAGTTGAGTCCCCGTTTCCTTGGACCGTTTACCATTATCGAGCGTATTGGATTGCAAGCCTACCAGCCATATTTGCCACCGGAGATGGACGAAATCCACCCTACGTTCCATGTCTGTTATCTACGGAAATATTTGGCGGAAGAAGAAAGCGTCATACCGTTATCGGAGATCCGGGTGGACAACAACCGTTGTGTTGAAGAACCCGAAACCATTCTAGAGAGAGAGAGATTAGAAGACTCTGGCACAAGGAAGTCACCAAGGTAAAACACCCCGAAATCCTTGGCCGAAATCCTCACTTGTTCATGTAGCTCAGATTTGGAGGACGAAATCGTGTCCAATTTGGGGAGGATTGTAACACCCCGAAATCCTTGGCCGAAAAGAGGGCAAAAAAAGTCAGCAGTGTCCTGTGCGCCTCTCCGCGCGAATCAAGTCACACCATGAGCCGCACGAGGCTCTATACTTTCGTAACTCCATAGGTCGACGCACCTCTCTGCTCAGATCAATTCGCGCGACCGCACACGCGCGACCCTTGTGCGTATTTAAAAGGGGGAAACCGGCCCTAAACATCATTTATTCTCATTTTGCAAAACTAGGGCTTTGAGGAGGCGATTTCTCTGAGGTAAAAAGGTAAGGTTACTACTCTCTTCATTCAATACTCTTGGTGGAGATCATTAAGTCTTGGTATGGTTGATTTAGGGTTGGTGAACATTGATTCTAGTGATTAAAGCTTCAATGATTCTCTCATCTTCTCCATTCTAGAGTTTGGTTTTCTTTTGAAAACTACTAAGGTGAGTTCATCCTCTTTTACAAACTTTATACATGTTAAAATATTGATTTTAACCTTCTAAACATCTCCACTTTGATTCCTATTGATTTAGGTGAGTTTGCACCAAAACCTAATTTTGGAGATTTTGGGGTTTATGTGGGTAAATTTGATTTCAAGGTATTATAACCTATCCTTGGGAGTATTTATGCATATTTAGAAATGGATTTCCTCAAATCTCAAGTTTAAACACTTTGAAATCAAAACTAGGGTTTCGAGATATTGATGTATGTTTATTGAATGAGAACTTCGGTAAATTGATTTAGTGTGTGGAAGTATTATTCAAAGAGTTATATTGGAACCTCTTGGAATTACGTGAGTAATGATATGGATTCTTGATTTTTTTGTACATTTGATGGCTTTGAACTGTAGAAGTTATTGATTTGTTTTGTTTGCATTGGATTGACTATTTGGTTGCATTTAGGCGTCATGAACCCATAATTATTTGTATCATTACGTCCGATGATGGAACGCTAGTTTTCCACATCGAGGCACGGTTAGGCATCGGATAGCGTATAAGTCCTATGTGCTAGTACACGATATTGGATGAGGATCTCAACGTTAGGACCCTATGTGGTTGAAGTTGACTTTCCGTGGGTGTACGTTTAAAGCTACTGAGCCTAACATCCCTTGTGTGTATTTTATTATGTGTTTGGCTTTACTAACATGTCAAGTAGCTTACTTTTGTGTTCCGTCACTTATGTTAGTAATCGGGACTCCTCCGTCAAACCAAGAGGTATTTGTATTAAAGTAAAGATTTATCTATATTTATTTCACCGACTTTTTTTTAATTATCCCATTTGAATTTACTGATTTCCCAATATAAATGTTTGATCTCACTAGGCTTTAGCCTAACACTTTTTCTTAAAATAACATGTATAACAGGTCATTCTAGCAGTGGGACTCCTCGGGTTTGAGTAGAGAGTCAAGAAGAGAAATAGCATTTTTGGTGGCATATAGAGGCGTACATTTAGTACAGTGATAGTATATTTTGGAAGTGAGATGATGACACCCGTTCGTAATCTAGAATTAGTTGGGCTAGATTAGTAGATTGTTGAGTTTAATTTTACTTGATTTATGTATTGTAAACGCCATACAATTATTCCCTTTTTTGGGTAATTTGGTTATGTTAGCTTTGTTTATTCCGCATTTATTCAGGTTTAAATTAACCCCCATTTTTAGGGTGTTACAAGTAGACACTAGGGTCATTTGGGTATCTTGCAGTGGTTGCTCAAAGGTGTTGTATACGAGGATCCATGACCCGAGGTGAAACTCGAGAACGTTGATAAGTGGCTTAACTTTGCGTCCCCGCCACATTCGATGGAATCGGGTCTCCCCGTCACCGAAAGGTGTTGTTTTTGGGTATTTAGTTTTATTATCCATGTTTTCAGTGACGTTTCATGTATATGGATTTTTATCCCTGATTTATGGGTTGAGTATTATGTCCCACCCGTGTTTTGGGTGTTTTAGGATTTAAAGTTTTATCCGCATATTTATAAATTGGGGGTCCGATTTCTATTAACGTTTTGAGTGAGTTTTGGGTTGCATCACTTTATGAAGAATGTTTTGTATTGGGACGTTCGTCATTAAAAATGTATGTCATTGGAAAACGAGTCATTTCCATATTTAAAGTAAATCATTTTGAAATATTATGATTTGAATTGCATTATTTCCATTTAACAATATATTTGTACGTGTTGAAAACTCTTGAACTCACTAGCCGTTAGCCTAACTTTTTTATTTGTCGGCATGTGCATCAGTTTCCAGTTGAGGAATGGTACTAACGACACTGTAAAGATAAATGTTAGTTATATGCACGAGAGAGAGTAACTTGATGAAGTCTTTCGCTTTTATCTTGGGAACAACAACTTGTATTTGGGTTAAGTAACACCCGACCTTATTAGTCTTAGTATGTGACCTAAGTTATTGAATGTTGGTGCTAATGTTATGTTTTTAAAGTTGAAGTATTTCTAAGGATGGATTTGTAGAAAGAATTTTATCCTTTATTTGGTTATTTATTGAAGTTTTTGTTTAGTTGCTCTTTCCAAATTTGAGGGTGTTACAATTGTCAATTCTGCAAGTTTAAAAGCAAATTAAAAATGTATAACAAAAAAAGGATAGTATCTTAAATACATAATGATAAATTAATATCATACCTTTCTCAAACTTCTCAATTTCATCTATATATTTTTCAACCGCAATTGGCTTAGTAGGGCCCTTTAATAAATCTTACATACTTATAAGGGCTTCTACTATTTTAGAAGTTAGAGAACTCATAAAATTATACAACACTCACCTACTTGTACTTAGAAATGAGCACAACAAGTACATCTCTAGCAACTTTTGATAGTATGAGAAACCTTTCACTATTCACTTTCCACTATCATAGAACATCAAAATCATTGCTATCATCTACAATGGACTCACTTAGATGTACTTCAGGCTCACTTTTTTTGTTTAGTAAGACCCCACTTTCAATCTTTTGCTTCTTTAATTGACTCTTTAATCTAGACTGTACGGACGTTTTCACATTTATCCGGTTGATAATTGATCACATTAGAATGTTCATAATCAGAACTAGAATATTCTTCCACATAGTCTTTAAATAAGGAAGTGAGTTTAGACTTTACCTTAAAACATTCTTTACCTTGAACTTGACCATACAACTGATTCAACTGGACTGACATATATTTAGCTTTATCTCTCGGGTCAAATATGTTGGCAAAAAATATTACGAAGTTCATCTTCTCTAGATCACCCCAATATAGAAAAAAACAAGAAGAAAGTCAAGAACTAAGCATATGTAAATCAAAATATAATTCAAATAAATTAGCCAAATTATGAAAATAGTTTTACTTGTTCAGTTTTTGTCAGAGATTGCATTATATCTGCAAGAATGCAATTCAAATCAAAAATCTCAGATAAGTAAGAATTAAAAGTCACATAAAGAGAGCGAGATTCTCACTGTCATCTCATAAAAGGTCTTCAAAAAGATTACGAAGCTCTCGATAGATATCCAATCAATGTATGAAAGCACATAATCACCCAAATCTAAGTTGAACGAGACATCATATCCATCTTAGGTTTCAAACACAATTCTATAACAATGGCAATTTGAAGCATCATGTAAGTTGGGTTCCATCTACTAGGAACATCAAGGCATAAAGAATTTTTTTTTCTTCCACCCCAAGCAAATTTATAAGTCCTTTAAACTTTGTCAGCATAGAATGAGAGCCCCTTACCCACCTAACACAATCTCTAAGCTTTTTAACCGATGAATCTGCCATTTTCAATCCATCTTGGACAACTAAATTCAAAATACGTGCAATGTATTGCATATGCAAGTATTGAGCCCTAACAGATGAACACCCGCAAGATACTAGTTTGCGTGATAAGTAGGGTCATCTCCTCAAGGACTTGGTGTCAACTGTATGTCCAAGACCCCATCATGTGCAATGATTTTAAGACACTAAATAAAGGAGGGGGTGGAAATTGTTGATTAATCTATGCATAAAAGAGGCATATGTGTGGGAAAACCAATTTTGTGAGATTTCCATGATGAAAACTATATGAGTGAATTATAGTTGGTTACAAATGAAATTGCGACAAGTCTTGACTATTTCCGTTGGATCCATAGGAATAAGAGTCGGCTTATTTATTCTGGATGATTTCTCCCTTATGTAACTAGTTGAGACATTAGGTCCTCGGAGGCAATTTGGTACGGTTATGTGGGACCGGTTCTAGCCATGGGCCGAAAATGTAATCCTAGTGAATGAATATGACTAGGATCCTCGGGTGCCCTCCCCCACATCTGAGTACGAGCCGATGTTGTTCGTGGCCATGGGTCCTAGTATTGACCTCACAACTCGGAAAGTGGCTTACTTTTGTGTTCCGCCATGATCCATGGAAATCGAGTCTCCCCCGTCATCGCAAGATGTTTGTAGAACGTAAGGTCCTTATGTGATTATAAACAAGTCTCACTACTGCATCTCATCAAAGGAACATCTACTTACATTTTATTCTTTTATAACTCATGCAAATGTTTGTTCTCAATATATAGGCTTAAAGCCTAACACTTTTTCTCAAATGGAATGTATACAGGTTTGTAAGCAATGAGGCTTTCAAGAAGTGAGAGTCGAGAAATGGCCGATAGCGACAACTTTTGGAGATCGACATTTTGAGAATTTGGCGTACATAAAGGATTAATCATTTGGGAGATTGGGTCGATAACTGTCATAATCTATATGAAATAAATTTTAGATTAGTTTGTTGTCAACTTCATTGTCCATTTATAGAAACTAGTGTTCAACATCGCGCGTTGCACGATGATCAAAACACATATTAAGTAAGATATAAAAAGTTATGATGCTACAAATCAACTCAAAACTTAAAAATATTAAATTCTATTGTACATTAGTTAATACCCTTCCAATATTCGAAGACATATTTCCCCTTTTCATATACTCAATTGTCTCTTCCAATATTTCAGCTTATTATCAACATGGGATAAAGAAACCTCAACTACAATTCATCATTTGAGAACATACTAAATTCCTATTGTGTCATGTCGATACCTTCTAGCCAACATTTCTCTCACATTGATTTTTATATATTTATATTCATGATTGTATTGATTCGATTCTAATGAGATTTTTACATATTTATCAAATCGAAAGTGAAAGGTGTTACCTTTTAATAAAATATTTTTATCATATAACTTCAAAATTACCATTTAATCCAAAAATTGGACGGCATGTGTCGTATTCTTAGTCAACCAACCTTTTTTAATCTTCAAGACATTCCCCCTCATTTACCTAACTACATCTTTCTAATATTTGTATCATTTGATGATGTCATGTGAATCACTGGAAATATGTGACGTGTATGGCTAACCCAATAATGAAAGTTTCGTAGGATTCCTTTATACATTTATATTGATATCGTACCATCCCCCTCCATTTATATATTCAACTATATTTTCCAATATTTCATTATCTCATCGTGATAACCAAATTCAACAACAATTTAAGAATACCAAATTCTCATTCGCCATGTTAATACTTTATAACCTTCATTTATAGATTTATATTTCTCTTACTTATCAATGTGGAATAACCTAAACTCAAGGGCAATTCATGATTTGAGATTGCTAAATTCTCATAGCCTTTCCTTATATATCTATATTGATATTAATTTTTAAGGCATCACCTTCCTTTCATATACACAACTACATTTTCTAATATTTCTCTTTCTCATCAACGTGGAATAACCAAACTCAACCACAATTCATGATTTGAGCATACTATGTTTTCATTATGTCATGTTAATATCTTATCGCCTTCATTTATATATTTGTGTTGGAGTGGGTAGCGAAAATTTATTGTTAGAAAATCCGTACCAAGTTAAGATGAAATGCAATTTGATGATTGACAACCAATTAGATGTAATATAAGACAATATATTTATTGGGTTATTTAGATGTAAATTATATATTTTCATTGATATTGCTTTTTGTAACAAAGATAACTTCAAACATTTTCTTATTTTTTTTGTTGCAAAATAGTTTTTTGGCATAAAAATAAAAAAATGTATAAAAATGGTTAGTTGCAAACATATGTGCAATAGTAACTGTTATGATGACTGATGAATGTATACCAATTAGTCGTTCCAATTTTGCATTTTAGTTATAATGTTTGTTTTGCAACTTAATTATTAACACATTCTGAAATAGATTGCACATAAAAATTACAATTAGCAACCATATAAATGTACTTAATTGAAGAGAAAAATGATTCGATCCATACATCAAAAAACAATACATTGTAAGAAATTTTTTTATTATAAATTTATGTCCACCAAGTGATGAAATGTACACTTAAAAATGAGAAATGTTATACAGTTTCACCACTATGCGAGATAATACATCAAACTTTGTTGGTAGGGTAAAGTAAAAAAAAATTCAGGACATATCTAACTTGGAAAATTTTGTTATCAATGTGGAGCAAAAACAATTCATGTATATTGTTATCCTATTTAATTACTTTTTAAAACATTAATAAATAAATGTTAACAATTCATGTAAATAAATGTTTATAGGAAGTTGGAAGTAAAATTACCAAATTATCCTTCTTATAATGAAATACAAAATTTTCATTTAAAAGTAGAAAAATCTTTAACTTATTGATATTTTAAAAAAATTCAAAACAATGAAAAAATTTCTTTAGGGAAATACTAATCTAATAACAATGTGCCACATCATCCTTTGTAGGTTTTCATTTTATATATATAGATATAGATAAAGATATTTTTTTCAAATATTTCTCTTTCTCATCACAGTTGAATAACCCAAACTCAACCACAACTCATTATTTGAGCATATTGAGTTTTCATTATATCATGTTAATACCATGTAGTTTTATTTATATATTCATTGATTTATAAGCATTGTTAGTTTAGCAAAAAAAACAAAAACAATTAGATGTATATATATTGGTTGTTTAATTATTATTTTTTTATATATTGATGTTAAAATCATTAAACTATGGTTCAAATCCTTTTAATATAAACCAAAAAACATTTAACTTAATCATTAAACTTGGGTTTAACTATATTTTGTCAAACACCATTTCAAATTTTTCAACAACATCAATCAACCATTTATATACGCATCTTCATTACCTAATTTTTCATCTTTTACCCATGTGGAACAACCTAAACAATACCAATGTTTCATCTCTTAACAAAGACCACATTTTAAAGAAAAAAAAATCAAAATTATGAGAAATTAGATAAATAACAATGGAAGCTTCTCATTGTGCTATGTCATCCTCCTATGGTTTTGCTTTTATATATATAAAGATATAAAGATTCATTGATTATTGTTAGCTTACCAAAAAAACAAAACAATTAGATGTATATATTGGTTGTTTAATTATTTAATTTATATATTGATGTTAAAATCATTAAACTTTGGTTCAAATCATTTTAAAATAAACCAAAAAAGATTTAACTTAATCATTAAACTTGGGTTTAACAATATTTTATCAAACACCGTTTCACATTTTTTGTAACATCTGAAATTTCAGGTAAGTAAAAAGGCCTTATTAATCTTATGTGTATGTGATTATCAAAGTAGAAATTATATGCTTAATTGTCATTTCCGTTTATGATAATTGTTTGGTGTCGATTTGGAAGTTTTGGACCAGCCTTTGTTAGGCAGTAAGTTACGCGACTTAGGTCGCGGGTGGAAGTCGCGGCACAAGCCGCGTAATCCACTGGAGTATACACATGTGAGGAATCTCGCGACTTACGCCGCGGGTGGAAGTCGCGGTACAAGCCGCGTAACCCACTGGATCCTTCACCTTTGAGCACACGGGCGACTTATGCCGCGGGTGCAAGTCGCGGCATAAGTCGCGATCGACCTGCAGGTCCCCAAAACCCTTTTTCACTCGGTTCAAAGTCACAAAACACATACACACTGATTTGAGGAGCGATTTTCTAGGGTTTGGGAGCCACTTTCTTCCTCTTGCTATCCAGAACATTTATTGCAAGTCTTGGGAGGTAAAACATCATTTCTACATCAAGATCTCAAGAGTTCAAGTCTACCTCTTCTCCTCCAAGTCTCAACCTTAAGTTCTAGGGTTTTCATCTTTTCTAGGTTTTGGTCAAAAACCTAGATTGTGAGTTTACTAATCTTTTGTTAAAACTAGATACACATCATTATCTACTACTTGTTAATATTCATGTATTCTCAAATGCTCATGTTTATTGTCCAAGTATTTGGGGGTTTTTCCCATGGGTTTATGTATATGAAAGTTACCATGATTTATTTGTGTATATCTTGGTATGTTGATGATTCCTACTTGGAATGCCGTTTGGCGACTTTACCTTCCCGTGATGGATTTGGCTGATATTTGGGTTAAGTGTTAAAATTGCATGATTAGGATGGTGATATTGTGTTCATGGTGATATCCGAATATGTTGGCTTAAAACACATCTTGAGACCTCCTATTTGCATAATGTGGACGAACCAAGTCTGTGATTCACTATAGGAATGTAGGTGGGTGACATTTGGGGAATTTCCTAAGTGGTAGTCCCCTATGTGCCTAGACCTCCGCCGTCGGGGAATTTCCTAAGCGGTAGTCCTCGATGCGTGTCGGGCCTTTGGGTTGCCACTGTGATTGGCTTCAAGGTGCATTGCCTCTTTGGGTGAACCGGATTGGAGATATGGGTCGCTCCCGTTGACTCCACATCTACGTGCACTAGTACAAAAAAGGTCTTTAGTGACGGTTAAAAACCGTTACCATAGGTATTTGGTAACGGTTTTCATGGACATAAAAATCGTCACCTTATCTGCCGTCAGTTTTGGTACACTTTTGGTTACGTTTAAAAAATGTTACCAAATCATATAAAAAATCGTTACCATACGCTAAAAACCGTCATCTTAAATATACAAAAAAATTGTTTTTTTTCTAAAACTGTTACCATAGCATAACATACAATGACATTAATTTTTAAAAACCGTCACCATAGCATAATATACGGTGACACTATTTTATTAAAATTATCATCGTAGCATGACATGCTTTGACGTTTATATTAAAAACCGTTATCGTAGCATTACATATGGTGACGTTTATTTTTTCAAAATCGTGACCGTAGCGTGACATACAGTGACAGTTATTTGTCATAAATGTTACCATAGCATGACATATAACGACCTTCATTATTCAAAATCGTCACCATAACATAACGTAAGGTGACGTTAAATTCTCGAAATAGTCACCGTAACATGACATACACTGAGGTTTCTATTTTAAAAATCGTAACTCTAACATGACGTACAGTGACATTTATTATATAAAATAGTCACCATAGCATGACCTACGTTGACGTTTACATTTAAGAAACATGACTATAGGATGACATAAGGTGACGTTTATTTTTCAAAATCGTCACTGTAACACGATATATGGTGACGTTTATTATTTAAAATCGTCACAGTAACAGGCATATGGTGACATTTATTTATTGAACCGTTACAACCGTTACCATAGCATGACATACAATGACGCTTATTTTTCAGACCCGTCATTGTAGTACAACGTACGGTGACATTTGTTTTTCAAATACGTTAACGTAGTAGGATGTATAGTGACATTTATTTTTCAAAAATGTCACCATAGTCATATTTACGGTGACGATTTTGAAAACGAAACCGTCTGCGTACCATGAGATGTGACATTTATCGTTCAAAAGTGTCACCGTACCAAGACATATTGTGACATTTATTTTTTAAAACCATCACCTTAGAGTGATATACAATGACATCTATTATTTAAAATCATCACCGTAGTTGAACCTAAAGTGATGTTTTTTTTTAAAACCGTCATCATAGCACAACATACAGTGAGATTATTTTTCAAATCCCTCACTGTAGAGTGACGTAAAGTGACGTTTATTTTTCAAAACCGTCATTATAGTATGACATATCACTACAAAAAAAAGACCTTATCAGTGAAGGAAAATTTCGTCGTTAATCCGTCGCTAAAAGTCAGTTCCGTCGCTAATCCGTCATTGAAAGTCCGTCGCTTAATATGTGGTGGGTAATGCTTATCAGCGACAGATTTATTAGAGACGGATTTAGCGATGACCACTATTTAGCGATGGATTAGCGACATAAAGTATTAGTGACGGATTAGCGACGAAATTTATTAGCGACATAATAGCGACGGAAATTCTTAACGACGGATTTCATCACTAATTCCGTCGTTCAATTTTTATTCATATATATATATATATATATATATATATATCGCAATGAGGCGGATGGCAAAACTTTCATTCCAAGATAAAATTATAAATTCAATTACAATATGAATCACCCCCAATTCACCATTATTCTCAAAATCCTAGACAAAAAGAATCTCGCATTCGTAATTTTCGTTTCCGAACCAAATTATAAAGAACCTTGTCCTTCTCAAGATGTTCTTCGATGCTAGTTTTCGGACCCAAATATATATGGGTGTGTTAGTGTATTATTGTATCCAAGATTTAATAGGAAAAGTTAAGTCTAGCAAAGTCAACAAGGTCAATGTTTCTAAGTCTAAGTCTAGTCTAAGTCAATAGAAGTTTACTTTGTTGTTAAGCTTGTGATTTTAGTTCTCATATAAATAGTGTTTCCTTTGTAATAGTTTGTAAGTGGCTCTTAATTGCAATATACATATGACTACGTTTCTCTCTCTACTCTCTCTCTAGAATCTTGATACTGTTATATCTTAGATCTTGAGAATTTCTTGATTTGGATTGGGATTTACAATATCAATTGGTATCAGAGCGTTTGAAACCCAATTTCATTTTGCGAGTTTAATTTCTTCGACTTGCGCGTTTCTGAAATTAATTTCAGTTTACGTGTTTGGTCTCAATTGATATTAAATTGGGAGATTCAATTGGTTCGATTCAATTTGATTTGAGCCAACCAGGTTCAATTTTTCACATCTCCACACCAGTCGAGTTCATCATAACACCGGTCGATTTCTCATGACACCAATTTGACTTGAATTGAATCAACTCTGTGGATTCTGTGAAGAACAAGCAAAAATTGTAAACAACACGCAAAGCCCAGGGTTGAAGTTTCAATTCAGCTTGCGAGTTTCAGGCGTTTGAGAGTTTCAAGCATATGCGCGTTTCAGTCTCAATTTGACTTGCGCGTTACTGAAATCATTCAATCTGCGTTTTCATGTGTTCCAGTCTAATTGGATTTGTGTATTTCAATTTCAAATTGACTTCTTCAATTTCAATTGACTTGTAATTTTTTCTTTTAAATCTGCAGGTCGAGTTGGAAATCAGGCACTGATTTAAATTGGTATAACCTGCTGTTGTAAATCCAAATTGAGAGCAATCTGTGAGTTCCATATCAATTGATTTCCAATTCCATGTGGCTTGCGAGTTTTGTTATTTTCATGATTTCCAGCCTGTGCGAGTTTCACAGAACACGCACGACACTGGATTAAATTTGCTTCGTATAGTTTGCAAGTTTAGTCAGAAATATTTCAAATTGATTTGCAGGTCTCAAGTAAATCAATCTGCAAGTTCTGCGAATTCATTTATCAAACACACATACGATCAAGATTTGGAATTCTGCGAATTCAATTTCAGTGATCTGCTGAATTTCAATTGATCAAATGATAAATACATTGATCTGCTGAGTTCTAAACAAGCATATGTGAATTCATTTTGTATGAAATCTGATTTGCAGGTTTGAAATTGATTTTTCAAATTAAATCAATCTGCAGGTTTCAGTTATATCAAATTGATTTTTCAGGTCTCTTCACACAGCTTGCAAGTTCCAAAATCAATTTTCAATTCATTCTTCTTGCGAGTTTTACATCTTTTTAGCCTGCGTGTTTGATTACAGCTTGCGAGTATTTTAAACATAGTTTGGATTTGCAAGGTTTAAAGATCTGTGATCTGTGTATTTCAATCTGCAAGTCATGGTTCAAGGTCTGAGTGATTGGATTTGTAAAGTTCATGTTCAAGTATCTGCAAGCTTGAGTTCATAGTTGTTGGGTTTGTGAGTTTCATTTGATCAAGTTCATAGCTTGCAGTTTACATTCAATTAGTTCACTGTTTGAAGACTACACAGTCTGTTCATTTGATACAAGTTCAAGTTTCTGATCACACAGCCTGAGAGTTTTGATTCTTTGGATTGAAATTTGTTTTCAAAATCACTCTCTTCAAAATCAGTTTGATCTATGAGTTTTCAAATCAATGAAATCTGTGAGGTCATGTGTGATTTGCAAATTGGTCTGCACAGTCTGCAAGCTTATGTGAAACAGTCTGCATCTGTGTTTTAATTCAAACACAGTTTGTGAATCCACACATCTGTGTTTAAAGGATCTGTGTGTTAGTTCATACAGCCTGTTGTCCATATAATCTGTGTGTTTTATTTGTGATCTGTGTGAAGCTCTGCTAGTGTTAACTGTGAGTTCTGCTAGTTTTAAGGCTGCAAATATCTGTGAACTTTAATGAATCTGTAAGTTTCATTTGACCATTCTGTTTGCAGGTTTTATTTGGTACAAACTTCAGTTTGTATGCACCGTTTGAATCTGTGTTTCAACACAGTTTGGTTTGTGATTGTTTGGTTTCAATTGCAAGTAATCTGTGAATAGTGAAAGATTACACAGTCTGCTTATTCATAGTTTGCACAGAATATTCACAGTTTGAGTCTGCACAGAATATTCACAGTTTGAATTGAATAGTCTGCATAGTTTACTGTTTGATATGCACAGTCTCAATTTAATCTGAACACAGTTTCACTTGATCTGTGTTGATTTTTCAGTTTCACTTGATCTGTGTTGAATCCGTTTGTGAGAACTAGTCTTTGGAATTTTTCAAGTGCAAGTTTCAAGCGGTTTGAGAAATCCAGTTACAGAAAATTGTTCAGAAGTTTTTTTTCTGATCTAAGTTTGACTTTCAGTCAAATATTCTGAACTGTTTGGGAACGATCTTTAATATCAAGCTAATCATTCAAGATGTCTTCTATAGGCAAACATTCTACAGATAGAAAGCGAATGATCAACAACAATGATTTGGAGCCTATCATTTTAATTCCACGTATTATAGTGGATGGAAAGGAAATAGTGCCTGAGATACCAAGAAAAGAAGCTGAACAAGATAGACTGAAAGATCAGAATTCAGAGCTTCTTAAGCAAATTCAGGAGTTGAAATTTAAATTGATAAAATTCTGATAAAACTTCTGGTTGTACAAAATGTACTGATCATGCTAAATCCGATTGTGCAGGTATCATCAGTGCAAAAGAGAATGAGATAAGAGAGAAAGAGAAAGACATAAGAGAGAAAGAGACAGACATAAGAGAGAAAGAGATTAAAGAAAGAGAGAAAATCATTGTTCTAAAAGAAAAAAACAATTGTCACATGTGAAAAAGAATTAAAATTGAAAGAGAAAAAGATTGAAAAACTTCAAAGCCAACTGAACGAAAATCATCAGATTTCCAAGCTGAATCAGTTGAGCTTCAACAAAAGTTTACGGCTTTTGAAGACAAGATATCTGCCTTGGAAATACAGAATGCTGAATTGACAAAAAACATCCAAGCAGATAATGAAAAAGTTAATCTGGAGAAGGATTCCATTCAAAAGCTTTCTGATTTTTCTAAGAAAGCTAACCAAGAGAAAAAGGATTTGGAGCTTAGATGCATAAAGCTTTCCAAGCAAGTGTCTGAGTTTGAAAAAATTTTAATTACTGAAAGAGACACGTTTGCAAAGGAAAGACAAGTTCTTGAAGCTAAAATAACTGAACTTCCCACACATATTTCTACTTTACAAGACTTGCTCGAAAAAAGAAAGACAAATATTCAAAGAAAACAAAAAGTCTTATGAGTTTGAAAAGAAAAACGCGGAAAAGAGAAATACTGGGATTTTCAAGGAAATATCTGAAAAATTCAAGAACTTGGAAAAGAATTTTGAGCAAGAACGTATACATTTTGAATCTGAAATATCTAAGCTAATATACAAAATAACTGCTTTGTCATCAGATGTTTAAAAAGAACAGATTGCCAAATCTGATTTGAAACAAAAGTTGTCACACTTTCAGATGAAAGAAACATTTTGACTAAAAAGATAAATGACTTGGAAGCTGCAAACATTGAATTGTCTGATAAAGTAACAGCTGATGTGATTAGCCAATCACCTGTTGATAACTCAACAGAATCAGTCTGTTCTTTCAAAACAGCTTCAAGTTCTATTCATGACAAAAATGTTTTCAAAAAGAAAAGTGTCAAACCACAAACTGTCAAATCAAGTCAGATCAGACCATCTAATCTATTTTATGATAAATCTGTTGATGGTTCAGCGAGCTTCTATGTTAAAACTCTTGTAAAGAATTCTAAGAAAAATCAGATGGTCTGGAGAGTGAAGATTTCTTCAGATGAAGAGAAGAAGAAGGACAAAGCATTCAAATCCACAACAAATGCCAAGAAGAACAGTATGCATAAAGGTAAATCTTTCGGTAATCCTGATATATATTATTCTACTAATCATTTGATCAGGATTGCACAGAAGAAAATCTGTTGTTCTTACTGTGGAGAGAATGATTTCGTCCAACAAGAATCTGCTCATAACTGGTACGGATCTTACATAATTACTTCTCAGATTTCGGATTTTAAAAGATATAAATCTAATGAGAGGTGGATTTCTAAATCTAACATACCAGGACCCAAATACCAGTGGGTACCAAAACCTGTTAAATCTGTTTCGCAGGTACCACAGGTTTAGGGGGAGCAAGATGGTTGACTTCTGATCATGTACAGATCAGGACTCGTACTTCAAAGTACAAAATTTTGACTTCTAAGTACTACAACTTAGAATTCGGACTTCAATGTCAAAGACATTGGCTTCTGAACACTTCAGTTTAGAACCCGGACTTTAATGTCATTGTGGCTTCTGATCACATGACAGATCAGGACCCGTTCTTCAATGTCAGACAAGGATATTATGCAAAATATCTAGGGGGAGCTTAATAGACCTAAATCATTCTATAATGATTTGAGGGGGAGCCTTAAAGGTAAATATCTTCTGATCTAGATCTCTGATTGTTTGAAAGAAGAACAACTTTCGAACATGAAAAACGTTTTCTTAAATGTTCAAACCACTTCTATTTCTCAAAAGATTTTATGAATTAAGAAGTGTGATTTTAAATGTTTTTCATTATTAAGCTTTAATGTTTAACTGACCGTGTGTTTCCAAAGATCATTACTTGTGTATTATCTTTTCTTTATACTGTCTGTTAGGGCTATTTTGTTAGTTAAATAGAAGTTCAGGGTAGTTTATGACAAGTTGTTATAGTTGTAAGCTTGTTGGGCCTTAAAGCCCATAAGCCCTTTAGGCCTGCGAGCCTACGTATTTAAAGTTATTTCTGTTTCATTTGTTAGGTTAGAAAAATCATTATTCAGTTTACTAGTCATTAGGTTTACATACCCTTAACAGAAATTCTCTCTGTAAACCTTAACCCTTTGAAGTTATATCAATCATATGACTAGTTGCTGTGGCCTATAATTTGTTCATCATTGTTCATATTACTTGTGATTGCACTGCACTGGGATCTACAATGTTCCTCCTCTGATTTTAGAAAGAAAAATCATTTTTCAGTTTACTAGTCATTAGGTTTACATACCCTTAACAGAAATTCTCTCTGTAAACCTTAACCCTTTGAAGTTATATCAATCATATGACTAGTTGTTGTGGCCTATAATTTGTTCATCATTGTTCATATTACTTGTGATTGCACTGCACTGGGATCTACACTGTCAAGTATTCACACACACCGGTTCAGTACTTCATTTGAAATCCTTATTACCATGTCTCATATCGAAACAATTTTTCGATGGTAATACTCCCGTTTGCTTTCAATTATTGTTGAGCATCATTCATCATTTCAAACTTGAGCGTTCATTGCTAAATTGTTTATATTTGTTCATATAAACAAAATATCTAGTTCTTTGATACCCTAACCATTTCATTTGATCTGATTGATACATTGTCAGATTCTCAAAACAATTCTCTTGATTTCATTTCATTCATTCAAATGCTCAAATTTCATTATTAATTTTAAATGAGCATACATTCTGACAATATTATCATTTTGAGCTTAACTGCTAAAGTTAAATTATTGAGCAACCATTCTTTATAGGACTTACATGTGATTCGTGTGTGAGCTTAAACAGAACTTCCATGGATTCACGTTAACCAGTGTTTCCTACCCAGGAAGTTATCCTCGAGTGATTGAGGGGTGAGGGGTCTTAAATCAAAGAGTGGGGGAGATAACTCATCTGGTTGAGTTTTTCTCATTGTGTGGAGTGGAAAAATGTAAATGAGAGTTTGGTTAGAAGTGAGCTTTAATGTTAAAAAGAAAGAGGGTGTGAGAACAGAGTTAAAAGAATATCAGAACTCTGCACCAAGCACTTTCTGAGTCGGGCAGCCACAAAATCTGATTGGTTCACATTCTTTGGTGACCATCATTGAAAAAGGCAGTGAGCCCATGCCAACTCTTGCATTAACCCCACCAGCCACTCGTTTCTTTCTTAACAAAGAAATGTTTCATTTTCTTTGGGGACGCAGCATATCTGCTATCTGATCTTCACTCGGAAGATTAAGATATTGAAAAAGAAGGAAAGTTGCCCCACCTTCGCACCTCTTTTATGCACATTGAGTCCGTGTAATATATGTTGTTGTCTCAACAGTTTACACAATTTGAGCTTTATGAAACACAATCATTGTGCTAAATTCTTTCATACACAAGCACGAGCACACAGAAAATTTGTTTTTCTGTAAGAACATTCATAGATAAAACTTGTGTTTTTCAATGATTGAATGGAAGTCCTGGGGAGTCATCATCAAACCAGCTCCTTAAATTGTACATTCGTTGTACACAGTAACTCCGTGTTACTGACAGGCACTTTTAACTGTTTCATTTGTTGAATCAGGGTTACCAAGTTCATTATATCTGAATTTGAAAAGATTCGGGTATATACAGTTCATAATTCAGATACTCAGATCAAAGGATGCAAATGTCAAATCATCAAAAATGAGGAGATTGTTACATTGAATACAAAGGGGATGATCAAAGAGAATGTTGAAATTAAAGATGTTTTGATGATTATGGTGCTCACAATCATCAAAAAGGGGGAGAAATCTACAGAGATCAATTTCAAAGAATTTCAGAGTTATAAAGTCAAGACTTGTGGAGAATTTCTGAAAGTTCAAATCAGATGAAAAGAAATCATTCTCAAAGATTTCTGAAGACAAGTCAAAGTTAAGATGATTTGAGAAAGTTTGTTTTTCTGAAGACTGATCAGAGATTACAGAGATGAAGATACAAGTTTTCAAAGATCCCTAGAAGTTTCAAAGAAGTTTCAAAGAAGTTTTCAAAGATTTCAAAGTTTTCAAGACTTGTTGACTTTCCAAAGCTACAAAGTATTAAAGATTTTTCTAGATTCTTCAAAGATTGAAAGACTGAAGATTGTTAAAGCTTCAAAGTTCAAAGACGTCAGAGTTAAAGATTGAAGAATCAAGTGCTGAAGACTAATGTCAAATTTTTATTAAATCTTGAATACAAAAGGGGAGATTGTTAGTGTATTATTGTATCCAAGATTTAATAGGAAAAGTCAAGTCTAGCAAAGTCAACAAGGTCAATGTTTCTAAGTCAAAGTCTAGTCTAAGTCAATAGGAGTTTACTTTGTTGTTAAGCTTGTGATTTTAGTTCTCATATAAATAGTGTTTCCTTTGTAATAGTTTGTAAGTGGTTCTTAATTGCTATATACATATGACTACGTTTCTCTCTCTACTCTCTCTCTAGAATCTTGATACTGTTATATCTTAGATCTTGAGAATTGCTTGATTTGGATTGGGATTTACAATATCAGGGTGTCATCATCATCTTCAGTTGCATAACAAGAGGATTCAGATGCATCATCACGAACTACGGATCCAGATGGTGGGGTTTCGTTCAATTCAGTATCACCCATGTTGCCTCAGAATCTAACAAGAAAAAAAGTGATTATATGCTAAAATTTTGTAGGTCTTTCTTATTAACTAAATTTTTTAGGTTACTACTACATATGCTAAAGAAACTACACCCCTAACCCCTAATATTTTTTAGCCCGGTCGATATCTATTAGCATTGGTAGGAAGGTAGAATTAGGGAAGTTGAATCACTAAATTCCAGAGTATTAACAATTGCAGGTCAAATGCAAATTTAGCTTAGACAAACAAAATAGAAACAGACCGAGTAAATCCATCTAGGGGTAGGGTCGTTTAGATCCCCACCCCTTAGTATACTACCCTAGTAAGAACTTCTATGAGAGATCATGTCATTGGTTGTTCATCAATTGAAGTAAAATTGGTAAAACAATTCAATCTGTTAACAGAATCTGATCATGAGATATAAAATGATAAACTTTTACTAAACGTATTGCAGTAGGCTATAACATACATGGAGTCCATCGAGATAGCATCTGTCAGAACCCCGGTTATAAGAACTACAAACGGGAGACCTGCAAAAACATAAAACTAATGTTGACTGATATAGAAAAGGAAAATTGATGCTTGACAAAAAAAAAAAAAAAAGATATAGATACACAAACATATATTAAAGATGAAAGGAGAAAAACTTTGGCTGATTCAATTTAGTTTGTTTCTCATCCAACAAATTTAGCTGCAAAAATCATCATCAACTGATAAAGTTGCAATAGTAATGCAGCTAAACAAATAGAAACCCTTTTTAAAACTTTCAAAGTATTTACCTTGCCATATCCAGTCCTTGTGACTATATCAATTGCATAAGTTTCATTCTCCTCAAAATCCACATCATCAACCCTGGTTCTGCAATATTAAAGTGAAATAAAAAAAATGAAGTTCCATACTATACAGGATTCATTGATAAAAATATATTAAAACAAAAACTTAAAGCAATTGGTAATCACAAAGCATAAGGACATGCTAAGCATAACTCACTTTCTTCCATCAACAAAAGTCTTGATGCACGCGTCGTTAAACGCACAACAAGGTGTAAATTTATAAACCTAACTCAAACCTAGTAATAGGGTAAGTCGAGTATCGTTCTACTCAGGGAGTCGGTGGATAAATTAACAACTTGTGTTAAGACCGAATGCACGTGTGTCACAATGATTAGCTACTCACTTTGGTCACTTAAGCTCAATGAAATTGACTAAAAACGAAAACTACTTGATACAAATGACATTACTTCAAAAGACATGGAATGAGAGTTAAACTACTAAACTAAAAATCGCAACTTTATAACTAAAGAAGACTAATAAAAGACGAGAACTTTATCCATCAACCTAACATTCAAGAAAAGAAACATAAATTCACCTAGGACTTTCATCAAACACTTGGTGTGCAAATCAACAAATCATAAACTAATGTCAAGCCTAAAAAACTTATACCAAACTCCATAGTAAAATCAACACCAACGATTGAAATCAAGCACTTGAGTAACTCAATAAACTAAACAATGTATAAATTTCGGAACACTAAGGAAGATCAATTTAATAAACATTCAAACACACCCTTCCAAAGAAAAAGGAGTCTACTTGGAAAGAAATCAAAGAATATTGTATATGGTAAACAGATATGACTTCCAAACTTCTAAAATAACACTAAAAATAATCAAGAAAATAAGTTTTGTGAATGATAAAGCATACTCAAATTGATATTTGTACCGTCATACCGTTGTCCACCATTGTTCAGACTCGTACCCAACGACTTTCTGCAGGCTATTGAAGTCGATGCTGAGTTGTAACCGAGAAAGAAGAAGAATCAAAAAGAGGGTTGTCCAGAATTGTAACCAGGAAAAAAAAATGAGCAGCTCCCTTCTATTCCTCTCCTTGATCGATTCTCCAGAACCACCCTATTAACCTCTGATTTTCGTTTCCTCTATTGTGTGTCCCAACCCCCTATCATCTCCTCCTTTTTTATTTCCTCTTCAACAGCCCCTAGACAAAAGGAAGACATCCCCCTTATTCTTTCCTTTTTATTTTTCAACAATCCTTTCCTTTTTTTTTCTTCTTCCCACTCACGTTTTTAACATAGAAGCCATCGCCTTTTCTTTAATTTTCAGTCCAACTAAACAAGGCCCACATCCTCCTTTTATTTTATTGAATAATATAAATCCATATCAAAAGCCCAAAAAATCAGCCCCACATCACCTGCTGTCCAACACACTTTTTCTGACTTCGACGGCAATTTCAGCCCAGATTCGTTCCGAATTTACGAAAATGAAAAACATAAAAGTTGTAGGCCCGCCTGTTATGTTTCCAGATCATCTTGAATCTCTTCAAACGGAGCTCGGACGAGTGAGATATGGCCAAAATGCCGCGGTCGCGCAAATCTATCAAAAATCCTTCTTTGGCTCTTTTTCGCTCCAAATGGTTCTGAACCTATAAAATATAAAAACGCAGTTCGTTTTTACCATTTTTATGCATTAATTGAGAGTGATTGACTAGAAAATAAAGTACAACTTAACAATCGATCAAGTCTCATTGAGTTTGGTCAAGCACTCCATAAGGAAAAGGCATAAAGAACGATTACTAACAACACAAACACAAAAACAGAAGGCAAAAGTGAAATTGAATGGAAAGGGGGGAAAATGAGAAAAAAGAAAAGGGGATTCTAAAAGTATTATTAGCTTTGGTGTGTAAAAACAAGACTAAGCATGTTTTAAAATATAGATATTTATGCAATAAGAGAAAAAATAAAAGGAATTGAGCACTGATCAGGAGTAAATAACCAAATGAAAGCACCGGTTTCCTCTTAAATGTACAACAGGTTCGGAGTAAAGACGACAAGCATGGTGAATTAATGTTTGTCGTCTTTATCATCATCAGTATCACCCATGGTGAAACAACATTGAGTTGTGATCAGAAATTTTATGAACATATTAAGGGGGGGCAAATGTAAACTCTCAAGTATAATTTAGGACACCTAAAGCATGTTAATCCTTCCAGAGAACTTAAAATTCGCATGGTATTAATTAGTAACAACAAACCTGTATATATCAAATGGCTTTGGACATTAGTTGTTGTTTAAGAATTCACCATGCCTGGTTGAACATAGTAAAGCCAAAGTTGTTGTTGTGACTTTAATCTCGTTAGCCCCTACACTTACCATGTACTCGATTCCAGTTGTGTGATTTAACATCAAATCGAAAGAAAATTAACATAAGAACATAGTTGTTAAGTCTAAATATTGTATCCAAGATTTAATGAGAAAAGTCAAAATGTATAGTCAACAATGTCAATGTCTTAGAAAAGTCAAAGTTGTCTTGTTTTACTTAGTGGTTAAGTTTTAGTTTAGCTTAGGTGGTATAAATAGGGTTTTTGGCTTTGTAATGTGGTAAGAATCGTATTTTAAAATCAGAGATTTGTGAGATATATTCAAGATCTACTTTCTCTCTCTACTCTCTCTCTAGTTCTTAATTTCTAAATCTTCATGAGAATTGCTTGATTGATAGGGATTTTGGATTAACAATAGTACACACGATAACCTTAGGAGCCCAACCCAAATAACTACCATCCAATATTCCTCAACTCCTGAAACCATTCTTCTTGTGACCCCTTTGTTGACTTGCATATCCGACACTCGCGCGTGATGCGGCGCGAAGTATCTGATCGTAACCAATAACTTGGTCGCAAACGAAATGCAAAACCGTTTTTCCTTAGCACACTGCCAGAAAAAGTAACCCAATTCTTTGGTGTTATACAGAATTATACAGGCAACAGTTCCCTTACTACTACACATTAGAATAACTTACATTTTTGTGCAATTCTGATTCTGATTTTTTTTCTACTTTTGCCAAAATAATCAGATTTCAGAGTAGCAAGTGTAATTTTACTTGACCATCCCTGACTTTAATCAAATACTTTCTAGTGATCTAACTACAATTCTTGGGTGCTGGCAGTGATCACTTCGGAAATGCTCATCAACACCCCCTAAAAGGAATTCATGGGTAATAACCACATGCTACAAAGAACAACTATCAAGTAAACAGTCAACACCCGTCGAATAAGAAACAAATTATTCAGGAATTAAAGTAAATAATGAAAAATCTGAATCCTAACCTGTGTCAATGGGCTATCTTTGGGAAGATAGCTACCAATGGTTTTCCCATATACTTCACATGTCGAGAAGTGAATGAGCCTCTTGTTATTCTCCGAACAATACTTAACCTAAAAGACAAGATAACAGGAACGATTTATATATCACTGAATTTCTTAAATTAGTTGTGGCTTCATTTGAATTTTCTGAGCTCGCAACGTCTTCTCCATTGACGCTCACATCTCCTGCCTTCTTCTTTTCCTTCTTTCTCAAGCACTTTCCCTTCTCCTGCACAAACTCAAGTTTATGGAAATCATTACATATTATACAAACAAATTATATAAGACACTTTAAGGGCCACTCATATCTAAAAAAAAATTAATCTCATAACCACTTATTAAAAGGACCATCATGTGTTAGAATATTTTATATCGACAAGCGTTTCCCTTTGTTTGCAGTATGCTTAATAATAAAATATGCCATTTTTTCCTAGTAAATATATTTGATTCAAAAGAAACAACAACACTTGCAAGAAGGGAACATAAGCCTAGTGCTATTCACTAAGAATCATATTTAGAATGATAATTACAAATCACGACCAAGTGTAGAATATAAGGCATTCAATCCAGGAAAACCTAGTCTGGTCAACCGTCCGGTCAACCGTCCGGTCATTGCAGTTCAAAAAAAGCCCAATCCATGTCTGGCAGGCTACAGACCAATTAAGATAGTGCGAAAACTGAAGTCCAAAAAGAGTCCGGTCGTTTTGCCCATCTTTTGCATTAAAATAGTGACAACATCTTATCAAGGTATATAATATATATATATATATATATATATATATATATATATATATATATATATTATTTTAAAGAAAATGACAAGACAAACAACTATGTGAACCTAATTGTTAAAAGTTACATCTAAATTGTAAAGCACCACTTTCTACTCGACTTAGACTATCACCTTATATGCAATTTAAGCTATGTAAGAAACGCCAGATCAATGTAGATGCTAAAGTCCTTCATGTGAATATTTTAAATATATGGTCTTGTAATTTGGGTTATTTAGCTAAATGACCTCTACATAAGTGTTTTTCAGATCTATGACCTCGTGACAAGCTTCTGGACATTCTTGAGAGAATGGTCGTGGCATTCTCAAAGCTATTAGAAGGTCATGGATTTTAAAAAAGGAACTTGTCAAAAGGTCTTTTATGATTCTAACCAAAGGACCCCTTGTAATTACAAGTTTCAGTCAGCATGTATATCAATTTACTACCAATTCTCCTTAGGCCTATACCCAAACAAAGCCTTTCGCTATTGGGTGCACCTTAACCTTCCATGACTGTAGATATGGTTATTATTAAGCTGGACATAAAGTTCACGACATCACCCATCACTATAGTGTAGTTAAATGCAATATTGAATAAAAGACAAATGCTACCTCAAAAGAACCTAAAGACAGTTAAAACTTGCCTTCTCTTTTTGCTCGACTTCCTTCTTGGATTGCAGCTCAGACCTGATTTGAGCCTTTTCAGCATTCCGTTTCTTCCTCTGTAGTGCCTCAGTCGCCTTTGCCTTCTCCTCCAATCAGCGTCGCTAATATCCCTAGAAATAATACCTGAGTGCGCTCAATAATGTTTCCCTCCTCATATCGTAGCCTATAAATCACACATTAGCTTGGTTAAATTCTTAGTAAATCATACATATACTTCAGCTATAACATGAAAAATAAAGCGTTGAACTGCCAAAAGATAACACACTTAATCACTTATGATATGGTGACGTCACCAGCCAAATTCTTGAGTTCAGTTACAATCCATCTCTACCAACAAAGAGTTGAGCATATTAGTGATGATGAGAGCACTTGTAGCAGATTCAGTTAGAGTGGACTTCAAGTTAAAAGGCTAGACATCAACCATGTTTGCATTTTTTTAATTCCATCATTTTGTTTTTAGGTTAAACAGAGTTGAATCAAGTAAATAATAAATAACCTAAAAATAAAATGATGGAATCGACAGCAGTTGGATCTTCAATCAAACTCCAACCTTGTCTGCTAAGAACTCAAACTGCAGATATGGTTACTGTCTTACTGAGAACTTGATCAAAGAAAATTTGATCTTAAATACATGAATATGCAGAACTAAATTTCACTCATAGACAATGCTCTGTAACATAGAAAGGGGTAAAACATCTGAATTAGGGTTCATAGAAAAACATACGTAAACCTGAACTCAAGAAAGAAAGAAAAATCAAACATATGATAACCAATTTTTTCATGGTTGTAAAGAGGAAAAAAAACAACAAAATCCATAAAGAAAATGGAGAGATTAGAGATGACGGGGAATACCAAAATCAGGGAATTAGAGAGAAGAAGTTCAATGGGTACAGTGGAATCGTCATTACTTCCATACTCATCGGTCACCATTCGTTATCTTCAACAAAAGAATACGAAAATGAACCAAGGGCCGAAGAAAACCAAAATTAGGAAGAAGTACAACGAGTAAGAGAGGGAAACCCCACTCTTTGGTGCCATTTTGAGATTTAAAACTTCATGTAGAATCACACAACGGCTCACAATCGATTCATCAACAAGAAATCGACATTGTTTGAACAAAATACGAACCCTAGTTTTGGCTACTTAATGAAACAGATTTGGGAAACTGAATACCTGATAAATATAATCAAAATCTGCAAAGAGAACAACAGAATAGGGAGAGTGTAACCTTGGTATATAGAATAAAAGTCTGCAAAGAGAACAACAGAATAAGGAGAGTGTAACCTTTAATAGAGTGTCTTCGGAGACACAGATGATCCAGAGGCCGATTTTCATCCCTAAATTGAGACTTGAGAGTATGTCGTGGAATTGAGAGAATGTTGGAGGAAGACAGTAATATAATAGAGGTTTAAGGTAAGTTTTCAAAAAATTATTTTTTATGTATTAAGTATACTAGAAAAAATACCAATATAATTCAATGTAGTTAAGAGCTTTTTATCTGTGCTTTATAATATAGTATAGATTTGTTAAATTTAAAAAAAAATACCTTGTTAAATTTTCTAATAAAAATTTATTTTTATTTAAACAAGTAATAATAAATACTCGATTAACACTACGAGATAAAACACATGTATTTTTTCTTCTAAAATATCTAAAATTTTAAAACTCTTCTTAAATATAGTTATAATTTTTGGATTTGGTTGCAGTGAGAAGTTGAGTTAATAGTGAGAAGTGTGAGAAGTGGTTATAGGCCTTTGGATGAGAAATGGACGTACATTAGGATGAGATGCATCGTGATAAAATGCACCGAGATGCACCAGATCAATTCTCTTATAATAAAACATAAATCACATAAATTAAATAAATTAAAACAGAAAAATGAAATTTTATAATCTTTAGTTTGAAATCCATATTGATATATTTTTAAGATAAAATAATATCTAACCCATATCTTAGAGAATTGTAATGGCCCAATGAAACTCAATAAAGCTCAATAGAACCCCTTAATGCCCGATAGATCCATTAAGGCCCAATGAAACCATTTAAAGCATAATAGAACTCTTTAAATCCCGATAGATCCATTAAGGGTCAATGAAACACTTTAAAGCTCAATAGAATCCCTTAAAGCCCGATAGATCCATTAAGGCCCAATGAAACCATTTAAAACACAATAGAACCCCTTAAAGCCCGATAGATCCATTAAGGTCCAATGAAACCATTTAAAGCACGATAGAACTCTTTAAAGCCCGATAGATCCATTAAGGTCCAATGAAACCCTTTAAAGCTCAATAGAACCCCTTAAAGTCCGATAGATCCATTAAGGGCCAATGAAACCCTTTAAAGCTCAATAGAACCCCTTAAAGCCCGATAGATCCATTAAGGTCCAATGAAACCATTTAAAGCACAATAGAACTCTTTAAAGCCCTATAGATCCATTAAGTCCCAATGAAACCCTTTAAAGCTTAATAGAACCCCTTAAAGCCAGATAGATCCATTAAGGCCCAATGAAACCATTTAAAGCACAATAGAACTCTTTAAAACCCGATAGATCCATTAAGGCACAATGAAACCCTTTAAAGCTCAATAGAACCCCTTAAAGTCCAATAGATCCATTAAGGCCCAATGAAACCATTTAAAGCACAATAGAACTCTTTAAAGTCTGATAGATCCATTAAGGGCCAATGAAACCCTTTAAAGCTCAATAGAACCCCTTAAAGCCCGATAGATCCATTAAGGTCCAATGAAACCATTTAAAGCACGATAGAACTCTTTAAAGCCCGATAGATCCATTAAGGTCCAATGAAACCATTTAAAGCACGATAGAACTCTTTAAAGCCCGATAGATCCATTAAGGTCCAATGAAACCCTTTAAAGCTCAATAGAACCCCTTAAAGCCCGATAGATCCATTAAGGTCCAATGAAACCCTTTAAAGCTCAATAGAACCCCTTAAAGCCCGATAGATCCATTAAGGTCCAATGAAACCATTTAAAGCACAATAGAACTATTTAAAGCCCGATAGATCTATTAAGGCCCGATGAAACCATTTAAAGCCCAATAAAACCGAATAAACTCATTAAAGCTCGAAAGATCCGTGAAAGCCCAATAACATAATATAAGGCCCAATATACCACAGATAAAGCCCAATATAATCCATTATAGCCTAATAAACCCAAAAATGTTTAATTAATTTCCTCTAAAATAAATAATTAAAAAAAGTTATATTCTGTTGGAAATCCGTCGAAAATCCGCCAAAAAAACATAATTTAAAATATATATATATATTCTGGTGGATTTCCGACGAAAGTAAACGAGGTTTGACTACTTTGGCAGCCGACGGAAATTAGTGGTCATGTCCTTCTATCAGAGCAAAAGTCAAACTTTGAGGACCAAAACTTGAATTATAAAACCACAGGTCGCTCTTTCAAAAAAATTACCAAACATTAAAGACCAAAATTGGAGTTTACTCTTAATTTATTTAAATAATTAAGCCTCTAAGGTGAAAATTGATGGTTTGAGCTTTAAGTTTATATGGATATGATTTCCCCTATATATGGATACTCTTTAAAAAAAATTATACATGTTTAATAGTTAGTTGACCGTTTGTCATTATACCCATCATTGTAAATAAAAAGGTATAGAAAATCCTATTTTATTACCCATTTATTTTTTTTAAATGTTAACGAGATATATTGTGATTTTATAAGTTTTTTTTTTAAATATTGTTATATTATTGAATAGAGTAAATTACAAATTTCGCCCATGTGGTTATATGTACTTTTGGATTGGGTCCTTAAATCCTCAACTATCACTGTATCATGACAAACGATGAGGTAAATTTCTCAAAACCGTCATTGAATCATGACATTCGGTGACGTAACTTTATCAAAATTGTCACTATAAAATAACATATGGTGACATTTATCATTTAAAACCGTCATCGTAACATTAGATACCGTGAGTAAATTTCTCAAATTCATCACTACATGACATACATTGACATAAATTTATCAAAACTGTCACCATAACATGACATACGGTGATGTTAATCAATCAAAACTCACTTTATCCTTCCACGCTGTCACTCTAGTATGACAAAGGGTGAAGTTTATTTTTCAAAACCTTCATAGTAATATGACATATAGTGATGTTTATTATTCAAAATTGTCACCTTAGCATAACTTATAGTGACATTTATTATTCAGAAGCATCACCGTAACCTAACACACGGTGACATAAATTTATCAAAACTGTCACTGCATTATGATGTACGGTGACATAACTTTATCAATATTGTCATTGTAACATGACATACGGTGACGTTCATCATTCAAAATTGTCACCGTAACATCAACATACTGTGACGTTTTCCATTCAACACCGTTATCATAACATGACATATGGTAACATTTAGATTTCAAGACCGTCACTGTAGAATGACATAGGGCGACGTTTATTTTTCAAACCCATCGCCATAGGATAACATACGATGATGTTCATTATTTAAAATCATCATTTTAACATGACATACATCGATGTTTATTATTTGAAAACATCACAATAGCATGACATAGGGTGACTCATTTATTTTTTTGTCAAAATTGTCACCCGTGCATAACATGTGATAATGTTTATGTTTCAAAACCGTCACCATAACATGACGTACATTGACATTTATTTTTCTAAACCGTCACCGTAGCATAACAAGAGATGATGTAATTTTTTCGAAACCGTCATTGTAGCATGACATGCAGTGACGTTTATTTGTCAAAACTGTCACCGTAGCATGAGGTACATTGTCGTTTATCTTTCATAATTGTCATTGTAACATGATGTACGATGACATTTATTGTTCAAAATCGTCACCGTAGGATGACGTACACTGATGTTTATTATTTAAAATTATCACCATAACATTACATATGGTCACATTTATTATACAAAATTGTCATCGTAGCATGACTTACGTGGACATTCATTATTATAACCGTCACCATATCATGATATATAATGACATTTATTATACGGAACCATCAACATTGAGACATATAATATTTTAAAACCATCACCATAGCATAACATATGGTGACATTTATTTTTCAAATTGTTACCGTAGAATGACATATGGTAACATACTAAAAACCATCACATAACATGACATATTGTGACTTAATTATTAGAAAGCGTCATTGTAACTTGAGATATTGTGATGTACATGTTTTATTGCCGTTACCAAAGCATGACATATGATGACGTAATTTTTTTTCAAAAACCCTTGCCATACACTAACTTTTGGTGACACAAATTTTGCAAAACCATTGCCATAGAACTTGGTGACTTTTGGAAACGGTTTTTAAATAAGTGTTGCTATACATATTTTTGTTTTCCGTAACGCTTTTTTAAAATCGTTACGACATAAAGCAACGATTTAGATAAAAACCGTTACTAAAAGGTCTTATATGCTAACGGTTTTTAAAAACCTTCATAACATAAAGCAACGGTTTTACGAAACCGTCTGAAACCCTAACGTTAGGGAACATCTTATTACGTTTTTATCTAAAACGTTGCTTTATGTTTCTATGTTTTTTTGTAATAGTAACGTTTCTTTATTAAAACTGTTACTAAAACAATTCTATAATTTTTTATGTGACCTTTTGTAACGGTTTTTTATCAAACCGTTACAAACCTAATTTTCAAAACCGTCACAAAAAGTCATTTTTGTACTAGTGGTGATCAAATGATTAACTGTTGATAAGGACTGTAACTGTTTCTGGCATGTTTTTACTTGTGCAACTCACTAGGCTTTTTGGCCTAACACTTGTTTGGTTTCGATGTGTATCTCAGGTGTTAGCGGCGCTGCTCCTAGGCAAGTTTAGATGCTTTGGGCGAGAGCTTGGGGATTTTGGCGCTTGAACTATTTCTGGAAGATTTGGGTTTATAGTTGACACCCCTTTTGTAATCTCTTTTCTAGATTTAGAAATTAGATTAGTTGGTTATTATTTATTTACCCGTTAAATTACAAATTTTGATTAAACAAGTTATTTGTATATTTCCCCATTTTTGGGAGGTTCTTGCTATGGCAATTTTTATACCACTTCTCCTATTTTGGAAAGTTTTTGTTATCCCTATTTTTAGGGTGTTACAAGTTGGTATCAGAGCTTTAGTTTAAGTGAACTAGGTATTGTTGTAGCATATCTAGACTTAAGCTTTAGACTGTTTTGACTTCACTGTCCACTTGGGTAGAAATCCTAGGTGGGGAGAGCGTTAGGATTTATGGAATTACACTAATTGAGAATTGTGATGATGGTGACAAGAATTCTTGTGTATGGTTCGTTCAGAACTTCACTTAGCTACTGCTATTATGAATGCATTGTTACGTGAGCATGTTTGGTTTACTATTATTATGATAATTGATGAATGTATTAGTAATTTAGTATGTACAATGAGTTCAACTCGTTTAGTCTTTTCTCAATCTATTTCTCGTGCATGTATGGTAGATCGAAATGGTAAACACTCGAAGTAGGTTACCAAGTACACCGGAGGGCCATTTGGAATTGGAATCTACCGCTGATCGGCCTCCTGTGGGTGTGGCTACCGAGGGACCTCCCAGGCCCAATATTTTGGGAGGAGGACCTGAGCATATTCCGCGTCGGAACCTCAATGCGGATAATGCCATCATGGAGGAAGTGACTATGGAGACCCGGATTCGGGATAGCATGATGTTGGCCATGAACTCCGCCATGGCCCAACAACAAGAGTTTTTCATGAAACTCTTAGAGGATCGAGACGCCAGCAACCGACAACCTGAAACAATGGCGGAAAACATTGTTGTGGGGTCGGGTGGACCAAATGTGGTATCTGTTAGATCACATATCTATTGGATTCAAGATCATCCAATTTGAAGATCCAATCTGAAGCTACCGCTGAAAAGTCGCTCTCGATATAAAGTCTAATGTCATTTGTAATAAATGTCAAAGTTAATTATTGTGTTTTAGTATTTAATATTAGTCCTAAATATCTAACTAATAGATATTTTAGGATATTATGTAATAGATATAATATTTGGGATATTATTTAGATATTATTATGTTTAGTTAGTTTAAGTTAAGTTAGATCTCTCAACAATCTCATATACAACACATCGAACAAGAACATCAAGAATAGAGAGAGAGAAAGCTTAAACTGTAACCAATATCAACCTCTATAATCCGCGTTTATAATCTAAACAGGTTGGTAATATTTATATGTTTGTTGTATGATTTATCTGGTAAACGATCACGGACACACAATTGGTATCAGAGCCTCAACCAGATCAAAATCAAACTTTTAAAAGTCTCTTTGTTCTTCATATTGACGCACATTGTTTAATCGATCAAAAACTTCTTTTTGTGGTTGTTTTAGAAATTAAAGTGTTGTATATTGTTGTTGTTGGTAAGTCGATCATAGTGTTAAATTTTGGTGTGGTAAATCGACTCCTAGATAGGTCGATTTGAGACTTACAGGGTCGTAAATCGGAGAAGAAAAGGTATCGGTCGTTGCACTATCGGTCAATCTTAATTTACCGGTCGACTCAATATCGGTCCAAGAATCCATTTTATCGGTCCACTACATTCATCCGGTCGACCTACATTACTTTATCGGTCAATCTCTTTTATCGGTCCAAGAAAAAGAATTCCAATCTTTTATCGGTCCAAGAAAAAGCATTCTAAACTTTTATCGGTCCAAGGAAAAATCATAAGAAAAGCATTTCACGTGTCCACCATTTTCCTAACCTCACACATGGTTGACCGATAAAAAGAAACACGTGTCCACCATCTTTGTTAACATCTAACCTTTTAAAGGAAAAGGCCGTGTCCAGTTTGTTGTTTAATTTATTCTCCATCCTTTTTATTAACTACTCTCCACGTGTCCATTTTTTCATGCATAAGGTGTGCTATTTGTTCATGCAAAACTACACACTATCGGTCGACCTACACTCTCACATACTCTCGGTCGACCTACACTCTCCTACACTCTCAATCAATATCGATCCAACTATAATTTTACACAATACCAGTCTCAAACCAAGTCCGTTCGACCACATTTCCAATACCGGTCGACCCACTTCTTGTGCCGGTCGAAGATTTGCAAAGTACTGGTCGAGGTCCAAGGCATATTACCGGTCCTCATTTGAAATACAACTTACCGGTCCATATTAATTTTAAAACGTATCGGTCGAAGACATCAAGTCCGGTCGAGCAACCATCCGGTCGTGCATATTACCGGTTAAACAAGAGTCCGGTCGACTCTCACATTTGCGCCAGACAAGACTCACGCAAGACGCACTTTGCGCCACTCAAGTGAAACGCAAACCCCAGTTTGCGCCACCCATTGCTCACGCAAATCCAGTCTTGCGCCACCTTCATCTTAAGCAAACTTTTGCTTTGCGCCATACACGACTCGCGCAAACCTTCCAGTTCGCGCGACCCGCTTCTCGCGCAAAACCCCTTTTGCGCCAGCTTCTTAAAACGCAAAGTTTGACTTTTTCTCCATTTCCAGACTTGGTTAAATTTGGAAAATTTTGGAAAATTTTATTTCTGAATTTTATCTGATTTTAATTTGCATTAACGAACATATCTGTCAAGTTTTCTCTTAATCGAAACAGAATGAATTCCAGCGAAACTAATTCAATAAGTATGGTTGTGAATACACCTGTACTTTACAAAGGAAGGATTTCTGACTTGGAAACAGAAGGAGAGAAGAAAGAGACAGCACACTTGTGCTTGATGAGTCAGATGAAGATAAAAACCGAAGTTGATTCTAATGAAGAGGTATTTGATCAAATGCATGCCATAAATTTAAAACTCCAAGAGTTAGAGTCAAAGCTTAAGCGAGAAAATGGTGTTATAACTGACAAAAACCAATCGATACGGAAACTTAGCAATGAAATTGCTGAGAGAGAAGTATTGATTGAGGTTTTACATAGAAACAATGACACCAACGCCAAAGAAAAGACAATAATTCTTTAAGAGAATACTGAAATCAAGTATAAACTGCGAAAGAGTGAGTCTGATTTCAGAGAGCTTACTAAAATGCATTCTTCATGTACTGAAGAAAACAAAACTTTAATTGCAAAATTAGATGCTTTGGAAAAGAAGTTATACTCATTAGGTCAAAGTGAGCAAACCATTCATCTAAACAAACCGAAAGAGAATAAAGAAAATTGGGGAATCGGTTATGAGAATCCTCATTATCTTAAAAACGGTATATCTGAAGTGCCTGCACTTTATGATTTTACGTTCTTAAGACTCTCTCGTCGATGCCCGGAACTTAAAGTTTTTTGGACTGGACTATCAAAAGAGGATGAAGCCAAAGAAACGGAAAAACGATTGAAATCATCTAAAGTTCACCTTCCATTTTATTATGCGAAGCTGAATAATAGTTATGATCAAAAATCTCAAAAGAAATCTCTTTCAAATGACTTCTTTCAAAGTTATTCTGTAAAAGAGATGGAGGCGAAGCCTATTAAAGGTAAAATTTGCGTCCCTCCTCTTGTTTTGGAAAGTCAAATTTCTGAACTCAAGAACTCTTTAACAGATGAAAGACTTTTGATTGAGATTCAACAAAAAGTTTTTTCAACCGTGCTGAAAAATGTTATTATTTCAAAGGCTTCTAAATCTGATGACATGTTTGGTTTATCAAACGGAGGGCTTGATTTTCTTAACTCTGAAAGTGGTTCGGATGGTTGTTTTGAACAATTTGATTTTAATGCAAAACTTCCTAACCCTTCATCTTTTATTGTGAAATCTTTGGGCAAAACCAGTACGTCTGTTAAGAGTGCAAAATCAACGAAAGTTGATAAATTAGTATCTGTGAAAGCTAAGAATGCTAAAGGTAAGATTATATCTAAGCATTCATAGAAACCGAACACTACTGGTAATCCGAAGAAGAAGCATTCGTTTGTTGCTCAAAAGTCTAACTCACAAGTTTCAAATGTTTCAGTAATGAGCAAGAAAAGACTTGAAGTTAAATCTGAATGGCAACCAAAACAGGAGTTTGACGAGACTACTATATCATGTTCTAGTGTTGACTGTAATAAGATTACTACTAGTAAAGATGATATAATTGTGGATGTTGCTTTTTCTAAACCAAAACTTGTTGATTCTCGCAATAAATTTTCAAAACAGCAATTATTCAAGTTATCTTTGTCTGCTAGAAAGTTTTCAAATTATGATAAACATGATCTTGCTTCTCGTATAGATTCTGATGTTTGGTTTGGAACATATCATGTTCCCTCTTATCATTCAAATTCTTTATCTGATTCTAAAAAGCAAAGCGGACCCAAATTTCAATGGGTGCCAAAATCGTTTGCTAACACAGTTGGATCCAATTGGAAATGGATACCAAAGAAAAGGGATGATTCTGTGTTGCAGGTACCTACTGTCTAGGGGGAGTAGGAGAGAAAAGACTCTTGAATAATGCAGTTCAAGACCCGGACTTCAACGAAGTTTGACTTCTAAACACAACAGTTTAGAACTCGTACTTCAGTGATCAAAAGACCTTACTCCAAGCTGAAAAGAGTTTGTACTCCAATACTCGAATGAGGAAATGAACCATCAAGGGGGATTACATATTTTTCTGAAAGTTTATGCATATGTTTTACATTGATAATTTTTCTAATGCATAATTTCAGGGGGAGTAAAAAGGTGATGACTTCTGATTATTTCTTATCAGAACTCGTAGTTTAACAGTTTTACTGCTTTTTGTCTTTTCAATTTAAGTGAATAAATTTTACTTTGACTTGACATAAGACTTTTGCAAAGTTTTTGAGAGATGCTTACAAATTCATATGTTTATAAGATCGCACGTTAAGGTATAATCCTTTATCTGTTGGGAACTGAAGAATTCATCAAGTATTGTTAATGCTGCTAGTTCAGAGTTAATACTGCTAGAAGACTTAAAGGTTAGTACTGCTTAGTAGTTAATGCTGCTAGAAGAAAGTTAATGCTGCTGAAGATTAATACTGCTTATATGATGAAGATTCGTATGAAAGGATATATATGGAAGCTTAGAGATATACATAGAAGATATACTGAAGATATTTTATTCATTGTAATTATCTTTGTATTCAGTATATATATATTGTATTGTTTAGAATAGTGAGATAACTTTTAACTTTAAGTTTTCATTCTTTTAGAGAAAAACAACCTCAAGGCATAGATCCTAATTCTAGAGAAGTAGAATTCGTATTGGTGAGCCTGTTCATCAATATTGAGGTTGAGTGAGTAATCTTGTAACTTCAAAGCATCAAATAAAAGCTTATAGTTTGTTATTCATATTTACTGTGTTGATTTACTGTTTCATAGAATATCAAAGTGTTATTCCGCAAACTTCTTTGATATTGTTTCTGAGAATTAATTCTTGTTGAGAATTCGATCCTGACAAGTGGTATCAGAGCCTGATTTCTCAGAAACAACTATTCATCATGGAAAATCTTACAGAATCAAGCAGTACTTTGGTCTCAAAAGTTCCAATGCTTAGATCCAATGAATTTGACATGTGGAAGATCAGAATCAAGCAATATATTCTCCTCACAGATTACTCTATGTGGGACATCATTGAGAATGGCCCATCTGATGAAGGAAAGATTGGTGAAGATGGCAAAAGAACCCCTCCAAAGACAGATGCAGACAGGAAGACAAGGCAGACAGAGATGAAAGCCTTGAGCACACTGCTCTTGGCCATTCCAAATGAGTATCAACACCAATTCTACAATTGCACTGATGCACAGATGCTCTGGAATGCTCTAGAGAAGAGATTCTCAGGTACCAAAAGTACCAAGAGAAATCAAAAGGCAATCTTAAAGCAACAGTATGAAAACTTCATCTCAACTAAGAATGAGTCCATGACTCAAACTTTTGACAGGTTTAATAAACTAATTGGTGAACTAGCTACTATGGGAGTACAGATTGATCAAGATGATGTGAACAGAAAGTTCTTAAGGTCCCTTGGAGATGAATGGACCATGTACACTGTGTCATTCAGACAGAATGATCAGTTGGAAGAAAAAGAACTTGATGATCTGTACAATGATCTTAGAGTATTTGAAGCTGAGGTGGAGGCAAAGAAGAAGTCTTCTGGATATATTCATAATGCTGCACTCCTATCAGCATCAATTGATTCTACTGCTAACCCTGAATCAGTTAATGCTGCTAATGGAACAAACCAAGAGAAAGGCACTGAAACTGTGTTTGAGGCCTTTCTGGCAAGTCATGGAAACTCTTCTCTCATTAATGATGACTTGGAACAACTCAATCCAGATGATCTTGAAGAGATGGATATTAAATGGCAAATGGCCATGCTCTCCATGAGAGTTAAAAAGTTCATCAAAAGAACTGGGAGGAACAACTTCTCCCAAAGAAGAGAAGATGGAGCAGGATTTGACAAGTCCAAGGTGGAATGTTACAAATGCCATCAAAAGGGACACTTTGCTAGAGAATGCAGAAGTGGAATGTCTCAGAATAATAACCACCAACAAGCTCAATCTGGAAGCTTCAACAGAAACTCTGCACAAGCCCTTGTCTCTCAACAAGGTATGGGGTTTGATTGGAGTGATCAAGCTGAAGAGGCTATTCAGAATCAAGCTCTAATGGCTAAATTATCTGATCTCCCATCTGAGGTAAGTTCTAATCTCTGTTCTAAAACTTGCATAGACACTGTTAAAAGGTACAGGGATCACAATCAGAAGATGAGTGATGACCTTAAGAGATTAGAAAAAGATATAAAAGACTATGTAAGGATTGTAGAGAGATTTGAAAATCAGATCAAAGGTTTTCAAGCCAATGAACTACAACACTCATATGACACAAATTACTGGCAGTGGGAGAAAAAGGATTTAGAACTTAAACTGACCAAATCTAAAGAGGAGAGTGAAAAACTGAAAGAGGAGCTAACCAAGGTTAAGCTTGATGTAGAAAAGTTTTCCAATGCTTCTAAAGCAATGGACTCTTTACTACAAAATCAGATTCATGATAAGCTGAGAAGAGGAATTGGGTACAATGCAACACCACCACCCTATAACAACAACTACATCCCTCCTAGTTCAGAGTTGTTAGAAACAAAGGATAGGAAGAATCTACCTAAGGGAGCCACTGAAATAGATCCCTTAGATGAAGTGGTTGTTAAGGATAAAACTGAGAAAGAAGTTGTCAAGGATAAGGACAATACTGTGAGTGGTGAGATTCCTAAAGAAAATCACATTATCACCAATGAGGGATGTGGAAAGCACTGGATCAAGTCTAAAGAGATAGAAAAGACTGAGGGAAAGAACAAGAAGGTTCACTATAAGCAGACCACTGTTGTGAACCCTATTCCTTGCAAACAGTGTGCTTGTAAGAAGAATGAGCCCCAAAAACAGGACAAAAAGAGGGGAAATCAAAGAAACTGGAATAATCAGTGGGCACAAAAACAAGGGGTTGATCTGAGTAAAATCAATAGACCAAAACCTTGTTTTATCTGTGGCAAATTGAATCATCTTGCAAAATTCTGTTATTTCAATCCTATGAAACAAAGGATGAATTTCCAAAGATCCATACAAAAACCCTTTGGTTATAAGAAAATTGAAAAGAACCATGTGGCTAAGAAAACTGTTAAAACTAAAAGCCACATGAAGAAAAAGTCTGTTAAAGAAAGTGTCAATATGTGGATTCCTAAAAGCACTAAAACTGTTAGTACTGCTACCATAAATAGTGTTGCTGACGATGATAGTGCTGCTAGAAGTAATACTACTGCTAACAATGTTAATGCTGCTAACAAGGTTAGTACTGCTAAACCTGTTAGTACTGCTAACTCTGTTAGTACTTCTAAGGTTAGTACTGCTTCTAGTGTTGGTTCTGCTAAGCCAATAATATTGACAAAGTACTCTAATAAAGAGTGCTCTGAGTTTAAAAACCTCATTAAAAAGGAATGTAAATACTTTGATGAGAAAGGGAGACCCAAGACAACTTTTGCTTGGGTCCCCATTCATACTAATTGATTTATCTAATGTGCAGGGCAACCAACAGCTCAAGGGAAAGAGCATTTGGCATGTTGATAGTGGTTGCTCTAGGCACATGACAGGCAACATGTCATGCCTTCAGGATTTCAAACATATCAATGGAGGACATGTTGCATTTGGAGATAATCTTACTGGTGGTAAGATAAGTGGAAAAGGTAATGTCACCAAAGGTAAGATGACATTTGAGGATGTCTACTATGTTGATCAATTAAAGTACAACCTGTTAAGTGTATCACAGGTTTGTGACAAACAACATAGTATACTATTTACAAATACTGAGTGTATGATCCTTGCTCCAGGGTTCAAGGTAGTTGATGAAAGCATGATACTACTTAGAACTCCAAGGAAGGACAATGTTTACTGTCTTGATTTGGACAATGTTGATAGTGATTCATCTTTAAATTGTCTTGTTTCAAAAGCTTCTATAGATGAATCCTCCCTTTGGCACAGAAGGATGTGTCACATGAATTTCAAGACTATGAACAATCTTGTTAAAAATAACCTTGTCAGAGGTTTACCCTCAAAAGTCTTTTCATGTGATGATCATTGTGTTGCTTGTCTTAAAGGCAAACAACACAAAACTTCTCATAAGACCAAAGAGTTAAATTCTGTTTCTACTTGTCTCCAGTTATTGCATATGGATCTGTTTGGTCCTACAAATGTTATGAGTATAGGCAAGAAATCTTACTGCTTAGTTATTGTTGATGATTACTCCAGATTTACTTGGGTATATTTTCTAAGGACTAAGGATGAAACAAGTGGTCTTATCAAATCCTTTATTCTAAGAATTGAAAACCAATCTAATCAAAGAGTAAAAGTCATTAGATCAGATAATGGAACTGAGTTTAAAAATCTTGATCTAAACACCTTTTGTGAAGAAAAAGGCATTGAGAGACAATATAGTGCTCCTAGGACTCCTCAACAGAATGGTGTTGCTGAAAGGAGAAATAGGACACTAATAGAGGCTGCTAGATCTCTGTTGGCTGATTCAAAATTACCTATTACCTTCTGGGCTGAAGCAGTTAATACTGCTTGTTATGTCCAAAACAGAGTTCTAGTGGTCAAGCAAAAGAACAAGACCCCATATGAACTTTTAAATAAAAGAAAACCTTTTATTGGTTTCTTCAAACCTTTTGGATGTCCTTGTACAATTCTAAATACCAAATCTCACTTAGGTAAGTTTGATAGCAAAGCAGATGATGGATTTCTTGTGGGATATTCATCTCAGAGTAAGGCCTACAGAGTATTTAACTCTTCTTCTAGAATAATTGAAGAAAGTGACAATGTCAAATGCAATGAGAGCACACCAAATCCTGTTGGATCTGGACCTCAGTGGCTATTTGACATTGATTCACTAACTAATTCTTTTGGTTTCAGTAGTGATGATTCTACAGGAACAGGATGTGGATGATCAGGGATCACACAAGTCTCAGAAAGCATATCCAAATCTGTGATATTTCCCATATCCACAGTACATTCTGGTGAAGACTGTGAAAAGGAATCATTTACTGGACCAAATCAGAGTGAAGAAGAAACTAGAGATGAGGAGACTCAAGAAAATAAAGAATCAGAAGTGGCATCTGAAAACACTTCAGTTGAGTTGCATGACTCTAATCTAGAGGCTGGACTGAATGAAGAACCTAGTCATAACACAAGAGTTCAAAAGAATCATCCTCCACAACTGGTAATAGGAGATATCTCTTCTCCTATGATGACTAGACATCAAAGCAGGCTTCAAGAAATGCAAGATCAACAGCATACAGTCCTTTCTTGCTTTTTATCCCAGCTTGAGCCTAAAAAGGCACATGATGCTATGAAAGAATCTAGCTGGATAGAAGCAATGCAAGAAGAACTGTTACAGTTCAAGCTACAAGATGTATGGGATCTAGTAGACCTTCCTAAAGGTCACAGAGCAATTGGCACAAAGTGGATTTTCAGAAACAAGAGAGATGAAAGAGGTATTGTCATAAGGAACAAAGCAAGGCTGGTGGCTCAAGGCTATACTCAAGAAGAGGGTATAGATTATGAAGAAGTTTTTGCACCTGTGGCTAGGATAGAAGCAATCAGACTATTCCTAGCCTATGCTTCTTACATGAACTTCAAAGTCTATCAAATGGATGTAAAAAGTGCTTTTCTCTATGGATCAATTGAAGAAGAAGTATATGTCTGTCAACCACCAGGGTTTGAAAACCCAAGCTATCCAGACAGGGTATACAAATTAAAGAAAGCACTTTATGGACTACATCAAGCCCCAAGAGCATGGTATGACACTCTGTCATCCTATCTCTTGGAAAATGACTTTGAAAGAGGAGTCATTGATAAGACTCTATTTATCAAAAGAAAGAAGAAGGATATCTTGCTGGTCCAAATCTATGTTGATGACATTATCTTTGGATCTACAAGAAACAACATGTGCAAGGAGTTTGAGGATTTAATGCATCAAAGGTTCAAAATGAGTTCCATGGGGGAACTTACTTTCTTCCTTGGACTCCAAGTTCAACAGAAGTCAGATGGCATTTTCATATGTCAATCCAAGTATGTGCAGGATATTCTAATCAAGTTTGGTTTCTCAGAATCAAAACCTGCCAGCACACCTATGGAAACACACAAGCAGATCACAGCAGATCTTGAGGGGGAGGATATGGATGTGCATCATTATAGATCCATGATTGGCTCTCTCATGTATCTCACAGCATCAAGGCCAGATATAATGTTTCCAGTCTGTGTATGTGCAAGATTTCAAGTTAGGCCAAAGCAATCTCACTTTCAAGCTGTTAAGAGGATATTCAGATATCTCAAAGGGCAACCCAGATTGGGACTTTGGTATCCTCATAACTCACCTTTTGACCTAATAGCATACTCAGACAGTGATCTAGGTGGGGCAAACTTGGACAGAAAATCTACTTCTGGAGGATGTCAGTTTTTGGGTGCTAGACTAGTCTCATGGCAGTGCAAGAAACAAACCACAGTATCCACATCTACAACAGAGGCAGAGTACATAGCAGCTGCAAGTTGCTGTTCTCAAGTCTTATGGATTCAGAATCAAATGTTGGATTATGGGGTAACCTTTCTACACACTCCAATCTTTATTGACAACAGCAGTGCTATTAGCATTGTAAATAATCCAGTCAAGTACTCAAAGACAAAGCACATTGAAATCAGGTATCACTTTATAAGAGATTGTAATGAAAAGAAACTTATTCAAGTTGTCAAAGTTCATACTGACAATCAGTTTGCTGATCTATTCACTAAAGCTTTTGATGTGGGTAGATTCACTTTCTTGGTAACAAGTGTGGGAATGATAAACTCTGAATAATCTCCTTCTTAAAAAGTGGTTTTATATCTGTATAGTATTCTTGGTGTTACTAATCTTCTTTTTCAGGATATGCATAGCAGTACTCAGTGTTTAGCAAGTCTAAAAGGAGTAAGAGTAGTTAATACTGCTTTCAGTTAATACTGCTAGTGGTTAATACTGCTTTCAGTTAATACTGCTTTCAGTTAATACTGCTTGTGGTTAATACTGCTTTCAGTTAATACTGCTAGTGGTTAATACTGCTTTCAGTTAATACTGCTAGTGGTTAATACTGCTTTCAGTTAATACTGCTAGTGGTTAATACTGCTTTCAGTTAATACTGCTAGTGGTTAATACTGCTTTCAGTTAATACTGCTAGTGGTTAATACTGCTTTCAGTTAATACTGCTAGTGGTTAATACTGCTTTCAGTTAATACTGCTAGTGGTTAATACTGCTTAGCTAGTTAGTACTGCTAGTGGTTAATACTGCTTTCAGTTAATACTGCTAGTAGTTAATACTGCTCTAGGTTAATACTGCTTATATTCCGAATACTATAAATACCCTTTGCCCGCCTAAAAGTTCATAACGACTCTTTGCATACTGTTCTCTTGCGCTCAAAACCTTTTCTCTCTCAAGTTCGAAGTTTTCAGGCACGTTTTCACTAAGATCAATGGCATCCATGACTTTCATCGACGAGCACAACGAGATTGCGATGCTACAAAAGCCAAAGCAAGCTTCAGGATTTCATCAGATTGTGGATTTCCTCAAGACAAGCCACATTGCTCATGCTCTCATTGTATCACCTACAATCTACATTGAGCATCAAAGGCAGTTCTGGGCCAATGCAACCATTGTTGTGGAAAATGGTGTGCAAATGATCAAGACAAGAATCTGTGATCAACCACTAACAGTTACTGAAGAGGTTATTCGCATCAGTCTACGTCTAGACGATGCCTCTGGTATAACTTCTATCCCAAATGATGAACTGTTTACAACTCTTACAAGAATGGGGTATGGAGGCCCATTGGGTGTTTTCAAATTTTCTAAAGCAAAATTCTCACCCCAATGGCGTTTCTTTGTCCATACTCTTATGCATTGTATATCCAAAAAGACTACTGGATGGAGTGAGTTCAGCAGCACTATTGCTTATGCTTTGGTGTGCTTGGCCACTGCCAGAAAGTACAATTTTTCTAAAATGATTTTCAATGATCTTGTCTCAAACATGGGAAACAAAAAGAGCTTCTTTATGTATCCCAGGTTTGTTCAAGAAGTTATTACTAATCAATTGACGGATATACCTCAACCTGTTGGGGTATATGTACCTAAACCCCCCAAAGGCAAGGTTTTCTCAAATATGAGAAGATCTGCTGGGGACTCTGAAGGAGTTGACACCCCATTGTTCTCTACAATGATGGTGGTGTCCCAAACCAATGAAGGTATGGCAGCAGGGTCAAGGCCCCCATTAGACCAACCCACTGCTAGCCAAGCCCAACCTTCCCTCTCAAAATCAATTCCCCAGTCCCTTCTTGAAAAAACAACCTCTCCCATCACCCAAACCTACAAGAGAAAACAGGTAAAGAAGGCTCCTTCCCTTCTTGTACCACTACCCACTAAGCCTATAAGCCCTCTAAGGGAGAATTCTCCCCTAGAGAATATCCAAAGGGAAACCACAAGGGTGTCTCCCAACCCAAAGGAGGTGCTCTCAGAGGAGGAGGTAGAGCATATGGGTGATGAGGCTGCAACTACTCCTGCTAGCACAGAGGAGGAAAGTGGTAACATCAATAAGACCTCCCCCATGGCAACTTTGAATGAGCAATCATTTGAAGGACCCTGGTGCCAAGAAACCACAGGGGTGGATAGTGCTTCTGCTAGGCAGAAGACATCTACTAATAAAAGATCCAATGATCCTTCAATAGGGGGTAACACTCCTGGAGAAGGTGAGGACAGATATAACTATGATGAATTGATGGAGACCATGGGAAACATCAACCAGGATGTCATCAAGCAAGGAAAAGAAATAGAGGAGATGAAGCTGATTATTCTATCTCAACAAGTTCAGATCACCAAACTGAAGAAAATGGTGACAAGATTGTTACAGAAAAGGAGAAGGAAGCAGTTTGTGCTAAAGAGGAGGACAAGTGTTGAAGATGATTTCAACAAGGGGGAGAATTCAGAGGCTGAAGCAGAAAAAGAAAGTATTTCTGAGATGGGATTTGATGTTAAGGGGGAGAAAGCTGCAGAAACAGAAGCACAAGAAGTAGAAACAGATAATGTTCAAGCAGTAACAGGGCTATCTGTTGAAGAATTGGAAATAGCTGAAACCTTAGTAAAAGCAAAGAATGACACTCCTAAGGCTACTCAAAAGGCTAAGGGAGTGGTCATCAATGAAGGAGGCCTTGAAAATAAGACACAAGAAAGAAGTGAGGCAGGGTTGAAGGATACAAAGGGTAAAGCTAAGATGATTGAACCTGAACAACCTGCAAAGAAGAAAATTCAGATAGAACTGGATGAAGAAGTGGCAAAGCAGCTTCAGGCAGAAATGGAAAGGGAGGAACAACTTCAATCTGAGAAGGATAGAGAGCTTGCACTGAATATGGCCAGAAAACTAAATGAAGAGTATCAGAAGAGCATGAAAACAGCAGCTCAGGCCAAGCAAGTACAAGTAAAAAGAATGCCATTCAAAAAGCAGAAAAGACAACCCTCCAAGACCTTTTTGGCCAATCAGGAAAGAAGAAAGATGATAAACTTCCTGAAAGGTGCAATTGGTGTTAAGGGGGAGATGTTTACTCATATGGCATACTCTCAGGTTGAAGAGCTATACAGGAAGGAAATGACAAAGCTCCAAGGGGATTCCTCTCAAAGGGAAGAAGCAGAAAGAAGGATGAAAGAGAGACATGATCTCAACATCCAACAACCATTCCCTGAGAAAACCACACCTTCCAAAGAAGAAGCAGAAGAGAAGAAGGAAGAACCTGGAAATGTTGGTAGAGAAGCCAAGTCTGGAAAAAGAGTGAAAACAATTGCTCCAAAAAGGCAGTTGAAAAGGCCTAGGGTGGAAGAAACTGAAAAGGAAGCAGAACCTTCAGTCACATCCCCAACAGAGCCAGTACAGAGTCCAGAGCAGGTCACTAAGCAAACTGATGAAAGTATGGATCCGTACATGACAATAGTGGAACCTTTGAAAGCTGTTCCAATCTCTATGCAAGCTCCAGAGATCATCTTCTGGGATATTCTGAGAGACAATGGAAAGAATTTCTTCAGAATCAAGAGAGCTGATGGTTCATTTGAAGCTTATTCAACATGGGGGAAAGTCATCAGAAGTTGTTCAAGAGCTGATATGGAAGAACTATATAAAGTTGGGATGAAACTTTATGAACCTGTGTTGAAAGGTAATGAAGAGAATCTTCTCAAAGTGACATTGGAATACTTGTGCATGATGTTTGAGCCTGCAAGAGTGCACCATAGGATTAAAGATCATATGCATGAGTTCATATTTAAGAAGATTGACAAATGGATACTGTTTGAAAACTGTGGAGTATACATGATTACTATTGACAATTGTTATCATGAATACTACCTGGTGGACAAAATATATGAGCATAGCAAGGAGAAGTTAGAAGGGATGCTTAAAGCTACACTGGTTTGTACAAAGGATTCAGAAATGGCCAAGATTGTGGCGAGAAGAACTGTAAATCAAAGCTTGGGCCTAGATCCAAATTTGGGCAACTGAATGTGAGGTGTTGAAAGCATCTTGAAGAAGATATGAAGAACTTGACTTCTTTTCCTAAAAGTCAAGTTAGGGGGAGATTGTTGGGAACTGAAGAATTCATCAAGTATTGTTAATGCTGCTAGTTCAGAGTTAATACTGCTAGAAGACTTAAAGGTTAGTACTGCTTAGTAGTTAATGCTGCTAGAAGAAAGTTAATGCTGCTGAAGATTAATACTGCTTATATGATGAAGATTCGTATGAAAGGATATACATGGAAGCTTAGAGATATACATAGAAGATATACTGAAGATATTTTATTCATTGTAATTATCTTTGTATTCAGTATATATATATTGTATTGTTTAGAATAGTGAGATAACTTTTAACTTTAAGTTTTCATTCTTTTAGAGAAAAACAACCTCAAGGCATAGATCCTAATTCTAGAGAAGTAGAATTCGTATTGGTGAGCCTGTTCATCAATATTGAGGTTGAGTGAGTAATCTTGTAACTTCAAAGCATCAAATAAAAGCTTATAGTTTGTTATTCATATTTACTGTGTTGATTTACTGTTTCATAGAATATCAAAGTGTTATTCCGCAAACTTCTTTGATATTGTTTCTGAGAATTAATTCTTGTTGAGAATTCGATCCTGACATTATCTTAATCTCATATATGGTTGATAAGTGGACAACTTTCAATCATAGAAAACATTGTTCTAAATGTTCAAACCACTTCCCGATTCTCAAAACGAATTCATGAATTGGAAGTGTACTTTTAAATGTTTTCAAGACTCTACATTGTGCTTTAAATGAAATAGTTAAACCAATCTGAGCATCATATGCATAATAAGAAAACATGATTTCTTTGTGCTAGGAATTAACACAACTTCTATGGAATCACCTTAACCAGTGATTTCTACCCACAAAGTTAATCCATAGTGATTGAGTGTGAGAAGTCAAAAGAAATGAGTGTGTCAAAAAAAGAACTAAGTTTGATTAGAGTGAGCTAAATGTTAAAAAGAAAGAGTGTGTGAGAACAGAGTTAAAAGAATATCACAACTCTGCACCAACTTTTTCTGAGCCGGGCAGCCACCATTCTAATGTTTCACAATTCTTTGGTGATCATTATTGAAACAGGCAACTAGCCCATGCCAACTCTTGATCAAACCTCACCAACTACTCATTTTCTTCTCAACAAGAAAGTGTTTCACTTATTCAAAGGGGAAGCAACACATTTGCTATCTGATTTTCATTTGGAAAATCTGGATATTGAAAATAAGGAAGTCTGCCCCACCTTCGCACTTCACTCATGCACATTGAGTCTGTGTTTAACTTACTGTTGTCTCAGTGGTTTACACAAACTTTGATCCTATAAGCAATCATCAAGTGCTTAATTCTTTCTATCACAAGCACGAATACACAAGGAATTTGTTTCTTTGTCATAATGTTTATAGAAATTACCTTTATGGTGTTTCGATGATTAAATGGAAGCCCTGGGGGAGTCAACATCAAACAACTCCTTTCCATTGTGTATTCGTTACACACAGTGACTTAGTGTTACTGACAGGCATGTTAACTGATTCATTAGTTGATTCAGGTGTTACACGAATATTTTGTCTGGATTTGCAAAGATCGGGATGAATATCTTTTGAATTGACGGATCAGAGGCTCCAAATGACAGGCATTTCTTACTCACAGTTTTGATGAAGTCGTTGCACTTTCCATCAAAAAGGGGGAGAATCTAAAGCATGAAGAAATGTCCATTACATCACAAGATGAAAGAAGAGAAAAGCTAACAAAGAAATGCGAGATCAAAGTATTCTGAAGACATGCTGATCTGAGAGAAATTTTCTTTGAAGATACTTTGCTAAAAGCATTCGAAGCTAAACCTGGAGACTATTTCAAATTGAAGAGAGAAAGAGATTGCATCTTCTGAGCTGAAAGAGAAGACCAGATTGCTAAAATCATTTTAGTAATGATCTTGATCCAAAGGGGGAGATTGTTAGATCACATATCTATTGGATTCAGATCATCCAATCTGAAGATCCAATCTGAAGCTACCGCTGAAAAGTCTCTCTCGATATAAAGTCTAATGTCATTTATAATAAATGTCAAAGTTAATTATTGTGTTTTAGTATTTAATATTAGTCCTAAATATCTAACTAATAGATATTTTAGGATATTATGTAATAGATATTATATTTAGGATATTATTTAGATATTATTATGTTTAGTTAGTTTAAGTTAAGTTAGATCTCTCAACAATCTCATATACAACACATCGAACAAGAACATCAAGAACAGAGAGAGAGAAAGCTTAAACTGTAACCAATATCAACCTCTGTAATCCGCGTTTATAATCTAAACAGGTTGGTAATCTTTATATGTTTGTTGTTTGATTTATCTGGTAAACGATCACGGACACACAATATCTGTTGAAGACCCATCTGACGATGGGAACAAGAAGAAGACTAAGGGGTGCACCTACAAAGCGTTTCTGGGATGCCACCCTAAGGAGTTTGCGGGTTCCGATAACCCAGTTGCTTATATGTATTGGCTCAAAGAGATAGAGATGGTTTTTGAGTCAAGTGAGTGCGATCCCTCTCAACGGGTCAAGTTTGCTTCTCAACTGCTTCGGGGAGAGGCTTTGATTTGGTGGAATCTCACTCGATCAGTCCTCACTCCTGAAGTTCTGGCTAAGTTAACTTGGCCGACATTCAAAGAGAAGATTATGGACAAGTATTGTAGCAAGCGTTCGATGGACAAATTGGAACGGGAGTTCCGAGATCTGAAGAAAGGGAATTTGTCTATTGTTGGCTACTCCAAACTCTTTTTGGAGAAACTAAACTTGAAGGGACATATGGTCCCCGATGAAAGGTCAAAGATTAAGGCCTATCATCAAGGGTTACCGGCCGAAATGCGAACGACGGTAAGGAATGCTAAGTGTTCGACTCTGCAAGAAGTTATCGAGGATTCCTTACTCGTTGAGGACGACATCAATGCCGAAAGGGATGAGAAGAAACATGTTGGTGAGAAACGGAAGTGGGAGGGGCCATCTGGGCCCGTTCGTCAATCAAGACCTTTTGTTAGTGGGAGAGCGGGCGACTCTCGTAAGGATGATCAGTGTTGCCCAAAGTGCAAGACTAGGCATTCGGGCGCATGTGCTTCCAAAACCTATGCGGGTCCGATGAGTTGTACCAAGTGTGGCAAGAGGGGTCATGTGGCTCGGTATTGCACTTTTCATCCAACGGTGTGTTTTGAGTTCCAGGAACCGAGGCACATAAGGAAGAATTGTCCAAAGTTAGCGGGGAACAATCAAGGGAGATTTGTTGGGTCGACGGCTAGAGTCGACCAATCGCTGAGGGTGCCGAGTCGAGCTTTTCGGATGACCACCGAGGAAGCAAAGGAGACAGCCGATGTCGTTTCGGGTACGTTTCTCGTGAACTCCTTGCCTGCGCGTGTGCTATTTGATTCGGGTGCTACCTGTTCCTTTGTGTCGGATGCTTTCTGTAAACAATTCACCATTCCTATTAGTGTCATTCCCGATGCATTAGTAGTAGAAGTAGCTAATGGGGATCAAGTGATCATTCGTGATCATTTTTGTGATTGCACGCTAGAGATCGATGGGAGTTCTTTTGGAGTGGATTTATTACCTATGGCTATAGGAGGGTTTGATGTAGTCATAGGTATGGATTGGTTAGTAAGGCATAAGGCGGACATCTTCTGTTCCAAAAAGATGATCCAAGTACCTTTACCGGAAAATGGTGTGGCTACCATTTATGGGGAAAAAGGAAAGGGGAGTAATCCTATTATCTCATCTCTTAAGGCTCGCAAGTTCTTAGAGAAGGGTTACCCTTCGTACTTGGCCTATGTTTTGGACACAAAGAAAGAAAAGAAGTCGGTAGAAGATGTGGAGGTGGTACAAGATTATTCGGACGTCTTTCCGGAAGACTTACCGGATTACCGCCGGAGCGACAAGTGGAGTTTCAAATTGACCTCACACCGGGAGCGGCTCCGATAGCTCGTGCTCCCTATCGTTTGGCACCGACAGAAATGAAAGAGATGATGATGCAACTTCAAGAGTTGTTGGAGAAGGGCTTCATTCGACCAAGCTCGTCACCTTGGAGAGCACCGGTTTTGTTCGTGAAGAAGAAGGATGGATCCATGCGGATGTGTATTGACTACCGAGAGCTAAACAAGGTCACGGTGAAGAACAAGTATCCCTTACCTCGCATCGACGACCTTTTTGATCAACTATAAGGCGCGGGATGTTTCTCGAAGATTGATCTTCGATCCGGTTATCATCAAGTGAGAGTGAAGAACGAAGACATTCAGAAGACGGCTTTCCGAACGCGATACGGTCATTACGAGTTTTTGGTGATGCCTTTCGGTTTAACCAACGCTCCGGCCGTATTCTTGGATAAATCCGTGATCGTCTTCATCGACGATATTTTAATATATTCAAAGGATGAGTCCGAGCATGGAAAACACTTACGGGAAGTATTAGAAGTTCTAAGGAGGGAGAAACTGTTTGCGAAATTATCGAAGTGCGAATTCTGGCTTCAAGAGGTGCAATTCTTGGGGCATGTGGTATCAAAGGACGGGGTAAAAGTGGATCCGGCAAAGATCGAGGCAATGATGAGTTGGGAACCTCCAACAAGTCCGACGGAGATCCGAAGCTTCTTGGGTTTAGCGGGTTACTACCGACGTTTCATTCAAGATTTCTCAAAGACAGCTACACCGCTCACTTCTCTTACAAGGAAGAACGTCAAGTTTCTTTGGACCGATGCACAAGAGCAAGCGTTTCAAACGCTCAAGAGGAAGTTGTGCGAAGCTCCGATCTTGTCCTTACCCGATGGATCGAAAGACTTTGTTGTGTTTAGTGACGCTTCCAAGATGGGACTTGGGTGTGTCCTAATGCAAAGGGGGAAAGTAATCGCCTACGCGTCGCGACAATTAAAGGATAATGAGAAGAACTATCCGAATCATGATTTGTAGTTGGCGGCGGTAGTTTTCGCGTTAAAGTTATGGCGACACTACTTGTATGGGACCAAGTATACTCTTTTCACGGATCACAAGAGTCTCAAGTACATCTTCGATCAAAAGGAACTCAACATGCGACAAAGGAGATGGCTAGAGCTTTTGAAGGATTACGATTGTGATTTACTCTATCATCCCGGTAAGGCCAACATGGTGGCGGATGCGTTGAGTCGAAGGAGCCATGATGGAGGTGTCAAGATGTCCCTTACAAGGATCGATATGGTGTCGAGTTTGTTGGAAAGTCTCAAGGCAAGTCAAGTGGAAGCACTTAAAGAAGAGAATCTCAAGGCCGAAGTCACGGTGAAGCAAAAGGAACTCTTAACGGAAGATAGCCGTGGACTCAAACTCTTCCAAGGGCGAATTTGGGTGCTGAAGGTTGGGGGAAACCGTGACTTACTTCTCGAGGAAGCACATAAGTCGAAGTATTCCATACATCCCGGTAGCACCAAGATGTATAGGGACTTAAAGTCAAATTATTGGTGGTCGGTAATGAAGCTAGAGGTGGCTAGATATGTGGAGAGGTGTGTCACATGCCTTCAAGTCAAAGCGGAGCATCAAAGACCGTATGGAAGTTTGCAACCGTTGTCCATTACCGAGTGGAAGTGGGACAACATCACCATGGATTTTGTGACAAAGCTACCGAAGACCTTGCGCGGTCACGACACTATTTGGGTAATTGTGGATCGGCTAACCAAGAGTGCACATTTCCTTGCAATGCGGGAGACCTTGCCAATGGAGAAATTGGCCAAGCTTTATATTGATGAGGTTGTGTCGAGGCATGGGGTTCCACAATCTATCGTATCGGATCGAGATAGTCGTTTCACGTCGAACTTTTGGGCAAGCTTGCAAAAGGAGTTGGGTACCCGATTGAATTTGAGCACGGCATATCATCCTCAAACGGATGGCCAAAGCGAGAGGACAATCCAGACATTAGAAGATATGTTGAGATCGTGTGTGATAGACTTCGGGGGAAGTTGGGATTCACATCTACCGTTGGTAGAGTTCGCGTACAACAACAGTTACCATTCTAGCATTGGCATGGCACCATTCGAGGCGTTGTACGGGCGAAAGTGCCGAACTCCAGTTTGTTGGCTAGAAGTGGGCGAAAAGCAATTCGCCGGGCCGGAATTGTTCAAGAGACGACCAACAAGGTGAAAGAGATTCGTGAGAGACTAAAGGCGGCGCAAGACCGACAAAAGAGCTATGCGGACAAGAAGAGAAGACTGGTTGAGTTTCAAGTGGGCGATCGAGTCATGTTGAAAGTATCTCCGTGGAAGGGGATCATACATTTTGGGAAGCGTGGGAAGCTTAGTCCTCGTTTCCTTGGACCTTTCGTCATTTTAGAAAAAATTGGTTTACAAGCCTACCGGTTGGATTTACCACCGTAAATGGATGGAATACATCCTACGTTTCACGTATGTTACCTTCGGAAGTGTCTAGCTAAGGAGGAAAGCGTGATTCCTTTGTCAGAAATCCGAGTGGACAATGGGAATCGTTGTGTGGAAGAACCGGAGTCAATTTTGGAAACGAAAGTGAAGAAGTTACGTCATAAGGACGTAGTAATGGTCAAGGTCCAATGGAAGCACCATCGTGGTGCTAATGTCACTTGGGAGTCCGAGGAGGATATAAAGAAGCGTTATCCTCATTTATTTGCATAAGAGGTGATTTCGGGGACGAAATCCAAATTAGGTGGGGAGGATTGTAACATCCGGAATTTCAGGTAAGTAAAAAGGCCTTATTAATCTTATGTATATGTGATTATCAAAGTAGAAATTATATGCTTAATTGCCATTTCCGTTTATGATAATTGTTTGGTGTCGATTTGAAAGTTTTGGACCAGCCTTTGTTGGGCAGTAAGTTACGCGACTTAGATCGCAGGTGGAAGTCGCATCATAAGCCGCGTAATCCACTGGAGTATACACATGTGAGGAATCTCGCGACTTACGCCGCGGGTGGAAGTCGCGACACAAGTCACGTAACCCACTGGATCCCTCACCTTTGAGCACACGGGTGACTTATGCCGTGGGTGCAAGTCGCGGCACAAGTCGCGATCGACCTGCAGGTCCCCAAAACCCTTTTTCACTCGGTTCAAAATCACAAAACACATACACACTGATTTGAGGAACGATTTTCTAGGGTTTGGGAGCCATTTTCTTCCTCTTGCTATCCAGAGCATTTATTGCAAGTCTTGGGAGGTAAAACATCATTTATTGTGTTCCTTCTACATCAAGATCTCAAGAGTTCAAGTCTACCTCTTCTCCTCCAAGTCTCAACCTTAACTTCTAGGGTTTTCATCTTTTCTAGGTTTTGGTCAAAAACCTAGATTGTGAGTTTACTAATCTTTTGTTAAAACTAGATACACATCATTATCTACTACTTGTTAATATTCATGTATTCTCAAATGCTCATGTTTATTGTCCAAGTATTTGGGGGGTTTTCCCATGGGTTTATGTATATAAAAGTTACCATGATTTATTTGTATATATCTTAGTATGTTGATGATTCCTACTTGGAATGCCGTTTGGCGACTTTACCTTCCCGTGATGGATTTGGTTGATATTTGGGTTAAGTGTTAAAATTGCATGATTAGAATGGTGATGTTGTGTTCACGGTGATATCCGAATATGTTGGGTTAAAACACATCTTGAGACCTCCTATTTGCATAATGTGGACGAAACCAAGTCTGTGATTCACTATAGGAATGTAGGTGGGTGACATTTGGGGAATTTCCTGAGTGGTAGTCCCCTATGTGCCTAGACCTCCGCTGTCGGAGAATTTCCTAAGCGGTAGTCCTCGATGCATGTCGGGCCTTTGGGTTGCCACTGTGATTGGCTTCAAGGTGCATTGCCTCTTTGGGTGAAACGGATTGGAGATATGGGTCGCTTCGGTTGACTCCACATCTACGTGATCAAATGATTAACTGCTGATAAGGACTGTAACTGTTTCTGGCATTTTTTACTTGTGCAACTCACTAGGCTTTTTGGCCTAACACTTGTTTGGTGTCGATGTGTATCTCAGGTGTTAGCGGCGCTGCTCCTAGGCAAGTTTAGATGCTTTGGGCGAGAGCTTGGGGATTTTAGCGCTTGAACTATTTCTGGAAGATTTGGGTTTATAGATGACACCCCTTTTGTAATCTCTTTTCTAGGTTTAGAAATTAGATTAGTTGGTTGTTATTTATTTACCCGTTAAATTACAAATTGTGATTAAACAGGTTATTTGTATATTTCCCCATTTTTGGGAGGCTCTTGCTATGGCAATTTTTATACCACTTCTCCTCTTTTGGAAAGTTTTTGTTATCCCTATTTTTAGGGTGTTACAAGTTGGTATCAGAGCTTTAGTTTAAGTGAACTAGGTATTGTTATAGCATATCTAGACTTAAGCTTTAGACTGTTTTGACTTCACTGTCCACTTGGGTAGAAATCCTAGGTAGGGAGAGCGTTAGGATTTACGGAACTACACTAATTGATAATTGTGATGATGGTTACAAGAATTCTTATGTATGGTTCGTTCATAATTTCACTTAGCTACTGCTATTATGAATGCATTGTTACGTGAGCATGCTTGGTTTACTATTATTATGATAATTGATGAAGGTATTAGTACGTACAATGAGTTCAACTCGTTTAGTCTTTTCTCAATCTATTTCTCGTGCATGTATGGCAGATCGAAATGGTAAACACTCGAAGTAGGTTACCAAGTACACCGGAGGGCCATTTGGAAGTGGAATCTACCGCTGATCGGCCTCCTGTGGGTGTGGCTACCGAGGGACCTCCCAGGCCCAATATTTTGGGAGGAGGACCTGAGCATATTCCGCGCCGGAACCTCAATGCGGATAATGCCATCATGGAGGAAGTGACTATGGAGACCCGGATTCGGGATAGCATGATGTTGACCATGAACTCCGCCATGGCCCAACAACAAGAGTTTTTCATGAAACTCTTAGAGGATCGAGACGCCAGCAACCGACAACCTGAAACAATGGCGGAAAACATTGTTGTGGGGTCGGACTTAAGCTATGAATCTTACATACTTTTCAATCTTACATACTTTTCAACCGCAAATTAGATATGAATGTAAGATGTCTAGACTTAAGCTGAGAGAATAAGTTATGATTGGTGAGATTTGGGTTAGACTTCTAAGATAGGATGGTCTTAGAGTCGACAAAAATTACACTAATTAAGAGTTGTGGTAATGGTAACGAGAATTCTTGTGTATAACGTGTTCATAATTTCACTTAGCTAAAATTCTATTATGAATATATTGTTACGTGAGTATGCTTGATGTACTATTGTTATTACAATTGATGAATGTAGTAGTACGTTTATTCGCGTTTAATTCTCATAAGCTGCTTCATTGTCATCCAAGATCGAACTGGTCCTTTTCGTAGTCGTTATCTTTGCACGACCAGTTTATCCCACCATACAGCGGCGGTGCTCTTAAGATGAAAATCTACCATCTTTATTTGTTTATCTTCTGGTACTTCCATGACGTCGAAGAATCTGTCGACCTCGATTTCCAGTCTAAGAACTCTTCTACTCCCATAGTCCCATAAAAAATGAAATATCCGCTTTCATACGGTAATCGTGCTTGTTCTTTTTCATGTTCAACGGTTCTTCTTTCTCCTCCTCTTCGGATTCGGAACTTGAGAGATTCATCTGATTACGGTGGTTAATGCACGGGTTACGATGGTTAAGTCGGTTAACAACCGTCGTCAGATTAACAAGTGATGTGGTAATGGCCTTAGTCATCATGTCTATATCTATTTTGGTTGACGGTTGTTGGTTTGCCATTGATAGCCAAAAAGGGCAGGCGAATCCTGCTCTGATACCAACTGACGTAGATGGAAAGTGCGGAACGGATCAACAAGCGTCTAAATCCAAAATGATATCGAGTCTACAATCGTAGAACCCGGAAAATTAAGAAAAAACTCTTACAGTAGAGATAAAACTCTAAAGATAACTTTATTGATCAAATAATAAACTGAATATTAAAGAAAACAATCAAATCCTATTTATAGACTAAGCTAACTACTAGATAACTATGAAACTTAAATTCAAACTAAACCTAATCCTAAACCAACTATAAAAGTAATTATGTGATTGACCATGTTTAATTTATTTACCCTTGTGATATGCAATGAAACCGACATATTTGTCCCTTTTTAACTTCTATTTTGATGCCATTTCAGGGAGGGTAACTGTGGATTTGCAGTAGATTTCATAGACATTGTTAATTTCTAGTTAATAGAATACAGATTGGCATCTACATTTAATGAAAGATCCTTTATGATCTTCTTGACTTTGAGGAATATTTCTTTAATGTAAACTAATCTATGAAATAGCTCCCAGTTGCTATTGATCCTAGTGAACGATTTTATTCCAATTTACGAGAGCCCCGAATCCAATACTATATCACCTGGTTGGTTGTAGATGATAAGGAACAGCTCATAGTTGAAGCCAACTTGGTCAATTGAACTTTAAAAATCTAAAAGTGGGCGTTCTTTTTACAATACATAATTATTTGTTTTGTTTTTTCTTGCAAGATAAGGAATTTTATCAAATAATATGACCTCACATATATATGGTATCCAATCTAGATACATTTGAAGAAGATTCCAAATTCACTGAATAACTGAAATTACTAATTCTTACATCCTTAAAACCATTTGAAATTTATAGTTACTAAATATTGCATGTATTGTTCGCGTTATCGCATAACAAGTTTTAAATTTGTAAAATAAATCAAACTTATTACTCTATTGCAATTTTTTTAAGTTCAAAATTTTTTTTAAACGGCAAGTTAACACACGCACACGTTCCCATGGTATCCGGGCTCCCACTTAAGAGTGTCACCCGACTAATCCCCGTCGACCATGACCCAGCCCAATTAAGGGTACCACTATGTGGCAGGCCCATGATCATGGATGTCACAGGATGTTCACCATGGGGTTCGAACCTGGGTAGTCAGGGATACCATCCACTGATCCCCAGGATGTTACCTTACCACTGGGCTACAACATGAAGGACTTTTTAAGTTCAAATAGTACTATTTAACTAAAAACAGGAAAAAAATATTTACTATATTCAACACAAAATTTAATGATCTTGGATTTTTAAAAATTAATTATATAGTAAGGGACAACTATAAATCGAAAACTTTTCATTCATACATTATAAGAAACTAGTGTTGGGCCCGTGCATTGCACGGGAGGATAAATTTTTTGTTGGAATATTGAACCGAGTTAAAATGAAACGTAACTTCTCTGTTAACAGTTAATGAAATACAATGTGAAAAACGAATGTATTTTCATAAGTGGTTAACTTGCATATATTCTTAATCGTTTGTTGTTATGAGTTTGTGCAATAATATTGGTAATAGTTTTGTATTATATTATTTAAAACTCAAACGACATGTCTCACAACATATCACTATTATTGAAATAATTATAAGTATGAACATACGTTTTTACAGATTTTGCAATTTTTCTGAAACCTCCTCGACAACACTTGACAATCACTTTGAACGTATAAATCTGTAGATTAATTAACAACACTCAACCCACATCAAATATGACAAAGAAAATAAATGATTTCTATCTTTTGTAACCGTCAACTCAACTGGTATAGTTCAAATTCACTCAATACCACTTGAAAATTTATCTGACTATTGACTTCAAGACCTCATAGTATTAGTCGATAAAAATAAAGATATGTATATATATCTTATTCCCCTACTTCGAAAAATATGATTGTGGATTTTGAAAATTATAAACAAATCCTCAGTAAATAAAATAAAATATAAAAAAGTAGTTTTTCAAAGAAACAAAAATATAGTGAAATACCTTTTGTTCAGTTGCAGGTTTCGCCATTGACACCCGACCGTTCGTCTTCTTCTTGTACTCGAATGATACATAGAGAAGTTATATATATTTATAGTGAATGTAGAGAATATTTTAAAATCTTTTATTTTCATTTTCGATTTTACATTTAAATGTAAATATATTAAAAATATGAAAGAGTATTTTTATATCTACATCGTTTCTATTTTATTTTCTTTACACTTGGTTAATTTGGAAAGTATTGCGGAATATTTTTATTTTAAATAATACGATAATTTATTAGTGTATCTCGTTATTTTTTATTTTTAATTCATATCAACCTTCTTTTTTCTTCTTTTAATGTTCGTGAAAAAAATACGTGTAGATTTTATATTAGCAAAAAAAATACGTGTAGATTTTATATTATGCTAATATAAAATACGTATAGATTTTATAAAATAAAATAGATTTTATATTAGCAAAAAAAATACGGAAGAAAAAAGAGTTTATATTACATTTCATTATGGAAAAAGATTTTATAAAATAAAATATGGAAAAATCATTATGAGATGTAATATAAAAAAATACGGAAGAAAAAAGATTTTATATTACATCTCATTAATATAGATTTAAATGTAAAATCTATATTTAAAATAGATTATGCTAATATAAAATCTATTTTATAAAATCCTCCACCAAAAAAACAAATATTTATATTAATAAATGAGTATCCATTCCATAAATAGATAATTATGTGAGATATTGTGTTTGAAAAGGTTGTACCAAAGCATTAAGAAATTGTAAATTAAGTAATTGGCTTTAATTAGTTGTACTTTGTGCTTAAAATGTTGTAATTAAGAGTTTTTTATGTCGTTTTTATAATATAGTATAGATAAAATTAAAAATTAATAGAAAATTAAAACGTGTTCACATAAACTTGATCAAAAAATCAAAACTTCATGATATTAAAATGTCAATGCCAACCATTTTTGTTATTAACTCAATTGTTTTATCAATTTCATGTATATGTTTGCATTATTTAGGCAAATACATTTATGAAAGTAGAGGGAGGTTAAGGGAAAAACCCAAAAAAATAAAAAACTGAGGAAATCATGGTAATCGTTCATGTGAACGGTCTGCACATGTGCAAAACTGTTTTTTGGTTTTTATGCATGTGTGCATAATGCACATGTGTATATGTACGTGTTCATGTTACAAATTACTTGTATGCATATGTACATACCGTCCAAATAAATTATTACAAGGGTGTTCCTCAATTTTTTATTTTTTATGTTTTTTTTTCCTAAAAGTGGCCTTATGAAAATAATGACAAAAGCTAAATTGATATGTTCAACAGTGTTGGGACATCCCAATTAGTGGACTATCTCCCCTCTCAACCCAATTCCCTCCTAACCAATAAAAAGGCTTGTCAATTTCACATCCTTTTCTTTTCTTTATCTGTTCCATCACTCAAAGGTGTGATGTTGAACAAAGTATTGTAATTAGTCTTTGTTGCGTTGTTTCTTGTCAAAGATCTTATCATATGCATCTACATCCAAATGTAATAAGAACGTATCATGTCCCGCCAATATTGCACAAACATACATATTGATAATTAAAACAATAGCATTTTACTTATTTTTGATTACTAGAAGCGTACTCGCGCAATGCAGCGAGATACATCACAATTTTAATGTTTCATTTTATTTTTTTGTTGATTTACAGTACGATTTTGGATGGTTTTGAGAAAGTGATAATATTTTTTTTATAAATTTGTTTAATTTAGGCTTAATAATATAATATTTTTTATATAAAAAAATTAAGCATTTTGTTAGAATTCAATGATTATCTTATATATTTTAATGACATCTAGAAAAAATAATCAATTACATATTTAATAATATAATTAAAACAAAATTATAGTAATATAATATATTAATTAATACTGATACATGGAAAGGTCTGCATAAAAAAAAGGTCCTGCACATACCAAATTGGTGGGTGTTAGAAGTCTGCAATAGTAATATGTATCTTGTGCTTTGATACTTGTAAGTTAAGAGATTTTTAAAATCTTGTATAAAATGATGGTACTTTGTGCCTAATAATTTGCATTTAAGAGTTTTTTATCCGTGCTTTATAATATAGTATAAATATAGATATTATCATATTATAATTGCATTTCTATAAATATAATATAAAAGATGGTGGACAAACAAATAAGGGGAAAATTAATTTGTTGACTAAATAAAACTTCTTAAATGAACTTAAAAAATCACAACGCTATCATACCTCCACAATTTCATAGCTTATTGTCCCAACTAAAACAAATACATTAAATCACTTCAAATTATTATTATTATTATTTTTTTGGTAACCTTGGATTTTCGGGTCAACTTACGCACATCGACTAATTCACGGGCGACCACGAATGACCTGGAGTCATCGTAGGTGAACCTCCATGGCCACAAGAGCTTTGGCAAAATCACTTCAAGTTAGAAGCGATACTTATGTGTTTAGGTTAATCAACAAGATTCCTACTTTTTATCAAATTTAAAAGTTCGTGTTTGTTATTTGCAACACCTTTGACAGATCGATCTATTTGGTTTGGTTACATGTCAATATATTTATTTTCAAACCTATACACTTCTATATATACAAAGCTATATAATTCTCTCTTCTTCCCCCCCCCCCCCCCCCCAAAAAAAAAAAAAAACAATTTTCTCTATTTGTCTTTAGTTAAAGTGTTCAGGGTTAGGTTATCAATCATATTTCTCATTGTACCTCTAAAACATGACTTTCTAAATAATCCAGGTATCACGATTCTCGTGCACTCCTAAACCAATTGATTTTAGGGAATTGGGCGGGTGGCACCCCTAAGACTCACTTTGCCAAACTAATAGTTCAATCCTAAATGATGTAAGCGGTTGACTAAGAGCATCACTAAAAAACATATGCTTATCACCGACGGACCAATCCGTCAATGATCCGTCGGTAAAAGTGAAATCCGTCGGTGATCCGTCGGTAAATGGTCGTCAGTATAGCAGTGGTCGGCGTTCAGATTACCGACGGATTTTACCGATGGATCACCGACGGCTTATTTTTCCGACGGATCACCGACGGCGTGTTAATTTCCGATGGATCAACGACGGTCTGTATTTTGCGACGGATTACCGACGAATTTTCACCGACGGATCATTTCCGACGGATTTAGCGACGGAATTCCTACGGATATTTAATAAATAAAAATTAAATTAAAAATCATTTACCGACGGATTATCCGTCGGTAATTTAATTTAATTTAATTTTTTTTAAAATAATTAAAAATTAAAAAATGTCAGTTTTAACCTGTACAAAACCTGCCAATTTTTAATTAATACTAAGTTTTAAACTGTACAAAATCTTAATTTAATATCTATAAATACATAACGTAGTACAAAAACGTAATCCTACGGAAGGGGAAAGGGGTGATCTTGAAACTTCTTCATGAACGCCTCAAACTGCTCTATTCGTTCCTGCATCTGCCTCCTCTCTGCTTCATCTCTCTCTCTAATCACTCTTGCATCTGGATCATCTCTGCTTTCTCTGCATCTGGATCCTCTCTGCTTCCTCTCTATGTAGTCGCTCCTGCATCTGGATCCTCTCTGCTTCCTCTCTCTCTACCCTCTGTCTCAGCTCATTCAACTGAAATTCAACATTTAACAAACATATATAGAACAATGTTAGACAACATTTAACAAACATATGATTGACAATGTTAAACAGCATTTGACAAGCATACGTCCTCATCGCGACGGTCGCGCGTGCTCCCGCTCGAACATGCACCTGAATCACTGGTCATAGCATAATAGGGATCCTGACTGCTCCCCCATCCAAAAATAAGGCCTTTACGCCGTCCTCCAACACTGTGCTCCTACAACTCGACGTCATTGGAAGGTATAGTACCGGCAGATAAGTCCGGGTACTCATCCTCCCTAATCCGATGGTAGTTATCCTACAGTTTACCAAATTAGACATTGTCAAGTCAACTAACCTATAGAAAATTCGGCAACATTTCAACTGTAATTTGAACATATATATTCATGACCTGCTTTTATCAAAACAATCCTATCGTCTGCCCAACAATGGCAGCCCAAACTAAGTTTGCTATAATTTCTATCAATCTTATAAAACAAACAAAAATCTAGCCATGCATAATTGAACTTACCGCCATATGAGTCGCCTTTGGGTAAACGTAGATCGGAGGATCCATGGGAGGACCAGTCGCACCCGGAACAAGCTTCATGTTGGTGCAGTGTGTAGCCTCCCAAACCTCGTCGCTAGTAGGCTCACGGCTAGGGATGGTAACGGGGCGGGTTTGAGGCGGGGATCCCATTACCCGGCCCCGGCCCCGACCCCGGTTTCATGTAGAGGTACCCGGCCCCGGTACCCGGCGGGTGCGGGGATTAAACACCCGACCCCGGTCAAAACCCCGGTCAAAACCCGGTCAGAACCGTGTATGATGACTATGACACTTCTCTCTACTCCTCGATTTTTCCTACCAGTACTCCACCTCATCACTTCTCCGTGACTTCAAGCACAACGACATTACCGCTACCTTCAAGAACAGCTTCGAAGAACATATCGAACTTCAAACTTCAAAGAGTGAAGATTGAAGAAGAGTAGAAGACAGAGTATGTGCCCTGTGGAGAAGTCTTAGTCGATACTCGATGACCTAATTTCAATTTGGGAAAACTTTTAATGAACTTGATATTTTAGTATATTAATATATATATATATATATATATATATTTAAAAAATAATAATTATATTATTATTTCCGGGTACCGGGCGGGTCGGGGGGTAGGCTACCCGTCCCCGACCCCAACCCCGGTTTGTGAGTACCAGGTATCCCCGGGCCCGATCCCAGGCACCGTTTTTGCGGGTATTCCCCGGCCCCGTCCGGGTCGAGTGAATCGGGTTCCCCAACGAGTCGGATCAGATTCCCATGCCTACTCACGGCCCCATGCATCTCTCTACAATAGACAACTTAAATTGTTAGTAGGTAATAAAACCATGTATATATGTATATATTCATCAATTATATACATTTAGTCTAGTGGATGATAAATTACCATGCGGTCCTGATGCATAGCGGTACTAATAGATCCGGTACAGTGTCTGGATGTCATCCCCTCATACTCAGTGGCCTGATTGGCCGTATTAGCCGTAGATACAAGTCGGAACGTATCGGTGTTCCATACCTGTTAAAAAGAAGACATAAATCAATATAAATCATAGTACAACCAGATACAAGTACTCAAAACAAAACAAACTTGCTCAATCATCTAGACCCAAAACTCACTTCGGATTCACTCTGGAGGGTGTGCGGCAAGAATCGTGTAGTCATGTCCGTCGAACTGGACACCATCAATGGCTAAATCCCTGCCCTGGGCGAATAGATGGGCATCTCTCATCATGTCCGCGTACCTATTATTTAGGATATGCCGGAATGCAGCTACTACGTCGGCGTCCATCTCAGGAGGCCAACTATAATATAACTGCAAACACATTATTTGGATTAAGTAAAAATAAATCCACTCAATTAGTTAAATAGAGTAAAATACCTACCCGTAATCGATCCAGCATCCGTGGATAGTGCTAATCAGAGACATCCCTAAAATGAGCACACGGACCATCGAACATGGACTTAAAGACGGCAACGACCCTCTGGACTGCCGACTTGTCACTAAACCTTCACAATTGCAAAATATACAACATAAAAAACATTAGGACCGGTTTATTATGTACTAGAATAAATAATATATCACATCTACTTACTCGTCCGCTTCAGACAACAAAAGTGGCGGTCGTTGACTCGGATGGGGCGTATGTGATGCAACAATCGGCCTCTAACCCTCGAGCCTGCTGCTAGTCCGTCGTCAGACTGGATCTGATCTAGTCCGTCCTCGGTGAACTCATCGGCGTGGGGGTCACCACACTCGGCGGAGCTGCTACTGCCCCTACTCCTATTACCCCTACTACCCCTAGAAGGGCGTCCCCACATCTAAAAATAGAGAATGGTTAACACAAAATGATATAAGCGTACATAAATCATAAGACCCAAAAATATGAGTGTACAAACATATAATAAGAATATAATTATTATGAATAATGTCTACATAAGAAAGACACAATAGTTCTCAAATGAGTGATCAGATAACATAAGTTCGTCTTCGTTATCTTTATCATCCTCCACGTCTTCAAATTCTTCTTCCTCGTCACTAGCATCGTGATCTGATGCATCTTCCTCGCTAGCTTCGTCATTTGTGGCGACTACGTTGAGCTCCCCAGTGACAAGAGGGACGGAATTGAGGTCCTCATTTACCCAATTGTTTGTACTATGAGTTACCCGTTCGTTGATTTGAAAGAACGGTTCTCCATCCACGTTATCATTATCCAACACATCGATAGCCCTTTTCTACAACTTCATATATTCCACGGGCTTTGGTCTTCACAACTGCCCACCAGTCCTTTAAATCCTTACTTCCTGAAGGATATGGTGTGTAATACACTTGTTCCGCTTGTGATGCTAGGATGTAATGGTCCTCACCTCTGAGTCTGGACTTGTATTTGATATCAACCAACCCATGTTTAGGGTCGACTCTAACTCCCTCTAGACTATCAAACCATGTACACTTGAACAAAACTACAACACAATAGTCCACACCGTAATACTCCACCTCTAGCACGTCGTCCAACAATCCGTAATAGTTAAACTCGAAGTCGTCATAACAAGATCCTCTCACACATAAGTCACTATTATGTGTGACACGCCTAGCAGCATGTGTTACCGTATGCAGTGGCGGATCCAGAAATATTTCCTAATGGGGGCACCTTTAAGGTAGTTTAGAGTCCCTCAAAGTCGCCGATATATTTTTAGCTTAATTCCACCGTTTTGAGGAATTTTTAAAGTTTTTTTTGTTGATTTCAAGAGACTTTTAAGGGATTTTTTGTCGATTTTGATAGAATTTTTCAATTTTTTTGGTTGATTTCGGGATTTCTTTGATTTTTTGGTTGATAACTTAAAAAAATTTGTTTTTTACCTTACAAAATTTCATTTTTTTATTGTTTAATGGGGGCCCTTCCCCCCTTAATTATACATTGCATCCGCCACTGACCGTATGAAACTTGTAACCATTGACAAAATATCCCTTATGTGACCAAGCATATCGGCCCAGTCCACATGCTAGGGATTTCAAATGATCAGAGAAATCGGCTGATCCGAGCATGACCTATAAAACCACAAATAAGAAATAAATTACATATGTGTAACATTACATACATAAATTTCATATTTTTGTACTCACGTATTGTTCGAACCAAGTAGAAAACCTTTTATCTCAAGCTTTATCTCGTGCAACTGCATCAAGATGAGGTTCTATTTGTCGTATCCACTCATCGAAGGTCCATTGAAAAGGTCGAACTTATTCACAATTCAACAACACATATGTGTGGATCTTGTGAATCTCAGCTTGAGTGAAGATGGTCATTCCCCCCCTTCTCGAATAATCTACAAGATGGAACCTTGAATATGCTCAAGCGATCGTCTATTCCTTGAATATGCTAAGAAACCCCCGACTGTCGTTCTTTCAATACATCCATCCTCTATCTGTCGACATATTCAACCACTACAACAAAGAAAGAAGTAGTTAATCGACATAATCAAGATAGAGGTGGTGTAATGGTTTGACTATTGAAAAGTCACACCGTAGGTTTAGATGAGCTTTGGATGACTTTAAAACCCTATGTGTAATGGTTTGACTATTTAAAAGTCAAACCGTAGGTGTCAACGAAGTTAGAAGTCTATTGAACACTACATGTAATGGTTTGCCTTCTTGAAAGTCAAACCATAGGTGTAGAGAATTTTTGGATGACTCTAAAACACTAAGTGTAATGGTTTGACTATTGGAAAGTCAAAACCGTAGGTTACAATCAAATAAAGGTGTTTTGGAAAGTTTAAAACCCTACGTGTAATAGTTTGACTATTTAAAAGTCAAACCATAGGTGTCAACGAAGTTAGAAGTCTATTGAACACTACATGTAACGGTTTGCCTTCTTGAAAGTCAAACCATAGGTGTAGAGGAGTTTTGAATGACTCTATAACTCTAAGTGTAATGGTTTGACTATTGGAAAGTCAAAACCGTAGGTTACAATCAAAGAAAGGTGTTTTGGAAAGTTTAAAACCCTACGTGTAATGGTTTGAGTATTTAAAAGTCAAACCATAGGTGTCAACGAAGTTAGAAGTCTATTGAACACTACATGTAATGGTTTGCCTTCTTGAAAGTCAAACCGTAGGTGTAGAGAAGTTTTGGATGACTCTAAAACTCTAAGTGTAATGGTTTGACTATTGGAAAGTCAAAACCGTATGTTACAATCAAAGAAAGGTGTTTTGGAAAGTTTAAAACCCTACGTGTAATGGTTTGACTATTTAAAACTCAAACCGTAGTTGTCAACGAAGTTAGAAGTCTATTGAACACTACATATAATGGTTTGCCTTCTTGAAAGTCAAACCATAGGTGTAGAGAAGTTTTGAATGACTCTAAAATTCTAAGTGTAATAGTTTGACTATTGGAAAGTCAAAACCGTAGGTTACAATCAAAGAAAGGTGTTTTGGAAAGTTTAAAATCCTACGTGTAATGGTTTGACTATATAAAAGTCAAACCGTAGGTGTCAACGAAGTTAGAAGTCTATTGAACACTACATGTAATGGTTTGCCTTCTTGAAAGTCAAACCATAGGTGTAGAGGAGTTTTGGATGACTCTAAAACTCTAAGTGTAATGGTTTGACTATTGGAAATTCAAAACCGTAGGTTACAATGAAAGAAAGGTGTTTTGGAAAGTTTAGAACCCTACGTGTAATGGTTTGACTATTTAAAAGTCAAACCGTAGGTGTCAACGAAGTTAGAAGTCTATTGAACACTACATGTAATGGTTTGCCTTCTTGAAAGTCAAACCATAGGTGTAAAGGAGTTTTGGATGACTCTAAAACTCTAAGTGTAATGGTTTGACTATTGGAAAGTCAAAACCGTAGGTTTTTTAAAATTTCGGCGGCATAACGGCTATAAAATGAATATTTCCGTATATCAACCTAATGTTTGCCCAACAATTGGCAACCCAATTAAAATAAATAAATAAAATCAAGTATAATCAAATCCTAAATCATACCAAATGTTTCCATTTATCACACTAATGTTTGTCCATTAATTGACAACCCAACTAATTAATATCACAAGTTTATCAAACCAAATCATACCAAAACATTTTCACAAAAACCAAATCATTAGCTAAACTCATACAAAAACATTATCACAAGTTTATCAAACCAAAAATGACGTTTTAATAAGCTAAAAGAACTCATATCGGATTAACACTCACAGAGATTAATCAAATTAACAAACACACACACACACACAAAGATTATTAACAAACATACACACACACACATATTTATACACAATTCAGATTAACAAACACACACACAAAAAGATTATTAACAAACATACACACACATATTTATACACAGTTCACATATTTATACACAGTATTAATCAGATTAACACACACACATATTAATCAGATTAAGACACACACATATTAATCAGATTAAGACACACACATAGTTCATGACTCAAATCAATATGCATTTAAGGGCTCAAATCAATACCTGAACAAGTGGAGGTGGTCGTCGCCGGTGGTCGGCTGTGAGACGACTGAGGTCGTCGCCGGTGGTCGATCGAGAGGGAGAGATGGAGAGATTGATAGGGAGAGATGGAGGGAGTCTGAGAGATCGAGAGGGAGAGATGGAGAGATCGAGAGGGAGAGGAGGGACTGAGACGGCTGTCGTCGTCGCCGGTGGTCGATCGAGAGGGAGAGATGGAGAGATCGAGAGATTGAGAGGGATAGACGGAGAGATCGAGAGACTAAGAGATCGAGAGACTGAGAGATCGAGAGATTAGGGCTATATGCCCGCTTATTTTTTTTAGAAATTTCGGAAATTCACCGACGGATTTCCGAGGAAATTCCGTCGGTATTTACCGACGGATTATATCCGTCGGTGATTACCGACGAATTTCCGACGGATTTTATTTTTTATTAAATAAATTACTTTTAAATTAATAAATTATTAAAAAAATTCTCATATATTATTTAATATTAAATTTATTAAATAAATTATTAATTAATTTATCAAATTATATTTAAAATTATTAATTAATTCATCAAATTATATTTAAATCGACTAAAATACCCCTGAAGTAACTGGACTTAACGGAAACAATTAACGGTTGTTATCTTTTCCCGTTAATTCTAGTTAGACCAGGGACCAAACGTGTTATACACACACATACATACATATATACATACATACATACAAACATATATATATATATATACACCTAAAGTAACTAGACTTAACGGAAACAGTTAACGGTCGTTATCTTATCCCGTTAATTCCAGTTAGATCAGGGACCAAACGTGTTATACACATATACATATATCTATACACATACATTCATACATACATATATACATACATATATATATACCCCTGAACTAACTAGACTTAACAGAAACAGTTAACGACCGTTATCTTTTCCCGTTAACGGAAACATGTACATGACATTCAGACATTTATATGCATACGACATATACATACTATACACATATATATAGACATACATATATATACACACATACATATATAGACATGATATAGACGTATGTGCTATATACATACAAGCAATACATATGTATACAATACATCTATAGACATACATACACATATACGTACACACGTACATAGACATGCATGATATAGACGTATATGTGTTATATACATACAAGCAATACATATGTATACAATACATCTACAGACATACATACACATATACATACAAGCAATACATATGTATACAATACATATATAGACATACATACACACATACATAGACATGCATGATATAGACGTATATGTGCTATATACATACAAGCAATACATATGTATACAATACATCTACAGACATACACTACATATACATACAAGCAATACATATGTATACAATACATATATAGACACATACATAGACATATATACATACATACATATATAGACACATACATAGACATATATACATACATACATACACACATGACATAGACATGATCTATAGACATACATACTACATATCATATACATACATACATATATACATACATACATGATAACATACGTACATACATACATACATACATACATGATCACATACGTACATACATACATACATATATGATCACATACGTACATACATACATACATATTACATACATGATCACATACGTACATACATACATACATACATACATACACATATGATGTACATACATACATACATGATCACATACGTACATACATACATACATATTACATACATGATCACATACGTACATACATACATATATACATACTATACATATATACATACATACATGATGTACATACATACATACATACATATATACTATACATATATACATACATACATGATCACATACATATATACATACATACATACATGATCACATACATACATACATACATACATACACGTTATTACCGACGGATTACCGACGAAATTCTTAATGCCGTCGGTAATTTCCAACGGATCACCAACGGACATCAGGAAAAAATTATTATTTATTAAATTATTAAATTTATCGACGGATTTTCGACGGATTTAAATATTAAAAAAAGGGAATTTAATTAAAATGCCCTCCATTGAAAAATCAGTACCCAATATGCCCCAAATCTTGTTATTTTTGCCAAAATACCCCCTAGGTCCGCGTTTTTCACTGTTACACGCGGACCTGGTCCGCGTTTTGTCCGCGTTCACTATTACACGCGGACTCGGGCCGCGTTTTGTCCGCGTTTTTCACTGTTACACGCGGACTTGGTACGCGTTTGGTCCGTGTTTCACCCTATAAACGAGTATTTGGTCCGCGTTTGGCTTCCATTAACCGAGAAACGACATCCACTGTGAAACGCGTATCTGGGCCGCGTTTTTTACTGTGGAACGCGTACTTGGGGGCCGGCCCATAGCATTGTTTAGGGTTTAGTAACAGATCAACGGTGTGGATTGTTTCATTTGTTAGGGTTTTATATGATGGCTCCTATAAATAAGTGAGGTCCCCCACCATAACCCCACCACCATCACTCTCAAAGGGATCCCATCTCTTTCACTCTCTCAAATATATCGTGTATTACACACGCTCGGATCTCGGCTCGGTTGGTTAGCATTTATAAAAGTCGGATATGGGTCGACCACTTTCTTCGGTAAGTTTTCTTTAACCGCGTTTTAATTTTATATTTATTTTAGTGATTATGTGTTAATTTTAGAGTGTTGCGTTTATGTTGATAATATGTTAGAGGTTGCGTTAATTTTAGTTTTACATATTACGTTGATTTTAGAGATTGCGTTAATTTTAGGATTGCGTTAATTTTATAAAAATATTGTAGAGATTGCGTTAATCTTAGAGATTGCGTTTTTTTTTTTTTGTATAAAAAAACTGTAGAGATTGGGTTTGTTTTAGAGATTGCGTTAATTTTAGAGATTGCGTTTTTTTTTTTTGTATAAAAACTGTAGAGATTGGGTTTGTTTTAGGGATTGCGCTCATTTTATAAAATAATTGTAGAGATTGCGTTAATTTTGGAGATTGCGTTTTTTTTTTGTATAAAAAAGTGTAGAGATTGGGTTTGTTTTAGGGATTGCGCTCATTTTATAAAATAATTGTAGAGATTGCGTTAATTTTAGAGATTGCGTTTTTTTTTTTTGTATAAAAAAGTGTAGAGATTGGGTTTGTTTTAGGGATTGCGCTCATTTTATAAAATAATTGTAGAGATTGCGTTAATTTTAGAGATTGCGTTTTTTTAATAATTGTATAAAAACTGTAGAGATTGGGTTTGTTTTAGGGATTGCGTTCATTTTATAAAATTAATGTAGAGATTACGTTAATTTTAGAGATTGCGTTTTTTTAATAAAAAAAAATGTAGATTATGCGTCAATTTTAGAGATTGGGCTTGTTTTAGGGATTGCGTTCATTTTATAAAATTATTGTAGAGATTGAGTTAATTTTAGAGATTGCGTTTTTTTTTTGTATAAAAAAACTGTAGAGATTGGGTTTGTTTTAGAGATTGCGTTAATTTTAGAGATTGCTTTTTTTTTTGTATAAAAACTGTAGAGATTGGGTTTGTTTTAGGGATTGCGCTCATTTTATAAAATAATTGTAGAGATTGCGTTAATTTTAGAGATTGCGTTTTTTTTTTGTATAAAAAAGTGTAGAGATTGGGTTTGTTTTAGGGATTGCGCTCATTTTATAAAATAATTGTAGAGATTGCGTTAATTTTAGAGATTGCGTTTTTTTTTTGTATAAAAACTGTAGAGATTGGGTTTGTTTTAGGGATTGCGTTCATTTTATAAAATTAATGTAGAGATTGCGTTAATTTTAGAGATTGCGTTTTTTTAATAAAAAAAATGTAGATTATGCGTCAATTTTAGAGATTGGGCTTGTTTTAGGGATTGCGCTCATTTTATAAAAATATTGTAGAGATTGCGTTAATTTTAGAGATTGCGTTTTTTTTAGGGGTTGCGTTCATTGTATAAAATTATTGTAGAGATTGCGTTAATTTTAGAGATTGCGTTTTTTTTTTTTTGTATAAAAATTGTAGAGATTGGGTTTGTTTTAGGGATTGCGTTCATTTTATAAAATTAATGTAGAGATTGCGTTAATTTTAGAGATTGCGTTTTTTTAATAAAAAAAATGTAGATTATGCGTCAATTTTAGAGATTGGGCTTGTTTTAGGGATTGCGCTCATTTTATAAAAATATTGTAGAGATTGCGTTAATTTTAGAGATTGCGTTTTTTTTTGTATAAAAACTGTAGAGATTGGGCTTGTTTTAGGGATTGCGCTCATTTTATAAAATTATTGTAGAGATTGCGTTAATTTTAGAGATTGCGTTTTTTTTTTGTATAAAAACTGTAGAGATTGGGTTTGTTTTAGGGATTGCATTCATTTTATAAAATTAATGTAGAGATTGCGTTAATTTTAGAGATTGCGTTTTTTTTAGGGGTTGCGTTCATTGTATAAAATTATTGTAGAGATTGCGTTAATTTTAGAGATTGCGTTTTTTTTTTTGTATAAAAATTGTAGAGATTGGGTTTGTTTTAGGGATTGCGTTCATTTTATAAAATTAATGTAGAGATTGCGTTAATTTTAGAGATTGCGTTTTTTTAATAAAAAAAATGTAGATTATGCGTCAATTTTAGAGATTGGGCTTGATTTTATAAAAATATAGTAGAGATTGCGTTAATCTTAGACATTGCGTTTTTTTTATAAAAATATTGTAGAGATTGCGTTTTTTTAGGGGTTGCGTTCATTGTATAAAATTATTGTAGAGATTGCGTTAATTTTAGTTGCCTAAAACCGAAATAATAAAAACCGTAACATATCGATTTAGATTTTGTCAAACGGGTGTAAATAGCCCTAAGGTTTTTAGGGATTTAAGAAATCCACGTGATTCCCCTACTACCTGGAAATCCAATAGATTCAGTGGTTTATTTTTTATAAAAATAACCAATAGACGAAATCAACAAAATGTACATCATTAGTTATAAGTTAGGTGCGTTGACAACATCCTTGCATTACTATGTAGGATGATTTTGATAACGTCGATCTTTCGTTCAAATGCCGCATCTCCATGGTAAAGGAAATTAGAGATGCTTTTGAAGCGTGTCCACCTGAACGGGCACAACGTTTACACGAAATATTTAGCCGCACATCTTTCGGGCCATGGCTCGAGCTTACCAATATTGTACAGGACCCCCTTCTAGTACACATGTTTTTACAGATGGAGGTCGAGGTTGCGAGACCACAGCCGGAGGAATTGTATTTCCACGTGTGTGGGACTCGCATGCACTTTGGTCGTCGTGAGTTCTGTATTGTAACAGGACTCCTTTTCGGACAAATACCCGACCTTCCTACCTTGACAGATGAGTCCTTCGTTAGTAGGGTTTGGCCCGGCCTTGCACCAGGTATCTTGACGCTGAGAACCGTCCTCCAGACGATGAGAACTGGTTTAGGTGCGATATCCGATGAGGATGCTGTGCGTGTTTGCTTGGTGGTGATGGCGGAGTTGATGTTCATGGGTCGTGATCCAAGGCTGCCGATTTCCTCTACTGTACTTATCGCTGTCGATGACTTGGAGAGGTTTAACCGCTATCCGTGGGGTAGCTACATCTGGAGTCACTCATACAAAGGACTCCACGGTGCCATCGCCAGACGCAAGCAGAAGAACCAGCAAAACAACAAGATGACGTTGAACGGGTTTGCACACGCCCTAAAGGTTAGATAAGTACAATAACATAAATATCAATTCATTAACTAATTTTTCTAATTTTGGATTTATTCTAACGTACTTGTTCAATTTATGTAATTCCAGATATGGATCTTGGAGATGTTTCCTGCTTGCCGGCAAAATTTCACCAAGCGCTCCGACAGGTTGATTAGGGGAACCAAATGGGATCGAGATGCTGTCCTTAGTAAGTCTGCATGCATTGGGATCTTCAACTCAGCTTTGAGCGTACGCCCTCTTACTATATTTTTAATTATAGTAATTAAAAAACTATTTGTGATTTATATGTCTTATAATTTTTTTAGGTTGGAAATGCGCCATATGCGGAACTGAGGCCTACTCAGACTGAGCAGCAGTCGGGTTGGTTTCGACGGAGCGTCGCCTTTCTTGAAAGTTCGGCGGGCAGGCGACCGACAAAGAGGTCCCGACGTAGAGATCCTGATCCTGATGACAATGATGACGATGATGACGATGATGATGAAGATGATGAAGATGACGATGATGGCACGCGACGTCAGGCTCCCCCTAGCTCTAGCTATCAAGCTCCCCCTAGCTCTAGCTATCAGGCTCCTCCTAGCCCCACCTATCAAGCTCCCCCTAGCCCCACCCATCATAGAATGTCTGATATAGACCCATACCAAGATAAGTGGGAGTACATGACCTCCGTGGACAGACGCGTAAGAGACCTCGAGGCTCTCGATATGGACAGACGCATAAGATATCTCGAGGCCCTCACCGCACACCTTCGCCACACTCACGTTAGTGTTTAACTTAATTTGGGGATATTACGCCCAATACTTTAATATTGGTTTGTGTATTGATATTACGTTCCATGATTGTATTAGGTGTCGACGAACATGGCGCCCACTTACATGTCACCTGGGCAAATGCATGGGTACACGGGTGCGGCATATGCGACCACATCATCCCAGCAAAATGTAGGTTATTTTTTTGTTATTACGTTTGAAAGTAATTATTAAGAGTGCTCATTAAAATCCATGTCACCAGGTTGGGATGACAAGTATGACGTCATCCCACACGTCACCGGGGTACACACAGGCGGCAGCAGGAGGAAACTACCCTTTTTCGACCCCATCATTCCAGCAAATTGTAAGTTACGACGAGTGCTCATTGTTGTTCTTTTTTTGTTATTACGTTTGAAGATTCTTATTAAGAGTGCTCATTATAATCCATGTCACCAGTTTGGGATGACAAGTACGAGGCCAGCATACACGTCGCCGGGGTACACACAGGCGGCAACCGGTGGAAACTACCCTTTCTCGACCCCATCATTCCAGCAAAATGTAAGTTACGACGAGTGCTCATTGTTGTTCTTTTTTTGTTATTACGTTTGAAGATTCTTATAATGACCTACATCACCAGTTTGGGATGCCAGCGGGGGACTATTACAGACCCCAGATGATGGAGCCGGGGCCGTCCGTCATAAGCGGGTTGGTGGAAGATTTTTTGGGAACTTCCATCCCTTATTCGATGGGGTCGGAGTCGGGGGTTGACACCACCCAGGCGCGGGTGAGTACTCCGATGGCTGATAATATCATCGATGACCACTTCGAGGATGATGACATGGCCATACATGAGCCAGATCAGGCAGCACATGAGAGGGCGAGACGGGTCGCTGTTGTGGGGCCAACCCTTTGTTCCCCATATGTCCAACAACCTTCGACCACAGCAGTACCTAAGAAAAAAACCAAGGCAAGGGTGAAGGCAAAGGGCAAGGGAAAGGTTGGGGGAGACACTACGATGACTGACGCGGGGCAATCGGTGTTTGTTTCGGCGGCACAAATCAGGGAATTATGTATCAGTGATCAGCTCTCCCACCTGATGTGTCCATTTTATGGCGGCCTTCAAATGAATGCCGGTTTTTTCATGCTACTGTTGGGTGTAGGTGGTAGTGGGGATTTCGAGGATCTGGTTAGTATTTAAATATAGTCATATAAACAACTACATTTCTAATGACAGGTCTAACAATCTATGTTTTGTGTATAGCAAATCGACGCTTGGGTTAGAATGATCCAAGAATCCCGCTCTCCACATGCCAGATGGACGGTCATGGACTCCAACTTCTTTGAGTGGCTTACACGGCCGGGCCAAGGATACAGGTCTGTGTTCGAAACATGCAATGGACTGGGCCATAGAACTCATCCAGCTTGGATGGACATCGACGAGGTATGGAAATCGATTTACATAATTTTTGTTCAACTTCTTTGTTACTAACTATTATTGTGTTATTGTAAAATCTCAGGTATACATCCCCATATGCGTCGTGGACAAACATTGGGTGCTCGGTGTTCTGTACCTCCGTGAAATGAGGCTGGTCTTATTTGACAGTTTACGAGCAAGAAGGTACACTTTGCCCTTGGAAGAACGCCTTGGGATCTTCAAAAAACAATTGCCGAAGTTGTTAAAAAAGATACACGACACGCCGGATCGTATCAAGGCCAGCAAGAAATTAGAGGTTATCTATGATTCTGATGCACCTCAACAGACAGGGGGCCTTGGGGATTGCGGTGTGTGGGTGTGTCGTAACATATCCAAGTTTATTGAAGGTCTGCACCCAACAGTTGCACCAGATGCAACTGAGCATGTGGCAAGGGAATGGCGTAATTACATGGCGGAGACCCTTTTCTCGTTGGCTGTCCAAATAAACGATTAGGTTGGGGATACTTTTTATGATTCTTTTTTTTAAAGTCATTTTAAATATTAAAACCCTTTTTTACTTAGATAACTATATTGGATCGGATGTTTTATTTTATATAAAAATAGAATTCGTTAACTCCCAAGATCACAAATTGATATGAAAATGGTAGTACATGAAAAAGTTCTTTTGGTAAATAAAAAACAAAATATTATTTAAACTTACCAAGTGAGTAGGTAACATTGTCGGTCATTGAAATGTCAAACTATGGCTACACGACACTTGGTTTTTCTGGAATCCCCAACGACTTCTTATATGTTCGGGTGATACAATTTTGGAAGTGTTAAGCTCAACTTTCTTGCTGTACACTTCAATGACGGTATAATTTTGTAGTATAAAAATATAAACGCATCAAACCACAAAATACATTGGACGATTTTATTAATGAAACAAAACCATAGAAAGTAAAAGTACAAACCGACAACTCTTTAGTGTTGTGAATTTCACAGTTACTATAACACGGGTATTTATAGCCACAAGGAACAATTGTTAAAAAAAATGAATCGTTTCAGTATTTGCAGAGGAATCATTTCAGGCTTTCCAGAAGAATCATTTCAGTATTTGCAGAGGAATCATTTCAGGCTTTGCAGAAGAATCATTTCAGTCTTTGCAGAAGAATCGTTTGACCATGTGCACAAACCTATCTCCGCATATGGTAACAAAACGCGGGGTTAGTCCGCGTTTTAGTAACAAAACGCGGGGTTAGTCCGCGTTTTAGTGGTGTAACGCGGGGTTAGTCCGCGTTTCAGGCTTTGCAGGGGAATCGTTTGACCATGGCACAAAAAACAAATCATTTCAGGCTTTGCAGAGGAATCGTTTGACCATGCCTTTGATACTATCATGAACCGATCTTCGCATGGACTATAAGTAGATGCTCGGGTGAAGTAGTATTTCACAACTTCATATCTATCCTTTCTACCCTCACTTTCATTTACAAATATTATCTACATTCTATACATTATCTACATTTTCATTACTTGATGGCTGGAGGTTCACGCGGTAGGAGGAAAAGGTCAGCGAATGGGGCTGGCACTTCACGCTCCGTGGACATCGACCAATTAAATGATGGAGCTTCAAGGATTGACTGGAATGCACCAGATACAACGGAGGATTGGGCGCAGTTTGGGTTAACTGCTTACGATGAACCGATAACGCCTCAGGAGTGGGAGCAGTTTAACAATGCCCAAGCCGCATACTACGCTGCTCATGGAGGAATGCCCCACCTACGTATCAATCCAACCAGGGTCCAGGTCTACCAATGTCTCAGGTACTGCCTACCAGGTTGAAAAGGTCCTGTGATGAGGCAAATGAAGAGATACGAAATACAGGCAGGACGTGGCTACAAAACATGGAACTTCAGAAGGAGAAAGAAGCAACTATTGCGGAGCAGAAGGAGCTCCTGGAGAATATGAAGCGCGATGTCAGGGAGAAACAAAAGGATATTAGAAAGTTAGAAGATGAACTGGTAGACATAAAAGAAAACTACACCGTCATGGAGGAGCATATGAAGGCAAAGGCTGGCTGGGTTACGAAGTGCCAGGAAATCTACCCGTAGTAGGTTTCTCAAAGGGTGGTTGTTGTATGGATGCACTTTAACGTTTAACCTAAGTTTTATTTTATGCATTAATTTTTACTTTATCGATGCTTGAATGTTGTACGGATGCACCATTTCGTTTTCTTTAATTTCAATAAAACGATGCTTTTATGTTTTAACTTTTATTTACACATAATATAATTTCACAACCACGATAAGGTAGATAAAATCAACAATTAACATAATAACAATATCACTTAGCATAGAAGATGAGGTGGTTACAATCAAGGGAAGTCAATGTTAAGGTCAATGCTATCATGCCTTAAAGTTCCATGTGGTTCTAGGTTCGATGACCCTTGAGAGCGAAATCTTTGGCTAGTAGAAGCTCTCCTGGGCACGGTTGAAGGGGCAGGAGTTGGACATTCACCACGAGTATGTCCTACTGCTCCACACCTAGTACACGTTCTCTGTATCGGATCCTCACCACGAGATGGACGCCGATCGTTCTTTCTTGGTCTCCCCGCACGTCTCTTGGTTATTAACGGTGGATAGCATGGCGGAAGGGGGACGTGTGGCAAAACCCATGATTGAGGGGGTCCAACAGGATAGATCAACTCATGATATGTTGACCGGTAAGTACTGGACGTGTAGTAAGATATAGCCAGATCGCTGCAATCTCTACGATTCATTGACCTTGCAGCAGCGATGGCATGACCGCACGGTAAACCAGAATATTGCCATTGGTTACATTCACAAACACCGTTGACCATATCGACAGTCGCGTGATAACGGATATCCCGAACGTTGAACTTACCATGTCCAATCTGACTTACCCTCAATGTCGCAGACTTTCCCAACCTTCTGCTAATTATCTCTTCCGCCATTGGTGTGAGATGATTACGCATTTCATCTACAAATATGTGTTAATTGTGTTACGATTTATACGGAAGACGAAAAATGCAACAAACATATAAGTTAAAGATTTTAGAGTTTATCAACCTCCCTTTCGTCGTCGAAGTTGGTACCACTCTTGTTGAAAATCTCGGAAGTACTCTATAAGGCCGACAATGGGTAACCTGCGTGCAAAACGGGACAGTGCATTCACCGACTCTACACTATTAGAGGTCATTATGTTATACCGTTGTGCAGGGAAATGGGCCCTTGACCACCTCTCTTTACCAGCCTCGTCCATAACTTGTGCTCCATGAGGTACTTCATATCGTAGTGCATTCATGTAGGTCTCGAACTCCCTAATAGTATATGCTTTGCACGCCTTCCAGTAGGTGGTCTTGTTTGTTGTGATACGTTTGTCCGCGCTTTTCACGTTCATCTCCAAATGTCGACAACATAGGGCGTGAGGGGTGGAGGGGTACACGGCAGAAATTGCCGTGCTTATGGAAGGAGCCCTGTCGGACATAAACACCAACCCTTCCGGGGCTCCGATACATTCCCGCAACATGTTCAGAAACCAACCCCACTCCTCCCCCGTCTCGGACTTGCCTACTCCGAAAGCCAAGGGCACAATGTTGTTATTTCCGTCCATGGCAACCGCCAAGAACATCATACCCAGGTAATGCCCCTTTAAATGGGCAGCGTCTATTACAAGGACAGGACGCAGATTTGTCAAAAACGTCCGGATCTGCAATAAACGTACGTGGTTATTATTTGTAAATGTTAAAATTCATAATATGTAAAGCTACGACGATTTAATATACTTACCGCACATCCAAGTGCAGCGAAACACAATTCGAAACGTCCGTTTGAATCCGTCCTTATTCTGGTGCGTGTACCCGGATTCTTCAGCTCCAAGTTATATAAATACGCAGGGAGTCGTTCGTACGACTCCTCGGGAGTGCCTCTCACCATTAGTAGTGCCTTGCATCGCGCACGCCATCCTTGGTGGTAACCAATGTTGATCCCGTACTGCTGATTTATATCGTTGACGATATCCTTCGACCGAAATGACCTGCTAGCGTCAAGAAACTTGTCTTTCAGTATGTGGCCCAAAGTCCTTTTGTTGGCCTGCCGGTGGCTGGCATTTAGTTGTGTCCTCGAACATGTGTGTACGTCGTTCAGCTTTCTAACGACAAACAACCATCCTTTAGGGCCCACGGACTTCGCGGATATACTCCATTCACAATTTTGTTGGTCACAGACAGCCTTGTATCTGCGTTTGTCGGATTTCTTCGCTCTAAACACGAAACCCTCTCGCAAGAACTTCATTCCCAACTGTACGGTCATTTCCTCCTTCGTATGAAATATTTGACCTTCATGTATAGTTGTACTACGATTGTAAGGTGCGGGTTGGTAGGCTGGTATATGGGTCTCCGGGTTAGGAAGGGAAGGGGGCATATCAAAATAATCGTTTAACGCACCAAATGATTTATTGCTAGGGGTATATGTTTCTTCGTCCTCGTCATTATCGGTATCTGATCTGTCCAGATCAGATATACCAGTTGTGAAAACATGTGTTTCGTCATCAGCAACTCCAACAAACCGTCTTTTTGGGTCTTCTGCTTCTTCTTCTTCTTCTTCTTCTTCTTCTTCTTCTTCTTCTTCTAGTTGCGTCTCCGGAACAACTTCGGGATAAGATTCGTTAGGACGATATGCATGATCAGAATAAAGTGTGGTGTCGTAGGATGCCTGAAATTGAGAGTCAGGCTCCAGTTGACTACCACCGACATGGATTTCGTCATCATCTTCGTCATCACCTTCGTCATCATCTTCGTCATCGCCCATCAATGGTGCGACATACACAAAAAGTTGTGGAGGTATTTCTGAATCGGCTGCAAGTAGCATAAAACCAAGGATTTCGTCATCGTTGGTTATCTCCATCAGTGAGCCATCTGCACGTCTGAACACCAACTTGCAAGCAGCAGAATCTCCGATTCCACACTTTCCCACGACGTAATCGATAAACGTCTTATACGAAACCATTATTGGAATATATACACCACGCTTTGTGTAGCCAATATAATCCCACCCATTGTTGTTTTGCACCCATTGACCATCGAAACATAATAAGACTCTAGTTTTTTGAACAGATGAACTCATTTTTTCAGTAGTATGAAAAATGAAGCAATTCAAGTGGATGTGATGAACGATTTTGCATCTAATCTTACTAATCTTTATAGGAAAAATTGAATGGAGAAAATGAATGTGAACCACATATTCAATGACAATGGTACACTTATTGTATGAGAATCAGACTAAAATGTGGAAAAAAACAGTTAAATCATTCAAAAAAATACGTCACAAACAGTTGACCACACATGAAATCATAGGCCTGAAACCCTAATTTTCCAAACCCTAATACGCTTTACACTATCAAACGCGGACCTAACCCTCGTTTTTTAACAAAAAAACGCGGCCCCAACCCGCGTGTAACAGTGAAAAACGCGGCCCAAACACTCGTCCCCTTGCATTGAAGCCAAACGCGGACCAGGTCCGCGTGTAACAGTGAAAAACGCGGACAAAACACGGCCCGAGTCCGCGTGTAATAGTGAACGCGGACAAAACGCGGACCAGGTCCGTGTGTAACAGTGAAAAACGTGGACAAAACGCGGCCCGAGTCCGCGTGTAATAGTGAACGCGGACAAAACGCGGACCAGGTCTGCGTGTAACAGTGAAAAACGCGGACCTAGGGGGTATTTTGGCAAAAATAACAAGATTTGGGGCATATTGGGTACTGATTTTTCAATAGAGGGCATTTTAATTAAATTCCCTTAAAAAAAACAAAAATAAAATAATTTTATATCCGTCGGTGATCCGTCGGAAATATATATATTTACCGACGGATGGTATATCCGTCACAAATATTATTTTTCCGTCGGTGTTCCGTCGGTAATTACCGACGGATAACGTCCGTCGGAAATTGTTGGTCGGTGATAAACAAATTTCTAGTAGTGCATCTCCACAACTTGGTTCAACCCTCCACGTAGAGAGTCATGGACCGGTCCACCAAAGTACACTACCATTGAGAGCATCCTTACATGGCAAACCGCTCCATGCAGATGGAGCGGTCCATGCCTTAAAAAAATTAGGTTACGATTTTTTAAATAAGAAGTAATTTAATAATCAATTAATAAATAATTTAATAAAATAAATTAATTAATTAATTTTTAACTTTTTAATTATCTATACAAATTAATTACAATTTCTACCTGCACAAATTAACTACACAATTTAATTACTAACTTCCAACTATACAAATTAATTACCAATTTTTACGTATAAAAAAATTATCTACATCATTTGAAATTACATCTTTCTATGTTCAATTCTTTCAATTTTTTACTCTCTTTCAGTATTGATCCTAACCATGCAAACTACTTTATGAATTTGTTGAACTCACCCGTCAGTGATACAAGTTCACCAAATACAACAAATAGACAAGTTCAACCAAATTTTCTACCATATCCATTTCCACCGCTTTACGCACACTCTCAAGATTCTTCTCACGGTACGTCGAATGTTAGTCGTTTTTATTTCCGCCATACACTCAATATTCTATGTTCACACCAAATTCACATATGTCTACATTTCCAACACAACCCACACCGAATGCACCAGATGACTTTTCTGAAATTCCACCATTTTCTACCCAAGAAAGTTTAGAAAATAAAGATCTTGACGAAAAAAATCATTCGAAAGTATTAAATAAAGAAAAATGGAGCCACAAGGAAGATGAATTAATGATAAGTGATTGGCTCATTATTTGCACTGATCGTGTGGTTGGCACCAATCAACAAAACAAAGTTTTTTGGAAAAAAATTGTGGAGTACTATAATACTCATTGTGCTTCTTTCATTGAAAGAAAAACAAATGTTTTGAACTCTCATTATTATAGGATAAATCCTCAAGTAAATGACTTCAATCAAGGTTTTATTCGATTAAAGAATGAACATCATAGTGGGTGGTCCGATGATCATGTTATGGAAAAAGCTCGTGAAGTTTACCACTCTAAACACAATCATCAATTTAAATATGAGCATGTGTGGAGAATGGTTAAGGATGAACTAAAATGGAAAGATGGAAGCTCCATTAATCTTTCAGGAAAAAGAGCGAAGACCACGGTTTTCCTGGTATGTTAGTAAGTAATGATTGTATGCATTGGGAATGGAAAAATTTTCCTGTAGGTTGGAAAGGTCAATTTACACGAGGTGATCATGAGGTGCCGACAATTATGTTGGAAGCAGGTTGCATCTCAAGACCTTTGGATTTGGCATGCATTTTTTGGTGTTGCGGGTTCTAACAATGCTATAAATGTCCTAAATCAGTCTCCCTTGTTTAATAACGTATTACAAGGTTATATGCTCCACAAGTACAATTTGTTGTGAATGGAATAAAATATAATAAGGGATATTATCTTGGTGACGACATATATCCGGAGTAGGCTACGATCGTGAAAAGTTTTTCACATCCATCAGATCCTAAAAGAAAAAAGTTCAAAGAAATGCAAGAGGTGGCTAGAAAAGATGTAGAAAGAGCGTTTGGTGTTCTTCAATCTCGTTGGGCAATCATAAGACGAGCAACAAGATTTTGGCAAATCAAAATAATGAGTGACATCATTTATACATGCGTCATATTACATAATATGATTATAGAAAAAACGAAGGGATTTTAGCAACTAGTTGGTCTGACGACCACGTAGATCCTCCAATACCCGTATCTCAAGGTTTCGTTCAACAATTTCAACAATAACTTCAAATGAATGCTGATATACGTGACCGTTCAGTATATCATCAACTTCAAGCAGATTTGGTCGAACATATTTGGAAACGGTTTAAGGAAGATTGATGTGGATTTATTAAAATTGTTTTTAGTTATTGTAACTTTTAGTTATTATGACTTATTATTGTAAGTTTTAATTATTGTCTTTTAACTATTATATTTTAACTAGAAGTGTACTCGCGCAATGCAGCTAGATACATCACGATTTTAATGTTTCATTTTATTTTCTGTTTTTTTGTCGATTTACATTACGATTTTGGATGGTTGTGAGAGAGTGATAATGATTTTTTTATATAAATTTGTTTAATTTAGACTTAATAATATAATGTAATTTATTTTGGTTTAATAATATAATTATTTTTATAAAATATTCTGTTAGATTTTTTTAATTATATTTTAGATTTTTTATATTTAAAATTTGATTTTTATACTATATTTAATTATGTTGAGAGTTATTTTAGGGAGTTAAAGTGAGAAATGATTTTAGGGGTGTTAAAATGGTTAAAGATAATGATTGAAAATTAATAAATAGCATTAAATGTAATACATACAGATTTAATGGTTGTTTTTTAAGTAATTAACATTAAATAGCGGTATATTAAGCTTTAAGACTTGTTTTTAAGAGTTTTTTATATTTGCTTTATAATTTAGTATAGATAGATTAATTATTACTATTTGTGGACTTTTATTTTTTATTTATTTAAAAATCAAATAAGTTTTTCCACAAAATATATTAACTCACGTTATATAATAGATTCGATAAAAATGTAAGTTACTAAAAATAATAAGACAATATTCTTTAATGTACAACATGATTTAAATGAGATTTTACTAAGAAAAAAAAGGTTATATCCTTATAAACAAAATAACCAATTATGTGTATATATTTTTTAACATGTTTTATATTTAACGGAAGAATATTCATATGCTAATAAAGAATATATTCAATATATATATGTTTATTGATAGTAAAAATTTAATGGGTCGAATAATTAAAAAATATATCTATGTTATTCAAATGCCTATAATCTTTAAATATGATCTCAATATATTGATTTTTATTAATTTTAAAAAGTGAGAAAATGTTGTTGGCATGTGAATCCAACCTCAACTAATTGTTTTAACTTATAAAATTACTTGTTTCCTCCTTGATCTTGATTATCTGTTAACCCATCTATTTTGACACTTACAATTATATTTTAAAATTAAAGAAATGAAAAAGGTGAAAAGTGGTGGCCTTGATATTTACTAATCAAACAATTAAATTAGAAAAAAAACAATTTTGGATCATATTCGATTAAAAGGAAACATGAAAAGAGATCAGATATGGGTGGGAATTCTTTGGAAAGGAAAAAAAAAACAATAATTAGTAAAAAAGATATAGATTTCACATTGGGAGTACATATTTTATTAAATTTGTCTAGATACGAGTTTCAAGTATTTTCAAATTCAAAAGCTTTTATTGGTGGAGTTATTTGGAAAGGGAACATTAGAAAAAAAACAAAAAAAAAAAAAGATTGCGAAAATCAAATATTGGTCGAGTTATTTGGAAGATTTTTTTTTTTTAAAATCTTAGTTATGTAATTAGTTATTTTTTTATATATTTGTATATATACATTCCACAAATAGATGATTATGTGAGAAACTGTGCTTGGAAAGGTTGTACCAAAGCATTAAGAAATTGTAAATTAAGTAATTGACTTTAATTAATTGTACCTTGTGCTTAAAATGTTGTAATTAAGAGTTTTTTATATCGTTTTTATAATATAGTATAGATTATTGTCTTTCAATTATAATAGTAAATTTTATTATTATATATTTTTATTATATAAACTATGGACCGGTTCACGATTGGAAGTGAAAAATTTATGAAATGTACAGGAAATAGAAAAATTGATATAATAGAGAGAGAAAATTGATGTGGCAGAATAATGAACGTCCAAAGAAGTTCATGATTGTGGATGCTCTAAGATCCATATATTTGATTTTCGCATGAACTTGATTGTGAAACATATTATACTCGTGTTAAGGAAAGACAAGGAGTGTCGAAGTTTGAGGATGTTAGAGCATCTCCAACAGCTATTCTAAAATAGAAAAAAAGTGAGATTTTAACAATTTTTTTGCTCCAACAGCTATGCTATATCATATGCTAAAATAGAGAAAAGAGGTGAGATAAGGTAAAAGTCTCCAAATTTGGAGAAATCTCTAAAACCCCATATTGAAGAGAGAAATAATATTTAATTCTTTTCCACCAATAGGAGACATTGAAGTTGTATGTTTAGGAGAGAGAAATAATATTTTATTAATATAATTGATGATATAATTGATAAAATAGAGTAGCTGTTGGAGTTGGTTGTAACTTTTTTTAGAGATTTCAAGTTTTTACAATCTATTTTAGAAAAATTATAGCATAGCTGTTTTTAAAATTGAAATATGTGCCATACTTATGTGTATATTTATAATTCATGTAATGAGTTTTATATACAATTATTGGTGCAAATATACGAAATTTGTTCTCTATTTGTTTAATTCACTTAACAATATTAATGTGTTTTGATAATTGACAAACGAATGCCTAATGTATATTGTGTTATAATCATCTCATTGTATCTTCTACGATGATTATTATAAATGGATTAAAAATATCAAGTTATATTTCGTAAAACATGCAAAGATGATTTTTGTCTCAGAAGCAGTGACGGATCTAGGATTTTTGCCTAGTGGGGGTTCCTTTAAGGTAGATTAAAGGTCCGCAAAGTTGTCCGATGTGTTTTTAGTCTAATTCCACGATTTCAAGAGCTTTTGAAGTTTTTTGTTGATTTCGAGAAACTTTATTTATTTTTTCAGTTGGTGGGACCACAGGCGAATAAACACCGGGAAGAATTATAATAGAACGCTAAAAAAACTTGTTTTTAAGCTTGGAAAAAAATGTTTGTTTTTCTGTAGTGGGGGACCATCCCCCCTCCCCCCACCATTTCTATGTTGCATCCGTCCCTATCGGGAAGTGTCTTGCCTTCGGAACTGGAAAAAACAAATTCTTGGGATTTGAAGATTCATGAAATTGATCCAAAGACTTCGCTCATTTCGTCGTTACTAAATTATTAATGGTAAACATTTGTCATGGAATTATCTATATTTGATTGAGTTTATAATTAAAAATAAATTTATAAGACTTTTGAAGTCTAATGAAGTTTAAAATACCTAAATTGTGTCAAAACTGTTGTGAGAGTGTTTTCCATTGGGGTGAAAGATTTCGAATAATTTGTGTTATGTATACGTAACTTGTTTTCTTTTTATAAGCTTTTGTTTTTCCAGCTTAAGTGGAATGGCTCATCTCTTAGAATTTGTAAACGAGGGAAAGATCAACTCTTACTTGTGTATGTGTCCATTTTCGTCATCCATTTTTGGAGGAAGGTTTTCCAAAAATATTGATTCGGCAAAGTTCAAAAGTCCGTATGGTTTTACTATGGACTTCCATATCATATTTTCAATTGATGTACATGGATAACCAAACAGTCAAAATGTTAAAGTTTTAAGGAAATCTAAATCTGGTCTTCCGTGTGGTTGGCCTGTGGACATCCGAAGAGTTAATTGGTCGTCAGTTATCTTGTATATGCAAGTATAAAGGGTTGCTTTGTTCAACTTTTCATAACTCTTGCCTTTTATTCTGTCACGAAATATATAGAGTATTTCAAACATCTTCCGAGGGCTTTATAAAGCCAATATAGTATTTCAAAGAAACTAAGGGGCTTATCAAAGAAACTAAGGGGCTTTGTTATTTTCTATTTTTGATTATTAATTTTTTTATCAATTTAGGGGGTGTTTAGGATTGCTTATTTAAAACAATTTATGTTTTTTTAAATGTGCTTATCAAATTATGTGGTGACTAAAAGAAGTTTTATAAAAAGTGTTTGGATTAACTTATTAAGGTACCAAAACGTAATAAGCTAATAAGTTGTTATTTAAAGGTGTTTGAATTGCTTATACATGTAAAATAACAAAAAACAAAATCATAAGTTGTTTCAAATAAATTGATAAACACTATGAACTAACTTTTTAAAAACTTCTTATTAGCAGTGCCAAGAAGATATAACCAATTTATTATTTTTTTTCCAATCTAAACAATACAAATAGCTTATTAGCGATGACAAAAAACAATAAGGAGTTTAAATAAACAATCCCAAACACCCTCTTAAACTTATATTTTACATCAATTAATGTATTTTAGTCACATATTTGAGTTAAAAAGGTGCCAAGATCGAGATATATAAAAAAATAAAATAACTACGGATACAATGAATATGAATCGAAAGATACATCAATACGAAGAAAAAAAAAAACTAAAGATAAAATACATCTTGTGTAAAATAAATTAATAATAGTAACATATTAAATATTAATTATGGTGTAAATGCAAGTACAATTTTTCATATTTATTAATTTTGTTAACAAGTCAACTGACCTAATCAATTGCTTGCGCCTGCCTTTATGTAAGATAATCTTCTTCCCGATCTTGCGGATAGGTTTCGTAATTAATTAATGAGACAAATTATATTTCTAGAATCAAACCACTAATCAATTCCATAATTTTTTTGTATTTATTTTTTGTATCAATTTGTTTGGAAATTATAGGTCATTAATTCATGGTGTGATCAGTCCATTGTTCATGACCGTTTGATACGTGACTCAAGGTCGTCGTCATCGTCCACAAAGTGTGATTGTCCCTTTAATTGACAATACATCTATGAACATATATAATAATAATTAATATATAATTAAAATATATGTAAAATTGACACGTTTTTGGAAGCAAGAGAGAAGAAACTCCATTCATCAAGACCAGGAATTTGCTTTTACACGTGCAGTGGTTGGATAAATAATATTAATCAAGTCTTTTGATTACAGTATAAACATCAAGGAATTTCTTCTCTTTGCCATTTGAAGAAACAAGAAAATTTTCGGAAGAACAAAAAAAATTATCCTTCTTTGAAAGGTACGTAATTAATTCATTCTCCCATCTCATTAGTCTCACTAAAACCACTGATTTTCTTCATGATATATATATATATATATATATAACCACTCAAGATCCATGAAATAAAATTCTCTTTCAGAACCCCTCATAGCTAGATCTGGGTGTTTCTTGAATTTCTAAGAGGTTCATATATAGTATAATTAATCCGTTTAGTTCTTCATTTCTTCGGTAAATTGAAGTTCTTCTTTATGTTAGATTTGATGAAATCTGGCTAAATACTTTCAGGTTTAGCCCTGGAGTTGAACAAATTTAGCTCTCGAACAGTAATGGATATGTCGTCGGCATGGTTATCAGAACTGGTAATAAGCATACGTATATATAGAGACAACTTATTGTAGAATTCTCTCAAAAGAAATATATATATATATACACACATTTAGAGGTGTTCATACGAGATCAATATCTATTTAATTCTTTTTTTTGCTGTTAATGCTGAATCATATATGATTTTGCACATGATTCGTTGTTTTCTTATTTTATTAAATAGTTAGCGTTTTCGTTTGAACTTTTACTCTATAAATAGTCTTAAACTGTTTATTTTTAATGGGTTTTGGGTCTATATTGTAGGAAATGGAAGATCAAGGATTCTTGAATTATGATCAAATGAGCAAACTGTATGGCCCTATTGATGACTTCAGTGCTGATTCATTCTCCTCAGAAAGCTATACAGAAAACATGTCATTTCCTGATCAATCTTTTCAGACCCAACAGCCACAAATCAAACTGCCTAGCTATCAAGAGAAGAGTAGTAGTGGTATTAGCAAATGTTCTCCAACTCCAGATCCCCTTATTTCTTCTACTACTCTTCCCTCATCCAACGCTTTCACTATAACTTTTGGAGATCTGAAACCTAAAGACGAGATGAACCTCCAGTTTCGTGATTCGATTGGGTATGAGGATGCTGGTATCACAAAGGTTCCAACGACCATGGCTAGGAATCCGCTTCAGGCGCAAGATCATGTGTTGGCCGAGAGAAAGAGAAGAGAGAAATTGAATCGATACTTCATTTCTTTGTCTTCCCTCCTTCCTAATCTTAAGAAGGTACTAGTTAATTTCTTCGGTTGATTAAAAATCTGTTGTCCTGCAGTAAAATTAAGACATGTCAGATTTTATATATTTTTAGTTTTATTTAATTCACGTTAATATTCTCTCTCTGATGACGTGTATTCATGTGATTGATGGACAATAATTTAGGTTATAAGATTAAAGAAAACTTTGTTTTTGACATAATCAAATTATAACTTGTAGATGGACAAGGCATCGGTGTTGGAAGATGCATCTAATTACATAAAAGAACTTCAAGGTCGAGTGAAGGAACTCGAGGGATCACCAGGCGTTAAGAGAAAGAACGTTCAAGAATCTGTTATTTCTGTTAAGAGATCGAGGCTTAGTTCTAGTGATGATGAATACTCTTCGTCCGATGAAACGAACTCTGGAGAGAGTACTAATCCTTTGAAGTCGTGTCCTGAGATCGAAGTGCGGATGTCGGGAAGCAGTGTACTAGTAAGAATTCAGTGCCAGAAAAACTTTTGTTCCATGGTGAAAGCACTAAACAAGATGCAGAAGCTTGGGATGTCCATCATCAGTAGCAGTGCCATGCCTTTTGCTAAGACCACTCTTCTTATCACCATTGTTGCTCAGGTACATAAATTCTGAAACCCTAATCATGATACAATGAATATGAGGAACTTAGTCCCGTGTTTCGCTGTTTCTCCGATAATTAGTACTAATTCAGATTAACATATCAGAGCTATTATAGTGATTTCATGTCGGGAAATTAACCAGGTTCTACGGTTTGGGAGGCCAAAGGCCAAAAGGTCATAGATTTAATTAAAAAATCATTACGATCATATCCCTAAAAATGAACCTCCGCAAGGGATTTACTATGTTTGTTTTTTGGGATAATTTAGGTATATAACCTTAAATGGGATTTTAATTAATTAAATTCATAAACTTCTTATGTGTATAAAGTCATTTTTTCTTTAAGGTTAGAGCATCTCCAACAGCTTCTTCAAAATAGGGATTTAGGGGATTTTTTTTTCAACAGATTCTCTAAAACCTTCTCCAAAATGGAGAAAGTATGAGAGAGATGATGAAAATCTTTAAATTTAAAGATATCTCTAAAAATGATTACTTATAAGAGATATATTTTTTTTATTTTCTTCTACCAATGCAATTGTTTTAAATTAAATTTTTACGAGAGATAAATAATATTTTATGAGTTATATTGAATATTTTAATAATTAATTAATTATGTAATCTCTAACTTAGAGAATCTATTGGAGATAAAAGGTGTTTTTTTTTTTTTTTTTGAAAATTTTAACTTTTTACTTCTCCATTTTGAAGAAGTTGATACATGATCTTATGAATTCAATTAAAAACTCACGTTTCCTTAAATGACCCATATTTTAGATACACGAAAGTGCAATCATTAGATTCAAAATATAAGGCGGTTTTTCTAGAAAGTAATTTGAATGTTACATGAGTATGTATTTTATGGTTCTAAACTTATAAAAATGGCAGTAATTTCTGTTCTCCTCTAAAATAAAATTCCATACAATTTGTAATTACATATATATATATATATATATATATATATATTACGTTTAATTACTCCATTTGTTGGTGGTTTTCGTCATATGATATTTGTATCAACCTCTAAATGTTAATTTTTTTTTATTTGTGTAGACTGAGGATGACTTCTGTATGACAACATCAGAACTTGTGAAGAACCTTCAACTAGCTATATGAACTTTAATGAAGATATATATGCAACTACAAGTTCAAGATTACCATCTACTAGCTTCAAGATCGTCAATTAATGATCAGTTTTTTGTTTTTCATTTTATACTTCAGAAGGAGGAAAGTTGAGAACATTCTCACATCCCCATCAATGGGTTTTTTCAAGTACTCCTGAAGAAGCATATATAAGTATATATAGAGCAGCGCAGCCCGATCCGATCCGTACAACGTTTCTCGTGATTCGTTTCCTCTCCCCCTCTTGGTGATAGATGGAAGGTTTCAGTTTTCCACAATGGGTTTTTGTTAGCTTTTTAATTTGCGTGGTTAATTAATTAAGGACGCAAATTTTTATTCACCCTTGTGATTATGAAACCATCATTTTTTTTTCTCCTTATTTTACTTGTATTTGTTTGCTCTATGTTTCCGGTGGGGTTACTGAAGATTTGCACAAGATTTCATACTTTTTTGTAACCTTTACTTAACAAAGTACAGATGGCATATGCAGCTTTACTTGTGGAAATTAAGATCGTGTTAGTTTGTTGATCTAGCATCATCTCTCTCTCTATATACATACATATATTAATTATATATATTCAAATCCGTTCGTCAGCCCCACATTCCAATATTTTACTTTAATCACATTCACCAGGTTTGTTGGAGATGACGATAAAGAACAGCTCACGATTTTTGTCTGCCAAATTTAGCATATTTGATAACCTTGTCTGCCCCCACATGGATGTTTCGCTATATATGCGATCCAGCTTTTTTGGTGCTACCATTGAATGATGGTGAAATTAATCCGTTGATCAACTTCTTTTAGGTAAATTAGTGATGAATATATATATATAATAATGTTTGAAATCAGAATCTTCAAACACATCACACCATTTTTTGTAATATAATTGAAAAAAGCAACACCCTTTTTTCACATAAGTCGTTCCGACTCCAATGAATACTTTTGTTTTTAGTTTTTGAAAAACAAAAAACAACGTGCTAGATGTAAATATTTTTTTGTCTATCTGTTATACATTAACAATTCATAGGACAACAAAAAAAATGTGAAATTTGATCTTGTGCTCAATTAAAACAATTAAAACTTGTTCAACATATATAATCTAGAAGCTGAAAGTTAAAAAACCACATAATTAAATCCAATATGTAGTATCTTTATTGGTTTGATTTTTCGTGTTAATATTATATTTGTATATATATATATTTATATATATTGGGGACTCGGACCCGCGCGCCGTATGCTTCCTTTGTCGTAAAAAAAATAAAATTGCTTCGAGCATCCGGCTATAAGAAGCCGATCTACACGTATACATAAGCGACTCGACAAAAAGTCCATTTATATATAATAATTGCATTGTAACTGATATAGTTTAGTGGTAAAAGTGTGATTCGTTCTATTAACCCCATAATATAACCCATTCAACGAATTATTTGAATATACAAGAAACATGAATCATGTGATCCATTTGGACAAAAGCTAGACTAATTAATAAAAGAAACAAATATGATAAAGGTTATGCGTTCCATCGTGTCACTTGAGGGATATTGATGGATTCTCAGCTTGTTTGGTTTTCTTTTTAATTGAATACTTGAAGTTTGTATGATTGTATATGTTTTATGCTTTCAAACATATAGAAAACGACAGCAGTATTTATCATCTTCTGAAAATAAAATTCCATGACATCTTGCAGGAGATATCAGATATATTATATGTATAGAGGAAGGATCATGCGAGAAATTAAACGTTTTGCGAGAAGGCGAGAAGTGTGATATCATATATGATCACACGGTTTGTGGGTGTGATTAAACGTCTATGTATTGCTAATATAACATTTGTTTAATCATATATGATTAAACTTGTGTATCATATATGATTAAACATTTCTCGGCTTCTCGCAAAATGTTTAGCTTCTCGTTTGAACCTGCCATATATGTATATGTATACATAATATATGGTTCGTCCCTATCTGCGCGCTGATGCAGGGATGCTTAAATCATTACTAATTAGCTACACATGCTTAAATCATTACTAATTAGAACCTTTCAACTACTTATGATGAACTTCAAGTTCAAGATTGATCTACTTGAGTAGATTGGTTTAATTTTTCCATTTTATACTTAACAATAAAATTTGAGTACATTCTGGTCGTGGTCATCAGGTTTCCAAACATTCCTGAAGAAGCATATATAACATCCTGTAGCAGGATCGGTACGACATTTTTCATCGCTCATTTGGCAATCGGATTTTGGCAACACGTAATTCGTTAGTTTTTTGCTTTGTTTGATCAAGTTTTTTACCCTTGTGATATGTAAATGAAACCACCAATTTTTGCTTGTATATAGGATATTAGGATGGTCGGTGTTTCTTCTAAATGGTCACTAAACTATTGAAGATTAGCATTAGATTTTATAGTATTTCTTAATGTACTTGGACAAAAGTACAGTTGTAGTTGTGCTGCTGAATTTTAGGAAAGATCATGCTTATTTTTTGACTTTGAGGAATATTTCTCTGGCTTTATGTAAACTAATCCAACCTAATTAACGTTGATTAGTTCCTTTTAATCAAATTAACATGTTAAAGTGCTATTTTTTTTCTTATTGCAAGTTATTTTGCAAAAATAAGGAAAGAAAAAACAATACCATCCTTTAAAAGAATGAAAGTTATATATATATATATATATATATATATATATATATATATATATATATATATATATATATAGGGGCAGGTTTAAACGAGAAGTTAAACATTTTATGAGAAGGCGAGAAGTGTTTAATCATATATGATATACAAGCTTAATCATATATGATTAGACACATGTTATATTAGCAATACATAGACGTTTAATCATATATGATTAAATACACCACAGATCGTATAATCATATATGATTAAACACTTCTCGCTTTCTCGCAAAATGTTTAACTTCTCGCATGATCTTTTCTATATATATATATATATATAGAGAGAGAGAGAGATGTGTTTAATCATATATGATACGCAAGCTTAATCATATATGATTAAACACTTCTCGCCTTCTCGCAAAATGTTTACCTATCGTTTGAACCTGCCCCTATATATATACTAGAAGCGTACTCGCGCAATGCAGCGAGATAAATCAGGATTTTAATGTTTCATTTTATTTTTTGTTTTTTTGTTGATTTATAGTACGATTTTGGATGATTTTGAGAAAATGATAATGTTTTTTTTATATATTTTTTTAATTTAGGCTTAATAATATAAAGTTTTTTGTATAAAAAAATTAAGTATTTTGTTAGAATTCAATGATTATCTTATATATTTTAATGACATTTAGAAAAAATAACCAATTACATATTTAACAATATAATTAAAACAAATTTATAGTAATATAATATATTAATTAATAGTGATACATGGAAAGATCTGCATAAAAGGAATGTCTTGCACATACCAAATTGGTGGGTATTAGAAGCCTGCAGTAGTAATATGTATCTTGTGTTTTGAAACTTGTAAATTAAGAGATTTTTAAAATTTTGCATAAAATGATGGTACCTTGTGCCTAATAACTTGTATTTAAGAGTTTTTTATCCGTGTTTTATTATATAGTATATATATATATATATATATATATATATATATATATATATATGGTTGAGTTATTTTGTTAACTGAATATTTGTTATTAACCTTCTGAACCAATCTACACCGTTGATTGTGAGGTTGGATGGATGTGATTCATTCATTAAAAAAACAATTAAATGAAATAAAAAACGTAACCGTGTGAATGAACTTGTGTGACCATGTGTGACCAGGGGTATTTTAGGAACTTTCATCCCCAATTCTATTAAGTAAAATATTCTGCTCATTAATAATTCTAAAAATAAAACGGTAACCAACTTTGATTGAAGCAAAATCGAAACGGACGATATGCGAAAACTGGAGATCGAAGCTCGGATTTCGGTCAGAAATTAGAGTTGTGTTCATCCGTTAAAAGTAATTGTTCATAGCAATGGAGGATTTGGGGGGATTTATAGATAATCATCGATTAAGAGGTAAGGTTTCCTAACTAAGATTTTTTCGAAACAAGAACTGATATATATAAATCAAGGTTTTATGTTTCATTGATCAGTTAGGAAGAAAAGTTCAAGAATCGCTATGAAAACTTCGTTCTCGAAATTCAAAAACACAAGGGATACTCCAGTGGATGTAGATGCTGAAGCAGCAACTCAGATTGGGGGAAAACAGGAAAAATCGAACATGAGGGTTAAGTTGAAGATATCGGCTGTGCATGATGCATTGAACGAAAAACAAGGTAAAAACTCTTCTCCTAAAGCATTATGAATCATATTATTGGTTTGAGTTTCTTTTGAAAACAAGTGAACAGTTACCCAAAATGTCACTGTCTAAAACAATTTACTTTTGGAATATTTTTCGTCCCCAAACCTTTCATTCTATGTTTCAGAACAATATTGGCACTTTGTGGTTCTCAAATGTTCACTATACTTACAAACTAGATGGCTGAAAAAAATAATAATAATGTTCTTCATTGTTCACATGATGTTTTTTGGTACAAAGTTTGAGGTTTGTTCATCATTTGATGCAACTAATCTACGCACCCATATGAGCCTTTAAGTGCCCAATGTTATATGAAACACATGGGTTTAATTGTTCATGATTGTTGAACAATCCATGGAAAGTAATGTTTGAGAACAAACATGAACACTTTAAATATGCAACAAATTGAAAAGGGTGTTAAAATAATGTTCTTCATTGTTCACATCAGGATGGTCTTTGGTACAAAGTTTGAGGTTTGTTCATCATTTGATGCAACTAATCTACGCACCTAAATGAACCTTTAAGTGTCCAATGTTATATGAAACACATGGGTTTAATTGTTCATGATTGTTCACAATCCATGGAAAGTAATGTTTGAGAACAAACATTAACACTTTAAATATGCAACAAATTGAAAAGGATGTTGAAATAATGTTCTTCATTATTCACATCAGTATGGTCTTTGGTACAAAGTTTGAGGTTTGTTCATCATTTGATGCAACTAATCTATGCACCCATATGAACCTTTAAGTGCCCAATGTTATATGAAACACATGGGTTTAATTTTTCATGATTGTTCACAATCCATGGAAAGTAATTGGGTTTGAGAATAAGCATGAACACTTTAAACCATACATTAGCGTGCATATAAGTTCAGTAGATTTAGAATTGTGAGTTATACGTGTTTGAGGGTTTGATTGTTTTGTTTATTCTCCATAATTTACACTTCTTGCTCAAATGGTTAGTTTATTTTTTGTGGATTTAATTATGGATCTTGAATATCTCTAATGCACTAGATGAGTTGATGCGTTGCTCACACGATTTAGGTTCTTTTTCTAAAGTATTAAGAAAAAGAATTCAAATGAAAAATGAGGTTTTTGTTCTTGAAAATTTTGATCGATCATCACCAGCTTCATTCTTAAGTCCTAGTGAGGAGATAGCTTTGAGAGAAAGTAGATGGAGGAAATATATGAGAAATAGGTTGATTTCCCCTTTTTAATCGTCAGAGGCCGCGCGCGGTTAGTGGCGCGGTTAAACCCGCGCGGGGAGGCGCGCCGGCCTCTGGAGTCGCGAGGGAATAGAGCTTTGTACGACTTTTGGCGCGACTTCACTTGCGCAGGACACTGTCCGCTCCACTCTTTTCCTTGATCAAAAGTCGGGGTGTTACAATCCTCCCCACCTAATGTGGATTTCGTCCCCAAAATCTTATTCATCAAACAAATGGGGATATCTTTTCTTCATGTCCTCTTCTGATTCCCATGTCACGTTGGCACCCCGGTGGTGTTCCCATTGGACCTTAACCATGGTCACGTCTTTATGTCTTAACTTCTTTGTTTGACACTCCAAAATAGCCTCCGGTTCTTCTACGCAACGATTCTCGTTGTCTAACCGGATTTCCGTCAATGGGATGATGCTATCCTCTCCTCGACTAGACATCTACGAAGGTAACACACATGGAAGGTAGGGTGAATCCCGTCCATCTCCGGTGGTAAGTCTAACTTATAAGCTTGTAGTCCGATCCGTTCCAGAATGGTGAATGGTCCGAGGAAGCGGGGACTAAGCTTTCCGTGTTTCCCGAAACGAATTATCCCTTTCCATGGGGATACCTTCAACATGACTCGCTCTCTCACTTGGAACTCGACCGGTCTCCGCTTCTTGCCCGCATAACTTTTCTGACGATCTTAAGCCGCCTTCAAACACTCTCAGATGCCTTTTACCTTGTTCGTCGTTTCTTGCACGATCTCCGGTCCCGCAAACTGTTTTTCTCCCGCCTCAAGCCAACATGCTGGTGTTTTACATTTCTGTCCGTACAGTGCCTCGAATGGTGCCATCACAATGCTCGAGTGGTAGCTATTATTTTAGGCGAACTCTACTAAGGGTAGATGTGAATCCGAATTTCCCCCAAAATCTATAACACACGATCGAAGCATGTCCTCGAGAGTTTGGATCGTTCTCTCACTTTGACCTTCTGTTTGAGGATGATAGGTCGTACTCAACTTGATCTTCGTGCCCAACTCCTTTTGTAGACCATCCCAAAACTTGGAAGTGAATCGGCTATCCCGATCCGAAACTTAGATAGTGGAACTCCATGACGCGATACCAATTCATCGATATAGAGTTTGGCTAATTTGTCCATTGGTAACGACTCACGCATCGCCAAAAAGTGTGCCCTCTTCATGAGTCGATCCACCACCACCCAAATTGTATCATGACCCCTCAAGGTCCTCGATAACTTGGTGACGAAGTCCATAGTGACGTGCTCCCACTTCCATTCTGGGATGGTCAATGGTTGTAAACTTCCATAAGGCCTTTGATGTTCCGCTTTGACTTGAAGGCAAGTGACACATCTTTCCACATAATTGGCCACATCGAGCTTCATTATCGGACACCAATAATGTAACTTCAAATCTGTATACATCTTAGTGCTACCGGGATGTATAGAGTACTTGGACTTTTGAGCTTCCATCAAGAGCAACTCACGAATCCCTCCAATCTTCGGTACCTAAATTCTCCCTTGAAATAACTTAAGGTCGAGACTATCCTCCGTTAGTATCTCCCGTTGTTTCACCATGATTTCGACTTTAAAATTCTCCTCACGAAGTGCTTCGACTTGACTCACCTTGATGTCCTCCACTAGGCTTGATATCACGTCGATCCTAGAAAGAGTTACTTTAATTTCTCTCCCATAACTCTTCCGGCTCAAAGCATCTGCCACTATGTTGGCTTTACCGGGGTGGTAAAGCAATTCACAATCACAATCCTTCAAAATCTCCAACCACCTTCTTTGCCACATGTTGGGGTCCTTTTGGTCAAATATGTACCTCAAACTCTTGTGGTCGGTGAAGAGTGTACACTTCATCCCGTAGAGGTAGTGTCGCCATAGCTTCAAAGCAAATACCACCGCTGCTAGCTCCAAGTCATGCGTAGAGTAGTTCCTCTCGTGGTCTTTGAGTTGTCGCGACGCATACGCTATAACCTTTTCCCTTTGCATTAAGACACACCCAAGACCCAATTTGGATGCGTCACTGTAAACTAAAAAATCCTCGGATCCTTCGGGTAAGGACAAAATTGGTGCCTCGCACCGTTTCTTTTGAAGGGTCCGGAAAGCTTCCTCTTGAGTCTCGGTCTATAAGAATTTAACGTTCTTCCTTGTCAACGATGTGAGCAGAGAGGCGATCTTTGAAAAGTTTTGTATAAACCGTCGGTAGTAGCCGGCCAAACCCAAGAAACTCCTTATCTCCGTTGGACTCGTCGGTGGCTCCCAATTCATCATCGTTTCAATCTTCGTCGGATCTACCTTCACCCCATCCTTTGATACCACGTGACCCAAGAATTGGACTTCTTGTAACCAAAACTCGCACTTTGAGAACTTCGCAAACAACTTCTCTTTCCAAAGAATCTCCAACACCTCCTGCAAATGTTGACGGTGTTCGACTTCGTCCTGCGAGTAGATCAGAATATCATCGATGAAGACTATAACAGATATGTCCAAGAGAGGCCGACACACCCGATTCATCAAGTCCATAAATACGGCCGAAGCATTAGTCAACCCAAATGGCATGACTAGAAACTCATAATGACCGTACTCGTCCGAAACGCCGTCTTCGGAATGTCACTTTCCTTTACCTGCACTTGATGGTTACCGGACCGCAAATCTATTTTGGAGAAACATCATGCCCCTTGCAATTGATCGAAAAGGTCGTCGATTTGATGAAGCGTATACTTGTTCTTCACGGTGACCTTGTTGAGTTCACGGTAGTCGATACACATCCCCATGGACCCGTCCTTCTTCTTCACAAATAAAGTTGGAGCTCCCCAAGGCGACGAGCTTGGTCGTATGAATCCCTTCTCGAGAAGTTCTTGTAGTTGCGTCATCATTTATTGCATATCTGTCGGGGCTAGACAATAAGGAATAAGAGCAATTGGAGCGGCACTCGGAGTGAGGTCGATAAGGAATTTCACTTGACGTTCCGGCGGTAGCCCGGGTAGATCTTCCGGAAAGACATCCGGGTAGTCGCGCACCACGTCCACCTCTTCCACCTTCTTTTTTTCTAGTTTCGCGTCAATCACATAGGCCAAATATGAAGCAAACCCCTTGGCTAGGCTCTTTCGTGCTTTGTGTGACGAGATTATCGTGTTGGCCTTTTGATTCTTCTCTCCATAGATTATTACTTCCCCATCCTTCAACAAGGGTACTCTAATAATCTTCTTGGAACAAAATATACCGGCATCGTGCTTAGCTAGCCAATCCATTCCTACTATCACATCAAATCCCCTGACATTCGTCGGTAGAAAGTCTACTACAAAGGATTCCCCACCTAATTCTAAGGTGCACCCAACGAAGCATTCCCGAACTAACATATGTTCCCTATTGGCTACCTCAACCACTAGAGCATCAGTCAACAAGCTAACAAGAGTAGTGAAATTCTTGCAAAAAGAGATTGACACAAAGGAACTATTCATACTATAATCAAACAAGATGCGGGTAGGTAGAGAGTCCACTAGAAACGTACCCGACACAACATCCGTTGTTGCTCTCACTTCATCCACCGTCATTTGGAAGGCCCGACTTGGTGCCTTCGCTGGAATCTCTTTCTTCGGTGCAACTACGCCCGAAACCCCTTGATGACCCCTTGCTAGCTTAGGATAATCCCTCTTGATGTACCCCGACTCCCGGCATTCATAGCAAACCCCTCGAGAGGGGCAATCCCTACTCATGTAGTCCTTTCGTCCACATTTGAAGCACTCTGTGGAGTTAGAGAAAGGTTTCGGATTACAAGGCCCGAAATGGTTACTCTTGCACTTGAGGCACCACCTCGCCTCACGTCGTGGTTCTATGTTGTTATTCCCAATATTCAAGTTCTAATCAATAACAAATAATCAAGATGAGAATTCCAAATCATATGTCATTGAATCCAAACTCAAAGATTACAAATTACAACTTTCCCTCTCTAGACTCTCTCACTAGAAACGTATTCTAATTAGATCTTCTCTAATCTGCTCTCTCTCTCTCTAATTCGTGTACGTATGTTTTCAACTGATTGATCCCACTTGATTACAAAGACAACAAAGGTATTTATACCATTGACAATTACAAAGGAAAAAAAAAATACAATTACATTGACTTTGACTTTATTAACAAATGACTTTGACTTTGCTTGAGAGTTGACTTTTCCAGCTTTGACTTTTTGATCTTTAGTCTTCAATCTTTATGATCTTGAATCCAACAATTATGTGCTCTAACATTCTTCCCCTTTGGATCAAGATCATTACTAAAAGATTTAGCAATGCGATCTTCTCTAATTAAGCTCGATTGAAGTAACTCCCCCTTTTTAACAATCTTTATCTTCTCATGAAATCTCCCCTTTGATACAAACATAATTTCCAAACTCCCCCTTAACACAATGAAATTTCTTCTTTGATAAGCTTTATCTTCAAAAACATTAAGCAATCTTCTAAACTTCTGATCTTCAAAAATAGTAACAATCTCCCTCAAGATTATAAACAAACCTCTTTCAGACATTGAAAGAAATTATCTTCATTTACAACTCTGAATGTTTTCTCCAACTTTCTTCAAATAAAATTTCTTCAAAAGCTGCTTGCTTTCGAAATTCTTTGAACTTTCACTTATCATCTTTGAACAAACTTCAATTCTAAAATATCTCTCTCCATATCCAATACAAATACTTCTTTCCGGACAATTCTTTCAACTTTAACATTTCTTTGAAATACACATTTCTTGATATCTTCTCCCCCTTTTTGATGATTTGAGCATCTATATCATCAAAACTCTCTCCAAGAAATGTCTTTGACCATTCTGATATGTCAAACTGAGCCTCTGATTCTGTGATCCATAACCAAGTATTCATCTAGATCTTTGCAAATCCAGACAAAAATAATAACATGTAACCCCTGAATCAACAAATGAATCAGTTAAAATGCCTGTCAGTAACACGAAGTCACTGTGTGTAACAGATACACAATATAAAGGAGCTTTTTGATGTTCACTCCCCCAGGGCTTCCATCCAATCATCGAAATACCACAAAGGCAATTTCTATGAATGTTATGACAAAGAAACAAATTCTTTGTGTGTTCGTGCACATGTAGAAAGAATTAAGCACGATGATTGCTTTTCAATAAGGCTCAAAGTTGTGTAAACCACTGAGACAACAGTAGATAAACACAGACTCAATGTGCATGATTGAAGTGCGAAGGTGGGGCAGACTTCCTTCTGTTTCAATATCCAGATTTTCCAAATGAAAACCAGATAGATAATATGCTGCGTCCCCTTGAAAATGTGAAACATTTTATTTTTGAGAAGAAAATGAGTGGTTGGTGGGGTTTTAGCAAGAGTTGGCATGGGCTAGTTGCCTGTTTCAATAACGTTCACCAAAGATTTGTGAAACGCTAGTAATGTGGCTGCCCGACTCAGAAAGTAGTTGGTGCAGAGTTTGATATTCTTTTACTCTGATCTCTCACCCTCTTTCTTTTAATCATTAAACTCACTACTAACCAAACTCTCCTTTACATTTTACCTCATCACACAACCCACACTCATTTCTTTTTGACTCCTCATACTCAATCTCTATGGATTAACTTCTTGGGTAGAAATCACTGGTTAACGTGATTCCATAGAAGTTCAGTTAATTCCTAGCACAAAGAACCCATATTTCTATAAAAGCATAATGTTGCTCAGATGATTTAACTTTATCAGTAAAAGCTCATATACAAATGTCAGATGAATGTATGCTCAGAATATAATCATGAAGATATGAGCATTTTAAAACATGAAAGTATTTTCAAACAAGTATATTGAATGAATGAATATAAATGCAAAAGACTTGTTTGAAAATCTGACATTGTATGAAAATGATCAGAAATGAATGATATAACAATCAAAACTTATGGTCAAGAATAATGGATATGTGTCTATACGAAACAAAAAAATATAGACATTCTTGAAATGAACGCTTCGAAATGAAATGACACTCAAAATTCTTTGAAGTACAAGCGGGGTGTCTTACCATCGAAAAAATTGGTTACAATATGAGACATGGTAAGATCATTTTGAACAAAGTCAAACCGATGTCTGTGAATACTTGAAAGTATATAGAAAAGACAATACACAAGTATTAATCTTTGGATAACACACGGTTTGTTTATCAATGAAGCACAAAAATAAAATGAAAACATTTAAAATCACACTTCCAAATTATAAAATCTGTTTAAAATTCGAGAAGTGGTTTGAACATTTAAGAACATGTTTTCTATATCTGAAAGTTGTCCTTCTTTCAGATACATTTGAGATTAAGATAAGAAATTTACCTTTTCGCTCAATCTTAATACTCATAAAGTCATGCTGTAAGTCATAAAGATATGATCTTGTAAGCATCTCTCATCCTGCACAAGTCTCAAAGTCTAGTCAAAAACAAATTTATTCACAACATTTATTCAAAAATTAAAAATGACATAAAACAGTAAAACGATTAAAGTACGAGTTCTGATTTGAAATAATCATAAATCATCATTCTTACTCCCCCTGAAAATATGCATCTGAAATATGTCAATAAAAGGCACATGATATAGATCTACAACTCCTTTTGGAATGTAGTTCGTCATATCTATCGGATGCAAAATTTCAGAAAAAATATGTACTCCCCCTTGAAGGTTGATATCCTCGTTTGAGTATCGGAGTACATCTTCATATCCGCCCGGGAGTATCACATCTTTTGATCACTGAAGTACGAGTCCTAAACTGTTGTGTTTAGAAGTCAAACTCCGTTGAAGTACGGGTCCTAAGCTGATTTACTTAGAAGCCTTGGTTCTCTTACTCCCCCTTGACTTGTGGTGCCTGCAACATAGAATCAATTTTCGGTTTTGGTACCCACTGGTATTTGGGTCCATGTGTGTTAGTTGCAGTTCGTATGGGAGTAACTGAATAAGAACCATACCAGTAATGATCACTAGCTTTATGAACAAAATCATAAGTATGACAATAAGAACAATACCTCTTTTTAGATAACCTGATCAATTGATCTCTCGAATAAGCAAGATCAGGTTTACCGGTCAGCACTTTGTTCTTCTTGGCTGTTGATACATGTACAAATGATTTGTAACTTTTCTTGTCTTCCTTCTTTCCTTTCTTTTCTACCTTCTTCATATCATTCTTTTCATTTTTAACTGGTTTTATCTTCCAAACCAGCTTCTCTTCTTGATATCTTCTTCTTCTTCTATGTGCACCTGAACCATCCACATTTTGATCATAGAAAATGTTAGTTGTACGAATTTGATCAAAAGATTTAACTGACCTTCTTGTAGAAACAGTTTTTTGATGTGAACTTGAGGCGGTCTTGTTAGAACCAACTGAACTATTTCTAGGTGAGTGGATTTTGGACTCTGGAGTCGTATGCTCAGTCACCACTACCTTTGAAACAATGTTTTCAAACTCATTTACCTTTGAAGAATAATTGTCTCTTTCTTTTACAAGAAGGTCAATCTTTGTCTTGAATTCAGACTTCGTTTTCTGCTCTTTAAACATACTTGTAGATAGCTCCGATAGCTTCTCAGTATGCTTCTTTATCTCTTTATCAAATATAATTCTTTCTTCTTCAAATTCATTCTCAACATTCTTTCTTCCATCAGATATTTCTTTAAAAAATCCAACATTCTTCTGCTCAATGATTTTCTTCTCTTTGTCAAACTTCTCTCTTTCCAGGATGATTACTTTCTCAAAGTCAGATACTTGCTGAGAAAGCTTAGAACATTTAAGCTCAATCACTTTCTTCTCGTCAGCACATTTTCTGGAAAACTCGGAGAATTTCTTAGCAAACTCTTTCTTTTCTTTTTCAAAAACTGATCTTTCTTCAACAATTTGCAGTTCTAATTCAAAGATTTTCATTTCATTAGCACACCCAGTTAATTCAGAAATCTTAACAATGTGATCTTCTAATTCAGAAATCTTGTTCTTTAGCTTAGTGTTTTCAGCTTCCAAAAACAAGACCTTTTCTTCATTAAGCCCAGAAGTCTGTTTCAGCAGATCTTCATTTATCTTCTTTAACACACTGACTTCTTCTCTCAGTAGCTTCCTTTCATCAGAATATCTCTTTGACTTCTTTGTGTAGTAGTCAACTGAGGAAGCAAGATTTTTGTTTTCTAATTTCAGCTTGTGAATCTTCTTTTCATCACCATCAGAAAGATATCCCATCTTGAATACCTGTAAACAAAAAGAACTTGACAAAAATGATCGTTAGTCCAAAATATGAAATCACAAAAATACAAGAATTCTTTGAAATAGAAATTCAGGAATTTTGATCACAATCAGAATTTTGTCCCCCTCCGCAGACTTAGCACGGGGGTCCCGCTACCCTGTTAGCGGGTGGGGTCAAGGGGCAGCGCCCCTAGAGAAAAAAATTTCACTATTAAAGGCCATATTACTATTTTGAAAATTTCTCAGAAAATATTCTAAGTCTTTCACGCTTTGCGCTTCACACAGGAATCGCAAACTTCTACTTTGCGTTTCACGTTGCAGACGCAAGATACACTTCGCGTTTCTAGTTGCAAGCGCAAACCACACTTTGCGTCTCTAGTGTGGTGTGCAAATCACACTTTGCGTCTCTCTCGACTTGCTTAAATGATACTTTGCGTGCTGAACTGATTACGCAAACCTTCCTTGTGATGAATAACTTTTGCGTGCGTAAACCTTACTTTGCGGTTCAGGTTAGAAGCGCAAACCTTTACTTTGCGTTTCCAGAGACAAACGCAAACCTTACTTTGCGGTTCATGTGGGAAGCGCAAACCCTTACTTTGCGGTTCAAGTGGGAAGCGCAAACCACAACTTATCTCTGAACTCAACTTTGCGTTTCTAGATACACTTCCACTTTACGTTTGTCAACTTTGCGTGTCATGAAAAGGACAAACGATGAACTTTGCGTTTCACGATACAAACGCAAACCCAACTTTGCGTTTGTAATTACAGACGCAAAGCTCGCTTCTCGGTTCTCGTTGAAGACGCAAACATCACTTTGCGTGTCTCGTTGAATACACGAACCTCAGAAGAACTTACACAAATCTTGATGAATGACCCACAAACCTGTTTGAATGGAACGCAAACCTTGAAGAACACGCGCAAACCTCTAAAATCGATCAAAATCACACCAAAAAATCATTTAAAGCTAGAATTTCACCACAAAACTTTGACAATTCACTCGTCTAAACAACTAGAACACAAACTTAACAACTAATTTCGATCAAATACACAAAAATGCATAAATCGACTCAATTACAGTGCACAGGACTCGTGAACTTCAAACTCAACTAAAATAAAAAATTAACAATCAAATACAGTGCATTTCTTGAAATCACCTATACAAACTCGATCGATTATGCTATCTGAACAAAATCTAATCGATTACAACTCCAAAAACGCACTAAAACTCGAATTTAATTTTTCGCTCAAGAACACAGATACGAACTTTTGAATTTTCTTGATTTTTGATTTGGATTTGCTCTGATACCAATTGTTATTCCCAATATTCAAGTTCTAATCAATAACAAATAATCAAGATGAGAATTCCAAATCATATGTCATTGAATCCAAACTCAAAGATTAAAATTACAACTTTCTCTCTCTAGACTCTCTCACTAGAAACGTATTCTAATTAGCTCTTCTCTAATCTGCTCTCTCTCTCTCTCTAATTCGTGTACGTATGTTTTCAACTGATTGATCCCACTTGATTACAAAGACAACAAAGGTATTTATACCCTTAACAATTACAAAGGAAAAACAAAAATACAATTACATTGACTTTGACTTTATTAACAAATGCCTTTGACTTTGCTTGAGAGTTGACTTTTCCAGCTTTGACTTCTTTTTGTCTTCAATCTTTATGATCTTGAATCCAACAATTATGTGCTCTAACATATGTTCCTCCATCCATTGAAGGGTTTGGATGGTCGCGTGGACCCGGTTGGCCCTTCCCACTTTTGTTTCTCACCTTGTTGACTCCACTACTCTCTTCCTTGAATGATGTCACCCTCTACTATTTGGGAGTCTTCAATGACCTCATGCAATGTAGTCACCCAAGCGTTCCTCACGCCCGTCTTCATCTCCCCAAGCAAACCCCTCAAGTACACTTTTATCTTCGATCTCTCATCGACCTCCAAATGCTCCACCAGACTGAGCTTCTCCACAAACTGTTTTGAATAGTCGGCAATAGACAAATTGCCCTTTTTTAGATTATGAAAATCCTCCTCTATCTTGTCAAGATCCCTCTCGTTGCAGTACTTGTCCATTATCTTCTTCTTGAAGGTTGGCCAAGTAAGCTTGGCCAAAACCTCTGGAGTAAGGGCCGTCCGAGTAAGGTTCCACCAACTCAGTGCCTCCCCTCTAAACAACTGTGATGAAAACTTGACTCTTTGGGTGTCGTCACACTCGCTGGATTCGAAAGTCATCTCCACTTCTGTAACACACTCAAATTTGGAAAGAGCAACTAATTTAAAACTTTCAATTATACATTAAATAAGGATAAAATCTATTCTACAAATCATCACTTGAGTAACCTCAATAAGAATGCTAGATTTAACTTCACAAATAATGAGTCAAGTCTTGTATAAAGACTAATCAAAGTCGGGTGTTACTAAAATCCAATAACAGTTGCTATCTCCAAAAGTGCGGAATGCTTCACCAAACTACTCTCTCTCGTGCAGGACTAGCACTCATCTCACCACGAAGTCACTAATAACAACCAAACCTGATAGACAAATTAAAAGGTTAGGCTAACGCCTAGTGAGTTCAAGAGTTCTCAATATGAACAAATATATCTATGAAAGGAAAGAATGCAACTTAAATCATTATCTTTCAAAATGATTTACTTTAAATATTTAATGACTCATTTTCCAATAACACACACCTTTAAAAAAACAAGTATCCCAATATAGACATTCCTTTGTAAGGCAACTTCAACCCTAACTCACACAAAACGTGAATAGTAAGTAAACTCCCAATTTATTAAAATGCGGAATAAACTTTATTTCCCAAAACACCCCAAACATGGGCAGGGCATAATACTCAACCCATAAATCTTGAGTAAACAAATCCATATATGCAAAACGTCACCGAAAACATGGATAATAAAATAATACAATTTAATACCCAAGCAACACCTTCCGGTGACGGGGGAGACCCGATCCCGTTTTACGTGGCGGAACACAAAGTTAAGCCACATAGTCACGTTGTTGAACTACACCTTAGATCGTAACTTTATTGACTAATCTACTGAGCTACACCTCCAGTCCGACTGTATTCCAAGTCCCAAAAACACCGTATCCCCCATTGTCTGCTCCGTCGAGCTACACCTCAAGGATACGCGATCTTATTGCCTGTTCGTTCCCTAGTGGAGTTTCATCCTCAGGGTACTCATTCAACCCCTAGTGCCTACTCCCTAGCATTGAAGATAGGAGTCTTAGCTCCTTACTTGATAACTCCTGATGTCTAACCCTTGTGCACAAGAATTAGAACATCCAATCACAAGAACCATGGTCCCGAAGTACAACCCATAAAGGTTTCTCTTCTTCAAACTACCAGGACAACAACAATGTCAACACGACATAAATTTCCAAGGTGAGAATATCAAGACTCCTCATCCTTAAATATGACTGAATTACATGCCTATGAAACCAATGCATTACAGTGTAAAATACATGACTCCAATTGAATGACACACGCACTCAAAACATGTATTTTCCAAAATAAAATGCAATAAATGAAACTCACACCCAAATCTCCACTTTAAGTTATTAAAACCGGACAAAAGTCCCCAAGACCCGACAAAGCCGAAAACCGAGCCTTAAGCTCAACCAATCAAATGACCATATGCTAAAATCCACCAAATGCAATAAAATGCTACCGACCACGTTTATGCAAACACATGCTCCAAAATGCATGAATACACTCAAACACCATTTAGATTTGAACAAGTCATTTTCTAAACAAGTTTATAACCCAATTAGCTCTCTCAAATGTCCCATAACACAAGATCAACATTTTTCATAACACACATTAAAGTACAATTACTCTAAAGGATTTACATGTGTACGTTAAACCGTTAAAATATCAATATCAAAGATTTACTCAACAAACTACTTGAAATACATTTTTCCCCAAAACCACAGAGGTTTACGATATTCTAAATGTTCGCAAGGTTGGAAATGGCCAAACTCCAATGACTCACACATTGGTATTTTCAAACCATTTTCCAACAAAAAATACCCTTATTACCAATAACCACTAAAATGCATATTTACCCAATACCCTCGATTTAAGAAAACGGTTATTAAAACATTTTCATTATGATACATTTATCAAAAATCCCAAGGATGGGTGTTTTACAAATTTATAAAGTTAAACACTTCCAAGTAATCAAAACTTATCAATTACTAAACAGTTAACAATTTAATGTAAAACACATAAACACTTTAAAATTAATATTTTGGCATGTACAACGTTTTCACAAATCAACTTGAACTCACCTTGCTAGATTTAGGCTAATTCTAGATTTTCCCCAACTTGAGCTCCTTTGAAGAAATTCGAATCTTCAAGCCAAAACTTCCAAAAACCTAAATCCACAATTTTCCAACCATAAATACACGCATCCAAACACTTATAAACATTCCCCAAACATTTTACATCCAAATCCCCAAATTTGGCCAAAACCCTAATTTGACCTAATTTCTCCAAAATCATCAAAACCGAAATTTGAGAAACCAACCACTTGCAAATCATCAATGAAACATTTATAACTTATAATAGGGTTTAAAAAGGGAGAGGATAAACTTACCATTTAGGTTTTGGTAAAAACCTAGAAAACCCAAAATGCAGCTTGAAGATGGAGATGGAGATGGAGATGGTGAACTTTTGATGTCTAGCTTCTACCCTTGATGACACTTCAATACTTGAGGATTGAGGCATTTAATGAATCAAAACTACAATAGATGGGTTTGGGTGATCTTGGAAGAGTTTAGAGAGAGTTGGGAATGAAATGGGAGAGGATAAATGAAGAATGGAGAAAAATCCTGTATTTGACAGCAGTCCAACCCCCTGGTTCTACAATGACACGCGACAACGACACGGTCATTGTCGCACACTTGTGCTACATTGACACTCGACTATGACACAGTCATTGTCGCGTGTCATAGTTGCACCAAGTGTACCGTGGGTGTTCCAACTTGTGCGACTATGACCGTGTGACTATGACATTGTCATAGTCGCCGGGCATTGTAGTCGGACCCTTTCCAAGCCCCGAAACCCGACTTTTTCAACGCAAACACTCCCGATACTCTTAGGGACTTAAAATAATGCTTTCCCAACATAAATCCCACCATTTCCATGTTGTAAAAACGTCCGGGTGACCTTTACTTACCGAACATTACGGGTGTTAAAATCCTCCTCACCTTAACAGAGATTTTGTCCACGAAATCTAGATTCCCATTTAACGTTGTCCGCATATTAGGTTTTCTCTAATCCATTTGCCAGAACAACCACCATAAACCTTATGCTGATACTCACGACAACCATCCCCCTGAGCACATTACACTTATATCCGAGTGAACGCTTAACCTACTAGAGTAGTCTTTAACCACGAGACTACGGTTGTCTCCCAACCTTGGGTGACAGTAATACCTCAAGGGTAGTTTGTGACCTCAACCTCTTTCTGACAAATCCATACCAGTTCAACACGATTCTGGATCTGTATTCCGATGATCAACACCCGACCCCAAGAATCCCCATAATCCCTTACGCATTCGCCCTTGTTATTGGTAAGGCCATCCCTCCAGGGACGTGCAAAAACGTTCTTCACGGGGTCGGTTTATTCAAATTCGGCGATTGTGCAACTTCAAACTACACTTAAACATCAAACATAATGGTCGATATAAACCTTTACCTTATCAAGAAATCTCGATCATTGATACTTACTCACCAACATCTAACATCCTTAAGGCTACCACTTAAACTGCAAACACACAAGATTTATCGAAAATGTTCTGAAACACTCCAACGGTCATTATCCTCAAAACCGAATGTCGAAACCTATCCTCAAAACGACTATCCCACAAATTTGGGTTTACCGCCAAACATTCCATTCCGGAATTGTATTGTCGAATTTAAAGTTGACACCTAACATGGCACTAAAGTTCTACTCTTACATCTCTAACAAACGAACCACAATATTTCCTTTATTCATAAAGGCTCATTAAGGTGATACCCCATCAACACATGACATGATGCCGAACGGACAAGCAACACATCAAATCAAATCCATCCATACGGAGATCTTATCTCGCAGATTTATCGAAGTAGAAAAATCACCCCTTAATTAACTGAGAGAAAACATAATTCTAATACCTCAATTATTCACGTCGTACCGATGCATAAACTGAAACCCCAAAGTTCCAAAACTGACCACAAGTCTGATCATCTGACGCTTCAATTCCCAAGGACTCCTCTAGTCCCTAATTACAACTCCTTTCTCAAGGGGGGTTCAAATCTATAACCCTAATGAGTTCAAGGCTTTTCAACTATAGGAATCAACAAATATGCCAATTGAAATTTTATAAGACTTGAAGACGCAAAATCTTTATAACAATTAACCGTACGTGTAAAAATTTTCACTACCGCTTACTCGGTAGTTGTGTAAAGTGGCCACAATGGCACTCACATAAAATTATTTTAAAAAGCATCTGGTCGGTATTCACGCTAATAATGATAATAACAGAAGGGCGCAATAACTTTTCAAATGGACCATTATGGTCCTATTATGCATTAATCTATGTCATGAACATAAAAATAATTTTCTGCCCAAAACAATGTGCAATAAAAGTTTGTACAAACTCCCAAAAAAGGAACTCCATAAGTTCAACGTAAAATAACATGGGATAAGATTCCCAACAAGACCCACATTCATAATTTTATTTTCCAAACTTAGTAAGATGATAGATGCGTGCGATTTGGTCGAAATGTAAAATAATTTAAATCGACTTCACACATTTAAGTTGCACAACTGAATCATCCTTTATTCCAAAATAGTGACTACCATGTCATGCATAACAAACCACAAGGTTGTGGCGTGGTGGTAAGAGCCTGGGGACTTCATAGGAGTTGCCCGGGTTCGAGCCCCACTCGCAGCATTGTAGCCACGGGATGAATTCCCGCGGGCCTTAGGCCTGTTTTCTAGGAGATTAGTCCGAGCCCAAAGTGGTCTGGGGTACTCCTTTACCAAAAAAAAATGTCATGCTAACAATAGATCAATAAAGTGCATTGTGCGACACAATAATGGTAAAACCCAGCAACCCAAAAAGAATGTTCAAAGCAACAATTCAACACGAAATACCCGTGTATAACACCCAAAAGTGCAACTATGCAATATGAAGACTCTCAAAACGTCTCGTGTGGTTGCAAAATGACATGTGCAAAACCTGCATGAGACAATAATGTTAAACAGCAATCCGCCAGTTAATGCACACAATAATTCATTACACGTGTTCCAAAATTCCTCTTCACGACTCAAATTGTCGGAAAATAGAACTTCATAAGACTCAACAAAATTCCATAAGACTCTATGAAACTCAACGACTCCTAAAATCAAATTGAGCCAAAATTTTAGTTTACCATAATCTAATATCTTAATACAGGGTTATAACCAAAGTGTCATGTTTTCAAAATTTCTCTTTTATCGCATCACGATATATAAAGTGACACTTTCCAACAAAACTTGGATAAGACATGACGCTTAATAAAATCAAGAATTTACACGCAACATAATTAGAACTCACGCGTCGAAAAACGTAGCAAAATAATACCCTATTTGTTGATCCATACTATATTAGTGATTTGACAATGACCTTTTTCTATACTTAGTGAAAATTACATTTAACATTATGTATTAGTGTTTCATCATCAGCGATCATATTGAGTTTGTTCAGTTATCACTGATGATCTCTCTTGTAAACATTCATATGTATTAGTGTTTCACCATCAGCGATCTAATACTGAGTATGTTCAGTATTGCTGATGATTTCTAATGTAAACAGTTAGATGTAATCCCTAAAGACAAGTTTCGCGACAAAAGATGTCACTTCTGAATCGAAGACAAAGCTACTGAACAAAGACAAGTCTACTCATGACCTGATACGGATATCAGTGAAGCCAAGACAAGTCTACACACGCGAAGAAACCTGAGGAAAAGCTTCAGCGATAGCTGAACTTCTGTATATCTATGAAGGAAGAGATATTTAACGATTGATGATCACTTAGATTATGCCTCAAGTCTCTTTTTGTCTTATCCTTGCACACATTGTACGATTGTCAGAAAAGACATACCTCTGCAGTAATTCGTACAACAACTCTGTCAACTACTCTGTTCATCATATGGCCGAAAGCATGTCTCCTAAAGTCAGACTCATGCAACCAACCAATGAAGGACACGTGTAAAGTACTCTGCCATGCATTTAATGCATAGGGTATAAGTAGAAAGATCAACAGTCCATCTGAACGGGGCCTTTATCTTTCTAAATATATAGAAACCCTTATTTTCTATATTCTCCCAATCCCCTATTCTATATTTCTAGTGCAACCTTCTTAGTGATTCTTAAGTTTGTTTAGATTATATTTTACTTAATCTTATTCCGCAACAAACTTGTAAATTGTGATTTGATTTATCAATAAACAATTTATTAAACTTTAAAATTATGTGTTTGTATTCAACCCCCCCCCCCCTTCTACAAATTTGTTAAGCACATTCAGGACCAACAAGTGGCATCAGAGCAGATTGTTTAATATCATAAACAAGATCTTGTTTATTATCTTCCTTACTATTCTTAATATGACACTCAACACAAACACAAACTACTATGATAATGGTTCTCTCTCAAAACCTCCTCGATTTAGCAGAGATAACTTTGCTCTCTGGAAAAATCGAATGATGCTATTTCTAGAAGGTGTAGATCCCACTATACCTGAATATGTAGCAAATGGCCCTTATGAACCCTTCACTATTATAGCTGCAGTTCCAACTACCACCACCACTCCTCCTGTCCCTGAAAGATATGCTATAAAAGAGATAAGACGATGGAGCGATTAAGATAAAAATAAAGTTGGTTTATATGCCAAGGCAAAAACCATCATCTCTATGGCTCTTCCTGATGAAGCCTTCCATTCCATCATGCATCCTAAAACTGCCAAAGAAATGTGGGACACTATATGTGTTCAATATGAAGGTACCACTGAAGTCCAAGAAACCCGAAAGATTAATTTGGTAAGACAATATGAAAGTTTTATTGCTGGTAGGAATGAATCCTTATCTGATGTTCACCAGAGATTTAACTGTCTAATCATTGATCTAAGGACTGCTGGTAGGACCTATTCTAACTCTGAGGTATTAACTAAATTCTTGGAATGTCTTACTGAAAGTTGGGACAATTACTTAATGTGTCTTAAGCTGACAAAAGACTTAAATTCTCTCTCTCTCTTAGCACCTTATATGGAATATTGCTCAACTATGAGTAATCAAATCTTTTAAAGAAGAATCTTGTAAAAGATTCGAAAGACTCCAAAAGCACTCTTGTTGCTTTAGTCTCTTCAAAGATCATTTCATCTCAGGGATCTACTCTTACTATCACTGAGCTAGATTCTGACTCTGAGGAATCATCAGATGCTGATATTTCAGAATTTGATGAATTCTTAGCACTCTTGACAAATTCTTTTAAGATTTGCAAGAAAGAGCAATTTCAGAAGAAATAAGGGGGTGTTTACTTGAGGCTTAATGAGCTTAATGACAAAACCGGCTTATTCGCGCAGACATTTGGAGTGTTTACTTAGGGCTTAATGAAAAAACCGGCTTATTCGCGCAGACATTTCCGGCTTATTCACTAAGTAGGGGAAAGATGTGTTGTCCCCATTAAGACACATCTTTGACATTTTTACCATTTAAAAATAAAGGCATGCCTACCCTCCTACTATATAATCACGCAATAAAAACCTAGTTGCTCGATTTCACCTTCATCGCTCGTTCGATTTTACTGCTTCGAGTTAATTGTTGGTTCGATTACACTATTTCAATTCACTGTTGGTTCGATTTCAACCCTAGACAATAATTTCCTTTGGTCGATTTCTCCAAAGGTAATGATTTTACTAATTGTTCGATACTTGTTCTTCTCCAAACTCGATTGTTGTTCCATACTTGTTTCTTCAGTCGATTGTTGTTCCATACTTATTTCTTAAGTCGATTGTTGTTCCATACTTGTTTTCTTTAGTCGATTGTTGTTCCTTACTTGTTTTTTCATTCGATTTTTGTTCCATACTTGTTTCTTCTCCATAGCTGCTCGACATTTCTGCAATGTATATTTTTGTAACCATGATTTCTACAATGTCGATTTCATACTTGTTTCATACTTGCTACTTTTTGTTTGAACTTGGATACATTGTGTTTGAACTTGGAAGTTTAAGTACTTAATGAATTTTTGTTTGATTTTTGGATTATATCAATGAATTTATGAATATATGACTTAAAAAATAAACAACAATTTATACAACAACTTAAAATTCATATTCAGGGGTAAATTGGTCATTTATGTTATTCAGACTGTTAATTCAGATAAAAAAGTAAACAACAACATCAATTTATCCATACAGATAAATTTATCCATACAAACACATTTATCCATACAGGACTTAATGGAAAATTTGGTAAACTGCCCCTAAGCCTCTCTCTATATCTGACAAGCCAAAATCAACCCCTGTTTATAAGGCTACTGCTACTTGCTTTAACTGTGAAAAAGTTGGACATTTTGCAAGTGAGTGCAGGTCAAAGAAATTCTTCAAACCTTCTACCTCCAGGAAAACCAGCGATAGCAAATACCTTAAACTGAAAGAGAAATATCAAAAGTTGAAAAACTTTAAGCGCAAAGGTAAAGGTCTTATCGCTGAAGAGCATGACTAGGCTGAATCTGTAAAATCTAGTTCTGATGAAGAAGAAGTTGCTAATCTCTGTCTTATGGCTGAGATTAGAGAAGAAGTGGAAGAATCAACAGAAACTTCCATGAGTCACATCTCCTCTCAGGTATCTATCTCTACTAATCCCTCTCTTTCTGAAGCTGAGAGAATTCGCGTTGTAGATGTGCTGAAAATTGATCTGTACAATGCACTGAATGGCAAAACTCTAGCTGAAAACAAAAATATTGATTTAACCGAAAAACTAGAAAAATGTCATGAAAGGATCAAATAGCTGACTCTTTTAGAGGAAAGTTTAAAAGATCAAGTCATTGTTAATGAAATTATCAGCATTGAACGTGAACAAGCCATCGTTGCTTTAAAAGCAGAAAAGGCAACTGTTAAGGGATGGTGTAACTCTTCTACCAAAATCACTGAAATCATCAAGGCTCAAATCCCTGCCAGTGATAAAACCGGTCTTGGTTTTTAGAAAGAACAGGATGAACCTAAAGAAGACAGTTCCATGCTTAAGTTTGAAATGTTTGTCTCTTCTATCCCTGACACCTCTTCTACTCAGTGCTCTTCTTCCTCTAATCCTATTTCTGGGGACTTATCAAAAGGTTCTAAGCTCGCTTTCCCATCCTCAGAAGGCTACCAAGAAAGCAAAACTGAAAGTTCCTTCTAAACCTTCAGTAAGTCAATCTTCCAGCTCTGGAACTAAAATCACTGATATTTCTCAGAGATCAACTCCAAAGCTGAAAATTGATCTTAAGCCTAAGAAATCTGAAGAACTGAAAGTTCCTCCCAGATCTTATGCTAAAGGTATTCTTAGAGTTGGCCCTGCTCATCTCAAGTTTTCTAATCTTACTGCTCATGGTCCTAAAGCCACCATTAAATATAGAAAATGCTATAATTTTGGACTCACTAACCATATTGCCAGTAAATGTCCTACTGCCACAATAGCTGATAAGATAGTTAAAGTGAAGTTGAATGTCCCCAAGGCTGAGAAGGTCACCAAAGCTGAGAAATCAACCAAGGTGAAGAATACCACTAAGGTTAAACAATTAACCAAAGTGAAGGTTACCACTGAAGCTGAATCTTCAACTGCCGTGAAGATTGTTGAACCTTCCATCTCCACTAACATTCCTGGACCCATTGAAAAGTGGGTACCAATCAAAAATTAATCTTCCTTATGTTTGCGGGGATCGAAGGGTATCTGGTATCTAGATAGCGGATGCTCTCGACACATGACTGGACAAAAAGACCTGCTTACTGAATACAAGGAAGAGAAAGGTCCCTTAGTGACCTTTGGTGGAAATGGAAAAGGATATACCCGAGGGTTTGGTGTCCTCAGCTATGGGACAACTACCTTCAGAAGAGTCACTTACGTAGATGGATTGAAGCACAATCTTCTAAGTATCAGTCAGCTAAGTGACAAAGACTACGAAGTTCATTTCAATAAGAAAGCATGTTCAGTGATGAGTGAAAATGGAAAACTTTCTCTCAGTGGTTACCGTATGGAAAATGTCTATGTAATAGACATGGACTCTACTACCACTGAAAATGTTTGTTTTCTCTCTAAAGCCTCCTCTGATGTCAACTGGCTATGGCATAAAAGGCTTTCTCATCTCAATTTCAAAACCCTAAATTCTCTCTCTACTAAGGAACTGGTCTCTGGTCTTCCTCAGCACTCATATGCCAAGGAATCTCTATGTTCGGCATGTGAGAAAGGAAAACATACTAAAGCTAGTTTCAAATATAAACAAGTTTCCTCAGTGACAAGTCCTCTTCAACTCTTGCATATGGATTTATTTGAGCCTGTCAATATCCAATCCATAGCTGGAAAGAAATATACCCTTGTCATCATAGATGAATACTATAACATCCACCCTTCTAAATATGCTTACCTAGTGAGTCTAAATATGTATTATATTTTAAAGCATGCTTTATGTGTTTATTAAAAAAAAAAAGATTTTTTGCGAAAATGCTAAGTGTACTAGGGAGCTATAAGTAGAGCCTATAGTTGGAATGAGATGTAGGAGGTAAGATTGGTGCTAACACCTCACAAATAACATAATTAGATGGTGTGAGGGTTCAAAATACAAAGCGCATTGCCTAAATGGAAAGCGGGTAGGTAACTAAAGTGCCTAAATGGGAAAAATCTACCCAAAACTTGAACGGATGATCTAAATGGTGATGTAAAGGTTGGAACACCTTTCAATAAGTTATTATGAAGTGTTAGAAGTGACGGAAGTCGAAAAAGTCGCGTAGATTGCATTTTATACAAGTTTTACAAAATACGTTGCTATTTCGGTAAACTATGCACACAACACTCAAACGATAGGTGTTTGATGGGATTTTAAGCTTTGGAACTAAGTTTTGGACCTATTGGGAGTTGTTGGAAGTTTCGGAAAAAACTTACGGGATTCCGAGCTTAAAATCAAAAACGACAAAATTGCAAAGGATAGCATAACGTCCACAAATATGTAAAATTGCTGTTATTGGTAGGTCTTTTCTGAAATATTTTTGTTGGAAGTTGTACTTTATCTTGTTACGAACGCGTAGGCAAAAACCTCATCAAAAACAGAGTTCTGAGCGAAAAGTTATGCCATTTTTAGTGTTTAGTGGTCAAAATGGGTACCCAACCGGGTCAAACCCGACCCAACTCGGGTTTTACTCAATAAACCACGAATTTTCACCCAAATTCACCCCATTTCAGCTACTTGTGTGAGAAAGTTAAGGTGCGATTTTTATCAATTGAGATCAAATCTAAGTTCGTACTAAGGAGATTAACATCAATCTTGAAGGATTAAACAACAATTTGAAGGTAAATCTCATCCTTGTTCTTGTTCTTGAAGTTGTATCAAGTATGATGGAATTTGGGTGAAATAAGCTTAATGAATGTGTAAGATAAGTGTAGAAATCATTAAATGATGCTTAGATTATGATTATATTTTAGTTAATTCCTTAATTCCATGATTGATTTGCAAGAAGATGGAAGAAAAAAGTGAGTTTTCACTAAGAACAAGTTGACTTCTTGCTATACAAAGTTGGATTTTGATGAAATTGGTAGAAATGGATGAATGAACCATGGTTTCTTGTTGATTTTACCTTGATAATGATAAAATTAAGGGGTTTTTGTTTTTTAAAAAAAACCTCTTAATGGCTCTTAAGTCTGAATCGTTCAGACCTTTTTACACACCACCTCTTATTAATCATAACTAAAGTAAGACTTTAGACTTTAGACCTCTTAAAAAACAAACGGCACCTAAGTTAACATCTGAATTTGGTTAGGATTGGAATGGAATTAGATACTTAATTGGGCAAACATGCGAATTTTTTCGAGTTTGAAAGTCATGTTTCAACACTGTTTTAGAAAAATTGTATAAAATCGTAGAAAAATCTTATAAGGGTGATTCAAGTGGTATTAGAAAGGTATGAATGTCTAGTTTATTTTATATGAAGACAATATAACCTAATTACAGCTTTAAGATGTGCTAGAAGTGCATTTAGTACAGGGCTGTCAAGCTGAATTTTGACAGCTTGTAGTTGCTGTGTTGTAAAATTTGTATAAAATCAAAACAAAATCCAATGGACATGAGATCAGTGGCATATGAATTATAAAAGAGTCTATTTTATTTCTTGTTTAGAAGTCAGAATGTAATTTTGAGTTTAAGATGGTTAAAAATGTGTTATAACAGAGGGTTGTACAACAAAATTGGAATAGAATGAGATAGTGTAATTATATACTTATGGAATTGAATATGTATACTCCAGGGAGTATAAGGGTATAATTGGAAGCTTTTGGAGTGCCATACATACTTAGACTATGGAGTTGGAATGATACATTCGGTTGGACGTTCGGTTGACCCATTTTGTGCACTGTGAGTTTATATGAAATATATGTTTATGTGTACTTATATGTATATGCACTTTTGTTTGCATTAGATGTGTTTCATGTTATCGTAAGGTGTAACAAGTGTAATTCCCTCTGATTCCGGTTTGTATTCGTATGATCGTTTTACGATGTCGGTTGAGTCCGGATCCACGACTGTTTTGTTGATCTCTTGGTAAACCGTAAATACGGGTACTACTTCGTGTGGTACGTTGGAAAGAGGTGTATGTCCATGTATCCCAGGGAGACGGAGGTTGGGTGTGGCATACCGGTTCATTGTACTCACGTATCTCGTGTGTTAGGAGACGAGTGCAAGTACTATTCTGAACGTACCTAGTAGATGAAGGTGGGAGTGGTGCACTATTCTTGATATTCTATAATTGATTCATGATATGTTTACATGATACGGTACTTGAGCGATGTGATAGGTGTTCGTATGGCACGATTGATATTTCGTTGTCGAGCTTGTCGGTAAGAACGTATGTTGTTGTTGAACTTATGATGTATTGATTTTGATATTGGTATGTTATGTTTATGAGTCTAGTGAGTCTTTTGGAATGTATTCATGGAATTCTCCGAGTTGTTGGTCTTCGATGTTATAATAGCATTTCGTTTCAAGATTTCATTTCATTCTTCAATGAATATAATTATATAAAACATTATAACCATCTATTTTCATATAGAACTCACTAAGCCTTATAGCTTACCCGTTATTGATTAATTTTTTTTTTCAGGAAAGAGGATTGTAGACAAAGGGAAAGATAAGGAAGCTTAGTTCGAGTGTTGCTTCAAGTACTGGTTTAGATCTTTTGGGTATATTAGTACATGCTTTTGGTGTTTTATATATAAATATATAAGTATTCTATCGGGTAGATATGTCCCCGTTTGTTTGTAAGTAAACTTTAGGATTGTAAATATTAACTTTTGGGTTGGTTTATGTTTTGGAAAAATGGATAAAACGTAATAATTTAAAACGGACATTTCGAAGTTTCGATTAAAACTAATATCCCGTATTTTGGTGGTTTTAAAATAATCAATTTTGGAGATTAAAATGGTGATTGGACGTTTTGAAAACCGTGACGTTACAATATGGTATCAGAGCAGTAGTTTAAGTGAACTAGGTATCAATAAGTGGTACTTAGACTTAAACTAGGCATTGATGTTGTATAGTAACTAGGCAATGATTATACGGGATATGGACCACTAGGAGGGACCCATGTTGGGTAGGGGACTAGGAATAGAATAATCTTTTATACTCTGCACATTATGTTATATATATATATATATATATATATATATATATATATATATATTCTTTTCAGTACAATGGCCAATGGTGACGCCGCCAGCCACACCCCATCAAATCCCGACGTTGGAGAAAATGCTCCAAATCTTCCTTTGAATGATGATGAGATGTCGTTGTCTCCTCGAGGTGAGCAATTGATGAGAAGGCTCACGACATTCATACAACAAACTATGGAACAACAAAAGTACGATGTTGAGAAACAAGTAACCAACAAAGGAAAAGAAAAGGTCACGGGCGGCACGTCAAAGCCTAAAACCGATCATGTATCATTCAAAATGTTCCGTAGCAGCGGTGCCATATAATTCACCGGGTTCGCTGATTCTGTGGTGGCAATTCAATGGCTACAAAATACCGAAAAGGTGTTCCGGATCACACGGGTCTGGAACGAGGATAAAGTGAACTACGCGACTGCTATGTTTATCGATCGAGCTTTAACTTGGTGGAATTCTACATATGATTCTCTGAGCGAGTACGCGAGGGATAATATGACGTGGGAGTTGTTTAAGACACGATTTCATGCTCAATATTTCCCGACGGATTTACAAAGAAGGTTGTCTGTAAGAACGTATGTTGTTGTTGAACTTATGATGTATTGATTTTGATATTGGTATGTTATGTTTATGAGTCTGGTGAGTCTTTTGGAATGTATTCATGGAATTCTCCGAGTTGTTGGTCTTTGATGTTATAATAGCATTTCGTTTCGAGATTTCATTTCATTCTTCAATGAATATAATTATATAAAACATTATAACCATGTATTTTCATATAGAACTCACTAAGCTTTATAGCTTACCCGTTATTGATTATTTATTTTTTCAGGAAAGAGGATTGTAGACAAAGGGAAAGATAAGGAAGCTTAGTTCGGGTGTTGTTTCAAGTGTTGATTTAGATCTTTTGGGTATATTAGTACTTGCTTTTGGGGTGTTATATATAAATATGTAAGTATTCTATCGGGTAGATATGTCCCCAGTTGTTTGTAAGTAAACTTTAGGATTGTAAATATTAACTTTTGGGTTGGTTTATGTTTTGGAAAAATGGATAAAACGTAATAATTTAAAACGGACATTTCGAAGTTTTGATTAAAATTAATATCCCGTATTTTGGTGGTTTTAAAATGATCAATTTTGGAGATTAAAATGGTGATTGGACGTTTTGAAAACTGTGACGTTACAAATACTCTCGCTTCACCTGGGTTATATTTCTTCGCCGCAAAAGTGACACTCCAGAAGAACTGATTTCTTTTGTTAGAAAGATGGAAGTGTTGAATAATCTTACTGTTCGCTCAATAAGAAGTGATCATGGAACTGAACTCAAAAATAGTTCCCCGAACAACTTCTTTGAGAGTAAGGGAATTTCTCACAACTTCTCCTCTGTAAGAACTCCTCAGCAGAACGGTGTCGCTGAAAGAAGAAATAGAACGATCATTGAAACTGCCAGATCAATGCTCAGCGATTCTCATCTCCCTACTCAGTTATGGGCTGAAGCTGTCAACACTGCATGCTTTACTCAAAAGAGATCTCTGATAGTAAAGCGATTTGGAAAGACAACTTATGAACTATTTCATGGAAGGAAACCCTCTATCAGTTTCTTCATATCTTTGGTTGTCAGTGTTACATTTTAAACAACAAAGATGCTCTTAGAAAGTTCAACCCAAAAGCTGATGATGGAATATTTCTTGGATATTCCACTATCTTTAAAGCCTACAGAGTCTTCAATAATAGAAGAAAAACTGTAGAAGAAACAATTCATGTCACCATTAACGAATCCCGTTCAGCGAATTCTAAACCTATCGCTGACAATAAAGAACTGCTTGGATGTTCTCTCATTATAGAGAAACAGAACCCTTCTTCACAAACCATCAACAAACAGATCATTCAGTCGCTGATGATGATCCAAATATCATACCACCTAATGCTGAATCCACCTCATAGGTTTCAGCTGAGCCTCTAAACATACTCCCTCCATCAGATCTTCCCTCGTCTGAAAACCTCTCTGTGAACAATGGTCTGTCTGACACTAAACAATTAATAGATGATGAACCTCAAGCTTCTTCATCCATGAACATCCCTATTGTTGATCCAACTCCTGAAGTGAGCGATCATGCTCCTGCTCAGTGATGGACCAAAGATCACTCCATAGATCAAATCCTTGGTGATCCCGATGCAGGTATTCAGACTCGATGAAGTTCAGGTAATACCCGTCTCTTTGTCAACTTTCTTTCTTTAATAGAGCTAAAGAAGACTGACGATGCCCTCAGAGATCCAAACTGGGTCAACGCTATCCAAGAAGAGATGACTGAGTTTGCTCAAAACAAAGTTTGGAATCTCGTTCCCAGACCATCTGATAAGACTGTTATAGGCACTAAATGGGTGTTTAGAAACAAATTAGATGAACATGGGACTGTAACCCACAACAAGGCTAGACTTGTTGCTCAGGGATACATGCAAGAGGAAGGCATAGACTATGATGAAACCTTTGCCCCTGTGTCTATGCTCGAAGCAATTCGACACTTCTTAGCTTATGAAGTTTACAAAGACTTCAAAGTATATCAAATGATTGTAAAATCATCATTCCTAAATGGAAAGCTGAATGAGGAAGTCTATGTTGAACAACCCCCCAGGGTTCTCAGACCCTAAGCATCCAAATTTTGTATATAAATTCGATAAGGCTCTCTATGGTCTAAAACAAGCCCCTCGTGCTTGGTATGACACTCTCTCCTCTTTTCTTATCTCTAAAAAATTTGAACGCGGTAAAATTGATAAGACCTTGTCTTTCAGAAAGATAAAAGGTCACATTATTCTTGTGCAAATATATGTTGATGATATTATATTTGGTTCTACTAACCCATCTCTGTGTACTCGTTTTGCTGAAAGAATGAAGAAAGAATATAAAATGAGTATGATGGGTGAACTAACTTACTTCCTTGGACTTCAGATCAGGCAAACTGAAAAAGGTACATTTATCAACCAAGGTAAGTATGTTAAAGATATACTGAAGAAGTTTGATCTTACTCAAACTTCAGCGATGAAAACTCCTATGCCACCTCCTCTGACATTAAACAAGGATCCAACAGGAAAATCTATTAAAGTCACTGTCTATAGAGGAATGATAGGCTCCCTGCTGTATCTTACAGCGAGCCGACCTGGCATCATGTACTCTACATGTCTTTGTGCACGCTATCAATCTGAACCCAAGGAGTCCCATCTGATCGCTATAAAGCGAATCTTCAGATATCTGAAAGAAACTCCTAACCTCGGTCTTTGGTATCCCAAAGATTCAGGGTTCGATCTAACTGGATATTCAGATAGTGATTTTGCAGGATGCAAACTTGATAGAAAAAGAACCACTGGTGGATGTCAACTTCTAGGAGGAAAGTTGGTAAGTTAGACAAGTAAAAAGCAAAATTCAGTGTCCACTTCTACAGCTGAAGCTGAGTACGTAGCCGCTAGAAGTTGTTGTGCTCAAGTCTTATGGTTGAGAAATCAACTTTTAGACTATGACCTTCAGCTATCAAAGATTCCAATCTATTGCGATAGCACTAGTGCCATCGCTATAACAAACAATCTGGTACTACACTCAAAGACAAAACACATCGAGATCAGATATCACTTTATCAGAGATCATGTGATGAATGGTGATATTCAACTTCACTTTATCCCTACTGACTATCAGCTCGCTGATCTTTTTACCAAACCTCTTGATGTGACAAGGTTTAACTTTGTCATCAGTGAGCTTAGAATGCTCAATCTTGAAGATTAAATCTTCAGCTTTCATGCATTATGTTAGTGATAATATGTTACACTTCATCATGTAATCTATGACTAAATATTCTAACTCTTAGGTATGTTTTCTTATTCTCTCTCACTGAATATCTCATTCAGTAAGACGTTTTTCAAAAATCAAATCTTCAATCACTGAATTTCTTCAAGTGGTTAAAAGCTTTTTGATAAACAAATCTCATCACTAATATTTCTCATCAGTGATCCTTTGAAAAGAAAAAATATCTTTGAATTTCTATCAGTGATATTTTCTAAAAACGAAACGTTTTCTCTCTTCTATGACGTCATTCTTGTTAGGATCAAGCGCTTACCACTACGCCAAAAGCAATTGCTGATGGAGAAGGCACAACTTTATTTCCTTATAGTGTAGCAGCTAGCGCCACGTTTCGATTTAGGAAGATGTTGGTCAATGACCCAACAATCCCCCCCCCCAGCATCTGCCAACACTAACAAGATCTTCGCTAGAAGTCAATGGCTGCACAACATGCCTTTGGCATTTAAATGCACTCCATGGGATTCGAACCCGTGACCTGCTCTGATACCACTTGTTAGGATCAAGCGCTTACCACTACACCAAAAGCAATTGCTGATGGAGAAGGCGCAACTTTATTTTCTTATAGCGTAGCAGCCAGCGCCACGTTTCGATTTAGAAAGATGTTGGTCAATGACCCAACAATTCTAAACGATAATCCATGGCACGCCTTTTTCTGACACGTTCGTCCATTGCACTTCATGTCCAATCAATTTCGTGGGACGTGTCCGTGTCATGATGACCTCCTTTTCCCACTTCAAATTCCTTCCCTCTCCTCATATAAAAGGAATTCCATTTACATTTTTGCCTTTTACGCTCTCAAAAACTTTTGAGGCAAGAAAAAGCATTCTCGGCATTCAAGCAAACAAAAACACACACCTCAATCTTCAAATCTTCAAGATCATCAGGTTTTTGTTTCTTCACATTCTTTCCTCTTAAAAACACTCTTGAATCTTAAATATCCTCTTATTTTGGATTTAAAAGTGTTTCTTACATTAAAATCATTTCTTCTTATTTTAACTTGTTCAAAAACATTTGGTTTTTAAGATTGTTCTTTCTTTTCGTAAAGAACACTGTTTTATTCTAAAAACAACTTTATTTTTCTATGTATCTTTCCAAAAAGAGAAACTGGTAAAATATTTTCATTGTTTTTAGACTCTAATTAAACCCTTTATTCTACTTTACTTCTCTCTATTTCAGAAATGGCCCAAACTACACATATTACTTTGAAGAATGTCAAGTTCACACTTACTGACTCTGAAATCCCTAAGAACAACAACCTGTCTCGCTTGGATTTTGAAGCTGAAAAGTACCCACATCTGATGGAAGTTGTTGCCTTTCTGAAACAATCATGCATAGCATATTCTCTTACTGTTGACCCCAAGCCATCCAAATCACTACTTCAACAATTCTGGTTTACTGCTGATAAGAGCTCAGTGACCAACAAAAAGGGTTACGTGGTCCCTTCCATCTCTTTCCGGACTGAACATGGCCCCGGAAAACTCACTGCCTTTGGTATCCTCAAGGCTCTTCGATTCCCTGCCAAGACTTCCAACGGTTTCGAATCTCATCCCACTGATGCCGAACTCATCCGATTTCTGGATGACATAGAATACACTTGGGACAACAAGCCTCACTCCCAGATTCCCAACAAGAAACTGACTAAAATACATAAGGCAAACATGCCTTCAGAGATCAACTACATATTCACTCATATTATTCAGAGTGTGAGTGGAAAGATAGGATCGCTGGACCAGGCCAGCAAAATGCAACTACAAATAGGCTATTCGGTACTTGCTGGAAAGCACTATGACTATGCTGGAGCGATCTTTAATGATCTCTTGTCAAAGATAGAGAAGCCTGAAAGGGATCCCAAGATTCCTTATGTTCATTTCATTTGTGCTTGTCTTCACTTTCTCCTTGACAATAAGTACCCCACAACAAATGATGGTAGCTTCTCACGGGTAGGCAAACGAGCGTTGGACATCAAACCCGCTGAAAACGAGGTAAGTCTTTCTACTCTACGATCTTGTCTCTCTCTCTCTATTCTTCGACTTCAGCGGCCACACAGGAGGTACCTTCTTCTGTTAACCCTACCGCTACAACCCCTTCCAAGCGACAGTCTACAACTCTTTCTGGCCCTGCTAAAAATGCCAAAAAGACCAAGGAGACAGCCCCTTCTGGTAACTTACCTGAGGTAGTTTCTCAACAAACTACTTTGGATGGATTTGTGAGTCACTCCTCCACATCATCTACCACAACAACAACCGTGTCAATGACATCAATCGCTGACACCACACCAGTGACAACCCCACTTTTCTCAGTTCTTCAACACCCACCAACTGAGGTAATTTCTACTATCACCAGTGTTCCCTCTACTTCTATCCACATTACCTATCCTTCTTCTACTATTTCTTTGGTCATTAACCCTCCCACCATATCGCAATAACCTCTTACCTCTACATCCATAGGACCTGGTACTTAAACACCTCTTCCAAATTTTGAAGGAGATATGTAATTCTTCAATATGTTTGATATATCAGGTATTCCTAAAACCATATACACTTCTCCCATCTCTCCACATAAGCCTGAACAACGTTTTGCTCAACCACTAACTTTTGTTTCAGGTCCTACTTTGGGAAATGTTGACGCCATCGTCAACAAACTCGCTGACAAAGTGGACTCTCTCTCCACCTCACTCAACACCACCACCAGCGCTGTCAACCAAGCTGGTGAGGAGCTTAAAAGACTCACTAATGCTTCTACCTCCAAGGCTGAAGCTTCTCAAGTCACCGATCTTCAAGAAGAGGTTACGAAAATAAAGGAGGACTTGGCAACAAATCACCAACAAGTACTGGTCCTACAGGGACGCATTGGCACTCTCACGACTGAGGTTCGGGGTCTTTCTTCCAAGATTGACTCATTTACAACCCTGCTGACTCAGGCGCTGACAAAGATGAATGAACCAGCTCCTACTCCGATGCCTTCCTTCACTGACAACGATCGTACTTCGTTGAATGTCGCTGTTGAATTCATTCATCAGGCTACTTCAGAGATCCCCAATATTGAAGGCTGTCTGGATAAGTTGGAGGCTTATGCCCACGTTGATAATGACAAAGAGGGGGAGAGATCAAATGAAGAAAATAAAACTGCAGCTGAGGTTTAGGTGATGGAAGAAACTAGACCTGGCAAACGTGTCGTGTCGTGTCGGGTTCGTGTCGGGTTCAAAGTTAAAAGGGTTGAAAGTGTCTAACCCTAACCCGACCCGTTTAATAAACGGGTCAGAAAATCCCAACCCTAACCCGACCCGCCTAACCCGCCACGACCCGCCTAACCCGTTTAACATTTATAAAGTTAAAATTAAAAATTAAAAATTAAAAATTCACAAAAAATACAAATACAAAATTCAAATGAAAGCATTAGAAATCCAAAATTTATAGTTCAAAATTATAATCAAATCTAAAACACTAAAAATCCAAAGCATTAAAAGGAAAACTTATATATATATATATAAACGGGTTATTCGGGTCATTTTCGAGTTGAAATTTTTGACCCTGACCTTACCCGTTTAATTTTCGTGTCGTGTCGTGTCAATCCGTTTACTTAAACGGGTTGAAATGTATTACCCAAACCCGTTTATTTTGTGTCGAGTTCGTGTCGGGTTAGCGTGTCGTGTCAGTTTTTGCCAGGTCTAGAAGAAACTCCCTCTCAAGTTGAGGGGGAGAAGATCGTTGAAGTTTCAGCGAGATAAGATCAAGCCCCTCCCTCTTCTTCCCTTGCTATAAATGATGAAGAAGAAGAGGATAAGGAAGAAGAAGAAGAAGATGATGATTAAGAAGAAGAACTTGATCTCCCTGATCAAGAAAATAACAATTTCGTTGATGATGATGAAGAGGATCAGTCTCTCTGGTTCTCAGCCACAAATGTCTCATCAATGTCAGCGATGAAAGGCGTTGTTATCACTGAAGCAGGGGGGAGACAGAAGGATAAAGCTTCAGGTACCCCATCCCAAGGCAAGCAGAAGGGAATAGTTGCCGAGGGAAACCTAAAACTCATATCACCATCTGAGGGGGAGCATCCTTCTCAGGTATGCCTATCCATTGTCCCTCTCTCCTTCTTTTCCTGCCAAACCCATCTATCATTCTAGCATTTATCTTTCTTCTCCTATAATAAACACTAACTCCCTTTTTCATTTTTTGCTTAGTCAGTTCTCTCCCCTGCTTAAAGGAACTTCACTGCAAATAATCCCATCACTTACATCTGATGATCAAATAATACCAACCTCCTTCAATGAGGTTTATGAACTAGAAGAAGAAGAAGATGAAACCTTGCTCCATCCAGGAAGGCCCTCTCGACCAACTCAATGGTCACAGGATGAACTCAAAAGAAGAACAGAGATGATCTCTCACCTAGAGAGTCAGCGACTAAGGATCCCTCCTCAATCCTCACCTAAAGAGCTTGACTTCCTAACCCAAGCTGAAATTGAAGAATCTATCAGAGCTGAAAAGTTGATTGCTGAATGCCAAAAAGACCCTAATCTAGCTCTTGAGGTTCATTCATCTCTATTGAAAGATGACAAGATGAAGAAGAATCCAGTAAAGGTTCAAGCTGCTTTGCTCAAAGAGATTGAAGAGGAGTATTCAAAAGAAAAAGAGGTCAGCGATATAACTCTAGATTGGTGTAAACAGAAGATAGACTATCGCTCTGACCCAATGAAGATCGTCGTTGTCACTATCTCTGGGGGAAAGAAGAAGGACCAAACTTCAGTGACTATGGAGATAACCAGAGAGGATGGAAGTGTCAAAGTTATGTTCGTATCAAGACTGGAACATTTTGGTTACTTTGAATGGCTAGAGTTCAAGGAAGCACTAAAGAAATCTAAATCAACGTACAAAGGCTATATTGAAGGAATCGTTGGAACCCTCATCAACAGAGTCGCTGCTATTCTAAAAGTGCCTTCAGCTCTTCCTCCAAAGCCAAAACATGTAAAGAGAAAGCTTGCCTCCTCCTCCTCTGATAATGTCGTAGTGATAAAAAACGACACCTCCATCAAGTTCTCAAAAGAAGCACTGTTCGGGCCTCCTCCTGATCTCTTAGTTCTTGATCTATCCCTGTCTCTTGGTGGTCCATTCATCCCAGGGCAAGTTTTGAAGAACCCTTTTGGAATCTTCTTCAGAGATGATGAAAGTCAGCTAAGATTTCAAAGAGTCTCTGAAATCCCTCTTTGTCCTCTAAGTCATCTCAAGGACCTTTTGTGCTTATGATGTACTTACTCTTCTTTAGCTGAACCGATCAAGACTCTCATCCAACAATAATCAGCTGATCGAAGACAAAAAGGAGAAGAAGGACCAGATTATATGATCAAGGTCCTGAAATCCTATCTAGATAGCTAATAGATTTTTCTTTCTTGTAATCTATTAGTTAGACTTACAGTAGTTAGATCTTCACTTGTACTTATAATTTTCATCTCTCTTGTAATTCTTTTTTTGAATTAATGAAAATTTCAGTGAAATACTTAATTCTATCAGTGCTGTAAAAGATCCCTCAAAGTAGTAATTGGGACATGTATGTTATAAGTCCTAATTATCCTTTATTTTGACTTAAAGTAATTTTCTTTATAGTTACTTTGTCATCATCAAATAGGGGGAGATTGTTGATCCATACTCTCTCAGTGATTTGATAATGACCCTTTTCTATACTTAGTGAAAATTACGTTTAACATTATATATTAGTGTTTCATCATCAGGGATCATACTGAGTCTGTTCTGTTATCACTGATGATTTCTCTTGTAAAAATTCATATGTATTAGTGTTTCACCATCAACGATCTAATACTGAGTATGTTCAGTATTGCTGATGATTTCTAATGTAAACAGTTAGACGTAATCCCTGAAGACAAGTTTTGCGACAAAAGATGTTCACTGCTGAATCGAAGACAAAGCTGCTGAACAAAGACAAGTCTACTCATGAGCTGATGTGGATATCAGTGAAGCCAAGACAAGTCTACACACCCGAAGAAACCTGAGGAAAAGCTTCAGCGATAGCTGAACTTATTTATATCTCTAAAGGAAGAGATATTCAGCGATTGATGATCACTTAGCTTATGCCTCAAGTCTCTTTTTGTCTTATCCTTGAACACATTGTACGATTGTCAGACAAGATATACCTCTGCAGCAATTCGTACAACAACTCTTTCAACTACACTGTTCATCATACGGCCGAAAGCATGTCTCCTAAAGTCAGACTCATGCAACCAACCAATGAAGGACACGTATAAAGTACTCTGCCATGCATTTAATGCATAAGGTATAAATAGAAATATCAACACTCCATCTGAACGTGGCCTTTATCTTTCTAAATATATAGAAACCTTGTTTTCTATATTCTCCCAATCCCCTATTCTCTATTTGTAGTGCAACCTTCTTAGTGATTCTTAAGTTTGTTTAAATTAGGTTTTACTTAATCTTATTCCGCAACAAACTTGTAAATTGTGATTTGATTTATCAATAAACAATTTATTAAACTTTAAAATTCTGTGTTTGTATTCAACCCCCCCCCCCTTCTACAAAGTTGTTAAGAACCTTCGGGACCAACACTATGAAACTCAATAAAACTCGTATATACTAAAATTCCCAGGAAACTCAGACGCAAAAACATGGGAATAACTTTTCCTTTAAAATCTTAACATACGTGGAGGAGATCCAATGTCAAGGTTAAAATTTCGCAGTAATACCCCAAATAACATTAAAACATGGATATTACAATATCCGAAAATAGCATTCGACAAGAAAATGGGATGAAGAAAATCTCAATAAAAATTTGCAACCACGTGCAACAAAACAATTTCATGCGTGTTTAAACTCACGATTTAAAATCGGGTGCGTGCTAAACATTTTTCCAAGATTTCATAATATAACCCACTTTATGATTCGGGAAACATGAGAAATAATTGATGCAAACTTATTTTAGAGATAAATCCCGTGCATAAAATTGGTCGGCACTGACATCTCGAAATCACGCTCCTCAATTCATACTATTGTCATCTGGATGCTCAACATCTTAAAGCAATACCCGAATATTTCATCGATTTATCTTATAATTTCTCCTCAAATAATGTCAATTCCATAAGTCTAAGGTTCTACTCCGACCAATTGCCCCGATCCAAAATGGTCAACTTACTGCATTCATCATTATTAACCGTCACTACAAGTGACAATGCTATAAACATTAACTTCTTCAATCCACACCTCCTCAGAAACTCATCCACTACCCCATTGATCCTCACAAAAGGGCGGTTCAAGCACACACATGTAACATGTAAGTTCACCACGACATTGGCCAGGTGCAATTATGAACGTCCCATATATGATTCTCCTTGCTAGGGGTGTAAATGATGCGAGTCGAGCTTGAGTATCATTATACTCAACTCGACTCGTTAGTATATCGAGTCGAGCTCGAGTTCGAGTTCGATTCGAGCCTATTCGAGTCGAGTGTTGACCGAGTTTTGACCGAGTCAATCTCAAGTGATTCGATCTCGAGTAGCTCGCGAGTTGTCTCTTCTCATTTACACCCTTACATAGGCTCAAGCCCTTAGGCTCAAGCCATTTAACAAAGGCAAAAGAAGTAAAACAAGGGAGGAGAAAGATCTATATATAGTGTAGTTCAAAGCATTGGGTTATATATTCCGCCAATGTGGGATGGATTAGACACACCATCAAGAGTTTACCCATGTCTTTTAAACCATCATTTTCCAAAAAAAAAATCAAAAAACTTGAGTTTATTATTATTATTATTATTATCAATTAAATTAAAATAATATTACTAATTATTATTATTTTGCTTATCGAGTATCTCACGACCTTATCTAGTCGAGTATCAGGTCGCTCGACTCGACTCGTTAGTATATCGAGTCGAGCCTATTCGAGTCGAGTGTTGACCGAGTCGATCTCGAGTAGCTCGCGAGTTGTCTCGTCTCGTTTACACCCCTAATCCTTGCTACCCTCGACATGATTCCCGATTCTAGTGACTCTATCGACCTCTAAATATCTTATCTTTGAGTGCCTAGTAGTGCAATCTCACTTTCACATACTTAGAAGAACGCTAGTTTGAGTCTAGGTATCCAAAATCAGCACATAATTCTCTCAAACTTATGCTCTGATACCAACTTGTAACACCCTCAAACTTGGAAAGAGCAACTAATTTAAAACTTCCAATTATACATCAAATAAGGATAAAATCTATTCTTCAAATCATCACTTGAGTCACCTCAATAAGAATGCTAGATTTAACTTCACAAATAATGAGTCAAGTCTTGTATAAAGACTAATCAAAGTCGGGTGTTACTAAAATCCAATAACAGTTGCTATCTCCAAAAGTGTTGAAGGCTTCACCAATATACTCTCTCGTGCAGGACTAGCACTCATCTCACCACGAAGTCGCTAGCAACAATCCTCAACCAAACCTGATTCACATGCCGACAAATAACAAGGTTAGGCTAACACCTAGTGAGTTGAAATTGAAAGGAAAGAATGCAGCTTAAATCATTATCTTTCAAAATGATTTACTTTAAATATTTAATGACTCATTTTCCAATAACACACACCTTTAAAAAAACAAGTATCCCAATATAGACATTCCTTTGTAAGGCAACTTCAACCCCAACTCACCCAAAACCTGAATAGTAAGTAAACTCCCAATTTATTAAAATGCGGAATAAACTTTATTTCCCGAAACACCCCAAACATGGGCGGGACATAATACTCAACCCATAAATCTGGAGTAAACAAATCCATATATGCAAAACATCACCGAAAACATGGATAATAAAATAATACAATTTAATACCCAAGCAACACCTTCCGGTGATGGGGGAGACCCGATTCCGTTTTACGTGGCGGAACACAAAGTTAAGCCACATAGTCACGTTGTCAAACTACACCTCAGATCGTAACTGTATTGACTTCTCTACTGAGCTACACCTCCAGTCGGACTGTATTCCAAGTCCCAAAAACACCGTATCCCCCATTGTCTTCTCCGTCGAGCTACACCTCAAGGATACGCGATCTTATTGCCTGTTCGTTCCCTAGTGGAGTTTCATCCTCAGGGTACTCATTCGACCCCTAGTGCCTACTCCCTAGCATTTAAGATAGGAGTCTCAGCTCCTTACTTGATAACTCCTGATGTCTAACCCTCGTGCACAAGAATTACAACATCCAATCACAAGACCCATGGTCCCGAAGTACAACTCATAAAGGTTCCTCTTCGCCAAACTACCGGGACAACAACAATGCCATCACGGCATAAATTCCCAAGGTGAGAATATCAAGACTCATTATCCTTAAATATGACTAACTTACATGCCTATGGATCCAATGCATTACAGTCTAAAATACATGACTCTAATTGAATGACACACACACTCAAAACATGTATTTTCCAAAAAAAAGTGCAATAAATGTAACTCACACCCAAAGCTCCACTTTAAGTTATTAAAACCGGACAAAAGTCCCCAATGACCCGACAAAGCCGAAAGCTGAGCCTTAAGCTCAACCAATCAAATGACCATATGCTAAAATCCACAAAATGCAATAAAATGTAACCGACCACGTTTATGCAAACACATGCTCCAAAATGCATGAATACCCTCAAACACCATTTAGATTTGAACAAGTCATTTTCTAAACAAGTTTATAACCTATTGGCTCTCTCAAACGTCCCATAACACAAGATCAACATTATTCATAACACACATTAAAGTATAATTACTCCAAAGGATTTACATGCGTACGTTAAACCGGTAAAATATCAATATCAAAGATTTACTCAACAAACTACTTGAAATACATTTTTCCCCAAGACCATAAAGGTTTACGATATTCGAAATGTTCGTAAGGTTGGAAATGACCAAACTCCAATGACTCACACGTTAGTATTTTCAAACCATTTCCCAACACAAAATACACTTATTACCAATAACCACTAAAATGCATTTTTTCCCAATACCCTCCATTTATGAAAACGGTTTTCAAAACATTTTCATTATGATACATTTATCAAAAATCCCAAAAATCCCAAGGATGGGTGTTTTACAAGTTTATAAAGTTAAACACTTCCAAGTAATCAAAACTTATCAATTACTCAACAATTAACAATTTCATGTAAAACACATAAACACTTAAAAATTAATATTTTGGTATGTACAACGTTTTCACAAATCAACTTGAACTCACCTTGCTAGATTTAGGCTAAATCTAGATTTTCCCTAACTTGAGCTCCTTTGAAGAAATTCGAATCTTCAAGCCAAAACTTTCAAAAACCTAGATCCACAATTTTCCAACCATAAATACACGCATCCAAACACTTATAAACATTCCCCAAACATTTTACATCCAAATCCCCAAATTTGGCCAAACCCCTAATTTGACCTAATTTCTCCAAAATCATCAAAACCAAAATTTGAGAAACCAACTACTTGGAAATCATCAATTGAGCATTTATAACTTATAATAGGATTTAGAAATTGAGAGGATAAACTTACCACTTAGGTTTTGGTAAAAACCTAGAAAACCCAAAATGAAGTTTGGAGATGGAGATGGATATGGAGATGGAGATGAACATGAAGATGGTGAACTTTTGATGTCTAGCTTCTACCCTTGATGACACTTCAATACTTGAGGATTTAGGCATTTAATGAATCAAAACTACCATAGATGGGTTTGGGTGATCTTAGAAGAGTTTAGAGAGAGTTGGGAGTGAAATGGGAGAGAAGAAATGAAGAATGGAACAAAATCCCGTATTTAACAGCAGTCCAGCCCCTTGGTACTACAATGACACGCGTCTATGACACAGTCATTGTCGTTTGTCATAGTCGCACACTTTGTGCTACATTGACACACGACAATGACACGGTTTTTGTCGCGTGTCATAGTCCCACCAAGTGTACCGTGGGCATTCCAACTTGTGCGACTATGACCGTGCGACTATGACATTGTCATAGTCGTCAGGCATTGTAGTCGGACCCTTTCCAAGCCCCGAAACCTGACTTTTTCAACGCCAACACTCCCGATACTCTTAGGGACTTTAAATAATGCTTTCCCAACATAAATCCCACCATTTCCAAGTTGTAAAAACGTCTGGGTGATTTTTACTTACCGAAAATTAAAGGTGTTACAACTTCCCTTATCCAGTTCATGCAAGCCACTGGATTCGTTGTTTCGGAAAATTCTGGGTGCTTGCTACATAAAAAGGTATTGTAGGAGCAACCCTTTTTGTTAAAGCACATATTTATTGAATTCAAGATCATAATTATCTGAAGATGGAAAACTGAAGTTAAAGCTGATAAAGTCGTCTCAACAAATAGTCTAGGGTCCTTTTGTAATAAATAGTCAAAGTATGTTTTCCGTATTTTATTTATTAGTTTTTTGTTATTTAGTTTATAATTGTTTTAGTTGTTGGGCCAAACCTTGTCAAGCCCATTAGGCTTAGTTAGCCTAAGTATAAATTAGTTATGTTTAGTTTAATTTAGGTTAAGGAAGCTTAATTGAGAAATTAATATTGAGAGAGGTTGTTGTGGTGGTGCGCCGTGAACATCAAGAGGAAGAGAGAAAGAGTTTGATCAAAAATCGTGTAATCCTTTGAATCAATTGAATAATCATATCAGGTTTGCATTATCGTTATTGTTTATTGATTTACTTGATTGAATGATTACTTATTGGGACACACACTTTTCCTGCCTCTTCTCAACCCTTATCGCTTGCTCCTCAATCCCCGTGGCATTACCGGTACCCCCCGATCCAATTACTACATTGTCTCCCACCGCTTCGTGCCTCCGGTTGCTTGTTTCACGATCCTATAGCATCTTCATGAACTTTCCGTCCCACTTGTCCATCACAGAGTTCATCATCTACATAATGCTAGCCAATAGGTCCGATTGGGGATCAACTTCTTGGACGACCGGATTCTCGGTCTCTAGGTTCACTTGGGGAACTTGATCCACCACTTCCTCCAACAAGGTAGTCGTTTAAGGAACAATAGGAACACCCGTTGGATTTCCCCTTCATGAAGTCTCCGGAGCCGTCACACTTGCCTCATTACCCTCATCGGGAACCACCACCCGATTCCTTGTGTTTACCATTGTGAATTGTCACACATGATAAAGATCATACTGGTTAACTCTTTAAAAGATTAGTGGTTCGATACGTACTACTACAATGACCAGTCATCAATATAACAAATTCAAGCATGCTAACATATTCATAAATTCACAATAGCACTGGCCAAGTGAAATTGTGAATATACATTACATAAGAATTCTTGTCATCATTACCATGATTCCTCAATCAATGCATTTCCGTAATCCTATGACTCTCCCCACCTAGGAATGCTCTACCCATGTGGACAGTGATACTATAGGTACAACCAGCTTAAGTCCAGATACGTTATAGTCATTATATTGTTCACTTAAACTAAAGCTCTGATACCAACTTGTAACACCCCAAAAATTAGGACTAACAAAAATTTCCAGGAAAGGAAATGTGGTATAACAGTTAATGCCAAAGCACGAGCTTTCCCAAGAAGGAAACAATACATGCCTGTTTTAATTACAAGTTTGTAATAAGTAAGCAATGAGGGGTAACAACCCATTAATCTAAATCCTATCTAGGAAAGATATTATAACAAGTTGTCAACCAAATCTCCAAAATGTGTATCTTCTATACTTGGCGTACCAAAAATGCTCCCGGGCTCACATCTATGGTCTACTAAACCTTCTTGGTGGTCGCACCGCTAGAACCTGAGATACATATCAAACCAATGAAGTGTTAGGCCAAACGAGTCTAGTGAGTTGAATAATAACATGGCATGATCATTTAAACAATTACAAGCAACAAGAGCCATAAAGAAATCAATAGGGGAGACCCATCACACCAATAAGTTTCACCTCAAGTCAATGTACCTTGATGTTCACTCTCATGAGCAACATCCCGAAGGCCCGACACATTTGAAGACTACCTCCCAGGCATTACTCCAAATGGCGGAGGTCTAGGTGCATACCGTCATGGTACCACCCTAAGACTACATCCTCCTAGTGCCTACTCATGGTTCATCCAATACATACAACATCCATCACTATACATATCCCACATCAAGTAAAGATACATGTCTAAGACCCCATATAATTCCAATCCCAATTTAGGTCCAAAAACCCTAAATCATATGAGTTTACCAACAATATCCATCAATCTCACGTTATCATAGAAATATATCCAAAATCTTGCCAACAATAACCTTAACAAAGCCCATATAATGAATAATGACCAAAACTCCAATAATTACCAAATGTAGAAATATAGGTCAAACTTATCAAGTGATTAACATGATGAGAACGAACAAGATATGATAATAGAAAGCATATAAAGACATGTATCTCATTTTAAAATGGTTAGAAATTAAACTCACAATCTAGGTTTTATAGAAAACCCTAAAAACTTGCAAAACCCTAGAAATGAGGACGTAGAAGGTAGATGGTCTTGAGACTTGAAATCCTTAGCTAAGATCTTTGGTTGATGAAGCTTGATTCTTGCAATGAATGTGAAGAAGGTAGCTTCAAGGCTCTTAAATCTGACCTTGAAGAGTATTTAGTAAGGAGAGAGCTTTGAGAGAAAGTAGATGGAGGAAATAAATGAGAAATAGGTATATTTCCCTTTTTTAATCGTCAGAGGCCGCGCGTGGTTAGTGGCGCGGTTGAACCCGCGCGGGGAGGCGCGCCAGGCTCTGGAGTCGTGAGGGAACAGAGCTCCGTGCGGCTTTTGGCGCGGCTTCACTCGCGCGGCCACCCACGCGGGACACTGTCTGCTCCGCTCTTTTCCTTGATCAAAATTCGGGGTGTTACATATATGCTTCTATCTTAAAACCCATCTAATCTAGTGGGTATGTGTCATACTAAAAATTTCCTTAGTTTGAATAGTTATGTTCATGGTGTTGTGAAAAGGGATCCTTTGAAATACAATTTCAATGTCTTTCCACTGGATGATTTTATCATATTATAATATATGTAAGGAAAACAAAAGTGATAGAATTCAATAGAAGTATTGGCTGAATTCAGCTTATCATGAAAGTCATGGTACTGGTTATTTATGTTTTTAGGTCAAATGAAGAAAGAATATGAATGTTATTGGTCAAATAATTGAAGTTAAATTTTATCCACAGTCCATTCGCTTTTGTATTTCCACATATTTGTTTACAAAACCAAACGTGACATGTGTAAAATCTTGTCTTCAGGGGTAACATTGAGGATGCCTTAGAGAAACTACAGGTACCAACAACAAGAATCTTGATACAATATGAAGTACATTGTTAGTTACCGTTTCACCATTAACGTTAGAAATTTCTCTTTACATATTAAATTAGATGAATATGGTAGGTGATTATTCACGCTGCTTCATACATCCCACCACCTCCATCTGAAGAACAAGTAAAGAAAATCACCAAAATGTAAATTTTTCTTCTTCTGCCACCCCCATCATTTTCTACTTATATTTAAAAAAATGAATTTTTACACTTGTTTCTTTTGGTATACAGAGTGGCTGTAGCAGAATAGAAAAGGCTTCAGAACAAGAAGGTCCTTTAACAAAAAAAAGCATTCAGAAGAAGTCGAGACAGTTATGACTGAATGCTGAACAACAATATGTTCCAGAAGATGAAGCAGCAAGCATCATAGAATAGATCATGTAAGATGGCATTACTGTGTTACTTTGGACTTTAAATGATCCTCCTATTATATTTTGTAGATGAGAATGATAGGATGATGAAAGTGGGTAATTGATACATTAGTTGTTCAGTTAGTCAAGTAAAAGCTCAACATTTGTGGGAAGTGGAGTATCTAGTAGGAAGTACATGATGCAAAGGTATGTTGCCAGAAATATGCCTCATTAAATCACTTTTATGCATATCCATACATTGGAGTTGGACATTCGAGAGGAAGTAGGCAAGTATTTTACCCGGTAAGAGCAAAAACAATGGTCTAGAGTCTTACCTGGTAAGTGAGAGTTATGGCTCTTAGCCGGTTAGCGCTTACCGGGTAAATTTTTGCCTACGATACCGTTTTAATGGACTAAAGTCTTACCCGATAAGGTAAGTGATAGCTTTGAATTTAATCGGTAAGTGCTTACCGGGTAGATGGCATCTTACTAGTTGTACAGTTGATATAACTTCATTTTGACAAAAATCTCAACTATATTTGATCTTAGAGGCTCAGAGCTTGTGGCAAGGACCACATTCTTCTTGGTAATGATAAAGTCAAATTGTTTACATTCATCCAAGGATTGTTTATTCTACTATATGTCTATTAATGTGTTATGTTGATTTGACAAGTTGGATTTCTGTGTTTGTTTAATCATATAATCTAACTTTACTTTCTCTACTTTTGTAGCCATTTAAAGGATTCATGGAAGCACCGTTAGTCAGGAGTCATCCTGATCCATCTAAGACTGCCAAATTGAACAGTTTCACACAAAACTGACACATTAGCTTATGTATAAGTACATATCCATGAAAGGCATTTAGAACACAACGATTTTGTTTTTATGGTTGAAGAATTTTATGTTATTCTAATGGAATTAGTAGCTTTTAATTATATTGCAATAACAATTATCATAAGAATTAGTGACAATTTTTATTTTTTTTAAATATGTTTCTTATTTAGTGACCACTTCTTTTTGTCACTAACCACCATTAATGTCAGTGACCACATATTTGGTCACTAATGGATGTTAACGGACATTAACGGAATCGTTATCATGAACCCAACTACTGACGTATTTTGTGGTTGTCACTAATTTTGGTCACTAATTGTGAAGTTAGTGACGACTTTCACCGGTTTAGTGACGATATTTAATGACTAAATTAGTTGTCATAAACACAATGACCACTCTAGTTTTGTCACTAATTAGTGACCATTTTCGTATTTAGTCACTAACGTAAATTAGTGACGGTCCTTTAGTGACGAAAAGTGACCACCCAAATTTTGGTCATTAAACAACCTTAGTGACCAATTTTATTTTCTTAGTGACCAAATTCCTTTTGTCACTAATTAGGAATTTTCTTGTAGTGATAATCTGGTCAACAGAGTGATCGGAGTTGCCTCGGGACTGTGTCCGATGTGTAATTCTAAAGAGGAATCTACTTAACACATTTTTGCCGAATGCTCTTCCGCTCGGGAGGTGACTGGGAGTTTACATATTTGGTGGGACAAATTCCCTGCTCGAGTCGACACGGTTGGGGAGCTTGTTGACGCGACAAATTCCTCGGGGCTCCAGAAAATTTTGAGATTGGTTCTGAAGGTAGTGATTATTGCGTTTTCCTAGGTAATATGGAAGAGTCGAAACTGGTTAATTTTTAACATAAAGGTGTTGAAAGGGGCAAAGGTGGTTAACTTGGTGCAGTTTTTCGCGTTCAGTTGGATCAAGCATAGATCCAAGTTTGGGAAGGCTCTTTGTTGGGAGTCTTTGGGTTAACAATCCTGTAGACTCTTCTTTGTTTTTGTAAATTCTAACCTCTAGCTAGCCCCTTTTGTGTGGTAATAAATCTAAAAAAATTAGTCTAACACTACTAGATAGAGACTTTCAACAACCAATATACTATAAGATGATTTACAATGAATCATATATGGGCATAGCTTTGCTGACACCTGCAAAGACGGACGGTGATTCATAGATAAACATTTTTTTTTCTTTTGAACAAACATAGATAACATATAAAATCACCAAAAAGTTGCTAGCGGCATTTGAAATTGTTAAATGGAAAAAAAAATGAAAAATAACCATCACTGATCCGAAGTAATTTTAATAACAATACAGCTCAACAAAGCATGGTTTAAATAACAATTTAAAAAGTAACAATATAAAAATGTTAAATCAATAACATGATTCACTTTTTTAGCCATAGTTATATTATAATTTTATATGATATTGTCAAAAAAAATATCAAATAAAATTTTAATAATTTTAATATGACTTTTAGAAATTTGTTTTCATAAGGATATAATTTATTAAATTGTTTAACTTCTTATTATAATTTATTATAACAAATTAAAATTTATAGCTGTTGATCTTATAAACTAATAAGTTAAATTAATTACTTTATTATAGAAGTTGTATACATGATAACAAACCAAAAATTAATTTAAACCATATTAATGAACTTACAGATTATTTGATGAGTCCTTTGATTCAGACTTTTAATAGTAATTTCTAAAGTTAACTTGGAGGACTTAATTAAGTACATACATTGCTTTATAAAACGAAGTTTGTTGGTTGTCATGAATCATGTGGTCTTTTTGGTCAAAAAAAAAAGTAGTTTATAAACAAATTGAATAAATAGATCCATAATTATGACCCTTTTAAGTTATATATTGTTATTCACGCACAACAACCGGCAAATTACAAAGATGTTAAAATATATCATCTTTGTTAAATGCTTTCAATATATATATATATATATATAGGCCGATAATCAAATGAAAACCAAAAATATGTTACAAACCCTTGAGAACCGATATAAAAATATTTTTTTACATGATTTTTTTTCATCAAAACTATGATTTAAGATATTGTTTCACCTATATTTTTGTTCACCTTGTGAAATGATTGCACGTGAAATTTGATTTTTGATTCACCTAGTGAAATGAAAAATACAGGTAAAAAATATTCATGTGGTGAAACAAATACAAGTGAAACTATCATATTATGAAACAAATATATGTGAAACAATATTTTAAATCCAAGCATTTGGTGAAAATATATCATGTAAAAAAATATTTTTATATCGGTTCTCACAGGTTTGTAACATATTTGTGGTTTTCACTTGATTTAGCCCCTATATATATATATATATATATACTCTTAAGTTCATTTGAGAAATGATAAATATATGAGAAATAGAGAAGTAATCCTAGCCATTCATACGGTCAAGATCGGATTTGACTGGTCAAATATTTCGGCTTTGACTGGTCAAAAGTTGCGGCTTTGACTAGTAAAAAGTTGCGGCTATTCTAAAAATAGAAGAACACTTTCGTAATTTTTACAAAATACACGGTATGGGTTCATATATGAACCTCTATAATTCACATATGAACTATATGTTCATATGTGAACAAGTGTAATTCAAATCTGAACTCTTTTAACTGATTCATATATGAACCTTTGTGATTCATATATAAACTAATTAACTGTAGGTTCATATATGAATCTGTTGAACTAATTAACAGATTCATATATGAACATTTGTGATTCATATATGAATTAATTAATTGATTCACATATGAACGTATAGTTCATATGTGAATTATACAGGTTCATATGTGAATCATACAGGTTCATATATGAACTCATCCCACGTATTTTACGAAACTACCCCTCTAACTTCTATAGACCACGCAAGGAATTATCCGGTGCTTCGCGGTCAAAGCCGCAAATGTTGACCAGATGAATGACTAAGATTACTTCTCAATTTTATCATACATTTATCATTTCTCAAATGAACATCTCCCTATTTGAGAAATGATAAATGTATGATAAAATTGAGAAGTAATCTTAGTCATTCATCTGGTCAACATTTGTGGTTTTGACCGCGAAGCACTGAATAATTCCTTGCGTGGTCTATAGAAGTTAGAGGGGTAGTTTCGTAAAATACGTGGGATGAGTTCATATATGAACCTGTATGATTCATATATGAACTATACGTTCATATATGAATAAATTAATTAGTTCATATGTGAATCACAAAGGTTCATATATGAATATGTTAATTAGTTCAACAGATTCACATATGAACTTACAGTTAATTAGTTCATATTTGAATCAGTTAATTAGTTCATATATGAATCACAAAGGTTCATATATGAATCAGTTAAAAAAATTCATATGTGAATTACACTGGTTCATATATGAACATACAGTTCATATGTGAATTATACAGATTCATATATGAACTCAGCCCGTGTATTTTGAAAAAATTACGAAACTGTCCTTCTATTTTTGGAATAGCCGTAACTTTTGACCAGTCAAAGCCGCAATATTTGACCAGTCAAATCCGATCCGATCTTGACCGTATGAATGACTACGATTACTTCTATATTTCTCATATATAGCCTTTCATTATATTTACCATTTCTCAAATGAAAGGCTATATATATATAGGTTGGGGTTTAAACGAGTACACCCCTGTTTTATGAAAATACGAGGATACTTCTAGGCTTAAAAATTATTTAATATCATTAAAAAATTAGAATAAATGAAAAATATGTTAGTATTTACTAACAATTTTCTGTTATCTTAAATTTGTCTTTTTCCTTTAATGTTGTTATATATTATCATCAAATATTTTTTATGTCGATGCGTCTGTTGTCGAAAATGATGTTATAATGTTATGATAATAATATGATATTGATAAATCAAAGATTTCTTATGATGTGAAAATGTTTTGATAATGATTTGATTTGCTATGATATAATGTGATAATGCTTTGATAAATCAAATACTTCATATGATGTGATTTTGCTATAATATTGATGTGATTTTGTTGTGATAATGATGTTATAATGTTGTGATAATCGAACACCAGTGAGGATAACATCCACAATCATCGTTCTCTTGGTTTATTATGTGACGTTGTTGTAATAATGATGTGATAATGTTGTGATAGGTTAATATATTATTTGTACGTGATTTTAAGGATAATGAATTCACTAATATTATAGATAAATACGAAATCACATTATTATCCTTAAATATTTACTTTTTTCTTTAAATTATAATTATGGGTTAAATAATTTGGAGGCTCAGAAATTTTTTTTGAGAACTTTGAGGACTAATCTAAGGGTTGTATGGGATTACTTATTTAAAGTATTTATTAACTTTTTCCGGTGTAGTACCAGTAATAAGCAGTTTTTAGTGTTTTGATGTGAAAAAAATGCTTATACCGGTTTGGCACCAGTGATAAAAAGTTTTTTATTAGTCATTCCACGCTAACTTATTAACTTATTTGAAACAACTTATCAATTTTTTGGTTAGTTTACATGTACAAGCAATCTCAAACACCCCTAAAAAATAACTTATTAACTTATTACATTTTGGTACCATCATAAGCTAATCCAAACACTTTTTATAAAATTCTGGTTTCACACCACATAAGTTGATAAGCACTTTTACAAAAAAAAAGTTGTTTTAAATAAGCAATCCAAAAGTCATAGATTAGTTTAAATCAAAGGTCATTAAGAAAAACATATTTGTAATAAAATGGTGAAATGAACGTATTTTTGTCAAATTGAAAGGGTATTATGGGTTAGACTCAAATTCCAATCTACCCGCATTGAAATCCCAAACTCGTCGGTATTTTCCCCATCATCAAGAGTTTCTTCTTCAATCTACTGTCGTCGGCATTCAAGTTTCGTTTTCAGGAGTCGCTGTTATCGGCAAGTGGCTCGTCAGGACGATGGAGGACCTACTACTTCTCCTACGCTTTCGAAGAGGAAAATACCCACTAAGTTAACTATTCCAGATAAGTCTTTTAGCTTTTCTGGCAAAGGCAACCTGTCAAAGACAACGATGGAAGATTGATGGAAGGAGGTGGAGGTGATGGAGATGTGTATTTGGTTTATTGTAAGAGAGGGAAGAGAGACTCTATGGAGGATCGATTCAAAGTTGTAGTCAAATTTAATGGACAACATAAACAAGTAAATTTCTAGGGCTTTTTTCCAGCAATTTCTTGATTTTGGCTACTATTCATAACTTCAAATCAAGATTTAATTTTTTTGAAAATTTTCGGCAGGCATTCTTTGGTGTTTTTGACGGGCATGGCGGATCAAAAGTTGCTGAAAATATGTGATTCACCTTATGAAACACATATAAATAATGCATCCGAACTTGAAAAATATGTGATTCACTTATATAATATCTTTATGAAATAATTTCATATGGTGAAACACTGTCATTATTAACCTTACAAAAATTAATAATTTTTAATCCTGTGATGTAAAAGGCATGTTTAAGTTTGTAACTGAAATTCTTTTATAAGCTGAAACAATGATTTTTGGGAATTCATACAGTGATTATGTTTAATAAATATCAACAGTGATTCATCTTCTGAATTTATTCTTGAAGGGAATTATTGAATCTGCTTATGACGCAAATTCATAAGATTCCCCTTATGAACTGACTTGCATTTGAAATATAATTGAATTATGGAATTTGTAATATGAATCTCTTTCATAAGGATAATCAATATGTTTGAATCTTGTGAAATGATTCAATTGGTGAGTATGTGTTTCATTTGGTGAATATTTTTTACGAAAATAACAATTATGCCCATTTTGTAATTAAAAACAACTTTAAATTAAAACCATAGTATCGAAACCAATTTAGAGCTTAGATTTGTAAAACCCCTAAAATTCGAAAATAGCAGACAAATTAAAACATCCAAAATCTCTTAAATACATAGCTCGAGAACCCAAAATCTAAAGTTACATTGGAATAAACACTACAACAAGTATCAGAGTTCAAACGGAACAATCTAGTCCCACAAACGGGAACAAAGTCTGACGGGTGCTACTAAAAAAATCACCAAATGTGCTATCTCCTCAAAGCCGGATGACGCCTCTATAGCTATCCTACTGGAACTTCTACCAAGCTCCAAAGCCACTCATATTCATCTAAGACCTGATATACATGTCGAAAAGAAAAAGTGTTAGGCTTAACGCCTAGTGAGTTAAAGCAGTTTTAATCACATAAATCATAAAACTTCTTAAAACGATTATTACCCCAAATACGTTTATACCTAAAATATAAGTTATAGAAAAGCTTCATTTACAAATCATATTACTTCCAATACCAAACACCCATTTTTAGATAATTATTCAACATCCAAATTTCCCCAAACGCACCCACGAGGTATTTCAACAAAATACTATTTGTATAAATAAAGAGTACGTTTCAACAACGAAGGCATGGGTAAAATAATACCCGAAAATAACACCTTCCGGTGATGGAGGAGACCCGATTCCATCAAATGTGGCGGGCACACAAAGTTAAGCCGCTTATCAACGTTCTCGAGTTTCACCTCGGTTCATGGATCCCCGTATACGGCTCCTCTGAGCAACCACCGCAAGATACACCAAGTGACCCTAGTGTCTACTCGACCTCTAGATGAGTGTCATAACAAAAGTCACAAGTCCCTGTATCCGGCTCACCATAGGCACCACCGCAAGACTTAGCTCCGTATACGGCTCTCCAAGAGCACCACCACAAGCTTACATAAAAACATGACTTGGGGACCACTCACTAGACTCAAACATGGACATCAAAACTCCATGATGAACAAAATGACTTCTATGCCCATGAATCCATTGCATTACAATCTAAACATTACATGACTCCAAATGAATAAACTAATGCATTCAAAACATGTAATAACCAACATTTGTGCAATAATTCTATTTCCATAAAATGCTCCATTTTGAGCCATTTAAATCGGACAACGTTCAAAACTCCTTAGAGTATAAGTCAAGCCATAAGGCATCATAAAACGTTTGGCAATGACATAAAGCCAATATGGATACAAAAGCCGATGTACAACTTCCCCAAAATTGGTATTTTCTCCAAGTATAAATCACCAACGGCCCGAACCATAAGGTCCACATTTTTTCCAAATATTCAAAAGTCAAAGGATGACCATTTCCAACAACTCACACTTTTAAAGTCAAATAACTTAAAGTTTCAATATCAAAACTCATAAGTTGGGTAAAATCCCAAAATAACCATAACTAAATAATTGTCCAAAAATTCCAACTCTTAAGGTCAATCCATTAAAACCATTTGTAACCCAATTTGCCCATATTAGAAACCAAAAATATATGTTACCCAAATTCTTCAAATATCCAAGAAATCCTTGTAAATGGTTCAACATCCTTTTTGGTGGCCAAAACGCCAAATAACACATTACAAATCATTTATAGATGTTTAACAACTCAATATGTTCAAGAATACCAAAATCACAAAACTTGTGAAATGTAAAGTGAACACATAAATGTATATCCAAAAACCCAAAATATTTATATTTTGACATGTATATAGTTTTGAAAAGCAACTAAAACTCACATTGACTAAATCTAGGTTTTATCTACAAAACTTGAGTTCCTTAGATGAGATCTTGAATTCTTCCCCTAGCTCCAAGATTTCCTCAACAATCCTTAGCCACTAACATTTATAGGTTATACCAAGTTCCAATAATGGAAAGAAAATGAGAACCATAAAACCCTAATATCTTAGGTGAAGGAAAAGAAGAGATACCTTAATTACAACTCTTAAACCCACCAAAATGTCTTTCTAGGACTACTAATATGATCCTAAACTCAAACACACCAAAGAATGAAATGTGGTTTGGAGATGGCTTGATGAAACCCTAGAAGATGAGAATGAAATGATGAGTTCTAAACCCTCGTATACAAATCCTAGCTTGGTGAGGAAGATTCTCCTTAAAACTCAAGGATTTGAGGCTTTAAATGCAAGAAACCCCTAATTTGTCCCAAGGGTTCATTTTGAGTGAGAAGGAGGAAAAATGGGTGAAGAATAAATGAAAGAGGGATAAAAATTCGGGATTTAAACAAGTCTGGGGCCAACCGCGACAGTGCCTCGCGACCTTGCCCTGTGGCATAATCGCTGGCATTGTCGCCAGGATTGTACCGCGGGTGCTTCCATGGCCGCGACTTTGCCATGCGATAATGCCCAAGGGCATAGTCGCTGGCACAATCACCATGGTTATACCGAGAGGGATTAACTCATCGCGACCTTTCCATGTGAGAGTGCCCCATGGCACAATCGCGGGCATTGTCGTCGTGCATACGTCGAAGCCCGAAATCCTGCACTTTGCACTCGAAACACATCCGATATTTTGAAGATCAAAATTAGGTCCTTCTCTACCCAATGCTCAACTTGCAACTCAGGAAATGGTCTCGGTACAACTTTTACTGACCGAAAATTACAGGTGTTATAAGATTAGTCCTTACGGTCCTCAACTTTTTTACAGTTCTCATCTGTAACACCCCGATTTCTAGGTAAGCAATTATTACCATAAATACGTATTTCGCTTGTAGTATGGTTTAGTTCTTAATTTACCTTGAAATATGTCTTATGTGGGGGTGGAATGTGTTAGTCGAAGAAAAGGGCAAAAGGAGCAGCAGTGCTCCGTGCGGCCCTATGCGCGACCCATGTCGTGCCGCCATCCATGTGGGGCTCTGCCCTTATGCGAACCCAGTACTTGGCGCTCCCCTCCGTGCGGGTTTAACTGTGCGACCACTCGCACGCGACCACTAGGCGTTTTAAAAGGGGGGAATCAGTCCCCAAACTCCATAATCCCCAAAATTTTCTCTCAAATACTCTCTTCTCTTCTCCTTCTTCATTAAATCCATCCCACCCTATTTATTACTACATTCTCCTTCAAATCTTCAAGTTGGAGTCATCATTTAAAGATTTGGAAGTCTAGGGTTCAAAGGTCTACCTTCTCATCGTCTTCATCTTCAACCTCAAGACTTCATTTCCATTTCTAGGGTTTTGCCATTTTAGGGTCTTTACATCACAAAGTCATTTGGTAAGTCTCTTAACCCCAACATCACTATAAAAGTAATTATTTGCTTGTAGGTGATTTGTAGGTACATTAAGGTTTTGACCTAAAAGTTAGGGTTTGTGGGTTTTGTTAAATATAGAGTTTTGATTCTTGTTATTTGTGCTTAATGATGTTTAATAAGTGTTACACACTCTCAAACATGCTTAAAATGGAATATCAAGTTATTGAGGATCATTTCTTGAAAAATGGGATTTTTTGGCCAAAGTGAATATCTCTCATGTATGGGATTCATTTTCTTAGCTCATTGGATCCCTCCTTAGTACTAAATAATGGGTTGTCTTAGCATAAGAATGAGTTTTGCCATGCCATGAATAAATATGAACTATATGTGGAAGTCATGTTTCAAAGTGACAAATGGTAATGTATGGATAATGTCTTTTGCTTGATTATGATCATAATGTGAAACTTAAGGTCTATTTTCTTATGCACGAGGATTTAGATGGCATGACATACTTGGTTATAATTGTTGGCCATTTTGATCACTAGCAAGTAGGCAATAGGGGATGCAAGTCCTTGAGGTGTAACTCGTCTAGATTGGATAGGCTATAATGTCCGTAAGTCCTTGAGGTGTAACTCGACGGAGTAGGCAATAGAGGCATAAACGGTTTGAGGATTGTGATGTCTTTAATGGCATGAAAACTAGAACCGGGATATGAGGTGTAATCCAAAAACATCGCGGGTGACTCCATTCACGTGTTCTCATCACCCAAGATGGAAACGGGTCTCCCCCATATTTCAAGAGATATCTCTTGTGTATTTTGTTCCGGGGTGGACTATCTTTTCCCAGTTGAAGGTTGGTATTGGTTAAACCCTTTGGGTGTATCAGTAACAATTAATTATGTTGTATTTACTTAAATTATAAACTGTTAGACCTTCATTATATCATTAGACATTTGGTCTAACGCTTGTTTTGGTGGTTATTGGTGCACAGGTCCTACTAGTGGTGTGCCTAGGGCACCTTGATTCTCCGGTCGCGCACCTAGGATTCGTGAAGGAATGAGCTTTTGGGAATTTTGTAAGAAGAGCATTTTGGAGACATAGCGACACCCACCTTAATCTAGTCTTAATTATTGTCCTAGATTAAATAGGTTGTTGTGTATTATGTTATATCTTTCCGCTACTATATTGGTGCAACTACCCCAACTTTATTGGGTTTTAGTCATTCTCATTCGCAGGGTTTATAAACCTTCATATTTTAGTCGTCATATTGCCGAATTTTTAAGTTTTAAATCACCCAATTTTTAGGGTGTTACATCATATGATTATCGTCCTATATATAGGGGCAAGTTCAAATGAGAATGTATACAGTTTGTGCAAAAGCGAGAAGGAATCCTAACCAACCACCTAATTAAATCGAGGGATATGATTATTGATGGCAAAATAATATAGGTGCCTAATTTAATTAATAAACATGCTAGAAAGGGAAAATTTGGAAAGGAAAAAAAAGCAATTTAATTACGTGTGTGTATATATATATATATGTGACGCTAGTTTATAGGATTTGGAAGATATCAAATTACTTTAATCAATAGTCCAATTAGTAATGATTTACAAAATCCCTCTCTAATTGGGTTCTCTCTCATCTTCATTAGGACGACATCATTATACTCTATTCTTGAAGACTTACAAAAGGAGACGACCTTTGTTCACAAGAAGACTGTTTTTAGGGGTTGAATCAACATTCTTTCCGGGACAACTACTACATTTTGAATTATCTCTGAGTGATCGAAGCAGGAGGTAAGTCATATTCGTTTATGATTATGAGGTGTTCTAGTACAAAATTTTAACCTAGGGTTCATGTTAAATCGACTTTTAAATATAAATGTAGGGAGGAGGATAAGTTGTAGAATTGCAAAAAAAGAGGGGTTTGGGAATTTCAAAATACAACGGATAAGCATTGAATGTAGATGAGGAAAACTTCAGTTTTAATAGTGAACGAACAAACTCTGATCAGATATTGAAGAAGCACATGGGTAAGATGTGATTAGGCATTTGAGTCACATATGATCTCCAAGGAAAATTTTCAAAATAATGAAACAATAACATATAATTAAGTTCATGGTTCACACGTCATTAAACACATATGTGATTAGAAAACCGGTCAAATATGATTTGTGTTTATGCCAAAAATTACAATAAAAATAATTTAAAGTGGAACTTTTACAACTACAAATCAACCACCTAGAAATAACACAAGAAAATAACATAAAATAATAACGAATGAGACAAGAGGGTTGGTAACGCGTAAAAACCCTTAAACAAGGGAAAAAACCGCGGACAATACAGGAAATCGTTGTAATACCCTTGGAGTATTTAGTTTAGCTAAATTTGAAAGCTTGGGGGTTGATTGTGTTAAGTGTATTGTAGGTGGGGGTTTAGTTTGGATATTAGCTTTATATAAATAGCACCACCTCCTCAGGGTTTATTTCAAAAAATTGGATTTCCCTAAAAAGTTGTTGTGTGTCCCTGTGCGTGCGAAGAAGAAGCCAGAAAGAAAATTTGAAGTTTGCGTTGACTTTCTTCTCCCTCAATTATTAAGGTACTTTCTAAGTATCTAAGTTTTTTTTTATAAAAGAAATTTTATTATTAATTTTTGGATTCTTGTCTTGGTTCGTTTCCGAGCTTAGGTTATATTAATTTTTGGTTAGAGCTTAGGGTTTGTTGGGTGTTGATGCTTATACATGTGTTTTAGTTTTTGATGAAATGAAAATTCTCTTATAATTAAATTTATAGCAAATTCTCAGTTTTTGGTGCATCTTATCACCCTTGATTTAATTTATAAATTCTTGGTGGTGTTGAGTTTTACCCAATTGATGGTTTTGATTTTAAAGGAATAAATTGTTAAATCTTTAAAGTTATTTTTATATGATGATCTCATGATGTATGTGAGTATTTTGGGCATCAAGAGTACGAATTTTATCTGGGTTTTAAGTTGGTTTTGAGTTTGGTTAAGTTGGAAATTGGCAGGTCGCGTAGACCACTCCATTGTGCTTTTCGGTTTTTGCCTCGTATCGTTTTAGGATATTTTGGGGTGTCGTTTAGATGCCTTAGAATCTATTAAGAGTTTTGGATTTGATTAAATCATTTAGATCGTAACTGTGATTCCTAAATTCAGATTCACATGCGTTCTGATTGTTCGTATCATTTAAAGTTTATTTCCTCGTTTATTGTATCAAGGTGAGTTTTCTTTTAACCAATTTCGAACTGGAATGCATATATTATGAAATGGTTAATTTTATAAAGTGAAATATTATTGATGAGATATTTTGTTATCATTTGATATGTTACGGTTGTGCTAGAATGCCAACGATATGTGTACGGTTTTGCTAGAATGTCAACGATATGTTACGATTGTGCTAGAATGCCAACGAAATTTGTACGGTTGTGCTAGAATGCCAACGAAATGTGTACGGTTGTGCAAGAAATCCAACGATATGTATATAGTTGTGCTAGAATGCCAATGAGGCAATTATATGTGTTTTTCCTGAATGTCAATAAAAGTGTTTTTAATAAATATTTTATATATAAACTATTTTCATATATTGTGGAATGACAGGGAATATCTCACTAGACCATTCGGTCTAACCCTCATTTTTGTTTTTAAAATATGTATTTCAGGACAAGTACGTATGGCCGATAAGGGAAAAAAGGAAGATGTGATCTTATTTGTTCGAGTGTTGTTTTGTGAAGTTGATATGAAGTTTATCTGCAAGTTGTTTTGATTATTGTAAATAGATCTTTTGTATGATGTTAAGTTTATCGAAAAATTTGTAGTGACTTAATGAGATTGTATAGTTTTGGATTCTGGGACCCAATGTGTAACTCAATATGGTTTGTTTATGTATGAGATACATGTTAAATGTTATGTGAAATGTCGGGTTGTTACAGTTGGTATCAAAGCCATATTTTTAGGGATTTAGGTATTTAGATCAATACTTAGACTTAAACTGTATGATTTTATGTGAAATTAAGATGACCCTGTTATACATATAACCATGGAATGTTAAATATAATGGGTAAAAAGGAACGACATGTAAGGTAAATTTAAATTACATTTGGCCAATGTAATATGAGTTTACAGGTGCATGTTTGAACTGGAATACCTTATTATATTTGGGTATGTGATTAAATGCATATATATTTTATGAAAGTGCAGGATGGCAAATAATTCTCAACGGACAGTAAGGATTGTCTCGGTGAATCCAGAAGGCGCAAATCCTCAAATTGAAAATATAAATGACGGACCTCCAACTAATCAAGAAAGAGGTACAACTCGTGGAATAGGAATCACTTAAATGGAAATAAATCCATACACTTTATATGTTAGAGGGAGAGATCGAGGTTGGGGAAGAGGAACATCGTTAAATCAGGAAACATCAGTTCAGGAAAGTTCAACCAGTGACAGAGGTAGAGGTCGGGCCAGAGGTCAGGGTCGAGCTCAAACTTCTGAATATGTCACACGGGCAGATTTGGCTACATAATTTGTTAAGTTTCAAATTGATCTTCAATCTAATCTTCAAACTTTATTGGGACAACATCATTTTTCAGAACCTGGACCTATTCACCATCCTGAACCTACCGGAGAAACTAAGGTAAACACAACATCTTCTACTGTTCCAAAAAGATGTGACTATAAGATGTTTTTGACTTGCAAACCTCCAACATATTCTGGGGAACGTGATCCAGTTAAAGATATGCGCTGGTTAAAAGAAATATAATCACTTTTTAAAACCAGTAAATGTGCAAATGAAGATAGAGTATTATTTGTTGTCGCTGTATTAAAGTCCGATGCTTTGTTTTAGTGGGAAGCCTTGACAGCTTCTAAAGGGCCAAATGTTTTTGAAACTATGACTTGGGAAGATTTTACTAAAGAATTCAAAAATCAATTTTTCCCACAAGCAGCGGTGAAACTGTTAGAGGATGAGTTCATGAAATTAGAACAGGGTAACATGACTGTTCGGGATTATACAGCAAAGTTTTTAGAAAAGTCCCGTTTTGCTGAACATTATGTATCATCTGAAGCTCTTAAAGTGGATAGGTATATCTATGGACTGAAGTATTCTATTAAAGGATTTGTAATGGCTATGTCTCCAGAGACTTTTAGTTCTGCAGTTGATCTGCAGAAACCACAGAAAAAGATAAAAATCGGGAAATGAGTGAAAAGAGTCGAGACAAAAGAAAATGGGAGGGATCATCAATTGAACCTAAAAAGCCAAGGTTCAATAGATTTGATAATCGTCAGACTTCTAGATTCCCTGAAAGGTCATATCAGAAATTTCATAAAATACATCGGGGTGATTGTAATTCGGATTCACGAACTTGTTATAAATGTGGAAAATCTGGGCATATTGCTAGAGATTGTCGGATCACCCGATTTTGTTACTTTTGCAATTCTCCGAATCATCTTCAGTATGATTTTTCGCAAATGAAGGCTCGAGGAATAAATTCTGGTGGAAATAAAGGGAACCGGGGAGATACAAGAAAGCCTGATCAGCCTAAAGCAAAAGGGCGAGCATTTCAGATGTCTACAATTGAGGCTGAGGAAACTCCTGATGTGGTGACAGGTACATTTTTGGTAAACTCAGTATGTGCTAAAGTGCTATTTGACTCTGGTGCAAGTCGTTCATTTGTGTCTCCTTTATTTGTTAATTGCTTGCATGTGAAACCTAAATCTTTAGATTATGTGTTAGTAGTAGAGACTGCTAATGATAATCAGGTTTCTATCAGTGAAGTATTTGATGACTGTAGTATAGATGTAGATGGTTGTATGGTACCAATTCAACTGTTTCCCATGTCTTTAAATGAATTTGATGTGGTAGTGGGGATGGATTGGTTGTCAGAAAATCAATCTAGTATTGTTTGTAACAAGAAAATGATTCATATTGACATACCTGGGAAATGACCGGTTATGATTTACGGTGACCGTAGAGACCGACAGACCAGTTTAATTTCTATGTTAAAAGCCCGTAAATGTGTAAAGAAAGGTTGTCAGAGTTTCTTGTCCTATGTAATTGATACAAAGAAAGAAAAAAGCGTTGTTGAAAACATACCGGTAGTTAGTGAATTCCCAGAAGTCTTCCCAGATGATTTAACTAGTATTCCACCTGATAGATCGATTGAATTGAGGACCGATTTGATATCGGGGGTCGCACCGATTGCTCGTGCACCGTATCGGTTAGCTCCGTCCGAAATGAAAAAAATGATGTCCCAGTTACAGGAACTTCTTGATAAGGGTTTCATCAGACCTAGTACTTCTCTGTGGGGTGCACGGGTTTTGTTTGTAAAGAAGAATGATGGGTCGATGAGAATGTGTATCGATTATCGGAACTAAATAAACTGACTATAAAAAATAAATATCCACTTCCGAGAATCGATGATCTTTTTGATCAATTAGTTGGGGCTAGTTATTTCTCAAAGATTGATTTACGATCGGGTTATCATCACTTGAAAGTCCGGGAAGAAGATGTATTGAAAACTGCCTTTCGTACTAGATATTGTCATTATGAGTTTTTAGTGATGCCGTTCGGTTTGACTAAAGCACCGACAACTTTTATGGACATGATGAATCGGGTATGTAATCCTTATCTTGATAAATGTGTGATCATTTTTATCGACGATATTCTTATTTATTCCCGATCAGAAATGGAACATGTTAATCATCTTCGTTTGATATTGGAATTGCTGAAAAGAAAAAAGCTTTTTGCTAAACTGTCTAAATGTGAATTCTGGTTGAGAAGTTCAGTTTTTGGGGTATATTGTTTCTGAAAATGGTATTAAAGTGAATATTGTAAAGATAGAAGCAGTTGAAAAATGGGAACCGCCGAGAACACCGACCGAAGTTAGAAGTTTTCTGGGTTTGGCAGGTTATTATCAAAAGTTTATACAGGACTTCTCTCGTATCGCGACTGCTTTAACTATGTTAACGAAAAAGAACGTAAAGTTTGAATGGAAAGAAGCTCAAGTCGAGGCCTTCCGAGTATTGAAAGAAAGATTATGTAGTACACCGATTCTATCCTCACCCGATGGTTCAGAAGATTTCGTAGTTTACAGTAACGCTTCGAAATTGGGTTTGGGTTGTGTATTGATGCAGCGCGGAAAGGTTATTGCTTATGTAACACCCGAATTTTCGCTTAGTAAGTTTTCGTTCATCTTTAGTCATCTCTTCATCTTCCGTTTATCTTTTTGGGTGAAATAAGTTGTACTTTCGAACCTTAAATCGAACCATGCGAGAATCTCGAGTTTTGAACCTTTTTCCGGGCTCGGTCCGTGTGGCGCGAGAGTGACTCGCGATAGTGACATGTGTCACTATCGCGTGGCACAATCGCCGAGAGAGTACCACCCGCGGTACAATCTTTGCGAGAGTGCCCTTGCGATAGTGACAATGTCACTATCGCGTGGCAAGGTCGCCGTCGGGGTCTGTTTGGTTAAAAATGCGGATTTTAGCCCCTTTCTCACTTCTAACTCACCCATTTAATTTATTTCTCTCTCTCTCTCTCAACCTATCCCCTCCCAAGAACCTCTCCCTCACCCTAATTTCAAGAAATTCCAAGTTTCTCTAGGGTTCATCAACCTATCTCCCATCTTTTGAAGATCTTGAGTATGATGTCATGGTAGTAACCCTAAAGGTTTATTGTTGGTGGATGCAAGTAGTGGATAAGGTAATCTTCTCTTTTCTTCATTTTTGGAAATTAGGGTTTTGATATAAGATGGGATCTTTGGGTAAAAATGTTTGGGAAATGATTCTAATAGATTGAATATGGATATTTATGGTTGGCACTTGTGGATATAGGTTTTTGGAAGATTTGCTTGTGGATTCGAATTTCTTCAAGAAGGCTCAAGTTGGGGTAAAATATAGATTTAGCCTAAATCTAGCAAGGTGAGTTCAAGTTGATTTGCGAAAACGTTGTACATGCCAAAATGTTCATTTTAAAGTGTTTGTGTTTTACATTAAATTGTTAACTGCTGATAAGTTTTGGTTATTTGAAAATGGTTAACTTTATAAACTTATATATATAACCCACATCTTTGGGATTCTTGGTCATTTTGATAAATGTGTCATAAATGAAGGTGTCTTGATGATTTATTGCATAAATAGATATTGGTCAAAAATGCACTTTTAGTGTTTGTTAGGTTTTATGCATTATTCATGAAATGGGATGTTTGAAAATACGAATGTGTGAGTCCTTTGGTTTTGGTCATTCCCGATTCTGGGAACATTTTGGAAATTGTAATCCTTTTGGTTTTGGTCATTCCCGATTCTGGGAACATTTTGGAAATTGTAATCCTTTTGGTTTTGGGCCGAAGGCCAATTGTAATCTGAGAGTCAAAGATTTTGGGAAAAGATGTATTTTGGTTTGTGTGACCTTACTGACTCGCGTATTTCAGTCAATCGTTCATTATGCCTTTTTGGGGCTTGGATTACTCTCAGATGAGTCTTTGGAACATTTGTTCAATCTTGGTAGCTCGTTAAGGAGCCTTGGTCGTATGGTGTACTTAGTTGCACCTTATTTGGGAATTACATGTTTTGAGTGCGTTGTCATTCTTTTGATTCATGTAACGTTTTGACCGTAATGCATTGGATCCATAGGCATAGAGGTCGGTTTATCATGTAAATGCGGGATGAGGTCTCTGAGTTGTAATTTGGAAATAGGCATTGGTGATACGATGTAAGTTTCCAAATGAACAAGTGTGTCAAGGATGGTGAGGTCCCAAGGTAAAGATCCATGAATAGGATTGAACTTGGTAATTCTTTGGAACTAAAGATCCATGAATAGGGTTGATGTTCCAACGACTAAGAATCCATGAATAGGGTTGATGTCTACCTTGACTAAAGATCCATGAATAGGGTTGATGTCAATGGTTGCCCATCCTTGAAGTTATGCTTATAACATAGATACGTGGCTTATCTTTATGTGCCGTCACATTCGATGGAATCGGGTCTTCCCCGTCATCGAAAGGTGTTATTTTGGGTATTGTATTTTGGTATCCATGTTTTCGGTGACATTTTATATGTATGGGTTTTATCCATGATTTTTATGAGTTGGGTAATATGTTCCACCCGTGTTTGGGTGTTTCGGGAAATAAGTTTTATCTACGTTTTTATAAATTGGGAGTTCAATTTCTATTTAATGCTTTGAGTGAGTTTTGGGTTGAATTTACTCTACGAAAGAATACTTTATGTTGGGGGCATTCGTCTTTAAAATGTGCATATTTGGAAAATGAGTCGTCTCATATTAAAGCTAATCATTTTTGAAAATTATGGTTTAAATGATAATCTTTACTGTTAACATTAAGTATTCATATATGTTGAAAACTCTTGAATTCACTAGGCGTTAGCCTAACCTTTTTTATTTGTCGGCATGTGCATCAGGTTTCGGATGAGGAGACAGGGTTCTAGCATTCCTACGAAGTAATGAGTGCTAGATGGTCGTGCAAGAGTGAGTGGCTTGGTGAAGTCTTCCGCATTAGTCTTTGAGAAGAGCAATTGTTATTGGGTTTTAGTAACACCTGACCTCTAATTAGTCTTTGTGTAAAACTCTATTAATATTGTTGATGGTTAGACCTAGTTTAATATTTCAAATATTAATTTGTTATAGGAGGTCTTGTCTAGTTTGAGGTATTATTGAAAATTTTAAATTAGTCGCTCTTACTGAATTTGGGGGTGTTACAGCTTATGCTTCTCGTCAATTGAAAGATCATGAAAGGCAGTATCCCACCCACGATATGGAACTTGTTGCCGTTGTGTTTGCTTTGAAATTTTGGAGACACTATTTGTACGGTACCAAATGTCAGATTTTCACCGATCATAAAAGTCTTCAACATCTATTCAATCAACGATAGTTGAATATGCGGCGACGAAGATGGTTAGAACTGGTAAACGATTATGATTGTGGAATCATGTATCATCCAGGAAAAGCTAATGTGGTGGCCGATGCTTTAAGCCGTAAAGAAAAGAGTGAAACGATCAAATCCATTGCATTACGGGCCGAATTATTACCGAACATATTTGAAGAGCTAAGGAAGTGTCAGATCGAAGCTTTAAAGGAAGAGAATCTGAAACAAGAACGACTCACTGGTATGTCATCTCTATTAATAAAAGACAATCGTGATTTATTGTGTTTCGAAAATAGAATTTGGGTGCCTCGTTTGGGTGATATACGTGAAAGAGTTTTGAATGAAGCTCACCGATCTCGTTTTTCTATTCATCCGAGTACTAACAAAATGTACCGGGACTTACGACAATTCTATTGGTGGTCGGGTCTAAAGAAAGATATTGCTCGATATGTGGAGCGTTGTTTAACTTGTCTGCAGGTTAAAGTGGAACATCAACAACCTTACGGTAAGTTACAATCGTTGGAAATACTGGTTTGGAAATGGGATCATATTACGATGGATTTCGTAATAAAGTTGTCGAGAACTCCGAAAGGTTTCGATGTTATCTAGGTTATTGTTGATCGATTGTCTAAGTCGGCTCATTTTCTACCGATCAAAGCATCGTATCCGTTGGAATGATTAGCTAAGTTATATATCGATGAAGTGGTAACTCGACACGGTGTACCGTTATCGATTATATCCGATCGAGATAGTCGTTTTACTTCTATGTTTTGGAAAAGTTTTCAAAGAGAGATGGGATCACAAATAAAGTTGAGTACTGCTTATCATCCGCAGACAGACGGTCAGAGTGAACGAACGATTCAAACGCTCGAAGACATGTTACGAGCTTGTACTATCGACTTTGGTGGTTCGTGGGAAGGGCACTTATCTTTGATTGAGTTTGCTTACAACAATAGTTATCACTCGAGTATTCAAGCGACACCTTTCAAGGTCTTGTACGACAGAAAATGTAGAACGCCATTGTTTTGGAATGAAGTGGGAGAGAAACAATTAGCCAGACCAGAAATTGTACAGTTAACTGCGGATAATATCGGTCATATTCGAGAACGTTTGAAAATTGCTCAGGACTGACAGAAAAGTTACGTCGATAGACGCCGTAAACCGATAGAGTTTCAGGTTGGTGACAGTGTGATGTTGAAAGTCTCGCCATGGAAAGGGATAGTTCGATTCGGGAAACGGGGTAAATTAAGTCCGAGATATATTGGACCGTTTGTGATTATTCATCGAATTGGTGAGGTAGCCTACCGGTTAGAACGTCCGTCTGAATTGAACGGTATTCATAACACTTTTCATGTGTCGAATTTGAGAAAATGTTTAGTTGATTCTGATCAAGCAATACCGTTAATAGAAGTTCAAGTTGATGAAAAGTTAAATTTTGTTGAAGAGCCGGAATCTATAATCGATTACAAAGTGAAAAAGTTGAGAAACAAAGAGAGTGGGTTAGTTAAAGTACAGTGGCGTTATCATAAGGGACAAGATGCTACTTGGGAATTAGAGTCATAAATGAGATTAAAGTATCCCCATTTGTTCGAGTGATTGTATTCCGGGACGGAATTCCTTTAAGGGGGAGATATTGTAATACCCTTGGACTATTTAGTTTTGCTAAATTTGAAAGCTTGGGGGTTGGTTGTGTTAAGCGTATTGTAGGTGGGGGTTTAGTTTGGATATTAGCTTTATATAAATAGCACCACCTCCTCATAGTTTATTTCAAAAAATTGGATTTCCCTAAAAAACTGTTGTGTGTCCCTGTGCGTGCGAAGAAGAAGCCAGAAAGAAAATTTGAAGTTTGCTTTGAATTTCTTCTCCCTCAATTATTAAGGTACTTTCTAAGTATCTAAGTTTTTTTTTATAAAAGAAATTTTATTATTAAGTTTTGGATTCTTGTCTTGGTTCGTTTCCGAGCTTAGGTTATATTAATTTTTGGTTAGAGCTTAGGGTTTGTTGGGTGTTGATGCTTATACATGTATTTTAGTTTTTGATGAACGGAAACTTCTCTTATAATTAAATTTATAGCAAATTCTCAGTTTTGGGTGCATCTTATGACCCTTGATTTAATTTATAAATTCTTGGTGGTGTTGAGTTTTACCCAATTGATGGTTTTGATTTTAAAGGAATAAATTGTTAAATCTTTAAAGTTATTTTTATATGATGATATCAAGATGTATGTGAGTATTTTGGGCATCAAGAGTACGAATTTTATCTAGGTTTTAAGTTGGTTTTGAGTTTGGTTAAGTTGGAAATTGGCAGGTCGCGTAGACCACTCCTTTGCGCTTTTCGGTTTTTGCCTCGTATCGTTTTAGGATATTTTGGGGTGTCGTTTAGATGCCTTATAATATTAAGAGTTTTGGATTTGATTAAATCATTTAGATCGTATCAAGGTGAGTTTTCTTTTAACCAATTTCGAACTGGATTGCATATATTATGAAATGGTTAATTTTATAATATGAAATATTATTGATATGAGATATTTTGTTATCATTTGATATGTTACGGTTGTGCTAGAATGCCAACGATATGTGTACGGTTGTGCTAGAATGCCAACGATATGTTACGGTTGTGCTAGGATGCCAACGAAATGTGTACGTTTGTGTTAGAATGCCAACGAAATGTGTTCGGTTGTGCTAGAATGCCAACGATATGTGTACGGTTGTGCTAGAATGCCAACGATATGTTACGGTTGTGCTAGGATGCCAACGAAATGTGTACGTTTGTGTTAGAATGCCAACGAAATGTGTTCGGTTGTGCTAGAATGCCAACGATATGTGTACGGTTGTGCTAGAATGCCAACGAGGCAATTATATGTGTTTTGCTTGAATGTCAATAAAAATGTTTTTGATAAATATTTTATATATAAACTGCTTTGGTATATTGTGAAATGACAGGGAATATCTCACTAGACCATTCGGTCTAACCCTCATTTTTATTTTTAAAATATGTATTTCAGGACAAGTACGCATGGCCGATAAGAGAAAAGGGAAGATGCGATCTTATTTGTTCGAGTGTTGTTTTGTGAAGTTGATATGAAGTTTATCTGCAAGTTGTTTTGATTATTGTAAATAGATCTTTTGTATGATGTTAAGTTTATCGAAAAATTTGTAGTGACTTAATGAGATTGTATAGTTTTGGATTATGGGACCCAATGTGTAACTCAATATGGTTTGTTTATGTATGAGATACATGTTAAATGTTATGTGAAATGTCGGATTGTTACAATCGTCGATGCACTATAGACATCAATCAGGGACGTCGTCCTTTAGAATAAATACAATAATGCGAATGATTTAGTACGTAGATCGTGGGAAATTTATAAACGATATAGAAGACTTTTTATAGTATCATTTGCTTGCTTATGTGTGGTGATGAGCCTTTTTCAGTATGTGTCATGTTTCTTGTGATCTTCAGGCCTCTTATAGTAAATCCATCGGATAGGACCAACGGTCGGCTTTAATTTCCATTAAATGAAGAAAATCGTTGTTATTAACTTGTCTTGAATCTTGGCTTTATGTTATAACCTTCTGGATTTAATGATCGTATGCGTTTTTATTCCTACAATAAAAAGTATATGTAACGGTCGAGGTAAAATATGTACGTCGTTAGTACAATGTCGTCGAAGGAAACTTCGATTGAGGATACATAATCAATAGATCAAGGATCGAAGGTGAATAATCATCGACCACGGGTTAGGGGTTTGAAGTTAACCACGATCATAAGTAATATGATCGTTGGTCGTATGAGCATTGGCCATTGACGTAGTGATCGAGGTAAATATTGTCGTTGATTGAGGGTGTGATTTTTTACCAAAACAATTTGTAGTCCTGAAAAAAATGTATGATTAAAAAAATGATCACAACTGATATCCAATCAACACACGTACGTTATGAAATTTACAAAAAACATACACATGGAAAAATAACGTGAATCTACTGTCATTAACACGAACATCATGTAACACCCCGAATTTTGGTAAGAAATCTTTTTTTAGCATTAGTGTGCACATGTGTGATTATATGTGAATACCCCCTTGAGTTTTGAAAGTTGGTTGTTAGTTTAGACTTTGGGATTAGGATGGAATCAGATTGAAATTTGGAGATTCTGGGCTCGGTACACTGTGGGCGATAGTGTTGGCGATTGTGACAGTGTCACTCTCGCTTGGGCATTATCGCGGGGGTTTATCACCTCTCGGTACAATTGGTGCGATAGTGCCGACGATTTTTGTGACAGTGTCACTCTCGCCGTGGCACTATCGCTGGGAGAGTTAGAGTTGCGGTACAATTGACACGATTGTGCCCGTCGATTGTGACAAGGGCCATATCATGAGTGAACACATGTCATACGTGATTATCATGTTTTCTAATGGAGTAAATCATGCATGGAAAATGTTATATTTACTTGTTTATGATCGTAAATGTGAAGTTTATTATCTATTTCCTTGTACACGAGGATTTAGATGGTATGATGCAATCAGTTATAACTGTTGGCCATTTGTGGTCGCTAGCGAGTAGACAATGGGGGACTTGATAGTCCTTGAGGTGTAACTCATCTAGATTGGATAGACAATAATGTCCGTAAGTCTTTGAGGTGTAACTCGATTGAGTAGGCAATAAAGGCATAAACGGTTTGAGTATTGTGATGTCTTTATGGCATGGGAACTAGAATCGGGACATGAAGTGTAATCCAATAACATCACGGGTGACTTCATTCATGTGTTCTCGTCACCCAAGATGGAAACGGGTATCCCCTGTATTTCAAGAGATATCTCTTGTGTGTATTTGTTCAGGTGTGGAATATCCTTTCCAAGTGGGTATTGGTATGGGTTCAACCCTTGGGTGTATCGGTCACAGTTAATTATGATGCAATTGCCTAAATTATAAACTGTTAAATCTTACGATATCACTAGACTATTGGTCTAACACTTGTTTTGATATCTTGTTGGTTCACAGGTCCTACTAGCGATGTGCATAGGATTCCTTGATTGTCGGTTGTGCAACTAGGAAAGCTTGATGGTCCGGGTTTTTGGGACATTTCAGAAGAGTGTTTTAGAGACATAGCAACACTCACCTTTAATCTGGTTTGATTATTGTTCTAGATTAATTAGGTTGTTGTATTTTATGTTTCATTCTTTCTCTACTATAATTGATACAAACTACCCCAACTTTATTGGTTTTTAGTTGTCCATATTTACAGGGTTTATAAACCTTCATATTTTAGACGTTATATTGTTGAAATTTTTTAAGTTTTAAATTTACCCAAATTTTAGGGTGTTACACATCACAACTGATATCCAAACAATACACGTATCTTATGAAATTTACAAAAACAAAAACATATGGAAAAGTAACATGAATCAAGTGTCCCAACAATCGGTTAGATACCATTTGTCACATTGGGAGTCACATTCATAGATCCACTCGGATTTGGGTTAACATCTTTAAGCTCAGGTTTCCTAGTTTGATGGTTGTATATGCCAAAAGTTACACTAAATATAATTTAAGATTTATTTGTGGAGCTTTTAACAAACAAAGATCAACCACTTTGCAATATACACCAAGAAAATAACAAAAAGTAAGAACAAATGAGACAAGAGAGTTGGTGACACAGAAAAACCCTTAAACGAGAGGAAAAACCGCGGACGATACAGGAGATTGTCGATGCACTATGGAGGTCAATCAGGGACATCGTTCTTAGAACAAATACAATAGTATGAATGATTTAATACGTCGGTCATGGGAAGTTACTAAACAATATAGAAGATTTTTGCTAGTATTCTTTGCTTGTTTCTGCATAATGATGATGAGCCTCTCTCTGTGATCTTCTGGCTTTTTATAGTTGATCCGTCATATAGGGCAAACAATTGACTTTAATTGCCTTTAAATGAAGAAAACTGTTGTTATTAACTTGTCTTGAATCTTGGATTTACGTTGTAATCTCCTGTAGTTAATGATTCAATGTGTCTTTATTCCTGCAATAAAAACCATACATAACGGTCGATGTAATAAATGTACGTCGTTAGTATAACGTCGTCGAAGAAAACTTTGATTGTGGATACATAATCATAGATCAAGGGTCGAAGATGAATAATCTACGACCATGGGTTGAGGATCTTATCTGTCAAAGTTAACCACGATCACAGATAGTGTAACACCCTGAATTCTGAAAATAGCAACTAATTTAAAATTTTCTAAATACACCAATAAAAGAATCATCTACAACCACAATTTAAGATTTAAGCTCATTACAAACATTCATTCTATACAAAAGTCCATGATAAGTACGGGTGCTACTAAACCCCATGCATAGTCACTATCTCCATAAGGCGGAAGACTTTGCCGAATACTTACTTCCGGATCTAACTAAGGCTTTACTCTTCATAGGACTGCTAGAACCAACTCCCAACCTTTAAACCTGATGCACATGCCGACAAATAAAAAGGTTAGGCTTAACGCCTAGTGAGCTCAAGATTTTTCCAACATGTATAAAATAATCGTTTAAAAAGAAAGGACGCGGTCAAAGTTATAGTCCTTCAATATGATACGTCTTACAAGAGAAAACGACTCATTTTACAATAATATGCAATTTAGACAAAGAACACCGGTTTGGACATTTTCCAAAACCAAACTGCTTCAAAGATAATGATACCAATGTAATCCGCCCATTCATAAATTAGTTTTAACTCAAAATACACTCGAAGCGTAAATATAAATTGAACTCTCCATTTAAGAAGATACGGTTAAACCTTATATCTCAAAACACCTAAAACACGGGTGGGGCATAATACTCAACCCATAAATCAAGGGTAAAACCCAAATATACAAAACGTCACCGAAAACTTGGATAATAAAATTCAATACCCAAAAACAACACCTTTCGGTGACGGGGGATTCCCGATTCCATAAAATGTGACGGTCCACAAAGTAAGCCCATTTTATGTTGTTATGACTAGTCATATAAACAAAAGTACACACAAGGGATGTCAGGCTCAGTGGCTTTAAACGTACACCCACGGAAACTCGAGTTCAACCCCGTCGGGTTCCTACGTCGAACTCCTCATCCAATATCGTAATACTTGAGCACGAAGGACTTATACCTCAATCCGGTACCTAACGTGCAGCACGAAGGACTTACATCTCATCCGGTACCTAACGTGCCTCATCCAATATCGCAACCAAGGCTCTAAGTCGTGCTACCAAAACTGGACAATTGTCCAAGGACTCCAATCAAATAAAAATACCAAGCCGTAGGCTTAGCAACCCATTGACCCATTGATAAATGTAATAAAAATACGATAAACGCACTCGACCAACGGATATGCAAACACAACGACTAAAAGTAAGATTAGTTCAAAACTCGACATTAGTCGAGGAACCCATTTTCCCAATTGAACTTATACTCTTATATTTTCCAAAATGCCTCATAACACAAATGACATGCATTTTCCAAACTTGACTGCTGATAAGAATGAAAATCATAAAATAAGACTATAAGCACTCTTTCAAGTACCTCACATAAAAGTGCAAATAATACTTTATAAAGCACTCCATTTCATGATGATGCATAAAACCCGACATACATTTAAAAGTGTATTTCTTTGACCAAAGATCCATTTATGCAATAAGACCTCAAAACCCATTAACTTGTGACACATATATCAAATGCCCAAAAATCCCAAATGTGGATGTTATACAAGGTTTGTAAAGTTAGATAATTCAAATAATCAAAGATTAGCAAATAACCCAACATTTGATAATTTCATGTAAAATACATAAAACACTTTAAAATAGACATTTTGTCATGTACAACGTTTTCACAAATCAACTTGAACTCACCTTACTAGATTTAGGCTAAATCTAGATTTTTCCCCCAACTAGAGCTCCTTTGAAGAACACTTGGATTCTCAAGACAAAACTTCCAATAACCTAAATCCATACATATTCAACCATAAATAAACATAATCAACCACAAAGAATCGTTTCCCAAACCATATACATGAATACCTCAACTAATACCGAAACCCTAACTTCCATAACCGAAGAGAATAGAAGATTACCTTAACCCAAGCTTGAATCCACCAACCAAAACACTTATAGTTCACCAAAATGGTTACAAACCTCCAATCTATTAAAGAAAGCACAAAGGGTGGATGAAACCCTAGAAAACTTTGGGGAAGAAGATGAAGAGGGAGGGATGAAGAGCTTACCACCACAAAATACTCTTGTATACTCCAATAGACTTCCAATCTCTTGCTAGATCCTTAAAGAGATCTCAAAAACGAAACCGTAGCAATTTGAATCACCCAAATCGGAGTTAGGATGAAGGAGATATGAAGAAATGAAGTTTGGGTGCTGAAAATCGGTTTTAAGCTCGTCCAGGGGGTTTCGCGACTTATCTCGCGACCTTGGGTCGCGGCATAAGTCGTCTGCTTCCCCTGGTTTTCTTCTCGATATTGTTTTGGCCATAACTTCTTCGTTATAGCTCCGATTTTGCTCCGGAAAGAACCGTTAGACTCGTAATTGAATCATTCATCTATCTAGACTATAAAATCCAGGATTCAAGTCCAAAATCTTTTATCTTATTTTTCCCTAATATAACGGTTTCGGTATTAACTCGATATGATACCTTTCGAAAATCGGGGTGTTACAGATAGTATGATCGTTGGTCGCATGAACCTTGGTTACTGATGAAGTGGTCGAGGAAAATATTGTCGTTGATTGAGGGTGTGATTTTTTTTACCAAAACAATGTTCATCATGATTTGTGAAAATAAAGCAAATTAAATTTAAGAAACAAAAATTATTTGTATATATATATCTATATATATATGATATAATGTACAAGGATAATACCATCTATCATGTTAGGGGTTACATTTATAGAACAATCAGGGATTTCAGTAACATCTTCAATTATCTGACTTAAATATTTGTTGGTCTTCATGAGTTGGTCCTAGGAAAAAACAAATAAACATATAGAAACCAAAATATATGTTGATGGAAAACAACTGATCACCAAATATGTTATCATATGTGATACTAAATTCTATATCAACATATTCTAGAAACACCATGTCAATAATCATAAGTAATCATATGTGATTGACAACTCCAACAAATAACAAGGAAACCTAAATGAACCAATGCGTTATCACATATGATTAATTAGTAGAAAACATATTTGGGAACAACATGTCAATAAATACACAAATTATGGGAAGAGCTCCAACAAACAAGAAGTAAAAACAAATAAACCAATCAAGTGATATCACAAGTGATACCAAAGTATCAACCCGACTAACCCGCAAACATTGGGTTGCACTTTGGTTTGGGTTGGGTTGAGATTTTTCAAACCACAAACATTGAGTTGGGTTGTTCAAATGCATTCAACTCGACTAACCCAAGCCGTGAGCACTCCTATATATATATATATATATATATATATATATATAGAGAGAGAGAGAGAGAGAGAGAGAGAGAAAGAAAGAAAGAAAGAAGTTCAATTGCAAACTCCATTTTCATTGTAAACGTGAGGACTGATCTCAGTCCTTCATCTCTATTGATCCAACAAATCGAATTAAATAGAGTTTTTAATTAAATTATTAATTAAGGTAAGTAGGGGTAAAACCGTATAAAGGAAGTTAATTTCAATCTCATGCCTACCGTATTTGACTTTTTATTTTCTTTTTTAATTAAACACTTTTACCCCCCTAAACCCTTAAAAATTACTAATATTTTAACCAAACAAATTATATCCAAAAAACGAGAATTCCATGCTCTTCGATATGATATCCATCTCGATTAAGTTTTTTTCTTTCGTTTTAACCGCTTTTTTTTACGTGAAATTGTTATATATGTGTTATATTTATTATGAATATTTATGTACGTTCAAGTGTGTACAACAGCTCGACACCATATGTTCGTAACTCGACATCACTTTCTTCAACGTCGCAAGGAACCACGTTCTTCATCATCGGAAACCAACACCCATCGAGACCAATCGAGAACCTATCAAGAAAGGTCGAGAATCCATTCATTGACTTAGTGTGTGTTTATATGTGTTAAACAATAATCTACCACCTTCATTCTCCATCGAGAACCTATCGATTAATTTATTATTTATTTGTTTGTGTAAAACCATAGGCTACCACTTTCAGCTTTTATCGAGACAGATCAAAAATCCATCGAGACAAATCAAGAACACATCAAGATCTATCGACAACCCATCAGAACCGATCGATACCAATCGAGACTAATCAGGAACCCATTGATTGAATTGAGAACCTATTGATTAATTTATTATGTGTTTGTTTTTGTAAAACCATAACCTACCACTTTTAACTTTTATCGAGATGGATCGGTAAATTATCGAGACGAATTGGGAACCCATCGAGATCAATCGAGAACACAATAAAGAAAAAGAAAGAAAAACTAGAGTATGTATAGTTGAAACTGTATATTTTCATGATGAGTAATATGTATATATATATATATATATATATGTATGTATATGCATGATGAATGTTATGATGAAAATTAATATTTATGATATCCCAATCATGTCTAGCTCAGTTGGTTTCCCCAAGGGCGGTAACATCCTGGGAGGGGCTGTGGATGGTATCCCAATCTACCCGGGTTCGAATCCAAGGGGAGTCATTCTGAGGGCATGAGGAGTACCCAGTCCTTGGGTCGGTCCAGTCGTTGACTGGGCTGCCCCCCCCCCCCCCAGCCCAGTCTTAAAACCATGGTTGGGCTCTAGGTTCAGCGTAAGCTGGGCCGGGACAACGGCGGATTAGTGGGCTGCCCGTGGATGCCCGATACCGCAGGGGAGGTGTGCGTGCGTGTGTGCGTGTGTTCGTGGTAGTCGTTCGTTGGTTCAATGCCGCTATGCCTTCCAAAAAAAAATATTATGATAAATTTTCATACTAATATAAATACTAGAGAGTTATTGTATACACGTGCTCATACATAAATATTCATGATGAATAATGTGTATATTCATGATGAATATTATGTATATTCATGATGAATGTTATAGTAAAAATGTATATTCATGACGAATATCGTACTGATCTATGAATGTTGAAAAGTTGTTGTGTACACGTGAACATATATAAACATTCATGATAAATAATGTGTATATTCATGATGAATGTTATTGTAAAAATTTATATTAATGATGAATATCAATGAATACTGAAGAGTTATTGTACACACATGAACACAGACACAGACACACACACACACACACACACACACACACACACATATATATATATATATATATATATATATATATATTCATGATGAATGTTATAAAGAAAACGTATATGCATAATGAATGTTACAATGAAAATGTATACTAATGATGGATGTCATAGTGATGTATGAATACTGAAGATTTGTTGAATACACGTGAAAATACATAACTATTCATGATGAATGCATACTAAGGTAGCGTTTGGTTCGCAGATTCTGAAGGAATCTGATGTAATTGGAATGTTGAATTTCATTGACCAAATTCCATTCCTTTGTTTGGCCCATTCTTTTTCACAGAAGGAATCTCTAAATTCCATCAAATTCCACAAATGAGGGAATTTAACATTCCTTAGCAACTGCAAGGTATTTTGATGGAATGAAATTCTTATTTTTCATAATACCACATATACCCTCAATCCAATATAACCTTATCACCGCCGATCACCATCGATCTGAACCACCGCCGACCACCGATCACCGTCGATCTGAACCACCGTCAACCACCGACCACCAACGTTATAAACCATCGTTGATCAGAACCACCACCGACCACTTTTGATCTGAACCACCACTGACCATTGTCGACCGCTGATCACTGCCGTTCTAAACCACCGACGATCTAAACCACCGCCGTTCTGAACCACCATCGACCACCACCAGTCTGAACCACCGCCGACCATCGTCGTTCTAAACCACCGACAATCGTCAACCATCGAACCACCGTTCTGAACCACCGTCGACTACCGACCACCGTCATTCTGAACCATCGCCGATATGAACCACCGCCGACCACCATCATTCTGAACCACCACCGACACCGTCGATCTGAACCACCGACGACCACCACCGTTCTGAACCACCGCCATTTTGAACCACCGTCGACCACCGCTAATCTAAACCACCGCCGATCTAAACCACCACCAACCACCACCGATCTAAACCACCGTCGGCCACATCGGATCTGAACCGCCGTTCTAAACCACCACTGACCACCACAATCTGAACCACCGTAACAAATAAAGTATTTTTAATGGTTATTTTATTAAAGCATGTTTTGTTTATAAAAATTAAAATTATCAAAAAGGGTATTTTGATCATTTATCAACATTTCATTTCAATTCCAAAGCTACATTATGTGAACCAAACAGACATATTTTAATTCCTTTAACAGATTTCATTCCAATTATGTCAACCAAACACGTGGTCAAACCTGACAACATTCCATTCCAATTCCATCAAAGTAAAATTCCTTTGACATATTCCGGTCATTTCATCCAAAAACATTTTGCGAACCAAACACCACCTAAGTTGTATATCCATGATGAATTCATACTAATGTATGAATATTAAAGAGTTATTGTAAACATATGAACGTACATAAATATTCATGATTGATATTACATAGATATACTATTTTACATAAAAAACAGTAAAAACAAAAACTATACCGAGATGGATGTCAAATAGAAGAGAATGAAATGCTCGTGTTTTTAATTTAATTTGCTTGATTAAAATATTAGTTACTTTTAAGATAATTTAGTTTAAAAATAAATGGGATAAAAGTTTTTTAATTAAAAAGAAAATAAAAAGTCAAATAATGTAAGTGTTCAGCACGATCTCCCTCTTAGTGTTGCTTGTTCTGTTGATAGTTCTTGTATTATTAGAGTGGCATGGCCAAGCATCATCCCAGAAATGAATCAGCTTACCCCCTATCGGTTTAATAACCTCTGCTACAAATAAACTCATAAGACCAGATCCATTTTCTTATAAGGAAATGTTTCAAACTTCCATTTTTACCCTAATCACTTCACCATTTTATGTTTTAACCATTGATTAGTTCTCTAAATTTTGATCAATGACCAAGATTGATTCTCATGTTTACAATGAAAATATGGCTTTCAATTGAATTTACCCCTATATACAAGGGCGGAGCCAGAAATTTGATCTAGGGGTAGCCCATAATATGTCAAATTAAATGTGTTGATTGTCGATTGAAAATATTCAAATGAGGTATTCGACTAATGCTAATTGTGGTAGGCTAGAAATTTTAAATTGAGTTGAGTGAAAGATTGAAATTTTGAAAGAGTTGATAGAATAACAAATAATTGTGAATATAATGATTTTTGTTTGTAAACTACAGAGCTAGAAATTATCTTTGTTGTAGTGTTATATGGACCTCATAACCTATTACATTATTACATGGGTCTATTTTTAATAATTTACAAATAAAGATATAATGGGTCTATTTTTAATAAATTACAAATAAAATATAAGCGACTTTGATATAGATATCTATATTATAATTTATATACATGACTATTCACGTACCTAAATTTTGAAATGCTATCATAAAAGCCGAGGCCAAAAAATCAGCATTATAATATCTTGTTATATGTTCCTAGACCATGTAAAAGAGCATGAATTCGAATTTAATTATTTGACTTTTGATGTAATAATTATAAAGTATTTACAAATGAAAAAATGATATTATATTTTTATTAACAACATAAATTATTAATATTTAAAAGATATGTACTTTCTAAATTTTTTAAAATAGAAGATGTACAATCAAGATAAAAACTATAAAATAAAAAAACTTAGGTTATATATGGAGTCGAAAACATGGATACTTATAGATAACCAATGATATTAGCCAATTTTGCTACCATAAATTATCAAATATTTTCTATAAATAAATTGTTATTCCGAGTTCGGGCAGGGCCAGGATCACCTTTGGCCAAGGTTGCCTCCGCCTTTACCTATAATTGTATATTGAGTTTCAAATATAAATCATATAATTGAAAAATCTCTCGTAAATAAACAGCCAATTTATTATCCCATTTGTGGCTCTCTCTCTAAAAGTAGGAGATCTTCTCCATATCCGACGACTTGCTCTCCGGTGAGTTCTTCCCTAGATCCGGCGACTTGCTCTCCGGTGTTAGTTCTCTCTTCTTCTAGTTTCTTCGGCCTCGTTTGATCCTGTCTTCATCGCCACTGCTACCCCCGACCTCTCCTCCGGCGACGCCCCCGCTGTGACTCTCTCCTTCCTACCCTCTCTCGACCACCCTTGACCGGTGTTCTGTGCCAACCTGGTGCTCCATGGCAGCCCCAAACGACCCTGTAGATGACGTAGCTTCCCTAACTAACAAACTCCAGGTAACCCAGCAGTACCCCGAAGACTCAGTGGTCGAGGTTACCGACGACAGTCTAGCCCAACAAGTGGAGATTCTCGGCCTCGAGGACTTCTCTGAAACGTCAATGGTGGCTCGGGTTTTCGCTAGAAAAGGATGCAGCTCCACCTTTTTGAAGAAAGTTTTCAGTCGTATGTGGAAATTCAGAGAAACGTGGCAAGTTCGATATCTCTCCAATGACTCCACGAGCACCTTTTTTGGAGTCTCCTTTTCATCCCCTTCGGACCTCGATTGGGTTCTACAACGAGTCCTATGGTGCTTCACAGGATGTTTCTTACTCGGGGTCTCATGGCCTACTTCTGGAAACTGAAGAGAAGCTAAATTGGACACGATGCCTCTAATGCTACACATCAACAACATACCGCTTAGATTGTTCACTGAAAACAACCTCAAAAGCTGGACACTCATGGTAGATCCAAAATCCGAGTTCTGATGGTGGGGAACCAACCTGGACATGATGAAAGCTACCTCTAAAACTAGAGTCAATCTCCCGGTGGATAAACGACCGGTTGCGGGTCTCTTCGTCCCGTTTGAAGGTAAGAATCACTGGCTTCAATTTAAGTTCGAGCGGTTACCTATTATCTGTTACAAATGTGGTATTTGGGGACACGACAAACAAGATTTCCCGAACAAACTAGTTGCTATTCGTGACCCGGATGGCCATCTTGTGGAATTATATGGTCCATGGCTTCACCTGGATTATGTCGGTACATGTTTTACCCCCATAAACGTCAAGAAGGAGGGGAGACTTGAAACCACTAAAAATCCGGATGAGTCTTTAGCAACCGGGAGCCCTTCAAACAACCGCACAACTTTCCGGTCACCGGAAAAATTGAAAGAAGCTGAAAGGGAGGACTCAAATTTTGAAAATGGAAAAAGCAGGATAACTTTTTACTCTGGTAAAAGGTACTCCTCCAAAGAGGGAAACTTTCCTGAAACTGATCAGGTGGCTACTCCTCAGGAAAAGAAAGGTGATTTGAATTTTTCCTCTCTTAAGTCCTTGAATAACAAGACTTGTCTGATTGGAAATTTTGGTGGTGATGGGACAAAAAATACATTAGTCAACCATCTACCATTTTCGTCCTTTACTAAAAATTATGGCACAAATAATGACAAAAGACAATCTGTTGTACCTGATACACCTTTTATTCTCCCAAAAGGTGATACCCACTTTCCAAGCACTATCAACCCATGCAAGGAGTCTAGTGATGTTACACCTTCCTACGACCAAAACGTGTTTGATTTTTCCAAAGGGGACCCACTGTCATTAAACCCCAATATAAAATGTAATTTGTTAACTCCTAACATTGCTATGCAGGTTTTTGGTAGTAACTACCACACCACGACTACTAACACCGAGAACCTTGCTAAAGTTCACGATGGCAACGGATCTCAAAACAGGAAGCGAATTTACATCAAGGACCGATCCAAAAATGCCGTTGGAAAGAAACTGCGAGCGGAGGAACCACCGAAATACTGATATGATACGTCTGAAGACACAGACCCGAAGTCGACAACTCCAATTGACACGATATCTCCAGTTCCAAAGGCGGGACCTGCTTCGCAGACCTGCCTAGAAAAATGAATGTCTTAGCTTGGAACTGTCGAGGCCTTGCTAATCCTCGTGCAGTTCCGGTTCTTCGGGAACTCATTCGAGCTTCCCATCCTGATGTAATTTTTCTGTTTGAAACTCTTGTATCGCAACCTAAAGCTGATAGTGTTAGAAGTCTTCTGGGTTTTGACTGTGGTTTTGCGGTCAGTTGTAACGGTCACGGGGGTGGCATTTGTGTGGTTTGGAATTATAAAACAAACTGTTCCATCTTGTCGTACTCTCTTAACCACATTGATTTAGAGATTGATGACCGTTCGAATGGACCTTCGAGAATCACGTGATTTTATGGTTTTCCTGAACGTACCCGTCGTCGGGCCTCTTGGAACTTTTTACGGTCCCTTGCAGATCGTTCCAACCGACCGTGGGTGGTTATAGGAGACTTCAACGACCTCCTTTCACAGGAGGAAAAAAAGGGGCTTAATGCTCACCCCGATTGGTGTATTCAAGGTTTTAGAGAGGCCTTATCTGACTGCCGACTGTTGGATCTGCCTATGTTCGGCTTCCCGTTCACTTGGTGTCGGCACAAAGGGAAACCCAATGAGATTCTCGAAAGGCTCGATCGGGCGGTTGGAACCCAGTCTTGGATCAACACGTTTCCCGAGTATTGGGTTGAGAATCTGGTCTGTCCTATTTTGGACCACTCTCCTATTGTTCTTCACACCCAGGTTCGGTTTCCCTCCTCGTCTAACAATTTATTTCGGTTTGAGAATAAATGGTTGCAGGAACCGTCCTTCAATCAATTCTTCATGGATAGTTGGAATTCCTTAAATCACGGTGACATTGCTTCCAAGCTTCCCAAGTTAGCAGCTCTTCTCGGGAAATGGGGGAGGATGAAGAAAGACACCGTCTTCTTTCTATTCTTCTAAAAGAAGAGGAGCATTGGAGACAACGGGCCAAGGTTTTCTGGCTCAACGAGGGAGATCGGAACACCAAGTTCTTCCATGCGTGCGCTAACGGGCAACGTAGGAGAAATAGAATTCTCAAAATTAAAGACGAAAATGGGACTTGGGTTGAGGACACCAATGGTATTCATAATGTTACAATCCAATATTTTTCCCGACTTTTTTCGGCTAGTTCGGGCTCCCCATATTAGATCACCAAGTTGATAAAAAGAAGACTTTCTGATAGCGATATTGCTCGCCTTGAGACGGGCTTCATGAAAGAAGAATTTCGGCTTGCTCTTTTCCAAATGCACCCGGATAAGTCTCCCGGCCACGATGGGTTTAACCCCCGTTTCTATCAGAAATTTTGGACTCTTATTGGTGATGATATCTTTAATGCAGGTTTGTCGTGGCTGGATAGCGGGACTCAACCGAATGGTATCAATGACACCATCATTACCCTTATCCCGAAATGCGAGTCTCTGACGTCTTTGAAAGATTACAGGCCAATCGCTCTATGCAATGTCATCCTTAAAATTATCACCAAGGTCTTGGCTAATCGAATTAAACCGATCCTGCCTTCGTTGATCTCGGAAACCAAACCGCCTTTGTCAAAGACCAGTTGATTACGGACAATGCCTTAATTGACTTTGAATTACTTCATTCCATGCAACGTAATACCCGCAGGAAAACCGGGGAAGTGGCACTTAAAATTGACATCAGTAAAGCGTACGACCGACTTGATTAGTCGTACCTGAGACAGATGCTTCAAGCCTTCGGATTCCCACAGAGATGGGTAAACAGAATAATGCTATGTGTCGAATCTGTGAAGTACTTTATCCGAGTTAACAATGATCTGGTTGGGCCCATTATCCCCCAAAGAGGCCTTCGACAGGGAGACCCCCTCTCCCCTTATTTATTCATCATGTGTATGGAAGGCCTCTCGGCCTATGTCAATCACGAGGAAGTCAGTGGTCGTTTACATGGTTGCCTTTCCACTAAGGGGGCCCCGCCTATTTCTCATCTATTTTTTCCAGATGATGTTTTTCTTTTTTTCAGGGCGTCGATCGATGAAATCCGTCATGTTAAGTTCATGCTCTCGACCTATGAAGCGACAATTTGGCTTCAGATCTCCTGTATGGTTTTTCTTATATCCTTGGCATCGACAAACCCATCAACACGGGTCGTTACCTTGGCCTACCGTCTCTTGTGGGAAGAACGAAAAAGTGCATCTTTAGACATATTCGAGATCGGCTTTGGCAGAAATTAAACAATTGGGGACGGTGGACCATTTCTAGCGCGGGTAGGGCTACCTTGATCAAGGCGGCAGCCCAAGCGATCCCGGTGTATTATATGAACGTCTTTCTCCTTCCGGTGTCTACTATCAAAGATCTTGAAAGAATGTTAAACTCCTTCTGGTGGGGTAGGAAGTCTGATGGATCTCGTTCTATAAATTGGCTTTCATGGGACAAGGTTTGTATTCAACTAAAGTTCGGCGGCTTAGGCTTTCGGGACTTCACTGCCTTTAACGTAGCTATGCTTGGTAATCAAGGTTGGCGGCTCGTGACAAATCTGTAACACCATAAAATTTAGCGGAAATAAAATTCGAAAATTCTGCAATATGACGGCTATAAACTGGAAATCCTGGGAATATAAAACCTGTTGTAAACAACCCCAAAGTATCATCCCGATAGAACAGGGAAGCAAACTATAACCAATACAATGAATCAAATGAAGAATATACTAACAACCTAATAATCTAACTTAAATAAGAAAGATTAACATCGAGTGTTGCTATTCTCCCAAAAGTATGCTCGCTAATCTAAAACGTCGGTCTACACATCTCCCAGAAAGACCGCTCTTGGCCTCAAAACCATCCACTCATTCCCGACGAACCCCACCGGAAACCTGACATGTTATACATGTCATTTTAAGAAAAAGTGTTAGGCTAAAGCCTAGTGAGATCAAACAATTGCAGTTTAAGTAAACAACGTAAAGATGAGTAAAATAATTTCTTTTGTACAATGATGATAATAGAATGATACAATAATGCTCTTTGAAATATAGCAAGTACCTCTTGGGTTAACGGGGGAGACCCGCTTACTAACATAAATGACGGAACACAAAAGTAAGTCATTCGATAAGTCAGTAAAGCCAATACACAAATAAAGTACACGCAAGGGATGTCAGGCTCAGTGGCTTTAAACATACACCCACGGAAACTCAAGTTCAACCCCGAGGGGTTCCTACGTCGAGCTCCTCATCCAATATCGTAATACTTGAGCACGAAGAACTTATACCACATCCGATGCCTAACGTGCCTCGACGTGGAAAACTAGTCGTCCCAACGCCGGAACAACAACAAATGAAATACGGGGTCATGACTCCCAAATGCAGCAAATAAGCCAAATAATGCTCATAGTGCCCAACAAATATTCCAACAAATGTAAATTATGCATAAAAGACATAAAAGATAATTTTCCCGAAACAATTTCCATTCCTTACCGAATAACTTTAGTTGAAACATAAATAACTATTACAAGCCATACCCTTTAACCATGATAAATTCCCAAATACAAACTTATCAGCAGTTAACCACAAGAATATCATTTTCTTTAAAACCATAAGTGACACATGAATATAGACATCCTTTGAAATACATTTTCTCAAATGGAGGTAGGTTAATAGTAACATCAACAAGCTCACATAATCATATTCCATAAATCGTCATAAAACCCTAAAATCTCCAAAAGTTAGACTTGGTACAAAATCCACAAATCAAGTATATAAAAAGGAGATGTTTAGGCATTTAAAAACCCACATTTGGCATGTATAACGTTTTATAAAAGTGGATGAACTCACCTTGTAGGGTTGGTGTTTAACCCTAAAATCCAAAGCTTAAGTAAGGAGTAAATGGGTTGAGAACTTGAGGTAGCTTCACTAGCACTATGATGATTCACACCTCCCTAGAACACATAAATGATCAATGGATTGAAGTAGTTGAGAGACATAAATGCTAAGGGAGGAACAAGCTCGAACTTACCAGACCTCTAGAGAGAAAAACGCTACTGCCTCCTTCAAAATCAGATAAAATGCCCTAAAATCGCGACTTGGCTTTTTATACTCAGAACCCCTGTCGGTGATAGTGACACGGCGACTATGCCAATGGCATAGTCGCGGGGCATAGTCGCGGGAAACCACCCACCCGCGGTATACACTGGGCGATAGTGCCCCGCGATTGTGACCATGTCACTCTCGCATGGCACTATCGCGAGAGACGTACCGAGAGCTCTAGTCCCTCGGCGATTGTGCCTTCACGATTGTGACATCCTGTCACTCTCGCGGGCACTGTCGCGAGCAGTACAACTTCCCCCAAATTTGGTACCTTTCAACCCACGATGATTAAATCCGACAAACTCCTTATTAAACTGATACATCTTTACCTTAAGTAGATTCCAAAGATGAGAACGAAAATACATAGGCTCTCAGAATTCGGGGTGTTACAATCCTCCCTAACTTGGGAATGATTTCGTCCCCGAAATCCTACTATCTAAACAAATGAGGGTATCTACGCCTCAGGTCTTCTTCCGCCTCCCAAGTCACATTGGTGCCATGGTGGTGTTTCCATTGAACCTTTACCATCGCCACCTCTTTATGCCGGAGCTTCTTGATTATCCTTTCCAAAATAGCCTCGGGCTCTTCGATGCAACGGTTATCATCCACTCGAATTTCGGACAAAGGAATAACGCTTTCCTCTTCTGCTAAACACTTCCGTAGATAACATACGTGGAATGTGGGGTGAATCCCATCCATCTCCGGCGGTAGATCCAATTTGTAAGCTTGTAGACCGATGCGCTCGAGTATAGTAAACGGCCCTAGGAAACGGGGACTTAGCTTCCTGCGCTTCCCAAACCGAATCAATCCCTTCCAAGGGGAAACCTTTAACATCACACGGTCTCCCACTTGAAACTCTATCGGTCTTCTCTTTTTGTCGACGTAACTCTTCTGACGATCTTGTGCCGCTGTTAACCGCTCTCGAATTGAGTTGACTTTGTCGGCCGTCTCTTGTACAATTTCTGGGCCAGCAAACTGTTTCTCCCCCGCCTCTAACCAACACACGGGGGTTCTACACTTCCGTCCGTACAAAGCTTCAAATGGTGCCATTCCGATACTAGAATGATAACTATTGTTGTACGCAAATTCCACCAAAGGTAGATGGGCATCCCAACTACCGCCAAAATCGATCATGCATGATCTAAGCATATCTTCAAGCGTTTGAATTGTCCTTTCACTCTGTACGTCCGTTTGTGGGTGATAAGCCGTGCTCAAATTCACCCGTGTACCCAGCTCTTGATGTAAAGCTCCCCAAAATATTGACGTGAACCGACTATCCCGATCGGAAACTATCGACAAGGGTATACCGTGTCTAGAGACGATTTCATCTATGTACAGCTTTGCCAACTTATCCATTGGCAAAGTTTCCCGCATCGCTAGAAAATGAGCACTCTTCGTCAATCGATCGACAATGACCCAAATGGTGTCGTTCCCTCGCAAAGTCTTCGGTAACTTGGTCACGAAATCCATGGTGATCTTATCCCATTTCCACTCGGGTATTTCAAGCGATTGAAGGCTTCCATAGGGTCGTTGATGCTCGGCCTTCACTTGTGAACAAGTTACGCATCGCTCCACATAATGAGCTACATCCAACTTCATAATTGGCCACCAATAATGTAGTTTCAAATCCCGGTACATTTTGGGGGTCCCCAGATGGATGGAATACTTGGATTTATGCGCGTCCTCCAAGAGTAGCTCCCGGAAACCTCCCAACTTTGGTACCCAAACTCGACCATTAAAGCACCTTATCCCTCGACTATCTTCCGTCAACAATAACCGTTGTTTTGTCATCACTTCCTCCTTGAGGTTTTCTTCCTTTAAGGCTTCGGTTTGTGCCTCTTTAATATTTCACATGAGACTTGACACCAACTCAATTCTTGTAAGATTGGCTTGAAGTCTCCCGCTATACTCTTTCCGACTCAAGGCGTCGGCCACCACGTTTGCTTTACCCGGGTGGTAGAGTAATTCACAGTCGTAGTCCTTGAGTAGTTCCAACCACCTTCGTTGCCTCATGTTGAGCTCCTTCTGATCGAAAACATACTTCAAACTCTTGTGATCCGTGTACAAGGTACACTTTGTGCCGTAAAGGTAATGTCGCCATAACTTTAATGCAAACACTACCGCCGCCAACTCCAAGTCGTGGGTGGGGTAGTTCTTCTCATGCACCTTCAATTGCCTAGATGCGTACGCGATTACTTTTCCTCTTTGCATAAGTACACATCCAAGTCCCCTTTTGGACGCATCACTATAGACCACAAAATCCTCCGATCCATCCGGCAAGGATAAGATCGAAGGCTCGCATAATTTTCTTTGCAACGTCCTAAATGCTTTCTCTTGCTCCTCGGTCCACACAAACTTTACATTCTTCTTGGTCAACATCGTCAACGAAGAAGCAATCTTGGAGAAGTCTTGTATGAACCTTCGGTAGTACCCTGCCAAGCCTAGGAAACTCCGAAATTCGGATAGGCTTTTGGGCGGTTCCCAATTCATCATAACTTCAATCTTGGTCGGATCCACCATCACTCCGTCCCTTGAAACTACGTGCCCCAAGAACTGCACTTCCTTCAACCAAAACTCGCACTTGGAAAACTTTGCATAAAGTTTTTCCTTCCTCAAGATTTCCAAGACATCCCGAAGATGACGCGCATGATCGACTTCATCCTTCGAGTAGATAAGAATGTCATCAATGAACACGATGACGGATTTATCAAAGAAGGGTCGGCACACGCGGTTCATCAAGTCCATAAACACCGCTGGAGCGTTCGTCAATACGAAGGGCATCACTAAGAATTCGTAGTGACCATAACGCGTCCTAAAAGCGGTTTTAGGAATGTCTTCTTCTTTGACTTTCACTTGGTGATAACCCGAGCGGACGTCGATCTTTGAAAAGCAACTCGCTCCTTGAAGTTGGTCGAACAAATCATCAATCCTAGGGAGTGGATACTTGTTCTTCACGGTTGCCTTATTCAACTCCCTATAGTCGATACACATTTGCATGGTACCGTCCTTCTTCTTCACGAATAAGACCGGTGCTCCCCAAGGCGAGGAACTCGGTCTTACGAACCCTTTCTCCAAAATCTCTTGTAATTGGCTCATCATTTCCTTCATCTCTGACGGAGCCAAACGGTAGGGAGCTCGGGCTATAGGAGTCGCTCCCGGTGTCAGATCAATCTTGAACTCCACTTGACGGTCGGGTGGTAAGCCAAGCAAGTCGTCCGGGAATACATCGGGAAACTCCCTTACCACTTCGACATTTTCCAGCTTCTTCTTCTCGAGTTTGGCATCTATTGCATATGCCAAAAAGGATGAGCATCCTTTCACCAAACACTTTCGTGCCTTCTCCATACTAATGATTGCAACTTCACCCTTTCGCCTCTCCCCATACACGGTCACCGCATGACCATCTGAACCCGGAATTCGGATCAACTTTTTAGCACAAAGAATCTCCGCGTGGTTGGTCGACAACCAATCCATACCGACTACAACATCAAATCCCCCGATGACCATAGGCATTAGGTCAATCGGGAACTCTCTCCCTTCGATTTCAAACTTGCAATTTCTTATGATATCCTGAACCACTACTTGATCACCATCCGCTAGCTGTACCACTAACGCGTCTTCTAAACTAGTAGTGGGCATGGATAGTTTTGTGCAAAACGAACTTGATACAAACGAGAAACTAGCTCCCGAATCAAATAGTACACGCGTAGGTACGGAGTTTAGGAGAAACGTACCCGACACTACGTCCGTTGACGCCTTCGCCTCCTCGGTGGTCATCTGGAAAGCTCTCCCTGTTGCTTTAGGAGCGTCTACTTTGTTGCCTCCGCTAAAGTTCGTCTTTACTTTCGGGCATTCGCTTCTGATATGGTCTGGCTCTTTGCATTCGAAACAAACTCGGCCTTTTATTGCACAATCGTTGAAACGGTGGCCGAGTTTACCACATTTAAAGCACGGAGTTCACCCCGAATTACAAGGGCCGGTGTGCTTACTTCGGCATCTGGAACACTACGGGGAATCCCGTCTCGGACCATTCCCCCGATGGGTATTGTTGAAGTGGTTTGGACTCTTTGATGATGTGGGACCCCCTTCCCACTTCCTTTTCTCGACCACTCCGCTCCTCTCCATCTTGCTCAAGCCGTAGGAGTCTTCTATTAACTGTGCTTCTTCTATTGCCTCTCAGAGAGTAGAGGCCCTCGATACCCGAACCATATTCTTAATTTTTGTAGGCAAACCTTTGATGTATGCCTTGATTTTCTCTCTTTCGGTGGGGACCAGATGTCCCAGCAAACTCAGTTTGCATGAACAACTTGTTATACTCTTTCACCAACAAATTCCCTTTCTTTAAACCCCGGAACTCATCGATGATCCGATCCATAGCTCGCTCATTACAAAATTCCTCCATAACTTTCTTCTTGAAGGTTTCCCAACTCATTTTAGCCAACACGGTGGCTTCGACAGATGTGGAATACACATTCCACCATGTGAGGGCGGCCCCTCTCAACATTTGGGATCCAAATACGGCTTTCTGACTTTCCCCACACTCGCTTGACCGGAAATCCTGTTCCATTTCCCTAATCCAATTCATGCAAGCCACCTGGTCGTCCGCGTCCTTGAATTCCGGTGGTCGATATCCGAGAAATGCCTTGAAGGTACAAACCTTAGACGGTTGCCTTATTTCGGGAGGTGGAGTCTCATTAGAAGGGACAACGGGCCCTGAATCTCTGGATCCCGCCACAATTAAATTCTCCTCCACTGTCTCATGTCTACGGGGGTTAGCATCCCGGTTATCCAAGAGCTTCAGGAATGCTTCCTGTTGCTGAGCCATAGCGGCGTTCATTGCTTGCATCATCCGCTCCATCATTCTAATTTCCGTAGTCACCTCTTCCATAATCGGTTGAGCTGAAGCTAGGTTACGTCGAGGTACATGCTCCGGTCCTCCACCCAACACGTTTATAAAAGGTGGGGGCAAATCATTATTCGTTACTCCCAGTTGATCAGCCATAGATGCTGTCGTATCTTGCCCTTCTGGTCGATTACGCGTATTAACCATGGTCTGCCACATACGCGAGAATATAGGTGAGATGAGGATGAATAGAATATAACCAAGGAAACGTACAATCACCTTCATTAATTATCATAACAACGGAAAACAAGCATAATCACGTAAAACATCTTCATAATAACGTTAGCTAGGCGAAATTATGAACATGCGATACATAAAAAATTTCATTCCCATCACCATAACTCTTAATTTATGTAGCTTCCGTCGACTCTAAGACCATCTTACCTTAAGAGTTCTACCCAATCTCACACAATCATTTGCTTAACTTCACAGCTTAAGTCTGGGTACTCTACATCCATAACTAGTTCACTTAAACTAATGCTCTGATACCAACTTGTAACACCCTAAAATTTAGCGGAAATAAAATTCGAAAATTCTGCAATATGACGGCTATAAACTGGAAATCCTGGGAATATAAAACCTGTTGTAAACAACACCAAAGTATCATCCCGATAGAACGGGGAAGCAAACTATAACCAATGCAATGAATCAAATGAAGAATATACTAACAACCTAATAATCCAACTTAAATAAGAAAGATTAACATCGGGTGTTGCTATTCTTCCAAAAGTATGCTCGCTAATCCAAAACATCGGTCTACACATCTCCCAAAAAGACCGCTCTTGGCCTCAAAGCCATGCACTAATTCCCAACGAACCCCACCGGAAACCTGACCTGTTATACATGTCATTTTAAGAAAAAGTGTTAGGCTAAAGCCTAGTGAGATCAAACAATTGCAGTTTAAGTAAACAACGTAAAGATGAGTAAAATAATTTCTTTTGTACAATGATGATAATAGAATGATACAATAATGCTCTTTGAAATATAGCAAGTACCTCTTGGGTTAACGGGGGAGACCCGCTTACTAACACAAATTACGGAACACAAAAGTAAGTCATTCGATAAGTCAGTAAAGCCAATACACAAATAAAGTACACGCAAGGTATGTCAGGCTCAGTGGCTTTAAACATACACCCACGGAAACTCAAGTTCAACCCCGAGGGGTTCCTACGTCGAGCTCCTCATCCAGTATCGTAATACTTGAGCACGAAGAACTTATACCACATCCGATGCCTAACGTTCCTCGACGTGGAAAACTAGTCGTCCCAACGCCGGAACAACAACAAACGAAATACGGGGTCATGACTCCCAAATGCAGCAAATAAGCCAAATAATGCTCATAGTGCCCAACAAATATTCCAACAAATGTAAATTATGCATAAAGGACATATAAGATAATTTTCCCGAAACAATTTCCATTCCTTACCGAATAACTTTAGTTGAAACATAAATGACTTTTACAAGCCATACCCTTTAACCATGATAAATTCCCAAATATAAACTTATCAGCAGTTAACCACAAGAATATCATTTTCTTTAAAACCATAAGTGACACATGAATATAGACATCCTTTGAAATACATTTTCCCAAATGGAGGTAGGTTAATAGTAACATCAACAAGCTCATATAATCATATTCCATAAATCGTCATAAAACCCTAAAATCTCCAAAAGTTACACTTGGTACAAAATCCACAAATCAAGTATATAAAAATGAGGTGTTTTACCCTTAAAAATCCAAAGCTTAAGTAAGGAGTAAATGGGTTGAGAACTTGAGGTAGCTTCACTAGCACTATGATGATTCACACCTCCCTAGAACACATAAATGATCAATGGATTGAAGTAGTTGAGAGACATAAATGCTAAGGGAGGAAGAAGGTCGAACTTACCAGCCCTTTAGAAAGAAAAACGCTACTGCCTCCTTCAAAATCAGATAAAATGCCCTAAAATCACGACTTGGTTTTTTATACTCAGAACCCCTGTCGGCGATAGTGACACGGCGACTATGCCAATGGCATAGTCGCGGGGCATAGTCGCGGGAAACCACCTACCCGTGGTACACACTAGGCGATAGTGCCTCGCGATTGTGACCATGTCACTCTCGCAGGGCACTATCGCGAGAGATGTACCGAGAGCTCTAGTTCCCCGGCGATTGTGCCTTCGCGATTGTGACATCCTGTCATTCTCGCGGGCACTGTCGCGAACAGTACAACTTCCCCCAAATTTGGTACCTTTCAACCCACGATGATTAAATCCGACAAACTCGTTATTAAACTGATACATCTCTACCTTAAATAGATTCCAAAGATGAGAACGAAAATACATAGGCTCTCAGAATTCGGGGTGTTACAAAATCCCTCTTCTCTTGTCAACAAAATCTTCAAAGCCAAATACTACCCTAAAGGGGACTTCATGGAGGCCCGTCTGGGAAACTCCCCCAGTTTTGTTTGGAGAAGCATTTGGCACTCTCAACTGGTGTTACAAAAGGGGCTTCGTTGGAAGGATGGGGGATGGTCGTTCGATAAACATATGGCGTGATCCTTGGCTCCGTGAAGATGGTAATTTTAAACTGGAAACCCCCATGATCGCCAATCTCGACGATCTTAGTGTTCGTGACTTGTTGGATCCGCACTCCATGGCTTGGAACATGGACTTGGTTGAGAGAACCTTCTGTTGTCGGGACCGATCATGCATTCTAAATCTACCTCCCCCTCAAGATTCGGGCCCGGATAGAATCATTTGGCATTGGACTCCCAACGGCATTTATTCCGTCAAATCCAGTTATGCTCTCATCGTGGATAGTCTGGTTCAAAATGTCAGGATCTGATTCTAAACAAGAATAATAAAACTCAGAAACAATATTAAAGAAGTTGCGGAATAACACTTTAATATTCAAAATTTCAATGTAACAGTAAAGAATGAATCACAACTTGTAAACTTTATTGAATGATTAAAGTTACAAGCTTTCAAACAAAACCTCAATCTTGATGAACAGGCTCACCAAGACGAATTCTACTTCTCTATAATTAGGATTGTAAACCTTGAGGTTAATTCTCTCTAAAACAAAAACTTAGAATCAAATCTCATCTATCAAACTATTCTATACTATATAAGCAAAGATTGAATACAAGATAATTACAAAACATAAAATATCTTCATAATATTCTTCCATAATTATCTTCAACCTTCCACAATTATCTTCAGCCTTGTTCTGCGCGTATCTTGATTATCACATAAGCAGTATTAAGTTGTAGCAATATTAATCACTCTTAGCAGTACTAATCTTCACCAGCAGCACAAACTCTGCTTAGCAGTATTAACTTCTTCAAGCAGTATTAATCTGGCTCAGCAGTAGTAACTTGTCTCAGAAGTAGTAACCATGTTGTTCTGGCAGTAGTAATCACTTAGACAAATCTTCAGTTCCCAACAATCTCCCCCTAACTTGATTTTTAGAGAAGAGAAGTCAAGTTCTACAGATGCTCCCAAAACTCCATTTTCATACACCTATATCAGGATTTAGCCCCAAACTTTGATTGATAATTCTCTGGATCAAGTACCTTGCCATTTCAGAATTTGGTGCACAACCCAGCTTCTTCTTTAACATAGCATGCAGCTTTAATCTGCTATGGTTGTAAACTCTATCCACCAAGAAGTATTCAAAATGACTTGTATCCACATCCAGTGTATATACTCCACTTCTTTCATACAGAGTCCAGTTGTTGATGGTTTTGAACACATTTCTGATGACATGCTGAACTTCCTCTGGCTTGAATAACATACACAGATATTCCATCACAAGTTTTGTAACTGGTATCCCTGGAGCTTTCATCTTATCAGCATAAAGTTTCATCCCCACTTCAAACATTTCCTCTAAGTCAGATATGGAGCATACTCTTACTATCTTGGCCCAAGTAGGATATACTTCAAACTTTTCATCCTTCCTTTTCAGCCTGATATATTCCTTACCATCTACTTCCATGGTATCCCAGTGAATAATCTCAGGAGGCTTGACACCAACTGGTTCAACAGTTATAGGCTCAGGTACTTTCTCCATCACAACCATGTACATATTTACATCATAAGTACTTGATGGTTCTTCCTGAGATTGAGCTTTCTTTTCTTCAGACTGAGGTGCCCCTTCTTCTTCAGCTACCTTTTGATCAGCTACTTCCTCAACCACTCTAGGTTTCTTAACAAGTTTTATTCTTGCCATCATTTTAGTTCTTTTCAGAGTCTTCAAACTTTCACCTAGAGTAGCTTCTTTCTTTGGAGTTTCTTGATCATCAGGAAAAGGTTTTTCTATTAGAATGTCATTACTCTCTTTCATTCTCTTTTCCATTTCAACTTTGGCTTTGTCATTCCCTTGAAGCTTTGTCATTTCTGCATCATACAAGCCTTTGATCTATTCAAATGACATCTTTGAGAACATCTCCTTTTTAACTCCCACAGCACCTTTGAGAAAAGTGATCAATTTCCTTTCTCTCTTGGGTGCCAAGGTATGTCTTTGAAGGTTGCCTCTTCTTAGCAGCCATTTTGATCAACACAGGCTTCTTTAGAGTTGCAGCTTTCTTCTATGCTATCTCTGTTGCCAAGCTCTGTTGATAAACTTCATTAAGCTTTGCAGCTAAAGCTTTTGCCATCTCTCTATCTTTCTCCACTTGAATTGATTCTGCTTGCTCAAGTTCTGCTTGAATCTTCTTAGCCAAAGCTTCATATGACTCAATCAACCTTTGCTTTTTAAGTGGTTTGTCAGATTTCACTATCTTGGCTTTGCCTTTATCCTTGCTTACTGCCTTCTCAACACTTGCTTTCTTGATAACCTCGCCCTTTTCTTTGATGACAACTCCTTTGACCTTTGAAGTGACCTTGGGAGTATAATGTTTAGCCTTGATTAGAGCTTCAGCAATCTCAAATTCTTCTAGATTTCTGCTAATGAGGTCAGATAATACCTCTTTAACAATTTCTGCTGCTTCATTTGATTCAGCAGCATTAACTGTTTCTGCTGTTTTGCTTGCTTGCTCTGTTACTGCTGCTTCTTCAAATACAAACCCTGTTTCTGTTTGTACATTGAACTCCCCCTCAACTCCATGTATCTCCCTCTCCAAGTTGATCTCAGCTTCTGACTCCCTCTTTTTGGGAGCATCAGTCACTGGATTCCTTCTCCTGAGCACAAACCTTTGTTTCTTCTTCTTTTGGACCACCTTCTGAACCAACTTCTTTAAGCTTCTGATCTCTGCTTGTTGGTTGATGATGACTTTCTTGAGATCATTTACAACCTGCTTCTAAGAATCCAGTTCAGTTGCCATTTTGGACATGGCAGAAATCAATTCATGATAGTCATATCTATCCTCACCTTCTCCAGGAGTGTTAACCACTTTTGATGGATCATTGGAACATTTAGTAGTGGAGGTCTTCTGCCTAGCAGAAGCACCATCCACCCCCTTGGTTTCTTGGCACCTGGGACCTTTGGATGATTGCTCACCCAAAGTTGCCAGGGGGAAGGTCTTAGTGATGTTACCACTGGCCTCCTCTGTGCTAGCAGGAGTAGTGGCAGCCTTCTCACCCACATGCTCATACATCTCCTCAGTGAGCACCTCCTTGGGGTTGGGAGACACCCCAGTAGTTTCCCTATAGATATTCTCTAATGGATAATGCTCCATTAGAGGGCTTTGAGGTTCTAGGATGGTAGGAGGTACAACAAGGTAAGGAGCCTTGTGTACCTTTCTTTTAGCATAAGTTTTGGTTAACACAGGAGTTGGCTTATGAACAAGAGACTGAGGAAGAGATATAGTGGTTGAAGGTTGGGTTTGGCTTTCAGTGGGATGGTTTAGTGAGGGCCTTGACCCTGATGCCATACCTTCTTGGTTGTGGGACACTACCATCATTGTAGAGAACAATGGGGTGTCAACTCCTTCCGAGTCCTTGGCAGATCTTTTCATATTTGAAAAGACCTTGCCCTTAGGGATTTTAGGTACATATACCTCATTAAACTGAGGCATATCCGTCAATTCAGAGGTTATAACTGCCTGGACAAATCTTGGATACATATAGAAACTATTTTTATTTCCCAAGTTTGACACAAGGTCATTGAAAATCATTTTTGAGAAATTATACTTTCTGGCAGTAGACAAGCAGACCAAAGCATAAGCAATGGTACTGCTGAACTGACTCCATCCAGTAGTTTTTCTAGAGATACAGTGCATAAGGGTATGAACAAAGAACCGCCATTGGTAAGAAAAGTTTGCTTTGTAAAATTTGAAAACACCTTGTTGGCCTTCATACCCCATTCTTGTTAGATTGGAAAACAAGTCCTCATTAGGGATAGAAGTAATACCTGAGGCATCGTCTAGTCGTAGACTGATGCGAATGACCTCTTCAGTGACTATCAAGGGTTTGTCACACACCCTTGTCTTGATGATATGCACACCGTTTTCAGTAACAACGGTGGCATTGGCCCAAAATTGCTTCTGGTGCTCGATGAAAATTGGTGGTGACACAGTAAGAGCATATGCTATGTGACTGGTCTTGAGAAAATCGACTATTTGATGGAATCCATCAGCTTGCTTCGGCTTTTGAAGCATTGCGATCTCATTGTGTTCATCAATAAACTCCATAGATGCCATCGTTCTTGAGGATACTGGACTGAAACACACTTGTTGCTTGAGAGAAAAGAGTGAGAGAGAAGATGAACAGTATGCAAAGAGACGTTGTGAGCTTTTAGGCGGGCAAAGAGGGTATTTATATGATTCGGGAAAGAAGCAGTATTAACTGCGAGCAGTATTAACGAACTAGCAGTATTAACAAACTAGCAGTATTAACGACTAGCAGTATTAACTCTAGCAGTATTAACTACTAGCAGTAGTAATAGTGAATCTTCAGTAGTAACTTTGCACTGGCAGTAGTAAAACTGCACTGGCAGCATTAACTATACTTACACTGTTGAAGCTTGTGTTAGTCTGAGCAGAGCAATAAACTTCCTGAGAAAGATGATTAGTAACACCAAACAAAATAAACAAATAACAGGTATACAAACACTTTTTAATCATGAGATCATTCAGAGTTGATCATGCCCACACTTGTGACCAAGAAAGTGAATCTATCCACATCAAAAGCTTTAGTGAATAGATCAGCAAACTGGTTATCAGTATGAACTTTAGCAACTTGAATAAGCTTCTTTTCATTGCAGTCTCTAATAAAGTGATACCTGATTTCAATATGTTTTGTTTTGGAGTGCTTGACTGGATTGTTAACAATGCTAATAGCACTGCTATTATCAATGAAGATTGGAGTGTGAAGAAAGGTTACCCCATAGTCCAGCATTTTATTTTGAATCCATAGAACCTGTGAACAGCAACTTGCAGCAGCAATGTACTCAGCTTTTGTTGTGGATAAGGACAATGTGGTTTGCTTCTTACACTGTCAAGATACTAGTCTTGCACCCAAAAGTTGACATCCCCATGAAGTAGACTTTTTATCCATATTATCACCTCCCAAGTCATTGTCTGAATATGCAATCAAGTCAAAAGAAGATTCATAAGGATACCAAAGACCTAATCTAGGTTGCCCTCTTAAGTATCTGAAAATCCTCTTAACAGCTTGAAGATGTGACTGCTTTGGCTTGACTTGGAATCTGGCACACACACACACTGGAAACATGATATCTGGTCTTGAGGCTGTAAGATACATGAGAGATCCAATCATTGATCTATAAAGATGGACATCAACATCCTCCCCCTCAAGATTAGCAGTGATATGTTTGTGTGTTTCCATTGGTGTGCTTGCTGGCTTTGAGTCTGATAGACCATACTTATCTAGGATGTCTTTCACATACTTTGATTGACTTATGAAAATTCCATCTTTCTCCTGTTTCACTTGAAGCCCAAGGAAGAAAGTAAGTTCACCCATTGAACTCATTTTGAAGCTCTTGTGCATCAACTCTTCAAAGTCTCTACACATCTGATCTTTTGTGGATCCAAAGATGATGTCATCCACATAGATCTGAATAAGTAGGATGTCCTTCTTACTTCTTCTAATGAAAAGGGTCTTGTCAATTATTCCTCTTTCAAACCCATTTTCCAAGAGATAGGTAGACAGAGTATCATACCATGCTCTTGGGGATTGATGTAGACCATAGAGAGCTTTCTTCAGTTTGTATACTCTGTAAGGATATGATGGATTCTCAAATCCAGGGGGCTGACAGACATATACTTCCTCATCAATTGTTCCATACAGAAAGGCACTCTTCACATCCATCTGGTATACCTTGAACTTCATAAATGAAGCATAGGCTAGAAACAGCCTAATTGCCTCTATCCTTGCAACTGGAGCAAAAACTTCCTCATAGTCTATTCCTTCTTCCTGAGTGTACCCTTGTGCCACTAGCCTTGCTTTGTTCCTTATTACTATTCCTCTCTCATCCTTTTTATTTCTGAAAATCCACTTGGTGCCAATTGCTCTATGACCTTTTGGAAGGTCCACCAAGTCCCAAACATCTTGCAATTTGAACTGTAGCAACTCTTCTTGCATGGCTTCTATCCAACTTGAATCTTTCATTGCTTCATAATCCTTCTTAGGCTCAATCTGGGATAGAAAGCAAGAGAGTACTGTATGCTGCTGATCCTGCAAATCTTGAAGTCTGCTTTGATTCCTAGTCATCATAGGAGAAGTTATGTCTCCTATTACCAGCTCAGGAGGATGATTTTTCTGAGTTCTTGTCTGAAGACTAGGTTCTTCATTCATTCCCACATCTAAATTGGAATCATTTAAGTCAGCTGAGGGAAACTCATCAGCTGCTTCTGACTCTTCATGCTCTAAATTCTCATCATCTCTTCTTTCTTCTTCACTCTGACTTGATTCAGTAACAGTCTCCCTTTCACAGATTTCAACAGGGGTCATTGTAGGTATAGGAAAGATCACAGACTGAGGAATAATATTTTGTACTTGATCATCCCCTGATCCTCTACTTTCTGATCCTGCATGATCATCATTATTGAAACCCAAAGAGTTAGTTAGTGAATCAATGTCAAATAACCACTGAGGACCTGAACCAATAGGATTTGGTGTGTTCTCATTGCATTTGACATTGTCACTTTCCTCAATTATTCTAGAAGAAGAATTAAATACTCTGTAGGCCTTACTCTGAGATGAGTAACCAACAAGAAAACCATCATCTGCTTTGCTATCAAACTTTCCTAAGTGAGTTTTGGTATTGAGAATGGTACAAGGACACCCAAAAGGTTTGAAAAATCCAATAAACCGTTTTCTTTTATTTAAAAGCTCATATGGTGTCTTGTTTTTAGGCTTGACTACTAGAACTCTGTTTTGGACATAGCAGACAGTATTAAATGCTTCAGCCCAGAAAGTAATTGGAAGTTTTGAACCAGCTAACAGAGATCTAGCAACTTCAATCAGTGTCCTATTCCTTCTCTCAGCAACACCATTTTGTTGTGGAGTCCTAGGAGCACTGTATTGCCTCTCAATTCCTTTTTCCTCACAAAAGGTGTTTAGATCAAGATTTTTAAATTCAGTACCATTATCTGACCTAATGACTTTTACCTTTTGATTTGTTTGGTTTTCAATTCTTAGAATAAAGGATTTGATCAGTCCACTTGTCTCATCCTTAGTCCTTAGAAAATATACCCAAGTAAATCTAGAGTAATCATCAACAATAACTAAGCAGTATGATTTCTTACCAATACTCATGACATTTGTAGGACCAAACAGATCCATATGCAACAACTGAAGAGAAGAAGAAATTGTGTTCAACTCTTTGGACTTATGAGAAGTTTTGTGTTGTTTGCCTTTGAGACAGGCAACACAATGATCATCACATGTAAAGACTTTTGACGGCATACCTCTTACAAGGTTGTTTTTAACAAGTTTATTCATTGTTTTAAAGTTCATGTGACACATCCTTCTGTGCCAAAGTGATGATTCATCCAAAGAAGCTTTTGAAACAAGACAGTTTAGGGATGAATCATTTGAAACATTTTCCATGTCCAAACAATAGACATTATCCTTTCTATGAGTTCTTAGTAGTATCATCTTTTCATCAACTACCTTGAATCCAGGAGCAAGGATAATGCATTCTGAATCAGTGAATAATATACTATGATTTTTGTCACAAACCTGTGATACACTTAACAGGTTGTATCTTAACTGTTCAACATAGAAAACATCTTCAAAGGTCATCTTACCTTTTGTTACATCTCCCTTACCACGAATCTTACCTCCATCTGGAGTATTACCAAAGGCAACATGCCCTCCATCAATTTTTTTGAAATTCTTGAGGCAAGCCATGTTCCCTGTATGTCCCTAGAGCAACCACTATCAACATGCCAAATGCTCTTTCCCTTGAGCTGCTGGTTGCCCTGCACTTAAGATAAATCAATTAGTATTGACTGGGAACCCAAACCAAAGTGGTCTTGGGCCTCCCTTTCTCATCAAAGTACTTGCACTCCTTTTTAATGAGATTTTTAAATTCATAAAACTCTTTACTGGAGTACTTTGTCAAGATGATTTGTCTAGAAGCACAAACACTAGAAGCAGTACTAATTTTAGAAGTACTAACACAGTTAGCAGCACTAACAGGTTTAGCAGTACTAACCTTGTTAGAAGCACTAACAGAGTTAGCAGTATTAACATTTGAAGAAGTACTAAAAATGTTAGTGTTAGAAGTACTAATACTCTCAGCAACATTAACATTGATAGCAGTAGTATTGCTTCTGGCAGCACTATCTTTGTCAGCAGCACTATTTGTGGTAGCAGTACTAACAGGTTTAGTGCTTTTGGGAACCCACATCTTGATACTCTCTTTTACAGTCTTTTTATTCATGTGGCTTTTAGATTTAACATGTTTCTTAGACACATGGTTCCTTTCATTCTTCCTATAACCAAAGGGTTTTTGCATAGATCTTTGAAAATTTATCCTTTGGTTACTTGGATTAAAATAACAGTGCTTGGCAAGATGATTCAATTTGCCACATATGAAACAAGGTTTTGGTCTGATGATTCTACTCAGATCAACTCCTTGTTTCTGAGCCCACTGATTATTCCAATTTCTTTGATTTCCCCTCCTTTTATCATGTTTTAGGGACTCATATTTATTACCTGCACACTGTTTGCAAGGAACAGGATTCACAACTGTGGTCTGCTTGTAATGGACCTTTTTAGACTTTCCCTCAGTATTCTCAACACCCTCAGATTTGACCCAATCCCTTCCACCACCCTCATTGGTAAGAATGTTATTTTCTAAGGGAATCTCACCACTCACAGTGTTATCCTTACTCTTACCAGTTTCTTTCTCGGTCTTGTCCTTAACAACTACTTCATCTAAAGGATCTACCTTAGTGGCTCCCTCATGCAAGTCCTTCCTATCCTTAGTCTCCAGCAAGTCTGATTTAGGAGGGATGTAGTTGTTATTGTATGGTGGTGGTGTGGTATTGTACCCAATTCCTGGTTTAAGCTTATCATGGATTTGGACCTTTAGCATTGAATCCATGGCTTTAGAAGCATATGAAAACTTTTCCACATCCAGCTTAACCTTGGCTAGCTCTCCTCTCAACTTTTCATTCTCCTCTTTAGACTTTGTCAGTTGGATTTCTAGATCATTTTTGTCCCACTTCCAGTAATTTGTATCATATGTGTGTTGAAGTTCATTGGCTTGGAAACCTTTAATTTGTTCCTCAAACCTTTCAACAATTTTCACATAGTCTTTTCTATCCTTTTTTAATCTCTTAAGGTCATCACTCATACTCTGGTTGTGATCCCTGTACCTTTTCATAGTGTCTATGCAAGTTTGAGAACAGAGATTAAAAAGTACCTCAGTTGGGAGATCAGATACCTCTGCCATGAGAGCTTGATTTTGAATGGCATCTTCTACTTGATCACTCCAGTCAAACCCCATTCCTTGTTGAGAAACAAGAGCTTGAGCAGAGTTTCTGTTCTGGTTGAAGCTTCCAGTCTGAGCTTGTTGGTGGTTGTTTTGAGACATTCCACTTCTGCATTCCCTGGCAAAGTGTCCCTTCATGTGACACTTGTAGCACTCCACCTTTGACTTATCAAAGCCTGCTCCATCTTCTTTTCTTTGAGAGAAGTTGTTCCTCCCAGTCCTCTTGATGAACTTCTTCACCCTCATAGAAAGCATGGCCATCTGCCATTTAATATCCATCATTGATTAAAGAGGAGTTACCATGACTGGAAAGAAAGGCTTCAAAGACAGATTCATTGCCTTTTTCTTGATTTACTCCACTGGCAGCATTAACTGATTCAGGGTTAGCAGTAGAATCAGTTGATGCTGATAGGAGTGCAGCATTATGAACATATCCAGTAGGCTTCTTCTTTGCTTCCACCTCAGATTCAAACACTCTCAGATCATTATACAGATCATCCAATTCCTTTTCTTCCAACATGTCATTCTGTCTGAATGAGACAGTGTACATGGTCCATTCATCTCCAAGAGATCTGAGAAACTTTCGGTTGACATCATCTTGTTCCATATGAACTCCAACAGTAGCCAACTCACCAATTAACTTATTGAATCTGTCAAAAGTTTGAGTCATAGACTCATTCTTTGAAGATGTAAAATTCTCATATTGCTGCTTGAGAATATCCCTTTGATTCCTCTTAGTGCTCTTGGTGCCAGCAAATCTCTTCTCTAAAGCATTCCATAAAATCTGGGCATCAGTGCAGTGGTGAAACTGATGTTGATACTCATTAGGGATGGCCAAAAGCAGGGTGCTTAAGGCTTTCATCTCCAATTGTCTCACTTTCTTCTCAGCATCAGTTTTTGGAGGTGGTCTTCTTCCATCTTGTCCAATTTTACCTTCAGCAGAGGGACCATTCTCAACAATGTCCCACATAGAAAAGTCTATAAGGAGGATGTACTGCTTGATCCTAATTTTCCACATGTCAAACTCATTGGGTTTGAGCTTGGGAACCTTTGAAACAAGAGTACTGGTTGATTCAACTTTGTTGTCCATGATGAATGAAGGTTTCTGAGAATACTAGGCTCTGATACCACTTGTCAGGATCTGATTCTTAACAAGAATAATAAAACTCAGAAACAATATTAAAGAAGTTGCGGAATAACACTTTAATATTCAAAGTATCAATGTAACAGTAAAGAATGAACCACAACTTGTAAACTTTATTGAATGATTAAAGTTACAAGCTTTCAAACAAAACCTCAATCTTGATGAACAGGCTCATCAAGACGAATTCTACTTCTCTAGAATTAGGATTGTAAACCTTGGGGTTAATTCTCTCTAAAACAAAAACTTAGAATCAAATCTCATCTATCAAACTATTCTATACTATATAAGCAAAGATTGAATACAAGATAATTACAAAACATAAAATATCTTCATAATATTCTTCCATAATTATCTTCAACCTTCCACAATTATCTTCAGCCTTGTTCTGCGCGTATCTTGATTATCACATAAGCAGTATTAAGTTGTAGCAGTATTAATCACTCTGAGCAGTACTAATCTTCACCAGCAGCACTAACTCTGCTTAGCAGTAGTAACTTCTTCAAGCAGTATTAATCTGGCTCAGCAGTAGTAACTTGTCTCAGAAGTAGTAACCATGTTGTTCTGGCAGTAGTAATCACTTAGACAAATCTTCAGTTCCCAACACAAAATTCTCATCTCTTTATCGACGCAGATTGGCAACGTATTTGGAAAGCCAATGTCCCCTTCAAAATTAGATTTTTTGCTTGGCGTGCCTTACGGGACGTCTTACCCACGAGAGACTCCCTCCAAAGAAAGGGGATTCGTATTTCTCCTTTGTGTCCGCTATGCAATTGCAATGTGGAAAACATTTGGCACATCTTTGTCGGATGTCCTACGGTCGCACTCGTGTGGGAGGAAGCGGGAATGTGGCTAGTCGTTGACAAGGTGGCGACCGAGGTGGATTCCTTTCATGATCTGGTGTCCAAGCTCCTTGTTGATCGTCCGCGTAACATTGGGGATAAGTTTATTGCCCTTCTTTGGAGTATTTGGCATCGCAGAAACGAGATTTTATGGAACAACGAACCGAGGGATCCTACTTCAGTCGTTCGGAGAGCTTGTCGGACGCTTGCGGAGTGGACGGATGCACGCAAGTACTTTCACGGAGATCGGACCCCCTCTGCTCAACTGGGCCCACCTCTTGGGCGGCTCCGAGGCTTGGTTTCTTTAAGTGTAACACTGATGCTGCCACATTTGAACGCTCGAATTACGCGGGATTTGGGGCTATTATTCGAGACAGTAGGGGGTTGTTTGTTTCTGATTGTGCTACGCCCTTCAATTCCCTCCCTCTGGTCAGAGAATGTGAAGCTCTTGCTCTCAAGAACGCCATGCAGTAGGTTATCTCTCGGGGTCTTATCCATGTCGTTTTCGAAACTGATGCCAAGGCGGTCGCGGACACAATTTACGATACTAATCAGGACTACTCTGAGTTCAGGGACATTATTGACGATATCAGAAGCATTCTCCTTACACATGGCAACTTTTCGGTGCATGCCACTGGAAGACAAGCTAACGAGGCGGCCCACGTTGTAGCGCGTCACTCTCGTTCCCTTTCTTGTCCTATCATTTACCATGTTATTCCTAATTTTCTAGCTACTTGTATTTCCAACAATTGTGTTTGTCTTATTTCTAATGATACAAATGTGCCTCAACCAGGTGATGGCCTTGCCGAAGCTCGTTAGAGTCTCATTCTTTTCCTTTTTCAAAAAAAAATATAAATCATATAATTGTTATATATCCTATAAATCTAATCTTAACTCTTGATTTTGTTTATTTTTGATATATACTAGAAATGTACCCTCGCAATGCAGCGGATTTCTGAAATCTAGAACTCGAACCCTCAATCATTATTCATACTTTTTGTTAGTCTTTCTTGATTTTATTTTACGATTTTGAGAAAGCTAGATTTAAAACAAAAATATATTTTAGTTTAGTTTAATTATGGTTTTTTTTATAAAAAATAATGATAATTGTTACAGGTCAAAAAGTGTTTCATTTAAATGATAACTATATTTACGATATTTTATTTTTAAAATTAAAAAAGATAACATACTTCATTAAAAAATAAAAATAAGGTGTTTTATCTCGAATTTTCTTATATTTATCGGTTAGTTATATTAATAGTTAAAAAAATTAAATGTTTTAGAAAATAAAAATAAGTGCTTATATGTAGTTAGTTACACGAATTCAAACATTGAACTTTTATAAATTGTACTTATGTTTAATCAATTTGTATTTTTGGATTTTAAGTAATATGCATTAATAAGTGGTACCTAATACATAAAAATTAGTTTTTAAGAGTTTAGCTTAAATGTTTTATAATATACTAGAAGCGTACTCGCGCAATGCAGCAAGATACATCCCGATTTTAATGTTTCATTTTATATTTTTTTGTTTTTTTTTGTCGATTTACAGTACGATTTTGGATGATTTTGAGAAAATGATAATGTTTTTTTTATAAATTTGTTTAATTTAGCCTTAATAATATAATGTTTTTTATATAAAAAATTAAGTATTTTGTTAGAATGCAATTATTATCTTATATATTTTAATAATGACATTTAGAAAAAATAACCAATTACATATTTAATAATATAATTAAAACAAATTTATAGTAATATAATATATTAATTAATAGTGATACATTGAAATGTCTGCATAAAAGGAAGGCCTTGCACATACCAAATTGGTGGGTGTTAGAAGTATGCAGTAGTAATATGTATCTTGTGCTTTGTTACTTGTAAATTAAGAGATTTTTAAAATCTTGCATAAAATGATGATACCTTGTACCTAATAATTTGTATTTAAAAAAAGTTATTCGTACTTTATAATATAGTATAGATTAAAGATAATAATATCATATTTTACACCATCTAAAGCCTCGTTTTTATCGATAACCAGTGTCAGAATTTTTGTGAATATTTCTTGATTGTCAACTTTAATATTAGAAAACTTTTTGTTTCAAACACTGCTTTTAATAATAGAGTAAATTACATGATTGGTCCATGTGGTTTTACACGTTTTTGCACTGTTGGTTCCTATTTTGAAATAATTATGGAAAACATCCCCGTGGTTTACATTTTTACACGCCCTTGGTCCCTATGCCCTAACTCCGTTAAATAAATCTGTTAAGTAGATTAATTGGAAGGGTATTTTAGTCATTTTCCACTTTTTCATAATTTAATTAAAAAATTTAAGAAAACCAGAAGGACCAATCATGTAATATGGAAACCTAAATCTAATTACATAATATGGAAACCTTTTTTGGGGTGATCTGCTCTTTCCCCACCACTGCCTCCTCTATCTCCGGTGGTGAAGCCACACCATCGCCCTCCTTCCCTTCTCCGGCGAAACCACCACCGTTCGGCCGCCACTCGTCGACCCATCAAGGCACATCTCCATACTCCGGCAGCCACATCACCCCCTCATCCCACCGCTCCCTCCCCACCGTGACTCCTCCCATTCGGTGGTGAAACCACCACAGAATCCAGTTTGTTCCCCACCAAATCGCTGAGAAATCAAGCAGAAGTAGATCCCGTTTTCTCCTCTGGCCTCTCTCTTCCACAGTCTCTTATTTCAAATGCAACGAAATTGCCGAGAAATAAAGCAGTTCCAAATCCAGCCTTATCCCATCTCTTCCTCACAATCATCGTCTCCACCCACCCTTACGCCACAGTCTCCATCTCATTCCTCAAACACCACCATATCCTAGATCTCTACTCTTATCTACTTCAAGTCTTCAAAACCTCGAAAAGCACTTGCGATGGAACTGGGTTTTCGATAGACTAAAGGATTTCTTTATCAACATCTCGAAATCATTGGCGTTGGAATCGTGTTCTTAGGCCGATTTCAAGACTAGGTTTTTATGGTCGATATAGGGTAGTTGTGTCTTATTATTGATTTAAGGCTCTTCTTTCTTTGATTTAGGTTTGGTGTTTTGATTTATAGGATTTCGCATCAAAAACTTATTGAATGGATTTGGATAAATTTATTGTTGTGTTCTTGATGTTGATTGTTAATGATTTTAATGTTCATGTCTTGATTTGCATAAATATATTGTCTTCCATTGTTCCATTTGTTTGAGTGTTATTTGGGTTGAAAAGGACAAAGGCTTCAAGGTGAAGTTTGAATGGGGGTTGGGTTGCCCGAGAGTTGCTGGAAGTTACGCCAAAAGTTAACTGGGTTTGAAAGAGGAGAGGAAGGGGATAAAGGAGGGACACATGGCATCACTTAATTGGTCTTTGAAATGTTTTTTTTTTTCAATTTTTAGTGGAAAATGAGAAAAAAAAAGTCAATTGACTAAATTACCATTCTAGTTAACCCATTTATCAAAATCGTCTAACGAAGTTAGCGCATAGGGACCAAGGGCGTGTGAAAATGTAAACCACGATGATGTTTTCTATAATTATTTCAAAATAGGGACTGCAAAAAGGTGTAAACCACAAGGACCAATATAAGGGGCGATTTTGGTATATGGCCTTCCACATACCTCTCTTTTGCAAAATATCCTCCTCTTATTCTTATTTTATATTATATTTTCCTTAAATAAGTTATATCCAGAAAATGACATAAATACCCTAAAACTTACCAGGGTAGATAAACACTATTTTACAGCCTCTAATTTACAACGTCGTCTCTCTCCAAAATGGGACCTCCCCATCAATGGCAACCGCAGGCTGCAAAATCAACCGGAACAGAAGCTAGAGTTCCGGCGGCGAGCTCCTCCCCTACCTCTTATTCTGATCGAAAACGCAACCTCTTCCCCTACCTCCTATTCTGATTGAAAACGAAGATGAGGGAACTGAAAGCTAGGGTTCCGGCGATGGCAAAGGGAGGAGGTCGGTAGGTCTGTAACATTCCGGCGACGACCAAGGGAGGAGGCCATTAGTCTGTAATATTCCGCCGGCGATAAAGGGAGGAGGCCATTAGTCTGTAATATTCCGCCGACGATAAAGGGAGGAGGTCGGTAGGTCTGTAACATTCCGGCGACAACCAAGGGGGGAGGCCATTAGTCTGTAATATTCCGCCGGTGACAAAGAGAGGAGGCCGGTAGGTCTGTAACATTCCGGCGACCTCCAAGGGAGGAGGCCATTAGTCTGTAACATTCCGCCGACGACAAAGAGAGAAGGCCATTAGATCCGGTCAAAGAAGATGGGGAGAGTTCATTAAGGGTATTCTAAGAATAATACATTTATAAGGTTATTGAGTTAATTTTAGATTTTAATAGGTTATGGAGCTAATTAAAACCTCATTTAAGGTTAATAAGCTAAAAACCCCCAATATAAGAGGGGGTATTTAGTTATATAACCTTCTCATAAAAGAGATTTCACAATCTAACCTCCTTTTATTCTAATTTAATTTTACATTATTTTTTATCATTTATAATTAATCAAATTACTGAATTACCCCTATGACTAAAATAATTAAATTTCCCAAATATTGTAAAAGAGGAGACGTGAAACCCCTAATTCCCCTTTTCACGTTTTCACAGTGCACGTCCCTTCCCCCATCGTCTCCATCGTTCCCTGCGACTCCCTTCCCCATCGTCTCCATCGTCGTGCCACCGCTCGTCTATAGTTCGACCGTCGATCTTCTGTAGTTCGACCGTTGCTCTTCTGTAGTTCGACCGCCGTTCTTCAATTTGGTTTGGTTTATTTCTCTCTCTCTCTGTTACTGTGTTAGAAGACGACTGATTAATATCTGTTTTTTTAATAGACTAAGTTTTTCGGTCCTGTGTAGTTACTGCGGGTCCTTGTTTTAGTTGTTCTTGGACGTTGTTTTTGGTTTTGTCGTTGTGGGTGTCTAGTAGTTTGTTTTTGGTCCTGTGTTTTGTGTTGTGTAGTTGTTCTTGGGTTGGTTTGCTTCTTGCAAATCTTCCCCTTTGCACCATCTATTCTTAGTTGGAGGTGTTTGTATAAAAGTGCTTTTCAAAAAAAAAAAAAAAAAAAGAAGAAGCACTCCACTAACAAGATTAAAATAAGAGAACACTTACATTAGGAAGTAGGGAGTATAAGGCAATTAGCTGCAATCCAATATCAATTCATAAGCAGAGATTATATCTAATGATTCGCTGTTGATAAGCATGTTTGAATATCGATTCAACAATAAATGAATAACTTCACGTCTTCAGCAGAGACTCAGTGACCAGTAATGAGAGTGATTTTTCCTATTAAACTGAACCATGAGATGGATAGTTTAGTGGTCCAAAGTCGCATGTAAATGATATATGTGAAATATTCACAACATAATGAGATATTGTGCATGCAGTAGGTGAGGTATAGGTCATAGTTTTTATAACTCCTGAACACAGGAAAAGAGAACTTTAAAACTTAATAACAAAGTACCATTGCAGTATTCTTGAAGGTTGGTAACCGAAACCTCCAGTCCTTTACTAGCAGTTGCATTCCCTGGAAGAGATTGCATGGTTACACCATGCCTTCCAATATCTTCCTCCGCAAATGAACCTAAAATGAAGGATAGAGACAAAAACCTTCACTTTCCAAAAGACATTACTGGATAGAAAGTTTTTAAATATACTTGAAGGAAATAATGATAAAAGTTTGTAGCAAAATGTCGTCATACGCAATTTTTGTGCAATAGATGCACTCCACTAACAAGATTGAAATAAGATTTTAAGGTGATATATATTGAAGAGTTTGTTGTGGTTGTTAAAAAATGTTATAAAGATAAAAATTGGTTTATTATACATGTCTTGTGCCTGTGATTTATTTGTCAGCCAGTTGATATGTGTTTTTTTATCATAAGTGAATAATCATGATGAAAATTTTAAGGCAACTTGATGGAGATATATGTAAACAAAGTAATATTGGTGGTTGGCTTTGTTTTCCTAATGATAGTGCAAGAAATAAGGTTGCAGTGGGTTGCATTGCACATTTGTTTTGCTTTTTCTATGTACGTTTCTTGCTATCATCTGTGTTCGTGAAGAAGCAAGGTAAGCATTGTAATAGTAGTTTTGATCAGTTCCAATAAAAGTATTTTAAAACGAAAAGAAGTCTAGTTTGTAAGCCAAATAGTTCATTTGATAATTTATTTTTAGAAGTTTACCACTTGATTCAAATCAAGATTACCGGAATGTGACTTTCTTGTATTGGAGTTGTACAAACATTTATTGCACGTGTTGGAGTGCAGGAATTTATTTTCATGTTTATAGTGTAAATTTTGCTACACACCTTTTGTTACCGTTTTATTTACGTAAATATTGATCAAGCGAATTTTGGAAATGGTTTTATATGTGTAGCGTCGGTAATCAATTTTCAACCTATCGAGTGATCAGTAGTGGATTTTACCACACGATCAATTGTTATAAAGCTTATGTATTCGAAAGTTTTATAAAAGTTAAATCGGCATGTTAGTTGAAAACCTTGAACTAATTAGGCATATAGATTTAAACCCTATTGTGAAGGGAGTTGTAATTAAGGAACTAAGGAGTCCTTGGGATTTGAAGCGACTGATGATCCGACTTGTGGTCAATCTTGAATTGAGTTTCAGTTTCTGAATCTGATCACGCGTGAATAGTTAAGGTATTAGATTTTGTTCCCCAGTTAGTTAAGAGATGATCTCTATGCTTCGGTAAACCTGGGAGATGAGGTCTTGTATGATTCTAGGTAAGGTTGGATTGGAGTTGTCGGGTCGATGGACCGTTAGACATCACGTTATACGTTGCTAGTATATCGTCTTGATGGGCTTGCATGAGCAAGGGAAATATTGTGGTCCGTTGGTTAGAAATGTAAGATTGGGAATCTTAGGGGGCGTTTGGTTCGCTAGATTCCGCCAGAATCTGGTGGAATTGGAATGGTCAATTCCATTGACCGAATTCCGTCGTGCTGTTTGGTTGCCAAGGGAATGGAATTGAATTCCACGAAATCCTTAGATTAAGGAATTGGTCATTCCATTTGAAAATGGATGGAATTGAATTCCATTCCATCATGGTTTTTCAAAAAGACAAAAATACCCTCCAAACCTTTTCTAACAAGAATTTCATTCTCTCTCTCCTCTCTCTCTCTCCTCTCTCTCCTTTCTCTCCTCTCCTCTCTCTCCTCTCTCTCTCCTCTCTCTCCTCTCCTCTCTCTCCTCTCTCTCCTCTCTCTCCTCTCTCTCCTCCCTCTCTCCTCTCTCTCTCTCCTCTCTCTCTCCTCTCTCTCTCCTCTCTCTCTCTCCTCTCTCTCTCTCTCTCGACATTTAAAAAAAATAATAATAATAAAAGAAAGGGTATTTTTGTTAATTTTCATAATTCCATTCCAACTCCTTTGTAAACCAAACAGACATATTCCAATTCATTTGACTGATTACATTCCATTCCTGCCAACCAAACAGTTGGTCAAACCTGAAAACATTCCATTCCAATTCCTTCCAGATTCCAATTCCATTGACAGATTCCATTCCATCAGAAATCATTCTGTGAACCAAACGCCCCCTAAGTACCCTGTTAGGTGTCAACTTTAGCGCGACAATACCTCCGGAATGAAATATCGGGCGGGATGCCTATGTTTTCGTTATCACCGTTTGGTTTTAGGCGTCGACTTGTTTTCTTGAAGTCTATGAATCTGGGAATGCTTGGAAGTACCCCGTTGGGTCTTGGGAATGTTGACCTCTCTGAGGTGGAACTTAAAAGAAGGTTAGATGTTGGTAATTAAGTATCGATGCGAATAAGTTTTCCCCGTTGTGGTGAAGATTTTATTTAGAGAATGTTTTGAGGTTGGGAGTAGAACGTAGTTGAGTGATAGCCGGATCTGCATTATCCAACTACATGGAGAGCGTATTGGTACGACTCGGGAGGACGACCTTGTCAATATCATGAACTGAGTATTAAGAATTTAGAGGATTCTTTGGAGGTTGATGTCGAACTTTGGTTTGGGTTTAGAAGTATGTTGGGTTGAGGTGTATTGTTCAATGAGAAGTTGAAGTCACAAACTACTCTTGAGGTGGTAAGTGTCACCCAAGGTTGGGAGACAACCGTAGTCTTATGGGTAAAGACTGCTTTAGCGAGTTAAGTGTTCACTCGGATATAAGTGTAATGTGCCAAAGGGGACATTTGTCATGAGTATCATCATAAGGTTTATCGTGGTTGTTCTGGCAAGTGGATTAGAGACAACTTATATTGCGGGCAACGTTAAATGGGGAACTAGATTTCGAGGACGAAATCTCTTTTAAGGTTGGGAGGATAGTAACACCCGTGATATTCGATAAATAAAAGTTACCCGGGCGTTTTTGGAACTTGAAAATGGTGGGATTTTGTGGGGAAAACATTATTTAAAGTCCCTTAGAGTATCGGGAGTGTTGGCATTGAAAAAGTTGAGTTTCGGGGATTGGGAAGGGTCTCGCGACAATGCCCGACAACTATGACAGTGTCAAAGTCGCACTGTCACAGTCGCATGGAAGGTACCGAATGCTGGAATTTGGTCAAAAATAGGAATTTTTGGTCAAAAATGCACTTTTGAGTGTTTTGTCGGGTTTTATGCATCATTCATGAAACGACATGTTTTGAAAAGTACTAATGTATGGGTCCTTTGGTTTTGGGTCATTCCCGTCTTTGGGAAACATTTTAGAAATGGAAAACCTTTTGGGTTTTGGGCCGAAGGCCAATGATAATTTGAGAATCAAATATTTTGGGAAAATGTGTATTTTGGTTGGTGTAACTACATTGGCTCTCGTGTTTTAGCCAAACGTTTATTAAGCCTCTTGGGGCTTGATTTGTACTCGGTGGAGTTTTTGGAACATTTGTTCAATCTTGGTAGCTCGTTAAGGAGCCTTGGTCGTATGGTGTACCTAGTTGTACCTTAATTGGGAATTACGTGTTTTGAGTGTGTTGTCATTCCTTTGAGTCGTGTAACGTTTTGACCGTGATGCAATGGATCCATAGGCATAAAATTCGGTTGTATTGTATACGACTAAAGACCTGGATAGGGTTGATGTCTACCATGGCTAAAGACTTGTTTGGGTTGATGCCAATGGTTGTTTATCCTGACTAAAGACTCGGTTTGAGTTGATGTCCGATATGACTAAAGACTCGGTTTGAGTTGATGTCCGCTACGACTAAATACCTGGATAGGGTTGATGTCTACCTTGGCTAAAGACTTGTTTGGGTTGATGCCAATGGTTGTTTATCCTGACTAAAGACTCGGTTTGAGTTGATGTCCGATATGACTAAAGACTCGGTTTGAGTTGATGTCCGCTACGACTAAAGACCTGGATAAGGTTGATGTCTACCTTGGCTAAAGACTTGTTTGGGTTGATGCCAATGGTTGTTTATCCTTGAAGTTATGCTTATAACATCGATGCGTGGCTTATCTTTATGTGTCGCCACATTCGATGGATTCGGGCCTTCCCCGTCACCGAAAAGTGTTATTTTGGGTATTGTATTTTGGGTATCCATGTTTTCGGTGACATTTTATATGTATGGGTTTTATCCATGATTTTATGAGTTGGGTAACATGTTCCACCGTGTTTGGGTGTTTCGAGAATTAAGCTTTATCTACGTTTTTATGAAGTGGGAGTTCAATTTCTATTCACGTTTTGAGTGAGTTTTGGGGTTAAACATAATTTATGAGTGGGCGGTTTATATTGGTGTCTTCGTCCTTGAAGTAGTTTGCATTGGAAAACGTTTACATCGGTGTTCTTTGCATAAATTGCATATTATGGGGAAATGGGTCGTTTTCATATGTAAGACATATCAAATTGAAAGATTATGAATTTAACCGCGTTCGTTCTTTTTAAACGATTAATTTATATATGTTGAAAACTCTTGAGCTCACTAGGCGTTAAGCCTAACCTTTTTATTTGTCGGCATGTGCATCAGGTTCCTATTGGGGTTTGGTTTTAGCAGCTATGAAGAGTTGAGCCTTAGCTTTGTGCAAGTGTAAGTGGTTGGTGAAGTCTTCCGCAGTTTGGAGATAGCGACTATTTTTGGGTTTTAGTAGCACCCGTCCTTATTATAGACTGTATGTATAGAATGAAATGTGTGTATTGAGGTTAAATAATAAATCGTGATTTGGAGATGTATCATTTATCGATGTATTTAGAAAATTTTAAATTAGTTGCTATTTCCAGAATTAAGGGTGTTACATCCAGCTATAACGCATGTTTTTTGTCAATTATTATGTGATGCTTAATTATGAATAATTTAAGTTTTTTAACATGACATCTTAATTTCTTATATTTCAGGATATAATTGGCCTTCTTACACCAACCGACAAGGAATTACAATCACCTTATATGCAAGGATTTAGTAACATATATAATGATGATGATAGTGAACATGTTGAGGGAATTGACAAAACAATTGCTTTCAGGGCGCTCAATCACGTGGCACGATGATGTTGTTGATGCTTTTGATCCCCATTTACATGTGGGTGGAACTACCCATGTTGATTAAACTATTCGAACTTCTGTTCAGATAAATAGTTCTTCTCCTGATGACCCTTGTGATAGTCCATCCAGACCATGTCAAACAGAGAGAGTGACCGTAGACACTTCTTTTTTGGTCGATGAACTAAAGAGGTATGTAGATACGAAATTTGAAGATTTGGAAACCAAGATAGAGCATGACATGAAATCCTTTGGATCTAAGTTGGAGAAAGAAATGAATAACAATATATCTAAGTTGCAGAGCCACATAGATCAAAAGTATTCATCATTGGAATCTAAGCTAGATTCACTAATTGATGCGAAAGTCGGTGACAATCAACAAAATGTGGAGGGAAGTGCTTCAACAAGCAAAGTAAATAAATTTACTTCTTTTTAGTTTTAATCATTTTATTATATCTTTAATTAATCTAATTATTAATTTTTTTTTCAAACAGCAATGCAGGTAACTTTGATATATACGGAACCAAGTTTCTATTTTCACTCTTGAAAGGTTCATGGGCAACATTATGGAAGTTATTTAAATGAATGTTATTTTGGATTTTTGTTTAATCGGTGTAGTTGAAAAGTTGGATATCTTATTGTGGATGTTTTTGGGCTGATTATGATCCATAAAATATATCTTATTTTTTATTTTTGTTTAACATGATTGGACTCGACTGGTCCAGTCAGTCAGTATCAATGTGCATGACCGACACAATCGTACCAGACTGGATCTGGTCTAGCTCTATCCATGAGCATGACTGGACCAGTCGAGTCGAGTCGAGTCGAGTCGGTCGAACTACTTGATTTAGCATGACTAGACCCCGTCTATAAGAACTTGGTAATCACTTTTTGTTGTAATTTCACTCCCAACTCATCAAAATAAGAACTTATATAAAATTCTCTAGTCGACCCTTTTTATTAACATGATTGGACCCATTCTGACTCGACTGGTCCAGTCAGTCAGTATCAATGTGCATGACCGGCACAGTCGTACCAGACTGGATCTGGTCTAGCTCTATCCATGAGCATGACTGGACCAGTCGAGTCGGTCGAACTACTTGATTTAGCATGACTAGACCCCATCTATAAGAACTTGGTTTTCACTTTTTGTTGTAATCTCACTCCCAACTCATCAAAATAAGAACGTATATAAAATTCTCTAGTCGACCCTTTTTATTAACATGATTGGACCCATTCTGACTCGACTGGTCCAGTCAGTCAGTATCAATGTGCATGACCGGCACAGTCGTGCCAGACTGGATCTGGTCTAGCTCTATCCATGAGCATGACTGGACCAGTCGAGTCGGTCGAACTACTTGATTTAGTATGACTAGACCCCGTCTATAAGAACTTGGTTTTCACTTTTTGTTGTAATCTTACTCATAACTGATCAACACAAGAACTATGATGGTAAATCTTACAAGAACCTCCTTTTTGTGGATTCTATGTATTTTTTTCAACTTAATAATTATAAAGTAAAGAAATTAAAATAAACCTAGAAATTATATCAATTCACACCAACATTAAGGTAAGAACCAAGGATCTTATTTAAGAACCTGAAAAAAGATGAGGCTTTTATAAGAACTTTTCACAATGGTAGTTCCAACAAGTCACTTCACTTTTTTCTTGTAAGAACCTTGCATTGGAAATGCTCTTATACTATAGTCTAATATGTTACATTATCTTATATTACTATGTAAGAACAGACATGTTAACCATAATATAAGTATATCGTACTATAATATAGTATATTATATTGTGTTATATTTTCATCTAGGTTAAACTTGGAGATAATTCAATTGAAAATATGTTAAGACAATCAACTAGCATGATTAAGTACATGATATCGTCAGACACAACTACACCAATCAGACATTATTAATACGTATGAATGCATGTGTTAGAGTCATAAGTATGAATACATGTGCTAGAGTCATAAGTATGAATGCATGTGTTAGAGTCATAAGTATGAATGCACTTGTTAGATTGAAACTAGTTTAGCATAATCAACTATCTCAAGGGATCTTGAAGATTTTTTATATAATAATGTTTATAAAATGTTTAAAACATTTGTTTTTATAAACTATTTAAAAAAATGGAGTTCAATTCCTTTCCAAATCCTAAAAACAAATTCCAAACCCTTCCATAGAAGTCCAAATCCATCCAAACCATGAAGCGTCATTCTCGACGTCAACTACAGCCCAAGCAAGGGGATATTGAAGTAATACACCTCTATATTTGCTCTTTAACCATGTTCCATCTACTGCAATAACTTTTCTCATGCAACGAAACCCTCTAATACATGCTCCATGTGCGATGAAAGCAAACTTGAATTTGTTACCGTCATCAACCTCTATATGTGTTACCGTATCAGGATTCATCTTTTGAATCATGTAAAAATAAGATGGAAGACACATAAAGCTTTCCTCAGGAGAACCCATGATAAGATCTTGAGCACATTGTTTACCTTTCTAAGCTTTCCAGTATGATATTTGCACGTGATTATTTTTCATCATTGTAATAATAGTTTTTGGGTTTGGTATCTCCTTTTGACCTTCAAATTGTGATTTCACCATCCTTCCAACTAATGATGCACTTGCTTGTCGGGTTTTTCTCTTCTGATTGATGAGAGAGCAAGTATGAGTGTTACAATACGTTCGAATGGAGAAACGCTCAAAGTGCATAATCTTTGTTGCTCGTACTGCCCATTTGCATGTCGAATCAATGCATTTCGTCACGTATAATGACTTTGTAGATTTTTTTACCACCATTTCAAAACAAGCCTTTAAGGCAATATCATTCAACTTAACTTTCACCTCTTCTTTATTCCCAAATTCTTGACCAATTGCTAAATCAGACCCATCTAGGAAACAAAAAGGTTCATCACTCGAATTAGGAACAATAGTTTCTAGTGGTTCATGACATGGGCTCCCTTCATGACATTCAGACACTTGTAATTCTTCTTCTCCGGGTGGACTGGGGGGACTTGATTCTATATCATCACAACCATCATTAACACTTGTACCTCTTGCCGTTGAAGCTGGATCATGCTCTTGTACTTCCATGATGATGTTATCTTCAAAATTGTCATGTGATATCATTCGATTTTCTTCAATTTCACAATCTTCAAACCGTTTTTCACCTCCAATCTTCTTGATGAGTTCCACGCATAAAAAAATGTTAAATGGTTGCTTTCCACATTCGTGAAGATAACAAGCAAGACATTCATCACTTCGCATGATAACAGGTGGTGAAATCCATTCACGGTGTGGCACATAACTTACTTTCAATTCTATGTCATTTTTGTCCAAACCAAACTTTTCATATAACTTATTCATAAACGCTTCATATTTCATTGAATCCTCAACAAACATTGATGTAACTTCATTGTTATATGGAGACCATTTATATACACCATCACTCACCATCCACATCCCCATCATATTGAAGATAGATTACTTGACGACTCATTTCTGAAAATAAAAGAGCTTAGATCTTGTTAGAATTCAATATAGACTTCACAACTACAACATATAGAACAATTTAAATATATCAAGAGTTAAAGGTCTAGAGAGTGGTGATAGACTAGGTCCATTTCGGATGTTATATTGGAGCCTTACTGCTACGCTCGACTGGATCCAGTATAGTCTCGACTGGCCCAGTCGAGCCTTCCAGAGAATGCCAACATTGAATCAACAGAGGTTGAATGGATTCGGTCAAACTTGACTGGTCCAGTCGTGCCTTGTTAGATTGAAGCCTTACTGCTACGCTTGATTGGATCCAGTATAGTCTCGACTGGCCCAGTCGAGCCTTCCAGAGAATGCCAACATTGAATCAACAGAGGTTGAATGGATCCGGTCGAACTTGACTGGTCCAGTCGAGCCTTCCAGAGAATGCCAACATTGAATCAACAAAGGTTGAATGGATCCGGTCGAACTTGACTGGTCCAGTCGAACGTTTCCGTACAGTTGAGCGTCTTCTACGTCTTGTTCGAATGGATCCAGTCGTGCTCGACAGATCCAGTCGAGTTCGTCTGTATCATCTTCTCTATCACTTATATTCAAAGTGTTCCAATTTTTTTTGTCAAATGACATAGATTTTTAACGAAAATGCTTGTAAGCATGATTTTAGAGCTTTGTAAAAAGCTTTAAACAACTCAAACATCCTATATTTTTCCGATCATTCAAATCAACAATGGTGAACTCACCTTTTCCTTTACTTCTTGTGCGCTTCACGTCCTCTTCTTATGATCGATATAAATGTTGTTTGCCTGGAAATTTGATATGAGTTCATGTAATTGAGTTTATAGAGTAGAATAATAGTAAAATAGTTTGAATGTTCTTTAAGAATGGAAGAGATTTTCTTGGATATTTCTTTAAGAATGAAAGAGATAACAATCAATAAGAATCAATTAAAGAAAAAGTCAATAGGTGGTTATAAAGATTCCAGGATTTTTTTCAAATTTCATTAAGGGTATTTTAGTAATACATTAATATTGATATTTTAGTTTTATTTTTTAAATAATATCATTAAGGGTATTATAGGAATAACACATTTATAAGGTCATTAAGTTAATTTCAGATTTTAGAAGGTTATAGAGTTAATTAAAACCTCATTTAAGGTTATTTAGCTAAATAACCCTTAAAAAAGGGAAGGAGAAGGTTTTTGTATTGGGGACCGCTAATGGCCTGCCGATTTGTCCCTCCATCAAGTTGCTGGCACTTATCGGACCATGTGGCCCATCACAACACGTTATATATTCCTAACTTCAACTCCCCTTTGTAAAGTTGTAACCATAAGTTCACCTATTATTATCAAAAAGAATTTTGGATATTTTTTACAATAATCTATATCTATATCTATACTATATTATAAAAACGGTATAAAAAACTCTTAATTACAACATTTTAAGCACAAGTTACAACTAATTAAAGCCAATTATTTAATTTACAATTTTTTAATGCTTTGGTACAACCTTTCCAAGCACAGTATCTCACATAATCATCTATTTGTGGAATGGATACTCATTTATTAATATAACTATTTGTTTTTTTGGTGGAGGATTTTATAAAATAGATTTTATATTAGCATAATCTATTTTAAATGTAGATTTTACATTTAAATCTATATTAATGAGATGTAATATAAAATCTTTTTTCTTCCGTATTTTTTTATATTAAATCTCATAATGATTTTTTCATATTTTATTTTATAAAATCTTTTTCCATATTTTATTTTATAAAATCTTTTTACATAATGAGATATAATATAAACTCTTTTTTTCCGTATTTTTTTTGCTAATATAAAATCTATTTTATTTTATAAAATCTACACGTATTTTATATTAGTATAATATAAAATCTACACGTATTTTTTTTTATAATATAAAATCTACACGTTTTTTTTTTCACGAGCATTAAAAGAAGAAAAAAGAAGGTTGATATGAATTAAAAATAAAAAATAACGAGATACACTAATAAATTATCGTATTCTTTAAAATAAAAATATTCCGCAATACTTTCCAAATTAACCAAGTGTAAAGAAAATAAAATAGAAATGATGTAGATATAAAAATATTCTTCCATATTTTTAATATATTTACATTTAAATGTAAAATCGAAAATGAAAATAAAAGATTTTAAAATATTCTCTACATTCACTATAAATATATATAGCTTCTCTATGTATCATCCGAATACAAGAATAAGACGAACGGTCGGGTGTCAATGGCAGAACCTGCAACTGAACAAAAGGTATTCCACTATATTTTTGTTTATTTGAAAAACTACTTTTTTATATTTTATTTTATTTACTGAAGATTTGTTTATATTTTTCAAAACCCACAATCATATTTTTCGAAGTAGGGGAATAAGATATATATACATATCTTTATTTTTATCGATTAATACTATGAGGTCTTGAAGTCAATAGTCAGATAAATATGTTGTGAGACTTGTCGTTTGAGTTTTAAATAATATAATACAAAACTATTACCAATATTATTACACAAACTCATAACAACAAACGATTAAGAATATATGCAAGTTAACCACTTATGAAAATACATTTGTTTTTCACATTGTATTTCATTAACTGTTAACAGAGAAATTACGTTTCATTTTAACTCGGTTCAATATTCCAACAAAAAATTTATCCTCCCGTGCAATGCACGGGCCCAACACTAGTTATATTATAAAGTACGGATAAAAAACTCTTAAATACAAATTATTAGGCATAAGGTACCATCATTTTATGCAAGATTTTAAAAATCTCTTAATTAACAAGTATCAAAGCACAAGATACATATTACTACTGCAGGCTTCTAACACCCACCAATTTGGTATGTGCAGGGCATTCCTTTTATGCAGACTTTTCCATGTATCACTATTAATTAATATATTATATTACTATAAATTTGTTTTAATTATCTATACTATATTATAAAGCACGGATAAAAAACTCTTAAATACAAATTATTAGGCACAAGGTACAAACATTTTATGCAAGATTTTAAAAATCTCTTAATTTACAAGTATCAAAGCACAAGATACATATTACTACTGCAGACTTCTAACATCCACCAATTTGTGCAGGGTCTTCCTTTTATACAGACCTTTCCATGTATCACTATTAATTAATATATTATATTACTATAAATTTGTTTTAATTATCTATACTATATTATAAAGCACGGATAAAAAACTCTTAAATACAAATTATTAGGCACAAGATACAATAATTTTATGCAAGATTTTAAAAAAAATTTAATTTACAAGTATCAAAGCACAAGATACATATTACTACTGCAGGCTTCTAACACCCACCAATTTGGCATGTGCAGGGTCTTCCTTTTATGCAGACCTTTCCACGTATCACTATTAATTAATATATTATATTACTATAATTTTGTTTTAATTATATGTTAGGACTGAAAGTCCTAGTGCGTTGAAAGTTGTATAACGTTTTTATAGGGTTTGAATTGTAATTTCTTGAAAGTTGGTTTGTAAATGGGCCTCAAGCCCATTAGGCCTTATGCGCTTAGTATTTAATGTTTTCTAAACCTAGTTTTAGAGAAGAAGAATTATTGTTAGAATTGTTAGTCGTAAGGTTTACTTTCTCTGATCAGAAATTCTCTCTGTAAACTTAAACTCTTCATTGTTAAATCTAATCATATGACCAGCAGTTGTGGTTTAATCATTGTTCTTCATTGATTATTATTACTGATAAATCGCACTGTTCTGGGATCTACAATTGGTATCAGAGCGGAGAGACAAAAATTTTGATCCAAAAAGGTTTGTCTAAAACCCTTTAATCTCTTATTTTCGTAAAATCGATATCTGTTTGTGATTGAGTGCTTATTTGCTTATTCTATGGGTTTTTCTCTGTGATCGAAATATCGATATGGGTTTATATCTGCATAATCGATTTTATGGGTTTATATATAATTGGTATCAGAGCGGGATCGAATTAATTTTCATTTGATACGATCAAAAGGTTTGTCTATATTCCTATTCTTTTATCGACTTCGAGTTTAATATGGTGCATCACTTAGTTCTTCATGAATTTTTTATGTGGATGAAAATTGGTGATTTGAGGGCGGTAAGTCTTTCAATTGTTTGGTGCTAACAAGAATTGGGATGGCGGCTATATTTTTGGTGATGGTAGGCTGAGCTTTTAAAAGTGGAGTTGTTTCATTAATTGATTGGTATCAATTTGGAATTAGTCATTGATCGATAATTGGGAATTAATTGTTTTTTTTTCTTGGACGATTTGCAAGATTTTTACACATTAGTTGGTCGGTGGCTCTAGTGCGTTGAAAGTTGTATAACGTATTTATAGGGTTTGAATTGTAATTTCTTGAAAGTTGGTTTGTAAATGGGCCTCAAGCCCATTAGGCCTTATGCGCTTAGTATTTAATGTTTTCTAAACCTAGTTTTAGAGAAGAAGAATTATTGTTAGAATTGTTAGTCGTAAGGTTTACTTTCTCTGATCAGAAATTCTCTCTGTAAACTTAAACTCTTCATTGTTAAATCTAATCATATGACCAGCAGTTGTGGTTTAATCATTGTTCTTCATTGATTATTATTACTGATAAATCGCACTGTTCTGGGATCTACAATTGGTATCAGAGCGGAGAGACAAAAATTTTGATCAAAAAAGGTTTGTCTAAAACCCTTTAATCGCTTATTTTGGTAAAATCGATATATGTTTGTGATTGAGTGCTTATTTGCTTATTCTATGGGTTTTTCTCTGTGATCGAAATATCGATCTGGGTTTATATCTGCATAATCGATTTTATGGGTTTATATACAATTGGTATCAGAGCGGGATCGAATTAATTTTCATTCGATACAATCAAAAGGTTTGTCTAAATTCCTATTCTTTTATCGACTTCGAGTTTAATACGGTGCATCACTTAGTTCTTCATGAATTTTTTATGTGGATGAAAATTGGTGATTTGAGGGGGGTAAGTTTTTCAATTGTTTGGTGCTAACAAGAATTGGGATGGCGGCTATATTTTTGGTGATGGTAGGCTGAGTTTTTAAAAGTGGAGTTGTTTCATTAATTGATTGGTATCAATTTGGAATTAGTCATTGATCGATAATTGGGAATTAATTGTTTTTTTTTTCTTGGACGATTTGCAAGATTTTTACACATTAGTTGGTCGGTGGCTCTAATTGTGTGATAATCGGCGGCTGCAGTTTTGTTTTTAATCGATTGGGTGATTTAAGAAAGTGGGTCGGTGGAGTTTAAGTGTTGAGCGACTGTATTTCTTTGTGGTCGGTGGTGTCTTTAATTTGAAGACAAACGAGCTATTTTTTTCGGTGATTTCAACTTTGATTGGATTTCAAAAACGATAATGGGTCGGCGGTGATGAAATTGTAGTTTGTGGTTTACACTTGTTAGCGGCAAGGCTATTGTTTTTTTTCTGGGTTTATATCTACCGGGAGTTTGAAATGCATACCGTTATCTCCCGGACCTTGACCTCCCGAGACCCCCCGGGTTGGTATTTACCGGATTCTTGCCTCTCCCGGTCCATCCCTGTAACACCCCGAATTTTCGTATTGTAATCTTGGTATTCTTTGTGTTTAGCTTTTGTCGTTAGCACCACGTTTGGTACCAAGTTTGAGTTTGGATTTTGGTGGTTTTGGACAAACCACAGTGAGCTTCGCGAGTTACACCGCGGCTTGCAAGCCGCGACACAACCCGTGAAACCCTCTGTTGGGTTTCCATTTCAAGTAAGCGGGCGAGTCATGCCGCGACTTGAGGTCGCGACATAACCCGCGAAATCCCTTTGCTGACTTAGGCGAGTTTTCAGCCTAAAATATCTTTTGGAAATCATATCTTTCTCCTCAAGTCTCTCTTTTCTCTCTCTCTCTCTCTCTCTCTCTCTCTCTCTCTCTCTTCGTTTATTTCTTGTTTGGTTAGCTTCAATCTGCCATATTTTGCTAGTATTAAGTGCTTCAAGCAAGGGTTCGGTATAGAAAGCTTCATCTTCTCAAAGGGGTCGATATCTGGTTTTTTCGGGTTTTCTTCTAAAACCTATTTGGTGAGTTCCTACTATCATTTTCTATACTTTATACATGTCAAAGGTTACATTTTGAACTCCTATATATCTCCATGGTTTTGGATTTAAGTTTACTACATTTTTGACATAACTTGAGTTTTGGGAGATTTTAGGGTTCCCGATCATTTTTAACTAAAATGATGGGTTCCATCTTATTTGAAGTAAAAGAGAGTTTTATTTGCACATTTATGTGAACACTTGAAAGAATGTTTATAAGTTCATTTTTATGATTTTCATTCTTACCAGAAGTTAAACTTGAAAATGCATTTTGTTGATAAATGTTATTTGAACCATATGACTAACTATGGTTAGGTCACAAATGAAATTGTGACAAGTCTAGACTATTACTAGTGGATCCCTAGGTATTGAGTCGACTTATATTATTGGGATGTCTATTCCCCTTTTTGTAGCTATGGATGCATTTGATCCTCGGGGGCCATATGGTACGGTTGTGTGAGACCGGTTACTAGCTATGGGTCATAATGTAGTCCTATGAACGAGTATGACTGGTTTCCTCGAGGGCCTTCCCTCACATCTTAGTACGGACCTTCGTTGTTCGTAGCCATGGATTCCAAGTATTTAACTCATAACTCGGATTGTGGTCTACTTTTGTGTTCCGCCATAATCCTTGGTAAATCGGGTATCCCCCGTCATCGCAAGATGAATTTTCGGACCGAATGGTCCTTATGTGACAAAGATTTCAATTGTAAACTAAAACCTTATTGAAAAGATTTCCTTTTGATGCAATTGTTTATATTCCTTGAAATTATAAACTGTATGTTCTCACTAGGCTTTAAGCCTAATACTTTTTCTCAAATGATATGTATAACAGGTTCCCTTAGCGGTGGGTTGCCAAGGTTGTGAGTAACGATCATGGTCTTAGAGTCATTTTTGAGATGACAAGTATTGGATGTTGGGCAATTGTTTAAGTCCCATATTTTGATGATTTTGGGTTGACAACCGATGTAATCTAGATAGTCATGTTTAGATTAGTTTGTTGTTGAATTCCATATCCATTCGCAGGTTTTGTAAAGGCTCTGTACTTTTCCCCTTTTTGGGAGGTTTATACCAAATTCAAATGTCATATTGCCTAATTTTCCGAATTTTAAATTACTCTAATTTTTAGGGTGTTACAATCCCGGTGCAAACTCCCGGAATCTCCCGGGGTCTCCTCTCCCGGTCCTTGGCAGTTGCTAATCCTCCCCGGACCTTGACCACACGTTGCTAATCAGTCCCGAGACTTTGACATTCATTAAGTTATAACAAGTTTTTGAGTTTTTCGATCGGTTTTCAAACATATTTCGGTTGATTCGGTAACAATTGTGGACGAAACTTTTCGGTTTTAAATTGCTAAGGATTGTTTACGAAGCTTAAACGATCGATATTGATCGAAAATTTTTCATCCATATCAAAGTTTTTAAGTTCTCGTTCGGTCTCCGAAAATCTACGGTTGCTTCGTTTGAGAGTTTGAGATATTTTTTCGAGTTCTAATCAGTTGAGGGAGCTTAAGGAACCATAAACGATCATTTTTGGTCGAAAAGTTTTAACCCATACCGAGTTTTTGTTTTCGATAGTTTCCCGAAAAGTTTTCGGTTGGTTCGTTTGTGATCGTGGATTGACTGTTTGAATTTTAATCTGGTAAGGAGTGATCAGGGAACTTTAACGATTGTTTTGCATTAGATATTTCTAACCGTTTCGAGTTTTTGTAGGTGCGTCTTAACGAAGGAGATGATGAATAGTGTTTCCATTAAGTTACCGTTAAATGCTTAACATTTTGGTCCTTTTCCGTTAAGTCTCCGTTAGTCCAGTTAGTTTGGTTAGTTTTATTTCAATTTTAGTCCTTTTTTGTTAGTGTTCGTTAGTTTGTTAGTTTGGTTAATTTTATGTCATTTTTGGTCCTTCTACCTTTAAGTTTCATTTTCTATCATTTTTAGTCCCTCTAGTTTTAAGTTTCACTTTGTGTCACTTTTAGTCCCCGTACTTCAAGTTTCGGTCGTTTGTCATTTGTGACCCCTAACCTTTTAAGTTTCACTCGTTGTCACTTTTGATCCTTGCACTTTAAAGTTTCATCTCTTGTCAAGGTTAACAACTGGACTTCAAGTTTTACAGGTAACAATGACTCATTTAATTGATCTTGATACTTCAAAAGGAGATATAATGAAAATCATTCTAGATTTGAAAGCGAAAATTTGCACTTTGAAGAAAACTAATAGCGATCTTGAGGATTCAAAACTGAAGACGGAGGTTGATTCAATGAGGACTATAGTAGATCAGAGAAAAATCTTTTGAAAAATAAAAACTTTGAGCTGAAAAGGAGAATATCAGATCTTGAAAGAGAAGCTGATATAAATAAAAGGGATCTACCTTGCACATTGATTCTTTCATATTTTGTCAAGTTTAGTCCCTAGACTTTAAGTTTTTCGAGCAACAATGTCTCATCCAACTTATTCTGAGCTAAAAGAGAAAGTTTCTTGTTTAGAAGCTAGAGTTGAAAGACTACTTGACAAATATGATAATCAACGCATTGAAATTGCTGGCAACCTGTGCCAAATTTCTAATCTAAAGGAAGAGTGTACAAGTCTTTCAAAAGAATCAAAAGAGTTAAAGACCAAAGTAGATGATCTTACTTACAAGCTTCGTATGTCAGAAAATGAGAAAATTGATATTATGAGTAAAAGTGTGTCTTATAAAAATGAAAATCAAAGGTTAACTGACCAGTTAAAGGATCTCGAACTGAAACTTTACAAAATTGGTCAATCTAGACAAACGATGCATCTGAATGCACCAAAAGAATTCAAATATTCAGAGACGGGTCTCGGTTACGATAACCCAAATCATCTGAAAAAGGCCTTGACCAAAGTACCCATGTTATATGCTTTCGAATTTTTGGGAGTGGACAAGACCTACCCAGAGTACAAAATCAGATGGACCAAACCACTTGTTGATGAGGATCCGGAACTGGAAACTTTGAGAAGGAAAAACACTACCACGATGCAACTTCATTTTGTTTATGACTCATTGAATGCGTCATACAACACCGAAAAACCCTATTTTCTGTCAAATGACTATTTTCAAAGCTATTCTCAGGCTGAACTTGATTCAAAAACGGTTGAAACTGAGGAGGAATCAATGGACCACAAAATCTATTTTCCACCTCTGATTTTAGAAAAGAAAATTGTTCAGCTAGAAGAGTCATTTGCACAGGAAAAGCTCATTTTTCAAAAGGAAAAACAAGAATTATTATCCAAACTTGAGTGCCTCAATTTCGATAAAAGGGAAACTGGGTCGAGGGAGGAAAAGGAATATCTTTAGACAGAGATAAATAAGCTTAATTCACAACTGTCTGCCTTGGCAGCAGATCTGATGAAAGAGAAACTTCACAAAGATAAGTTTCAAGCTAAGCTTGACTCACTCCAAGTTGAGAAAATCAATCTGCCAGAACATTCTTCTCCACCCTCAGATTCCTCTTCTTGTAAAGCTTTTATGGGTGATGTTTCACCAAATTCTTCTAACAAAGGAAAAGAGCCTCAAATTTTTGACATGGATCATCATTCTGATTTTCAAAATGCTTCCGCTAATGATCCGCTTCAAGACACAAATCCTTCCGGTTTCCTAAATCCTTCAAGTGATAAGGTTCCTTCTGATGAGGAAATGGAATTCTCAGCCTTTCTGAATTCTGAAGTGTGTCCAGACAGTCAGCTAGACCAATTTGATTTCGATCCTAAACTTCCAAGTCATGTTGATTTTTTTGATTCAACTGCTGAGCCACCGGTCAAATTTTTATAAAGGTGAATGTTCAACTTCTGCCTCTCAAAAGGTTTCTATGAACAAATCTTCAAAGAAAAAATCTAAAAGACATTCACAGAAACAAAGAAAGACCGGCACCACTAACAAAAGACATACTTACTACTCCAGTTCTTCTGATTGCAAGCTTAATGATTCTTCAGATAATCATTTCTCCAGAAAAGCAAAGATGGTTTGGAGAAAGAAACCAACTACAGAAGACAGTGAAGGAAAAAAGTCTCATGATTCTCCTGTAGTTGATACAAAGTCATCTATTTTCAAGAATGATTCACCTACTTATGTTTATTCTACAGGAAAGTTGAGCAGTCTAAACCGAGCAAAGATCTGTTGCACTCACTGTGGAAATAGTGACTTTGTGGATTCAAGGTATGTTAATAATTGGTATGGTACTTATAGCATCCCCAATCCTCAGTTTAATAGCTTAAAAGCTAAGGCAACTAACCATCAAGGATCCATCACAGCATGGATACCAAAACCAAAATCTTCTTAATCTGTTTTGCAGGAATGTCATGTGTGATTTACTTCAGATTATTCATATCACATGACTACAATCAAGGGTTAGGCCATCTTTTGAGGGGGAGTACCATGTTGTTTATTATTCATATCGACTTCTAAAAACTTCAGTTCAGGACTCGTACTTCAATGTTTTGACTTGTACTTCAATGTTCTATTTTAGCGAGTTAAAGGAGTGTTAGGGCTATTAATGTTTCTACGGTCCATACAGAACCGGAAGGACCTACCCAAGAAACACATCCAATTCATAGATATCTGTGTGGGGTCTAGTTTGATAGATGAGTTCGGAGTGAAAAGAATATGGTGAGGATGTGACAGGACTTAAAAGAATTATTGGTCCTTACCAAACCGAGTCAGTTATCCGGGTTACCACATAATCTATTCATTCTCGTTCTTTGGAGATGGATATTAAAACATACATGGACCCAGTGTCGATAACTCGTGTCACCCTACCCAGCCACTCAGGTATCTCTCAAAGGATACTTGTTTCATATATGCACAGAGATTTAGCACATAATCTATCTATTCCTCACTCGGAGGTCTTAGATATTGAAAAAGGAATATATCAGCTCCGGTCTCCGAACTTCATATTCACCTCACTGATTCTATTGATTTCTAACCTGCGTCCCAGGTTGAATCAATCTTTGAGCCTAATCGATATGATTTATATTTCTTTCACACACGCACGAATCTTTGTGATTCCAATCGCATATCTTTGTGATATTGCTGGAACAGTTTGAGAAGTAAGTTTTAATATTCTACTTCGGTGATAACTGGAAGTCCTATCAGAGATACCCCCATTGCGGCATTGCCAACTTTGAAAATAGGCTACACAATTAATTTCAATTGTTGTGATAACAATTACTATTGTGTTTCTGTGTTAGCTGTTACCCTTGGTTACTGAATCGCTTTATCTGATATTTTGCTACTCATCCGGTTAGTTTTTGAAGTTACATGATGCTCAGGATTCTCCTAATCATCATAAGGGGAAGAACGACACACAATTCAAAGACACAAATTATCATGTTGAGGGGAGTGAGCAAAATATGAGGGGGAGTAACAAAATTTCTTAAATTTGAGGTTAAAAAGCCTTTGGATTCAAATATTGCAGCTGAGCAGAAAAGATTTTATTGGTTCTTCTATCCCGTATCATGTGGTGTCTGCTACAAGTTTGTCCCACCTACAAGCTGATTGGAACAAGCTCTTAAGCTGAAAGTCAATTCAACTCGTGGTTCAAAGACAGATTCTTTGTTTTTAAACTGAAGTTGCACTGTGGAATGTCACGTAACTCGCACATTATCTTTCTTGTGTGCTGATCCGATGTGTTGAGTTTCTACAGTTGAAAGATGCTTGATAGTGCGTTCAGTCGAGGCTATTGTACATTGAATCTAATTACAAAGTTGAAACTATGAAGACGAAGAGCTTTATTCAAGGGGGAGTTTTGAAAGACATGAAGACATGCAACACCAAAGTTCTTCAAAGATTCAAGAGGGAAAGAAGATCAAGGCCTGAAGATTTCAAGATGATAAATGCCTTATTCAACTTTACGGGGGGATTGTTAGGACTGAAAGTCCTAGTGCGTTGAAAGTTGTATAACACATTTATACGGTTTGAATTGTAATTTCTTGAAAGTTGGTTTGTAAATGGGCCTCAAGCCCATTAGGCCTTATGCGCTTAGTATTTAATGTTTTCTAAACCTAGTTTTAGAGAAGAAGAATTATTGTTATAATTGTTAGTCGTAAGGTTTACTTTCTTTGATCAGAAATTCTCTCCGTAAACCTAAACCCTTCATTGTTAAATCTAATCATATGACCAGCAGTTGTAGTTTAATCATTGTTCTTCATTGATTATTATTGATGATAAATCGCACTGTTCTGGGATCTACATTAAATTATTAAATATTTAATTGGTTATTTTTTCTAGATGTCATTAAAATATATAAGATAATCATTGAATTCTAACAAAATACTTAATTTTTTTATATAAAAAAACATTATATTATTAAGCCTAAATTAAACAAATTTATAAAAAAACATTATCAGTTTCTCAAAACCATCCAAAATCGTACTGTAAATCGACAAAAAAATAAAATGAAACATTAAAACCGTGATGTATCTCGTTGTATTGCGCGAATACGCTTCTAGTAATTAATAATAGTAAAGCTACATTTTTAGTTCATGTGGTTTGTTGAAAATTGTTATATTCTTCTTTATGTTTTTGATATTACACTTTTCATCCCTGGTTTATAATTAATTGTTTTTTTTTGTCATTGTGGCTAATAATTCATTGTTGTTTACGTCCATCATATTTAAAGATAAATTGCTGACAAGGTTATCCATATTAACAAATACAACAAATGAAATGCAAAGTATAGAGACGAAAACCGTAATTTCAAAAGCATGTATATCATTACTAAAACATGAATACGTGAATGCGATGACACCCCTCGATATAGAATCCAAGGCTGGAAAGCTTAATAATAGAAGATGTAGGGTTAGAAATAATAAAAAGGTAAAGACATTGGGGTAGATATGCAATTATGTTATATATGGTGGGGGTGTTTGCAAAGCAAAAGATGGTGGAAAATCATTTAGGTGACATTTGTTTTTTAAGAGGTCTAAAGTCTGAAGTCTTAATTTACTTATGATTAATAAGAGGTGGTGTGTAAAAATGTCTGAACGATTTTGACTTAAGAGAGATTAAGAGATTTTTTTTAAAAAAACAAACAACCCCTTAGAGGTTTTTGGTAACCTGAAAAGAATAAGACAAGAAAGAATAGAATACGGATCTTTGTTTTATGTTTAGCGGGACTTTTATGTGGAATAAATAGAAACAAGATGGAACAAAGTGGAACAGACTTGTTACACCTCCATCCTATGGAACAAAGTGAAACATATTTATATTTTATCAATATAACCTAAAAATAAGACTCAATTCTCTTCTATAATATCAAATGAGTCTCCCTCTATATATTTTATTTATTTTTTAAATTTTATTTATTGTAATTTATACATTTTAAATTCACTTTATTGTCCTCAAAATATTAATTTTATATAGGTTTTATATTTTGATTAATTTATGTAATTTATTAACTACTAATAATAATAAAATAATACATAAAATAAAATTTTGAAACTAGATAAACTCTTTATTTTAATGTTATTTTAATCGTCTTGAAGTTCTAATGAAATACTTTGTTATAAAATATATAAACAACTCATTAGGGGTAAACTGATTATTTTATATGTTCTGTCATATCCAATTCTATCTTACTAAACCTTGAACAACTATTCTGTCAGTTATGTTTTGTTCTATCTTGTCCTATTTTGTCTAGATACCAAACGTACACTTATAGCTATTATGTCATATTCTGTTAATTCAAGATATATTTGGCAAACTACTTGATAAGCTAGCTGATGAACAAGTTATGCTTAAAAAAAATGAGGTTATAAACATATAAAATGAGCAAAAAAGACATTTTGAAAAAATAGTCAATTACAAATATATACTTCTTAATATAATCCAAATAAAATTTTAATAATATAACTAAAACAATTTTCTAATAATATAATATGTTAATTAATACAAACAAGATAGAAAAAAGAAGTTAATAATATAATATGGTAATTGAAAGACTTTAAACTTATTATGATTATTATTATTGTTGTTGTTGTTATTATTATTATTATATATGGTTTTTAGAATTGTTATATTTGTTTTTTGATATCTAACTATATTGAATAATAATTAAAAAATAATTGACATAGTTAATAACATTTATAAATAATTAATAATAATTATTATTATTATCTATTGTATAATTAAAATTAATTAATAATCTATACTTAAAATTAATTAATAATTTTTAGTTACTATAAATTAATATTTATGAATAATTAATAGTTATTTACAAATAATAGTTAATATTTATTTATAATTAATATTAATCAGAGTTATAATTGAAAAAAAAATGTCAAAAATCTCTTCATAAACTACTTCAAGTAGTTTATCAATAAGCTAATGCATAATGTCACGTACCGCTAGAAGGTTCTCCGGAAATCCGGAACATTCCGGATCAATCAAGAGATTGGAGGAAGCTTGAAGTAGGATCAATGATGGATAAACAAAGATCAAGATGATCCATGCATACTCTAGAAGGATCCATATCTTTCAAGGGATTATGTCTCTAGATCCTTCCTTGTAATAGCTAGTAGAATAATCTAGATGAAGTTCTAGATAGATCCATAGAGTAGTATAAATAGGGGTAGTCTTTCATTTGTAAATCACACTCCATATTTTCCCAACTTGTGTAATAGAAGCATAGAGTCTCCCAATCATCTTAGCATTCTTGTTAGCTCATCTTTACTCGGTATTCTTGTAGTTTGGTTGACTTAGTACGAGTTAGGGGCAATCAAACGAGTTGATGGCGAGCCTGAATGCTAGAGTCGTTGATATGGAGAAGTCCACCGGAGATTTGAAGGTAAGGATCGATGATCTTGATCTTTACCTTGAAGATCTACAACAACAACTTGGAGTATTGGAAGCGGAAGACTCAGAAGTTCGAGAAGATGTCAAGGACACCCTTGATATTTTGAAGTTGGAGTTTTGCCAAAAAGTTGAGGATCTTCGAGGCATCATTCGGAATGAGCTAGCTACCTTGCGCGCACAAGTCGAAAGGGTGGAAAGAGAGCAAGCCATCACTCGTGACCAACTTGAAGAAGTTCAGACCGATATGGGCATTTGCAAGCGAGCCATAACGAATGGGGTAGGCATTAGTGCACCTACACCAAAGGTCGAAGTTCTAAAGCCTACAACCTTTGATGGCAAGAGAGAAGCTAGAATGATCGATGGTTTTCTTTGGGAAGTCACGAGATATCTCAAAGCTATGGGGATCGAGGATGATGCCACAAAGATTCACACCACCACAATGTACTTGAAGGACATCGGGCTTTATGCTGGCGTAGGCGACATGGAGACATCGAGAGAGGTACGTGTATTATACAAACTTATTATGAGTTCCTTTCTGAATTCAAGAGGCAATTCTACCCAGAGAATGCCATCCATGAGGCAAAGATAGACTCCGGAGAATAAAGCAATTGGGATCGATCTGTGACTACGTGAAAGAGTTCACTAGCCTCACACTTGAGATCCCTGATATTTCGGATGACGACGCCTTATTCTACTTTTTGGATGGGCTATATCCATGGGCAGAGATGGAGATTCGAGGCCGCGAGGTACGAGACCTTGCCGGTGCAATCACGAAATCCGAGTCGATTGCCAAGCTTCACGAGGAAGCAATGCACAAAGAGAAGTACTGTAACACCCCGACTTCGAAAAGTATCGTTTCAAGTTAATTTAGAAATCGGTAATTATAAGGGAAAAATAAGATATAGGATTTTGGACTTGAATCATAGATTTTATAGTCTTGATGGATAAAGGATTCAATTACGAGTCCTACGGTTCTTTCCGGAGCAAAATCGGAGCTATAACGAAGAAGTTACGGCCAAAACAGCGATCGAGAAGAAAACCGGGCGAACAGTGCATTTCGCGACTTATGCCGTGACTTGTGCCGCGACTTAGGGGAAGCGGGCGACTTATGCCGCGACTTAAGGTCGCATGATAAGTCGCGAAATCCCCTGGTCGAGCATAAAACCTGATTTTCAGCCCTAGAACTTCATTTCTTCATATCTTCTTCATCCTAACTCCGATTTTGATGATTCAAGTTGCTACGGTTTCGTTTTTGAGAGATTTTAAAGATTAGATTGTTAGTTTTGGGATTATTAAAGAGTATTTGGTGGTGGATTGCAAGCAAGGGTCAATAACTCATCATCATCACCTTCATCTTCAAGAATTTGGGGTTTTCTAGGTTTTTTACCAAAACCTAAATGGTAAGTTTGTCCCTTCTACTTCCAAACTTCTTTATGGTTTATATATTGTCTATTGATGTCAACCTAGTGTTGTATTTCTCCAATTTCGGTTTGGAAGATTTTGAGAAAAGTTAAGTCAAACTAGGGTTTTTGACCAAAACGGAGATTTGGATATAAGATGTTTGGGGAATGATTCTAAACACTTGAGTATGGTTATTTATAGTTGGAAGCTTGTGGATCTAGGTTATGGAAGTTTTGACCTTGAAGATTCAAGTTTCTTCAAAGGAGCTCAAAGTGGGGAAAAGTCTAGATTTAGCCTAAATCTAGCAAAGTGAGTTTAAGTTGCTTTACGAAAACTATGTACATGCCAAAATGGGTATTTTGAAGTAAAAATATATTTTACTTAGTAATTGTCAAAGTGTGGGTATTTTGATAATTTTTCATATTCGATAAACTTGGGTTATTTTAATCTCGTGAAATGCTCATATTCAGATTTTGAATATTTCAACAAGTAACTAGCATGACTTATGTATTCTTGGTGATCTTGTACAAATAAAGTCCATTTTATGATTTATGTATCTTCGGTGATTTTTGTACAAATGAAGTCTAACTCGTGATGTTCGGTATTTTGATGTATTTGAGTTCATAAACCGTTTGGGAAAATCCTTGGTTCCAATACGTGACGAGTTTTGGGTTAATCACATCTTTGGGTCATGTGTATACATAAACGTCATTTAAAGGCACTTCATTATATTGGGGTCCATTGTTTATTGGCCAAGTGGATTTTTGAGCATTTTAGCTCGGCGTTGACTTAAAAGAGTCTTGAGGACATTTTTCCGGTTTTAATGGCTCGATGTAGAGTCCAATCCATGATTTACATACTAATGCATTTTATTGCATATTTATGATAATTACATGCTCGAGTGCGTTGGTCATTCATGTGTAGTCATGTAATGTTTAGATTAGGTTTCATTGGATCCATAGGCACGTAAGTCAGTCTTATGTGATGGTCAAGTGGGTGGTACGAGGTTGGACTCCGGGACTCATGTCTTACGACCTTGTCCTTTCAAGTGTACACTAGGAGGGCTGAGTCCGGTTGTGCTATTGTGACAATAGGTAGGTCATGATGGGCGTTTAGGGCCTCCGCCATGTCGGGGCAATGCCATGGTTGTATCCCCGTGCCGAGCCTTTGGTGATATTATTGATAATATTCACTAAGGTCAGATGTCTCTTTTGGTGTAGCTTAAAGGAAGTCGTAGGGACACTTGGGCTTGTGTGTCCTGAAATGTCATACGACGTGGCATACTTTTGTGTTCCTCCACTCTCAATGGATGCGGGTATCCCCCGCTGTCGACCCGTAGTATTTTGGATATTTAATCGTCCTTACCTAAATGTTTGGATTTCATTCCATTTTATGGTCGCGTGTGTATTAAGTTTCAGTTCCATGCTTTCGATGACGTATCATAATTATATGGTTTGTTTTCCGTTATTTATGGGTTGAGTATTATGCCCCGCCCGGGTTTTGGGTGTTTTGGGATATGAAGTGTCATGCACGTTTTTACAAATTGGGTGTTGAATTATAAATCCGTTTTGGGCGACTTATGGGCTGCATCGTTTTACAAAGAATGTCTATTTTGGAGCGTTATCTTTAAAGATCAATATTATGGGGAAAACGAGTCATTTCCATTTCTAAAGTAAACCATTTCGAAAGATTTAAATTTGAACTGAATTCCTTTCTTTAATGATATATTCATTCATGTTAAAACTATTGAGCTCACTAGGCGTTAAGCCTATCCTTTTTATTTGTCGGCATGTGCATCAGGTTCCAGATGGGGGTTTTGGTCATAGCAGTCTTATGAAGCAAATGCGTTTAGTTATTCACGAGTGTAAGTATTTGGCGAAGTCCTCAACAGTTTGGAGATAGCGGTTATTGTTGGGTTCTTAGTAGCACCTGTCACATTATAGATTGTATGTATAGAATGATATGTGTGTATTGAGGTTAAATCTTAAATTATGATTATACATGAATCATTTATTGGTGTATTTAGAAAATTTTAAATTCGTTGCTATTTCCAAAATTGACGGTGTCACAAGTACGAAGGAAGAGGTGGGTGAGAGAAAATAACCCACGAAGTCAAGAAGCCCTCTCTGGAGAAGTGGAAGGGAAAAGAGATTGAAGGATCACCGAAATCATCGGTGAAGTGTTTCCTATGTGATGGCCCGCATTGGGTACGAGAGTGTCTGAAGAAGGCAGGGTTCCATGCCATGGAAGCACGAATGGAGAAGTATGACGAGGACTCGGGAGACACAAGAATGAGCTCATTGAGTTTCTTGAACGCGGTCGAGACGAAAGCGGAACCACCAAAGTCGAGACCATACTTACAATTCGTGAACGTGAAGATAAAGGGATCGGATGTTCAAGCCCTTGTCGACACGGGTGCCACCCACAATTTCATTTCCGAGAGTGAATCCAAGAAACTTGGAGTCCGTATTACGAAGGAAGGCAAATCCATAAAGGCGGTCAACTCGAAGGCTCAACCTATCCGAGGAGTCGTGAAGGGAGTGAGGATCGAGATCGGTAGTTGGAGTGGTAGCGTGGATCTAACCGTTGTCCCCCAACTCGTTCTTAGGATGTATTTCTTCGATGAGGTACAAGTGTTTCCCATACCTTTCTCTCGTTCACTATGCATTATAGATGGAGGTCGGACATTTTGGTGAATACCATCAAATGTCGCAGGGCCAAGTTAATTTAAACCATACAACTCGTGGAGGAGGCAAGAGGCATTAACCTCGAGGACAATCGCAAGGAAGAGAAGAGGCATGAGGCCTTGGAACGAAGCAACACTACTCAACAATCCAAGAGTCTAGATGTTGGAACAAAGAATCGCAAGGGAAAGAGTCCTAAGCGAAGACGAAGAAAAAGTAATGGTTCGAGGAAGGATGTAACGAGGCACCCAAAGAACCAAGATAACACGACTAAGGGAGAACGGAGACACCCGCCTGAGGCGTAACGAGGACGCGATGAGGGCTTCACGAGATTAGGTGGCGGAGGATGTCACGTACCGCTAGAAGGTTCTCCGGAAATCCGGAACATTCCAGATCAATCAAGAGATTGGAGGAAGCTTGGAGAAGGATCAATGATGGATAAACAAAGATCAAGATGATCCATGCATACTCTAAAAAGATCCATATCTTTCAAGGGATTATGTCTCTAGATCCTTCCTTGTAATAGCTAGTAGGATAATCTAGATGAAGTTCTAGATAGATCCATAGAGTAGTATAAATAGGGGTAGAATTTCATTTGTAAATCACACTCCACATTTTCCCAACTTGAGTAATAGAAGCATATAGTTCTCCCAATCATCTTAGCATTCTTGTTTGCTCATCTTTACTCGATATTCTTGTAGTTTGGTTGACTTAGTACGAGAACTAAGGCCGCACGCGAGCTTGTGAAGACAACTCTGTGACAATAAGCTAACTTATGTGCATCTAAACAATTACACAAAAAATAAGTTAGCTTATTTTTGTCAAACAATATCTCAGTTCTATCCTATTTTGTTCTATTATATCTGTATACCTGATAGCGGAAAATCGTATAGGTCCACAACGTGGCCACTATGTTGCCACAGTGGCGGTGCAAGTGCACACCAGACATTATGATCGCTATTAAATAATAAAGTGGTAGAGTACCAAGATCATTTCCACAGGGACTAGTCAACTAAGAATCAGAGAACTTTCATGAACTTCTAGTGCTTGTTTGAGTTTTGAGAACAATATCAATATTTGGGAGTTTTAAGCAAACTAAACAACGATTAAAAGGGATTAACAAGATAAAAGGTAGGATGTGGGTACAAGCATTAACTAAGACCGATGTAGTAACGATATGGTCAGAAACAAAATGGCACACAATATCTTTAAAAACCCCTTTATCTCGAAAGTGAGTTTCCTCGAAACGTGGCCATGTTGCACCCACAAAGTCACCACTTTCGCCAACTCAAAACTTGCCGACTTAACTAAGTAAACCTCTAAGGATTTCAGTTCCACCAGTATGGATATAGAAGCCCAAATCTCTTTGTGACACCCATATTGACCGACATTTTGAACCTTAGTTAAAGTCATGCAAAAATCCGTATCTCTACGTGGTTGTAAAGACTTTCTCAAATCTTCTATGCATCACTCAGGCCGTATTTCGGATCCGCCCCTCTCGAGGTCTGAGATCTAATATTAACACTAACAAGTGATCGGATTGTCCGTGTTGAGTTGAAGTCCCGACTCGAGCGACCAAGTCTAAGAGTTAGCAAAGATGGCAACACCCAAGTGTTACCTACTAGTCTTAACCTTGGATCATACCCACACCCAAAGGGGTGTTTAGCTCATAATAACAGTAAAAGACCCGAGAGAAGAGGGAGAGAACATGAACATAAATTGCATAAATGAAACTTAAAGGATGCTGCCAAGGTGCCCACAACGTGGCGACAACTGTTACAAAGAAATTAAACTTACAAAAATTAAATGCAACTACACTACAAGCTTTAAAGAGAGAATGTAAACTAAATGTAAAGCTCCAGATGCTATTGAATGCTCCTGGAAGTGATGATGCTGAAATGGTGCCTCCAAGCCTCAATTTATAGCCTAAGGAAGAAGAAGTGTTGATGTGACAAATCATAAAAAGTAGCTTTAAGGAGGAGTATTGAATCTTCCTTTGACTTACATCTTTTGTCTTCTTCCTTGATTATTCTTGTGAAAGAGCAGAAACTTCTTTACTTTTCTTCAAAAGGCAAACTTTCCAGAAATGGCCAAAACTTATCCATAAATTTTCAGCAACGTCGCAACGTGGTGACAAGGTGGCCACGTTCTGCACAAAAAGTTAGTAAAACCGAATTTTTTGGGACCTTGAGACTTCATCACCATGTTTGAACAATTAAGACCAAACGAATGAGGTAAGGGACAAAATGGGTGAAAATGTGGTAAAATAAATACGAAAAGAGATTAATTAACTCTCAAAATTTGAGAGTTATCAATACCAAATGCACCCTTATAGCTTTAAAAGTGACATTTTTTACAATTTCATTATAACATCTTCAATAGATGCTCAAAAATAAAGAAAATATAGTTTTTGTTTTCTATTGTTTCCCAAAAAATTATATATATATCTATCTATCTATATATATATATATATATATATATATATTTTAAATAGAGAAAACTAAATAAAACTAAATTTAGAAACTTCCCAAAAAAATTGATGTGAGTAAAAAGAAATATTTTTTTTAATCTATTCATTATAGTAAGATTGAATTGTTATTATTTTATATAAAGTTTTCAAAAAAAATTATTGAGATATTAAAATTATAGAATATTTTAATTATATATTTAATGTTGAAATTTTTAAAACAAAGAATACATTTATCGAAGTTGAAATCATTATAATTATAAAATATATTGAAGTTGAGTGTATTTGTTTTAGAAATTTTAATTTTTAATTATCTATTTTATAGAAATTATGAAAATCTGTAATAAAATGATTTAATAAAATACTTAAATTTTAGGGCAAATTGTATGAAAAAGTAATATACTTTCATCTTATTCCTAATTTGGATAACATACTTTTAAAATATTCAATTTGGTACATGAGATGTGAAATCTCAAACATTTAAGTACCCGAGTGACCGGTTTAACCATTAACCGGTTACAATGTTGACTTGGCAAATAACATGGCATACAACTCAGTGTTTTTTTTGTTGACGTGACATTTGATGTGGACTTTTTAATATAAACTTAGTTAGCTTTAATATATATATATATATATATATATATATATATATATATATATATATATATATCTCTGTTTTTTATTACAATGTTTATAATTAAAAAAAATGGAAAAAGAAATCCCTAATCTTCATCATTCCCTATGAGAAATCGAGAACCCGGATGGTCATCTTATCTTTCCTTCATCTCCCCAAGAGTCCACTTACCCCATCTCTAATGGAAAACCTCTTCATATACTTCGAATAATTCACACTAATGAACACACATATTACTCTCCTGGTTAGCGGGGAAATGGATTTTGTTGTAATGTCGGAAGTTTCAAATCGAGATGATGAGAATAATCGAAGTAAATCAGACCGGGATGAGTTTTTTGAAGATGAATCCCAGGCTAAAAGATTGTGTGGTCGTCATTCTTTCTTCTCCCTTCCATCAGATTTGGGTTTGTTTAGCTTCCTGATCACAGATGAGACTCATTTATGAAAAATAAAATCATAACAAAAACCCTAATCTTATTGTTGAAGAAGACAATGATTTTGAAAAAAAAAAGTTGATCTTGTTGTTAAAGAAGACGAAGGTTTTGAAAAACCCATATCTTGATGTTGAAGAAAGACAAAGGTTTTGAAAAAGAATTCAGATCTTGATGGAGAAGAAGATGAAGATTTTGATGTTAACAAATGTTTAAACATTTTTGAATCTGAGTTTTATTTTGAATATGATTTCCTGTGTGAATATGGATTCTGACGAATGGAAGGGTAGTGGGTTCTTGTAGAAGAGGTAACTATGGTTAAAGTTCAGTGAAAGCATCATCGAGGCACGAATGTAACTTGGGAAGCCGAAATGGATATGAAGAAGCGGTACCCTCATTTGTTCACCTGAGACCCGATTTCGCAAACAAAATCCTCTTTAGGTTGGGAGGATTGTAACACCCCGATTCTTGACCAAGGAAAAAGTGAGGTAGGCAGTGTCCCACGCGGGTGGCCGCGCGAGTGAAGCCGCGCCACGAGCCGCACGAGGCTCTATTCCCTCGCGACTCCAGAGGTTGGCGCGCCTCCCTGCGCGAATCCGACTGTGCCACCATCCGTGTGCGGCCCCTGACGATTTAAAAAGGGGGAATCAGTCATTTCCTCGTTTACTCCTCTAACCACTTTCTCTCAAAGCTTTCTCCTCACTAAATACTCATCAAGATCAGACCTAGGAGCCTCCAAGATATCTTCTCCACATTCATTGCAAGAATCAAGCTTCATCAATCAAAGATCTTACCCAAGGATCCCAAGTCTCTAAGATCATCTTCCTTCCCCATCCTCATTTCTAGGGTTTTGCAAGTTTCTAGGGTTTTTCTATAAAACCTAGATTGTGAGTTTTCTAACCATTTTAAAATGAGATACATGTCCTTATATGCTTTCTATTATCATATCTTGTTTCTGCTTATCATGTTAATCACCTGATAAAATAGGCCTAATCTTGTTATATTGGGAGATGTTGGGGTCTTGAGTTCTAATATTGTATGCTAATCTTAATGGGGTTATTTGTTGGTAAATGTTGGGATATATTCACATGGTATGTGTATTTGATGAATGCTATATGTGGGATTTACAAGATTTAGGGTTTTAACCTAAAATGAGGCTTGGAGCTATGTGGGATCTTTTATATAATTTTGCTTGGAGTAAAATGTATGTAACGAGAGATTGAATATTGGATGAACCTCAAGTAGGCACTAGGAGGATGTAGTCTTGGGCGTCACCTTATTTGTATGTGCCTAGATCTCCGCCATTTGGAGTAATGTCTTGGAGGTAGTCTTCAAATGTGTCGAGCCTTCGGGATGTTGCTCATGAGAGTGAACATCAAGGTACATCGACTCTTGAGGTAAAACTCGTTGGTGTTTTAGGTCTCCCCCATTAATTCCTCTATGGACCTTTATGTTGTTAAACTCCTTTAAATGATTATGTTATGTTGTTGTTCAACTCACTAGGCTCTTTTGGCCTAAAACTTGATTGGTTTGATGTGTATTTCAGGCTCTAGCGGTGTGACCGCTAAGAAGGTTTAGCAAGCCCTTAGGGGAGAGCTTGGGGAGCGTTTTGGGACGCCATTAAAAGATGTTTATTTTGGAACTTAGATGACAATTGTTTGTAATCTAATTTTTTGTTAGAAATTAGATTAAGAGGTTGCTATCTCTTATTACCTTATTATTACAAACATATAATTATAACATGCGTATATCGTTCCCTTTTTGGGAAGACTCGTGTTTTGGCATCATTGATATACCACATTTCCGTTTTCGGAAATTTTAGTTGTCCCAATTTTTGGGGTGTTACAAAAACCATGCCATAAATATTAATTCAAACAAAACCACAAGGGTTGTGGCGTACTGGTTAAGGCCCTGGGGGATGTGGTGGAATATCTCATCTGCCTAGGGTTCGAATCCAGACATACAGAACAATTGTGGCCACTGATGTTTAATCAGGGCTGATGTCTTACAGTCATAACTTGCCAAGGGATTAGTCTAGGCATAGCCTAGGACACCCTTCCAAAAAAAAATATTAATTCAAACCATAGCTTAAGAAAAAGGGTAATTGTATTTTTTTCTTACTTTCATTCAATTTTTATTTTTAGATAACTTAACATACTTTTAGAAAAACAATTAAGAATTTATAAATTGAAAATTGTTTATTTTAATATTGAGTGAATTGTGGATTTGGTCCCGGTGTTTTGATATTATTTGTGACTAGGGTCCCTATAGTATGGTTATTGTGGATTTGGTCCTTGTAGATTTGGTCCCTCTGACTAACGTCTCCGTTAACTCCGTTAAATCAATGGCTATTTTAGTATTTTAGCATATTCTAGTCTTTTTCTTATAAAAAATAAAAACAATATATTTATCCACACAAATATATGTATATATATAACATCAAAATAAATAAAAATAAGATATTATTTTATGATTTTATTTGTTTAAATTAAAAAATCAAGCATATTAAATATGATTTAATTTTATTGTTTTTGTACTTTTACCTATTTGGGTATGAAAACATGGTTGAAGTTTATAAAAATGATATTGTTCAATTTTAAGTTACAAAGATGATATTATGTATGGATATTTCATTTCGTTAAAATTTAAATAGTTGATTTTTAGTTTTTGACTGAAAAACAATATAAAAATTGGAACCTCTAATTTAGAATGATAAAATTAGAGTTCATTTTTCAATGGTTTTCAATGATTTTTGTGTTAAAATATCGATAATAAGTTTGTTTGTTGCAATGATAGTAAACGAACAATAAAATTAAATCGTATTTCACATAATTAAAATTTTAATTTAATAAATCAAATCATAAAACTATATCTTATTTTATTTGCTCTAAATAAAATAAGATATAGTTTTATACTCTGATTTGTTTAAATTAAAATTTTAATTACACTAGAAACGTACTCGCGCAATGCAGCGAGATACGTCATGATTTTAATGTTTTATTTTATTTTTTTGTCGATTTACAACACGATTTTGGATGGTTTTGATAAAGTGATAATGTTTTTTTTATAAATTTGTTTAATTTAGGCTTAATAATATAATGTTTTTTATATAAAAAAAATTAAATATTTTTTTAGAATTCAATGATTATCTTATATATTTTAATGACATCTAGAAAAAATAACCAATTATATATTTAATAATATAATTAAAACAAAATTATAGTAATATAATATATTAATTAATAGTGATACATGAAAATGTCTGCATAAAAGGAAGACCCTGCACATACCAAATTGGTGGATGTTAGAAGTCTGCAGTAGTAATATGTATCTTGTGGTTTGATACTTGTAAATTAGGAGATTTATAAAATCTTGCATAAAATGATGGTATCTTGTGCCTAATAATTTGTATTTAAGAGTTTTTTTATTCGTTCTTTATAATATAGTATAGATTAAAACAGTAAAACCATATTTTTTTCCACCATTATAATAAAATAATAAAATTAAATCGTATTTAATATAATTAATTTTTTTTTAAAATTTTTAACAATAAAATCATACAATAATATTATATTTTATTTATTTTGATATATGTGTGTCTGCAAGGTTCTAAATGGCGCGCGGCGTGGCGCGGCGGCGAGGTCAAGCCTCAAGCCTTACGAGTAACGGCGAGGCCATGGCGTTTTTCATGGCGGCGCCAAGGCGGCAAATATATATATATATATATATATATATATATATATAATATTATATATATGTAAGTGTAACAGTATAAATGTATAATTAATTAATTATATATATAATTATATAATAATGGGAATTTTAACTTTTAAATCATATAAATAAACAAAAGAAGAACCATGAATTGATTTGATAATTGATATCAAATAAACGATAACTAGCTTAACAACCCAACTCAACTCAACAAGCTCATGACCCAAGTACTTGGGGACAGTTTAGTATAGAGCAGATTTTCAGACAGACAGATAGATGTAATTACACTCTCATTTCCATCTTAAACTCACTACAGAATTGAACAAATAGCCATAGGAACATAGTCGGTCAAATAGCCATACCATATATTCCAACTTTAGTCTCTTCTTAGGAGATTTCACTGTCCAAACTGAATTTTTAGGTTCCTGATCATATAATTAACATAGAATTAGAACGTACGAATAACTATAGCAAGTTGATTTAGACCGATAAATGCTCCCTTGAAAATTTAACTTCATGGTAGGCAGTAAAATTCATAGTAACTCAGAAAGTAGCAGTAAAATTCACAGAACCCCAGAAAGTAAGGAGAAGGTAAGCGTCATGGAAGACCATATCCTAAACTAAAGACAGGACATGTTATCACAGAAGGTGGTGCAACAACTAGCTTTTTGAAGTATCATGTATCCCTAATGCTGCTCCATGATACAAATTTATTGTATTAGTAGGCTATCATTACCACATACTATAAAACAAGGTTCTAAATCCTCATCTTAAGGCACACTTACATACGAACACAATGAGCAGAAAATCAAGGCACACTTACATACGAACAGAGAAAATCAAAACACGCTGGCTGTGTGATCGATTGAAGAACGAAGCAGAAAATCGGCCAAACCCAAATCCAAAACTCATATACTCGAGTCTCGAAGTCTCGAAGTCTCGAACCTGGCCGCTGGCTGTGTGATCGATTGAAGAACGAAGCAGCAAATCGGCCAAATCAAAATCCCAAACACATATACTCGAAGTGTCGAAGTCTCGAACCTGGCCGCTGGCTATGTTTCTGAAATCTGAATCGAGGTGTGAGTGAGTCGTGAGAAAGGAAGTAAAATATTAGGGATCAAATTTTTTTAATTTTGACTTTTGGGTTTTGACCGTGTGAAATTAAAAGTTTTAAAAAGTTACAATTTCCCCCCCAAACCTTATAACGCCATAACGTCAGTTAACGCCATAACGCGCCTTGGCGCGCCACAACAGACTTAACGCCAAATATCGACGCCAAGGGCAAAAACGTGGCGGCAAGGTGGTGCCTCGACGCCATGGCGCGTTTTTTAGAACCCTATGTGTGTGTAGGCATGGGAATCTGACCTGACCCGTTGGGGAATTCGGTTCACCCGACCGGGACGGGGCCGGGGAATACCCGCAAAAACGGGGCCGGGGACCGGGGCCGGGGATACCCGGTTTGTGAATACCGGGGTTGGGGCCGGGTCCGGGTAGCCTACCCCCCGACCCGCCCCGTACCCGGAAATAATAATATAATTATTAGTTTTTTAAATATTTATTAAAACTTTTCCAAATTAGGTCTTCTAATCTCTCATCGACGCTTCATTCTTCAAGCCTTCAACTCATCGTCTTCGTCTCATTCTCTCAAGTAACTCTCACTCTCATCGACTTCTCGTCTGAGGTCTCCGTCTTCTTCACTCTTCAATCTTCAGGCTACGACGACGACTGTGTCGAATCTCAGATTCTCGAATCTCGATTCTCGATTCCATCTCGTCTCCGTCTCATATTCTCGATTCAATCTTTAATCTGTGTCGTCTACGATTCACGGCGGTAGTCGATTCCATCGACGATTCACGGCGGCACTACGATTCCATCGACACTCTTCAATCGATTCCATCAACGACTCACGACTTCAGAGTTCAGGCTTCAGTTTCAGAGTATAACTTTCTACTAATCTGGTAATCTAGTATAACTTTCTAATTTCTAATTTCTACTAATCTGGTATAACTTTCTAATGGGTATGCGAGTTCCAAATTGAGAACTATCTGGAGTAAATAATTTATTTTGTATAGTCATTGGGGGATTTTAGACTATTAATTCCATATATGGTTAATAGAGGCCTTGCATCTTAATACGAGATGGTACTGCTTTTAGCAGTAAGTCCTTGTGTCTATTATAAATCAACTTGGTATCTGGCCTTTGTATAACTTGGTATCTGGCCTTTGTATAACATTTTCAAGGTTCAAGTTTATTTGAATAACATCTTAGATGTATGCTTATACTCTTTACTTCTTATAACTTTTTACCTGATATATAACCTGACAATGGCCATTTACGTTCCGGTCCGATACTGCTACAAGATAATTTGTTAGCATTGATCACTTCAATGAACTCTTACTTGCCCCAAAAACAGTCCAAAAATGGCCAAAAAATGTTTAAAAAATGGCTAATAAATGGGTCGGGTAAGCGGGTATCGGGGGCGGGGACTTTGACCGGGGGTTGACCGGGTTTGATCGGGGTTTTTACCGGGGCCGGGTACCTCCACATGAAACCGGGGCCGGGGCCGGGTAAGGGGATCCCCGCCCCCAACCCGCCCCGTTACCATCCCTATGTGTGTGTGTGTAGAAATATTGTTTTTATTTTCTTATCTTAAAAAGACAAAAGTTAGGAAAAATGGCTAAAATGATCATTAATTTAACGGAGTTAACGGATGTGTTAGTCAAATGGATCATGGCCAAGACAAATGGACCATGGTCAAGACAAATTGAATACCACAAGGAACAAATCCACAATAATAATACCATAGGGACCCTAGGTAAAGAAAGTATCAAAATACAGGGACCAAATCCACAATTCACTCTTTAATATTTAATATTGATATAATATGAATGAAACTTATTGTGTTGTTTTTTAAATGAGCACATTTCAAACTATAGATCCTGATATAAATATTTTTTAACTAGAGTGAATTGTGGGTTTGGTCTATGTGGTTTTGTGTTTTCTTTAACCATGATCCTCATTTTATGTTTATTGTAGATATAGTCCATGTGGTATGCAATATATTGTGGCTAGGGTCCCTGAACACTAACTCCATTAACTTTGAAAGGTTAGAGACATCATGTGTCTTGCACACTATGGGTATAATTATCAATTTACTTTTTATTTTCAATTTAAGTTATACACCTTGAAAACAAAGAATACTAAATTGTGGATTTGGTCCCTATGCATCACTCATCATCTCTAAAACTCATCTATCATCTCTCTTAATTTTTTTCATTCATTCTTCATTGTCAAAGTACAACAAAAACTAATTTGCTAAAGTGAAAAAAGTTACTTGCAATTAAAAATAACAATTGTTTGAAACCAACACTAAATCCAAAAGAAGACAACCCATCAAAATAATAGTTGTTTGAAACCTACATTAAATCATAAAAAATACTACCAATCAAAATGACAATTGTTTGATATCAACATAACATCCCGAAAAAAGATAACCCATCAAAATAACAATTGTTTAATATCAACATAACGTCCCGAAAAAAAACAACCAATTTAATTCCCACTTGTCTGTCCCTTACAAGTTCTTGAGTTGTGACTTTGTTTTTTGCATTTCACACATCTCACCCTCTTCCCAAGCCTTGATAGTTTACTTCCTTTTCCCAATTGTTTGACTCAACTTCTTTGATGTCTTTCTTTTTGTTGTTCCCAGTATAGCTTAACAATGATATAAAACCAAAATATGCAAAGCAATTTGTGGTGCAGAAGCGTTTTAGTGCATACAAATGGTTTTGTTTGGTAGAATCATACACACACAAGTAAACGAAGATAACAAAACAATAGTATGATTTTCTCAATAGATTATCTTCATAAAACTTATGAATACACCAAGAACACACATTGTTGTGTGAAAGCTCTCAACAGATTTTCTCTCTAAGCGTGTATACAAATTGTGTGCTCGATGGTGGTGGTGTGTAGTGGTGCCAACAATGGCAGGATATGCTCCCTACTTATACAAAACAAAGAGCACGCAAATAGTACAAAACAAGGTTGTCATTACCACAAAAGGAATGACACCTGGAAAGTAATCCAACGTGGTGTACTATTTGATCTTGAGGATCTTCGTACAGCAGGGGCACGTGAGAGGCACATGATCTTTAATCTCTAATAATTGCACAAGTCTTCTACCTCTAGAAGTTGTCAGCACATAAGCTCTGTAAAGGATCACAGAGGCTCTGTGGTCTGATGATGATCTTCAAGTTAAGTTCTTCTCGGAAGGTGGTCGACAGAGGCTCTGATCTTGTGCCTCTGTTGAGACTTGATGTATGTCGCATATGCCTTCTGTGGTTCTTATACTTAGCCTATTTTTCAATACTTCTATGAATGACTATTGGAGCTAACACTTCTTTTTTCCTTGGTCTTCCTACTTGTGTGTGATGTTGCGGTGGAGTCAGTTTAGAGGGACAACCAGACTTTGGCCATATCAATCTACTAGTTATAGGACTTACTTTGAAACTATACATGTCCTTCCATGTATCTAGCCTATATATAGGATGAACCCATTCTTCAAGTTACACATCTCCACCATTTACTGTCATGTTCCATATTGTAGCCACTACATGCTTACACGGCATCCCGGTTAACTCCCAACACCTACAAGAACAAACTTTTTTGTTGACATCAACCACACATTGGTCCATCCATGTAACACCCTAGAATTTGGTAAGAGCAACTAATTAAAATTTCGATATAATATCAAATACAAATCAAAGTTCTTCATACCTCAAATATAAAATTCTACAATTAACCTCAAACAACTGTAAACCCCAACATTTATCAAGGGCTATACCGAAGTCGGGTGCTACTTAATCCTCAAAGCGGGACTTTTGTTGGGAAATCATTATTTAAAGTCCCTTAGAGTATCGGGGGTCTCAGTGCTGGAAAAGGTGAGTTTTGAGGCTCCAGAAAGGTCCCGCTACAATGGCCGACGACTATGACAGTGTCATAGTCGCAGAGAAGGAACAGAAGGGGGAGGCATTCTGGCGACAATGACCAGCGACATTGCCATTTCTTGGGCAATGTCGCTTGACAATGTCGCATGGGAGGGAGAGCAGGCTGTCAAAATCGGGTTTTTGGCTCATTTCTTCATTTCTCACTTCTCACTTCCTCCCCAACTCTCCCAAAACCCTCCCAAGACCCATCTTCCCTACCCATAGTGTTTTGGGGTTCTAAATCCTAAAATCCCCAAGTTATGAGGTATTAATACTCTACCAAGTGCGATGTTGGAAGCTAGCTACCAAGGATCTTCATCTTCATCTTCAACCTCAAGCTCTAACTAGGGTTTTCTAGGTTTTCATCAAAACCTAAGTGGTAAGTGTATCCCTTCCATTTCTAAACCCTAATATAAGATATAAATGTTCTCTTGATGATTTTCTAGTGTTTGATTCCTTCAACTTCGGTTTGTAAGATTCTGGAAGATTTGGGTCAAAATTAGGGTTTTGACCAAAATGGAGATTTTAATGTAATGTGTTTGGGGATCGATTCTAAATGGTTGAATGTGATTATTTATGGGTGGAATTTGTGCATCTAGGTTTATGGAGGTTTTGACCTTGAAGATTCAAGTGTTCTTCAAATGAGCTCAAGTTGGGGTAAAATCTAGATTTAGCCTAAATCTAGCAAGGTGAGTTCAAGTTGATTTGTGAAAATGGTGTACATGCCAAAATGTTCATTTTAAAGTGTTTTGTGTTTTACTTGAAATTGTTAACTGCTGATCACTTGATAAGTTTTGGTTATTTTGAAATGTTTAGTTTTATAAACATGGTGAAACACCCATTTTGGGATTTTTGGGAATTTTGGTAAATAAATCATGTTGAAATGTTTCATCGATGATTTTACATATATAATTGGAGTTTATTTGACGTAAGTGTCATTTTGTGTATTTGACCTTATAAACCTTTTCGAAAAATGCATATTATTGTGTTATGAGGCATTTTGGAAATATAGGGGTGCGAGTTCATTTGGAAAATGGTTTGCCTCAATCAATGATGAGATTTGAAATAATCATACTTTTGGTCGTTGTGTTTGCATGATAGTTGGTCAATCCTGTTTAAATGTTTATACCAGCTTTTATTTGGGGGTTTACGTAAATTGTTGGGCCTTTGGCTCGGTTTTGACTAAATTGAGTCTTAAGGACATTTGTCCGGTTTTAATAACTTAAAGTGGAGCCTTGGGTGTGAGTTGCATTTATTGCACTTTATTTTGGAGAATATATGTTTTGAGTGCGTGAGTCATCCAATAGGAGTCATGTGTTTTAGACTGTAATGCATTGGATCCATAGGCATGTAAGTCAGTCGTGTTTAAGGATGAGGACTCTTGGGATTCTCACCTTGGGAAATAATGTCGTGTTGGTATTGGTGTCGTCCCGGTTGTTTGGCGAAGAGGAACCTTTATGGGTTGTACTTCAGGACCATGGGTCTTGTGTTTGGATGTCTAATTCTTGTGCACGAGGTTAGACATCGAGAGTTATCAAGTAAGGAGTTGAGGCTCCTATCTTGAATGCTAGGGAGTAGGCACTAGGGGTCGAGTGGGTACCCTGAGGATGAAACTCCGCTAAAGACCGAATAGACAATAATATCGCGTATCCTTGAGGTGTAGCTCGGCAGAGCAGGCAATAAGGGATACGGTGTTTGGGATTTGAATATAAAGTCCGACTGGAGGTGTAGCTCGGCAGAGCAGGCAATACAGTCACGACTGGAGGTGTAGCTCGACAGAGCAGGAAATACAGTCACGATCTGAGGTGTAGTTCGACAACATGGTTATGTGGCTTAACTTTGTGTTCCACCTCGTACAATGGAATCGGGTCTCCCCCATCACCGGAAGGTGTTAATTGGGTATTTAATTGTATCGTTTTTATCATCCATGCTTTCGGTGACGTTTTTCTTGTGGGGAATTGTTTACTCAATATTTATGGGTTGTGTATTATGCCCTGCCCCTGTTTCGGGTGTTTCGAGAAGTAAAGATTTATTTCGTATTATTATAAATTGGGAGTTTTTCTTACTATTCACGTTTTGGGTGAGTTTGAGATTAAAGTGGTTTTACGAAAGAAGGTTCATATGGGTTCCTTGTTTTAAAGGTGTACTTTTGGAAAATGATGTCGCTTGAATATTTAATGTAACTCTTTCTGAAGGTCTGTGATATAAAGTACTTTCTCTCCCTTTAGCAAATGTATTTATTTCATGTTGTAAACTCTTGAACTCACTAGGCGTTAGCCTAACCTTTTATTTGTCAGCATGTGCTTCAGGTTCTGGATGAGGGGAGAGGTTCTAGCGTTTTGGTGAAGTGTTGAGTGCTAGGAGTATGTGCAAGGGTGAGTGGCTTGATGAAGTCTTCCGCGTTAGTCGTTGAGAAGAGTAACTGTTTCTTTTGGATTTTAGTAACACCCGACCTTGATTAGTCTTTATTCGAGACTTGACCTTTTATTTGTTGAAGCTAAATCTAGCATTCTTATTGAGGTGACTCAAATGTTGATGTGTAGAATAGATTTTATCCTTTTTGTTGTATAATTGAAAGTTTTAAATTAGCTGATCTTTGCAATTTCGAGGGTGTTACATCTTCACAAACCAAAGCGGAAACTTTGCCAATGCTAAACACATCATGAGCACACTGCTAACACTCATCACTTCATAGTGTTACTAGGACCATTCCCAACAAGAACCTGATGCACATGCCGACAAAAAAAAGGTTAGGCTAACGCTTAGTGAGTTCAAGAGTTTTCAACATAAATAAATATTTCGTTAGAAGGGAAGAATGCAGTTTAAATCATGATCTTTCAAAATGATTTATCTTAACTATGAAATGACTCGTTTTCCAATAACATGAGTTATAAGGACGAATGTCCCAATACAAGACATTCTTTATAAAATGATGTGGCCCAAAACTCATTCAAACGTGAATAGAAAACGGACTCCCAATAATAAAAACGCAGGTAAAACTTTATATCCCATAACACCCAAAACACGGGTGAGGCATAATACTCAATTCATAAAATCATGGGAATACAACCCATATAATATAATATGCCATTGAAAACATGTAACTAAGATTCAATACTCACGCGACCATAGAATAGAATGAAATCCAAATATTAAAGCATGGACAATTAAATATCCAAAATATTGTTGGCCGATGACGGGGGAGACCCGTATCCGTTGAGAGTGGAGGAACACAAAAGTATGCCACTCATACAACGTTAATCGTATGACACTTCACGACATGCAAGCCCAAGTGCCCCTACGACTCCCTTCAAGCTACACCAAAAGAGACAGGTGACCTTAGCGAATATTACCATGAATACCGCCAAAGGCTCGGCACAGTCGGGGGTTACAACCATGGCATTTCCCCGACCGGACCCAACCCTCCTAGTGTACACTTGAAAAGTTAAGGTCATAAAAACATGGGCCTAGGAGTTAATTCCCACAACACCCAGTTGACTATCAATTAAAGACTGACTTACGTGCCTATGGATCCAATGCAACACAATCTAACATTACATGACTACACATGAATGACCAACGCACTCGAGCATGTAATTATCATAAATATGCAATAAAATGCATTAAGATGTATATCGAACATGGGCTCTACAAAGAGCCATTAAAACTGGGACAAATGTCCACGAGACTCTTTTAAGTCAAAACCGAGCTAAAATGCTCAAAACCCAATTGACCAACAAATAACGGTTCCCCAAATATAAAACGCATCTAAACGACGTTTATGCAGACACATACTTCAAAGATGTGATTAACCCAAAACTCAACACGGATTGGGACATATCATTTTCCAAATGGGTTTATACCCTTATGTTTCCAAAATGCCTCTTAACATGAAGACAAACATTTTCCAAATGGTTTATGAAATCAAATACACCAAAAATGCATATATATCATGAATTAGACTTCATTTGTACAAAAATTACCAAAGATGCATAAATCATACTATTACTTGTCAAGATATCCAAATCCCAAATATGGGCATTTTATGAGACTAAAACAACCCAAGTTTATCAAATGTGAAAACTTATTAAAATACCCAACACATTGACAATTACCAAGTAAAAACATATTTTTACTTTAAAAATACTCATTTTGGCATGTACATAGTTTTCACAAAGCAACTTGAACTCACCTTGCTAGGTTAAGTTAAACCTAGGTTCCAAACTCAACCATTTGCCTCCAAAAGTGTAGATTCCACCATTTCTATGTCATCACCAACAATAAGCTAGGGTTTCCAAGCAACCCATTCTTTCAAGTCTAGAAATAAACCAACATCAAGGAAGACTTTTAGATCTACAAAGATCCTTATACTAAAGTTTAGATTACTCAAGGAAACTTACCACTTTAGATATTGAGACTTTCCACCCAAAGCTATTCAAGGAACCCATCCAACTCTTCAACCCGAGCTTCCGAATACCGAACCTTTATACTTCTTTTGAATGAACCCACCATGTATGTTCCAAATCTGAGATAAGATCTCTCAAAAATCGCACCAATGGAGAGGAGAGAAATGAAGATGGAGGCTAATGAAAGAAAACCCTAAAATTTGGGTTTTTAATCGATCAGACCCTTCCCGCGGCCTTGACTGCGACCTCAAGTCGCGGGCTAAGACACGCGTGTACCTCGAATGCAAACCACAATGACTTACGCGGCTTTAGTCCCGGCTTGAGGCCGCAGTTCAAGCCACGCGTGTCTCCTGTCGTGCCTCCTCGCGTCTTATGATAAACCGCTCCCCGACCGTTTCTCTCGACCGGCTGTTGACCGTTCCTTGACTGATCGTTGACCGTTCTTTTGGAATTTACGGGTGTTACAATCCAAGGGCCAGTTACCTGGTATTGATCTCCTCAATTCCAAATAACTATGTATTTTACAACCTCTGTCTTGGTGGAATTTAGCATTTTTGTAGTTGTTGGTGTAAGTGGCCCTTTGTCAATCAATTTTTGGACATTGGCAATTCTTTTCATAAGATATTCCCTTATATACTCCAAGGCAGTAATGATGGGTTTGTCCCTCGCATCCACAAGTTGTTTATTGAAAATTCCGCACATATTGTGGAGTAATACATCACTATGACTGATAGTTGTACAATTAAAAAGAAGGAAAAAAAAGGCTATTGTATTATTAAAAATTGTTGTCTAATACATCACTATGACTGATGGGTTTGTCCCTCGCATCCACAAGTTGTTTAATGTTGGTTTCAAATAATTGTTATTTTGATGGGTTATCTTTTTTGGATGTAGTGTTGGTTTTAAACAATTGTTAATTTTAAATGCAAATAACTTTTTTTGCACTTTAAAAATGGATGAAGAAAACTAAGAGAGATGATAGATGAGTTTTAGAGATGATGAGTGATGCATAGGGACCAAATCCACAATTTAGTATTCTTTGTTTTAAAGGTGTATAGGTTAAATTGAAAAGAAAAAGTAAATTGACAATTATACCCATAGTGTGCAAAGCACATGATGTCTTTAACCTTTCAAAATTAACAGTGTTAGTGTTCAGGGACCCTAACCACAATATATTACATACTACAAGGACTATATTCACAATAAAAATAGAATAAGGACTATGGTAAAAGAAAAAAAACAAAACTTTAGGGACCAAATCCACAATTCACTCTTTTAACTATTAACTCTAAAGTATATGCAGTGTTTTTAGAATATAAATCAAATTACATTAAAAATAAAATAAAGACGAATTCTAAGTCATAAAAAAAATAGGTATTAGGTGAATGATTGGGTGTAGTTAGTTGGTCACAATGTTAGCATGGTTTTAGGTCTAGACCCCACTTCTTTTATAGAAGTAATATTTTATTCAGTAACGGATCTAGAATTTTTATAAAATGATGTACTTCTACGTTATATTCTCGAGTTCATTTCTATGAAGGAAAAGAGAAGGAAAAGGAACGGGGAAAATCTCATATGCTCGAGTTTTTAGGAGGAAAAAAGAAAAAGAATGAAAATAAGACCGATTTTCCTCCTTGTGAGAGAAGGGAAAGAAATGAAAGAAAATAAATAATAACAATTATAAATATTTATAAAATTACACATTTATCCATCAATTATAACATGTTGAAAAAATAAATAAGGATACATTAATAAAAATCATATATTTCCTTTCCTTTCTCTCTTCCTCAATAACATGGAAAAAAATTCCTTCTCCTTCCTTCTTTTGATCTTCTCTTCTCTCTCAATAAAACAAATATATATATATATATATATATATATATATATATATATATATATATATATATATATATATATATATATATATATAAAGGGGATCATTCAAAGGAACTCAATTATTTGTGATAACTGTGAGATCCAATGTGAGCCACGTATTAAAGAATAAATTATAATTTATTAAATTTGACAATTTTGATTGAAACTTTAATTAAAGGAATTTTTAGGTATTTAAATTTTTTCTCTCTCCTTTCTCATCTCTCAGGCCTCCAATGAAATTTATTCCGGCGGATACACAATGTGATATCTACAAAAAACGATAATTGTTAATAAAAGATACATACAAACGATTATGATTGTGATACCCAAAATAAATTGTGTCACAATGTGATACTTATTGTGACATCCATAATTGTGATACCAAAGTGATAGTCATTGTGATACCCACTATGATATTCGTGATACTTTCCTGTGATACCCATATAACCATTGTGATATCCATGATATTTTCATGTGATACATCCAAACCCTAAAATTTGGAAATTAGGTTTATGGTAGAGAGAGAAAGTTAGAGCATACGTGTGAGAGAAAAAATGAGATATTTTAGGAATTCTTAATTTAATTAGATATAAAAATAAATTTACTAAAATGTTTTTTTTCTATTTATTTAAAAGTTGTTTTAAATTATTCTAAATGTGTGGCTCACATTGGATCTCACAGTTATCACAAACTATGTAGTACTCATTTGATTAACCCCTATATATATATATATATATATATATATATATATATATATATATATATCTTTTATTTTCTTGTCTTCTCCATCCCTTTCTTTTTCTTCTCAAATTTGAGAAGACAGTCTTGAGAACATCTCCAACAGATTATCCAAAATAAAGAATCAAGAATCAAAATATTCAAAGAAAATTTACATTTATATCTAACACTTCTCCATTTTAGAGATTATAATACTGATTACATTTATTGAAATATTCAATATAATTCATAAAATAAAATTTTGCTCCCCTAAATATTAAATTTCAAAGTTTTTCATTGCGAGAAATGATTAAAAAAATGATTTCCCTTTCCTGAACAATCACTTTTGAAAAGTTCTCCAAATTTAGAGAATTTTATCATCTCTCTCTTACTTTTCCATTTTGGAGAAGGTTTTGGAGAACCTATTGGAGCGAAAATTCCATTTGTTGAAGATGTTCTAAGGTGGATCAAATGTCTACAAAGTCGTCTGATGTGTTTTTAGCCGAATTTCATGGTTTAGAGGATTTTTAAAGTTTTTTTTTTGATTGATTTTGAACAACTTTTTTAGGCTTTTTGGTTAATGTTCCTTATATTTTCTAATATCCTGAAACACCCCTCAAAATTTATCGTATACATATTTCATACCCTAAAAAACATCTACCGACAAAAATCGATTAAATAAGTGCGCCAAACCCCGTTAAAACCTTTATAGATCCATCTCTGATTTTATTTCCCACCAAAACACCTTTACTAAGATCATCTCCAACCTAACTACTAAAAATGAAACATTAAAAGAGATTTTAGTGAATTGGTTGGTGATACCTATATATTTGTTGCATTTTTGTTGTCTTGATTATTTGATAATAGATCTGTTGGTCCCAAAGGGTCTATAGGGGGGGGGGGGGGGGGATACAAACATACAAAATATCAATTTTAAAATTCTTTTATTGATTATTGAGTAAATCAAAATAGAATTTATAGATTGTTTGCAAAAATAAAAAAAGGTAAACATATTCTAAAACAATATTTGATAATCACACAGTTTCGTGCACAAGAATAAAATAAGAATAAGATAAGCAAATGAAGGCTAAGAAGAAAGCTTATCTTGGAAGAGGGGTCTTCCATAATATTTATACCCGGTACATTTAATGCAAGTCAGATGGTACAATTAATGTGTCAAAATAGTAGTGGGTGCATGTCATTTTCCTATATCTTGAGCATGCTTTTGGCCGCATGTGTAAGAAATGGTAGAGAATTGGTAAGCCCGATTGTAGACAAGAAAGCAATCGTACTACGTACTTTCGTCATTTTGTGCAAGAGGATAAGACAAACGTTAATCTTGTAGAGAAATGCTCTTTGATCAGTGATGGTTTAAATTGCTGAGAAGCTTTTCATCTATGGCCGAGTCTTAGTTAGATTGTCACGCCTAGTAGATAAGTCTTGGTTTCACTGAATGCCACTTCAGATCATTACTAGCCTTTTCTCTTTCTTCAGCTATATATTCGACATTCGCTGTAGGTTTCTTTCGGTGTGAGACATTGTCTTCAGGGATCATTTAGACTAACTGTTACATTGCATGTTCAGCGACCACTGAACAGACTCAATGCTGATCGCTGAAACTGAAATAAATAAGTTAAAAGGTTCTTAAATGATTTTCACTAAGTATAAGGATCATCATCAAATCTGTTAAGACACAGTCTCATTGGATTCAAGATCATCCAAACTGAAGATCGCAATCTGAAGCTAAAGCCGAAACGTCGACTCTCGATATTAAAGTCTAATGTCTATTTGTAATAAATGTCAATGTAATTGTTTGTTATTGTAATAGTTAACTTACTATCTAGTTTGTTAGATATTAGTTAACTTAGTTAGTTTCTAGTTATTTAGTTAATTATATTATTTAGTTAGAAATAATATCTAGATATTAAATCTAGATATTATAGGAAGTGTGTTAGACATACTAGTTAGATTAGATTTTGTGATATCTCTCAATCTCTCTAATATCAGATCACATACAAGAACACACACTTAAAGGTGTAATACAAAGAGAAAACATCCAAGCTTGAATCGATCAACCTTGTAACCAATTGTTATAATCAATACAGTTTGGTAATCTTATTGTGTTGTTAGTCTAAGAACTTGATATAGTATTGTTGGACCCACAATTGGTATCAGAGCCTGATTAAGATCAAAATCAAGTTCTTTTGCAAAAACGTCTCTGTGTTCTATTTGAAAATTTGATTTCGAGTGTTAGAGTGTTTTAGGTGTTAAAATCAATCAGGTTGTGATCGATTAGCATGCTAGATCGATTTGTGTGTGATTAATTTCAGTATAGAGCTTTAATTGAGTTCCATTTTGTGATTTTAGTGAGAAAATAGTCGAGAACAAAAAGTCATTGTACTATCAATTTTTTCTTCAAAAAGTGTGTTTTATTGAGATCAGGTGCTTATATTCAGTTCTAGAAGTGTTTCTAGACATAAGGGTAGAGTTTGGTATTGCTAAATCGATTCAGGAACAGATTTTAGACGATTTTTCGAAATACAGGACGAACTAGCGCAAAGCAGAAGATGAACAAACGCAAAGTCCAACTTTGCGCTTCCAAAGACAAACGCAAACTTCATTTTGCTCTCCTCAAGTGAAACGCAAACTTCACTTTGCGCTCCTCAAGAGAAACGCAAAGCTCAACTTTACGCCTCTCAAGCCAAAACGCAAAGTCCACTTCTCGGTTCCAAAAGCATACGCAAACCTCGATCTCACTTCTCACAACAAGTAAGAAACGCAAACCTCAGAAACGCAAACCTCGATCTCACTTCTCAAAACAAGTAAGAAACGCAAACCTCATAAACGCAAACCTCAACTTTGCGCTTCCCACTTGAACTGCAAACCTCAACTTTGCGCTTCCCACTTGAACCGCAAACCTCAACTTTGCGCTTCCCACGTGAAACGCAAACCTCACTGCTCCAATCCAGACTTAGAATTTTTTTTTTTGAGAAATTTTCAAAACTGTAATAGGGTCTTTAAAAGTCATAAATTTTTTCTCTAGGGGATCTGCCTAGGGGGACAAAATTTCTTGTGTGATCAAATTTTATCTGTTTTTAATTTGCATTAACGATCATATCTGTCAAGTTTTCTCTTAATCAATACAAGATGACCTCAAGAGAAGCTCTAGCTATCGGAACTGACACGAAGCCACCTGTACTCTTCAGAGGAGAGTATGAGTAGTGGAAAGATCGGTTCATGGACTTCATTGAAAGACATGATCTGGGTATATTCATTAGAAAATCTTTGAGTGAAGGGAGTATGACAGCTCCAAGGACAATGTGTTATACTACAAAGAAGAATGGAGAAAGAGTAGATCTAGATTGTCCATTACCACTTCGTATGTACTCAGACGAGCAAAGAAAGAGATATGACGCTGACAACTTAGCTTTATCTTTCCTACTGACTGGAATGTCTGAGGAGATTTCAAAAGAGATATTTTTTACATTAGAAAGCAAAGAGACTAAAGGAAAGTTGTTATGGGAACATATTGAGAAGCTGATGAGAGGATCAACAGTGTCATCAAGACTTAAGGTTTTGGAAGCTGAGAACTTTGAGCTTCAAAAGAAAATATCAGATTTTGAAAAGAAGTTCTCAGAGCTGTCAAAGAAAAGTGGTGAAGAGAAGAAGACTCTCGAACTTAAATGTTTAATGCTTTCTCAAAAAGTTGAAGACTTTGAGAAAGTAATCATATTGGAAAGAGATCAGTTTGCCAAGGAGAGGAAGGCAAATGATCAGAAAGGTGCTAAGAAGGGATTCGAAGAAGAAAGAAGCATCCTTGAAGCAAAGATAAAGAAGCTTACCGAGAAGCTATCTGAATTATCTAAGAGTGTACTGACAGAGAAGAAAAAGAAGTATGCATTTGAGAAGAAGATTGAGGTCCTTATCAAAGAACGAGACAGTTATTCTTCAAAGGTAAAAGGGCTTCAAGATATTATTTCAAAGACGGTGGTGGTGACTGATCGAACGACTCCAGAGTCAAAAATCCACTCACCTAGAAATAATTCAGTTGGTTCTAACAAACCAGCCGCAAGCTCACATCAGAAAACTGCTCTTTTTAAAAGGTCAGTTAAATCTTCTAATCAGATTCATTCTACTAATCTTTTCTATGACAGGAATAAAGATTTTTCAGGTACACATCAAAGAAGGAGAAGAAGCTTTCAGGAAGAAGCTGAACTGGACTGGAACAGGAAACCAGTTAAAGAAGAGCTGAAATGTAAAAACTCATGTGTACATATGCCGATTGCCAAGAAGAACAATGCGCTGAAAGGTAAACCTGATTTTGTTTACTCAAGAGATAAATTAATCAGTTCGTCAGGTAAGAAATTCTATTGTTCTTATTGTCGTACACATGATCCTGTTCACAAGACGAGTGACCATTACTGATATGGTTCTTATTCCGTTACCCCCATACGAACTACAACTAACACTCATGGACCCAAATACCAGTGGGTACCAAAACCTGTTAAATCTGTGTTGCAGGCACCTACTGTCAAGGGGGAATAGAAGATCTAAAGGCTTTTGAACACAACAGTTCAAGACCCGCACTTCAAAGATCAAAAGACCTTACTCCGTGCTGAAAATGAAATTTTACTTCGATACTAAAATGAGGAAATCAACCTTCAAGGGGGAGTACATACTTTTCTGAAATTTTATGCATATCTTTTACAACTGATAATGTACTAATGCATAATTTCAGGGGGAGTAAAAGGTGATGACTTCTGATTATTTCTGATCAGAACTCGTACTTTCAGAGTTTTACTGCTTTTTGTCTTTTCAATTTAAGTGAATAAATTTTACTTTGACTTGACATAAGACTTTTGCAGAATTTTTGAGAGATGCTTAAAAGTTCATATGTTTATGACTTTAAGCTTAACTTCATGAGATATAAGATCGCACGTTAAGGTATAATCCTTTATCTTAATCTCATATATGGTTGATAAGTGGACAACTTTCAATCATAGAAAACATTGTTATCAAATGTTCAAACCACTTCCCGATTCTTAAACCGAATTCATGATTTGGAAGTGTGACTTTAAATGTTTTCGAAGATCTAAATTGTACTTTAACTGAAATAGTTAAACCATTCTGAGCATCATATGCATCATAGGAAAACAAGGATTTCATTGTGCTAGGACTTAACACAACTTCTATGGAATCACATTAACCTGTGATTTCTACCCATGAAGTTAATCCATAGTGATTGATTGTGAGAAGTCGAAAAGAAATGAGTGTGTCAAACAAAGAAAGAAAGTTTGATTAGAGTGTGCTAAATGTTTAAAAGAAAGAGCGTGTGAGAACAGAGTTAAAAGAATATCACAACTCTGCACCAACTTTTTCTGAGCCGGGTAGCCAAATTACTAGTGTTTCACAATTCTTTGATGAACATTATTGAAACAGGCAACTAACCCATGCCAACTCTTGATCAAACCTCACTATCTACTCATTTTCTTCTCAACAAGAAAGTGTTTCACATTTTCAAAGGGGACGCAACACATTTGCTATCTGATTTTCATTCGGAAAATCTGGATATTGAAAAGAAGGAAGTCTGCCCCACCTTCGCACTTCAATCATGCACATTGAGTATGTGTTTAACTTACTGTTGTCTCAGTGGTTTACACAATTTTGAGCCTATAAGGGATCATCAAATGCTTAATTCTTTCTATCACAAGCACAAACACACAAGGAATTTGTTTCTTTGTCATAACGTTTATAGAAATAACCTTTGTGGTGTTTCGATGATTAAATGGAAGCCCTGGGGGAGTCAACATCAAACAGCTCCTTTCCAATGTGTATTTGTTACACACAGTGACTTATTGTTACTGACAGGCATTCTAACTGTTTCATTAGTTGATTCAGGTGTTACACGACTATTTTGTCTAGATTTTCAAAGATTTGGATGAATATCTTATGAATTGACGAATCAGGGGCTCTAACCGCAAGATAGACATTTCTTACAAATAATTTTGATGAAGTCGTTGCACTTAACATCAAAAAGGGGGAGAATGACTACACAAGAAATGGCAAAGATCACATGTTTCAAGAATCACGTCCAAGATTGAAATCTTCAAAAGCAACTATTCTGAAGACATGCCGATTTAAGAGTTAGAGAAAGAGATTGCATCTTCTGAGCTGAACAAGAAGACTGAATTGCTAAAATCATTTTCGTAATGATCTTGATCCAAAGGGGGAGATTGTTAAGACACAGTCTCATTGGATTCAAGATCATCCAAACTGAAGATCGCAATCTGAAACTAAAGCCGAAACGTCGACTCTCGATATTAAAGTCTAATGTCTATTTGTAATAAATGTCAATGTAATTGTTTGTTATTGTAATAGTTAACTTAATATCTAGTTTGTTAGATATTAGTTAACTTAGTTAGTTTCTAGTTATTTAGTTAATTATATTATTTAGTTAGAAATAATATCTAGATATTAAATCTAGATATTATAGGAAGTGTGTTAGACACACTAGTTAGATTAGATTTTGTGATATCTCTCAATCTCTCTAATATCAGATCACATACAAGAACACACACTTAAAGGTGTAATACAAAGAGAACACATCCAAGCTTGAATCGATCAACCTTGTAACCATTTGTTATAATCAATACAGGTTGGTAATCTTATTGTGTTGTTAATCTAAGAACTTGATATAGTATTGTTGGACCCACAAAATCACTGAGAGAGTTTGGATCAACGAGGTCTTTTAACATTACCAGACTTATTAAGTTTTGTAAATTACATATTTGTAATCTTGAATTATTTGAAAGCGACAATAAACTTGACATTCATTATCAAATGTTATATTATTAAACCCTGTGAGATTAGCTCAACTGGCAACAAAGATTGGGCATTTTAGGATTCTCCTCAGAGGTCACCAGTTTGAGTCTTGCAAGGCCACTAGGGATTTTTCTAACTGTTCTCCAGGTCCGCTAGAGTTAGTCGAGTTAGGCACAAAATGGCCCAAACAACCATGGTTAACAAAAAAAAATGTTACATTATTAACAAGTTATGTAACACCCTAAATTTTAGAGGAAATAAAAAAACGAAAATTCGGCAATATGACGGCTATAAAATGGGTAAACATGAGTAATCAATAACCTGTCAAATCAATCCCAAAGTATAATCCCAGAACGGGGAATAAAGTTGTGACATTACAAACAACCAAATGAAGAATAAAGTTCGACAACCTAATAATCTAACTTAGTCAAGAAAGATTAAGATCGGGTATCGCCATCCTTCCAAAATGTGTATCCACTATAAACACTGTATTGGTCAATATATCTCCCAAAAAGACCTTTCCCGACCCCAAGGTCGCTCACTCATTCCCGACGCGTCCCACCGCCAGAATGACCTGCTATACATGCCATTTTAAGAAAAAGTGTTAGGCTAAAGCCTAATGAGATCAAACATTTACATTTAAAAAAATGATCAAAGGTAAGCGTAAGTACAAAAAGTGAATTCGTGATAATATTGATGCAACTCTTAACGTAACAAATACCTCTTGGGTTAACGGGGAAGGCCCGCTTACTAACACATGTGACGGAACACAAAAGTAAGCCACTTGACAAGTTAGTAAAGCCAATACACAAAAAAGTACACGCAAGGGATGTCAGGCTCGATGGATTTAAAGGTACACTCGCGGAAAGTCAACTTGATATTGTCTCAATCTATCAAGTTCTTATTAAATCAACAATCACAAACAAGATTACAAAACAGTTTGATTACACAGCCTGTTATTGTATTTCAATTCTGGAATTCGTACAGGAAACTTTCTCTCTCGTACAGAAAATTTTTCTGATGCATAAATGTAGGGGGAGTAAGAGTACGAGTAAGGAGTATGAATTATGACTTCTAATTACTTCAGATCAAAACTCGTACATTCAATGGTTTACTGCTTTATGTCTTTTATTTTTCAATAAAGTTGTGAATAAATTTTGTACTTTGATGACTTTGTGACTTTTTGCAGATTTGAGAGGAAGCTTAACGATCATATCATTTATGACTTCAAGCTGACTTGATGAGATTTAAGACTGAACGAAAAGGTTTATTTCTAATCTTAATCTCTTACGTATCTGAAAGACGGACAACTTTCAGATATGAAAACATGTTCTTAAATGTTCAAACCACTTCTGATTCTTAAATGATTTCATGAATATAGAAGTGTGATTTTAAATGTTTTCATTTTTATTTGTACTTAAAAGTTAATAAACCGTGTGTTTCCAAAGATTAATACTTGCGTATTATCTTTTCCATATATTGTCAAGTATTCACACACACGGGTTTAATATTTTGTTGATTTTGTTCTTATCATGTCTCTAAATTGAAACAAATTTTTCGATGGTAAGACACCCCGATTGAATTTCAAAGTATTTTGAGCGTTGATTTCATTTCTAAACATTCTTTCAAGAATGTCTATATCTTGAATCGTATAGACAAATTCCAATTTTTGGTGACCTAAGCCTTAATTGATAAATCATTTTGATTTTGATCTTTATTATGCAATGTCAGATTTTCAAACAAGTTTCTTATATTCATTTCATTCATTCAATTATCTTGTTTGAAAAGTCTTCAATGTTTAAAATGCTCAAATCTTCATGATTATATCTGTGAGCATACAGACATCTGACTTGTATATATTTTGTGTGTCATTGCAAAGTTAAATCATTATGAGCAACATGTTCTTCTAGGACTACATGGGTTCTTTTGTGAGGACTTAATTGAAACTTCTATGGATTCACGTTAACCAGTGTTTCCTACCCAAGAAGTTAATCCTTGACTGATTGAATGTGTGAAGAGTCAAATACTGAGTGTGGGTTGAGTGATAAGGTAAAATGAAAATGAGAGTTTGGTTAGATGTGAGCTCAATGTTTAAAAGAAAGAGGGTGTGAGAACAAAGTAAAAGAATATCAAACTCTGCACCAACTTTTTCTGAGTCGGGCAGCCACATTACTAGTGTTTCACAATTCTTCGTGAAAATTATTAAAACAGGCAACTAGCCCATGCCAACTCTTGATAAAAACCTCACCAGCTACTCATTTTCTTCTCAACAAGAAAATGCTTCATATTTCAAGGGGACGCAACACATATGTTATCTGGTTTTCATTTGGAAAATCTGGATATTCAAAAAGAAGGAAGTCTGCCCCACCTTCGCACTTCGATCATGCACAATTGAGTCTGTGTTTAACTGTTGTTGTCTCAATGGTTTACACAATTTTGAGCCTTATATTTAAAGCAATGATCATGTGCTTAATTCTTTCTAACATTTGCACGAACATACAATGAATATGTTTTCTTGTCATAACGTTCATAGAAATTCCTTTGTGGTGTTTCGATGATTGAATGGAAGACCTGGAGGAGTGAACATCACAAAAGCTCCTTTACATTGTGTTACACACAGTGACTTTGTGTTACTGACAGACATTTTAACTGATTCATTTGTTGATTCAGGTGTTACACTCATAATTTGTCTGAATTTGAAAAGATTCAGATGAATATCTTTTTGGATCGACATATAATCAGAGGCTCAGTATGAAAGATCAATGGTCAGTTAAGGTTTTCTAAGACATTTCTTATGGACAGTTTTGATGATCTCGATGTCGCAATCATCAAAAAGGGGGAGAAGATGAAGTTTACGAAATGTCTGAAATCAGAAGTTTGTGATTATTTGTGATGTTATAGATGGGGAGAAGATAAAGATGGTTATTGGAAAGTGTTCAAGAATTTGTTGGTTTAAGAAAGATTATTGAAAGATGAAAGAGAAAGTTCAAAGACTTCTGAAGATGAGCTGATTTTCCAGAAATTTTCTTTGAAGATAAGTTTGCTGAAGCAAATCGAGCTAAAACTGAAGATAATTTCTTTCCAGTGTCTGAAAGAGGTTTATAGCAACCTTGGGGGAGAATGCTACTATTCTTGAAGAACAGATTTTGGAAATATTACCGAAAGTTTTTGAAGATTGTTGTGAAGATTCTATGTCAACGAAAAAGGGAGATTGTTTTGAGCATAAAGAAGGAGATATAATTTCAGTATTGATTCTTGCTAAAGTTCTACAAAGAGAAAGATTGAATTGCAAAATCTTTTAAAGATGATCTTGATCCAAAGGGGGAGAATGTTAGAGCATAAATATGTTGGATGCAAGATCATAGAAGACTGAAGGTCAAAGTTCAAGAAAGTCAAAGTTGAAAGTCAACTCTCATGTGAAAGTCAAAGTCTTGTAATAAGTCAAAGTCAATGTTGTAGTTTACTTTTTGTATGCACGTGTGTTTAGCTTTTGGTTTATTAGACTTGTGGCTTAGTGTTGTATGCAGAATGTAGAGTATCACTTGTAATTGAGAATATACACAGAGCATTAGAGAGAGAAAGTTAGAGAGAGAAAGTGAATTGTGAAGTTTTGTATACGAATAGTTGAATTGAAATAGAGATAACACGTTGAGTTTTAATCTGTTAATTCATATTGTTTGTTTGTATTGATTAGTAAGAACTTGAATCAGGGACATTATCAATTTTGCAATTCAAATTCCCTCTTTGTTAGTATTTAACAAATTTATCTCCCCTTTGTTGAAATTAGCAGAATATACATTTCAAAACAGTCTTCACAAATTTCTGAATTCTTCCCAAAGCCTTTCTTCAAATAAAGTAACAATCTCCCCAAAGATGGTAAAAGCCTCTTTTCAGAAATTGGAAAGAAATTATCTTTAGATTCAACTCAATTTGCTTCAGCAAAATGTCTTCAAAGAAAATTTCTGGAAAATCAACTCATCTTCAGAAACCTTTGAACTTTCCATTTCAACTTTCAACAACTTTCCTTCAAACCAACTGTCTTGACATAATTTTCTTCTTTCAGTTCACAGATTTCTCTATCCTGTCTCCCATATTCATTTATGATTCATACATTTCTTGAACTTCTCTCCCCCCTTTTGATGAATGAGGCATGAAATCATCAAAACTTTACAAGAAATGTCTTTGATAATCTGATCTGACCAATGATCTTTCATATTGAGCCTTTAACCATCTATCGATCCAAAGAGATATTCATCCGAATCTTTGCAAATTCAGACATATTATGAGTGTAACACCTGAATCAACAAATGAATAAGTTATAATGTCTGTCAATAACACGAAATCACTGTGTGTAACGAATACACATTGGAAAGGAGCTTGTTGATGTTCACTCCCCCAGGGCTTCCATTCAATCATCGAAACACCACAAAGGAATTTCTATGAATGTTATAACAAGAAAAACATATTCCTTGTGTGTTTGTGCAAGTGTTCGAAAGAATTAAGCACAGATGATTGCTTTTTATAAGGCTCAAAATTGTGTAAACCATTGAGACAACAACAGTTAAACACATACTCTATTGTGCATGATCGAAGTGCAAAGATAGGGCAGACTTCCTTCTTTTTCAATATCCAGATTTTCCAAATAAAAACCAGATAGATTATGTGTTGCATCCCCTTTAAAATATGAAACATTTTCTTTTTGAGAAGAAAATAAGTAGCTGGTGGAATTTTATCAAGAGTTGGCATGGGCTAGTTGCCTGTTTCAATAATGTTCACGAAGAATTGTGAAACACTAGTAATGTGGCTTCCCGGCTCAGAAAAATTTGGTGTAGAGTTTTATGTTCTTTTACTCTGATCTCACACCCTCTTTGTTTTAAAACATTGAGCTCATATCTAACCAAACTCTCATTTACATTTTACCTCATCACTCAACCCACACTCAGTATTTTGACTCCTCACACATTCGATCACTCAAGGATTAACTTCTTGGGTAGCAAACACTGGTTAACGTGAATCCATAGAAGTTTCAATTAAGTCCTCACAAAAGAACCCATGTAGTCCTAGAAGAACATGTTGCTCATAATGATTTAACTTTGCAATGACGCACAAAATATATACAAGTCAGATGTCTGTATGCTCACGGATATAATCATGAAGATTTGAGCATTTTAAACATTGAAAACTTTTCAAACAAGATAATTGAATGAATGAAATGAATACAAGAAACTTGTTTGAAAATCTGACATTGTATGAAAATGATCAAAGATAATGATTTATCGAGTAAGGCTTAGGTCAGCAAAAATTGGATATTTATCTATATGAATCAATATATAGACAAGTCATGAAAGAACGTTTTGAAATGAAATCACGCTCAAAATTCATTGAAGTTTAATCGGGGTGTCTTACCATCGAAAATTTGTTTCAATTTAAAGACATGGTAAGAACAAATTGTAACATCCCAGGCCAACCGTACCAGATATTGTCCGCTTTGTCCACACACCCGGACTCACGGTTTTAAAACGCGTCTGGTAGAAGATGTATCCAGTCCCTTTATATGGCATCTTTCGTTCCCCTCCCCAACCAATGTGGGATCTTACAATCCACCCCCCTTGGAACCCAGCGTCCTCACTGGCACATTAGTCCGGTTCCCAGCTCTGATACCATCTGTAACATCCCAGGCCAATCGTACCAGATATTGTCCGCTTTGTCCACACACCCGGACTCACGGTTTTAAAACGCGTCTGGTAGAGGAGGTATCCAGTCCCTTTATAAGGCATCTTTCGTTCCCCTCCCCAACCAATGTGGGATCTTACAATAATTGTGAGATCCCACATCGGCTAGGAAGGAGAACAAAGTCCTCCTTATAAGGGTGGATGGATCCCTTCCTTGCATGAGGCCTTTTGCCTGTCACAGGGTGCGGTCTGGGTGCGTCCCGCGTATTCCTGTACGGGCAGGAACAAAACCGTGAGTGGTGCCGGCATGCTTATGTAGAGGGTATCCGCAAAGCGGACAATATCATGTACGGTGGACTGGGATATTACAGAATGGTATCAGAGCCAGTCACCGGGTCGATGTGTCAGCGAGGACGCTGATCCCACTAGGTGGGTGGATTATGAGATCCCACATCGGCTTGGAAGGAGAACAAAGTCCTCCTTATAAGGGTGTATGGATCCCTTCCTTGCATAAGGCCTTTTGCTTGTCACAGGGTGCGGTCTGGGTGCGTCCCGCGTATGCCTGTGCGGGCAGGAACAAAACCGTGAGCGGTGCCGGCATGCTTATGTAGAGGGTATCCGCAAAGCAGAGAATATCATGTACGGTGGACTGGGATGTTACACAAATTCAACAAAGATATTAAACCGGTGTGTCTGAATACTTGACAGTATATGGAAAAGATAATACACACGTATTTATCTTTGGAAACACATGGTTTATCGACATTTAAGCACAAATAAAAATGAAAACATTTAAAATCACACTTCTATATTCATGAAATCGTTTAAGAATCAAAAGTGGTTTGAAAATTTAAGAACATGTTTTCATATCTGAAAGTTGTCCATCTTTCAGACACGTATGAGATTAAGATTAGAAATAATACCTTTTCGCTCAGTCTTAAATCTCATGAAGTCAAGCTTCAAGTCATATAAGATATGATCTTGTAAGCATCCTCTCAATCTGCAAAAAGTCACAAAGTTGTCAAAGCACAAAGCTTTATTCACAACATTTATTGAAAAATAAAATGACATAAAGCAGTAAAAATTTAAATGTACGAGTTCTGATGTAATCAAAAATCATATTCAATAGTCCTTTACTCTTATACACTCCCCCTGCAATTATGCATCAGAAAAATTTATCAGTGAAAAACATGTAAACTCCCCCTCAATTGAATGTAGATCATATTTTCATCTTCTCTCACCCCCTTGAGATCATTAACAAACTTTAAAGTGCAGATATCTTTTCAGAATAAAAATAAAGAAATGAAGAGAAATAACAATAAGAAAAACTTTAGTAGGTAAGCACAGATTATGTCTTAAGATTTAACATACCAAGTTTAGAGACGAGAAAATTAAATCTCTTTTCGTCAAGAGGCTTGGTAAATAAATCTACAAGCGGGTAATCAGTGTTTACAAAATAAAGTTCTATTGTACCTTTTTCCACATTATCCTTAATAAAATGATATCGTACGTCTATGTGTTTGGTCTTTGTATATTGCAATGGCGCTCTTAGAATCATAGTATATCGGGATCTTGTCGAATTTGAATCCATAATCTCATAGTTGTGTTCTCATCCACAAGACTTGAGAGCAGCAGTTTGCAGCAGCAACATACTCTGCCTCAGTCGTTCATGTGGAAACACACAGTTGTTTCTTTGATTCCCAACTTACGAGTTTATCACCTAGAAATTGTATGTGCCCCGATGAACTTTTCCTATCCAACATACAACCTGCATGATCTGCATCTGAGTAGGTTGTCAGTTCAAAACTAGTATCTTTAGGATACCACAGACCAAGATCTACAGTGCCCTTCAGATATCTAAAGATCCTTTTGACCACAGACATATGGGATTCTTTTGGATTAGCCTGATATCGAGCACATAAACATGTAGAGAACATAATATCTGGCCTACTAGAGGTTAAATACATCAAAGAACCAATCATTCCTCGATAGGTTCTAACATCGACAGATTTTCCCGAAGGATCCATGTCGATCTTAGTTCTTGGTGCCATCGGGGTTCCAATTGTTGTACAATTTTCCATTTTAAATTTTCTAAGAATATCGAAAATATACTTTGATTGATTAATGAAAATCCCCATTGAAAATTGCTTGACTTGTAATCTGAGAAAGAAATTCATCTCTCCCATCATACTCATCTGAAATCTTGACAGCATGAGGTTTGAAAATTTTTTACAGTATTTAGGATTTGTTGAGCCAAATATGATGTCATCCACATATATCTGAATAAGAATGATATCGGATTTTTCCTTTATAATAAACAAAGTAGTATCGATTTTACCTTTTGTGAAGCCCGACTTGACCAAAAACTTTGATAAGACTTCGTACCAGGCTCGAGGCGCTTGTTTCAGACCATAAAGTGCTTTATCCAAGATGTAGACGTGATCTGGTTTCTCTTGATTGACAAAGCCTTCAGGCTATGAAACGTAGACTTCCTCATTGAGTATGCCATTGAGAAAGGCAGTCTTTACGTCCATTTGATAGACAGTGAAGTTTTTGTGAGCAGCATACGCAAGAAACATTCTGATTGCTTCAATGCGTGCCACTGGAGCGTAAGTCTCATCATAATCAATTCCTTCCTCTTGCCTGTAGCCTTTTGCAATAAGTCGTGCTTTGTTTCTGATTACGATACCATCTTCGTCCTTTTTATTCTTGAATACCCATTTTGTGCCAATTATTGATTTACCTTCCGGTTTTGGCACAAGTCTCCAGACTTTTAAAGCTTCGAACTAGTTCAGCTCCTCTTTCATGGCAGCTACCCAATCCGAGTCAGCTAGAGCTTCTGATACGCGAGTTGGCTCTATCTTACTCAGAAATGAGTCATGTATACACATGTTCAAAGTAGCAGACCTAGTTTGCACCGGTAAATTTGGATCTCCAATGATTTGGCTTAGCGGGTGCTCTTTGGTCCACTTATGTTTGTAAGGGAGTGGATTCGATGTAGATTGATCATAATTCTCATCTAGATATCCATTGTCTTCTTCTGGTTCAGGGAGTGGTTCAGTTGAAGTAGTTGGTGCAGAAGTTTCAGTCGGGACAACTATTTCTGGCTGTTGAGTAGACGTCACAGTACAACCAACCGAATCAGCAACTTCTGTCTCTACGTTGTCAGGTAAAACTTCAACTGAAGGAGTAGTTGTTTGAATCTGAGCTTCTTGCTGAACCGGGGGAACTAGTTCAGTAGATACATCTAAAATAGTTAGATAATGATTCGTTGAATCTTCTAACCTGTCAACCACAACAGAGTTAGGAAGTTTAGATCCAAGAAACTCATCATAAAAGAATTCAAACAATAAATCCAATTCTGATAAATGAGATGTAGATGTAAAAGCTTTATCAGAATCAGTTGCGTTAATCACAAGTTCTGGACTGATTTGTCGAGAAGCTAAAACTCCTGTAAGTACGGGTTCTGAACTGTGTTGTTCAGAAGCCACCTCTTCATCAAATGTCACGTTTACGCTTTTGATTACTGTCTTAGACTTCTTTAAGTACACCCGATATGCAGCAGATGTTTGAGAATATCCAATGAAGATGCCTTCGTCAGCTTTCGGTCCAAACTTGTTCAGGTTCTCTCTGTCATTTAATACGAAGCACCTGCATCCAAAAACATGAAAGTGTTTAATGCTAGGTGTACGATTATTTATCAAAGAATAATGTGTTTTACCAAACCGACGATGTATTATGGACCGATTTTGTGTGTAGCACGCAGTCGAAACAGCTTCTGCCCACAGAAACAGAGGTAGATCGGATTGACTCAGCATAGTACGAGCGACCTCGACTAGCATTCGATTACGTCTTTATATTACTCCGTTCTGTTCTGGCGTTCTAGCAGCAGAGAATTGATGTGTTATCCCGACCGATTCGAGATAATCTTCCACGGTTTTGTTCTTAAACTCTGTGTCGTTGTCTGTTCTTAGAAACTTGACTGGCTTTTGCAGATTTACTTGGGTAGTCTTTAAGAAACTGATGATGACTTCGGGCGTCTCATCCTTAGATCTCAGAAATTTGACCCAAGTATATCGCGAATAATTGTCCACAATAACTAAGACATACTTCTTGCCGCTTATGCTTTGCGTTCTCATTGGACCATAGAGATCCATGTGTAGCAATTCTAGTGGAGAACTTGTACTTTGCTCAGGCTTCGGCTTGTGAGCGGCTCTCTTCATCTTACCTTTCTCACATGCTGCGCATAGATGTTCTTTCTCATATTTGAGCTCAGGAAGTCCTTTGACTAGTTTACCCGTTACCAGTTTATTTATGTAACGAAAATTCAGGTGAGAAAACCTTTGGTGCCATAACCAGCTTTGTTACAGTGAGGCTTTTGATAGTAGACAAACCTCATTGTCAGTCTGGACTTTTGCAAGATTTATCGTGTAGAGGTTAGACTTTCTCGTGCCGACCAAGAGTTCTTTACCATTCAGTAGGTACAGAACATCTCTTGGCCTTGAAATTTACCTCTAGATCTTTATCGCAGAACTGGCGAATACTGAACAGGTTATGTCCTAAACCTTCCACATAACTCACCTTCGTAATCGTCACATTATCTTGAATCACGTCACCGTAACCTAAAATCGGTGAAAACTGGTCGTTGCAGAATCTCATATTTCCGCAAAATTTCTCTATATAATTAGACAATAAAGCTTTATGCCCGGTCATATGCTTGGACCAACCAGAATCCAAGTACCACATATGACGGGTATGCATAAGATAAATCAGGGAACAATAATGTTATAGCACATATTTGTTGGATGCAAGATCATAATATTTGAAGATCAAAGTAAAACAAGTCAAAGCCTCAAAGTCAACTCTTAAGCAAGAATGTCAAAGTCAATTGTAATAAAGTCAAAGTCAAAGTAATAGTAATAGTATTTTGTTTTTCTTGTTATTGTTTGTAGGTATAAATAGGTTGGTTGTCTTTGTATTCTGTAATGTGAAAGTGAACGGAGCATATGAGAGAATACATCACTGTTGTATCTTCTTGAGAGAGAAAGTAGAGTGAGAGAATATGATTGTAATCTGCGATTTGGAAATTAATGACATGTGATTACGAAGTTGTGTCATCTTGTTTGTTTGTGATTGAATTAGTAAGAACTTGATCAAATATGGGTTTAATAATTGGTATCAGAGCAAATCCAGTTTGAAATCAAGAAAATACGAAGTTCGACTCTGTTTCATAAAGTGTTGATCGAATCTTGAATTTTTCTGAGTTTTTGGGTATGTAATTGAGTGAATTGTGTTCGAGTAAGTAATTAGATGAATCTTGTATAGGTTTGGTTCATGATTGCACTGTAATTTTGGACAATTTGATGATTTTTATGTGTTTCGAGTTCACGAGTTAGTCGCACTGTATTCTGATTCGATTTGTAATAGTCAGTGTTCTTTATCAAATTCATTGTTTGAATTCGATTCTAGAAGTATACAAGATCGAATTGTTGAAGTTTCAGATCGAAATTCGAACTGTAGATAGGTTTTTGAGTGAATCAAGGCGTATTTATCTTTAAGATCTAAAGAACTCACAGAGTGCTCAAGAACTCGCAGAAAGTATGAAGAACTCGCAGATTCAGTGGTTTTCGCAGATTCATAGAGGATTTCGCATAATTTTTTATTCTGAAAACATAAGGATAGAATTCGCAGATGCCTGTAGTGCGAATTGCATAGAATTCGCATGACTGTGTGTTGACAAAAGCTAAGAATTCGCATAGTTATTTTGTGTGAATTTTCAGAATTCCCATAAGTGTGTGTGTGAAAAGCTTTCAGGGAATTATTTTAAGGACATAACTCACATAAGACTCATATGCAAATTCCTCAGAATTCGCATAAGAGTATTATACGAATTCTTCAAGTTTTCGCATAAAAGTTCTGTTTTTTGTTAAGTGTTGATTTCGCATAAGTCTTGTATACGAATTCTTCAAATTTCGTATATAAGTATCTTACGAATTCTTAAAATTCACAAAAGACTAAGCTACGAATTCCTTAGTTTTCGTAGAAGAGTATCTTACGAATTCTTGTGTTTTCTCATAAAAGTGTTTTAATTTTTCTAAGTGTTGAATTCGTGAGTGTCTATCTTGCGAAAAGGTGTATGTGAATTATGAGTTGATATTGTTTATGAATTTTGTTTTTACGAATTCTTGATTTCTTTTGCATGTGAATTCTGAAGCCTAAGAGTAGTGTGCGAATTCTGTGTGTTTTATGGTTGTGTGCGAATTCTTTGTGATTCATCATAGTGTGTGAATTCCAGACTTGTAGAATTTTGGAAATTTCATTTCTGAATTTTCTTTCAATTTTTCTGTATTTTTGAGATTTCAAATTGGACTAACGATCAGTTTGTCAAGTTCTTATTGAATATTTGAAACAAGATGACTTCCAGAGAAGCTTTTGCAATCGGTACGGATGAGAAGCCACCGGTGCTTTTTACAGGAGAGTGAGTAATGGAAAGATTGTTTATACTTTTCCAAGTGAAGATAAGTTAATAGACCAAAGAGAGATTCCAATATCACTTGATAAGTACACAGATGAGCAGAGAAGGAGATATGAAGCTGACAGATTAGCCAAAGCTTTTATATTGCAAGGAATTTCAGATGAGATTTCAAAAGAGATTTCTATCAAATTAGATAGTAAAAAGGCTATAGGAAAACAATTGTGGGAACAACTTGAGAAGATCATGGTAGGACCAAAGATGTCATCAAAAGTAAAGACTCTGGAAACTGGGAATACTGAGCTGAAAAGAAAGATCTCAGTCTTAGAAGATCAAATGGTTCAGATACAACAAGCAGATTCTGTTGATAAGTATGAGAAGATAGTTAAGAATCTGGAGGATGTTAATGTTGAGCTTCAAAAGAAAATGTCAGATTTGGAACAAAAGATGGTCAAAGACAAAGGTGATTTTGAGAAAAAGAAGAAAGAATTTGCAAAGAAGTTCTCAGAATTTTCTAGGAAAAGTTTTGAAGAAAAGAAGACAATTGAGCTTAAATGTTCAAAGCTTTCTCAACAGGTGACTGATTTTGAGAAAGTGATTATTTTGGAAAGGGAAAATTTGAGAAGGAGAAAAAGACCATTGAACAGAAAAATGTTGGAATCTTCAAGGAAATATTTGGTCAAAGAAAGAGTGATGAGAATGGTTTTGAAGAAGAAAGACAAAATTTTGAAGCAGAAATAAAGAAGATGACAGAGAAGTTATCTGAACTATCCACAAGTGCACTGAAAGAGCAGAAAACGAAGTCTGAGTTTCAAGAAAAGATTGACCTGCTTGTTAAAGAAAGAGACAGTTATTCTTCAAAGATAAAAGAGCTTGAAGACATTGTTTCAAAGGTGGTGGTGACTGAGCACACGACTCCAGAGTCAAAAATTCACACACCTAGAAATGATTCAGCTGACTTTAAAAAGACAGCCGCAAGCTCACATCAGAAAATCGATTATACAAGAAGGTCGGTTAACTCATTTGATCAGATTCGTACTACTAACCTTTTCTATGATCGAAATGTAGATGGTTCAGGTACACAAAGAAGGAGAAGGAGGAGATATAATGAAGAAGAAAAGTTGGTCTGGAAAGTGAAACCAGTAGATGAAGAAAAGAATGATGAGAAGAAGGATGAGAAGAAAGAAAACAAATCATGTGGACATGCATCAAATGCAAAGAAGAACAAAGTACTGAAAGGTAAACCTGATCTTGCTTACTCGAAAGTTCAATTGATCAGATTATCTAAAAAGAGGTATTGTTCTTACTGTCGTACATATGATTTTGTTCATAAGTTTAGTGATCATTACTGGTATGGTTCTTATTCTATTACTCCTAATAGAACTGCAACTCACAAACATGGACCCAAATACCAGTGGGTACCAAAGCCGAAGGATGATTATGTGTTGCAGGCATCTCAAGTCAAGGGGGAGTAAGAGAACCAAGGCTTCTGAATACTACAGTTCAGGACCCGTTCCTCAAAGATTAAGGAGTTTGACTTCTAAACATAACAATTTAGGACTCTCTCTTCAATGGTCAAAAGAAATTATGCTCCCGAGCTGATATGAGATTGTACTCCGATATTCCAATGAGGAAATCAACCTTCAAGGGGGAGTACATATTTTTCTGGAAATATGCATTCGGAAGATATGATGATCTACACTTCAGGGGAAGTTATAGATCTCTACCATGTTTTTCACTGACATATTTTATGATGCATAATTTCAGGGGGAGTAAGTAATATGATTTCTGATTATATCTGATCAGAACTCGTACATTCAATGTTTTACTGCTTTTTGTCATTTAATTTTTGATAAATGTTGTGAATAAAGCTTTGCACTTTGACGACTTTTGATTTTTGCAGATTTGAGAGGAAGCTTAAATGATTATATTTGTTATGACTTAGAGCTGACTTGATGAGATTTAAGACTGAGCGAAAAGGTTTATTTCTAATCTTAATCTCATACATATCTGAAAGAAGGACAACTTTCAGGTATGAAAACATGTTCTTAAATGTTCAAACCACTTCTGATTTTTAACCGATTTCATGAATATAAAAGTGTGATTTTAAATGTTTTCATCATTATTTGTGCTTTATTGTTTACAAACTGTGTGTTTCCAAAGATAAATACTTGTGTATTATCTTTTCCATATACTTTCAAGTGTTCACACACACCGGTTTAATTTTTGTTAGATATGTTCTTACCATGTCTCTAAATTGACACTAATTTTCGATGATAAGACACCCCGATTGAACTTCAATGAATTTTGAGCGTGATTTCATTTCAAAACGTTATTTCATGACTTGTCTATATATTGTTTCGTATAGACAAAATCCAATTTTTGCTGACCTAAGCCTTAACTGATAAATCATTTTGATTCTGATCTTTATTATACAATGTCAGATTTTCAAACAAGTTTCTTGTATTCATTTCATTCTTTCAATTATCTTGTTTGAAATATCTTCAATGTTTAAAAATGCTCAAATCTTCATGATTACGTTCATGAGCATACATACATCTGACTTGTATATTTTGTGCTTTAATTGCAAAATTAAACCGTTTGAGCAACATGTTCTTATAGGATTACATGGGTTCATTGTGTGAGCTTAATATAACTTCTATGGATTCATTGTAACACCCTCAAATTTGGAAAGAGCGACTAATTAAAAACTTTCAACAATACCTTAAAGGATAATAAATCTATTACTACCAGTCCATAATTTAAATACATTTCTAGGTTGAACCATCAACAGTTAATTAAAATCTTACATAAAGACTAACTAAAGTCGAGTGTTACTATAACCCCATACCAAATCGCTATCTCCAATAATAATGCGGAAGACTTCATCAAGCTAAATCACTTCATCGAGCACACAATTAGCACTCATCACTTCACGGTGTCGCTAGAACTAATCCCGAGATGAAACCTGATGCACATGCCGACAAATAAAAAGGTTAGGCTAACACCTAGTGAGTTCAAGAGTTTTATATCATGATTATAGAGGAAAGCGTAAAATGGAAACATTGTAACGTATAATCACGATCCTTTAAAATGATTTACTTTGAAATAAGAGAACAACTCATTTACTAACAATATGCATTTTAAAGACAATACTCCCAGACACCCCTTCTTTATAAAATGATGCAACGCATAACTCACCCAAACGGGATCATAGTTTAACACTCAGTTTGTGAAAAGGTGAATAATACTTCATATCCCAAAACACCCAACACACGGGCGTGACGTGATACTCGACCCTTGAATAAAGGAAAACAATTCGTAAAGATATGGTACGTCATTGAAAACCTGTAACTCGAATTAATACTCACACGACCGTAAAATAGAATGAAATCCAATTATTAAAGTATGGACAATTAAATATCCAAAATGCAATGGGCCGACAACGGGGGGTACTCGTATCCGTTGAGAGCGGAGGAACACAAAGTATGCCACTCAACAACGTTGATCGCATGACACTTCACGACCCGCGGCCCAAGTGCCCCTACGACCTCTTGACAAGTTCACCATTAGAGGTCATTGACCTTGGTGTCCGTTACAAAGAACTCCACCCCACAAAGGCCCCGGGGACTACAACAAAGGAAAATCCCCAATAATGAAATGACGGGGGGTCATAGTACTCACCGCCCAGGCAACACTATCCAGACTCAACCCTCCTAGTCCCTCCTTGTCAAGTTTCGGTCATAAAACATGAGTCCCGGAGTCCAACCCCGTACCACCCACTTGACCATCAAATAAAACTGACGTACGTGCCTATGGATCCAATGCAACATAGTCTAAAATACACGACTACTCATGAGTGACTACAATACTCGAGCCTGTACTTATAATGAATTTGAAATAAAATGCATTGAGATGTAACTCGTATTTTTGGACTCTAAATCGATCCATTAAAACCGGACAAGTATCCTCAATACTCATTTACGCCAGTACCGAGCTAAAATGCTCAAAAGCCTTTTGACCAACAGTTAACGTCCTCCAAATAATGAAATGTCTTTAAACAACGTTTTTATGAAGACACATACCCCAAAGATGTTATTAACCCAAAACTCAACACGCATTGGGACCAAAGATTTTCCAACGGTTTTATGAATGCAAAAATATACCCAAAATGCATATGACGTGAAATAGACTTTGTTGGTACAAAAATCATCAAAGATGTATAACCCATGAAACGGACTCTATTTGTGCAAAATTGCTAGAAACCCAAATATGAGCATTTTATGAGGTTAACACAACCCAAGTTTACCAAATATGAAAACTTATCAAAATACTCACGCTTTGACAAATACCAAGTAAAACACCTTTTTACTTCAAAATACACATTTTGGCATGTACGCCGTTTTAACAAATCAACTTGAACTCACCTTGCTAGATTTAGGCTAAATCTAGATTTTACCCCGCTTTGAGCTCCTTTGAAGAGACTTGAATCTTCAAGGTCAAAACTTCCATAACCTAGATCCACAAGTATCCAACCGTAAATAACCATAATCAACCATATAGAACCATTCCCCAAATACTTATCATCAAAATCTCCACTTTGGGTAAAACCCTAATTTTAACCCAAAACTCCCAAAATACTTCCAAACCGAAATTAGAGAAAGCAAACACTAGGGAACCATCAATGGAGCATTTATAACTTATATCAAGGTTTAGAAATGGAAGGGATACACTTACCACTTAGGTTTTGATGAAAACCTAGAAAACCCAAATTCCTTGAAGATGGAGGTGATGATGATGAACTCTTGATCCTAGCTTCCACTCCACCACCAAATACTCTTGAATTTACCCAAAACTAACAATCTAACCTTGAAAATCTCTCAAAATCGAAACCATAGCATTTTGAATCGCCCAAAACGGAGTTATGGTGAAGGAGAAATGAGCAAATGAAGAAAACCCCCAAAAATCGGATTTTTAACTTCCAGACTCGCTCCGCTAAAGTGCCTGGCTAAAGTGACATATGTCACTTTCGCGAGGCACTCTCGCGCCAAATGTACCGAGGGTTTTTAGACTCTCAGCGATAGTGCCAAGCTAAAGTGACAGATGTCACTTTCGCTAGGCACTTTAGCCAAACTTGTACCGACCGCTGCTTTGGTCATAACTTCTTCGTTTTAGCTCCGTTTTCGCTCCGGAAAGAACCGTTGGACTCGTAATTGAATTCTTTATCCATTAAGACTATAAAATCTAGAATTCAAGTCCAAGATCATATATCTTATTTTTCCCCTTAAAATACTGATTTCCGCATTAGCTTGAAATGATACCTTTCAAAATTCGGGGTGTTACAATCCTCCCAACCTTAGGATGATTTCGTCCTCGAAATCAAGATTCCCATGAAGCGTTAACCGCAGGAAAAATTGTCCTTAACCCCTTTTCCAGAATCACTAACATGACCCTTATACTGATACTCACATCGGCTGCTCTTCTTGGGCACATTACACTCATAACCGAGCGAACACTTAACTCTCCAAAGTAACCTTTACCCACGAGGTTACGGTCGTCTCCCAACCTTGGGTGACAATTACCACCTCCAGGTAGTTTGTGATCTCAACTTTTCACCGACCAATTCCCTTCGAACCAACACGGATCCGAACCCAACGTCCAAGATAGCAACCAACCCCCATGAATCCTCAGATTCTTACCGATCCATTCCTAATATCTATAGAGACATTCTTACAAGGTGCACCAATACATCCTTCATGTAACCGGTTAGCACAGATTCGACTGTCACTCAACTCTGATCCAACACCAATCTCCCCACATTCCTAAAGTAACCTCCTTATCACCCCAGGAGTGCTTGGGGCACATTGATACTCAATCCCCAATACCCAAACTCCTTTCAAAATCCATCACCAAAAGGTCAGTATTTTCCATAATCCAGCCGGGACACTTCCAGGCATTCCAAGATCCATTGACCTCAAGAAAAACAGTCGACGCCTAGGACTAAACGGTGACCTCGAAAACGTGGACATCTCGCCCAAAATTCCATTCCAGACGGATTGTCGCACTAAGGTTGACACCTAATAGAGGGCTAAAATTTTCAAATCTTACATCTCTAGCAGACAAATCACCAAAATTTCCTTTGATCGCGGACCTGCTAAGACGGTACACCAACCGCATAAGCCATGGTGTCACACCGACGAGCAAATCACCAAAACGAAACTCAATCTAATCGCTAATAATTACCTAAAACTTTACCTCGCATGGTTACCGAAGCATAAAAAAAATCACCCCTTAATCATCTCGGAAGACTTAAATTTACTGCCACCATTAAGACAAACGCGCACAGATTCCAAACTGAAACCCAAAATCCAAAACTGACCCCAAGTCAGATCATCCGGCGCTTCAAATCCCAGGGACGCCCTCAGTCCCTAATTACAACTCCTTTTACAACAGGGTTTAAATCTATAGGCCTAATGAGTTCAAGGTTTTCAACTAATACGCCAACTCGAAGTTATAAAACTTTCAAATACATAAACAGTTAAGCGATTAGACGTGCGGTAAAAATACACTACGTTAATAAAGACAATAATAAAACATACGCAACGGTTTATATCATAAATGTAAAAATAGGCTCCTGCACCACAACACGTGCAAATAAAGGTTTGTACACTTCAAAAGAGGACTCAAAATTTTAACTTTAAAATTTCTGCCTTTTTAACCAAAAAGGTTGCGGCATAAGATTTTCAATAACTACGTATGCATCAGTTCATTTCCCCAGAGCCGAGTAAAACGATGCGAATGTTGATAAAATTTCAAATCGAGTTGGAAGATTTAAGTCGTAAAGATAAACACATTTGACCAAGATAATAACTACAACGATATGGATAGCGCTAACTCGATAAATGCATTGCAGAAATTTCTATCAGTAAAAGTGGGTGATTGAATTACGATCAGAACAAAAGTCTTGTTTGCAATAACGAAGATCTTTTTTTTTCATGTTTACACACACCGACGTTATAATTAAATCCAAATGACATTTGTATAAAATTCAACATTTAACGCACACAATGATGCATATGCACATGTTCTCAAAATTAGTTACGCAACGCAAAATGACGTAAGACGAGACATCCTAAATCCAACTGAATTTTCATAAGACTTACTATCGTGAAAACCAATTGGCGTCAAACTTTCATTACTCGACAAAAGTGTAAAACGACCATACGTTTAAAATATTAAACTTTTAGGAGTTTCCTCCTTTTACTGAAATGAAAGGTAAAATAGCGCTTTACAAAATTTACATGGGACACGACGCTAAATAACTCGCAAGCTTAAAAGAAGCAAAATTAAAACTCACGCATAAAAAGACATCGTATAAAACAGTACACCATGAAATTTATCAAACTCGCACAAACTAAAAATTCTCAAGAAATTCCGACTCAATGCGTGGGAATAACTTTTCCTTTAAAACCATTGACATATGTGGAGGAGATCCAATGCCTAGGTTAAAATCTCATAACTACTTGCCCAATACTCAAATAAGATTAAATATGGACATTACAATATCCGGAAATAGCGTTAAACACGAGGCGTGAATAAAGAGATGTTTAATAATAATTTGCATTCATGTTCAACAAAACAATTTCATGCATGCTTAAGCTCACAGTTTAAAATCTGATGAGTGTTAAATGTTTTACCAAAATTTCGCAACATAACTCACTTTATGTTTTGAAAACATGAAAACAACTTATGCAAACTTATTTAGAAATAAGTCTTGGACATGGATTTAGTCGGCATGCAACATCTTAGGACTGTGCTTCTCAATTCATACTATTGTCATTCGGATGTATCGAACATCTTAGAGTAACAAACCCACCAATTTGGTTAACCTACAATCTCTTCTCGAAATAGAATTGGTTCAACAACTTATAGTTCTATTTCAACCAATAATTCTTACAAGGAATACGTTTTCTTGTCATAACGTTCATATAAATTCCTTTGTGGTGTTTCGATGATTGAATGGAAGACCTAGGGGAGTGAACATAACAACAACTTCTTTCCAATGTGTATTCGTTACACACAGTGACTTCGTGTTACTGACAGGCACTTCTAACTGATTCATTTGTTGATTCAGGTGTTACATTCTCATAATTTGTCTGAATTTGAAAAGATTTGGATGAATATATTCTTTAGATCGGCAAATAATCAGAGGCTCAGTATGAAAGATCAGTGGTCAGTTCAGATCAAAGACATTTCTTGTAAAGTTTTGATGATTTCATGCTTCTATCATCAAAAAGGGGGAGAAAGAATTTCAAGAAATGTTTGTGTAAGAAATGTTATAGATGGGGAGAAGATCAAGAAATATTTGAAAAGTGTTCAAGAGTTATTCGTTTGATAAAGGAAAGTTGAAGCTAATAAAAGAAAAGTTCAAAGATTACTGAAATTTTATTTGGAGATAATTTGCTGAAGCAATCAGAGCTATGTCTGAAAGAGATTTTACAACCTTTTGGGAGAATGCTAATATTCTTGAAGAACAGATTTTGAGAAAATTGCTAAAAGTTTTGAAGATAGTTTTTATCAAAGAAAGGGGAGAATGTTATAAGCATAAAAGGGGAGATAAGATTTCAAAGATTATGTTTATTTCTGAAGATTATCTGAATTGTCAAGAAGTCTATAAGAGAAAGATAAAGTTGATCAAAAGGGGAGATTGTATAAATTGAGCTTAAAGAGAGAAGATTGAATTGCAAAATCTTTTTAGAAATGATCTTGATCCAAAGGGGGAGAATGTTAGAGGACATATTTGTTGGATGCAAGATCATAATGTTTGAAGATCAAAGTAAAACAAGTCAAAGCCTCAAAGTCAACTCTTAAGCAAGAATGTCAAAGTCAAGTGTAATAAAGTCAAAGTAATAGTATTTTGTTTTTCTTGTTATTGTTTGTAGGTATATATAGGTTGGTTGTCTTTGTATTCTGTAATGTGAAAGTGAACGGAGCATATGAGAGAAGAGATCGCTGTTGTATCTTCTAGAGAGAGAAAGTAGAGTGAGAGAATATGATTGTAATTTGTGATTTGGAAATTAATGACATGTGATTACGAAGTTGTGTCATCTTGTTTGTTTGTGATTGAATTAGTAAGAACTTGATCAAATTTGGGTTTAATAAATAACTTTAGGTACCCATTTAATAGTGGGTCCTAATGGATTAGTACAAGATTTTGGCATCCATTTGTATATGGATCCTCCGACCTTTTGAAAAACTTTTGATGTATAAGACTTATAAGAACAAACATGATAAGTACCAAACCAATCATCAGAATATCGGTGAGAAACAAAATCATTCCGTCTATAATTAGATGACTTTGTAGCAGACCTAGATAATTGGAATAATTACTTTATTGTATATCTCTTGTAAGAAGTTACAAGGTTTTGTTTATTTGAAGCAACAATACCAATTACATCAGAATTACTACTAGTAGATCTATTACACTCATCAGGACATGATTCTGAACTCTCATCTATCTTCTGTTTTGGTCGCCATTCAGTTCGACCTTCCTACCTTTTCTTTCTTAAATCTGAAACAAAAAATTTAGATTTGTTAGGAAAATCAGATTTATGAGATTGTCTTTTCTTAAGCTTACCAGTGTTGTTCCATTTCTGTGAGCGCTATTTCTTTTGCTTCTTACCTGACTGAAAATAATCAGTACTCACAGAAACTGGTTTACCAACCTCAGTCGATGATTCACCAATTTCATATACACTTGGTAATGCTTCACCTTATATAACAAAAGTAGAATGATCTGGATGTTTAGCATTGAAGTCAAACATATCAATCTCATCAACACACCCTTCATCAGAATTTAGAAAATCATTTGCAGACGCAAATAAGTCATCAAAATCAGTTTCAGAGGTTTGAGGTGCCTTAGAAGAATTAAAACAATTTTGAGATTTAGCTTTAAAAACAGTGTTCTTCAAAACAATAGAAAACACATTTTGTTCTAAATCAACCAAGATTCTTTCATCAGTTAAAGCGTTTTCAATTTCAATTATTTTGCTTTCTAGAATGAGTGGAGGGACATAAATTTTAGGTTTAACCGGTTTTGCCTCCATCTCAGTAGTAGAATAGCTAGCAAAATAATCATTTGAAAGAACGTTTGGTTTTTCTGAAAGATAACTATCATTCAGTTTTTGATAGCAGAATGGTAGTTGCATTTTCTTTAAATTCTTTATTTTCTCATCTTCTTTAGCCTCAACCTCATCCGTTGACTTGTTAACAAATTTGGGTTTCAAATTATGATATTTACCAGCAGCAAAAAGAAAATCAAAGTTATACAGTGCCGGTTGTTTTCTGATGGCTTTCTTTAAAGTAATGAGGATTATCGTAACCGAGTCCCCATTTCTCTTTAAAATCAACCTCCTCATTGGATGTATTTAAGAAAATGGTTTGATCTGTTTAGCCTCTAACATATAATTTCTCTTCCAAACCATTTACCTTTTTCTCTAAGTTTTTGTTTTCTACCTGCAAAATATGAGCTTTTAGAACACATTCTTGCTTTTCAAGATCAGACTTAGAAAGTTTAGTTTCAAAATCAGAAATCTTACTTTCAAAACAATCTTTTTGCAGTTTTAGATCATAAGCATATTTGTTTAGAGAATCAATTAAATCTTTGTTCCCAACAACTTCCTTGTTAAGTTCAAAGTTCTTTTGACTTTTCTTCGCAACTCTATTTTTTTCCTTTTTCAGTTTAGATTGTAGATCTTGAAGTTCAACCATCATGGCTTCCATTTTGGTTATAAAATCATATTTAGAAAGATTAAGTACCTCATCAGATGTCTCTTCATCACTTTCATCAAACTTCACTGTATCACCCATCAAGCACATGTGTTCTGTTTCTTCTCTTTCTTCTTCATCCGAATGATCCAGCAAAAACTCGTCTTCAGCCATTAGTGCCATGCCAGCCTCTTGCTGCTTGGCCAAAAGCATCTTATTCTTATAGTATTCTGAGTTTCGAACTTTGGGCTTTCGACAATCCTTGGCGTAATGACCATTCTTTCCACAGTTGTAGCATTTGATCAGGTCATCTGTTTTCTTCTCAGCTCCATAATCATTCAGATACTTCTTCTTCTCATCTGGTTTTCTTTCTACATATCTCTTCTCCTCAAATCTTTTTCCTTCAACTCTCTCCCGATGTTCATGATTCTTCGATCCAGACGAGTATCTCTGAGAGTTAGAACCCGGCTTCTTGTAAAACTTTTTCTGAAATGCACAGGTCAGTAGTAGCATTGCTTGCTTGATATTTCCTCGTCGTCACTGTCAGAATTAGAACTAGAATCGTCTGAACTTGGGAGAACAATCTTCTTTTTCTCTTCTCTTTCTTCTCTGTCTCTTTCTTACCAGCTACCAGTGCAATGGGTTCAGCTGGTTTCTCAGATTTCTTCTTCTCATCTCCTTTCTCTTCGACCTCCTCTTCATTTTGCCTCAATGTCTCGTAGACCTCATAAAGTGGGATATCACTAAGGTCTTTCATCTGCTTCATTCTTCGGGTGTGTTTCTTCCATTCGGGCTGGAGAATGCTGAGGAATTTGACGTTGTTTTCGATTTGCTTCTTCTTCACTTTGTTCTTTGACAGCTCGTTCAGAAGAAGTACAAATCTCTCATATGTTTCCTCAAGGCTATCACTTTCTTTCGCCTTGAATTCCTCGTAGCTATTGATGCAGTTTGCTACTTTCATCTGATTACCGACCTTAGAACCCATCATCATTTTCTGCAGTTGATCCCACATCTTTTTGGCATTAGCTTTGTAGCTGTCAATCTTGATATAAATTTCATTTGGGATACTCTGAAGTAGAAGATATTTGGCTTGTTTATCAGCTTTGTATCGACTTTTCTGTTCATCAGTGTACTAGGCAAAATCTTTCGGGACTGTCTTTGTCTTTCTTACTCTGTCCTCGTCTCCATCTTCATTGTCGGAGGATTCATCATCAGGTATCTCCATGGTGGGAGGAATCATGGGACCTTCAGTAATAGACAACAAAATGTTTTCCCCGTTTGCGTATCGGTCAATGAAATCCAGGAACCTGTCCTTCCACTGCTCATACTCCCCTTTGAACAGAACAGGGGGCTTTACGCCAGTACCGATTGAGAGAGCGTCTTTTGAAGTCATCCTGTTATTAAAAATATTCAACAAGAACTTGACACACGATCGTTAGTCTAATAGAAATCACAAGAATACAGAAAACTTGAAATAAAATTCAGAAATAAAATTTCCAAAATTCTCTAAGTATGGAATTCGCAAGATAGAATGAAGAAATCAGAATTCGCACACTAAATTCACTTCAGAATTCGCACACAAGAAAGATAACCAAGAATTCGCACAACTATAAGAAATCAGAATTCGCAAGCAATCAGAATTCGCATGAAATGTTATGCGAGTTCTAAGAATTCGCATACAACCTTATGCGAGTTCTTGACTTGTAAAAATTTTTAAATTAAAACTTTTCGTATGAAACACTTTTCGCAGAAAACCCTTATACGAATTCTGAACTTGAAATTTTAAGAAACAAGAATTCGTATACTCCCCTTATGCGAATTCTTATCAATTCGCACAAGACACAATGCGAATTCTAGGAATTCGTACGTAACTATCTGCGAGGTCTTTCACTTTTCGCACAAAGGCACCTGAGAATTCTATCCTTGAAAATTTTCACAAAAACTTTTCGCTGAAAATTCTTATGCGAATTCTAGCAATTCGCACGAAAACTTAACACACACACACATGCGAATTATACGAATTTCGCACATCTCACATTTGCGAATTCTACACTTGAATTTTCATAACCACAAAATATTATGCGAAATCTAATGTCTGCGAGTTCTTGATATGATCTGTGAGTTCTTGAGAAGATCTGCGAGTTCTTGAAATCTCGAAGAAAAATACCCTATAAATCACTCAAAAACCCATCTAAGCTTCGAATTACAATCTGAAACTTTGACAATTTGCACTCTAACACAACTAGAATCGAATTCTACCACTAAATTTCGATAAAGAACACTAACAAATACAAATTGAATCAAATACAGTGCGAAAGAACTCGTATTTCTAAAACTCGTAAATCTTACAAATTGTCCAAATATACAGTGCAAGATATTGATTAACCTATACAAGATTGTACTATATCACTCCACGATCACAATCTAATCAATTTTAACTCCAAAAATTCTAAAATCGATCCAAACTCAGAACTCAGTGCCGAATACCATTTTCTCGATTGATTTCATCTTGGATTTGCTCTGATACCAATTGATATTGTCCCAATCTATCAAGTTCTTACTAAATCAACAATCACAAACAAGATTACAAAACAGTTTGATTACACAGCCTGTTATTGTATTTCAATTCTGGAATTCGTACAGGAAACTTTCTCTCTCTACAGACTCTGCGTACACTTCTTCTAGTTACACACACTTGTTACAACACAACAAGCTACAAATCTATTAAAAGAAAAACTAAAGATACACGCGTACAATACAAACTATACTAACACAATACTTTGACTTAGACTTATTTACAATTGACTTTGACTTTCACAATAACAATAACAATTGACTTTCAGCTTTGACTTGGCTTGACTTTGACATTCAACTTCTATGATCTTGTATCCAACAAATATGTGCACTAACACAACTTCAACAACATAAGGTCCTTACGTTGAGATCCTCATCCAATATCGTAATACTTAGCACGTAGGACTTATAACCCAATCCGATGCTTATACGTGCCTCGACGTGAGAAACTAACGTCCCAACGTCGGACAAAATGCAACAACAAATATGGGGTCATGACTCCCAATGCAACCAAATATGTCACATATAGCTAATAAGCTTACCGGTGATTCGACAAGTGATTATATCAACTAAAACATTTACAAGTGAAAGTTTTCCACATAATTATTCACATAATTTTACCAAGAGGTTCCAAGTCGCCATTTGAATCATATTTCCATACTCTAAGTCTAATGTTTCAAGTTCTCATCCAATCGGTTCACTTCGATATTTCGAAACCCTAGTTTTGGATCCCAAGTGTTTAAACCAAGGTTATAGTAAAACAAGTTCCCATGTACAAACTTATCAGCAGTTCAACTTTAAAAGTTCATAAATCCAAAACCATAGTTTTACCATAAAACCCTAAAACTCCAAAAGTTAGGTTTAGGTACAAAATTCATGAAGTACAACAATTAATGATGGGGATGTTTAGATGGTGTAAATTTACATTTTAGCATGTATAAAGTTTATAAAAATGAATGAACTCACAAATTAGGTTTTTGATGAGAAAACCTAGAAAACCAAGTATGGTGAGAAGAGAGTGAAGATCTTGACTATCCAAGCTAGCCCCCTTGAATCTTGAGGCAAAAGGGAGAGTAAATGCTCCTCCAACTAGTAGATGGAACACCTAGGGTTTCTAATTTTCGAATTTATGAAGAGAGAGAGAGATGGTGAAGAATTTTGTGAGGAGTAAATGAGGATAAAGGGAAAAATCCCATCTATAGGACCTGTAGGGACTTCCCGTGGCTTGGGTCGCGGCTTAGAGCCCGCGGAGTAACCCACGCGTGCTCTAGAGATTGAAAACAACAAAGAGTCCTGCGACTTTGGCCGCGGCTTAGAGCCCACGGCGTAGCCCGCGTAAGTCCCTGTTTCCCACTCCAAGAGCATAGCTGAAATTTAAAGCCAAAGCATGGTTCTCCTCTCTAACATGCATAAGGATTTAATGAGATTAAGATTCTCAAAACTAACAAATAGACCCGCAACAAGATCTATGAAGTGCCAAAAGTACGGTGTTACAATCCTCCCCACCTTGGAATGGATTTCGTCGCCGAAATCCCGACTACTCAAACAAATTGGGGTATCGACGCTTCATCTCCTCTTCCTCCTCCCAGTTCACATTGGTACCGTGATGGTGCTTCTATTGAACTTTCACCATTGCTATTTCTTTGTGTCGGATCTTCTTGATCACCCTTTCCAAAATGGCTTCGGGTTCTTCAACACAACGATTGTCGTCCAATCGAATTTCGGATAATGGTATGACACTCTCCTCCTTCGCTAAGCACCTCCGTAGATAGCATACATGGAACGTAGGGTGGATTTTTTCCATCTCCGGTGGTAAGTGTAACTTGTAGGCTTGAAGTCCAATACGCTCCAGTATAGTAAACGGCCCAAGGAAACGGGGACTTAACTTCCCTCGCCTCCCAAACCTAATCAACCCCTTCCAAGGGGACACCTCCAATATTACCCGGTCCCCCACTTGAAACTCCAAGGGTCGTCTCTTTTTGTCAGCTTAACTCTTTTGTCGATCTTGTGCCGCCTTGAAATGCTCTCGGATAGATTTGACCTTATCCGCCGTCTCTTGCACGATTATCGGGCCATCAAATTGCTTCTCACCTGCCTCTAGCCAACACACGGGGGTTCTACACTTCCGTCCGTACAAGGCTTCAAACGGAGCCATTCCAAGGCTAAAGTGATGACTATTGTTGTATACAAACTCTACCAAAGGTAGGTGGGTATCCCAACTACCGCCAAAATCGATCACACAAGACCTAAGCATGTCCTCCAGAGTTTGAATCGTCCTTTCGCTTTGCCCGTCTGTTTGTGGGTGGTATGTCGTGCTCAAATTTACCCGCATGCCTAACTCTTGATGTAAGGCTCCCCAAAACCTTGATGTAAACCGGCTATCACGATCGGAGACTATAGACAAGGGTATACTATGTTTAGAGACTACTTTATTGATGTATAACTTTGCTAACTTATCCATTGGCAAAGTTTCCCGCATTGCTAGGAAATGAGCACTCTTTGTCAAGCGGTCGAGAATCACCCAAATTGTGTCATTGCCCCTCAAGGTCTTTGGTAGTTTGGTCACAAATTCCACAGTAATCTTTTCCCACTTTCACTCGGGTATTTCTAACGATTGAAGGCTCCCATAAGGTCGTTGGTGCTCGGCTTTCACTTGCGAACAAGTCACGCATCGCTCCACATAGTGTGCCACATCTAACTTCATACCCGACCACCAATAGTGTAACTTCAAGTCCCTATAAATCTTTGTACTTCCCGGGTAGATAGAGTATTTGGACTTGCGTGCGTCTTCCAAGAGTAGCTCCCGGTTCCCACCAATCTTTGGCACCCAAACTCGTCCATCAAAGCATTTCACCCCTCGGTTGTCTTCGGTCAAGAGCAGGCATTGTTTGGCCATTACTTCATCTTTGAGGTTCTCTTCCAACAAGGCCTCGGTTTGCGACGTTTTAATCTTTTCCAAAAGACTTGACATTAACTCAATTCTCGTAAGCTTGGCTTGAAGCCTCCCACTATACTCCTTCCGACTCAAAGCGTCGGCCACCACATTCGCTTTTCCCGGGTGGTAGAGTAGCTCACAATCATTGTCCTTGAGTAGTTCCAACCATCTCCTTTGTCTCATGTTGAGCTCCTTCTGATCGAAGACGTACTTCAGGCTCTTGTGGTCCGTGTACAAGGTACACTTCGTGCCATAAAGATAATGTCGCCACAACTTCAAGGCGAACACTACCGCTGCTAATTCCAAGTCATGAGTGGGGTAATTCTTCTCATATACCTTTAGTTGCCTTGACGCATAGGCAATCACTCTTCCCCTTTGCATGAGCACACACCCAAGCCCCATCTTGGATGCATCGCTATAGACTACAAAGTCCTCCGATCCTTCCGGCAAGGATAAGATTGGAGCCTCGCACAACTTCCTTTGTAATGTCCAGAAAGCTCTTTCTTGTGCTTCGATCCATACAAACATTACATTCTTCTTGGTCAGCGTCGTCAACGAAGATGCAATCTTAGAGAAGTCTTGTATGAACCTCCGGTAGTAGCCCGCCAAGCCCAAGAAGCTCCAGATCTCGGATGGGCTTTTGGGAGGTTCCCAATTCATCATAGCTTCTATCTTCGTTGGATCTAACTTCACTCCGTCTTTCGTGACAACGTGCCCCAAAAACTGCACTTCCTTCAACCAAAACTCGCACTTGGAAATTTTAGCGTAAAGCTTCTCTTTCCTCAAGACCTCCAAAACATCCCGGAAATGTCATGCGTGATCGGATTCGTCCTTGGAATAAATCAGGATATCATCAATGAACACGATGACCGATTTATCAATGAAGGGTCGACACACGCGATTCATTAAGTCCATGAATACCGTCGTGGCGTTCGTCAAGCCAAAGGGCATCATTAAGAACTCGTAGTGACCATACCGTGTCCGGAAAGCGGTCTTCATAATATCATCCTCCTTGACCTTCACCTGATGGTAACCCGAACGTAGATCAATCTTCAAAAAACAACCCGCTCCTTGAAGTTGGTCAAATAAGTCATCGATTCTAGGGAGTGGGTACTTATTCTTCACAGTCACTTTATTCAACTCCCTGTAATCGATACTCATTCTCATGGTTTCATCTTTCTTCTTCACAAATAAGATCGGTGCTCCCTAAGGTGACTAGCTCGGCTTCACAAACCCCTTTTCAAGAAGGTCTTGAAGTTGTTCCATCATCTCTTTCATCTCTGACGGGGCTAAACGGTATGGAGCTCTAGCTATCGGGGCCGCCCCCGGTGTTAAATCGATCTTGAACTCTACTTGACGGTCGGGCGGTAAGCCAGACAAGTCGTCCGGGAAAACATCGGGGAATTCATTCACCACCTTCACATCTTCGAGCCTTTTATTTTTGAGTTTGGCGTCTATAACGTACGCCAAAAAGGATGAGCATCCTTTCAATAAGCACTTTCTTGATTTCACCATACTGATGATCGCTACCTCGCCTTTCCGCCTCTCGTCGTACATGGTCACTAATTCATCGCCCGAAATCGGAATCTTAATCAACTTCTTGGCACAAAGAATTTCGGCATGGTTATCCGCTAACCAATCCATCCCAATGACCACATCAAAGCCCCGGATGGACATTGGCATCAAGTCAACCAGGAATTCTTTCCCTTCAATTTCTAGTTTGCAACCCTTGAGGATGTCCCAAACTACTACTTGATCGCCATCGGCTAACTCTACTACTAACGCGTCCTCTAAACTAGTGGTGGGTACGGATAACTTTGGGCAAAAGGAATTCGTCACAAACAAAAAGCTAGCTTCCGAATCAAATAAAATGTGTGTAGGTACGGAGTTTAGAAGAAACGTACCCGACACTACATCTGTCGAAGTCTTCGCCTCCTCGGTAGTCATCTGGAATGCTCTCCCCATTGCTTTCGGCGGTTTCACTTTCTTTCCTCCACTGAATCCTGCCTTCGCCTTCGGGCACTTGCTCCTAATATGACCCGGTTCCTTGCATCAAAAACAAATTTGTCCTTTGATCGAACAATCTCAAAAACTGTTGTTATTCCCAGATCTTATCAAGTTCTAATCGTAAAACAGAATCAATCAAGAATCGTAGTCATATGTCATTGAATCAATCATCAAAGATTACAATTTCACTTTCTCTCACTAGAATAATGTTCTATTAGCTCTTATCTAATCTGCTCTCTTCACCAATCTTACTTTCTCACAATGACTTACACGCTTACAAAGAATACAAAGACACAAGGTATTTATACCCTCTATCAAATACAAAGAAACAAACAAAAATACAATTACAAAACAACATTGACTTTGACTTTATTAACAAAATGACTTTGACTTTCCATAAGAGTTTACTTTCCAGCTTTGACTTCTTGTATCTTTGACCTCTAGTCTTCATGATCTTGTATCCAACATATTTCTGCTCTAACAATCTCCCCCTTTGGATTCAAGATCATCTTTGAACAATTTAGCAAATCAATCTCCCCCTTTGGTTCAATCTGGACAATCTCTTCCTTTGCAAAAAATTTCTTCAGTAAGCACAAATATTGCAATCTTTTATTCTTTTGACTGTATTCTTCCCAAGTCTGTCTTTGAACAAAAATAATAATCTCTCTCAAATATGGTAGAAAACAATCTTCAATAATCTCTTCAAAAAATTATCACACAACTCTTTCAGACTTTGGAAAGAAAATATCTCCAGATTTAGCTCAACTTGCTTCAGCAAATAATACTGGAATTTCAGACTCAGATATTTCTTTAAATCATCTCCCCCTTTTTGATGAAACGAGCATCGATATCATCAAAACCATAATTAAGAAATGTCTTTATAATTTCGGACCATTCTGATCTGTTCAAGAGCCTCTGATTCACCGTCAATCCTCCAAGATATTCATCTAGATCTTTTCAAATCCAGACAGATTAGGAATGTAACACCTGAATCAACAAATGAATCAGTTATAATGTCTGTCAGTAACACGAAGTTACTGTGTGTAACAGATACACATAGGAAAGGAGTTTTTTGATGTTCACTCCCCCAGGGCTTCCATCCAATCATCGAAACATCACAAAGAAAATTTCTATGAATGTTATGACAAGAAAACAAATTCCTTGTGTGTTCGTGAAAGTGTAGAAATAATTAAGCATATGATGATCGCTTTTAATAAGGCTCAACATTGTGTAAACCACTTAGACAACGGTAGATAAAGACAGACTCAATGTGCATGATTGAAGTGCGAAGGTGGGGCAGACTTCCTTCTTTTTCAATATCCAGATTTTCCAAATGAAAAACAGATAGATTATATGTTGTGTCCCCTTAAAATATGAAACACTTTCTTTTTAAGAAGAAAATGAGTGGCTGGTGGGGTTTTATCAAGAGTTGGCATGGGCTAATTGCCTATTTCAATAATGTTCACGAAGAATTGTGAAACATTAGTAATGTGGCTGCCCGGCTCAGAAAGTAGTAGGTGCAGAGTTCGATATTCTTTTACTCTGATCTCACACCCTCTTTCTTTTAAATCATTTAAGCTCACACCTAACCAAACTCTCTTTTCCATTTTACCTCAACGCACAACCCATACTCATTTCTTTTCGACTCCTCACACTCAATCACTATGGATTAATTTCTTGGGTAGGAAACACTTGTTATCGTGAATCCATAGAAGTTCATTTAAGTCCTAGCATAAAGAACCCATAATTTCCTATGAAAATCAATGTTGCTCAAAAATGGTTTAACTGTATCAGTTAAAGCACAAATACACAAGTCAGATGTGTGTATGCTCAGAATATAATCATGAAGATATGAGTATTTTAAACATTGAAAATATTTCAAACAAATAAATTGAATGAATAGATATGAATGCAAGAGACTTGTTTGAAAATCTGACATTGTATGAAAATGATCAGAATCAAATGATGTAGAAATTAAAGCTTATGGTCAAAAATAATGGATATTGTCCATATGAATCAAAATACAGACATGCTTGAAATGAACGTTTCGAAATGAAATGACACTCAAAATTCTTTGAAATACAAGTAAGGTGTCTTACCATCGAAAAATATGTTTCAAATTTGAGACATGGTAAGAACTTATTGAACAAAAAGTCAAACCGGTGTGTGTGAATACTTGAAAGTATATAGAAAAGACAATACACAAGTATTTATCTTTAGAAACACACGGTTTGTAATCAAATAAGCACAAGTAAATCTTAAAAAAATTATTTAAAATCACACTTCCAATTCATGAAATCTGTTTAAGAATCGGGAAGTGGTTTGAACATTTACGAACATGTTTTTCTATGATTGAAAGTTGTCCTTCTTTCAACCATATATGAGATTAAGATAAGAAATTAACCTTTTCGCTTCGTCTTAAATCTCATGAATTAATGCTTAAGTCTCATGAATTAATGCTTAAGTCATAAAGATATGATCTTGTAAGCTTCTCTCATCCTGCACAAGTCTCAAAGTCATGTCAAAGCAACTTTATTCACAAATTTATTCAAAATTAAAAGACATAAAGCAGTAAAACAATGAGAGTACGAGTTCTGATCTGAAGTAATCAGAAATCATCACCTTTACTCCCCCTAAAATTATGCATCTAAAATATGTCAGTGAAAAAGCACAAGATAGAGATCTACAATTCTATTTTGAAATGTAGTTCATCATATCTATCAGATGCAAAATATTTCAGAAAAATATGTACTCCCCCTTGATGGTTGATTTCCTCATTTGAGTATTGGAGTACAATCTCTTATCAGCACAGAAGTAAGGTCTTTTGATCACTGAAGTACGAGTCCTAAGTTGTTGTGTTTAGAAGTCAAACTTCGTTGAAGTACGGGTCCTAAGATGATTTACTTAGAAGCCTTGGTTCTCTTACTCCCCCTTGACTGTAGGTGCCTGCAGCACAGAATCAGCTTTCGGCTTTGGTACCCACTGGTATTTGGGTCCATGAATGTTAGTTGCAGTTCTTATGGGAGTAACTGAATAAGAACCATACCAGAAATGATCACTTGTTTTATGAACATGATCATGTGTACGACAATAAGAACAATAGTATTTCTTACCTGACAACCTGATTAATTGATCTCTTGTGTAGATATGATCAGGTTTACCTTTACACGCATTGTTCTTCTTGGCTTTATGTGTATGTACACATGACTTCTTTCCTTTCAGCTCATCTTTCTTCTCATCTTCAACTGGTTTCTTCTTCCAGACCAGTTCTTCTTCTTTGTATCTCCTTCTTCTTCTTCTTCTTCTTCTTTTGTATGTATCTGAACCATCTACATTTTCATCAAAGAAATTGTTAGTAGTACGAATATGATCAAATGAATTGACTAACCTACTTGAAGAAACATATTTCAAATGTGAGCTTGAGTCTGTCTTTTTAAAGTCAAATGAATTATTTCTAGGTGTGTGGATTTGTGACTCTGGAGTCGTGTGCTCAGTCACCACCACCTTTGAAACAATCTTTTCAAACTCTTTTATCTTTGAAGCAAAGTTGTCTCTTTCTTTAACGAGAAGGTCAATCTTCGTCTTGAATTCAGATTTCGTGTTCTTCTCTTTCAGTACACTCTCAGATAGTTCAGATAGCTTGTCAGTAAGCTTCTTTATCTCTGCTTCAAACACATTTCTTTCTTCTTCAAAATCCTTCTCAGCATCCTTTCTTTGGCCAGATATTTCTTTGAAGAATCCAACATTCTTTTGTTCAATGGTCTTCTTTTCCTTGGAAAACTTTTCTCTTTCAAGAATGATCACTTTCTCAAAAGATGATCTCTCTTCAGCAATCTGCAGTTCTAGCTCAGAAATCTTCTTCATCAGCTTTTCATTAGCACACTCTGTTTGTTGAATCTTGACACTTTGATCTTCTAATTCTGAGATCTTTCTTTTCAGCTCTGTATTTTCAGCTTCCAAAAACTTTACTCTTGATGACATCTTTGGTCCTGTCATCATCTTCTCAATTTGTTCCCACAACTGTTTTCCTGTAGCCTTTTTACTTTCTAAACTGATAGAAATATCTTTTGAAATCTCATCTGAAATTTCTTTTAATATAAAAGTTTTGGCTAATCTGTCAGCGTTATATCTCTTTTTCTGCTCATCTGTGTATCTATCAGGATCTACTGGAATCTCTTGACTCTTTCTTTCCTAACCATCATAAGTAGTATGAGTCCATGTTGGAATTTTCATGTTTCCTTCTCTAAGAGATATTCTGATATGATCCCCTAATTCATGACGGTCAATGAAATCCAGAAACTGATTTTTCCATGTTTCATACTCTCCTCTGAACAACACTGGTGGATTCTCATCCATACTGATTGTAGGAGCTTCGCTGGAAGTCATTCTGTTACAAAAAGAACTTGACAAAAATTATCGTTAGAAATTCAGAAACTTTGATCACAATAAAAACTTTGTTCCCCCTCCGCAGACTTAGCACGGGGGTCCCGCTACCCGGTTAGCGGGTGGGACAAGATCATGAAGACTAGAGGTCAAAGATACAAGAAGTCAAAGATGGAAAGTCAACTCTCATGGAAAGTCAAAGTCATTTTGTTAATAAAGTCAAAGTCAATGTTGTTTTGTAATTGTATTTTTGTTTGTTTCTTTGTATTTGATAGAGGGTATAAATACCTTGTGTCTTTGTATTCTTTGTAAGCGTGTAAGTCATTGTGAGAAAGTAAGATTGGTGAAAAGAGCAGATTAGAGAAGAGCTAATAGAACATTATTCTAGTGAGAGAAAGTGAAATTGTAATCTTTGATGATTGATTCAATGACATATAACTACGATTCTTGATTGATTATGTTTTACGATTAGAACTTGATAAGATCTGGGAATAACAACTGTGACCGGATTTGCCACATTTAAAACATGGTTCAGATCCTGAGTTACAAGGGCCGAGATGTTTGCTTCGACACTTGGAACACCAAGGAACATCTCATCTCGGACCCACCCCTCGTTGACTATTGTTGTTGAACGGCCTTTGTCTCTTGGAGTGCATCGAACTCCCTTCCCATATTCTTTTCTCAAACACCCCGCTTCTCTCCATCTTGATCAAGCCATAAGAATCTTCCACGAGTTGTGCTTCCTCGATTGCCTCCCGAAGAGTAGAGGCCTTTGACACCCTTACCATATTCATCATTTCGGTAGGTAAACCCTTGATATAGGCTTTAATCTTCTCTTTTTCGGTGGGGACCAGGTGTCCCACCAAACCCAGTTTATTCATAAACAGTTTGTTGTACTCCTTGACCGAAAAATTCCCTTTCTTCAACCCTCGGAATTCGTCAATGATGCGGTCCATGGCGCGTTCGTTACATAATTCTTCCATTACCTTTTTCTTGAAAGTTTCCCAACTTAGTTTGGCTAGTACTGCGGCCTCAACGGAAATGGAGTATACATTCCACCATGTGAGGGTCGCCCCTCTCAGCATTTGAGACCCGAATACAGCTTTCTGATTTTCCCCACACTCGCTTGATCGAAAGTCCTACTCCATTTCTCGGATCCAGTTCATGCATACCACTGGGTCATCTGAGCCTTTGAACTCTGGTGGTTAGCATCTGAGGAATGTCTTAAAAGTACAAGTCTTTGACACTTGCCTCGCTTCCGGGGTTGGGGTCTCATTAGAAGTAATTGCGGGTCCGGCACCCCCGGATCCCGCCACCAAGATATTTTCCACGACCGCTTCGTGTCTATGGTTGCTAGCATCTCGGTCCTCTAGTAGCTTCAGGAACACTTCTTGTTGTTGGGCCATCGCCGCATTCATGGTCTGCATCATCTAATCCATCATCCTTGATTTCGGGGTCACTTCTTCCATGATTGGTTCAGATGAAACTATGTTGCGACGGGGTACATGCTCGGGCCCTCCGCCCAACGCATTTTGAGGCCGCGGAGGCAAGTCTGTTGTTGTAACACAAAAATCGTAGATGTCGACGCCTCTTGGCCCTCCGGCCGATTTCGAGTATTTACCATTGACTGCCATACATACACGAGAATATAGGTGAGAGATAGATTATACGAATTATAGATAAGGAAACGTACTACTACATTCATTAATCATCATAACAATGGAAGAACAAGCATAATCACGTAAAACATCCTCATAATAACATTAGCTAAGTGAAATTATGAACATGTGATACGTAAAAATTTTCATCACCATTACCATAATTCTCAATTAGTGTAATTTCCGTCGACTCTAAGACCATTCTATCTTAAGAGTTCTACCCATTCTCACACAATCATCACTTAAAGTCACAACTTAAGTCTAGGTATTATACATCCATACCTAGTTCACTTAAACTAATGCTCTGATACCAACTTGTAACACCCTAAATTTTAGAGGAAATAAAAAAAACGAAAATTCGCCAATATGACGGCTATAAAATGGGTAAACCTGAGTAATCAATAACCTGTCAAATCAATCCCAAAGTATAATCCCGGAACGGGGAATAAAGTTGTGACATTACAAACAACCAAATGAAGAATAAAGTTCGACAACCTAATAATCTAACTTAGTCAAGAAGGATTAAGATCGGGTGTCGCCATCCTTCCAAAATGTGTATTCACTATAAACACTGTATTGGTCAATATATCTCCCAAAAAGACCTTTCCCGACCCCAAGGTCGCTCACTCATTCCCGACGCGTCCCACCACCAGAATGACCTGCTATACATGTCATTTTAAGAAAAAATGTTAGGCTAAAGCCTAGTGAGATCAAACATTTACATTTAAAAATATGATCAAAGGTAAGCGTAATTACAAAAAGTGAATTGGTGATAATATTGATGTAACTCTTAACGTAACAAATACCTCTTGGGTTAACGGGGAAGGCCCGCTTACTAACACAAGTGACGGAACACAAAGGTAAGTCACTTGATAAGTTAGTAAAGCCAATACACATAAAAGTACACGCAAGGGATGTCAGGCTCGGTGGCTTTAAACGTACACCGGCAGAAAGTCAACTTCAACCACATAGGGTCCTTACGTTGAGATCCTCATCCAATATCGTAATACTTAGCTCGTAGGACTTATAACCCAATCTGATGCTTAAACGTGCCTCGACGTGAGAAACTAACGTCTCAACGCCGGACAAAATGCAACAACAAATATGGGGTCATGACTCCCAATGCAACCAAATATGTCACATAGAGCTAATAAGCTTATCGGTGATTCGACAAGTGATGATATCAACTAAAACATTTACAAGTGAAAGTTTTCCACATAATTATTCACATAATTTTACCAAGAGGTTCCAAGTCGCCATTTGAATCATATTTCCATACTCTAAGTCTAATGCTTCAAGTTCCCATCCAATCGGATCAATTTGATATTTCGAAACCCTAGTTTTGGATCCAAAGTGTTTAAACCAAGGTTATAGTAAAACAAGTTCCCATGTACAAACTTATCAGCAGTTCAACTTTAAAAGTTCATAAATCCAAAACCATAGTTTTACCATAAAACCCTAAAACTCCAAAAGTTAGGTTTAGGTACAAAATTCATGAAGTACAACAATTAATGATGGGGATGTTTAGATGGTGGAAATTCACATTTTAGCATGTATAAAGTTTATAAAAATGAATGAACTCACAAATTAGGTTTTTGATGAGAAAACCTAGAAAACCAAGTATGGTGAGAAGAGAGTGAAGATCTTGACTATCCAAGCTAGCCCCCTTAAATCTTGAGGCAAAAGGGAGAGTAAATGCTCCTCCAACTGGTAGATGAACACCTAGGGTTTCTAATTTTCGAAGTTATGAAGAGAGAGAGATGGTGAAGAATTTTGTGAGGAGTAAATGAGGATAAAGGGGGAAAATCCCGTCTATAGGACCTGTAGGGACTTCCCGCGGCTTGGGCCACGGCTTAGAGCCCGCAAAGTAACCCGCGCGTGCTCTAGAGATTGAAAACAACAGAGAGTCCCGTGACTTTGGCTGCGGCTTAGAGTCCGCGGCATAGCCCGTGTAAGTCCCTGTTTCCCACTCCAAGAACATAGCTGAAATTTAAAGCCAAAGCATAGTTCTCCTCTCTAATATGCATAAGGATTTAATGAGATTAAGATTCTCAAAACTAACAAAAAGATCTATGAAGTGCGAAAAGTACGGTGTTACAAGTTATTGGTCAAAATGAACATATATATTTTTGGAGTTAACTTAACACAAATTGAAACTAAGAAGACATTTAGTTCACAAAATGTTTTTGGATGAAATGGAATATGTCAAAGAAATTTAACTTTGAAGAAATTGGAATGAAATGTTAAGATTGACCACCTATTTGGTTGTCAGACATTGAAATGAAATATGCTAAAGAAATTGGAATATGTTTGTTTGATTCAAAGAATGTAGCTTTTAAATTGTAATTAAATGTTGGTAAATACCAAAAATACTCTTTTTTGAAAATTTTGAATTTTTTTTCTTAAACCAAAAACACTTTAATAAAACACTTTATGAAAATAATCCATATGATCCAGATGGATTTTTCTGATCCCAACATTTATCAATGCAAACACATATTTTTTTTTTCTAAAATTAAATCGGATGATAATATTTGAGTATAAATTACAGATATATGTTTTAATAATTATAATAACTACATCAGTTTCTTTAATCTTGTTTTGATTATTTTCTGACATTTAAAAGAATTGAACATGTTTCAAAAACCAAATTGACAAAAATATGCAAAAAAATGAAAGTTCAAAACGATTTATTGAATTGTATTTATTTCTAAAAAAATATTTAAACTTTACATTAAGATAATAGAAATCGTGCAGAAAAAATAATGAACATTTTATTCCATCAAAATAGTACCTCATAGCTAAGGAATACTCAAATCCCTTATTTCTAAATGGGTAATTCTAATTTCTAAGTATACCCCCCTCAAAAAAACCACCCCTTCCCCCTCACAATCCTTCCTTTTTTTGGTTTTTTAATTCATAGTTACAATTTTGGTCCATGAACTCTTTTGATGATTTACTTTATACATTTTGGTTTTACATTTTACATTTTACATTTTCATTATATTAGCACATATAAACGTATATTAACTAAAATACGTTAAAAAGTAATTTTTAATTTTAACAAGTTACGTCATTATAATCGTCTCGTCAATACCTTCGAAATGAGCCCAATATTGAATATTTTTTTATTTAATTATATTATTATATGTCATATAGTGTACCTTGGTTAATCGATTTTTTTTTTTGAAAAAAGAGAAAATGCATCACATCGAACGTAAGTTTTTAACATAAAGATAATAAACATAATAACTATATTGCATTTTTTTTATTCCAATAAATTCCAACTTTGATTATTCGTTTAAATCAACATAGTCACAAGTACGAGTACGCTCTATATATTCTTCATACACATCTAATCTACGTTTGTATGGGATAATCCACGACATTGCATCTGGAAGTACATGACGTGTCCAATGGTGTATGAGTGTGGGCATTGGGTAATCTCTATTTAATACCACATTTATGTAATGATTACAATTAACATGCACTATTGCAATTGACTCGTCTTGGGATGATGACAGCGGTTGTGTCCTGAATGGTAAGTATGTCACATTGCCTTCCATACTGAGAACATGTAGTATGACATTGAACCTTGAATGTAACACCCTAAAAATAGGGATAACAAAAATTTCCGTAAAATGGAAACATGGTATAAATTTTGCCATAGCAAGAGCCTCCCAAAAATGGGGAAATGTACAAACCTGTTTAATTACAGTTGTAATTTAACGGACAATAAATAACAACCAACTAATCTAATTTCTACAACTAGAAAAGAGATTACAAAAGGGGTGTCATCTATCGATTCCAACGTTTTCTCCAAAAAGTAAATATGTTCATGTGCAATTCCCCAAGCTCTCACCCAAAAGCAACTATGCCTGTTTAGAACCGGCACCGCTAGAACCTGAGTTACACATCAACACCAAACAAGTGTTAGGCCAAAAAGCCTAGTGAGTTGAACAAGAGTAGCATATAAGATCAATTACAATTCTTATCAGCAGTTAACCAATGTTCAATAAATGTGGAGTCAATAGGGGAGACCCATAGCACCAATCAAGTTCCACCCAAAGAGTCGATATACCTTGATGCCAACTAACAAGAGGCACCCGAAAGGCCCGGCACATCCGAGGACTACAACTATGGAAATTCCCCGAATGGCGGAGGTCTAGGCACATACCATCACGGTGGCGCCCAATACTACATCCTCCTAGTGTCTACTGACTTGGTTCGTCCAACATAATGCATATAGGAGGTCTTGAGGTGTATTTCAACCAAACATATTTCGATACCAACCACGGGTACAATATTACCATCCTAATCACATAAAGTCCACACAAGACCCAAATGAATCATATTCATCATGTAGATATAATATCAGCAAAAAGTTATTCCAAGTAGAAATCCTCATGATATCAAGGTATATATACATTTAACCATGGCAAGATACACATAGCATATATCTCTAAGAAAAACCCCCAATACTTGAATATTTAAAGAGGAACATTTGAGTAAATATAAAATGTTAACAAGTAAGAGATTAAGATGTGTATCTAGTTTTAACAAAGGTTTAGTAAACTCACAATCTAGGTTCTTGGACCAAAACCTAGAAAAATGGGAAACCCTAGCTTGAAGAGGTGAGACTTGGAGAGGAGAGGTTGAGCATTATAAACCCTAGAAACCTTCCTTGAGATGAGTTAAAGCAAGCAAACAAGATCCAACCACCAAGAGGGTTTGTATTTATGAGGGTTAGGGTTTGGTGAGGGAGAAATCAGTTTTAGAGAGTTCCAAAATCGCCAAAAAGAAGAGAGGAATGAGAGAAATGAAATGAAATTCGGCCAAAAACTCATTTAAGTCAAACAGCCCGACCGCGATAGTGCCCGGTGATAGTGCCATTGGCACTATCGCGTGTCACAATCGCGCGGACCATCCGACTCTCGGTACACTCTCCGCGAGAGTGACCTGCGATAGTGACAATGTCACTATCGCGATGGCACAATCGCGTCGGGTCACGAACTCACGGTACATACCCCGCAAGAGTTACCTGCGATAGTGACAATGTCACTATCGCGTGGCACTCTCGCGCCACTCTCCCAAAAGCCCAAAACTCAGTTTAAAATGATTACGAGTGCGAGGTTCAGACAGTTAAGATGGTTAAGCAAATCATGTAACATTATAACATAATAATGATGATCATACGCATATTAAGGACTCATGTACTCAGATAAACATAATTAATGAAGTAAGGGAAACAATTACTTACCTTATGAACTTCCGGGTGTTACATTGAAGCAGTTAGAATTCTCATTTCAGGCATAGCGATCCAATGCCTAGGTGGTGCAAAGACGACCTTCTGGAAAAAATCCAACGCTTCGTAAGTTAAAATTAACATAAATGTTAGTTATCATAATATTGTACCTGGTTGGTGACAAATTCTGATGTTGGTGTCAAATCTTCTCTCATGTTTGTCATCTGCAACTTTGATATATATAGAGAGAGAGAGATAGAGAAAAGGAGGGGGGGAAGAATGTTATATATATCGAATGAATCGTTCGTTCGATATATGTATCGAATTGTTTTTACTTTATTTCAAATCAATAACTTTACTTTATTTTAAATCATATATATATAGGGGAGCGATCAATTGGAAACCATTATTACATTGGAAACTTTGGAAACCGAAATCAACCAATCAGTGAATTTCTTTTTTTTATTTTTATTTTTAATTGAAAAGGTTATTTTTGTCTTTTACATTATTTCATAATATACATGGTAACTGGTATTATTATTATATTAATAATTATTTAATTTTGATTTAGCTTATATATGGTAATAATAATCATTGATTAATTTAAAAATGAGATATTTAATTTAGGTAAATTATTTAATTTTAATTTAGCTTATATATGATAATAATGAAACAATAATGCTAACACGATGAACCTGATGAATCTATTTTCATTATGAAACAATAATGCTAACACGATGAACCTGATGAATCTATTTTCATATACGGATATGCAACTGAACAGGTAATGAAACAAAAATGGGAAGTTAACAAAAATGGTATAAATTCATCATGTTTCCTTATGAAACAATAATGTTAACACGATGAACCTGGTGAATCTATTATCATTTTGAAACAATAATGCTAACACGATGAACCTGATGAAATCTGTAATCCAATGAAATCTGTAATCCAATGAAATCTGTAATCCACAAATTCATTCTATTTCATCACAATATTAGATTGCATGGAAAATTTTATAATAAAATGAAATTAAAAAATATATTTTCTTACATTTGAAAAGAAAATTAATTTTTTTGATGAAAAGACAAATGCTCCACGTTTTCATAGTAAAAAAAATAACAAAATTTAGATTGTGTGGGAAATTTTATTTTGGTTTCAAGTAATCTAAATAAAATAAATCTTTCTTGCCATATTTGAGACACAAAATCAAAAGACATATTTACCCTTTTCATCTATTATTTTTATTTATTATTAATAAATTAATTAATTTACTACCATATATAATTCAAACGAATCTTAACCATTGATTATAAAGATCAATGGCTGAAATTTGGTTTCCAAAGTTTCCAATGAAACTTGGTTTCCAATTGATACCACCCCTATATATATATATATATATATATATATATATATATATATATATATATATATATATATATATATATATATATATATATATATATATATATATATATATCGAATGATTCTATTTTCATTAATCGACATGTGATATCCCAAAATAATCGACATTTCTGATATCCACAATTAATCACATGTGATATCCACAATTAATCGATATTTGCTACAGATCACATATGATTCTGTTTTCATTATTTTTTTTTTCAATGTTTAATTTGAATCATTGTTTTTCAAATTTTAAATCATATATGATTAGGAAAACATTTAAAAAAAATAATTCATTGTGAATCACATATGATTTGATGAAAATTATGAATTACGTTTTGCAGTACATGTGGTATTATACATTAATTTTAATTGTGTTTTGTTACAGATCACATATGATTTTGTTTTCATTATATATATATATACATATATATATATATATATATATATCGATTTTCTTAACGTATTTTAAAACGTATTTTTTAACATATAATAAAATAATTAAATCCAAAAATATTCAATATTTGGCTTATTTCGAAGGTATCGAAGAGACGATTGTAATGGTGTAACTTGTTGAAATTAAAACGTATTTTTTAACGTATTTTAGTTAATATACGATTATATGTGTTAATATGGTGATGGTGTAAAATGAAAATTAGAAAAGTAAAAGGTATAAAGTAAAATAACTAAATAATTATAGGGATATAAACTGTAACTATACATTAAAAATCAATTAAAATATGTTTTTGGAAGGTTGTTCTCGATGATGTGAGGGTGATAGAGTATTAGGAGGAGGTATATGTTTAATAGGGGGCAGGGAAATCAACAACCTTCTAAAATTGCAAAGATTCTTTCTATACAAAAGAATGAACCAAAAAAGAGAATACAATTTAGGGAAATTAATTAAAATAGCCATTTCAGAAAATCGGGTTTACCTCCTAACCATTTTCTCCCTCAATTTATTAAATACGTTCGTGAAAGGAGTTCGTATATACGAACACCTCCTTAGAACTGATAAATTTGATACATCTTCGTAATATATATTCGTATATACGAACATAACTTAAAAACTCATTAAAAAATCATAAGTTCGTGAAATGGTTCGTGGAAAATGCAACGAGTTAAAAAAATTACGTTTTTTTCCCCTTTTTGTGAAATTCCACTATATTATGAACTCGAAGTTACAATGAGGGGCCGAAAGTGTAATTTATTTTTCAAATAAATGTTCGTATATCACGGAACTGAGGCAAAAATGGTAAATATCTTTGAATTATGTTCCAAAGATGAGGGGGCATAATTGTAACTTACTTATTTTTTTTAATAAATTGAGTTCGTAAACACGATTAGGGGCCAAAATGGTAAATATTTTTGAATTATGTTCCAAAGATGAGGGGCTATAATTGTAACTTGCTTGTTTTTTTAACAAATTAAGTTTGTAATCTTTAATCACGATCAAGGCCAAAATGGTAAATATCTTTGAATTATGTTCCAAAGATGAGAGGCCATAATTGTAACTTGCTTATTTTTTTAATAAATTGAGTTCGTAATCTTTAATCACGATCAGGGGTCAAAATTGTAACTTCCAGTTCATAATATATTGGAATTTCAAGAACAGGGGCAAAAAACTTAATTTTTTTAACTCGTTGCATTTTCCACGAACCATTTCACGAACTTATGATTTTTTAATGAGTTTTTAAATTATGTTTGTTACGAAGATGTATCAAATTTATCAGTTCTAAGGAGGTGTTCGTATATACGAACTCCTTTCACGAACGTAGGGGCTATTTTAATAAATTGAGTGAGAGAATGGTTAGGAGGTAAACCCGATTTTCTGAAATGACTACTTTAATTAATTTCCCTAAAATTTAATCAAAGAAATTCAACATTACAATTCTATTGAATTCTCTAGAATATGCAAACCAAACTCTGTTTGTACATTAGTTGATTTTTTTTGGTTAGATTAAATAGGAAACAACAAAAATTTAATTGCATTTTTAGAGCATCTCCAACAGTTTGTTCAAAATGGAGAATATGGGGATTTTGAGCTATAATTTTAGTGCATCTCCAACAGTTTCTCCAAAATAGAGAAAATAGTGATTTTGAGCAACTTTTTGCTTCAACCGTTTCTCCAAAACTTTCTTCAAAATTGAGAAAATAGCAGAGAGAGTAATTTTTTTTCAAATTTGGAGATATCCCTAAAAATGATAATCAAGAGAGATAAAATTTTTTATTATATCTCACCAATGAGAAACTTTGAAATAAATGATTATCGGGAGAGAGAAACTTTTATTAAATATATAGAATATTTTAATAATGTAATTGTCGGTCCACAATACTATCAAGTTTTATCGATAACAACACATAAATGATTTACCAACCTGTTTGATATATAAAAATAACGATTACAGGATTGATGTTCACTTTGAAGCTCTGGTATTCTCTCTGTGTTTTTCACCTTGGTTGTGTGTGTTCTATGTGTGTATTCTTAGATCTGATCTGATCTTGCTTGACACACTAACCCAACAAACCACTTGCAAAACCAACTTGCAATATTAAACAATATTAACCTACATAATATCTAAACTATAAGATATTATATAACTAACTTAATATCTAACTAACTAAACTAAACTTAGATATTTAGTTATGCTAAATATCTAATTACATCAAATACAAATAAACAATAAACATTAATTACTTTGACATTTATTACAAACGACATTAGACTTTATATCGAGAGTCGACTTTCCGGCTTTAGCTTCAGATTGCGATCTTCAGTTTGGATGATCTTGAATCCAATGAGACTGTGGTCTAACAATCTCCCCCTTTGAATCAAGATCATTACGAAAATGATTTTAGCAATTCAGTCTTCTTGTTCAGCTCAGAAGATGCAATCTCTTTCTCTAGCTCTGAAATCAACATGTCTTCAGAATATTTGATTTTGAGGATTTCAATCTTGGACGTGATTCTTGAAACATGTGATCTTTGCCATTTCTTGTGTAGTCATTCTCCCCCTTTTTGATGTTAAGTGCAACGAATTCATCAAAATTATTTGGAAGAAATGTCTATCTTGCGGTTAGAGCCTCTGATTCGTCAATTCATAAGATATTCATCCAGATCTTTGCAAATCTAGACAAAATAGTCATGTAACACCTGAATCAACTAATGAATCAGTTAGAATGCCTGTCAGTAACACTAAGTCAATGTGTGTAACAAATACACATTGGAAAGGAGCTGTTTGATGTTGACTCCCCAGGGCTTCCATTTAATCATCAAAACACCACAAAGGTAATTTCTATAAACGTTATGACAAAGAAACAAATTCCTTGTGTGTTCGTGCTTGTGATAGAAAGAATTAAGCACTTGATGATTGCTTATAGGCTCAAAAATTGTGTAAACCACTGAGACAACAGTAAGTTAAACACAGACTCAATGTGCATGAGTGAAGTGCGAAGGTGGGGCAGACTTCCTTCTTTTCAATATCCAGATTTTCCAAATGAAAATCAGATAGCAAATGTGTTGCATCCCCTTTTGAAAATGTAAAACACTTTCTTGTTGAGAAGAAAATTAGTAGATAGTGAGGTTTGATCAAGAGTTGGCATGGGTTAGTTGTCTGTTTCAATAATGTTCACCAAAGAATTGTGAAACACTAGTAATGTGGCTACCCGGCTCAGAAAAAGTTGGTGCGGAGTTGTGATATTCTTTTAACTCTGTTCTCACACGATCTTTCTTTCAAATATTTTGCTTACTCTAATCAAACTTTATTTCATTGTTTGACACACTCATTGCTTTTCGCTTCTCACACTCAATCACTAAGGATTAACCTCTTGGGTAGAAATCACTGGTTAAGGTGATTTCATAGAAGTTGTGTTAATTCCTAGCACAATGATTCCTTGTTTTCCTATGATGCACGTGAAGCTCAGATTGGTTTAACTATTGCAGTTAAAGCACAATTTAGATCATGAAAACATCTAAAATACACTCCCAAAATATAAAATCTATTGAAAAAATCGGGAAGTGGTTTGAACTTTTAAGAACGATGTTTTCCGATGATTGAAAGTTGTCCTTCTTTCAACCATATATGAGATTAAGATAAAGGATTGTACCTTTACGTGCGATCTTACATCTCATGAAGCTAAGCTTAAAGTCATAAACATATGAACTTGTAAGCATCTCTCAAAAATTCTGCAAAAGTCTTATGTCAAGTCAAAGTAAAATTTATTCACTTAAATTGAAAAGACAAAAAGCAGTAAAACTCTTAAAGTACGAGTTCTGATCAGAAATAATCAGAAGTCATATCCGTACTCCCCTTTTTATCTTGAAGAGCTCCCCTTAAATTCTTGCATTACAAAAAAAATTGGCATTAAAAGGTACATGCAAAATTTTATGAGCTCCCCCTTGAAGTAATATTGACCACTTGTCAATTTCTTCTCATTCTCCCCCTTGTATTATGAATAGAATATAGAAGTGCAGATATCAATCAGAGTTAAGAATGAAGAAATGATGAAAAATTATACAATTTAGAAAACTTTTATAGGTAATTACTGATTAGATTTTAAGATTTAGCATACCAAGCTTAGAGACAAGAAAGTTGAACCTCTTTTCGTCTAAGGGTTTGGTGAACAAATCGGCAAATTGATAATCAGTTTTTACAAAGAAAAGTTCAATTGTTCCTTTTTCAACATGATCTTTAATAAAATGATACTTGACATCTATGTGCTTAGTCTTGGTGTGTTGAACAGGATTCGCTGATATTGCAATGGCGCTCTTGAAGTCACAGTATATCGGGATCTTGTTGAAGTGGAAACCGTAGTCGTGCAATTGAGTTCTCATCCATAAGACCTGAGAACAGCAGCTAGCAGCAGCTACATATTCTGCTTCGGCCGTGGAAGTTGAAACACAAAGTTGCTTCTTCGATGCCCAACTGGCTAGTTTGGCACCGAGGAACTGTACATGTCCTGACGTGCTCTTCCTGTCTAACATACAACCTGCATGATCTGCATCTGTGTAGGCTGTTAGTTCAAAACTAGTATGTTTAGGATACCACAGACCAAGATCTGCAGTGCCCTTTAGATACCTAAATATGCGCTTCACAACAGACATATGGATTTCTTTAGGATTGGCCTGATATCGTGCACATAAGCATGTTGAGAACATTATATCTGGCCTACTAGAAGTAAGATACATTAAAGAACCTATCATTCCTCGATAAGTCCTAACATCAACAGCCTTTCCCGAAGGATCGATGCCAATCTTAGTACCTGGTGCCATTGGGGTACCAATCGGTTTTGAATTTTCCATTTTGAACTTCCGAAGAATATCCATAATGTATTTTGATTGATTGATAAAAATACCCGATGAAAATTGTTTGACTTGTAAACCGAGAAAGAAATTCATCTCTCCCATCAAATTCATCTGAAATCTAGGCACCATAAGGTTTGCAAAATTCTTACATTACTTAGTATTTGTAGAGCCAAAGATAATATCATCTACATAGATTTGAATTAAAATGATATTGCCTTTTTACTTTTTGATAAACAAAGTGGTATCCACCGTTCCTTTTGAAAACCCAGACTTGACTAGAAAAGTGGAAAGGACATCATACCAGGCTCGAGGTGCTTGTTTCAGACCGTAGAGTGCTTTGTCGAGAATGTAAACATGATTCGACTTCTCTTGATTGACAAAACCTTCTGGCTGAGAGACGTAGACCTCCTCCTTCAGAATTTCATTCAGGAAAGTTGTCTTCACGTCCATTTGAAAGACCATGAAGTTCTTGTGGGCTGCGTAGGCTAGAAACATTCTAATTGCCTCTAATCGCGCCACAGGAGCATATGTCTCATCATAGTCGATTCGTTCCTCTTGTCTGTATCCTTTGGCTACTAGTATTGCCTTGTTTCGGATAACGGTACCATATTCGTCTTTCTTTATCTTGAAAACCCACTTCGTACCTATAATTGTTTTACCTTTAGGCTTTGGTACGAGTCTCCAGACTTGAAGTGCATCGAACTGATTCAGCTCTTCTTGCATTGAGATCACCCATTCTGGATCAGCAAGTGCTTCTGATACTCTTGTTGGCTCGAACTTGCTCAGAAAGGAGTCATGCATGCACATGTTTATTGATGTTGACCTAGTTTGCACCGGTTTTGATGGATCGCCAATGATCTGGCTTAGCGGGTGCTCTTTGGTCCATTTATGTTCATGAGTCAGTGGATTAGATGATTGTATGTCGGTTGTATCATCTACAAATCCACTTGTACCTTCTTCTGTTTGTTCAGGAGGAATTATGATTTCAGTTGAAGGGGCAGGTTCAGAAGGCTCAGCAGGTACAGCTTGATCTGGCTGTAGAATGATCTGAATAGTATCTCCTACTGTTTCAGCTACTTTTGTCTCTTTATCATTTGTCACTTCTTAAACTGTTGGAGTCGGCATTTGAATTGGAATCTCTTGTTGAATCGGGGCGTTGGATTCAATAGGAATATCTGAACTGGTTGGATGAGTAGTCGTTAAGTCTTCCATCCTGTCAACCACAACAGATTTCTTTACATTAGATCCAAGAAATTCATCATAAAACAATTCAAATAATAAATCTAAATCAGATAAATGGTTAGTAGAAGTTGATGCTTCATGTGATTTATTCTGCTGAGACGCAAGTTCTGCACTGAGTTGCCCAGAAGCTAGTACTCCGGTTATAACGGGTTCTGAACGTTGTTGTTCGGAAGCCATTTCTTCATCAAACGAGACGTTGATGCTTTCAATCACCGTCTTTGACTTCTTCAGATAAACACGGAATGCAGTTGATGTCGAGGAATAACCAATGAAGATTCCTTCATCCGCCTTGGTACTGAATTTATTTAGACTCTCCCTATCGTTTAGAACGAAACACTTACACCCAAATATATGAAAGTATTTGATTGTCGGTGTTCGGTTGTTAATTAACGCATAAGGAGTCTTCTTGAATCTTCGATGTACCATGGAGCGATTATGTGTGTAGCACGCAGTCGATACAACTTCTGCCCACAAAAATAGAGGTAAGTCTAATTGACTTAGCATAGTACGAAGAGCCTCGACTAGCGTTCGATTTCTTCTTTCGACCACTCCATTTTGTTGAGGCGTACGAGCAGCAGAGTATTGATGTGAAATCCCGATAGATTCGAGATATTCTTCAACATTATTGTTCTTGAACTCTGTTCCGTTGTCTGTTCGTAGAAACTTGACCGGTTTCTGCAGATTCACCTAGGTCATCTTCAGGAATGTGATGAGAACATCTGGTGTCTCATCCTTTGAACGTAAAAACTTGACCCATGTGTATCGCGAGTAATCGTCCACCATCACAAGTATGTACTTCTTTCCGCCTAGACTTTGAGTTCGCATTGGACCGCATAAGTCCATATGCAATAACTCTAACAGAGCGCTTGTACTCGGTTCAGGCTTTGGTTTATGAGGTGCCCTCTTCATCTTGCCCTTTTCACAAGCTGCACAAAGATTTTCTCTTTCATATTTGAGCTCTGGAAGTCCTTTGACGAGCTTTCCACTGACCAGATTGTTGATGTACTTGAAGTTAAGGTGAGAGAGCCTTCGATGCCATAACCAACTTTGTTGCATCGAGGCTTTCGTAAGTAGACAAACTTGCTTGTCAGTCTGGACATTTGATAAATTGATTGTGTAGAGGTCTGATTCTCGAGTACCGACCAAGAGTTCTTCGCCTTCTTCATTGCAAACTGAACATCTCTTGGCTTTGAAGTTGACCTCTAAGTCTTTGTCACAGAACTGGCCTATGCTGAACAAGTTGTGTCGTAAGCCTTCTACATAGCTCAACTTCTTTATCGTGACATTGTCATGTTGTACATCACCATATCCCATGATTGGAGAAAACTGGTCGTTGCCGAATCTGACTGTTCCGCAATATTTGTCTTTAAAATTGGACAGTATCTCTTTTTGCCCTGTCATGTGCTTGGAACATCCGCTGTCCAAGAACCATGTATGACTAGTCTGCATAAGAGAAATTACAAATTTAGATATTTATACGACAACTTTGGAATTTTCACTTTGATTATCGAAGTGCGGGTCTTGAACTGATTTGTTCAAAAGCCTATTTTGACTTTGATGTTCAGGTTTTGAACTGCATTATCCAAAAACCTATTTTGACATTGAAGAACGAGTCATGATCTGTACATAATCAGAAGTCGATTTCTCTACAAGTTTTGTGTGCCTGCAACACAGATTTAGCCTTAGGTACCCACTGGAATTTGGGTCCTGCTGTGTTAGCACAAGATTTTGGTACCCATTTCAAATTGGGTCCTCTTTTCTTTTGAAATGAATGTGAAGAATTAGTATGAGATGAATGCACAAGGTAATTTCCAAACCAATCTCCAGAATCTTGACAAGAGATAGGAACATGTTTATCATAAATAGAAGACTTTCTAGCAGATAAAGATAACTGAAATAATTGCTTCATTGTATATTGTTTACGAGAAACAGCAAGTTTTGAGTTCAAAATAGCAATATCAGCAATTAGGACATCTTTACTAAGCGAAGTCTTATTACAATTAACACTACTAAACGATAAAACGGTCTTGTCAAGCTTCCGTTTGGGTTGCCATTGAGAATTTACTTCTGACCTTTGCTTGCTCAGATCTGAAACATGTGAAACTGGTGAGTTAGACCTTTGAGCAACAAGCGATTGCTTCTTCTTAGAATTACCAGTAGTGTTCGGTTTCTGTGAATGCTGAGATATTTTCTTACCTTTAGCATGTTTAGATTTCACAGAGACTGAGTTATCAACTTTCGTTGATTTTGCACTATTAACAGGCATACTGGTTTTGTTCAAAGATTTCTTAACAAAAGATGAATGGTTTGGAAGTTTTGCATTAAAATCAAATTGTTCAGAACAACCATCTAAACCACCGTTAGAGTTTAGAAAATCAAGCTCTTTATTAGCTAGACCAGACATGTCCTCAGAGTTTGAAGCTTTAGAAATAACAGAATTTGAAAACACAGTTGAAAAAACTTTTTGCTCAATATTCATCAAAAGTCTTTCATCTGATAAAGAATTCTCGAGTTTAGAAATTTTACTTTCTAAAACGAGAGGAGGGACATATAGTTTACCTACAATAGGCTTCGCCTCCATTTCCTTTTCAGTATAACTTTGAAAGAAATCACTTGAAAGAGTTTTCTTCTTTTGATATATTGGATTTTCATCATAACTATTATTCAATTTCGCATAATAAAATGGAAGATGAACTTTAGATGATTTCAAACGTTTTTCAGTTTCGTTGGCTTCATCCTTTTCAGATAGTTTAGTCCAGAAAGTTTTAAACTCAGGGATTCTGCGAGCTAATTGCATAGAAAGATGATCATAAAGTCCTGGCATTTCAGACATCCCTTTTTGTAGACAGTGAGGATTCTTATAACCGATTCCCCATCTCTCTATTTCATCTTTGGGTTTGTTCAGATGAATAGTCTGTTCAGTTTGACCCATTTTATATAACTTCTCTTCCAAACCTTTTAATTTTCCAAGTAAAGAAAAGTTTTCTTTGATACATGAAGAATGCAATTCTTTAAGCTCATATAAGTCAATCCCACTTTTTAGCAGTTGAGACTTGAGTTCAGAATTCTCTTTTAGAATTATTGTCTTTTCCTTAGCGTTGGTGTCATTATCTTTATGTAAAACCTCAACTAATACTTTCTTCTCAGCAATTTCATTGCTAAGTTTATGTATCAATTGGTTTTTGTCAGTTATGACACCATTTTCTTGCTCAAGATTAGATTCTAACTCTTTTTGTTTTAAACTCATGGCATGCATTTTATTCATGAAATCTGAATCTGATAAATTACATACCTCCTCGTCTTCATTATCTGAATCATCTTCAGCATCTGATTCTATCTGTCCCATCAAACACATGTTGACGGCTTCATCTCTCTCTTCATCATCTGAATGATCAAGCCAGTATTCATCTTCAGCCATCAGTGCCTTACCAGTCTCCTGTTGCTTTGCAAGAAGCATCTTGTTCTTGTAATAATCGGAGTTTATGACTTTTGGCCTTCGGCAGTCTCTGACATAGTGACCTGTTTTGCCACAGTTGTAGCACGTTGGTGGTTCTGTCTGACTGGATCCTTCAGCTTTGAACTTTCTTTCTTCTGGTTTCCTCTCCTCTATTCTTTTTCCTTCATACTGATATCTTCTCTCTTCAGGCTTCCTTTCCTCTGTTCTTTTCCCTTCAGATCTCTTTCCTTCATATCTGCTTCCTTCAACCCTTTCCTTGTGGATGTAGTTGTTCGGACCAGAAGAATATCTCTGACTGTTTGAACTTGGCTTCGTGTAGAACTTTTTCTGAAAAGCATTTGACAGCAGAATCATTGCTTGCTTCAGTTGTTCATTTTCCTTCATGTCAGAGTTTGCATAACCTTCATCTTCTTCTGATTCATTGATAGTGCTTGGAATACACCTATAGACGTGTGCTAATTAAACCTCAAAGCAAGTATACAATGAGATCTAATATCGTCTTTCAAGTAATAAAACGGTAAAGTACCGGATATCGTCCCACGGAGATTGGAGTAAAAGTTGATTAAAAAGTAAGAGAAAGATATGACTTCAGATGGCGATTTTGAAGAATTGATTTGGTTTGGTTTGTCACTTGATTAGATTAACAGAATAATAAAGCAAGCACGGGTGTAAGACATTTAGGTGAGATTTAAACACAAATTCCAACAGACTTATGCTACAGACATGCTGCAGCATGACTTGGCCATAACTAGATCCACCATCTATTTTGAGGGTATTCCTCTCGGACTTCAATATTCACACTACTGTTTAGAGTCGACTAAACACATCTCTGTGCAGCCTCCAACTATTTATAGTGTAGAATAAAGTCCTCAAAATATATGGACGATCAAATCTCTTTGTATCTAAAACCGCTCTCTCGAGCCGATTCCCATATCATCCAAGTTGACGGTTCGAAGGGGCTTATCTCTAAGTCCTCTACACTTTAACACTAATGACTAGCGATCAACTTGTCGAGAATAAATCAGTTTATAAAAAGCAACTCTCTCAAGTCTACTTCTCATATCATTCAAACTGACGTGCTTTTGGTAGCTTATCTCTAAGTCAACCGCACTTTAACACTTTAGCAAGTGATCAGTTCGTCAAGAAGTGTCATTGAACTTTATAAAACTTGAAATGAAATAATGGAACATTGTTATTGCGAAACAATGTCCACCTTTCTTTGGTTTGAAATCTCACCCTTTTATCTTACACCCGAGCTAAATAAATTAGCTACTCATATTTAAAGACATAAAGCGATAAATGACGGAAAGTAAATGCATAAATATAAATGACATAAATTAAATGACGGAATATAAATGACAATAATTAAAATGACGGAAATATAAATTACAACAAATATAAAAGACTTGAATATAAATTGCAAGTAAAATAAAGAACTAAGTAAAGAACAATAGAAATAATAAAGCGTAAATAAAGAACAAGAGAGGATGACTTCAAATATTACTTGTAATTATCAAAATGAGAGAATAGTTAATGGATTATGGACTCCTAAATTACAACCCCAAGCTCCCCTTTTATAACCAAGGGGAGTGGCACAAAAGGTAATTACCACTAAATAAAGTACAAAAGTAGTCTTAACCAAGAGTTAATAACCAAAAGACAATAAAGTGTTTAACCACAAATTACAAATCAGCCAAATATTAGTCTAGAAGGTTCCCAAAAGTCAGATTTAAAACTCAAAAAGGTCTTCCCACAAAAAGCTCCTCCTAGCTTATCCATTAAGCTCCCCATACGGCTGCTGTAAGGATGCTGCAGCATGCTGCAGCTTGCTGCACTTATAAATCTGCCCAAAAATACACCAATTAGCTTATCCAAATGCAATAAAACAAGTTCTTCATATCTTTAGCTCCAAGAAACAAGAAAAGAGAAAATAATGAACTAAAATGACTCAAATGTTGGGATTAGAAGGTAAAAGCTATGCTAAAAAGAAGATAAAAAGAGCATAATGGCACTAAATAATTAGTGCCATCATTCATACACAATTGTCTTGTTTTTCTTCTTCCTGACTACAAGAGCAACTGTGTCGTCAACTGTCTTTCCTTTCTGTCTCTTTTCTTCTAGAATTTCATCCACCTCCTCTTCATTTTGTCTGAGGGTTTCATACACCTCATGAAGTGGAATCTCATTCAGATCTTTGATCTGCTTCATCTGCCTAGCAAATCTTTTCCATTCCGGTTGAAGAATACTCAGGAATTTGACGTTCAGCTCAATTTGAGATTTGTGGACTTTGTTCTTGCTGAGTTCGTTCAGCAAAGTCACAAACCTTTCATAGGTTTCTTCTAATGTTTCTCCCACCCTGCCTCTAAATTCTTCATAATTATTTAGTCAGTTGGAGATTTTCAGCTGATTCCCAACCTTCGAACCCAGCATCATCTTTTCAAGCTGATCCCACATTTCTTTGCCGGAGGATTTGTAGCTGTCAATCTTTACATAAATTTCATTTGGAATTCCTTGTAAAATGTATGACTTAGCTAATATGTCGCCTTTAGCTCTTCTGAGGTTATCATCTCCTAGCTCATGAAACTTAAGTTCAACTTCAGTCGACACATTTACAACCAAGTGAGTCGCCGTGACTGGTTTCATAACCCCTTCTTCTATAGATTTCCTGATGAATTCACCCAGCTCATGTCTATCAATAAAGTTTAGAAACCTATATTTCCACTGTTCGTATTCTCCTTTAAAGAGAACTGGTGGCTTGGTGTCAGTTCCTATTGCAAGGGCTTCTCTGGATGTCATTTTGAAGAAGATTCTAAGTCTGGATTGGAGCAAAGAGGTTTGCGTTTCAAGGTTTGCGTGTCAAGCACAGTGCGCAAAGTGAGGTTTGCGTTTCACGTGGGATGCGCAAAGTAAGGTTTGCGTTTCACGTGGGAAGCGCAAAGTAAGGTTTGTATTTCACGTGGGAAGCGCAAAGTAAGGTTTGTATTTCACGTAGGAAGCGCAAAGTAAGGTTTGCGTTTCACGTGGGAAGTGCAAAGTTGAGTTTGCGTTTCAAGAGGGTTGCGCAAACTTGACTTGTTCTTTTCGAGAAGAGAGTGAACACGTGAACTGAGGTTTGCGTTTCTTACTTGTTGCGAGAAGTGAGGTCGAGGTTTGCGTATGCTCTTGGATCCGAGAAGTATGCTTTGCGTTTTACTTGGACGCGCAAAGATGGACTTTGCGTTTGATGTTGGACGCGCAAAGATGGACTTTGCATTTGATGTTGGACGCGCAAAGATGGACTTTGCGTTTGTTCGTCTGCACTTCGAGAATTGTCTTAAAAACTTGTTCCTGAAACGATTAGCAATACCAAATTCTACCCTTATGTCTAGAAACACTTCTAGAACTGAATGTGAGCACTCGATCTCAATAAAACACACTTTTTGAAGAAAAATTTGATCGTACAGTACCTTTTTCCACTCGACTGTTTTCTCACTTGAATCACAAAATGGAACTCGATTTATGCTTAAAAGTGAAATCAAACAACAACAACTCGATCTAGCATGCTAATCGATCACAACCTGATCGATTTTAACACCTAAAACACTTTAACACTCGAAATCGAATTTCAAAATAAGAACACAGAGTCGTTTTCTGAAAAACTTGATTTTGATCTTAATCAGGCTCTGATACCAATTGTCGGTCCACAATACTATCAAGTTTTATCGATAACAACACATAAACGATTTACCAACATGTTTGATATATAAAAATAACGATTACAGGATTGATGTTCACTTTGAAGCTCTGGTATTCTCTCTGTGTTTTTCACCTTGGTTGTGTGTGTTCTATGTATGTGTTCTTAGATCTGATCTGATCTTGCTTGACACACTAACCCAACAAACCACTTGCAAGACCAACTTGCAATATTAAACAATATTAACCTACATAATATCTAAACTATAAGATATTATATAACTAACTTAATATCTAACTAACTAAACTAAACTTAGATATTTAGTTATGCTAAATATCTAATTACATCAAATACAAATAAACAATAAACATTAATTACTTTGACATTTATTACAAACGACATTAGACTTTATATCGAGAGTCGACTTTCCGGCTTTAGCTTCAGACTGCGATCTTCAGTTTGGATGATCTTGAATCCAATGAGACTGTGGTCTAACAGTAATCAATGATTTATCTCTAAAATGGGAAAGCTGTTAGAGATGAATATAATTTTTTTTGAAGATTTTGACTTTTATTTCTCTATTTTGAAGAAATTTTAGGGAAGCTGTTGGAGATGCTCTTATTCCAACAACTTCCCTAAAACTATCTCCAAAATGGAGAAAGTAGGAGAGAGAAGGAGTTTTTCTCCAAATATGGAGATAACCCCAAAAATGATTACTAAGAGAGAGAAACTATTTTTTATTATATCCCACCAATGAGAAACTTTGAAATAAAATGTTTAGGTGAGAGAAATAATATTTTATTAAATATACATAAAATATTTTAATATTATAATGGGAAAAGTTCATAAAAACCCAACAAACTATTCCATTTTGAATGGTTAAGTCCCTAAACTAATTTTTTGAATGAAAAAACCATTAAACTTTCTCATTTTGAATTAGTAAGTTCTTGAACTATTTTTTTGAATGAAAAACCCATTAAACTTTCTCATTTTGAATGAAAAAACCATTAAATTTTTTAATTTTGAATGATTAAATTCCTGCATATTTTTTTCAATAAATTAAATCATCGAAATTTTAAAAATTGGTTACTTACATCATTTTAACCCAAAAATAACTACATGGAACCGATTATCTTTTGATTATTCTCTTTTGATAAATAAAAAATAGATCAAAAAGAGGGAGATCGATGCAAGGAGCAACAACGTGTTAGGTGATATGGAGAACGGACAATGTAAGGGCAATGGGGAGAGGCGAGGCGGAGCGATACGATTGTCTATGAGGGGTTTTAATGGCGTATAATTTGAGAACGGTAAAACTGATTTTGATTTGTTTTTACTTTAAAACCTTCATCGTCAGTTTCTGGTATCATTAAAAAAATGTAACCAATTTTTAGAAGTTCGATGGTTTATTTATTCAAAAAAAATGTTGAGGGACTTAATCTTTCAAAATGAGAAAGTTTAATAGTTTTTTCATTCAAAAAAATAGTACAGAGACTTAACCATTCAAAATATGATAGTTTATTGGGTTTTTTTGAATTTTTCCCTATTATAATCAATGAGTTGTAAAAATTTTTTTTTTATAGATTTTGACTTTTAATTCTTAATTTTAAAGAAATTTTGAGGAAACTGTTGGAAATGATTTTCCCCAAATTTTGATATGGACTAAAAAGACCTTTCTGCCCATGTTCCTTTCCCAAAGTACCCCTCCTTTTCAGTCCCAAATTTGAACTGAAAAAACGAAACCCCAAATCCCAAATCTTTATTATCCACTCCCCTTCTTCCCTCGAAAAAACCAGAAAGCCACAAAATGAGGGGTTTTTTTCATCTCTTCTTACTGTTACAACTCTTAACCACTTCCTTCGCCGGAAAACCAGGCCGCTTGCCGGAATTCCGAGCTCTTCTCTCCCTCAAAACCGCCATTACAGATGATCCACAATCCTTTCTTTCCACATGGAACACATCCACCACCCACTGTACATGGTTTGGCATCACCTGCGACTCCAGACGTCACGTCACCGCCATAGACATCTCCGGTCTCAACCTCACCGGCGTTCTTTCCTCCGACATTGCTCACTTGTGCAACCTCGTTAACCTCACCGTCGCTGCTAACAACTTCGTCGGACCAATTCCACCGGAGATTTCTTTCATCTCCGGTCTCCGGCTCCTCAACCTGTCGAATAATATTTTTAATGAAACGTTCCCGCCGGAGATCTCTAGCCTGAAGCTTCTCGAGGTACTTGACCTTTACAACAACAATCTCACCGGTGACCTACCTGTTGGCGTCGCTGGAATGACCGCGCTCCGTCACCTGCATCTCGGTGGAAACTACTTTTCCGGTGCTATTCCACCGGAGTACGGACGGTTTGCTTCGCTTGAATACCTTGCTGTATCTGGAAACGAGCTCACCGGACCTATTCCTCCGGAGATCGGAAACTTAACTACACTGAAACAGCTGTACTTAGGCTACTACAATGGCTACTCCGGCGGTATACCTCCGGAAATCGGTAACTTATCAAGCCTCATCCGTCTCGACGCCGCAAACTGCGGTCTCTCTGGCGAAATTCCTCCGGAAATCGGAAAACTTAAAAACCTAGACACGTTATTCCTCCAAGTAAACGGACTTTCTGGATCTCTAACGAAAGAGCTCGGAACTTTAATAAGCTTAAAATCAATGGATCTATCAAACAATATATTCACCGGAGAGATACCGGAATCGTTCAAGGAGCTCCGCAACCTTACCTTGCTCAATCTGTTCCGTAATAAACTCCACGGCTCGATACCGGAATACATCGGAGAACTGCCGCAATTAGAGGTATTACAGCTTTGGGAGAACAATTTCACCGGCGGCATTCCTCAAGAGCTTGGGAAGAACGGAAAACTACAGATCCTTGATGTGTCTTCGAACAAATTAACCGGTTTTCTTCCTCCGAATTTGTGCACCGGAAACAAGCTCGAAACCCTAATTACTTTAGGTAACTTCTTGTTTGGCTCAATTCCTGAATCTCTCGGTGAATGTCGATCGTTGAGTCGAATCCGAATGGGTGAGAATTATCTCAACGGTTCTATTCCGAAAGGCCTTTTCAATTTGCCCCAATTGTCACAGGTTGAGCTACAAGATAATCTTCTCTCCGGCGAGTTTCCGGCGACGGACTCAGTTTCCGTCAATCTCGGTCAGGTTAGTCTATCCAACAACCACCTCACCGGTCCGTTGCCGGCGAGCATTAGTAACTTGTCCAGCGTGCAGAAGCTTTTGCTCGACGGCAACAAGTTTACCGGACGCATTCCTCCGGAAATAGGGGAACTACAGCAGTTGTCAAAGATTGATTTCAGTCACAACAGTTTTTCCGGCGAGATAGCGCCGGAGATCAGTCGGTGTAAGCTGTTGACATATGTGGATCTCAGCCGGAATGAATTTTCCGGTGAGATCCCAACTGAAATCACAGGTATGCACATCCTCAATTACTTGAATCTATCACGCAATCATCTGGTTGGAAGCATTCCAACATCCATAGCATCGATGCAAAGCTTGACATCTGTAGATTTTTCGTTCAACAATCTTTCCGGTTTGGTTCCGGGCACCGGTCAGTTCAGTTACTTCAATTACACTTCATTTGTCGGGAATTCGGATCTCTGTGGACCTTATTTAGGCCCATGTAAACCTGGAGTTATCAATGGCACTCATCAATCACCTTCGAAATCGCCATTATCTCCTTCGCTGAAGCTTTTACTCGTTATCGGGTTGCTCGTTTGCTCTATTGCGTTTGCTGTTGTCGCCATTGTTAAAGCTCGGTCCATAAAGAAAGGAAGCCAAGCTCGATCGTGGAAGCTCACCACTTTCCAACGCCTCGATTTCACTTGTGACGATGTTCTCGATAGCTTGAAAGAAGACAACATTATTGGAAAAGGAGGAGCCGGGATCGTTTACAAAGGGGTTATGCCAAACAACGAGCTCGTGGCTGTCAAAAGATTGCCGGTTATGAGCCGGGGTTCGGCCCATGATCATGGGTTCAATGCCGAGATTCAAACCCTAGGGAGGATCAGACATCGGCATATTGTGCGATTATTGGGGTTTTGTTCGAACCATGAGACGAATCTTTTGGTTTATGAGTATATGCCAAATGGGAGTTTGGGAGAAATGCTTCATGGCAAGAAAGGTGGTCATTTGCATTGGGATACAAGATACAAGATCGCGTTAGAAGCTGCAAAGGGTCTTTGTTATCTTCATCACGATTGTTCGCCATTGATCCTCCATCGTGATGTTAAATCTAATAACATCCTTTTGGATTCCAATTTCGAAGCTCATGTGGCTGATTTTGGACTTGCAAAGTTCTTGCAGGATTCTGGCACCTCCGAATGCATGTCCGCCATTGCTGGTTCTTACGGCTATATTGCACCAGGTATAACCTTATGATCATAACTGATAAGCTACTTGTTGGCTGATGTCTGCCGATATATGTTGCCTTGTCAACATAGCTGGTATGCTAGCTTTTGGCTGATAAGTTACTTGATAACTAATCATGTTTGATAAAAGCTAGATGACAATGTAAAATGACTTGAAAAAAATTAATTAGAAATAGTGTTTCAAAAAGGTTGCTTATGCCTAAAGAAACCGGACTTTTTCAAACACCTCTAAAAATAAACTAGCTCATGGTCGGTAAATATAGCCTAAATATTCATATGATGATAAAGATTATGTCTTTTTGTTTGTAGAATATGCGTACACGCTCAAGGTCGACGAAAAGAGCGATGTGTACAGTTTTGGTGTCGTTCTTTTAGAACTAGTAACGGGCCGAAAACCTGTCGGGGAGTTCGGAGATGGTGTCGATATCGTTCAATGGGTAAGGAAGTTGACCGACGGTAACAAAGAAGGCGTCATGAAAATCTTGGATGCTAGACTCTCCACCGTCCCCATCCATGAGGTGATGCACGTGTTCTATGCCGCAATGTTGTGTGTTGAAGAACAGGCGGTGGAACGCCCGACCATGAGAGAAGTTGTTCAGATATTAACCGAGCTTCCAAAGCCTCCTGCCGCCACAGATTCATCATCTCCGCCATCACCACCACCACCAGCGGCGGCGGTAGAGACTTCAAAAGACAAGGAAGGGCAAAACCAGCCTACTGATCTTCTAAGCATCTAAGACTAGAAATGTTGTGCAATCAGACTGTTTGTTGTTAAGTTTTATGGATTTGGGGTTTTAGGTTTAATTTTTATATTTGAGATTGGTTTTTTCTTGTTTTTTGGGGTTTAATTATGGTTTATGGGGAGGGTTTACTGTTTAACTGTTAAGGATATGTTTTGTAGTGGTATGGAGGTGATCTATGTATAGCAGCATTGGTTGGGGGCTTCACTTAATATTATTAGTACTTAATTAATTAGTATTTCATAATCAAGTTAATCCAATATTATATTATTTGCGTAAATTTGTTCCTTCCCTTTACCAACTGAGCTAAATTGTGTAAATTCAATCTAAGATCATTTTATAGACCGGTGAAATATCTAATATCATACATCTTCCATGAATTTATTGAAATATTTTGATTGTATGTTGTTAATGAACTTTCCGGTTTTAGTTGTTAAGGTCGATACGAACATGTGTGTTGGTGAAATCTGTCGGGTTTGTCGAACAATTTGCTTCTTCAACGATATGAGTTGAACTCGAGGTTAATAGGGTTCATTTCCTCTTGTTTGTGTGTGGAAACTTTCTATATGTTGTTAGTGAAAAGAAGGGTAATTTTAAAACACTTGGTAAGATTACAACATTAATTATATTACTAAAATATTTTATGAATTTATTTCTCTTTTCTAAATATTTAACATCAAGGTTATTTATCGGTAAGAATATAATAAAGTTTTATTTAATAATTTTTGAGGAGTAAGAATTTCACTCTTACTTTCTCTCCATTTTTTTAAAAAGTTTTAGAGAATCTGTTAAAACAAAAAGTTTAACCAAAGTTTTCCTTTACTCTATCTTGACGAATTTGTTAGAGAGGTGTTGTTATGCCTGTTTATATCAAAATTAGGTCTAATCACACATTAAATTAATAGTTTAATTTACGTGATAAGGAAATTAATAGCAATGGGAGATTCAAATAAAAATATTAAATATCATAAGAATATAAGAATGAAATATAAGAAAATGTTTTTTTTTTGTACGGCATCAAACTCACACACACACCCGTGGTAACCGGGCATCCAATTGGGCAGCACCGACTAATCCGCGGCGACCCGGCCTAGCCTCAATGACTGGACCCGCCCAGGCACGACTAAGCCCGACCTATGGCCGAACCCGCATGTCCATAGACTGGCATGCCCCTTACCTGGACCCGAACCGACCCAAGATCTGGGTATCGCCAAAGTGCCTCTCCCATGGTTCGAACTTGAGACCAATGGATACCATCCACTAGCCCCAAACCTTTGCCACTTGAGCTACACTCCTTTGATAAATATAAGAAAATGTTTACATGTAAATTATTAAAAAAATACATTTATAGATGCATATATAAACCTATATGACTAATATATAATTTTGATTTATATATATGTATCTTTAAATAGGTTTTTTCAAAATTTTCTTTAATAATTTAAATATAAATCTTTTTTAACCTTTTATTCTTATTTTTTATAATATTTATCCACCTTATTTAAGTCAATTTATATTTAATAAATAACTTGAGGATGTTGAAATCAATATGTATATTGAATGTGTACAAAATAGGGGAGATATTGAAGATGTGGGCTTGTCAGGACTACTCAGGAGTGTATTGAATATACTGAGACTGTAGAGTCAATGAGTGGTGTCAGTTGCCCTTTATACCAAGCAAGTCACTCTCTCTTCATTTAACATCCATATTCATATTCAATACATATAATACACATTTTGTAAATCTCATATGTTCATAAATGCATTCTAAGTACAACTTTTACTACACTATTTACATGTTTTTTAACCACCCATCTTCTCATTCATTCTCAACAGAATCAACCCTTTTTGTTTGTTTCTAAGTGTGTCTTTAACCGTACTGTAAAAACACTATTTTGTTGGAGATTGAAACTCAAATCGGCAGGTAAAAAGAACGGTAAAATAACGGAAAATAATTTCTTTTTGGGGTCTTTTTTATAATATGGTTGGAGATGGTGTAAAAATGTGTCTGGTATTCAGACCGGACTGGATGGTATAACTGGACGAGCAAGAGTACGATAGGACGGGTGAAAGGATTGTAAAAGTTATTAGGGTTTTTAATTTGACATTGATATTTTAGTAATTTTATCAATCTTGTTTTATAATCCTGATTTTGTTCCACATATTTGGCGAGACAAAAAAATGTATTTTTGTTCCGCTTAACTCTTATCATTTCTCAATCTAGTATCACATCAATTTGGGATAAGTTTTTGTTTTGTTATGTTCTATCCGTTCTATCACACATAACAAATGTACTCTAAAGGATCATTTCTAACAAATTTTTTTATAATTACTCTTAAAAAAAAAGCCAAAATCTTTAAATAAATCAATTTTAACAATCTCTCTATTTTGAAGATTCTAACATTATTTATAGTATTAAACTATTCAATTTAATTAATGCCGAACTTTTCGTACATTCCAACTTGTCTCTACTAAAAAGGTGATTACAGAAAATTAATGGAACATTTTTTTCTGAATTATTGCAATAGTTTTTTTGCAGAATGCTCCATATACGAACAACGACGCATTCTTTGTCCTTGTTTTTTTATTTATTTGAAGAATGACTTGAAGAATATGTTGTAACCAAATTTTGCAAAAAAGAATCAGATATCTATTTTTTCCATTATTAAAGGATGTTTGTAGATGTTCTAAAAAAAGAATATTGTTTTTGATGTATAACTGATTATGAAGTTATTAACAAAACATCATATCGAAATTGGGATTTGTTTGTACATTTTTGTTGACCGATCACCTAACATTAAATCCATAAATCATCATGGTGTATCATTGTATTGAATAACATTAAACCAATGTCATTTTTATATACTATTTAATGGCTGATTTATTGAAGAAAAATATCCATTTTATAAATGTATGATGCGTATACGATGAAGCTATTAAGATTGTAATTATTTCTACATAGGCCCGATGTCGGAGTTTAGGTTGGATGTCTCTTTTAATGTTGTTTGAAGGAAAAGAAACACATAATTCGACCTCATAAGGTGTTGATGTAAACAATGTCAAGCAGGTAGAATTAAAAAATGAGTTAGATAAATTTTCAAAGTCGTCCAAAGTAAACAATAAATGTTCATTGCCACCTAATTGATTCTCAAATTAACAATATGATTATTTTATTATCAATCATATTTAATTTGTATTTTCATCTAGTGTTTAAAGCTTGGGAAGATACTCGTCCATACTCGGCTTGATCAGATGGGGTTTGACCTTCACTCAGTGTTTTGCAGTTAATTTGGTAGCGTCATTGAAACTGTGGATCATTGTTTCACGGGTTGTTCTTCAGTTTCAATGTTGTGGGACAAGTTATTGAGGTGGTAGGGTTTAATCCCTTGGGCTATAGTCTCGGTTTCAAATGTGTTGGCTTTGACCGAGTTTCCAATTGTTTCGTCTTTTGAGAGAAAGATATGGACTGGAGTTGTTTGGATTTCCCTTTACTTAATTTGGAGCTCTAGGAATAAACTCGTGTTTGGCAGCTTGCGTGGGGTTGAAGACTTGTTGTTCGATATCCAACTTGCTTCCTTTCGACTGTTGTCCCTTAAAGCTAAAGTCGTGGCTGGTTCGCGAGCTTCGTGGTGCTGTAACCCGACTGCTGCTTTTTGTTAGCTAGGGTGTTGGTCGTTGTTTTGTTTTTTTCATTGTGTGGGGAGTTCTGTAAGGAGTTCTCTGTTGGCTTTTGTTTCGTTGCCTCCCTCCTTCCTATACCTTGTAGACATTGAGCCTGGCCTCGGTTGGTTGTTTTGAATATTGTGACTCGGCTGTAGGGGTGTTCGTGGTCCGGTTTGGGCGGTTTAACCCCCAAACCACAAACCAAACCACCAATGGTGGTTTAGGAAATTTTTAAACCAAGCGGTTTGGTAGCAAGTGACCAAACCGGTCAAACCGGACGACAAAAAGGCGGTCTGGTCTGACCGGTTTAGACGGTTTGGACGTCTTTTTGGCTTTAAACTAAAAAAACATAAACTTTATATCCAAAATAAATTTTCTATTAATATAACATTATTAAAAAAATAGTATATCGAATTATATAAGAACGTTTATATATTAAATTAAAAAAAACATTGAGCAAGTTGAAAAAAAGTTAAAAAATCCACAATGGTTGAATTTTGGACAAGTATTGAGAAAGTCGAAGGACGATTTGGATTTTAGATTTGAATTTTTAACGGATCTTAGAACTTTGTCAATTTAGATAACACAAATAATTGAGAAAATGAAAACTAAACATATAATTTTTTGACGAACATTTTTTAATTGAGCTGTAAAAATTGAGTCTACAACATGAAAACTAAATATGATTAATAAATGCGTATTTTGGCGGTCGGTTCGGTCCAGACCACTCAAAAAAAGGGTCAAACCGCAGACCAGACCGGACCAAGCGGTTTGGCTATTTTCAGACCAGACCAGACCGCTCAAACCGCCAAAAACGGTCCGGTTTGAGCGGTCCAACGGTTTTTTTGAACACCCCTACTCGGTTGTTTATTATCTGATTCTAATTTAAAGGTGCCTTTCAAAAAACATTTGGAATAAAATCCATGAAAAAACATAAGATGAAGGATCGCGTGAGAATAGGAGTTAAGGTGAGAAACGTAAAAAATGATCTGGTCGCTTGATCACTTTTAATTTCACCCTCATCCCATGAATTGTGCTTGATACGAGAATTGATCTGGTGCATCTCATTAGTGTTGATCTTCAATTAGGATTGATCGAGCGGAGAACCCTCTTTACCCTTCTAACCATAACTTCCATTCTAACCGAAACCCAACCCAAAAACATAATCCACTTTAACTCAAACTTGTTTAGATTATACAATAATTTCTCACACGTCTAGATTATATTTGAATCTTATATTAGATTCCATTATCATGGATTTTATTTTTACCCTTTTAAGAGCATCCACAGTGTGCTCGTTAGAAGGTTTTGGGAGGTTTTTCAAAAAGCGAAAACCTCATTTTTAGGTTTTTCACATAGTGGAGAGGTTTTTCAATTGAAGTTTTTCGTGAGGTTTTTCGTCATAGGTCGTTTTTGGGTAAAAAATAACCAAGGTCCTTTGTCGTACGTCTTTAGATTCCAAACAGTCCATTAGCCCATAGTCGCACGACCAGAGAAATAACTAACGTCCTTCCTTTGAGCGACTTTGACCAGACTATCAAAACTCGTCCACGATGGCTGTCATACGACATGATTTCAGTTACTAATTTGCAACATACTTTATATTATATTTAATGCAGGATTTCAAGGACGTTTATGATGAGAGATCATAACGGAAGACGTTACCAACAACAACGGATATAACGGATGTCATCATCAATATCAAACGGTTACTCCATTAAAGATATGCATTCAAGACTTGCTAACTGACAAGTGGAGTATAAATATGAAGATTGAACTTCACATTCGGACATCTGATGCTCATACCTTACAAGTTCGCAAATTACGTTCTCAAGCTCTTTCAGTTTCTCTCAAAGTTCATAAGATCTACTGCTGTTTGTCACGCGACGCACGACCGAAGTCCAATTACATACGACGCACGACCAACTTTACTTTATTGTGCTGTTTTACATTACATTTCATTTGTAACACTTGTTAAACAAGGACGACGTCCCTGATTGACGCCATAGTGCACGACGACTCATACTCGTCCGCGGTTTTTACCCATTTTAGGGGTTTTCCGCGTCACCAATTACCTTGTCTTATTTATTTCATTTTAATTACTGTCGTGCGATTATTAAAGTTACTTTCTTTGGTTGGAGTAAGCTCCACATTTACCTTAAATTTTCTTTGGGAAATTTTTGGCATAAACAGTTTGGCGCCCACCGTGGGGCCCCATCCAAGGAAAATCTTCGATAATCTTACGGCGTGCTAACGTTTTCCTTCGAGTGTTCTCTTTTTTCATTTATTCAGGATAATGTCATTCCAAGGAACTCAAGATCATGTTGTGGCCCAAATGAACATGGAGCTGACCACTGCTCATGCCCGTATTGACGCCTTAACAGCTCAGGCTCGACAGGCGGCAGAAACCATCGAGCATCTCAGAAGCCAAAGTGGAAACAATGTGACTGGGACTACGAATGCTTATACTGGTGTTTGGAACGTACTTCCTCCATTGCCTAATTATCCTCGTCCACCACCAGTTAATCTTGCGACCTTCGTAATCCCAACCATGCCTATGCCTTCTATGTCGTTCAATAGATATGCTTCTGATTCTTCGCAGCAGACTAACTTCAACGGATCAGGTTATGTTCCATTAGGTGTTCCCGGGGGTATACCAATGGATCCCGTTGCACAACGATTGAAGTTTCTAGAAGAGCAGAATGAGCGTGTCTTGTCGATGCTGGCCAAATTGCCGAGGGCAGCAGTCCCAGTTGATGTCGAGCCACGAACAGGATTTCAGGCGTCATCGTTCGTCGATGAAATCGCTTTGGTGGACATCCCAAAGAAATATAGCATCCCGACCTTCTCCCCAAAATATTCAGGTGTCACTGATCCGACAGAACACGTCGCCCAATACAAACAACTCATGTGGACTATTTCGATACCACATCAATTTCAAGAAGTCTGCATGTGCAAGAGTTTTGGAGCGACTTTGACTGGAGCAACATTACAATGGTTGATCAATCTCAAACCTAAAACTATCGGGTCTTTTGCAGAATTAGTGAATCAATTTTCTCAACAATTCGCTAGTAGTCGAAAAATGGAAAAACAAACGAGCGACCTTTACTATGTCGTACAGAAGAATTCATGCATTAAATTTATTTCTAAAATAAGGTTGCATAAATTGCTTTTCATGATCGCCAACCATAAAGTAAATTACCTTATAACGTTTTGGCAAAACATTTAGCACTCAACATATTTTAAACTATGAGCATAAGCATGCTTAAAATAGTTTTGTTGCACCTGATTTTAAATTGTTATCAAAACTCTCTTTATTCACGTCTTGTGTTTAAATGCTATTTTTGGATGTCGAAATATATGTGTTTTAACGCTTTTTGAGTTAATGGGCAAGTAGCCGTGGAATTTCGACCTTGACATTGGATCTCTTCCACGTATGTCAATGGTTTTAAAGGAAAAAGTTATTCCCATGCTTTTGAGTAGGAGTTTCTTGGGAATTTTTAGTTGTGTGAGTTTTGTTGAATTCTTGGGGTTTTGTTTTATGGATTCTTTTGTCGCATGCGTATATTTTAAGATGCGTGAGTTTAATTTCATTGCGTGCAAGTTATGAGTTCTTTGGGCGTCGTGTCTCATCAAAAATCTTGTCAAATTGGTCGCCTTACCTGTGTTGCAAAATGGAAATTTGGACACCACTTGATTTTAGCGTTAATGAGTTTTATGAAAATCCAGTTGGATTATGGTGTCTCACCTTACGAATTTTGTGTCGCGTAAATAATTTCAGGAACATGTGCATATGCATCATTGTGTGCGTTGATTTCGGGGTTTTGATAACAAATGTCAACCGTCGTGTACTATATGCTTTGGATTTAAGTATAACGTTGGTGTGAATGATTGCATAAACGATTTATGTTATTTTTACAGGACTTTCGTTCTGATCGTATTTCCATCATTAACTCTTACTGTTAAAATTTCCGCAAAACATTTAGCGAGCTGGCAGTATTTTGTCATTGTAGCTTCTATTTTGGTCAGATGTGTTTATCTTTACAACGTGAAGCTTTAAACTCGATTTGAAATTTTATTTGCATCCCCGTTATTTTACCGCCCTTTGGGGAATGAATTGTTGTATATGGGGTGAGTTGAAAATTCTTTTGATTCAACGTCTCTTGGTTATAGAGGAGGAATTTTAAAGATAAAATTGTGATTTTCCCTTTGGAGTTGTACAAACAATTATTGCACGTGTTGAAGTGCAAGAACCTATTTTCACGTTTATAGTGTAAACTATTGCGTATATTTTACTCGGTATTTCTCAAGGTGCGAGTATTTTGTTAAATTTTCGTATTCGGTAACTTGGATTGTTTTAACATCATAAACTGCTCATGTCAAGCTTGAATATTTCAACAAGTGAATAGCATGATTTACATATTCTGGGTGATTTTGTACACGTAAAATCTACATTATGATTTATGCATCTTTGATGATTTTGTGCAAACAAAAGTCTATTTCATGACATATGCATCTTAGTATATTTGCATTCATAAACCTTTGGAAAATCTTCGGTCTCAATACGTGTTGAGTTTTGAGAAATCATGCCCTTGTGGTGTGTGTTTTCATAAGCATTGTTTAAAGACATTCCATTATTTGGGGAAACGTTAAATGTCGGTTAAATGTGTTTTAAGGTTTACGAGGCTTTCGTTGGAAATTTACGTGAAGTGTTGGGCCTTTGGCTCGGGTTTTGACTAAATGAGTCGTGTGGACATTTGTCTGGATTTATAACCATAACGAAAGATTTTAGTATGATGGAGTTTATTCGTATTTTTGGTGAGTTCAAGTTGATTTGTGAAAACGGTGTACATGCCAAAATGCTTATTTTAAAAGTGTTTGTGTTTTACAATAAATTGTTAACTACTGATAAGTTTTAGTTATTTGGGTATATTTAACTTTATAAACTTGTGTAACGCGCATCTTTGAGGTTTTTGAGAGTTTTGATAAATAAATCATGTTAACATGTTTCTTTGATGATGTAAGAGATAAATAGAGGTCATTTTATATATTTGTCCATTCGGTACGATTTTATAAACCGTTGGAAAATGCATATCATGGTACTATGGGTCATTTTGGGTATCGCGAAGAGAATGAGTACATTTGGAAAACGTTTGTTTCAACCAACGAGGAGCTTTGGGTTATTTACTCTTGAGTCGTAGTATTTTCATAAATGTTGGTCAAGCGTGTTTTGATGTTTATATTGGCGCCCATTGGATATTTACGTAATTGTTGGGTCTTTATGTCGGATTTCGGCTTTGTCAGGACTTTGGGACTTTTGTCCGGTTTAATAACCTAAGTGGAGCTTTGGAGTGTGAGTTGCATTTATTGCATTTTATTTTGGAGAATACATGTTTTGGGTGCGTGAGTCATTCTTTTGGAGTCATGTAATGTTTAGACAGTGTTGTAATGGTTTCATTGGCACGTAAGTCTATCTGTTTAGTAAGGCCTAAGGTTTTGGGTTACACTTAGTGACCGCTCGGGTTTGCTAGCGAGTAGACAATAGGTGGCACGAGCCACTGAGTTGGAACTCGTCTAGATTGGGTAGACACCCGTGTCCGTAAGCCCTTGAGGTGGAACTCGACGGAGTGTGTCTAGAGGCAATAAACGGTTTGAATTTGTGATGTCTGGTACGGCATGGGAACTAAGATCGGGATACGTGGTGAAATCCAATAACATCACGGGTGGCCCCATTCATTTGCTCTCGCTACCCAAGATGGAAACGTTTAGAGGTCATGCGAGGAAGTTGTATGGGCAACCTACTTGCGTGTCCTTCTATTCTCTTTGTGTACGGGTCTCTCTGTCGTAGACCCGGGGTATTTTAAGCACTAATGTCATATTTTTTACCATCTTTGGTTATGTGGAGTCGACGGTAAATGATGGCTTTAATATTGGGTTCTCCCCACGTATATTAAGGTTTGAATGAAGTGTGTTTTCCTGCGTATGGGTATTTAGTTTTCTTTCGTTTTGGTCGCGTGAGTATTTGACCTAATGTTCATGATTTCGGACGTACGGTATGCATGGTGTTACTAATGTTTCATACTTCGAGTTAGTACAAGTTGTATCAATTTATAAAGCATCGTTGAAATGAAGGATCCATCTTGGAAAGTGCATAACTTTGAAAAGAAGTTGTTCCATGTTTTAAAATTCATTATTTTAAAGGTTCTGTTTTAAAGAGAAGTTCATCAATTTAATTGCTTTTACTTATGTAAAACTCTTGAGATCTCTAGGCGTTAAGCCTAATCCTTTTTTTTTCAGCATGTGCATCAAATTCCTGTTGTGGGTTTTATTAGCACCCGTCCTTTATAGTCCGAATGTATAGATTGGTGGTATGTTTAGAGGTTAATCTTTATAATGTGGTTGTAGACGAAGTATTCATGGAAGTATTAAGAAATTGAATAAGGGCTATTTTCCAGATTTGGAGTCGGATCGGAGTTGAGTGATATCAGAATCTGTGTTAACCGATTGCCGGAAAGACGCAATAGTACGCCTTGTAAGAATATCTTTATCGTTATTAGGAATGGATCAGTGAAATCTGAGATTTTTGGGAAGATTAGCGTCGACCGTTGGCTTTGAGTTCGGAACCGTGCAGTTTGAAAGAAATTGGTAGATGGAATGTAGAGGTCGCTAATTTTCTGGAGGTAGTAATTGTCACCTAAGGTTGGGAGGCAACTGTAACCTTGGGAGCAAAGGTTACTTTGAAGTGTTGAGTGTTCGCTCGGTTAGGATTGAATTGTGCCCAAGAAGGGTAGCTCATGTGGATGTCGGTATTAGGATCTCGTTAATGATTCTGGCATTTGGGTTTGTGACGATCTTCTCTGCGGACAATGTTCCATTGAGAAGAGTAGATTTCGAGGACGAAATCATTCTAAGGTTGGGAGAATTGTAACACCCCGGATTTCCGCTTTGTATCTTGTTATTCTTATGTATAAGCTTTTGTCATTAGCACCGTGTTTAGATTGAAGTTGAGTTGGATTTTGAGATATTTGGGGACTAGCAGTGACTTACGCGAGTTACACCGCGACTTGAGGTCGCGGCACAAACCGCAAAACCCACTGGATGTCTTGGGTTTTAGGGACACGGGCGAGTTATGCCGCGAGTGGAAGTCGCGGCATAACCCGCGAAGCTCTCCTGGCCGACTTAAAGTTGGTTTTCATCAAATATCTCATTCTCAAGATATTCTCTCTCTCTCTCTCTTCAGTCTCTCTCTCTCTCTCTAAGTTTTCTTTGGATCTTCGAACTTCCGTTAATCGCCGGTATTAAGTGCATTGCTCGGGGTTTCGGTGTAGAAAGCTTCTCCTTGCCAAGAGGGTCGATATCTGGCTCTTCGGGTTTTTGTATAAACCTACTGGGTGAGTTCCTACTATCATTTTAAACTGTATACATATCAAAAGATACCTTTTGGAACTCCTATATATCTCCATGGTTTCAGAGCTAAGTTTTCTACGTATTTGATATAACTTGAGTTTTGGGAGATTTTAGGGTTCCCGATCATTTTAAACTAAAATGATGGATTCTATCATATTTGAAGTAAAATGATGTTTTACTTGCACATTATGTGGTCATGTGAAAGAATGTTTATGAACTCATTTTTAATGATTTTCTTTCTTACCAGAAGTTGATCTGGAAATGACATTTTGTTTATAAAATGTGTTTATACCATATGATTATCTATGGTTGGTCACATAAGTTGTTGTGACGAGTTTGTACCATTACTAGTGGATCCCTAGGTTTTGAGTCGACTGATATTATTTGGTGGTTACCAAGTAAAGAAAATATAGAGCTACATGTGCATTAAATTGTGAGGCTCTGGCCGTTAACAAATAAGAACTACATGTGCATTAAATTGTGAGGTTCTGGCCGTTAACGACTTATTGTTGGGATGTCACATTCCCCATTGTAGTTATGGATGCATATGATCCTCGGAGGCAACTTGGTACGGTTATGTGAGGCCGGATACTAGCCATGGTTCATAGTGGTCCTAGTGAAGGAGTATACATTGGTTTTGCTTGGGGCTAGATCTCACGTTGTAGCACGGACTTATGTGTTCGTATCCTCGGATTCCAATTGTTTAGCTCATAACTCGGATTTGTGGTCTACTTTGTGTTACACCACAAACCTTGGTAAAATGGTTCTTTTGTCATCGTATGATGAGTTTTGGACCGAAAAGGCCCGGTTGTGGCGAAATGTTATCTTTTATAAATAAAAACCTTTATGAAAAGATTTCCTTATAAAACTGATGTTTATATCTCTGATTTTGTATAAACTGTATGTTCTCACTAGGCTTTAAGTCTAACACTTTTTCTCAAATGATATGTATATCAGGTTCTCGTTAGCGGCGGGTTGCTAAGGGCTTGAGTGTCGGGATTGATCTCGAGGGTCTTTGAGATTGTGTAGTATTGGATTGTTGGGCGTTGTTAAGTCCCACATTTTTAGATGTTTCTGGATCAACAACTTATGTAATCTAGATAGTATATGTTTAGATTTAGTTTGTTGATGAATTCTATATCCGTTCAAATTTTGTATAGTCTTAAGGACTGATCCCCTTTATGGGAAGTTTATATCAATACGGATGTCTTGTTGCCATATTTCCAGGTTTTAATTTACTCTGAATTTTAGGGTGTTACAGTCTAGGTGTTAAAAAGCCAGATTTCAAACAGAAACCAACCGTTCGATCAGAGCCTGCCCGACAGATTTCGAACGTCAGATTCGAAAAGAAAGGGACGACGACTTCTAAACCTGTCCAGTATCCTAAAGTGTCATCTTATGGTTTCCCTGGGTCAGCTAAGGACGTCGTCGCGTCCCTGAAACAACTCCAACAAAACGTTCGATGGCCAAAGAAAAGCGATAAGGACAGTGATAAGAAAGATAAAACAAAATGGTGCGATTTCCATAATGACTTCGGTCATCTAACGGATGATTGCATCGCCCTGAAGAAAGAACTGTCCTGGCTTAATTCGAAAGGTTATTTACAAGAATTGACGTAAAAGAAGGACGTGCGTCCCACATCCCCAGAGCATGCCAAGGTGATTAATTGTATCACCGGAGGCTCTGATGTCTGTGGGACCACATATTCAGCTGCTAAGAGACATGCTAGTCGCGGTCTCGACGACCGACCAATTCCAAAGGAGGCAAGACCCAAGGAGGACGCAGAATTAGAAGCTATGCCCTTGACGTTCGACCAAGCAGACCTCGACGACGTCCATCAGAAACATCATGACGGACTAATTATCCAATTGAGCATTGGAAATTGTTTGACAAAGAGGATACTCGTCGACGGAGGTAGTTCAGCTAACATTATCTTTTTTGATGCAGTGAAAGCCATGGGAATCGACAAATCCGAGATTACACGACGTTCGACTACACTCGTTGGATTTAACGGAGGAGCGACAAGTACGATGGGGGAAATCACACTACCAGTATATGCTAAAGGAATCAACATACAGACGAAGTTCAACGTCGTCGACTGTTCATCAGCTTATAACGTCATCCTTGGGCGACCATGGATCCACGATATGAAAGTTGTACCTTCGACGTACCATCAAATCTTGAAATTCCCCACGCAATGGGGGGTACAGGAGATCAAAGGCGAAAGAAAAGTTGCTAGGAAATGTTACAAAGTTTCTTTGAAGCCCTCGAAGCAGACAGTATAGCAATTACAGAACCAGGACGTTCCTGGGACTGACGACGACTATCGCTTGGAAGTTGTCGTCCTAAACCAGGATAAGCCTGATCAGATGGTTTACATAGGTTCGTCGCTCGACCCTTCTTTTAAAAAAAGACTAATATCTTTTTTGCAGGATCACAATGATTGTTTGGCATGGACGCACGAAGATATGGTGGGTATTGATCCAAGTATCATTTCTCATAAACTCAACGTTGATCCATTGTTCAAGCCTGTTCAGCAGAAAAGACGAAAATTCGCTCCTGAAAGAAATAAAGTTATCAACGACGAAGTTGATAATTTGCTTAAAACAGGAAAGATACGAGAAGTCAAATATCCAGACTGGCTCGCCAACGTTGTTGTCGTCCAAAAGAAAATTGGAAAATGGAGAGTCTGCATTGATTTCACAGACCTTAACAAGGCTTGTCCAAAAGATCCATTTCCATTGCCACACATCGATTCTATGGTTGACGCTACAGCTGGACATGAATTACTCACTTTCATGGACGCATATTCTGGATATAACCAGATATTGATGCATCCTGATGACCAGGAAAAAACAGCCTTCATGACAGATAAAGGTATTTATTGTTATAAAGTAATGCCTTTTGGTCTTAAGAATGCAGGTTCGACGTATCAACGATTGGTGAATATGATGTTCAAAGAACATTTGGGTGACACTATGGAGGTATACATCGATGACATGCTTGTCAAATCAAAGCATATGGATAATCATATAGGACATTTGAAGCAATCGTTCGACATTTTTGCGTGAATACAAAATGAAGTTGAATCCGACAAAATGTTCTTTTGGAGTTCGAGCTGGCAAATTTCTCGGTTATATGGTCACGCGACGAGGAATCGAAGCTAACCCGGACCAAATTAAAGCAATTATCGAGATAAAATCACCCAGAAATTTTAAAGAAGTCCAACGTCTAACAGGACGTGTAGCAGCGTTGAACAGGTTCATCTCTCGGTCGTCCGACAGATGTCACCTATTCTATAACGTCGTGCGAAAAAATAAAGGATTCGAGTGGACTGATAAGCACGAGGAGGCATTGCAACAACTCAAGAAATACATGACCTCACCTCCCTTCCTCTCTAAACCTGAGAAAGGTGAAGCTCCTCAACTCTACCTGGCCGTCAGCATTAATTCGGTAAGTGCAGTCCTTATACGAGAAACCGACGGACAACAACTGCCAATCTACTATGTAAGTAAAACTCTACTAGACGCTGAAACCAGGTACTCGTCTATAGAAAAACTTTTGCTTTCGTTAGTCATGGCCGCTAAGAAATTACGGCATTATTTTGAATCGCATCCTATAAATGTGGTAACTAACTTTCCATTAAAGTTTGTGTTAAGAAAACCTGAATTAACAGGACGACTAGCTAAATGGAGCATCTACCTCAGCAATTATGATATGGATTTCAAGCCTAAGACGACGATCAAATCACAGGTCTTGGCAGATTTTGTTACAGATTTCAGTCCAGAATTAGAAGAAGTGACGACGTCCAACGAGTTAATTGTGGCAACTTTGCACGACACTACTTGGACGCTCGACGTCGATGGTTCGTCGAACATACGAGGAACAGGCCTGGGTGTCGTCCTACAGTCCCCACAAGGGGGCAAGATAGTGTACTCCATACGGTGCGAATTCAAGGCAACAAATAATGAGGCAGAATATGAAGCACTGATTGCAGGAATGAAAATTGCTCATGACTTGGGGGCAACATGTCTACATGTCCGGAGCGACTCGTCCCTAGTTGTTAACCAAGTTAATGGAGAATTTGCAACAAAAGACTCAAGGATGATTGCTTATTATAAAATAGTAAAGGAAGAAGCAAAGAAGTTCAGTCGCTTCATAGTCGAACAGGTACCAAGAAATCAGAACACTCAAGCTGACGCATTAGCCAACTTGGGATCAACACTTAGTCAAATGACATTCAACAATATCTCAATAGTCCATCTTGCAACACCAACAATCAAAGACGACGGTAATACTCTGGTCGCACCAATTGAGGAAGAAAGCTCCTGGTCGGATGATATTAAAAATTATTTGGAAAACGATCAACTGCCTGATGACAAAATGGAAGCAAGAAAGGTTAGATTTAAAGCATCAAGGTATGTTATGATCAGAGGACAATTATATCGAAGATCATCGACTGGTCTGAATTTGCGATGTATCACCAACAAGACGCAAGTCCAGAAAATCCTACAAGATATGCACGATGGTGAATGTGGAAATCACTCAGGAAGTCGCAGTCTAGCCAACCGGATATCACGACAAGGTTACTATTGACCGACATTAAGGCAAGATGCGATCAGGTATGTACAGTCGTGCGACGCATGTCAAAAACACACAGGTATGTCTCATAAACCCTCTGAACCTTTGCACTCAACTTTGATCCCATGGCCCTTTATGAAATGGGGAATGGACATTGTTGGGAAACTACCACCTGCCCCTGGGCAAAAAGTATTTCTTTTAGTTTTAACAGATTATTTCTCTAAGTGGGTCGAAGCAGCGACTTTCTCTCAGGTTCGGGACAAAGAAGTCGTTTCTTTTATCCAAACTAACATCATTTGTAGGTTTGGAATTCCATCTGAAATAACGTGCGACAACGAGACACAATTCATCAGTGATCGAACGCGAAGATTTTGTGAGGAAAGGAACATCAAGTTGGTAACATCAACGCCTCGATATCCACAGTCGAATGGTTTAGCCGAGTCGAGTAATAAAACTATCATCAATTCAATCAAGAAAAGACTCAAAGCTGCCAAGGGAAAGTGGGTGGAAGAATTTCCTTCCGTTCTATGGGCTAATCGTACGACACCTCGTACGTCCACAGGACAAACTCCTTTTTCCTTAGTCTATGGATGTGAAGTTGTGTTACCTATTGAGGTACGACTACCGACTTCAAGACATACGTCCGTTGAGCATAACTTGGTCGACCTAAGTTATGACCTCGACGCTTTAGAAGAACTTAGAGAAGCTGCGCACATTCGCATGGCGGCACAGAAACAAGTGGTCGAGCGACATTTCAACAAAAATGTCCAGATCAAAGTTTTTCAAGAAGGTGATTATGTTCTACGTCGAGTGTTTCAAAATACTCAAGAGGTCAATGCAGGTAAGCTTTCCATCAAGTGGGAAGGTCCTTATCAAATCTCTAGCGTCGTGGGTAAGGGAGCTTATAAAATCCAAACCCTCGACGGTCGAGATATCCCACGAAGTTGGAATGCAGTTCATTTAAAGAGGTATTTCTTTTAAATTTCATATTTATTTCCTTCGATTATTTCTTAAGAAAGATTACTGACTTAAGCATCGGAGGGTCGTTGGTCAAACCAACGACCACCCCACTAATGTTGTTTTTCGCAGGGATGCACGACTTATTTAAAAACTCATGTGATCACACGTATATGTTCGATTTTAATGGTTGACAAAGGTTAAATTCTGTACTTGATGTTCAATACTTAGAATCAAGAACCATTATTATAAATTGCCCAAGATCGATCAAAAAGTTTCAGTTGATTTCTTTATAAGTGATGATGTGGTTGAATGTTTGATATAATGTAGTTGTCCATCTACTCGACATACGATTAATTATAAAAACAAGTAATAAGCGTCGATAAACAAAAAAGGTTTTTTTTCATTTGATATCAAATTACAAATATAAAGGACGACCACGTACGGCCGACCTTTAGATGAGAGGTTCAAAAGAAATTAAGTAGGAGGAACGTCAGGTTGTCCCTGGACGACAACGATCTCCTCTGTTACCACTTCTTCTACGACGTCACCCTCTTCCAGATCGTCGTCTTCATCCAAGTCCCTCTCAGTCCCGACAGTGTCGAGGTAAGTTTTGAGTTCTTCGGAGGCCGACGCCATAGGATCCTTCCCCTTCAAGTGACGCCTCATTAAAGCAGCTCGGGCCGTGAAGCGGGAAAAAGCCTCGATTTGCTTATTCTCCATCTCCAAGTCTTTGACGTCGCCCTCCAGATCTTCGACCCTCTTCTTCAGAGTCGCGATTTCGTCAGCAGAAGCAACAGCAGTGGTGAAAGCCTTAATCTTTTCGACCTCCAACTTAGTCGACAACGCCTCCAGCTCAAGAAGTCGTTCCCTGAACTTGATCTTCTCACGATTCGAAATCTCTAGTAGACTTAGAACATCGGCGAGCTCAGTCTTAAGGCCCTTGACCTTCGTCTTTTCAGCCTCGACCAACTCCAAGGCGACCTTCTCTCTTTCAAGAGCCTCGTCAGCCCTTTTCTTGACGTCAAGAAAGGACGACCTAAGACCTTCTGTCTGAGCATAGAAGCTCAGACAAACTTGGAAAGCCTGCACGACAAAAGGAAAAGAGTTAGTAGTAAAAACACGAGCAATGAAAAAGATTCAAAAGAAAAACTTACCATGAAAGAGAGGCCAGCAGCATGTGCCCCCGTGTCCTCCACTCGAGATTCTTTGTACCGATCGTAGAAAGTCGGGAGGAGAAATTTTGCTAAGTGTGGAAAAATGACGTCTCATCCATAAAGTCAGCTGGGAGAGTGGCTTTGAATATCATCTCTCCCATTTTTTCTTTATTCTTCTCCTCACTCCTAGAGGAAGAAGAAGGTATGGCAAAGGGCTTGTCAACGCCCGACACCCCCATTGTTGGGGCATCCTTCGTCGCCTTGGTCGAACCTCCAAGCTCGACCCCAACAACGGTTTCCTTCGCTGGTGTCGCCCCTGAATGGAACGACAGAGTGGCATCGCCCGTCTTCTTGGGCGAAGACCGAGGCTTGCCTCGGACACGTCTTGGATCTACCCCCGTAGAAGGGGCAGATCTTTTCCTCGCTTTCTACCTCCCTTGACGAGCGAGCTCCAGTTGCTCGGCTAGCTTAGCGGCAGCCGACTTTACAGCTGCGTCCTCTGAAAAAAGAGAACAAGTTAAAAAATGAAATGACGTACGATATACAAGTTAAAGGTATTGTCGAGCGACTTACCGGTCATTTCTTCTTCTCTTTCTCTTTCTTTTTCTTCTTCTCTTTCTTCTTCTTCCCTCTCTCCTTTTCTATGAGAATCCTCAACAGACGTCACCTCAGCTACAAAAACGGCCTCGTCTTCCTCGTCGTTCGACCGAGGGGAAAATGAACGATTAGTAATACTTCTCTCCAAGATCTTCTGAATCTTGTCGTGAGAATCTCTCCTTGGCTTCACTTTAGTAAAGTCGATCGCTACCAAATAAAGAAAAACATCAGAAAAAACGCACGACAGAAAACGCACGACAAAAACATTAAACCTACCCGATTCGTTCCAGCCGGACGACAACCATTGGTTGTCTTCGTCATTTACAGACGCCACTTGGAGGAAAACGTACTGACGTTTCCAACCACGATCATTCACCGCGGTGTTATGTATCAGTACATTGTCTCCCTTCGAACGAGGAAACAGACTATACCGGTGATAACTATCCGGTCGAACACTATAGGCAGTCAAGAGGTCGTTTACATTGAACGGTACCTCCCAATCGGCCGTAAGACGATCGATCACCTGGACAATCCGCCAGAACTGAGGCATTAATTGTCCAGGCGTCAAGTCAAACACATCTAAAAATGCCCTGACCAAAGGGCTAAAAGGCCAAGAAAAACCTATCTTAAAGGGATATTCATATAAAACACAATATCCCTTCGGAACTTCATCCGGCCTTAAATCTTCAGGCGACACCAGATTTATTTCATCTGGAAGCTTAGCCAAATTTTGAAAGTAATCTAAATGTTCTTCCTCCCTAAACATGCTCACAGGTTCACTCGACATCTGGAAATCAGGGATATTAAGAGTCGCACACCAATAGCTAAGAATATCCCAAGCTTTCCTAGGCTTCTTGGCTATGGACTTCTTATGCATAAATCGACACAGAGGGAAGAACGGAAAATCATACCTTAAATAGTGTTCTAAACCTCGAATTTAGAATGGAAAAGATTCTGGTCGATCGGAAAGTGAATCTCGCCGGAGATATATGTTTTTTAGAAAGGTAAGCGTAAAAAAGGTATGGATTGAGGGCAATCCTTATTTATACTGAAAATCAGAAACCAAATCGTCAGAAAATTGAATCGCCAGAAAATAAAATCGACGGTCAATGAGACTGACACGTGTCGTTCGTGTCAGGCAACCACTCGAGTACACTCAACAAGAGTATGACACATGTCCTTCATTAGCTATCAAATTGTTTATTCTAATTAACATGACGTCATCATTCAGTTGAAAACGAACCAATTCGGTTCTATGCAAGTTACCCATTTTTTTCCTTTTATAACACGTGTCTTAGTCTTAAATTTAAATTTCAAAAAGTTGCCGCTTGAATTTTAAATTTGGGGGCAAACTGTTTGGGTAAAAAATAACCAAGGTCCTTTGTCGTACGTCTTTAGATTCCAAACAGTCCATTAGCCCATAGTCGCACGACCAGAGAAATAACTAACGTCCTTCCTTTGAGCGACTTTGACCAGACTATCAAAACTCGTCCACGATGGCTGTCGTACGACATGATTTCAGTTACTAATTTGCAACATACTTTATATTATATTTAATGCAGGATTTCAAGGACGTTTATGATGAGAGATCAGAACGGAAGACGTTACCAACAACAACGGATATAACGGATGTCATCATCAATATCAAACGGTTACTCCATTAAAGATATGCATTCAAGACTTGCTAACTGACAAGTGGAGTATAAATATGAAGATTGAACTTCACATTCGGACATCTGATGCTCATACCTTACAAGTTCGCAAATTACGTTCTCAAGCTCTTTCAGTTTCTCTCAAAGTTCATAAGATCTACTGCTGTTTGTCACGCGACGCACGACCGAAGTCCAATTACATACGACGCACGACCAACTTTACTTTATTGTGCTGTTTTACATTACATTTCATTTGTAACACTTGTTAAACAAGGACGACGTCCCTGATTGACGTCCATAGTGCACGACGACTCATACTCGTCCGCGGTTTTTACCCATTTTAGGGGTTTTCCGCGTCACCAATTACCTTGTCTTATTTATTTCATTTTAATTACTGTCGTGCGATTATTAAAGTTACTTTCTTTGGTTGGAGTAAGCTCCACATTTATCTTAAATTTTCTTTGGGAAATTTTTGGCATAAACAGGTCGTAACTGCACGACCTGCTTTTTCGTAGATTTTTCGTATTTAATCAGTTTTAACTTTATACAATTTTATAAAAATTCCGTATTTAAGCAGTTTTATTTATTAACCAATTTTATTTATTAATATATTTAAAGTAATCCTATTTAAATATAATTATTAAATAAATAATATAAATAAATACATAATGAAAGCAATTATATTTTTATATTTTTAAAATTATATCTTAAATTTGATATATTTATACAATTCTAACAGATTTCTTAATGACCCAATTTTTATTTTCGGTTATACATACTTTTAAGTTAACATTTTTAAAATTTTCTTTTACATACATTTTATACAACTTTTATATATTTCTTAATAACCTAATTTTTATTAATTTTATTGTACATACTTTTATCTATTTGTATGAATTTTAATATATTTATTTTTATAAATAAGAATAAAAATGATATAAAGTTAAAATTGTGGGACTCTGAATAATTTAAAAAAGTAATGAAAAAACTTGGGTGAGGTTTTTTACATAATGGAGGTATATAAAGGTTTTAAGGTTGTTAAGGTGACAATAATGTGTAAAAAAAACTATGAAAAACCTTGATAAAAAAGTCATACACTGTGGATGCTCTAATTGACCTATCAAACAAAAAGCATAAAACACAATAATCCACCTTTAGTTATGGTCTCTAGACAATCAACTTTAATCTCTTGGTTGAAAGCAAATATAATCCATTATATAGGTTTACATACGATAATTTGATTGATTATCGTGTCACACATCATGATATCGACATCTTTTAAACCCTATAATTTATGGTTCCATGTAAAATTGTTTATTTACATGAATCGAATAAACTTTTCAGTTCTTAAAGGACATACATAATTTCTTCATAAGAAAATTTTCTTGTTTGAACGGCAGAGTTTTATAAAACTAGCAAGAAGCTAGATAAAGAAATAATTACATAGAAGTAATGACAAGTGAATGATTAAGTTTGATGAGTTGTAAACTATATTTTTGAAAAACTATCCCAAATGGCTTATTTGGAGGTTTTTTCCACTTTTTTTTAATTATTCTATATATATTATTTTTCAAATCATTTGATATTGTTATCTAGTTTATAAGAACATTTTCAATAGATGTTTTAAAATAAAAATGAATATTTTGTTTTATATTTTGCTCCAACAGATTCAATATATTGTTTCCTAAAAAACAGAAAAGAAACTTCATGTATAGATAATTCTTTAAAATTTGATGTGAGAAGAGAATTATTTTTTTATATTCCCACCAATAAAATTGAATTTGCTATTATTTTATATAATATTTTTTTATGTATATTGAAATGATAAATTTATAAAACATTTTAAGTATAAAATTAATGTTGAAATCACTAAAATAGAGAATTTGTTAGATTAATGGAGTTTAATATAAATTTTTATAGATATTTTAATTTTTTTTATTTTAAATAATTATAGAGAATCTATTGGAAATGCTATCAACTAGTCATTTTGCCACGGGATAAACGTCCGCGGGCCATAAGCCTGTTTTTCAGAAGATTAGTCCGGACCCAAAGTGGTCTGGGATACCCCTTTACCAAAAAAAAAACTAGTCATTTTGCCACATGATTGAATTATCAGTTAATTTATTGATCAACAACTAACTTATCAGGTAATTTACCTATCATAAATGTTCGATATCAGATAAGAACGAAGGTCGATATTATTTTTTTTTAAGTAAATATTTCACTTTTCATTATCGACAAACAGTATAAATGCAAGAAAATTGAAAAGGAACACATGTGAGTTGTCTTGATTTTGGACAAAAAGGAAAAAATGTAAGAAAGATACTTTTTGCTTTCATTTTCAAACTTTTGAAAATCCGATTTGAAAAAAAGGAAAATAAAAATCTTCCTCCACTAACTTTTTCTTTTTAATAAAGGTTTAGAAAAAAAGGTGGAGGAAAGTACAAAAATCAGAAAATGGGGGACTGGAAGTAAACATGGGCTCCATCAATGCTAGTATGTGGGGGGAGAAGGGAATGACACTAGATATCCACAACTTTGCCATTTTTACAAAGTCAGCCCCTAGACTATTTGATTCTAGTAAAAAAAACTATGGGAATTTCAACAATCTTTACATTCTACACCTTACAAAAAGTGTATCCAGAAAAATTATGATTATCTATAATCATATATTAACAAGTTCAATTGACCATCAGGGTTTGTTCTTTGGCATGCTAAAAGTATGATTTTGAACAGGGCCCCCAAAATAATGAGGCCCAATTTTATGTTGTTTAGGGTCTTTAAACAACGAATGTAAAACTATAGTCCACCTTAGTGCTTCACTAATTTCTATCAGTAGACAAAAATAATACGTCGTATCATCACCTCGTTAATTTGTATATATGTATCTTTGTTATCTCAGTTTGCATTGTAATAAAAATGTTTAGGTGTAACAGGGACTCTAAAAAGATTGGAACATCCCTGTTGACCATACCAAAATTTATATATAAACAGAGTCATGATCAAGTGAAAAATTTTCACTTTTGTGAGAACAAGTGAAAATACTATATATTTTGTGAATGTTACGTTATATTTATGTACACCACGTTTAACTGTGTGTTGTTAATTTTATGTTATTTTTGTGAATGTTGTAATATTAACACAATATAAGAATGTATTTATAGAGTGTAGGACAAATTTTCATACAAGATAACGGTATTTTTCACTTGTTCCATGTTCTCACAAAAAGAATTGTTATCATCAGCATCCAAGGACCTAACAAGGCCCTTAAGGTGGTCTTTGCTCACCATAAGATTATTCCATTTTTTATGGAGAAAAAAATTTAGTATTTGAAAACAAAATTTAGAACAAAAAACTGTGATGACTGAGTTGGTTTAAGGCTCTGCTTGTGGCTCCAAATTCCATTTATAGCAAATTTCATGTTTTCCAGTTTTGAAATTTGGGTTTCTATAGCTTTTGTTTAAAATTAAAAAATAAAATTGGAGGAAAACAATTGTGAGGGGATTGAACCAGCACTCTTTCTTTAAAAATACCAACCAACACATTTATTATGATTTTATGAAAATTTTCTATACCTTTTATTCTTATGGTTAAATTGTACTAGTATTTTTAAAACAGATAATGGATCCACATCTATATATATATATATATATGGAATTAGGTTCATTTGAAAAATGCTAAAAATATGAGAAATAAAGAAATGATCTTAGTCATTTATCTGATCAACATTTGCGGTTTTGATTGTGAAGCGCCGGATAATTCCTTGTATGGTCTGTAGAAAATAGAGGGGTAGTTTCGTAAAATACGCTGAACGAGTTCATATATGAACATGTATGATTCACATATGAATTATATGTTCATATATGAACTCTTTTAATTGATTCATATATGAACTATAGTGAATCAGTTAATTAGTTCATATGTGAATCACAAAGGTTCATATATGAATTTGTTAATTAGTTCAACTGATTCACATATGAACCTACAATTAATTAGTTCATATGTGAATCAGTTAATTAGTTCATATTTGAATCAGTTAAAAGAGTTCATATGTGAATTACACTGGTTCACATATGAACATATAATTTATATGTGAATCATACATGTTCATATATAAACTCGTCTCGTGTATTTATAAAAATTACCAAACGGTTCTTCTGTTTTTGGAGTAGCCGCAACTTTTGACCAGTCAAAACTGTAATTGTTGACCAGTCAAAACCGATCTTAACCAAATGAAAGACTATGATTACTTTTCTATTTCTCATATATTTAGCATTTCTAAATGAATATTTTCATAAATATATATATATATATATATATATAGGGGAGCGATCAAATGGAAATCACTCTAATTTTGAAAACCGTGGAAACTCTCGATTTCATTGGTTAAGTTAATGAAATTGTTTCATGAAATTGTTTAATTTGATGAAATTGTTTCATATAATTCTTTTATTGATGAAATTGTTGTATATATTTGTGTTTTTTATGTAAAAATGAAAAAAATTTATCAGACTGCGAAAATACATGAAACAATTTAATCATAATGAGAAAAATAGATGAAACTACATAAAAAACACAAATATATGAAACAATTTCATTAATAAAATAATTATATGAAACAACTTGATCATATTAAACAATTTTATGAACCAATTTCATTAATTTAACCAATGAAATTGACGGTTTCCAAAGTTTTCAATTTAATATGGTTTTCAATTGAAACCACCTATATATATATATATATATATATATATATATATATATATATATATATATATATGAATAAATCTACATCTTTATTTTTTTTTTGACGATAATACATCTGTATTTATGTACGTATTATATGAGGGGGTGTTAAATAGTAGAATGATAGATATGCATGCCAGGGGAACTTTAATCATGGGAAGTGAGTCACGGGCTCATCATTTACAGCAAAAGAAACATATAAAGAGAAAATGAAATATAAAATAAAGAGAAAAAGAAATATAATTATCAAAATTTATAATATATTTTTTAGTTACAGATATATGTTTTCTTCTTATTATTAAAACAAAAGCATTTCTAACAACTATGTTAAATTCGGAATTTTAGAGGTTTTAAAGATATTTTTCAAGAATTATACAAGGCCAGAATCTTAAATGTTTAGGAAGAAAAATAACATTTTATTAAATATATTTGATATTTAAACAATACAATTAATAATATAAATTTTTTCAAAAATTCAAAGTTTTGAAACTCTATTTTAAGATATTATAGAATATTTTTGTTGAAGATGTTATATGTTTCGTGAAAAATAATAAATAATAAAGTTATAATAATGCAAACAACGGCAATGAATGTACTCAAATCCAATATCCCATACGAGTCAAAGCTCCGAAAATAGGAAAAATTAGTACACGTGCTTTTCATCATTTTCTTTTTCAATAATATTAAAAAATTATACTATCAATTGTTTTGTTGTATATATAAACTTGTATAAAAGTATCTTCAACAACTTATTCAAAAATGAAGAAAATGAAAATTTAAGACAATTTTTGTTTAAACAAAAATTTTAAAATGGAGAAAGTATGAAAGATATGATAATGAATTTCTCCAAATTTAAAAAATTCACCAAAAAGGATTACTGTAAGAAATAAATGATTATCCTTCATGTTGTAGCCCAGTGGTTTGGTAACATTTTGGGGGGGTCAGTGGATGGTATCCCTGACTACTCTGGTTCGAACCCCGTGGTGAGCATGTTGTGATATCCAGATCATAGGTCTGCCACTTAGTGGTACCCTTAATTGGGTTGGACCGTGGTCGACGGGGATTAGTCGGGTGACACTCTTAAGTGGGAGCCCGGATACCCCGGGAACGTGTGTGTGTGTGTGTTAACTTGTCGTTCAAAAAAATGAGAAATAAATGACTTTTATAGTATTCAATCAATAAGAAACCTTAAAATGAAATGTTTAGAAGAAAAATTAATATTTTATTAAGTATATGAAATATTTTAATAATATAAACATTGATATAATCTCCTAAATAAATAATATATTGAAGTTAAATACATTTTTTAGATGATTCTCATTTTATGTTCCTATAATGATGCTCTACTGTATTTGTCAACTGAGAATACTATAACGCTTATCGTAGTTATTTCGAAAAAAATATTATAATATTTTATTTTATATACAAATGCATTGTTTTGACTTAAAAGAAGTTTCATCCCCTTAAACTATAATTATCTTTTACATTTATAAATTATAGTACTTTTTTAGATAAATGTGTTATTTTTTTATTTAAAAATGCGTTTTTTTTTTCTTACTGTTTTTCTTTATCGTTTAACTTTTAGTGTGTCTTATATTATGTTAATTAGATTTCATTTTCATCACAAAATTTGGATCCATCACTATTTAAATGATAAATCATTAGGTTTGCCTTCCAAAAATTACCCATCCAAATCATGAGATGTTTATTTGATTATTAACTTTATAGTCTGATAAAATTAATGAAAACATATATAAACTGATCTAAACATTTACAGTTATTATAAAAAAAAACACGCATCGGAGTTGGCAAAGAAATTGAAGACATGGTATATTTACCTTTCTTTGTTTTCTACAATGAAATGAAAAAAAAAATCCTTCTACCTTCTTTTGCATCCTTTTTTTGTACCTTGTGCAATAATCTATGTAAATCCATAAATTTTACAATTAATATTTAAGTTGGATTTTGGTAAAACAAAATGTAGAGGGAATGAAAATATTAATATAAATATTTAAAATGTTGGATAATTAATATTTATTTTAGAAACACAAGCCAAACGAATGTGGGTTTAGTTTTTAAGGCCCATTAAAATGAAGTTGGATCTAAAATACGAAATCCATACACTTTGGGCCTCAACCTAAAACATAATGAATCTTTTTGGTGATGGTTAGGGTGATCCATGAGTTGTGATGAAACCTAACATCTATTCAATAGACCACGTTTCGTAATATTTGAAAATCGATTTAGTGGGTTCAAAATCGATGTATTAAGACGGGTTTAAGACCAAAAGATTCAAACAGGTTCTTTGTTATGGGAGTTAGTTAAAAAGTTTCAGGAGTTGGGTAGCAACAAGTTGGTTACAGTTACTGCTACTAAAGGGTTGTTAATAACCTAATTCATTCGTTGTAAAAGTATAAATAGATCTCTTATAATGACATATTGGTTAATCAATGAAATAACATATTTGAATCCCTCTAAATTTATGTATTCTACTTCTTGTCACAATTGTCAAGGAATTATAGTAGCTAATTACCTCACTGTTACATTCTATTACGGATTTACGATTCTTCAATGAGGATATAACGTTTTACTCATGTTTAGGGCTTTTTATTGTGCCTTTTAGTTTTTCTCGATATATCATGTCATCTTGTTAATATGCAAGCCTTTTTATATATTGGGCTTTCGTTCGTCTAGAAGAGACCTAGGGTGCAATGCCAACCACAAATTCGTTGGTGGTCCCAATTGTACTAAGCTATTTAGTAATAACTCAAAATTTATTCAAAGTTAGTTTTTTTTTACCCCAAATAACTAGACATGTGAATAAGAGAAGTCCCAACCATTTTGGTACATTTAACACTTAATAGGTATCCCTTGGTTGTATATGCCATTTCTTAAAATATATAATTACTTACGAGTAAGTTTTTAGGGGCTATTTTTTTATATCAAGTCATGTCTGGATTGGAATATAAGAGCATCTTCTACAGCTTCTTCAAAATAGACATTTTGGATATTTTTTGTTCCAACAGATTCTTCAAAACTTTCTCCAAATGAATAAAGTATGAGAGAGATGATGAAAATCTTCAAATTTAGAAATATCTCAAAAAATGATTACATATGAAAGGCAAATGATTTTTTATTCATTCTACCAATGAAATTGCTTTTAATTAAATGGTTAGGAGAAAAAAATAATATTTTATTAGTTGTATTGAATATTTTAATAATATAATTAATTGTGTAATCTTCAAAAAAGTGTTTTTTTTTTGTAGAGGTTTTCACTTTTTACTTCACCATTTTGGAGAAGTTGTTGGAGATGCTCTAATAGCGTTATTTCAACATCTGGTCTGGTACAAAAGGAGAGAGTCTGGAATGATGCTCCATTTCCATTCTCGTTCTCCATCTCCATCTCTCGATCGAGCGGGAAGGAGGAGATTTCCATAAGATATTTTAGGTTTTCTTATAATTCTAACTCAAACAAGATAATGTATTAACAAAAGAGTTTGAGCAAGTCATAAGAGACATCATACATGACCAAATTTAGAGTCTTTCATCCAACATCCGCTACTTCCATTTTTCCCGAACCCATCTCGAAACACGAGAATCTACTATAATGTTTGTTATGTAAGTTAAAACAAAAGCCGTTATACAATCAATGGTACAAACTCCGTTTTTTTTTTTTTTTTTTGCAAGAGTTGGAATTGATATTAAGACAAATAAATCACTTACAAAGTTACAATGAGGATTTATCATGATAGAACAAAAGCAAATCAAAACTCTAATTAAACGAGTTTTTTTTTTGTGTGTGTATTTGATCTACTCAAATAAGAAGGTTTCATGATAGCAAAAAGTTCCAAAGTTAATTCAAAATATGCTCAAAAATTGTAAGTTATAGTCACAAGAAAAATATGTCTGCTTCTTTGCGTATATTCAAAATATACCCATATAGACGTTGAAATTATCTTTTCAAACGTTCAAAACAAATCAAGTATTTTGAATTTTCCCCCCAAATAATTGGACAATTTTTTAACAAACGAATTTCAAATTTTTGGCTTTCAACAAGTATTTTTCTTTTCTTTCAAATGGTCAAAGACTGTACCAAAAAAGGATTTATGATTCTTCCTTTAGAAGTTTTGAATATTCAACTATTTTTTGAAAATATCCTCACTTTTCTAAACTATTTTGGTAAAATATATTTGGGAAAAGTATGAAAAACCAAATGGATTTTATTGTTTGGAATGATTAAGTCCTTGGATAATGTTTTAGAACAAAAAAATCATTGGACATTTCAAAACCTGTTAAATAAATCATTGGACTTTTGGTAACCTGTTGAATACATTCTTATTACTTAAAAATGTAACGTGCAACCTATATAACAAGTAAAATGTAATAACCACATTAAAATGTTAGAAAATGGAAGTTGGTGAAATTTTAGCAACTTCATTAAGTAGGAGGGGTCTAAGTGAAACTTTGGTAAAAGAGGGTGTTAACCCTAGACCCCCTCCTCTATTCCTTGGTGGCTCCATTTTTTTACAGAGAAAGAGAGAAGAAATCATATTGGGCGATTCTTGGGAGAAAGCAGCGGGGAAGGAATTCAAGTGAGAGTTCTAGGTGGATTTGCATCATATTCAAGGTATGGCATCTCATCTCCTATCCCTCTCTATCTATAGGAAGTATTGGGGATTTGATCTCTAGATGTTGTTGGAGGGGTTAGTATAATGAAATAGTTAGAAATGTTCCATTTCTCCTTATTAATCTAGTTGTTGAATCTGAATGTTTTGGGGGAAAGTTTAATTGGGTTAATGACTGCACTAACCTCTGTGAATAATAGAATTCATTTGGTAATCTATGTGATTGGGAGAAAACTGGTTGTTCGATGTTGGGATTTTGACCCCGGGAGATCGCCTTGACCTGGGTAATAGAGACACCGGTGATCGGGGGACCCCGGTCCACTTGACACCGAGTATTAAGGAAGTAGGGCCCGGGGCCGAGATCGGATGGGACCGGTTGAAGCATGACACCGGTCAGCGCATGGCACCGGGAGGCCTGACACCGGTCGACGCATGACACCGATCGGTGCACGACATCGGTCGAGGTGCGGCTCTAGGCGGGGCGCGACACCGGTCGGGCACCGGTCGGGTAGGCATCGGTCGAGTAGGGTAGAGTAGTGCAGTATAGTCCAGAGAGCTTTAAGTTTATGAATTTAAGTGTTCTTTCTAATTGTGGTTATAGGTTCGGTATTAAGGTGATAAAGAGGAAGCTTCGCAAGGACCAGGTGAGTTTTTCTTTAAACTAAATTTTAAAGATTACAGACAACTGATTTGCATGCGAGTTTAAATAAGATTCTTCCTTACGAATGCTTATTTGATATGTGGGAATTGTTAAAAAGCCTATGATATGTATTTTGTTATTTATTAGTAGAAATGTATGCATACATTGTTTTATTTGCTTTGTGCTCAAAGTCGGGGGGGGGGGGGGGGGGGGGGTTGGGGAGGGTGTTCCGCCTGTGCTCATACCGGGGGGGGGGGGGGTGTTCCGTTTATGCCATTGGGGGGGTGTCCCAAATAAGGCAGTGTGAGCCAGACATACCGTTACTTGCGGGTGACGGTAGTGTGAGCCAAAGTGTTTGATGAAAGTGTGAAGATTTGATAAATTTAATTTGAGCTACTTATCGCATATCTATTCTTGATTATTGATTTTTTTAAAGTGTTGTTAGGGGGGACTCACTAGACCGTTGGTCTAACCCTCGCTTTTTCAAAAATTAAAAACTGTTTTCAGGTGGGCGCGAAGCTAGGGGATCGGGTAAAGGCAAGGAGAAGATTTAAACGATTTCGTTAATAAAAGACTTCATTTTAGAAATTTTAATTTACTCTTAGTTGTGTAATAGGTTGCTTAGTGCAAAACCTCAGATCTGATTGTTATTGTAAGACGTTTCTTTGGCATGGAAATTTTGATATTCTTGTTTATGTTGATTTTGAGTATTTGGGTTGTTATATAAAACTACAAAAAAAAAAAAAAAATGACACCTACTTTATCCGTCTATAAATTAAAAATGAGGAAATTAACTGCAATAGTCAATTTTATCAACCAAATTCATTTTTTAACCACATTTCAAAGATTCTTCACAAAATAGCCAAAGTATGCATATAATATTTTTTCTACGTAAGTATTGTTTTTTTCTTAAAGAAAAATTAAAAAGCATCCTTACAAAGAAAATATTATGTGTATAGACTTGCTGCTTATAGTTTTAGAAAAAAAAAATACACTTTGCATCATTATAAAGTTATAATCAATTATTTAATTTATTTTATATCTATTACCTTTTACTTTTTCATTTTACATTTTTAATTATTATATTGATACACATAATCGTATATTAACTAAAATATATAAAAAACGTATTTTTTAATGTATTTTAATTAATATACGGTTACGTGTGTTAATATAATAAATGGGTCAAATGAAAATAAAAAAGTAGAAGATATAAATTAAATTAAATAACAAATTATAAAGATGTAAAATGTAATTTTTTTCTAAAAAGATGTTTTCTATTTTATTTTTTTGCCAAAAACAATTCTCAACACAAAAGAAATGCATAAATTTTGACTATTTTAAAAAAGAAACATTGAGAAAGGCCTAAAAATGAATTTGATATATGAGATTGACTATTTTAGTTAGTTTTTCGTTTTTTTTGGTAGGCGGATAAAATAGGTGACATATTTTTTTTCAATTTGTAGTTTTACCTGTTATGTAGGTTGCAAGTTACATTTTAAGTAATAATGAAGTATTTAACAGGTTTTCAAAAGTCTAAGGATTTATTTATTGTGTTTTGAAATGTCCAATGATTTATTTATTCCAAAAAGTTGTCCAATTACTTAATCACTCCAAATACTAAAGTCAACTGGGTTTTTTTAAACTTTTCCCAACATATTTTTATAAAGTCTTGCATTTTTGTTATTAACTTAATAGAAGACATATTCCTTTTATAAAAGTTTATCTAACTTAAAATTTTTTGTCGTACATATTCTACCTCAATAATTTGTTGTAAATACCAACGATGTGACATGTTTGACTCGTATTTAATTTGATATTGGATTTTTCATGACATGTTTTTCAAGAAATATTGCATTATTCGTGTTCGTGAAGGTTTAGCGGCACACATTCAACTTCTCCGATTTTTCCAATCCAAACTTCTCCAATTTTTCCAATCCAATCTTTATGACATTTTAATGACACATATTTAAATGTATTGTAATCAAGTTTTTCAGATTTTTCAATTACTGAGATATTTAAAGTATACATTTGCAATCCCAGTTATTCTCATGATAACAAATGAATCCGATGTATTTTATGAACTAATTTTTTAATAACCCGTGCAAAAAATGCTATCATGATCGTATATATTAAGTATATCGAGACATTGTTCAAAGTGGTGTGAGACGTGACGTGGCAAGGAGGTCAAGCCTCAAACCTTATACGTCACGGCGAGAACACAATGCTTTTCAAGGTGTGACATATATGTATATACATATATGTTTTCTATATATTATTCAGTCACATAATGATATTAAAAATTTTACATTCATATTAGAAAGAAGAAAAACATATAGATTATTATTATAAAAATAGTCTTTGATTAAATATTCAAATAAAACTTAGAAAAGTAAATTTACAACTCCGTTTTAATCGTGATTCCATGACGTGTATGAATTCGTGAAACATTGAGTGAAATGATTAGATAAATCTGGAAAGGTGTAAAATCTAAAGTTAAAAGCAGTGGCGGATACAGAAACTTTTATGGTTGGGGGCACAGTTAACAGTGTCGAAAAAATTTCAAAACTGAATAATTCATCTGGACCAAAACGGTTTCGGGTTTTCGTTTTCGACTTAAAGGGTTCGATTATTGAATAAAGATAACTTATTTGGTTTGGTTTTCATTTGATTTTTCATTTTTTGCCGCATAAAGATAACATAAGGAGTAGTAGGTTTTTCGAGCTCCGCTCAAAAAAATTATACTAAATTTGAGTTCGAATAACTTAATTTTTCATGTAGGACTCAAGCTTGAATATTTTTTGATTTACCAAGCTCGAGCTCAATGTTCGTTTATGGGCTTGCACGATCGATTAACTCTTTTATTGACTCGAGATTTATAATTTTTATATTTTATATTTCGAACGAGCTGAATCGAGCATCGCTTTTATGAAATTCGACTTATTAAGTTAAACGAGTTTTATTTTGATTTCGAGATCAACTCAAGCTAGATAATTAATAAGACCGAGCTCGAGATACACGAGTTCGAACTCGAGTAGTTGGTTAGAAGCTTGACTTGTATAGACTCCTATATATATGTGCAGCAAATTAACTGATTAAAATTTAGGATCAAGATATCAGGTTTGAGATCCTTGTTTTCTTCTTGTTGGGGGCCTAGTAAGAAAATTTACTAAAAAAACAATTTTTATAACATTTTTTAAGAAATTTGGTGGGTTTTGTTGGGGGTCTAAGACCCCCACCAATAAAAAGTGCATCCGTCCCGGGTTAAAAGTGTAAAAACATAAAAGTTAAAAAAATAAAAAGTTTGAAAAAAGTCATGTCTTGTAAAAACCGCATCGTGGCCATGGCACGCCTCAAGGTGTCAAGGTATGAGTTACGTCTTACAGAAACACTATAGGCCTTATTGTAACGACGGATACACGTCTTGCGTTATATCGCGCCATACGGACGCATGATGTGCCTTTTTGAACTTTCCGTGAGACGTAAGCAGATGATGTAGCTTTAAATGTTTAAAATTTATCGTTGTCATCATAATGTTGTTTTGAAGCTTTCGACAAAGAGGCGTGTCCTCATATTTATTCGTACCTGATACATTTGCAATATGTAACTTGTAACATCCATAATTTTCTATTGTTATCAAGGGTTAACAAAGTATACCTCACGACGTGATTATAAGAATATAAGTTGAGGTTTGAGTATTGTTGAAAATTATAACAGTCACTTTTTATTCTGGATCGACACACTTTTGAGTTGATATTCTCTCTCTCTCTCTCTCTCCAATTTTCGGGTTTGTTTGCAAAGTATATAAAAGTGAGGGACCAAAGTGGTCAAGTTGGAAAAGTCAAAGCTCTTGGTTTATAGTGTCAAACTATGAAAGTTGTGGACTAAATGAGATTTTTGATTAAGTGAAAAATTAGAAAATATCAAAGATTTTCTCAAAGAGAAAGTAAACTCTCAAAGATTGATCATTATCAAGATATCGGAGGAAGAAACTATCCAAAAATACCCTTCATAATTCAGCATGAAGCTAGAATCACAAGAGGAATAAATGTTACTGAGGCAAGTACAAAGAAAAGTGTATAGAGAAGTTTTGTGGAAGAATTCAACAATTGAGGTATGAATTCTCGATTTTCTTTAATTCGTTTAAGAATTGAGGTATCAACAAGCTTAAGCTCACCAATGAGCTCACATTTAGTTAGCCAACCCAATCCAGGGGCGAGGTCAACCTCTAGTCAGTGCAAGATCGAGTAAAAGGACCAACCAAACCCGTCAATTAATTAAATTGAAATTGATTGTCAATCAACTAATTTTTCTTTGGCTACCTTTGTTTCTTTCTAGTAAATTACTAAATAGTGCCATATAATTAAAAAAAATGAGATTGTTTGGCACAAAAATAAGTTGTTTCAAATTTTTGGAAGTTAACAAAATATCCCACAGACATTAAATTATTTGATTTTTAGAAATTACCAAAAAATTATTCTTAAAGTATTATAATTACGGATTTGTAAGTCTCTACGTACTATATAAGTGTATTTCAAAAAAAAAAACCCATATAAGTGATATTCATTAATATCATTGTGAACTTAGGACACACAATTATTGCTTGCTTTCGAGAATTTTTCTAACATGTACATGTGCATAATATGTTTTGTTAATATTTATGAGATAAAATAGTCGTTGAATTTATTTTGGAATTTATTGATGATATATACTTACATAAGGTATAGTTTAAATTTTATTTCACTTATTTAATAGCCATTATATCGTCAAGCCTGTTCAAAACAAATTGAGAAGCGTGAAAATGTTAGATATGTCATTGTGTTTTCTACTATGTTTAAAGCGAATTGAGAAACATAGAAATTTTAGATACATCATTGTACTGTTGAATCCATTTAAAATATATAGATGATGAATTTGTCTGTGTTCGTCATGGTTGCATGCCAACGTAGCACATCGTGGCTCGTGTTTCACGTCATGTTAAGCATATGACACGTTGTAATGACCCAATTTCCAAAATAACAATAACATACAATAATGCCAAAACGCCCTCAAAATATACCAAGACAAACTATCAAATACATTAGAGATTCGCAGTGGTTAAACACATCCACAACTGACAATTTACAATAAATCTAAAAGTGAACTACAAGGATCTGCTAAACCATGCCTCTTCTACAACATCACATCTTCTTTTTCCCTTTGGATGAACTCCCAACTATACTTTTAACTGAAAATGGTTTTAAGCTTGAAAAGCGAGGGTTAGACCATAAGGTCTAGTGAATTCACTCTCAAAAGACAGTTTTAACAGTTCCAATAACATAGAATCCGTCGTAAAAGACCCAACGTTAACAGTTACAATCCAACACATACCATGGGTATTTGCACAATGTTCTAGCCACCCGTCACCTCACCGTAATGTTCACATTCAGGGCCCCACTAGATCCCCATGGCCCCCAGTAGATGTCATTCCAATGTGCACATGAAACGAATTGTTGGTTCAAAGCATCAATGAGGGCAAATCGTGCCAAAATGATAAGACCATATTCAGTGGTTAAAAACATTTATAAATCCTTCCATATGTACAAAAGGGTTAAGGGAACTCACCTGAGGTTTAGCACACCACCACACTCTGTATTGGCTAATGAAGCTTAAACCGCACACCTGAATTAACCGACGAAGAATTGGTGTTAAACCATCTTAACTACCTCAAAACCATCTTTTTATAACCTTAAGGCAATCCCCTAAAGCAAATCCCCAAACCTACATTGAAACGTGAAACACAGAAAATCACCCGGCACCAACAGTGACTAACGCGACTTGTGACGCGACTTTAAGTCGCGCACAAAGTCGCGTGGGTTACTGATCGAGCTGCACAGTCCCAAAACCCATTCCAAGTCCATATTTTCTCATCTAAACCCTCCAATGTCGATTTTAAGGCACCAAAACATGAGAATCAAGTCTCAAACCTTTTTAAAACAATAAACCCATCAACAAACATTAATTTAACCAATTTTTCTCATCAAGAATCCAACCCCAAACTCATAAGTTTTGATGGTGAGATTACTTTATGGGATTTTAAATTGAAGAATATAGTCAAAACCCCAAACTTGTATTGAAGAACAAATGCAATAAAACGTCTACCAAGGAAATCTCTCTATTCTCATGGAAGAAAACCCCAATAAAAGGCTTAACCTAGAATGAACTCCATAGAGAAGGAGAAACAAAAAAAAAGATGAGAATCTTACCTTGAAATGGAAACCCCCACACTAATTTCTTCTTAAAATCTTCAAGACTTCAACAAATAAGTCTCCAAAACCTCTTTTTTCCCCCTTTTTATTTCCAGGAGGCGCCATTTACAAAATGAGGGAGAAAGGAGGGTTTACTCCCTTTATCCCCTTCATTTTCCAAACTAGTCCTTGAGAAAGAAATAGGTTTATACCCACACCCCTAGACTTCCATAAATTACCAAATAAAAAGGTGAGGGTTATTACAATACCTCCCCCTTAAAAGAATTTTGTCCCTAGAATTCCATTGTCAAATAGGTGCGGCTATTTAGACCTTGCTTCTGATTCTAACCACCACATAGGCTCTTAACCCTTATGGAATTGCCCTTGTATCTCCACAAGGCCAATTTATTTGTTTCCCCACTTATTGACTTTACGGTCGTTGATCGTCTCTAACCCTACGACAAAGTTCAACTTCTCATTTATTTGCATTCATTGCAAAGGTATCATCATATCAACTCCCGACAAACACTCCCTATTATTCGAAACGTGAAATGTCTTTATGAATTCCCCAATCGATAATCAAAAAGTACACCCAATTTATACGTCACCTCTCCAACTCGTTCTATACTTGCAAACAATTCAATATAATGTAGGCTAAATTTTTCCATGACGTGTCATTTCCTTCCATGGAGATATATCTTCCCCAACTTAAAGTTCAATATATTTATGTTTTTCATTCGCGTAGCTTTTTTGTTTGATCGGAGCTACCTTCACTCGTTTCCGGACCTGAACAATCTTAACTGTATTTAATTAACCAACCAATTATGATCTCACCAACTGCTTTTCCCAATTCATTCCATCACAAAGGTATTCCACCCTTTTGGCCATAAGGCCTCATACTGAAAATCTTGCGTACTATCATGTTGGATTTGCTATAACCAACTATACCCACCATAGTTGACGTTCCTACCTCCATTAAAATCAAAAGCATAACCCATGTAATATCGTGGATTTGTATGGTTCTCACATCTAATCATCAAACTAGGAATGATAGACTTCTTGATTTGATTAGCACCTTCCATTTCTCAACAAAATTATTTCCGAATACGGAAACAAACTAGCAATCATAACTCAACATACTCGATGATTGCACTCTATACTTAATCTTCATCTTAGCATTGAACCATTTTTCTAGCCTCTTCGCCAAATACGTCCCTTGCATGGACAAAATTGGGTCAAATGAGAGTCAATCCATGATTACCCAATTGACAGCAAAAATCCTTTAGAGGTTTTTGGTTACCTCGCCACAAGGTCCATCATAGCATGGTTACATTCCCATACAAAAATACCCAAAGGTAGTAGGGTTCCATACATTCATCAATACTACTAAATCACTTACCGACACATCAAGTGCTAATTGACATAGTGACACATGTCCTTCTCTATACTCGGATGCCAAATAACATTGACAAGAGTCTACACACGTTTAATAGTTTCCGGAAAAATAGGCTACTGACGTCTTTATGTGCACCCAAACCCCATATCACAAATCTCTCAAACTTCGAGAGCCCAACTCGCTTACCACTGCACCTCTAACTACGACCGATCTCCTCTAACAATCAAACAATTAACCATGAGAATCTAACAATTAATTTTGATATAAGTCAGATTCACTTGATTTCACTATTGGCAAGCACTTCCTTCAGACAATAACCCCTCGGAGCCAAGACTCATTTCTGAGACTTCGCAAATATTCATCTTGTGTTCCAACAAACTCGACCCGGGTGAAGGGTTCATTGAGCACACTCTGACCAAGAGTAACACAAAATTTTGTTGGTAAACGGTCACAATATTGTCCACATAATTATTACATGCACTATTCACCAAATTTTACCCCATTTTTCCTCGTTTGAACAACACGTTTTTGCACGTACCTATGTTAAGCTGCAAATTTCAAAATTTTCAAGAAACCATAACACAATCACCCATTAACCACTCCAATTCAAAATCACATTATGCATTCATACCAACCTTACCCCTCAAAACAATAATTTCTGGTTCTCTCATCATAATCTATCTTTGACCAATTCCTTTCCCAAGACACTATGCCAAAAGTACCAATATCATATTTCCATAATCCTTACTATCTCATCCATCAAAATTGGGCTCATTTCATAATATGAGCGATCTGATCCTTCCTAATATATTGCTTCTCTTTGAACTCGTGCAAATACAAAATTTCACACTTTTGTGAGAGCACTTCAAGGATAAATGGTGAGTGTTGAAATTTATTGGAAGATCCAAGAGTATTTTGTGGTGGTAAGCTCCGCATCTCTTTCGATTTGAAGTTAGGCTTTGACGTGTTCTTCATTTTCTTGTCTTTTCTCTCCATTTTGCCTTAGGTTTTGGATCTTTTGAGGTGAAGGAAACACTTTGAAAGTGTTGGATCTAAGAGTTAGGAGGTGTTGCTTGTAGATTCAAGTTTTCATCAAGAAAACTCAAGTTTGGGGTAAAAAAAAACTAGATTTAGCCTAAATTTAGCAAGGTGAGTTCAAGTTGATTGTGAAAATGTTGTACATGCCAAAAATGTCCATTTTAGGGTGATTATGTGTTTACATAATTTTTATTAAAAGTTGGAATATTTGAAGAGTTTTACTCATTTGGGTTATTTGGTTTTATAAATCTCATGAAACACCCACATTTGTGATTTTTGGACATTTTGATAAATAAATCATGTTGATATGTTTCCTTGATGATTTAATATATATAAATGGAGGTCATTTGATGTAAATGTCTTTTTACTCTAGTTGATCTTATAAACGTTTGGAAAATACATATTATTGTGTTATGAGTCATTTTGGAAATATAAGGGTATGAGTTTGTAACGCCCGTAAATTTCGGTAAGTAAATGTCACCCGGACGTTTCTGTAACTCGTAAACCTTGGGGTTTTGTTGGGAAATGCTTCGTTTAAAGTTCCTAAGGGTTTCGAGAGTGTTGGCATGAAAGAAGTCAAGTTTTGGGACTTGAAGAAGTTTGGGCGACTATGCCCCGCGACTATGTGTCAGGATCTTAATTCTTAACAAGAACACACACTCAGAAAATAATATTAAAGAAGCTGCGGAATAGCACTTTAATATTCTGAAAACAATACAACAGTAAATCAATGATTACAACTTGTAAACTTGTATTGAATGATTGAAGTTACAAGATTAAACACACAACCTCAATATTGATGAACAAACTCACCAATACGAATTCTACTTCTCTAGAATCAGGGTTCTAACCTTGAGGTTGATTCTCTCTTAATAAGCTAATAACTCAGAATAATAGTTCTCACAAAAGTTACATAACTATTCTAAACAAATCTATACATATATTGAAGATAAAAGATAATTACAAAATAATAAAAGATCTTCAATATAAACTTCTATCTTTATCTCCAAACTTCCATGAATATCTTCAGTCCATCCAGCTGTCATCTTTCCATGCGAAGTCTTTATCATATAAGCAGCATTCTTCTTCAGCAACATTAATACTCTGAACAGTATTAACTCCAACAGTACTAACTATGCTCAGCAGTATTAATCTCTTCAAGCAGTACTAACTATGAACTAGCATTTATTCAGATCCCAACAATCTCCCCCTAACTTGACTTTTAGGGAGAGAAGTCAAGTTCTTCAGATGATCTTCTTAGATGCTCCCAAAACTTTATCATGGCTTATATTCTAGTATTTGCATCCAACCCCAAACTCTGATTGATTGTTCTTTGGATCAAATACTTAGCCATCTCTGAATCTGGAACACATCCTAGCTTCTTCTTTAGCATTGCATGAAGCTTCAGTCTGCTATGGTTATACACTCTATCCACTAGGAAGTACTCTGTGTGATTTCTATCCAAAGTCACAACATATACTCCACTAGTTTCATATAAAGTCCAATTGGTGACAGTTTGAAAAACATTCCTTATGATCTCCTTCACTTCATGAGGTTTGAACATCATACACAGATACTCCATTACCAGTTTTGTAATTGAAATCCCTGGAGCTTTCAACTGATCTGCATACAACTTCATCCCTATATCAAACATTTCTTCAATATCTGACCTTGAGCATGTTCTAACAATCTTTGCCCAAGTACTGTAAACTTTATACTTTTCATCTTTCCTCTTCAGCCTTATGTACTCCTTTCTATCTACCTCCAGTACATCCCAGTGAATGACTTCAGGAGGTTTAACTCCTACAGGTTCAGCTGAAATTGGTTCAGGCACTTTGTCCATCACTACCATGTACATCTTTACATCCTCAGAGCTTGGAGGCTCTTTCTTTTCTGATGACTTAGGTGCCTCTTCTTCTTCAGCAACCCTCTCTGCCTCTGTTTCATTTATTCTAGGCTTCTTTGTTGACCTTCTCCTTGCCATCATCTTTGTCCTTTTTAAAGTCCTTAGACTTTCACCAATAGTGGCTTCCTTCTTTGGAGTCTCTTGCTCATCTGGAAAAGGTTTTTCTATGAAATCATTGCTTTCTTTCATTCTCTTTTCCATCTCCACTCTTGCAGTTTCATTCCCTTGAAGCTTGAGCATTTCTGAATCATACAACTCTTTAATCTGTTCAAATGGCATTGTTGAGAACATCTCCTTTCTGACTCCTACAGCACCTTTGAGAAATGTGATCATCTTGTTTCTCTCTTGGTTACCTAGGAATGTCTTTGAGGGTTGTCTCTTCTTTGCAGCCTTCTTGATCATCATAGATTTCTTAAGAGTTGCAGCTTTCTTCTGAGCCATTTCAGTTGCTAAGCTTTGTTGATAAGCTTTATTCAGTTCTGCAGCTAAAGCCTTTGCCATCTCCCTATCTTTGTCTACTTGAACCCTCTCTTCTTGCTCAAGATCGGCTTGCATCTTCCTGGCCAAAGCTTCATCTGATTCAACCAACTTTTGCTTTTTGATAGGTTGATCAGATTCCACTAGCTTAGCTTTGCCTTTGTCTTTGCTCATCACCTTCTCAATGCTTGATTTCTTTGCAGCCTCACTTCTTTCTTTTATGACAACTCCTTTGGCCTTTGAGATGACCTTGGGAGTATCATTCTTGGCTTTGATTAGTGTTTCTGCAATCTCAAGCTCTGTTAGTGTTTCTGCAATCTCAAGCTCTGTTAGTACTTCTTTCACTGTTTCTGCTGCTTGTTTAATTTCAGCAGTATTAACCATTTCTGCTGCTTTACTTGAACTGGCAGTATTAATGGTTTCTGCTGCTGGCTCTGTTTCTGCTGATTGCTCATGCTCCCCCTCAACATCATGTTTTTCCCCATCCAGCTCCCCCTTATCTGTGGTGTCTTCCATGTTGAACTCCCCCTTTTTGGGAGCATCATCCCCTAAATTCCTTCTCCTTAGCACAAATTGTCTCTTCTTCTTTTGCAGAATCAATTTCCTCACCATCTGCTTCAAGTTGTCAATATGTTCTTGTTGTGACAGAACTATCATTTTAAGCTCTTCTATATCTTTACCCTATTTGATTACATCCATGTTGATGTTTCCCATGGTTTCCATCAATTCAAAATAGTTATACCTGTCCTCACCTTCTCCAGAAGTGTTACCCTCTTTTGAAGGATCATTGGATCTTTTTGTAGTGGAAGTCTTCTGCCTAGCAGAAGCACTATCCACCCCTTGGTTTCTTGGCACCTGGGACCTTTGGATGATTGCTCACCCAAAGTTGCCATAGGGAAGGTCTTATGTATGTTACCACTGACCTCCTCTGTGCTAGCAGGAGTAGTGGCAGCCTTAGCACCCATATGCTCAACCTCCACCTCAGTGAGCACCTCCTTGGGGTTGGGAGACACCCCTTTGGTTTCCCTGTTGATATTCTCTAAGGGAGAATTCTCCCTTAGAGGGCTTAAAGGCTCAGTGGTTGAAGGTACAAGAAGGGAAGGAGCCTTCTTTACCTGTTTCCTTGTATAAGTTTGGGTGATTGTAGAAGTGGACTTATGAAGTAGGGACTGTGGGATAGATATAGAGTGGGAAGGTTGGGATTGGCTAGCAGTGGGATGGTATGATGAGGGCCTTGACCCTGCTTCCATACCTTCTTCAGTGTGGGACACCACCATCATTGTAGAGAACAATGGGGTGTCAACTCCTTCCGAGTCCAGAGGGGATCTTTTCATGTTTGAAAAGACCTTACCTTTGGGGATTTTTGGTACATATACCTCATCAAAATGAGGTATATCCGTCAATTCATGGGTTATTACTTCTTGTACAAACCTGGGGTACATATAAAAACTCTTTTTACTTCCCAGGTTTGAGACAAGATCATTAAAAAGCATTTGAGAAAAATTGTACTTTCTGGCAGTGGCCAAGCACACCAAAGCATAAGCAATGGTGCTACTGAACTCACTCCATCCAGTAGTCTTTTTAGAGATACAATGCATTAAGGTATGAACAAGAAAACGCCATTGGGTATAAAATTTAGCCTTTGAGAATTTAAAACCACCCAACTGGCCTCCATACCCCATTCTTGACAAAGTTGAGAATAATTCCTCATTAGGAATAGAGGTTATACCTGCAGCATCGTCTAGACGTAGACAGATGCGTATCACCTCTTTAGTAACTGGTAAGGGTTTTTCACACACCCTTGTCTTGATCATTTGCACACCATTCTCAGTAACAATGGTGGCATTAGCCCAAAATTGCCTTTGATGCTCTATGTAAATAGTTGGCGATACAGTGAGAGCATGGGCAATGTGGCTTGACTTGAGAAAATCCACAATTTGGTGGAATCCATCGGCTTGTTTCGGCTTCTGTAGCATCGCAATCTCGTTGTGCTCGTCAATGAAAGTCATGGATGCCATTGAACTTGAGTATGCTAGGCTGAAACACTTGTTCTTTGAGAGAAAAAGAAGGATTAGAGAGCAGATGAACAATACACAAAGAGTCGTTATGATCTTTTAGGCGGGCAAAGGGTATTTATAGTATACGAGACATAAGCAGTATTAACCTAGAGCAGTATTAACTAATAGCAGTATTAACTACCTAGCAGTATTAACTGAGAGCAGTATTAACCACTGGCAGTATTAACTAACTAGCGGTATTAACTGAGAGCAGTATTAACCACTGGCAGTATTAACTAACTAGCAGTATTAACTGAGAGCAGTATTAACCACTAGCAGTATTAACTAACTAGCAGTATTAACTGTGCACTGGCAGTATTAAAAATGCACTGGCAGTATTAACCATACTTACTCTTTTTGAAGCTTATGAAGGTCTGATCAAGGCAATAACTTCCTGTGAAAGATGATTAGCAGCTCACAAATAACCAAAGTAGCAGGTATAGAAACACCTTTTAAAACATGAGCTCATTCAGAGTTAATCATGCCTACACTTGAGACCAAGAAAGTGAATCTACCCACATCAAAAGCTTTAGTGAATAGATCTGCAAACTGGTTGTCAGTATGGACTTTAGCAACTTGAATGAGTTTCTTTTCATTGCAATCTCCGATAAAGTGATACCTGATCTCAATGTGCTTTGTTTTGGAGTGCTTGACTGGATTGTTTATAATGATTATAGCACTGCTATTGTCAATAAAGATTGGAGTGTGAAGAAATGTTACCCCATAGTCCAGCATCTGATTTTGAATCCATAGAACCTGAGAGCAGCAACTTGCATCAGCAATATACTCAGCTTCTGTTGTTGATAAGGACATTGTGGTTTGTTTCTTACACTGCCAAGATACTAGTCTTACACCCAAAAGTTGACATCCCCCTGAAGTAGACTTTCTGTCCATGTTTGCACCACCCAAGTCACTATCTGAATAAGCAATCAAGTCAAATGAAGATTCATATGGATACCAAAGACCTAATCTAGGTTGTCCTCTTAAGTATCTGAAAATCCTCTTCACAGCTTGAAGATGTGATTGTTTAGGCTTGACTTGGAATCTGGCACATACACACACTGGAAACATGATGTCTGGTCTTGAGGCTGTGAGATACATGAGAGATCCAATCATTGATCTATATAGATGGACATCAACATCCTCTCCCTCAAGATCAGCAGTGATATGTTTGTGAGTTTCCATTGGTGTGCTTGCTGGCTTTGAGTCTTTTAAACCATATTTCTCCAGGATATCTTGCACATACTTTGATTGACTAATGAAGATTCCATCTTACTTCTGTTTCACCTGAAGACCAAGGAAGAAGGTAAGTTCACCCATTGAACTCATTTTAAAGCTCTTGTGCATCAACTCTTCAAAGTCTCTACACATCTGATCTTTTGTGGATCCAAAGATGATATCATCCACATAGATCTGAACTAGTAGGATGTCCTTCTTACTTCTTTTAATGAAAAGGGTCTTGTCAATGATGCCCCTTTCAAACCCATTCTCCAAGAGATAGGTAGACATAGTGTCATACCATGCTCTTGGGGCTTGATGTAGACCATAGAGTGCTTTATTCAGCTTGTATACTCTGTCAGGATATGAAGGATTTTCAAAACCAGGAGGTTGACAGACATATACTTCTTCATCAATTGTGCCATATATAAATGCACTCTTTACATCCATTTGATAGACCTTGAACTTCATGTATGAGGCATAGGCTAAGAACAGCCTAATTTCCTCTACCCTTGCCACTGGGGCAAACACTTCATCATAATCTATGCCCTCTTCTTGAGTGTACCCTTGTGCCACAAGCCTTGCTTTGTTCCTGATCACAATACCTCTCTCATCCTTTTTGTTCCTGAAAATCCACTTGGTACCTATAGCTCTATGACCTTTTGGAAGGTCCACCAAGTCCCAAACATCCTGTAGCTTGAATTGAAGTAACTCTTCTTGCATGGCTTCTATCCAACTTGAATCTTTCATTGCATCATAGGCCTTCTTAGGCTCAATCTGGGATAGAAAGCAGGAGAGTACTGTGTGTTGTTGATCCTGCAGCTCTTGAAGTCTGCTTTGATTCCTTGTAATAATAGGAGAAGATATGTCTCATATTACCAGCTCTGGAGGATGATTCTTTTGTGTTCTAGTCTGAAAACTAGGTTCTTCATGGATTCCTTCCTCTAGATTGGTATCATTTAAGTCAGCAGAGGGGATCACCTCAGCTACTTCTAGCTCTTTATGCACTGAAGATTCCTCTTCTCTTCTTTCTTCTTCACTCTGAATTGGCTCAGTTAGAGGTTCTTTTTCACAGAATTCAACAGGTTCTTTTATAGGCATAGGAAAGATCACAGACTGTGGTCTATTGTCTTGAATTTGTGTAGCCCCTGATCCTCCACTTCCTGAACCTGCATAATCATCACTACTGAAACCAAAAGAGTTAGTTAGTGAATCAATGTCAAACAGCCACTGAGGACCAGACCCAATAGGATTTGGTGTGTTCTCATTGCATTTGACATTGTCACTTTCCTCAATTATTCTAGAAGAAGTATTAAACACTCTGTAGGCCTTACTCTGAGATGAGTAACCAACAAGAAATCCATCATCTGCCTTGCTATCAAACTTTCCTAAGTGAGATTTGGTATTGAGAATTGTACAAGGACACCCAAATGGTTTAAAAAATCCAATAAAGGGTTTTCTTTTATTTAAGAGCTCATAAGGTGTCTTGTTTTTAGGCTTGACTACTAGTACTCTGTTTTGGACATAGCAAGCAGTATTAACTGCTTCTTCCCAGAAAGTTATTGGAAGTTTAGAATCAGCTAACAGAGATCTAGCAGCCTCAATTAGTGTCCTATTCCTTCTCTCAGCAACTCCATTTTGTTGTGGAGTCCTAAGAGCACTGTATTGCCTCTCAATTCCTTTTTCCTCACAAAAGGTGTTTAGGTCATGATTTTTAAATTCAGTACCATTGTCTGACCTAATGATTTTGACTTTTTGATTAGTTTGGTTTTCAATTCTTAGAATAAAGGATTTGATCAGTCCACTTGTCTCATCCTTAGTCCTTAGAAAATATACTCAAGTAAATCTAGAGTAATCATCAACAATAACTAGGCAGTATGATTTCTTCCCTATGCTCATAACATTTGTAGGGCCAAACAGATCCATATGCAATAAATGAAGAGAAGAAGAAATAGTGTTCACTTCTTTGGGCTTATGAGAAGTTTTGTGTTGTTGACTTTAAGACAAACAACACAATGATCATCACATGAATAGACTTTAGAAGGCAAACCTCTTACAAGGTTGTTTTTAACAAGTTTATTTATTGTTTTAAAATTCATGTGACACATCCTTCTGTGCCAAAGTGATGATTCATCCAGAGAAGCTTTTGAAACAAGACAATTTATGGATGAATCAGATGAAACACTTTCCATATCTAAACAATATACATTGTCCTTTCTAGGGGTTCTTAGTAGTATCATCTTTTCATCAACTACCTTGAATCCAGGAGCAAGGATAATACATTCAGACTCTGTAAATAATATACTATGTTGTTTGTCACAAAGCTGTGATACACTTAACAGGTTGTATCTTAATTGTTCAACATAGAATACATCCTCAAAGGTTATTTTACCTTTGGTCACATCACCTTTACCACTGATTTTACCTCCATCTGGAGTATTCCCAAAAGCAACATGCCCACCATCAATCTTCTTGAAGTTCTTGAGGCAAGACATGTTCCCTGTCATGTGCCTAGAGCAACCACTATCAACATGCCAGATGCTCTTCCCTTTGAGCTGTTGGTTGCCCTGCACATTAGATTAGACAATTAGTATTGATTGGGGACCCAAGCCAAAGTGGTCTTGGGTCTCCCTTTCTCATCAAAATACTTGCATTCCTTTTTAATGAGGTTTTTAAAATCAGAACACTTGTTATTGGAGTACTTTGTCAAAATTATTGGTCTAGCAGCACTAATACTAGAAGCAGTACTATCTTTAGAGGTACTAACAGAATTAGCAGCACTAACAGGTTTGGCAGTATTAACCTTGTTGGCAGCACTAACAGAGTTAGCAGTAGTAACATTTGCAGAAGTACTAACAATGTCAGCAGCACTAACATTGCTAGCAGCAGTATTGCTTCTAGCAGTACTATCACTGTCAGCAACACTATTTGCAGTAGCAGCACTAACAGTTTTAGTACTTTTAGGAATCCACATCTTGACACTGTCTTCCATATTCTGTTTCTTCATGTGGCTTTTAGATTTAACAGTTTTCTTGGCCACATGGTTCTTTTCTTTCTTCCTATAACCAAAGGGTTTTTGAGTAGGTCTCTGAAAATTCATCCTTTGGTTCATGGGATTGAAATAGCAATATTTGGCAATGTGATTAAGCTTTCCACAAATAAAACAGGGTTTTGGTCTATTGATTTTACTCAGATCAACCCTTTGTTTTTGTGCCCATTGATTATTCCAGTTCCTTTGATTACCCCTCTTTTTATCATGTTTTTGGGGCTCAGATTTACTGCAAGCACACTGTTTGCAAGGGACAGAGTTCACAACAGTGGTCTGCTTATAGTGAATCTCCTTGTTCTTACCCTCAGTCTTCTCTACCTTATTTGACTTGACCCAATGCTTTCCACATCCTTCATTGGTAATTATGTGGTTTTCTATAGGAATCTCACCACTCACAGTGTTGTCCTTACTTTTGATAGTTTCTTTCTCAGTTTTATCCTTAACAACTACTTCATCTAAGGGATCAATCTCAGTGGCTCCCTCAGGCAGGTCCTTCCTAACCTTTGAATCTAACAAGTCTGAACTAGGAGGAATGTAGTTGTTGTTGTAGGGTGGTGGTGTGGTATTGTACCCTATTCCTCTTCTCAGTTTATCATGAATCTGAGTTTGTAGTAAAGAATCCATTGCTTTAGAAGCATTGGAAAACTTTTCTACATCTAGCTTGACTTTGGCTAGCTCTCCTCTTAACTTTTCACTCTCCTCTTTAGATTTGGTCAGTTGAAGTTCTAGGTCATTCTTCTCCCACTTCCAGTAGTTTGTGTCATAGGAATGTTGAAGCTCATTGGCTTGAAAACTCTTAATCTGCTCTTCAAACCTCTCAACAATCCTAACATAGTCTTTTATGTCCTTTTCTAATCTCTTCAGGTCATCACTCATTTTCTGGTTGTGATCCCTGTACCTTTTAACAGTGTTAATGCAATTTTGAGTACAAAGATTAGAAGTTACCTCTGTTGGGAGATCAGACACCTCCGCCATTAAAGCTTGGTTTTGGACAGCCTCTTCTGCTTAATCACTCCAATCAAACCCCATACCTTGTTGAGAGACTAGGGCTTGAGCAGAGTTTCTGTTATTATTGAAGTTTCCAGACTGTGCTTGTTGATGGTTGTTGTTGTGAGACACTCCACTTCTGCATTCCCTAGCAAAGTGTCCCTTTTGATGGTATTTATAGCATTCCACCTTAGACTTGTCAAAACCTGCTCCATCTTCTCTTCTTTGGGAGAAGTTGTTCCTCCCAGTTCTCTTGATGAACTTCTTAACTCTCATAGAGAGCATGGTCATCTGCCATTTAATGTCCATCTCTTCAAGGTCATCTGGATGGAGTTGTTCCAAGTCATCATTAATTAGAGAAGAGTTTCCATGACTGGACAGAAAGGCTTCAAACACAGTTTCAGTGCCTTTCTCTTGATTTGCTCCATTGGCAGCACTAACTGATTCAGGGTTAGAGGTAGAATCACTTGATGCTGATAGGAGTGCAGCATTGTGAACATATCCAGAAGGCTTCTTCTTAGCCTCTACCTCAGATTCAAAAACTCTTAGATCATTGTATAGATCATCAAGTTCCTTTTCTTCCAGTTGATCATTCTGTCTGAAAGAGACAGTATACATGGTCCATTCATCACCCAGGGACCTTAGGAACTTCCTGTTTAGATCATCTTGATCAATTTGTACTCCAACTATAGCTAGTTCACCAATAAGCTTGTTGAACCTGTCAAAAGTTTGAGTCATTGACTCATTCTTGGTTGACATAAAGTTCTCATACTGTTACTTCAGTATGGCCTTCTGATTTCTCTTGGTACTTTTGGTACCAGAGAATCTCTTCTCTAGAAAATTCCAGAGCATCTGTGCATCAGTGCAATTGCAGAACTGATGTTGATATTCATTGGGAATAGCCAAGAGCAAAGTGCTTAAGGCTTTCATCTCTGTCTGTCTAGTCTTTCTCTCTGCATCAGTTTTTGGAGGTGTCCTCTTTCCATCTGCACCAATCTTTCCTACTTCAGAAGGGTCATTCTCAATGATGTCCCACATAGAATAGTCAGTGAGGAGTATGTACTACTTGATTCTGATCTTCCACATGTCGAATTCAATGGGTCTGAACATTGGAACCTTTGAGACCAAGGTACTGTTTGATTCAGCAATGTTTTCCATGATGAATAAGATTTCTGAGAATACAGGCTCTGATACCACTTGTCAGGATCTTAATTCTTAACAAGAACACACACTCAGAAAATAATATTAAAGAAGCTGCGGAATAGCACTTTAATATTCTGAAAACAATACAACAGTAAATCAATGATCACAACTTGTAAACTTGTATTGAATGATTGAAGTTACAAGATTAAACACACAACCTCAATATTGATGAACAGACTCACCAATACGAATTCTACTTCTCTAGAATCAGGGTTCTAACCTTGAGGTTGATTCTCTCTTAATAAGCTAAAAACTCAGAATAATAGTTCTCACAAAAGTTACAGAACTATTCTAAACAAATCTATACATATATTGAAGATAAAAGATAATTACAAAATAATAAAAGATCTTCAATATAAACTTCTATCTTTATCTCCAAACTTCCATGAATATCTTCAGTCCATTCAGCTGTCATCCTTCCATGCGAAGTCTTTATCATATAAGCAGCATTCTTCTTCAGCAGCATTAATACTCTGAACAGTATTAACTCCAGCAGTACTAACTATGCTCAGCAGTATTAATCTCTTCAAGCAGTACTAACTATGAACTAGCATTTCTTCAGATCCCAACACTATGCCAAGGGCATAGTCGCCGTGTCACTCTCGCGGGAGAGGTACCGCGACCCATATGGAGCGGGCGACTATGCCCCACGACTATGCCAAGGGCATAGTCTCCATGGCAATGCCGCGGACAGGGGCTGAGAGGCTGTTAAATCCGAAATTTTTAACCATTCTCCTCATTTCTCACTTCTATATTCTTCCCTTTTCTCTCCCAAACCCTAAAACCGAACCCTAACCCATTTTGGAGGTTTTTCTTCTTCCTACCACATGATTCTTAATCATCTAGCTAGTTGGGACGATAACCCACAAAACCTTCATCTTCATCTTCCTCGTCAAGTTCAACGGTTGGGAGCTCGGGTTGAAGTGTTGGATTGGGTGTTCTCGGAAGCCTCTCTGTCTTCAAGGGTAAGTTTTCTTGTAATAAGGTTATAAATGCTCCATTGGTGGTTTCTTAAGGTTCAATATCTCAAATCTCGGATTTGATGGTTTTGGAGAAATTAGGGTTTTGATCTTGTTTAGGATCTTGGTATTTTTATGTTTGGAGAACGTTTCCTTATGAGTATTTAAGGGTTGAAATCTTCGGATCTAGGTTTTAGAAGATTTTGGTTTGAGGATTCAAGCAGCCTTCAAAAGAGCTCGTTGGGTGAAATCTAGATTTAGCCTAAATCTAACAAGGTGAGTTCAAGTTGATTTGTGAAAACGTTGTACATGCCAAAATGTTTATTTTAAAAGTGTCTATGTGTTCTACATGAAATTATCAAATGTTGGGTTATTTGCTAATCTTTGATTATTGAAATGATTTAACTTTATAACTTTGTATAATACCTACATTTGGGATGTTTGAGCATTTTGATAAAGGTGTTACAAATGAATGTGTTTTGAGGTCTTATTTCATAAATAGATCTTTGGTCACAGAAATACACTTTTAAATGTTTGTCGAGTCTCATGCATCATTCATGAAATGGAGTGTTTTATAAAGTATTACTTGCACTTTTAGGTGAGGCATTTGAAAGAGCGTGTATAGTTTCATTTCATGATTTTCACTCTCATCAGCAGTTAAATTTGGAAAATGCATATTAGGTGTTATGACTTATGAGGCATTTGGAAAATATGGGAGTATAAGTTCACTTGGAAAATGGGTACCTCAATTAATGTGAGTTTTGAACTAATCTTACTTTTAGTCGTGGTGTTTGCATAACCGTTGGTTGAGTGTATTTTATCGTATTTTTACTTCATTTATCAATGGGTAAATGGGTGCTAAGCCTGGGGCTTGGTATTTTTATTTGATTTGGAGTCTTTGGACAATTGTCCAGTTTTGGTAGCTCGACTTAGAGCCTTGGTTGCGATATTGGATGAGGGACTCGACATAAGGACCGTTCGCGGTTGAACTCGAAATCTCGTGGGTGTACGTTTAAAGCCACTGAGCCTGACATCCCTTGCGCTTGGAATTATTGTCCGGCGTGGGACGATTAGTTTTCCACGTCGAGGCACGTTAGGCACCGGATGTGGGTATAAGTCCTTCGTGCTCAAGTATTACGATATTAGATGAGGGGCTCGACATAGGAACCCGACGGGGTTGAACTCGAGTTTCTATGGGTGTACGTTTAAAGCTACTGAGCCTGACATCTCTTACGTGTACTTTTGCTTATATGATTAGTCATAACAACATAAAATGGGCTTACTTTGTGGACCGCCACATTTTATGGTATCGGGAATCCCCCGTCACCGAAAGGTGTTGTTTTTGGGTATTGAGATTTATTATCCAAGTTTTCAGTGATGTTTGTATATTTGGGTTTTACCCTGGATTTATGGGTTGAGTATTATGTCCCACCTGTGTTTTTGGGTGTTTTGGGATATAAGGTTTTACCGTATCTTCATAAATGGAGAGTTCAATTTATATTTACGCTTTGAGTGAGTTTTGGGTTAAAGCTAATTTATGAATGGGCGGTTTACATTGATATCATCATCTTTGTAGTGGTTTGGTTTGGAAAATGTCCAAATTGGTGTCCTTTGCATAAAATGCATATTATTGGAAAATGAGTCGTTTTCACATATAAGTCGTATCATATTGAAGGACTATAATTTTAACCGCATTCTTTCTTTTAAACGATTATTTTATATTTGTTGAAAACTCTTGAGCTCACTAGGCGTTAAGCCTAACCTTTTTGTTTTGTCGGCATGTGCATCAGGTTCCAGTTGGGGTTGTTTCTAGCAACCATGAAGAGTTGAGCCTTAGCTTTATGCGAATGTGAGTAGTTGGTGAAGTCTTCCGCAATTTTGGAGATAGTGACTATTATGGGGTTTTAGTAGCACCCGTTCCTATCATAGGCTTTTGTATAGAATGAATGTTTGTATTGAGGTTAAATCTTAATTTGTGGTTGTAGATAATTCCTTTATCGGTGTATTTATAAAATTTTAAATAAGTTGTTATTTCCAGATTTGAGGGTGTTACAGAGTTCATTTGGAAAATGGTTTGTCTCAACCAATTATGTGTTTTGGGTTAATTTTACTTTTGGTCGTTGTGTTTGCATAACCGTTGGTTAAATGCGTTTTATTGTTTACACTGACTTTTATTGTATGATAAAGTAAATTGTTGAGCTTTTGGCTCGGTTTTGACTAAGATGAGCCTTGGGGACATTTGTCCGATTTTAATAGCCAGTTGTGGAGTTTTGAGTATGATTGCGTTTATTACGTATCATTTAAGAGTTACATGTTTTGAGTGCTTTGGTCATTCAATTGGAGTCATGTAATGTTATAGACTGTGATGCAGTGGATACATAGGCATAGGAGTCAGTCTTTATCGTTTTAAAAGAGATAGTTGTTCCCATATTGGGACCAGGATTAATCATTGAGCCATCGAGGGCCTTATGGTGCTGGCTCTTGGAGTAGAACATATGCCATTGACCCTATAATGTAATTTCTAAGTCAGTTTTTATGGGATAGTTATTTCCCGTTTGTAACTAGTTGAGACATAGGGCCCTCAGAAGGCAACTTGGTACTGTTATGTGGGACCTGATACTAGCCATATACCGTTAAATATAATTCTAGTGAATGAGTATGACTATGATCGTTGGGTGACCTCCCCCACATATGAGTACGAATCGGCAAGCACGTGACCTTGATTCTAGTATGATGAGCTCAATAACTTGGAAATTGACCTACTTTTGTATTCCGCCACTAACCATGGAAATCAGGTCTCCCCCGTCCAAGGTTCTAAATGGAGTGAGGCGTGGCGTGGGGGCGAGGTCAAACCTCAAGCCTTACGAGTTATGGCGAGGCCATGGTGTTTTCTAAGGCCTGGCTTAAGTCGACAAATATGTATATAATTTACATGTATAGTTGTGTATGTGTGTGTTTTTATCAGTGTCTTGAACAATTATGAACAAGTTATTAACAATTTAAATTCATATAAAACGATAAACAAAAGAATTTCAAAATTATAATCGATACTAATGGGTAAATTCCATTCGAATTTCGAAGTACACAAATTCGAAGAATCGAAAGTACACAAATTTGTAACGCCATAACCCGCCATGGCGTGCCATGGCGCGCTATAACGAACTCGGCGTCGAGAAATTGTAACGTCATAACGTGCCATGGCGGGCCATAACGAGCTCGACGCCTTATCTCGACGCCAAGGGGTAAACCGTGGCGGCAAGGCCACGCCTGGACGCCATGGTGCGCCATGGCGGCGCCAATGTGCGTTTTTTAGAACCTTGCCCCCGTCACCAAAAGGTGTTGTTTTGGGTATTTAGTTTTATCCATGTTTTTCTTTCGGTGACGTTTTGAGCATGAAGTATTCTCCATAAGTTATAATTTGTGTCTTGAGTCTTACTCATATTTTGGTAGTTTGGATAATAAAGTCTTACCCGAATTTTAGTATTTGTGCATTAATCATTATCCACGTTTTGGGTGAGTTTTGGATTTCAGATTTATAATTGAATAAACATTTTGTATTGGGGTTTTCATCAAGGAAATAGTGATTTTCGGGAAAGAAGTGGCATTCTTACTAAATGCATTTCATTTTAGAAAGTGGGTATTATTTTATTTTACCGTTTTCTATAATTGGTGAAAACTCTGAAACTAATTAGGTGTTAGCCTAACATTTTTATTTATCGGCATGTGCATTAGGTTCCGGTTGGGGTATGGTACTAGCGACACTATGAAGAAATGAATGCTAGTTAGATGCACGAGAAGAGAATAGCTTTTAGGTGAAGTATTCCACACATTTAGAGATAGCAATTGTATATGGGTTTTAGTAACATCCGTCCCTATTATAAACCTCGTATAAGGGTTGATTTGTTTCTATTGAATTTAAATCTTAAATTGTTATTTTAGGTGATTCAATTATTGATGTATTTAGAAAATTTTAAATTAGTTGTTATTTTCAGATTTGAGAGTGTTACACACGTCCCCTCGCTTGTATTATCACATGTGATAAGGGTATTATTATTTTTTCGTAAAATGAGTCGTTCTCATTTAAAACTATACCTATATATATATATATATATAATTATATACATACATACATAGGGTGCGTTTCTTTTGCAACCCAAGCAATTTGTACAAACTATGCAAACCAATATATTAGGAAACAATAGATATATTTATGGATAATGATTATGATTCATTAATAATGATTGTGATATATATGGAAAATGTTAAGTTTATTCATTATAATCATGATTTTAAATTAGGAAATGTTAAGTTTATTCATTATAATCATGATTTTAAATTAGGAAACATAATAAAATCATATATTCATTAGACTTGATGAACGACTAAAATTGGTTTGCATAGTTTGTACAAATTGCTTGGGTTGCAAAAGAAACGCACCCTACATATATATATACATATATATATATATATATATATATATATATATATATATATATATATATAGACACATGATATAATATAATGGAAAATAGTAAATGTACCAAAATACCCAAACTTAATGGAACTGAAGTTAATAAAGTTAGGGTAAGAGATCTAATCCATAAAAAAATGAAACCATAAGGACCGTCCTCATCCATAGTTTTTTAAGGTTAGGGACCTAGAGGTGGTTTCAATTGGAAACCTACATTAAATTGGAAACTTTGAAAATCATCTAGATACCTTGATCTTAGTAATCAATGGTCAAGATTCATTTGATTTAAATATGGTAATAAATGAATTAATTTATTAATGAAAATTAATAATAATATGCTAAAAGGGAAAAAGTGTATTTTGCTTTTTTGTTTCAATTTTGGTAACAAGATGAAATCCGTTGAATAAGGAAACTTTTTAAACTTGTTGTTTCTTTTATATAACTCTCTTGCACCTTTAAACATAATGATCAATAGACCTAATTTAGAGTTCTTTTTACATATCTATGCTTAATTAATTAAGAGGATTATTAGAAAGCTAGTGAAGGGATGGAGTGATGAAAAGGTATACACACACATTATTGATGAAACCTATTTTTGTTGATGAAATCGATTTTTGATGAAACATTTGTGTGCATTGTTTGAAATCTAATGAAAGCCATGAAACAAATTAGTTCATGAGTTTCAACATTGTTTCATCAAACACATATTTGATTAAACACGTTTCAACATTGTTTCATCTATAACAAATTCATCATGTGTAAACGTGTTTCATCTATTGGTTCATGAGTTTCAACATTGTTTCATCAAACACATGTTTGATGAAACGCGTGATAGATGAAACATGTGTTTGATGAAACACGTATTGGTTCATGAGTTTCAACATTGTTTCATCAAACACGTGTTTCATCTATCGGGGATCTTAACAGAATCATGACTAGGAATTTCATCAAACGGACGAATAAAATACGATAAAAACGTTTCATCGTTGTCGCTCGAACATGAATTTCGTTAGCCGAAACACCATCAAACATGTTACCCTTCATTGCTCCGTATGGTTAATTTTTTACACTCCAATTAAAAAAATCTTACAAATATATAACAAAGAATGAAAAGAATATATTTTAAAAAAAATTCAATTCAATGAAAACAAATATTGATTTTAAATATAATTAAATATTTGAATTTTTTTATAAAAATAACTCTTTTCCAAAATTTGATGAAACGGAAATCAAATAAATAAAAAAATAGTTTACATTAATTATTCCAATTAATATGAAACTAAAATCGGAATCAAAGAAAATAGTTTAAATTAATAGGAATTAAAAAATGAATATTTTAAATTAAAAAGAAATTGAAATCGGAATCAGAAACTGGATAATTTAAATTAATATAACATCAATTATTACCATATATAAAATGCATTCAAATTAAATAATTAATATTATAATAATAATAATAATAATAATTACCATATATATTACGAAATTAAGTAAAATGCTAAAATACCCTTATCAATTAAAAAAATAGAAAAGGAAAATTCATTGATTGGTCAATATTGGTTTCCTAAGTTTTCAGTCTAATGTTGGTTTCCAATGGGACCTAATATATAATTTTCATATATCATTAGGGATGAAATATATAACTTGCTCAACAACTAACTTTCGTACAAATGATTTGAAATACAATTGTTTTTATGGGTGCTCAAAATTCCGACCAACCCAACCTCAAAAAACCAAAAAAAAAATCTCAAACCGAGTTAACTTGACATATAGTTGATACAAAATTAGGTCAAACTGCATCTATTGGATTGGAATTGGGTTAGGGTAATTTGAACCCCCCAACTCGATGAACCCGATGCCTTTCTATATTATGGATTTAATATGATTCTTAAATTATTGATTAATATATATATATATACACACACACACACACGTTTAGGCATTAGATCAACCCGTAATTAGTTATATTCAAAATTATATTACAATTTTTACCGTAATTTTATTTTCTTATTCACATGAAACTTCAACTTTTTTTTGAATTTGTTAGCCTTTTTGATATGTTCTCATTTTTATTTTACTTCGTTAAAACACAAATATTTAACTAGATTGTAAAATAACATAAGAAAGTTTCAACTCGATTGACCAGACCAACCCAATTCAATCTGTATGGTTTGAATTGAGTTGGGTTGAGATTTTTCAGATCATAAACATTGGGTTAAGTTATTCAAATGCCTTTAACTCAGCCAACCCAACTCATATACAACCCTAATTGTTTTGGTGTGATTTACATTTTCACTTCGTTTTAAACCACCAACTCTATTGAAACTATTGTTTTCCAACCAATTTTACAACAATGATGATAAATTTGTAACTTAATATAAAGCATGATAATCCAAAACTTGAGTAATATTTTGACCAATTTGTTTTTTTGTTTTTTTTTGGCATTGTTTACTTTAAAAAAAAATGATACCTGTTAAGTGCATTTTGTATATGCATTCATATTAGTTTATAATTGCATTTTGCATTTAGTTTAATTGTTTGCACGTAGATTTTATTATATTTTATTTAGTTTTTGTTTAATCATCGGTTGGGGATATTACATTGATACTTTTATGTTTTCGTCGTATTTTGACAGATATTTGCGTTGAAATATAGAGATGAATGATGATGAATTTTTGGAGCATTTGGTCAATCATTTATGTGATAGAGCAATTCAAAAAAAATATAACAAAGTTGGACCAAAATTTAGAGAAATGATTCATCAAATGAGCTTTTAAAATAAAAGAAATTAAGAGGGACGTTTTCGAAAGAATTGAAAAGTTAAGGGGACTTGTTTGTAACTTATACTTTATAAATAGACTTGTTTTTTAGGATTGTGGTCCTTGTGGACGCCACTCTTCCTCCCCCAAAACGGCTCACGCCCGTTTCTTTTTTCTTTGTTTTTTTTCCTCTTCTTTTGTTTTTAGTTTTTTGTGTTTTTAGTTTAGAGATGATTTGTTAGATTTTAGTGTTTTTCTTTTTTCTTTAGTTTAGATTTTAGGTTTATTTGTAATCCTTTTTTTATTGAGTCTTTTGAAAAGATGTGAAGAAGATGCGATTTTCGATGGATTGAAGATGAAGATGGAATGTGACAGATTCTCATTCAACATTCAACATCCGTTGTAACATTTCGTTTCTCCATATTTTATTTTTTATGTTTGGATTTTTTTTATGTCTTTCTCCTTATGATTTATCTCTTGCGCTTTTTAATTTTAGGCATCGTTATTATATTTATTTACTGCTTTCGTAGGTTAAAAAAGATTCTTAGAGAGTGACACTATTTGAATCGACCTTTAAAGTTTTCATAGATTAATTTTATTACTTTCGTTAGATTTATGTTTACGTTTTGTTTCGTAGTTTAACTTTCGTTCATTTGGGTAATTGTCTCTTTGGATCGAAGTTGTGGTATTGACCAATTATTATTTTTAAACCGGCGTTGGGTTTTAATCGATTTCAATCTAACGAAAGTTGGTGTTGAGTCATTTGGTTTTAACAAAGCGTGTAGTTAATTCGATTAGTTTTAGATATGAACGAAGGTTCGGTCTTTTACTTAGATTAAATTGGTTGATGGCAATGGTCCTAACATGATAAATAGTTAGGGACGTTGATTGGGAAAAATATTCGTTTTAAATCATAATGTTTCTTCCCAACGTACACATATTGCGAAAGTAAATATGAGTCTTGAGTTAGAAAAACTTTTCCACCTTGAAAGAGGGTTGAAGTAATTTTGCATAACGAATTCCCATCATTATCAAAATCTGAAGTTGACATTACCCAATATTTGATAGTTTTGTTTTGTTCCCTTTTTTTGTTTGTTTATTTTATTAGTTTTAAAATCAAAAATCAAAATATTGATAATTCCCTTAGCTATGTCATAGTCTAGAACGAGTTCGTGTTAGTCCATCGTCTCCCTGTGATCGACCCGTATGCTACACATCCGTACGTTTGCGGTATAAATATTAAAACACATCAAGTTTTTTGGCGCCGTTGTCGGGGAGGCAATCAGGCTAACATGGACTTTGTTTTGGACTTACTAGTCTACGTCTTTATCCCATTTCTATTTTCCTATTTTTTTCGTCCCTATACACTAGGTTGCGTGGTTGATTTTTTTCATCCGTTTCTCCACCTTTTTTTGCGGAGTTCAATCAATAATGCTCAATAGTGTCGGATGACGGACCGTTGAGACGTGTTTTTTTCTATGATAGAGATAGTTTCACCATTAAAGGTGATGTATGATGCTAACTCAATCTTGTTTAATACGTCTTGCGTGTTATTTTTAATTTACTCGAATTCGGTATTTTTATGTTAAGCCGGACATCACTGATCCTTCTTTCTTTACCCTTATTTAATTATCGACTATGGGTTGTGTAACTTGTTTTATAAGAAAACACACTGGTTATCCGGTGTGACTTTTATGTGTTTACGCGACCCGTATGAATTGGTGACCATCTAAGTCAATCATTTGACTTTCACCGATTTGTACAATCTCTTCCCCCTCCCGTGTTTAATTATTGGTTCGAAGTCAAACTCGTGACTTTAAACGAGTCTCCGTCCTTGAAGTTCTTCATTGTTTTTCTTCTCCTCCACGCCGTGGAGTCCTTGAAGTTCTTTTTTTCTTTTTCCTTTTCTTTTTCTTTTTTTCTTTTTCTTTTTAGGTTTTAGATTCAAATTTTTTTTTTTCTCTTTTGTTCTTTATCCTTTTAGTTTAGACTTAGACTTAGACTTAGGTTTAGTTTTGTTTTTCATTTATTTGTAATTCGTTTTTCCTTGAGTCGATGAAAATTAGATGAAGATGCAATCTTTTTTATGGATCAAAGATGAAGGTGGAAGGTGACAAATTCACATCCAACATTTGACATCTGTTGTAACGATACATTTTCTTCGTCCTTTATTATTATATTTCAATTTATTATTTAGTTAAATTTTGTATTCGTCTATTGTTAATGTTTTCCTCCCTATTTTTATTCTCTGCACCTTTTTAATTTATTGAATCGTTCTTAATTCATTTACTGCTTTATTAGGTTGAAAACAATTCTTGGAGAGTGACACTCCTTAAATCGAGTTTTACAGCTTTCATAGATTAATTTTAATTTTATTGCTTTCGTTTAGATTTATGTTTATGTTTTGTTTCGTAGTTTAACTTTCGTTCATTTGGGTAATCGTCTCTTTAGATTGAAGGTCTTGGTATTGATTAATTGTTTTTAAAACGGATGTTGAGTTTTAATCCATTTCGATTTTAACAAAAGTTGAAATTGATTTAATTGGTTTTTAACAAATCATTTAGTTAATTCGATTGGTTTTTGATGAAACGAAAGTTTGGTCTTTTACTTGGATCAAATTGATCAATGACAACGGTCCTAACATGGAAATAGTTAGGGACGTTGATTGAGAAATTTATTCATTTTAAGTCCCAAGGTTTCTTCCCAACGTACACATATTACGAAAGTAAATATGAGTCTTGGGTTAAAAAAAAATTCCACCTTGAAAGAGGGTTGAAGTATTTTTGCATAACGAATTCCCACAATTACAAAAATACCTCTACCAAAAAATACAATCAAATCACAAGTTCACTTCAACAAATGGGACATGCCTAAAATACTGCCGAGGAGTGCATTAATCCAAATGTAAGCAAATGTGGTAGGAAGATCTAGGGGTGTTCACGGTCCGATTTGGACGGTTTTACCCCCCAAACCACAAACCAAACCGTAATGGCGGTTTAGAAATTTTCCAAACCAAGCGGTTTGGCATCAAAATCGATCAAACTGGACCACAAAAAAGCGGTCTGATCTGACTGGTTTAGACGGTTTAAGCCTATTATGGGCTTTAAACTAAAAGAAATATAAAATCTATCTCCAATTTAAAATTTTCACCGATGGTACATTATTAAAAAAAAATACCATATCGAATTATGAAGAAAAATGTATCAAAATTAAAAAAAAAACATGGAACAAATTGAAAAAAAAGCTAAGCAATTCCACCAAACAATAGTTGGAATTTCAGACAAACATTTAGCAAGTCAAAAGAGGATTTAAATTTTAGATTTTGATTTTTGACGAATTTTAGAATTTTGCCGATGTATGGAACATGGACAATTGAAAAGTGAAGACTAAAAACTTAATGTCTTGGATGAACTTTTTTCTAAATCGAGACATAATTGAACATATATACAACATAAAAACTAAATATAATTTTGGCGGTCGGTCCGGTCCAAACCGCTCAAAAAAATGTTCAAACCGCAGATCGGACCATACCGAGCGGTTTGGCTATTTTTTAGGCTGGACCGGACCGCTCAAACTGCCAAAAACGGCCCGATTTAACTTGATTCAACCAGTTTAAAAGTCCAACGGTTTTTTTGAACGCCCCTACTTCCAAACTGAAGATCTTCTAATTTCCATAGTCCATAACACATAACCTGCTATTTAGTTATTGTTAATTACAAAACAATTTGTTTAGTTTGTAAATTATCTAATCAATAGATAAGTTTGATAATTTTAAGTTTTCTTGAAAACGAACAACATACTTTAATAATCTTATTAAAATTATTAATTATATATTTTAGTAAGTAGTTCTTGGTATAAGTTACACTTTTGGATTATATGATTGTTACTCACTAACAAGTCTAATTTTTATTTTAAAGTAACTACACTATTGATTACTCACTTTTGTTAGCACTTTTTTCAATTTTGGTTCCTATGACTAATAGTTGTTATTAAGGTTAGTTAATTCAAGAGCATTTTTTTTTGTTATTTCTTTACTGTCTTCCAAACATATAAATAAAAATATTCATATTTAGAGTAAACTACAAATTTGGTCCATGTGGTTTGTTGTTTATAACACTTTTGATATGTATAGTTTTAAAATTATAGTTTCTTCATTATGGTATGCAAAATCAATCGGATTTGGTCCCTGCCTTTAATGACTGTTAAAAAACCACTTAAGTCATGGATATTTTAGTCTTATCCAATTTTCTCATATTTTTGCTTAGAAAATAAACTCAGGGACCAAATTTGTAGTTTACTCAAAAAATATAATTAATTATAATATATATATATATATATATATATATATATATTTGAAAATGTAGGTTGAAGAAGATGAATATCTCCCTCCTCCAATCGGAAATCAACCCGTTCTTTGGCCATCAACCATTTTCCGGTTAAAACATACGCAATAAAATCCAAAATCCAAAATCCAAATCTCAAAATCAATTTCAAACCTATAAACACTCAAAACATAACTGAACCTACAAAAATTCAAAACCTAACTAAATCAAAATCACAATCAAAATAAAACCCATATCCAAATTGAAATCGTTTCAAACCCTAATCTAAAACCAAAAGCTAAATGACTGTTGATTACTTGCATACATCAAGTTTACATTGCAGAACGGGACAAAAGATAGGAAGGGGTGTGTGAGGTTGGTGGATGAAGCAAGACGAGGGAGTCGAATGGGAGGGGGTGAAGGTTGGTTTGATCAAAGACACAGACCGTGGTGGTGATTGAAGACAACAACATGAGCTTTGGCCAAAGGAAGGGGGTTCGTCGGTGACGGAAATGAGGCACACTGGGTTAGGGGTTTCTTCGATGGTTTCCCAGATGGGTTTTCTTCACTGGTGCCTCGATGGCTTCAATGGAGAGGCGGTGGCCAGCAAATCGAGGGTACAGGTGAAACCTAGGTCGTTGGAGATGTCGGGGTGGGTAGTGTTGGTCGACGGAGAACTATTCGCTGAGATGTATACCGACGATGATGTTGAGGTGAGGTAGGTTTGACATATATGATTTTTGTGACTGTATATATATATATATATATATATATATATATATATATATATATATATATATATATATATAGGGGCAGGTTCAAACGAGAAGGTAGTCAATTTGCGAGAAGGCGAGAAGGAATATAAGACACATAATTTATTAATTAAAAAATAGCATAAATAATTTTTTTTTTAAATTAGGATAATTACAATTTGAATTGGATAAATCCTTAAAAATCTCATAATATCTTTTAAATTTATTTATTTTTTAATTTTAATAAATTCATAATTTTTTTATCAAATTTATATTATTATTTTCTAAATAAAATCATAATTTTTATCAAATATCACATGTGATATCCATAAATAATTCATTATTTATTTCACCAATTTTTCTCTATTTTTTAGATTTACGTTTTGAATCACATGTGATATATTATTATGTATCACATATGATCCCACTAGGTGGATTTTTGTAAATATCACATATGATAATATATGTCTGAATATAAATGACGCATAATCACATATGATAATATTTACATCACAAAAAAATCTATAAATATAAATATACATAATCACATATGATTAACTAAAATATATACAATTATCACATGTGATAATATTTTACATCACAAAAATATCTATAAATAGAAATATACATAATCACATATGATTAACTAAAATATATACAATTATCATATTTGATAATATTTACATCACAAAAAGATCTATAAATAAAAGTATACATAATCACATATGATTAACTAAAATATATATAATTATCACATGTGATAATATGATATGTGATATGCATAAATATTCATATAATGATATCTCACATGTGATATTTGGTTAAAATTGTGTTTTTTTTATTAAAAGTATATTTAGAAAAAAAATTTAATAAATAATTGAAATTAAAAAATAAATAAATCTAAAAGATATAATGATAATTTTAAGGATTTATCCAATTTAAAATGATAATTATCCTAATTTTTAAAACTATTTTTTATTTTTTATTTATGGTTTTTTTAATTAATAAATTATGTAACTCACATTCCTTCTCGTCTTCTCGCAAATTAGTTTGATTCCCGCATGATCCTCCCTCTATATATATAGGGGTATATATAGGGGTAGTTTAATTTGCAACCTATGAAAATCTTACAACCCATGCAACCCACTTCTTAACCGTTAGATTAATGATCGACGGTTACAATACATGTGGGTCCAATATTTTCAATTAAAAAAATAAAAACAAAATAACCGTTTATCATGAATCCAACGGTTAAGATGTGTGTTACATGTGTAAAACCCCCCAAAATATATATATATATATATATATATATATATATATAAATTAATTTATAATTTTTTTTTATTGATATACATATATATACATACATGTAGTAATAATAATAATAATAATAATAATAATAATAATATTTGAAAATTGGATTAAAAGAGAAGAAAATGTCTCATTGGGGGTGAAAATTGTAAATTTTTATCAAAGTATTAAGTGCAAGGGGGTTGTATGTCAATTTTGGAAACTTCAGGGAATGAGTCAGATGTCAACAGGCCATTGTTGAGGGACCTGTTTTGTAAAAAGGACAAATCTGATCTCTTGAAAGAGACATGTCGATGCTGAACTTTGGAGCCTCCTATTGGCTCGGTTAGTCAACTAAAAATGACAAAAAATACAGATTTAAGTAGCCACCGATGTCCTTTACAACTTTCGTTCAAGAAAATCGAAATTTCGTTGAGAAACAAGGGAGAAATCGGAGCTCGAAAGTCACCCTCCACAACCTCCGTTTATCGTCGATATAAGGTACAATACCCAACCGAAATTCGAGTTCTTTATATGGTTAGCTTCGTTTTTAAGTCTTTTATCGAACCTTAGTAGCCTTATGTCTTAGATTTTGGTTTAGAACGTCCGATTTTGAGTTTTTCTACTAATTTTCGAGTGATTATAAAACCCAAATTTTAAATGGGCAAATGGGACTCAATACTTGATGATTTTCGTTGATTCTTGTTCCTATGGTTAAGGAAAATGATTTTCTAGAATTTTAGAAAGAAAAATTGAGGAAAACGACGAAAAAACGAGGCCGAACGGACTACTTTCCGGTGACCGGCGATTTTAAAATCGCTGCAGCAGCGATCGCTGGCTTCAGCGTCGTTTGGGCTGCACTTTTGCTGGGCCTTTCACAATTTTTGGTCTGCTAACATATGAGAATTGGGCTCATGTATATATATATATTAGCTTATGACATAATTTTAGGTCCTTAAACATCTAGATTTATACTTTTAATTGGGCTTGATACATAAATTAGTTTAGGCCTTTTACGATAATAGATTTATTTTATTTTAGCCATATATTTAACATATTAATTTGGGTTCAGATTTCTTTTTAGTTAAATATCGGAGTTTTGATTTATTTAAGAAGTCCAATTAAAAGAGATTTTATGATTTGTTTAAATATATCTATTCATATTGTTATTGAATTAATATATTGAACTATTTTACAAATCTACGGCAAATCTATTAAATTATTTATTCTTAAAGGATGTAATAGTCGTTTAAAGTGTCCCTTGGTTAGAAATTTCTGGAACGCTTTAATTTGGAAAGATTTAATGATTAAATTATTTATTATACCACGAATAATTTAATTGCCGTATTTAAGGTGTCGTTTTAAGATCTATAGATTCCGAAACACTTTAAGTTGGAACATATAGTTATTATAAGGATAAATCGACATTAAGAGTCGTTACCAAGCGTAAAACTTGGAGGTCTACTGAATTATTTTTGATAATTTAATAACAGGATTAAAGCGTCGTAGTTTAAGTATTGATGGTGACGCTTTAAATTTTAGAGATCGATTTATAAGTTTAAAAATAATAATTATTTTGACGTTTTGGGACGTAAATCGAGTTTTAGACTTGGAGTTTAGCTAAAGTTAGCCGAGTTTGACTTTAGGTTGACTTCTGGAGGAAATAGCCATTAATAAACTATTTGACTTTATTAATTATAGGTTATCGGTCGGCGGCTTTCTCTAAGCAACCAATATCGTCAGGTGAGTCTTCATGAGATTTACACTGGGATGCATACTTACGTACAAATTTATTTTAAGCATTTTATGATTTATATGGTGATGTTTACGTATGCATGATGTTTCAGTTTCATACATGATACATTATATTTCTCATGTATGTTATTTATGATCAGTTGCATGTTATGTGTTTATTTTGTTTTCGAATAACTCTAGCATGCTATTTCATATGCAAGTTTTATGATCGGTTTTAACGGGTGGACATTTGACTAGTAAGTCACAGACAAGTGGCACGACCCAGTCAAGTGGGTGATCGAACAGAACAGAAAGTTCAACCCAGGGCGTGCCAGAGACAAGTGGCACGACCCAGTCAAGTGGGTGATCGAACAGAACCGAAAGTTTAACCCAGGGCGTGTCAGAGACAAGTGGCACGACCCAGTCAAGTGGGTGATTTAACAGAATAGAAAGTTCAACCCAGGGCGTGTCCGTGACAAAATGACCCATACCCGACAAGACAATTTATGAGATCTCCTTTCTCTCAGCGCTGCTTGTTTTAGAAAATGCATACTATTTGATAAAATATTTTGAAGTTGATATGTGAAATGTGAAATGATTTTATTCATGCAAACCATGAACTCACTGAGCTTTATAAGCTGACTATAGTATGCATCTCAGGACCAGGTAGTTCGAGGTTGGATAAGGGCAAGGGACACGCTTAGAGAGTATTGGCTTATTGTCGTTTTATATTCAATATTTTGTTTAGACTTTTATGTATGAATCAGTTGTAACTTAACTTTATGTGGGACGGGTTAGCTCGTAAGTACGTGATTATGTGTTTTGGAGACTTCCGTTGCGAACAGTTTCGAATTTTAATTTAGCCAGTATCTTGGAGTATTTATGGAGAAATTGTTTTAATTTACGTAACACCTCTCGCAAGTTGAAAAAAAAAATTAGGGTGTTACAACATGGATTGTAAATTATCCTTGGCATATATATATATATATATATATATATATATATATATATATATATATAGGGGCTAAATCAAATGAAAACCACAAATATGTTACAAACCTGTGAGAACCGATAAAAAAATATTTTTTTACATGATATATTTTCACCAAATACTTGGATTTAAAATATTGTTTCACATATATTTGTTTCATAATATGATCGTTTCACATATATTTGTTTCACCACATGAATATTTTTTATGCGTATTTTTCATTTCACTAGGTGAATCAAAATTTAATTTTTACGTGTAATATTTTCACAAGGTGAACAAAAACATATATGAAACATTATCTTAAATCATAGGTTTTTATATCGGTTCTCACAGGTTTGTAACATATTTGTGTTTTTCATTTGATTATCGGCCTATATATATATATATATATATATATATATATATATATATATATATATATATATATAAGTAGGTTGCTTTTTTGGTCCTGTAGTTTACATATAAAAAGTAATCATATTTTTTTAGTAAACTATAATTAGGGGTGTTCAAAAAAACTGTTGGACCGTTCAAACCGGTCGAACCAAGTCAATCCATACCGTTTTTGGCGGTTTAAGCGGTCTGACGGTCCGGTCCGGTCTAGAAAATTGCCAAACCGGGCGGTCCGGTCCGGTCTGCGGTCTGGAGGTTTTTTTGGGCGGTTTAGACCAAACCGACCGCCAAATATATAAATATATATATATTTTTTATTTTTTTATATATACCTTTATTATAAAGAATAGATTATATAAAGCCCAAATGTCCAAGTATATACAAAAAGGCCTAAGGTATTTTAACAGATTGAAATCTTTATGGATTGTGGAATACAAAGAACGGAAAAATGAAGAAGTGAAGCCGTGGATTTTATTTGCACTTTGCATATTACTTTTTTTTAGTGTTTTGTCTTGTGATATTTTGTTAACTTTTGTGGACTTTGTTATTTTGTTGTGAACTTTGTTCTTTATTTCAATTGGACTCAAGCCAATTAGCCTTTAAAATTCAAAGTTTTATATGTTTTTATGTTTAAACCTTAAATCCTACTAAAAGGCCCAAACCGCCTAAACCGGTCGACCAAATCGCCTAAACCGCGGTCCAACTTGACCGGTCTGGGCACTTGATGTCAAACCGATCGGTTTGAAAAATAATAAACCGCCACTTGTGGTTTGGTTTGTGGTCTGAGGGGTTAAACCGCCCAAACCAGACCGCGAACACCCCTAACTACAATTTTGGTCCCTGAGTTTATCTTTTAAAGCAAAAATATGAGAAAATTGAAAAAGACTAAAATACCCCCGACTTAATTGGTTTTCTTAACGACCGTTAAAGGCAAAGATCCAAATCCGGTCGTTTTTGTATACCACAATGGCGAAACTTTAGGGACCAAAAGTGTTACAAACAACAAACCACAAGGACCAAGTTTGTAGTTTACTCAAATATTTTATATATATATATATATATATAGGTCCCCTTCATTTGCTAACCGTGACATTTGTACTAACCGTGCTAACCAAATTTCGACTAATCATAAGCTTCCTAAAGGTTTTGTTATGCCATTAATGCTATTAAATCTGAAAGGATAATATGGGAATTTGCTAAAAATCGCCCCATTTAATCTGTTTCCATATTTAAAGAAGTTTTTTTAATTTGATAGTTATCCTGATATTAAATATATCGCCCCATGTAATTTGTTTCCATATTTAAAGGAGCTTTTTAATTTGATAGTTATCCTGATATTAAATATATTAATTTAAAATTTTATTTTGATTTGCATCTTATTAATTTGGTAATAGACAGAACTATGCATATATGCATTTGGAAAATATGTCCATATCCATATCCGATAGTTGTGCACATATACATGTATGATTATGGTGCATGTATGAATTTCCTCAAATGTTCACATATGCATTTTCAATAACAGTGCACGTATGCATGTATCAATTTCCCCAAATGTGCATTATGCATTTTCAATTACAGTGCACATATGCATGTAATATTTTAGCAAACATATTTTCATATTTAAAGCAGTTTTTTAATTTGGTAGTTATCCTGATATTAAATGTATCGCCGCATTTAATCTATTTCCATATTTAAATGAGTTTTTTTAATTTGGTAATTATCCTGATATTAAATATATTAATTTAATTTGGTAGGTGTATATTCCCAAATTAAAAGTAATTATATTTTGACCGAAATATCCCTGTGCATACATGCATTGTATTTTTTCAACCATTTTTAATATTTTATTTTAATAAAAAAAATCAATTAATTGTGGACCATTGATCTCATTAATCTACGGTTGAGATTGGTTAGCACGGTTAGCACCAATGTTACGGTTAGCAAATGAATAGGCCTCTCTCTCTCTCTCTCTCTATATATATATATATATATATACACACACACACACACAAAACACTATGAATACCCAAAGTCCCAAACAAGAGCTCTTATTTCATAGTGACTCCCCCACCCCTTCCTTTTTCATGGCGACACCATATCTATTGTCACCCTCATTGACCCAACTCTGATAGAACTATCTTCCCTACCCCTCCACTGACCCTGCAGTGGCAAAACCAAGATCTGGTGCATGTAGAACCATCATCACATATCAGTTTTCTTGTATTAAGATGAAAAACGTAAACCACAATAGAATACACAAAAAACTTGAGTTTGTTATTTTCTCTTTGACTATTGTAGTTATTTGAGGTTTGTTTTTATGATATCTATATGTGCAAAATGGAAGGAAGCAGGGACGGACTTGTGGTGTTGAATATGGTGGCACGTGTCACCGTATTATTTCTTCGACGAAGGGTAAAAAATTTTAGGTTTGTGAAAGGTGCGACCGTATCGTTTTGGAAGGTGCTACCATATTATTTTGGAAACTTCAAGAAGATGCAACCGTACCTCATAATCAACCAAAAAACCAAAAAAACTATTGAAATCAACCGAAAAAATCTCTCGAAATCGATAAAGAAAACTTAAAAATCCCTCGAAATCAAGCAAACAACTTTAAAAATCCCTCGAAATTGTGGAATTAGGCTAAAAATACATTGGGCATTATTGAATGTTGGTAAAAAGATGAAACCACGTTGATAAAAACCGTGTTTTTTGTAATTATTTTTTGTTTATATTATATGGTGCCACCGCATGAAAATTTTTTTGGGTCCGTCCCTGGAAGGAAGTCACCAATTCGTTTCAAAGATTAAATTGTTGATATATTTAAAGACATCTAGGGTGCGTTTGATACGCAGACTCGTAGGACAGGACGGGACAAAAAAAATAGTCCCATGTTTGGTATGTCATGCGACAAAAATCAGATGGGACAACATGGGACAAAAACCAATTTTCATGGGACAAAACTTAAGATTTTTTGTTCCACCAAAATAGGTGGAACAAAATGGGACTAAATAATAAAATTACTATACTACCCTTTTTACAACATCTGATAAACTAAAATATCATCATCTCCATTCAAATCAAACGCCTCCACATCTGCTAAACTAAAATCTCGCCTCCAGACCTTCAATTCTTCATCACCTCCACCACTTCGATTCTTCATCGTCTTCATGTATGATTTCTTCAACCATGGTTTTCGATTTCAATTTTTGAGCTTCTTTGAGACTCGGTTTCTGGACATATTTCTTTAACCATGGAACTCGATTTATAGGTACATTAGAACTCGATTTCTCAACTTCTTTCTAGACTCGATTTCTGGAAAGACTAGAACTCGATTTCTCAGCTTCTTCCATACTCCATTTTCGGGTATACTAGGGTCGATTTCTAGACAGATTTCTTCAACCATGGAACTCGATTTTTGGGTACCTTCGAACTCGATTTCTCAATTTCTTTCTAGGCTCGATTTTTGGGTATACTATGACAGATTTTAATGGTTCTCTATTTCTTCAACCATGGATTTTGATTTCCATTGTTTCTTCAACCATGTTTACAGTATGTACTTGGTTGAAGGTAGGTTAGTTTCTTCAACCATGGTTTTATTGTATATAAAAATTAGTATAAAAATAATTTTAAGAATATTATGATTTGTGTCATTTGTAATTATTATATTATATAAAATAACATTAAACAGTATTCAGGGGCTATTTGGTCATTTTAACAGTTTTGTATTGTCTTGTCCAGCTTACCAAATGCAAGATAGACAATTAATCCAGCATTGTCCTAGTCGTACCAAACGTGGGACAGACAGGTAGTCTCGTCCTGTCCTGTTCCACCCATTCTGCATACCAAACGCTACCCTAGATTTTGTGTGGTGTGTATGAGAGAGAGAGAGAGAAAGAGAAAGAGAATGGGTCATAGAAAATGGTATGCATGCAAGGGAAATAGACATAAAAAATGGTAGGTGTGAATAGGAATGGCAACGGGTCGGTTTCGGGCCGATTTTTAAGGTCCCCGTCCCCGTAACCGTCCCGATCCCCGTCGGGAACCTTATCGGGTCCCCGCGGTTTCCCCGATACCCGTTGGGGAACCCGTTAAGGACAAAAAAATCACCGTTTCCCGTTGGTTATACCCGAACCCGAAAAATTCAAATTTCTTAAGCTAAGCATAAAGGTAAATCAATAAAAAAAATTAAGCAATTGCAAGAAACTCTTGACTGGCATAAAGGTAAATCAATAAAAAAAATCCAGTCTCCGATAGATAACAATAATAATTAAGCAATTGCAAATACTTCAACAAATAATAAAACTGTGGTCTGTGTGTGAAGTGAACTGATTTAAATAAGCAATTGCAATTTGCAAATACTTCCAGCTGTCCAGACTCCAGTAGAAACAAATTTAAACAAAAAAAGAGAGAAGAGAGAAGAAAGCGTCTAAGTACCAAGTAGCCGACTTGCGAGTCTGCGACGAGCCACCGACGATGTGAACCGGGAGCCGCCGGCCAGAGGACCGAGGACCTGCGACGATGTGAACCGAGGAGGTGAGGACCGAGAAGGCGAGAACCGTCGGCCAGAGGACGACCAACCGAGAACCTGCGACGATGTGAACTGAGGTCGACGATAGTCGACACCGACTTGGGGAAGACGATATGAGATTTGAGAACTGTTAAGTCGATTTTCTTCAATTTTTTTACTTTTAGGGATTGGGTTTGAAAGTTGAATTTGGGGAAATGTTTTAAAAATCGGTTCGACCCGACCGGTTGAACCGGGACCCAGGGAAGAGGGTGGATCAATTGCGACCGGGTTTATGGCAATTTATGGCCCGGAGTGAACCGACCGGTTTTATCAAAAAACGGTTGAACCGGTCGCAAGGAACCGGTAAAAAACCGATTAACCCGGTAAAAAAAGCAATGCGTATTAGCCTAGGGTTTGGGTTTCTAACTTTCTGCTTCATTCTTGACAACTTTGATTTCTCATTTGACAGCTTTGATTTCTCTTCAACATCTTCGATTTCTCTTAGACTACACTACTACAGGTACGATTTTTCTACATCGTTTTCAATTTATGCTATATGAAATCAATTTCTGTTATACATGTACACTGATTTCTATTTCCATTCCTGTCAAACACAAATTAATCCAATTTTTGGTAGATATATACATGTGTATTCTTCTATTATTTTGGTTTCATAGTTTGTTGATGATATGGAGATCAATCTCTTCTATTTTATTTTATTTGTCAACCAACTATCCAAGAACATAGATTGGAGATCAATCTCTTCTCTTGTATTTTATTTGTGTATATATATATGTATATATGTCGTGTATCTCTTCTCAATCACTAGCGATCTAATAATAGTATGGAAACTTGGACATTTTCAGGTCCATATGGAACTTAGAGATAAAGAATCGATGGGAGCACAATCTCAATCTCATTCTTCCGTTCAATCAAATGTAAGAACGAATACGGATAAAGCATGGGATTATGCAACTCTAGCCCTTGATGAAAAGGGACACAAAACATACATATGTAGTTTTTGTCAAAAAATTATCCGTGGTGGTGGGATAAATAGAGTTAAGAAACATCTTGTCGGTGTTACCGGTGAGGTTGCATCTTGTAAAAAAGTAACTCCGGAAGTTCGTTTTATTATGCAAGGTATTTTGAAACAGATAAAGGAAGCGGATAATGATAGTGGTGGTATTACTATCTCGGATGATGAAACGGGGGAAACACAATCGCGAAATGTCAAAGCACGATATGTTAAAGTGGGAAAAAGGAAAGTTACATCAAGTCTTCATCCTTTTTTTACAAAAGGTATAAATGATCCTTTTCAACCCACTATTAAATCTGCCATGCAAAGTAAGGAAAAACTACATGATGTCGATTTAGCTATTGCTATGTGGTTCTATGATGCATGTGTACCTATGAATGCTTGCAACCCTCCTTATTTTCAACATATGGTAGATAAAATAGCGAGTATTGGTCATGGGTACAAAGCACCTAATTATCATGCTTTGAGGGTCAATTTATTGACAGATGCAAACAAGTATGTTTCTCTGTTAATTGATTTGTATAGAAGTCAATGAATTGAAAGTGGTTGCACGATTATGAGTGATAGGTGGAGGGATATTAGGCAACGACATTTGATTAATTTCTTGGTTTATTGTCCGAAAGGGATATAATTTCTTAAATCTGTTGATGCATCTGATATAGAGAGCAATGCTTCAAATTTGTGTAATTTGTTTGCTAAGATTGTTGAAATGGTAGGAGAAAAGAATGTGGTTCAAATTGTTACTGACAATGTTGCTAACTACAAACTTGCTGGTAGTAAGTTATGTGAAACATATACTTCTATTACTTGGTCTCCATGTGCCACACATTGTCTTAATCTTGTGTTAAATGATGTTTCGGAATTGGATAACGTTAAAAGTTTGGTCACTCTTGGATCCAGGGTTACTGTTTTTATTTATAATCATAAGTGGCCCTTGAATTAGTTAAGAAAAAGACATGGTTGGACATAAATTATCCGTCCAGGTGCTACTCGTTTTGGTGTTGTGTTCATTGCATTGAAAAGTTTGTATGACCATAAAGCCGATTTACAAGCAATGGTCATATCTAACGAGTTTAAGAAGATGTTGAAAGTGGGAAATGCGGTTGAATGTAAACAAATTGTCTTGAACGAAAATTTTTGGAGGTATTGTTTGATTACAGTTAAAGTGATGACTCCTTTGTTAAGGCTTTTGCGGTTATGTGATTCAGATGAAAAACCTGCATTGGGTTATGTTTATGAGGGAATGCATCGGGCAAGGAAAGGGGTTAATGTTGGAATATGCTCGTGTCATAATAAATAATTATATGGCTAGACACGCGTGAGGCCTATAGGGTCACACACATATACACTGAGATACCATTTAATATAATGTAATTATTGTATTTACATTATATAGCCTAAGTAACGTGTGAAAATTAAAAGGGCATTAACTTAATTTAATATTGGGCCCATAAAAGATTTAGAAGAGAAAAATTGTCAAAAGCCCAAGAGAGCTCTAGGGTTTATTTATATAAGGATATCAAATAAACCCATTAGGTTTAACCTAATCTCTCCTAATCTCTCTCTCAAATCGGTGCCCCTCCCCTTGCTCTCTCTAAGTTTTCCCGTTTGATCTTCTACCTTGGTTCTTGGTTAATCAAGGCTTTAAGATCGTTACAAAGGAGGGCTAGCATCCGGTGGTGATCAAGGAAGTGTATTGTGGACTACTTTAGAGGTATTCACCATTGAATACTTGGTCTCAAAGGAACACACAAGCGGATCCATTTCGTCTAAAAATCACGCTACAAAGGTATACCGTTATTTGTTTTTTTCGTTTAATCATATTGGTAATACGTTGATTCCTTTTGGTGATTTCTTTCTGCTGCGTGTATATATAAATGTTATATTTGTGTTTTTGCTTTAAATCACCAACAGTTAAGGAATTGTTTAAAAAGAGAGAATTATACAAGCCTTATACTGACATAATTGATCGTCGTTGGGATAGGATGTTAAGAAAAAGTATTCATTGTGCAGCTTATTGGTTAAATCCAGTTTTTCAGTATGATTGTGAGAATCTTTGTTATCAGAGAGAGGTGTTTCAAGGTGTTCTTGATATGGTTGAGAATAATTTTTCCGGTAAAGACGTTTTACATTTTACAATGTCCTTAGGCAAGTTTCGTGACAATGAAGACACTTTTGGTAGATCTAGTGTCGTTGTTTCTGATAATCCCAAAATCAACCAAATCTTAGAGAGAGAAAGTAGAGAGAGTTGAAAGTGCAAAGTATATTTTCTATGAGGTATGCGTTAGTTCCCTTACAAAACACAAAACCACAAGAGACTTAAATACCCTGGCCAATACTACACAGTATACGCGACTAAGAACACAGTATTAGACCAAGCCTATAAATACAATGATTACTATAAAATCTGACTTAACAATCTCCCCCTTAGTAATCATTGGAGTTGTGGTCTTCAATATCCATCTTCTAAATCAACACAGACCATCTACGCGACTTATAGAAGCTTCTTGACTAAAAAAAAATTCTTCTCAGCATCTTTCAATTTATATTGTCTTTGCTGCCTTGACAAGACTGGGCCTGTTTGTAATAAACTTGAAAGAACAATCGGTTTATCAGCTTGTGCTCTGGACGACACACCTCTTTCAAATGTACTCGAATAAGCTGTGGTGGTTGGAGCTGGAACATCAAAAGAATTAGTAGCTGAGAGAATAGAATCTTGAGCGAATCTTGAGCAGCAGATAAATGTTTGAACTCTTTGTCCCTTTATCTTCTCCTTAACTTCTCCCCCACATGACCTTGATGATTTGGATCAACTTGGTCATGCAAATGTTCGAGACGAGACAGCTTAAGATCTGCAAAATCAGAATAAAGGAGAAAGAGGGAAGTTTTGCGCTACATGTTGGTGGCGCAAACTTAGTTTTGCGCTAGATGAAGGTGGCGCAAAGTTGAGTTTTGCACTACCAACTGTTGGCGCAAATCTGACTTGAAATCTGAAAAATTTCACCTGTTAAGCTTTTTGACTCCCCCTACACAAATGCACTAAATAGGACAATTCAAGTTAGCATTCATATAGAAAATCAGATACTCCCCCTCGAAAAGAGATATGATCAGAAAATTCTCCTTATTCACTCTCCCTCAAATAATGTACAGACCCATTAACACAAATATGAGAACACAAGAATTGAAACATTAACGTAGAAAGAAAAATATACTTAATATGTATTTTGAAACAACTAAACATATAAACTTTTAAACACTAAACAAATTAAATTATACTCAGTAAAATATCACAGATTAATCGATCAGTTGAAGTCAAGTGTATGTTGTTGGATACAAATACAAGTTTCATTGCATATCAAGTTAAGACATGTTCAGTTTCAAAAACTTTCATTAATCTATTCAGTGTGCTAGCATGCGAACTTCGATTAGCTTCAAGAAAATGCAATTCTAAAAATATAATAGAGAACTTTGCATGTACTCACACTAAGCCATCAAAAATTAAGATTTTCACAAATTTATAGGTTTATCGCAACTCAAACATATCACCAAGTATCATGAGATGTATGCTCATTGGCATCTTTTAGCATTGTGCACATTGGCATCTTCACATGAGTGTGCTCTTTGACATCTTTTAAGCTTGTGCACTTTGGCATCTTTTAATCAAAAAGTTTGGTAAATAAAGAACATGTCGTAAACGTAACTTTCTATCTGACCCTATTGCAAGATTTGGGTCAGCCGCTCCAAGACCAGTTGGCCTTAGGGGACTAGGTGTCAAGCACCCCTTGGAACTTACTCTCCCATATCAGAAAGGCTACATAGACACATCCTAAACCCATTTATACCAGTAGAACATGACTTTCGATCTGATTCTATAGAAGGATTTGGGTTCGATCACTCCCAGACCAATTGACCTTAGGGGACCAGATGACAAGCATCCCACGGAACTTACTTTCCCAAACCAGAAAGGTCACAGGTACAAACTTTTAAACTTAGAGATTTCTGTATTTTATATATATAATTCATCTCAATCACCCAGTTTTACATCTAAGTATTTAGCCCATATTTTCATTACAATCCATAATTCAGACTTTTTAGGATTTCCAAGCATTGTAAACTATAAATATTCCGAATGACACATCTTTAAAGCATTTTCAAAAGTTTCAAACATGTTGCTGACCTTTCGACTTTTGTAAGACTTGAAAGTTGAACATATAAAACTTCGATATAAACAAAGCAACTTGAAAATTTATCCTAGACACACATTTTATTCAAAAGAAATAAAACCTGTAAATCTTTTACTTTATAGAATAAAAATTTGTAAAGATTTAAACTTTTAAATTCAACATGTCGAGTTTAAAAAACATTTTTCAATTAAGACAATTGTAAAGAATTCGGCAAATTGATATTTAGTCGGAACAAAATAAAATTCAATAATATCTTCTTCCACATAATGTATAATGAATTTGTGTCACATATCAATGTTTTGGATCTGGTCAAACATGCTCAGATTCTTAAATAAATATGAGATAACTGGAACAACATCATAGACAGAGATAAATGCAGCGGAATAATGTAGATGCACTCACAGTTTCTCATTTGTCCAGAAGCTTAAATGCTTTGAAGAACGAGTCCTAAACTGATATGTTTAGAAGTCGAAATCCATTGAAGTACGGGTTCTAAGCTGATATACTTAGAAGCTATTGTTCGCTTACTCCCCCTTGACTTGAGGTGCCTGCAACTCAGAATTAATCTTTTGTTTTGGTACCCCCTTGAATTTGGGTCCATATTTGTTAGTTGCAGTTCTAAAGGGAGAATATTTGTTAGGTTTGACAGATAAAGCATGAGAAATATTATCAGAGAAATGAACATATTCATTAGAAGAATACAAAGCATAATCATCTGAACTAGAATCAGAAGAAGAATATGAGACATCTTTTGAAATTCGAATCATTTGCTTTATTGAGTATTTTGAAATTTTATTACAAACAACAAATGAATCACTTTTATAGATTTTGTCTACATATCTATCCTCATCAGTCGTAGATTCATCAGATGTTCGCTTGACCCTCCATATCAACTTTGTAGGAGTGCTCAAAGTCCTATCTGAAATATTTGAATCACAAGAATTAGAACTGTCAGAAATGACTTTAGCTTGTTTCTTTGACTTCTTTGATCTTCTTCTTTTACGCTTTGGTTTATAATAATCATTATTTAGCGTAAAAGATTCATCAAGAATTTTCGATTTAAGAATTGAATCAGAAGAAGCAATTTTACCTATGAAACCCAACTGATCAGTTAATAAATCTGAACTGACCTCGGAGTCAGAAAAATTTTGAGAAAAGATTTCAGATTTTAGAACTTCCTTTTTGTTTTCCTTAAAATCAGAAGAAAGATCAGAAACAGAATCTTGTTTTTGAGAAATTAATTTTTCTTCAAGACTTGAAGTCATAAAAGAAAAAATAACATCTGATTCAATTTCGCTTTGAATATGTTGTTCTTCTATTTTATCTTCAAGATCAATGATTTTGCTTTCTAACACTAATGGAGGAATATATCTCTTAGAGTCATAAGAAACTGGAGATATATTTTCTTTATTAGTGTTAGTAGCACAGATATCAAAATAATCATCAGATAATGAAGATTTAATTGGAGAAATGTCATGTAAACTGTTTCTGTTCTTCTTTGATTTTTCAGGAAAATATTTGGCATTTTCGCGCGGGTAAACAAAAGAAATTTCATTTTTCTTGTTGTTCATTTTTTCTCATTTTCGATATCTAAAACTTGCTTTTCATTCATCCAATCAATTTTAAATTGAGGAGCATATTTAGCAAAACTTAGATAATCGAATTTATATAAAGTAGGGGATTTTTCTATCGCATTGTCTAAACAATGTGGATTTTCAAAACCAATTCCCCATTTTTCTTTTATAGACTCATAACTCCTTGGTTTGTTCAAATAAATAGTTTGTTCAGTTTGATTCATTCGATATAATTTTTCTTCCAACTCATTTATTTTATCCGAAAAATTTTCTTTTTGTTTGATCATTTCAGTCAAAGAATCAAGATAAGTCATATTTGATTTTTCTAAATCATCCAATTTCTTTTCAAAGATTTATTTTGTTTGAACCAAAATAGATTTTTCATCTTTCAAAGAAATTTGTAATTTATCAATCAAATTTGACTTTTCTGAATTTAATTGTGTCAGGATCTTAATTCTAAACAAGAATAAACACTCAGAAACAATATTAAAGGAGTTTGCGGAATAACACTTTAATATTCAATAATCAATGAAAACAGTGAATCAGAAGAACAACTTGTAAAATTTATTGAATGATTGTAAAGCTACAAGATTCAACACTCAACCTCAATATTGATGAACAGGCTCACCAATACGAATTCTACTTCTCTAGAATTAGGATTACAAACATTGAGGTTGATTCTCTCCATCAAAACAAAAATTCAAAATTCTATCTTTATCAATTCTAAACTATTCTTTATATAATGAAGATAAAAGATAATTACAAATAATAAAAGATCTTCAAAATAATCTTCCATCTTTATCTCCAAGCTTTCCATAATCTTCAAACTTAATCTGCACGAATCTTGATAATCTCATAAGCAGCACTAAGTCTTCAGCAGTATTAATACTTTGAGCAGTATTAATGTTTAGCAGTACTAACTACTAGCAGTACTAAAATTGCTTAGCAGTAGTAATCTCCTCTAGCAGTATTAATCTTGACTTAGCAGTACTAATCTTGATCAGCAGTATTAACTTCACTCAGCAGCATTAATTCTCAGAAGTAGTAATCAAGTTCTTCTAGCAGCATTAACTGTACTTGTATTTTTGAATTTCCCAACAATCTCCCCCTAACTTGACTTTTAGGAAAAGAAGTCAAGTTCTTCAAAAGGTCTTCTTAGATGCTCCCAAAACTTCATGGCTCATACACCTGTATTTTCATCCAACCCCAAACTCTGATTGATTGTTCTTTGAATCAAATACTTAGCCATCTATGAATCTGGAACACATCCTAGCTTCTTCTTCAACATTGCATGAAGCTTCAGTCTGCTGTGATTGTACACTCTATCCACTAGAAAGTACTCTATGTGATTTATGTCCATAGTTAGTGCAGATACTCCACTAGTTTCATATAGAGTCCAATTATTGACAGTTTTGAACACATTTCTGATCACATGCTCCACTTCTTCAGGTTTGAACATCATACACAGATACTCCATCACTAATTTTGTAATTGAAATCTCTGGAGCTTTCAGTTGATCTGCATACAACTTCATTCCTATGTCAAACATCTCTTCTAAATCTGACCTGGAGCATGTTCTTACAATCTTTGCCCAAGTGTTATACACTTCATACTTTTCATCCTTTCTTTTGAGCCTTATGTATTCCTTCCCATCAACCTTCATTGTGTCCCATAGAATAACCTCAGGTGGCTTCACTTCAACAGGTTCAACTGAAATTGGTTTAGGCACTTTGTCCATCACTACCATGTACATATTTACATCATCAGTTCTTGTTGGTTCTTTCTGTGCAGATGGCTTAGGTGCCCCTTCTTCTTCAGCAACCTTCTCAGCTTCTTCTGTAGCTATTCTAGGCTTCTTGATTGACTTTCTCCTTGCCATCATCTTGGTTCTTTTTAAAGTCCTTAGACTCTCACCAAGAGTGGCTTCTTTCTTTGGTGGTGTTTCTTGCTCATCTGGAAAGGGTTTTTCTATCATGAAGTCATTGCTTTCTTTCATTCTCTTCTCCATTTCCACCCTGGCAGTTTCACTCTCTTGAAGCTTGGTCATTTCAGAATTGTACAGCTCTTTAATCTTCTCAAAAGACATCTTTGAGAACATCTCCTTTCTGAATCCTACAGCACCTTTGAGAAATGTAATCATCTTGTTTCTCTCTTGGGTACCTAGGAAGGTCTTTGAGGGTTGTCTTTTCTTTGCAGCTGTTTTTGCCACCACTGATTTCTTCAGAGTTGCAGCTTTCTTCTGTGCAATTTCAGTTGCCAAGCTTTGTTGATAAGCTTCATTCAGTTCAGCAGCTAGAGCCTTAGCCATCTCTCTGTCCTTTTCAACCTGAACCCTTTCTTCTTGCTCAATATCAGCTTGTATCTTCTTGGCCAAAGCTTCATCTGACTCAACTAACTTTTGCTTTTTGATTGGTTGATCAGATTCCACCATTTTAGTTTTGCCTTTATCTTTGCTTGCCATCTTCTCAACACTAGCTTTCTTGATCACTTCACCTTGTTCTTTGATGACAACTCCTTTGGCCTTTGAGATGACCTTGGGAGTATCATGCTTGGCTTTGATTAAGGTTTCTGCAATCTCAAGATCTGTCAGAACTTCTTGCACTATTTTTGCTGCTTCTTTCAGTTCAGCAGTATTAACAGTTTCTGCTGTTTTGCTTGAACCAGCAGCATTAAATGTTACTGTTGCTTGCTCTTTTACTGCTGCACTGCTTAATGTTTATGCTGCTTGTACAGTTTCTTTACTTACTTCATCAATCTCTCCCTCAACACTATGTTTCTCCCCCTTATCTGTATCAGCTTCCAATTTGTCCTCGGATTCTGACTCCCCCTTTTTGGGAGCATCAGTTACTGGTTTCCTTCTTCTAAGCACAAACTGTTTCTTCCTCTTTTTCTGGACTAATTTCTTCACCAAGTTCTTCAGTTTGGAAATCTGAGCTTGTTGAGACAGGACTATTAGTTTCAGCTGTTCTATGTCTTTTCCTTGGTTGATCACATCCATGTTGATGTTGCCCATTGTTTCCATCAATTCATAGTAGTTATATCTGTCCTCACCTTCTCCAGGAGTGTGACCCCCTTTTGAAGGATCATGGGATCTTTTTGCAGTAGAGGTCTTCTGCCTAGCAGAAGCACCTGCTACCCCCATGGTTTCTTGGCACCTGGGACCTTTGGATGATTGCTCACCCAAAGTTGCCATGGGGAAGGTCTTATTTATGTTACCACTGACCTCCTCTGTGTTAGCAGGAGTAGTGGCAGTCTTAGCACCCATATGCTCAAACATCTCCTCAGTGAGCACCTCCTTGGGGTTGGGAGACACCCCTGTGGTTTCCCTGTAGATATTCTCTAATGGAGAATTCTCCATTAGAGGGCTTAAAGGCTCAGTGGGTGAAGGTACAAGAAGGGAAGGAGCCTTCTTTACCTTTTTCCTTATGTAAGTTTGGGTTATTGGAGAAGTTGGCTTTTGAACAAGAGACTGAGGGATTGATATGGAGGGTGAAGGTTGGGATTGGCTAGCAGTGGGATGGTCTAATGAGGGCCTTGACCCTGAAGCCATACCTTCTTCATTGTGGGACACCACCATCATTGTAGAGAACAATGGGGTGTCAACTCCTTCCGAGTCCAATGGAGATCTCTTCATGTTTGAAAAGACCTTACCTTTGGGAATTTTGGGTACATATACCTCATCAAAGTGAGGCATATCCGTCAATTCATGGGTTATAACTTCCTGGACAAACCTTGGGTACATGTAAAAACTCTTTTTGCTTCCCAAGTTTGATACAAGATCACTGAAAATCATTCTTGAAAAATTGTACTTTCTGGCAGTGGCCAAGCAGACCAAAGCATATGTAATGGTACTGTTAAACTCACTCCATCCAGTAGTCTTTTTGGAAATGCAGTGCATCAGGGTATGAACAAGAAAACGCCATTGGGTATAAAATTTTGCTTTTGAGAATTTGAAACCACCCAATTGGCCTCCATACCCCATTCTTGACAAATTTGAGAACAAGTCCTCATTTGGAATAGAAGTAATACCTGCAGCATCGTCTAGACGTAGACAGATGCGTATCACCTCTTCAGAAACTGACAAGGGTTTGTCACACACCCGAGTCTTGATTATCTGCACACCATTCTCTGTGACTATGGTGGCATTTGCCCAGAATTGTCTTTGATGCTCTATGTAGATAGTTGGCGACACAGTAAGAGCATGGGCAATGTGGCTGGACTTGAGAAAATCCACAACCTGGTGAAATCCAGCAGCTTGTTTCGGCTTCTGTGGCATCGCAATCTCGTTGTGCTCATCAATGAATGCCATGGATGCCATTGTGCTTGAGTAATCTTGACTGCAACACTTGGTGCTTGAGAGAAAAGGGTTAGAGAGCAGATGAATAGAAAGCAAAGAGTCGTTATGAACTTTTGGGCGGGCAAAAAGGGTATTTATACGATTCGGGACATAAGCAGTATTAACTCCTAGCAGTATTAACTAACTAGCAGTATTAACTGAGAGCAGTATTAACCACTGGCAGTATTAACTAACTAGCAGTATTAACTGAGAGCAGTAGTAACCACTGGCAGTATTAACTAACTAGCAGTATTAACTGAGAGCAGTAGTAACCACTAACAGTATTAACTAACTAGCAGTATTAACTGAGAGCAGTAGTAACCACTAACAGTATTAACTAACTAGCAGTATTAACTGAGAGCAGTAGTAACTGTGCACTGGCAGTATTAAAACTGCACTGGCAGCATTAACTATACTTACACTTTTTCATGCTTAAGGTACTCTGAGCAAGGTAATAACTTCCTGAGAAAGATGTTAGTAGCACCAAAGAATAAACCAATAACAGGTATGTAAACACTTTTTAAAACATGAGCTCATTCAGAGTTGATCATGCCCACACTTGTGACCAAGAATGTGAATCTACCCACATCAAAAGCTTTAGTGAATAGATCAGCAAATTGGTTGTCAGTATGAACTTTAGTAACTTGAATTAGCTTCTTTTCATTACAATCTCTGATAAAGTGATACCTGATCTCAATGTGCTTTGTTTTGGAGTGCTTGACTGGATTGTTAACAATGCTTATAGCACTGCTATTGTCAATGAAGATTGGAGTGTGAAGAAAGGTTACCCCATAGTCCAGCATCTGATTTTGAATCCATAGAACCTGAGAGCAGCAACTTGCAGCAGCAATATACTCAGCTTTTGTTGTTGATAAGGACACTGTGGTTTGCTTCTTACACTGCCAAGATACTAGTCTTGCACCCAAAAGTTGACATCCTCCTGTAGTATACTTTCTGTCCATGTTAGCACCTCCCAAGTCACTATCTGAATAAGCAATCAAGTCAAAGTTGGATTCATAAGGATACCAAAGACCTAATCTAGGTTGCCCTCTTAAGTATCTGAAAATCCTTTTAACAGCTTGCAGATGTGATTGCTTTGGCTTGACTTGGAATCTGGCACACAAACACACTGGAAACATGATGTCTGGTCTTGAGGTTGTGAGATACATGAGAGATCCAATCATTGATCTATATAGATGGACATCAACATCCTCCCCCTCAAGATCAGCAGTGATCTGTTTATGAGTCTCCATAGGTGTGCTTGCTGGCTTTGAGTCTGTTAATCCATATTTTTCCAGGATGTCTTTCACATATTTTGATTGGCTTATGAAGATCCCATCTTTCTTCTGTTTCACTTGAAGTCCAAGAAAGAAGGTAAGTTCACCCATTGAACTCATTTTAAAGTTCTTGTGCATCAACTTTTCAAAGTCTCTACACATCTGATCTTTTGTGGATCCAAAGATGATATCATCCACATAAATCTGAACCAATAGGATGTCCTTCTTACTTCTTTTAATGAAGAGGGTCTTGTCAATTATTCCTCTTTCAAACCCATTCTCCAAGAGGTAGGTAGACAGAGTATCATACCATGCTCTTGGGGCTTAATGCAGACCATAAAGTGCTTTCTTCAGTTTGTATACTCTGTCTGGATATAATAGATTTTCAAATCCAGGGGGCTGACAGACATATACTTCTTCACCAATTGTACCATACAGAAAGGCACTATTCACATCCATTTGGTATACCTTGAACTTCATGTATGAGGCATAGGCTAGAAATAGCCTAATTGCTTCTACCCTTGCCACTGGAGCAAACACTTCTTCATAGTCAATGCCTTCTTCTTGAGTGTACCCTTGTGCCACCAGCCTTGCTTTGTTCCTTATCACAATACCTCTCTCGTCCTTTTTATTCCTGAAAATCCACTTGGTGCCAATAGCTCTATGACCTTTTGGAAGGTCCACCAAGTCCCAAACTTCTTGTAATTTGAACTGCAGTAACTCTTCTTGCATAGCTTCTATCCAACTGGAATCTTTCATTGCCTCAAAAACCTTCTTAGGCTCAATTTGAGATAGAAAGCATGAGAGTATTGTGTGTTGCTGATCCTGCAGTTCTTGAAGTCTGCTTTGATTCCTTGTTATCATAGGAGAAGAGATGTCTCCTATGACCAGCTCTGGAGGATGATTCTTTTGAGTTCTAGTCTGATGACTAGGTTCTTCATTGATTCCCACATCCAGATTGGAATCATTTAAATTAGCTGAGGGGATCTCATCAGCTGCTTCTGGCTCTTCATGCACTTGATTCTCCTCATCTCTTCCTTCTTCTTCACTCTGAATTGGTTCAGTCATTGTCTCTTTTGCACAGACATCAACAGGCTCTATTGTAGGTATGGGAAAGATCACAGACTGAGGAATAATGTCTTGTACTTGTACCTGTTCATCCCCTGATCCTCCACTTCCTGAACCTGCATGATAATCACTACTGAAACCCAAAGAGTTAGTTAGTGAATCAATGTCAAATAACCACTGAGGACCAGATACAATAGGATTTGGTGTGTTCTCATTGCACTTGACATTGTCACTTTCCTCAATTATTCTAGAAGAAGTATTAAAAACTCTGTAAGCCTTACTCTGAGATGAGTAACCCACAAGAAAACCATCATCAGCCTTGCTATCAAACTTTTCTAAGTGAGTTTTGGTATTGAGAATGGTACAAGGACACCCAAAAGGTTTGAAAAATCCTATAAAAGGTTTTCTGTTATTTGAAAGCTCATATGGTGTCTTGTTTTTAGACTTGACTACTAGAACTCTGTTTTGGACATAGCAAGCAGTATTAACTGCTTCAGCCCAGAAAGTAATTGGTAGTTTTGAATCTGTCAACATAGATCTAGCAACTTCAATCAGTGTCCTATTCCTTCTCTCAGCAACACCATTTTGTTGTGGAGTCCTAGGAGCACTGTATTGTCTCTCAATTCCTTTTTCCTCACAAAAGGTGTTTAGGTCATGATTTTTAAATTCAGTACCATTGTCTGACCTAATGACTTTTACCTTTTGATTAGTTTGGTTTTCAATTCTTAGAATAAAGGATTTGATCAGTCCACATGTCTCATCCTTAGTCCTTAGAAAATATACCCAAGTAAATCTAGAGTAATCATCAATAATAACTAGGCAGAATGATTTCTTACCAATACTCATAACATTTGTAGAACCAAACAGATTCATATGCAACAACTGAAGAGAATTAGAGATTGTGTTCAACTCTTTGGACTAATGATAAGTTTTGTGTTGTTTGCCTTTGAGACAGGCAACACAATGATCATCACATGAAAAGACTTTGGAAGGTAAACCTCTTACAAGGTTGTTTTTAACAAGTTTATTCATTGTTTTAAAGTTCATGTGACACATCCTTCTGTGCCAAAGTGATGATTCATCCAAAGAAACTTTTGAAACAAGACAATTAAGGGATGAATCAGCTGAAACACTTTCCATATCTAAGCAATATACATTATCCTTTCTGAGAGTTCTTAGTAGTATCATCTTTTCATCAACTACCTTGAATCCAGGAGCAAGGATAATGCATTCAGAATCTGTAAATAATATATTATGTTGTTTGTCACAAACCTGTGATACACTTAACAGGTTGTACCTTAACTGATCAACATAGAATACATCTTCAAAGGTCATTTTACCTTTGGTTACATCCCCCTTACCACTTATCTTACCTCCATCTGGAGTATTACCAAAGGAAACATGACCACCATCAATTTTCTTGAAATTCTTGAGGCATGACATGTTCCCTGTCATGTGCCTTGAGCAACCACTATCAATATGCCAGATACTCTTCCCCTTGAGCTGCTAGTTGCCCTGCACATAAGATTAAACAATTAGTATTGATTGGGGACCCAAGCCAAAGTGGTCTTGGGTCTCCCTTTCTCATCAAAGTATTTACATTCCTTTTTGATGAGGTTTTTAAACTCAGAGTACTTTTTATTAGAGTACTTTGTCAATATGATTGGCTTAGCAGCACAAACACTATAAGTAGTACTAACCTTAGAAGCACTAACAGAGTTAGCAGTATTAACTTTTGAATAAGTACTAACAATGTCAGCAGTACTAACATTGTTAGCAGTAGTATTACTTCTAGCAGCACTATCATTGTCAGCAGCACTATTTGTGTTAGCAGTACTAACAATTTTAGTGCTTTTAGGAACCCACATATTGACACTTTCTTTAACAGACTTTTTCTTCATGTGGATTTTAGATTTAACAGTTTTCTTAGCCACATGATTCCTTTCAACCTTCTTCCTATAACCAAAGGGTTTTTGCATAGATCTTTGACAGTTCATTCTTTGGTTCATAGGGTTGAAATAACAGTTTTTGGCAAGATGATTCAATTTGCCACAGATAAAACAAGGTTTTGGTCTATTGATTTTACTCAAATCAACCCCTTGTTTTTGTGCCCATTGATTATTCCAATTTCTTTGATTTCCCCTCTTTTTATCATGTTTTTGGGGCTCATTCTTCTTGCATGCACACTGTTTGCAAGGACCTGGATTCACAACTGTGGTCTATTTGTAATGGACCTTACCAGACTTTCCCTCTGTCTTCTCTATGTCCTTGGATTTGATCCAATCCCTTCCACAGTCCTCATTGGTGATAATGTTATTCTCTAGAGGAATCTCACCACTCACTTTGTTCTCCTTACTCTTACCAACCTCTTTCTCAGTCTTATCCTCCACAACTACCTCATCTAAGGGATCTATCTCAGTGGCTCCCTCAGGAAAGTCCTTCCTATCTTTGGTTTCTAGCAAGTCTGAGGTAGGAGGGATGTAATTGTTGTTATATGGTGGTGGTGTGGCATTATACCCAATTCCTCTTCTCAGCTTATCATGAATCTGAGTTTGTAGTAAAGAGTCCATTGCTTTAGAAGCATTGGAAAACTTTTCTACATCAAGCTTAACCTTGGTTAGCTCCTCTCTCAGCTTTTCACTCTCCTCTTTAGATTTGGTCAGTTTAAGTTCTAGATCCTTTTCCTCCCACTTCCAGTAATTGGTGTCATATGAGTGTTGGAGTTCATTGGCTTGAAAACCTTTAATCTGTTCCTCAAACCTCTCAACAATTCTCACATAGTCCTTTATATCCTTTTCTAATCTCTTAAGGTCATCACTCATCTTTTGGTTGTGATCCCTGTACCTTTTAACAGTGTCTATGCAAGTTTTAGAACAGAGATTAGAACTTACCTCAGATGGGAGATCATATACTTCATCCATAAGTGCTTGATTTTGGATAGCCTCTTCTGCTTGATCACTCCAGTCAAACCCCATTCCTTGTTGAGAAACAAGGGCTTTAGCATAGTTTATGTTATGGTTGAGGTTTCCAGACTGTGCTTGTTGGTGGTTGTTGTTGTGAGACACCCCACTTCTGCATTCCCTGGCAAAGTGTCCCTTCAGATGGCATTTGTAGCACTCCACCTTTGATTTATCAAACCCTGCTCCATCTTCTCTTATTTGGGGGAAGTTGTTCCTCCCAGTCCTCTTTATGAACTTCTTCACCCTCATGGAAAGCATGGTCATCTGCCATTTAATATCCATCTCTTCCAGATCATCAGGATGAAGTTGTTCCAAATCATCATTAATTAAGGAGGAATTTCCATGGCTGGCAAGAAAGGCTTCAAACACAGAATCAGTGCCTTTTTCTTGATTTGCTCCATTAGCAGCATTAACTGATTCAGGATTAGCAGTAGAATCAATTGATGCTGATAGGAGTGCAACATTATGAATATATCCAGAAGGCTTCTTCTTTGCCTCCACCTCAGCTTCAAATACTCTAAGATCATTGTACAGATCATCAAGTTCTTTCTCTTCCAACTGATCATTCTGTCTGAATGAAACAGTGTACATGGTCCATTCATCTCCAAGGGACCTTAAGAACTTTCTGTTTACATCATCTTGATCAATCTGTACTCCCATAGTAGCTAGTTCACCAACCAGTTTGTTAAACCTGTCAAAAGTTTGAGTCATGGACTCATTCTTAATTGACATAAAGTTTTCATACTGTTGCTTCAAGATTGCCTTTTGATTTCTCTTAGTACTCTTGGTACAAGAGAATCTCTTCTCTAGAGCATTCCAGAGCATCTGTGCATCAGTGCAATTACAAAATTGGTGTTGATATTCATTGGGAATGGCCAAGAGCAGTGTGCTCAAGGCTTTCATCTCTGTCTGCCTTGTCTTTCTTTCTGCATCAGTCTTTGGTGGAGTTCTTTTTCCATCTTCACCAATCTTTCCTGCATCAGATGGGCCATTCTCAATGATGTCCCACATAGAGTAATCTGTGAGGAGAATGTATTGCTTGATTCTAATCTTCCACATGTCAAATTCATTGGGTCTGAGCATTGGAACCTTTGAGACCAGAGTACTGTTTGATTCAGTTGTGTTTTCCATGATGAATAAGATTTCTGAGAATACTTGCTCTGATACCACTTGTCAGGATCTTAATTCTAAACAAGAATAAACACTCAGAAACAGTATTAAAGGAGTTTGCGGAATAACACTTTAATATTCAATAATCAATGAAAACAGTGAATCAGAAGAACAACTTGTAAACTTTATTGAATGATTGTAAAGCTACAAGATTCAACACTCAACCTCAATATTGATGAACAGGCTCACCAATACGAATTCTACTTCTCTAGAATTAGGATTACAAACCTTGAGGTTGATTCTCTCTATCAAAACAAAAATTCAGAATTCTATCTTTATCAATTCTAAACTATTCTTTATATAATGAAGATAAAAGATAATTACAAATAATAAAAGATCTTCAAAATAATCTTCCATCTTTATCTCCAAGCTTTCCATAATCTTCAAACTTGATCTGCACGAATCTTGATAATCTCATAAGCAGCACTAAGTCTTCAGCAGTATTAATACTTTGAGCAGTATTAATGTTTAGCAGTACTAACTACTAGAAGTACTAAAATTGCTTAGCAGTAGTAATCTCCTCTAGCAGTATTAATCTTGACTTAGCAGTACTAATCTTGATCAGCAGTATTAACTTCACTCAGCAGCATTAATTCTCAGAAGTAGTAATCAAGTTCTTCTAGCAGCATTAACTGTACTTGTATTTCTGAATTTCCCAACAAATTGTTTTTCAGATAATAACTTTGAGCGTAAATCATGTAAAGCAGTTATAATGATATTCATCTGTGAAGAAATAAATGTGTAATCAAACTCAGAAGGCACCTCATCTTTATCAATGGAATCTTCATCATCATCACTCTGATCATCTCCGATGAAGCACATATGAGCAGTCTCCACATTATCAGTTTCGTCTTCAGAGTGATCTAACCAGTATTCTTCTTCAGCTAACAAAGCAGTTCCATTCTCTCTCTTTTCGGCCAGTTCCATTTTCTTCCGATAATATGTCGAATCTCGAACTTTCTTCACTCGACACTCCTTAGCGATGTGACCCGACTTTCTACAGTTAAAGCATGCAGTTACTTTCTTAACCTCGGGCACTTTGACATTCTTAGACCCAGAAGTGAAATGAAGATTGTTGGAACTCGAATGAGGTTGGAACTTTTTGTTGTAGTGCTGAGAGAGAATAATCATTGCCTTCTGTAGCGCCTCACCATCATCATCAGTGGCCCCGTCGTAAGCATTATCAGATAATGCTTGATCAGCCAGTTGGCTCGTTAGAAGTGCAACCGGGTCCACTGTTTTCTTATTCTTCTTGTCAAGTTTGGACTTCTTATCCTTGACAATGCACTCATCTGTCAGCAAGATCTCATACATCTCTTGGATTTGCATGGTAGAGATTCGAACATCATTCCTCAATCTATGACAAGATTTGTTCCATTCCGATTGAAGAGAGTTGAGGAACTTCAGATTGGTCTCTAGCTCAGTCTTTTCCACTTTTATCTTTCTCAGATCATTTATCACTGCACAGAACATGTCATAAACATTTTTCAGTGACTCCCCATCTTTGGCTTTGAATTCTTCAAAGTTGCTCATGTAGCATGTATGCCGAAGTTGTGTTGCAACTGTAGACCCAAGCATAATCTTCTCTAGTTGTGCCCACATTAGTTTAGGATTGTTTTTGAAACAATCAATCCTGTTGTAGATAGAATTTGGCAAGGCTAGCATCAGATTTGCCTTTATATCACGATCAGCTTTATATTGCACCAACTCATCGGGTGTGTACTCGACGGTAGGCTTTGATAATCCAGAAGCCAGAGTGGGTTTTACAAAAGATCCTTCAGTTAGAATATTCATCATGTCATCTCCGTTCTTTTGACGCTCAATGAAATTAAGAAACCGATCTTGCCATTGAGTAAACTCATTTTCATCAACCAGAACCGGAGGATGAGTTTTTGTGCCCAATGACATCATGATATCATTCTTGTAGAACTGAGCTTGAAACGCAAACTTTGCAGAATCCATAGAGAAAAACTTCAGAAAAATGTCAAGTCTTAAACAGAGAGGCTGGCGCAAACTAAAGCTTTGCGTGAACAGTGACTGGTGCAAACTTTCTTTTGCGCTTGATGAAGATGGCGCAAACTTAGATTTGCGCGAAGAGTTGATGACACAAACTTAAACTTTGTGTGACACAAGGTTGGCGCAAATATAACTTGCACAAGGACTGAACTTCTTGAGATGTAGGTGGCGCAAACTTGAGTTTGCGTGATGTACTGATGACGCAAAATAGACTTTGCGCGAGATGATGTTGATGAGAACCTTTCTTTGCTTGAGCAGTAGGTGGCGCAAAACTGACTTGCGCGAGCTGATAGTGGAGCAAACTTGTCTTTGCGCGAGATGATTGTCACGCAAAATTAACTTTGCGTGAATAACTAATGACGAAAACTTGACTTTGCGTGATGAACTAAAGAACCCTGAACTTGGCGAAAAACTTGGAACTCCAGATAAACTTCGCGCAAAGTTTGATGAACTTGACGCAAAATTTCAGATGATCCCTGATGAACTGGCGCAAAACTCGAAGAACTCGCGCAAAACTCAGATCTGGCGCAAAACGATGATAAAACACGATAACCTTCTAATTTCGATACTAGAGCCGAAATTAATGAAAAATGCTCACACATAATTGATCGAAAACAGTTTTATAACCACTTTGAAACACTAAAATCGATCGAATTTCTCAAAATCGTGATATCAAGAAACACACAGTACGTTTTTGACAAACAGAACAAAAACTCAAAAATTTTGAAATTGAAGATCAAAAATCGATTTTCTTGCAATTTGATGTGAATCAAAATTGTTTTACTGTCAAAATCGAATCCAACAAACCAGAGAACAAGACAATTCGATCACAAACCAGTCCGAATTTGATGAAAAAAATCAAAAAATGAGAATTTCTTGAAAAAATCAAGAAAATCGATCAAAATTTCTGATTCAAAACAAATTCAGAATCGAAAAATGTTTCTCTCAATCCTCTCAGATTTAGAATGGCTCTGATACCAATTGATAATCCCAAAATCAACCAAATCTTAGAGAGAGAAAGTAGAGAGAGAGTTGAAAGCGCAAAGTATATTTTCTATGAGATATGCGTTAGTTCCCTTACAAAACACAAAGCCACAAGGGACTTAAATACCCTGATCAATACTACACAGTATACGCGACTAAGAACACAGTATTAGACCAAGCCTATAAATACAATGATTACTATAAAATCTGACTTAACAGCTTCTCGTACTATTACTCGTCCAGGTAACATTTAGGTATTTAACTTTTATACATTATTAATAAAATATTTTATTATGAAATATAATTTTTGCTAACCATTTCTTTTATAAATGAGTGGTGGAAGTTATTTGACGGAGATACTTCGATATTGCAAAAGTTTGCTATTAGAATATTAAGTCAAACCGCAACTTCTTCCGATTGCGAACGAAATTGGAGTGTCTTTGAGAGGATTCACACAAAAAGGAGGAATAGGTTGGAACATCAAAGGCTAAATGATCTTGTATTTGTTAATTACAACTTGCGTTTACAAAATAAGTACGTTATATGGTAGTAAAATATTTAATAATAACAATGTCATTTTATTTTTACAAGTTATGTTTTATTTTGTTGTGAATGTTTTTGTAGACTCAAGGTTGATAAGAGATCTTATGATCCTTTTTTCTTGAACGGCAAGTTAACGCACACACACGTTCCAACGGTATTGGGCCTCCATTACGGGCAATCCCACTAATCCGCTGCGACCCGGCCCAACCTTTGGCTGAACCCGACCGGTAGGGTAGAGGGTCCCATAGACTGGACCCACCCGAACCGGTCCCGGACCCGGCCTCGAAGGACCAGACTCACAGTCTGGATATCTAAGGAAAGTGTCGCTTGTGGGAATCGAACCCGGGTAGTGTGGCGTTCACCCCACACACCCCAGGATGTTACCTATCCAACTGAGCTAACCCCCTTTGATACAAATGCATTGATCCTATTGATTACAAATGCATTGATAAGACGGACTTTTGGGTGGTCAAAGAAGAGCCGGAAGGAGAACTTGATTACAATGATTTAGAAAATATGCTTGACGAGTAAGAGCACGAACCGGCTTTTCAAACGCAAGGTGACATTTTTTTATTTCTATATATATTAATTTGGTGGTGTAATTTTAGTTTATTATTAGTTTTTTACGTGACATTAATATTTTGTTTATTTGATATTGTAGAAAGTGACCATGTTGTTGATGACAATGAAGTTGATAGTGAATTTCAATTACTAAGCGATCGTGAGCTTGATACATTTAACACTCCAATGTCTCAAGATCCATGATTTGGTTTGATCGTTATTTTCGTTTTGATGTATTTGGATTGATGAAAAATTTATGCTTATGTGTGTTTTTTAATGTATTTGATTGACCCGGTGGTTGAACCGGTTGAACCGATTGAACCGTGACCCGATCACCACACCGGGTCAACCAAAAAACCAGGTTTTAAAACATTGATTTGGGGTTGGGCCTCTTTCTAATATTTGGATCAGGTAAATTATTAGATGGATTTTTAAAAGTTGGCCCAAAATATATAATATATTAAAGTTTGAAATATATATATATATATATATATATAGGGGTTGTTTCATTTGCAACCCTTAAAAAGGTTGCAAACCTTGCAACCCACATCTTAACCGTCGGATTCATGATCGGCGGTTACAATAGATATGGGGCCCAATATTTTTAATTTAAAAATAAAAATAAAATAACCGTCGATCATGAATCCAACGGTTAAGATGTGGGTTGCAAGGGTTACAACCTTTTTAAGGGTTGCAAAATATCCTTCCACTATATATATATATATATATATATATATATATATATATATAGGGGATGGATCAATTGGAAACCAATATTACATTGGAAACTTTGAAAACCGAAATTAACCAATAATTGAATTTCCTTTTTTATTTTTATTTTTAATTGATAAGGTTATTTTAGTCTTTTACATAATTTCATAATATATATGGTAAGTGTTATTATTATTATAATATTAATTATTTAATTTTAATATATTTTATATATGGTAATATTGATCATTTATTAATTTAAACATGAAACATTTAATTTAGGTAAACACAAATTGATTCATACGCAAGCTACAAATCAAATTATTTTTTCTGATTCTTATGAATCAGTGATTGATTTATCCAATGAATGAAAGTTTATATTCATATGAAATCTTCAATATTATCTCCAGGCACAAAATATTAATATAGTGAAACATAATGGATTTGATATAGTGAAACAAAATATTAATATAGTGAAACATGAGGAAACATAAAATGCTAATATAGTGAAACCTGATGAAACAGATTTGATATAGTGAAACATAATGGAAAGATAATGAAACAAAATATTAATATAGTGAAACCTGATATAGTGAAACAAAATATTAATATAGTGAAACCTGATGAAACAGATTTGATACAGTGAAACATAATGAAAAGGTAATGAAACAATAATGGTAATGAAACTTAATTGAGTTTTTACATACTGCATATTGATGAACAGATAATAAAAAAGTAGTCTTGATATATTATTGTTATTTTTTATTAATAAATTAATTAATTTATTACCATATATAATTATTATCTTTTATTAATAAATTAATTAATTTGTTGTCATATTTCATCTTTGTTGCCAAATTTGAAACACAAAAGAAAAATACACATTTACCCTTATGACATATTATTATTATCTTTTATTAATAAATTAATCAATTTATTACCATATATAATTGAAATGAATCTTGACTATTGATTAAAATGATCAATGGTTGAAATTTGGTTTCCAATGAAATTTGATTTCCAATTGAAATCACCCCTATATATATATATATATAGAGATAGATAGACAGAGGTTTAAGGGAAAACCTCAAATAAATGAAAAACTAAAAAACACATTATCAACCGTTAGATTAGATGATCTGATGGATATGATTAAACAAGCGGTTATAACAATATTTTTTAAATTAAAAAAACCTCCACCCCCTACTTTTTATTCGAAAAAATACGAAAAATGAACAAAATTCGAGCGAAATAAATTACACCAAATAAATGATCATATTTTTCTCGTTAATTTGACATCCATATTCATATACTTTTTCATTCGTTTTTTCGTGGTTTTTCGGTTTTCCATTTATTTAGAGTTTTCTCCTGAACCTAACCCTATATATATTATCGGACCGAGCTGGGCTGGTGATTATAGCTTCCATCCCCGTCCCTGTCCCGTTAAAGTCCCCGATAAGATCCCCGCCCCGTCCCCGTTAAGGTGTCCTCGAACCCAACCCAAATTGTTCGGTTTTTGGTTTTCACTGCCAGATTCGTTTTTTTTTTTTTTGCCATCGCTAGGTGTGAAAGAGAAAAGAGGGGGGGGGGGGGGGGGGGGGGGGGGGGTTAACCTTTAATTTCTCATTTTGGCCCAAGCTTTTAAGTTGTTTTTTCTTTCCTCTTACTAGTTAGGCCAAACCTAGAAAGTACATCTTTAACATTTTTTATTATTTCTTTAAAATAGAGAAGGAAAACTCAAAGTATTTTAAAAAAATAAAATTTAATTTCAATAGTTCTTTAATTTTGAAAGATTTTGACATTAATTATATTATCAAAATGTCCAATAAATTTAATACCCCAATAAACTTTTAATCAAACTTTCTATATACAGGTTAAGGTTATTTTATGTTCCTTTTCATCTTTATCTTTATTCCAAAACAAATATACAATAATAAATGTATTTTTCTCTCTTCCATATGTATAAAGACTTTTATTCTATCTCATATTTTCTTATTTTAAAGAAGATTTTGTTCGATTAAGAAACCTCCCAAATCTTCATTTTGTTTATTTTGAAGATTGTTTTCTGATGATTTAATTAGTTTGATTTAGTTCAAAATTTTGTTAAACATTTCATTGACATTTTATGGTTTAAACTTTAAAATAAGAAAAAAAATTCCAAAAAAAACAACAAACTTTTCTATTTTAAGTGACTATAAGTGTACTCCAGCAATGCAGCGTGATATATCTCGATTTTAATGTTTCGTTATATGGTGTAAGGTTTGGGAATGGCGGGGGCGGATGTAGGCTAGAATCACTGGGGGGATGGGCCCCCATTAAATGGGAAAAAATAGGATTTTTTTAGGTGAAAGTATGTTTTTTCTTAACTTTATATCTTCAATCCCCCCAGTGTATTTTTGTCTGGGACCCCATCAACCAAAAAAATACGTCGAAACCAACCAAAAAACCAAAAAACCAAAAAACATTATCGAAATTAACTAAAAAAACCAAAAAAGTTCCTCAAAATCGACAAAAAAACTTAAAATTCCTTCAAAATCAACAAAAAAAATTCTTTAAAAATCCCTCGAAACGGTAGATTTAGGCTAAAATGCATCGGACAATTTTACGGGCATTTAATCTACCTTAAAAGGTGCCCCCACCAGGAAAAAATCCTGGATCCGTCACTGGGGAATGGTAAAATTGATTTATATTTATTTTAATTTAAAATCTTCCTAGCCGGTTACATATAAATTTTTTGGTTAAAAGAATGTAGGTAACTAATTTCTAAAAGTTCGAAGGTATAGTTATAAAAAAAATGTCTAGAGACTTAATCATTTAAAATTAAAAAAATTCAATGGTTTTTTCAATAATTTTTTTTGGGTACTTGGTCATTCAAAAATGGAAAAATTCATTACATTTTTCTGAACTTTTTCCTTTAAAATATCGAAAACTAAATTATATTTTTTGAAATTATTGAAAATAATCTCATTTAGAAGACCATAAGTTAGGGATCGTTTACTCAAATGCTTACGTTATAAGATCTCACCGGTAAGAGTCAACAATCTCACTTACTTTACTGAGTAAGATTCTAGTCCATCGAAACGACACCGTATGTAACAATTTACCCGTGTGTTAATCGGGTAAGAGTTGTCACATTCACTTACCAAGTAAGACTATCAGTATTTGCCATCACTCTTACTAGTAAGATTTTCGGTATTTGCCATATTCATCCGATAACGTAAGTGACCCGATAAACGCTTACCGGTAAGCATTTGGTAAATGACCCATTAGTTGCTTATCAGCTAGTTTGTCAAACATATTTTAAACCAACCACGTTCTCTAAGGTGAACACGGGTTGGGTTGATCGACTTGAAGACATTTATACTATCAAACACAATGTTTGCGATTTAAAAAATCTCAACCGTACGGGTTGGGTTGAATATGTGGTCCATTTATTCCCGTATGTTTGTTATCTTGAATTTGGTGTTTTATCTATATATATATATATATATATTATATTATACTATATTATAAAGCACGGATAAAAAACTCTTAAATACAAATTATTAGGCTCAAGATATCATCATTTTATGCAAGATTTTAAAAAGGGAATTTAATTAAAATACCCTTTTTTGAAAAATCAGTACCCAAAATGCCCCAAATCTTGTAATTTTTGCCAAAATACCCCCTAGGTCCGCGTTTTTCACTGTTACACGCGGACCTGGTACGCGTTTTGGCCGCGTTCACTGTTACACGCGTACTCGACCCGCGTTTTGGCCGCGTTTCCCCCTACACGAGGACCTGGTCCGCGTTTGGTCCGCGTTTGGTCCGCGTTTGGTCCGCGTTTACACTGTTGCACGCGGGGTTGGTCCGCGTTTCAGCCATTATGTCCGCGTCTTGCGGTGATTGAATTGTCAAATTTAATATATATTTACAGTTTATACCCCTATAATTATTTAGTTAGTTTACTTTATATCTTTTACTTTTCTATTATTCATTTTATACTTTTATCATATTAACACACATAATCGTATATTAACTAAAATACGTTAAAAAAATACGTTTTAATTTTAACAAGTTACACCATTATAATCGTCTCCTCGAAACCTTCGAAATGAGCCCAATATTGAATATTTTTGGATTTAATTATTTTATTATATATCATATGTACTAACATAAAACGTATGAAACGTATGCATATATTTTTTTTTTTTTACCATAAAACATAAAACGTATTATTAATCATATATACTACATATTTTTGGACAAATTATTCATAATTTATGTTATTCTTCTTTTTATCATTTTACTAATAACGATATTTTTAGTCCAATGGGTAGGATATCGTTATTTTTACTAATAACGATATTTTTAGTCCAATGGGTAGGATATCGTTATTTTTACTAAAATATCATTATTTCTAGTCCAATGGAAGGATATCGTTATTTTTACTAAAATATCGTTATTACTAATTGGACTAGAAATAACGATATCCTTCCATTGGACTAGAAATAACGATATTTTAGTAAAAATAACGATATCCTACCCATTGGACTAGAAATAACGATATTTTAGTAAAAATAACGATATCCTACCATTGGACTAAAAATAACGATATTAGTAAAAATAACGATATCCTACCCATTGGACTAGAAATAATGATATTTTAGTAAAAATAACGATATCCTACCCATTGGACTAAAAATAACGATATTAGTAAAAATAACGATATCCTACCCATTGGACTAAAAATATCGTTATTAGTAAAATGATAAAAAGAAGAATAACATAAATTATGAATAATTTGTCCAAAAATATGTAGTATATATGATATCGTTATTTCTAGTCCAATTAGTAATAACGATATTTTAGTAAAAATAACGATATCCTACCCATTGGACTAGAAATAACGATATTTTAGTAAAAATAACGATATCCTACCATTGGACTAAAAATAACGATATTAGTAAAAATAACGATATCCTACCCATTGGACTAAAAATATCGTTATTAGTAAAATGATAAAAAGAAGAATAACATAAATTATGAATAATTTGTCCAAAAATATGTAGTATATATGATTAATAATACGTTTTATGTTTTATGGTAAAAAAAAAAAAATATATGCATACGTTTCATACGTTTTATGTTAGTACATATGATATATAATAAAATAATTAAATCCAAAAATATTCAATATTGGGCTCATTTCGAAGGTTTCGAGGAGACGATTATAATGGTGTAACTTGTTAAAATTAAAACGTATTTTTTTAACGTATTTTAGTTAATATACGATTATGTGTGTTAATATGATAAAAGTATAAAATGAATAATAGAAAAGTAAAAGATATAAAGTAAACTAACTAAATAATTATAGGGGTATAAACTGTAAATATATATTAAATTTGACAATTCAATCACCGCAAGACGCGGACATAATGGCTGAAACGCGGACCAACCCCGCGTGCAACAGTGCAAACGCGGACCAAACGCGGACCAAACGCGGACCAGGTCCTCGTGTAGGGGGAAACGCGGCCAAAACGCGGGTCGAGTACGCGTGTAACAGTGAACGCGGCCAAAACGCGTACCAGGTCCGCGTGTAACAGTGAAAAACGCGGACCTAGGGGGTATTTTGGCAAAAATTACAAGATTTGGGGCATTTTGGGTACTGATTTTTCAAAAAAGGGTATTTTAATTAAATTCCCTTTTAAAAATCTCTTAATTTACAAGTATCAAAACACAAGATACATATTACTATTGCAGGATTCTAACACCCACCAATTTGGTATGTGCAGGGTCTTCCTTTTATGCAGACCTTTCTATTTATCACTATTAATTAATATATTATATATTACTATAATTATGTTTTAATTATATTATTAAATATGTAATTGGTTATTTTTTCTAGATGTATTGAATTCTAACAAAATACTTAATTTTTTATATAAAAAACATTATATTATTAAGCCTAAATTAAACAAATTTATAAAAAAAAAACATTATCACTTTCTCAAAACCATCCAAAATCGTAAATCGACAAAAAAATAAAATAAAACATTAAAATCGTGATGTATCTCGCTGCATTGCGCGAGTATGCTTCTAGTATACTCATAATTTCTTCATTCATCATCAACCAATTGATATAACTTATCCATGCTCCTTGAGAAGATCATATTAAACTACATGTTTTAATATGCATATATATGATCACATTTACTAAACATGAGTTGGAGAAAAGATTTAAAATATTTATATCTATACTATATTATAAAGCAGGGATAAAAAACTCTTAAATGCAAATTATTAGGCACACGGTACCATCGTTTTATGCAAGATTTTAAAAATCTCTTAATTTACAAGTATCAAAACACAAGATACATATTACTACTGCAGACTTCTAACACCCACCAATTTGGTATGTGCAGGGCCTTCATTTTATGCAGAATTTTTCATGTATTTCTATTAATTAATATATTATATTACTATAAATTTGTTTTACTTATATTATTAAATATGTAATTGGTTATTTTTTTTCTAGATGTCATTAAATATATAAAATAATAATTGAATTATAACAAAATACTTAATTTTTTTATATAAAAAATATTATATTATTAAGCCTAAATTAAACAAACTTATAAAAAAAATATTATCATTTTCTCAAAACTATCCAAAATCGTACTGTAAATCGACAAAAAAACAAAAAATAAAATGAAACATTAAAATCGTGATAAATCTCGCTGCATTGCGCGAGTACGCTTCTAGTATGTATATGAAGAGGGTGATGGTGTAACGGTCTAATATACATATTAATAATGAATTTAACAATCATATTATATCCGAGGAATAGAAGGGTATCAGGTGCATCGGGCTGAGTTGGGTTCAGAGCCGGAGCCATAAATTTTTTCTAGGTGGTGCCTAGAAAAAAAATGTAAAAAATTAATGATTTTAAGGTTTAGAAACCCTTTTTAATATATATGTTTTTTTAATAAATAGTTGTCTTAAAAATAGTTGAAAAAGATGAGTGACATAAACAACATAACTGTGTCTATATTCATACAAATAAATAGAGGAAACATTTGTTTTATTTTTGTAAAAGCGTTGATACTCGGATAGACGAGAAATAACAGATACATAAAAAGTGGGAATATTATTGAGGGAGAAGGGGTTAGTCAATTACATTTTAAAATTTTGACCTTTAAATTAATACATGAAAAAAAGAAATTAAAAGGGTAAGGAGGTGCCACTGCACCTTCTGGTACTAAGGTGGCTCGACCCCTGGTTAGGTTGGAATGGCCTAACCCAATGTTAACTTAGGGGTGTTTGAGATTGCTTATTTGATGTGTTTTTTTAGCTTATTGCGATTTAGCACCGGAGATAAACATTTTTGAGTGTTTGGTTGAGAAAAATTAAAATGATTTATAGCGGTGCCAAACCGCTAAAAAACATTTTTTGATAAGTCATTTGATTTTAAGTTATCAACTTATTTGAAAAGTGCTCATCACAATTTTGGTTTTTTTATATGTATAAGCAATCTCAAACACCTTTAAATAACAACTTATTAGCTTATTACGGTTTGGTACCACAATACGCTAATCCAAACATTTTTTTAAAAACTCCGATTTAACACCGCATAAGTTGATAAACACTTTTTAAAATAAGCATAAGTTGTTTTAAATAAGCAATCCCAAACACCCCCTTAATATATACAATTTAAAAATTCTACAACTCGATATCAAGTAACTTCAAGATGTGTTATTTCAGGTTGGTCAAATTAGTTGTGTTTTTTGTGCACCCCTAACATACCCATTAATTATGACCTAGATGCCTTCAAAGTTAAAAATTTTAATCTAATAACAAATTCTAGAAAATCCATAAAACTTGAGGGGTTGTATTTGTAACGTTTCATTTTTTATTTAGTAAATTACATATTTGGTCCCTGTAGTTTATTAGTTTTAACACTCTGAGTCCCTACTTTGAAGTCTCTATGGATTGCATACTCGTGGTTTGCATTTTATAACACCTTGGATCCCTACTTTTAACTCTGTTAAAAAATATATGTTAAATTGGTTAATTACAGGGGTATTTTAGTCATTCTATTTTATTTTTATTTTCAATTAAAAACAAGAAGAACCAAATATGTAACTTACTCTATTCTTTATTAATAATTGGTTCCACCTTTTTCTCTATTACCAACTAAATGGTGCCATTTGTTATTTATTTAGTTTTGTCTAATCTCACCACCACCATCACCTCCTGCAACCCCTGTTCATCACAAAATCAATATACATAGTATGGAAAAAAACCAAATCAAAATCAAAATAAAAAACCCAAATCAAAATCAATCCACCACCACCTGCAACCCCTGTTTATCACAAAATCAATATACATAGTATGAAGAAAAACCAAAATCAAAATCAAAAACCCTAATCAAAATCAATCCACCACCACCTGCAACCCCTTTTGTCATCTTTGACGATCCAGAGAAAACTAAAAACCCTAAACCCATGTATATCTTTTTATCCTAATTTTGAGAAACAAAAAAAAAACCCACAGATTTGTGTTCATCCATATCTTAAAAAACAAGAACACATAGAAATCGTCCCTGTAGAAACCGTAGAATTCGTCCCTGTAGAAATCTTCATAAACCGTATAAATCGTCTTAAACCGTAGAAACCATAGAAATCGTCCCTGTAGAAATTAGGGGTGAGCAAAACCCGACCAACCCGAAACCCCGACCCGACCCGACCCGAAACCCCGACCCGACCCGAAAAAGAGGGAAAAGCTGAACCCGATATGGTCCGAACCGAAATATATGTTCAAATAATATAGGATCGGGTTGGGTACCCAAAACCCAAAACCGACCCAAATATCCGAAAGGTATTTGATTCCATTTGAATTCCATTTTTTTATTTATAATTAATTTTAAATACCTAAATTAAATGATATCTCATATATGATTCCATTTTATTTTCCAATTTCCATCGCCATCGACCTAAATACCTAAATCGAATCGACCGTCTTCTCCAATCTCCAATCCATCGACCGTCGTTCCATTCCACCGCCACCATCGACTCGCCCATCCCCATCGTCGTCCATTCCATCGCCATTCCATCAACCATCGACGACTGCTCACTAAATCACCACCACACACGATTGACGCCACGACGGGCCGACGACCTCTCTCTCGATTACTCTCTAGCCACTGGCGTCTGGCGGCCTCTCTCTCGACGCCAACCACTTCTTCATCGCTTCTTCTTGATTTCTGTAAGTTCTACTTCTGAGTTTTCGGGTTTTAAGCTTTTGATAATTGATAGTATGAAAAATCTATTGAGTTCTTTTTGATGGGTTTTAAGTTTTTGATGAAAAATCACTAATGGGTTTTAAGCTTATGAGTTTTCTAGGTTTTAATTTTAAGCTTCTGAGTTTTAAGCTTCTGATGAGAATGAGATATCAAACAAATGATTTCCAGTTTTTGTTTCTCTCCCACCCGAATACCCGACCCGAGCCACCCGAACCCGAGCCACCCCGAACCCGATATATCCGAAGTTCAAACAGACGGATTTCGGGGGTTCCACACACAAACCGATATCCGATCGGGTTTGGGGTTTAGGGCCCCGACCCGACCCGACTGATGCACACCCCTAATAGAAATCTTCATAAACCAAGGATACCCATCACCATCTTCGTTCATGTAGATGGGTTTTACTGATTTTACACCTCTCACGCCTGCAAATGGATTTTACTGATTTCAATGCGACCTTTTATTTTTCAGTTCATCTCTTTTTTCATCATCCCTGTGTTAATCCCATCGTTGGTTTTGTCGTGGGCGATCTGGTTTCCAGATCTCGCGTCACCGTCGTCACCATTTTCATATACTTGTGGGAAAATCTGAAAATTTCCGTAAACTTGAGGGATAATATTTGTAACATTTGATTTTTTTTAATTTTTGTGGCAGGCGCAATCGTATACTTGTGGCAACCGACGCAGCATACCCACCTTCTCTGATATCTCTATTTAAACCCTTGATTCCCGAAACCGACATGCAAAATTTCAAATCCGTTTGAGAGGCGTCTTAATAAACGCTCTTCGAATATCTCTTCTTCCCCTGAATCCCTAGATCTCCGATCTTACTCTGCTTGTTTTCCAGTTTTTTTCCAAAGGAAACGAAGATGAGAGAGTGCATTTCAGTTCACATCGGTCAGGCCGGTATTCAGGTTGGCAATGCCTGTTGGGAACTCTACTGTCTCGAGCACGGTATTCAGGTATATCTTCGTTTTCTAGTCAGATCTAGGGTTTTGATGTGTTATTTGAACTGTTTATGTTTATATGGCGCTTGATTGGAGTCGATTTTCTTTTTGCGGTGTTTTTGTTATGGTTTTGGGTTTAGATATACCAGATTTATGCGATACTCTTTAGATCTGTGTTGAGTTCGTGGTTTTTTGGCGATAATGTAGCCAAACGAATGGTTTAAAATGTTTTTTGAAATGACAAATGCATATGGAAGGATACGGCGATGCCAAATGTTTCAGATCTAATCTGTATGTTCGATATCTAGATCCACGGTTCTTGATGCGTACTTATGCCGATTTTCATGGCCTCATTTGCTTCTGATTTCTTGAAATCGATGTATGTGTCGTTATAATGATATATTGCTCTTATCGCATGATGAGTTTGAATCGGTTTATCTACTTGATGTGAATGCAATTTACAAACCACGCTAGAGTCGAATGTACCTTGCGCTTATGTTATTGTTTATTATATCTGCCTTCTGATATCCCTATACGTATATGCATCATATCTTTTAAGTGTTTTTTCACGTTGTACTAATTTGAATATGGTACTTGTAAGGGGTTGCGAGATCTGAGTCTATATGTATATTACTCGTGATATATCCCTATGCGTCATATATTTTTATTCCGTTTTACCTGTTACAGATTTGAGTATGATGTTTGTAAAAGGTTGTGAGATCTGAGTCTCTCTCGAGACATGAGTGTATAGCATCATGGTGTGATGATGTTTAATAGATGTGGTATTGGAATATATGAGATCTGTTCAGTGTGTCTAGAGAATATATGCATTTGTTGGATATGTTTGTTCTAACTCTTTAACATTTTGGTTTGACAGCCTGATGGCCAGATGCCAAGTGACAAAACTGTTGGGGGAGGTGATGATGCCTTCAACACTTTCTTCAGCGAAACTGGTGCTGGGAAACATGTTCCCCGTGCTATTTTTGTTGATCTTGAGCCCACTGTCATTGATGAAGTGAGGACTGGAACATACCGCCAACTATTTCACCCTGAGCAGCTCATCAGCGGGAAAGAAGATGCTGCTAACAACTTTGCACGTGGCCACTATACCAGTAAATACCCCACCCTTCTTTCTGGTTATGTTGTTTATTAAGGATCTATGTATAGCTGATTAAATTTCTCATATTGCAGTTGGAAAAGAGATTGTTGACCTGTGCCTCGATCGCATCCGGAAACTTGCTGACAACTGCACCGGTCTCCAGGGTTTCTTAGTGTTTAACGCAGTGGGTGGAGGAACTGGTTCTGGTCTTGGCTCTCTTCTGCTGGAGCGTTTGTCCGTTGACTATGGGAAAAAGTCCAAGCTGGGATTTACCGTGTACCCTTCACCCCAGGTTTCGACCTCTGTTGTGGAGCCGTACAATAGTGTGCTATCCACCCACTCTCTCTTGGAACATACTGATGTCTCTGTGCTACTCGACAATGAAGCCATCTATGATATCTGTAGGCGCTCACTTGATATTGAACGCCCAACCTACACCAATCTTAACCGTTTGGTTTCTCAGGTACAACTTTACTAAGATGAGTGCTTGTTGATGATAACATACCTTAATTATTTTGGTAAGTGTTTGGTTAGCATACTGACAGAATAAGCTGTGCTGATCAATATCAATATCAGCATTGGTCAGCAGTTGGTAAAGGGGCCCTAAAAGTGCCATTGAATTTCATTGGTGTCTGATGGAAGTAATTATTTACTTACAGGTAATTTCTTCGTTGACCACCTCTTTGAGGTTTGATGGAGCTTTGAATGTGGATGTTACCGAGTTCCAAACAAATCTCGTACCTTACCCAAGGATCCACTTCATGCTTTCGTCTTATGCACCTGTTATCTCTGCTGAGAAAGCGTACCATGAGCAGCTGTCAGTTGCGGAGATCACCAACACTGCATTCGAGCCATCGTCTATGATGGCCAAATGTGATCCACGCCACGGTAAGTACATGGCTTGCTGTCTCATGTACAGGGGAGATGTTGCCCCAAAGGATGTGAATGCAGCTGTAGGAACCATCAAGACCAAACGCACCATTCAGTTTGTTGACTGGTGCCCCACGGGGTTCAAATGTGGTATCAATTACCAGTCGCCAACCGTGGTTCCTGGTGGGGATCTCGCAAAGGTGCAGAGGGCGGTGTGCATGATTTCCAACTCGACAAGTGTTGCGGAGGTGTTCTCAAGGATAGACCATAAGTTTGATCTTATGTATGCAAAGAGGGCTTTCGTCCACTGGTATGTGGGTGAGGGGATGGAGGAAGGTGAGTTTTCTGAAGCTCGTGAGGATTTGGCTGCGTTGGAGAAGGATTACGAAGAGGTTGGGCTCGAGTCGGGCGAAGGTGAAGATGATGAGGAAGAGGAATACTGATTGCTTGCTTTAATAGCACAGCAGTCTGTCTGTCTTGTCTCTATTTCAGGGGGCTATCTTTTAGTTTGATTGAATGCTTTTCTTTCATGACTGAACTCTACTCTTTTGAATTTTCTTGATGTTGTTGCTCTAAGTATCATGTAACTCGCAACATTTACCAAACTCAGATCTCTAGTTTTAGCAAATACTTGGGTCTCTTGCTGAATTACACCATCTATATTCACACCAAGTTTATTATAGAAGGTGTTATGGCTCTTTTTTAAAAACCTCTTAATGGCTCTGTCTGAATCTGCATATCATATGATATTTGGTATTTGTTTGCATTAAGTTGTTTTGTTACGGCTTAATCCTTTAGGTTATTCCAAAAGTCTATGCATATCATATGATACTTGGTATTTATTTGCATCAAGTTGTTTCTTTACGGCTTAATCCTTTAGGTAGTGTTTTAGAGCTAGATGGGAGAAGTTGTTTATTGTTTGTCTGTTGTTTGGAACGAGAACGACCAGGATTGGGCTGGATATGTTGTCTTTAAATGTTGTTCAATAATTAATATGGTCGTTACTGGTAGGGGTATTCATCTAGACCACCCACACTGCACAACAATGCATGGTTTGGAACTTTTTGCGTTACTGTTTGCGGATTGCATTTCTATCCAACCGTATTTTACGATGTGATTTGTGATTTTGAACCTGCAAATCAAACAGTGACATACCATATTTTTTTAAATATATATATCACATATAAATAATATATATTTAATACATTATTAATTATTTATTAAATTTTCAGTTTTTATTTTAAGTTTTACGTTACAAATTTCTTATTTAAGTTTTTTTTTTGTCAAACATCATTGTCAAAATTATTTTGAAGTTAACTTCTCAAATGTATTTGGATTAGTTACTAACTCTTTAGTTTGTGTTACACTATTTTTAGTTACACATTTTGTATTTGTTGGAACTTTTTATTGTATGAAATATGCAAACTTCATTGTCGAATTAATTTTGAAGTTGTGGTTTAATAATTGTTGGATTGAAGTGTGAAATGCAATGCGGTATTTTCCGGTTTGAAGCATATACAGTGCGGTTTAGGAAAATCTTCAAACAACATATGCAATGCGTTTTGCAATTTAGCCCTAAACCGCATCAAACTACACCGAAAGATGCAAACACCCCTTGTTACCAGTAGCGGTGGTGGTTGTGCAAGAGGCAGATGTGGTGGAAGTTGGTAAAGGATAGTGGTAGTTGTAGTTAATGGCGATGGTGGTGGTTGTGGAGGACTTGGAGATGGTGGATGGTAGCAGTGGCCGATAGTGGTTGAGGTGGAGGTGGAGGTAGTCGATGGTGGTGGTGACCATTAAATCAAATATTATGTTACGATTATATTTAATGGAAATTGACCCAAATAGCCATTTCTATCTTCCCAATTGGTCTCATAGTCATTTCTCTTCCATTTTTACCCAAATATCACTACCTCCGCAAGTGTCAGGCCTCACTACCGGCTCTGAACAATTGAATATCCATAATAATCCAATAATAATTTTTATAAGCCTTTAAGTACAATGATAGCTTCACAAGCTCATTTATGACCATTTATTTGTTACAAACATTAAAGAGACGACATAATATCAATTTTCACAAATCACCATTATAATCCAATCTCTTAAGTTTATCACATAAGCATCTTAAACTCCTAATTAAATTAATTAGATAAATTCCAAATATTACCAAGTTCCAATATGGGATCATAAAGCAACTTTAATACATCAAAGTTACATCATAACACTTGGGGGCCCAATTGTAGTTATTATAAACTTAGGGGGCTGAAATTAAACTATAAATAAAACACGCGGATCCAATCCTTGGATCCGACCCATGCATGACCCAACCTATATATATAATGCCTTGCATAAACCCGATTTCCATTTCAAATAATTTAGCCCTCTCTTTCCATATCCCCCTTTTCTCAATGTGGACCAGCCGCCGGCCACATTACGAAACGTTTATCCGACTAAACGTTTATTGGATAAACGCTTATCAATATCATTTACCTTATTGATTGAGCATGGCGAGGACCAAGAAGCTTACCTGATAAGAGACAGGAGTCTTACCCAGTAAGTGTGGGAAACGACTCCTAGTAAGCAAGCGGGTTTAAAATGCCTACCAACAATCCATTTTCATAACCAATGATATTACATGATAAGATAAATGAAAATGAATCTTTGCTGGTAACCGCTTACCTGGTAAGAATTTGGTAAACGGTCCCTAACTCCGATCGATCCCCTCCCTCAACTAATCTCAACGACAAACTCCGATAATATTGCCGACTGCGGCTTCCCTCTCCCTCACTCGTTCCACACCGACAACGGGGACGCTCATCTCTCATTCTCTCAATCGGACTCCGGTGAACACACCCACCTCCAGATTTCCTAGGGTTCAAGGAACACAGTCTAATGGTTTTGGATTAAAAGCAGCGAAAACCCATAAATCTCATTTCCCTCCAATTCTTTGCAACATTGAATCACATGATAAGAAAACTAGAAACGGTGATTTTGCTCGAGAAATCGAATCGCGATAACAAATTTCAGGTCTGTGGAAACCTTCGGGTTCCATATTTGACCGCAATCAGAATCGGTGAAGAGAAATAACATAAGTGTATCATAGAGGTTTATCAGATTACCTGGATCGATTAAGTAACCCTCCCAAATCATAATTCTAATTCTTATTATGTTGTTGCTTCATAAGGTTTTTCTCATTTTTTGTTGGGGAATTTTAGTTTTGCGGTTAGAATAGACTTTTCGTGGATCGTTTATTGGAAATCATTTTCCAAATATTGTATTTCGTCCTTAAAATGCCTTAGGTCTGCACGAAATTAGTACTAGGATAATCCAGAAATCACATACTCGAATAAGGCACAAATTCGTTACATATATACATATATATATATATATATGTATATATGGGTTCCGGTGAGAAGTTGGGTTAACGGTGACAAGCGTGAGAAATGATTATCAACGGTTGGATGAGAAATGGACGCACATTAGGATGAGATACACCGATATATATATATATATATATATATATATATATATATATATATATATATATATATTCAGTGATCGACAATTATGGACGGTTAAACGGTTAATATGTAATTGCACATACGGATAAGATTTTAAAACATTTACAATTAACTCAGAGGCTCTGGGTAAGAAGTATCATGTAAGAAGAAGTCCCGAGAGCTCTGATCATACGGCCAAAGACCAGAAGGTCCAGAAGCCAGAGGCTCTGATCCTCGACATTTGGGAATATTAGCGAAAACTCAGAGCCATGAGCACAAGGCTTAGAGGCTTTGATTACACTCTCTCTGAACTATATATAGTCAAAATTTCTCTAAGTTCAAGAACAATTTCAAGGAGATTTTCAACCTTCTGAAATTCGTTTAGATCATTCCGAAACTTAAAACTTCATAACTAAGGTGCCGTTTGTTTTTTAAGAGGTCTAAAGTCTGAAGTCTTATTTTAGTTATGATTAATAAGAGGTGGTGTGTAAAAAAGTCTGAACGATTCAGACTTAAGAGTCATTAAGAGGTTTTTTTAAAAAAACAAACAACCCCTAAGACTCCTTTTAAAATCCGTAGACCTCGGGGAGCTGCCCCAAACCCCGCTACGGGCGCTGCCTCTAGGGCCCCGTAAAGGAGCGTGACCCCTTTGACTCCGCCTTTCGACAATCTAAGGTGATAAAAACAACATTAGTGAGTATGCACTCCGCACCAACACTCCTCCTAACTAACATTATTTGACTTATCACCTTAATCAATCTCAAATAAATCACAATTACACCGACACTAAAATCACGAACAAGTTTTGCATTGAGCCTGGATTTCTCAAAATCCCATTGTTTCTCCATTTCTCAATAACAAATGACATTCCATTATGTAGAGAAAGGTGAAGAAAAATTATCATGCACCTCCGGGATTCGGTTATCAAAATAAAGAAATTCCAAAATAACCCTTAACCTTTTAAAGTTTTCAAAATGCTCCCAATTTTACTTCTTTTCCCAATATAATCCCAAAACATTTTGGGGTATAGTATTAGGGCTACTTGTTTACCACTTAATAGTTTCATTAAGAGATGAATCTTGTTTGACAAAAAAAATGTCTGACTCTTAATGGTTCAAAAACTCTCTGAATGGTTTTGTATCTTGGCCCTCCATTAACCATTCAGCGCTCTGATTTCATTTTGAATAATTACCAAACAACCATATTTCATTTTGCACTATATCATAAGAGTCTTTTAATCATTCAACACCAAATCATTCAGCAACTGCCAAACAACCCCTTACACTAATTTGTCATCCGTGAGTAGACTACATTTTCCATCCCTATGATCTCAACTTGCAGATTCCATTCCCATGATGACAATTTTGATACTCAAATATCGTTTGTAATTTCGGATGGCACATATACTACACTCTAGAGTAGTTATATAAGGTGCATTGGTGATCTAAAGCCAGTTATGAATCATCATATCATTTCACGTTGATAGTTACAAACACAGTTCTCGACTTCAGAGAAAATTTTAAAGCGAGTGGTCTTTATATTAGATCAACATACCAATAATTTCTTTTGATTCCACTTAGGATCACATCAAGTTCGAATCGTTGGACGTAATGAGTTGTTCACAATTCCTCACACAAAAGAAAATCACATTATATGTGACATAGATAAAGAAGGAGAAGATGGTGTTTTTTTTCCTTCTGGTTAACAAAAATCACTTATTAGCCACTTATTTAATCGAACAAAAGGTAAGCGTATTAGCGTATGAGATTGTTTTTTATTTATTTATTTATAATACAGGATAAAACAAACCATTAAACAAGAAATTAACTTATATTTCATCATATTCTTACCCTCATTTGATCGAAGTATGATCCATATTTAATTGACCATCCATCCACCAAATGTCGTGTTTGTATCAAAACATATGAATCCATTTTTTTATTTCAAATTGACCTATCAAAATTTCGAGAAAAATAGAAGAAAATAAATTTATTTTTTATTTTTTGCTTACAATTCAAAGAAGATGAAAATCAAAGTGATAATGTTGATAAATATTTACATTTTTTTGATAAACCAAAATTGTTAATCAAATTTTACAAGCAATTGTTATAAAATGTACAATAATTTCTGGTTTAGACCATCTTTAACTTAACCATTAAAAATAAAATATTAAAATCATTAAAAATTATACTAAAAACCCAATTCCAACCACACACAAAACATCTTTAATAATAATAATAATAATAATAATAATAATAATAATAAAATAATGTATTTATTTATCATTATGCTATTTTATTAACACATAAAATTATAATATATAACTAATTCGTTATAATATTAATATATGAAAAATAGAGGCCAACTTTTTGACCTCCAAATATAGAGGCCAATGTTGGTGACTTCTATTTTTTGTGCTGTAGTGTTGAGTAGGAAATTGAAACACCTTTATTTTTATGTTTTTAGTGTTTTCAGTGTTGGGTTGGAGAAACCTTTACAATTCATTGTTTATGAGTACGACAAAATACTTTATTTTGATAATTATGTCCCAAGATTAAAAATGTTGAACCGTTGAAATTTGGTTTCTCAGTTCTTAAAATATTTATGGTTTTCATTTAGTCTTCTTATTGGTTGCTAACCTATTTTGCTTTCCCCCTCATTTTTGTTCCCCACTTTGTTGGCGTTTTTTTATGGTTTTATTCTACCTCTTGCAAAGTTTATTTCTATCTCTTGTAGTTTTGTGTCTTTGTGCTGTTAAATTTAATTTATTGTTTTGCGTTAAAAAAAAAAACTTGTGGGTTCTGATTTGAACTTATTCTCTCTTGCTCTCTATATATCAATATATATATATACCATTCATTTGCTAACCAACCTATTGGTGCTAACCGTGCTAACCAATCTAGACCGTTGATTATTTAGATCAGTGGTTAACAATTAATTACAATTTCATTTTTATTATAATAAATAAAAACGTAATTGAAATAATGTGCATAACCGCATAGGGGTAAACTGGTAAAATTGCATATGCATTAATTAACCATAGCTAACTCGCTCACCAAAAACTCAGGCGTAAAGTTAGGGCTTATTGAAGATTAGATTTCATTAATTGAGAAAGGGATTTCACACACGAGAATAGGCATTGCTTATCGTAATCGATCTTCGGCGAAGAACATGGAAACGAAATCGTGAAGAGGAAGGAAACTTACGATTCAACATTCGATTGCTTCAAAGCACCGTAAAAAAAGGAAACAGAATTTCAATCGTCTTTGAAATAGGCACCAAATGGATGAAATCGAAGGCGAGAATCGACGATTAAGAGGTAAAACACTAAATTTGCATGGTTTATAAATGAGGTTTATACTCATATATGCATTGTTCTTTCTCACGATTACAATAAGAAAGCCTAGTGAGAGGATATTCAAGAAGGGGGGACTTTCAAAATTCAAAAACACCATGGACACACCAGTTGAAGTTGACCTTCAAGAAACACATGCACTGAACGATTTGGTGCAAAAGATTTCAAGCAATACAGGGCTTCCAACAGATGGGTCGATTCAAGAAGCAGAATACGAAAGTAATGTCCCAGAAACAGAAGATGAAGGTACTATTAGAATTGTGCGATATGTTTTTTCTGCTCTATGTTGAAATTACTATGATAAAGTGTACATTTTTTTGTGATATTTGTTTGGATCACTGTTTTTTGACTATGTGCATATTAGCATTGTCAATAATTTGAGATATTTGTGCAATGTATGCACTTATAATGTACTGTGTTTTTTTTACTATGAAGGTACTGTTTTTTTGGGATATTTGTGTATATATGCATTGGAAATAATTTGAAGATCGAATATGTGCATATTAGCATGATAAAATTGAAACTTGTAAGTGCATTAATGCATTTTTATGTATTTGTGCATATGTATGTCTATGGAGTAATTGTTAGCGAACAATAAATGAAGGGTTTACCTAAACTTTTTGAAATTGGAGAAAGCAAAACAATGAACACTTACATCCCTATTAAAAAGTACATATATTTGCCTAAATAGCATGTATTTAATAAGATATAGTGTGAATTGTGGATTTATAATGAATCTGTGCATATGAGCATATTTGAATTTAAACTTGTAAGTGCATGTATGCATTGTTATGGACTTGTACATATATGCATTGTTAATGATTTTGATGAATGAATCTGATCATATGAGTATGTTTAAATTGAAACTTGTAAGGGCATTAATGCATTGTTATGTATTTGTGCATATATGAATTGGTAATGATATGATGATGGCATATAACAATACGAACATGTTTAAAACGAAACTTTTAAATGGATGTATGCATTGTTATGGATTTGTGCATATATGAATTACATATGTCTTTGTGCATACATGCATTGTTAAATAAATGTGGATGCAATCCGTGCATATAAGCATATTTAAATAAATTGTTTTAGTGAATGTAGAAATTGTTATGGATTGGTGCATATAATGCACTTATAATGTACTGTGTTTTTTTACTTTGAAGGTACTGTTTTTTTGGGATATTTGTGTATATATGCATTGGAAATAATTTGAGGATCGAATATGTGCATATTAGCATGATAAAATTGAAACTTGTAAGTGCATTAATGCATTTTTATGTATTTGTGCATATGTATGTCTATGGAGTAATTGCTAGCGAACAATAAATGAAGGGTTTACCTAAACTTTTTGAAATTGGAGAAAGCAAAACAATGAACACTTACATCCCTATTAAAAAGTACATATCTTTGCCTAAATAGCATGTATTTAATAAGATATAGTGTGAATTGTGGATTTATAATGAATATGTGCATATGAGCATATTTGAATTTAAACTTGTAAGTGCATGTATGCATTGTTATGGACTTGTACATATATGCATTGTTAATGATTTTGATGAACGAATCTGATCATATGAGTATGTTTAAATTGAAACTTGTAAGGGCATTAATGCATTGTTATGTATTTGTGCATATATGAATTGGTAATGATATGATGATGGCATATAACAATACGAACATGTTTAAAACGAAACTTTTAAATGGATGTATGCATTGTTATGGATTTGTGCATATATGAATTACATATGTCTTTGTGCATACATGCATTGTTAAATAAATGTGGATGCAATCCGTGCATATAAGCATCTTTAAATAAATTGTTTTAGTGAATGTAGAAATTGTTATGGATTGGTGCATATAATGCACTTATAATGTACTGTGTTTTTTTTACTATGAAGGTACTGTTTTTTTGGGATATTTGTGTATATATGCATTGGAAATAATTTGAGGATCGAATATGTGCATATTAGCATGATAAAATTGAAACTTGTAAGTGCATTAATGCATTTTTATGTATTTGTGCATATGTATGTCTATGGAGTAATTGTTAACGAACAATAAATGAAGGGTTTACCTAAACTTTTTGAAATTGGAGAAAGCAAAACAATGAACACTTACATCCCTATTAAAAAGTACATATCTTTGCCTAAATAGCATGTTTTTAATAAGATATAGTGTGAATTGTGGATTTATAATGAATCTGTGCATATGAGCATATTTGAATTTAAACTTGTAAGTGCATGTATGCATTGTTATGGACTTGTACATACATGCATTGTTAATGATTTGATGAACGAATCTGATCATATGATCATGTTTAAATTGAAACTTGTAAGGGCATTAATGCATTGTTATGTATTTGTGCATATATGAATTGGTAATGATATGATGATGGCATATAACAATACGATCATGTTTGAAACGAAACTTTTAAATGGATGTATGCATTGTTATGGATTTGTGCATATATGAATTACATATGTCTTTGTGCATATATGCATTGTTAAATAAATGTGGATTCAATCCGTGCATATAAGCATCTTTAAATAAATTGTTTTATTGCATGTAGAAATTGTTATGGATTGGTGCATATAAGCATTGTTGTTGATTTGTGCATCTAGGCATTTTTAGTGCAATCTGTGCATATAAGCATGTTTAAATGAATTTTGTAATTGCAAGGAGGCATTGTTATTGGTTGGTGCAAATAAGCATTGTTATTTATTTGTGCATATAAGCAAAGTTATTGATTTGTGCATATAGACATTGTTATTGATTTGATGATTGAATATAACCAACTTGATTTTAAAATGCATATATGCATTTTAAAATCCATATATGCATTTTAAAATCTTTTTTACTATAACCATATTGTCATTCTTTAAGTGTTTATTATTTCTACGTATGATCACAACAATGCATATAGGTACACCATTGAAGAGAAGAAAGAAAATACAAGCATCCAAACAAGCTACTGTTTGTAAAACTGGAAAAGGTACTTTCTGGGAAAACTAATTTGTCATCTGATGATTGGCATTATGACATGTGTAGCATACTTAAAACAATGCAAACATGTATGGTTAATTTGCATAAATTATTGAGAAAATCTTGCAGGAAAAGAACCGATGGTTGACAATAGAAAGCGAGTTACAAGATCAAATGCACAAAACAAATCAAACCAAGGAAGACAGTGCGAAACAGGGCTATATCCAGACAGTGATTTCAAGGAACAACCTGTGTTGAATATAAGGGAAAAAAAATAAGAATGAAGTGAAGGGTCAAGGAAAAAGCAAAACAAACATAGATTGCACGAAGGTTAAAAAGCCAAAAGATCCGCGAGGAGTGCCTGGAATACGCACAAGGACATCACCTAAGGCGTGGTACGAGACAATTAAAAGCTTCAATGACAAACAAAAAAGGGCAGTAAGGGGAATATGGATAAAATCATTGCTAGGTATGACAATAGATGGAATACCATTAAAGTTAGGCTACTACGTGGTGGAAGCATTGAACACAACACAGATGAATTTGAAAGTTCATACAGGGGTGATACCAATTACAGTGGAATCAGTACATCAAATTCTAGGACTTCCAACAGGGGGGATAGACTTGGCGAATGGAGATTCAACGGATGCGGAAGATAACCTTGCTTTGTTCTGGAAGAGACAGCTTATAAAATCTCTGATTACACCAAAAGACGTCATTAACGAGATAAACAAAACAAAAGAAGGTGACATTTATGCTGAATTTCCTGGTTCTTGTGGTGAACACACTAGGAGAATGTAGTCGTACAGGTCAGTGCAAGACTGACTTCCTGACAAAGATAACTGGGGTTCATATGATACCTGATGTTGATTGGTCAAAATACATATATGACTGTATACCGAATAGTAAGAAAAATTGGAAGAGAGAGAGCTCCCGGGCTTTTTATGCTGGTCCATTGACATTTCTTACTGTAAGTATATCTGAACAATTTCTTACATCAATATATACAAATCAATATTTCTTTATCACACAGTAATAACTTAACGCAAACGTGTCAGCTCCTATATGTTGAATCAACATGGGTTCCGGGAATTGAAGTACATCAAGCAGAATTACCGACGAAGAGATGGACCATGTACAGGTTAAGGCATAGACAAGATCTAGAGTTACGCGGAGGGGGATTTGGTCATTTAGACTTTAAGCTTATTGGAGGTGGATCTGAACAAAGTGAAAAGCGCAACCCGTCGACATGCTGAAATCAATCAAGAGGTTGCAAGATTAGAACGGAAGAAGGTAAAGGCATCCATACATTAAAATATGAATTAACTATTAATTCTTAATCGATCGTATGGATTTCACCAACATCATCTTATTGTTCAACATCCAGACTGTCATGAGAAGAATTGATGACATTATATTCAACATTCAAGGGTCGCGATGGGAAGCAGACAGCGAGCTCACTGCAGCTATAGAAGAATTCGATGGTAAATAATATTCACATATGTATTAAAATAAATATCTACATATAAATGTTTTTGCACATATGCATTGCACCTATCACTGAACATGCAGATGTCTTTGCACATATGCACTTTACATGTAAAAGACTTTTTTAAAATATGCACGCTATCAAGTTAAGCATAATAGTAGGTGAATGGTGAATATAAAGAAATTATAGACTGTTGCTAACTGTTTTCCTTTTCATAAAATTTGAACTGTGTAAGTGAAAATATTGTAGTACTGGCATATGGATAATTTGGGAACTGTTGTTTAAATGTGTACAGGAGACACAGACTTTGATAGATTCAAGCTAGACTTGGCAAGCATTTTTAAGAATAGCAAGTGGGAGGTGTCCAATAATGAGAGTCGGGACACCGAGCCACCAGTTTCAATTGGCAAGACACATGTAGCGTTTGATACAATGGGGTCACCTGCACCATCAAAAAATATAAATGAGGAGCAAGCGATAGTGTGCTATCCATGGTCGTTACAAACACCTATAACGAAACAGGATCATAACTCCCCGTTATCGCCTTACTTGGAAAATCCTAGAGTGCATGCAGAGGTGGATATGTTATCAGCTGAAAAGACGGGTACTGGATTGGTGAAAACAAATGCGATAATCGATGCATCGGACAACGATAACATGAAATCTATTGAGAATAAGGTATATAAGGGAAAGCAAATACATATGGTCAGGACAATAAATCAAGAGCCGGTTATGTTGCCAAACATATCACCACCAAGATTAGACTTAGTCATAAGCAGACAAAAGTCTCACCCGCGACCATTGGAAGATAGTAACCGGAAAGGTATGGTCAATATCCATTGGCAAAATTGCATATATGCACATATTATGGTTATGCATTTACCACACACAAACAAAATCGTAATAGTCTGCATAATTACATACTATTAGAATTGTTTCTATGCACATGGTTACTAACAACCAAGTATAACAAATGTAGACAAGGGCAAACAGACAGAGGTTGGAAGATCAGAGAATACACCGCTTGTGACGTTCCCAATATTATCAACACCATCTTTCGACTTGGGCATAAGCACAGAAAATAGTCCAGATCATGCATTAAAAGAAGGTGAAGTCAAAGGTATCATCTTATTCACATTCCCACTAATTGATTATATGCATATCAAAACTGTATGAAACCGTATGCACACATGCAAAATGATAGAAGTTTCCAATTTTTTGGGATATTTGTTTGGCTTAAATGTTTTCCAGATTTTTGTATGCAAATATTAATTGTACAGGTGCATATATGCATTGATAATTATTTGAGGATGGATTTTTAGCATATCATCATGTTTAACTTGAATTTTGTATGTGCATGTATGAATCTTTGTTGATTTGGGCATATAGGCATTGTTTAGGGTTTGAGGAAGAAATCTGTGTGTATGAGCATATATGCATTGTTACGGATTTGATGATGGAATTTGTGCATATGAGCATGTTTAAATACATTTTGTAAATGCACATATGCACACTTGCAATATTTCAACATATGAGAAAATCACTATTGCATGTATGCAAAACATGGTACGTAGCAGGTGGGGACGCAGTAGAGGAGACTTCAAGACCTGGAAAAAGAGCAAAGAGATTGGGACCCATGTTTCGATCACCTTATGTGGCACGAGCGGTTAATTTTGAAGTAACAAAGGACGAAACCAATCTGAGATCTTGGGTGTTAAAGGGTATTGGTGGGTTTATGTAAGTATCTTAACAATTACTATTTTAAATTGTTGTTAATAGAATATATAAACTACAGTTTGACTTAACATGTTTTACATTAATTTCAGGGAGATAATGTACATAGATAACATGGGTATGAGTATAGAAAGAAGGGATATGCAGTTCCTAGCTGGGGAGACAGCCATTCCAAGACGAATCATTGACGTCTGGGCAACGGTTTTGAATTACGACGAAAGGCGTCGAAGCAATGACTCCCCACGCAGATTTTTTTTCAGCACAACAACGGTAACCAATATGTACCCTATTATCATACTATTAATGCATTTAGCATTAGTAATACTACATTAAAGTAAACTGTCAAAACAAAGGTGTGCAAATTCGAACAACAATTAAGATACATATACATGGATAATTATTCACTGCATGTATGGAGATGGGTATCTGATATTTTAAGTATATATGTTTAACAAAATATTGAATTGATATTAATGATACATTGTTAATTTAGATGGATCCAGTGCTCAATGACCTACAACTACCTGCGGTCACAAGGTACGAAGCATTCCGACGATATATCAATGATCTGGGAAAATATCATCCGGATTTAATAACGATGAAGGACATTGATCTGGTATGTTAAAAAACTTTTTGTTAATGGTTCATGTTTTTCAAATTGTTATAGTCTTATTTATTAACAACCCAGTAATTAATTATAATTTTCTTAGGTCTTCTTCCCGGTGTTAGATGGTTTACACTATTATCTGCTTGTTTTCAACCTGAAAACCCCATACGCTACAATCATAGACAGCGAAGATCGTGATGGTGATTACGAAGATTTGTATGAAATGGAGTCAGATGCAATGGTATGTATAATTTGTGGATATATTATTAGAAAACATAATTACATACATATAAATAACAACTTTTATAAATTGAATTCCTTTCAGCAATCAATGATCCTTCATCATCTGCAAATCCACAACCACAAAAACTGACATGCATTTCGAGAGGTTGGATCGGTTGTTATACAGATGAGTTGGAGGGCAAAGAAGAACCAAGATGACAAGGGAATACTCTTGATGCGTTATATGGAAATGTATTATGGAGAAACGGGAACAAAGTGGGATACCGAATTATATAGGGAAAACACCAAACAGAAGGGTCAGCTGAAGGCACTTCGTTCAAAATATGTAATGAAAATACTATCGAGCGAGATGAACATCAGAAACAACGCAATCGGAATTGAAGTTGGAAGGTATATGTCGATGGAGGCCAACATGAAGATACAAAGGAAACGTCGGTGATATATTGATTGACTGTTGACCCACTTTAATTGATCATCATCTATGGTTTTTTGAGACTTTTATGGGTAGTTTTTTTTATTTTGGTAACATTAGTTAGTATATTTCATTAAACATGTCTACTGGTTACATTTAGTGCATATATGCACAATTTTGATATTAATATTAGTGGACATGATTCACTAGGTTATCTTATATATTTTCATATGCATATATGCATTCAGGAATTCGTATGTTCAAAAACACTTTGTGCATATTAATGAGCCTACTAACAAATCTGAGTACATTAAATTTTAAAACTCCAGGGATATGTGAATATTAACAATGCATTCATGCCTATATGCACATTAACATTTTAATCCATCATCAACATTGGAATGCCAAATAAATTTAACGTACAAACTTAAATTACTACAACTGTAACTTCACGATGTACTATACATAAGAATGAACTGATAGAGTAAGTTTCATATACTACCGAATAAGGTCGAGAAAAAGGTAGTGCATACACATTGTATTTGAAAACTAAATACGATGCTAAGACATTGATTGCATTCTAAAGAAACGTAGAACATAGAACAATAGATACTTATCATAACAAAAACATCATAACAGTACATCTACGTGACTAATGTCTATCGGCATCTACTCCTTGCATGTACATTTAACCTTGTACAACCAAAACTCATTCTCAATGGAGTTCTTATTCCATTCGGCATGGGCAAGCTTCCGCCGAACTTGCCACAACTCTTCCCGAAGATCGGCTATTTCTTCATCCCTTTGATTAAGTTGAAGTTCCTTAAAATCACGCGAGTCAATAACCTGTCCGATTTTATTAAAAGGAAGAAATTATAATAAAAAAATAGAACATAACAAGAACAACAAAAACATGAGAACCAAAAGTATTAGAACTCTAACAAGGTACCTCCTGTAACTGAATACGGAGCCTACGAATATCGTCAATAAGCTTCTCATACTCTTGAACGATGTGAGATAACGCAGTACCATTACCATGAACATTGTGTTGGTTGTTGTTACTCACCATCTTTTGACTTAATATTGTTGGATGAACTTGGAGAGAAAACAAAGTAAAAAGTTGTCAAAGATGTATGCATGTAAGTTGTAACCGTGTATATCTATACTTAATGATTTAATGCACACACCAAACCTCAACAAACACTATTAATTACTTCCCAACCAATAAGATATAATTAATACTTGAATAGTTAAAGTAATAAAATAACAATATATATACCATTATTGAAAGGAATAATACTGATTTCCATTTAATAACCAGGAAGAATGTCAGTTGCAAAAATCACCTGAATACTTCTTTTCATCATAAACCAAATGATTATCCGTACAAAAAAAATAATAACAGTTTAAATAAACTAAAAATAATAAAACCCAATTATAAATTACATAGTCATAATAAGGAAAAAAAAAATCTTCTTGCAAACATTTCATATGCACAAGTGCATATGAACATGTTGATCATATGCACAAACGCATATTACTTTAATCTAACAAAAAATTGAAATTGAATTCATATTCGATGATCCACGGGGCAGTTACGAGAATCATGTCCTGTGCTTTGGCCACATTTCTTACACTTACGCTTTGGCTTTTTACTCTGGGATTGTATCCTCTCGGAAATACCAACCAAACGTTTACCGGTACCACATCCCTTGTTCCGAAGACCAGTAGGAGAAAATATATCAACCTCGTCAGGAACAGGAACACCTAAGTACTCATTGATTGCATCGATTTTCTGCTTGCCTGGATCTTCAGGTTCCAACTGACTATCTATCTCTTCTTTAAACTCATCAAGAATTTTCGAAAGTCTAGATAACCACGGTTTCTCATTACGAACCCGACTAATAATTCCATCCATCTTAGAATAGGCGCCATTTATTAACTCCTCCTTCTCAGGGTCGACCTCACCATATCTTACTTTGGCAGTTTGAAGTTGAACGGGTACCAAGTCTGGCAACCATCTTTTGACAATATATTGTTCTGGAATAGAATTGACATGTTCATTCATCAACACCTTCAACGCATGTCAACATAGAAACCCATTACGAACAAAGAATTTGCATTCACAGTCAACGGTGTTATTAGAAGAACTACGAACAACCTACAACAGAACAGAAAACAAAAGGATTATTCACATAAGAACAAACCGTAGAGAAAATCTTGCATAATTAAAGATTACCTTATAAAAAAACTTCCCCGTCTCCATCTTACTATTATGGCTAATAATAAAGGTCTTGGTGTCACCAACACTTTCAACAGCTTCGACCCCGCAAGCCAACATAGCCTTCTTTAGCTCTTTCTGAAATTCGAAAAAAATGTTCCTTGTGTACAACTTGGCAACATACCTTTCTATAGGAAATGCACTAACAAGTTGTGGGTACGTATTCCTGGTTAAATGCTCATTCTCAGATTGCTTCTCACGTTGCGTCTCGATTGCACAGTCATATTTGCTAAGAAACCGGACAAGATCAGAGTGAAATGCTACATAAATATTAAAAAAAGCATTTGCACTCTCTGATCTTGAAGTGGTCTTCATAAGACCTGACATTGGAGTATCGATGTAGAAGGCAGGAATCCATGAATTACGAATTTCAAACATCTCGATGAACCATGGGTCATCCACAAGGTTGAATTTCACAATCATCGTATGCCACAACCTCTCGAAATCATCAGGAATGATATTCACTTTCCATACGATTTTGTTTATAAATCGATTGAACTCTGGATCATGATTTAGTGAAGCACTCACCTAAAAAAACATTAACATATAATCAACATACTTATATGCATTTGTGCATATAAAAAATTTAAAGAAACAGTAACATATTACAAACAGGCTCATATGCATTTGTGCATATACAATAACAGGTTAATGTAATTGTTACAAAAAAGAACATATAAAAAATTTAAAAAACATACATTCGAAGGTACTTTCTTCATTATATGCCACATACAAAGGCGATGTCTAGACTCGGTGAACACGAACGGAACAACTTGTTTCATCGCCGAACATTGGTCAGTAATCACAACCAAGGGTTGCTTCTCATAGCATCTTAAAAAGGCCCTTAACACCCATTTGAAATTCTCAACAGTTTCTCCCGCTATCAACGCGGATCCGACAACAACTGAACATTGGTGGTTATCAACAGCCAAAAACGGAACAAATGCCAGTGCATGCCTAAAAAAACAAAAAATTAAATCAAATGAATATATTAGAAAACAATGATTTTTAGACAAAAACACTTACTCGTTCGTCCTATACGTAGCATCAAACGATATTACATCTCCGAAATGTCGATAATTAATCTAGGCCACTTCGTCCGCCCAAAATATCGCATGCAACTTACGTTCATGACACTTGTACTCGAAAAAAAAAATCTTTTTTACACTCCTTCCTATTGATCAATTTATTTATAAACATCTTGGCATCCTTGTTTCCCACAAACACATCAACATCTCGCTTAAAGTTATGGTAATCGACAACAGTGCAACGAACGTTCTCGACTCCACCCTTCAAAGCAGTTTGAATACGATGCGCTCTTGTTGCTCCAACCTTATAATTAGCGCTATAAAACACATTCCTACAATCAGTGTACTGCATCATTCTGTTTTTACGTGAAAAGCGTCGATCATTATCATTAAACAACAAATGATTATGAGTTTCGGAAAAATCGTAAACCTCGTATAGAGATTTGTCCTTTGTCAAATGTAACTTCACATAAGCGTTGCAACCAGAACGTTTGACATTCGAGTTACGAACCCGACGGTCACCGGAACGGAGCTCAAGAGAATCAAAATTCTTCTTCTTCGGAAACCATTCCTTACTACAAACTATCCAACGGGTCTGTATCGACCCGTACTTGTTTTCCTTCTTCGCCTTCAAATGAACATCAAAGCCCGCCTTATCGGCATACTTTCTGTACATAGCCTCGGCGTCAATAACAGACGCAAATTGGTCACCCACCTTCGGTTTAAATTCATCAGGTACCGTGGGTATCCATAACTTATTGCCATCCTCATCCTCACCGACCTCGACATCATTCCCATCGACTACACATATGAAACACACAAATCAATTAACAATTTTATGTGCATATAAAAATATATGGTCGTTTATCTATGTATATATGCATTAAAATGTCCTTTACCTATAGATAATCCATGTTTGCCTACATGCAAGAGTGAATTTAGCATAATTTGAAATATTGTATGCGTGCATATGTGTGCACTTACTAAATGTATTTAAACATGCTCATATGCTCATATCCCATCCTCAAATCATTAACATTGCATATACGCCCATACGCACATATTCCTTCATCAAATCATTATATATGCATATATGCACAAATCCATAAGTATGCATACAGACACATACAAAATGTATTTAAACATGCTAATATGCTCAAAATTCCATCATCAAATCATTAACAATGCGTACGTGAACCTGAATAATTACCTTTTGCATCCAAAATTCATGAAACCATGTAATGCATAGAAATATCCCAAAAAAATTGACACTTCATCATTTTGCATGTCTGCATATGTTCATACGGTTATGCTATGCATATAATCAATTAGTGGGAATTTTAATAAGATGATACCTACATGGTCGTCTTATTGAAGTACATATAAAAAAACATGGTCGTTTGTCATGTGCATATAAGCAATTTAGTTATTATAAATGTCCTCGATAAAGTGGAATTTGGACATACTTGAACATATATGATTTATCAATTTTCGACAATAAACGTATGTGTAAAAAAATTTGTGAATCATCGCAATTTGGGAAGATATATGTACAATATATCAACATGCTCATCTTCAAAATAAATTACAGTTCCTTTTACCGATATTATTTTCCGGATGCATTGAACCAGTAGATGGAATGTTATCGAAATTGGTCTCGACAGATATGTCATCAAGTCCGGTCGAATTACCGAACCCTTGGGATATTCCGGAATTCAACGGCGGCACAGGAACATCATAACGTGTGCACGCATCAACGTCTTGCCTTTCGAAAATAGATTCCAATAAACTCTCGTTATCAACAACATTCGTGACTCGATTATCATCGCTCATTGTGCTATTATCAAGAAAAATATGAAGTTTGATCAACGAAAAAAAGCTTGTTCAATTAATCGAACTGTTTGTCAAAAAAATTCTAGTATCAAACGATAAGAATATACATGGGTTTATCGCACAATGAATCCCTGAAAATAAGTAACTGAATATCTTCAGATTTAAACAAAAAATAAACCAAAAATTGAATTTGAAAATATATTATTTAATTTGTGTATCATTACCGTAACAAACCTGATATAATTATGGTAAATGAGTGGATAATGGCGTTGGATTGGAATAAGATTGGATTGGTTAACTCTAAGTAAATTACATTATTGCCCTTATAATAAAAAAACATTATCTATAATGACGGAGCGTTTTGATTGGTCGAAAATCGGTTAGCACCAATAGGTTGGTTAGCAAATGAATGACCCTCTCTCTCTCTCTATATATATATATATGGGCTAAATCAAATGAAAACCACAAATATGTTACAAACCTGTGAGAACCGATACAAAAATATTTTTTTACATGATATATTTTCACCAAATGCTTGGATTTAAAATATTGTTTCACATATATTTGTTTCATACTATGATAGTTTCACATGTATTTGTTTCACCACATGAATATTTTTTTCCTGTATTTTTCATTTCACTAGGTGAATCAAAAATCAAATTTCACATGCAATCATTTCACAAGGTGAACAAAAATATAGGTGAAATAATATCTTAAATCATAGGTTTTGATGAAAAAAAATCATGTAAAAAATTATTTTTATATCGGTTCTCAAGGGTTTGTAATATATTTTTGGTTTTCATTTGATTATCGGCCTATATATATATATATATACACACACACACACACACATAGTGGAAGGATATTTTACAACCCTGAAAAATGTTGCAACCCTTGCAACCCACATCTTAACCGTTGGATTCATGATCGACGGTTATTTTATTTTTATTTTTCTGTTTTTTTTAATTAAAAATATTGGGCCCCATATCTATTGTAACCGCTGATCATGAATCCGACGGTTAAGATGTGGGTTGCAAAGTTTGCAATTTTTTTAAGGGTTGCAAATAAAACAACCCCCCCACATATATATATATATATATATATATATATATATATATATATATATATACACACACACACAGGGGAACGATCAAATGAAAACCACTCTAATTTTGAAAACCATGGAAACCCTCGATTTCATTGGTTAAGTTAATGAAATTGTTTCATGAAATTGTTTAATTTGATTAAATTGTTTCGTATCATTCTTTTATTGATGAAATCGTTGCATATATTTGTGTTTTTAATGTAAAAATGAAAAAGTTTCATCAGACTGCGAAAATACATGAAACAGTTTCATCGGGATGAGAAAAATACATAAAACTACATAAAAACACAAATATATGAAACAATTTCATTAACAAAATAATTATATGAAACAACTTGATCATATTAAACAACTTTATAAACCAATTTCACTAATTTAACCAATGAAATCGACGGTTTTCATGGTTTTCAAAATTAAAGTGGTTTCCAAATATATATAAGGGTGAGATCGAGAGAACTTCAGAAAAAAAGAAACGAAGTACCACAAAAAAACAAATAAAAAATATATCAAATTAAAGATAATAAAGTGATCGCTTATTTGATGTATATTGGTTAGCTCCAATTTTGTTTATATTTCGGTGATTTTTGATTTTTGATTTCGAAATAGAGAAAATGATTTTATCTTTTAAAAAAGTTAGTTATAACCATTTTTTTAACTTCACCCATTAGATCATCACAATCTAATGGATCGGATGGGGTTTTCAATTCCTTTTCTTGGGTTCTCTTTGAATCTTTAACACACACACACACACATATATATATATATATATATATATATATATATATATATATATATATATATATATGGATCTTGTGAGACCATGAGATACACTATGTTTAGTGTGAAAGTTTGTTGCATTTTTCCTCTTAATATTTGTTTGTTATTTCCTTTCAAAGTTCGGTGTTTTGTGGTGAATGTTCAGTGTTTTTACTATGAAGATTAGATGTTTGCTATAAAGGTTCAATTAGAGAAAGAATCTCAACCGTTCAACACATTTAATCAAACAACTCTAATTCAGTGGTTTTCTTCAAAGAATTTTTTAATTGAGTATATACGTATTTTGCTCATTTCATTGTTTCTCTCTCTTTTGCTTATGATTATTTTCGTACCCACAACCGTGCTTCTTCTTCTTCTTCTTCTTCATCTACGCTACCGAATATTATTATCTTTTGTGGGAGGAATCGTGAACAACTCTACGTCTAATAATCCCTACACGTGTGATCCTGAAAAGGCTTTACCGAGAAGTTGTTGGTTTACTAACCTAGCAAAAAGACCATCCTTTTTGAAAATTTCTTTGAAGTTGAGAACTATGTCTGTAGTTATCAATGTGAAATGAGATGTTGGTCGACAACCAGTTTTGGTTCATTACTGCGCCTTATATCACTACTCTTTATAGAGTTTGGTAAATGTGCCATCCGAAATTGCAAGCTATACTTGAGTATCAAAATTGTCATCATGAACATGGAATCTACAAGTTGAGACTTGAGAGTGGTTGCAGCCTTTTCCGATGTCTCTATTTGCACACATTTGTCATTGAAGCCAAAGAAATGCATTTTAAGCAACTCACAAGTATTGTATATCACCTTTATTTTAGCAGACAATAATACATTTAACATCTCCTTGTAAAACATAGGTGGTCATTTTGATCCTATAATTCGCATTGTACAACGCTACATATGCACACGTTTTTCACGAACAAATAAAAAACCTGCATTGTAATAGCATGAGAAATTGCATTTTACGTTTTAATTTAGTGTAATACAAAGTACTTCGTAAATGACTTGAAAGTAGAGAGTAACAAATTCAATAAAACATTTATTGAAACTTTAGCCAATGTTAGCCCAATTGTCCATTGGATCTTATTCTGACTTTTGATTATAAAAGTCAATCTTGGCCTTGCCATTTGACTTCACTCTATTTCGATCACATGCCAAATTTTATTGATGTTATGAGAAACTCATATTCTTCTAATCATTGTTTTTATTTTTTATTTTTTAATTGTTATTGGTCTCCGTTTTTTTTGCAGGGAATGGAAGGGGCCGTTTACCAAATGCTTACCCGGATAAGCGCTTACCAATAAAATTTAACACCGTCATTTACCTATTGGTAAGATTTTAGTCCACCAAAACGGTATCGTATGCAACAATTTTCCCGATAAGTGCTTACCGGTAAAATTTAACATTATCACTTACTTACCGGGTAAGATTTTAGTCCACCAAAACGGTATCGTATGCAACAATTTTCCTGGTAAGCACTAATCATGGTAAGAGTTTTCGCCATCACTTACCAGGGTAAGACTCTTGATCCTTGCCTTAGCTCTACCGAATAAGCGTTTGGTAAACGGCCCCGAAGTAAATTCCAAGGGTCTTTGTCAATGGATTTGTAAATTATAATGAACACTTCCTCCCCCTTTGTAGGTGTAAAAGCTAATTAATAGGAGCAAAGTGAGTTTTTGGTTTATGATCTTCTTCCGGACCTGTTTTTATTTTGGTTAATGATTTCGGGTTTGAATTAGGTTTCTGATTCTAAGGTTTGATTTAGGTTTTAGGATTATGATTGTAGGGGGTTGTATCACAATTCTTTTTGATGAATTTATGTAAAATTGTTGTGCATGATAAATTTATGTTTTTAAATCAGGTTTTCAGATTTAGGCTTTGGGATTAGTATGCTCTTGATGATATAGAAGACATAGAAGGAAGTGAACCAGGTCATGTGACATCATTTTTTAAAGAAAAGGAAATAAGATAAATGAAAATGCCAAAAAGATCGTTTTACCCTTACATAACAGACATAAATAAACAGTCGTTTGCACAAGGGACCAAAACCAAGATAAAGTAATAGCAGGCGGGGGTGTTCCAAAAAACCCGTTGGATCCCTCAAACCGGTCAAACCAAGTCAAGTCGGACCATTTTTGACGGTTTGAGCGGTCTAGCGGTTCGGTCGGGTGACCCGGGTCTAAAAAAATAGCCAAACCGCTCGGTCCGGTCTCGTCTGCGGTTTGACCCTTTTTTTGAGCGGGCTGGATCGAACCATCCGCCAAAAATACACATGTTTTAATCATATTTAGTTTCATGTTGTAGGCTAAACTTTTATGGCTCAATTAAAAAAGTTCGTCAAAGAATTGTCTTTAGTTTTCATTTCTCAATTGATTGTGTTATCTAAATTGACAAAGTTCTATGATCCGTTAAAAATTCAAATCTAAATCCAAATCGTCCTTCGATTTTCTCAATATTTGTCTAAAATTCAACCATTGCTGGTGGATTTGTTTAACTTTTTTTCAACTTGCTCAATGTTTTTGTTGGGTCATCTAAGATTTGATGATGACCTCTCCCTTAGTTTGTGTCTGCTCTTCTGTAAATAATTGTACATCTTAGAAATAGTATGGCTCTTTGTAATAACTTAGTTATACCTAAACAAATCGGTGAATCAAAGACCAACCGAATTCAACATGAAATAAGTCTACTGATGTAGATCAAGATGAACTTCACAAGAACTAAGCTACATCTGCCGAAAGATATGCAACATCTTCGGCAGGCCTTCCCTCTGCCGATTTCTCCTCTATTCGGCAGAAGACATCCCTGCCGATTCCTCTATATCGGCAACCTCCTACCGAAGATTCGACAGATAAACCCATTGTCGAATCATTCCCTAATTCGGTAACATCCTTATAGCAAATCCTCATGATTTGACTATACTTCCTCATTCCCAATGTTCTTCTGACAAAAGGAATGTAAACTTTTATTACACATAAGATATTCACCCAAGTTCTGAAATGATAGAGACTTTCTCCAAAAGATCAGAAAAAGGATATGTACCAAATATATTTTATTTAGGTGTTGTCTTATCAAGGTACAAAAGTCTACTTTGCTTTATGATAAGTCACATCAAGATCTTATTGCTTTTGCAAGAAGATATTTGGTATCCAATACCAAGATGACAAGTGTCATTTGCATTTAATGCACATGGTGGTATTTAAAGGTGAAGAACGTCTCATTGCAAACTAACCCTTTTTGAAGAGATTTCTAAGTGCTCAAGAAAAGTTGGCAACCTTTTTCTCTCTCTCAAGAACTTCATAGCTTTGATCTTTGTATTTTCAAGTTGTGTTTAGTTTTCTAGTTTCTAAGTGAAAGATTGTTAGAATAGATTTATCTGTTCTTTTCCGCAACAATCTTAAAAGTTTTCTATGTGTAATTCTTGATATTTATATCAATAAAGAATTAAAATTAAGTGAAATTTTTGAGTATTGTATTCAACCCCCCTTCTACAATACTTGTTTTGCTTACTTGGGACCAACAAGTGGTATCAGAGCAGGTTAGTTTAATTAATAAACTAGATCTGTAATGACATCACCATCTTCTGCTAAAGTTGAGTCTTCTTCTCAAATTTCTTCCACTACCTCTTATGTCAATGGCTCTATAGCCAAACCTCCCAAGTTCAACCCAAACAACTTTTCTCTGTGGAAAAGTCGTATGATGTTGTTCTTGGAAGGAGTTGATAGTCGTTTTATTACTATTCTCCGTGAGGGACCCATGGTCCCTAGAGTGTGGTCTCGCTTTCAAAAATCTCGACCTGACTCTAAAGATAAAGATATTGTTGTAGATGATTCTAATGATTCTTTGGATGAAGAACGAATGTAACACCCCAATTGTTGGTCAAGTGTTGTATTCTTGTGGTATTTATAAACCGCTAGTATCATGGTTTAACCTTAAGTATTAGTCGGGGTTCTGATGTCTTGATTTGAGTTCAAATGGAAAAGTGAGATTTTACTTCCAGTGTTCGGCGCGGGTTGCCGCGCGGGTTGAGCCGCGTGGGCATCCGCGCTAGCTTTTGGTCGCGTGCCACTTCAGCGTTCGGCGTGTGTAGTCGTGCGGGTTGAGCCGCGCGGGAACTCTATTTCTTCCCTATTCTTGGCGATTTTTGGCTCTAAGTAAAGGTAAGAACTCTATCCCTTCATTAAATCCTCTTGAAGGGAATGCATTGAATGAGGTTCCATGATTGATTTAGGTTGGTGGTGATTCAAGGTTCAAGTTCATCTATTCCCTTTCAAGCTCTTGTCAACTAGGGTTTGGTCTATTCCAAGAAATCACTAAGGTGAGTGTTTTATGGACTCTTTTACTCGTGTGTAGGTTAATTATGTGCTTGCAACTATATTTCTCACTTACTTATCTCTTGATTTGATAAAGGTGAAGTTTAACCTAAAACCCTATTTGGGGATATTGTTTCAAATGAGGAGTATTAGAGGAAATGCTAGATATTAGCATGTAAGATGAGTTGTTGGTAGCCTTTGGGTTATATGTTGGTCACATTGACAACTTGGTAAGTAGACTAGAGACTACGTTTGAGTTGATGTCATCATCAGACTAAAGACTCGGTTTGAGTTGATGTCATCATTAGACTAAAGACTCGGTTTGAGTTGATGTCATCATTAGACTAAAGACTCGGTTTGAGTTGATATCATAAGTAGACTAGAGACTCGGTTTGAGTTGATGTCCTAAGTAGACTAAAGACTCGGTTTGAGTTGATGTCATCATTAGACTAAAGACTCGGTTTGAGTTGATGTCATAAGTAGACTAGAGACTCGGTTTGAGTTGATGTCCTAAGTAGACTAAAGACTCGGTTTGAGTTGACGTCATAAGTAGACTAAATACTTTATTTGAGTTGATGTCACGAAAAGGCTAAAGACCCGGTTTGGGTTGAGTGCCCAAATTAGCTAAAGATCCGGTTTGGGTTGATGCTATCAAGCTTGTTGGCTTGGGCGGGAATTATATATATAAGTTGACGAGATTTTTATGGAAATTTTATGTTTAATGACAGGTGAAGCAAATTGGTTGATAACTATGAAAAATGCGATGTTCTTGTGTCGTAATCCCATTTCATTATTTATTTTACGATTATATTTTCTCACTAGGCTCTAGCCTAACACTTGCTTCTGTGGTTGTCATGTATGACAGGGCGTCCTAGTGGTGGGGACATCCGGGAATGAGAGATCAAACGCGTGGTTGAGAGCGGTCCTTTTGGGAGATGTAGAGACCGGTGTATACGTGTTGATAATTAACCATTTTTGGAAGGATAGTGACACCCGACCGTAATCTAATAGAATTGTTTAGAATATTAGTTTGTCGTACACTTATTCTTCATTCTTTGAGTTGTAAACAATATGTTACATTCCCCGTTTCGGGATGACACTTTGGGATAAATTTGACAGGTGATGGTTAATCCAGGTTTTGTCCAGTTTATAGCCGTCTATTGCCGAATTTTCGAATTTTAAATTCCTCTAATTTTTAGGGTGTTACAAGTTGGTATCAGAGCTTTAGTTTAAGTGAACTAGGTATGGTCGTAGGATACCTAGACTTAAGCTGTGCATTAAAGATATGATTGGGTGAGATTGGGTAGAACTCCTAAGATAGGATTGTCTTAGAATCGGCGGAAACTACACCAATTGAGAGTTATGGTAATGAAAATTCTTATGTATCGCATATTCATAATTTCGCCTAGCTAACGTTATTATGAGGATGCCTTACATGATTATGCTTGTTTTCCATTATTATGATGATTAATGAAGGTAGTAGTATGTTTCCTTGTTTATTATTAGTGTAATCTTTATCTCATCCCTATTCTTGCATATATGTGGTAGAAAATGGTAAATACTCGCAACCGACCGGAGAGTCAAGATACAGCGGCGTCTACGGCCGACCAACAAAGGGTAACCAATGCAGATCTGCCCCCACCGTTTATAAACGTGTTGGGCGAGGGACCGGAGCACATACCCCAACGTAACGTAGCTGCAACCCATCCGGTTATTGAAGAGGCAACTCCGGAGACCAGGATGATGGACAAAATGATGCTAGCCATGAATGCAGCTATGGCACAACTGTAACACCCCGATTTCTTCAAAAGGTATAATTTCAAGTTAATACAGAAACCGATATATTATGGAAAAGTAAGGTATATGATTTTGGATTTGAATCTTAAATTTTATAGTCTTGATGGATAAATGATTCAATTACGAGTCCAACGGTTCTTTCCGAAGCGAAAACGGAGCTATAACGAGGAAGTTACGACCAAAACAGTGAACGAGAAGAAGGCTGGCCGCGACTATGACCAGCGACATTGCCCTGGCAGGGCAATGTCGCATGGGCAATGTCGCCCAAAGTGTCCAGAAGCTGTTAAGTTCGGGATTTCAACCCATTTTCTCATTTCTCTTCATCCAAACTTCTTCTACTCTCTCCCAAACCGATTTCCTTCTTTTCCCTTCAAACCCTAACTTATTTTGGTTCAAATCCTTGGATTTTGTGGAGGTGAAACATCATCAAGTGGTAGGATTGAAAGCTATGGTCAAGGATTCATCATCTTCATCTTCATCTTCAACCTCAAGTTTATTTTTGGGTTTTCTAGGTTTTCATCAAAACCTAAGTGGTAAGTGTATCATTTCCATTTCTAAACCTTAACATAAGTTATAAATGCTCCATTGATGATTATCCTAGTGTGTGGTTTATCAATTTCGGGTTTGGTGGTTTTGGAGAAATCTAGGTCGAAATTTGGGTTTGGACCAAAATGGAGATTTTGATGTGTAATATTTGGGGAATGTTTCTATATGGTTAAATATGGTTATTTATGGTTTGGAATGTTGGGTCTAGGTTTTGGGTACTCGAGTTGAAGAGATGGATTGGGTGTCTTCGGAAAGTCTCATCATCAAAAAGGGTTTTGGAAGCTCTCGGCTTGAGGATTCAAGTGGCATTGAAAAGAGCTCGTTGGGTGAAATCTAGATTTAGCCTAAATCTAGCAAGGTGAGTTCAAGTTGATTTGTGAAAACGGTGTACATGCCAAAATGTGTATTTTAAAGTGTTTTACATGAAATGGTTAACTGCTGATAAGTTTTGAGTATTTAGAAGTAAAATATGTTTTACTTAGTTATTTGTCAAAGTGTGAGTATTTTGATAAGTTTTCTTACTTAGTAAACTTGGGTTGTGTTAACCTCTTAAAATGCTTCTATTGAGTTTTGAACGTTTCCAACAACTAAATAACATGAATTACGTATTCTTGGTGATTTTGTACAAGTAAGGTCTATTTTATGAGTTATACGTCTTTGACGATTTTATACAAGTAAAGTCTAATTCACGTTATATGCATTTGGTGTATTTGCATTCATAAACACTTTGGAAATCTTGAGTCCCATCTCGTATGGAGTTTTGCGTAAATCTAGTCTTTGAAGTACGTGTCTTCATAAACGTTAATTAAAGACATTTCACTATTTTGGAGACCGGTAATTATTGGTCAAACGGATGTTGAGCTCTTTAGTTCGGTATTGGTTTAAACGAGTCGTGTGGACATTTGTCCGGATTTTTAACCGTCGTGGGTTTCGGATATGATGACACTTAATTTGTGTCATTGGTGAGTTACATGTTTTGGGAGCTTTGGTCTTTCAATTGGAGTCATGTAACGTTAGACAGTGTGTAATGGATCCATAGGCACGTGAGTCAGTCTGTCTTGGATGGTCAATTGGGTATTGCGGGGTTGAACTTCGGTACCTATGTTTTATGACCGGAAACTTTACAAGTGATCGCTAGGAGGGTTGAGTCGGCTAGTGCTACCGGAATAGTAGGTGCTAGGACCTCCGCCACTTGAAGTAATGCCTGGGAGGTAGTCTTTAAGTGTGTCGGGCCTTCGGGATGGAGTTCTTCGGGATGATCCATCAAGGTCAACTGACTTGGGGTGACACTTGTAAAGAAGTCATAGGGACATCGGGTTGGGATGTCGGGAGGTGTCATGCGATTAACGTTGTTTGGGTGGTATACTTTTGTGTTCCCTCCACCCTCAACGGATACGGGTTTCCCCCGTTGTTGACTATCAATATGTTAAATATAAGAACGTCTTATGTTATTATCATTGGTTCCTTACGGTCGCGTGAGTAATGGACCAAGTGTTCATGTTTTCGGACGTACGGTATATGTGGTTTTGATAACGATTCATGGGTCGAGCATTCTGTCCCGCCCGCGTTTTGGGCTATAAATGGTTATTCATGTTTTTACCAAATAAGTGTCGAACTATGATCCCGTTTGGGTGAGTTATGCATTGCGCGTTATATAAGAAATGTGTGTTTTGGGAGCTTTGCCTTATTAGTGCATATTATGGGAAAATGTGTCGTTTCCATTTTTAAGCGTAATATTTCGAAGGACCTTGCTTTAAATTGAATTCTTTTCTTTTAAAGATATATACTTATGTTAAAACTCTTGAGCTCACTAGGCGTTAAGCCTAACCTTTTTTATTTGTCGGTATGTGCATCAGGTTTCAAGGTTGAGAGTTGGTTCTAGCAATCCTGTGAAGAGTAAAGCCTTAGCTAGATCCAAAAGTAAGTATTCGGTGAAGTCTTCCGCATTATGGAGATAGTGACTATGCATGGGTATTAGTAGCACCCGTCCCTTATAGTCTGTATATATATAAGATGGTATACGTGTATTGTAGCTAAATCTGAACTCATGGTTGTAGATGATTCATTTATCGATGTATTTAGAAAATTTTAATTAAGTTGGTATTTCCAGATTTGAGGGTGTTACAACAACAAGAAGAAATGTTCCTGAAGTTACTGGAGGACCGAGACGCTGCTAACCGCAGACATGAAGCGGTGGCGGGATCCGGAGGATACGGGACCCGTGATTCCCACTAACGAGACACCAATTTCGGGAGCGGGACAAATGTCTAAACCTTGCACCTTCAAGACATTTCTTGGGTGCCGACCACCAGAGTTCAAGGGTACCGATGATCCGCTGGTGTGTATGAACTGGGTGCGAGAGATGAAGCAGGCTTTCAGGTCAAGTGAATGCGGAGAAAGTCAGAAGGCGATATTTGGGTCACAGATGTTGAGAGGGGCGATCTTCACGTGGTGGAATGTTTACTCCTCCTCAGTAGATGCATCGGTCTTGGCCAAACTAAGTTGGCCGACCTTTAAGAAGATTTGATGGAAGAATTTTGTAATGAACGGGCTATGGACAGGATAGAAGAGGAGTTCCGAAACTTGAAGAAGGGAAACTTGTCGCTGAAAGAGTACAATCGGCAGTTCATGGACAAACTAGGATTGGTGGGACATCTCGTCTCGAGCGAAAAGGAGAAGATCAAGGCCTACACCAAGGGCTTACCGTCCGAAATGAAGAACTTGGTGCGGGTATCTAAGGCCTCCACCTTACGGGAGGCAATTGAGGAAGCCCAATTGGTAGAAGACTCCTACGGTCCGAGTAGGGTAGAAAAGAGTGGTCCAGGTGAAAAGAGAAGATGGGAGGGAAACTCAACGCCCTCAAGAAGGACAAAGCCTTTCAACAACAATCACCGTGGGAACGAAGTTGGACGCGAAGATAGATGGTGCTCTAAATGTTGGAGCAAGCATTTTGGTCCGTGCGCCTCGAATGGATCAAATTGTTTCAAGTGTGGAAAGTCGGGTCATATCCGTCGCGATTGCCCAGTCAAGGGGATTACGTGCTTTGAATGCCAGGAACCGGGACATATCCGGAGTGAATGTCCAAAATTGAAAATGGGGGAAAGTGGAGCGAAGAAGACGGATCCTCCTAGAGCAACGGGAAGGGCGTTTCAAATGACCACCGAAGAGGCGAAGGCTTCAACAGATGTAGTGTCGGGTACGTTTCTTGTAAACTCCGTACCTACGCGTATATTGTTTGATTCTGGTGCAAGTTTTTTGTTCATATCGAATTCTTTCTGTCAAAAGTTATCTGTGCCCACTAGTAGTTTAGAGGATGCTCTAGTGGTAGAATTAGCGGACGACGACCAAGTTGTGGTTCGGGATGTTCTTAAGGGTTGTAAGTTGGAGATTGAAGGAAAGGAGTTTCCGGTCGATTTAATGCCGATGGTCATCGGGGGATTTGATATCGTTATTGGGATGGATTGGTTAGCGGATAACCATGCCGAAATTCTTTGTGCCAAGAAGTTGATTCGAATTCCGACCTCAAACGGTGAGTCGGTAACCGTGTACGGTGAAAGGCAAAAGGGCGAGGTGGCAATCATTAGCATGGTAAAGGCACGAAAGTGCTTATCGAAAGGATGTCCATCCTTTTTGGCATATATTATAGATGCCAAGCTTGAGAAGAAAAAGCTTGAAGACGTGGAAGTAGTAAGAGAATTCTCCGACGTATTACCAGACGATTTGCCTGGTCTACCGCCCGATCATCAAGTTGAGCTCAAGATCGATCTAGCACCGGGAGCGGCCCCAATAGCTAGAGCCCCGTACCGGTTGGCTCCGTCTGAAATGAAGGAAATGATGGGTCAATTTCAAGATCTTCTCGAGAAGGGATTTGTGAGGCCGAGCTCATCACCGTGGGGAGCACCAGTCCTGTTCGTAAAGAAGAAGGATGGTACTATGCGAATGTGCATAGACTATAGGGAGTTGAATAAGGTGACCGTGAAGAATAAGTACCCACTCCCTCGAATCGACGACTTATTCGACCAACTTCAAGGAGCAGGATGTTTTTCCAAGATCGACCTTCGTTCCGGTTATCATCAAGTGAAAGTCAAGAAGGATGACATTCCGAAAACCACGTTTAGGACACGCTATGGACATTACGAGTTGTTGGTGATGCCCTTTGGTTTGACGAACGCCCCAGCGGTGTTCATGGATTTGATGAACCGTGTGTGCCGACCGTTTATTGATAGGTCGGTCATCGTATTCATTGATGACATATTGGTTTACTCCAAGGATGAAGCTGAGCATGAGCAACATCTTCGCGACGTGTTGGAGGTATTGAGGAAAGAAAAGCTTTATGCAAAATTCTCCAAGTGCGAATTTTGGTTGAAGTAAGTGCAATTTTTGGGTCATGTAGTCTTGAAAGAAGGTGTGAAAGTGGACCCCGCGAAGATATAAGCCATGATGAATTGGTATCCTCCTAAGAGCCCAACGAAGATCAGAAGCTTTTTGGGGTTAGCAGGTTACTACCGAAGATTCATCCAGGACTTCTCTAAGATCGCTTCGTCGTTGATAGCTTTGACCAAGAAGAACGCGAAGTTCGTGTGTACCGAAGCTCAAGAGAAGGCGTTCCGGACGTTACAAAAGAAGCTTTGCGAAACTCCGATCTTGTCCTTGCCGGAGGGATCGGAAGATTTCATGGTATATAGTGACGCCTCGAAAATGGGTCTAGGGTGCGTACTCATGCAGCGGGGGAAGGTTATTGCCTACCCGTCAAGGCAATTGAAAGTGCATGAGAAAAATTACCCCACGCACGACTTGGAATTAGCGGCGGTGGTGTTCACATTGAAGTTGTGGCGACATTATCTCTATGGCACAAAGTGTACCTTATACACGGACCACAAGAGCTTGAAGTATGTCTTCGATCAAAAGGAGTTAAATATGAGGCAAATGAGGTGGTTAGAGCTACTCAAAGACTATGATTGCGAATTGCTTTACCACCCGGGTAAAGCAAATGTGGTGGCCGATGCTTTAAGCCGGAAGGAATATAGTGGAAAGCTCTGAGCCAAACTTACAAGGATTGAGTTAGTGTCAAGTCTCATGGAGAAGATCAAAGCGTCACAAAACGAGGCTCTGTTGGAGGAGAACCTCAAGGGTGAGGTGATGACCAAACAACAGTTACTTTTGACCGAGGATAGTCGGGGGATCAAATGTTTTAACGGGCGCGTTTGGGTGCCGAAGATTGGAGGAAATCGAGAGCTACTTTTGGAGGACGCGCATAAATCCAAATATTAAATCCATCCAGGAAGTACAAAAATGTATAGAGACTTGAAGTTACACTATTGGTGGCCGAGTATGAAATTAGATGTGGCAAACTACGTGGAGCGATGCGTAACTTGTTCGCAAGTGAAGGCCGAGCACCAACGACCGTATGGGAGTCTTCAATCGTTAGAAATACCCGAGTGGAAATGGGACAAGATTACCATGGACTTTGTGACCAAGCTCCCGAAGACGTTGAGGGGAAACGACACAATTTGGGTGATTGTTGACCGATTGACGAAGAGTGCTCACTTTCTGTCAATGCGAGAGACCTTGCCAATGGATAAGTTGGCAAAGCTTTACATAGACGAAGTGGTCTCTAGACATGGCATACCATTGTCTATAGTTTCTGATCGCGATAGTCGGTTTACATCAAGATTTTGGGGAGCCTTACATCAAGAATTGGGTACTCGAGTGAACTTGAGTACGACGTACCACCCACAGACCGAAGGGCAAAGTGAAAGGACGATCCAGACTCTGGAAGACATGCTTAGGTCGTGTGTGATTGATTTTGGCGGCAATTGGGACACTCATTTACCCTTAGTAGAGTTCGCTTACGACAACAGTTACCACTCTAGCCTTAAGAAGACACCGTTTGAGGCTTTGTACGGAAGGAAATGTAGAACCCCCGTATGTTGGTTAGAGGCGGGATAAAAAAAAATTTCGGGCCGGAGATTGTACAAGAAACGACCGACAAGGTTAAAGCAATTCGGGAACGGTTGAAGGCGGCGCAAGACCGTTAGAAAAGTTATGCCGATAAGAAGAGGCGACCGGTGGAGTTTCAAGTGGGAGACCGTGTGATGTTGAAGGTGTCTCCTCGGAAAGGCTTAATCCGATTTGGAAAGCGTGGGAAGCTGAGTCCCCGTTTCCTTGGACCGTTTACGATCCTTGAGCGTATTGGACTTCAAGCTTATAAGATAGACTTACCGCCAGAGATGGACCAAATTCACCCTACCTTTCATGTGTGTTATTTGCGAAAGTGTTTGGCGGAGGATGAGAGCGTCATACCGCTATCCAAAATTCGCGTGGAGGACAACCGTTGTGTCGAAGAACCCGAAGCCATTTTAGAGAGGGAGACTAAGAGACTTCGTCGTAAGGAGGTCGTGATGGTCAAAGTACAATGGAGGCATCATCAGGGTACGAATGTGACTTGGGAAGCCGAGGAGGACATGAAACGTAGATATCCTCACCTGTTTTCTTAGCTTAGATTTCGAGGACAAAATCTCATCCAAGTTGGGGAGGATTGTAACACCCGGATTGTTGGTCAAGTGTCGTATTCTCGTGGTATTTATAAACCTCTAGTATCATGGTTTAACCTTCAGTATTAGTCGGGGTTCTAATGTCTTGTTTTGAGTTCAAATGGCAAAGTGAGATTTTACTTCCAGTGTTCGGCGCGGGTGATATGTATTGAGAATTCAATACATATTGCATCTTTTTCTCGTCTTTTAGGATTTCAATTTCTTTTTATCCCAACAATTGAGTCATTTTATTATCTTATTTTCCACCTTTTCTTATTCATGGAGCCAAGTTTATGATTTTCATGTCTTTTACTACTTATGGAAGCTAACTTAGGTTTTATGCTGATTTCATTACTGCCAGTCAATGCTACAGCATCCAATTTTGCTTGTTGGAGAAACCATGGAGGATTTTTGATGAAGATTGCTAACTAGATTACTTTACACCAAATATTTTGTTGAAATGGAACTAGAGTTGTTGGCTGGAGGAAGGAAGATGATGACATACTTGGAGTGTATCTTTGGTTAAAACTTTAGTTGTTTGTACCTTTTATTTTATTTTAAGTTTTCTATTTACTATATTGCCATTCATGTTTTGGTATAAATAGATGGTATGGTCATTTGTTTTAAAGGAGAAAAAATATATGTATTCCATGAGTTATAGAATTGATCTATGAACTCTCTCTCTCTCTAGAAACTTTAATATTAAGTCTTTAAATTTCTTATTTACTTATTGTCTTTACTTATTGCATTTTACATTTCCGTCATTTAGTTTATGTCATTTATTTTCCGTCATTTACATTCCGTCATTTACATTACGTCTTTACTTTATGTCATTTACATTTCTTGCAATTTATTTTACGTAATGAGTAGCTAATTTTATAGTTTGGGTGTGAGACAAAAAGGGAGGTTGTAAACCAAAAACTAGTGGACTTTGTTCTTCAATAACATTGTTCCACTATGTCATTTTAAGTTTTATAAATCCAAAAGCACTTCTTGACGAATTGATCACTTCTTAAAGTGTGAAAGTGCCATGGACTTAGGAATAAGCCATGAAAAAGCACGTCAGTTTGAATGATACGGGAAGTATACTTGGAAGAGTTACTAGCAAGGGAACTTGCTATCTTTGTTTTTCAAACCGATTGATTCTTGACGGGTTGATCACTAGTCAAAGTGTTAAAGTGTAGTGGACTCAGGAATGAGCCACTAAGAACACGTCAACTTGAATGATATGGGAATCGACTCGGAAGGGTGATTTTTAAACAAAGGCATTTGTTTTTCCATATACTTTAAAGAAACCATTTGACACTCACACTGGTCCGGACATTTGCATAGGCATATGTTGATTGAAGGCTAAACAAAAGTGCAATGGTAGATATCCGGAAGGATACTCTTTAAAGTACATGGTGGAACTTGTTGTTGCTGAACTAATACTAATGCTATAGCATCCCTATAGCATTGGCCTCCAGAATTTGTGTTTACTCCTCACTTCAATTCTTGCACCCATTCTATCTTTATATATCTTGTTAATCATCTCACTGTTAACCAACTCAAACAAAGTCTTCAAATTCGCCATCTGAAATCTCTTCTTTTACTACACTTTTATTACGCTTTTACACCAATCTCTGTGGGACGATATTCGGTATTTTACCATTTTATTACTTGAAAAGACGATATTGGATCCCGTTGTATACTTGCTTTGAGATTCAATTATCACATGTCTTAGAGGTTTCCAAACATCCGTATCAGCGGGTTACCGCGCGGGCATCCGTGCCAGCTTCTGGCCGCGTGCCACTCCAGCGTTCGGCGCGTGTAGTAGCATGGGTTGAGCCGTGCGGGCACCCGCGCGCGACCCCTGTGCAGAACAAAAAGGGGCTAGGTCGGCTCATTTTGACATTAACTCCATTTCTTCCCTATTCTTGGCGATTTTTGGCTCTAAGTAAAGGTAAGAACTCTCTCCCTTCATTAAATCCTCTTGAAGGGAATGCATTGAATGAGGTTCCATGATTGATTTAGGTTGGTGGTGCTTCAAGGTTCAAGTTCATCTCTTCCCTTTCAAGCTCTTGTCAACTAGGGTTTGGTCTATTCCAAGAAATCACTAAGGTGAGTGTTTTATGGACTCTTCTACTCGTGTGTAGGTTAATTATGTGCTTGAAACTATATTTCTCACTTACTTATCTCTTAATTTGATAAAGGTGAAGTTTAACCTAAAACCCTATTTGGGGATATTGTTTCAAATGAGGAGTATTAGAGGAAATGCTAGATATTAGCATGTAAGATGAGTTGTTGGTAGCCTTTGGGTTATATGTTGGTCACATTGACAACTTGGTAAGTAGACTAGAGACTCGGTTTGAGTTGATGTCATCATCAGACTAAAGACTCGGTTTGAGTTGATGTCATCATCAGACTAAAGACTCGGTTTGAGTTGATATCATCATTAGACTAAAGACTCGGTTTGAGTTGATGTCATAAGTAGACTAGAGACTCGGTTTGAGTTGATGTCCTAAGTAGACTAAAGACTCGGTTTGAGTTGACGTCATAAGTAGACTAAAGACTTGGTTTGAGTTGATGTCACGAAAAGGCTAAAGACTCGGTTTGGGTTGAGTGCCCAAATTAGCTAAAGATCCGGTTTGGGTTGATGCTATCAAGCTTGTTGGCTTGGGCGGGAATTATATATATAAGTTGACGAGATTTTTATGGAAATTTCATGTTTAATGACAGGTGAAGCAAATTGGTTGATAACTATGAAAAATGCGATGTTCTTGTGTCGTAATCCCATTTCATTATTTATTTTATGATTATATTTTCTCACTAGGATCTAGCCTAACACTTGCTTCTGTGGTTGTCATGTATGACAGGGCGTCCTAGTGGCGGGGACATCCGTGAATGAGAGATCAAACGCGTGGTTGAGAGCGGTCCTTTTGGGAGATGTAGAGACCGGTGTATACGTGTTGATAGTTAACCATTTTTGGAAGGATAGCGTCACCCGACCGTAATCTAATAGAATTGTTTAGATTATTAGGTTGTCGTACACTTATTCTTCATTCTTTGAGTTGTAAACAATATGTTACATTCCCCATTTCGGGATGATACTTTGGGATAAATTTGACAGGTGATGGTTAATCTAGGTTTTGTCCAGTTTATAGCCATCATATTGCCGAATTTTCGAATTTTAAATTCCTCTAATTTTTAGGGTGTTACAAGGAACTTCTGCTACTGGGAGGTACATCCTCAAAAATCCCAGAAAATACAATGATGATGATAGGCGTCTCATTGCTCTTGACACTAGAGTTAGAGCCATCATTGCTCTCTCCCTCCCTGATGAGGTGTATCACTCCTTGGGAATATTTCTACTGCCAAGGAAATGTGGTATACCTTATGCATTATATATGAGGGAACATATGAGGTTAAAAAGAGAAAAAAGATTGCTCTTTCAGAAAGTACGAGCTCTTTTCTCATAAAAAGGGAGAGTCTTTTTCTGATTACTACAACCGTTTTAACGGCCTTCTTAATGACTTTAAGCTCTTGGGTAGAGTGTATGACAATGAGGAAGTTTTATGCAAGTTTATGGATGGTCTTCCTGACTTTTGGGAAAACATCTATACCTGCATCAAGACGACCAAGGATCTTGATCATCTTCCCTTTACTGTGCTTTATGGAACTCTCTTCAACTATGAGCAAACCCGTATTCAAAGGAAAACTATCATAAAAGAGATGAAGGCCCCTTCTATGGCCCTTATCAGTGATAGCTCCAAGAAATCTATGTGTATTCCTAGAATAACCTATCCCTCCGATTCTAACCATAATAGTCAAAAGGACCCTAATGATCCTTCAGAAGCCTATCTTAGTGATGCTGGTGATGAAGGTGAGGAAACTTCCAGTGACCTTTTTTCTTCTAGAAAATCTAAGTTTGGCCGAAAATCTTCTTCTGTCTCAAAACTCTCTCCCTCCGATAAATCAAATGAGGAATGTTATGCTTGTGGCAAGAAATGCCACTTTGCCTCTGAGTGTAGGAGCAATTCTTTAGGAAGATCTAAAACTACCTTTTCCAACCAAAATTCCTTTAAGTTAAGAAGAATGAGACCTGACTTTGCCAACAGGTCTCATTCTTGAAAATTTTCCTCATCTTCTTTCAAAGAGAGTACCGACCGTGCTGAAAAATATAAGGCCAAATACAAGAGAGAGAAGAAGAGAAATTAATCTTTGCTCAGAAAGGGAAAAGGTCAATTGATTGAAACCCATGACTGGGTAGATGAATCAACTTCAGAAAGCGAGAAGGACATCTCCAACATTTGCCTTATGGCAAAAATAAATGATATGGAAGATCCTGAAGGACATGCATCCTCCACCGCTTTAGTCTCTGCTGAGTGCTCATCTTTTTCCTCTCAGGTACATTCCTTTTATTCTCTTATTGTTTCTAAAAAGATTGAGGCCTTTGACTCCTTAACCATTGACTTCTATAATGAAAATGAGGTAAAGAAAAAGGGATAAAATCTCTCTCCTCTCAACTTCGAATATGTCTTTCTCAACTGAAGCATTTTGATAAAATTAAAGGTGAATTTGAAGATTTGAAAATCATCAATTTTCTGAACTTAGATTTGGAAAAATGGATATTGATCCCTCTTTTGTTCAAGTTTCTTCTTCTTTTTCAAAACTTTCTTCCTTCTATTAGTCTATCGATTATAACTCTAGTGACTTTCATTTCTTGGACTCTTCTGATTTTTCCAAAGCTCTAAAATCTGGCATGTTCATCAAGGCCAACGATTCTACTCCTCAGATTAAAAATGAGGAGGCTCAGGGTTCAAATGATATTCCTAAGCAAATTCATGACCTTTTAAATCTTTGAATCTTGATGAGGCTACCCCTTCTTTTCCTAAACCTTCAATTTTTCCTAAGAAAAATTTTCAACATGCCTCAAAGTTGTTCTCTATCTTTGATAAAGGAAAAATCAATAATTACTGACCTACCTTTAAAAAGAAAAACAACCTTCTTCTTCCAAAAATGAACCTCTTATTCTTCCTACAAAGTTCATTCCCAGATCTGTGCACTTGAAGAAGTCCAAATCCAAAGATATCTCTACCTTTCCTCTGAAAAAGGAATATTTGGACCAAAACCTTGACTTTCACCTTCCACCTCACAGCCTATCACCTGGGATTCTCAGTCTCGATGTTTCTGCACGATCCAAGGATGAATCTGCTTTTACTGAAGCAGGTTCGGAGGATCCCGAAAATCTTTCTGACTTCTTACTTTCCGACACCGTGAATTAGTTGAGGGGGAGTATGAGTTGAGGGGGAGCTTCTTACCACCCATGCTTAAACTCTGCTGAAACCTATTTTGTGATGGACTGTGTGATCAAACCCACCAGACATTAGTTGAGGGGGGAGTATGAATTAAGGGGGAGCAACCACCCACTCAAGTTCAAACAATTCCTGACAATTGTCTTTTGAATATATGTATATATATATTTTTTCTCATTCTTTATTCTTTGTATTTATTTATTCGTTTGTATAGCTATACTCATTCTTTTATTCTTTTGTAAATGTCGTTTATACTTAAAAAAAATACAAAAAAAATGGTCTATATGAAAAAGAACCCAAAAAAGTATGAACAAAGGTCAAAATGCATTACTCATGTTTTATTTTTTTAAATCTAAGTATGAGATGTCATCATCAAATAGGGGGAGATTGTTGGGTCATCTAAGATTTGAAGATGACCTTTCCCTTAGTTTGTGTCTGCTCTTCTGTAAATGATTGTACATCTTAGAAATAATATGGTTCTTTGTAATAGCTTAGTTATACCTAAACAGATCGGTGAATCGAAGACCAACCGAATTCAACATGTAGTAAGTCTACTGATGCAGATCAAGATGAACTTCACAAGAACTAAGCTACATCTGCCGAAAGATATGCAACATCTTCGGCAGGCCTTCCCTCTGCCGATTTCTCCTCTATTCGGCAGAAGACATCCCTGCCGATTCCTCTATATCGGCAACCTCCTACCGAAGATTCGGCAGATAAACCCATTGCCGAATCATTCCCTAATTCGGTAACATCCTTATAGCAAATCCTCATGATTTGACTATACTTCCTCATTCCCAATGTTCTTCTGACAAAAGGAATGTAAACTTCTATTGCACATAAGATATTCACCCAAGTTCTGAAATGATAGAGACTTTCTCCAAAAGATCAGAAAAAGGACATGTACCAAATATATTTTATTTAGGTGTTGTCTTATCAAGGTACAAAAGTCTACTTTGTTTTATGATAGCTCACATCAAGATCTTATTGCTTTTGCAAGAAGATATTTGATATCCAATACCAAGATGACAAGTGTCATTTGCATTTAATGCACATGGTGGTATTTAAAGGTGAAGAACGTCTCATTGCAAACTAACCCTTTTTGAAGAGATTTCTAAGTGCTCAAGAAAAGTTGGCAACCTCTCTCTCTCTCTCTCTCTCTCTCTCTCTCTCTCTCTCTCTCTCTCTCTCTCTCTCTCAAGAACTTCATAGTTTTGATCTTTGTATTTTCAAGTTGTGTTTAGTTTTCTAGTTTCTAAGTGAAAGATTATTAGAATAGATTTATCTGTTCTTTTCCGCAACAATCTTAAAAGTTTTTATGTGTAATTCTTGATATTTATATCAATAAAGAATTAAAATTAAGTGAAATTTTTTAGTATTGTATTCAACCCCTCATCTACAATACTTGTTTTGCTTACTTGGGACCAACAAATTTTTTTAATTTAATATATAAACGTTCTTTTATAATTCGATATACTATTTTTTAATAATGTTGTATTGGTAGAAATTTTATTTTGAATATAGAGTCTATTTTCTTTTAGTTTAAAACCCATAAGATGTCCAAACCGCCTAAACCGGTCAGACCATACCACATTTTTGTGGTCCGGTTTGACCGGTTTAGTCATTTGCTACCAAATCGTTCGGTTTGAAAATTTTCTAAACCGCCATTTGTGGTTTGATTTGTGGTTTGGGGGGTTAAACCGTCCAAACGGGACCGCGAACACCCCTTAGCAGGAGATTTGTCATGTAATAAATGAAGACAAAGAATCAAATTCGTAACTAATCACAAAGAATAGGGACCAAATATGTAATTTACTCAATTTTTTTTATAATAAAATATAAATACTCTAAATTATGCTTTAAAAATAATTTCGAGAATTTTCCATTCATTTGGGTTTGAACGTGTTTTTATTTGCTCGTCGAGAAGGCAAAAATGGCGTCGGCGATTGTAAGATCTAGTCTCCGGGCGGCTCTTCGTGGCGGTGCGCGCCAGAATCCTGCTTCTAAGAGATCATTTTCATCCGGTGCATCGGCTGATGAAGAAGCTCGTACGATTCTCCTTTCTCTGCTTTTACCAACAATACTTTATATGATGTTTAAATGTATTTTTATATCCTACATGTTTAGAATTTGATTTTTTTTCATGAAATCTCGTTGTTCTGTTTAATCTCGTAATGTTACGATAGGAAGGATTTATATCGGTTAGATTTAGGGTTTCAGTGATTACGATATGTCGATATCTCAATCATGTCTTTTAATTTCAAAAATGTTTTTTAAGTATTTAATGATCGAAGTGAATTCTTGTGCTTGTGTTTGTTCCGATTGTGCACTTGCATTGATCTGGAATTTGGACATGCCTTGTTGATTGTGATTATAATTTGATTGCGTAAACACAGGTGAGGCAGCGAAGTGGGAGAAGATTACTTATGTAGGCATTGCTGCTTGCTCGATTCTTGCAGTTGTTAACCTATCCAAAGGCCATCCTCATTTCGATGAACCACCTGTAAGCTGAAATTTTGTTACCACAGTTTGTTTAGCACCCTTCATGCCTACCAGCCCTATCATATGTTATTGTTATTACAAATGGTCGTTGGCCTAGAGATACCCTGGTTATGGCAGGGGCGGAGCCAGAAAATTTATTTAAGGGGTGGCTATAAAAGATGTAAGAAAAAAGCACGATTTCAAGGATGTGAAAACCCTTTTAAGTATATATGTTTTTAATTAAATACTTGTCTTGAAAATAGTTGAAAAAAGTGTTGAAAAGCATGAGTGACCTAAACAACATACTATGTCTATATTTATACAAACAAATACAAGTTGTGTGTCCATAACCATATGAATAAATAGAAAAACCCTTTGAAAATACACGAAATCATTTTTTTTTTTGTGTATTCGATTAGGTAACATGTTTATTTTAGAACCTTTAGAAAACTTGACATTTATAAAGGAAGAAAAAGAAGAATTTGTTATGAATAAATAAAGTTTTAAGTGGGTAATTGAGGTTTGGAACTATATCAAATTTTATTTTTGAAGTTTGAGGGGGAGCCAATGCCACTTCTGGCTCCAAGATGGCTTGGTCAAGGTTACGGGTAGAATGGATAGAGGCGGCGTCCTAGGAGGTCTAAGGGTTCAAACCTCAGAAAAGGTGAGGAATATCTCTGAGAATTTGCCGTATATATAAACGTTATATACTTAAAAGAAGAACATTTGTTCTGTTGATAAGTTGGCTAAGTGGCACAATTGCCAAATGGAACACTCTAGTTATTCGGTAAACACATGCTATATATTTTTTCTAGCAAAATTTTCATGGAAAAAATTACCTATTTTCTCATTGTATTGGTCACACAATTGATATTGTTTGATTTGGTGCATAATGTACTCCAGGTTTTATGGTTATTATAGGATATTTTGGATAATTGACTAATAGTCACATATGCTTGCGAGACCATGTTTAATGTCAATGTGCAATAGCGCTATACTTTTTCTTGTCTTGTTTTTTTTATTTATTTTTATTGAGCTCTTACGTGGGTATTTTCTGATTTATGTTTGCAGCCATATCCATACTTGCACATTCGTAACAAGGAGTTTCCATGGGGTATGTTTTATGTAGCTGATATGTGTTTCATTACTTCTGTGTTTCTCTTAGATTAGTTTCATATTTTTAAAGTTATCATGTCCTCATGATATGTTCTAGGTATTTTGATACTAACTGCTATGTGGTTCATTATTGGTTTATTACTTTATTTCCCTTGTATGAAGTTTATATTTTTAAACTTGTATATTCTTCTGTGGTTTTAATATATCAGTGGCTAGTAAAAATTCTGGAGAATATGGTTAAACCCACAATAACCATTTTCGGTGTTTTGATGGATAGAGTGAAAGCTGTCTGGTGCTTATTATTATTTATTTTCTACTTGTCTCAACGTTCACTTCTAACATTTGAATTTCCTGGAACACGAGTACATGTTTACAAATGTTTATTTCCTACGCACACACTTACAACTGCAATTATCGAACCATCAGCTATCTGCGTAAGACTAAACCAAACCAAGTATGTCCACCAAAAGGTGGGGTCTGGGGCGGGGTTAGATGTACGCAGACCTGACCTCTACCCCAGAGAGTAGAGCATTTGTTTCCGTGAAAACAGTTGGCTTGTGAAAAGTGTGTGAAGGAGAGAAACAAATACGAAAAGTTATTTGAAAAAAATAGTTAATCTACTCATCCCATTTCCTCCTCGCCTCCCTCAACCGTCACGCTTCTTATCATCCTCACTGTAGCTGTGGTAAACTAACATGTGATATTTAGGATGTTAGTGTTTATATTTTTATTTGATTACAGAATCAATTCATAGCAGCAAGCATGCTCTGAGTAATATATTATTACCCTTTTCAGTAGTAGCTTTGGCAATTTATAAGAGAACAATAATAATCTTTCTGGTTACTTAATGATGTAATATGGTGAATCTGGCTGTGTCAACGGATAGAGTAAGTGATCTAATTATCTATCTAGAGGAATGCGCTCTTGTTTTGGTGCTTGGATATGTAGGGATGTGTTTTGCTTTGGTATAGTTGACTTCTAAAGTTCGGTGTTGCATACAATCCTTTTCATGAATTGGTGGTTAGACACTGAATATATATATATATATATCACGTTTGGAAGTTGGTTTTGAAGCTTTTTTTACTTTTGTGTGATAAACATGTTCATAGATTCTTTTACCATGCCATAAATGCATCTCTTCTGTAGGACAAAACGAGCTGTCAGTTAAACAGCTCCGTGGATAAAAAGGCTCGAGAGTCTAGAGTCACCTGAATGTTACAGTCGCATAATTGTTACACAGTTACATATGCATGGTGTTAATATATTTTTCATCCCTTGCACCCCAAAAAACGAAAGAGTCAATTATTTGCAAGGGAGCTCAGTTTGGATAACATTGCCCCCTTGGTTAGATGCAAGAGTACCCCCACTGTCCCAAAATAAATTTTCACAATGAAATAGGCATATATAGTTTTTGAAATGTGAAATTATTTCACTTGCTAATCAACTAAATGACGATTTAATCCTTAATAATAGAGGGAGTAATGAATTTATCCATCTTAGAATTAAGGGTAGAATTGGAAAATAGGCACTTACTTTTGAAAGTGGACATTAATTAACGAAAATAGAAATGTGGACACTTATTTTGATGACATTTAGTAAGCGAGGGATGTGCTTGGTCAGGTGGCTTGTTTTACACTATGAAATATTAGTTGAGTTCCGAAATGCAATTGGCATGAAATAGCTAAGCTTATTAAGAAAATTGTATGGTTGTTTTTTCAGGTCCAGATGGCCTTTTTGAAGTCAAGACACACCATTGAAGCATGAAGGTGGAGCTTGCTTGCTACTGCTGATGATGTTCTTCAACTATGTAGATTTGATAAAATTTCTCACTTAAAAGCCTCTTTAATTGCTGCTGGCCTCCTGTTGTTTCTCTTATACTAGTGTTTTTGCAAATAAAAGATTTGTGAATGCTTTGTTATTGTGGTTTATATATAATTTGATGTCCTTCCAAATTTTCTGTTTGCTATTTCCAAAATCCAACCTAGCAGATGATTCCATAGAATGAATCAATGATTAACTGAAGAAGCATTGATATGAATATGGAGTAAAAATGAGTTGATGTATAAATATTTGAATGGAGCTGAAACAAAACAATTATTTAAATTTTAAAAATAATGATCCCTGCTAGAAGTAGAAAAAGAAAGTCTAATATTTTCGTGCAACCAACCATCGACAAACATGATGAGATGCATACATACATACATACAAACTTGCATGCTATTTTAGCTTTTTGCAACACAACCGTTTAAAAAAGAATGGAACAGAAACTTTAGTAGTAGATTCTATAAGACTTAGAACATCACTCTACTCTGCATCATGGCTGCTGCTGCTGCTTCCTTCACCTCCACCTCCACCTCCAAGGTCTGTTTGTGTTGACTCGTTTTGTGCTGAGTTCGACTCGTTTTGTGCCGAGTTCGAATCTGAACTTTCTCCATTGTTTGTAGATTCTGAACCTCCGGTTTGCTCCTTGGACTCTGTCTGGGTTGACTCATTTTCTGCTGAGTTGGAATCTGAACTTGCTCCGTTGTTGTTAGAGTCTGCACTTTGAGTTTGATCCTTCCATTCCGTCTGGGTTGACTCGTTTTGTGCCGAGTTGGAATCTGAACTTGCTCCATTGTTGTTAGAGTCTGCACTTTGAGTTTGATCCTTCGATTCTGTCTGGGTTGACTCGTTTTGTCCTGAGTTTGATTCTGAACTCGCTCCATTGTTGTTAGAGTCTGTATTTTGAGTTTGCTCCTTGGCCTCTGTCTGGGTTGACTCGTTTTGTCCTGAGTATGATTCTGAACTCCCTCCATTGTTGTTAGAGTCTGTAATTTGAGTTTGCTCCTTGGCCTCTGTCTGGGTTGACTCATTTTGTGCTGAGCTTGAATCTGAACTTGCTCCATTGTTGGTAGAGTCCATGCTTCCAGTTTGCTCCTTGGACTCCGTCTGTGTTGACTCGTTTTGTGCTGAGCTTGAATCTGAACTTGCTCCATTGTTGTTAGAGTCTGTACTTTGAGTTTGCTCCTTGGATTCTGTCTGGGTTGACTCGTTTTGCACCGAGTTCGAATCTGAACTTTCTCCATTGGTGTTAGAGTCTGTACTTTGAGTTTGCTCCTTCCATTCCGTCTGGGTTGACTTATTTTTCGCCGGGTTTGAATCTGAACTTTCTCCATTGTTGGTAGAGTCTGTACTTTGAGTTTGCTCCTTCCATTCCGTCTGGGTTGACTCATTTTGCGCCGGGTTTGAGTCTGAGCTTTCTCCATTGTTGGTAGAGTCTGTACTCGGATTTTGCTCCTTGGACTCTGTCTGGGTTGACTCATTTTGTGCCGAGTTCGAATCTGAGCTTTCTCCGTTGCTGTTAGAGTCTGTGCTTTGAGTTTGCTCCTTCGACTCTGTCTGAGTCGACTCGTTTTGTGCTGCGTTTGAATCTGAACTTTCTCCATTGGTGTTAGAGTCTGTACTCACGGTTTGCTCATTGGACTCCATCTGTTTCGATTTGTTTTCGTCTGAATCTGAATTTGAACTAGCTCCATCGTTGGTAGAGTCAGGACTCTCTATTTGCTCCTTGGTCTCTGTCTGGGTTGACTCGTTTTGTGCCAAGTTTGAATCTGAATTCGCTCCATTGTTGGTCGAGTCTGTGTTTTCACTTTGCTCGTTGGACTCTTTCTGTGTTGACTCATTTTCTGCTGGGCTTGAATCTGAATTTGCTTCATTGTTGGTACTTTCAGTTTGCTCCTTGGACTCCGTCTGAGTTGACTCGTTTTGCGCTGAGTCCGAGTCTGAACTTGCTTCATTGTTGGTAGAGCTGGTATCTCCAGTTTGCTCCTTGGACTCTGTCTGCGATGAGTTCTCCTCCGCTGAATTTGAATCTGAACTTGATCCATTGTTGGTAGAATCGATGCCTTCAGTATGCTCGTTGGACTCATTTTGTGCTGAATTTGGATCTGAACTTATGTTTGTAGAGTCCGTAAAGACAGTTTGCTCCTTTGATTCTGTTTCTATCGTCTTCTGAGATTCATCAACCACTTCACTCGAGGCATCATCTCCTTTCCTATTCTCCTCTCTCACACTTTGGTCATTTCCATCACTTCTTTTTTCATTTTCATCTGCTGATGAACCTAAATTCTTGATGTTGCTTGGGTTCTCGTTGTTCTTCTCCACTTCCTCAACATTCTCTTGTTCGGTGTGCTTTTCTTCATTCTCCGATTTGGTGTCTTCGCTTTCGTCCTGTTTGCCATCTTCCCCACTGTCTTGTTCATCAGTCTTCTCCACTTCCTTGGTGTCGTTATCTTCATTCTCACTTCCTTCTTTCTTGTCCACTTCTTGAGTCTCTTCACTTCCATTTTCGGTCGCGTTCATCTTTTCGATCCCATCCTCCTTTTCCCTGCTCTCTTCTCCATCGTCTTTATTTTCAGTCTCTGCAGCTTCTTCGGTGTTTCTTGCACCATTCTCCTCTTCGGTTTTCTCCTGTTGGCTGCCTTCATCCTCCTCACTGCTGTCGTTGTCATGGTCATGGACAAGTTCTTCGGAATTGTTTTCATCCACTTCTTCATCTTCATGATGGTCATCATTTGCTTCCTCCACTTTCGGGTTAAGCGCTTTTCTCCCTAACTTGATCGTGTCGTTATCACCATCATTTTCTAACCTCCCGGAGACGTGTGTAGCAGAGACCGCTTTCTTAGTACTGGAGTGCTGCAATTGGTAAAGCAGCCATACGCTCACACCAAGCAAAACACAGATCTGCAACACATGCTTTATCTTCAGTCCCTTGTTTCGACCATTTCTGCGTGGCGATTGCTTGAACATGATTTATTCTCTTAATTAATCTAAACTAGACACTGGATCACACAAACAAGGCCAACCTGTAAAAATTTAAACATAGAGATGTATATCAAACTTCAAATCGAAGGCTCTTAAGTCATGAAACATCATCAATCTGCTGAAGTGAATCATAGATCTAACTTGATAACGATCTAAATCCTATAGATCTAAAATTAATTTTCAAATCAGAGCATCAAAACTAGTTCAACAGAAGAGCAACTAATCAAATTAAGGAAATAATCTAATAAACTTGAAGAAGATGCATAATCATTAACTACCGAAACCCTAGAATATGACTAAAATAGAATGGAATCTTATCTCGCAATCAGTTCACTGAAGCAAATTTAATAAACGACTGACATAACGCTCCAGAACAATATCGCAATGTAAATCACAAATCGATTCAGATCGAAAAAGCGAAAATGTGACAAACGGTTCACAAATTCAAACAAAAAAGGAAATCGAACAATGAGAACTCATCAACGAAGTAGTGCCAATTGCCAAATGCTTGTTTAGATGTCAGTTGAATCTTGAAGAAGCAAAAGCGAACTTACCTTTTTATGAAATCACTCCAGACACCGGCAAAACCTCGTTCGGAACTGCGATCTCTACAATGTCTGCCGGCCTTAATCAACTGGAAAGCTTGTGATTGACGTTGCGTATGGTAGCAAGTAAATTTTCAAAGCTTGATTGATGATGAATTTGGCTTCTGACCTAGAAATTTAGGGATATTTTATCTTCTATTCCCTTCAAAAAAATCACAAGCAGCAACAGTACGCAGTCTCTCTCTCTCTCTCCGTCTGAAAGTAGATCCGATCTACGAAATCGTATTTCAAGGATCCATCTGTATTTATTTAATAACAATATACAACATCTCCAAGTCAACGTGGCTACTTTGAACTTCTTTACTCCACCGACTAGTGTTTGCAATTTGATCTGTGTAGTGATATTTGCACCTCCATTAATATTAATGGAATCAGGTTATCGTTGTGTTCTCGAAACTTGTGTTCTCGAATTTTTTACGAAGGAAAGGAAGGGGTACGGAGAGGAAAGTAGGAGGGAAATAAAAAAAGTTGTGTTCTCAAGGTTTTTTTTGAGGGAAAAGAAAAAAAAAGAAATAAAAATATTGCTTATTTTCCTCCCAAAACTTCCCTCTTAAATGTGGGAGGAAACTGAAGGAAAGAAAAGAAAAGAATTTTAAAAAAATAAAAGTATTTATAAAATTACATATATACCCATTAGTTACATTTAAGTGTTAAATAAATAAGGGTATATTAGTAAAAGTGACACATTTTCTTTCTTTCCTACTCGAGAACATGAAAATTTATTTTCTTTCATTCCCTTAACTTTATTTTCCTTCAATCTCAAGAACACAAATACAAATATTTCTTTATTTTCCTTCCCTTTCTTTTCTTTTCTTTTCCTTCACTTTCTTTTCTTTTCTTTAATTCCAAAACTCGAGAACACAACATTAACGAAGGGAGGGAAAAGGGTGGAAAGTAAAAAAAAACTTGTGTTCTTGAAACTTTTTAAGGAGAGAGGAAAGGAAACGGAAATTATTAAAATTACAAAACTACCCAATCTTTCATTATAAAGAATATATTTTTATAAGAGTATATTTGTAAAATTGACATCTTTCCTTTCCTTTCTCTCTTGTTCAAGAACATGAAAAACTTTTTCTTTTCCATTTGTTTCGAGAACACAAATGAAAAAATTATTTTCCTTTCCTTTCTTTTCTCTCCCTTTCTTTCCATCAATTTCTTTTCTTTTTTCTTCTCTCCAGATTAGAGAACACAACGTAAGAGTTAACACATGCATTAAAAATGTAAAAAGTAAGTTTCAATGTTGATGTATGTAAAAAGAAAATTATTTGGTAGGCTATATTTAGCTATGTATAGGGGTATAAAAAAAGGTAGACGCCACCCTCTGAGACGCCCCCATCGCACCGGTCCAACGGTCATTATGGACGAAAGTAATTTAGCGCATGCATCCCATTGGCAGAGGAATGGTGTTCAAGCTTGAACTCAATACCTCACACATATGGATTATACCCACACCTGTACCGCTGGGACATATCAGCGAGGCAATATAGGGGTATAATTAGCCTCCTCCTTTGGTTCGTATTATGTTTAAATCGTAGCACTAAAAATAAAATAAAGAAGTATCATATTGACGTACAGAGTAAAATTCAATTGTAAACATGTTTTCCGTTGTGAATTGGGAACAAAGGAGAATGCAACACGTGTTTCCATTTGTTCTCATTCATTACAAAATAATAAACGTGAATCGTTTACAACATTCATGATAAATAACACATGAATGTCTGAGACACGTGACATGCTCTCTTTTGTCATCTGGTTTACAATGGAACTTAAGTTTGCAATTGAAATCGCCTCTTAATGTTTATAGAATTGAAATTGGTAGAAAGAGTTTCTTTATCCGACATAAAGTACTTTGTTTTCAGATACGTTACCATAAAGCTAGTTTGTTTGTAAATTGTTCATTCGGCATAAAAACAAAGACAACAAAATGATCATATTAGATAATAGTAAGGCATAATATGTGTTAGTCCCAAAGAAGTAAACAAGTATTGTAGAAGGGGGGGGGTGAATACAATAACACAAAATTACTTAATTTTAATTCTTTTATTGATAATGAATATCAAGAATTACACAAAGAGAAAATAAAGATTGTTGCGGAATAAGAATAGATGAGAACTACTCTAAACAATCTAACACTTAGAAGATATTAAGAACACAAAGACTTAAACCTTAAGAAAAAGAAAGACCACTATCAACCTGCTTGAAATTTTGTGAATGCCAAAGCTTGAGCTGAAAGCTTAAGTAGCAATGTGCTACTTCCATCCTTTATATACTCTCCAACGTAATGAGTGCAAAGGACAAGTAGGAGTAAAGGCTTTGGTGGTTGAGAGGTTGACAATAAATTATAAGATATTTGATGTGACTTGTCACAATACAAAAGGTAACCTTTGTACTATGAAAGTACAATATCAAATATAAAATATTCAAGGGACAATCTTTTTGAGATCTATTAGAAAATAAACATCTAATCAAATTAAGACTAAATGTAAATCTTCTAAAGGAAGAGAGAAGCTTCCATTCCCATTGTCAGAAGATCATTGGGAAAGAGGAAGTATGTCAAATCATGAGGATTTAACATAAATGCTCGTACTAGATAAAAAAGCAATCTGTACGAGGAAAGTTACCGAAGAAGGAATTCGGTAACTTAGGTATGTGCCGAAAGAGAAACTTGGCATAGAAGGAATGAATGCCGAACAGGTGAAGGTTCGGCAGAAGAAAGTTCTGCCGAACATGAGAGGATTCGGCACAGGGGTAAGTTGCCGAATTGGAATTGGCAGGGATATGATCTGCCGAATTGGAATCGGCAGATTATACTTAGTTCACTCTTGAAGTCCATCTCAATCCGCATTGTAGACTTCCTTCATGTTGGATTCGGTTTATCTTCGACTCACCGATCTGTTTAAACTAACTAAGCTATTACAAAGAACCATAAAACAAAATACAAGGTTCAATCATCAATCAAGACTAAGGAGAGGTTATCTTTAAATCTTAGATGACCCAACAATCTCCCCCTATTTGATGATAACATCTCATACAACATAGAAGTTAATGAATAATGCATTTTGACCCTTTTTCATATTTTTTTGGGTTCTTTTTCACATAGACCATTCTTTTTGTTTATATTTGGATTTTCTAGAGTATCCGACATTTACAAGTATAAAAGAATGAAATAAATATTTGTACAAATTATTTACGATAAGACATAAAAGCTCAATGTATTAATCTTTTTAAGAAGATTACAATACAGAGGAAAACAAAATAAACTATACCGAATTTATTCAAAAGAAAAATGCGGTTCAGCATCCCTCTTCTTTAGTTCATCGGTAGTAGCCACATAGAAATCCTTAGCCGACATTGGAATTATTTGAATAATCCCGTGGAGAAAGGTTGTGTCGGCAATAGGGATTTGGCTTGATCTGAAGAAGGAGATCTGCCCAAGCGCGTTGTTGAAGAAGATACCATGAGTCGGCTCAGAAATCACAGTTGTTGAAGGATGAGGAACCGGAATAGGTAAAGAGAGATCAAGATTTGAAGTATCCGGGACCTTTCCTTCTTTAGCCATTTGGGCAAACACGTCTTCCTTTTTGGATTTCGACTTTGATTTGGGAGGAGGACGACCAGACATTAGATTGTTGATAATCTCTTCTTCGGCAGGAGTATGGACAATGTTGTATCTTTTTCGGTAGGTTCTGAACTTGGTTTGAAGATCTGCAATGTATTTATCAACCTCAGCTTTTGCAGAGCTTTGGCTTTTTAACAAGCAGATACCAATTTCTACCCATTCTGATACTCCAAACCGAACAAGAGAGTCTAGTCGGTCCATAGACAAAGAAGCATCATCCCTGATAATCTTTAGCCGAATAACCTTGCAGCTTGCAGACGGTTTGATTATTTTGACATCTGTGATTTTGGCAGAGCACCGACGTCTGTTGAGGGTTTTTCGGTACCAATCGATACACATAGTCTTTATTTCCTCATTTCTCTTCGCCGAGTCCTCTAGAGCGCTCATCTGAGTTTTAATTGTATTGGTAGGATCTTCTTCAGCAGCTATCTTCAACGCTAGCTCGACATCTCTGTCACGAGCAATCTGGGCAAGCTTTGCAGCTTTCAGTTCTTCTTCAGACAGGCCTAGATCAGAAGAGGTAACCTTTGGAGGAGGAAGATGAAGACCAGCACCATCCGCAGCTTTCTTTAAAAGAGCATCTTTACGACGCTTTTCTTCAGCAGCTATTTCATCCGGTGACATAATAGTTTTGCCCTTATCCTTTTTGGGCAGTTTCTCCCCCTTAGGTTCTTCGACCACCTTGGGGTGATCGGTTCCCTTCTCTTCGGTAGCAGAAGGTTCGGCAGCAGCAGCAGCATTGGGTTCGGTAGCAGCAGAGACTTCGGCAGAAGCAGAGGGTTTTCCCTGACTCGTACTGACTATATGAACCCGAGGGAGTTGCTCCCCCTGAATTTGTTGCTCCCCCTCAGTTGATTTCTCCCCCTCAGAACGAGCCGGGGAAGAAACATCAGCTTTAGCCGACACACGGCCAAGACGGCGATCAACACGCTCCAACACTGTGCGATCATCAGGAGTGAAAGCGGACTCGGTGATGTCGATGTCCAGAGATTGAGCACAGTATTGAGCAACATCGGCAGGCATAGAATCAAGACGCCGATTTATATTCTGAAGAGCAGTGAGAATTTGAGAATTTACAGATTCTTGTGCCAGGGCCTGCTTCCGAAGATTGATGAGATCCTGATCCCGTGCATCAGAGGCTGCCTTTAGAGCGGCCACTGACAAAGTCAATGAGGTATTTTGATCATTGAGCCTGACCACCTCCTTGAGAATAGATTCCATAGCGGCAGAGAGAGGGGCACGAAGACCATCAATTTGGTTATGCACGACATCCAAACACCGAAAGATGTCACGATTGAGACCGACAACCTCAGAATTTTGCTCTTTGACGAGCTGCAGAAGTTCGGCAAGAGAAATGTTGTTGACATCCAAAGAATGAAGGAGCGCCGGTTCACGCAAGGACTTGCGGAGCTGTTCAAACTGAGCACCTAGCATCCGTACTTGTCGATTGGAGTCAACAATATCGGCAACAAACTCGGCAGGTACGGTGATCGGTACTTGTGCAGAAGCCCCACCCTTTTCGGTAGAGGAGGGTTTCGGTGAGGGGGATTTCTGTGGTGAAGGTTTTGGGGAGGGGGTCTTCTTCGGTGAGGATTTTGGAGAAGGGGATTTCATCGGTGAGGAAGTGGGAGAGAAGAGCCGTCGGTACATATCCTGGGATGAAACCCCAGTTTGTGCAATATCAACGGGATTGACCCCGGGTGATAGGTTGTGCGGTGAGGAAGCAGAATGTCGGTCCGGAGAGAAGACCAACTCATCTTCAACCTCCACATAAAGAGGAGGAGGAGAAGGAATATGTGGGGACTCCTTTTGTACATCCAAATCTTGTTGAAAAGGTTTGGAGGAGGTGGGAGTGGGCATAACAGATCCCCGTGGCCCTGGAGGGGAAAGTTCAACATCTACCGATTGTTGAGAATCGGTAGATGGAGTGTGAGGCTCGGCCGAAGGTTTCCTAAGTTTCTTAGAACGAGACTTAGGAGGGGATTTGGAGCTCCGTCGCTTAACAGAAATAGAAGGGGTTATGACTGGGGTAGCCACCGAAGGATTCGTCGGTGGCATAGTCATGAGAGCAAGTGCGACGTTTCCGGTGGCCTTTTTCTTTTTAATAGCCACCATCTTAGCTCGGGAAGGTTTTGGGGGAGAGGTGACCACCGATTTGGATGGCTTGGGAGAAGATGAAGGCCTTGCGGATTCACCTTCGGCAAGCGTTCCCCAAATCGGATTGGGAGAGGAGATGAAAGAAAGCATACCTGAGGTGAGCGGAGAGTCGGTAGGCTTGATAGACTTAAAGATCGTTTGCTTGCTGATTTGAGAAATGGGCAAGTCAAACTTGATCGTCGGTTTAGGCAAAGCAGCATCGGCACACAGTTGTGCTGATAGCTTGTGGTTGATGATTAGATAAATGAACCGTGGGAGAGCCACATTGTGAGTTCTTGGAGGTGTGATGGCAGTGACCAAGGAATCGAAAAATACCTGTGCAAAGTCGATCCTCCTCATAAAAATAAGGGCATGAGCAAGACGAGTGATAGCTGCCGGAGATTGATCCCACCCCGAAGTCTTGTGAGAAAGACAGTAGAGAAGGTGAGAAAAGAAGTAGTTCCAAAGTGCACCCATATTCTTTCGAAGAAGAGTGCCGGAACCCTTGGATTTGCCCTCGTGTACATAGTTGAGAGCTGCAATGACCTCATCGTGTTCTTGATGAGTAGGGAATGGAGCATACACATTAAACTCTGGAATATTGAGAACCGCACGAATGTCATGCGCCCCAAAGGAAAGGTCGGGATGCTCTTCAGAAGAGAGAATGGAGGCAGAAACCTGATGAGTATCAGAGTCGTACTTACAGGTAAGCCAGAAGTTACCAAGAAGCATTTTGCTCATCTTGGTCGATTCAGTGAAAGCATGGCGTAATGGCGATCTTTGAAGAAAGATAGAAACTTGGTTGAACTCAGGATGATCAACATCCGCAGAAAGACGAGCCACCTGGTTGCAGGGAGGGAACACAAGGGAGTCCCTAGTGAGAGGAGTAGCAACCTTTGAAGCTTTCGAGGTTTTTGAAGACGCCATGGAAGAGAGAGAGGGTTGCAGGTTTTTAGAGGAATAATAGAAGAAGAAGATAAAAACGAAGGTAAAGAAAAAATGAAAAGCAAGCAAAAAGAAGTATATATAGGTTAGAAAAGAAGAGGGAAATGTGAGAATTCAAAAGCCAAAAAAAAATAATGGTAATGATGGTACGACGCAAACGTGCGTCATTGAGAAGTGTAAGGGTCGAAAAACGGCTAAGTGTCAGGTCGTGGACATCCCATCAACTGACGCACGAACCCTGTAGTGCCACGTGGCATAAGCCCATAGCGTAAAGAAAAGGTGCCGAAGATATTCGGTATGAGAGAAGTGGATAAGGATGACACATCATACACTATACCGAAAAAGAGAGAGATGCCGAAATATGAGAGATATTTCGGTAAGAAGTATTTGGTATATAGAGATACCGAATAGAGAAGATACGATCTTTCGGTAAGGTCGATGGTGCCGAAATATTAGAGAAATTTCGGCAGGAAGTAGGGAAGTACCGAAGTATGAGAGATAGTTCGGTAAGTGGTATAACGAACGAAGACATACCGAAATAAGACATATACCGAAGTTTGAAAAGATAGATACCGAAATATGAAGGAATTTCGGTAAGATTGAGTCCGGTATGTGTAAGTACCAAAATGTGCTGAAAGGAAATCTTCGGTAAAGGAGGTACCGTCAATTATTGGGCAATTTAATTTAATAATTTTTTTTTTACGATAAATTTAACATACCTAAGGATCCCACAAGGAGGTTGAAACGTGCCTCATCCAGTGGTTTTGTAAAGAGGTCTGCAAGTTGAAGATCTGTCAGAATGAAGTGAAGTTCAATATCACCTTTAGAGATATGATCTCTTATAAAGTGATACCGAATATCAATGTGTTTAGATCTGGAATGCAGCACTGGATTGTTGGCAATGGCTATGGCACTAGAATTGTCACATAGAATCGGTACATGAGAATAAACTTTGGCATAATCTTGTAGTTGGTTCTTCATCCACAAGATTTGAGCACAGCAACTTCCAGCTGCAACATATTCGCCTTCGGCAGTGGAGGTGGATACCGAATTTTTCTTCTTACTTGACCAACTGACTAAGTTTCCACCTAGTAATTGACAGCTGCCAGTTGTACTTTTTCTGTCAACCTTAGACCCTGCAAAGTCAGAATCTGAATAGCCAATTAGATCAAAACCTGAGTCCTTGGGATACCAAAGACCCAGATTCATGGTACCCTTTAGGTACCGAAAAATACGTTTCACAGCCGCCAAGTGAGATTCCTTGGGATTGGCTTGATAACGTGCACAAAGACACGTAGCATACATGATGTCAGGTCTACTAGCAGTAAGATAAAGAAGAGACCCTATCATTCCTCTATAATTCGTGATATCTACCGACTTGCCGGTGGAATCTGCATGAATTTTTAGAGGTGGTGCCATTGGAGTTTTCATGGGAGAACAATTTTCAAAATCAAACTTTTTCAAAAGATCACGAATATATTTATTCTGACAAATGAAAATACCTTCAGAGGATTGTTTAATTTGAAGACCAAGAAAGAAAGTAAGTTCACCCATCATACTCATCTCATATTTGCTTTTCATGAGAGAGGCAAACTCTTGACAAAGATTTTCATCAGTGGCACCGAAAATGATATCATCCACATAGATTTGAACAAGAATGATATTACCGTTTGTTTTCTTGAGAAAAAGAGTATTATCAATTTTACCTCTGGTATATCGGTTGGATAGAAGAAAATCAGACAAGGTGTCATACCAAGCACGAGGAGCTTGTTTCAGACCATAGAGAGCTTTGTCAAGTCTGAACACATGGTATGGATGAGCTGGATCTTCAAAGCCAGGTGGTTGTTTCACATAGACTTCTTCAGCAAGTTCTCCATTGAGAAAAGCACTCTTAACATCCATTTGAAAGACCCGGAAGTTTTTGTGAGCAACATGAGCAAGAAAGATTCTTATTGCCTCAAGTCTAGCAACAGGAGCAAAGGTTTAATCATAATCAATACCTTCCTCCTGCCTATATCCTTGAGCAACAAGCCTGGCTTTATTCCGGATTACAGTACCGACTTCGTCCATTTTGTTTCGGAAAACCCACTTAGTACCTATAATGGTTTTACCGAAAGGTCTTGGCACAAGTCTCCAGACTTTGTTTCTCTCAAATTGAGACAACTCTTCTTGCATGGCAGTGACCCAACAAGAATCTGCTAGAGCTTCTTCAATTTTCTTGGGTTCGATAACGGATAGAAAATTCACATAGAGACAGATGTTTCCAATACCTCTTCTAGTTTGGACACCTGCTAGCTGATCTCCGATAATTTGATTTATCGGATGATCTTTGGTCCATTTTAAAGCTGGGGGAAGAGGTGCAGGAACTGTGTTTGGAAAGTATGAAGGTGAAGGATCGGTAGGTATAGGATGAATATGATGAAGAGGAGAAGTATGTAAGGTGGTTTCGGTAGGAGCTATGGATTCGGTAGGAGCTGTGGGTTCGGCAGTTGGTAAAGGTTCTGCCGAATCATGATGGAGAGAAGTAGAGGGTACTGAAAATGGGACATATGGAGGTCTTGAAGATAGAATATTTGGAGACTCTTCTCCAACACAGGAAATAATCCATTCATGAAGTTCAGTGTCATCACAAGATAGAGAGGATGTCTTGTGATCATCAAACTTCACATGTATTAACTCATCAATACATTTTCTTCTTAGATTATATACTCTGTGGGCTTTAGAGGAGAGAGAATAACCCACAAATATACCTTCATCAGCTTTGGGATCAAATTTCCCAAGCTACTCTCGATCATTCAAGATAAAGCAAAGGCAGCCGAAAACATGAAGAAAACCAATGTTTGGTTTTCGGCCATAGAAGACTTCATAGGAAGTCTTGTTGTGCCTTTTCACAATGATAGATCGATTTTGAGTGAAACATGCTGTATTGACAGCTTCAGCCCAAAAATAGGTTGGAAGATTTGATTCACTTATCATGGATCTTGCAGCTTCACATAGCGTACGATTCTTTCTTTCTACAACACCATTTTGTTGTGGAGATCTTACTACTGCAAAGTTTTGAGAAATACCTTTGTCACAAAGAAAGGCATCTAAAGTAGCATTTCTGAATTCGGTTCCATTGTCACTTCTGATAGATCTGACTAATTGACCGTTGAGAACTTCAGATTTCTTGATAAAGTTGATGATTTCTTCAGGTGTATCACTTTTGTACCTGAGAAAGAATACCCAAGTGTAACGTGTGTATTCATCAATAATTACAAGAATGTACCTTTTCCACCTAGGCTAGGTGTGCTGATAGGCCCACAAAGATCCATATGCAGCATCTGTAGAGGAGTAGAAATAGAAAAACACTGTTTTGATTTGAAAGAAGATTTTGTCAGTTTGCCTTTCTCACAAGCTGCACAAAGCTTTTCTTTTGAGAAAGAAATTTTCGGCAAGCCAACAACAAGCTCTTTGTTGGAGAGAGCATTTAACGTTTTGAAGTTGAGATGAGAAAGACGTTTATGCCAGAGCCAGTTTTTCTTTTCAGAGTCTTCAGAAATGAAGCAGATGCTTTCCTTTTCAGTTGATTTGTCATTCATATTGATGACGTACACATTATCCTTTCTAAAACCAGATAGGACAGTGTGAAACTGTTTATCAGTGATGAGACAATCAATTTCTCTGAAAATTACATAGAAACCTAAATCACATAGCTGACTAATGCTTAAAAGATTATGCATCAGTCCCTTCACATAGGCAACTTTGTTAAAAGTAATGGAACCGTTAGAAAGAGTTCCATAACCTTTAGTGGAACCGCGAGAGTTATCACCAAAAGTTACAGTTGGTCCCTTTTCTTTCATAAAGTTTAGAAGAAGAGATTTGTTCCCAGTCATATGTCGTGAGCATCCGCTATCAAGATACCATGTTTGATGATGCTCATAGACCTGCAGATAAGAACAAATTAGTCTTTTGGAACCCGTTTTGAGGTGGATCCTTTAGGGTTAGAAGAGGAAGAAGAAGGATTGGTCGGATGATATCTTTCGATACGGTCCTTTGGACAGTCTTTGGCCAAGTGAAAAGTATCACCGCAGTTGTAACACTTTCGGTAAATAAATTTCTTCATTGGATCAAGAGAAGCAGCTTTTACCTTTCCTTGAGTTTTGGATTTAGGAGGTTTGGAAAGGTGAGAGGGAATGGGATAGCTGTACGGAACGTGAGGGTTATGGGGAGCCGGTCCAAGGATTCCTTTGTAAATGGAAGATGAAGAAATGTTTGAAATTCCTTTGGACTTCTTTATTTTTAGGGCTCTTGGGATGAAGTCCGTTGTGTTCATGAGAGATTTACCTTTTGAAGAAGGTGTAATCTTTCTTTTGTTAGGAGTATTAACGACAACGAATTTTCCTTTAGAGAGGAAATGGGCCTTTTTCGAAGAATGGGAAGAAGAAGAAGAAGAGTCGTTGTTTAAATTTAATGACATAAGAAGATCATTTACAGGTTTGACCAACTCATTTGAGTCTTGATCTTCTGTTAGAATAGGTTTGGAAGATTTAGCAAACACAAAGTGGCCAAATTTTCTTGAATCGCGAAGATCCATTGAATATACAGAATTAGAGTCTTCTGACATAGAATCATTACAGTCAGTAGAATAAGAAGGTAATTTAGAAGACAGAGGAATATCCTGAGTAGGAGAGGATATGTTTTTAGAAGGGAGGCACAAAGAATTTTCTTTCCAGTACCCTAGACCATAAGTTTCACCAACAACTTGATCTTGAAAGATTTTCTCAAGATTTTTGGAAGAGATGTTCCATTTGTTTAGGGTTTCTTGTTCCTTCTGTAGCTTCTTTAGAAGCTTGTTCTTCTCCTTGGCAAGCACAAAGTTTATAGTCTTTAAGCCATCTAACTCAGCTTTTAGTTTGTTAAACTGTTCTAGCTGGGATAGAGACTCATGAAGTTGGGATGAGAGAGTTTTGACTTGAGCATTTGCTCTTTTCTTTGCATCTTTTTCATTGTGAAAAAGTACAGTTAAAGATTCAAAAGCTTCAATCTTTTCTTCATTAGTGAGAGAGAGGAAGGGATGTACCTGAGAAGAAGAGGAAGAGCACTAAGCAGTGAAGTCCATCCTAGAACAGAAGTCTTTAGGTTCTTTATCAAGTTTGGCCATAAGACATTTACTTGACACTTCTTTCTCACTGTCGGAAGTGGGTTCGTCTGTCCAATCTAGAGTTTCAGCCATCAAGCCTTTGCCTTTTCGTTGAGAGTTGAAATTTCTTTCTTTCTCTCTTCTATATTTGGCTTTGTATTTGTCGGCTTTGTTGGTAAGTTCTTTGAAGGAAGAAGATGGAGAAGGTTTTCTTGGATGCGATCTACCTGTAGAATTAGATCGAAGATGTCTTCCTTTAGAAGAGTTAGAAGAATTCGATATGGAAATTCTAGAAGAATTGCTTCTGCATTCAGATGCAAAATGGCCTTTCTTACCACATGCATAGTAATCCTCCTTTGATTTGTTCAAGGAGTTTCTAGAAGAAGAAAAATTTATGTTTCTTTGAAATTTATTAGAAGAATTCTTTCGAAATTTAGAGAAATTTGCAAGCATACCCATTTCCTCTGTCAATAGATTGACAGAGGGATTTTCTCCTTCATCATCAGCTTCACTTAGATAAGCTTCCGAGGAGTGATTCAGATTTTCATGACTTTCTCTATCTGAATCATCAGAAGGGTAGGTTATACGAGGAATACACACAGATTTCTTGGAGCCATCACTGATAAGAGCCATAGAGGGGGCTCTTATTTCTTTATAGATGGTTTTCCTTTGAAGTTGGGTTTGTTCGTGATTAAGAAACATACCATAGAGAGAAGTGAGAGGAAGGCTTTCCAAGTCCCTGGAAGTCTTAATGCAAGTGGAAAGGGTATTCCAGAAATCTGGAAGACCATCCATGAATTTGCATATGATTTCCTCGTTGTCATAAAGTTTTCCAACAAGTTTTAACTCATTTAAGAGACTGTTAAAACGGTTGTAATAGGAGGGAAGAGATTCTCCCTTTTCATGAGAGAAAAATTCGTATCTACGTACGAGAGAGATCTTTTTAGATTTCTTTACTTCATTTGTACCTTCGTACAAAACACATAGAGTTGACCACATATCTTTTGCCGTTTTAAGACTGACAAGAGATTGGTATACTTCATCAGGAAGGGATTGAGCAATGATGGTTCGCACTTTGGAATCAAGTCCAACTGTGCGCTTATCTTCATCATTGTATTCTTTGGTCGTTTTTAAGACATATCGACCAGTTGCAGAAGTTCTTTCCTCCTCTGATGAGTCATCGGAAACTTGAAAGAGATTGTCCTTTTTCTTTTCTTTATCCTTAGGAGTTTTGACAAATCTATCCCAGACTTTTGGGATAAGAGGACCGTCACTAAGGATGGTAAGATATCGACTGTCAGCTCCTTCAAGGAAGAGCATCATCCTACTTTTCCATAAGGAGAAGTTGTTCGAGTTGAACTTAGGAGGTTTAACAGTAGATCCATTGTCAGAGTAAAAAGAATTTTGAGAAGAAGTCTCATGTTTTGTAGAAGGAGAAGTCATTACGGATCTGGTTTATTAGATTAAACCAACTGCTCTGATACCACTTGTTAGTCCCAAAGAAGTAAACAAGTATTGTAGAAGGGGGGGGGGGGTTGAATACAATAACACAAAATTACTTAATTTTAATTCTTTTATTGATAATGAATATCAAGAATTACACAAAGAGAAAATAAAGATTGTTGCGGAATAAGAATAGATGAGAACTACTCTAAACAATCTAACACTTAGAAGATATTAAGAACACAAAGACTTAAACCTTAAGAAAAAGAAAGACAACTATCAACCTGCTTGAAATCTTGTGAATGCCAAAGCTTGAGCTGAAAGCTTAAGTAGCAAGGTGCTACTTCCATCCTTTATATACTCTCCAATGTAATGAGTGCAAAGGACAAGTAGGAGTAAAGGCTTTGGTGGTTGAGAGGTTGACAATAAATTATAAGATATTTGATGTGACTTGTCACAATACAAAAGGTAACCTTTGTACTATGAAAGTACAATATCAAATATAAAATATTCAAGGGACAATCTTTTTGAGATCTATTAGAAAATAAACATCTAATCAAATTAAGACTAAATGTAAATCTTCTAAAGGAAGAGAGAAGCTTTCATTCCCATTGTCAGAAGATCATTGGGAAAGAGGAAGTATGTCAAATCATGAGGATTTAACATAAATGCTCGTACTAGATAAAAAAGCAATCTGTACGAGGAAAGTTACCGAAGAAGGAATTCGGTAACTTAGGTATGTGCCGAAAGAGAAACTTGGCATAGAAGGAATGAATGCCGAACAGGTGAAGGTTCGGCAGAAGAAAGTTCTGCCGAACATGAGAGGATTCGGCACAGGGGTAAGTTGCCGAATTGGAATTGGCAGGGATATGATCTGCCGAATTGGAATCGGCAGATTATGCTTAGTTCACTCTTGAAGTCCATCTCAATCCGCATTGTAGACTTCCTTCATGTTGGATTCGGTTTATCTTCGACTCACCGATCTGTTTAAACTAACTAAGCTATTACAAAGAACCATAAAACAAAATACAAGGTTCAATCATCAATCAAGACTAAGGAGAGGTTATCTTTAAATCTTAGATGACCCAACAATATGTTCAAGTTAAAATGGTAAATCATTGACCTATTGTATATGATATGCATGTATAGGAGCTAGTTTCAGTATTCATTCGGTATCGGATTACACTATACTACAAGGGAATCTTCACGAAACTTTCATGATGAGATATATACAGTATGACAACTTGGTGCCCGTTTTCAATACATGGTATCTATTATCTAAATACTTATTATTTGCTATGCTTATTTCGTAAGGACAATATTTGATACATGTTATTATGTATGTGACATGTATACGGTTTTGTTAAATGGGGTTATGCATAATGTAAAATAAAGGAGCATAGTTGGATTCCAAAAAAATTTCCATGGGGGCACAAAATAATTAGCATAACATAAAAAAAAACAAAAAAAAAACTCATGAAAAGTATGGTTTCCTTAAAAGTTAGAGTGGTTTTTTTGCACCAAGCTACTAGTAGGTTGCAACAACTTTTTGTTAAGATGAGGGACCACACATCAATTTAAAGGGTGAACCTTTAAAACCCTTGAAAAATTCACAATGTATAGTTTCAATCTCGAACTACAACATAGGCGGGAAAAGAGATATTCAAAAAGGCCGAGTTTTTGTTATACCTTAAGAACCTGACTCAAAAGAGATCGGCATAATAAAGTAGGTGCACTTACACCATCTCTGCTCTTCTTAAATTTGCCCCTATGAAAAAGGAGGGGTGCCTGTGCTACCGCTCTATCATGTCAAAATAATGGAATTTCTTTTAGGACTTTTAAAGGTGCACCCGCTTTTAATTTGATTTGTGCTCCCCTAAGTTAACAAAAAAAATGGTTGCAACCTAGTAATGTCATTGCATGTGGCATTAGAGGTTAAAAGTTCAATTCCTTTTGTTTGTTTTTTTGATTATTTGGTACGACATAAAACAAGTAAAAAAAAAAGAAGAAAAAAATCACTAGAATTCAACTTCTACGTCATTTTTAATAAAACTGTACTTTTTGTAATTAAAATTTGATTATTATGCTAATCATTTTATGCCCCTGTTTGGAAATCTTTTTGGATCCATCTTTTCTATTTTGAACCAAACAAAGTTTAACGATATCTCAAGACTTTTAAACAATTTTTTTATTACTTTTCGTGCATGTTTTCATTAAATAAATATATTTGTCCATTGTATACTCATAAGGTGATATGCTTTTATATGCGCATGAAAACCAAGAAACTTGATGAGCTTTTTAGCTGACAAGTTTACATTACCTTCTTATTTTAAATGTGTTTCAATGGTTTCTGGAATTTAGAAAGAAGACGAGTGATGTATCGGGAAAACAAGGGAGGTGACGGGAAGAGGTGTCATTTTCTGTGGTTGTGCCGAAAAACGTCATCAATCCGCCAACTGTGCATCTGAAAAAGAATATTCATTTTATGATTTTATCCATTTGCCAACTATGCAATAATTCAAATCACTTTGTAAAAGGAAAAGAAGAAGGTGCGGGTGAAGTGCAAGGAGAGGGAAGGGAAAACCGCAGGGAGGAATGGGGTGGTGAGAAGGGGGAACAAGGGAGTTATCATAGAAGAGGGGTGGTAGGGGGATGGGGACGACGGAGGGAAGTGTGAGGGGTGGGTTTATTTTGCTATAATTTATTTTTACGTTTATGCTTTAACCAACCCTAACTAGGGGCCTGTTCGGTAGCGAATTAATGGGCTGAATAAGGGATATGGCTTATTCGGTCAGCCATATCTCAGTGTTCGGTAACAGCTTAATCGGTCAGCTGGTGGCTGACCGAATCAGCTAGAAAATTGAACTCATATCTACTCAGCCATTTCTTAAATTTTACTTTCCCTATCTACCCTCATTACTTCCCAACTACCCTCTTTAATGAAAAAAAAGCCCTACCCATCTTTTATAATCCATTCCAATTTCCAGCCGTATGTCTCCATCGTTTCCATATCTGGAACGTGAAGTTGCAGCTCCTTCGATCCTCCTTCCTTCACCTGAAACGTGAAGTTGCAGCTCCTTCGATCCTCCTTCCTTCACCTGGAACGTGATGTTGCAGCTCCTTCAATCCTCCCTACTTCACCTGGAACGTGAAGTTGCAACTCTCCTCCAACGCTCTTTCCTCACCCCTCTAGCGTTTTGGGTTTTGGCGAAGTACAAATCGATGGCGGGTTGGTTTTGGGTTTTAGGTGTTAGTTTTTAGGTTTTGGTTTGATCTACTGATTTTTTTGAGTCTTGCAAATCTTGTAAAAAAAGTTTGATCTACAGATTGATGGGTTTTGGGTTGGTTACTGATTTTTTTTTCTTTAACAAAACTTGTTTATGATTTGCTTGATATAATTAGATTGATTTAATTTCATGGAAATTGTTGTTGTTTTGTAAAATTTCATCAACAAATGATTAATGTAAAATAAAAGGGTAAAATGGTCATTTATGATATTCAGACTGTTTATTCAGCACAACAACCGAACAACAACTTAGCTGTTAACACACAGACAACTATATCTATACAGACAGCTATATCCATACAGGACTTAACAGAAAACGAACCGAACAACACCTAGATCAACTACGTATGTAGTTTCGTTCAATTTATTCTATAACTCACCATAGCAAGGTAAGTTGCTTTGTCTGAGTCGTTACTAACAACCGAGAAGTCAGTCTCTTAGCTGATAGCTCATCGAATCATGATATATGCCACAAAATTTACATATTTGTACACTAAATTATTTCACATAAAAAAGTAAAAATGGCCCAAATGCTTTTCAATTTAATTGATGGACTCCATACTAAAGAGATGGACATAAACAAATGGTGTACGCAAATTAAAAAAATTAAAAACTCTGATATAATTTCAAAATTGCAATGACAATTTCTAGATTTTAAAAAATTCGGAAATTCGGATAATTTACTCACGAAAATTATGTTGGGGTTTTGCTTTGCAAATTCAAAAACAATTTATATGTAAATGGAGTTTCTGTAAACAAATCTTATAAAAAGATTTATTAGATAGCACAAAACCTTTATATAAAAGTTGTCTATGATGTATTGTTTCTCGATCTATGTTACGTAAAGTCATAAACGATCAAATGTTTACTTTTTTTGTATATCTATAAGCATGTTGAGTTATATCTAATGTCCATTCCATGCTGAATTGGGTTTCAAATGTCATGTCTATAAACACTCTTTTTTTTCCTTGATGTCCCATATTGTTCCACGAGAATACATCATATGGTAATCTGGAATCAAATCTCTAAGAAATTGTTTGATTGTGTGATTTCAAAGTGATTATTGCAACTTGAAGTATAACTGTCTAAACATCTTATAACCGGTTGCTTAACATAGAAATAGTTAGTATCACTGTCTAAACATCTTATAACCGGTTGCTTAACATAGAAATAGTTAGACCATTTTACATTTATGTCAAAAAACGAATGATTGCGTGAGAAGAAGAGTTAAGGTGAGAAAGTAAAAAGAGATCTGGACTCTTGATCACTTTTAATTTCAAACCCACCCATGAATTGCGTTTGATACGAGAATTAATTTGGTTCATCTCGGTGTATTTCATTCTAATTGTGCATTCAATGGTCGTTTTTACCTTTCTCACTATAACTTCCATTCTCACTGGAACTCAACCCTATGTCAATAATCACTTTTGCTAGAACAAATATATAACTAACTGTCATAATCAGTTTAGCAAAAATACTCAAAACTGTTATTTCAATATTAAGTTATCTATATTATATTATAAAACATTTATAAAAAAATCTCTTAAAAATAATTGTTAAAGCTTAATGTACCGCTATTTAATGTTAATTAATTAAAATCTCTTAAAAACAACAATTAAAGCTTTATGTACATTTAATGATATTTATTAACTTTAAATCCTTATTTCTAACCACTTTAACCCCCCTAAAACCACTCACCACTTCAACTACCCTAAAATCACTCCCCGCATAACTAAATACAAAACCACAAAGTTGTGGCGTGGTGGTAAGAGCCTGGGGACTTCATAGCGGTTGCCCGGGTTCGAGCCCCACTTGCAGCATTGTGGCCACGGGATGAATGCCCGCGGGCCATAGGCCCGTTTTTCAGGAGATTAGTCCGGGCCCAAAGTGGTCTGAGATACTTCTTTACCAAAAAAAAATACAAGATAAAAATCAAATTTTAAATATAAAAAATCTAAAATATAATTAAGAAAATCTAACAGAATATTTAATTTTTATTTAATAAAAAAATATTATATTGTTAAACCTAAAATAAATTACATTATTATTAAACTATCGAAAAAACTCTTAAAAACAAGCTTTATGCATTAAATATTGTTTATTGATACACATTACTTAAAATTCAAGATTACAAGTCATGATGCATGAGTACAAATTTCTAAAACTATATGTTTGAATTCATAATTAACTGATAAATATAATCAAAACATGATAAACATCTCAATTTAAATGTAAAGAATTTAAAATATATAAGATAATCATTGAATTATAACAAAATACTTAATTTTTTTTATATAAACAACATTATATAATTAAGCCTAAATTAATCAAATTTATAAAAAAAAACCATTATCACTCTCTCAAAATCATCCAAAATCGTAACAAAAAATAAAATGAAACATTAAAATCGTGATGGGAAAGCAGTTTTTGGAAAACTATTAAAATTAAATGTTACATTTAATACCCTTACAATTAATTATTTAATGTACTTTATATCCCTTGTTTTTTCATTTTTCATTTTTCATTTTACACTCTTATCATGTTAACACAAATAATCGTATATGAACAAAAATGCAATGAAAAAATACGTTTATTTTTTTACAAATTATACCATTATAATCGTCTCATCAATACCTTCAAAACGAGCCCAATATTGAATTTTTATTAATTTAACCGTACTATTAAATATCATGAATATCTACAAATTAAATTGTTTTATATAAAAATTCTAAAACGGTTATTATAGTAATCTTTTGTACAATAACATTTACCACCCTTATAATTACTTATTTAATTACTTTATATCCCTAAAAATCTAAAACAATTATTATACAATCTTTTATACAATAACATTTAACACCCTTACAATGTTACATTTATCACCCTTACAGTTACTTATTTAATTTACTTTATATCTCTTACTTTTTCATTTTTCATTTTACACCATTATCATATTAACATAAATATTCGTATATGAACAAAAATGCAATGAAAAAATACGTTTCTTTTTTTTACAAATTATACCATTATAATCGTCTCGTCAATACCTTCAAAACGAGTCCAATATTGAATATTTTTTAATTTAACCATACTATTAAAAACTATGAATATCTATAAATTAGTTTGTTTTCTATTCATACGTTTTATTTATTTTTTCACCGTTAGCATATTAAAAATAAATAATTGTAGATCAACTAAAATATATTAAAAATATGTTTCATTAGTATTATAAATTCTAATATTATCGTCAATAATTTTAATAAAAACTAATTATTGAATATTTTTATGGGTAGCATAAATATGTAACATTATATATATACTATCTATATCTATACTATTATATTAAAATTGTAAAACGGTTATTTTCAAAATTCAATGTTACATTTAACATTTTTATAATTAGTTATTTAATTTACTTTATATCTCTTACTTTTTCATTTTTCATTTTATACATTTATTATATTAACACAAATAATGGTATATGAACAAAATGCAATGAAAAAAATGTTTTTTTTACAAATTATACCATTATAATCGTATCGTCAATATCTTCAAAAAGAGCCCAATATTGAATATTTTTTAATGTAACCGTATTATTAAATATCATTAATATCTATGAATTAATTTGTTTTTTATCCATACGGTTTAATTTTTTTTCACCTTTAGCATATTAAAAATACATAATCGCAGATCAACTAAAATATATTAAAAATATATTTCATTATTATTATAAACTAGGCATATACCCGCGCACGATGTGACGCGAAAAATCGTGAAATCGAAGAAACAATTGACAAATGTATGTATCCGCTCGCGAAACATCTCGAAATTAAAATGACAACGTTTCTTTTTAAGTTTGTATTTCATCGTCCTTATCGATACTTTAGTCTATGATTCACATATAAGTGCACCAAACGACTCAATCACCGTGTTTTCATAGACTAAAGTATCGATAAGAACGAAAAATACAAACTTAAAATGAAAACGTTGTTGTCATTTTTATTTCGAGATGTTTCACGAGCGGATACATACTTATATCAATTGTTACTTCGATTGCACGCTTTTTCGCGCCGCATCGTGCGCGGGTATATGCCTAGTATAGTATAGATATATTAAAAGGCTTAAACGGTTCTTGAAAAAAGTAGTTCTTAAAAAACGGTTTTTGGAAAACAATATTAAAATTAAATTTACATTTAACACCCTTACAATTAATTATTTAATTTACTTTATATCCCTTGTTTTTTCATTTTTCATTTTACACCCTTATCATTTTAACACAAATAATCGTATATAAACAAAAATGCAATGAAAAAATACGTTTCTTTTTTTTCAGATTATACCATTATAATCGTCTCGTCAATACCTTCAAATCGAGCTCAATATTGAATATTTTTTAATTTAACCGTACTATTAAATATCTACGAATTAAATTGTTTTATATAAATATTCTAAAACGGTTATTATACAATCTTTTGTACAATAACATTTACCACCCTTAAATGTTATATTTAACACCCTTACAATTACTTATTTAATTTACTTTATATTTCTAAAAATTCTAAAACGGTTAGTGTACAATCTTTTTGTACAATAACATTTACCACCCTTCACTACAACAAAAAGGGGTTTATAGGACCCTCATTAGTGTCCTAATAGGGTACTTAATAGGACTTTTAAGTTTATAGGACAAAAAGCATATGTGTCCCCTCTAAATGTGTTGTATTAGGTTAGTAGGACGAATTTGAGCGTCCTAATAAGTTTTACGATTATAATACAAATTATGTAGTCCTATAAAATGGATTAAGTAACACTAAAAAGTGTCCTAATAGACTATAATATAAGACGCTTTATGTTGTCACAAAATATTTAGATTTAAGAACAAATATGAGCGTCCCAAAAATTGGTTTTATAGGACGAAATTCGATGTCGCCAAAACATTTATATAGTACCAAAATACAAACTCAGCTACTTCACTACTAATATCTTTATATGCTCTTTTCCATAACATGCTCTCCCTATAACACGCACAGCGACTCGGCAAGACACCCCATACATCTGAAGCTCGAACACCTAGACTGTACATGCGTGCGCTGCCATGTTTGTCTTTTCCCATCACTTTTGAAAATACATCATCAGGCCCCGGCTCATCAAGTGAACCCTCAGGAAGTTGAAAGTTGAGGTCTAACATTTGTTCCTATAATCAAAATAAATTATCACTAAAAATTGTAAAGCTTGTGAAAACTAATCTAAAGCTCAAGTAAAACTTGCATATGTAGTCAACAAATTAAAAATATAACATACAATAGCGTTTGCAGCTTCCACATTTTCGGTGGTGCCATTTTTAGAGAAACATGCAACAAACATCTCCATTCGACTAGGTTCACGTCCCGACAAAGATTCCTATAACAACCCAAATGTTTTTTTTAAAGTACATATACCTATATTACATTAGCTATATGAATAACTACATTATAAATAATAAGTACCTTTAATTCTTCACGAACTCGAGCATAACTTCTTTTCCCTGTAATTTGCATCATCTTCTTATATGCCCTATTAGTCTTATTTCTTTCACTTATTTTCTGAAAATAACATATAAGGCTATAAGCTATATGAACATTAATCATACTAAACTTAATGATATATAACTTTTAACTTACGTGATGAATTCATCGACTTTGTTGCAATTAAACAAGACATATGAGTGTGCTTTAGCCAAGGTTTCAAAGTCCAATGTTTTTGTCTCTACAGCTCCCAATGGACGACCCAACATCAAGAAGAGAGGTAAAACACCCTGACAACCACCGTCATCATAATTGCGACTTGTCTTATTATGTCTAGACCCAATATCTTCAGATAAGTACAATGAACAAAAGGAAAGACACTCTTCAGCTAAATATCCTTCTGCAATTGAACCCTCGGGTCTACTTCTATTTCGAACATAAGATTTCAAAGTGGACAAATACCTAAAAGATCATAAAATGCAAAAACTATTTTTAATTTTCATTTTGATTATAATAATAACAATTGTATTAGTAATAATAATTAATTATAAAAAAACATACCTCTTGATAGGATACATCCAACGATAATGAACTGGACCACCTATTTTGGCCTCTGAAGCAAGGTGAACTGAAAGATAAACCATGACATCGAAGAACGATGGTGGGAAAATCCTCTCTAGATCACAAAGAGTTTTCCCGATCTCGTTTTCTAGTTCAACCAAATCTTGAGGTCTAAGAACTTTTGAGCAAAGTTGTCTATAGTAACGACATAATTTCATCAAAGGAAAGCGCACATGCTTAGGTAAAACTTTTCGCAAGGCTTTCAACATAAAAAAAAAAAGCTTACACATAAGGAATAAGGAAAACCACGGGAATTATAATACTTACACATAAAAAAAGCTTTCAACAAGAATCAGATTTCTCATAGGCAATTATTATAATAGATGACAACTCAAAACAATAGAAGATTCATAAAAGAAAAGAGGCAGAAGAAAAGTTAAAAGAACAAACTTGTGAGTAAAAGAAAAGGTTTTTTCTCTTTAACCCCATAATTGGTTAAAGAAGAAATTTTATATGAACAAATATATTTGAATAAAGCAATTAGCAGCACACCTTAGTACATGGAAACTATTGTCAAATGTAATTATGTTCGATAATCAATAACATGTATATTAAATGTTAAACTATTTAACTGGCTTTGATGATTAGTAAACCGGTATAGCTGTTTAAAATAACCATGCAGAAACGAAAGAATTTTGTTTACCGTCCCTGAAGTTGGTTAAATCAACTGAAGCTTAAAATGTGTTGTTATTAATGTGCTTCAGAAATGAGTCACTTTTATTCCAGCTTATGCTTTTAATAGAGTTATGTTCGTTAGCTTAATCTTCTTTCAGTCAAGTTTCGTTTCATGATGTTGTCCGTTCTCTAGTTGAAGTTTGGTTAAACTTGTATGTGGCACTTTCGTTTCAAGTCGCTAACTAAATGAACCTTCTGTTGTGCAGTTCAAGTTGTGCAAGGTTCGTTCTGTCCAATTCGGTCAGAAAGGAATTCCTTATATCAACACCTATGATGGTCGAACCATTCGCTACCCAGATCCTCTCATCAAAGCTAACGACACCATCAAACTTGACTTGGACACAAACAAGATCACTGATTTCATCAAGTTTGATGTCGGGAACGTGGTGACGGTGACTGGTGGACGAAACACAGGACGTGTTGGAATCCTTAAGAACAGGGAAAAACATAAGGGCAGTTTTGAGACGGTTCACATCCAGGATGCGACTGGGCATGAGTTTGCTACTCGTTTGGGCAATGTCTTCACTCTTGGAAAGGGTTCAAAGCCATGGGTATTTCTTCCTAAGGGAAAGGGTATCAAGCTGACCATCATTGAAGAGGCTAGAAAGAGGCAGGTTGCTCTAGCTGCCACTGCCTAATTCTGTATTCTGTGAGTGTGAGGTACTAACATGATCTATCTCTTGTGCCTATGTGGAGGTAGGTCATGTTTAAACCATAATTCTGTGAGCAACAGCCTGTGAAGCTTTTCTGATTTCTCCACTTCTGTTCGTTAGTGAAATTACAATGAAGTACTAGCTAGAAAATGCAGTGCAACATGTGCGACATACATGGCTTGAATATTTTTTGAAAATTATAGTGAAGTACTAGCTAGGAAATGCAGTGCAAACTGTAAAACTAATGTTTCCAGGAGAAGAATGTAGTATGTAAAATATGACCTTTGAATGTTAATTAGGTATATATTAATCCCTGTCATATGCTGAATATTTTTTGAAAATTTTAAATGATAGTTGACAGCTTTGCGCGCCTGTCGAACTCAGATCTCCCTCCTCAAAGCTCAAAATTTGACGAGTCCAGATGCGTTAGATTCCTAAGACACATGAATTTTTTTTGTGTTTTGAGTTTGTTCTGAATCAGTGTGCTGATTGGCCAGAATCTGTGTTGAAGTTGGTACATAGCTGCTGTATAAATCATATTTTGCTGCTGTCGAAGAATTAAAATAAAAGTTTTTTGTGTTTTGTTGCTGTCGAAGAATTATTGTACATTGCAGCAAATGTAATTTATTTGTGTTTTGTTGCAGTGAGTTCTTGAAGACAGCACAAAAGTTATTTGTGTTTTCTTGATCTGTTTCAAATGGGTTTCTGGTGAATCATTTGGGTTGCAATGAAAATGGGTGTTGATGCACAAGTTTCTTGTGGATTTGGGGGAAGAAAAGTCATGCATATAGCTTCTCTTGTGTTCTGTTTTGGGGCAACTTTTTACCACTGATTTTGTTTATACTTGATGTTTTCTGGTGCATATTTATTGAACCACAAGAATTTTGATAGCAAGAGTGGTGATTAATGATTTGTGGATGCCTGATTCTATATTTGTGGATGTCTGATTAATGATTCTAAAATGTGATTCTATACTTAATTACTTACAATCAAATCATCAACATCAAATAAAGTATAAAATCAGATTAATGAAAACCAAGTATCAAAGAAGAACTAAAACAACACTTTTCAACAAACCACAATCACCCCCACTTATTCACTCTATATAGATGAAACCAATGTTTTAAAAACCGGTTTTTTTGGTTGACCCGGTATGGTGACCGGGTCACGGTTCAACCGGGTGGTTCAACCGGCGGTTCGATCCGGGCCATAATTTCCCAAAAAACCGGTCGTAATTGACCCGGTCTCTTCATCGGTTCCCGGTTCAACCGGTTGAACCGGCCAGGTCAACCCGGGTTTTAAGAAACTCATGCTGCTATCAATTGTAAGATTTTCCCTTTAAAATGTAGACAACGAACCCTGAAATATATATACAGGCCTACCAATCAAAACTCTGGAAACTAATGCATTGGATGCTTAAGTGCTAATGTACACACCCTCAAATCTAGAAAAGAACCTGGCTCTTAGATGCAAACTTATGTGGACGTCGCTACCAAAATACCACTAATAACGTTCTATGTGTATTATTATTACTATTATTATCAGAAAAACTTTATGCAGTTGCTGAATTTTCTTCAAAGTTACATAATCCACATCAATCTTAACACATTAAAATAGTAATTGAAGAAAATCTATGGACCTGTACAAAACATAGATGTCTTGCAAAAATAACAATCGTCCTGCTGAGCAAATCATCAAGCATTACGGACACACAGTCACATGCTCACATCCCATGAAAAAAACAGAACAGGGACCCATCAACTGTATCCCCTAGACCTCCAATCTGAAATGATTCTGACATCCAACAAGCCCTAGTTTAAAAAATTGCATTTCATACGCTGAAATGGGTCTAGAGGTTACGAATATTAATTGATCCAACACACCAACTAAACCTACGCAGGTGGAGATGTAGAAGTGGGTAAGCTCATAACGGATTCAAACCACAATACAGGAGATGTCCCATTGGGAGATATGATCGAAGGAATATTAATTCAAATGGCTAAGGCACACTTAGTGTAGCCTGAAGTGATTAGTGATAACATTAGTATTAACAAAAAGATGAGAGATAATGACATAAGAGCATAATGAAAGTAGTATGTCTTTGAGTAATTGAAAAAATTATCATTGCTGTAAAACAAATCACAAGTTGTAGCTCAAATCTAGCAAGAGTATTTCACATCATGATACAATTTAACCACATACAATCATTAGATTCACATTGAATGAACATTAGAATAAACCTAAGAAAACAATACGAATGAGCATTATCACATCAATTTTGATAGGCATCAATAACTTACCAAATCAAACTATGGTTTTACACAAACTTACCTGGCACAAATCCACCTGATCACGATGTTTTGCTCTAAACTGAGTTTGCAGCTTGAGCACCACAAGCTTTATTTACTAAATTCAGCATCATCATCATCCTCATAACACCACAAACAAACAATATCCTAAACTTAAATCAATTATACAAAATAAATCAAACAAAAAAGCAATTAGTAAAAATGAAAATATTACCTGAATCAGATAGAGAGCAGAACAGATGAACTCGATGAGATTCCTAATTCGTTCTCAACAGATGAACAGATGAACGAGCAGAGCAGAACGGGCAGAACAAATGAGCTGATTATCTCTGTGTATGGACTTTCAATATCAAAAAGGCTTTTTTTTGTTTAGGGTTTTTTCAATCAGGCCTCGTTGGATAGGCTTATTTTCAATTGGGCTTTCTTAATATGTATAACTTATATAAAACATCTAAAGGCTTATTCATTACATTGAATGTTGGCCTTTTTTAAAATTTAATTAAGAAAAATAGTTCATTATATTTTTTTGTAATAACACTTTAAATAAATATATTTTTTATAATATTTTAATTTTTAATAGGACATTTTAAAAGTGTCCTATTAACTTTTAAATCCTAATAGTTTCTTATTAGTTTTTAAGAGAAGATGACACTTTAAAGTGTCCTATTAGGTTTTAAAACAATAACAACTTTAAATTATGCTATTAATCTCTAATATAATATGACACTTAAAAGTGTCCTATTAGACTCTAAAAAATATGACATTGAAAAGTGTCGTATTAGATTTACATGATAGGACTCAAAACTAATAGTCGTATTAGATTAAATCAAATAGGACTCATAGTTTAATGTGTCGTATTAGCCTTTTTTATAGGACGGATCTCAAAAAGTGTCCCAAAAAAGTGTCTTATAAAACCCTTTTTGTTGTAGTGCTTATAATGTTACATTTACCACCCTTACAATTACTTATTTAATTTACTTTATATCCCTTACTTTTTCATTTTTCATTTTACACCATTATCATATTAACACAAATAATCGTATATGAACAAAAATATAATGAAAAAATATGTTTCTTTTTTTACAAATTATACCATTATAATCGTCTCGTCAATACCTTCAAAACGAGCCCAATATTGAATATTTTTTAATTTAACCGTACTATTAAATATTATGAATATCTACGAATTAATTGTTTTCTATCCATACGTTTTATTTTTTTCATAACATATTAAAAATACATAATCGTAAATCAACTGAAATATATTAAAAATACGTTTCATTCTTAATATAAATTATATCATTATAATTTTTTCATCAATAATTTTAATATAACTTTATTATTGAATTTTTTTGGGTTTTATCTCTACTATATTATTAAAATTCTAATACGGTTAATTAGTTTTTTGGAAAGTTTTGAAAACCAAAATTTTAGCTTCACTTTTCTTCGAAGTTACATTTATCACTCTTATAATTAGTTATTTAATTTACTTTATATCCCTTGGTTTTTCATTTTTCATTTTACACTTTTATCATGTTAACACAAGTAATCATATATGAACAAAAATGCAATGAAAATATATGTTTCTTTTTACAAGTTATATCATTATAATTGTCTCGTCAATACTTTTAAAACGAGTCCAATATTGAATATTTTTTAATTTAACCGTACTATTAAATATCATGAATATCTACGAATTAATTTGTTTTCTATCCCTACGCTTTATTTTTTTTTCATTTTTAGCATATTAAAAACACATAATCATAAACCAATTAAAATATTTATAAAGTACACCACTATTATTTGTTCGTCAATATTTTCATATTAAGTTTATTTTTGAATATTTATTGATTTAGTATTATTATAAAATAGAATAAAGACGTATCAATTTATATATATATATATATATATATATAGAAGATAGCATACCGATACATATTTGTAACGGTTATTGTAAAAAAAAAGAGGTATACAAATCTATACATAACTATATTAGATTTTTTTATTGAATTAATTAAAAATTTATAATCAGATAAATTATAAAGGTATACAACTTACATCAATAGGGACAAAAATAAAACAAAAATGAAATATGATTGAAAATACATAACAAATTAATTAAGAGTCAATGCATGATTCACATATAAGTGTATCAAACGACTCAAACACCGTGTTTTCATTACTAAAGTATCGATAAGGACGAAGAATACAAACTTAAAATAAAACGTTGTTGTCATTTTGATTTCGAGATGTTTCGCGAGCGGATACATATCTTTGTCAATTGTTCCTTCGATTTCACGATTTTTCGCGCCACATCGTGCGCGGGTATATGCCTAGTCAATTTAAACAAACTAGTGTGTCACCCGTGCGTTGCACGGTAGCGAAAAACATTTTAAAGAAAATACTTGTCTGAGTTAAGATAAAATGTAATTCTTTCATTAATAATTAATAAGATTCAAATTAAAATGAAGAATGTATTTCTATAAGTGGTACGTTTCATATATTGATAATCGTTTCTTGTTACGAATAGTCGAATACTTTAAGATGTATCGATAATAATTTTGTTGTTATGCTTTTTAGAACTCAAACGACATGTCAAACAATCATATACTATTGTTGTTATTAAAGGTTCAATTAAAATTAGTCAACCTTATGAGTTGCAACAATTTGACATCCCCTCCGCTTGTCAATATAAAATCACATGTTTTATAAAAAAAATTAATCTTTTCACCTATTTGGGATTACCAAACTCACCAAATTTCCTATTTATATTAAACATTCATTCCTCATTTCTTATATTCACCTAAAAATCTCCAATCTAGCATTCTCTCGTCCACATGGGATGACTAAACAATACCATAATGCGAGATTTGGGAATACACTAATATTACTACGGTGTGTGTATGCAGAAATTATGTTTATAATTTAACCTATCAATCTTGTTTTCTATTGTATATTTATCAAAGTGGACATCAATTTGTTGTACTATATATTTTGATTTGCACAATAAGAGAGGACGATGAAAACAACCAACCAAAAACTTGAGATGGTTAGCCAAAATTAGCCAACCACATAGGTATATATATAGGGTCACCTAAAAGAAGCTAACACATGGGTATCCACAAAGGCCTCCCCTCCTAATAAATATCAATATCACTCTTCTATTCTACCATCTTCCCATCAATGTGGGATAAGCAAATAGCACAAAATTTCAAGATTTGATGAATACTCTAATCTCATTATGCTACCTCATTATCCTTGGTGGTATGCAAAAATTATGTTTCTAATTTAGCTTATAAATCTTGTTTCCTATCGTATATTTATTAAAGTGGACACCAGTTTGTCGTACTATATATTTTGATTTGCACAATAAGAAGGACGGTGAAAACAACCAACCCAAAACTCGAAATGGTTAGCCAAAAGTAGCCAACCACATAGGTATATATAGGGTCACCTAAAAGAAACTAACCCATGGATATCCACAAAGGTCTCCCCTCCTAAAAAATACCAATATCACTCATCCATTTTATCATCTTCCCACCAATGTGGGATAAGCAAATAACACCAAATTTCAAGATTTGATGTATACTCAAATCTCATTATACCACATCATTATCCTTGGTTGTTCTTTTAATATATATATTGATATATTGATGATTGATTTAAACCCCAAAGTCTACATCTACAAAATACATATCGTAGAATACGAAGTGGGCAAAGATTCGAAGTCAAAAGGAAGGAGGCCATGGACATTAGAAGGCCTAATGGGTGGATTCTAACCCACAATGGTAGGTTCGAACCCATTGGGTTATGGTAGGTCCCTTTGTGGCCCACGAAGTGCACCTAAGAACCCCAAAATTATGAAGTTAGAAAAATATTGATTTGGTCAGCGTTGAATGGTGAATGAAACACAGCTAAAATGTTGGGCAGTGTTCGATTTTGACTCTGTTTACTAAGGTGTCGTTTGTTTTTTAAGAGGTCTAAAGTCTGAAGTCTTATTTTAGTTATGATTAATAAGAGGTGGTGTGTAAAAAGGTCTGAACGATTCAGACTTAAAAGCCATTAAGAGGTTTTAAAAAAAAAAAAAAAACCCTAAATGTTTATCAGGTAGATGTTTATTGGGTCACTCGGATGAATGTGTCAATGATGAGAATGTTACTTGATAACAGGTATGACAACATTTAAGGTTCTTACCTGGTAAATGTAGGGGAAGATTCTTATCCGTTTAGTACTTACCGGATACGAGACCCTTGCAAACAATCCGTTTTGATGAATGGGAATATTACCCGATAAGGTAAGTAAGAATGTTGACTATTGTCGGCAGTGGTGGAACACAAACTTTTTAACCGCAGTGGTCGAATGTAATCTCTTATATATTTTCAAGTACTCAAAATTATATCATCCAAAGTTATAACATTTAATTAATACATACCGAGACTCTAAAAGAAGACATTAGATATGAAAATGTCAAACATGGTCAAAAGTGTTCTATAAAACTTTTGATTTTAATTAAGATAACATGACACATGTTACCAAGTTTTCAATGTCATGATATTTCTATGGGTGTCAATTTTGTACCAAGACAAACCAACCAATTCACGTATCAGCCGGAGTAATTTAGTTGTTACCAATATAAATATATAATTGGTTGGTAGTATCGTACCAACTATCAAAACTTGGTTGGTACTTGGTATTAGAAGTCGTGTACCACGTTAATACCTTACTGTACCAACTTATTTTTTTTTAATTATTTATTAATTAAAATATAATGTAATTAATAAATAATACAACATATTTTGATTTTAAATTTTAAATTATCTTGTTTTAAATTTTGCTAAATTGTGATATGGATTGATATATAGAATTTGAGCCTAACCTTAACAACTTTAGTAACTTGTCTACACCTCCATTGTCCATTGCCGCTTCTACTAGACTATTAGTGAATGTTTGTGTTATATGAATATTATTTGAATGCTTGTATAAGTAGGGATAAGTGGTACAACACATATTAATATACTATTTTAATGATCGGCGTTTTAGTACATCTAAATCTAGTGGTAAAGATTTCAATATAAATAATTTGTAACTTTAATTTTTGCGATGTTGGTACAAAAATGTACCAACATGTACCAATCGAAAAAGTTGGTACCAATTTAGTTGATACCAAGTATAACCACAAGAGTTGTGGCATACTGGTTAAGGCCCTGGAGGATGTGGTGGAATATCCCATCTGCCCCGGGTTCGAATTCAGGCGTACACAACAATTGTGGTCACTAAGCTTTAATCAGGGCTGATGTCTTACAGTTATAATTTGCCAAAGGATTAGTCTAGGCATAACCTAGGTTACTCTTCCAAAAAAAAGTATAATCGGTTGTTACATGGTATAAAAATTTACGTACCAATTATAGTTGGTTGGTATATGGTATATACAAAAAGAAACATGATATTATACCATGTTCACCCCTAATTATTTCTATGTAGGATGTCTATGCATAACATATTGCTGATGTGTCATTTCTTATTACATAATTATATTTTCAAAAAATTTGACTTTACATATTATTTAATTTTAACTTTTGGTTTTATTTATGTGACTCAAATATTTTATTATTGTCTTTTTAATTTAATATCCACATTTTATATGTTGTTGAGTTTATAAATTTGTTTTAAAATAAATAAATTTGATATGTTGTTGATCGCTATAGTAATTTGGGATAGGCTATTGGCACTATGCATAAATCTATTTACACTATTTTTTTTTTAATTTTTTTTACTTGCTAAAAACAAGGTACGTTTGATAAGACTAATTTTTTTTAATATTTAATTTAAAATTCAATATGCTAAATATTAGGGCTAGGCTCATAATTAATCTATCTTTTTTTTAATTATTAATTTTAAATATCTTTTTCTTTAAGCAAATTTATCAATTTCTATCTTTTTTTAATAATAACAATAATGATAGTAGTAATCTATTGAATAATGTTTCTTGTATATAGTTGATGAAAAACTTATTGATCATACACAAAAGATAGAATATTTTTTTGAATAATGACGAGTTGGAGTGGAGATTTAGAATTGTCTGATCATTCAAGTGACGGCCCCCATGAAGCATTACACGATGATCAAAATGAAAATGAGAATAAAATCAATTCCTTCATCTGCGACACGTCGAAATTTTCCACTGACAAGGTATAGTATTTTACCTTACATTTACTTTCTAAAATTATGTCAAGATTCTTAACGTAGTTTAATATTTTATAATAAAAAGATTGTTTTCAGACATTCAAATCTCGTCAAAATTTAATCGATTGGGTGCGAAATGTGGGTCGTTCTCTTGGTTATGTTATTGTCATTAAAAGATCAGTGAATAGCTCGAGTGGAAAGATCCCTAGAGTTATATTTCAGTGTGATCGCGATGGTGTATACAAATGTAAGAAAATATCTACAAGGAATACTGACACCAAAAAGATTGATTGTCCATTCGGGTTGGATGGGAAATATTTGTCGGTCGATGATTGTTGGACGTTAAGGGTAAAACACATAATCATAAACCTGCATTATATATGGAAGGTCATCCATATGCTAGGCGTTTGTGTGAAGATGAAGCTCGATTAGTGAAAGATTTTTCACTAAACAATGTGAAATCACGAGATATCTTATCAACATTGAAGAAACGATATTTGGACTCGTCATAATCGGATTTAAAGACTTCATTATCTTCTATTCATCAAGTTGTTCATTCACAAGAAACGGCTATTAAAGCAAGTATTGAACATAGCAGAATTGTCACTCGACATCGATTCAAGATACCACACTTCCAAGAATTGGTTGGTTTCGTTTCAATTCATGCACTCAATATCATTTTCAAGGAATTTGAGCAATCTAAGCTTGAACATTGTGGATGTCAAGTGCGTACATGTTATGGGTTACCATGTGCACATAAACAAGCACTATATTTGAAAGAAGGTCATCCTATTCCACTTGATTCAATTGATACATTTTGGAGGAAACTTGATTTATTACCGTGCAAATCTCTAAAAGATGTTGATTTTGGTTGTGAAGTCGAACTCCAAATGATAAATGCACAATTCAAAAAGGAGTCAAGATCTGGAAAATCCACTATTCTGAGAAAGTTAAGAGAGATAATCTCGCTATCAACAACTTCTCTTTGTGAACCTGTTATTCACAAAACTACTCGTGGTTGTCCCTCCTTAAAAGATAAGTTTTCAAAAAAAAATCATATCAATTCGTCTCCAGTAAATCAAGATCCTTGTAGACATAGTTGTTCATCTGGGGCAAATTTGGTCAAGCAAGATGTTTTTGAGTACCAAGAACCATCAAAAGACAATTGTTACTCGGCCCAAAAAAACTCCTTACATCCATATATTAACCAATTTCCATAAATGTTTCATCCTTTCATCACAGATGTACAAGATGTAAGGCCTGATGGAAATTGTGGATTTCGGGCAATAGCAGTATGTCTCGGTCTTGATGAAGATGTATGGCCCTCTATTCGACATAATTTAATGGAAGAATTAGACATATACAAGAAAGAATATGTCGAGTTCTATGGGAGCAAACAATGGTATCATCTTTACGATTCTTTGAACTTCTTCGAGTTAGGTAAAGCTGCACCATATAGGCATTGGATGACAATGCCTGATATGGGTGTTCTGATTGCTTCAAAGTACAATGTGATATTGCACGTTCTAACCGTTGCAGGTGGTATGACGCACTTCCCACTTCGGTCGAGTCCGCCACCATGGTACGAACATGTTGCTATCACAATTGGATATGCTAATGATAACCATTATGTCAAAGTAGGATTAAAAGGAGGGTATCCAATGCCTACTGTTATGCCACAATGGGTTCGTTTCAGATATGATTGCGCTACAGGATGAATTACCCCGTATATGAATCGACTAAACATTTACAGTCAAAATTTACATCGTAATAGTTCAACTGATACAGTTATATTAGAATGATTGACGATGTAATTTGAATTAATACATGTTCCAGTCTTTTTATGAATTAACATATAAATTCCACATTTGTTACTTTTTTTGTCTAATGCATTTTTAATTTTATACCATCAAACATAAAAAAATAAAGTATTTTTTTTGTTTCTGGATAAATAGTATGTTAATTTTGTTGTGATTCTTGTTATTATCATTTAATTATTATCATCATCAATCAAATGTTTTTACTTTTTAAAATATCATGCTAAATTTTTATCTCTTATTTTATCCTTTTGAATTTAAAAAAGAATGAAAATTGACAGTTAAACAAAAATATTTTTATGAAGATATTAAAATAGTAATAATTTATATTTAATAAACAAAATAAATATTACATTTATTGAAAAAGATAATTAGAAATAGAAATTAAAATCGATAATATATATCTATATTTATATATAAGTATATGTAACTAAAAAGCCTAAAAAATAGGAATTAAAATATAAAAAATAAAAAATTACGTGGATAATATATGAATATTAGATAGTGTAAAAGAGAGTGTAAATGATAGAGATGGAGAGTCTTACCCGGTAAGTGAGGGTGATGACTCTTACTCGGTAAGCGCGTACCGGCTAAACTTTTGCATATGATATCATTTTCGTTGACTATACGCTTACCTTGTAAAGTAAGTTAAAGTATTAACTTTTATCGATAAATATACTTATCGGATAAATATTTAGATAAATGATCCCTTGGTTAAAGGTTGATTAAAATTTAGGGATTTTAATTAAAATGTCCGTATTTCAATCTCGTATTACCTAAATGCCCAAAATCTCTTTGCTTTTGCCGAAATACCCAATTTGGCCGGGATATAGGGCTGGGATTCGACCCATCCCGGGGTTAGGAAAAACGCCAGAGTTACCCCGGGATTTCACTATACATAATATAAATTATAACATTTACAAAGTTGTTCCACCTACGTTTTTACAGATCCGCACGTTTTTGACAAACCTGCGTCCTGTCCTCGTAATAGACGTTGCCCAACCCCGGGATGAATAGTGAAATCCCGGGGTAAGTCCGGCGTTTTTTCTAACCCCGGGTTGGGTCGAATCCCGACCCTATATCCCGGCCAAATTGAGTATTTCAGCAAAAACAAAGAGATTTTGGGCATTTAGATAATACGAGATTGAAATACGGACATTTTAATTAATTTTCTTAAAATTTATTAGATATATCTCTCTGGTACGAGCAGAGAAAAGTGCTCATTAATAGATCTTATCAAATAGCTAAATGGATTCTGGTTAGTTGTGGTTGCTTTCCATTACTCCATATGATGGTTACAAGTCAAAGTTCTCCTCTTATTTTTTATATAAATGACAACAATTAAATAAAATTTATATAAACAATGAAAACCGTAAAAATCAAAAATCATGTGCTTTTTCTAATTATGAAATAATATATGTAATACTACAGATTGAGTGAGTTTTATGATAACATCTTTAACAGTTTCTCCCAAATAGAGAAAATAAAGTTTTTGGAGTTTTTTTTTTCTTTTTTCTAACAACTTGTCTAAAACTTTTTTCAAAATAGAGAAAGCTGGACAGAGAATTCAATTTCTTTTACAAATTTGGACATTTTAAAATAAACTCAACTTTGTTATTCCTAAGGTAATTACCTCCAAGGCTCCAACAAACCAATGAAACAAATAGGAAAAAAAAAAGAGAGAGAGAAAGTAGTTTTGTTATATTACTAAACTAGGTTTGACCCTGTGTATTACACGAGATAATTTAAAAAATTAAATCATGTCGGAAAACTTATCTTACAGATATGAATGATCATCGAAAGTACGATGCTACTTTTCCAAAAATTTTCCCCTTCAGAGTTGTTTTTTGCAGTTGGTTACAAAATGTCCTTGTTTTAGGCAGTTTTCACAAAGAATGTTTTGCAAAAAAATAATAAAAAATATGAATAAATATTAAGAATTTATAAAACAAAATTTATAATATAACGTAAATGAAATTATGAAAAAGTACATAGTTAAAATTGATATGAAATTGCAAAAATAAAATCACGACAATTTAGTGATTATTTGTATCAAATTTCATACTAATCACCAGGGGCGGACCTACCCTTCCCAAGGGGGGTCCCGTGCACCCGCTCAAGTTCGTTTTGTAAGGGCGAAATTTTTTTCGGTACGTAAGGTGCACCTGTTCAACTACAGGGGGTGCTCCGTGATATATACGTTTTTGAGGGGTGAAAGGTACACAATTCCCAAAAAAACCAAAATTTACTCTCGAAATCAACCAAAAAATCGAAAAAATCTCTTGAAATCAATAAAAAAAACACAAAAAATCAACACAAAAAAACCAAAAAAAAACCCCATCGAATCAACACAGAAGCTTAAAAAATTCATCGAAATCAACCAAAAACATAAAAAGTCCCCCAATAGGGGAATTCGGCTAAAAACACATCGACAACAATTTCTTAATCTTTTTGTTTGTGCATCCGTTTACCTAAAATCCTGGGTCCGCCACTGCTAATCACGACACATTAATTCGTATATATTTATGATATTTAATAATATAATTAAATCCAAAAGTATTCAATATTGGACTCATTTCGAAGGTATTGACGAAACGATTACAATGGTATAATTTGTAAAAAATAAAAATGTTTTTTTAATGCATTTTAGTTCATATATATTATTTATGTTTATATGATAAGAGTCTAAAATGAAAAATAAAAAAGTAAGGGATTAAAAGTAAACTACATATCTAATTATAAGAGTAGTAAATATAAGGTATAACTTAAAAAAATTGAATTAAGTAAAGATTTAAGGAGGAATGAATGTGGATGTGCTAAATGAACTTATAATGTAAAATGCGTTCAGATACATGTTTAGGCAGAAAAATGAAAAAATGGGCTCACCAGAAGGCGACACGTGTTATTCTAGTTACTTATTTATTATATGTATAGATATATAAATAATATTGATAGCTTTAAAATGGAGAATTGTTGGGAGAATTTTACTTCTTTTTCTCCATTTTCGAGCAATTGTGAATAGTTGTTGGAAATACTTTTATAATTCAGTATGGTATGTGTGTTTCATATATGAAAATATAAACATATTTTTGTTTCACATGTGAAATAATTTGTCTATTTCATATATTAAGCCATACATATAGAACTAATTCCCAAGATTCTCAATTCTCAATTTTCTTTTTTATTTTCATTTGATTTGTCCAAGATATATAGCCTTTGGGTTAAGTTATCGTGTTCTCGTAAAAGTTGGTTTGTTTCGGTATGTTCTTTGGATTCCATAATCCCACACTTTGTGTTTGAAATTCCTGATCTACATCTTGTTAAGTATTTTATCGAACAACGAATAAATCATTTAGTAAAAAACACTCAATTGAATGTCGTTAAATAAAACTGGTTTATATTATAAATATAGGAGTTTGAAAGTTGGTGTTGAATAATGAAGGCAAAAGGACGACATAGAAAGACAAAAGATGTAGGGAAGTGGTTGATGAAATATCCCATCGATCTTAGTTCTTCACTTCCACATTTGTCCACACAACTTTTCTTCCCTTTCTTGATTTAGATATGTATAATAAATATTTCTATTTTGGATTATAATAATATTATATTTTTAACACAGTATATATGTTCGTTTTTAGATAGTAAAACGGGTACATTTTGAGTAAAATGTTGTTTACCGGGGTGATATAGGGAGGGTAAAAGAGTTAAATAGGGGTTTTCACTGATCTTTGGAAAAGAAGAAACGAACTCGAAAAAAGTTCAAAAACCTAGATTAAAAGTTGAACACCGAAACACAAAAATGAAATTACAAATATGATTTTTTTTGGTAATCGTGGGTTTCCGGGTCAGCTTACACGCACTGACTAATCCTCGGGTGACCACGAATGACCTGAAGTCATCGCAGGTGAATCTCCATGGCCACAAGAGCTTTGACAGCGCCTGTATTTGAACCCTGGATAGATGAGATCTTCCACTACATCCCCAAAGGTTTTACCAGTGCGCCACAACCCAAGTGGTTTATGATTTGTTGTTTAGCAAATATTATTTATTGTTTTTATTAATATTCAGTTTATTATTGATCAATAATAATGTATTAAATATAATTACAAATTTGTATCAATTAAATCAATGAAATTTCAATAAAAAAAAGTCTAAGTCAAAATCCTAAATCTAAAATCTAAATCAAAACCTTAAATCTGAAAAATCTAAAACAAAACCTTAAATCTAAATCTAAAGCGTCCACCGGATTTGAAACCCAGAAGCATCACAGGTTTGTGAAAATTCAAAACCCAGAAACCCGATGAGAAGCATTCGTTAATATCAAAACCCCAACCAAAAAATCTTTCTTCTCCTCGTTCTCTTACTCATCGGAGTTCAGTGGTGGTATTAGTGGTGATGGGGAAGTTCACAGTGTTGCATGGTAGAAGAGAAGGATTGTCAATGACGGCTGGTGGACGGTGCGACGGTAACGATTGGCAATTCTTTATGCCTTCTTGGTCGAAACCCTTCGTTGGCTTGTGGGTATTTTCCGAAAACCATCCAATAAGTCGGTTCTGGTGCAGCATTGAGAAAGGAATCACCGATCAAAAAAGGGATGGGGTTTTACCGTCACTAATCGAGAAGATGTTGGTTGGTGCGATGGCTTCTAAAGATGAAGGAGACGATAGACGTTTTCTTGTGTGACGATCGACGGTTTCATGTAAGTTTGGTTTTGATTTCCGGCGACGTGAACATGAAGTAGAGGCTTTATGTTTTTTTTGAATTTTTATTTGATTTTAGATTTTGTTTGGTATTCTCATCTTAGGTTTTGTTTTTATAATTACATTGTTGGTCCCTTTGTTTTGATTGTTTTTACATATATAAGGGGAAAAAGTGGAAAAGGAGGACAAAAACATGGTTGGACGATTTTTGCCCCTGTCTCTAACGAAGATTTTTAACAAAGTTAGTGGTCAGGACCTTCTTTCAGAGCAAAATTCAAACTATGAGAACCAAAACTTGAATTATGAAACCACAGGTCCCGCTTTCAAAGAAATCACCAAACGTTAGGGACCAAAATTGGAGTTTACTTTCAAATTAATTATGAATGTTGACAGGTCATTATATAAGAGGACCTGATCCGCCTTAAAAGTTATCAGTTTTAATCTATTATTTAAAATTTATAATGCATTAATCTTTGTCATATTTAAAAATATTTAAATATTGAACAATTTTAAAAGGAAAAGAGTGAATTACACTGTTTGTCCTTATGGTTTACTCAAAACTTGGATATGGTCCCTTAAATGCACTATTTACACTGAAGGTCTCAAACTTTTTATTTTAATAACACTGGTGGTACTCAAACTAACACCGATAACTTGAGGTTTTGTTAGCCACCCCATGTGGCCCTCACGTGAGGGGGAATTTCTTCAAGATTTAATTTGATAAATGTTCGTTTCTTTTTTCATCTTTAATCTTTATCTTCTTCATATGTCTTTAAGTTCATTAAGGTAATTTATTATAAATCTTTATTTTCTTCATCAATTAAATCTTGAATCAAAATCCCTAAATCTAAACATACTACCTTAAATCAATTAAAAGAAACTTATAAATTCAAAACAAATTGATGGTGGTCGTTCATGCGTCGTTGATACCAAACCCAAGTGTGTAAGGATGGTATCAAACCCATATCTAAGAAGTTGTAAGATGGTTGATATGTTTGAGAATATGTACCAAGCACACACACACACACACACACACACACACACACACACACACACACACACACACACACACAGACTATTAATTTATTTTATTATATACAATATTTAGTATTAAGTTAACAATGTTAACTCGGCGAACCGTGAGTGTAATGAAAAGGACTAAATTGTCCTTGTGTAAATGGCACATGCCTCAACTTAATTGTAACATCTCAGGCCAATCGTACCAGATATTGCCCGCTTTGTCTGTAATAGCCCTTATAAATAAGTTTTGTTTGAAAAACAAATATTATATGTTAAGGGACCATGTACATTAAGCAAGGGAAGTTTGGGGTTCATGTTAGGCAAAACTCTAAAAGTAGGCATATCAAAGGACTTAAACGGCCAAGAGTATTAACTCATGGTTTTGGCTCTTCAAATAACCAAAATCCATCCTCACGATCCGGTATAAAAAGGAGGTGGGTTTGCAAGGTTAGGCAGAAAAAATTCTTGAGGAAGGACGCTCGTATAAGAGAGGTCAAAGACGGTGATGGATTAGTGAAGCACAAAGGGTTCAACGTGTTTTCGGTAAGCATTGCTTAACTTGATCACTTTGGTTTCATGTACTTAGATGCTTTTATCATTTTCGAGAGTTACATTGAGGTTCTGATGGCCTCGACAATCAACCATGGTTGGTGCCCCAACTGGTGCTCTTGATATTGTCGGGGTGTATTATCGGTAACAAACCACACGAGCAATGAGGTGCTCGATGTGGCTTCGATCGAAAGGGGCAGGACGAGTAGGGAAAGAAAATGAGGGTGGAACTCCCTTGACCGATAATGGGTCTCGGTAAACCCTCGCCCCTTAGACGTTATGAACCGAGTGAAAGTTTTCTTTACGCAAACCTTAGGAATCGATCGTCTAAACATTCTCCTAAAGAAAGCTTAAAATATGGTATAGTTATTATGGCGTTGCATGTCGACAGTAAGTAAGTAATTGAAATTTAGAATCTTATGTTATATTCATACATATGCCATGGATGGGATAGGAATTTAGAGAAGATATATATATATATATATATATATATATATATATATTACATGTATGCATGTGGAATCATGCTAGGCCTGGGCTTGTTGTAGCAGATGTGGAGGAGCGTTCCATGAAATCGTCCAGGGTTGTCTGTTGAGAGACAATCCTTATTGTTGACGGTTGTTGTTGCTAGGGGGGGGGGGGTTGCTCTGTAGCTTTCTTGCCATTTTTAGCTTTGCCAAGAAGAGCTGAAGACTTGCGCTTGGAAGGGGTTGTAGCGGCAGGGATAACCTTGGTGGGAAGAACCGAAGGTGTGGCCACTGAAGACGAAGAAATAGAGGAGAGGCGGTGGCAGAGTTCAAAAATGCGGCTGTCAGTGCATAGGCAATTGGGGAGGCCTTCAGAAATGCGGCTGCGTCCAAGAGATTAGTAGAGGGTTTCTTGGTAGGGAAGGTCAGCAGGACGAGATGGTTGTTCCCTGAGAATTGAACTTCACTGAGTTCAAACCTGATGTTCTTTGATTTCACAAGTGTCACTTGGGATGCCATTTATGGAAAAGAAGAATATAATAGAACAAAGAATTTTAGAGAGAGAGAAAAAAAATATGGAGTGTTTACCAGTTTCCTTTTTGGGAAAGAAACTTTCAAAAGAAGGTTTCCAGTATTGTTGAGTAGAAAAATAGTAAGCAAAAGGATTTGACCAGTTTCCTTTTTAAGAAGAAAACAAAAACCTTAGGGTTTTTGAGTAAAAATCATGAAGGAAATGATTTTTATGAAGAAAAACAATATTTGATTCAAATAAAATATATTTTGAGATCAAATGAGTGCTTTTGGGAAGAATTTAGAGAAGAATAAAGAACCTGTTCGATTGAAGGAGAGTAGTTCGTAAGTTCTTGTCGAGAGAATTGTTTTGCTTAGTGAGTAATGTGCGCATAAAAAGGTAAATTATGAATGAAGTAGGTTTATATATGAGAGAGTGAGGATAGAGAAAGGATGATGAGCGAGAAAAGTTGCTCATCATGACACAGACATGTCCCACGAAGTTGAGTGGTCAAGAAGTGCAATGGACGAACGTGTCAGAAAAAGGTGTGCCATGGTCTATCATTACATATGACGTCACACTAAAAAGTGTCTTTTCATTTTTAAAAGGTATATCTGATAGAAAATCAGTGATGAATTTTATTTTTGAAGAATTACTGATAAGAAAGTCAGTGATAAATTTTATTTCAAAAAGCTTTTAATCACTTTGAAGAAAAATAGTGATTAAGTTTTGAGATTTTGAAAACGTCTTGCTGAATAAGATTCAGTGAGGAGAGTTTAGGAGACATACCTGAATATCAGAGAGATTTTAGTCAGAGAGTAAGGGATGAAGAGGATAGATTTTTATTACTGACATAATGCATGAACGCTGAAGAATTAATCTTCAAGGTTCAGCATTCCAAGCTCGCTGATGAGAAAATTGAATCTTGTCTCATCAAGAGGTTTGGTAAAGAGATCAACTAGCTGATAGTCAGTAGGAATAAAATGAAGTTCTATATCTCCATTCAGCACATGATCTCTGATAAAATGATATCTGATTTCGATGTGTTTGGTCTTTGAGTGTAACACTGGATTGTTTGCTATAGCGATGGAACTAGTGATGTCGCAATAGATTGGAATATTTGAGAGCTGAAGGTTAAAGTTTAATAGCAGATTTCTCATCCATAAGACCTGAGCACAACAACTTCCAGCGGCTAGATATTCAGCTTCAACTGTGGAAGGGGACACTGAGTTTTGCTTTTTTTCTTGTCCAACTTACCAGTTTCCACCTAGGAGCTGACAACCTCTTGTGGTGCTTTTTCTATCAAGTTTTCAAATTGAAAAATCACTATCTGAATAGATAGTTAGATCGAACCCTGAGTCTTTGGGATACCAAAGACCTAGGTTAGGAGTTCCTTTAAGGTATCTAAAAATTCGATTTACAGCGATCAGATGGGATTCCTTGGGTTCTGATTTATATCATGCACAAAGACAAGTAGAATACATGATATCAGGTCGACTCACTGTAAGATACAGAAGTGAGCCTATCTTTCCTCTATAGGAAATGACATTAACAGTTTTCCAGCGGGATCCTTGTTTAATGTCAGCGGTGGTGCCATAGAAGTTTTCATCGTTGATGTTTGAGTAAGATCAAACTTTTTCAGCATATCTTTAACATACTTACCTTGATGAACAAACGTGCCTTTGTCAGATTGCTTGATCTGAAGTCCAAGGAAGTAAGTTAGCTCACCCATCATACTCATTTTATATTCTTTCTTCATCCGTTCAGCAAATCGAGTACACAAAGATGGGTTAGTAGAACCAAATATAATGTCATCAACATATATTTGAACAAGAATGATATGAACTTTTACCTTCCTGAAAATAGAGTGTTATCATTTTACCACGTTCAAATTTTTCAGAGATTAGAAAAGATGAGAGAGTATCATACCAAGAATGATATGCTTGTTTTAACCCATAGAGAGCCTTATCCAACTTATATACAAAGTGTAGATGTTTAGGGTTAGAGAACCTTGGGGGTTATTCAACATAGACTTCTTCGGTCAGCTTTCCATTTAGGAATGCTGACTTAACATCCATTTGATATACTTTGAAGTCTTTGTGAACTTCATAGGCTAAGAATAGTCGAATTGCTTCGAGCCTAGCAATAGGTTCAAAAGTTTCATCATAGTCTATGCCTTCCTCTTGTCTATATCCCTGAGCAACTAGCCCAGATTTGTTACGGGTCACAGTCCCATTTTCATCTAACTTGTTTCGACACCTATTTGTTGCCTATAACAGTTTTGTCAGATGGTCGGGGAACGATATTCCAAACCTTGTTTTTTTCAAACTCAGTCAGCTCTTCTTGCATAGCACTAACCCAGTTTGGATCTTTGAGGGCATCATCGGTCTTCTTTGGCTCGAGAAGAAAGAGAAAGTTACAAAGAGACATAAGTTACTCGAACTTCATCGAGTCTGAATACCTGCGTCTGGATCACCAAGAATTTGATCAATTGGGTGATTCTTAGTCCATATTTGAGCGAGGGCATGAGCATCCATGTCAGATATTGGATCAGTAATGGGAATGTTCATTGAGGAAGAAGCGTCAGCCTGAGGTTCATCAGCAATCAACCGCTGAGGTTCAGGTTGAACATCATTCACTGAGAGATCTTCAGAGATGTAGGTGATTCAGAGGTTGGAAGATCAGATGGTGGTAAAGTGTTTAGGGGAACCGCTGAAACTCACGAAGTGGATTCAGTGTTAGGTGGAATGATGGTTGGATCATCATCGACGTTTATTGTATGATGGTGTGTGTTGAAAAGAGGTTCAATTTCTCCATAATGGGAGAACATCCAGGTATTAAGTTCATCATTATCAGCGATAGGTTTTGAGTTCGCTGATCTGGATTCATCAAAGGTGACATGAATGGTTTCCTCTACTGTTTGTCTTCTTTTGTTGATGACTCTGTAGGCTTTGGATACTGAGGAGTATTCGAGAAATATACCATCATCAACCTTTGGATCAAATTTTCCAAGGGTATCTCTGTTGTTTAGAATGAAGCATTGACAACCAAAGATGTGAAAAAAGTTGATAAAAGGCTTTCTCTCATGGAAAAGTTCAAAGGCAGTCTTGTTAAATCTTTTGACAATCAGTGACCTGTTTTGAGTAAAACAAGTCGTATTGATAACTTCTGCCCAAAATTGAATTGGAAGATGAGAATCACTAAGCATTAATCGAGCGACTTCAATGATTGCTTTTTGTTTCTTCTTTCAGCGACTCTGTTTTGCTGAGGAGTTCTCACAACTGTGAAATTGTGAGAAATTCCCTTGTTCTCAAAGAAGTTATCCAGTGAACTGTTTTTGAATTCAGTTCCATGATCACTTCTTATTGAGCGAACCGTTAAATTATTCAACATTTCCATCTTTTTGACAAAAGATATTAGTTCATCTGGGGTGTCACTCTTAAAGCGAAAAAACATGACCCAGGTATAGTAGGAATATTCATCTACTATGACAAGAGTGTATTTCTTTCCAGCAATGGATTAAATATTGACAGAGCCAAATAAATCCATATGCAAGAGTTAAAGAGGACTTGTCAATGATGAAACTTTCTTTGATTTGAAACTAGCTTTAGTCTGCTTTCCCTTTTCACAAGCTGAGCAGAGGGATTCCTTGGCATATGAATGTTGAGGTAAACCGGAGACTAGTTCTTTTGATGATAGAGTGTTCAGCGTTTTGAAGTTAAGATGAGAGAGCCTCTTATGCCATAGCCAGTTGACATCTGATAAGGCTTTGGACAAAAAATAGATACTTTAAGTGGTTGTTGAGTCCATGTTTATAACGTAAACATTTTCCAAACGATAACCACTGAGATCTAGTTTTCCATTTTTGTCCATCACTGAACTTGCTTTCTTAGAAAATCATACTTTAAAGTCTTTATCACATAGCTGACTGATGCTGAGGAGATTATGCTTCAGTCCATCTACATAAGCGACTATTCGAAAGGTAGTTGTACCATTGCTGAATACACTGAACCCTATAGTACATCGTTTCCCATTTCCACCAAAGGTCACAGATGCACCCTTCTCTTCCTTGTATTCAGTGAGCAGGTCTTTTTGTCCAGTCATGTGTCGAGAGCATCCACTATCTAGATTCCAGATATCCTTCGAGACCTGCAAACATAAGGAAGATTAATCTTTGATTGGTACCCATTTTTTAATGGGTCTAGGTAAGTTAGTGGAGATGGAAGGTTCAACAATCTTCACAACATCTGAAGATTCAGCGTCAGTAATAACCTTCACTTTAGTTAATTTCTTAACTATAGTGGAATTTTTCACCTTGGCAAATTTATCAGCTTTGGTGACTTTCTATGCCTTGGAGGCATTCATCTTTACTTTAGCTGACTTTTAAGCTTTTGTGGCATTGGGACATTTACTGGCAATGTGGCCAGTAAGTCAACAGTGGTAGCATTTTCTATAGCTGAAAGTGGCTTTAAGACCATGAGCATTTGCATTAGAAAACTTGAGATGAGCCGGGCCGACTCCAAGAATGCCCATAAAATTAGATCTTGGAGGAACTTTCAGTTCTTCTGATTTCTTAGACTTGATGTCAATCTTCAGCTTTGGAGTAGATCTCTAAGTATTACCAGTGATCTTAGATCCAGAGCCAGAAGGTTGACTAGCTGAATGTTTAGAAGGAACCTTCTTCAACTTTGCTACTTTTGTAGCCTTTTGAGGGTGATGGGAATTGGATTTCCCTTTATCAGCAAGTTTGGGACTCTTTGATAAACCCTCAGGAATAGGATTTGAAAACGAGGAGCACTGAGAGGACGAAGTTTATTGAATAGAGAGACAAACATTCCAAACTTAAGCATGGAACAATCTCTGCTAGATTCATCCTTATCAGATTTATAACCAAGACCGGTTTATCGTGAACAGGGATTTGAGCACTTATGATCTCAGTGATCTTAGTTGAAGATTTACACCATCATTCAACTGTAGATTTTTCAGACTTGAGAGCAACGATAGTTTGTTCGCGTTGAATGCTGATAATCTCATTGACAATAACTTGATCTTTTAAACTTTCCTCTAAAAGAGTTAGTTCCTTGATCCTTAAATGGCCTTTTTTTAAGTTGTTCAGTTAAATCAATATTTTTGTTTTCAGCAAGAGTTTTACCATTTAGTGCATTGTACAAGTCAACTGGCATCACATCAACAACGCGACGTCTCTCAGCTTCATTAAGAGAGGGATCAATAGAGATTGAAACCTGAGAGGTGATAGATCTTGTGGATGTCCCAGACGGTTTTTCCAGTTCTTCTTTAATCTCAGCCATGAGGCAGAGATTAGCGGAATAAACCTTCGTTAGACAAAACTTTCCCGACTTATATGAACCTTTGACGATGTAAACATATTGGTCCCGAAGGTGCATAACATGTTTGTAGAAGGGGGGTTGAATACAAACATAGAATTTTAAAGTTTAATAAATTGTTTATTGATAAATCAAACACAATTTACAAGTCTGTTGCGGAATAAGATTAAGTAGAACCTAATCTAAACAAACTTAAGAAACACTAAGATGGTTGCACAAGAAATAGAGAATGGGGATTGAGAGAATATAGAAAACAAGGGTTTCTATATTTTTAGAAATATGAAGGCTTGTCTCCAGATGGAGTGTTGATCTTTCTATTTATACCCTATGCATTAAATGCATGGCAGAGTACTTTACACGTGTTCTTCATTGATTGGCTGCATGGGTCTGACTTTAGGTGACATGATTTCGGTCGTATGATAAACAGTGTAGTTGACAGAGTTGATGTAAGAATTGTGGCAGAGGTATGTCCGTTCTGACACATCGTACTGGGTGTGCATGGGAAAGACAAAAGAGACTTGAAGCATAAGCTAAGTGATCATCGATCGCTGAATATCTCTTCCTTCAGAGATACAAAGAAGTTCAGCTATCGCTGAAGCTTTTCCTCAGGTTTCTTCGCATGTGTAGATTTGTCTTTGCTTCACTGATATCCGCATGAGGTCATGAGTAGACTTGTCTTTGTTCAGCAGCTTCATCTTCGATTTAGCTATGAACATCTGTTATCGCGAAACTTGTCTTCAGGGATTACGTCTAACTGTTTACATTAGAAATCATCAGCGATACTGAACATACTCAGTATTTGATCGCTGATAGTGAAACACTTTTACATATGAATGTTTACAAGAGAGATTGTCAGTGATAGTTGAACAGGCTTAGCATGATCGCTGATGATGAAACACTAATACATAATGTTAAACGTAATTTTCACTAAGTATATAAAAGGGTCTTTATCAAATCTATGAGATAGTATGGATCAACAATCTACCCCTATTTGATAATGACAAAGTAACTGAAGAAAATTACTTTTAATAATTCAAAATGAGGAATAATCAGGACTCATAACATACTTGTCCCAATTACTATTTTGAGGGATCTTTTACAGTACTGATAGGGTTAAGTACTTCACTGAATTTTCATTAATTCAATTAAAGAATTACAAGAGTGATGAAAATATAAAGTACAAGTGAAGAACTAACTACTGTAAGTCTAACTAATAGATTACAAGAATTAAGAGACTAATCTATCAGCTGTCTAGATAAGATTTTAGAACCTTGATCATATAGTCAGGTACTTCTTCTCCTCTTTGCTTTCGATCTAATGATTCTTGACGAATGATTGTCTTGATCGGTTCAGCTGATGGAGAGAAGTCGCACCATAGTCACAAAAGATCCTTGAGATGATTCAGAGGACAGATGAGAAGCTCAGAGACTCTTTGAAACCTGAGTACTCCTTCATCATCTCTGAAGAAGATTCCATGAGGATCATTAAGTACTTGTCCGGGAATATATGGTCCACCAGGAGGCAGAGATAGATCTAGAACTGAGAGATCAGGAGGAGGTCCGAACAATGCTTCCTTTGAAAATATTATGGAGGTGTCGTTTCTGATTGCAACGACATTTTCAGAGGAGGAAGAATCAAACTTTCTTTTGATTTGCATTGGCTTAGAAGGAAGAGCAGATGACACTTTTAAGACTGCAGTGACTCTGTTGATGAGGGTGTCTAGGATGCCTTCGACATAGCCTCTGTAGGTTGACTTTGATTTCTTCAGTGCATCCTTGAACTCTAGCCATTCGATGTAGCCAAAACTCTCAAACTTTGAGACGAACATTGCCTTTGATCTTGTATCCTCTCTGGTTATCTCCATGGTTACAGAAGTTCGATCATTCTTCTTTCTTCCAGATATGACAACGGCTGTTATTTTCAGTGGGTCGGAGCGATAGTCGACTTTTTGCTTACACCATTCGATTGAGTTATCGCTGACCTCTCGTTCTTTTGAGCGTTCCTATTCAATTTCCTTTAGTAGTGCAACTTGAACTTCCACTAGATTTTTCTTTAATCTTTTATCTTTAACCTGAGAAGATTGAACCTTAAGAGCAAGAGTTGCATCTTTTTGGCATTCTGCAATCAGCTTCTCAACTCTAATGGATTCTTCTATCTCAGCTTCAGTTAGGAAGTCAATTTATTTGGACGAGGATTGAAGAGGGATTTTCAGCCGTTGACTCTCCAGATGAGAGATCATCTCTGTTCTTTTATTCAGTTCTTCCTCTGACCAATGAGATGGTCTAGAGGGCCTTCCTAGGTGGATCAGGGCTTCTTCTTCTTGTTGTTGTTCATCAATCTCACTGAATGAGATTGGGATTATTTGGTCTTTAGCTGTAGGAGCTAGGATTATTTGTAGTTCGGTTCTCTTAAGCAGGGAAGAGAACTGTCTGGACAAGAAGTGAAAAAGGTGTTAGTGTATATTTTAGGAAAAAGAAAGATAAAGGCTTAGAAAGAGACAGAGGTGTGGTAGGTATAGAAAGAGATAGGTACGATGGAAAGGCATACCTGAGAAGGATTCTCCCCCTCAGATTGTGAGACAATGTTCAGGTTTCCCTTGGCAGTTATACCCTTCTACTTGCCTTGAGAAGGAGTACCTGAAGTTGTTTCACTTCTCTCCCCTGCTTCTTTTGTGACAACTTCCTTCGAAGCTGTCGCTGAAATGACGTTTACCGCTGAGAACCAAAGAGATTGGTCCTCCTCATCTCCGTCATCGTCATCATCAGCTGGTTGATCCTTCTCTTGATCATGAAGATCAAGATCTTCATCATCTTCCTCGACCTCCTCCTCTTCTTCTTCTTCATTTAAAAACTGAGCAAGAGCGAGTGAAGAAGAGGGAGGGGCTTGATCAACAACCTTCTCCCCCTCAACATGAGAGGGAGGTTCTTCCGCCTGGACCTCAGCAGCAGCTTCCTCAACGTTTTCTTCTTTAAGGACTTTATCCCCCTATTTTTCTTTATCATCATGGGGGAGTTCAGCAGTCTGAGGATCATCTTTAGCGGTGGCCAGAGACCGGACTTCAGCCTCCAAGCGTTCCAAGCGGCCTTCGATAACAGGGATATCTGAAGTAGCCTGATGAATGAATTCAACGGCTATATTCAAGGAAGTGTGATCGTTCTCTGTGAAAGAAGGTGTGGGCACTGGAGCTGGTTCATTCAGCTTGGCGAGGACTTTTTGTAGAACGGAGGTGCAGGAGTCAATCTTATTGGACAGGTCCCGAACATCATTGCTGAGGGTGCCATAACGTCCCTGAATGAGTTGGACTTGTTGATGAGTTCCACCAAGGTCTTCCTTAATCTTGACAATGTCTTCCTGAACAGCTGTGATAGAAGAATCAACTTTTGAGGAAGAGGCAACATTTAACTTTTTCATCTCTTCACCAGCTTGATTCACAGCGCTGGTGGATTCGTTTACAGAGGTGGTGAGAGATTATACCTTGTCAGCAAGGTTGTTGACGTGAGCGTCAACAATTGACAAATTAGGACCTGCAAGTAAAGTTAGCGGTTGAGCACAACGTTGCTCAGGTTTATATGGAGAGATGGGAGTTGTGTATAGGTTTTTAGGAGTACCTGAATTATCAAACATGTTGAAGAAGTGCAAATCTCCTTCAAAATTTTGATTATCAGGTCCTAGGGGTGCAACTTGAGGTTGCTGTGAATGAGATGGAAGGTTAGAGACCAAAGAAATAGTAAGAGGAGTAATGGGGATATAAGAAGTTTGGATAGTGGGAATTACCTCAGTTTGTTGGGGAGGAACTGAGGAGATGGGTGTCGTCACTGTTGTTGTGTCAGCGATTGTCATCACTGACACGGTTGATGTAGTGGCTGCAGATGTTGTGGAGGAGATACCCACGAAAGCATCTACAGTAGTTTGTTGAGAAACTACGTCAGGAATAAAACCCGAATGGGTGGTCTCCTTTGTCTTTCTGGCCTTCTTAGAGGGACCAGAAAAAGCAATCGGTGGTCGTTTTGAAGCAGTAGTAGCAGCAGGGATAGCAGGAGAAGGAACCTCCTGCGTGGCCGCTGAAGACGAAGAATGGAGAGAGAGGCGAGAGCGGAGGGTTGAAAGACTTACCTCGTTGGCGATCGGCTTGATGTCGAGCGTTCGCTGACCCATCTTTGAAAAAGTACCATCAGGAGAAGTTGGGTACTTTTCAGCGTAGAGGAAGTGTAGGTAGGCGCAGATGAAACGCACGTACGGGATCTTGGGATCCTTTTCCGTCTTCTCTATCTTTGACTTTAGATCGTCAAAGATGGCGCCAACGTAGTCAAAGTGCTTACCAGCGATGACCGACTAGCCCATCTGGAGCTGAACCTTGCTCGCTTGATCCAGGGAGCCTATCTTCGTACTCATACTCTGAATTATGTAAGAGAAGATGTAGTTGGGTTGGGAAGGCATGTTCGCCTTTTGAATCTTGGTCAGCCGTTTGTTGGGGATCGTGGAGCGAGGCTTGTTGTCCCAACAATATTCCATGTCATCCAAGAATTGGATGAGCTCAGTGTCAGTGGTGAGTGCGTCGAATCCAACTTTGGTCTTTTCAGGGAATCGCAAAGCTTTGTGCAGACCATAAGAAGTAAGGAGGCTTAAACCCAATTCAATGGTAAAGGAGATTTCAGGGACCACTTCACCCTTTTTGTTGGTGATGGTGGTCACATCAGCGGTTAACCAAAATTGTTGCAGAAGTGTTTTGGATGATTTTGGGTCCACAGTGAGAGCGTAAGCAAGGCAAGACTACTTCAGAAAGGCAGTTGCATCGACCAAATGTGGGTATTTCACAGCATCGAAGTCCAACCTGGCAAGATGGTTGTTCTTGGGGACCTCTGATTCAGTGATGGTGAATTTGACGTTCTTTGAAGCAATGAGAGTTGCTTGGGCCATTTCTGAATATAGAAAGAAGTAGATTGGAGGGAAAGATTTGGAGTCTAAAAACAATTAAATTTTTTACCAGTTTCTGTATTTAGAAAGAAACATAGAAAAAAAATGTTTTTAGAGTAAAACAGTGTTCTTTGTGAAGAAGAAAGAACATGTAGAAAAACCAAATGGTTTTAGATTTTTAGATAAAATCAAAAGAAATGATCTTGGAGTTAAGAGAAATATTTTAAAATCCATGATAAAAGAATATTAAGGATTAAAAATATGATGAAGATGGGAAGAACAAGAACCTGTTAATCTTTGAAGATTAAGATGGTTTTTGTCCGCTTGAATGCCTTGAGAGCTTTTTACTTGCTTGAGAAGTTTTTCAGAAAGCGTAAAAAGATAAGAATGAAAAAGGCATTCTTTTTATATGAGGAGAGAGAGAGAGAGAGAGAGAGAGAGAATGAGTGAGGCGGGAAAACAAATGTTCATCATGGCATCGACACGTCCTACGAAGTTGATTGGATAGAAGGGCAACGGACGAACGTGTCAGAGAAAAAGGCATGTCGTGGATTGTCGGTTCAAATGACGTCATAGGAGAGATAGAAAAAAATGTTTCATTTGTCCTTTTTGAAATTATCTCTGAAGAAAAGTCAGAGATAGGTTTTCTTTTTGAAAGAATCGCTGATAAAAATTCAGAGATCAATTTTCTTTTCAAATGATCACTGATTAGAAATATCAGTGATAGATTTTGTTTATCAAAAAGCTTTTAATCATTTGAAGAAAATCAGTGATTAAATATTTGATTTTGAAAAACGTCTTACTGAATGAGTATTCAGTGATTGAGAGTGATAGAACATACCTGAGAGTCAGAGATATTTGTTCAGAGAGTAAGTGATGAAGGGGAACTCAGTATTACTGACATAATGCATGAAAGATGAAGTCACTCTTCAAGATCCAGCATTCGAAGTTCACTGATGAGAAAGTTGAATCTTGTCTCATCAAGAGGTTTGGTGAATAAATTAGCGAGCTGATAGTCAGTGGGGATAAAGTGGAGTTCAATATCACCATTCATCACATGATCTCTATGTGTTTTGTCTTTGAATGTAGCACTGGATTATTGGCTATAGCGATAGCACTAGTGCTGTCGCAATAGATTGGAATTTTTGATAGCTGAAGGTCATAGTCTAATAGTTGATTTCTCATCCATAAGACTTGAGCGTAACAACTTCCAGCGGCTACGTATTCAGCTTCAGCTGTGGAAGTGGACACTGAATTTTTCTTTTTACTCGTCCAACTTACCAGTTTTCCTCCTAGAAGTTGACATCCGCCAGTGGTGCTTTTTCTATCGAGTTTACAACCTGCAAAATCACTATCTGAATATCCAATTAGATCGAACCCTGAGTATTTGGGATACCAAAGACCGAGGTTAGGAGTTCCTTTCAGATATCTGAAGATTCGCTTGACAGCGATCAGATGGGATTCCTTGTGTTCAGACTGATAGTGTGCACACAGACATGTAGAGTACATGATGTTAGGTCGGCTCACTGTAAGATACAGCAGGGAGCCTATCATTCCTCTATAGGCAGTTTTCCAGCTGGATCCTTGTTTAATGTCAGAGGAGGTGCCATAGGAGTTTTCATCGCTGAAGTTTGAGTTAGATCAAACTTCTTCAACATAACTTTAACATACTTACCTTGGTTGATAAAAGTACCCTTTTCAGTTTGTTTAATCTTAAGACCAAGAAAGTACGTTAGCTCACCCATCATACTCATTTTATATTCTTTCTTCATTCTTTCAGCGAAACGAGTACATAGAGATGGGTTAGTAGAACCAAATATTATGTCATCGACATATATTTGCACAAGGATAATGTGACCTTTTATCTTTCTGAAAAATAAGGTATTATCAATTTTACCGCGTTCTAATTTTTTATAGATAAGAAAAGATGAGAGAGTGTCATACCAAGCACGAGGGGCTTGTTTTAGACCATAGAGAGCCTTATCCAATTTATAAACATATTTTGGATGCTTAGGGTCAGAGAACCCTGGGGGTTGTTCAACATAAACTTCTTCATTCAACTTTCCATTTAGGAACGCTGATTTTACATCCATTTGATATACAATGAAGTCTTTGTAGACTGCATAAGCTAAGAAGAGTCGAATTGCTTCGAGCCTAGCCACAGGGGCAAAGGTTTCATCATAGTCTATGCCTTCCTCTTGTCTGTATCCCTGAGCAACAAATCTAGCCTTGTTGCGGGTTACAGTTCCATGTTCATCTAACTTGTTTCTAAACACCCATTTGGTGCCTATAACAGTTTTATCAGATGGTCTAGGAACGAGATTCCAAACTTTGTTTCGAGTAAACTCAGTCAGCTCTTCTTGCATAGCGCTGACCCAGTTTGAATCTCTGAGGGCATCATCAGTCTTCTTTGGCTCTATAAAAGAAATAAAGTTGACAAAAAGACAAATATTACCTGAACTTCGTCGAGTCTGAATACCTGCATCGGGATCATCAAGAATTTGATCTATGGGGTGATCTTTTGTCCATCACTGAGCAGGAGCATGATCGCTCACTTCAGGATTTGGATCAATAATAGGAGTGTCCACTGATGAAGAATCTTGAGGTTCATCAGCAATTAACTGTTGAGGGTCAGACAATCCATTGTTTTCTGAGAGGTTTTCAGACGAAGGAAGATCTGATGGAGGGAGTGTGTTTAGAGGCTCAACTGAAACCCATGAGGTGGATTCAGCGTTAGGTGGGATAATGGTTGGATCATCATCAACAGCTGGATAATTTGTGTGTTGATGGTTTGAGAAGAAAGGTTATGTTTCTCTGTAATGAGAAAACATCCAAGCATTTAGTTCTTCATTTTCAGCGATGGGTTTAGAGTTCGCTGAACGGGTTTCGTCAAAGGTGATATGAATTGTTTCTTCTACAATTTGTCTTTTCTTGTTGAAAACTCTATAGGCTTTGGAGATGGAGGAATATCCAAGAAATATTCCATCATCAACTTTTGGATTGAACTTTCCAAGTGAATCTTTGTTGTTTAGAACGAAGCACTGACAACCAAAGATATGAAAAAAATTGATAGAGGGTTTTCTTCCATGAAATAGTTCATAAGTTGTCTTTCCAAATCGCTTTACTATCAGCAATCTGTTTTGAGTAAAGCATGTAGTATTAACAGCTTCAGCCCAAAATTGAGTAGGAAGGTGAGAATCGATGAGCATTTATCTGGGAGCTTCAATGATTGTTCTATTTCTTCTTTCAGCGACTCCATTTTGCTGAGGCGTTCTTACTGAGGAAAAGTTGTGAAAAATTCCCTTGTTCTCAAAGAAATTGTTCAAAGAACTGTTTTGAATTCAGTTCCATGATCACTTCTTATTGAACGAACAGTAAGATTATTCAGCACTTCCATCTTTTTAACAAAAGATATTAGTTCTTCTGGAGTTTCACTCTTGCAGCGAATAAAGATAACCCAGGTGTAGCGAGAGTATTCATCTACGATGACAAGTGTATATTTCTTTCCAACAATGGATTGGATATTGACAGGGCCAAACAAATCCATATTCAAGAGTTGAGGAGGACTTGTCACTGAGGAAACTTGTTTCGATTTGAAACTAGCCTTTGTCTGTTTTCCTTTTTCACATGCTGAACATAGAGATTCCTTAGCATATGAGTGCTGAGGAAGACCAGAGACCAGTTCCTTAGATGAGAGATAATTCAGGATTTTGAAGTTTAGATGAGAAAGCCTTTTATGCCATAGCCAATCGACATCAGAAGATGCTTTAGAAAGAAAACATACGTTTTCAGTGGTACTAGAGTCCATATCTATTACATAGACATTTTCCATACAATAACCACTGAGAGCAAGTTTTCCATTCTCATTTACCACTGAACATGCTTTCTTAGTAAAGCGAACTTCATAGTCTTTGTCACATAGCTGACTGATGCTTATAAGATTGTGCTTCAGTTCGTCTACGTAAACGACTCTTCGGAAGGTAGTTGTCCCATTGCAAAGGACACCAAACCCCCGGGTATATCTTTTTCCATTTCCACCAAAGGTCACTGAGGGACCTTTCTCTTTCTTGTATTCAGTTAGCAGGTCTTTTTGCCCTGTCATGTGACGAGAGCATCCACTATCAAGATACCAGATGCCCTTTGATCCCTGCAAATATAAGGAATATTAAGGTTTTTTTGGTGCCCACTTTTCAATGGGTCCTTTAGGGTTAGTGGAGATGAAAGGTTCAACAATCTTCACAGCAGATGAAGATTCAGCTTTAGTGGTAACCTTCACTTTGGTTAATTTCTTAACCTTAATGGTATTTTTCACCTTGGTTGATTTCTCAGCTTTGGTGACCTTCTCAGTCTTGGAGGCATTCATGTTCACTTTAGTTGTTTTATCAGCTTTTGTGGCAGTTGGACATTTACTAGAAATATGGTCAGTAAATCCACAGTGATAGCATTTTCTATATTTGAAGATGGTTTTAGGACCATGAGTAGTAGGTTTAGAAAATTTAAGGTGAGCAAGGCCAACTACAAGAATGCCTTTAGCATGAGATCTGGGAGGAACTTTCAGTTCTTCAGATTTTTTAGGCTTAAGATCAATCTTCAGCTTTGGAGGACAAATATCAAAGATTTCTGTCACAGAGCTAGAAGATCGATTTACTGAAAGTTTAGAAGGAACTTTCAGCTTTGCTTTCTTGGTAGCCTTCTGAGGATATACAATGGATTTTCCTTTATCTGCAGGCTTAGAGCCTTTTGATAATTCCTCAGGGATGGGATTAGAAGTTAAAGAAGAAGAGCACTGAGCATAAGAGGTGTCAGGGATAGAAGAGACAAACATTCCAAACTTAAGCATGGAACTGTCTTCTTTTGGTTCATCCTGTTGTTTCCAGAAACCAAGACCAGTTCTATCACTGGCAGGAATCTGAGCACTTATAATCTCAGTGATCTTTGTTGAGGGTTTGCACCATCCTTTAACATTTGCCTTTTCTTCTTTTAAAGCAGCGATGGCTTGTTCGCGTTCGATGCTGATGATTTCGTTGACAATGACCTGATCTTTCAAACTTTCCTCTAAAAGAGTCAGTTCTCTGATCTTTTCATGACATTTTTCTAGCTGTTTAGTTAAATCAATATTTTTGTTTTCATCTATAGTTTTGCCATTTAGTGCATTGTATAGATCGATTGTCAAAACATCAACAACATGACTTCTCTCAGCTTCAGAGAGGGTGGGATTGGTAGAGATAGATACCTGAGATGAGATATAGTTCATGGAAGTTCCGGTTGGTTCTTCCACTTCTTCTTTAATCTCGGCCATAAGGTAGAGATTAGCGAATTCTTCTTCATCATAACTTGATTCTTCTGATTCAGCCCAGTCGTGTTCTTCAGCGATAAGTCCTTTACCTTTTCTTTTATAGTTTTTCAACTTTTGATATTTTTCTTTCAGTTTAAGATATTTGTCATCGCTGGATCTTCTGGAGGTAGAAGGTTTGAAGACTTTCTTTGACCTGCACTCACTTGCAAAGTGTCCAATATTTTCGCAGTTATAGCAAGTAGAAGTAGCCTTATCAACAGAGGTTGATTTTGGCTTGTTAGTGAGAGAGAGAGAGGCTTATTTCTTTTGAAATTGCTCTTTCTTGCAAATCTCTTAAAAGAGTTTGTCAAGAGTGTTAACGACTCATCAAACTCTACAAGATTAGTTTCAGAATCTAACTCAGTGATAATAAGAGTAGATCGTTGAGATGGAATGATCTCTGAGGAGACTAAAGCAACAGGAGTGCTTTTGGAGTCTTTAGAATCTTTTACAAGATTCTTCTTCAAGAGATTTGATTGCTCATAGTTGAGCAATATTCCATACAAGGTGCTAAGGGAGAGAGAATTGAAGTCTTTTGTTAGCTTGAGACACATTGAATAACTGTCCCAGCTTTCAGGAAGACATTCTAAGAATTTAGTTAAGACCTCATAATTAAAATAGGTCCTACCAGCAGTTCTTAGATCAATGATTAAGCAGTTAAACCTCTGGTGAACGTCAGACAGAGATTCGTTCTTTCCGGAGATAAAACTTTCATACTGTCATACCAAGTTAATCTTTCGAGTTTCTTGGACTTCAGTGGTGCCTTCATATTGAACACATATAGTGTCCCACATTTCCTTGGCAGTTTTAAGATGCGTGATGGAACGGAAAGCTTCATCAAGCAGAGACAGAAAGATAATGGTTTTTGCCTTTGCATATAGACCAACATTTTTTTTGTCTTCATCACTCCACAGTCTTATTTCCTTAAGAGCATAACGTTCAGGAACAGCAGGAGTGGTGGCAGTAGCTGGAACGACAACTATAATTGAGAAAGGTTCATAGCGTCCATTTGCTACGTAATCGGGTATAGTAGGGTCTACACCTTCTAGAAATAACACCATTCGATTTTTCCAGAGAGCAAAGTTATCTCTACTAAATTGAGGAGGTTTAGAGAGTGAACCATTATCATAGTAGTTTGTGTTTGTGTTAAGTGCCATTTTTAGAATAGCAAGGAAGAGAATAAAACAAGATCTTGTTTATTAGATTAAACAGTCTGCTCTGATACCACTTGTTGGTCCCGAAGGTGCTTAACAAGTTTGTAGAAGGGGGGGGGGTTGAATACAAACACAAAATTTTAAAGTTTAATAATTTGTTTATTGATAAATCAAACACAATTTACAAGTTTGTTGCGGAATAAGATTAAGTAGAACCTAATCTAAACAAACTTAAGAAACACTAAGATGGTTGCACAAGAAATAGAGAATGGGGATTGAAAGAATATAGAAAACAAGGGTTTCTATATTTTTAGAAAGATGAAGGCTTGTCTCCAGATGGAGTGTTGATCTTTCTATTTATACCCTATGCATTAAATGCATGACAGAGTACTTTACATGTTTCGTTCATTGATTGGCTACATGGGTCTGACTTTAGGAGACATGCTTTCGGCCGTATGATGAACAGTGTAGTTGACAGAGTTGTTGTACAAATTGTGGCAGAGGTATGTCCGTTCTGACACATCGTACTGGGTGTGCAAGGGAAAGACAAAAGAGACTTGAGGCATAAGCTAAGTGATCATCGATCGCTGAATATCTCTTCCTTCAGAGATACAAAGAAGTTCAGCTATCGCTGAAGCTTTTCCTCAGGTTTCTTCGCGTGTGTAGATTTGTCTGTGCTTCACTGATATCCGCATCAGGTCATGAGTAGACTTGTCTTTGTTCAGCAACTTCGTCTTCGATTCAGCTATGAACATCTTTTGACGCAAAACTTGTCTTCAGGGATTACGTCTAACTGTTTACATCAGAAACTATCAGCGATACTGAACATACTCAGTATTTAACAGCTGATAGTGAAACACTTTTACATATGAATGTTTACAAGAGAGATCATTAGTGATAGCTAAACAGACTTAGCATGATCGCTGATGATGAAACACTAATACATAATGTTAAACGTAATTTTCACTAAGTATAGAAAAGGGTCTTTATCAAAACACTGAAAAAGTATGGATCAACAAAACAAATAGGGTATACTAATTGCAATGATAAACATCTACCAAAAGAAGAAATAAGCAACAATCAAGCACACAAATTTTAGCGTGGAAACCTCTCAAGGCGAGAGTAAAACCACATGACCCTTAGGCCGCTTAAAGTCTACTACCACCAATAAACAATACAAAAGTCTTCTCTAGATAAAACTATAGGCACACCACAATCCTCATACTCTTGGAACAAACCATCAAGAAGTATGGAATCAAACCAAAAAGGAAAAGAGGAAGAAACATCACCCATAAAACAGCAAGTTGTCGAATAGAAAAAAAAGGGCGACTTCCGGATCTCCAAAACCAATCTCCACCGTTCAGAATTTTAAAGTTTAATAAATTGTTTATTGATAAATCAAACACAATTTACAAGTCTGTTGCGGTATAAGATTAAGTAGAACATAATCTAAACAAACTTAAGAAACACTAAGATGGTTGCACTAGAAGATAGAGAATGGGAGATTGGAGGAGTATAGAAAACAAGGGTTTCTATATACGTAGAAAGATGAAGGCATTCTCTCAGATGGAGTGTTGATCTTTCTATTTATACCCTATGCATTAAATGCATGGTAGAGTACTTTACACGTGTCCTTCATTGATTGGTTACATGGGTCTGACTTTAGGAGACATGCTTTCAGCCGTATGATGAACAATTTAGTTGACAGAGTTAATGTACGAATTGTGGCAGAGGTATGTTCGTTCTGACACATTGTACTGGGTGTGCATGGGAAAGACAAAAGAGACTTGAAGCATAAGCTAAGTGATCATCGATCGCTGAATATCTCTTCCTTCAGAGATACAAAGAAGTTCAGCTATCACTGAAGCTTTTCCTCAGGTTTCTTCGCGTGTGTAGATTTGTCTTTGCTTCACTGATATCCGCATCAGGTCATGAGTAGACTTGTCTTTGTTCAACAGCTTCGTCTTCGATTCAGCTATGAACATCTTTTGACGCAAAACTTGTCTTCAGGGATTACGTCTAACTGTTTACATCAGAAACTATCAGCGATACTGAACATACTCAGTATTTGATCGCTGATAGTGAAACACTTTTACATATGAATTTTTACAAGAGAGATCATCAGTGATAGCTAAACAGACTTAGCATGATCGCTAATGATGAAACACTAATACATAATTTTAAACGTAATTTTCACTAAGTATAGAAAAGGGTCTTTATCAAATCACTGAAAGAGTATGGATCAACAAAACAAATAGGGTATACTAAATGCAATGATAACCATGTACCAAAAGAAGAAATAAGCAACAATCAAGCACACAAATTTTAGCGTGGAAACCTCTCAAGGCGAGAGTAAAACCACATGACCCTTAGGCCGCTTAAAGTCTACTACCACCAATAAACAATACAAAAGTCTTCTCTAGATAAAACTATAGGCACACCACAATCCTCGTACTCTTGGAACAAACCATCAAGAAGTATGGAATCAAACGAAAAAGGAAAAGAGGAAGAAACATCACCCAGAAAACAGCAAGCTGTCAAATAGAAAAAAAAGGGCGACTTCCGGATCTCCAAAACCAATCTCCACCGTTCAGAATGTAGATAACGATGTATTGAAGCTACTGTCCAAAAATCACGACGTTCCGATGGCTCAAACTCCGGAAATAGGCAAAACGGCGTGGCTGTGCTTTGCTGAAAATTGTAGACGACTTTTTTCTCTTTTTTCTCTTTTATATTTTATGGACTCTTTCTCTTCACTTGTTGTAAAACCCTAGGATACAAGGCAATATATAGCTTGTATCGGGCCACTATTGCTGGGCTATTTTAAAACATAAAACCCAACAGCCATAACCGTTACAACAGAAGCCAAGACTTAAAGTAAAGCCATAGTGGTTAACGTTTGGTGCCATAACGAGGCATAACAAGTTATTTAGAACCATGTACAAAGTTATATAATACTCATTTCGTCTTAAACTAAGGGGACGTTTGGTTTGATGGATTGGTTTTGAGAGATTTGGCTGGCGTTTGGTTCGCAGATTATGAAAGAAACTGATGGGATTGAAATGTTGAATTTCATTGATCAAATTCCATTCCTTTGTTTGGTTCGTTCTTTCATGAAATAAATTTCTAAATTTCATCAAATTCCACAAATGAGGGAATTTAACAATCCTTAGCAACTACAAGGTGTTTTGATAGAATGCAATTCTTATTTTTCATAATACCACATATGCCCTTAATTCAATATAACTTAATCACATAAAACCTATCTGATTAAACCACGCCTCCATCGGTTCCTTCTCCAAACCACTACCGACCACCCCCGATCTAAACCACCACCCACCACCCCCGATCTGAACCACCGTCGACCATATCCGATCTAAACCACCGCCGACCACATCTGATCTGAACCACTATCGACCTCCACCAATCTGAACAACCATTCTAAACCACTACCGACCACCACCAATCTAAACCGCTGTTACAAATAAAGTATTTATAATGGCTATTTTATTAAAACATTTTTGTTAAAAAAATTAAGATTATCAAAAGGGTATTTTAGTCATTTATCAACATTTCATTCCAATTCCAAAGCTACATTTTGTGAACCATACAGACAGATTCAAATTTCTTTAACATATTTCATCCAATTATGTCAACCAAACAGATGGTTAAATCCGACAAAATTTCATTCAAATTCATTCAAAGTCAAATTCTTTTCTTATATTTCATTTCATTCAAAAATATTATACGAACCAAATGCCACCTTGGATTTTGTGGAAGGATTTGGAATTGTAGAAATTTGGATTTGGAATGATTTAAAATCTTTGGTGTGCTTGGTTTGTAAGATTTAGAATATAATTAGATTCTGTTATTTATAAAAAAAATTATTAAATAATTATAAAAATAATTAAATTAATTGATTATTGTAAAACAACTGTTTTTAACATATGTTAAACTATTATTACATAGAAATCCTACAAAATCCCGTGAAATACCAATCAACCCCCATGAGATTTCAAAATCTTATGTTTATAGGATTTCAACGAAATCCCGAAACGCCAAATCCAAGAAATCATTCAAACCAAACTTGGGCATGGAACGAGATTCAATTCCAAAACCAATCTAATTTCCCGTGCAAACTAAACTGGACCTAAATGTCCATGTTTCTATTTATAAATGTTCCAAAATAAATGTTCTATATCAAAAATGAATAGCTGAATTTTCAAATATGCCCTTAATTAACACACAAAAAGACAAATTAAGAAAAAGCAAAATTGTTATTTTATTAACAAAAAAAGTGTAATATTTTATTTTGTCTAAATTTTATTTCAATTTTATTACAAACATTTATTTTAAAACTTTGGAAATATAGACAAATAAAGAATGATTAAAAAATGGGAATTTTATTTTAAATACTGATTAGCATTGAGATTTGAAATGTCACCCAATTCCCAGAAGATCTAATGACTTGCAAGACAAGTAACCAACAACTACTGTCCATTTAGGCACCCCCTACCTATAACTTCGTAATTACTTTAGAAAAAAAAATTATTATTAATTTAATTTAATATTTTTTAAATTTTACTTATTATAGATTTTAAGATAGGATTAATAGAGAAATGTGTTGTTTTAAGCCTTTGCTATTCATTAATAAAAATTATTTATGTATTTAAGTAAGAAAAAAAAATATAAAATACAACTTGATGATTTTCTTTGACGTATTATTATATTCGATATATAAAAATTATAGAAATATGATTACGTTTTAATTTCTTTTGTTTTGATAAAAAATAAATAAAAAAATAAAAGGCATATTAATTTGGAAGGGAAAACGACAAACGTAATAGAGACATAACGGCGTCGTCTAATATAATACATTCCTACTGTTACACGCTACCCACTTTTATTTTTTCAACCAACATATTTTTACCCTTTTCCCTCTCTTTTAATTTCACCACCAACTCTTCAACCAACCATTTGTTCTTGATTTTTTGGGATTTAATAAATAATATTTTATTAAATTACAATTGAAAACATGTTTAAAATTTTAATTTCATTTCATTGTACCCGTTTTATTTAAAAAATTCCATTTTTCAGGAAAAAGTTAAAAATACATTGATAGGTTATAATTTTAAATTCAATTTTGAGAACGTAACTCAACTAAATAACATTTGTTTTTGTGAACGGATAACTTTATCATTTTTTTTTACGACAACTTGGGCTACGCCCACACACACACGCACCCGCGGTATCCGGGCATCCAATTGGGCAGCACCGACTAATCTGTGGCGACCCGGCCCAGCCCAAATGGACTGAACCCGCCCAGGTACGTCTAAGCTCGGTCAAGACCGAACCCGCATACCCATAGACTGGTATGTCCGTAAACCTGGACCCAAAGGCCGACCCAAGGTCTGGGTATCGCCGAAGTGCATCCCCCAGGATATCATTTATATTTTTACAAAAAAGCAAATATATTAATAGATCAAAAATATTAATTGTTCTATTTCATGTATAATTTGATTTTTTTAGATAATTTATTAAATATCTAGAAATTAATGGAAAAAATAAATTTGGAGTAAGAAAAATACTAAGATGAAAATCAAGTAAGAAAAATGATAAAATAAGGAGTAATACTTTTATGGACACTAAAATCAAAGGGATTTTAGTTTTTATGGAGAGAATGATTAAATAAAGGTCCCTTAAATAAAGCCCCTCTAATATGGTTTTCAAGAATGTCTACGTATTAATGACAAAATTTAATGACAATTAGTAGATTAATCCCCCAAAAAATTGAAGAGTTAATTAAAGTACTACAAAAATTTGGCCTGTAAGAAAAAGGCAGAACTCAAAAGAGTTATGAGAAATAGATGATCTTGAACAAGTACTCTCCTCCTCATTTATATACACTTACTAATTATAGTAATCAATTTATAATTAAAAAAAAGGATCATGGATTGAAGATAAAACTCCCACATTTGCACTTCCAGCTCATTGGCTTATAATTTGAGCTATAATCACCTCTTGCATATGCAATTGTGGCTGATCCTTTTGTTGGATTCTTGACCCCATTTTGTTCATGAGTCTTGATTTGTGGTGTTGTTGGCACTTGAATGGCTTCACAATGCCCACAAGAACCACACCTTCTTTCACATCTTGGTGGTCTTGATCCAATTTGCCCTCTAAGTATCATCTTCTCCTCCACCTTCACAAAAAAAAAAATACCCAAATCTTTTTTCTTCAAATTCCCAAATTAAAAACTTTAAAATAAAGAAAGATGAAGTGATTTAAGAGCTTACCTGAAAATGGGTGTCTTGTTTTACCAACATTCTACCTGCCATTAAAAGAAAGATGAAAATAGAGATAAAAGTCAAAATTTTGTTAAAAAGCATGGTTGTTTAAAGAAAGAAAAAAGATTGAATTTTTGTGGGATTTTAGAGAAACTAAGTGATACCCATTTACCTTGAGCTACTGATCTGAGTTGGGTTGTGAATGGAATTGATAAAAATAGAAGAGAAATGATGGTAAAATGGTGGAGAAAATGGGGTTTTTGAGAAGAACCCATTTGTGGATAGAGTAGTAGAGTGGTGAATGGCGATGCTCTGTGTTAACTGAAGGATTTTAATGAGTAAAAGATGTAGAATTTTGGTGGAAAATGATCTTGAAAACGAAAAGGGTGGGTGGTGTTTGAGAGTGTGTGTGTGTGTGTGATGATTTTTGTGAATACGTGAGCCAAACCAAAAGAAAGAAGCAGTTGGGGCAGATCAGAGGTGATCAGAAGGGTCAATTATTATGGAATCCAACACGTGTGGATGTTTGATTTGAAGAAAGTTGTAAAAAATACTCTCATATTATTCTAAACAACAACACTTTTAGCTTTCAAAAAAAAAAAAAACACTTTTCTTTTCTTTCAGATATAAATATCGTGCTTAAGGGCTTTTTGATAGTTGCTGAATGATTTAGTGTAAGATGATTAAGTGGTTAGAATAATTAAGAGGCTCTTATGATATACTACAAAATGAAATATGGTTGTTTGATAATTGTTCATAATGAAATCAAGTAGCTGAATGGTTAATGGGGACCAACATACAAAATCATTCAGTGAGTTTTAGAAAACATTAAGAGACAAACTTTTTTTTGTCAAACAAGATTCACCTCTTAGCGATTTAGAAGTTATCTCTTAATGAACTATTAAGAGGTAAACAAACAACCCCTGAGTCTTATATCGGCTACATTTCGACTATTTTACCTATACATTGTTAAAACTTCTATTATCCTCTTTTGGAAAGTAAGTTGGGGTCAATACCGTTTGCTTGACATGTTAAATGTGAGATTTTGAACACAACCCTCAAAATTTAGTTGTATAATTTTACATGTGTTTAAGACATTTTTATGAACTTGTTTAAAGGTGGTTGTTTTTTGTGTGTAAATTAGGTTTGGATAATGAGATGGTTAATTGTTTAGTTTTATCCCTTTTTCTATGCTCAACATATTGTAGTTTTGTTATCTCATTTTACATTTTTTTTGAACGACAACAAACAACTTTATTAACAAAAGCAAAACCGAGTAACAATACAAGAAAACGGGAAAACCCCTGCCGATCCAAAGAAAAACCAGAAAACAACCAAAACATCTTGACGACAAGAGAGATCAACGAAGGGAGAATAGTTTGCGAGAGGCAAACCCATTCAACCCCACGAATGTAATCAAAAGCTTTTGGGTGTAACATGATCTTCAAAAAGATTAGAACGTCCATGTTGAGGGTTCCATATTCTCACATTATATTAGAATCAAGGTATATCACTCTAGGGACACTTTAGGACAATTAGTACTCGTCTTGCCCCTTGACACTTTGGGATAATTCGTGTCCGCCTAGCCTCCGTAAAGGGGCGTGTTATTTAAATACCACATCGGATAGACTTGAACCATTTCATCACCATATATATTGAAACCTCTATTATATTCTTAAGAATTCTTCTGAAAAATAATGAGGGTTTCATATATTGTTACATCATGACAAAGTTTATTAATGCCATAAATACTTATAAATACATAAAATAAAAAAGTTAATAGTATTTTAGAGTTTAGCAAGTTCCAAGGGTGAGAGTATAGTAGTAGTACATAGATGTGAGGTCATTCATAGGGTGTGTGGTCTCTTCCTTAAAGAAAGAAAAGAATATGATGTAACATACCAAGGACAAAAAGATATATGGAAAAGGGGAGCATATCAGACAACCAATCACTTAATTACATAAAAAAAAACAAACCTTTTTATTTCCCTTCAAACAATGACACTATATTTGAATCTTTTTTCTGAAATCAAATCATAGCATTGAATGAATAAATAAGAAGCTTGATGTTGATATAAAATGTAAGCAAAATTACACATACATAATTTTTGTTTATATTATGTTGATTTCATACGATCTGATTTTTTTAAATAAAATAAATAAGAACATGATCTACGAAGTTGCAAACGAGGCTCCATTTTGGGTCAAATCGTCATGAGATGTTTGTCATTACGTTTGGCCTGTTGCACTTTTCGTGCATAACTTACGGGCCTCATAATAACTAAGTGATCAAAAGTCATGCTCGTATGAAGTAGGTTTTCTTTATAGATCGGTTTTCTTTCTCCTATTGATCCATAAAGACTTTTATGTAGCTTGTTAAAGAGGGGGCGAGGGGAGGGGGTATAGTACATGCTTTTCTGAAAGGCTATAGAATGCATATTTTGGTACAAAAATTATTAGGGTCATGTTTTATTACCCGTTTAAATTTAAGAAAAAAATGGTGGTCATCCAATAGTGGTGAACGATACATATCAAGAATCAAATGTTGATTAAGAGGGGTTTTTTTTTCCTCGTAATATAAACACACTTCAGAATTTTGTTCTACAACAAATGAAAACAAGTTTGGTAAAACTGTTTTTGAAGAATTTAGAATGAACAATTAAGAAGTATGTATTATTGGGTTTGAATGTTTAATTTAGTTGAAGTCAAATAATTAATATGTGCTTTTTTTAAACTATAAAAGTATCAAAAATCAAATTTATAAGTAAGGGTAAACTACAATTTCGGGCACTATGATTTACATAAAGCTACAAAAATCGTCCATGTGCTTTAATAAGTACATATATAGTCAACAAAATTTGCATTTTGATTCAAAAGTGGTCCCTCTCACTTACTACAACACATGGACAATGGTTAAGCAAGGGGAACTTTCATCCTTTTGCCTAGTTCCCTAATTTTCTTTTATAAAATGAACATATTATATTCACAACATTGAAAGTGCACTGGGAACACCACCATCGTCGGAAACTCCACCATAAATGGAAATCCACAATCGCCGTTGTGAACCCCATCTTCGCTACTAATATCCTCTCTCTATCGTGCTTTGCCACCAACAACTACACCCTCCACCGCGGCTCTCCTCCTCTTCCTTCTTCTTCGACTAACCATTGTCCTTCAAAACCAATCTCAAAATTCCGAGATCACAATCACTTTTAGAATTGCCTGCTACACCTTCAGCCGATGGTGGAGATGGAGATCAAGAGGGGGATGAGAGGTTGAGTGTGTGTTGTGTATTTTATTATATATATATATATACATACATACATATATTATAAAAAATAATTTTATCTTTAAACTATCAAAGGTATTAAGTGGTAATTTCGATATTTTATCTTTAAAATAATTTTATACCAAGTTGTAGTTCACTTTAGAAAACAATAGAGTGAATTACATTTTCGTCCTTGTGGTTTACCAAAACTCTGGTTTCGTCCCTCAACTTCACTGAGTAAATTCTCACCCTTGTGGTTTGCATTTTGTTTTGGTTTGGGTACCTTGGATTAAGAGTCGTTAGAGGCTTCTGTTAAGTGGTCTCACATGCCTCTCATGTGAGAGGCATTTCGACCATTTTATCTATTTTCTTTATACAATCTATATCATATTATAAAACACGGATAAAAAACTCTTAAATATAAATTATTAGGCACAAGGTATCATCATTTTATGCAAGATTTTAAAAATCTCTTAATTTACAAGTATCAAAGCAAGTCTGGGCACGTCGGGAAAAAGAGCGCTATCTCATTTCCCTCCGAAAGGAGAGGAAATGTCGGGTTGTCTTAGCCACAAGATACATATTACTACCGCAGACTTCTAACACCCACCAATTTGGTATGTGCAGGACCTTCCTTTTATACAGACTTTTCCATGTATCACTATTAATTAATATATTATATCTATACTATATTATAAAGCACGGATAAAAAACTCTTAAATACAAATTATTAGGCACAATGTATCATCATTTTATGTAAGATTTTAAAAATCTCTTAATTTACACGTATCAAAGCACAAAATATATATTACTACTGGAGGCTTCTAGCACCCACCAATTTGGTATGTGCAGAACCTTCCTTTTATGCAGACTTTTTCATGTATCACTATTAATTAATATATTATATTACTATAAATTTGTTTCAATTATATTATTAAATATATAATTGGTTATTTTTTCTAGAGGTCATTAAAATATATAAGATAATCATTGAATTCTAACAAAATACTTAATTTTTTTATATAAAAAAACATAATATTATTAAGCCTAAATTAAGCAAATTTATAAAAAAAAAACATTATCACTTTTCTCAAAACCATCCAAAATCGTATTGTAAATCGACAAAAAAATAAAATGAAACATTAAAATCGTGATGTATCTCGCTACATTGTGCGAGTACGCTCCTAGTTCTTTGTAATTGAAAAAAAACCCTAAACAGAACTCCACCACTTCATGCATCTTCATCGACAACCTTTTCATTTTCAAATTATAAAAGTCATACAAACACATGGGAGAAGAAGCAACCTCTTCATCTTCCACCACTGTTTAGAATATCCACACCAATCTTTCAAAACTTCGTGCAAAATGTCATGGACATGTCATGTAGATTGCAAGAGCTACGACACTTTCTAAATTAGAAAGCTCATATGCAATGGCAAGTAGATAAACATTAACATTTTTATTTAATTTAATTCAATTCATGTATTAGTTTGTTTAAACATTAATTATTAATATTTTTAATAGATTTAATTCATTTATTAATTTGTTTGAACATTTATTTTTAGTATGTTTATTAAAATTTCTATCCTCAATTTATTTTAAATAAATGAAAAAAATTGGAATGTAATTTATTTAAATTGCTAATTTGATTACTAAAATAAAATTTTAGTTATGTTCTATATTCTATAACTAATTTATTATTTATATTATAAATAAATCATATTTACTATTTTTTGTGATATTATAAATTATTAAAATATTTAAATATAAATTATAAAGTAGTTGATGATGTGACTGACAAGACCACTTTTGAAAGATGTATATAATTTCATGAGTGAATTGTGGATTTGGTCCCTGTGTTTTTGTGATTTTATTGACAATGGTTCTCATTCTATGTTTATTGTGGATATGGTCCCTGTGGTATGCAATATATTGTGGTTAGGGTCCTTAAACACTAACATCATTAACTTTGAAGGGTTAAAGGCATCATGTGCCTTGCACACTATGGGTATAATAGTCATTTTATTTTTCACTTTCAATTTATTCTATACACATTTAAAATAAACAATACTAAATTGTGGATTTGGTCCCCATGCATCATTCATCATCTTTAAAACACGTTTATCATCTCTCTTAATTTTTTTCATCCAATCTTCATTGTCAAAGTACAAGAAAAACTAAATTGTTAAAGTGAAAAAAAATTACTTGCATTTAAGAATAACAATTGTTTGAACCCAACACTACATCCTAAAAAAGACAACATATCAAAATAACAATTGTTTGAAACCAATATTACATCCCCAAAAGGACAACCCATCAAAATGACAATTGTTTTATATCAACATTTATGTAGTAGTTGTTGGCAACGGTTTTATTTATTTTCTTGATGACATCTAAGTGACTTGAGTATGAAGTACATTAATTCTTCTCATAAAATACATAGACCATTTGGAAATGTGATAAAATCATCTTCATTTTGGAGATCCAAACTTCATTATATAGTGCATTAGATATTAAAATGCTAATTGAAAGGGTATGGATCCCCAACAAGTTTCAAGTGACTTGGTGTGTAATTCAAGTATGACTATTTAGAGCATTTTAAACCACAACACCAAATTTAACACAAAAATACCAAATTTGGTGGGTCCATCAACACAAAAAAAAACCCAACTCCAATCACACTCTACAAAAACATCAAATATATATTAAATGTATATATAATTTACTTAATATAAATATGTTAATTTTAAAAACAAATTATTAATTTTAAAATGTTAATTTTGGTATAAATAAATTTTGATAGGCGATTTAACGGCCGATTGGAGATGCTCTTATGATACTATTGTCTTCCCTTCAACCTCCTATGTCATAATATATTTGTGTTTACAGATGTCAACTGACATGCATATAAGCCTTTTCCCACATCATGGTTTCCAAATGGTCTATGCATTTTATGAAAAAGATTAATGTATTTCCTACTCAAGTCACTTAGATGTCGTCAAGAAAATAAACAAAATTGTTGCCAACAATTACTACATAAATGTTGATATAAACAATTGTCATTTTGATGTGTTGTCTTTTTGGGGATGTAATATTGGTTTCAAACAATTGTTATTTTGATAGGTTGTCTTTTTTAGGATGTAGTGTTGGGTTCAAACAATTGTTATTTTTAAATGCAAATAATTTTTTTTTTTGCACTTTAATAAGTTAGTTTTTCTTGTACTTTGACAATGAAGATTGGATGAAAAAAAAATTAAGAGAGATAATAAATGTGTTTTAAAGATGATGAGTGATGCATAGGAACCAAATCCACAATTTAGTATTGTTTGTTTTAAAGGTGTATAAAATAAATTGAAAGGGAAAAGTAAAATGACTATTATACCCATAGTGTGCAAGACACATGATGCCTTTAACCCTTTAAAGTTAATGATGTTAGTGTTTAGGGACCCTAGCCACAATATATTGCATAGCACAGGGATTATATCCACAATAAACATAGAATGAGAACCATGGTCAAAGAAATCATAAAACCACAGGGACCAAATCCACAATTCACTCTAATTTCATTGATATGAGATGTTATTGCAAAGCTTATATGACACTTTTGAAATATGATTGGTATTGCATTGGTGTGGATGGTCTTACTCTTACATCAATCACCATTCACCACACTAAATCATAAAAGATACAAAACCTTTTTTCGTTTGCATTTGAAGCTGGTGCTCCGTAATTCTTGAATTCTTTGACTTGAACTGAATCAAAACCCGTTTTACTGGAAACCCCGTCAATGGTTGATTCCTCTCCATCAACCAACACAACAAAACAAGGGGCACAATCTTCATTGACGCAAACGAATTAGAAGAAGCAAGGGGAGCAACGAAGTCGAAGATGAAGTAGAAGATGCAACAATAAAGATGAATATGCAAAGGTAATCGGAAAATATGTCAAGCCCACCAAGTTTCTCGACCATTGTTTCTCTATAGCCCGATCTTCTTATGGTTTTTGCTTTTAGGGTTCTAAAAAACCGGCATCGGTTTCTCTATAGTCGTCAAACCCATGGCCTTGACTAGAGAACATATGGAATAGTTGGGAAGAAGATAGGTTAGGAGAAACCCTTGTCTTAATTTATTTGATTTTAGGGGTTTGATGAAGTTCTTGATTTTAGGGTTTTAAGAAAACATTAATTTATGGTTTTGATGTTAAGATTTTGTACAAATTCGCTTGTAATCTTGTTTGCAATTATTGATTTGAGGGGCAATGAATTTGAATTTCATTGATGTTCTTCAATATCATTTAATTGAGGATTTGATTTTGTATCTTTTATGGTTTAATGCGGGGATTTAATTGTGTTTAGTTTTTTTTTAACGTAGCATCACTCTCTGGATACACACACAAAGATATACATATTCTCAATAGAGTTTTGAGAGATTAAGGGGTTGTTTGTTTTTAAAAAAAACCTCTTAACGACTCTTAAGTCTGAATCGTTCAGACCTTTTTACACACCACATCTTATTAATCATAACTAAAATAACACTTCAGACTTTAGACCTCTTAAAAAACAAACGACACCTAAGTGATTTAGCTTGATAATATGTTCTTTTAGGTTCTTCATTCATATTTTTTTTACACATGTATTCATGTTCTTAATAAATTAGAAAATGATAAAAATACTCCTTATATACTAGTCATGTGAGGGGACTAGGCATGGAAATGGGTCCCGACCCGTTGGGGAACCCGGTCCACCCGCCCCGATCGGGGATGGGGATTCCCCGCTAAACCGGGGATGGGGATGGGGACGGGGATCCCCGTTTGTCTCAAACCGGGGATGGGGACGGGGACGGGTATCGCACTCCCCGCCCCGCCCCGTCCCCGTTATATATTTTAATTAATATTTAATATATATTATTTATTTAAACTAAATCGGTAATTCATAATTTCCTATTTCCTAACTAGGTTTATAATATAAATTTGTTATTTTTTGAATGTTAGTATGTATTTTGGATGTCAATCAAAATACAATTATTCGATATGATTTTGAATATTACTCGATATCTTTTGGTATGTGTGAAGTTAAGTTTTTTTTTTCCCGAATTCGATTGAATTTCTTTTGGTTTTAAGTTATTAATTATTATATGATGTTGTGATATTTTTTATACTAAATTAAATTTCTTTCGATTTTAGGTTTATTGGAAATATGTGATATTTAAACATGTGTGGTGTCTCATATATTTGATTTAAATAGCTTACATAAACGGAAAAAAATCCCCGTTTCCCCGTTGGGGATCCCCGTTCCCCGTTGGGGATGGGGATGGGGATGTGATCATATTCCCCGGCGGGGACGGGGATGAAGATGGGGGATTGGGGACGGGGATGGGGATTGAGGTCCCCGCCCCATTTCCATGCCTAGAGGGGACTTAACCTGAGGATTCAAAACCAAAACAAAATGCAAACCAGAAGGACATAGATGTACTTAGTGAAGTCAAGGGACGGAAAACAAACTTTAGATATATTATGGGGACGAAAACTATAATTCACTTTGAATATAAACTATGGTTTATAAATCTTTGTAAACTAAATTTGATTTTCCAAAAATGTAAACATTTGTGGAAAACCTTTTTGAGGTTATGAGAAGAAAAAAAAGCAGCAAGAAGACAATGAATGAAACAGAAAATTGGAAGGAAACAGTGGAAGACTGCTAATAGACAACACATTGCTGCGGTTTGATTCTTTTTCTGTTTCAAGTGTGTTCGTTTTCATTATACGAACAAAAATAGTGAAATATAATTATTATTATTATTTATTTTAAATTATATAAAAATAGATAAATTACCTTTTTATTTAACTAATGAATTTGAAATATTTCAAAAATTAACAAAAAAAACTAATAAACTTGAAATAGTAAATGTTATAAATGAATTACAATACATGTATATACAACAATAATGTTGTGGGAAGTGGAAAGCATTTTACGTACAGAATAAAATACTATTAACGCTTATTCTTCAGTCGGTTTTTTGTATTCATATGTTTTGTTTATTCTGGATTATATGTGATAAAAATGTTATTTTTAATGTAAAAACAAAAAACAACAATTTAACTTATAACTTTTAAAGGAAAAAGAAAAAGAAAGAGCTTATGATTTGATGAGACTAAAAGCGTAGGAAAACAAGCTATTAAGAATATGAAACTGAGCTAACGAAGATTAAAAAAAACGGCTGACAAATAGGTCGGGATGTTTTGACGTTTGATATGGTGGGAAACGCCTGATAAATACCTAACACAATACAAAGGGTCTCGCGAGATCTATTTGTCCCTACAACAAGGCTTTTCTTCCCTTTCTGGAAATGAATCACCGTCACGATGTCTAAGTTTGTGTTCCGACGCACGTACTAAAAATATTGTTTTTGTGTAAAAATAAATAATCTATAAAAATTCTTATAGCACACTAACACAATTTTAATAACATGTTTCACATAGCATGCAAACCATTCTGAAAACATACGAAATATATATTTGTTTTGGAAGTCAAATGGAGACTCATCTTGATGTATACCTCTCTGGTTCCATAACGTCTACCAACTTTCCTACATGCATGTTCACGACAACCAAATATTATTGTTCCCTCCTAACATTGTTAAACACGTTTCCTGACATGTTTCACGTTGACTGAACATGAACATATTTATTTAGCAGTAAACACGTTACAAATCCAAATATTTCTTATACTTTAATGGGGTTTTAGAATAGAATATATAAACAAAACTTTTAGACAAATCTCTTCTAATTCCAGGAAATCAAGAATCTACTCAATTGAAATTATAATCGAATTTATGTAAATTTTATAAAAACGGGTTTGTTGTTTTTATTAAACATCCGACATGTTTATAAAACTTAATAATTTTAACCGACTATAACCATAATCAGGTTATGACAGCCTCACAAAGATTAGTAGTAAACACCTCAAGCTTTCTAAAAAACATATCATACACCTTATATACGAACAATTAGTTTATAATTAAATTTTTCACACATTATCTTCCGAAAATAGCAATATAAATGATGAATCTTTGCTCACTAGTTACTACCATGGCATTAATATCCTATTTGGCTATTTCTCAACTCCATTAATTCAATCACCAATATAGTTTTTTAACATCATGCTATTAAAGCCACAAAAATAAAAAAATTTAACATAAAAATCATTCATTTAATCGGTCGATTTTCTTATTAAAACTTTATGTTATTACTTTTCCTCACTTTTACTTCAAGAACCCACCAAAATCTCGCCAAAAACTCGATTGATGGCTGAATTTGTGTTCTGAAATTGAGAGAGAATGATGGAAATAATTTTTTGAAACCCATCCAACTTCTCATATTTTCGTGTGACGATTATCTCAATTCTCATGTTCAATTCAGTTTTCATTTCACACCTTACAATCAAGTCCTCATTGTTTCCACTAATGACATATTGAACCTTGTACTTTCTCTGTTAATGACACACTAGTCCCTTTCACTCGGAATAGCTTTAATCTAAGTCCAAAAGTGAGATGTTACACAAAATCAAGGTTCTAAAAAACAAGTTATAGCGGCGTTATGGCACATGTGGCCTTGCCGCCATGTTAAAGCCCGTGGCAAGACTCTGAGGTATGGTTTGTAGTATGGCGCATTAAGGCGTGTTATGACGCGTTATGGCGGGTTATATGCGTGTTTGAGGCGTGAACGAGTTTTTTTTCTCTTCTTTTTTATATATAATTTATGGCTTATTAAATTAAATATTAATGATTCTAATTATTCACTGAAAGTCGGCATTCATTAACCACAAGTTGAATTAACTTTGTGGAAGGCGAGGAATATTTTGAATTCAATATTATGAAAATAAATGATGAAGATTACATAAATTAGAGATGTAGGGATTATGAAACCATTAGTAAAACATTCTTTTTTTTTATGATCTCCTGATATCATTTTTGTAAGCTTTGTATATTTGATATCAAAATATCATCAATGCATGGTTCTTCTTTTGTTTACAGTTTTATATGAATTTAGTTTGTTTAATCATTATTATTTAATACACTAACACACACAAACATCTGTATATATACTATATATACAAATTTTCCGCCTTAAGTCATGCCTTGATGACATAGCCTTGCCGTAACTCATAAGGCTTGAGGTTTGACCTCGTCGTCACGCACCACCTCACGCCATTTAAAACCATGCACAAAATATATGTCTATATTAATTAACCAAAAATACCTTTGACCATCTTTATACAGTATTTAATACTTGAGTCAAAAAACACCCCTCACACTAGTGTCCTTAGAGGCGTGTTCCATGTGGAGATGATTGCGATTGTCCGTAATCAACTTTTTTGTCCGAATTATATAACCTTAATGATCATATTTAACATATTAGTTATTTATAAACATTAAAAGTCCAAATTTGTATAACTCGATTGACAGGTCAATCATACTTGTTTGACCCGTTCTTAAAACTTATCGGTTATCTAATTTGTCCACCTCGTTTATTTTTTCATAGCTAACAACCTATTAAGCTTAATTTCAAGAAATAAGGCAAGAGAGCCCGCCCAATAACATTAGACCCAACCCAAAAGATTGAAACGGCCCAAAATAATTATGCCTAGAACTTTTGAAGCTTCACGTTTTTAAATTTCTTTATCTTTGTTAAAAAAAATCAATTTTTTTATTTGAAAAACAGATAAATTCAAGTATCTCCGATAGCAAACATTAAATGATTTTAACAATGATATATAGAGTTTAAGGTAAGATTGTAAAACTGAAAATTAAATCAGGTTAGATCTAATAAATTTGGTTTGATCTTTTTTTTATAAAGTATATACATTTATATATGATAAATATAACAAAAAAAACTCACATTTTGATGAGGTTTGAACGTTTGATGTTAAAAGGTTTGTATGTTTTCCGATCTTGTCGTATAAAAGAATTTATTATGGTTGTGTATTCTTGCAGATAGTTGTAATTTGAAGGGTAGAACTTGTACCCGAACTATTCTTTTGGATTATGCGTTGCTTTATGGAGCTTCAAAGGGTAGCAGAGCAATACAAGGAGTTCTTGAAGGATCAAAGTGTAAAGTATGATTTGTTTATAATCGTTATCTTATAGAGTTTGGTTAGATTGATTGTATCGGTTTCCTTTGTTACTTTGTTCCATAATACTCTCTTGAAGAGTTTTTGTAAATAGTTCTAGGGTTTGCTTATAGCCATTGAGTTTGTAAAAGTGTTCATTATCATTTTATAATACTTGATCATATGGGGACTGTTGCGACTCTTCGTGTTTACACCTTTTTAAAATGCAAGAAAATAGATTTCGACGCAAGTATACATCTTAATCTACTACCGTCTGTAACAAGTAATAATGGTACAAAGTACCGAATATTGATCCCACAGGGAAGCGTAGAAAAGTTCTTCTTGAAAGTCGGGTTTGTAAAAGCGAGTCTCAGATGGCGATTTCGAAAACAATATTTTGGTTGGGGTTTTGATTAACACTACTAATGAGTTTAATTATAAAAAGCATAGGGTGCAAAGATTCGTTGGAATAAAATTAATAATTGGATAAAAAGATGAGATTGCATTCTTTCGTTGTCTTAAAGTCGATATTTTATGTAACTTAAATAAGCCGTCATACAACGAACCAGTTGTCAATTGATTAATTGCAATCCTACATAAAATATAACTTTAATTTAAACAACGTCAGACAATCATGCGATACGATATACCGTTTTATCTTTTTATCAGTCTCGGTCCCAACTTAATTGTGTACCCCGAACTAAGACGGTTAGCCCATCATAGTTTGGAATCTAATTATAAAAGAAAAGGAAATTTAATGTTTAACTAAAAGAGATGGTTGACGTTTTCAAACAATCAACGATAGAAATCGTAGGAGTGTTGTGCCAGTAACCTCTATTTAGACGAAGAAATAAAGTTGCTTGAAATAAAAGACTGAAAGTAGATGACGTAAAGTAAATTGCAGAATTTAAATGACAGAAAGTAAAAGACAGAAAATTAAAGTGCATAAATTAAATTGCGGAAAGTAAAAGACAATAATTAAATAACATAAAATAAAATGCAGAAATTAAATTGCATTAAATAAATAACAGTATTTAAAGTAAAACAAGAATTATAAAACTAGAAATTAACGATGTAATTAGAAATTTGCATGGAAAATCTTATTTCAAATGTAAAATCAAAACATGAATTACGTGAAGAAATCATGGCAATTTTAATGACTTAAAGACGATCGAGATGAATTATAAAACGGAATTACATAACGAGTAAATGGGTTTTTATAAACTTGGAAACACAAAACGATTTTAATAAGTTACAACAAACCGTGAACCAAAGAGGATTGGGAACCCGAAATGATTAATCGGACTTCCGGTTTGTAATAGAACTAAAATCGTAAATGAAACCAAATGTGAATAAAAACCGTGGGTAAATCGAGCTGTAAAAGATGAAGAATTATTGCGAGAATGTAACGAGAAAATATTGCAAGTAACCTTGAAACGAGATGAAATCGATATATTGAATTAACCCAAGGTTGGGTTGAACCGGAAAGGGATCGAACCGTGAACTCAAGCTCGGCTCCCCACCGTGAGCTTGGAGCTCATTATAATGGTGAACCTTGCTCCTAATTAAGAAAGTAACTAGTGAAAAAAATGAGATATCCCTTTCATCAACCTAAACACTCCTATTTATAAGCCTTAACCAAAGCTTGGGGCTCAAGCTAAATATAGGGGCCCAAAAGGTTACAAAAAAAAAATAAGTCCATAAAAGTGTCATCCCAACTAGCAAATTTTCGGCCCAAAAAGAATTGTAGCGATAGTCCAACAGAATTCGACCCATGTTCTACAAAAATCCGGCCCATCAAAATGATTGAAGTCCACGTTGTATGCTCGACAACCACGCTACTCGATCATGTCGGACTTCAATCGGCCGCATCCCGTACCTAAAATATGTAAGCATAAATATATATAAGACTTTTGCCACATTTTCCGTATAAAAACGGATTTATTAGGCCAAAAATAACTAACATAAAGTTAAGCAATAAAACCGTAAAAACAATTTTAAAAGACGCAATGAGAAAAGGAAAAATAGCTTAAAATTATAAAAATAAGATTAAAAATAGAGTAAACTATTAGGAACAAAGGCCCAAATATCGTTAGGTCAAAGGCCCTCTTGGTAATTTAGTTTGATCTTCTTCGACACAGGTGCTTGTTGAAAAATGATATGTAAATTTTGATTCATGATTTAAGAAGTGACCAAATACTAAATAGTCCATAATTGTTATAAATTCAATTTTCCCTAGCCCCAACTCCCAAGAGTATATTATGAAAGGTAAATTACGGACATAAAAAGTCCGGCTAAATTAAGATTATGTTTGACAAAACCAACTAAAAAAGTAGTTGAATCTTGAAAAAACATAAAATGATCAAAAAGGAAATGTTAGAAATTTACTTTATTCAAGCATTATAATATAATAATTAAAACAAACCACTAATATATTTTATCGTATTAAAATAAGTAGTAACAAAAATATAGCTTTTTCCGATTAATTAGGTTTAATAGACATTTCTTGCATTTCATATCATATTTGTAATATTATTGTGAACTTCTCGTATTTAATCTATATATAAAGTAGAATTATGGAGAGGTACGCTAGCATGTTAAGAACGCTTCATTCATAATTTTCTATTTTTTTTCATGTTTTTGAATTACTTTTGAATAAAATTGTTATCAAATGAACCAACTTTTCATTTTCACTTTAGATTTTGAATGTTTTTAAATATTAAATGATAAAACTCTTATTTATCAATAAATTTTATTTGTTTATTTTATTTATGAAAAATAAAGAGAAAACTAAAGTGAAAATGAGAAAAGCTTTCATTTTTTTTATTTATATACATAAAGATAAAAATAAAAATGAAATTAGGAATTTATAAACAATTAAAAAACTTATTAAAATCGATATATAAAAATGAAAAACGTACAAAGAATGATGGGCACATTGTTAAAATAAAATTCTTCATAGAAATTCTTTTTCATTGTTTTGAATTTTTAAAATATTAAATAAGTTAAAAACTTTTGTACCCTTAAACGAAAATTATGTATTTCATTATAAGAAAACTTATTTGGTAATTTGACTTTCAATTTAAGTAACTTTAAACTCCAAACTATCTAACTTCTTTGATAATTTCATTTTACCTCTTCATCTTTTCATCTATTAATTAAAAGAAACATACATATAGTAATAATTATAAATCTTTAACTATATATAAAAGCATCAACCATTGAGGATGAGGTGTGAACTACTAAGCATTAGAAATAATTTTTTTTTCTCACATTATTGTTTGCATCCCTCATTGGATGAAAGAATGAAACAAACACAAAAAGAAAAGGGCAAAATTTTTGTCTCAATATTTTTTACATCACACACCTGATGATGGAATGAAAGTGGCAAGAAGGAGGTAACTACAAAAACATATGACTAACAATGGAACAAATATATCTTTCCCGGATCTCGACCTTTTAGTTAAGATCAAATATAGTATATGTTTCTTGTAGTTTAACATATCTTTTCCGAATCTTGGCTTTTTGTTAAGATCAAATATATTATATGTTATTCTTAGTTTGATATATAATATCTGGGTCATCAACCTACTTGGTATTTTATCTATTTTGTATGTGAAGGTCCAATATACTACTTGATGATATAGTTCTTTAGTGTCGTGTTCGTGTTACACTACTATCAAGGCTTAGCTCACCCCTCTAATTGACAATTCAAATATTATAGAGTGTTCTTTCATAACCTTAAATTATTATAAAAGATAAACTTTAGTTTTGAAAGATTTTTTATATGTTCTTTTCTCTCATATTATTGTTTTCATGTCACATCGGACGAGAGAATGAAAGAGACAAAAGATATGTGGGTACATAAAGAAAATGTCTAACTTTTTTGTCAATTTATTATTTGCATCCCCACATCGAATGATGGAATAAAAATGGGAAGAGGAAGGTGAGTAGAAAAATAAAGGGCCAACAGTGAAACAAACATACGTTTCTTGAATCTCAGATCTCAGCCTATTGGTTAAAATCAAATATAATATTGATAAGGTAAAAAGAGAAGGTTAAATGAAAGTTCAAATGTGAATAATTGAAAAAAAATCCGTTTGAAGATGTATATATCAATCCACATGAATAATGTGTAACTTTTATTTACATATGCATATTTCAATTATTCACATATGAACTTTCCATAAACATTTTCTTATTACCTTCTAACAAAACTTTGCTTTTTTCATTTGAACCTCCTATAATATATATATATATGGGAAAAGTCTGAAAAAACCCAACAAACTATATGATTTTGAATGATTAAGTCCCTAAACTATTTTTTTGAATGATTTAAACTTTCTAAAACCGGTTAAATACATTCTTGTAACCTGTAAAAACAGGTTAATGTAATAAAAATTTGGGAAAAGTCTAAAGAAACCCAACAAACTATCTGATTTTGAATATTTAAGTCCCTGAATTTTTTTTAACAAATAAATCTCTAAACTTTTTCCTCAATTTTTTACCAAATAAATTATTGAACTTTTTTAAACAAATAAATCCCAAACTATTCTTGAAGAAACAAAATCATGAACTTAAATTTGAACAAATAAATCTATTTTTTTTTTGCATTAACAAAAATAATATATATAATTCCTCTCACCGAAAATATAGCAAAATGAACCAATTAAAGAGAGAAAAAAAAAATATATTTTTATTAATATTCTGAATCATCCAAAATTTATGCCTAAAAGTCTAAAACATAAATAGATACGTATAATTGTACAAAAATTATTCTCATCCTTTCACAAAATATATAACAAAAAAAACGTCAATCCTTTCACAAAATATACCAAAAAAAGGTCAATCCGTTCACAAATATACCAAAAAAAAAAACTCCAGTAGGTGCTTACTGGCTCGTTTACCTTACTGGATGAACATCGCAAGGGCCGAGAATCATACCCGGTAAGAACGATATAAGGATGGAGAGTCTTACCCGGTAAGTGGAGGTGACGACTCTTACTCGGTAAACGCTTACCGGGTAAATGGTTGCACGCGATAGCTTTTTGATAGACTACAATCTTACCCGGTAAAATAAGTTAGGGTGTCGATTTTTACCGGTAAGCACTTACCGGGTAAATGTTTGGGTAAACGACCCCTTAGTTAATGGTATACATTAGGGGTGTAAATAGGTCAGGTTGGGTTGGGTTCGGGTTTAACCCATTTATTAATTGGGTTGAAAATCTCAACCCAACCCAACCTGTTTAATTAAATGAGTTGAGATTTTCAACCCAACCCAACCTGTTGGGTTGATGGGTTGGTAGCGGGTTGACCTGTTTATGACTATATCAACCCAACCTGTTAAATAAATGGGTTGAACCTGGGTTGACCCATTTAAATTTAAAATTGTAAATGAAATAAAAATACTTAAACTACTTCATTCCACGACAAATACACAACGACAAAGTCAAATAAATTGTTCGAAGTTTAATAAAACACAACCAAAAAGTAAAATAAATAGTTCAAAGTTTCCCACAACCACAAAGTTAAATAAATCATAGTTCCAAAAGGGCCACCAGCCGCCGTGAAGCGTGAACAGTACAGAGCCGAAGAGGGTAGAGACTCGAGAGGAAATGAGGAAGAAAGCGGCACCTATTTCTTTTAGTGATTTAGGGTTTCAACTTTAACTTTCAAATTTTAATATTGAAATTATATTATATTTATTAATAACTAAAAAAAAATTATTAGGTAATATTATAAATGGGTTAGAAACATGTTGTAAATGGGTTGAAATCAGGTTGTAAATGGGTCGAAATCAGGTTGAAAATTTCAACCCAACCCAAACCCAATTAATAAATGGGTTAGACGGGTTGACCCATTTAACTTAAATGGGTTGAAATTCTCAACCCAACCTGCTACTATTGGGTTGGGTTCGGGTTGGGTTGACGGGTTGGGTCACTTTTTGCCACCCCTAGTATACATTAAAGTCAAATGGTTGATTAGACTCTTACTTTAAATTAAACATTACTTTGTTATTACAAATGAGATAACTTTTAATATATTCCTGTTAAAAGGATAAACATATAGGGCATTTTTTTTATATATTTGTGAAGGGATGAGATTTTTTTGGTATATTTAATGAAAAGATACGTGTTTTTTGGTACATTTTATGAAATGATTGACGGTTTTTTGGTATATTTAGTGAAAATGTGAATATAATTTTTGTATGTATCTATTTATATTTCAGGCATAATTGAATTATTCTGAATTAGTAATAAAAATGATATACGTTTTCTCTCTTTAATTGTTCATTGCTTTATTGTCGATGAGTGGATTTGTATATATTTTTCTGTTCATGAAGAATTTTTTTTTGGATTTATTGGTTTAAAATTAAGTTCATGATTTTGTTTCTTAAAAAAAGTTTGGAATTTATTTCCTCAAAAAATGTTCAAGAATTTATTTGGTAATAAGATTTAGGAAAAAATTTAGAGATTTATTTGCTAAAAAAATTCAGGGACTTAATCATTCAAAATCAGATAGTTTGTTGGGTTTTTATAGACTTTTCTTAAATTTTTATCTTATTAACCTGTTTTTACAGGTTACAATGATGTATTTAACCGGTTTTAGAAAGTTTAAGGGTTTAATCATTCAAAAAAATACTTTAAGGACTTAACCATTCAAAATCAGATAGTTTGTTGGGTTTTTTCAGACTTTTCCCTATATATATATATATATATATATATATATATATATAAAAGAACCGAATAACTCAACCTAACCGTTAGATTGAGATGATCCAATAGATAAGATTAAAAAAAAGTGGTTATAACCATCTTTTTAAAAACTAGAAATATTTTCTCCTAATTTTTAAAATAAAAAATTAGTCAAAACAACAAAAATTGGAGCGATACACATTACACCAAAAAAATGATCATTTTATTATATGTAATTTGACATACAATTTGATATATTTTGTAACAACCCAAACTTGCAAGAATCAAACTTAAGCAGTTTAATATAAATCAACGCCAAAAACGGTCCCAAATCTACAATTTTAAAATCAAGGTTTGCGATAAAGCAACCTCGTACACAACTGAGATTTACAAGGAAAAGAAACAACTAAAAAGGAAGTCTTCTAATTCCGGTCTCTGCTCACATCTTTTCCTTCCCTTTACCGAACCTCCTATTTCACGACTGCCTGAAAAGGTTTTTAGTTTTGAAAGAGAGAGGGTTAGACCGAAGGTCTAGTGAGTCCCCTCTAACAACAGTTCAAACAACAGGAAGTATAGAAAAGATTTATCATAAACCAATTCAGTTATAAAGCAACGTCGTACTTACAACCATAATTCTGGCACACACTACCGTCACTCGAAAGTGACAGCGTGTCTGACTCAAAATGCCTTAACTGAGACCCCCCCCCAATGGCATAAACGGGACATCCCCCACCCCACCCCCGTATGAGCACAGGCGGGACACACCCCCCGACTTTGGTCATACTGCTCACAATAATGTATGCATACATTTAACCAACAACAAAAGTATAAACCACATTTATAATAAATCTCGCATGTATAAACCTCACATAATAATAAAATGCTTTAAAATAAACTTTCACATGTCTTTAACCACTTTAACATCAAAGAGCATTTAGTTAGATAACTCACCTGGTCCTTCTCGCTTAAATCCTCTCGCTCATGCTAGAAACCCACAACGTTCCCCCTATGGCGTAAATGAGTAAAGGTAAGTCCTTCAACTATTCTTGAGATAAGACGGACCCTCTCGAAACGTCCCTCACTCAAACGAAGAATTCTTTCTCGAACCCAAAAGGAGACTTGGCTAAGAAATTCCCAAATTCCCTGTTTACAAACTGGACCGAATAGAGGTTACCCGGGTTCACCCGGTCGTTGGACTCCCGTGGCCCCCCGCTGATGACCACACGGGATCACCCGGTTGTTGGTTTCTCGGGATCGCCCGGTGCAGATCACCCGGGGTTACTCGGTTCTTGGTCTCCCAGGATCACCCGGTAGAAGACTACCCGGGGTCACCCGGTTCCTGGTCTTACGGGATCGCCCGGTAGAAGTGTAACACCATCAAATCTGGAAATAATAACTAATTTAACATTTTCTAAATACATCGATAACGGAATCATCTACAACAACATTTTAAGATTTAACTTCAATAAACGCATTTCAATCCTTATACACGGTCTATAATAGGTACGAATGTTACTAAAACCCAATAACAATCACTATCTCCAACTACGGAAGACTTCACCAAACTACTTACCCTCGTGTAAATCTAGTGCTCATCTCCTCGTTGCACTGCTAGAACCAAACCCCAACTGGAACCTGATGCATATGCCAACAAATGAAAAGGTTAGGCTTAACGCCTAGTGAGCTCAAGAGTTTTCATTAGATATATATATAAAAAATAACTTTAAGAACGTTATTTAAGTCATGATTTACAAAAATAACTTTAAGAACGCATTTCTTGGGATATTTTGTTAACTTTTGTGGACTTTGTTAACATTGTTGTAGACTTTTATTTATTTCAAATGAACTCAAGCTAATGATCCTTTAAAGTTTAAATTTTTATATGTTTTTTTATGTTAAAACTTTAAAGCCCACTAAAAGGCCCAAACCGCCTAAACCGGTCGACCAAACCGCCTAAACCGCGGTCCGACTTGACCGGTCTGGGTACTTGATGTTAAACCGCTCGGTTTGAAAAATCAACAAACCGCCACTAGCGGTTTGGTTTGTGGTTTGAGGGGTTAAACCGCCCAAACCGGACCGCAAACACCCCTATGTTGATACTCCCGACAAATGTTCCCTTAGGCACATTACACTTATACCCGAGTGAACGTTTAACTTACTATAGTAGCTTCTAACCACAAAACAATGGTTGTCTCCCAACCTTGGGTGACACGTACTACCTCAAGGGTAGCTTATGACCTCAACCTCTATCTGACAAATCCGTACCAATTCAACACGATTCTGGATCCGTATCCCGATGATCAACACCCGACCCAAAGAATCCCCAAAATCCCTTAATCATTCTCCCTTTTTATTGGTAGAGCCATCCTTCCAGGGATGTGCCAAAACATTCTCCACGGGGTCGGTTTATTCAAATTCGGCGATTTCGCAACTCCCAAACCGTACATAAACATCAATCATCTAGTCGATATAAACCTTTACCATGTCAAGGAAATCTTAATCATTGATACTTAATTACTAACATCTAACATCCTTAAAGTTACTGCTTAAATTGCAAACACCCAGGATTCGTCGAGAATGTTTTGAAGCACTTCAATGGTCATTGTCCTCAAAATCGAATGTTGACACATATCCTCAAAACGACTATACCGCAAACGTGGGTGCACTGCTAAATATTTCATTTCAGATTTGCATTGTCGAATTTAAAGTTGACACCTAACATGACACTGACATTCCACTTTGATATCTCTAACAACGAACCACAATATTTCCTTCATTCACCAAGGCTCATTAAGGTGATACATCACCAACAAATAACATGATGTTGTGCGAAAAAGCAAACCATCAAATCAAATCCAACCATACGCAAATAATCACACAAGGCTTCAACCCAAAAACTTACCGAAAAGGAAAGATCACTACTTGCATAACTGGATAATAATATAAATCTACTACCTTAAACAATCATACCTGACCAGACTTCACGAGGTTGAATTTCGACAATTCAAATCTGCCAACCATTCAGATCATTCGTATTTTCAATTCCCAAGGGTGTCTCTAGTCCCTCATCGCAACTTCTTTCTCAAGAGGGTTTAAATCTATAGTTCTGATGAGTTCAAGGCTTTTCAACTATAAGACTCAACAAATACGCCAATTGAAATTTTATAAGGCTTTCAAACGCAAAATCTTTATAACAATTTGTCGTACGCGTAAAAGTTCACTACCACCTACGCGGTAGTTGTGCAAAGGGGTCACAAATGCTACACACATAAAACCATTTCGAAAAACATTTGATCATTACTCACGCTAATAATGACAATAACCTAAAGGCGCAACAACTTTTCAAATGGACCACTATGGGCTTAATATGCATTAATCTATGTCGTGTACGTGAAACAATTTTCTGTACCAATACAATGTGAAATATATGATTGTACAAACTCTCAAAAGAGGAACTTCACAATTTCAGGATCCAATTTCTCCTTTTTAACCATAAAATGACATGAAATAAAATTTCCGACAAGCCTCAGCTACATTAGTTTATTTCCCAAACTTAGTATAATGATAGATGCATGCGATTTGATCGAAACGTAAAATAATTTAAATCGAATCCAAACATTTATGATGCACAAACAAGACATTCTCTGTTCCAAAATAGTGGCCACCATGACCTGCATACCAATAGACCAGTAAAATGCATTGCGCGACAAAATAACAATGAGACCCAACAACCCGAAAAATGTTCGAAGCAAAAGTCCCACACGAAATACCCTTCTATATAACCCAAAAGCGCAACTACGCAATATGAAGACTCTCAAGACGTCTCTTGCGGTTGCGAAATGACGTGTGCAAAACCCGCATGAGCCATGACGCTCAATAAAACTCATAAATTTACATCTACCATAATTAAAGCTTACGCAATTTGAAGTTCATCTACGCGACGCAAAACATCGAAAAATAGAACTCCATAAGACCCAACAAAATTTCCATAAAACTCAATGGCACCCAAAATCAAATAGAACCAAAATTTTCGTTTACAATAATCAAATATCATAATACAAAGTTATAACTAAAGTGTCATGATTTTCAAAAATCTCTCTTTTATCGCATCGTGATATAAGGTGACACCTTTCAATAAAACTCACATGGAATAAAAATTCCCAATAAGACTCAATCACCAAAAGAATGGAAGGTAACTCTTGGTCCAAAACCTTAACATACGTGGAGGAGATCCGATGTTAAAGTCATAAATTGCAGTTACTTGTCCAAGACCCCAAACAACATTAAACAATAATATTTCAATATCCGAAAATAGTGTTGGACATCAACGAGGATAAAGAGAGTCTCAACAAAGTTTGTAACCATGTGCAATAAAACAATTTTATGCAAGTTTGAACTTATGGTTTAAAATCTCATGCATGTAGAATGTCTTTCCAGGCATTCCAAATATGACCCGCATGATGGTTTGTGAAAGTATGAAATAATTTGTGCAAATTATTTAAAAAACAAGTGTCGTGCATGAATGTTGGTCAAGACCCAAAATCTTAGGACCGAGCTCACCAAGCCCAGCGATCAAACTACCGACATCCGGACATTCAACACCTTAAGGTAACGATAGACAACTAAGCTGGTTAGCCTTACAATTTCTTCTTGAAATAAAGTCGATTCAATAGGCCTACGGTTCAAATTCCACCAATTGCTCCGACCCAAAATGGTCAACTTAATGCATTCATTATTCTAAACCGTCACACCAAGTGACAATGCTATAAACATCAACTTCTTCAAGCTACTAGTCCTTAGAAACTCATCTATTACCTCATCGGTCCTCACATCAAGATGATTCAAACATACCCATGTAACATGTAAGTTCACCATGATACTGGCCAGGTGCCATTATGAACGTATGGTACATGATTACTCTTGCTTCTCCTGACATGATTCCTGATATAAATAACTCAATCAACCTCAAAGTATCCTATTCTCAAGGTGCCTAATTGTGAAATCCCAATTTCATTACTTAAAAAAACGCTAGTTTGAGTCTAGGTATCCGAAATCAACACCTAAATCTATCAAACTTAAGCTATGATACCAACTTGTAACACTATCAAATATGGAAATAACAACTAATTTAAAATTTTCTAAATACATCGATAACGGAATCATCTACAACAACAATTTAAGGTTTAACTTCAATAAACGCATTTCAATCCTTATACACGATCTATAATAGGTACGGATGTTACTAAAACCCAATAACAATCACTATCTCCAACTGTGGAAGACTTCACCAAACTACTTACCCCCGTGTAAATCTAGTGCTCATCTCGTCGTTGCACTGTTAGAACCAAACCCCAACTGGAACTTGATGCACATGCCGACAAATGAAAATGTTAGACTTAACGCCTAGTGAGCTCAAGAGTTTTCATTAGATATATATATAAAACAATAACTTTAAGAACGTTATTTAAGTCGTGATTTACAAAATGAAATACATTCAATCTGAAAGCAACCAAAATGGAATACATTAAATCTGAAGACAATCTCTTTCTCAACATTCACCCTCTTCGTGATTAAAATCATAAAACAAAACGCTTCTTCGAATATAACTCCAAAAACCCAAAACTCACGTAAAACATGACTGCCACTTTAATAATCAAATACTGAAAACGTAGGTAAACTCCAACTTCCAAAACATCCCAAAAACATGGATAAGATTAAATATTCAAAACCTTAAAACATGGATAACTACCCATACTTAAAACGTCACCGAAAACATGGGTTATAAAATTCAATACCCAAATCAACACCTTTTGGTGACGGGCGAGACCCGATTACATTGTACGCGACAGAACACCAAAGTGGGTCACATAGCTATGTAGAAAACCAAAACGTATGTATTATACACATAAAACCTACCGAGCTCAACTACTCCAAGTCTATTGCTCGAAAACATCAAGTCAACTCCTCTGAGTCTATTCTTGCAAGTTCCAAAACGGGGAATGTAACAACCCAACTTTAATTACATCAAAATATAATATTTCAACTAAAAACGGCCCCAAGCCTACAATCAAAAGAATAGGGTTGCCACTATAAACTATTACACAACCGAGTCAAAAAGGAAACTATTACAAGGAGTCTTCTAGCTCCTGGATTTATCTCACATCTTCTCCTTACCCTTATCGGTACTTGCTATCTTGCGATAACCTGAAACAGGATTATAATTTTGAAAGAGCGAGGGTTAGACCAATTGCCTAGTGAGTCCCCTCCAAACATCACTGCAACAGTTCAAATATTACTTAAAACATTTAAACAAAACCTTACGCTTCACTAGCGTAATTCACTTTACTGATCAAACATTTATCATACTTTTACGCTTCGCAAGCGTAACTCGATCTACTGGCCAACATTGACCACACTTTACGCTTCGCAAGCGTAACTCAAGCTACTGACCAACATTGTCGTCAAAGACGGTATGTCTGTCTCGTACTGCCTTTTTTTAGGGACACACCCTAATGGCATAAATGGGCCACACTCCCCGGTACGAGCAAGCGGGTCACACTTCCCGACTTAGGTCAGACTTCTGAATCAAATGTATGCTTACATCTAATTAACAACATTATATAAAACGCGTTTATATAAACATAACATGAATATTCCAACATAATTAAATCAACCTTTTCAATAAACCTTCTCAACTTTCGATAATATAGTTAACGTGCAGTTCAGAAAACTCACATTTATCAAATAACTTTCGAAATCGTAAAGGATTTAGTTTGAAAGACTCACCTCAGATTCTTCTTGCTTAAAATCTGTCTTCTAACGATTAACACCACCTACGATGGTATCAAAATAAAAAGAGATAAACTAACTCGCACATAACACTCGTTCCTTTTCTAAACATTTCAAATACAACATACTGTTACTACCCCGGTAGAGACCACTCCGGTCAACACCACTCTGGTCGAGACCGGTTAACATTACATACACCGGTCGATATCGGTCCGATCACTACACCGATCACACTATATCGGTCGGTCGACATCGATCGCACCATACCGGTCGGTCGACACCGGTCGCACCACCCCGGTCGATTGACACTGGTCGCACCACCCCGGTCGGTCGACACCGGTCGGCCCCGGGTCCGGTCCATATTCAATCAAACACTTGAACACTTGCAGGAGTTACAGAACTTCGTAGAAAATACTCAGATCCTTTAAATCAATAAATTTCACGGTTACAAACTCAACAACTAGATCATTTACCGATTAAAACTCTTATATGAGAGTATTAGGCTAGAATCATACATTTATTTGCAAAGAAACTGATCGATCCTTTGATACCTAGCTTTCCTTTTCTCACTGCTTTCGCTCTGCTCTTCGTTCTCCTTAGTCGGTCACATGAAATTATCAGGAATGAATCCTGATAACATCTTAGGGTTAATATATATATATATAACCTAAATTTCAATTAACCCCCCTGAACTTTGGGTCTCGCTTAACTTTTCACCCAACTAACAAAATTAATAAAATTTTCGGACCCGGATATTACAATCTCCCCCCCTTAAGAGAATTCCGTCCCCAGAATTCCATCGCTAAACAAATGGGGATACTGAGATCTCATGTCCGCCTCCACTTCCCATGTTGACTCTTGTCCTTTGTGAAATTTCCACTGGACTTTCACTAATCGGATCTCCTTGTTTCTCAACTTCTTTACTTTGAGGTCTGAAATTGCTACAGGTTCCTCAATATAACTTAATTTTTCATCTACCCGAATGTCTTCTAAGGGAACTACTACATCTGTTTTTGCCAAGCACGTTTTCAAGTTTGACACATGAAATGTGGGGTGAATCCCACGCAAACTTTCTAGTAGATCAAGTTCATATGCCACTTCACCAACACGTCCCGTGATGGTAAATGGTCCAACAAACCTTGGTCTCAATTTTCCTTTCTTTCCGAATCGGACTACCCCTTTCCAGGGCGAGACTTTCAACATTACTTTGTCTCCTACCTGAAATTCTATTGGTTTCCTCCTTTTATCTGCATACATTTTCTGACGATCTTGAGATATCTTTAATCTTTCTCGAATCTGGTTGACCTTATCAGTTGTCACCTGTAAGATTTTCGGTCTCGCTAGCTATCTTTCACCCACCTCATTCCAACATAAAGGTGTTCTACATTTACGTCCATACAATGCTTTGAACGGAGCCGCTCGAATGCTAGCATGATAACTATTGTTGTAAGAAAATTCAATCAACGACAAATGAATTTCCCACGAACCTTTGAAATCAATGACACATGCTCGAAGCATGTCTTATAACGTCTGAATGATTCTCTCACTCTGGCCATCAGTTTGTGGGTGATAGGTCGTACTCAGCTTGAGTTGCGAACCTAATTCCCTTTGCAAACTTCTCCAAAAATATGACGTAAAACGAGCATCCCTGTCTGACACGATTGACGACGGTACTCCATGTCTGGTTACTATCTCGTCTATGTTCAATCGAGCCAATTTCTCTAGTGGGTACGTCTCCTTGATTGGTAGGAAGTGAGCTGACTTTGTGAGTCGATCCACTATCACCCAAATGGCATCGTGCCCCTTAGGTGATCGCGGTAACCCTGTTACAAGATCCATCGTAATCTCGTCCCATTTCCAAACTGGAATTTCTAACGATTGAAGCTCCCCATAAGGTCTCTGATGCTCAGCTTTAACTTTCAAGCATGTCAGGCATCGCTTAACGAAGTGAGCAACATCTTTCTTTAAACCCGACCACCAATAGCTTTGTTTTAGATCTCTATACATCTTATTGGTTCCCAGATGTACTGAGTAACGTGACTTATGCGCTTCTTCCAAAACTCTCTTTCGTAGTTCTCCTACCTTTGGAATCCACACTCTCTTATTGAAGCACTTCACTCCGCAATTATCAACAACTAACGAATTAACAATTCCAACTATTCTCTCACTCTTCCAGTTTTCTTTTGACGCCGCTTCTTCTTGATACTTTATGACTTCTTCCAAGAAATTAAAAACGACATCAACTCGATAAGCCACCACTTTTGTTGTTTATCCACGTTCCTTATGACTTAGAGCATCTGCCACCACATTGGCCTTGCCCGGATGGTACAGGATATCACAGTCGTAATCGCTCAACAACTCCATCCACCTACGCTGCCTCATATTGATCTCCTTCTGATTGAAAAGATATTGAAGGCTCTTGTGATCAGTGTAAATCTGACACTTGATCCCATACAGATAATGCCTCCAAATTTTCAAAGCAAAGACTACCGCTGCCAATTCTAAATCATGCGTTGGGTAATTCTTTTCATGTTCTTTCAACTGACGAGATGCATAAGCAATCACCTTGACTTCTTGCATTAACACACACCTCAGACCCAAATTTGAAGCATCGCTATAGATTACGAATCCTTCTGTTCCGCTAGGTAGAGACAAGACAGGCGCACTACTTAGACTCTCTTTCAATTTACTGAACGCTTCTTTCTGAGCTTCCGCCCATACAAACTTGACTTTCTTCCAGGTTAACGTCGTTTGTAGAGTGGCTATCCTTGAGAAGTGCTGGATAAACTTTCGATAATAACCCGCCAATCCTAGAAAACTCCTTACTTCTGATGGTGATTTCGGCGCTTCCCACCCTTTAATGTCTTCAATCTTAGCCGGGTCAACTTTAATCCCATCTTTCAACACCACGTGACCTAGAAACTGAACTTCTTTCAGCCAAAAATCACATTTTGAGAACTTGGCATACAATTTCTCGTGCTTAAGCAATTCTAATATCGCTCGTAAATGAGTTTCATGATCTTCTTTGGACCGTGAATAAATCAGTATATCATCTATAAAGACTATGACATACTTGTCTAAAAACGGACTACACACTCTATTCATCAGGTCCATGAAAGTTGTCGGCGCATTGGTCAATCCAAAGGGCATACCTAGAAGCTCATAGTGTCCGTACCTCGTACGAAACGGAGTCTTAGGTACATCCTCCTCCCTCACCTTCAATTGGTGATACCCAGATCGTAGATCTATTTCCGAGAAGTAACTCGCTCCTTGAAGTTGATCAAAAAGATCGTCAATTCTGGGAAGCGGATACTTATTTTTGACAGTCACTTTATTGAGCTCCCGATAGTCTATGCACATTCTCATAGACCCGTCTTTCTTCTTAACAAACAACACCGACGCTCCCCATGGTGAGGTACTAGGACGAATAAACCCCTTGTCGAGTAACTCCTGCAGTTGAGTCATCATTTCTTTCATTTCTGCCGGTGCCAATCGATAAGGTGCTCTTGCAATTGGTGCTGCTCCGGGTACTAAATCAATACGAAATTCCACTTGCCGATCAGAAGGCAGAGCGGTTAAATCTTCCGGAAATACTTCTGAATATTCACTTACCACCGGAACTGACTCTAATCCCTTTTTCTCTTTCTTAGCATCTATTACATAAGCTAAAAACCCCACACACCCTTTTACTAGACACCTCTTAGCCTTAATCATTGATATCAAGCACGACTTTCTATCCCTCCGATCCCCAAACACTATTATCTCTTCTTTACCTGGTTGTGCTATTCGAATTAATTTCTTATTGCATACGATGTGAGCATCATTAGACGCCAACTAGTCCATTCCCACAATAACATCAAATTCTCCCATACCCATCGGGTATAGTCGAAGTGAAAATGACTGCCCATCGATGACAATACTACACCCATCATAAACTTCTCCCACTACGACTTGACTATCATCGGCCACTTCTACCTCAAACCCATGCCTAAGCTTCTTGGGTTTCACGTGCAATTTATGCACGAATTTTGGAGACACAAACGAATGGTTTGCGCCTGAATCAAACAACACTTTAGCAAAATTCGAATCTATAGAGAAAGTACCTGTTACTACATACGGTATCTCTGCCGCTTCTTCTGCCGTCATGTTAAAAACTCTGGCCCTCGCCTTAGCTGGCTCCACCTTTTTCTCACCTCCCTTATCTACATACCCTCCGACCGTTCCCTTCTTCAATTGTGGATAATTAGTCCTGATATGATCAGGAGATCCACACTGATAACAAGACCTTGAACCATGGCAATCCCGAGCCATATGCCCAATCTTTCCACATTTATAACAGCCCTCTTGATCAATCTTACATTCCCCTTTATGTCTTCTATTACACTTGCTACATGGCTTACTTTCAAACTTATTAACAAACCGCTGATCAGATTTTGCAGATTTAAACGTTTTGGAGTCACGGACATTTCCGTCCCATTTTCTCTTATCTCCACTTCTTTCAGTAGCTTGTCGATTCTTTTCCTTCTCCCTCATCTCCGATGCGTTTACTGCCGCCTGGAACGTAACTGGTTCCCTGTTCGAGACAAATTCTCGAATATCGCTTCTAAGCCCAAAGACGAAACGTTCTACTCGTCTTCCTTCATTAGGCACGTAAACTTCTGCAAATCGAGACTTCTCTATAAACTTTGTAGTATACTCACGAACTGACATCTCCTTTTGCTCCAAATCCATAAACTCTTCTTCCAACTTTTTGACTGTCGCCAGAGGGCAAAACTGCGCTTTAAATCTCTCCACAAACTCACCCCAAGACATTTCTTTTGCTACCGTCGAACTTTGTCCTCCTGCTTCAACATCCCACCACATTACAGCTTCATCTTTCAACATTGACAATGCATAAACTACTTTATCTTCCTCATCACACTTACTGGTATCAAAGGCTAGCTCCATCCCCTTTACCCATCTTAGCACTATCACTGGATCACATTCCCCTTTATAGGTAGGAGGCTTGCAGACAGCAAACTCCTTAAAACTACATCCTATTCCAGCTACTGCTTTAGGCGTCACAATGGGGTTTGACTGAGGGTGACTACCCACTATAGTTATGGGTGAGTCCGATACCTCGGTCGCTACTCTTTCTTCACTATTTTCTTTGCTTGAAGAGACCTCATTAGTGCGCTGAGCCAATAAAGCGTTCAACGTTTCCTGTAATTTTCCCATTTCCGTCGTGAAGGTTTCTTGGGTAACAAAACCCTGAGTTCGACCTCCACCACGGTTTCCTGTCTGCTTTCGGCCCCTTACTGAAGCTGAACTATCCTAATGAGAGGTTTCTTGTTCGGATCTTACCTCTACACTTCCAACTGGACGAATACCACGAGCAGTCTTTCCTCCTCGGGTTTCCACAGTGGAAACCCTTACCTGAGTAGTCGCCTTCTGAACTGTTTTACCTCTAGGTCGACCGCGACTCTTTCCTCGGTTAGCAGTCCGGTTGACAGCAGTCGTTCGCTCTTCGGCAACGACTTCATTAATTGGCTCAATTTCAAGATTCGGCATAGACCTACTCCTTGTTACTCGCTCAGACATAATTTTGATAAGAAGAAACATAAGACATTCAATCTAACATGCTACACATTACGGTAAGTTAAGCACAAGCATGTACTTGTAAATTCACAATTACACTGGCCAGATGAAATTCCAAATTTATTTTACATGCTAGTCCTTACTACCCTAATTTTGACTTCCTAAGGTCTTCCTACTTCTCAGTTGTGCTTCTACTTCCTCAGTTTAAGTCTAGGCCCATCTGGTCACCTAGATCCCTTAAACTAATGCTCTGATACCAATTGTAACAACTCAACTTTAATTACATCAAAATATAATATTTCAACTAAAAACGGCCCCAAGCCTACAATCAAAAGAATAAGGTTGCCACTATAAACTATTACACAACTGAGTCAAAAAGGAAACTATTACAAGGAGTCTTCTAGCTCCTGGATTTATCTCACATCTTCTCCTTACCCTTATCGGTACTTGCTATCTTGCGATAACCTGAAACAGGATTATAATTTTGAAAGAGCGAGGGTTAGACCAATAGCCTAGTGAGTCCCCTTCAAAGACGGTATGTCTGTATCGTACTGCCTTATTTTAGGGACACACCCTAATGGCATAAACAGGCCATACTCCCCGGTACGAGCAGGCGGGTCACACTTCCCGACTTAGGTCAGACTTCTGAATCAAATGTATGCTTACATCTAATTAACAACATTATATAAAACGCGTTTATATAAACATAACATGAATATTCCAACATAATTAAATCAACCTTTTCAATAAACCTTCTCAACTTTCGATAATATAGTTAACGTGCAGTTCAGAAAACTCACATTTATCAAATAACTTTCGAAATCGTAAAGGATTTAGTTTGAAAGACTCACCTCAGATTCTTCTTGCTTAAAATCTGTCTTCTAACGATTAACACCACCTACGATGGTATCAAAATAAAAAGAGATAAGCTAACTCGCACATAACACTCTTTCCTTTTCTAAACATTTCAAATACAACATACTGTTACTACCCCGGTAGAGACCACTCCGGTCAACACCACTCCGGTCGAGACCGGTTAACATTACATACACCGGTCGACATCGGTCCGGTCACTACACCGGTCACACTATATCGGTCGGTCGACATCGGTCGCACCATACCGGTCGGTCGACACCGGTCGCACCACCCCGGTCGATCGACACCGGTCGCACCACCCCGGTCGGCCCCGGGTCCGGTCTATATTCAATCAAACACTTGAACACTTGCAGGCGTTACAGAACTTCATACAAAATACTTAGATCCTTTAAATCAATAAATTTCACGGTTACAAACTCAACAACTAGATCATTTACCGATTAAAACTCTTATATGGGAGTATTAGGCTAGAATCATACATTTATTTGCAAAGAAACTGATCGATCCTTTGATACCTAGCTTTTCTTTTCTCACTGCTTTTGCTCTGCTCTTCGGTCTCCTTAGTCGGTCACATGAAATTATCAGGAATGAATCCTGATAACATCTTAGGGTTAATATATATATAACCTAAATTTCAATTAACCCCCCTGAACTTTGGGTCTCGCTTAACTTTCGGACCCGGATATTACAGGGAACCCAGTTCCAAAATGGGAACTTATGCACAATGGAATTACACCTTACTGCCCATGGGACGCTGCCCGACCGTATAGGTCCACACCTTACTTACCATGGTGACCCGATGCCTATTATGTGCCAAAGTGGTGAACTTGTCCAAAACGGGACATAAGAACACTGTGCCTATGCATCCATTGCACTAACTAAAACATTACACGACTCAAAAGTAATGAACTAACACAATCAAAAGATGTAATTCTCAAATAAGATGCAGTAAATACAAAGTATAACCAAACTCTCTACAATGAGCTATTAAAATTTGACAATTGTCCCCAAGACCCAACAAAATCCAAAGCGAGCCATAATCTCAACAAATCCAAAGACCCAACATTGAAAATCATAAAAAGAAATCAAACCTAAACAACCCCCATTTATGTAAACCCATACTCCAAAATATATAATTAACTCCAACGTAGTTTAGATTGGGACAAATCATTTTACAAGTGAATTTATATCATTTATTCCTTCAAAAATGTCCCATAACACAATATCAAACACTTATCCAAGATACACAATAAAATGCATTTATACTCAAACTCTACTTCATAAAATAAATCATTAAAATACCAATGTGTATGATTTATTTGTCAAAATGCTCAAAATTCCAAACGTGGGTGTTTTACAACGTTTATAAAACCAAACACTTCAAATAATCAAGATTCGGCAAATAACTCAACAGTTAATAATTTCATGTAAAACATATAAACACTTTAAAATGGACATTGTAGCATGTACACCGTTTTCACAAATCAACTTGAACTCACCTTGCTAGATTTAGGCTAAATCTAGATTTTACCCCAACTTGAGCTTTCTTGAAAAAATCTGAATCCATGAGCTAAATCCTTCCAAAACCTATATCCATAAATTTCAACCATAAATTAACTTATTCAACCCTTTAGAATAGTTCCTCAATCATTTTACATCAAAATCTCCATTTTGACCAAAACCCTAATTTTGACCTAAATCCTCCAAAATCTTCTAAACTGAAATTAGATAAACCAAACACTAGGAAATCATCAATGAAACATTTATATCACCTAATAAGGTTTAGAAATGGAGAGGATAAACTTACCACTTAGGTTTTGTTGAAAACCTAGAAAACCCCAATTTTCTTGAAGATAGAGGTGCTGATGATGAGCTCTTGATCCTTGCTTCCACTCCACCACCAAATACTCTTGGATCTTCCCAAAACTAACAATCTATCATTTAAATCTCTCAAATACTAAACCATAGAAATTTGAATCACCAAAAACGGAGTAGAAATGAGAAAGATATGACCAAATGAAGTTAGGGGCTGAATTTAAGCACTGCACCCCGACCACGAGAGTGAGAAGCGAAAGTGACAGTCTCACTTTAGCTGTCACTTTCGCCCAAAATGTACCGTGGGCACATTTTTCTCAGCAAAAGTGCCCGGCTAAAGTTCCAGTGTCACTTTAGCTTGACACTTTCGCCCAAAAGGTACCGAGAGCCCTTTTCGCCCGTTTTCTCGATTGTTCCTCGACCATTCCTTGACCGTTTTCTCGGCCGTTCCTCGATCATTTTCTCGGTACATTGGATGATATTATGCCAATTATCGTTCCATTGTCGTACCTTCCTGGCATATTCATTGGGACGACCAAACACTCGGTAACGTCGTCGCAATTGTGACATTTATCACAACTGCATGGCACTATAGCAGGGACAACCATACTCTTAGTACCAGCAGTGACATTGTGACAAATGTCACAACCACATGGCACTATATCCATACTCTATACTTGGTTCTTCCTTTACCAATTCATCCCGTTCAACACTTTTCCTCAACTAAGATAAAAATCAGGATGTTACAAGAAGACTACCCGGGGTCGAGACCTTACGGCATGGACTTTCCCGGGTCGCCCGGGCGCCCCATACCGCGGCTACTGCACACCAACGCCACCAAGGGTGAGACGACTTCCCCCATCGAGGGGTTTTATCGATTCCACCCCAAATCCCTTTTTACAGGGAATGAAATCAAAACTTACACCCAAGATCCAATTGGATTGATTAACAGGAACAATAATCCACCAAATCTGAACTACACTAAAAAAGAGGTGAAATCTCACCTCTTCAAAGAAGAACATAGTGGAGGCAATTTCTCTAATATGGGTTCCATCAACCCAAATCCAAATCTCCTAACACAGATAAACATCAAGGAGGAAAAACGTGATTTACCTTGAATTCCTCCTCTTCTCCCAAGCACCGTGATGTTCTTAGACGCCTCTACTAAAATGACTAAGTGAGCTAGGGTAACAATATTAAAACCCTTATTTTCCACAATTGCCACTTAGTCCCTCCTCTCACTAGGTTTTAACAAATTGACCCCCAACTTCCATTTAATTAAGTTAAACCCGGTTATTACAACAATCCCCCCTCAAAAGAATTATGTCCCTGGAATTCCTTTGCTGAACAAGGTGGGGTATTGGGACCTCATGTTCGCATCTACCTCCCACGTTGCCTCTTGCTCTTTATGAAATTTTCATTGCACTTTCGCAAGACGAATCTCCTTAGTCCTTAGCTTCTTCACCCGGTGGTCCAAGATGGCCACCGACTCCTCTATATATCTCAATCCCTCGTCTACACAAATATCGTCCAACGGCACCACCACGTCAGATTCTGCCAAACAATTCTTTCGATTAGACACATGAAAGGTAGGATGAATCCCCCGCAGATCCTCCGGTAGCTCTAACTTGTATGCTACTTCTCCAAAACGCTCTACGACAACGTAAGGTCCAACGAACCTTGGTCCCAACTTCCCTTTCTTTCCAAAACGAAATACTCCTTTCCAAGGTGAGACTTTTAGCATTACCTTGTCTTCCACTTGGAATTCAATTGGCTTTCTTCGCTTATTCACGTACATTTTATGACGGCCTCGCACCGTCCTTAAGCTTTCTCGAATTTGGTTCACTTTATCAGTCGTCACTTGCACTATTTCCGGTCCTGCCAGTTGCCTCTCACCCACCTCGCTCCAACATAGAGGTGTTCTACATTTGCTCCCGTATAAAACTTCACTCGGTTGCCCAAAACATCCTGACCCAAAACCAAGGCCATACTCTCTGAATAAACCAACTGTTATATCTGTAACATCTCGAGCCAACCGTACCAGATATTGTCCGCTTTGTCCACACACCCGGACTCACGGTTTTAAAACGCGTCTCGTCACGATTTTTCACCAATAATCTTACTTTTTTAGATAATCGCACTTTACCGGAGATAGCGCCATAACAACATGCATCCCTGACTAGAATAATAATCCCTCGGTTCACCGACCTAACACGATGTCAGCTTTACGAATTTCTTCATTAAATACCCTGCCATAGCAAAATATCTTCCCTGAACGTTACATATGTCTAGAGCCGAAAAGAACACTTTCTTTCCCGAACCGCATTGGTCACACCGGGCGGTGTTGCACAAATCATATGCATTATACATACGTCACTCCCATGCGTCATCACCCTAAATTCTTACACAATTCGTCACTTCCATAGTCCATCAACTCCAACTGACCGAATAAAAATGACCCATACTTCATTTTCTCCACGCATCCAACAATCTTCCCGAATGTACTTGCAATGAATCCAAGTTACATCCGTTCAAACACGGAGTGACTACTCTCACACCAACTATTTCAAATAGCCCAACTCTGGGCGAAATGCCTACTTGGAATCTTTTCCACGTAATACCATGACTGACACTATGGTCTTTCACTCTGAGCTCTACATCCAACCACCCTCTTCCGCTTTCCTCTCGAAAACATCCAACATACTACCAAAGGTCGACTCACCAACGGATGTGAGGTTTAGATCAATCACACGACTCAGATTTCTCAACACAAAAATTAAACCATGCACCCCAATCTCCTTCTCGCACCCTCACCAGAGTTCATAAACTTACTAACGGCAAAACTAAAATCATAACTCCACATTTCAGTGCCACTTGCCAAACTTCTTCTCTCGGTTTACCCACTTTCTCCGACAAATTCCAAATGTGTCGAAAACACATTTACATTACTATGCTTAGCCAAACGATTACGTACGATTCTCATGCGAGGTAATCAACAAAGTTCTCCCAAAACATTATCTATTGCGCAAAGGCACCACACAATTCTTGCTTTGAAAACATGATTGCCCTATCCGCTAGAGTTCCTTCACACCCAACGAATACTTCGACATTCCCACGGATGCTCCTGTCTACTACCAACTATCATGAATTAAACGGTTCGACATTTCCATCGATATTCTACAGAAATACGATGAGCTCGCCCAATAACTCTTCACGACCCAAGAGCTCAAGGTTCCTCTATCAGATTGCCACCAATTAGCACCCGGATACATAACTCTCAAATTAGAATACCACTACACCAACCAACAACCATATCTCAATATTATACATGACACTTTTGAAAAGTTCACCAGAAAACTCCAAGCAAGGATTCCCACCTACGCTCAGCCTAGAACAATAACACAAGTCCACTACTTAATCTCAAAGAAACTCCTTACCACACCAATGACTTACACGACCACTTAGGCATAAAATAACACTAACTCATCTAATCATCCATTACCGCACCACAACCTTATACTACAGTCGAAATCTTCACGATCTCTCGAAACACCTACCAAATACCGTTCTCTTCATACCGCTCATGACACAACTACCTGAAATAAAGTCATTACACGACTTTGCCTTCCATAAATCTGGATAAACCACCAAAATCAAGATCATCTAAATCACTCATCATAATCTTGTTCCTTGCCTTCCATAAATCACTCAGGTAGTCGGTAAGATTAAGCGTACTACCTCACGGACCAACACACTCGAAGTGCAACCATTGCGATTGTGCTATATACTTTACTCCCATACAAACCATCAGAGCCTCGAAGGAATTTACCTGACCAACTAGTGGTCTTCCGTTTTCGTAATGCTCACACAAGGTGATCCTATACCGTGCCAGATACACCATTCCTGTACAGCCCCTTGCTTTCTCACGAAAACCCATAAAATATAACCATTGTTATTTCCTCATTTCCAGCTCCCCGACAAAGGCCTCAACAATAGGTCGTTGACTTCAACAACACTGTCGATGTGGTGATACTAAAACAATGCTTCCGACCGACAAGGATTCCCAATAGAACCTACTCCTTCTAACGCCTCATAACTATCTCGGTGCCCTATCGACTTCACACGTTGAAGGCACAAGACTTACTTGATACATAATCTGATTACCTGACCACCACAAACTCCGACTCGACGTCGATAACTTTTCATCCAAATACCATAACACTACTTGTCAACCTGTTGCTAAGAGAAGTATCTTAACGTCTTCGAATTCCACCCCGCCAACACCACTCGTCGGCCACCATAACTCAAGTTACCGATAAGAGTGCATGTTGCCACAAAACGAATCATTATCAACATCAAAGGTTAAGGTTTCCGTTATTCCTTGCCCTTCTCCAGTGAGAATACCAAGGTCATGAATCGACCAACAACGGCCTGAACGCCACACTCTCCCTCTCCATCCTTAATTGCAAAGCTTCCCTACGACCTAACGAGTTCATAACCTTCATGCATGACAACATACTAGTTTGAAATTATTGACACATTCAAAATCCGACGAGTACTACAATACGATACAAGTTTAAGTATACACGACACTACATCGACATAAATGAATAGCCATGCCCGACGATCTCGAGGATCGTTCTCACTCGACTCCATGATGAAATAAACCTTATTCAATCAAAATCGATATTGGCACAATTGAAAATATTTTTAAGGAATCTTTACCCATGCAATTTATGAAATTATGACAAAATTCCTTATACTGAGCGAGTCAGTCGACTTTCACCCTTGCTGGTACGACGAACATTGTCCACACCAGTCTCTCTTATAAAACCACACCGCTAAAAGATATTATATTTTCCATAGAAATTATCTCATTTATAAAAAAAAGTGAAACAGTTCTCAAGTTACAAAGTTCAAAATTTAACACACTACGCAACAAAATTGTTGTTTCCAATCCAAACACACGTTTACACGCGTCATATCATTTCCAAAACGAATGACTCGCAAGACGCACACACACACACACCCAATATAAGACATGAACGACTCAAGCAACTTATTCGAAAACACAATGCACGATACTCCTTTTACATTGAAGGCTATTCACTCTCGTATGGTCGACCACTTTCACTCACAACAATTAATCACAGACTCCTTTCTTCTGGCCAACCATCTAGGTCCCTCAGAATTGCCACCACCTTCAGCACCAGAGTTTCCCAACATGCTTGCATGTCTAACTACCTTGTTACCACTGCGACTAAAGATTCACAGATCATGCATCTTTACTTTGACCCAGATAATCTTACCAACAATAACTCGTCTCCATCCTATCCTTGATCCATATTGTCAATCAACACTTATATCACTTCTCAACCATCCTTGCCACTCTTCAGACAACAACAGATTCGAAAGGTTCATTCCTATCATTCGAAATAGGTTGAAACTCCCCTGATCCCCATTGACCGACGCAACAACTACCACAACGGAGACTCCCTTGAAGCAAAAAGTTCACTTCCAAACGGTTATTCTTCCTTGTTGGACCCAAGAAGTCCTTCCCCAAAACGAGTTATCTATATCCCAAACAATACTCACCCTAAAAAGGTGTTAACCTTAACACCATAAACGAGATCACACAACACATCAAAATCGACGCTATCATTTAGATGATAGATCTTACTACCCATGCTACCCCCATCAATCATCTCAACGATAGTATTCGCGTGTACCCATGCACCTGTAAATCTATAATGGCAGTAGCCAAATGCTATTATGAATTTACCTTACATGAGAGTCCTCACTATCGTTATCATGACTCTCGATGATCAAAATCATCTTTAAAGGCTTCCTATATCTCAGTTGTGTCCCCCTACTCCACAGTTTAAGTTTAGGCCCATCTGGTTACCTAAATCCCTTAAACTATGGCTCTGATACCAATTGTAACAACCCAAACTTACAAGAATCAAACTTAAGCAGTTTAATATAAATCAATTCCAAAACGGCCCATGATTTACCTTATATGTACAATTATTTGGGGCTTTTTCTTGGATACATGATGCGTGTCCTTCGATATGATAAATGTATACATGTCTCGGTATTAAGATGATTTCTAGTTGGGATACCATTTTGGTGATATATTCATATGCATGATGAGTATGTTTGTCATTTGGGTCTCTTGTTAGACTTCTTGTGATTGGGATGGTAATATTGTACCCGTAGTTGGTATTGAAATATGTTGGGTTGAAATAGACCTCAAGGACCTCCTATATGCGTTATGTTGGACAAACCAAGTCAGTAGACACTAGGAGGATGTAGGCTTAGGCGCCACTGTGATGGTATGTGCCTAGACCTCCGCCATTCGGGGAATTTCCTTAGTTGTAGTCCTCGGGTGTGCCGGGCCTTTCGGGTTTTCCTTGTTGAAGGGCATCAAGGTATATCGACTCTTGGGTGGAACTTGATTGGTGCTATGGGTCTCCCCTATCGACTCCACATATGTTGAACTATGGTTAACTGCTGATAAGAATTGAAACTGCTCATGCATGCTTATTATTGTTCAACTCACTAGACTTTTTAGCCTAACACTTGTTTGGTGTCGATGTGTATCTCAGGTTCTAGCGGCACCGGTCCTAAGCAGGCTTAGTTGCTTTGGGGTGAGAGCTTGGGGATTTTGCACATGGACGCATTATACTTTTGGGAATGAACCGTTGGGTTTATAGATGACAACCCTTTTGTAATATCTTTTCTAGTTGTAGAAATTAGATTAGTTGGTTGTTATTTATTCTCCGTTAAATTACAACTGTAATTAAACAAGTTATTTATATATTCCCCATTTTTTGGAGGCTCTTGCTATGGCAATTTTAGTATACCTCATGTCTGTTTTTCGGATTTTTGTTATCCCTATTTTTAGGGTGTTACAAGTTGGTATCAGAGATTTAGTTTAAGTGAACTAGGTATTGTTTTAGCATATCTAGACTTAAGCTTTAGACTTTATAGTTTCACTGTCCACTTCGGGTAGAAATCCTAGGTGGGGAGAGCGTTAGGATTACGGAATTACTCTAATTGAAAGTTGTGGTGATGGTGACAAGAATTCTTGTGTATGGTTCGTTCATAATTTCACTTAGCTACTGCTATTATGAATGTATTGTTACGTGAGCATGCTTGGTTTACTATTACTACGATAATTGATGAAGGTATTAGTACGTACAATGAGTTCAACTCGTTTAGTCGTTTCTCAATCTATTTCTCGTACGTGTATGGCAGATTGAAATGGTAAACACTCGGAGTAGGATGTCGGGTACACCATAGGGCCACGTGGAGGTGGAATCTGCCGTAGACCAACCTTCTTTGGGCGTAACCACCGAGGGACCTCCCGGGCCCAATCTCTTGGGAGGAGGACCTGAACAGATTCCGCGCCGGAACCTCAACGCGGATAATGCCATCATGGAGGAAGTGACCATGGAGACCCGGATACGGGATAGCATGATGTTGGCCATGAACTCAACCATAGCCCAACAACAAGAGTTTTTCATGAAGCTTTTAGAAGATCGAGACGCCAGTAACCGACAACCGGAGATAATGGCGGAAAACATTGTTATGGGGTCAGGTGGACCAGTTGTCTTATCTGTTGAGGATCCAACAGATAATGTGATTAAGACGAAGACTAAGGGGTGCACCTACAAGGCCTCTCTGGGGTGCCACCCTAAGGAGTTTGTGGGTTCAGATAACCCGGTGGCTTGTATGTATTGGCTCAAGGAGGTAGAGATGGCCTTTGAGTCCAGTGAGTGTGATCCCTCTCAACAGGTCAAGTTTGCCTCCCAGTTACTTCGGGAAGAGGCTTTGATTTGGTGAAATCTCACTCGATCCGCCCTCACCCCGGAAGTTCTGGCTAAGTTAACTTGGCCGGTGTTCAAAGAGAAGGTCATGGACAAATATTGTAGTGAGCGGTCATTGGACAAGCTGGAGCGGGAGTTCCAAAATCTGAAGAAGGGGACTATGTCCATTTCCGGATACTCCAAACTCTTTTTGGAGAAACTGAACTTGGTGGGACATCTGGTCCCCGATGAGAAGTCGAAGATTAAGGCATATCAACAAGGTTTACCGGCCGAGATGCGAACGGCGGTAAGAAATGCTAAGGGCTCGACCTTGCAAGAGGTCATTGAAGAGTATTTGATCATCGAGGATGACATCAATGCTGAGAAGGAAGAAAGAAGGCAGGATGGTGAGAAACGGAAGTGGGAAGGGCCATCTGGGCCCGTTCGTCAATCAAGACCCTTTGCAAGTGGAAGGGCGGGTGATCAACGTCCTGAGGATCGGTGGTGCCACAAGTGCAAGTCAAAACACTCGGGGCCATGCGCTACAAGGACTTACTCCGGTCCAGTCGGGTGTGTCAAGTGTGGTAAGAAGAGCCACACAACTCGAGAGTGTTCCATCTGGGGGTCGGTATGTTATGAGTGCGGAGAACCGGGGCATATGAAAAGAAATTGCCCAAAGCTAGTAGGAGGAAATGGTGCAAATTATGTGGGTTCGACGGTTAGAGTCGAGCAACCACCAAGGGCACCGAGTCGAGCTTTCCGGATGACTACCGAGGAGGCAAAGGAGACTGCTGATGTTGTTTCGGGTACGTTCCTAGTAAACTCCTTGCCATCTCGTGTTTTGTTTGATTCGGGTGCTACATGTTCTTTTGTGTTGGATACCTTCTGTAAGCAATTCACTACTCCTATTAGTGTTCTTTCTGATGCGTTAGTTGTAGAAATAGCAAATGGGGATCAAGTAATCATTCGAAACCATTTTTGTGATTGCACTTTAGAAATTTATGGGAATCCTTTTGGAGTAGACTTGCTACCTATGGCTATAGGTGGGTTTGACGTGGTTATAGGCATGGACTGGTTAGTAAGACATAAGGCGGACATTTTTTGCTCTAAAAAGATGATCCAAGTGCCATCGCCGGTAAATGGTGTGGTTACCATTTATGGGGAAAAAGGAAAGAGGAATAATCCCATCATTTCATCTCTCAAGGCTCGCAAGTTCCTAGCGAAGGGTTACCCTTCGTATTTGGCCTATGTGGTGGACGCGAAGAAAGAGAAGAAGTCGGTAGAAGACGTGGAAGTAGTGCAAGATTTTCCGAACGTCTTTCATGAAGACTTACCCGAATTGCCGCCGGAACGACAAGTAGAGTTCCAGATTGACCTCGCCCCGGGAGCGGCTCCGATAGCCCGAGCTCCGTATCGTTTGGCACCGATGGAAATGAAAGAAATGATGACACAACTGCAAGAGTTGTTGGAGAAGGCCTTCATTCGACCGAGTTCGTCACCTTGGGGAGCACCGGTACTGTTCGTGAAGAAGAAGGATGGATCCATGCGGATGTGCATAGATTATCGGGAGTTAAACAAAGTCACGGTGAAGAACAAGTATCATTTACCTCCCATCGACGATCTTTTTCATCAACTCCAAAGCGCGGGGTGCTTCTCAAAGATTGATCTTCGATCCGGATACCATCAAGTAAGAGTGAAGAAAAAAGATATTCTGAAGACGACTTTCCGGACGCGATACGGTCACTATGAGTTCTTGGTGATGCCTTTCGGTTTAACCAATGCTCCGGCCGTATTCATGGATTTGAGGAACCGTGTGTGTCACCCATTCTTGGATAAATCCGTGATCGTCTTCATCGATGATATTCTAATCTATTCAAAGGATGAGTCTGAGCATGGGAAACACTTACGGGAAGTACTAGAAGTCCTAAGAAGGGAGAAGTTGTTTGCAAAATTCTCCAAGTGCGAATTCTGGCTCCAAGAGGTGCAATTCTTAGGGCATGTGGTATCAAAAGACGGAGTTAAAGTGGACCCGGCAAAGATCGAGGCAATGATGAGTTGGGAGCCTCCAACTAACCCGACAGAAATCCGAAGCTTCTTGGGTTTGGCGGGTTACTACCGGCGTTTCATCCAAGATTTTGCCAAGATAGCTACACCGCTCACTTCTCTCACAAGGAAGAACGTTAAGTTTCTTTGGACCGATGCACAAGAGCAATCCTTTCAGACGCTCAAGAGGAAGTTGTGCGAAGCTCCGATCTTGTCCTTACCCGAGGGATCGGAAGACTTTGTTGTGTTTAGTGACGCTTCCAAGATGGGGCTTGGGTGTGTCCTAATGCAAAGGGGAAAAGTAATAGCCTACGCGTCGCGACAATTAAAGGATCATGAGAAGAATTATCCGACTCATGACTTGGAGTTGGCGGCGGTAGTCTTTGCGTTAAAGTTGTGGCGACACTACTTGTATGGGACGAAGTGTACTCTTTTTACGGATCACAAAAGTCTCAAGTACATCTTCGATCAAAAGGAACTCAACATGCGGCAAAGGAGATGGCTCGAGCTTTTGAAAGACTATGATTGTGACCTACTCTATCATCTCGGTAAGGCCAATGTGGTGGCGGATGCATTGAGCCGAAGGAGTTATGATGGTGAAGTCAAAATGTCCCTTACAAGGATCGATGTGGTATCGAGTTTGTTGGAAAGTATAAAGGCAAGTCAAGTGGAAGCACTTAAAGAAGAGAACCTCAAGGCCGAAGTCATGTCAAAGCAAAAGGAACTCTTAACGGAAGACGGTCGTGGACTTAAGCTCTTCCAAGGACGGATTAGGGTGCCGAAGGTTGGGGGAAACCGTGACTTACTTCTCAAGGAAGCGCATAAGTCGAAATATTCTATACATCCCGGTAGCACCAAGATGTATATAGATTTAAAGTTGAATTATTGGTGGCCGGTGATGAAACTAGATGTGGCTAGCTATGTGGAGAGGTGTGTCACGTGCCTCCAAGTCAAAGCGGAGCATCAAAGACCGTATGAAAGTTTGCAACCATTGTCCATTCCGAGTGGAAGTGAGACAACATTACTATGGATTTTGTAACTAAGCTACCGAAGACCTTGCGCGGTCACGATACCATTTGGGTGATCGTGGATCGACTAACTAAGAGTGCGCATTTTCTTGCGATGCGGGAGACTTTGCCAATGGAAAAATTGGCTAAACTGTACATCGACAAGGTGGTGTCGAGGCACGGAGTTCCGCAATCTATAGTATCGGATCGGGATAGTCGCTTCACCTCGAACTTTTGGGTTAGCTTGCAAAAGGAGTTGGGCACTAGGCTGAATTTGAGCACGGCGTACCATCCTCAAACGGATGGCCAAAGCGAGAGGATAATCCAGACGCTAGAAGATATGTTAAGGTCGTGTGTTATAGACTTCGGGGGAAGTTGGGATTCACACCTACCTTTGGTGGAGTTCGCCTACAACAATAGTTACCATTCTAGTATCGGAATGACACTGTTCGAGGCATTGTACGGGCGGAAATGCAGGACACCGGTTTGTTGGTTAGAAGCGGGCGAGAAGCAGTTCGCCGGGCCGGAAATAGTTCAAGAAACGGCGGACAAAGTGAAAGAAATCCGGGAGAGGCTAAAGGCGGCACAAGACCGACAGAAAAGCTATGCGGACAAGAAAAGAAGACCGGTTGAGTTTCAAGTGGGCGACCGGGTCATGTTGAAGGTATCTCCGTGGAAGGGGATTATACGTTTCGGGAAGCGTGGGAAACTTAGTCCTCGTTTCCTTGGACCTTTCGTTATCTTGGAGAAGGTTGGTTCGCAAGCCTACCGGTTGGATTTGCCACCGGAAATGGATGGGATACATCCTACATTTCACGTATGTTACCTTCGAAAGTATCTATCCGAAGAGGAAAGCGTGATTCCTTTGTCGGAAATTTAGGTGGACAATGGAAATCGTTGCGTTGAGGAACCGGAGGAGATCTTGGAGTCAAAGGTGAAGAAGTTGCGGCACAAAGATGTAGTCATGGTTAAAGTCCAATGGAAGCACCATCGGGGTGCTAACATTACTTGGGAGTCCGAAGATGATATGAAGAAGCGTTACCCTCACTTGTTTAATTTAGGATGAGATTTCGGGGACGAAATCCCAATTAGGTGGGGAGGATTGTAACACCCGGAAATTCTCAAGGTAAGTATTTTGTCTCCCTTAATATTTTAATTGTGCCTATGTGAGAATATGAGCCTTTGTGTGCATTTTATGAACGTTATTGTATTGACATGTCATATAAATTGATTTACCATCTTTAATTGTTCAAACCTCGCGCTCGTTATCGAAATTGGTCAAGTTTCGGGATGTTGGGGCTTGGTGCGACAGTGACTCGCGATTGTGACATGGTCACTCTCGCGGTGTCACTCTCGCGGGTGGTGTACCGTAAGTCAGGGAGTTCGCGCGACTATGACACGCGATTGTGACATTGTCCTGTCGCGGTGTCAAGGTCGCGGGAGGTGTACCGAGAGTGAGGGACTCTGCACGATTGTGACACGCGACAGTGACCATGTCACTGTCGCCGGGCAATGTCGCGAGCGGGTGCAGGGGATTAAATGAGCCCTTGGCCGAAAAATACCTCATTTTATCACATTTCACTTCAAGAAAACGGGAGAAACACTCTTTTGGGCGATTTTTGGGTCTTCATCTCCTACATCATTAAATTTCTAGGGTTTGGGTTGGTGAGAGCATTAAGTTACCATCAAAGCTCCACTCAAGTGTTCTCATTGGTGTGTCATTCAAGAATCTCATTTTCTCATCACCAAGTCTCATCATCTCAAAGCTAGGGTTTCATCTTTTCTAGGTTTTGGTTCAAAAACCTAGATTGTGAGTTTACTAAACCTTTGTTAAAACTAGATACACATCATAATCTTCTATTTGTTATTATCTACCTCTTTATGTTCAAGTAGTTGGGATTTCTTTATGAAAATATGTTGGAAATGTGGTTATAGAGGAAATGCCATGATTTACCTTATATGTACAATTATTTGGGGTTTTTTCTTGGATACATGATGTGTGTCCTTCGATATGATAAATGTATACATGTCTCGGTATTAAGATGATTTCTAGTTGGGATACCATTTTGGTGATATATTAATATGCATGATGAGTATGTTTGTCATTTGGGTCTCTTGTTAGACTTCTTGTGATTGAGATGGTAATATTGTACCCGTAGTTGGTATTGAAATATGTTGGGTTGAAATATACCTCAAGGACCTCCTATATGCGTTATGTTGGATGAACCAAGTCAGTAGACACTAGGAGGATGTAGTCTTGGGCGCCACTGTGATGGTATGTGCTTACACCTCCGCCATTCGGGGAATTTCCTTAGTTGTAGTCCTCGGGTGTGCCGGGCCTTTCGGGTGTTCCTTGTTGAAGGGCATCAAGGTATATCGACTCTTGGGTGGAACTTGATTGGTGCTATGGGTCTCCCCTATTGACTCCACATATGTTGAACTCTGGTTAACTGCTGATAAGAATTGAAACTGCTCATGCATGCTTATTATTGTTCAACTCACTAGGCTTTTTGGCTTAACACTTGTTTGGTGTCGATGTGTTTCTCAGGTTCTAGCGGCGCCGGTCCTAAGCAGGCTTAGTTTCTTTGGGGTGAGAGCTCGGGGATTTTGCACATGGACGTATTATACTTTTGGGAATGAACCGTTGGGTTTATAGATGACAACCCTTTTGTAATATCTTTTCTAGTTGTAGAAATTAGATTAGTTGGTTGTTATTTATTCTCCGTTAAATTACAACTATAATTAAACAGGTTATTTATATATTCCCCATTTTTGGGAGACTCTTGCTATGGCAATTTTAGTATACATCATGTCCGTTTTTCGGATTTTTGTTATCCCTATTTTTAGGGTGTTACATTCTTGGTCTCCCGGGATCGCCCGATAGAAGACTACCCGGGGTCACCCGGTTCCTGGTCTCCCGGGATCTCCCGATAGAAGACTACCCGGGGTCACCCGGGGTCGGGACCTTACGACATGGACTTTCCTGTGTCGCCCGGGCGCCCCACACCGCAACTACTGCACACCAACGCCACCAAGGGCGAGACGACTTCCCCCATCGAGGGGTTTTCTCGATTCCACCCCAAATCCCTTTTTACAGGGAACGAAACCAAAACTCACACCCAAGACCCAAATGGATTGATTAACAGGAACAAAAATCCACCAAATCTTAACTACACTAAAAAGAAGGTGAAATCTCAACTCTTCGTTAAAGAACACAGTATAGGCAATTTCTCTAACCTGGGTTCCATCAACCCAAATCCAAACCTCCTAACACATATAAACATCAAGGAGGAAAAACGTGATTTACTTTGAATTCCTCCTCTTCTCCCAAGCACCGTGATGTTCTTAGCCGCATCTACTAAAATGACTAAGTGAGCTAGGATAACAAGATTAAACCCTTATTTTCCACAATTGCCACTTAGTCCCTCCTCTCACTAGGTTTTAACAAATCGACCCCCAACTTCCATTTAATTAACTTAAACCCGGTTATTACATATTTGTTATCCGTCTTTTCTTGGTTCTCCAATTCTTTTATTTTTCAGGGTTAACCAACAAACTAAATCCAAGCCATAGATGGAAAAATACCATGTAAAATAACATATGATACATCACTTTTCAAGATTATCACAATTTTATGAGTTATCGAATGAAGGTTCCTTCTTCTATGGGGGAGGCTAATTGCATTGCACCCCTATTCATTGCTAACTGCACTTTACCTAGTAATTTTTTTTTCTTCACATACATCAAGATTAAAATATACTTTTTACATTCTCAATGCATGACTAACCCGATTCTGACGTTAAAGAGGGTACAAATAGCATTGCACGATAATGTTATATGCACCCCCCCCAGGTCAATTCATACATTAAGAATGTAAAAAGTAAGTTTTGATGTTGATGTGGATTAGATAAAAAAAAATAGGTATGGATTCATCATGCATTGAACAACACATAGGGTGCATTTGTATATAAGCGAACGATCGTGAGAATAAAGGTTAAGGTGAGAAGCGTAAAAAACATTTGGACCATTGATCACTTTTAATCTCAAACTCACCCACGAATCGTATTTGATACGGGAATTAATCTAATGTATCACGGTACATCTCATTCTAATATGCATCCAGGGTGAAGATCCTTTTTTACGTTTTCTCACAATAACTTCTTTTGTCACCTAAAACAAACATTTGATATATATTTATATCGTTAGATGGTCAAATCGTTGATGAGTAGACATTTCAAACCATGTCACTGTAGGGTGTGGCTGTCAAACCCTACCTAATATAATATGGTAAGAGGGATGTATTTAGAATAATCTTTATAAATTTTGTAAATAGAAATTTTACTTAAATTTTGATAAATATGTTGACTTTATAGTAAATTCATTATCGTAAAAACATGCAACGTTTTTTTTTTCTATAAAAATTATGTTGCAAATTGTAGTATTTGCTTGTTTATAACAATCATTACAATTAAGGGGCTGTTTGTTTAAGTATGAGGAATGAAAATGATAGGGAATGAAAATGAGAATGAATTTTGATTTTGCTCCCTCCAAATTTAGCCTGGAATGAAATTTTGGACTTCTTGGTGAATGAACTAATTATATTATATAAATCAAACAGTTTTTTTTATTATCATTCTCATTGATTACTGCTTAATACCTCTAACCAAACACCCATAAGATACTAGTAAGATTTGTTGTGGCATCAAAACAACATTTTTTTGTTTTAAATCATTAATAGCTTTTTTCATCAAATTATATATCAAAATCAAAAATTATAATTCTGTAGATCGAACACATATTTTGGTAGTTATAATACTATGATATAAAAATGTATTTAAAACGTATTTCAATAGAAATCTATTATCAAAGTCTAATTACTACAACAAAATTTGATTTATAGAAAGCGTAAAATGTCTAAGTGTGCTAATAAAATACTCTAGATGACAAAAGTTTATAAAATAAATTATAAAATGTCATATTTAAAAGTGTTACAGTAGATTTGTAGGTTACTTTTGGACGTTTTAATAAGTTTTTTAGGACATTTTTAATTAAAATGTCATATTAATTATTTTATAAGACAATTTTGAGAAATATTTTAGAAACCCATTTTTATAGGGCAGTTTTTGAAATAGTGACATATAAAATAAATAATACAACACTTTACTTTAAAAATGCTATAAAAACTTGTTAAACGCCCAAAAATGTCCAATTTTTTTTATAAACCTAGTGCAACATTTTTCAATATGACATTTTTTTTGTTTGGTCCTGTAAATAACTTAAGTCACATAAAATATCTTTATGACGCTTAAATGTTTTAGACGTCCTATAAATCTAATGTTGTTATAGTAAGTTAACATTTATTATTTCTATTCAGACCGATACAATTTTTGTTTGGAACTTGCTCCTTTATTTGAGAATATTATTAAATTATTTTCTCGAAAAAACTAAGAAACCATGCCTAACGGGACCATATTTATGTTGCATGTTCATTTACGAACCCTAGTAAGCTATTCGTTGCATCACATTGAAGTGTAGGATTAATTCAAATCAATACCATTATGGTGTCTTAAACAATCTCCAGAAACTCGACAACTTCACCCGAGAAAAGATTATTAGAGACTTTCTAACATGTATGCTATATATTTTCTTTCTTCTTCTAAATTTAGAGATTTCTCGTTTTCTCTATTTTAAAGGGGAGTTTAATTAATATAGTTGTTTGAACAAACTATTTTGAAATCACTAAAATTTCTAAAATAGCATAGCTGTCGTAGACTTGTAGTTTCTCTTAAACAATCTTATGAAACTCGACAGCGTCACCCGAAAAAAGATTGTTATAATTTTATGAATGATATGCATATTTTTTAATTATGTAGGTATCATATTTTTTAATAACCATGCATATTTTTTTTTAATAAACCAACGTTTGATTCTTTATGAATATGAAGAAAAGTATTTCTATAGTTTCTTACCTAATCCATCCATCCCATAAATAACGGAATGTTTTTTTCTTAAGCTTTTGCATCACATACGGTATTCATAACTTTGACTTTGACCTAAAAGTTTATTTTGTTTTGTATATATTAAATGTCACTTTTGATATTTGATTAATAATTTATATCTTTTTAAAAAAAATCATATATTCAAAATGACATAAATGAGTCAAAATGTAATATAGTTTGCTTTAGTTTTTAATCAGTGTAAGTTTTTGTTTTCTAATTAGTGTAACAAATGTTTAATTAATTATCTCTATTTAATTTGATAAACGGGTTTTTAATATGACATTAATGGATTTTTTTCACGACATATTTCTACATAATAAGAAATTACAATATAAGTTAATAACTAAATAATAATTCATGGACTCATCAATTACTGGTTAAATGTGTAGGAATATATGAAAAACCAATTGTTTGTTACAATGATTGAGATAAAAAAAATTAATTGTTATACCACTATAAAATAAATGAAAACAGATTTTTTTTAATAATTTTTAGTATTATTAAATAAAAATACTAGAGTTGAAATATGGATACTGGATAACTTGAAAAAAAATTTAATTGATTTGTCTTTTTTTACCCCACTTGGATTTATGGCTACCTCTTAAACTTTTAACCAATGGGTTTGAGCCACGTTGGCTAGGTTAACCACATCAATTGGTTTAGGTGAATCCAGCCCCAAACGCGGGCCGTACTGGACCGGTGGGTCACACTGGTGAGACAAGTGGCTCGTTCGGTAGGACCAGACTTGTGTGTAGAAGGTAAATTAGACCTTTTTCCGGTAGGACCAAAACTGAGGTCCCTATTTTCGAGCACTTGATTAGATTTGAAGGGATTTATAATTTTATTTATTTTAATTTAATTCCATGCTTGATTTTAAGGCCCCTTTGTTTTCGGGGATTCAATTAGATTTGAATCCACTTTGAATTGAATTTCATTCTAATCCTATGTTTGATTTAAAGAATTTTTTGATTTCATTGAAATTTTATGAAAGTGGTTGGTATTTCATAGGATTCAAAAGGATTTCTATATAATAATGTTTTAAAATATCTTAAAAACATTTGTTTTATAATTATCAATTAATAATAAGATAGTTTAATTATTTTTTATAATTTGTTTTCTTTTTATAAATTATTAATAAAGAATGAAACTCATTTTCATTCAAAATCGTATAAGCTAAACACAACAAAGATTCAAAATTATTCCAAATCTAAATCTCGTCAATTCCAAATCCATTCACTAAATCCAAATCCCTTAAAATCATTTTAGCAAACCAAACACCCCCTAAAGATTTCATTGAAATCAAATAAACATATAGTTTTTGAAATCCCACGGAAATGGTTGTTATTTCACTGGATTTCATAAGATTTGTATGTAATAATATTTTAAAATATGTTAAAAACATTTGTTTTCTAATAATCAATTAATAAAAAAAATAATTTAATAATTTTTATAATTTATTTTTATAAATTATTTATAGATAATGAAATTCAATTCAATTTCAAATCTTACAAACCAAGCATATCAAATATTCCAAATCCAAATCCCTCCGGTTCCAAATTCTTCCACGAAATCTAAGGGGGCGTTTGGTTCGCAGAATGATTTCTGAAGGAATGAAATATGTCTAAGGAATTGGAATCTGGAAGGAATTGGAATGGAATGTTATCAGGTTTGACCAAGTGTTTGGTTGGCAGGAATGAAATGTAATCAGTCAAATGAATTGGAATATGTCTGTTTGGTTTGCAAAGGAATTGAAATGGAATTCTGAAAAATGACAAAAATACCCATTATTTTATTTTTATTTTTTTATTTATATTTTTCTAAATGCCGAGAGAGAGAGGAGAGAGGAGGGAGAGAGGGGGGAGAGAGATTGTGAGAGAGGGAGCGGGTAGAGAGAGGAGAGAGATAAAGATAGGAGGGAGATAGAGAGGAGGGAGAGGAGAGAGAGAGAGGAGAGAGAAAGAGGAGAGAGAGAGGAAAGAGAGAAGAGAGAGAGGATAGAGAGAGAAGAGAGAGAGAGGAGAGAGAGAGAGGGGTGAAAGAGGAGACCAAATCCACATCTGATGGGTTTTAATTTTGTTAAGAGTGTATTTTTGTCATTTCCAAAATATTGGATGGAATGGAATTCAATTCCATCACTTTTGTGAAGGAATGACCAAATCCACATTTGAAGGAATTCATGGAATTCAATTCCATTCCATGGATAACCAAACATCATGATGGAATTTGGTCAATGGAATTGATAATTCCAATTCCATCAGATTCCGGCGGAATCCAGCGAACCAAACGCCCCCTAAATCTTTTAAAACAATTACATCAAACCAAATGCCACTTAAGGATGTTTAGGTATATAATCTTAAATCAGATTTTAATTAAATTTATAAACTTCTCATGAGTATAATTTTATTTTTTTTAATAGGTCAGAGGTCATGAATTTAATTAAAAACTCATTTAAGATTGTATTCCTAAATGACTAAACAAACTTATAACAGGCCAAGGACCACAATTTTTTGAAGCATTAAACGAAAAATTTCATAATATCAAGATAACTAAGTTAGTTTGAAGGGTTGTGTTTGAGAGTGTTCCCATGTAAAATATGGAATAGAAGCCCAGAATTTTTGGGTCACAATTATACATGATTTTAGTATTTACCCAATTATATACAACATTTGGACATATCTTTTCGATTGTTAGCAAGAAGAAAGAGCAAACTAGATTGTATTTTGATCTTTAGCTCAATTATATAATGTTTTAGGCTTTTACTTTTTAGTCAATTTAGTGATTATAGATTCCAGCTTTCGGAAATGTTAGAAGAATGATTACATTTAGATAAATTTCATATGTTATTTTGTAATTTTAAAACATTTGTGTTGTTCTAGTTTATACTGCTTTTAATATAATTTCTGACACGAATAATGAACTTTTATATGTTAGTTGATTTAATACCCGTGTAGTCGATCTATGTTTTGATAGATGCACAATAAGGTTGGTTTGTTGCAATATTTTGCTAGGGAAGATTGGGAGTTCGACCTTTCTCACAGCTGCTTTCTTTCATTTTTTTCATAAATGTATTAGAAACCAAAATTTAAAAGGTGAAAATTTGGGTATTAGCTAAAAAAAGTATTTGAACGCAACCTCTCCAAAGCAAACCGTTAATCTATGATGTTAGATCACAGATTTATTGGATTCAAGATCATCCAATCTGAAGACTGGAATCTGAAGCTAATGCTGAAAAGTCGCTCTCGATATTAAGTCTAAAGTTAATTTGTAATAATTGTCGAAGTTAATTATTGTCTTAATTATTGTATTAGTTATTAGTTCCTAAATATCTAGATATTAGTTTAGATATTATATTATGTTTTGATAATATCTCTAGTTTAGATATTATGTTTGGTTTAAGTTAGGTGAGATATCTATTATCTCAAAAGAACACATCTCATAACTTACCCAACACACAACAACAAAACACTGTTCATCAAGAGAGAAAACAGTTTGAGCTTCAAAGTGTAAACAATATCAACCTTTGTAATCCATCGTTTGTTAATCAACAAGTTGGTTAATCTTTTATGTGTTTGTGTCGATAAGAACTTGATAATATTATTGACCGACAATTGGTATCAGAGCCTTGATCCAATCATCGTTTTCAAGCTCCAAGTCACCTAGCATGCACAATGCATCAGGGTTTTTGTCATCCACCTCCAGAGCATCACGGATCAGTTCAATGCTTAGTGGAACATTGTTCCGTGCTTTTGCAATAGCAGCAAGCCTTAAGTAAGCATCTACATACTCCGGGAACTTAAACAAGATCAGACGGTACAATATGGTTGGGTCAAGGGGCTGAACTGTTGAGGTCGACATTTGAATTGGAATTTCTTGCTGAATCGAGGAGTTGGATTCAGTAGAGATATCTGAACTGGTTGAGGTGAGAGAGCTTGTCAGTCTGGACGTTTGACAAATTAATTGCGTAGAGGTCGGACTGTCGAGTGCCTACCAAGAGTTCCTTGCCTTCTTCAGTGCGAACAGAACACTTATTGGCTTTGAAATTGACCTCTAAGCCTTTGTCACAGAACTGGCCTATACTGAACAGGTTGTGTCGTAAGCCTTCAACGTAGCTCACCTTCGTAATCATGACGTTGTCGTGTATCATATCACCATATCCCAGAATTGGTGAAAACTGGTCGTTCCCAAATCTAACTGTCCCGCAATATTTATCTGTATAATTGGACAACATCCCTTTCTGCCCTGTCATATGCTTGGAACACCCGCTATCCAAGTACCACATATGACGGGTCTGCACAAGAGAAATTACGAAACAAGAGTCTTAGGTACCCAATTATAAATGGGTCCTACGGGGTTAGTACATGATTTTGGTACCCATTGAAATTTGGGTCCTCTTTGCTTTTCAGAATCAAATGAAGAATATGAATGATAAGAATGAACATGATAATTTCCAAACCAAACATCAGAATCTTGACAAGAAACATAAGCATGTTTATCATAATATGAACATGATAATCATAAGAATGAACATGATAATTTCCGTGCTTTTTTTTTGGTAGAGCGACCAACTAATATGTATGCTGCCAATGGTGCTGGTGTGGTTTTGGCAGAAAAGGGTCAATTCGATGTCGCAAAGGAACTTTTTACACAAGTTCAAGAAGCGGCAAGTGGTAGTGTTTTTGTCCAAATGCCAGATGTGTGGATAAATTTGGCACATGTTCATTTTGTTCAAGGCAATTTTGCATTGGCCATAAAAATGTATCAAAATTGTTTGCGCAAGTTCTATTACAACACAGACAGTCAAATTCTTCTCTATCTAGCCCGTACACATTATGAAGCCGAACAGTGGCAGGATTGCAAGAAGACTTTACAGAAGGCCATTCACTTGGCACCTTCAAATTACACATTAAGATTTGACACAGGTGTAGCCCTGCAGAAGTTCTCAGCATCGACATTACAAAAAAAACAAAAAGGATTGTGGATGAGGTGCGTGCAACGGTTGCCGAGCTTAAAAATGTTGTCCGCTTATTCAGTCAGTTGTCTGCGACTTCAAATCTACAGTTTCATGGGTTTGATGAGAAGAAAATTGAAACACATGTTGGATATTGCAAGCATTTGCTTGAGGCTGCAAAAGTTCATTGTGATGCTGCTGAGCTAGAAGATCAACAAAATAGACATAGGATAGAACTTGCTCATCAAGCAGCAATACGGGAGGAAGAGAGCCGGTTGGCTGAAGAGCAGAAGAAAGTGAAGTTAGAAAAGCGAAAACAAGAGGATGAGCTGAAGAAGGTGATGCAACAGGAACAACATCTAGAGCGTATTAAGGAACATTGGAAGAGTAGTAGTGGCTCTAAGCGAAAAGATAGGGCTAAAGCCGAGGATGAGGAGGACGCATAAGGTGAGAGAAGGAGAAGAAAAAGTAACAAGAAGAGAAAGAGAGACAATCTATCAAATATCTCACAATCTAACAACACTCACACACAAGATACATCGACAAGATCAGAGAGAAAAGAGAGAGAAAGTGAGCTTCAATAACATCAACCTTGTAATACATTGTTTGTAATCGAAACATGTTGGTAATTTATATCTTTGTGTTGTTTGATTATCTGGTAACGATCGTGTTCAATCACACGGACTCACATATGATTTAGACCATCTCAACCATTTATAATTTTTGTTAAAAGTTTGGTATTATGTCATGGCACCCGTCAAAATTAAGCAGATGCACCTTTTAGACCCTTAATTTATTTATCCCACTGCAACAAGACCATTGAGTGGTAGCCCGTGCACCCCTACCCTTAGTATATCCGTCCTTGCTTATTGCTAAATTGTTTATTTGATTAAAACAGGACGGTACACCTTCCAAACTGTAAGTATGCTGCTTAAAAATCACTAGAAGCGTACTCGTGCAATGCAGCGAGATACATCACGATTTTAAGTTTTTCTTTTATTTTTATCTTATATATTTTAAATTCTTTATATTTAAATTAAGATATTTATTCTGTTTTGATTATGTTTATCGGTTAGTTATGAATTCAATCATATAACTTTAGAAATTTGTACTCATGCATCATCAATTGTAATCTTGAATTTTAAGTAATGTGTATCAATAAACAATACTTAATGAATAAAAGTTTGTTTTTAAAAGTTTCTTCGATAGTTTAATAATAATGTAATTTATTTTAGGTTTAATAAAATAATGTTTTTTATAAAATAAATATTAAATATTCTGTTAGGTTTTTCTTAATTATATTTTAGATTTTTTATATTTAAAATTTGAATTTTTTTTCTTGTATTTAATTGTGCACGAAGTGATTTTAGGGAATTTGAAATGAGGAGTGATTTTAGGGGAATTGAAATTGTTAGAGATAAGGATTAAATAGGAAGAGATTTTAAGTTTTCATTCTTTATTTAGGTTTTAAGTAATTAACATTAAACAACGGTACATTAAGTTTTAGTAATTGTTTTTAAGAGTTTTTTATCCGTGTTTTATAATATAAGTATAGATTGATGCAAATATAAGTTCGTTACATATTCTTTTATGGTTGTAGCAATGCATCGTTTTAATACAACTTTCGAATTCTAACTAATGCAGTTAAAGATCTCGACGTTTATTATTATTGGTTTGTTTTGACATATTAACTAACCATTAAGGGATGTCGACCCAAAGAGAAAGGTAGATAAACTGAACATCGACAACATCAAATGAACCATCAACGCCATTTGTATCTACGTGTAGAATTTAATCGCTATTTAAGGGTTTATTTTATTCCGATTTAGTTTTATGAAAATATTTTGTGGGTATTTTATTTAAAATAAAAGACAAGGAAAGAGGGTCAAGTGGGTGAGTGATGTTTAGTATATTAATGGGCATAATTAAGATTGTGGTCCACTTTGTGGTTAAGAGGCTCCAGCCAGATATATGAACCATGCCCACCACATGTTTAACCATAGCCTTTTTGTACTAGCTACTACTTCACTCAATTTTATTTATTTAAATAAAATAAAAAGAAATATACACAAATAAATAAGACGGATTATGACAATTTTACTAGAAAGTGACAATACACGTTTTGAACTTGGATCATTGTAACACGTGTGAGTGGTTAAGTGAGATGATTTAAAGATTGTTTACTGAATACTTGCTATATTATACAAAGTAAATAATTGTTTATTGTTTTTTATTGTGTAAAAAATGTTTACCTGGTCAGATATAATTGTCTTCACCAACAATATCATTTTGCTAACTGAGAACCTTAGGGGTTGTGTGGTTGGTTTTTCATTAAGTCTTGTATGGATAAATTTGTCTGTATAGATTAATCTGTTTGCATAGATTGAAAAGATTTTTGTTTGAGAGTTTTTTTTTCCATAGATGGAAGGGGCGTGTTTTTTAATTAAGAAGGACAAATTTAGAAAAATTTGACTTTCTACATAAAGCTCCCGCCTCCCACCTATACACTTAGGTGCCGTTTGTTTTTTAAGAGGTCTGAAGTCTTATTTTACTTATGATTAATAAGAGGCGGTGCTGAAGTCTGAAATCTAAATCAACAAGACTGTATGTTTTTGTAACGTCTGGAGGCATCTTGAGAGAAATAATAGCATATGAACTAAGGTGGCGATAAGAGGTTTTAAGAAGTTAGGTCATCACTTCTTATTTCAGACGTATTTAAGAGTTAAGGGGTTAAGAAAACTGGGAAAAAAATAAATAATCTAAATGTAAAAAGGTCTGAACGATTCAGACTTAAGAGTCATTAAGAGATTTTTTTTTAAAAACAAACAACCTTTTATTGAACTAGTTATGTACCCGTACGATGCAACGGGATGCAATATTCGAATAGAATGTGAAGATTAAGCGCATAAATAATTTTTTAACAAATAGAGCATATAGTTAGTCTTATGCAAAATGTAAGAACAGGTATAGAAAGTAAAGTGGTGCTAATGGGTGTGAGAAACATATCTTCTTATTCATCTAAATTGAACTTTTCATCCAACACAATCCTCGGTCTTCTACATGGTAATCAAGTACAATACCATTATAAGCATCTTTAAGGGGAGGTTTTTATCAACAAAAAGTGTAGGATCTTATAAGAATTAACATTGGAGAGAGTTCTTATAAGTAACTCACATCCTTGGAGTTTTTGTAGAAAAACAACTTTGTCTGAAATGATAGTTTATTAGTTTTTTCATATATGGGACTCAAGTAATTCTTTTAAAGAAATAATAATTATTGATGTTGAAAAGATAAATGAGACCAAAAAAGTATTCTTATAATAAATTCCACTGTGAAGTATTATGTTTAATTTGATGAAATGGAAATAATGTGGCAAGAAAGAGTCAAAAAGTGGGTTGTAGTGGTGTGTTAGAAAGTGTTTTTACCCTAGTTCAAAAAACAAATTACTTGTAAAAGAGTGGCTAAAATGTTTTTTTTTGAACGGAAGAGAAACATTTATTACCAAAACAAAAAGAGTATAGCCGCAAATACAAGAGGTCGGATTTAACACGACAAGGTTAAACCGAGCATCCAGTCGAAACCAGATCCAACGGAACAAAACAAAAACCGGGTGGATGGATGGCGGTAGAGTTTGCGAGTAGTAAACAACCAACGCCAGGCGGAATGAACAGAGAACTCTAACGGCAGCAGCCCCGATCCACAGTGCGGGAGCCCAAGAACATTCCTACCATCGTCCTGCACCAGAATTTCTCGAACAAGCTCAGCCGAATTACTGTCACACGATAGAGATACTGCATCGATAGAGACAACCCTTGCTCCTTTATTGACCTACAAGATCTTTAGTCCCCGGAGTGCATTCAACTCTCAATTGACCACCAACACCAATCAAATCGTTAATGGATTCAATCGAATCCAGGTTAAGGCTCCACCACCTACCGGTTGCTTGCCACAATTTCTTCACGTCTTCACAATTTACTAAGGCATGATCTAATGTTTCTACCACTTCCCCGCACCTTGGACACAACAGCGAGTCTACTTCTATACCCATTTTCTCTAAAACCATCCTCGATGGAACTCTCCCTAGTCTCGCTCTCCACGCAAAGAGTGGCTAAAATGTGCTTTAAAAAGTTAACAAATTAGTATTAGAAAAATAAATATGGCAGGCCTAATCCAAATCAAAATAATAGCCTACCAACAATTCAAATCAAAATTAGCACATACAATTAGATGTGAGGTGGACCACTGGGAGATGACCATACGATCTTGCAAAGGGTGCATAGCACCAATCTGATACCATAGTAGATCAGAAACAAGAGCCCTCCAATACACAAACCATTATTAATCAACTCAAAATTTCCAAAAATCTTCCAAACTCATCAAATTAAACAGGTTCGACGAGGACCACACCTCATCCATCTTATACAAATTCAAATCAAAATTATAGTCAAACCTTATAACTCCAAAATTGCCAGGGAACATACGACAAACCTTCTAACAACAACCCTAAATAGGATAAACAACACAAAAATTCTTAAACACCTACCTAGACACAATTGAAATGATCTAAAAAATGATTTATTCAATTATAAACTTTATAAATACAGACCAATAAGCCAAATTAAACAAAAATAAATGGCCAAACTTGTTAAGCTCTTGAATTCTCTTCTTATACTCCTTAGGATCTACTTTATGCATCACCATCACTTCAACCAGACTTCATAGAAAGATAGTGTACTCAAACCAAACTGGTTTTATTGAACAAAAGTGATGATCAAGGAGATTTCTGAAAATAAAATGTAGAGAATGATAATTAAGCCTACTTCTCTTGACATATGGATGCATACATGCATATATCAACATATACGCATGACATGATAAAAAGATTATAGACCACAGGAGCTCATCTCAACTCCTCTGTTTTCTTTAAGAGGTTGAGAAACCAAAGCTATTCCTTTGTTTGCTATTTGAGTTTTAGTTAAATAGCCTCTGTCCATCCTGATTTACAAAATAGTCTAGGTACAAAAAGAACACAAATTAAATCTTTAAACTTTGACTGTCCAAATGGTTGTGATTTTGATGTTCCATTCTCTAATTCTCACCACTTTTCTTTATTTTGTTGTTCATATGTACTATGTTGTTTCTTTATATTTATTTTGTTGTTCATATGTACTATGTTTGTGTTCTTTAGATATGGCATCTCAATTAGGGGTGAGCGTGGGTCGGGTCGGATCAGGGCTGAAAAGTGAAAACCCGATCGGGGTTCGGGTAAGGAAATTCATACCCGAATATGACAAACGGGTTGGAAGGGTCTTCGGGTATCGGGCCATCTCGGGGTCGGGTAAGCTTAGGTCGGGTGGTCGGGTTTCCATACCTTTTTTTTCCCTTTTCCAGTTTCTGTTTTTGTTCAATTCTTCTGCATGTTAATAGTTATGACTTATGCATTGAACGATACATAGAGCATGCAAAATGAATATATATATTTTTTAAGAATATGAGTACACAATAATAGTATGTATATGACAACGTATGACAGTACACTCAGATACATTCATGACTTGAGTCACGCAGAAGCAGAATTGCAATATGCATTGCACCTCTCTCTCTCTCTCCTTTAATTATATATATATATATATATATATATATATGAATGGTGATGGTGTGCAGAAAAAATAGCTAGTTCGGGTATCGGATCGGTTCGGGGCTGGGTTTGAAGACCCTAACCGAACCTCCCAACCCACTCAATTCCTCGGGTTTCGGGGGTCGGGTTAGATCGGGTACTATGGGTCGGCTTGTTTCGCGGGTTTTTGGTTCGGGTTTTCGGGTTGAATCGGGTTCTACACAACCCTAATCTCCATTAGCTACTGATGAACAAGTACTCGAATACATGGTTTTTATACATATCATGTAAACATTTAGTAAAATATATGTATATGAATATACATAAATAGGTGTTGCACCAAGATTTTTTGGTTCCTGAAAATGTGGAATCCAAGCACCTAAAGCAAATTGATTCTTTGATCAAACCTGTTACCAACAAAAACTTACCTCAAAAGATGTTGAATGGTGATGACCCGATTGAGAGAAGAACCGATTGCTTTCCCTATACAACAAATAACAAAAATCCAAAGAAGCAACAACTTAAAAAATCCAGACCGTGGGTATGGAAAATAAATACTTTGATCAAACCTCAAAAGATGTTGAATGATCCAAAAAAGAAAAAAACGTACCTCAAAAGATGTTGAATGGTGATGAACCAATTGAGAGAAGACTCCAGTAGTACAGACTTGCAGTTCCTCTAACCAATACAACAATAGGAGATTAGAAATCAAAATCTAATCATATTGAATTGAAAGGAAGCTGCGTAAGGATTTCGTGATAATCGTTAAAACAACATCAAATTCTCGAAACCAAAAGTCTCTAAAAGCAAACACTACCAAAATGATATTATGATTACCGTCTGTAAAGAAGATTAACGCCTCACCATGTTCAAGCCTTGTGTTTCCTGCCCAAGCCTTGCACAAGTAAACAGAAACAGACACCTGGACTAAAAGTATTATTGAGATTAACATTTAAATCTAAATAAATGACACCCCCTTAAAATGAAAACCCGTAACAAAACTTGGGAGATTTCGATGGGGGGAGGAGGTGTCCAGTGAAATCAACCGATTTCATCCCTCTGAGATTTAATGGGAGAAGGTGGTCAATTTTGAGGGTTCGAGAGAAGATTAACAGAAGTGCAAATGGTTCAGGGCTTCGTCCCTGTGAGATTTCGACTGGAAGAAGATCTAGTGGATGAATCAGAGAAGGTGAATGGGTTTAAACCAAGACAATAAAACTAAACAACTCACATAAAGATGAATCACAAATCCACAATCTCGATGGGTTCACTTGAAACCAAACCTAGAAAGAAGAAGATAAAACAAATCAACAAAGAAATTAATAAAGATGAATCACAAATCCAAAAGAAATCAGGAAAATGAATCACAAATCCTCAAGAAATCAAGAAGTTTTTTCCAGAAGAAACATCTACCTAAAGAAGACCGATACAGGGATGAAAGTTTACAAACCAAAAAATTCACATAAAGATGAATCACAAATCCACAATCTCGATGGGTTCACTTGCAACCAAACCTAGAAAGAAGAAGATAAAAAAAAAAAAACAAAGAAAGCAGTAAAGATGAGTCACAAATCCACAAGAAATCAGGAAAAATGAATCACAAATCCACAAGAAATCACGAAGTTTTTTCCAGAAGAAATATCTACCTGAAGAAGACCGATGGAGAGGGGCATGTACATCTACCTGAAAAATGCATCTCCCTTTTCCCTTATGAATCTCGAAGCCTGAATCGTCGTCTTGGAAGACTGCGTCTCGAAGTTTGAATCGTCGCCTTGGAAGTTGCACACTGTTCATAGCCAGTAAAGTTGGGGCATATACCTTTTCAAACATACTGCTTTAATCGATGGTACATGATGTATAAAGTGTTGTAATTAAGAGATTTTAAGAGATTGTGCAGAAAATACTTGTATATTGTGCTTAAAAATTTGTTTTTAAGAGATTTTGAAATCTCCTTTATAAGGTAGTATAGATAAGCTACTACCAAGCAGCAATGTATAGTTGGCTGAATAAAGTGTGAGTTCCATTAAGCTGCTAACAAACAGACGTTTAGTCTGCTAATGCTTACCGGGTAAGAGACTTTTACACTATGCTATTTCAATAATTGAACATCTTTCCTAGTAAGGTAAAGTGAAGATGGTGACTTTTACCCGGTTAACGTTGGTAAATGACTGTTTTAGCAGCCACGTATATGATTATGTATGGTTTGAGTAAATTATGTTTATGATTTTCATCCCTGTGCTTTGTTAAAAAATTGTGGGTTTTGTACCTGTGGTTTCGAAATTTCGGTTTTCGTTTCTATGGTTTGCAATTCATTTATATTTTCGTCCTTTAGGCCAAAAATTTACCTTTAAGTATGAAGGACTAAAATATATATGAATTGCAATCCATAGAGGTAAAAAAAGCAATAAAATTTAAATTATAAAGACGAAAAAAATAATGAAATACAAATTATAAAAATAAAAATCATAATTTCAAAACCATAAGGATAAAAATAGAAAATTTCAATAAACCAGAGGGACTAAAAACTTAATTTACTCGTATGGTTTGAAGCATGTTGATATGACGCTAGTTGCCTACAATGTGTTGTAGGTATCTGAGCTTATAATTATTTAATTTATAAGAAAACGATGTGTTTTTATACATCACCATCAAAAATGAAATACACCACGGTTTTCCTTAAATTTTGATTGGTTTTTTCAACACATTGATTTATCGTGAGTAAAATGTCAATAATTTTTTAGAAATTTAGATTTTGAAAGTTTATTTAAAACTAATAAGTTAACTTTGGAATCAGTATGGGGTTGTTTGTTTTTTCTAAAAAACCTCTTAATGACTCTTAAGTCTGAATCATTCAGACCTTTTTACACACCACCTCTTATTAATCATAACTAAAATAAGACTTCAGACTTTAGACCTCTTAAAAAACAAACGGCACCTACATGTTTTTGAAAACAATCTGTCAAAATAAGGTCGAAAAAGAAGTCATCATGTCAATGTATTGTATTGTGATTACGGTTTCGTTTGTTCAACTTTATGTGGTCTGAAGGTGGTTTAACGCCAAAATATGTAATTAATTAATTTTAATTGATATATTTATTTGAGATTGCAAAACCGTACGTATTTTTATATAAAATTTGATGTTTAAATTGTATTGATAAAAATAAAACTTCTTATATACTTTTTAAATCCTATGTGAAATTTCTTCAAAAACAAAAAATCCTACGTGATACTATAGAAGCACCAATTTAGATGACACATTATCTAAAGTTATCTATACATGGTTAAATATTATTTTCTCTATTTAAATAAAAATGTATATGTTATATAGATTTATTGTCAAATGTTACCCCAATTTTTATAGGGTCATAACAATATATCATGACTAAAATCATTGTATTGTAACTCATTTTCTGGCCAAGGACTTTTTGACAGCGGAATCTGTCGGAAATCCGCCGGTAATTACAATTTCCGACGGATTTCCAATGGATTTTGCCGTCGAAAATGGCCATTTTTCTAGTAGTGAAAACGTAAAAAGATTAATCACTGATGGACACTATCATCGATGAATCATCGAAGATCACTAACACCGAGGGATTACGGAAAGTATTTTGACCGATAGATTACTGATGGATGCACCTTCTTTTACAAGATGGGTAACCTTTCGGTGATCCTTCGGTCGTCATCGACGAATTTTTAAATTTTTTTAATTTTCCGTTTTTTATTTAAAATTTTTTGGTTATCATTGGTGCAGATCCTTGAGTAAAGTTTTAAATCGCCAACGGATTACCGACAATAGGTCTTCATCCTCGGAAAATTCATATTCAGTTTTGATTTATCGGCAACATGTTACAAATCACCGACGGAAATAAGCCGTCAATGATTTTTGTCGGCGAAAACCCTTTGTCTAGCAGGGGATGTCATTATCCAATGCATTAAAAAAGTAATAATAACTTGCTAACATGTAAACAATAAGTTATTAATGTAAAAGTTTGTCATTTGTCAATGTATGTACATCATTGTATTTTGTAAACATGAAACTTATAATTGTTATGCATCTTGTACACTAAATATGTACACATGCAACATGGATATGAATACTCCATGAATACTTGAGATATCATGTGTGAATCGGCATGATGGGTCTTAACTTGTTAACCATAAACCAGTCTCTATACATACACATGTTTTGTTATGATTTAACTTGGATTTTAAAAAATAATCCAAGACTACTTATATAGGCGAATGATCGTGTGAGAAGTTGAGGTTAATGTGAGAGGCGTGAGAAGTTCATGTGAACCGTTGATCACTTTTAATCAAATGTCTTCCCATGAATTGCGGCTTAGAAGGGAATTGATCTGGTGTATCATGGTGCATCTTATCTCATTGCATGTAAGATCCCACATTGGTTGGGGAGGGGAACAAAGGTTGCCTTATAATGGACTAGATACCTCCTTTATCAGACGCGTTTTAAAACCGTGATTCCAGGTGTGTGGACAAAGAGAACAATATCTGGTACGGTTAGTCTGAGATGTTACAGATGGTAAAAGAGCCGGGAACTGGATTAGTGTGCCAGCGAGGACGCTGGGCTCCCAAGGGGGGTGGATTGTAAGATCCCACATTGGTTGGGGAGGGGAACAAATGTTGTCTTATAAGGGACTTGATATCTCCTCTATCAGACGCGTTTTAAAACCGTGCGTCCAAGTGTGCGGACAATATCTGGTACGATTAGCCTATGATGTTACATTGCATCTAATCCTAATGTCCATTCATTTCTCATCCAACGGTTTGATAGCCAATTTTCACGTTTTTCACCAGTGATGGATCCAGAATTTTTTTCTAGTGGGGGCACCTTTTAAGGTAGATTAAATGTCCGTAAAGTTGTCCGGTGCATCTTAGCCTAAATCCACCGTTTCGATGAATTTTTAAAGTTTTTTTTGGTTGATTTCAAGGGATTTTTAAGCTTTTTTTTGTCGATTTTGAGGGATTTTTTTTCGGTTTTTAGTTGATTTCAAGAGTGTTTTTTGGTTGGTTCCGATGCATTTTTTTTGGTTGATGGGGTCCCAGACAAAAAATTACTGGAGAGACTAAAGGTATAAAGTTAAAAAAACATTTTTTATCTAATAAAATTCTCATTTTTCCCCATTTAATGGGGGCCCATCCCCGCCCCTAATATCACATTACATCCGCCCCTGCTTCTCACGTTAACCTCAACTTCTCAGTACTGGAACCCAACCCTAGAGGGGCAAAAGATCTTGTGAGAAGTTAGGTTAACGTAAGAAGCTTGGGAAGTGGATCTAAACCGTTGATCACTTTTAATCAAATGCCCTCCTATGAATTGCAGCTTAGAACGTAATTGATTCAGTGCCCAAAATAGTCTATAATATGGCTAACCAACAATAAAACGATGCCAAAAATGGTTGTCGTTAGAGCAATGACGTTAATGTCTTGAAGTGTTAAGGTCTCAGGTTTAACTCTGGTTTATATCGCTAATTTTCGTTAAAAATACTAAAAGAAACATGTTTAATATATCTCACTACATAATAAGATCCAAAAATATATAATATATACAACAAATATGTCATCTATCTTAAAAGATAGAATAAATGTTTTCATGAAAACTCTACACTTATGGTTTTTGATAGAGATAATTTAAGCTATGTTTGTTAGCAGTTTAATGAGATTAATGAGATTCGCAGCTTATTCGGTCAGCTATATATGACTGTTTGGTAATGATTTAATGATATAGAAAATGATTTATTCAGTAAGTTTCTAGGAGAGAGACTTTACATAGAAAGTCAAGTTTTCTCCGCGCACCTACCTATCCCAATTAAAAGCACTCTCCTTCCATCTATGAAAAAATCTTTTCAAACAAAAACCTTTTCAATCTATACAGACAGATTAAACCACACAAACAACTTTATCCATACAGAACTTAATTTAAAATCCACTAAACAACCCCTTAATCTTTTACAAAATAAAGTTTTGATTATATATAATCCGGTTAACAAAAAGTCAATAAGACGATGATTGGTGAGAGACCGTGGGGTCCAATTGACGGCTTACAATTAGCTGTATAGAAAGCGAACCAAATTTACAATGGCCCCCCCAATACTAATAAATTATACCACAATCAGTCCCTCTATAGTCGGTACCCCCATATTCTTCTCTGTCTAGACTTGTACTATATATAATCCTCCCATTTCTAATTTATTCATCAAACATATCATATAACACACATCATTCTTGTATAGTAATAATGACATATTCGTCAAGAATATTTCGTAAAAATATTGTCATCACTCTTTTCGTAGTCGTGTTTGTGACAACACTGTTATCTGTGGCAAATGCAAAGCCGGCTACATTCCTTCAGGATTTTCGTACAACATGGTCGGATTCCCACATCAAACAACTCGATGGCGGGAAGGGGATTCAACTTCTACTTGACCAAAACTCCGGTATGTAATTTTGTTTTAACAATATGGTTTAGATGTACGTATCGGTGTGTTCGTCGCACCAAGACTTGTTATAGTCCTAAATTTGATGACTAATTTCATGAACATGAGTTTTTGTATTTTATAGGGTGCGGGTTTGCTTCTAAGAACAAATATATGTTTGGACGTGTGAGTATGAAGATCAAGCTCATTCCAGGAGACTCTGCTGGCACTGTTACTGCTTTTTACGTATGATTAATTTTAACGGTATAAAACTTGGTTATGGATTATTTAACATATGGGTATTCTTGACTTTTTCATGGTGCTTGATGTCAGATGAATTCGGATACCGACCAAGTGCGTGACGAGCTCGATTTCGAATTCTTGGGAAACCGGACCGGGCAACCTTATTCCGTCCAAACCAACGTGTTTGCCCACGGAAAGGGTGATAGAGAACAAAGGGTTAACCTATGGTTCGACCCCGCGGCCGACTTCCACGTTTACTCCATCCTCTGGAACCACCACCATGTCGTGTAAGTACAACTCACTAATGCATTAAAAATATGTACTACCACTACAAGAAACAGAAACATGGGTTTTAGCAACGACTTTTATTATCGCAATAAAGTTAATTTATTGTCAGAAATAGTTTATAGAGACGACATGTCTTCACTATAACTTCTTACTACAACATGTTGTCGCTAAAGGTGCATGGCTGAAACTCACTTTTTGAAAAAGTACAACTAAACCATGCATATAATTAATTTATGTAGGTTTTCAGTGGATGAAGTGCCCATAAGAGTATACAAAAACAATGAAGCAAAAGGTGTCCCTTTTCCAAAATTTCAACCAATGGGAATCTACTCCACATTATGGGAAGCAGATGATTGGGCAACAAGAGGTGGGCTTGAAAAAATAGATTGGAGTAAAGCACCATTTTATGCATACTATAAAGATTTTGATATTGAGGGGTGCCCTAAGCCAGGACCAAGTGGTTGTGAATCGAACCCAGCCAACTGGTGGGAGGGTTCGGGTTACCAGCAACTCGATGCGGTTGCATCACGTCGTTACCGGTGGGTGCGAATGAACCATATGGTTTACGATTATTGTACCGACAAGCGACGATATCCGGTTACTCCACCGGAATGTATGGACGGGATTTAAGGGAATTCCTTAATTTTTCAGAATACATGGTTGCAGCTAAAGGGGGTTTATGGTTGATATTTGTGTGTTGATATTGATTTATATTGTATGTATACGATGGTTGGATGGGATGGGGGGTGAAAAAGTAAATTGTTATTGTCTATTATGGAATTTTATCTGTATTTGCCAAAGTTTGATTGACCCAAAATAAACTTTCTGCAATTATTGTGAAAATGATATATGATATATACATATACATACATATCTCTCTCTCTCTCTCTCTCTATATATATATATATATATATATATATATATGGTTGGGTTCATGTGAGAAGTTGGTGTTAACGCGAGAAGCGTGAGAAGTGGTTATCAACCGTTGGATAAGAAATGGATAAATTAAACATTAGGATGAGATGCACTGAGATGCACCGGAGAAGAAATTCCCTTATAAGGCGCAATTCATGGGAAGGTATGAGATTAAAAGTGATCAACGGTTCAGATCCACTTCTCAAGCTTCTCACGTTAACCTCAATTTCTCACACGATCTTTCACCTATATATATATATATATGTGTGTGTGTGTGTGTGTGTGTGTGTGTGTAGGCGAAGGATTGTGTGAAAAGTCGAGTTAACGGTAAGAATCGTGATAAATGGATCTGAACCGTTGATCTCTTTTAATCTCAAACCCTCCCATGAATCGCGGCTTAGAAGAGAATTGATTTGGTGCATCTTGGTGCATCTTATCTCGGTGCATCTCATCCTAATGTGCGTCCATTTCTCATATAACCGTCGATAACCACTTCTTACGTTTCTCACCATTAACTCAACTTCTTATCGGAACCCAAACATATATATATATATATATATATATATATATATATATATATAGGGTTTGGTTCCCATTTTCGTTAGAGCGTGAGACATGTTGTGAAGGTTCAGATACACAATGTCAAAGTTTTATGTTTGCTTCCTGTGAAAGTTTGATGTGTTAATATTCGCCATGTTTTTCATTTTTTTCTCATGTGAAAGTTTACTTCTATGAAAGTTCAGTGCTTTGTTGTGAAAGTCCGACTTTTTGCTGGGAAGGTTCAACGAGATAGAAAAATCATCCAAAGGCTTAAAATTGGTCTTATGGATCTCATGAAAACTGACTTGCTTTACATGATCTCTCTCTTTATGTATGTATTGTAAATAGACTAGAAGCGTACTCGCGCAATGCAGCGAGAACATCACGATTTTAATGTTTCATTTTATTTTTTGTTTTTTTGTCGATTTACAGTACGATTTTGGATGATTTTGAGAAAGTGATAATGTTTTTTTTTATTTATAAATTTGTTTAATTTGCCTTAATTATATAATGTTTTTTATATAAAAAAATTAAGTATTTTGTTGGAATTCAATGATTATCTTATATATTCTAATGACATCTAAAAAAATAACCAATTACATATTTAATAAGGAAAAGTTCATAAAAACCCAACAAACTATTCCATTTTGAATGATTAAGTCCTTAAACTAATTTTATGAATAGAAAAACCATTAAACTTTCTTATTTTGAATGATTAAGTCCCTGAACTATTTTTTTGAATGAAAAAAACATTAAATTTTTTCAATTTGAATGAAAAAACCATTAATTTTCTTATTTTGAATAATTAAGTCCCTGGACATTTTTTCAATAAATTAAATCATCGAACTTCTAAAAATTTGTTATTTACATCATTTTAACCAAAAAAAACTAACCTATAACCGGTTATCTTTTGATTATTTCTCTTTTGATAGATAAAAAATAGATCAAAAAAAGGGAGATCGATGATATGGGCAACAACGTGTTAGGCGATATGAAGAATGGACAACGTTCGGGCAACGGGGAGTGGCGAGGCAGAGCGATACGATTGTTTGTGAGGGGTTTTAATGGCGTAGAGTTTGAGAACGGTAAAACTGATTTATATTTGTTTTTACTTTAAAACCTTCATAGTCAGTTTTATGTACCTTTAAAAAAAGGTAAACAATTTTTAGAAATTCAATGGTTTATTTATTCAAAAAAAATGTTTAGGGACTTAATCATTCAAAATTAAATAGTTTAATGGTTTTTTCATTCATAAAAATAGTTGAAGGACTTAATCATTCAAAATGTAAAAGTTTAATGGTTTTTTCATTCAAAAAAATAGTTTAGGGACTTAATCATTCAAGATGGAATAGTTTATTGGTTTTTTTTTTGAACTTTTCCCTATTTAATAATATAATTAAAACAAATTTATAGGAATATAATATATTAATTAATAGTGATACATGAAAAGGTCTGAATAAAAGGAAGACCCTGCACATAACAAATTGGTGGGTGTTAGAAGTCTGCAGTAATAATATATATCTTGTGATTTGATACTTGTAAATTAAAAGATTTTTAAAATCTTGCATAAAATGATGGTACCTTGTGTCTAATAATTTGTATTTAATAGTTTTTTATCCGTGCTTTATAATATAGTATAGATTATACACGTAGATGCCATTTTCGACATTGTATTTGGCATGAAGGAATATATTTGTTGAAGATTTGTCCAAAACACGAATAACGTGTCATGTGTCAAAGTCGACCCCACGTGTAATATTTATTGTTTTGGGACCTCATAAATACGATCATTGGATGGTTAATGTGTATGGTTAATGACATGACATGTAACGATGTCAAATTGTTTAAACATGTACCGGTGTTTCTTCAATTTCGAAGTTTGTTTCCAACAGATTAGTGTCGTTTCTTAAATGGGCAATAAAAAGAAAAATGAATAGTAAGGAAGAGAGGTATATGTTTTTTTAGTAGATTATGGTTTTGATCCTTACGGTATTATGATTTTTTTTACGTTTACGTCCATCAACCTTTTCTATTATAAAAAGATTTTTCTGTTATGAGTTTTATTTTGGTTTTAATCTCTGTTGTCAACTCAGACAAAAAAAATTATGTTAAGTGCCCCTGCACACACACAAGGGCATAATTCACAACAGCCAAAACCATAAAATTCACATTTTTTTAGTTTTTAGTTTCAAGTTTGAATTTATTGTGATTTTGAAAAGAGTTGAGATAAAAAGTTATAAAAACCCTCAAATACAAGACTGGCATACACAAACCAAGGATTGATTAACGAACCAATGATGATTCTATTAAAAATATAAGTAGCATTGTTTCATATAATTAAATGATGCGACCACTTTAAAAAAATTCTAGGTTCGCCTTTGACTTATGGATACATCCAAAATAATGTTAAATCCTTGTAAAAACATTAGGATAATATTTGAAAAGATGAACATTACCGACAAATAAAAGAAAATCTAAAAGAACTTAGAGTAACTTACATGTTTTGTCTTTATAGTTGTATGTGTTTTACTGTCTTTATCCTTTATTTGCAAATTAAACGAATCGTTTTCATGTGATTGCATTTTTTACAACGAGTTGGGTTCTTAATGCAGTCACATAGACCCAGTTCATTGATTTATTTAAGAATCAAACTCATTAAAAACCCCAACTTGAAGGATCCAACTCATTATAAAATGCAACTATAGAAATGTAACTTGTTAAAAAATACAATCATAATAACAAGTTCTATTCAATTTAAAAAATATATATGATAAAAATGGTTAAGAAAAAAATAAATAAAAATTTAACCATAATTAAAATAATAATGAACATTAAACAATGGGAAAATGATCGTGGTTATACAATAATTAAAATGGGCCACAAGAATTGAAGAAGCAATTGCATGAAAGACACGTGTGGTTAAGAAAGTGGTCACAAGTCTACACACGTGCACAGTAAGGTTACTCATGGTTTAATGTCGGAGAGCTAACTATGGTTAGTTAACTTAACCCCCTTTCTATCCATTCATTCGTAGACAATTGTATAACCAAAGTACAACTCTTCATGCACGAGGGACCAAACTAAATAGTAAATACGATGAGACCAAAGTACAAGTTCTCATGCACATGGGACCAATCTACGTACAGCAAATGATCAAGAACGTTGTACTTTTTAACATCAAAAGTGATAATTAATTAGAATTTGATCCCGACAAAGGTCGAAACGGCCCGATGGTTCATATGATCCGATCACCTGCTATATGTTCTCTATGATTGAAATTTTAGGGATTTTTCTCTAACATATTTTTCAAAATCTTCTTAATAGAGAAATAATTTTTTATGTAAGATATTAAATATTTTTATAAATACAATTGAGAATCTATTGGAGATCAACACAAATTTATCTTAAATCTTTGATTTTTGATTCTCTATCTTGAAAAAAAATGTTTTGAAGATGCTTTCAACCCTATCATCAAGTGAGCGTGAGACTGTTAATAAAATGTTTTAGTTATATATAAATTTTGTCTATCAGGGTATTTGTTTTGAAAGCATCGAAATTGAATGGAATCTTCTGCATAAAAATTACTGTTAGTTGTAAAATAAATTTTGCTATAAAAAAAGTAGAGTAAACTCTATTTTTAGTGCTGGAGGTTTAGTGAAATATTTGAAAATGTGACCTGAACTTTGATAAGTCTAAAAGGCATTCTTGTGGTTTTCATTTTGCTTTGAAAGTGGTCCCTCGTTACTAACTCCGTTTATTTTATCTGTTAGAGGAAGGGGTATTTTTGTCTTTTTATCAAAATCATTAATTTTCTTTTAAAAATAAAACATAAAATAATATTTTTATTTTATATTTTGTATGTTATTTTTATATTATTATCCTATAAAATACTATACATATACAAGATCGTCTTAGTTCCAAAATTGCTATCACCCTCATCATCTTCATCCCAAATGTAGCCCCCCCCCCCCCCCCCCCCCATATCATCATCTCATTCCAAGTGAAGTTCCTCCCGACTACCTAAACACAAAACACAAAACACACACATACTAACTGCCATGTGTGTGTGTTTTTCAGAGTGATCAATGTTGGATCCCAGATTTAATCTTATAACAATGATATAAATAATAATAATAATAATAATAAGAAGAAGAAGAAGAAGAAGAACAGAAACAATACAATTTAAATATCAAAGCAGATTCAATATCACAGTTCAAATAAGATGTATAAATCGTACTAGATCTTCTTTAGAATACTTTCCAATATCAAAGATGAATCAGATACAAGATATTTGAAAATCACACTTTTGTCATTGGAGTGATGGTCCTATTTATAGGACCATAAAGTGAACAGTATACTATCCTGACATAAGAAACATGCTTGAACAGTGTCTTACCTAAAAGATAAGCTCAAGACATGCTTGAACAGTGACCTACTCAATAAAGTAAATCTTATCACTAATGACGTGTCATCTGTTCTTCTGTCAATACTTGTATAATTTCTTCAGCTTGATCTTCAAAGATAATCTCTTCCGAGCTCTGACATAGACCTCTGATGAAGATATCTCTGATATCTTATCGACTGAAGAGTCTATCTCTGAACTGACTTCAGAGGTAGACTTGGCTTTCTTGGCAGCAGTCTCTGATTGTCTTCAGATGAAGACTTGGGATATTTTCAATACTTTTACATTACTGAATTGGGGCTAACAATCTCCCCCTAAGTATTGAAAATAAAAAATTACAAAAATGGTAGAGACAAAAATTTAATCTAGAAAACATAGAGGAGAAAGTCATCATCTTTAAATGTTATTTCTCAAATGATAGAAATTACAAACAGAGATGTTAGACAGTAATTGTATTCAAGATTAAATGAGAGTCATTATTGTAATTGTTGTAATAGTTGTTTGTGTGTGTTTTAAGAGAGCTTAGATGGTTTGACCTTGCTTGGTCATGTTGACCTATATATAAGCAAGTAGTTGTGTTGTTTATAGAGAGACTTGTGTTAGCAAGAGAGTAAGTGTGTGAAAGTGAATGTGTAATATTGGTGATAGTTGAGAGAGAGTAAGAACACACACACAAAGAACAAACACACATACGTGAGATCTGTGACTAATTGTTAGATCTGTGATTAATTGTAATTCATATGTTTGATCTAATAAAAGTGTTTGTGTCAATCTAAATGTGTTATAGCTAGTAATTCTTGGGCCACAATTGGTATCAGAGCCAAATCCGTTTGAAAATCAAGAAAATGTTTTGAGTCGTACTGTTCACGTCACTGTTCATAAAAGTTCAAATCGATTTTGAGTTTTAGTGAAATTTATGAGTTGAAATCGATTAGGTTATGTTCGTTTTGTGAAATCGATCGAGTTAGTATGTTTTAATTCTTGAAATGCATGTAATTTGATCATCAATTTGAAGATTTGGTGTTTTTCGAGTTTTTGAGTTTCACGTACTGTTCTTGAATTAAAATGTGATGATTTGTGTTTTTAATCGAAATTGCTTGTTATGATTGTGTTCGAAATGTGTTTGTGAATGAATTGTCAAAATTTCAGATTGAAATTCGAGGTTTAGATAAGTTTTTGATGCAAATTTGTTGATTTTAGAAGTATGCGTTTCATTCATCTGAGATGTGCGTTTCATTCATCAGATGTGCGTTTCATTCATCTGAGATGTGCGTTTCACGACACAAACGCATTCTGAGTCTTGTGTTTCAAGGCGCACACGCACAATAAGTTTTCATTCTGAGTCTTGCGTTTCAAAAGCACAAACGCATAGTTTAAATTGTGCGGGTCATTCGACAAACGCATAGTTAAGTTGTGCGGGTCATTCGACAACGCATAGTTAAATTGTGCGGGTCATTCGACAAATGCATAGTTAAGTTGTGCGGGTCATTCGACAAACGCATAGTTAAGGTGTGCGGGTCTCACTACAAACGCACAGTTTGGTTTGCGTTCCTTACTTGACACGACGAGTGTAGTTTGCGTTTCACACTTAGAATTTTTTTTTGGGAAATTTTCAAAACTATAACACACCCTTTAAATGTCAAATTTTTTTCTCTCTAGGGGCGCTGCCCCCATACCCCCGCAAGGGCGTTGCCCCTTGACCCCACCCGCTAACCGGGTAACGGGACCCCCGTGCTAAGTCTGCGGAGGGGGACAAAAGTTCTTTCTGTGATCAAAATCTCTGAATTTTTTTTTAAGATTTCAGTAATTTTCTTGATTTGATTGGATTTAAAGATCTTTACTAGCTAATATTTTTCATCTTGAAGGTACATACATCTTTCAATCATGGCAAATGAATTTCTCTCTATGGGATCTCATATAAAGCCTCCGGTCTTATCTGTTGGAGATCATTCACAATGGAAGAAAAGAATGATTCAGTTCTTAAATCTAAAGAACAGAGATTATATGACATCTATTATAGATGGTCCGGGAAATCCATAATCATTTGTACCTGGACAAGCAGCCACAGCTACATCTCCAGCAATCGCAGATCGATACGTGCCAAAACCATATCAATTCTTTACTGATGTGGAAAAGGCAAGACATAAGATAGATGAAGAGGCACTTATCTATCTTACTATGGCAATTCCTAATGACATCTACAATCGCGTAGATAGTAGGGAATCTGCAAAAAGATTTATGGGGTGAATTGAAGAGACAGTTTCAAGGATCAAAGAAGTCAATTCAGACAAAGCTGAATCAGAGTATAAATGTATATGAAGGTTTCCATGCGAAAGAAGGAGACACTTTGTTGGAAACATACAATCGTTTCAATGTGATACTGAATGATCTAAGGAGAAATGGGATGAACAAGTCAGAATCAGAGATCAATTATAAGTTCATCAAGAACTTGAACCCAGAATGGAAAAGCTATGCTATCAACATTCAGATGACCAAGGATATGGCACAAGAAGACGTCAATGATATCTTCACAACTTTATCTCAGCATGAGGATGAAGTAAAGCAGCTTGGTGCTGAAAAGAAGATGGTCAAAGATTCTTTAGCCTTAATGTCTAAACGTAAGAAAGGGTCAAGTTCCAAGTCCAGTTCTTCTTACAAGTCAAAGTCAAGGAAATCTAAAGCTCTTCTAACTGAAGTTACTGATTCAAGCACTGATCAATCTTCTACTGAAAGTGAAGAATATTCAGATGAGGATATGCAATGATTCGCTGAAAATCTGGCTCTTCTCACAAAGCAGTTCAAAAGCTTTGGAAAGAACAAGTACAAGCCGAAATATGAGAGTTACAAGAAAGACAAGTACAAACCGAGATCTGAAAAGAAGTATGAGAAAAGAGGAGAGAAAAGAGATGAAAAGCGAGAAGAGAAGAGAGAAGGAAAGAAAGAAGAGACTGAGCCGAAATATGGTAGATGCTATAACTGTGGAAAACCAGGTCATTTTTCCAAGGATTGCAAGTTCAAGCGTACAAAGAATTCTGAATATTATGCTCGGAAAACACTGTTAGCAAAGAAGGTGGAAGAAGGTCAGAACTTAATGGCGGAAGAAGAGAATTGGTTGTACAAGAGTTCTGATGACGAATCTGCACACTTTACTCAGGTGTGTATGATGGCCAAAGTAGATGAGGACATTGGATCATCTTCTGATCATTCTGACTGTGGTTCCGAGGTACGTATTCAATCCTTAAAGGCTAAAGTTAAGTTCATGAAAGAAGAATTTAAATCTTTAAAAGGCAAACTTAGTCATGAAAGACAAACAATGTTGAATTTTCGTGATGAAAATTCAATGTTGAAAGATGTGGTTAAGGAAAAGGAATTTGAAAAAGATTGTTTGAAAAAGGACAAAGATGTTTTAAATTCAAAGATATCTGAGCTTGAAAAAGATCTTGTAAACTTAAATCCTGAAAAAGGTGATTTTCAACTAAAATTTGAAGCATGTTTTCAAGAAAGAAACGAGGCATATTGTAAAATCAAGCAACTGGAGGATTTAAATCTGAAAAGAGGACAGACTAAGCAAACATTAAATCTTTTAACAAACAAACTCCAAGATGTCAGATTTTATAATGTTAAAAAAGGTTTAGGTTTTGAACCAAATACTATTTTGAAAAGAGCACCAGAAAATTTGTATAATTTTGATAAAATGGGCTCTAATTCTACAAAACCTGATATTCATGATACTTTTGTAAAAGGTAAAGTTGTGAATGATGATGACATTTCATCTTGCGCTGATTCTATTTCAAGTTTAAAATCTGTTGGTTTTACTTATAAAGATTTAAATGAAAGTTACAAAACAAGAAAGATAGAATTTAGTGAATTTACTTCTCTATTTTCTCCTTGTTTACCAACAGAATCAGCCAAGGTTGAAGAAAATAATACTGAATCTCAGTGTCAGTTTGATGAATCTGATTTAGAAACTGATGTTGAGAATCAAGTGTTATTATCTGATTTATTCACGACAAATTCCTCAAATGGTTCAGAAAGTGAAAATATCATGAATCAAAACCTTAATTCTGATTTTTCAAAAATTATGACTGAGGAGATTTTTACAGAAATGATGAATGCTTCAGATCTTGTTCCTATTATAGAGAAAATGGAATCAAACTCTGAGGTAAATCAAACATCTAATTTTGAGAAGCAAATCACAGATCTTCAAAAGACAATTGAAGAGTTAGAAGATGAGAATGTTGATCTCAAATTCAAACTTGACAAGTCTTCAGAAGAAAACAAAGAACTCTCTAAAGAGTTAAATATTTTAAAAAATGATTTGTTTCAACAAAATCTAAAGGAGAAAAAGATGTTTGACTCTACAAACTGGAATGTTCATTCTAATCCAGAGTTTGATACTGTTAATTCTAAATCTTCAGTTGTTTATACTTCTACTCCTGAATATCCTCCGAGTATTTTTGAAAAAGGAGAAACATCTTGTAATTCAAAGGCAAAATCATATTCTTCAAAGAACACTAACAAGATTCTGTTTCCTGTTTCAGATGTAAAAAGGCAGAATGGTAAAGGAGAAAGGGTGAAGAATGTGAAGGAAAATAAAGTTGCTATAAATAAATGTAAAATCAGTGATAGTGATAGTTTGATGTGTAAAAATTCAAACGTTTCCAAATGTCAAAGTTGTATGAATGATTGTACTTCATTGGGTAAATCGAAGCTTTTGACATTTGCACGTAAGAATTTTATTTGCAAACACTGTCATGATAATGCATTTATCATTCCTTCTATTCATCCTAAATCTAAAGTTGCCAGAAAAACATCTCATGTCAATTCAGCTTCAAAATCCTTAACTCATCAGGCTAAAATTTTTCATGCTAAGTTTGATCATTTTTTGAAAAAGAAAACATGTCATGAGCTTAATGTTAAAATGGTATGGAAATGGGTACCTAAGCCTCGCTATGAGTGGCGAATTAAGGCTAAGGTAGATGATATTGATGAATTGCGAAAAGCTAACAAGAAAGGACCGATCTGGATATGGGTACCTAAACAGAAATGAGTTGTTCTTTTTGCAGGCCTCACATACATGGTATATAGATTCAGGATGCTCGCGCCATATGACAGGATTTAAGCATCTACTTCATAATTATGTTGAGGAACCTGCCGGTACTGTAAGTTATGCTAATTCTGAGGTTACTGGATACATTCGAGGACACGGATCGTTAACAAATGGCATCGTGACGATCAAAAGAGTACTATACGTAGAAGGACTTGATCATAATCTTTTCAGTACAAGTCAATTCTGCGATAGTAAATTTCAAGTTCGGTTTACGGATAAATGCTGTTACATTGAAGATAAAGATGGTCGTGCAGTTTTTAAAGCTAAGCGGAATGCAAATCTTTATTCTGTGAATTTTCCAACACTTTCTGCATCAAGACCTGTTTATCTGATTGCAAAAGCTTCACGAGCTGAAAGTTGGATATTGCATCGACGTCTGTCTCATCAAAACTTTGATGCGATTAATCAGTTGGCGAGACAAGGCATTGTCAAAGGTCTACCAGAACTAAGGTTTGAGAAGAATTCTCTTTGTCCCGTTTGTGAAATGGGAAAGATGAAGCGAATATCTCATAAAGCAAAGACAGAATTCTCATCCTCAACACCTCTTGAATTGATACATATGGATCTTTGCGGCCCGATGAGGACTCAGTCTATCAATGGTAAGAAATATATTTTGGTCATGATAGATGAGTACTCCAGATATACTTGGCTGGAGTTCTTAAGGAACAAATCAGATGCAACAGAGTTGATCATTGAGTTTTTAAAGAAGATTCAGGTTCGACTACAACTACCGATTATATCTTTGAGAAGTGACAATGGCACGGAATTCAAGAATGAAAAGCTTCAGAGTTATCTCATATCTGTTGGGATCTCTCACAACTTTTCTGCTGTCTACACTCCTCAGCAAAACGATGTAGTTGAAAGGAAAAATCGAACACTGGTGGAAGCTGCAAGGACAATGTTAGCCTATTCCGAATTGCCAATGTTTCTGTGGGCTGAAGCCGTAGCTACTGCGTGTTTCACACAAAACCGTACGATTGTCATCAAAAGACATAAAAAGACAGCGTATGAACTTATTAATCACCGAAAACCGAATATTAAATTTTTTCGTACTTTTGGTTGCAGGTGTTACATTCTCAATGATCGAGACAATCTTGGTAAGTTTGACAAGAAGGCTGACGAAGGCATTTTCATCAATCAGTCAAAATATATTCGAGATATTTTAAAGAAATTTAACATGACTGACAGTTCCGTGATGAAAACACCGATGGCAACGGGCACACTTTTAGATGCAGATCTTTCTGGCAAATCAATAGATCAAAAAGTGTACCGTAGCATGATTGGTTCACTGCTGTATTTAATTGCCAGTAGACCGGATATTATGTTTGCTACATGTTTCTGTGCGAGATATCAAGCTAATCCGAAGGAATCACACCTGGTTGCTGTAAAAAGGATACTTAGGTATCTTAAAGGTTCTACTGAGTTAGGCCTTTGGTATCCTAAGGGTTCGTCTTTTGATTTAACTACCTATACTGATGCTGATCATGCAGGTTGCAAACTGGATAGAAAGAGCACCTCTGGTTCTTGTCAGTTCTTAGGTGATAAGTTGGTTAGGTGGACATCTAAGAAACAAAATTGTGTTTCTACATCCACCGCCGAGGCTGAATACGTAGCTGCCGCAAGCTGCTGTTCACAAGTCCTCTGGATGCGAACACAGTTAAAAGATTTCAGATATACTTACCAACGAGTCCCTATCTACTGTGATTCTAAGAGTGCGATTGCGATAACATCTAATCCAGTACAACATTCCAAGACGAAACACATCGACGTGCGTTATCATTTTATAAAGGATCATGTTGAGAATGGCGATATCGAGATGCACTTTGTGACTACAGACTACCAGTTAGCTGACCTTTTCACCAAGCCGTTGGATGAAAAGAGGTTTACCTTTTTAGTTAGCAAACTTGGTATGTTAAATGCTACTTCATGATTCTAGGGGGAGTTTTCTAAACTTGTACTTTATTTGAATATATTTTGGATATTTCATCATATGTTGACTGACTAAAGCGGAATCATTTTTATAATGATTACCAAAATCTTTTTCTTGTAGGATATGTTATGTGACAAAGGCTTCTGAACAAATTTGTTCAGAACCCGTGCTTCAAAGCATAATGGCTTTTGGACAATTTCGTTCAAAACCCGTAATCAAATGTTTTCTTCTGAAGGATGCTTTCTTGATTATATCTTTTCAGGAAGTTTTTTATTTGAAAGGAAGTTTAGAAATTATATTGCTATATTTTTTTTATAATAATATTTCTAACAAGATTGATGTTTTACAGATATCAAGGGGGAGGATATCTATTTACGGATACTTTAATTGCTATATTCATTCTAGGGGGAGTTAAGGATTCTAATCCACAGGTATAACATTCAAATCCTTATACTCTAACACTTGTAAAAGAAGAACAACTTTTACTTGTGAAAAATGTTTTTTAAAATGTTCAAACCACTTCACGATCTTAAAATATTTTTATGATTTGAGAAGTGTGAATTTTAATTTTTTTTTGGATACTTCATTGTTTATCTAACCGTGTGTTCTTTTAAAGAATAATACTTGTGTATTTTCTTTTCTATATACTTTGTCAAGTATTTATACACACACTGGTTCAGTATTTTCAAATTGATTATGTTATTACCATGTATCAAATGATATATCTTTCTGTGGTAATACTCTCGTCGTTTGGTATTCACAGTTGTTTGAATCAAACGTCATTTCATTTTTTACTGTGCTTTCATTGATAATATGTTTATATATTGTTCATATAAACAACATACGTCTTTGAATTCCCAAATAGTTTTTCTTCATGATAATTTGATCTGATCTTAATCATTGTCAGATTCTCAAAACATTTCTATTCTTTTCATTCATATAAAGTTTTGAGAAATCTTAAATGTTCAATATGCTCAAATTTCATTTGTGATTTCTAAATGAGCATACAAACACTGACATATGATTTCTTGTGCTTTACATGTCAAGAAAATCATTGAACAACATGTACTTCTTAGGAACATGGGATTCAGTGTGAGTGCTTATTAGATCTTCCATGGATTCACGATAACCAGTGTTTCCTACCCCGGAAGAAATCCTTTGAGTGATTGAGGGGAGAGGGGTCTAAAAGAATTGAGTGTGGGAGTGAGCTGAGGTAAAATTAAAATGAGAGATTGGTTAGATGTGAGCTTAAATGTTGAAAAGAAAGAGGGTGTGAGAACAGAGTTAAAAGAATATCAGAACTCTGCACCAAACATCTTTCTGAGTCGGGCAGCCACATTACTGATTGGTTCACATTTCTTTGGTGACCATCATTGAAATAGGCAAATAGCCCATGCCATCTCTTGCATAAAACCTCCCTAGCTACTCATTCTTTTCTTAAAAAGAGAATGTTTCACATTTTCTGGGGAAGCAGCACATAATCTATCGGATCTTTACTTGGAAGATACTGATATTGAAAAAGAAGGAAAGTTGCCCCACCTTCGACCCTTTCTCATGCACATTGAGTCCATGTACAATCATTGCTGTCTCAATGATTTACATATGTTGAGCCTTATGAAACACAATCATTGTGCTAATTCTTTCAAACACAAGCACGAGCACACAGAGAATATGTTTTTCTGTCAGAACATTCATAGAATTACCTTGTGTTTTTCAGTGATTGAATGGAAGTCCTGGGGAGTCATCATCAAACAAGCTCTTTATATTGTACATTCGTTGTACACAATAACTTCGTGTTACTGACAGGCACTTCTAACTGTTTCATATGTTGATTCAGGGTTACCATTTTTATTTCGTTTGAATTTGAAAAGATTCAGATGAATATGTTCGTGAATCTAAGGCCAATCCAGATCAGACGTGAGAATGATTTTCCTATATGGGGAGATTTTCTATTATCCAAAGGAGGAGATGAATGTTCTTGAAGAATGTGCTTATCAGATGATGGGAAGTTCATTCAATGACGGATCTGACTTTGAAGTGTTTTAATGATTTTGATTCTTACAAATCATTAAAAAGGGGGAGAATAATCAAAGTTCAAGATCAGATTGAAGTTTTAAAGATTTCAGAGGAGATAAAGTTTTCAGTTGATTGAAGTCAAAGATTAAAGAAAGTTTGTCAAAGAAAGCTTATCAAAGAGAAAGTTAGAGTTTATGCAAAAGTTAATTCAAAGAGAGAGACAAGTTTGAAGAATTGTCAAAGTTTTCAAGATGTCAAAGCCAGAAAAGATTTGAAGTTGAAGTCAATTCTGAAGATATAAAGACCTGAAGATTATTGCCAAAAAATTTTTAATCTTGAATCCAAAGGGGGAGATTGTTAGACAGTAATTGTATTCAAGATTAAATGAGAGTCATTATTGTAATTGTTGTAATAGTTGTTTGTGTGTGTTGTAAGAGAGCTTAGATGGTTTGACCTTGCTTGGTCATGTTGACCTATATATAAGCAAGTAGTTGTGTTGTTTATAGAGAGACTTGTATTAGCAAGAGAGTAAGTGTGTGAAAGTGAAGGTGTAATATTGGTGATAGTTGAGAGAGAGTAAGAACACACACACAAAGAACAAACACACATACGTGAGATCTGTGACTAATTGTTAGATCTATGATTAATTGTAATTCATATGTTTGATCTAATAAAAGTGTTTGTGTCAATCTAAATGTGTTATAGCTAGTAATTCTTGGGCCACAAGAGAAGATAACAACAAAATAAATAAAGGAAGAGAACTAAGTCTCATCACTATAGCATATCCTATGGAACTTTATAATGAGCTCTTTGAAGTTAATCAATGAGCTAATTTCCAAGTCTAGTTTTGCCAATAGGTCAGCTTTGTGTCGTTCTTCCTTCACATGTATCATTCTTAATATGCCTCTCAAAGTCTCATCTGAATATTTGGTCACCTCTGAAGCCAGGAAGATTTTCTTGACAAGATTGACTCTGTAGACAAATCCCAGAGGCTCAGCAAATAGTGAACCAGTCTTATATTTGTTCAGATTTGCAATTGTCTCCACTGGTTCAGTAACTCCAAGTCTTGTGTAACATCCTAAAATTAGGGTGAAATTAAAACTAAAAAAATTTGGCTATATAACGCCTGTAAATGGTAGAAACCAATCTACCCAAAAAGGGAGACTAAATAACCTGTATAAGACGGATATGACCATCTGACCCAAGTGTACGCCTTCCCAACGCGGGGAACATAGTATGATAAATACAAACCCAAAATAATTAAAGAATACAATTCGAAAACCTAATAATCTAACTTGGACAAGTAAGATTAAAGTCGGGTGTCGCTATTCTTCCAAAAAGTGTAATCTCTATACTTCTAAGTATTGGTCACTGTACCTTCAAAAAGACCGCTCTCAACCTTCAAGGCCATCCTCTCAATCCCGACGAGCCCCACCACTAGAATGACCTGCCATACATGACCACCAAAGAACAAGTGTTAGGCTAAAGCCTAGTGAGAATAATTAAGAGAAAATAATAAATAAATGATAAACCCGTTTGAAGTCATACAGTCAATCTAGTCGTGAGCTAAATCAAAACAAATCCAAATAAACCATTAGTGATCATTATAATGTTACAAATAATTCTAATCACGTAGCGTGCTCAAATACTCCAAGTCTAATGCTCGAAAACATCAAGTCAACCACTCCAGGTCTATTCTTGAGAGCTCCAAAACAGGGGAACTCAATCACAATGGAATTACACCTTACTGCCCATGGGACGCTGCCCGACCGTATAGGTCCACACCTTACTTACCATGGAATCCGATGCCTATTCCGTGCTAAAGTGGTGAACCAAATGTCCCAAAGTGGGACATAGGAACACTGTGCCTACGGATCCATTGCACTAACTCAAAACTAACTCAAATAAGCAACCATATTGGTTCATGTATACCAAACTCATACCAATAAGCTTTCATTAATGATTTATTAACAAAATGTAAGATACTTAATAAACCACTTCTTTAAGTTAACATAAAGTACATTGCAAAGATACACCATCATATATTGATTTCAACCCCACGGTCCAAACCTTCAAAACCCTAGTTTTACTTGGGTTTTGCCAAGACCTTCCCCAAAGGATGATGGTAAGGATGGAACATGAAAATCCATTCAACATTCTTAGATTGTAGGCCAAACACTTCTCCAAATACTTCCATTCTTATCCAAAATCCTTTGAAATCCACTTTATGTCAAATATTACTCAAAATCCAAAAATCCATGGTTCATGATATAGGAGAGTTCAAATATAGTTAGTTTATCAAGTAAGTAATATAATCACCCATGCACTCACCTTGTTAGAAGATATGAACAAACCCTAATTGACAAGAGCTTGAGAGGAGAGGGAATGAACTTGGATATTCAATCACAACCAACCTAAATCAACCATTGAATCTCATTCAATGCATCCCCTTTAAGATAATTTAATGAAGAGGGAAGAGTTCTTACCTATTTCTCAGGGTAAAATCGCCAATGTTTTAAAAGAAATGGAATTAATGTCATTTGGGTCGACCTCCCCCTTTTTAATCTGCACAGGGGTCGGGCACGGATGCCCGCGCGGCCACTTGCGCAGATCACTTGAGTGACACGTGTCCAGAGCCTGGCGCGACCCAATCCGTGCGGCTACTCGCTCGGAACACTGGAAGTAAAACCCCACTTAGGTAAACAAACTCAATACCATGAAATCAAAAACCCAACTAATGCCGAAGGTCAGAACTATGCTACTAGTGGTATACATAAATAACAATAATACGTTGCTCAACAAAATCCGGGGTGTTACAATCCTCCCCAACTTGGAGGAGATTTCGTCTTTGAAATCTAAGCTAAGAAAACAGGTGAGGATATTTGCGCTTCATATCCTTCTCGGCTTCCCATGTTACATTAGCGCCACGATGATGCTTCCATTGAACTTTGATCATAGTAACCTCCTTGTGACGGAGTTTCTTCATCTTCCTTTCCAAAAATGCGTCGGGCTCTTCAACCCAACGATTTCCCTCATCCCTGTAATTTCGGAGAGTGGGATAACACTCTCCTCCTCCGCTAGACATTTGCGAAGGTAGCACACATGGAATGTGTTGTGGATTCCATTTATCTCCGGAGGAAGTTCCAATTGGTAGGCTTGAAGCCCTACCCGCTTAATCACAGTGAATGGTCCAAGGAAACAGGGACTTAACTTCCCACGCTTTCCGAACCGAATAATCCCTTTCCAAGGGAACACATTTAACATGACACGATGTCCGACTTGGAACTCTATCGGTCACCTTTTCTTGTCGGCGTAACTTTTCTGCCGGTCTTGGGCCGCCTTCAAATGCTCGCGAATATCTTTGACCTTGTCCGCCGTGTCTTGCACGATTTCGGGTCCGGCGAACTGCTTCTCTCCCGCTTCAAGCCAACATACGGGAGTTCGGCACTTACGACCATATAAAGCTTCAAACGGCACCATCCCTATACTCGATTGGTAGCTATTGTTGTACGCAAACTCTACCAGCGGCAGATGTGAGTCCCAACTACCCCCGAAGTCGATTACACAAGATCTCAACATGTATTCTAGTGTCTGAATCGTCCTCTCGCTTTGGCCATCGGTCTAGGGATGGTAGGTCGTGCTCAACTTTACGCGTGAGCCCAATTCTTTTTGCAGTCTGTCCCAAAAGTGTGACGTAAACCGACTATCGCGATCCGAGACAATATATAGCAGTACGCCATGCCGTGATATCACTTCATCAATATACAACTTCGTTAGCTTGTCCATAGGTAAAGTCTCACGCATGGCCAAGAAATGAGCGCTCTTGGTCAAGCGGTCCACTATCACCCAGATGGTGTCGTGACCTCTTAAGGTTTTCGGCAATTTTGTCACGAAGTCCATGGTGATGTGTTCCCATTTCCATTCCTGGATTTCCAAAGATTGCAAGCTTCCGTAAGGTCGTTGGTGTTCGACCTTCACTTGCAAGCAAGTCACACATTGCTCCACATAGTGCGCCACATCGAGCTTCATAACCGACCACTAATAGTGTAACCTTAAGTCTTTGTACATTTTCGTGCTTCCTGGATGGATGGAATACTTTGATTTGTGGGCATCCTCAAGAAGGAGTTCTCGATTGCCCCCGATCTTAGGCACCCAAACTCGCCCGTTGAAAAGCTTTACTCCCCGTCCATCTTCCGTCAAGAGTAGATGTTGTTTTGCCATGACCTCTCCCTTGAGGTTCTCTTCTAGTAAGGCTTCGGCTTGCGACACCTTAATTCGGTCAATGAGTGTTGACGTCAACTCGATCCGCGTGAAAGTAGCTTTGGAATTTCCCCCGTAGTCCTTTCGATTAAGAGCATCGGCGATGATGTTTGCCTTACCCGGATGGTAAATCAACTCGCAATCGTAATCCTTTAATAATTCCAACCACCTCCGCTTGAAATTGTATTTCCCAATCAATTCAAGCAATCTCAATACAAGATCTAACAATATCAATGTTTAGAGAGAGAGTAGAGAGAGAAAGCAATCACACGTCTATTTCACAATTACAAGTATTACAATGAAGTGCTTCTACCAATTACAATGGATTAAAGATATTTATACCACATGTCTAAAAACACAAGCTTAACACCTAAGTAAACTCATATTTGACTAAACAGACTTTGACTTTGTTGACTTATCTTGACTTGACTTTTCCTATTAAATCTTGGATACAATAATACACTAACAATCTCCCCCTTTGTATTCAAGATTTAATAAAAATTTGACACTAGTCTTCAGCGCTTGATTCTTCAACTTTTGTCTCTGACAGTCTTGGACTTTAAAGCTCTAACAATCTTCAGCCTTTCAGTCTTTGAAGAATCTTGAAAAGTCATTTGCACTTTGCATCTTCGGAATGTCAACAAGTCTTGAAAACGAATCGTTTAAAGTCTTGAAAAAATACTATGAAAACTTCATCTTTGAAACTTCTTTAAACTTCTTTGAAATCTTTTGCCTTTGAGAAACTTTGAGGAATCTTTCAAAAACTTTATCTTCATCACTCTGATCTCTTGATCGTCTTTGGAAAAACGAACTTTCTCGAATCTTCTAATTTGACTTTGAATAATCTCAGAATGATTTCTTTTCATCTGGCTTGGACTTTCAGAATCATCTTTAGAAAGTCTCTTTTCTTCAAATCAGCTTTGAAATTTGAATCTTTCAAAAATTTCTTCCACTTTTTGACATCTCATCTCTGAAATTGATCTTTGTAAGTTTCTCCCCCTTACAAGCAAGAGCTGAATTAAGAAAAGAGGAAGAAGAAGCAGCCAGAGACAAAGATAGTGCACTTCCTTACATTCGAAACCCAGATAGTCCAAAGATATTAAGCAAAGCTGAAACCTCTATACAGTTAAAGCCAAATCCTGTTTTTGCTACTCCTATGGAAGAGGAAGAATTCTCAAAAGCTCATGATCCAGAACTTGAATCAATGCAAGCAGAAGAGCTCATCTCTTATGAAATCAGTGATATAGGGAAAGTTACTTTCAAAGGAGATGTTAGAGTTGGTGTTATTCCTTATACAGGATATGATGTTGAGGGAGATTCTTTGAAGTTCATTGAGATCATCAGAAAGTCTCTCAAAGTACCATTCCTGGAAGAGTCAACCAAAATCTTTGTTTCTTCTCTACAGCCGATTGATGAAGCTTGTTTTTATGGTGTTGGAGAGAGACGACAGAAAGTATTTCACCATTCGCATCGACAACTTCACATCCATTCTGACCTTTCAGAGGCTGAGATTGCTTCTTGATCTACCTTTTCCAGATTCAAGAGAAGGAAAGACAACTTTTGATCCTTATCCTACAGATCTCGAAATGTTTGCTAGTATTCGTGCTCTTGGATATGTTGGAAGTCTTTCAAAGATGAGTGACTTTCGGAAGTCAAATTTGCCACCATTCTACTATCAGTTTTTCTCAGTGATCAACAAGTGCTTGACTTCACGACACTCTAGGCACGACAATACTAATATTCATACTCTAAGACTGTTCCATGCTATCATCTATGATTTGCATGTTGATTATGCTGTGGCCATCTGGACTGAGTTGTATGAGAAAGTTCTGAGCAAGAGACATTCAAAGAAGCCAAAATATGTGCCTTATCAGAGATTTTTACAACTTATTGTCCGAGGTATTCTGAGATCCAGCCGAGATGTTCCAAAAAGATTACATCATGAAAGTGCCCCAGAAAATGAAATGACATATATTCAAAAGCAGAAGCAATCCTTCGCTTTTGAGATGCCAGTTCCTGCTGCACTGCTTGCTTATGACGATCCAAATGCTCCGAGTGTTAGGAAATATAGGGAGTCCATGGGATTGCCAGAGCCGGAGATCCCTACCCAGGACTCAGAACTAGTTAGTCAAGCGGAGTCAGTGAGGGTTCAACATACTACGGGAGTAGTTGAACGGGAATGTGAGCAGAGAGAAAATATAGAGAGGGGTTCAGGAGTGGGTCAGCCTTCTGTACTGGAGGGTGTGGGAACACAGGCACAATCTGCCACACATTTAGTGATTCCTACATCTCAACCTAAGATTGCTATCATTCCTCAATTGGGCACTCAGGAAGAGAATCCCAATGAAAGTCAGAACTCTGAGAAAACTATACCGGTTGGTCAAGCAAGCTCTTCTAGTACTTCGGTACCTTCAGCAACATCAGAACAAGATGCAACAAATCAAAGAAATGATCAGAATGATAATACTGATGATAACATGGGTCATAGTTTCGGATTTTTGGAAAATGTTTCTTTACACGAAAGTCTTGGTTCTATTGTAAGAGATCTTGACTTGGAAGGTGTTGATTCCACAATCAGGAATATTATTTCTGACTCTGAAGTTATAAGGAAGGAAGAGGGAGTATTAGTTGAAAACCCAGAAAATGTGAGGATTAGAGTGAATGAAGAAAAAGAACATGGTGAGCGTGAGTGTATCCAAACCTACCATTCTAGAAGGGCAGCCACATCTACTATCTCGCCGCATGTGTTGCGAGCAAGAGGTATTGAAACAGACATTAGTCGCCCACTAATGCATATGCACACCTCAGCCAACCATTCTATTGCCTTTCAACAGGCTATAGTCTCATCTTTTCACGGGGATTTAGCACATACTCTATCTGTCTTTCACTCGGAAATGGCAGGTATTGAAACAAGAACTCAGTTGCTCCCGAGTTTGACTTCTTTCAGTGCACCATTGAGTCTAGAACCAATTGTTACATCTATTTTCATTCCTAGGACACAACCAACCATATCTGCTACCATCGGGAGTCTTAGTGCCTCGATCGGAACATCTGTAGTAGCTCTGCATTCCGGACTACGAGGATCAGGTGGAAGTCCTATCATTGCTAACACTATGCCAGCTTTGAGCACAGGCCACACTGTTGTATCTTCAACAGCTGTGTTAACGGAAAGCTTGAGTAGCCCCGGTGTTAGTTTACCCGAATTCGTTTCAAGGGAATTTCTCAATGACGCCCTAAAGGTCGTTGAAAACTCTTTATCGCAGAAATTTCAGTCGGAGATGAGTAAGGCAACTGAAAAGTTTGAGGAGGAGATTGGAAAGGTGATGAGAATGTTGAAAGGGAAAAATCCAGTTGTTGAGGAGCCTGAGCAAACTGTTCCACAACCACCACTAGTTCAATCAGTTTCTGAGCTGAAATCTTTACTTCTAGCCCAACTGTTTTTCGAAGCTCCAGCAAATCAAACCGAAGCAGATCTTATTGGTTTACTGAGGCAACAATCCCAACCAATTGTTCCTCAGGTTCCAGTAGATTATGTCACACAGTCTCAGTTCAACCAGTTCAAAGATTCAGTGGAGAAACACTTACAGGACCTAACCACCGCAGTTCAACTTTCTTGCAAGACTCAATCTGATGCAGTTTTAAAGAAGAGGCATGATCGTGATTCTGATCAAGATCATGAGGGGGAGATGAATAAGAGACAGAAAACTGCAGAAGATACTATTATTGTTACTGTTGAGGAGCAGGGGACTTAAGTAACTGAAACTACACATGGAGATCAATCAGAAAAGGAACAGTTGGAAGAGAATGTTCCAGAGGCTGAAGTAGAGTTGATGATCTATGACAATACGGAATCAAGGGTTGAACAGTCTGCGATTGCCACTGTTGAGGAAGTTATGGAGATGTTGGGAGTTACTGCTGAAAACTTTGTCAACCTAGATGATTATGAAAGTGATGATGATGAACAGGCTGCTGCTAGGTATGACAGTTATTGGAGAGTTAAGCAGGAAGGAATGGACGTTATTGAGCACAATATTCAAAGTGATGGACCAGATCCTGAGAATACAGTTACAGTTGAAGAGTTTGTACAGAATGATATTTCTCAAGGAAATCTGAGTCAGAGTGAAAATGTTCTGGATGATTTGTTTGGAGAAGATTTAGATGAAAATTTTGATGATCTTGAAGGTGAAGATGAAGAGATTGTAGATCTTGATCAAACGTTTACAGTACTTTCAGCTAGAGATATGGCTGTATTGTACATGCCTGAGATACCTGTTCTAGAAGCAGAAAGAGACAAACTGAAAAATCAGAATTCAGTGCTTCTAAAGCAGATTCAGGAGTTGAAATTTAATTTGTCAAACTCTGATAAAACTCCTGACTGTATAAAGTGTACTAATATTGTTAAATCTGATATTGCAGGTATCATCAGTGCAAGAGAGAAGGAGATTAAAGAAAGAGAGAAGGAGATTAAAGATAAAGAGGAAATGATTAAAATAAAAGGAAATACTATTCAAGCTTGTGAAAAAGAAATCAAGCTGAAAGACAGAAAGATTTCAAATCTTCAAAGCCAACCGAAGACGACTGAACAGAAATCATCTGAGCTGAAAGATGAATCAGTCAAGCTTCAAAACAAGTTGAAGGCTTTTGAAGATCAGATATCTGCTTTGGAGAAGAAAAATGTTGAACTGCAAACAAGTCTCCAAGCAGAAAAAGAAAAAATCAAATGTGAAGACATCTTCAACTCAACAATCATCTGAGATTTCCAAGAAAACTTTACAAGAGAAAAAGGATCTTGAGCTGAGATGTATTAAACTTTCCAAGCAAGTGTCTGATTTTGAAAAGATTCTAATTACTGAAAGAGACACATTTGCTAAGGAAAGAAAAGTTCTTGAAGATAAAAACACTGAATTTCCCAAACAGATCTCAGTTTTACAAGACTTATTGGAAAAAGAAAGTCAAATTTGGATTAATTCTTGGATTTTAATATTCACGAACTCGTTTTCTTGGAATATACTGTTTGATAACGAATTTTATTGTTTTTGTACAATTGGATCAAGAAATTGATTTGGTTGTGTAAGTATCATCACTAGAATCAATTCTTGTTCAGGTTACATAGGCTAATTTTGATTCTAGATCGATCAATTTGTTCAAATTGTGTTTCTCATAAAACTTGTAGTCGAACACTGTATCTAGATCAATGCACTGTAATTTCATGTTTTTAGCTAGTTTGAATTGATAGAAAAGTGTTCTAATATGTATTTCGATCATATTGGTACAATTTGTAGAATCAATTTGCAGGTTTAACGCATTTTGGATCGATTTTGTGAACGAAAGTGTCGAAACAATTTCAAAGTCAAATGTATATCAAAGGGGGGAGAATATTTGAAAAAGGGGGAGATTCAAAGAAAGTGCTGAAATTGAAAAGTTTTGATGATCATGACGCTCACAATCATCAAAAAGGGGGAGAAATCTACAAAGATCAATTTCAGAGAAGAGATGTCAAAGTGAAAAGACTTGTGAAGAAATTCTGAAAGTTCAAGTCAAATGAAGATCAAGTGTTGTTTCAAGACAGATAAAAAGAAATCATTTTGAGATTATTCAAAGACAAATTCAGATGATTCGTGAAAGTTTATTTTTTCGAAGATGGTCAAGAGATTAAAGAGATGAAGATACAGTTTTCAAAGATCCCTAGAAGTTTCAAAGAAGTTTTCAAAGATTTCAAAGATTTCAAAGATTTGTTCAAGACTTGTTGACTCATCAAAGATGCAAAGTGCAAAAGACTTTTCAAAGATTCTTCAAAGACTGAAGATTGTTAAAGCTTCAAAGTTCAAGACTGTCAAAGATAAAAGTTGAAGAATCAAGCGCTGAAGACAAGTGTCAATTTTTTTTAAATCTTGAATACAAAGGGGGAGAATGTTAGTGTATTAAATTGTATCCAAGATTTAGTGAGAAAAGTCATGTAAAAGCCTTTATTCTTGAATAGTCAATGAAAGTCAATGATAGTCAAAATGTAGAAAGTCAACATAAGCCTTAGAGTGTTTTAAGTACTTGAGAGTTTAAATGGATAGTTATTCAAGTTACTTGAGAGTTTAGTTGGATTACTTGAGAGTTTCTAGTTCATATAAATAGGTTTTTTACTTGTAATTTTTGTAAGAGCTTACATTGTAATATCATAATATTTCTCTCTCTACTCTCTCTCTAGTTTTTGATACTGTCAAACCTTATATTGAGATATAATTGCTTGATTTGAATCTGGGAAATCAATTCAAGCAATCTCAATACAAGATCTAACAATATCAATGATTAGAGAGAGAGTAGAGAGAGAAAGCAATCACACGTCTATTTCACAATTACAAGTATTACAATGAAATGCTTCTACCAATTACAAAGGATTAAAGATATTTATACCACATGTCTAAAAACACAAGCTTAACACATAAGTAAACTCATATTTGACTAAACAGACTTTGACTTTGTTGACTTATCTTGACTTGACTTTTCCTATTAAATCTTGGATACAATTTAATATACTAACACCGCTGCCTCATATTTAACTCTTTTTGATCAAATATATGCCTCAAACTCTTGTGGTCCGTATAGAGAGTGCATTTTGTGCCTTATAGGTAGTGTTGCCATAATTTCAAGGCAAACACCATCGCCGCTAATTCCAAATCGTGGGTTGGGTAGTTGACTTCATAAATCTTGAGTTGTCGTGACGCGTAAGCGATCACTTTAACCCTTTGCATTAGAACACAACCCAAGCTCATCTTCGATGCATCGCTATAAACCACAAAATCTTCCATCCCATCGGGTAGAGATAAAATGGGAGCTTCACAAAGCTTCATTTGTAGAGTTCGGAACGCCTTCTCTTGACTCTCGGTCCACACAAATTTCACGTTCTTTCGGGTTAAGGCCGTCAACGTTGAGGCTATCTCTGAAAAGTCTTGGATGAATCTCCGGTAGTATCCCGCCAATCCTAGAAAACTCCGGATTTCTGACGGGCTCTTGGGTGGTTCCCAGTTCATCATAGCCTCGATTTTCGCGGGGTCTACCTTCATTCCTTCCTTCGTAACTACATGCCCCAAAAACTGCACTTTTTGAAGCCAAAAGTCGCACTTTGAAAACTTTGTGTAGAGTTTTTCTCGTCTTAAAACCTCTAATACCTCTCGAAGGTGTTGCTCATGACTGTTTTCGTCTTTAGAGTAAACCAAAATATCATCGATGAACACAATTACCGACTTATCAAGGAATGGTCGGCACACTCGGTTCATCAAGTCCATGAATATGGCTGGCGCGTTGGTTAGACCGAACGACATCACTAGGAACTCATAGTGACCGTAACGCGTCCTAAACGCCATCTTTGGAATGTCCCCTTTTGTCACCTTCACTTGATGGTACCCTGACCGAAGGTCGATCTTTGAGAAGCAACCCGCGCCTTGCAGTTGATCAAACAAATCGTCGATCCTCGAAAGCGGATACTTGTTCTTCACTGTTACCTTGTTCAGTTCCCTGTAGTCGATACATGTAACACCCGTAAATTCCTGTCTGTGAAAGCCAATCCCTTGAGAAATCCTTAATTTTGATCATAGAATTTCATCCCTTACGCCTTACCTTTTAAGCCTTATCGCATCGTGGGTGCTCCGGATGAAAATGGAAGAAATCGGGGCTCGGGACACTCTGGGCGATAGTGCCCTAGGCACAATCGCCGGGCACAATCTGTTGGGAAATTCAGAAATGCTCAAGTATGGTTAATGTTGCTTCAACATAATTGCTACTGCCAGTTGAAGTTAATGCTGTTGATACAACTTAATGCTGCTCATCAAGAATTACTACTGCTAGTACATCATGATTACTACTGCTAGTAGATTTTACTACTGCTAGTAGTTAGTACTGCTGGAGTTAGTACTGCTAGAACAAAGTTACTACTGCTGAGCATGGTTAGTACTGCTCAGAGTATTAATGCTGCTTATATGATGAAGATCAGTATGGCAAGGATGACAGCTGGATTGAAGATATTCATGGAAGCTTAGAGATAATGATGGAAGATTATACTGAAGATCTTTTATTATTTTGTAATTATCTTTATCTTCAGTATATGTATAGAATAGTTTGTTTTTCTTTGTAAGTAACATTCATTCTGAGTTTTTAGTTTTGATAGAGAGAATCAACCTCAAGGTTAGATCCCTAATTCTAGAGAAGTAGAATTCGTATTGGTGAGTCTGTTCATCAATATTGAGGTTGTGTGTAAAAGCTTGTGACTTTCAATCATTAAATAAAGTTTGCAAGTTGTTCATCAGATTTACTGTTTTGTTTACTGTTTTATTGAATATCAAAGTGTTATTCCGCAAACTTCTTTGATATTGTTTTCTGAGAGTTTATTCTTGTTTAGAATTAAGATCCTGATAAGTGGTATCAGAGCCTGTATTCTCAGAAATTTTATTCATCATGGAAAACGCAGTTGAATCAAACAGTACCTTGGTCTCAAAGGTTCCAATGCTCCGACCCAATGAATTCGACATGTGGAAGATCAGAATCAAGCAATACATACTCCTCACTGATTATTCTATGTGGGACATCATTGAGAATGGCCCATCTGAAGCAGGAAAGATTGGTGCTGATGGAAAGAGGACACCTCCAAAAACTGATGCAGAAAGAAAGTCTAGACAGACAGAGATGAAAGCCTTGAGCACTTTGCTCTTGGCTATTCCCAATGAATATCAACACCAATTCTGCAATTGCACTGATGCACAGATGCTCTGGAATGCTCTAGAGAAGAGATTCTCTGGTACCAAAAGTACCAAGAGAAACCAGAAGGCCATACTGAAGCAACAGTATGAGAACTTTATGTCAACCAAGAATGAGTCCATGACTCAAACTTTTGACAGGTTCAACAAGCTAATTGGTGAACTAGCTACAGTTGGAGTACAAATTGATCAAGATGATCTAAACAGGAAGTTCTTAAGGTCCCTGGGTGATGAATGAACCATGTATACTGTCTCTTTCAGACATAATGATCAACTGGAAGAAAAGGAACTTGATGATCTATATAATGATCTAAGAGTCTTTGAATCTGAGGTAGAGGCTAAGAAGAAGCCTTCTGGGTATGTTCACAATGCTGCACTCCTATCAGCATCAATTGATTCTACTTCCAACCCTGAATCAGTTAGTGCTGCTAATGGAACAAATCAAGAGAAAGGCACTGAATCTGTGTTTGAAGCCTTTCTGTCCAGTCATGGAAACTCTTCTCTAATTAATGATGACTTGGAACAACTCCATCAAGATGACCTTGAAGAGATGGACCTTAAATGGCAGATGGCCATGCTCTCTATGAGAGTTAAGAAGTTCATCAAGAGAACTGGGAGGAACAACTTCTCCCAAAGAAGAGAAGATGGAGCAGGTTTTGACAAGTCAAAGGTGGAATGCTATAAATGTCACCAGAAGGGACACTTTGCTAGGGAATGCAGAAGTGGAGTGTCTCACAATAACAACCACCAACAAGCACAGTCTGGAAGCTTCAATAATAACAGAAACTCTGTACAAGCTCTAGTCTCTCAACAAGGTATGGGGTTTGATTGGAGTGATCAAGCTGAAGAGGCTATCCAAAACCAAGCTCTAATGGCAGAGGTGTCTGATCTCCCAACAGAGGTAACTTCTAATCTTTCTTCTCAAAATTGCATTAACACTGTTAAAAGGTACAGGGATCACAATCAGAACATGAGTGGTGACCTTAAAAGATTAGAAAAGGACATAAAAGATTATGTGAGGATTGTTGAGAGGTTTGAAGATCAGATTAAGAGTTTTCAAGCTAATGAGCTTCAACACTCATATGACACAAACTACTGGAAGTGGGAGAAGAAGGACCTAGAACTCCAACTGACCAAATCTAAAGAGGAGAATGATAAGTTAAGAGGAGAGTTAGCTAAAGTCAAGCTAGATGTAGAAAAGTTTTCCAATGCTTCTAAAGCAATGGACTCTTTACTACAAACTCAGATTCATGATAGACTGAGAAGAGGAATAGGGTATAATACCACACCACCACCCTACAACAACAACTACATCCCTCCTAGTTCAGACTTGTTAGAGACAAAGGATATGAAGGACCTGCCTGAGGGAGCCACTGAGATAGATCCCTTAAATGAAGTAGTTGTTAAGGATAAAATTGATAAAGAAACTGTCAAGAATAAGGACAACACTGTGAGTGGTGAGATTCCTATAGAAAATCACATAGTTACCAATGAGGGATGTGGAAAGAATTGGGTCAAGTCCAAGGAGATAGAGAAGACTGAGGGAAAGAATAAGAAGGTTCATTATAAGCAGACCACTATTGTGAACCCTATCCCTTGCAACAAGTGTTCATGCAATAAATCTGAGCCCCAACAACATGATAAAAAGAGGGGTAATCAGAGAAACTGGAATAATATGTGGGCACAAAAACAAGGGATTGATCTGAGTAAAATCAATAGACCAAAACCCTGTTTTATTTGTGGAAAGCTAAACCACATTGCCAAATACTGCTATTTCAATCCTATGAACCAAAGGCTGAATTTTCAGAGACCTACTCAAAAACCCTTTGGTTATAGGAAGAAAGAAAAGAACCATGTGGCTAAGAAAGTTGCTAAATCTAAAAGCCACATGAAGAAAAAGAATGTGGAAGACAGTGTCAAGATCTGGATACCTAAAAGCACTAAAGCTGTTAGTACTGCTACCACAAATAGTGCTCCTGACAGTGATAGTGCTGGTAGAAGCAATAATACTGCTACCAAGGTTAACACTGCTAACTCTGTTAGTACTGCCAACAAGGTTAATACTGCCAAACCTGTTAGTACTGCTAACCTTGTTAGTACTTCTAAAGATAGTGCTGCTTCTAGTATGAGTGCTTCTAGACCAATAATCTTGACAAAGTACTCAAATAATAAGTGTTCTGATTTTAAAAACCTCATAAAAAAGGAATGTAAGTATTTTGATGAGAAAGGGAGACCCAAGACCACTTTGGCTTGGGTTCCCAATCAATACTAATTGTCTAATCTTATGTGCAGGGCAACTAACAGCTCAAAGGGAAGAGCATCTGGCATGTTGATAGTGGTTGCTCTAGGCACATGACAGGGAACATGTCTTGCCTTAAGAACTTCAAGAAGATTGATGGTGGGCATGTTGCTTTTGGGAATACTCCAGATGGAGGTAAAATCAGTGGTAAAGGTGATGTGACCAAAGGTAAAATGACCTTTGAAGATGTTTTCTATGTTGAACAGTTAAAATACAACTTGTTAAGTGTATCACAGGTTTGTGACAAATAACATAGTATACTGTTTACAGATTATGAATGTATTATTCTTGCTCCTGGATTCAAGGTAGTTGATGAAAAAATGATATTACTAAGAACCCCCAGAAAGGACAATGTATATTGTTTAGATATGGAAAGTGTTCCATCTGATTCATCCCTAAATTGTCTTGTTTCAAAAGCTTCTCTGGATGAATCATCACTTTGGCACAGAAGGATGTGTCACATGAACTTCAAAACAATAAATAAGCTGGTTAAAAACAACCTTGTAAGAGGTTTACCTTCTAAAGTCTATTCATGTGATGATCATTGTGTTGCTTGTATTAAAGGCAAACAACACAAAACTTCTCATAAGTCCAAAGAGGTGAACACAATCTCTAATTCTCTTCATTTATTGCATATGGATCTGTTTGGCCCTACAAATGTTATGAGTATTAGTAAGAAGTCATACTGCCTAGTTATTGTTGATGATTACTCTAGATTTACTTGGGTATATTTTCTAAGGACTAAGGATGAGACAAGTGGACTGATCAAATCCTTTGTTCTAAGAATTGAAAACCAAACAAATCAAAAAGTAAAAATCATTAGGTCAGACAATGGTACTGAATTTAAAAATCATGACCTAAACACCTTTTGTGAGGAAAAAGGAATTGAGAGACAATACAGTGCTCCTAGGACTCCACAACAAAATGGTTTTGCTGAGAGAAGGAATAGGACACTGATTGAGGCTGCTAGATCTCTGTTAGCTGACTCTAAACTTCCAATAACTTTCTGGGCAGAAGCAGTTAATACTGCTTGCTATGTCCAAAACAGAGTACTAGTAGTCAAGCCTAAGAACAAGACACCTTATGAGCTTTTTAATAAAAGAAAACCCTTCATTGGATTTTTCAAACCTTTTGGGTGTCCTTGTACTATTCTCAATACTAAATCCCACTTGGGAAAGTTTGATAGCAAGGCTGATGATGGTTTTCTTGTTGGTTACTCATCTCAAAGTAAGGCCTACAAAGTTTTTAATACTTCTTCTAGAATAATTGAGGAAAGTGACAATGTCAAATGCAATGAGAACACACCAAATCCTATTGGGTCTGGTCCTCAGTGGCTGTTTGACATTGATTCACTAACTAACTCTTTTGGTTTCAGTAGTGATGATTATGCAGGTTCAGGAAGTGGAGGATCAGGGGCTACACAAATTCAAAACATTATACCTCAATCTGTGATCTTTCCTATGCCTATAAAAGAACCTGTTGAATTCTGTGAAAAGGAGACTATAACTGAGCCAATACAGAGTGAAGAAGAAAGAAGAGAAGAGGAATCTTCAGTGCATAAAGAGCTAGAATTAGCTGAGGTGATCCCCTCAGCTGATTTAAATGATTCCAATCTAGAGGAGGGAATCCATGAAGAACCTAGTTTTCAGACTAGAACACAAAAGAATCATCCTCCAGAGCTAGTAATAGGAGACATATCTTCTCCTATGATTACAAGGAATCAAAGCAGACTTCAAGAGCTGCAGGATCAACAACACACAGTACTCTCCTGCTTTCTATCCCAGATTGGGCCTAAGAAGGCCTATGATGCAATGAAGGATTCAAGTTGGATAGAAGCCATGCAAGAAGAGTTACTGCAATTCAAGCTACAGGATGTTTGGGACTTGGTGGACCTTCCAAAAGGTCATAGAGCTATAGGCACCAAGTGGATTTTCAGGAACAAAAAGGATGAGAGAGGTATTGTGATCAGGAACAAAGCAAGGTTGTGGCACAAGGGTACACTCAAGAAGAGGGCATAAATTATGATGAAGTGTTTGCTCCAGTGGCAAGGGTAGAGGCAATTAGGCTGTTCTTAGCCTATGCCTCATACATGAAGTTCAAGGTCTATCAAATGGATGTAAAGAGTGCCTTTCTATATGGTACAATTGATGAAGAAGTATATGTCTGTCAGCCACCAGGTTTTGAAAATCCTTCATATCCTGACAGAGTATATAAACTGAAGAAAGCACTCTATGGTCTACATCAAGCCCCAAGAGCATGGTATGACACTCTGTCTACCTATCTATTGGAGAATGGGTTTGAAAGGGGCATCATTGACAAGACCCTTTTCATTAAAAGAAGTAAGAAGGAAATCCTATTAGTTCAGATCTATGTGGATGATATCATCTTTGGATCCACAAAAGATCAGATGTGTAGAGACTTTGAAGAGTTGATGCACAAAAGCTTTAAAATGAGTTCATTGGGTGAACTTACCTTCTTCCTTGGGCTTCAGGTGAAACAACAGTCAGATGGGATATTTATCAGTCAATCAAAGTATGTGCAAGACATCCTGGAGAAATATGGTTTAAAAGACTCAAAGCCAGCAAGCACACCAATGGAAACTCACAAACAGATCACTGCTGATCTTGAGGGGGAGGATGTTGATGTCCATCTACACAGATCAATGATTGGATCTCTCATGTATCTCACAACCTCAAGACCAGACATCATGTTTCCAGTATGTGTATGTGCCAGATTCCAAGTCAAGACTAAACAATCACATCTTCAAGCTGTGAAGAGGATTTTCAGATACTTAAGAGGGCAACCTAGATTAGGTCTTTGGTATCCATTGAATATTCATTTGACTTGATTGCTTATTCAGATAGTGACTTGGGTGGCGCCAACATGGACATAAAGTCTACTTCAGGGGGATGTCAACTTTTGGGTGCAAGACTAGGATCCTGGCAGTGTAAGAAAAAAACCACAATGTCCTTATCAACAACAGAAGCTGAGTATATTGCTGCTGCAAGTTGCTGCTCTCAGGTTATATGGATTCAAAATCAGATGCTGGACTATGGGGTAACATTTCTTCACACTCCAATCTTTATTGACAATAGCAGTGCTATAAGCATTGTTAACAATCCAGTCAAGCACTCCAAAACAAAGCACATTGAGATCAGGTATCACTTTATCAGAGATTGCAATGAAAAGAAACTCATTCAAGTTGCCAAAGTTCATACTGACAACCAGTTTGCAGATCTATTCACTAAAGCTTTTGATGTGGGTAGATTCACTTTCTTGGTCTCAAGTGTGGGCATGATAAACTCTGAATGAGCTCATGTCTTTAAAAGTGTTCCTATACCTGCTATTTGGGTTATTTGTGTACTGCTAATCATCTTTCACAGGAAGTTATTGCTTTGATCAGACCTTCATAAGCTTCAAAAAGAGTAAGTGGTTAATACTGCTCTCAGTTAATACTGCTAGTTAGTTAATACTGCTAGTGGTTAATACTGCTCTTAGTTCATACTGCTACTGGTTAATACTGCTCTCAGTTAATACTGCTAGTTGGTTAATACTGCTCTCAATTAATACTGCTAGTTGGTTAATACTGCTCTCAGTTAATGCTGCTATTAGTTAATACTGCTCTAGGTTAATACTGCTTATGTCCCATACACTATAAATACCCTTTGCCCGCCTAAAAGTTCATAACGACTCTTTGCATATTGTTCACTTTCTCTCTAACACTCTTTCTCTCAAGTACCAAGTCTTTCAGGCAAGAACATTAAAGATCAATGGCATCCATGGCATTCATCGACGAGCACAATGAAATTGCGATGCTACAAAAGCCAAAGCAAGCTGTAGGATTTCATCAGATTGTGGATTTTCTGAAGTCTAGCCACATTGCCCATGCTCTAACTGTGTCGCCAACAATATACGTAGAGCATCAAAGGCAATTCTAGGCAAATGCCACCATAGTTACAGAGAATGGTGTGCAGATTCTGAAAACAAGGGTGTGTGACAAACCCTTGTCAGTAACTGAAGAGGTGATACGCATCTGTCTACGTCTAGACGATACTGCAGGTATAACCTCTATTCCTAATGAGGACTTGTTCTCAAATCTTACAAGAATGGGGTATGGAGGCCCATTGGGTGTCTTTAAGTTCTCAAAGGCTAAATTTTCACCCCAATGGCGTTTCTTTGTCCATACTCTTATGCACTGCATTTCACAAAAGACTACTGGATGGAGTGAGTTCAGCAGGACCATTGCCTATGCTTTGGTCTGCTTGGCCACTGCCAGAAAGTACAATTTCTCTAAAATGATTTTCAGTGATTTTGTATCAAACCTGGGAAGCAAAAAGAGCTTTTATATGTATCCCAGGTTTGTACAAGAAGTTATAACACACGAATTGACGGATATGCCTCACTTTGATGAGGTATATGTACCAAAAGTTCCTAAAGGTAAGGTCTTTTCAAACATGAAGAGATCCCCTTTGGACTCGGAAGGAGTTGACACCCCATTGTTCTCTACAATGATGGTGGTGTCCCACACTGAAGAAGGTATGGCAGCAGGGTTAAGGCCCTCATTAGACCAACCCACTGCTAGCCAATCCCAACCTTCCCACTCTATATCAATCCCCCAGTCCCTAATTCATAAGCCAACTTCTCCTATCACCCAAACTTATATCAGGAAAAAGGTAAAGAAGGCTCCTTCTCTTCTTGTACCATCACCCACTGAGCCTTTAAGCCCTCTAAGGGACAATTCTCCTTTAGAGAATATCTACAGGGACACCACAGGGGTGTCTCCCAACCACAAGGAGGTGCTCACTGAGGAGATGGTTGAGCATATGGGTGAGCAGGCTGCCACTACTCCTGCTAACACAGAGGAGGACAGTGGTAACATAAATAAGATCTCCCCCATGGCAACATTGAATGAGCAATCATTCAAAGGTCCCAGGTGCCAAGAAACCAAGGGGGTGGATAGTGCTTCTGCTAGGCAGAAGACTTCCACTACTAAAAGATCCAATGATCTTTCAAAAAGGGGTAACACTCCTGGAGAAGGTGAGGACAGATATAACTATCAAGAATTGATGGAAACTATGGGAAACATCAACATGGATGTTCTCAAACAGGGCAAAGAGATAGATGAGATGAAAATGGTGATTCTGTCACAACAAGTACAGATTGCAAAGTTGAAGAAAATGGTGACCAGGTTGGTGCAAAAGAAGAGAAGAAAGCAGTTTGTGTTGAAGAAGAGATCAAATGATAAAGATGCTTCCAACAAGGGGGAGAAAGAGGCTGAAACAGAGAAAGAAAGTACAGCTGAGAGGGCATTTGAGGTGGAGGGGGAGCAAGAGGAAGAAATAGAGAAAGTAATAGAATCAATAGCAGCAGAAAAGGAAACAGAATTTGCTCAAGCAGCAGAAACTGTTAATGCTGTTGGGGTAAAAGAAGCAGCAGTAACAGGGTTGTCTGTTGAAGAAATGGAGATTGCAGAGACCTTGGTAAAAGCCAAGAATGACACTCCTGAGGTTAGTAAAAAGGCCAAAGGAGTGGTCATCAATGAAGGAGGTCTCTCAAAGAAAAGAAAAGAAACAGGTAAGGCAAGTCTGAAGGATGCTAAGGGAAAAGGAAAGATGGTTGAACCTGAACAACAACCATTAAAGAAGAAAATTCAGATTGAGCTAGATGAAGAGTTAGCAAAGCAGCTTCAAGAACAGATGGAAAAGGAGGAACAAATCCAAACTGAAACAAACAGAGAGCTTGCAAGGATAATGGCTAGAAAACTCAATGCAGAATATCAAAAGAGCTTAACAGCAGCAACTGAGGCCAAGAAACTTCCAGTCAAAAGAATGCCACTCAAAAAGCAGAAGAGACAACCCTCCAAGACCTTTTTGGCCAATCAGGAAAGAAGAAAAATGATAAATTTCCTGAAAGGTTCAATTGGTATCAAAGGGGAAATGTTTAATAATATGGCATACAGTCAAGTGGAGGAGCTGTATAAGAAAGAGATGGCTAAGCTGCAAGGGGACTCCTCACAAAGGGAAGAGGCTGAAAGGAGAATGAAAGAGAGGTATGATCTCAACATTCAGCAACCATTCCCTGAGGAAGTCACACCTACAAAAGAACATAAGGAAGACTCAAAGAATGTTAGTATGGAGGTTAAATCTGCAAAGAGGGTGAAGACTATAGCCTCCAAGAAGCAGAGCAAAAGGCCAAGAGTTGAAGAAAGAGCAGAAACTGCAGCAGAACCTTCCGTTACTCCTTCAGCTGAATCTGTTCAGAATCCTGAACAGTCCAATAAGAAATCTCATGTGCATCTTGAGCTTTATATGATCACAACAGATGATGAACCAGTTCAAGCTGATCCCATTTCTATGAAAGCACCAGAAGTCATCTTTTGGGATATTCTGGAAGATCAAAGAAAGAAATACTTCAGGCTTAAGAGAGTGGGAGATGTATATGAAGTGTACTCTACTTGGGGTAGACTCATCAGAAGCTGTTCAAGATCAGATTTAGAAGAGATGTTTAAAGTTGGATTGGATTTATATGAAAAGGAGCTGAAAGGAGAAGGAATGAGCTTAATCAGATTAGCCATGGAGTACTTATGCATGATGTTTGACCCTAGCAAAGTTCAACATGTGATCAGAGACTTGCATCTACAGAATAAATTCCAAAGAATAGAAAACTGGATGATATTTGAAAGGTGTGGAGTTTATGTCATCACTGTAGACAAAGCTTATCATGAGTACTACTTGGTTGATAAAATCTATGATCACAACAAGGCTAAATTACAAGCAATGTTGAATGCCAAGCTTACATGTTCAAAAGATTCAGAAATGGCAAAGATTGTGGTTAGCAGAATCATTAATCAAAGCTTGGGATTGGATCCTAATCTAGGGGTGTGAACTAAAGTGTTGAAAGCATCTTGAAGACCTTCTGAAGAACTTGACTTCTCTTCCTAAAAGTCAAGTTAGGGGAGATTGTTGGGAAATTCAGAAATGCTCAAGTATGGTTAATGCTGCTTCAACATAATTACTACTGCCAGTTGAAGTTAATGCTGCTGATACAACTTAATGCTGCTCATCAAGAATTACTACTGCCAGTACATCATGATTACTACTGCTAGAAGATTTTACTACTGCTAGTAGTTAGTACTGCTGGAGTTAGTACTGCTAGAACAAAGTTACTACTGCTGAGCATGGTTAGTACTGCTCAGAGTATTAATGCTGCTTATATGATGAAGATCAGTATGTCAAGGATGACAGCTGGATTGAAGATATTCATGGAAGCTTAGAGATAATGATGGAAGATTATACTGAAGATCTTTTATAGAATAGTTTGTTTTTCTTTGTAAGTAACATTCATTCTGAGTTTTTAGTTTTGATAGAGAGAATCAACCTCAAGGTTAGATCCCTAATTCTAGAGAAGTAGAATTCGTATTGGTGAGTCTGTTCATCAATATTGAGGTTGTGTGTAAAAGCTTGTGACTTTCAATCATTAAATAAAGTTTGCAAGTTGTTCATCAGATTTACTGTTTTTTTTACTGTTTTATTGAATATCAAAGTGTTATTCCGCAAACTTCTTTGATATTGTTTTATGAGAGTTTATTCTTGTTTAGAATTAAGATCTTGACACAATTGCCAACAGAGTGGTGCCCACGGTACAGTTTGGGCGATAGTGCCCTGGCGAAAGTGCCTTGGGCACAATCGCCTGCGGCCTCTGGTTGTTTTAAAATCGATTTTGAGCAGCCCCACCTCATTATTCTCAACCCCTTTTACCCTTTTTCTCTCTAGAAACCGAACCTCAAAACCCTAAAATCAGTTTTATGCATCAAGGGCACCAAATCTTTTATGTTCCAAGTGTTCCTCCTTCCATCCATCAAAGATTGGAAGTTATTGGTCAAGGAGCTTCATCTTCATCTTCAACCTCAAGTTCATTTCGTGTTTTCTAGGTTTTTCGTCAAAACCTAAGTGGTAAGTACATTATTTCCATTTCCAAACCTTGTAATAAGTTATGAATGCTCCATTGATGTTTCCCTAGTATTTGGCTTATCAAATCTCGGACTTGATAGTTTTGGGAGAAACTAGGGTTTGGATCTCGTTGGGGATTTTGGTGTATTATGTTTGGGGAATGTTTCTATATAGTTGGATGTGGTTATTTACGGTTGAAGTTGTGTGGATCTAGGTTTTTGGAGGATTTCGGCTTGAGGATTCAAGTGGTTTTCAAAAGAGCTCGTTGGGTGAAATCTAGATTTAGCACTAAATCTAGCAAGGTGAGTTCAAGTTGATTTGTGAAAACGTTGTACATGCCAAAATGTCTATTTTAAAGTGTTTATGTGTTCTACATGAAATTATCAAATGTTGGGTTATTTGCTAATCTTTGATTTTTGGAAGTATTTAACTTTACAAACTTTGTATAATACCCACATTTGGGATTTTTGGGCATTTTGATAAATGTGTTACAAATGAATGTGTTTTGAGGTCTTATTGCATAAATAGATCTTTGATCAAAGAAATACGCTTTTAAATGTTTGTCGGATTTTATGCATCATTCATGAAATAGAATGTTTTATAAAGTATTACTTGCACTTTTATGTGAGGTACTTGATAGAATGTTTATAGTCTCATTTTATGATTTTCATTCTTATCAGCAGTTAAATTTGGAAAATGCATATTTTGTGTTATGAGGCATTTGGAAGATATAAGAGTATAAGTTTATTTGGAAAATAGGTTGCCTCAACTAATGTTGAGTTTCGAACTAATCTTACTTTTAGTCGTGGTGTTTGCATATCCGTTGGTCGAGTGCGTTCTATCGTATTCTTATTTTCATTTATCAATGAGTCAATGGGTTTCTAAGCCTACGACTTGGCATTGTTATTTTGATGGGGTTTTAGGACAATTGTCCAGTTTTGGTAGCTCGACTTCGAGCCTTGTTGGCGTTTTCGGATGAAGCACGTTAGGTATCGGGTGCGATGTAAGTCCTTCGTGCTGCACGTTAAGGTACCGGGTGCGGTATAAGTCCTTCGTGCTCAAGTTTTGCGTTTTTTGGATGAAGCACGTTAGGTATCGGGTGCGATGTAAGTCCTTCGTGCTGCACGTTAAGGTACCGGGTGCGGTATAAGTCCTTCGTGCTCAAGTATTACGATATTAGATGAGGGGCTCGACATAGGAACCCGACGGGGTTGAACTCGAGTTTCCGTGGGTGTACGTTTAAAGCTACTGAGCCTGACATCTCTTGCGTGTACTTTGGTTTATATGACTAGTCATAACAACATAAAATGGACTTACTTTGTGGACCGTCACATTTTATGGAATCGGGAATCCCCCGTCACCGAAAGGTGTTGTTTTTGGGTATTGAGTTTTATTATCCAAGTTTTCGGTGACGTTTTGTATATTTGGGTTTTACCCTTGATTTATGGGTTGAGTATTATTCCCCGCCCGTGTTTTGGGTGTTTTGAAATATAAGGTTTAACCGTACCTTCTTAAATGGAGAGTCCAATTTATATTTACGCTTTGAGTGAGTTTTGGGTTAAAGCTAGTTTATGAAGGGGCGGTTTATGTTTAGGCATGGAAATGGCCCCCGCCCCATTGGGGAACCCGGTTCACCCACCCTGATCGGGGACGGGGATTCCCCGCTAAGCCGGGGACGGGGACGGGGATCCCTGTTTGTCTCAAACTGGGGATGGGGACGGGGACGGGTATCGTACTCCCCGCCCCGCCCTTCCCCGTACCCGTTATATATTAATTAATAAATTATATATATTATTAATTTCAACTAAATCGGTAATTCATAATTTTGTATTTTCTAACTAGGTTTAGAATCAAAAGTTGTCATTTTGTGGATGTTAGTATGTGATCTTTTGGATGTCAAGTCAAAATACAATTAGTCGATGTGTTTTGGATTTTACTCGATATGTTTTGGACGTGTGACGTTAAGTTTTTTTCCCCATAAAACTGGATTTATATTGGTTTTAGCTAATTACGTATCTTATGATGTGATTGTTTATATAAAATTAAATTCCTTTTGATTTTAGGTTTATTGGAAATTTGTGAAATTTAAAGATGTGTTGTGTCTCACATATTTGATTTAAAATAGTTTATATAAACGGGAAAAAAATCCCCGTTTCCCCGTTGGGGATCCCCGTTCCCCGTTGGGGATGGGGATGTGATCATATTCCCCGGTGGGGATGGGGACGGGGATAGATGAGGATCGGGGACGGGGATGGGGATTGAGGTCCCCGCTCCATCCCCACCACATTTCCATGCCTATTTACATTGGTATCATCATTTTGTAGTAGTTTGATTTGGAAAATGTCCAAATTGGTGTTCTCCATCTAAAATGCATATTATTGAAAAACGAGTCGTTTGCATATTCAAAGCATACCTTTTGAAAGATTATGAATTAAACCGCATTATCTATTTTCACAGACATCTTTATTTATGTTGAAAACTCTTGAGCTCACTAGGCGTTAAGCTTAACCTTTTTATTTGTCGGCATGTGCATCAGGTTCCAGTTGGGTTTTGGTTCTAGCAGCCATGAAGAGTTGAGCCTTAGCTTTGTGCAAATGTAAGTAATTGGTGAAGTCTTCCGCAATTTTGGAGATAGTGACTATTATGGGGTTTTAGTAGCATCCGTTATTATCACAGGCTTTTGTATAGAATGAATGTTTGTATTGAGGTTAAATCTTAATTTGTGGTTGTAAATAATTCCTTTATTGATGTATTTAGAAAATTTTAAATAAGTTGCTATTTCCAGATTTGAGGGTGTTACAATACACATCCTCATTGAGCCGTCCTTCTTATTGACGAACAAGACCGGAGCTCCCCAAGGTGACGAACTCGGTCGTATGAAACCCTTCTCAAGAAGGTCTTGGAGTTGAGTCATCATTTCTTGCATCTTGGTAGGAGCCAGCCGGTAGGGAGCTCGGGTAATCGGAGTCGCTCCAGGAATGAGGTCAAACCGGAATTCTATTAGACGATCGGGTGGCAAACCGGGCAAGTCTTCCGGAAATACATCGGGAAACTCGCGTACCACCCTAACATCTTCTAGTTTCCTCTTCTCGAGTTTGGTGTCGATCGCATATGCCAAGAAGGATGAGAATCCTTTCGCCAAACATTTTCACGCTTTGATCATAGAGATAATCGCCACTTCGCCTTTCCTTCTCTCACCATATATGACTGTCGCCTCTCCATTCCTCACGGGTAGTCGGATCATCTTCTTGGAACACACAATTTCGGCTTGATTTCCGCCTAACCAATCCATTCCCACTACCACATCGAACCCCCAAATTTGCATTGGCATCAAGTTAATGGGGAACTTCTTCCCTTCAACCTAAAGAGTGCAATCTCTCACAACATCCCAGATTATTACTTGACCTTCGTTAGATATTTCTATTACTATAGCTTCCTCTAAACTACTCACATGCATGACAAGATTTTGACAAAATATATCGGATACGAAAGAGAACCTAGCACCCGAATCAGACAATACACGTGTAGGCAAGGAGTTTAGGAGAAACGTACCTGACACTACATCAGTAGAGGCTTTGGCTTCCTCAGTAGACATTTGAAAAGCTTTTCCGTCCGCTCTCGAATGATCTATCTTCTTTCCGTCGTTTCCGTCGTGCTTTAACTTCGGCCAATCCTCTCTAACGTGTCCCGGTTCCTTGCATTCGAAACACAATCGTCCCTTGATGGGACAATCTTTATAGGCATGTCCGGGCTTTCCGCATTTGAAACAAGCTCCGAGTACGAAGTTGCACGGACCGAAATGCTTAATTCGACACTTGGAACACCACCTAGCCTCGCGCCTAGGATCGGATCCCCGCTGATAGTTGTTGCTAAAAGGTCTTGGTTTCTTGGAGGCCATAGAGTTTCCCTCCCATTTTCTCTTCTCGACCGAACAAGAACCTTCCTCTTTGCCCCGATTGTAGGCGTCTTCCATCAATTGCGCCTCCTCAATCGCCTCTCGAAGAGTAGAGGCCTTCGACACTCTAACCATAGACATCATGTCGGATGGGAGCCCCTTCATGTAGGCTTTGATTTTATCTTTCTCTGTCGGGACTAGGTGTCCCACCAACCCCAACTTTTCCATAAACAGTCGAGTGTACTCTTTCACAACCAGTTTTCCCATCTTCAAGTTTCGGAACTCATCCATAATCCGGTCCATCGATCTTTCGTTACAATATTCCTCTAGCAACTTCTCTTTGAACGTTGCCCAAGACAGCTTGGTCAGGACGGTCGCCTCTAGAGAAGCGGAATATACATTCCACCAAGCGAGGGTCGCCCATCTCAACATTTGTGAGCCAAAGATTGCCTTCTGTCCTTCTCCACACTCGCTTGATCGGAAATCCTATTCCATCTCCCGAATCCAACCCACACAAACTGTTGGATCATCTAAGCCCTTAAACTCCGGTGGTCTGCAACCCAGAAAGGCCTTGAATGTGCAAGTCTTCGTCGCTTGCCCGACTCCCGGGGTTGTGGTTGCATCCGTAGGAATTACAGGTCCGGTGTCCCCGGATCCCGCCACAATGATGTTTTCGTCAACCGTTTCGTGTCTACGATTATTGGTATCCCGGTCCTCCAGGAGTTTGAGGAACACTTCTTGCGGTTGTGCAATGGCTCTGTTTATGGCTAACATCATGCGGTCCATCAATCTCGTCTCCGCCGTTGCTTCCTCCAATATGGGTTCCTTAGTTTCAAAATTGCGTCGGGGAATGCGCTCGGGTCCCCCGCCCAACACATTAACCAGACGAGACGGTTCATCTGCCGCAGTCACTCGCGGATGGTCGTTCGTGGATGCCGTGGCCTCTTGACCTTCCGGCCGATTTCTGGTGTTAACCATGAGTCTGCCACACATATACACAAACTATAATAATAAATGGCTACAAGAATAACACAAGGAAACGTACTACTACACTTATCAATTATTATAACAACAGTAGATCAAGTATGCTCACGTAAAACATCTTCATAATGACGTTAGCTAAGTGAAATTATGAACACATGATACATAAGAGTTCTCGTTACCATCACTACAACTCTTAATTGGTGTAAGTTCCGTCGACTCTAAGAACGTTCTATCTTAGGAGTTCTACCCACTCTCACAAGTCATAGCTTAATAGTTACAACTTAAGTCTAGGCATCTTACATTCATACCTATTTCACTTAAACTAATGCTTTGATACCAACTTGTAACGTCCTAAAATTAGGGTGAAATTAAAACTAAAAAAATTTGGCTATATAACGCCTGCAAATGGTAGAAACCAATCTACCCAAAAAGGGAGACCAAATAACCTGTATAAGACGGATATGACCATCTAACCCAAGTGTATGCCTTCCCAACGCGGGGAACATAGTATGATAAATACAAACCCAAAACAATTAAAGAATACAATTCGACAACCTAATAATCTAACTTGGACAACTAAGATTAAAGTCGGGTGTCGCTATTCTTCCAAAAAGTGTAATCTCTATACTTCTAAGTATTGGTCACTGTATCTTCAAAAAGACCGCTCTCATCCTTCAAGGCCGTCCTCTCAATCCCGACGATCCCCACCACTAGAATTACCTGCCATACATGACCACCAAAGAACAAGCGTTAGGCTAAAGCCTAGTGAGAATAATTAAGAGAAAATAATAAATAAATGATAAACTCGTTTGAAGTCCTACAGTCGATCTAGTCGTGAGCTAAATCAAAACAAATCCAAACAAACCATTAGTGATCATTATAATGTTACAAATAATTCTAATCACGTAGCGAGCTCAACTACTCTAAGTCTAATGCTCGAAAACATCAAGTCAACCACTCCAGGTCTATTCTTGAGAGCTCCAAAACAGGGGAACTCAAGCACAATAGAATTACACCTTACTGCACATAGGACGCTTCCCGAACGTATAGGTCCACACCTTACTTACCATGGAACCTGATGCCTATTCCGTGCTAAAGTGGTAAACCAAATGTCCCAAAGTGGGACATAGGAACACCGTGCCTATGGATCCATTGCACTAACTCAAAACTAACTCAAATAAGCAACCATATTGGTTCATGTATACCAAACTCATACCAATAAGCTTTCATTAATGATTTATTAACAAAATGTAAGATACTCAATAAACCACTTCTATTATAAGTTAACATAAAGTACATTGCAAAGATACACCCTCACATATTGATTTCAACCCCACGATCCAAACCTTCAAAACCCTAGTTTTACTTGGGTTTTTCCAAGACCTCCCCCAAAGGATGATGGTAAGGATGGAGCATGAAAATCCATTCAACATTCTCAGATTGTAGGCCAAACACTTCTCCAAATACTTCCATTCTCATCCAAAATCCCAAAATCCTTTGAAATCCACTTTAGGTGAAATATTAGTCAATATCCCAAAATCCATGGTTCGTGATATAGGAGAGTTCAAATATAGTTAGTTTATAGTGTAAAAAATAGAATCACCCATTTACTCACCTTGATAGAAGATATGAACAAACCCTAGTTGACAAGAGATTGAGAGGAGAGGGAATGAACTTGGATCTTCAATCACAACCAAACTAAATCAACCATTGAATCTCATTCAATGCATCCCCTTTAAGATAATTTAATGAAGAGAGAAAAGTTCTTACCTATTTCTCAGGGGAAAATCGCCAATGTTTTGAAAGAAATGGAATTAACGTCATTTGGGTCGACCTCCCCCTTTTTAATCTGCACAGAGGTCGTGCTCGGATGCCCGCGCGACTCAACTTTCGCGGCCACTCGCGCAGAGCACAAGAGTGGCACACATCCAGAACCTGGCGCGGATGCTGGCGTGGCCCAATCCGCCCGGCTACTCCCGCGGAACACTGGAAGTAGAACCCCACTTTGGTAAACAAGCTCAATACCATGAAATCAAAACCCCAACTGTACCGAAGGTCAGAACTATGCTACTAGTGGTATACATAAATAACAATAATACATTGCTCAACAAAATCCGGGGTGTTACAATCCTCGCCAACTTGGAGGAGATTTTGTAGCTAAGAAAACAGGTGAGGATATCTGCGCTTCATATCCTCCTCGACTTCCTATGTTACATTAGTGCAACGATGATGCTTCCATTGAACTTTGATCATATTATCCTCCTTGTGACGGAGTTTCTTCGTCTTCCTTTACAAAATTGCGTCGGGCTCTTCAACACAACGGTTTCCCTCATCCACTGTAATTTCGGAGAGTGGGATAACACTCTCCTCCTCCGCTAGACATTTGCGAAGATAGCACACATGGAATGTGTTGTGGATTCCATTCATCTCCGGAGGAAGTTCCAATTGGTAGGCTTGAAGCCCTACCCGCTTAATCACGGTGAATGGTCCAAGGAAACGGTGACTTAACTTCCCACGCTTTCTGAACCGAATAATCCATTTCCAAGAGGACACCTTTAACATGACACGATCTCTCACTTGGAACTCTATCGGTCGCCTTTTCTTGTCGGCGTAACTTTTCTTCCGGTCTTGGGCCACCTTCAAACACTCGCAAATATCTTTGACCTTGTCCGCCATTTCTTGCACGATTTTGGGTCGGCGAACTGCTTCTCTCCAGATTCAAGCCAACATACGGGAGTTCGACACTTGCGACCAAATAAAGCTTCAAACGGCGCCATCCCTATACTCGAGTGGTAGCTATTGTTGTATACAAACTCTACCAGAGGCAGACGTGAGTCCTAACTACCCCCGAAGTCAGTTACACAAGATCTCAACATGTCTTCTAGTGTCTGAATCGTCCTCTCGCTTTGGTCATCGGTCTGGGGATGGTAGGACGTGCTCAACTTTACGTGTGAGCCCAATTATTTTTGCAGTTCGTTCCAAAAGTGTGACGTAAACCGACTATCGCGATCCGAGACAATAGATAGCGGTATGCCATGCCGTGATATCACTTCATCAATATACAACTTCTCTAGCTTGTCTATAGGTAAAGTCTCACGCATGGCCAAGAAATGAGCGCTCTTGGTCAAGCGGTCCACTATCACCCAGATGGTGTCGTGACCTCTCAAGGTTTTCGGAAATTTTGTCACGAAGTCCATGGTGATGTGTTCCCGTTTCCATTCTGAGATTTCCAAAGATTGCAAGCTTCCGTAAGGTCGTTGGTGTTCGACCTTCACTTGCAAGCAAGCTACACATCGCTCCACATAGTACGCCACGTCGAGATTCATAACCGGCCACCAATAGTGTAAATTTAAGTCCCGGTACATTTTCGTGCTTCTCGGATGGATGGAATACTTTGATTTGTGGGCATCCTCGAGAAGGAGTTCTCGATTGCCCCCAATATTAGGCACCCAAACTCGCCCGTTGAAAATCTTTACTCCCCGTCCATCTTCCGTCAAGAGTAGATGTTGTTTTGCCATGACCTCTCCCTTGAGGTTCTCTTCTATTAAGGCTTCGACTTGCGACACCTTAATTCGGTCGATGAGTGTTGACGTCAACTCGATCCGCGTGAAAGTACCTTTGGAATTTCCCCTGTAGTCCTTTTGACTGAGAGCATCGGCGACGACGTTTGCCTTATCCGGATGGTAAAGAAACTCGCAATCGTAATCCTTTAATAATTCCAACCACCTCCGCTGCCTCATATTTAACTCCTTTTGATCAAATATATTCCTCAAACTCTTGTGGTCCGTATAGAGAGTGCACTTCGTGCCATATAGGTAGTGTCACCATAATTTCAAGGCAAACACCACCGCCGCTAATTCCAAATCGTGGGTTGGGTAGTTGACTTCATGTATCTTAAGTTGTCGTGACGCGTAAGCGATCACTTTACCCCTTTGCATTAGAACACAACCCAAGCCCATCTTCGATGCATCGCTATAAACCACAAAATATTTCGTCCCATCGGGTATAGATAAAATGACTAGAAGGGGTAGGACCAAAGGTAGACCTAAGCATGCATTTCAGAGGTCGATGTTCTAGAGGTCGCAATGAGCCAAGAGCCCGAAACCCGAATTTTTCAGATTTTGTGACATCATTGCGTTGTTTCTGAAACACGTGTACAACTTTTTACTCAGAGCTCCAAATGACACGAGTACTGTTGCGTTGAATTTCTAAGACACTGACGTACGACTTTATTATTTTGAGTTTTCTCAAATTCCGTGAGCTGATATGCCAGAATCTGTCAAAGTCTGCGTTAGAGTGTTGGACCGAAAGCATTGCATTTCACTCGTGCTCTTTCCGCTTTCAAGAATGGTGTTCTATCGTCCGTTCTTCATGGTTTCAAGCTACATATGTGATACATTGATTGTCACTCCCTCCTCTGTTATTAAATTTTAAGGCTCGGTGCTGAACGCTTACTCAACGGGATCTTAAGAGTCAAATTTTCTGTTTTGACGATCGTTCTGCGCAGCTGTGGGAAAACTTGCACAACTCACTCATTTTTCATCCAAAATGGATGAATCAAAGCTCGTTGGAAAGCTAAGAGGCTGGATTTCAATGTGCATGAATTATGTTTTCTCTCAATCAGACTCTTTGATGGTCAAAAATAGCTGTGAAGTTGAGACATGAAAGCTGGACAAAATGGGGTAATTTGCCTAAGTCTTTCAAGACGATGGGTCAACATTTGAGGGGGAGACTATATGATGATGCTTTCTTTATAAAACATTAGGGGGATATTGTTAGCTTAAATTAGATCCCAATTTAATTGAATGTTTTATAAAGAATTGTATTTTGGGCTTTGTAGTTAGTTTATGGGTTTGAGCATTTTTATTGTAAATGGGACCTATATAAAGGTGCCCATGGCTCATTTGTTCATTAGGTTTTTGGAGAGAACACACAATTTACACACACTGACTAAGTCTTATGAGAGTCGTCTTCATGTTTCGTGTGGTATGTTCTTCCAATTTCTTTTCCATTGTTAATCAATCTAAGCATTTGAGATGTGATTTTGATGAATATTGTTCTTCATTTCTATCTTATATCTTCTTTTATATGGAGTTCTTTTTTTGTTTGCCTAAATGAGATCTAACAATCAATCATCAATGTGACGCTTTTGTGTGTATGACCGGTGTCGGAAGAAGGGAATTTACGATGCCCAGGGGAGGAGATCGGTGGTGATGGTAGGTGATGGAGATGTGTAGGGGGGAGGTGAGGTGGTAAGTTGAAGCTTCAATCTCGGTTTAAGCTTCGATCGGGATTTGAACTTCGACGGAGTTGTAGGTCGGTCTGATCGGAGTTGCAGATCTGTGTGAAGTTCGATACGGGTTTGAGCTTTGATGGAGTTGCACATCCTGTTTTTGCCAACCCGACCACTTCGGAGAATCTTCCTCGAATAGAGTTGTATATATATATATATATATATATATATTATCTTATATGATATTAATTTAAAAATAAAATACATAATATAATGTAAATATTATTTTATGTTTTATTTTAAAAGAAAATTAATGATTTTGATGAAGACAAAAACGCCCCTCCCTTTAACAAAGAAAATAAACGGAGTTAGTCACGAGGGATTACTTTCAGAGTAAAATAAAAACCACAATGATGTTTTCTAAACTTAACAAAGTTCAAGTCCCAATTTCAAACTTTTCAATAAACCTCAAGGACCAAAATTAGAGTTTACTCAAAAAGTGCATACCGTTCAAATAAAGGGCTACCAAAGTGTTATTTAGTTTTTCTTTTTATTGAGGTTTTTCCCTGAAAAAAGACGACACAATAATTATTAAATGTAATTGAAATAAGGCCATTGGGCTTCTGTCCCAATCAAACCGCATCAAAGTAGCAGCCCAGTTAATAAAGTAAATTAATACATTATTTAATTGAATATATAATAAGGATGAATACATTAAATAACAATCTACTTTCACAAATTTTTTTATTATAATATTTTAAATTTATTTTTTCTTATTACAAGTATATATACTTTCAAAAAAACTTATTAAGACATTATACTTGAAATTTTTACTCATTATAGCAATGTATAACATTTTGATATAAATTAAGATGATATTACACATGTCCAGATTTTCATGTCTTGTCATTGTCCGCATGAGATGTGTACGTGTAAAACGTTGCTGACATGACAACTTTTACTACAACGTTGTACTTTCAAAAATTTGACTTACATATTATTTATTATTTAATATATATTAAATTAATTACAAAGTTTCTAATTTATTCATTCATATAACAATATTAATAAGACTCGTATACAATCTATCTCGCTAGCATTTTAAAAAAATTGTTAAAAATGTGTCCTTTTTGAACAAGAAAAATACGAAGTGTTATTTTCTTACAAACAAAATATTTATTTTGAAAAGTTATCATATTTGTTTAAAAAATTGATTTGACATATTATTTAATAAATATAAGATTAAGTAGAAATTTTCTATAGTATTAATTAATATAGAAGAATTGTAGATTATAATCTAAATATGCTAACATTTCTAAAGAGTATTAAAAAATATGAATTCTTTTAAAAATAAGAAGTGTTACATTTTTTTTTTACAAACAAAACATTTATTTTGAAAAGAATATATATTTGTTTTAAACAATTGACTTGACATATTACTTAATTAATTAAAAAATATATACATCGTTCATTTATACAACAATTTCAAAAAAATTTGTAAATTACAATCTATCTCGCTCACAATTTAAAAAAATTGTTAAAAAATATGTATTTTTTGAACAAGGAAAATAATAAGTGTTACAATTTTTACAAACAAAATATTTGATAGAAAATGATATATATCATATTTGTTTAAAGAGAGATGAAAAAAAAAATTCTACGTGAGAAATAAATCACTGGGAGGGAAAGTGAGGAAACCATTAAAAAAAATGAAACGATTTTTTTCATTCTGTAATCAGAATGAAGCGTGATTCATATCACCTAATTTAAGTCATGTAAGCAAAAAGAATAAATGGTTAACCAGTTTAAAACGAAAAAAGATTACCACTTACTATAATGAATAGGTTATTTAAAAAAATTACAGTGTTCTAATAAAAAATAATTTTAAAATATATTATTGTAAGTTTATAATAGAAAAATGAAATATTATAATAGAGAAATTCATAAAACTAGATTGATATTTCATTACCATAATCAAAATACATCGCCACCGTGATGGGCTACCTTGTTTCGGCCCACACTATAATAATAACCCACCAACATTTGAAATCCAACGGGCCCGCAATAAATTAATACTCAATAAGCATCAAATGAGTAACCCAACCAAAATGAGCGGATTAGCAGCCCAATAGCTTGACACGTGGGTTTTACCCGAACAGCCGGACCGCATCCGGCCCCGGACCTGACCCGGTTTTTCACCAATCTGCATGGTTCGATGTCGCGACTTGGGGTCCAAATTGGGTGGACATATGACATATTTTATTTGTTTCGTTTGCATTTAATTATGAATATTCATTAATACTAGTTGTGTGCTCATGCAATGTGGTGGAAGCCGTAAATGTAAATGATTTTGAAGCTTTAGTTGTTTTGTTACAGAAGATTTTAACAATGATAGTCTTTCTATTTGATGCTCGAACATAATACGGTCTTAAAATTTCAAACAATATAGTGCAAATGAACCAAAATGTGGAGAAATCAATACTCTGTTATATTGAAGTATCAAAATCCATAGAGACACATCACTTTACATCAATCTGAATATAGAAATCTGAAAACCTAACATATATCTAGACGTAGAAAAATTGAATATGAGCAAGCCATTCTGCAAAATGCAAAAATATGAGTTGGATTAATTCTACAAGCCTATTCCCTACGTCAACAAATCCTACAAGCAAGTTAATATCCTTAGGTATAGTAGCGTCCAACCAAGTACGACTTGATGGCATCTTGGAAAGCATCAAGTAGAAAAAATCAGCCAGAAACATAAAAAGAATTGAATAGTAGTTTGTTGAGGCTTGCTTGTCTACAAAATGAAACTTTTACCTTGGCAATCTCACATTCTATAACTATGCAAGCTAATTACCATTTTAAATAGATGAATTTTGTTGTTCTAACACCCTGTAAATCAGTCCCAAGATCCTAGATGAAAACTATTGAGTTGTATGACAAGAAGAGTCGGATTCACTACATCCTTGTTTTTTTTGAGGTGTTGCATTTTGAAGACCAGAATATCAATAATAATATTGACATTAATTAATGATCCAACTATTTAGATCTTTTTATAACCAAAATTTTATTTAATAATTATTCATACATTTTTTTTGTAAATATAATTCAAAACATCAAAACACATAATGTGATATAAAACGATTTCATATTAAAAATTATCCTTACAATTTCTTATTTTATTGTAACTCCCGGAAGTTTCGGTATGCAATACGTTAATTATGCCCTTTTATTCCCCCTCATGAATCCTAATTGAGTATGTTAATTTATGTTTGAGTGATCATACATATCGGATGTTGTATCGGGTGGAAATTTAGGATTTTCGGAGTGTGGGGATAGTGGGGCGACAATGCCATGTGACCTTGACATGGTCACTGTCGCCGAATGTCAAAGTCGCGGCTTGTGCATAAGGTTCGGTACCATTGGCACGAAAATCCTCGAGTCATTGTCGCATGGTCACAATCGCAAGAATCGTACCGAGAGTGCCTTGGGACGGGCAACTATGCCCGATGACTATGCCAAAGGCATAGTCGTATGTCAAGGTCGCGGTAAGGCTGAACGACTTTATATGCTTTTCAGTTTTCACCCTCATTTTTCTCATTCACTACTCCAACCTATCTCTTCTAAAATTACATAACTACACAGGAATGACCAACGCACTCGAGCATCTAATTAACATCAATATGCAACACGGTGCATTTGTATGTAAATCATAACCGGGCTCTACATTGAGCCATTAAAACCGGACAAGTGTCCCCAAGACTCTTTTATGATAACACCGAGCTAAAATGCTCAAGCCCTTTTTGACCAACGATTAACGATCCCCAAATAATAAACGCAATCGACTCACGTCATGCAAACACACTCCAAAATACATGTGTAGACTCCAATACAGTTTAGATTGGGACAAATGGTTTTCCAAATGGATTTATTACTCTTATTCCTTTCAAAATGTCCCATAACACAAAACCCAACCTTTCTCCCAAATAAACACTAAAAGTGTCTTTTAACGAATAATTTCCATTTTTACAAAAACTCCTCAAAACACTTTAAAATGACTCATTTATCAAGATGCCAAAAAATCCCAATGTGGGGGCTTTCACAAGGGTTATAAAGCCAAATATTTCAAATGATCAAAACCCACCAAATAACTCAACAAGTGATAATCTCACGTAAAACACATGAACATGTTAAAATGAACATTGTGGTATGTACAACGTTTTCACAAATCAACTTGAACTCACCTTCCTAGATTTAGGCTAAATCTAGATTTTTTTCCAACTTGAGCTCATTTGAAGAAATTCGAATCTTCAAGCCAAAACTTCCAAAAACCTAGATCCACAATTTCTAACCATAAATATACGTATTCAACTATTTAGAATCGATTCCCAAACATTTTACATCAAAATCCTCAATTTGGCCAAAACCCTAATTTTGACCTAAATCCTCCAAAATCTTCCAAACCGAACTTGGAGGAATAAGACACTAGGATATCATCAATGAAGCATTTATAACTCTTAAATAAGTTCAGAATTGGAGAGGATAAACTTACCACTTAGATTTTGTTGAAAACCTAGAAAACCCTAAAATGGAGCTTAAGGTTGAAGATGGAGATGGTGATAGTCTTGATCAGAGCTTCCAACTCTACCACTTGATGATGTTTTAACTCCATAATACCCAAGGATTTGATCCAGGATGAACTAAAATCACCATATATGATTTAGGTTAGTTTTAGAGAGTGTTTGGGAAGAAGTGGAAGTGAAGAAATGGAGAAATGAGCTGAAACCCGCATTTAACAGCCCCCTGCCCCTTTTGTGCGACATTGCCAGGCGACAATGCCCTGGGAAATGTCGCTAGTCATTGCCAGGTGCGACTATGACACTATCATAGTCGCCGGGCATTGTAGCCGTGCCCGTACCAAGCTCAAAAACTCAAGTTTTTCAACGCCAACACTCTCGATACTCTAAGGGACTTTAAATAATGTTTTTCCAACAAAATCCCACCATTTACAAGTCACAAAAACGTCCGGGTGACCTTTACTGACCGAATGTTACGGGTGTTACAATCCTCTCAACCTTAAAAGAGATTTCATCCTCGAAATCTGGATTCCCATTAAACGTTGCCCGCATAATAGGCTGTCTCTAATCCACCTGCCAGAACCATCACCCTAAGCCTTATGCTGATACTCACGACAGCCGTACCCTTGGGACATTACACTTATATCCGAGTGAACGCTTAACTTACTAAAGTAGCCTTTAACCACGAGACTATAGTTGTCTCCCAACCTTGGGTGACACGCACTACCTCAAGGGTGGTTTGTGACTTCAATCTCTCTCTGACAAATCCATACCATTTCAACACTATTCTGGATCCGTATTCCAATGATCAACATCGACCCAAAGAATTCCCAAAATTCCTTAATAATTTACCCTTGATATTGGTAGAGCGTCCCTTCCAAGGATGCACCGATACGCTTTTCGGGGGTTGGTTAATTCAGGTCCGGCGATTTCGCGTCTCCCAAACTGAACATAAACATCAATCATCTAGTCGATATACCCTTTACCAATCAAGAAAATTTTAATCGTTGGTATTTAATTACTAACATCTAACATCCTTAAAGTTATCGCTTAAATTACAACACACAGGATTCATCGGGAATGTTCTGAAGTACCCCAACGATCATTGTCCTCGAATCGAATGTTGATACCTATCCTCAAAACGACTATACCGCAAACGTGGGTGTATTGCCAAATATTTCATTCCGGATTAGCATTTGTCGAATTTAAAGTTAACACCTAACATGGCACTAAAGTTCCACTCTTACATCTCTAACAGACGAACCACAATATTCCCTTTATTCACAAGACTCATTAAGGTGATACCCCACCAACACATAACATGATGTCGAGCGAACGAGCAAACCATCAAATTAAATCCAACCATATACAAATAATCACACATGGTTTTCAACGTGAAATTTACCAAGAGGGAAAAACCACTACTTGCCTAACTGGGATAATAATATAGATCTACTACCTCAAACAATTATACCTGGTCCGTCCTCATGAGGTTGAATTCCCACAACTCAATTTTGCCAACCATTCAGATCATTCGTAATTTCAATTCCCAAGGGCGTCTCTAGTCCCTTATTACCAGTCATTTCACTATAGGGGTTTAAATCTATAACCCCAATGAGTTCAAGGTTTTCAGATTAATATGCCAATTTGGAATTTTGTAAAACTTTTAAATGCAAAAACTTTATAACGATTAATCATACGTGTAAAATCCACTAACGTTTACTCGATAGTTTCGCAAAGTGGCAACAAATGCCACACATATAAAACCTTTTCAAAAATCATTTAATCATTACTCATGCTAATGATGACAATAAACAAGGATACACAACAAACTTTTCAAATGGATCACTATGGTCCTAGCATGCATCAATTTACGTCATGAGTGGGAAATAATTTTACGTACCAAATCAGTTTATAACAAAGTGTTTATACAAAACTCCCAAAAATAAAATTCACGTAATCAAGTTCTCAAAAATTTCTCATTCAACTATATAATGACATGAAATAAAATTTCTAACAAGGCCCACATACGTCAGCTTATTTTTTTTTCTCAAATTTAGTAAAACAATAAAGGCATGCAATTTGGTCGATACATAAAATAGTTTAAATCGGCTTCAAACATTTAAGTTGCACAAACAAGGCATTCTTTGTTCCAAAATAGTGGTTACCATAACATGCATACCAATAGACCAATAAAATGCATCGTGTGACATAATGATAGTAAAACCCAAAGGCGCAACTATGAAATATGAAGACTCCCAAGAAGCCTCGTGCGGTTGCGAAATGACACGTGCAAAAACCCGCATGAGACAATAATGTTAAACAACAAATCGAAAGTTAATGCACACAATAATTCAGTATACATGTTTCAAGGTTCTTTTATGCAACGCAAAACACCGTAAAATGAAACTCCATAAGAGCCAACTAAAATTTTCATAAGACTTAATGACACTAAAAATCAAGCGGTGCCAAAATCCTCGTTTCCAAAATAAAAACGTAAGACGAAGTTACAACTAAGTTGTCATAATTTCAAGAGTTTCCCTTTTGTCGCAATGTGGTTTAAAGTGTAACACCCTAAAAATAGGGATAACAAAATTCCGGAAAACGGACATGAGGTATACTAAAATTTCAATAGCAAGAGCCTCCCAAAAATGGGGAAATATTTAAACCTGTTTAATTACAGTTGTAATTTAACGGACAATAAATAACAACCAACTAATCTAATTTCTATAACTAGAAAAGAGATTACAAAAGGGGTGTCATTTATAAACCCAAATAATCTTCTACCAAAAAGTATGTCCAATGCCAATTTTCTCCAAGCTCTCACTCAAGCCACTACGCCAACTTAGAACCGGCGCCGCTAGAACCTGAGATACACATCGACACCAAACAAGTGTTAGTCCAAAAAGCCTAGTGAGTTGAACAACAATAAGCATGCCTGATCAGTTACAATTCTTATCAGCAGTTAACCAGAATTCAACAATATGTGGAGTCAATAGGGGATACCCATAGCACCAATCAAGTTCCACCTAAAGAGACAATGTACCTTGATGCCAACTACTAAGAGTGACACCCCAAAGACCCGACACACCCGAGGACTACAACCATGGCATTACCCCGAATGGCGGAGGTCTAGGCACATACCCACACGGTGGCGCCCAAGACTACATCCTCCTAGTGTCTACTGACTTGGTTCGTCCAACATAAAACATATAGGAGGTTTGTGAGGTATATTTCAACCCAATATAATTCAATACCAACCATGGGTACTATTTCACCTTCCTAACAATGTAATTCAACATATAACCCATATATCATCCATATACATCATGAATAAACAATGTTGCCCCAAATGACATTCCAAGCAAAAATCATCACAATACCAAGATATACATTTATTAAATCACGGAAAGTTTCTCATATACACATATTCATGGAAAACCCCAAATACTTGCACATTGGATGGAAACATTTGAGTAATATAATAATGACAATAAGTAAAAGATAATGATGTGTATCTAGTTTTAACAAAAAGGGTAAGTAAACTCACAATCTAGGTTTTTGAACCAAAACCTAGGAAATATGAAACCCTAGAAGTTGGAGGAGATGAGACTTGGAGATGAGAGATGATTGATCTTGAAGAAACCCTAGAAAATCTCTTTGAATGGTAATAAATGCATACACCACCACCCCAACTACCAAGATGATTGATATTAATGAGGGTTAGGGTTTGTGGAAGTTGAAGGAACTGACTTGGGAGATCTTCAAATCGCCAAAGAAAAAGTGGGAAATGTTATAAATGGGTTAAAAATCGGCTAAGAACTCATTTAAGGCAAAAACCCCATCGGCGATAGTGCCCGACGATAGTGCCATGGGCACTATCGCGAGTCACAATCGCGAAAACCCAAAGGCACTCGTGGTACAAACCATGCGAGAGTGCTCGGCGATAGTGATAGTGTCACTATCGCGAGTCACAATCGCGAGACCCCCCTCACTCACGGTACGTTCTTCGCGAGAGTGACCGGCGATAGTGACCATGTCACTATCGCGTGGCACTCTCGCGCCACACTCCCTTCAGCCCAAAATTTCAGTCGAACACGATTACGAGCGCGAGGTTTAAACGACTAAAATGGTAAATCAGTTTACATAACATTTCAATATAATAACTACCATCAAATGCATATAAAGGCTCTTATTCTCAAATAGTCATAATTTAGCGAAACAAAAAGGAGAATTACTTACCTTATGCATTTCCGGGTGTTACAATCCTCCCCACCTAATTGGGATTTCGTCCCCGAAATCTCATCCTAAATTAAACAAGTGAGGGTACCGCTTCTTCATATCATCTTTGGACTCCCAAGTAATGTTAGCACCCCAATGGTGCTTCTATTGAACTTTAACCATAACCACGTTCTTATGACGTAACTTCTTCACTTTCGATTCTAGGATCGCCTCCGGTTCCTCAACGCAACGATTCCCATTATCCACCCGAATTTACGTCAAAGGAATCACGCTTTCCTCCTCGGCTAGACACTTCCGGAGATAACATACGTGAAACGTTGGATGTATCCCATCCATTTCCGGAGGCAAGTCCAACCGGTAGGCTTGTAACCCAACTCTCTCCAAAACGATGAAAGGTCCAAGGAACCGAGGACTAAGCTTCCCACGCTTCCCAAACCGGATAATCCCCTTCCATGGAGATACTTTCAACATGACACGGTCACCCACTTGAAACTCGACCGGTCTTCTTTTCTTGTCCGCATAGCTCTTCTGTCGGTCTTGAGCCGCCTTTAATCTTTCTCGGACCTCCTTCACTTTATCCGCCGTCTCTTGAACTATTTCCGGTCCGGCGAATTGTTTCTCACCCGCTTCTAGCCAACAAACCGGGGTTCTACACTTCCGTCCATACAATGCCTCGAATGGTGCCATCCCGATACTAGAATGGTAACTATTGTTGTACGCGAACTCTACCAAAGGTAGATGTGAGTCCCAACTTCCTCCGAAATCTATTACACACGATCTCAACATATCCTCTAGCGTCTGGATCGTCCTTTCGCTTTGACCATCTGTTTGAGGATGATACGCCGTGGTCAAATTCAGTCTAGTGCTCAACTCTTTCTGTAAACTTGCCCAAAAGTTCGAGGTGAAACGACTATCCCAATCCGAAACAATTGATTGCGGAACTCCATGCCTCGACACCACCTCATCAATATAAAGCTTGGCCAATTTCTCCATCGGCAAGGTCTCCCGCATTGCAATTCGATGATTGAATGGAATACCTGGGGGACTGAACATTCAAAAAGCTCATTTCCAATGTGTATTCGTTACACACAGTGACTTCATGTTACTGACAGGCATTTCTAACTGATTCATTTGTTGATTCAAGTGTTACACTCATATTTTGTCTGAATTTGCAAAGATTCAGATAAATATCTTATGAATTGACGGAGAATCGAAGGCTTAGTGGAAAAGTTCAGTGGTCAGACTAATGACATTTCTTGAGAAAGTTTTGATGATTTCAATGCTTTATCATCAAAAAAGGGGAGATGATCAAGAAATGTGGGATATGATAAAGAAAAGTTGGAGCTTAAAGAAGAAATTTATGTTAAGAAAGTTAATTTGAAGAAAGATTGTTGAAAGCTGAAAGACAAAGTTCAAAGATTTCAGAATGGTTGCTGAATTTTACCGAAATTTTCTTTGAAGATAATTTGCTGAAGCAAACCGAGCTAAACCCGAAGATAATTTCTTTCCGATGTCTGAAAAAGGTTTCTTATTACCTTGGGGGAGAATGTTAAAGCTGATTGCAAAAGATGTTGTTCAAAGACTTTGGGGAGAATACATAATTGTTTTTGAAGATAATAGGGAGATTGTGTTTCAATGTTTATTTTCTTTCTGAAAATGGTCTGAGATGCTAAAGATTATTCAAAGAGGGAGATTGTATTGCAAAATCTTTTTAGAGATGATCTTGATACAAAGGGGGAGAATCTTAGAGCATATATTTGTTGGATACAAGATCATGAACATAGAAAGTTGAAAGTGAAGCCAAGTCAAAGCTCAAGTCAACTCTCAAAGCAAGTCAAAGTCTTTGTAATAAGAAAAGTCAAAGTCAATTGTAATTTTGTTTTTGTGTTGTAAGTGTTTTGTCCCGCGTGTGTTTAAATAGGGATATAGCTTTAGGTGTTGGGTGTGAAGCGTGTAAGAGATAGAAGTTGAGTTGTACGCATTCTGTTTTCTAGAGAGAGAAAGTGTCTCAAAGCTCATTGTATACGAAATCTGATTTGAATTGAAAACAGGTTGAGTATTTGATTGTTTGTCATCTTGTTATTGATTAAACTGTGATTAGAACTTGAAATTTAGGGTTTAATAGTTTGTAACCATGTGCAACAAAATAATTTTTTGCATCTTCAAACTCATGGTTTAAAATCTCGTGCACGTTAAACGTTTTTCCACGGATCCAAAATACGACCCGCATGATAATTTGGGAAAGTATGAAATACTTTATACAAATGATTTTAAAACAAGTTCCGTGCATGAATTTTTGGTTGAAACCCAAGCTTAGGACCGAGCTCACCAAGTCCAACAATCTCACTACCGACATCTGGGTGCTCAACATCTTAAGAAAACGATAGGCAACTAAATCGGTTAACCTTACAATTTCTTCTTGAAATAAAGTCGATTCAATAGGTCTATGGTTCTAATTCAACCCATAACCCCGACCCAAAATGGTCAACTTAATGTATTATGTAACACCCTAAAATTTGGGCCAATTTAAAATTAAAATTTCGGCAATATAACGCATAAAATACGAGGATTAATAAACCTTAAATATGACAGCTAAAACCCAATCATGTTGGGGTAGTTTGTAGCAATTATAGTAGTGGTAAAAATGAAACATAAAACAAAACAACCTAATTAATCTATGTTGGTCCCGAAAGTGCTTAACAAGTTTGTAGAAGGGGGGGGGGTTGAATACAAACAAAGACTTTAAAGTTTAATAAATTGTTAATTGATAAATCAAACACAATTTACAAGTCTGTTGCGGAATAAGATTAAGTAAAACTCAATCTAAACAAACTTAAGAAAACACTAAGATGGTTGCACAAGATTATAGAAAATGGGAGATTAGAGAGTATAGAAAACAAGGGTTTCTATATGTTAGAAAGATGAAGGTTCAAGAGTACTCTCAGATGGAGAGGTAATCTTTCTATTTATACCCTATGCATTAAATGCATGGTAGGGTGCTTTACACGTGTCATTCATTGATTGGCAGAGAGAGTCTGACTTTGGGAGACATGCTTTCGGCCGCATCATGAACAATGTAGTTGACAGAGTTGTTGTACGAATTATGGCAGAGGTATGTCCGTTCTGACATATCGTACTGGGTATGCAAGGAAAGACAAAAGAGACTTGAAGCATAAGCTAAGTGATCATCGATCACTGAATATATCTTCCTTCAGAGATACAAAGAAGTTCAGCTATCGCTGAAGCTTTTCCTCAGGTTTCTTCGCGTATGAGTAGAGTCGTCTTTGCTTCACTGATATCCGCATCAGGTCACTAGTAGACTTGTCTTTGTTCAGCAGCTTCGTCTTCGATTCAGCTATGAATATCTGTTGACGCGAAACCTATCTTCAGGGATTACGGTAACTGTTTATATCAGAAACCATCAGTGATAACTGAACAGACTCAGTCTGATCGCTGATAGTGAAACACTAATACATATTAATGTTTACAAGTAAGATCATCAGTGATAACTGAACAGACTCGGTCTGATCACTGATGGTGAAACACTAATACATATTAATAAACGTAATTTTCACTAAGTATAAAAGAGGGTCGTTATCAAATCACTGAGAGAGTTTGGATCAACAATCTAGAACAACTTGACAACTAGATTAAAAGCGGGTGTCGCTATGTTTCCAAAACGCTCTTCTCAATATCCCAAAATCCCAGTCCTTCGAGGCTCCTAAGTACATGACCGGTAGATCAAAGTGGATTGTGAACACCACTAGAAAGGCTTACGAGTCATATAAAATACCAACAAGTGTTAGACCACAATCTAATGATATTTCCAAGAAGCAACAATTTATAAATAAGCATTTATAACACATTAATTGTTACCGATACGCCTAAAGAGTGAAGCCACCACCAACACTCTACTAGAGAGATAGTCCACCTGAACAATTGCACACAAGAGACATCTCTTGAAATACGGGGGAGACCCGTTTCCATCTTGGGTGTCAAGAACACGTGAGTGGAGCCACCTGTGATGTAACTGAATTCAAATACATCACAATCCTCAAACCGTTTGTGCCTCTAGTGCTTACTCCGCCGAGTTACTCCTCAAGGACTTACAAACATTATTATTTATCCATTCTAGACTAGTTACAACTCAAAGACTATAAAGTCCTCTATTGCCTACTCGCTAGCGGTCAAGTACGACCAACAACTTTTACCCACAAAGAGATAAATCTAAATCCTCGTGCACAAGGAAATAGAAGTCTATGATTCACACGTAAAACATGACAAGTTAAGTAATTACAATAATGCATGTGAGACCTTACAATCCTTATTCATACTAATTACCATAACAATTCCTAGTTCATTCTATGTATACATCAACCCAATTGTTCTTATCAGATAGCAATCATGTTATGACTTATTAGGGAAATAAATCCATGGCAACATATATATATATATATATATATATATATATATTAGTCGAACCCAAGAAACCCTAATTTATAGATTTCAACTCATGTATAGAGATCTAAGTATGTATGTATATATGTATGTATGTTCATTAGGCATTTAGGTACATAAATCAAGATTAAAGGGTGAGGACTCACAACTTAGGGTTTGTAAGGAGAAACCCTAGAATGATTGAACTTGAGGAGAACTTGAAAGACTTGAAGCTTTAAATCCTAAGCACCCCTCTAGTACTCAACTACCTCTTGATGCCCTATTAAATGCTAGGTTAGGTTAAGTGTATTGAATGAGGAGGGAGAAGTGAAAAGATGAAGAAAATCGCCCCTAGTAGTGAGAGGTTCGATCTGCAGATTTGTGATTTGGGTGTGTGTGTGTTTGACCTTAAATCGATTACTAAAAACGGAAGTCACACCACCACGGGAGTCAATGCCCTTGCGCCTTTGCCCATGGCATTGTCGCCGGGGCAAAGTCGCACCCCACACACTATTCACTGGAATGTTGCTCGATAAACTTAGACCCTTGACCCCTAACCGCGACATTGACCCTGCGACATTTCCAGGGGCATTGTCGCCCCTGGCCTGCCACACGCTGTTCGCTCGATGCCAAAATGCCAACGGTCCCAAATCTGTTCCTCTCTCGAATTCCATTGATTACTACAGTCTCGTGGCGGAGTTTCTCGAGATCGAGGATGGGGTCCATGGTATAAACGGTTCTTGGTAACTAATATCATCCAAGCGTATAACACTTACCCAGACACACATACTTACACATAACAAGCACGTATACATATATATACTACACATGTGAGCACTATCAACACAACTTATCCACATAATAGCATGTAAGGAGTTTGTAAATGGACTACAATTCCTTAAATCACCATAAAGTTATTATAGGCTTGATGAGGAAAGTGACAAGGCGCGATACTATAATTACTAAAGAACGGGCGCTACAATCCTCCCCCACTAGGAATGGATTATGCCCTCGAAATCCCACACTACTCAAATAATTGAGGATACCGCCTTCTCATATCCTCCTCCGCTTCCCACGTTATGTTTGCACCCCGGTGGTGCTTTCATTGGACCTTCACATGACTACGACTTTATGACGGAGTCTCTTTGTTTCCCTCTCCAAAATGGTTTCGGGTTCTTCTACGCAACGATTGTTGTCTACTCGAATCTCGGACAAAGGGATGACGTTTTCTTCCTCCGCTAGACACTTCCGTAGGTAGCATACATGGAATGTGGGGTGAATTCCGCCCATCTCGGGCGGTAACTCTAGCTTGTAGGCCTGAAGTCCCACACGCTCGATAATAGGAAAAGGCCCGAGAAAACGAGGGCTAAGCTTCCCTCGCTTTCCAAAACTTATGATTCCTTTCCAAGGCGATACCTTAAACATCACGCGGTCGCCCACTTGAAACTCTATTGGTCGCCTTTTCTTGTCTGCATAACTCTTTTGGCAGTCTTGGGCCACCTTCAACCATTCACGTATACCCTTTACTTTATCCGCCGTCTTTTGCACCACTTCTGGTCCGACGAATTGTTTCTCATCCGCTTCAAGCCAACACGTCGACGTCCTACACTTCCGCCCATATAAAGCCTCGAACGGTGCCATGCCAAAACTCCAGTGGTAACTATTGTTATACGCAAATTCTACCAACCGGAGGTGAGAGTCCCAAATCCGCTCCTCTCTCGAATTCCATTGATTACTACAGTCTCGTGGCGGAGTTTCTCGAGATCGAGGATGGGGCCCATGGTATAAACGGTTCTTGGTAACTAATAACATCCAAGCGTATAACACTTACCCACACGCACATACTTACACATAACAAGCACGTATACATATATATACTACACAAGTGAGCACTATCAACACAACTTATCCACATAATAGCATGTAAGGAGTTTGTAAATGGACTACAATTCCTTAAATCACAATAAAGTTATTATAGGCTTGATGAGGAAAGTGACAAGCCGCGATACTATAATTACTATAGAAAGGGCGTTACATATTCAATGTTCTTAACCATCACTCCAAGTGACAATGCTATAATCATAAACTTCTTCTAGCTAATACTCCTTAGAAATTCATCCACTACGTCATCGGTCCTTACGTAAAGGCAATTCAAGCACACACATGTGACATGTAAGTACACCATAACACTGGCCAGGTGCAATGATGAACGTACCGTACATGATTATCCCCGCTACCCTCGTCATGATTCCCTATTCTAGTGACTTCATCAACCTCATAACATCCTATCTTAAAGTGTCTAATAGTGCAATCTCACTTTCACTTACTTGAAAGAACGTTGGTTTGAGTCTAGGTATCCAAAATCAACACCTAAATCTCTCAAACTTAAGCTCTGATACCAACTTGTAACACCCTCGAATTTGGTGAGAGCAACTAATTAAAATTTTTCAATATAACATCAAGTAAGGGACAAAAACTTTCTCTTAAGAACCAAAACTCAATATACTTCAAGTTAACATCCTATAATTAATCTCAACAAGTAAAAACTCCAATAAAATACAAGGACTAAACTGAAGTCGGGTGTTACTTAACCCAAATACAAGTTGCTCTCCTTAACCTAATGCGGAATACTTCATCAAGCTATTCATTCCTCGGGTGCACAAACAGAACTCCTCTCTTGACTGTGTTACTAGAACTATTCCCAACCGGAACCTGTTGCACATGCCGACAAATAAAAAGATTAGGCTAACTCCTAGTGAGTTCAAGAGTTTTACATGTGTAAGTATATCTTTAAAAGGAATGAACTTCACTTAAAAATCACAATCTTTCAAATGATTTACTTTAAACTTGGAGACGACTTTTTTCCAATATCATGCATTTTCAAAGATGAACATCTCATTATAAAACATTCTTTATCAAATGATGCAACCCAAAACTCACTCGAAACGAGAATAGGGATTGACTTCCAATTTAAGAAACGTGGATAAAACGTTGTATCCCAAAATACCCAAGCACCGGGGGGGGGGGGGAGGGAAATCCTCAACCCATAAATCATGGTTAAAACCCACATATACAATACGTCTGAAAACATGGACACTAGGCCCAATACTCACGCGACCATAAAATGGAAGGAATCCAAATAACAAACCATGGGAATGACATATTTCATTCAAACCTTAATATACGTGGAGGGAAATCCAATATTAATGTCATCATTTACAGTCAACCACACCAGCCCAACGATAAAAAGTAAGGCGTTAGCACTTAAAATATTGTTGGCCGACGACGGGGGAGACCCATATCTGTTGAGAGTGGAGGACCACAAAAGTATGCCACTCTTGCAACGTTAATGATGTGTTTTAAATTTATAACAACAAGCGTACGGGAGGTGTAGCATACAGGTCGATCACAGGGAGGTGATGGACTAAATACGGACTCGTTCTAGACTATGGCCTAGCTACATGAATTCATCAATATTTGGATTTTTATATTAAAACTAATTAAATAAACAAATTAACGAATGGAGCAAAGCAAACTAACGGGCACTGGGTAACGTCAACCTAGTATTTTGGTAATGGTGGGAATTCGTTATGCAAAATTACTTCAACCATTTTTCAAGGTGGAAAAGCTTTTCTAACCCAATATTCATATTTACTTTCGTAATATGTGTAAGTTGGGAAGAAAACATTATGATTTAAAACGAATATTTTTCCAATCAACGTCCCTAACTATTTATCATGTTAGGACCGTTGTCATTGATCAATTTGATCCAAGTAAAAGACCAAACTTTCGTTTCATCAAAAACCAATCGAATTAACTAAATGATTTGTTAAAAGCCAATTAAATCAATTTCAACTTTCATTAAAATCGGAATGGATTAAAACTCAACATCCGTTTTAAAAACAATTAATCAATACCAAGACCTTCGATCTAAAGAGATGATTACCCAAATGAACGAAAGTTAAACTACGTCACAAAACGTAAACATAAATCTAACGAAAACAATAAAATTAATCTACGAAAACTATAAAGATCGGTCCAAGGAGTGTCACTCTCCAAGAATCATTTTTAGCCTACGAAATCGGTAAATAAATTAAGAAGCGGTGCAAGAAACTAAAAAGGGAGAAGTAAATATGGATTCAAACATAAATATAAAATATGGATAAAACGAAACGTTACAACAGATGTTGAATGTGGATGAAAATCTGTCACATAACCATCTTCATCTTCGATCCGTCAAAACACCGTATCTTTTTCACATATCGAAAGACTCAAGGAACGAGAGATTACAAGTAAATAAAAAAAAACTAAACTAAACCTAAAATCTAAAATATAAACTAAAGAACTTACAAGAAAAAGAAAACAAACTAAACCTAACAAAAGATCTCTAAACCAAAAACAAAAAGCTAAACTAAACCAAAAGAAAAAAAAAACAAAGAGAAGAAAAAAAGAAAACGGCTCATGACGTTGAGGGAGGAAGAGAAAGAGATGAGACAAACCCTAAAAAACAATGATATTTATAAAATAAAATTTTCAAACCAGCCCCTCCAACCTTGCAACATTTTCAAAACCGCCCTTCTTGATTTATGTTTTTTTCAAAACATCCCCTAATGAATCTTTTCTCCAAATTTTGGTCCAACTTTGTAATATTTCTTGAAATTGCCCACCATATAAAGATCGATCAAATACTTTAAATCCATCGTCATCCATGTTCACGCGTTCAACGTAAATTACCTGTCAAAAACCGATAAAACCACAAAAATACCAATGTAATATCCCCAACCGATGATTAAACAAAAACTAAATAAAAATATAATAAAAACTACGTGAAAACAATTAAACTAAATGTAAAATGCAATTATAAACTACTATGAATGCATGCACAAAATGCACTTAACAAAACACCCATAAGCTAAACCTTTCTTGTCCCCAAGAAAGAGATTAGAATTTATTACGGCATGGGTGAAAAGAAGAAAAAGAAAAAGAAGCAACAATCTCCACGAAAATTAAAGCGAGTTAATACACGAGCTCACTAGGCATAGTCTGAAGTTACGCTTCACCATGTACAAACAAAACTTGTTACCATGTGTTCAGATTGAAAATAATAGTAGAAACACATATTTTACTAAAATGTCAAACCAACACAACACCAAACAAAGCATATCACAAAAAATGCATCTAATAGCACTTCACAAACATTACCGTAGCCGCTAAGGGAAGGGAAAGATGATCTACATGGATGGAAACTCACGGTTTCGCTCAAATCACTCTAGTGTGTTTAGGATGTGTATAAGCTCAATGCCTACCCAATCGAGAAATATTGTTGGTCCTGAAGGTGCTTAACAAGTTTGTAGAAGGGGGGGGGGGTTGAATACAAACACAGAATTTTAAAGTTTAATAAATTGTTTATTGATAAATCAAAATACAATTTACAAGTTTGTTGCGGAATAAGATTAAGTAAGACCTAATCTAAACAAACTTAAGAATCACTAAGATGGTTGCACTAGAAATAGAGAATAGGGGATTGGGAGAATATAGAAAACAAAGGTTTCTATATATTTAGAAAGATGAAGGCTGCTCAGATGGAGTGTTGATCTTTCTATTTATACCCTATGCATTAGATGCATGGCAGAGTACTTTACACGTGTCCTTCATTGATTGGCTGCATGGGTCTGACTTTAGGAGACATGCTTTCGACCGTATGATGAACAGTGTTGTTGACAGAGTTGTTGTACGAATTGCAGCAGAGGTATGTCTGTTATGAAAAATTGTACTAGGTGTGCAAGGGTAAGACAAAAGAGACTTGAGGCATATGCTAAGTGACCATCGATCGCTGAATATCTCTTCCTTCAGAGATACAAAGAAGTTCAGCTATCGCTGAAGCTTTTCCTCAGGTTTCTTTGCATGTATAGATTCGTCTTGGCTTCACTAATATCCGCATCAGGTCATAAGTAGACTTGTCTTTGTTCAGCATCTTCATCTTCGATTCAGCGGTGAACATCTTTTGTCGCAAAACTTGTCTTCAGGGATTACGTCTAACTGTTTACAAGAGAAAGCATCAATGATACTGAACATACTCAGTATTTGATCACTAATAGTGAAACACTTATACATATGAATGTTTACAAGAGAGATCATCAGTGATAGCTGAACAAACTTATTTTTATCGCTGATGATGAAAAACTTATACATAATATTAAACGTAATTTTCACTAAGTATTGAAAGGGTCATTTTAAAATCACTGAGAGAGTATGGATTAACAATTTCCCCCTATTTGATAATGACAAAGTAACTAAGAAGAAAATTACTTTTAGTTCAAAATGAGGAATAATCATGACTCATAACATACACATCCCAATTACTATTTTGAGGGATCTTTTACTGTACTAATAGAGTTAAGTACTTCACTGAATTTTCATTAATTCAAAGAAAGAATTACATGAGAGATGAAAATATAAAGTACAAGTGAAGAAATAACTACTGTAAGTCTAACTAATAGATTACAAAAAGTAAGAAAATAATCTATCAGCTATCTAGATGAGATTGCAGGACCTTGATCATGTAATCAGGTACTTCTTCTCCTTTTTGCCTTCGATCAGCTGATTCTTTTCTGATGATTGTTTTAATCGGTTCAGCTAGAGGAGAGTAAGTACACCATAGGCACAAGAGATCCTTGAGAGGATATATAGGAATCTCAGAGACTCTTTGGAATTTGAGTTGTCCTTCATCATCATTGAAGAAGACTCTAAAAGGATTTTTTAGTACTTGCCCTGCAATGAATGGTCCACTAGGAGGTATGGATAGATATATAACTGAGAGATCAGGGGGAATCCCGAACAATGCTTCCATTGAAAATTTGATGGAGGTGTCGTTTCTGATTGCAGCGACATTTTCAACGGAGGAGGAGGCAAACTTTCTTTTGATTTGCCATGGCTTAGAAGGAAGACCAGAGGGCACCTTTAATACAGTAGCGACTCTGTTGATGAGAGCATCATTGATTCCTTCAACATAGCCTCTGTAAGTTGACTTTGATTTCTTCAGTGCTTCCTTAAACTCTAACCATTCCATGTAGCCAAAACTTTCAAGTCTTGAGACGAACATAGCTTTTGAGCTTCCATCCTCTCTGGTTATCTCCATTGTTACTGATGTTCGATCCTTCTTCTTTCTCCCAGAGATGACAACGGTTATTATTTTCATCGGGTCAGAGCGATAGTCGATTTTTTGTTTACACCATTCAAGTGCTTTATCGCTAACCTCTTTTTCTTTTGAGTGCTCCTCTTCAATTTCTTTGAGTAGAGCAGCCTGAACCTCCACTAGATTTTTCTTTAGTTTCTTGTCTTTGAACTGAGAAGACTGAACCTTGAGAGCTAGAGTTGCATCCTTTTGACATTCAGCGATCAGCTTCTTAGCTCTGACAGATTCTTCAATTTCAGCTTCAGTCAGGAAGTCGAGCTCTTTTGATGGAGTTTCAAGAGGGATCCTTAGCCGTTGACTCTCTAGATGAGAGATCATCTCTGTTCTTCTATTTAATTCTTCCTCTGACCATTGAGCTGGTCTAGAGGGCCTTTCTGGGCGGTGCAGGGCTTCTTCTTCTTCTTCTTCTTCTTCTTCTTCTTCATCAACCTCATTGAATGAGGTTGGGATTATTTGGTCGTCAGCTGTTGAGGCTGGGATTATTTAGAGTTCAGTTTCCTTAAGCAAGGGAGAGAGCTGACTGATCAAAAAGAAGAAAAGAGTTAGTGTTTATTTAGGAAGAAGAAAATAAAGGCTTAGAATGAGATAGGGGTGTGGTAGGTATAGAAGGAGATAGGTACGATGGAAAGGCATACGTGAGAAGGATTCTCCCCCTCAAATGGTGAGACAAGTTTCAGGTTTCCCTCGATAGCTATTCCCTTTTGCTTGCCTTGGGATGGAGCACCTGAAGTTGTTTCCTTTCTCCCCCTGCTTCTAAAATGACAACTCCTTTGGAAGTTGTCGCTGATGACGCATTGGTAGCTAAGAACCAAAGAGATTGGTCCTCTTCATCATCATCTTCGTCATCATCAGCTTTGTCATCAGCTTGATCATGAAGATCAAGCTCTTCATCAACTTCCTTCTCTTCCTCTTCCTCTTCTTCTTCAAGAATCTGAGCTAGTGAAGAAGTGGGAGGGGCTTGAATTTCAGCGATATTCTCCCCCTCAACCTGAGAGGGAGGTTCTTCCGTCTGAACCTCAGCTGCAGCTGCTTCAGTATTTTCTTCGTCAAGTATTCTCTCCCCCTCTTTGTCATTATCCACAAGGGGGAGTTCAACGGTTTCTGGGGCAGCTTGAGCATTGGCCAGAGAAAGGATTCAGCCTCCAAGCGTTCCAAACGTCCTTCTATTTTAGGGATATCTGAAGTAGCTTGATGAATAAATTCAATTGCTACATTTAGTGATGTGCGATCGGTCTCTGTGAATGAAGGCGTCGGTGTTGGAGCTGGTTCATTCAGCTTTGTTAATACTTGCTAAAGGACACCTGTGCAGGAGTCTATTTTTTACGACAGACCTCGAACATCAGTGATGAGGTAGCCGAATCATCCCTGAAGGTTCTGAACTTGTTGATGGTTGTAAACCTAGCCCTCCTTGACTTTGATGATTTCCTCTTGAAGATTTGTGATCTAAGAGGATTCAGCTTTAGAAGTAGAGGCAACGATCCTCTTCAGATCCTCATCATCTTGATTTACAGCGCTGGTGGTGTTGTTTACGGAAGTGGAAAGAGTGTCCACTTTTTCTGCAAGTTTGTTGACGTGAGCGTCAACAGTTCCCAAATTAAGACTTGAAAGAAAAGTTAGTGGTTGAGCTAAACGTTGTTCAGGCTTATATGGAGAGATGGGAGATGTGTATTTGGGTGGAGGAGTACCTGATATGTCAAACATGTTGAAGAATTGCATATCTCCTTCAAAATTTAGATTATCAGGTCCTACGGATGCACCATGAGGAGGTTGTTGCGTAATGATGGGTGGGTTATTGACCAAGAGAATAGGAGAAGAGAGAGTAGTGGGGATAGAAGGAGAGACAACACTAGTGATAGTAGGATTTACCTCAATATGTGAAGCTTGAGGCACTGAGAGAATCGGGGTGATCACTGGTGCGGTGTCAGCAGTGGTCAGCATTGGCACGGTTGATGTAGCAGCTGATGTGGAGGAGATACCCACGAAATCATCCAAAATAGTTTGTCGAGAAACTATTTAAGGTATTATTCCCGAAGGGGTTGACTCCCTGGTCTTTCTTGCCTTTTTGGAATGACCAGAGAGAGTAGTTGATTGTCGTTTTGAAGTGGTGGTAGCGGCAGGGGTACCAAAAAAAGGAACCTCCTACGTGGCCGCTGAAGAAGAAGAATGGAGAGAGAGGCGGGAACGTAGGGTAGAAAGACTTACCTCATTATCAGAAGGCTTGGTCTCCAACGTTCGTTGGCCTATCTTTGAGAAAGTACCATCATGGGAAGTTGGGTACTTCTCAGCATATAGAAGCTGAAGATAAGTGCAGATGAAATGAACGTATGGGATGTTGGGATCCATCTCCGTCTTTTCAATCTTTGACTTCAGATCGTCAAAGATTGCGCCAGCATAGTCGTAGTGTTTTCCGGCTATCACTGAATAACCCATCTGGAGTTGCATCTTGCTTGCCTGATCCAGAGATCCTATCTTTCCACTCATACTCTGAATGATATGAGTGAAGATATAGTTCAGCTGTTTTCCTAAGAGTATTCCATGTCATCGAGTAACTTGATGAGCTCAGCGTCAGTTGGGAGAGAGTCGAAGCCAACATTGGTCTTAGCAGGGAATCGAAGAGCCTTCTTGAGACCATAAGCAGTAAGGAATCCTGGACCCAGTTTAGTAGCAAATGAGATGGCAGGGACCACTTCACCCTTTTTGTTTGTGATAGTGGTCTCATAAGCTGTGAACCAGAATTGTTAAAGCAAGGTATTTGATGGTTTGGGGTCCACATTTAGAGCATAAGCAATGCAAGATTGCTTCAGAAAATTTGCGGCTTCCACCAGACGTGGGTACTTCTCAACATCATAGTCCAACCTAGCCAAATGGTTGTTCTTTGGTATTTCGGATTCAGTGATGGAGAACTTCACGTTCTTGGAAGCAATGATAGTAGCTTGGGCCATTTCTGAGTAGAAAGGAGTAGAATAAAATAAAGGGTTTAGAGTCTAAAAACAATTAATATTTTACCAGTTTCTGTTTTTAGAAAGAAACATAGAAAAACAGAGTTGTTTTTAGAGTAAAACATTGTTCTTTAGAAGAAAGAAAGAACATTTTGAAAAACCAAATGTTTTTAGAATAAGTTAAAATCAAAAGGAATGATTTTAAATTTAAGAAACATTTTAAAGTCCAAAATAATAGAATATTTAGGATTTAAGAATGTGTTGAAGATAAAAGAATGTGAAGAACAAAAACCTGATAATCTTGAAGATATGAAGATATGAAGATTTGAAGATTATGGTGTTCTTTTCCGCTTGAATGCCTTGAAAGATTTTTCTTGCTTAGGAAGTTTTGAGTGAGTGTAAAAAGATAAGAATGGAAAAAACATTCCTTTTATATGAGGAGAGAGAGAAAGAATGAGGCGGGAAAACAAATGCTCATCATGACATGGACACGTCTTACGAAGTTGATTGGATAGAAGGGCAACAGACGAACGTGTCAAAGAAAAAGACATGTCATGGATTGTCGGTTCAAATGACGTCATAGGAGAGAGAAAAAAAACGTTTCATTTGTATTTTTAGAAAGTATCTCTGAATAAAAGCCAGAGATAGGTTTTCTTTTTGAAAGAATCTCTGATGGAAATTCAGAGATAATTTTTCTTTCCAAAGGATAACTGATGAGAAATATCAGTGATAAGTGTTGTTTATCAAAAAACTTTTAATCATTTGAAGAAAATCAGTGATTGAAGATTTGATTTTTGAAAAATGTCTTACTGAATGAGATATTCAGTGATAGAGAATGAGAGAACATATCTGAGAGTCAAAGATATTTGGACAAAGAGTAGATGATGAAGGGGAACTCTGTATGACTGACGTAATGCGTGAAAGATGAAGAGTCAATCTTCAAGATTCAACGTATCAAGCTCACTGATGAGAAAGTTGAATCTTGTCTCATCAAGAGGTTTGGTGAAAAGATCAGCGAGCTGATAGTCAGTGGGGATAAAGTGGAGTTCAATATCATCATTCATCACATGATCTCTGATAAAATGATATCTGATCTCTATGTGTTTAGTCTTTGAATGTAGTACTGGATTGTTTGCTATAGCGATAGCACTAGTGCTATCGCAATAGATTGGAATCTTTGATAGTTGAAGGTCATAGTCTAATAGTTGATTTCTCATCCATAAGACTTGAGCACAACAACTTCCAGTGGCTACATATTCAGCTTCAGCTGTGGAAGTGGACACTGAATTTTGCTTTTTACTTGTCCAACTTACCATCTTTCCTCCTAGAAGTTGACATCCACCAGTGGTGCTCTTTCTATAGAGTTTACAACCTGCAAAATCACTATCTGAATATCCAATTAGATCGAACCCTGTGTCTTTGGGGTACCAATGACCGAGGTTAGGAGTTCCTTTCATATATCTGAAGATTCTCTTTACAGCGATCAGATGGGATTCCTTGGGTTCAGATTGATAGCGTGCACATAGACATGTAGAGTACATGATGTCAGGTCGGATCGTTGTTAGATACAGTTAGGGAGCCTATCATTCCTCTATAGGCAGTGACATTAACAGGTTTTCCAGCTGGATCCTTGTTTAATGTTAGAGGAGGTGCCATAGGAGTTTTCATTGCTGAAGTCTGAGTTAGATCAAACTTCTTCAACATATCTTTAACATACTTCCCTTGGTTGATAAAAGTACCTTTTTCAGTTTGCTTAATCTGAAGACCAAGAAAGTAAGTTAGTTCTCCCATCATACTCATTTTGTATTCTTTCTTAATTCTTTCAACGAAGCGAGTACACAGAGATGGGTTAGTAGAAACAAATATTATGTCATCGACATATATTTGTACAAGAATAATGTGACCTTTTATCTTTCTGAAAAACAAGGTATTATCAATTTTATCGCGTTCAAAATTTTCAGAAATAAAAAAAGATGAGAGAGTGTCATACCAAGCACGAGGGGCTTGTTTCAGACCATAGAGAGCCTTATCCAACTTATATACATAATTTGGATGCTTAGGGTTAAAGAACCCGGGGGTTGTTCAAAATAGACTTCTTCATTCAACTTTCCATTCAGGAATGCTGATTTTACATCCATTTGATATACAATGAAGTCTTTGTAAACTGCATAAGCTAAGAAGAATCGAACTATTTCGAGCCTGGCTGTGTGTCCCAGTGATTATCAATTCAATCAAGCAAACATATAATCAACACAATTAAGCAAACCTGGTATTGATTAATCAAACGATTACAAGTGTTCTTGATGATTAAATCGATCTATCTCTGCTTCTATCTCTCTCTGTATACGGCGCACACCAAGCAGCTAGCCTCCAAATGATTATTTTCTCAATTTGCTCTCTTAACCTAATTAACTCTAAACTAATCTAATTTATACTTAGACCTTATTAGCCTAATGGGCTAGGCTTGGCTATGCTTGGCCCAACAAAAAAAAACAAACTAACTTATATAAAGAAAAGGACTAATAAATGAAAATACGTAAACATACTTTGACTATTTATTACAAAAGGACCCTAGACTATTTATTGAGACGACTTTATCAGCTTTGACTTCAGATTTCCATCTTCAGATAATGATGATCTTGAATCCAATAAAACTGTGCTTTAACACTGGCCACAGGAGAAAAGGTTTCATCATAGTCTATGCCTTCCTCTTGTATGTATCCCTGAGCAACAAGTCTAGCCTTGTTGCGGGTTACAGTTCCATGTTCATATAATTTGTTTCTAAACACCCATTTGGTGCCTATAACAGTTTTATCAGATAGTCTAGGAATGAGATTCCAAACTTTGTTTCGAGTAAACTCAGTCAGCTCTTCTTGCATAGCACTGACCCAGTTTGGATCTCTGAGGGCATTATCAATCTTCTTTGGTTCTATTAAAGAAATAAAGTTGACAAAGAGACAGATATTACCTGAACTTCGTCGAGTCTGAATACCTGCATCGGGATCACCAAGGATTTGATCTATGGAGTGATCTTTGGTCCATCGCTGAGCAGGAGCATGATCGCTTACTTCAGGAGTTGGATCAACAATAGGAATGTTCACTGATGAAGAAGCTTGAGGTTCATCAGTTATTAACTGTTGAGTGTCAGATAGACCATTGTTTTCTGAGAGGTTTTCAGACGAAGAAAGATCTAATGGAGGGAGTGTGTTTAGAGGCTCAGCTGAAACCCATGAGGTGGATTCAACATTAGGTGGGATGATGTTTGGATCATCATCAGCAGCTGGATGATTTGAGTGATGATGGTTTGAGAAGAAAGGTTCTGTTTCTCTATAATGAGAAAACATCCAAGCATTTAGTTCTTCATTGTCAACGATAGGTTTAGAGTTCGCTGAACGGGATTCGTCAAAATTGACATGAATTGTTTCTTCTACAGTTTGTCTTCTCTTTTTGAAGACTCTGTAGGCTTTGGAAATGGAGGAATACCCAAGAAATATTCCATCATCAGCCTTTGGGTCGAACTGTCCAAGAGAATCTTTGTTGTTTAGAATGAAGCATTGACAACCAAAGATATGAAGAAAACTGATAGAGGGTTTTCCTCCACGAAATAGTTCATAAGTTGTCATTCCAAATCGCTTTACTATCAGTGACCCGTTTTGAGTAAAGTAAGCATTGTTTACAGCTTCAGCCCATAATTGAGTAGGGAGATGAGAATCGCTGAGCATTGATCTGGCAGCTTCAATGATTGTTCTGTATCTTCTTTCAGTGACCCCGTTCTGCTGAGGCGTTCTTACAGAGGAGAAGTTGTGAGAAATTCCCTTGCTCTCAAAGAAATTGTTCAGGGAACTGTTTTTGAATTCAGTTCCATGATCACTTCTTATTGAGCGAACAGTAAGATTATTCAACACTTCCATCTTTCTAACAAAAGATATCAGTTCTTCTGGAGTATCACTTTTGCAGCGAAGAAAGATAACCCAGGTGTAGCGAGAGTATTCATCTACAATGACAAGTGTATATTTTTTTCCAGCTATGGATTGGATATTGACAGGGCCAAACAAATCCATATGCAAGAGTTGAAGAGGACTTGTCACTGAGGAAACTTATTTCGATTTGAAACTAGCTTTAGTCTGTTTTCCTTTTTCTCATGCTGAACATAGAGATTCCTTAGCATATGAGTATTGAGGAAGACCAAAGACCAGTCCCTTAGAAGAGAGAGAATTCAGGGTTTTGAAATTTAGATGAGAAAGCCTTTTATGCCATAGCCAGTTGACCTCAGAGGAGGCTTTAGAAAAAAAACACGCATTTTCAGTGGTACTAGAGTCCATATCTATTACATAGACATTTTCCATACGATAACCACTGAGAGCAAGTTTTCCATTCTCATTTACCACTGAACATGCTTTCTTTGTGAAGCGAACTTGATAGTCTTTGTCACATAGCTGACTGATGCTTAGAAGATTGTGCTTCAGTCCGCCTACGTAAGCGACTTTGCTGATCCCGAAAGTGCTTAACAAGTTTGTAGAAGGGGGGGTTTAAATACAAACACAGAATTTAAAGTTTAATAAATTGTTTATTGATAAATCAAACATAATTTACAAGTCTGTTGCGGAATAAGATTAAGTAAAACTCAATCTAAACAAACTTAAGAAAACACTAACATGGTTGCACAAGAATATAGAGAATGGGGGATTTGAGAAATATAGAAAACAAGGGTTTCTATATTTGAGAAAGATGAAGGCTTGAGGGGCGTGCACTCTCTAGATGGAGAGATAATCTTTCTTTTTATACCCATGCATTAAATGCATGGCAGATCACTTTACACGTGTCTTTCTTTGATTGGCAGAAAGAGTCTGACTTTGGGAGACATGCTTTCGGCCGCATCATGAACAGTGTAGTTGACATAGTTGTTGTACGATTTGTGACAGAGGCATGTCCGTTCGGACACATCGTACTGGGTGTGCAGGGAAAGACAAAAGAGACTTGAGGCATAAGCTAAGTGATCATCAATCGCTGAATATCTCTTCCTTCAGAGATATAAAGAAGTTCAGCTATTGCTGAAGCTTTTCCTCAGGTTTCTTTGCTTCAATGATCTCCGCATCAGGTCACTAGCAGACTTGTTTTTGTTCAGCAGCTTCTTCTTCGATTCAGCTATGAACATCTGTTGATGCGAAACTTGTCTTCAGGGATTACGTTTACATCAGAAATCATCAGCGATAACTGAACAGACTCGGTCTGATCGCTGATAGTGAAACACTAATACATATGAATGTTTATAAGAAAGATCATCAGTGATAACTGAACAGACTCAGTCTGATCGTTGATGATGAAACACTAATACATATTAATAAACATAATTTTCACTAAGTATAGAAGAGGGTCTTTATCAAATCACTGAGAAAGTTTGGATCAACAATCTCCCCGTATTTAATAATGACAAAGTAACTGAAGAAAATTACTTTATAATTCAAAATGAAGAATATTCAGGACTCATAACATACATATCCCAATTACTATTTTGAGGGATCTTTTACAGTACTGATAGGGTTAAGTACTTCATTGAAATTTTCATTAATTCAAAGATAGAATTACAAGATGTGAAAATTATAAGTACAAGTGAGGAACTAACTACTGTAAGTTTAACTAATAGATTACAAGAAGAAACTAATCTATCAGCTATCTAGATAAGACTATAGAACCTTGATCATATAGTCAGGTACTTCTTCTCCTTTTTCCTTTCTTTCTGATGCTTCTTGACGAATGATTGTCTTGATAGATTCAGCTAATGGAGAGAATTCGCACCATAGACACAAAAGATCTTTGAGATGATTAAGGGGGCATATGGGAATCTCAGAGACTATTTGAAATATGAGAACCCCTTCATGATCTCTGAAAAAGATTCCATGAGGATTGTTTAGTACTTGCCCAGGCAGATATGGACCACCAGAAGGTAGAGATAGATCTAGAACTGAGAGATAAGGAGGAGGATCAAACAAAGATTCTTTTGAGAACTTGATGGAGATGTCGTTTCTGATAGTAGTGACAATCTCATATGAGGAGGAGACAGGTTTTCTTTTGAGTTTCCTTGGCTTAGAAGGAAGATCAGATGGTACCTTTAACACTGCAGTGACTCTGTTGATGAGGGCTTCTAGGATGCCTTCTACATAGCCTCTGTAGGTTGATTTGGATTTCTTCAGCACATCTTTGAACTCTAGCCATTCCATGTAGCCGAAACTTTCAAGCTTTGACACAAACATAGCCTTTGAGCTTCCATCCTCTCTGATTATCTCCATGGTGACAGAAATTCGGTCCTTCTTCTTTCTTCCAGAGATGACAACAACTGTTATCTTTAATGGGTCGGAGTGATAGTCGACTTTATGCTTACACCATTCGAAGAGTTATCGCTGACCGCTTGGTCTTTTGTGCACTCCTCTTCAATTTCTTTCAGTAGAGTATCCTGGACTTCCACTGGATTCTTTTTCATCTTCTTGTCTTTGACTTGAGAGGACTGAACCTTGAGAGCTAGAGAAGCATCTCTTTGACATTCGGCGATCAGTTTCTCAGCTCTCTCACAGATTCTTCAATTTCTGCTTCAGTCAGGAAATCAAGCTCTATAGAAGTTATTTGAAGAGGGACTTTCAGCCGTTGATTCTCTAGATGAGAGATCATCTATGTTCTTATATTCTGCTCTTCCTATGACCAGTGAGATGGTTTAGAGGGCCTTCTTGGATGGTGCAAGGCTTCTTCCTCTTCTTCTTGTTCATCAATCTCATTTAAGGAGATTGGGATTATTGATTCATCAGCTATGGAAGTTGGGATTATTTGAAGTTCCTTTCCCTTAAGCAAGGGAGAAAACTGTCTGGTCAGAAAGAGATAAAAAAGAGTTAGTGTTTATTGGGAAGAAGAAAGATAAAGGCTAGAAAGAAACAGGGGTTAGGGATTTATAGAAAGATATAAGGACAAGTGAGAGGCATACCTGAGAAGGATTCTCCCCCTCAGATAGTGAAACATTTGACAGGCTTCCCTCAGCAACTGCACCCTTTGGTTTGCTTTGGGAAGGGGTTCTTGAAGAAGTTTCATTTCTCCCCCTTGCTGTGACAACTTCTTTCGAAGCTATCACTGATAATGTGTTCGCTGAAGAAAACCATAGAGACTGGTCTTCTTCATCGTCGTCATCATCATCTTGATGTTGCTCTTTATCTTGATCCTGAAGATCAAGATCTTCATCCTCTTCTTCCTCCTCCTCTACTTCTTCTAATAAAACTTGATCGTACAAAGAAGATGGAGGGGATTTGTCAGCAACCTTCTCCCCCTCAACATGAGAGGGAGGTTCTTCCGAGTGAACCTCAGCAGCTGCTTCCTCTGCATTTTCTTCAACATCTTTCTCCCCCTCTTTGTCATTATCATTGAGGGAGAGGTCATCAATGCGAGAGGTAGTTTTTGCAGTGGCCAACAAACGGACTTCAGCCTCCAAACGATCTAGACGGCCTTCGATTACAGGGATATCTGAAGTAGCGTGATGAATAAATTCAACAACAACATTCAGAGAGGTTCGGTCTGTGTCCGTGAAAGAAGGTGTGAGCATCGGAGCTGGTGCATTCAGCTTATCCAGAACCTGCTGTAGTATGGATGTGCAAGAATCGATCTTGCTAGATAAATCATGGACGTCCTTACTGAGAGTACCAACACGTCCCTGAAGGAGTTGAGTTTGTTGGTGATTGACGACCAAGTCCTCCTTGACTTTGACAAGCTCTCCCTGAAGAGTTGAGACTTGGGAGGCTTCAGATTTTGAGGAGCAAGCAGCCGTCAGTTTCTTCAGCTCTTCACCAGTGTTATAGACAGCGCTGGTGGTTTCGTTGATGGAAGTGGTGAGAGAATCCACCTTGACACCCAAACTGTTGACATGAGAGTCAATAGTTGCCATATTAGGACCTGAAAGAAAAGTTAGCTTCTGAGAAACAGGCTTATATGAAGAGATGGGAGTTTGATTTGTGGGTTTAGGTATACCTGATGGTTCAAACATATTGAAAAAATGCATATCTCTTTCAAAGGTTTGAGCATCAGGTCCTATAAATGCAACTTGAGGTTGCTGCATGAGAGATGGAGGGTTAGAGACCAAAGAAATGGGAGGAAGAGTAATGGGGATAGAAGAAGTTGGGATTTGGGCAGTTACCTCAGTTGTTTGTTGAACTAAGATGGTTGGTGGTGTCACTGATGTTGTGGCAGCGACTGAGATCGCTGGCACGGTTGATGTGATGACAGCTGAAGATGTAGAGGAGAGGCCCACAAAAGCATCTAAAGTAGATTGTTGAGAACCTACTTCAGGAATTGAACTACTAAGGGGAATCTCCTTAGTCCGTTTAGCCTTCTTCGAAGGACCAAGCTGACTTGTTGATGGTCTTTTGACAAAGGTTGTAGCGGCAGGGTTAGCTGGAGAAGGAACCTACGTCGCGGCCGCTGAAGAAGAAGAAGAAGAGTAGAGAGAGACGAGTGCATAGAGTTGAGATACTTACCTCGTTGGCGACCGACTTGACCTCCAACGATCGCCGACCCACTTTTGCGAAAGAACCATCTTGAGAGTGGGGTAAGTGTCAGGGTAGAGAAACTTCAGGTATGCACAGATGAACCGTACATAGGTAATCTTGGGATCCCTCTCCGTATTCTCTATCTTTGACTTCAGATCGTCAAAGATAGCAGTAGCGTAGTCAAAGTTCTTGTCAGCGATCACAGAGTAAGCTATTTGGAGCTGAACTTTGCTCGCCTGATCCAGTGAGCCACTCTTTCCACTCATACATTGAATTATGTGTAAGAAGATGTAGTTCAGTTGAGAAGGCATGTTTGCCTTCTAAATGATGGTCAGGCGCTTGTTGGGGATGTTTGAGCGAGGCTTGTTCTCCCAGCAATATTCCATGTCATCCAGAAACTGGATGAGTTCAGCATCAGTGGGGAGGGCATAGAATCCACCCTTGGGTTTGTCAGGGAATCGGAGTGACTTCCTCAGACTGTATGCAGTCATCATGCCCGGTCCTAAATCAGTGCGGAAGGAAAGAGCAGGAACCAGTTCACCTTTCTTGTTGGTGATGGTGGTTTCGTCAGCAGTGAACCAAAACTGTTGTAGAAGAGTTTTGGATGGTTTAGGATCCACAGTGATCTCGTAAGCAAGACACGACTGCTTCAGGAATTGAGATGCTTCCACCAAGTATGGGTATTTGATAGCATCGAAGTCCAAGCGTGCAAGGTGATTGTTCTTGGGTATTTCAGATTCAGTGAGAGAAAACTTGACGGTCTTGGATGCAATGAGAGCTGATTGTGCCATTTCTGAATATGGAAAGAAGAAGAAAAGATAGATAGAAAGGTTTAGAGTCAAAAATATTTTTTACCAGTTTCTGTTTTCAGAAAGAAACATAGGAAAATTTTAAATTATCTTGAGAATAAACATTGTTCTTGAAGAAGAAAGAACATGAAGAAAACCAAATGTTTGAATCAATAAAATCAAAAAAATGATTTTAATGTTTAAGAAATCTTGTGAAAAACCCATAATGATGGAACATATTTAGGATTTTGTAACAAAATTTACGAAGAAAAGATGAACAAAGTAACCTGTTGATCTTGAAGGAAGAAGATGCAAATGCTTGAAGGAGTTGTTTGCTTGAAATGCCTTGAGAGAGAATTCTTGCTTGAAAAGATTTCCAGAAAGCGTAAAAAGATAAGAATGAAAAGGCATTCCTTTTATACGTAGAGAGAGAGAGAGAGAGAGGCGGGAAAACAAATGCTCATCATGACATGGACACGTTTTACGAATTTGATTGGATAGAAGGGCAACGGACGAACGTGTTAGAAAAAGGCATGTCGTGGATTGTCGGTTCAAATGATGTCATATGAGAGAGAAAAACGTTTCATTTGTCCTTTTTGAAATTATCTCTGAAGAAAAGTCAGAGATAGGTTTTCATTTTGAAAGAATCTCTGATAAACTTCAGAGATTGATTTTTCTTTTCAAAAGGATCACTGATGAGAAATGTCAGTGATTGATTTATCAAAAAAACTTTTAATCATTTGAAGAACTATCAGTGATTAAAGTTTTTATTTTTGAAAAATGTCATACTGAATGAATATTCAGTGATTGAGAGTGAGAGAACATACTTGAGAGTCAGAAATTTATTCAGAGATTAAGTGATAAAGGGGAACTTAGAAATACTGACATAATGCGGGAAAGATGAAGAGTTACTCTTCAAGATTCAGCATTCGAAGATCACTGATGAGAAAGTTGAACCTTGTCTCATCAAGAGGTTTGGTAAACAAATAAGCTAGCTGATAGTCAGTGGGGATAAAGTGAAGTTCAATATCACCATTCATCACATGATCTCTGATAAAATGATATATGATCTCTATGTGTTTCGTCTTTGAATGTAGTACTGGATTATTTGCTATGGCGATAGCACTAGTGCTGTCGCAATAGATTGGAATCTTTGATAGCTGAAGGTCATAGTCTAATAGTTAATTTCTCATCCATAAGACCTGAGCACAACAACTTCCAGCGGCTAGATATTCAGCTTCAGCTGTGGAAGTGGACACTGAATTTTGCTTTTTGCTTGTCTAACTTACCAGCTTTCCTCCTAGGAGTTGACATCCACCAGTAGTACTTTTTCTATCCAGTTTACATCCAGCAAAATCACTATCAGAATATCCAATTAGATCGAAACCTGAGTCTTTAGGATACCAATGACCGAGGTTAGGAGTTACTTTCATATATCTGAAGATTCGCTTTACAGCGATCAGATGGGATTCCTTAGGTTCAGATTGATAACGAGCACATAAACAGGTAGAGTACATGATGTCAGGTCGGTTCACTGTTAGATACAGCAGGGAGCCTATCATTCCTCTATAGGCAGTGACATTAATAGGTTTTCCAGATGGATCTTTGTTTAGTGTCAGAGGAGGTGCCATAGGAGTTTTCATCGCTGAAGTTTGTGTTAGATCAAACTTTTTCAACATATCTTTAACATACTTACCTTGGCTGATAAAAGTACCTTTTTCAGATTGTTTAATCTGAACACCAAGAAAATACGTTAGATCACCCATCATACTCGTTTTGTATTCTTTCTTCATTCTTTCAGCGAAGCGAGTACATAGAGATGGGTTAGTAGAACCAAATATGATGTCATCGACATATATTTGTACAAATAATATGACCTTTTATCTTTCTGAAAAATAATGTATTATCAATTTTTCCACGTTCAAAATTTTCAGAGATAAGAAAAGATGAGAGAGTGTCATACCAAGCACGAGGGGCTTGTTTTAGACCATAGAGAGCCTTATCCAATTTATAAACATAATTTGGATGCTTAGGGTCATAGAACCCTGGGGGTTGTTCTACATAGACTTTTTCATTTAGCTTTCCATTTAGGAACGCTGATTTTACATCCATTTGATAAACAATGAAGTCTTTATAAACTGCATAGGATCATCATCAGCAGCTGGAGGATCTGAATGCTGATGGTTGGAAAAGAATGGTTCTGTTTCTCTGGAGTGGGAAAACATCCAAGGATTTAACTCTTCATTGTCAGTGATTGATTTAGAGTTCGCTGAGCGAGTTTCATCAAAGGTGACATGAATTATTTTTTCCACAAATTGTCTTCTTTTGTTGAACAGTCTATAGGCTTTGGAGATAGAGGAATATCCAAGAAATATTTCATCATCCGCTTTTGGATTGAACTTTCCAAGTTGATCTTTGTTGTTTAAGATAAAGCACTGACAACCAAAGATATGAAGAAAACTGATAGATGGTTTGCTTCCATGAAATAATTCATAAGTTGTCTTTCCAAATCGCTTTACTATCAGCGATCTGTTTTGAGTAAAACATGCAGTGTTTACAGCTTCAGGCCAAAATTGAGTAGGGAGGTGAGAATCGCTGAGCATTGATCTAGCAGCTTCAATGATCGTTCTGTTTCTTCTTTTAGCGACTCCGTTTTGCTGAGGCGTTCTTACTGAAGAGAAGTTGTGAGAAATTCCCTTGTTCTCAAAGAAATTGTTCATAGAACTGTTTTTGAATTCAGTTCCATGATCAGTTCTTATTGAACGAACAGTGAGATTATTCATCACTTCCATCTTTTTAACAAAATATATCAGTTCATCTTGAGTGTCACTCTTGCAGCGAAGAAAGATAACCCAGGTGTAGCGAGAGTATTCATCTACAATGACAAGTATATATTTCTTTCCAGCTATTGATTGGATGTTGACAGGGCCAAACAAATCCATATGCAATAGTTGAAGAGGACTTGTCACTGAGGAAACTTGTTTAGACTTGAAACTAGCTTTCGTCTGTTTTCCTTTTTCACATGCTGAGCAGAGAGATTCTTTAGCATATGAGTGCTGAGGAAGACCAGACACCAGTTCCTTAGATGAGAGAGAATTCAGGGTTTTGAAGTTTAGATGAGAGAGCCTTTTGTGCCATAGCCAGTTGACATCAGAGGAGGCTTTAGAAAAGAAAACATACGTTTTCAGTAGTAGTAGAGTCCATATCTATTACATAGACATTTTCTTTACGATAACCACTGAGAGAAAGTTTTCCTTTCTCATTTACCACTGAACATGCTTTCTTGGTAAAGCAAACTTCATAGTTTTTATCACATAGCTGACTGATGCTCAAAAGATTGTGCTTCAGTCCATCTACATAAGCGAACTTCATAGTCTTTGTCACGTAGTTGTCCCATTGTTGAGGACACCAAACCCTCGGGTATATCCTTTTCCATTTCCACCAAAGGTCACAGAGGGACCTTTCTCTTCCTTGTATTTAGTGAGCAGGTCTTTTTGCCTTGTCATATGACAAGAGCATCCACTATCAAGATACTAGATGCCCTTTGATCCCTGCAAACATAAGGAAGATTAAGCTTTGTTTGGTACCCACTTTTCAATGGGTCCTTTAGGGTTAATGGAGATGGAAGGTTCAACAATCTTCACAACAGATGAAGATTCAGCTTCAGTGGTAACCTTCACCTTGGTTAATTTATTAACCTTAGTGGTATTTTTCACCTTGGTAGATTTCTCAGCTTTGGTGACCTTCTCAGCCTTGGAGGCATTCATCTTTACTTTAGTTGCTTTATCATCTTTAGTGGCAGTTGGACATTTGCTAGCAATATGGTCAGTAAATCCACAGTGATAACATTTTCTATATTTGAATGTGGTTTTAGGACCATGAGTAGAAGGTTTTGAGAATTTAAGATGAGCAGGTCCAGCTCCAAGAATGCCTTTAGCATGAGATCTGGGAGGAATTTTCATTTCTTCAAATCTCTTAGGCTTAAGATCAATCTTCAGCTTTGGAGGACAGAGATCAAAGATTTCTATCACAGAGCTAGAAGATCGTTTTACTAAAGGTTTAGATGGAACTTTCAGCTTTGTTTTCTTGGTAGCCTTCTGAGGATAAAGAATAGATTTTCCTTTATCTGCAGTCTTAGAGCCTTTAGATAATTCCTCGGGGACAGGATTAGAAGAAGATGAAGAAGAGCATTGAGCTTGAGAAGTGTCAGGGATAGAAGAGACAAACGTTCCAAACTTAAGCATGGAACTGTCTTCTTTAGGTTCATCCTGTGGTTTCCAAAAACCAAGACCAGTTCTATCACTGGCAGGGATCTGAGCACTTATAATCTCAGTGATCTTTGTTGAGGATTTGCACCATCCTTCAACAGTAGCCTTTTCTGCTTTTAGAGCATCGATGGCTTGTTCGCGTTCAATGTTGATGATTTCATTAACAATGACTTGATCTTTCAAACTTTCCTCTGAAAGAGTCAGTTCTCTGATATTTTCATGACATTTTTCTAGTTGTTCAGTTAAATCAACATTTTTGTTCTCAGCTAGAGTTTTGAGGTTTAGAGCATTGTATAGATCAATCTTCAGCACATCAACAGTGCGACTTCTTTCTGCTTCAGGTAGATAGGGATTAGTAGAGATAGATACGTGAGATGATATATAGCTCATAGAAGTTTCAGTCTATTCTTCCACTTCTTCTTTAATCTCAGCCATGAGGCAGAGATTAGGGACTTCTTCTTCATCAGAACTTGATTCTTCTGATTCAGCCCAGTCGTGTTCTTCAGCGATGAGACCTTTACCTTTTTGCTTGTAGTTTTTCAAATTTTGATATTTTTCTTTCAGTTTAAGGTATTTGTCATCGCTGGATCTTCTCGAGGTAGAAGGTTTGAAGACTTTCTTCGACTTGCATTCACTTGCAAAGTGTCCAATCTTTTCACAGTTAAAGCAAGTAGCAGTAGCCTTATCAACAGGGGTTGATTTTGGCTTGTCAGTAAGAGAGAGAGGCTTATTTCTTTAGAAATTGCTCTTTCTTGCAAATCTCTTAAAAGAGTTTGTCAAGAGTGTTAAGGACTCATCAAACTCTGAAAGATCAGTGTCTGATAGATCCTTAGAATCAGAATCTAACTCAGTGATAGTGAGAGTAGATCGCTGAGATGGAATTATCTCTGAAGAGACTAAAGCAACAGGAGTGCTTCTGGAGTCTTTAGAATCTTTTATAAGATTCTTCTTCAAGAGATTTGAATGCTCATAGTTGAGCAATATTCCATACAAGGTGCTGAGAAAAAGAGAATTTAAGTCTTTTGTCAGCTTGAGACATATTGAATAACTATCCCAGCATTCAGGAAGACAATCTAAAAATTTTGTTAGGATCTCAGAATTAGAATAGGTCCTACCAACAGTTCTTAGATAAATGATTAAGCAGTTAAACCGCTGATGAACATCAGAGAAAGATTCATTCTTACCAGCGATAAAACTTTCATACTGTCTTACCAAGTTAATCTTTCGAGTCTTTTGGATTTCAGTGGTGCCTTCATATTGAACACATATGGTTTCCCACATTTCTTTAGAAGTTTTAAGATGCATGATGGAATGGAAAACTTCATCAGGCAGAGCCATAGAGATAATGGTTTTTGCCCTTGCATCTATACCAACCTTCTTTTTGTCTTCATCACTCCATTGTCTCATTTCCTTAACAACATAGTGTTCAGGGATAGCAAGAGTGGTGGTAGTAGCTGGAACGGTAACTATGATTTGGACAGGTTCATGGGGTCCATTTGCTACGTACTCAGGTATAGTGGGATATGCACCTTCAAGAAATAGCATCATTCGATTCTTCCAGAGAGAAAAGTTATCTCTGCTAAATCGAGGAGGTTTAGAAAGTGAACCATTATCATAGTAGTTTGTGTTTGTGTTAAGTGCCATTTTAGAATAGCAAGGAAGAGAATAAAGCAAGATCTTGTTTATTAGATTAAACAATCTGCTCTGATACCACTTGTTGGTCACGAAGGTGCTTAACAAGTTTGTAGAAAGGGGGGGGGGGTTGAATACAAACACAAGGGTTTCTATATAGAAAACAAGAATATAGAGAATGGGGGATTTGAGAAGTATAGAAAACAAGGGTTTCTATATTTGAGAAAGATGAAGGCTTAAGGGACGTGCACTCTCCAGATGGAGAGATAATCTTTCTATTTATACCCCATGCATTAAATGCATGGCAGGGCACTTTACACGTGTCTTTCTTCGCATGTATAGATTTTTCTTGGCTTCACTGATATCCGCATCAGGTCATAAGTAGACTTGTCTTTGTTTAGCAGCTTCATCTTCGATTCAGCGGTGAACATCTTTTGTCGCGAAACTTGTCTTCAGGGATTACGTCTAACTGTTTACAAGAGAAATTGTAACAACCCAAACTTTAATTACATCAAAATATAATATTTCAACTAGAAACGGCCCTAAGCCTACAATCAAAAGAATAGGGTTGCCACTACAAACTATTACACAACTGAGTCAAAAGGAAACTATTACAAGGAGTCTTCTATCTTCTGGAATTATCTCACATCTTCACCTTACCCTTATCGGTACTTGCTATCTTGCGATAACCTGAAACAGGATTATAATTTTGAAAGAGCGAGGATTAGATCGATGGTCTAGTGAGTCCCCTCCAAGCACTACTGCAACAGTTCAAATATTATTTAAAACATTTAAACAAAGTGTTGAACCCAGTTTAATCTAGTTGATAGATTAACACACAATACAATATAAATCAAGAGATATAAAGATCAGAAAATCATACCACAATCCCTTGAATAATCAGTTAAATCTTGTGTGTTCTTGAAACCTTGAATACAGAGAATACGGCTAACTCACTAATATGATAATTGTGATTATAGGTGGTTAACCCTAAAAACTAAATAATAAAACCTATTTATATCTAAGCCTAATAAGCCTAATGGGCTTGGGCCCAACTAATAATAACTATTAACTTATTACAAATCAAACCCTCTAATTAACTTTAACACATTTACAATTTAAACCCTTAACTTTAACTTTAATCTTGAATACAATTTATGATCCAACAATCTCCCCCTTTGGATTCAAGATGAAAAAAAATTTGGAAATTGTCTTCGGGTCTTCACTTTTCTTGAAAATTTCAGATATCTTCAGATATGACGTTTGAAAACTGTATCTGATATGACATTGAAGTCTTCATCTTGTAGCTCAGACACTTTGATATCTTTGAAATCTTCAGCAGTCTTCAAATTATATTCTCCCCCTTTGTATATTCTCCCTTTTGATTATTCTCCCCCTTTTTGATGAGTGGTGAGAATCATCATCTTCAAAACATATCAAAACAATCTCCCCCTTGTCTTTATAGACTCCAATTTAGCACTGTCTTCATATACGGATCCCTGTGTGGAAATAAGAGCAGTCTCTCCAAATGGAGAAAGTGATTATTTCAATCTATGCAGATTCAAATAAAAAATAGTAACCATTCGAATCTTTTCAAATTCAAACAGTTTAATAGGTGTAACCCTGAATCAACAAATGAATCAGTTAAAATGCCTGTCAGTAACACAAAGTCACTGAGTAACACAAAGTTACTATATAAGGAACTATTTTTGATGTTGACTCCCCAGGACTTCCATTCAATCATCGAATAACACATGATTATCTATGAATGTTCTGACAGAAAACAAATTTCTGTGTACTTGTGCATGTGTATGAACGAATTTAGCATAGATGATTGCTTTTGAATATAGGCGCAAAATATGTAAACTTTTTGAGACAACAACAAATTATACATAGACTCAATGTGCATGAGAAAGGGTCGAAGGTGGGGCAACTTTCCTTCTTTTTCAATATTAGTATCTTCCAAATGAAGAACCAATAGCTTATATGTTGTGTCCCCAGAAAATGTGAAACATTCTCTTTTTGAGAAAAGAATGAGTAGTTGGTGGGGTTATATGCAAGAGATGGCATGGGCTAGTTGCCTTTTTCAATGATGGTCACCAAAGAATGTGAACCAATCAGATTATGTGGCTGCCCGGCTCAGAAAGAAGTTTGGTGCAGAGTCTAATATTCTTTTACTCTGTTCTCTCACCCTCTTTCTTTTAATGCTCACTTCTAACCAATCTCTTTTTTTCATTTTACCTCTTCACACACCATCACTCAAATCTTTTGACCCCTCTCCCCTCAATCACTCAGGGAATACTTCCTGGGTAGGAAACCTGGTTATCGTGAATCCATGGAAGTTCTGTTAAGCTCTCACACTGAATCCCTTGTATTATCCTAAAAGAACGTGTTGTTCAACAGTCTTTTGTACATGAAAGCACAAAGGAATACAAACATGAAGAATAAAAATTTGGAGAAGTCAAAACATAAGATCTTTGACGATGCTATTCTCCCCCTCAAACTAAAAGAGTTTGACAAAAAGAGGTTGACAATTAAGCACTTTGACTATTAAGCTCCCCCTCAATTTTTTTTAACATATAAATTAAACAGAAAGCAGAAAAATAAAGAACTGAAGTGCGGGTTCTAATCCGATGTGATTAGAAGCCATTGTCACTTGAACAAACCTGCACATAGAAGAAATCATGGTAATCATTTGTGAAAAAGATTCCTCTATTGTTAGCAACAATTGGAAAATGTAGAAAACACAAGATTGAAACTCAGAATACTCCCCCTCGAATCATGAGTAAGGTCTAAGAAGTCATGTTCAACATACCGAGTTTGCTGATTAGAAATTGGAACCTCTTTTCATCCAACGGCTTGGTGAAAAGATCAGCTAACTGGAAATCAGTTTGAACAAAGTGCATTTCGATATCACCTTTTTCTACATGATCCTTGATGAAGTGATAACGTACATCGATATGTTTGGTCTTCGAATGCTGAACCGGGTTAGCAGTTATGGAGATTGCGCTCTTGGAATCACAATAAATAGGAATACGCTTGTAGTTGTACCCAAAGTCCTTTAACTGTGTCTTCATCCAGAGGACTTGTGAACAGCAGCTAACAGCAGCTACATATTCAGCCTCAGCGGTGGATGTTGAAACAGAATTTTGTTTCTTTGAGGTCCAACTTACAAGTTTATCACCTATAAATTGACATGATCCAGAGGTGCTTTTTCGGTCTAGCTTACATCCTGCATGATCAACATCTGTAAAGGCGGTTAGATCAAAACGAGAATCCTTTGGATACCAAAGGCCTAAATTAGGAGTGCCTTTGAGATATATAAGGATTTGCTTAACAGCGTTATAGTGTGACTCTTTAGGATTAGACTGATACCTCGCACAAAAACATGTGGCAAACATTATATCTGGGCGACTGACAGTCAGATAAAGTAAAGAACCAATCATGCTACGATACACCTTTTGATCAACAGGTTTCCCGGAGGGATCCGCGTCCAAGAGTGTACCAGTAGCCATTGGTGTTTTCATGACTGAACTTTCTGACATATTGAACTTTCTTAACATGTCTTTTATATATTTCGCTTGATTAATGAAAATGCCTTCGGGTAATTGCTTTACTTGTAAACCAAGAAAGAAATTTAATTCACCCATCATTGACATTTCAAACTTTGTTTCCATGATTTTAGAAAAGTTCTTGCAAAATTTCTGATTTGTCGACCCAAATATTATGTCATCAACATAAATCTGAATGAGAATCAAGTCCTCACCTTGCCTTTTAAGAAATAAGGTAGTATCAACCGTACCTTTCTTGAAACAAGAAGCTAAGAGAAATTTAGTGAGAGTTTCATACCAGGCTCGTGGTGCTTGTTTGAGACCATATAGCGATTTGTCTAACACATAGACATGATCAGGGTGATAAGGATCATTGAAACCTTCAGGTTGTGCCACGTAGAACTCCTCATGCAGAACGCCATTTAGGAAAGCTGACTTTACGTCCATTTGATAGACGATAAAGTTTTTGTGCGCTGCATATGCTAAGAAGATTATGATGGCTTTAATCCTTGCAACAGGGGCGAATGTTTCGTCATAGTCAATGCCTTCCTGTTGACAGTACCCTTTTGCAACCAATCGAGCTTTGTTTCTCACAACTACTCCAGCCTCGTCTTTCTTGTTTCTGAATACCCACTTAGTTCCAATAACAGTTTTACCTTTAGGTAGTGGGATCAAGCGCCATACCTTGTTCCGTTCGAATTGTAGAAGCTCGTCTTGCATAGCAGAAATCCAAAAGGGATCACGTAGAGATTCTGATGCTTTCTTTGGTTCTAACGAACTAAGGAAGCTTGAAAACATGCAGAAATTTGCTGATGCAGAACTTGTCATGACATTAGATTGTACGTCACCTATCACGTTATGCAGGGGATGATCCTTAGCCCAACAATGTGTGCTTGGTAAGGATTCAACTGTTTGTTGTGTATTTGATGCATCGTTCTCATCATGCACGACAGGTAGCTCCATAGATGTACTCGGGACATCTTGTACTGGAGTTTTTGATACTGTGACTTCTGAAGTAGCGGTTGAAGTACTCATGACTTCATTTCCAGAAGGACTATCTGCAGAGATAGATTCAACATTAGTAGATTCAGAAACTAACGGTTTAGTTGTACCTGATGGAGATGCAGTGTCAGTGACTTCTTCAGAAGGTCCAGACATATCTTTAGAAATAGCAGGGACCTCCGAGCTTGTTGTTGATGTAGATATGCCTTTGTCAAAATCTGCACAAATATCATCAAAGGCATCAATAAACAATAATTCTAACTTAGATGAAGTATAGTTAGAGTTAGAAGTAGTAGATCCTTTAGACACTAGTTCTATTCCGGGGTGAATAGAAGCTTTGTTCTTAAGTCCGAGTTCTGACCTGTTGTATCCAGAAGTCCGAGTAGAATTCTCATCAAAGGAGACATTCATGCTCTCAACAACCGTCTTGGTTCGAATAATGTAAATTCGATAAGCTTTGGATGTCAGAGAGTATCCAACAAGATATCCTTCATCCGCTTTCTTATCAAATTTTGCTAATCCTTGACGTTCTCACAAAATGTAACACCTGCAACCAAAAACACATATGGTATGTGTTAGGAACTGAAGAAAAGCTCAAGTATGGTTAATACTGCTAGTTCAGAATTACTACTGCTAGAGGACTTCAAAGTTAATACTGCTAATTATTACTGCTTCTAGTAGAATTAATACTGCTAGTCAAAGTTAGTGCTGCTTGAACAAAGTTAGTACTGATTAGCTAGTTAGTACTGCTAGAGGTTAGTGCTGCTTAGTAGTTAATGCTGTTTATGATTAGTGCTGCTTATGAATTGAAGATCCGGATAGAGAGGATGACAGCTGTAAAGAATAAAGATATTCATGGAAGGATTGAAGATAACTATGCAAGATATACTGAAGATATTCTATTTTTTGTAATTATCTTTTTGTTCAGTATATGTATAGATTTGATAGAATAGTTTTGATATAGATTTAATTCTAAGTTTTTGTTTTAGAAAGAATCAACCTCAAGGCATAGATCCTAATTCTAGAGAAGTAGAATTCGTCTTGAAAGAGCTTGTTCTTCAAGATTGAGGTTGAGTGTGTAATCTTGTGATTTTAATCATTCAATACAAGTTTACAAGTTGTTAATCATATACTGTTTGTTTACTGTTACATTGAATATCAAAGTGTTATTCCGCAACTTCTTTGATATTGTTTCTGAGACTTTATTCTTGTTAAGAAATCGATCCTGATAAGTGGTATCAGAGCCTGTTCTCTCAGAAACATCTATTCATTCATCATGGAAAACTTTGCAGAATCAAACAGTACTCTGGTCTCAAAGGTTCCAATGCTCAGACCCAATGAATTCGATATGTGGAAGATCAGAATCAAGCAGTACATACTCTTCACTGACTATTCTATGTGAGATATCATAGAGAATGGTCCTTCTGAAGCAGGAAAGATTGGTGCAGATGGAAAGAGAACTCCACCAAAAACTGATGCTGAAAGAAAGACTAGACAGACAGAGATGAAAGCCTTGAGCACTTTGCTCTTGGCTATCCCCAATGAATATCAACATCAGTTCTGCAACTGCACTGATGCAGAGATGCTCTGGAATGCTCTAGAGAAGAGATTCTTAGGTACCAAAAGTACCAAGAGAAATCAGAAAGCCATTCTGAAGCAACAATATGAGAACTTTATGTCAACCAAGAATGAGTCCATGACTCAAACTTTTGACAGGTTCAACAAGCTTATTGGTGAACTTGCTACAGTGGCAAATTGATCAAGATGATCTGAACAGAAAGTTTCTAAGGTCCCTGAGTGATGAATGGACCATGTATACTGTGTCTTTCAGACAGAATGATCAACTGGAAGAAAAGGAACTTGATGATCTATATAATGATCTAAGAGTTTTTGAATCTGAGGTGGAGGCTAAGAAGAGGCCTTCTGGGTATCTTCACAATGCTGCACTCCTTTCAGCATCAACTGATTCTACTTCCAACCCTGAATCAGTTAGTGCTGCCAATGGAGCAAATCTAGAGAAAGGCAATGAAACTGTATTTGAAGCCTTTCTGGCAAGTCATGGAAACTCTTCTCTCATTAATGATGACTTGGAACAACTCCATCCAGATGATCTTGAAGAGATGGACATTAAATGGCAGATGGCCATGCTCTCTATGAGAGTTAAGAAGTTCATCAAAAGAACTGGAAGGAACAACTTCTCACAAAGAAGAGAAGATGGAGCAGGTTTTGACAAGTCAAAGGTGGAATGCTATAAATGCCATCAGAAGGGACACTTTGCTAGAGAATGCATAAGTGGAATGCCTCAAAACAATAACCACCAACAAGCTCAATCTGGAAGCTTCAATAATAACAGAAACTCTGCACAAGCCCTTGTCTCTCAACAAGGCATGGGGTTTGATTGGAGTGATCAAGCTGAAGAGGCCATCCAGAACCAAGCTCTAATGGCAGAGGTGTCTGATCTCCCAACAGATGTAACTTCCAATCTATGTTCTCAAAAATGCATTAACACTGTTAAAAGGTATAGGGATCACAATCAGAACATGAGTGATGACCTTAAGAGATTGGAAAAGGACATAAAAGATTATGTGAGGATAGTTGAGAGATTTGAAGAGCAGATTAAGGGTTTTCAAGCAAATGAGCTTCAACACTCTTATGACACAAACTACTGGAAGTGGGAGAAGAATGACTTAGAACTTCAACTGACCAGATCCAAAGAAGAGAGTGAAAAGCTAAGAGGAGAGCTAGCTAAAGTCAAACTAGATGTAGAAAAGTTTTCCAATGCTTCCAAAGCAATGGATTCTTTGCTACAAACTCAGATTCATGATAAACTGAGAAGAGGAATAGGGTACAATACCACACCACCACCCTATAACAACAACTACATCCCTCCTAGTTCAGATTTGTTAGAGACAAAGGATAGGAAGGACCTACCTAAGGGAGCCACTGAGATAGATCCCTTCAATGAAGTAGTTGTTAAGGATAAAACTGAGAAAGAAGTTGTCAAGGATAAAGACAACACTGTGAGTGGTGAGATTCCTATAGAAAACCACATAATCACCAATGAGGGATGTGGAAAGCATTAGATCAAGTCCAATGAGATAGAGAAGACTGAGGGAAAGAACAAGAAGGTTCACTATAAGCAGACCACTGTTGTGAACCCTATCCCTTGCAAGCAGTGTGCATGTAATAAATCTAAGCCCCAAAAACATGATAAACCAAGGGGAAATCAGAGAAACTGGAATAACCAATGGGCACAAAAACAAGGCATAGATCTAAGTAAAATCAATAGACCAAAGCCTTGTTTCATATGTGGAAAGTTAAACCATTTGGCTAACTACTGTTTCTTTAACCCTATTAACCAACAGATGAACTTTCAAAGATTTGTGCAAAAACCTGTTGGTTATAGGAAGGCTGGAAAGAAACATGTGATGAAGAAATCTGTTGAAACTAAAGGCCCCATAAAGAAAAAGGTTTTAAAAGAAAGTATTAAAATGTGGGTGCCTAGAAGCACTAAAACTGTTAGTACTGCTGACAGGGATAGTGCTGCTGGAAGCATTACTGCTGCTACCAGTGTTAGTACTGCTGAAAATATTAATGCTGCTAATACTGTTAGTACTTCTTCAAAGGTTAATACTGCCAACACAGTTACTGCTGCTAACACAATTACTACTTCTAACAAGGTTAGTACTGCTAAGCATGCAAGTGCTGCTAAGGCAGTTAATACTTCTAAAACCAGTACTGCTTCTAGCAAAAGTGTTTCCAAGCCTATCATTGTGACAAAGTACTCCAGAAATGAGGAGTCAAAGTTTAAAAATCTTGTCAAGAAAGAATGCAAGTATTTTGATGAGAAAGGGGTACCCAAGACCACTTTGGCTTGGGTTCCCAATTCATACTAACTGATTTATCTTATGTGCAGGGCAACCAACAGCTCAAGGGGAAGAGCATATGACATGTTGATAGTGGTTGCTCTAGGCACATGACAGGCAACATGTCATGCCTTCAGGATTTCAAGCATATCAATGGAGGACATGTTGCTTTTGGAGATAATCTTACTGGTGGTAAAATAAGTGGAAAAGGTAATGTTACAAAAGGTAAGATGACATTTGAGGATGTCTACTATGTTGATCAGTTGAAGTACAACCTGTTAAGTGTATCACAGGTTTGTGACAAACAACATAGCATATTATTTACAAATACAGAGTGTATGATCCTTGCTCCAGGGTTCAAAGTAGTTGATGAAAGCATGATACTACTTAGAACTCCAAGAAAGGACAATGTTTATTGTCTAGATATGGACAATGTTGATAGTGATTCATCCCTGAACTGTCTGGTTTCAAAAGCTTCTGTGGATGAATCCTCTCTTTGGCACAGAAGGATGTGTCACATGAATTTCAAGACTATGAACAAACTTGTTAAAAACAACCTTGTAAGAGGTTTACCATCAAAAGTCTTTTCATGTGATGATCATTGTGTTGCTTGTCTTAAAGGCAAACAACACAAAACTTCTCATAAGACCAAAGAGTTAAACACTATTTCTTCTTGTCTCCAATTACTGCATATGGATCTGTTTGGTCCTACAAATGTTACGAGTATAGGCAAGAAATCTTACTGCTTGGTTATTGTTGATGATTACTAAGGATGAGACAAGTGGACTGATCAAATCCTTTATCCTAAGAATTGAAAACCAAACTAATCAAAAAGTAAAAGTCATTAGATCAGATAATGGGACTGAATTTAAAAATCTTGATCTAAACACCTTTTGTGAAGAGAAAGGCATTGAGAGACAATATAGTGCCCCTAGGACTCCTCAACAGAATGGAGTTGCTGAGAGGAGAAATATGACACTAATAGAGGCTGCTAGATCTCTGTTGGATGATTCAAAACTGCCAATTACCTTCTAGGCTGAAGCAGTTAATACTGCCTGTTATGTCCAAAACAGAGTTCTAGTGGTCAAGCCAAAGAACAAGACCCCATATGAACTTTTAAATAAAAGAAAACCCTTTATTGGATTTTTCAAACCTTTTGGGTGTCCTTGTACAATTCTCAATACTAAATCTCACTTAGGTAAGTTTGATAGCAAAGCAGATGATGGATTTCTTGTTGGTTACTCATCTCAGAGTAAGGCTTACAGAGTTTTTAACTCTTCTTCTAGAATTATTGAAGAAAGTGACAATGTCAAATGCAATGAGAACACACCAAATCCTATTGGGTCTGGTCCTCAGTGGCTATTTGACATTGATTCACTAACTAACTCTTTTGGTTTCAGTAGTGATGATTATGCAGGTTCAGGGAGTGGAGGATCAGGAACTACCCAAGTCCAAGACAGTATATCTAAATCTGTGATCTTTCCCATACCCACAGTGGATCCTGTTGAAGATTGTGAAAAGGAACCATCTACTGGACCAAGTCAGAGTGAAGAAGAAAGTAGAGATGAGGAGACTCAAGACAATAAAGAATCAGAAGTAGCTGCTGAAAACACCCCAGTTGAGTTGAATGACTCCAATCTAGAGGTGGGACTTAATGAAGAACCTAATCATCACACCAGAATTCAAAAGAATCATCCTCCACAACTGGTAATAGGAGATATATCCTCTCCTATGATGACTAGAAATCAAAGCAGGCTGCAAGAAATGCAAGAACAACAACATACAGTGCTTTCTTGCTTTTTATCCCAGCTTGAGCCTAAGAAGGCACATGATGCTATGAAAGAGTCCAGTTGGATAGAAGCAATGCAAGAAGAGCTACTGCAATTCAAGCTGCAAGATGTTTGGGATCTGGTAGACCTTCCTAAAGTCCAAAGAGCAATAGGAACAAAATGGGTCTTCAGGAATAAGAGAGATGAAAGAGGTATAGTGATAAGGAATAAAGCAAGGCTGGTGGCTCAAGGGTATACACAAGAAGAGGGAATAGACTATGATGAAGTATTTGCACCTGTGGCCAGGATAGAAGCAATTAGATTATTCCTGGCTTATGCTTCTAATATGAAATTCAAAGTCTATCAAATGGATGTGAAAAGTGCATTTCTTTATGGCTCAATTGAAGAAGAAGTATATGTCTGTCAACCACCAGGGTTTGAAAACCCAAGCTATCCAGACAGGGTATACAATATGAAGAAAGCACTTTATGGACTGCATCAAGCTCCAAGAGCATGGTATGACACTCTGTCATCCTATCTCTTGGAAAATGGCTTTGAAAGAGGAGTCATTGATAAGACTCTATTTATCAAGAGAAAGAAGAAGGATATCTTACTGGTCCAAATCTATGTTGATGATATCATCTTTGGATCTACAAGAGACAACATGTGCAAGGAGTTTGAGGAACTAATGCATCAAAGGTTCAAAATGAGTTCCATGGGGGAACTTACTTTTTTCCTTGGACTCCAAGTTCAACAGAAGTCAGATGGAATCTTTATCTGTCAGTCCAAGTATGTGCAGGACATTCTAACCAAGTTTGGTTTCTCAGATTCAAAACCTGCCAGCACACCTATGGAGACACACAAGCAGATAACAGCAGATCTTGAGGGGGAGGATATGGATGTTCATCATTATAGATCCATGATTGGCTCTCTCATGTATCTTACAGCCTCTAGGCCAGATATAATGTTTCCAGTCTGTGTATGTGCAAGATTCCAAGTTAGGCCAAAGCAATCTCACTATCAAGCTGTTAAGAGGATATTCAGATATCTCAAAGGGCAACCCAGATTGGGACTTTGGTATCCTCATGACTCATCCTTTGACCTACTTGCATACTCAGATAGTGATCTAGGTGGAGCAAACTTGGACAGGAAATCTACTTCTGGAGGATGTCAGTTTTTGGGTGCAAGACTAGTGTCATGGCAGTGCAAGAAACAAACCACAGTGTCCACATCTACAACAGAAGCAGAGTACATAGCAGCTGCAAGTTGCTGTTCTCAAGTCTTATGGATTCAGAATCAAATGCTGGACTATGGGGTAACCTTTCTACACACTCCAATTTTTATTGAAGCAGTGCTATTAGCATTGTGAATAATCCTGTCAAGCACTCAAAGACAAAGCACATTGAGATCAGGTATCACTTCATAAGAGACTGTAATGAAAAGAAACTTATTCAAGTTGTAAAGGTTCATACTGACAACCAGTTTGCTGATCTATTCACCAAAGCATTTGATGTGGGTAGATTCACTTTCTTGGTAACAAGCGTGGGAATGATCAACTCTGAATAAGCTCCTACTTAAAAAGTGGTTCAATACCTGTATATTGTTTATTCTTGGTGGTCCTAATTTTCTTTTTCAGGAAAAGTATAGCAGTACTCAGTCCTTCACAAAGCTTAAAAGTGCAAGTATTGTTAATACTGCCAGTGCATTGTTAATACTGCCAGTGCACAGTTAATACTGCTTTCAGTTAATACTGCTTTCAGTTAATACTGCTTTCAGTTAATACTGCTTTCAGTTAATACTGCTCTAGGTTAATACTGCTTATGACCCGAATACTATAAATACCTTTTGCCCGCCTAAAAGTTCATAACGACTCTTTGCATACTGTTCACTTGCGCTCTAAACCCTTTCTATCTCGAGTTCCAAGTTTTCAAGCAAGAACCTTCAAGGTCAATGGCATCCATGGCGTTCATTGACGAGCACAATGAAATCGCGATGCTCCAAAAGCCAAAACAAGCTGAAGGTTTTCACCAGATAGTCGACTTTCTGAAGTCCAGCCACATTGCCCATGCTCTCACTATACCTCCTACCATCTTCATAGAGCATCAGAGGCAATTCTGGGCAAATGCCACCATTGTTACTGAGAATGGTGTGCACATGATCAAAACAAGGGTGTGTGACAAACCCTTGACAGTTACTGAAGAGGTACTTCGCATCAGTCTACGTCTAGACGATGCCTCTAGTATAACTTCTATCTCTTATGATGAACTGTTCTCTACTCTTACAAGAATGGGGTATGGAGGTCCATTGGGTGTGTTCAAGTTCTCAAAAGCAAAATTTTCACCTCAATGGCGTTTCTTTGTCCATACCCTTATGCATTGTATCTCTAAAAAGACTACTGGATGGAGTGAGTTCAGTAGCACCATTGCTTATGCTTTGGTATGCTTAGCCACTGCCAGAAAGTATAATTTTTCCCAAATGATTTTTAATGATCTTGTCTCAAACCTGGGAAGTAAAAAGAGTTTTTATATGTACCCCCGGTTTGTCCAAGAAGTTATTACCCATGAATTGATGGATATACCTCATTTTGATGGGGTATATGTACCAAAAATTCCCAAAGGTAAGGTCTTTTCAAACATGAAAAGATCCCCTCTGGACTCGGAAGGAGTTGACACCCCATTGTTCTCTACAATGATGGTGGTGTCCCACATTGATGAAGGTATGGCAGCAGGGTCAAGGCCCCCATTAGACCAACCCACTGCTAGCCAATCCCAACCTTCCCACTCTAAATCAATTCCCCAGTCTCTTCTTGATAAACCAACTTCACCAATCACCCAAACATACAAAAGGAAACAGGTAAAGAAGGCTCCTTCCCTTCTTGTACCATCAACCCCTAAGCCTTTAAGCCCTCTAAGGGAGGATTCTCCCTTAGAGAATATCTACAAGGAAACCATAAGGGTGTCTCCCAACCCCAAGGAGGTTCTCTCTGAGGAGGAGGTTGAGCATATGGGTGAGCAGGCTGCCACTACTCCTGCTAACACAGAGGAGGACAGTGGTAACATAAATAAGACCTCCCCCATGGCAACTTTGAATGAGCAATCATTCAAAGGTCCCCGGTGCCAAGAAACCAAGGGGGTGGATAGTGCTTCTGCTAGGCAGAAGACTTCCACTACAAAAAGATCCTATGATCCATCAAAAGAGGGTAACACTTCTAGAGAAGGTGAGGACAAATATACCTACTATGAATTGATGGAAACAATGGGCAACATCAACCAAGATGTTCTTAAACAAGGGAAAGAAATTGAAGAGATGAAACTAATAGTCCTGTCTCAACAAGCTCAAATTTCCAAACTGAAGAATATGGTAAAGAAATTACTCCAGAAAAAGAAGAGGAGGCAATTTGTGCTTAAAAGAAGGGAACCAGTGCCTGATGCTCCCAAAAAGGGGGAGTCAGAAGCTGATGTCAATAAGGAGGACGCTTCAGAAAAGGGAGAGGAACTTGATGTTGAGGGGGAGAAAGCAGCAGTAACAGAGCAAGCTACAGAAACCATTAATGCTGCTAGTTCAAGTAAAGCAGCAGAAATGGTTAGTACTGCTGAAATAAGTAAAGCAGCAGAAACAGTGAAAGAAGTTCTAACAGAGCTGGAGATTGCAGAAACCTTACTTAAAGCCAAACATGATACTCCCAAGGTCACCTCAAAGACCAAAGGAGTAGTCATCAAAGAACAAGGGAAATTGATCAAGAAAACAAATGTAGAAAAGAAGGTGAATAAAGACAAAGGCAAAGCAAAAATGGTGGAATCTGATCAATCAGTCAAAAAGCAAAGGTTGGTTGAATCAGATGAAGCTTTGGCCAGGAAGATGCAGGCTGATATTGAAAAGGAAGAAAGAGTTCAGGTTGAAAAAGACAGGGAGATGGCAAAGGCTCTAGCTGCTGAACTGAATGAAGCCTATCAACAAAGTCTGGCAACTGAACTTGCACAAAAGAAAGCAACATCTTTGAAGAAATCTGTGGTGATAAAAACAGCTGCAAAGAAGAGACAAGCCTCAAAGACTTTTCTTGGTACTCAAGAGAGAAACAAAATGATAATTTTTCTCAAGGGTGCTATAGGAGTCAGAAAGGAGATGTTCTCCAAGATGACATTTGAGCAGATCAAGGAGCTGTACAATTCTGAAATGACCAAGCTTCAAGGGAATGAAACTGCCAGGGTGGAGATGGAGAAGAGAATGAAAGAAAGTAATGATTTCATGATAGAAAAGCCTTTTCCAGATGAGCAAGAAACACCACCAAAGAAAGAAGCCACTCTGGGTGAAAGTCTAAGGACTTTAAAGAGAACCAAGATGATGGCAAGGAGAAAGTCAACCAAGAAGCCTAGAATAGCTGAAGGAGAGGCTGAGAAGGTTGCTGAAGAAGAAGGGGCACCTGAGTCATATAAACAGAAAAAGCTATCAAGTACAGATGATGTAAATATGTATATGGTAGTGATGGACAAAGTCCCTGAACCAATTTCAGCAGAACCTGTAGGAGTTAAGCCTCCTGAGGTTATTCTTTGGGATACATTGACAGTGGATGGAAAGGAATACATAAGGCTCAAAAGGAAGGATGAAAAGTATGAGGTGTTCAATACTTGGGCAAAGATTGTAAGAACATGCTCTAGGTCAGACCTTGAAGAAATGTTTGAGATAGGAATGAAGTTGTATGCAGATATACTGAAGGCTCCAGAGATTTCAATTACAAAACTGGTGATGGAGTATCTGTGTATGATGTTCAAGCCTGATGAAGTAGAGCATGTGATCAGGAATGTGTTCAAATCAGTCAACAATTGGACTCTATATGAAACTAGTGGAGTATATGCAGTGACTTTGGATTTGAATCACACTGAATACTTTCTAGTGGATAGAGTGTACAACCATAGCAGATTAAAGCTTCATGCCATGCTGAAGAAGAAGCTAGGATGTATTCCAGATTCAGAAATGGCTAAATATTTGATCCAAAGAACAATAAATCAGAGTTTAGGGTTGGATGCAAATACTGGAATTTAGGCCATGATGGAGTTTTGGGAGCATCTTGAAGATCAGATCTGAAGAACTTGACTTCTCTTCTTAAAAGTCAAGTTAGGGGGAGATTGTTGGGAACTGAAGAAAAGCTCAAGTATGGTTAATGCTGCTAGTTCAGAATTACTACTGCTAGAGGACTTCAAAGTTAATACTGCTAAGTATTACTGCTTCTAGTAGAATTAATACTGCTAGTCAAAGTTAGTGCTGCTTGAACAAAGTTAGTACTGATTAGCTAGTTAGTACTGCTAGAGGTTAGTGCTGCTTAGTAGTTAATGCTGTTTATGATTAGTGCTGCTTATGAATTGAAGATCCGGATAGAGAGGATGACAGCTGTAAAGAATAAAGATATTCATGGAAGGATTGAAGATAACTATGCAAGATATACTGAAGATATTCTATTTTTTGTAATTATCTTTTTGTTCAGTATATGTATAGATTTGATAGAATAGTTTTGATATAGATTTAATTCTAAGTTTTTGTTTTAGAAAGAATCAACCTCAAGGCATAGATCCTAATTCTAGAGAAGTAGAATTCGTCTTGAAAGAGCTTGTTCTTCAAGATTGAGGTTGAGTGTGTAATCTTGTGATTTTAATCATTCAATACAAGTTTACAAGTTGTTAATCATATACTGTTTGTTTACTGTTACATTGAATATCAAAGTGTTATTCCGCAACTTCTTTGATATTGTTTCTGAGACTTTATTCTTGTTAAGAAATCGATCCTGACAGTATGATTCTGAGTAAAACATGTTGTAGCGACTGCCTCGGCCCAAAGATACATGGATAGATCAGAATATGCGAGCATAGTACGAGCAAATTCAACAAGAGTGCGGTTCTTCCGTTCAACAATGCCATTTTGCTGTGGAGTGTAGGCTGCGGAGAAATTATGTGAAATCCCCACAGAAGTAAGATAACTCTGTAAGGTGTCATTCTTGAACTCCGTGCCATTGTCACCGTGAATAGTTCTGACAGGCAATTGAAGACGTACTTGAATGCGCTTGATGAAAGAGATGATCAACTCTGGCGCATCTGACTTGTTGCGAAGAAACTCGAGCCATGTATACCTTGAATAGTCATCTATCATTACTAAAACGTACTTCTTGTCGTTGATTGATGTTGTTTGCATTGGGCCACAAAGGTCCATATGAAGAAGTTCTAGTGCAGATGAGGTCGATGATTCAGTTTTGGACTTGAATGAGCTTCACTTGATTTTGCCCAACTCACATGCGGAACATTGTGAGTCTTTTTCGAACCTCATTTCTGGTAGACCTTTGACCAGACCTTGTCTCTGTAGCTTAGCTATGGATCGGAAATTCTGATGAGACAAGCGGCGATGCCACGTCCAAGATTGAGCTTTAGTTGCTTTGGCTAATAGGCATACTGGACGTGTGGCAGACAGTGTAGGAAAATCTACATAGTATAGATTTCCATGGCGTTCAGCTTTGAAGACTTCGTACCCATCTGGATCCTTAAGATAACAATGAGTTGTTGTGAAGCGGACTTGATATTTCATGTCACAGAAGTGACTGGTGCTAAACAGATTGTGATCAAGCCCTTCAACATATAACACTCTTTGAATCTTCACAACTCCGTTATCAAGCATGCCAAATCCTCTGACGTGTCCTTCTACTTCAGAATTTGCAAACCTAACTGCTCCGACAGGCTCCTCCACATAGTTATGCAAGAGGTGCTTGAATCCTGTCATGTGGCGTGAACATCCGGAATCTATCACCCACAATCGACAGGCATGAAAAAGAGACAATTAGTTTTGCTTAGGTACCCATATCAAGATGGGTCCTTCGCGGTTAGCTTCACGCAATTCAGGAATATCAGCAGGTTTAACTTTAACCCTCCATTCATAACGGGGTTTTGGAACCCATTTCCAAACCATCTTAACATTTAATTCTTGAAAATGCTTTTTAGATTTAGGATTGGCAACCTTAGCTCGAAACACTTTGGCTTGTGTGGAAGAATTAGAATTAGAATTGGAGTTAAGGTTCAGTTTAGCTTTTCTTTTACTCTTCTTGGACTTAGGAGTGGAGTAGTATTTGAAAGAATTATCCCAGCAGTGTTTGCAATAAAGATTCTTTCGAGCAAAATTCATAAACTTAGATTTATCGGAACAAATCTTACATTCATGTCCATCAAAAGAATTACTTTTCAAAATAACACTGTCTGAAATACAACTACTTGTACCAAAAGATTCACTAGATGTCAAACTATCATTTTTATTGAAACTAGTGACTTTATTCTTCTTACTCCTCCCAACTCCATTTCCTTTTATATCTGAAACAGAAACAGGAACCTTGTTAGTCTCTATCTTAGAGGGTGGTTCTTTTCTAGAGTTACTTGAGGTCTCACCCTTCTCAAAAATACTAGGTGGATATTCAGGACAATCAGAGTAAACAATTGAAGGTTTTGCAGGAGCATCAAATTCTGGATTAGTTCTTACCTTCCAGCTTGGATCATTGAACATCTGTTTATCATTTGAAGCATTTTTAAACAAAGTAATTTTCAAATCATTGCTCTCTGTGCAAATATCTTGATTTTCTTTCAAAGATTTTTCAAGTTTAACTTTGAGATCAAAGTTTTCATCTTCAACCTCATCAAGAGACTGTTGCAACATATCAATTTGCTTCATCAATTCAGATGTATGATCACTCACAGAATTTGACTCCTTTGCAGTAGAAACAGGATCAGAATCTGAGGCATTCATCATTTCAGAAAACCTTTCCTCGGTCATGTTTTCAATAAACTCCATTTTATCATTTTTAGAACAAGATCCATTCGTGATGACAGTTTCTTCTTCAACCTCTTCAACAAGTATAGGTTTAGAAGCAATGGGATTTGAGACTGATGGTATAGTAGATGGAGCAACATCCGATTTATACTCATCATATTTGCATGCAGTCTCAGGTGAAACCGTGTCATTGCTGACTGATTCTTTTGAAGATGTGGTAAACAGTGAATCAAACTCATTTAATTCGATCTTTCGAGTTTCATAGCTTTTGTTCAAATCACTGTATTTAAAACCAACTGATTTAAAAGAATTTTGAGAATCAGTTTCACAAGACTTGTCCTTCCCTATTTCTTCTCGACCTTTGGTCTCTTTTAAAGGTTTAGAAGTACATGCTTCAACAAAGGTTGCACGAATGTTAGGAATGGGTTTGATTGCGGAGCCAAATTTATCAAAATTATATAAGTGCTCTGGTGCCTTTTTCAAAATTTTGTTAGTTGGCACACCCAAACCTGGTTTTAGTTTATAAAAGCTTTCATCCTGGAGTTTATTGGTCAACAGATTTAATGTCTGCTCAGTCTGACCTCGTTTCATGTTAATATCCTCCAATTGCTTGATTTTGGTGTAAGCTTCATTTCTTTCTTGAAAACAGACTTCGAATTTGATTTTAAATTCACCTTTTTCAGCATTAAGATTCACAAGATCCTTTTCTAAGACAAATATTTTTCTTTTTAAAGATTCTTTTTCAGCTTTTAAACCATCCTTTTCTTTTTCTTTGTCTTCCACAACAATTTTTAACAATGCATTTTCATCACGAAAAATTAAAACTGATTGATGTACAGAGCTAAGTTTACCTTTCAATAAAGCAAATTCATCTTTCATACTATGTATTTGGGCCATTAGAGATTCAATAATGTCAGAATTATCATTTACCTCAGAGTTTGCATCTTCGGAACGTGCCTCAGAATCTTCATCGTCACCATCCAGCTTTGCCATATAGGATACTTGGGTGAAGTGTGCCTGCTCCTCATCATCAGAACTTTGGAACAACCAGTTTTCTTCTTCAGCCATAAGCACCTTTCCCTCTTCAGCTTTCTTGGCAATGAGTGACTTCCTCGCGTAGTATTCTAAGTTCTTCACTTTCTTGAACTTGCAATCTCTGGAGAAGTGCCCAAATTTGCTGCAATTGTAGCATCTGCCCGGTTCATCCGTTCTGTCTTCTTTATTTGCCTCTCTCTTATCTTCTCTTCTGTCTTCCTTCCTGTCTTCTCGTCTTTCCTCTCTCCTTCCATACCTTGGCTTGTATCTCATTTCAGACTTCTCTTTCTTGTGTTCTTCATACTTTGTCTTTGAGTAGTACTTTTTCTTGCCAAAGCTCTTCTTGAATCGTTGAGTAATTAGAGCCAAGTCCTCAGAGAACTTATGTATATTTGGATCAAAATCAATCTCCAGTTCTTCATCACTCGAAACAGAATCAGACTTAGTAAGATCCGTAACAAGAGCTTTAGACACCTTTTTCTTTGACCTTGCAGAGGATCTCGGAACTGAACTCTTTCCTTTGCCAGCTATGAGAGCCACAAAATCCTTCAGTTTATTGGACTCATTATTGATGGTTCTCACCTCATCCTCATGCTGAGAAAGAGTAGAGACGATATCAGTGACTTTTTCTTGAGCCATATTCTTTGACATCTGAAGGTTGATGGCAAAGTTCTTCCATTCAGGATTCAGATTCTTGATGAACTTATAATTTATCTCTGAAGCTGATTTAGAGATATTGTTCCTCCGCAAGTCATTGAGAATGATATTATATCTGTTGTAGGTCTCTAGCAGCGCCTCTCCTTCCTTTGCGTGAAACCCCTCATAGGCATTTATGCATAGATTCTGCTTGGCTTGGATGGAGGCTTCACTTTCTTCAAACTGTCTTGATAGTTCATCCCAGACTTCTTTAGCAGAGCTCCGACTGTCTACACGATTGTAGTCTTGTAGATGTCATTTGGTATTGCCATTATCAGATAAATGAGAGCCTCTTCATCTATCTTGTAAAGCTCTTTCTCCTTTTCGCTGAAGTACTGGTATGGTTTTGGGACAAACCTATCAGGGATCTCTGATCATTGGATTTACTGGACCATTGATGATTGATTCCATGTATTCTCTGTTCTTGTGATTCAGAAACTGGATCATTCTCTTTTTCCATTACTGATACTCATCAGCCATGAGAACAGGAGGTTTGGACTGAGAGCCCATTGAGAGAAGCTGATTCGACATCTTAGCTGTATGGTTAGAAATCAAACTAATCTGTACCAAGACAATCAATTAGATGAGATCGTTGGAATCAAGAGTTGAATAAAAACTACACTAAAATTTTTTCAGAAAAATAAATTTCCAAAAATAATTTAAATGCAGAATTCTCACATAGTAAAATACACAAATAGAGTAACCACATAAAATCTGGCGCAAGAAAAATAAGCTAAGGCAATGGCGCAAAAAGACGATTTGCGCGAGGAACAGGTCGCGCGAAATAAGGATTTGCGCGAGCCGTGAATAGCGCAAAGTGAGATTTGCGTGATAGGTGGGTCGCGCAAAGAGGAGGTTTGCGCGAACCGCAGATGGCGCAAAGTGTGATTTTACGCGAGTAGGCACTGGCGCAAAGTGAGGTCGACCGGGTTCTTGCTTGACCGGTATCTTGCTTGACCGGTATCTCGCTCGACCGGTGCTCTGTCCAATCAGACTTGTGTCGACCGGGATGTTGCACGACCGGAGATGTGCTTTAACCAGTAATGTGTCGACCGGTATCCTTTTTGGACCGGTATTTCGACCGATATCCTGTAGCACCCGGTATCTATTGACCGGGGTGTGGTGTGTGAGGAGACCGGTGTCTTTGACCGGTATGCAGCGACCGGGATGGTATTTTTTCGACTGTAGTGCAGTGATCGGGGTGTCCCCAACCAGTATGGACCGGTAAAGTGTGTGGCAATAGGGGCGACCGATAAGATGTTGACCGGGGTGTATTCGACCGATAATCCGTTGTCTTGAATATCGACCGGTATTATCTTTAAGGTTTCGACCTGTATGTTCTTGCAGGTCGGCCCAGAATGACGGTACTCAACCCAGAATGACGATACTCAACCCAGAAACCAATCCAGAACACAAATTCAAATGCAAAAATCAAATTATAGTGACCAAAAACATGTAACGATCAATACTCAATCAAAATTGATGACTAAAATCACCTTTCATGCTTCAATTTGATAAACACAGTAGTCGACATTAACATGAACCCAAAAAAACCCAGTAACCAAAAAATTTCAAAAGATGATCGATTTCTGATTTAAAGTGCAATTAAATAATCAGATAACATTCAGAAGCATGAAACGCATATAATCATATAAATTTTATGCATAAAAACTCATAAATTCATGAACTTGATTTTCACCCAGATAGAAGTCGATGAACACAGATAAATCGAAAAAAACAGTTTTAATCCAAAACCTTGATTCTTTAGGCTCTGATACCACTTGTTGAACCCAGTTTAATCTAGTTGATAGATTAACACACAACACAATATAAATCAAGAGATATAAAGATCAGAAAATCATACCCCAATCCCTTGAATAATCAGTTAAACCCTGTGTGTTCTTGAAATCTTGAATACAGAGAATACAGCTAACTCACTAATATGATAATTGTGATTATAGGTGGTTAACCCTAAAAACTAAATAATAAAACCTATTTATATCTAAGCCTAATAGGCCTAATGGGCTTGGGCCCAACTAATAATAACTATTAACTTATTACAAATCAAACCCTCTAATTAACTTTAACACAGTTACAATTTAAACCCTTAACTTTAACTTTAATCTTGAATACAATTTATGATCCAACACAAAGCCTTACGCCTCACGAGCATAACTCACTCTACTGATCAAACATTTATCATACTTTACGCTTCGCAAGCGTAACTCACACTACTGACCAACACTGCCGTCAAAGACGGTATGTCTGTCTCGTACTGCCTTATTTTGGAGACACACCCCAATGGCATAAACGGGCCACACTCCCCGGTACGAGCAGGCGGGCCACACTTCCCGACTTAGGTCAAATCTCACGAATTAAATGTATGCATACATCTAATTAACAACATTATATAAAATGCGTTTATATAACATAGCATGAATATTCCAACATAATTAAATCAACATTTTCAATAAACCTTCTCAACTTTTGATAATATAAACGTGCAGTTCAGAAAACTCACATTTATCAAATAACTTTCAAAAATCGTAAAGGATTTAGTTTGAAAGACTCACCTCAGATCCTTCTCGCTTAAAGTCTGCTTTCTAACGATTCACTACCTACGACAACACCGATAAATCGGTAAGCCAAAACATAGATAACCCACTTACTCACTGACCAGAACATAAAATATTACACACTGTGCCACCCTTGTCAATGCCTCCCCGGTCGACCACCCCGGTCAAAACTACCCCGGGCGACACGGGTCCGGTTGACACCGATCCGGTCGGCCCACACCGGTTGACACCGGTTGATATTCAAACTTACTCAGGCGATTCCAAAACTTCGAGAAAACAACTCAGATCCTTAAATCAATCAAATACATGGTTACAAACTCAACAACAAGATCATTTACCGACTAAAACTCTTAGATGGAAGTATTAGGCTAGAATCATACCTTTATTTGCAAAGAAACCATACGATTCTTCAAAACCTAGTCCTCCCTTCTCCTGCTCTCGTTCTCCTTCAGTCTCTCGAATTCAGGAATGAATCATGATAAAATCTTAGGGTTAAGTTATATATAACCCAAGTTACATTTAACCCCCTTGAACTTTGGGTCTCGCTTAATTTTTCACCCAACTCTCAAAATTATTAAAATTTACGTACCCAGATATTACAATATCTCCCCCTCAATAGAATTCCGTCCCCGGAATTCCATCGTTAAACAGATGGGGATACTGAGATCTCATGTCTGCCTCCACTTCCCATGTTGACTCTTGTCCTTTGTGAAATTTCCACTGGACTTTCACCAACCGGATATCCTTGTTCCTTAGCTTATTCACTTTTGTGGTCCAAAACTACTACGGGTTCTTCAATATAACTTAATTTCTCATCCACTTGAATGTCCTCTAATGAAACTACTACATCTTGTCAGGATCGAATTCTCAACAAGAATTAATTCTCAGAAACAATATCAAAGAAGTTTGCGGAATAACACTTTGATATTTAATCAAAACAGTAAATCACAGTAGATATGAAGAACAAACTGTAAACTTGTATTGAATGCTTTGAAGTTACAAGATTACACACTCAACCTCAATATTGATGAACAGACTCACCAATACGAATTCTACTTCTCTAGAATTAGGATCTATGTCTTGAGGTTGATTTTTTCTCTTAAAGAATGAAAAAAAAAAGTTCTCTTCTTAATCTATTCTATACATTCTATACATATACTAGTCAAAAGATAATTACAATAATTAAACAAATCTTCAGTATATCTTCCATGTATATCTCAAAGCTTCCATAATCTTCAGATTATCCAGCTGTCATTCTTTCCATCCGAATCTCTTAAGCAGCACTAACCATGATCAGCAGTATTAACTTCTTCTAGCAGCATTAACTACTTCTAGCAGCATTAACTACTAGCAGTACTAACTAGCTAAGCAGTACTAACTTTGTTCAAGCAGCACTAACTTTGACTAGCAGTATTAATAGTACTAGCAGTATTAACCTTAAAGTCTTCTAGCAGTATTAACTCTGAACCAGCAGCATTAACCATACTTGAGTTTTTCTTCAGTTCCCAACAATCTCCCCCTAACTTGACTTTTAGGAAGAGAAGTCAAGTTCTTCAGATGCTCCCAAAATCTTCATTGATCTACTCCAATATTAGGATCCAGTCCCATACTCTGATTGATAGTCCTCTGAATTAGATACTTGGCCATTTCTGAATTTGGTGCACAACCCAACTTCTTATTCAACATGGCATGAAGCTTAAGATTTGTATGCTTGTAAACCCTATCCACCAAGTAGTACTCCATGTGGAAAGTATCCAATGCTAGTTCATAGACTCCACTCCTTTCATAGAGAGTCCATCCTCTAACAGTTTTGAACACATCTCTGATTAAGTGCTTCACTACTTCTGGATTGAATAACATACACAAGTATTCCATGACCAGCTTCACTATAGGTAACCCTGGAGCTTTCAACTGATCTGCATAAATTTTCATCCCCACTTCAAACATTTCTTCCAAATCAGATCTTGAACACTCTCTGACAATTTTGTTCCAGGTGTTGTATACTTCATACTTCTCATCATTTCTTTTCAATCTGATGTATTCTTTGCCATCCACCTCCATAATATCCCAATGGATAACTTCAGGAGGTTTAAATCCAACAGGTTCAACTGAAATAGGCTTTGGAATTTTATCCATTACCACCATGTACATGTTTACATCTGAACTCTGTGGTATTTCTTCCTGAGTTTTAGCTTCATTCTGAGGTGCCTCTTCTTCTTCAGTAACCTTTTGCTCTTCTTCTACTCTAGGCTTCTTTACACTTTTCTTTCTTTTAGCCATCATTTTGGTTCTTTTCAGAGTCTTTTGAACCTGCACTAAAGTAGCTTCCTTCTTCTTTTCTTCCTTGTTCTCTGCCTTTTCTTTGATAGGAGTTCCCTCTTCACTTTCAGGGAATGGTTGATGCATATTCACATCATGTCTCTCCTTTGCCTTCTTTTCAAACTCCACTCTATCCTTTTCATTATTTTTCAGCTTCCCCATTTCTTTCTCATAAAGATCCCTGATTTGATCAAAAGTCATCTTCACAAACATTTCTTTCTTTACCCCAATTGCACTCCTCAAGAAAGTTATCATTTTGTTTCTTTCCTGAGTGGCAAGGTAAGTTTGTGAAGGTCTTCTTTTCTTTGCACTTGATTTGACTAACATGGCCTTTCTCAAGCTTATTACCCTTTGCTTAGCTTTCTCTGTTTCAAGCCCTTTCTGATAAGCTTCATTTAATTCAGCAGCTAGAGCCTTTGCCATCTCCCTGTCTTTTTCAACCTGAACTCTTTCTTCTTTTTCAATATCCTCCTGCATCTTCCGGGCTAGAACTTCATCTGATTCAACCAACCTTTGCTTCTTGACTGGTTGATCAGATTCCACCATCTTTGCTTTTCCTTTGTCTTTGTTCATTGGGGTCTTACTGTTATCTTTCTTGCTCACTTCTCCTTTTTCTCCCCCTTCATTTATGACCACTCCCTTTGTTTTGAGAGTGTCATTCTTTGCTTTGATGAGCATTTCAGCTACTTCAATTTCTGTTGGAGATAACTTTGTTACTACTGCTTGTGAAGTTTCAGCAGCACTAACAGTTTCTGCTTCTAACTCCCCCTCAATACTGTTCTTCTCCCCATCATGCTCCCCCTCAACTTTTTCTTTTTCCTCATTCAGGTTTACTTCAGCCTCTGACTCCTCCTTTTTGGGAGCATCAGACACTGGTTCCCTTCTCTTTAGCACAAATTGTTTCCTTTTCTTCTTTTGAATCAGCCTTGTCACCATCTTCTTTAGTTTTGCAATCTGGACTTGTTGTGACAGGATCACCAGCTTCATCTCCTCTATTTCTTTTCCTTGTTTCAGAACATCTAGGTTGATGTTACCCATTGTCTCCATCAATTCATCATAGTTATATCTGTCCTCACCTTCTCCAGGAGTGTTACCCCCTATTGAAGGATCATTGGATCTTTTATTAGTGGAAGTCTTCTGCCTAGCAGAAGCACTGTCCACCCCTCTGGTTTCTTGGCACCAGGGACCTTCAAATTATTGCTCATTCAAAGTTGCCATGGGGGAGGTCTTATTGATGTTACCACTTTCCTCCTCTGTGCTAGCAGGAGTAGTGGCAGCCTCATCACCCATATGCTCTACCTCCTCCTCAGAGAGCACCTCCTTTGGGTTGGGAGACACCCTTGTGGATTCCCTTTGAATATTCTCTACTGGAGAATGCTCCAATAGAGGGCTTAAAGGCTTGGGGAATGATGGTACAAGAAGGGAAGGAGCCTTCTTTACCTGTTTTCTCTTGTAAGTTTGGGTGATAGGAGAGGTTGGTTTTTCAAGAAGGGACAGGGGAATTGATTTTGAGAGGGAAGGTTGGGCTTGGCTAGCAGTGGGTTGGTCTAATGGGGGCCTTGACCCTGCTACCATACCTTCATGGGGTTGGGACACCACCATCATTGTAGAGAACAATGGGGTGTCAACTCCTTCAGAGTCCCCAGCAGATCTTCTCATATTTGAGAAAACCTTGCCTTTGGGGGGTTTAGGTACATATACCCCAACAGGTTGAGGTATATCCGTCAATTCATGAGTAATAACTTCTTGAACAAACCTGGGATACATAAAGAAGCTCTTTTTGTTTCCCATGTTTGAGACAAGATCACTGAAAATCATTTTAGAAAAATTATACTTTCTGGCAGTGGCCAAGCACACCAAAGCATAAGCAATAGTGCTGCTGAACTCACTCCATCCATTAGTCTTTTTGGAGATACAATGCATAAGAGTATGGACAAAGAAACGCCATTGGGGTGAAAATTTTGCTTTAGAGAATTTGAAAACTCCCAATGGGCCTCCATACCCCATTCTTGTAAGATTTGAAAACAGTTCATCGTTTGGGATAGAGGTTATACCAGAGGCATCGTCTAGACGTAGACTGATGCGAATAACCTCTTCAGTAACCGTTAGTGATTGATCACAGATTCTTGTCTTGATCATCTGCACACCATTCTCAACAACAATGGTTGCATTAGCCCAGAACTGCCTTTGATGCTCGATATAGATTGTAGGGGATACAATAAGAGCATGAGCAATGTGGCTTGACTTGAGGAAATCCACAATCTGATGAAATCCTGCAGCTTGCTTTGGTTTTTGTAGCATCGCAATCTCATTGTGCTCGTCAATGAAAGTCATTGATGCCATTGATCTTAGTGAAAAGCTTGCCTGAAGACTTCGAACTTGAGAGAGAAAAGGTTTAGAGCACAAGAGAACAGTATGCAAAGAGTCGTTATGAACTTTTAGGCGGGCAAAGAGTATTTATAGTATTCGGAACATAAGCAGTATTAACCTAGAGCAGTATTAACTACTAGCAGTATTAACTACTAGCAGTATTAACTGAAAGCAGTATTAACTACTAGCAGTATTAACTGACAGCAGTATTAACTACTAGCAGTATTAACTGAAAGCAGTATTAACCACTAGCAGTATTAACCACTGAAAGCAGTATTAACCACTAGCAGTATTAACTGAAAGCAGTAGTAACTACTAGCAGTATTAACCATTGAAAGCAGTATTAACCACTAGCAGTATTAACTGAAAGCAGTAGTAACTACTAGCAGTATTAACTGACTTACTCCTTTTAAACTTGCTAAACACTGAGTACTGCTATGCATATCCTGAAAAAGAAGATTAGTAACTCCAAGAATAATATACAGGTATAAAACCACTTTTTGAGAAGGGGATTATTCAGAGTTGATCATTCCCACACTTGTTACCAAGAAAGTGAATCTACCCACATCAAAAGCTTTAGTGAATAGATCAGCAAACTGATTATCAGTGTGAACTTTGACAACTTGAATAAGTTTCTTTTCATTACAATCTCTTATAAAGTGATACCTGATCTCAATGTGCTTTGTTTTTGAGTGCTTGACTGGATTATTCACAATGCTAATAGCACTGCTGTTGTCAATAAAGATTGGAGTGTGTAGAAAGGTTACCCCATAATCCAACATTTGATTCTGAATCCATAAGACTTGAGAACAGCAACTTGCAGCTGCTATGTACTCTGCCTCTGTTGTAGATGTGGATACTGTGGTTTGTTTCTTGCACTGCCATGAGACTAGTCTAGCACCCAAAAACTGACATCCTCCAGAAGTAGATTTTCTGTCCAAGTTTGCCCCACCTAGATCACTGTCTGAGTATGCTATTAGGTCAAAAGGTGAGTCATGAGGATACCAAAGTCCCAATCTGGGTTGCCCTTTGAGATATCTGAATATCCTCTTAACAGCTTGAAAGTGAGATTGCTTTGGCCTAACTTGGAATCTTGCACATACACAGACTGGAAACATTATATCTGGCCTTGATGCTGTGAGATACATGAGAGAGCCAATCATGGATCTATAATGATGCACATCCATATCCTCCCTCTCAAGATCTGTTGTGATCTGTTTGTGTGTTTCCATAGGTGTGCTGGCAGGTTTTGATTCTGAGAAACCAAACTTGGTTAGAATATCCTGCACATACTTGGATTGACAGATGAAAATGCCATCTGACTTCTGTTGAACTTGGACTCCAAGGAAGAAAGTAAGTTCCCCCATGGAACTCATTTTGAACCTTTGATGCATTAAATCCTCAAACTCCTTGCACATGTTGTTTCTTGTAGATCCAAAGATAATGTCATCAACATAGATTTGGACCAGCAAGATATCTTTCTTCTTTCTCTTGATAAATAGAGTCTTATCAATGACTCCTCTTTCAAAGTCATTTTCCAAGAGATAGGATGACAGAGTGTCATACCATGCTCTTGGAGCTTGATGTAGTCCATAAAGTGCTTTCTTTAATTTGTATACCCTGTCTGGATAGTTTGGGTTTTCAAACCCTGGTGGTTGACAGACATATACTTCTTCTTCAATTGAGTCATAGAGAAAAGCACTTTTTACATCCATTTGATAGACTTTGAAATTCATGTAAGAAGCATAGGCTAGGAATAATCTGATTGCTTCTATCCTAGCCACAGGTGCAAAAACTTCTTCATAATCTATACCCTCTTCTTGAGTATAGCCTTGAGCCACCAGTCTTGCTTTGTTCCTTATGACAATACCTCTTTCATCTCTCTTGTTTCTGAAAATCCACTTTGTGCCAATTTCTCTGTGACCTTTAGGAAGGTCTACTAGATCCCATACATCTTGTAGCTTGAACTGTAACAGTTCCTCTTGCATTGCTTCTATCCAGCTAGATTCTTTCATAGCATCATGTGCCTTTTTAGGCTCAAGCTGAGATAGAAAACAAGAAAGCACTGTATGTTGTTGATCTTGCATTTCCTGAAGCCTGCTTTGATGTCTATTCATTATAGGAGAAGAGATATCTCCTATTACCAGCTGTGGTGGATGATTCTTTTGAACTCTGGTGTTATGACTAGGTTCTTCATTCAGTCCAGCCTCTAGATTAGAGTCATGCAACTCAACTGAAGTGTTTTCAGATGCCACTTCATTATTTTCTTGAGTCTCCTCATCTCTAGTTTCTTCTTCACTCTGATTGGTCCAGTAAATGATTCCTTATCACAGTCTTCAACAGAATTGACTGTGGGTATGGGAAAAATCACAGATTTAGATATACTTTCTTGAACTTGTGTGATCCCTGATCCTCCACTTCCTGAACCTGCATTCTCATTATTGAAACCAAAAGAGTTAGTTAGTGAATCAATGTCAAATAGCCACTGAGGTCCAGACCCAACAGGATTTGGTGTGTTCTCATTGCATTTGACATTGTCACTTTCTTCAATTATTCTAGAATATGAGTTAAATACTCTGTAGGCCTTACTCTGAGATGAATATCCAACAAGAAATCCATCATCTGCTTTGCTATCAAACTTACCTAAGTGAGATTTGGTATTTAGAATTGTACAAGGACACCCAAAAGGTTTGAAGAAACCAATGAAAGGTTTTCTTTTATTTAAAAGCTCATATGGGGTCTTGTTCTTTTGCTTGACCACTAGAACTCTGTTTTGGACATAACAAGCAGTATTAACTGCTTCAACCCAGAAGGTAATTGGCAATTTTGAATCAGCCAACAGAGATCTAGCAGCCTCTATTAGTGTTCTAATTCTCCTTTCAGCAACACCATTCTGTTGAGGAGTCCTAGGAGCACTATATTGCCTCTCAATACCTTTTTCTTCACAAAAGGTGTTTAGATCATGATTTTTAAACTCAGTTCCATTATCTGATCTAATGACTTTTACTCTTTGATTAGTTTGGTTTTCAATTCTTAGAATAAAGAATTTGATAAGACCACTTGTTTCATCCTTAGTCCTTAGAAAATATACCCAAGTAAATCTGGAGTAATCATCAACAATAACCAAGCAGTAAGATTTCTTGCCTATACTCATAACATTTGTAGGACCAAACAGATCCATATGCAGTAACTGGAGACAAGAAGAAACAGAATTTAACTCTTTGGTCTTATGAGAAGTTTTGTGCTGTTTGCCTTTAAGACAAGCAACACAATGATCATCACATGAAAAGACTTTTGAAGGTAAACCTCTTACAAGGTTGTTTTTAACAAGATTGTTCATAGTCTTGAAATTCATGTGACACATCCTTCTGTGCCATAGAGAAGATTCATCTACAGAAGCTTTTGAAACAAGACAATTTAGAGATGAATCACTATCAACATTGTCCATATCAAGACAGTAAACATTGTCCTTTCTTGGAGTTCTAAGTAGTATCATGCTTTCATTAACTACCTTGAACCCTGGAGCAAGAATCATACACTCAGTATTAGTAAATAATATACTATGTTGTTTGTCACAGACCTGTGATACACTTAACAGGTTGTACTTTAATTGATCAACATAGTAGACATCCTCAAATGTCATCTTACCTTTGGTGACATTACCTTTTCCACTTATCTTACCACCAGTAAGATTATCTCCAAATGCAACATGTCCTCCATTGATATGCTTGAAATCCTGAAGGCATGACATGTTGCCTGTCATGTGCCTAGAGCAACCACTATCAACATGCCAAATGCTCTTTCCCTTGAGCTGTTGGTTGCCCTGCACATTAAATAAATCAATTAGTATGAAATAGGAACCCAAGCCAAAGTGGTCTTGGGTACCCCTTTCTCATCAAAATACTTGCATTCTTTCTTGACAAGATTTTTGAACTGTAACTCCTCATTCTTGGAGTACTTTGTTACAATAATAGGCTTGGAAATATTTTTGCTAGTATCAGTACTGGTTTTAGAAGTACTAACTGCCTTGGCAGCACTTGCATGCTTAGCAGTACTAACCTTGTTAGCAGTAGTAACTGTGTTAGCAGCAGTAACTGTGTTGGCAGTATTAACCTTTGAAGAGGTATTAACAGTATTAGCAGCATTAATATTTTCAGCAGTACTAACACTGTTAGCAGTAGTAACTGTGTTAGCAGTACTAATATTGTTAGCAGTACTAACACTGTTAGTACTTCTAGGTACCCACATTTTGACACTTTCTTTTAAAATCTTTTTCTTTAAAGTGCCTTTACTTTCAATAGATTTCTTTATCACATGTTTCTTTCCAGCCTTCCTATAACCAACAGATTTTTGCACAAATCTTTGAAAGGTCATCTGTTGGTTAATAGGGTTAAAGTAACAATACTTAGCCAAATGATTCAACTTGCCACATATAAAACAAGGTTTTGGTCTATTGATTTTATTCAGATCAACTCCTTGTTTCTGAGCCCATTGATTATTCCAGTTTCTTTGATTTCCTCTTTTTAAACCAGAATTTAGGCTCTTGGCTTTATTGCAATCACACTGTTTACAAGTTCCAGGATTCACAACTGTGGTTTGTTTGTAATGAACCTTGTTATCCTTTCCTTTAGTCTTCTCTATCTCCTTGGATTTGACCCAGATTTTCCCACATCCCTCATTGGTGATAATATTGTTTTCTAATGGTATCTTTTTACTCACAGTATTATCCCTGTTCTCACTGGCTTCTTTCTCAGTCAAATCCTTAACTACTACCTCATTCAAAGGATCTATCTTAAAAGCTTCTTCAGACAAGTCCTTTTTGTCCTTAGTTTCTAACAAGTCTGATGTAGGAGAAATATAGTTGTTATTGTAAGGAGGGGGTGTATTGTTGTATCCAATACCAGGCTTCATCTTATCATGTATCTGAGCCTTTAGAAGAGAGTCCATTGCTTTTGAAGCATAAGAAAACTTGTCTATGTCAAGCTTAACTTTTGACAGTTCCTGTTTCAGTCTATCATTCTCTTCTAAGGACTTAGACAGTTTGGTTTCTAACTCATTCTTTTCCCACTTCCAATAGTTTGTGTCATAAGAGTGTTGAAGTTCATTACCTTGAAAGCCTTTGATTTGCTCTTCAAATCTCTCTACTATCAACACATAATCTCTTCTGTCCTTTTCTAATCTTTTGAGGTCATCACACATACTTTGATTGTGATCCCTGTATCTTGTAACAGTGTCAATGCAAGATTTAGTGCAAAGATTAGAACTTACCTCAGTGGGGAGATCAGACACTTCTGCCATAAGAGCTTGGTTCTGAATGGCTTCCTCAGCTTGATCACTCCAGTCAAATCCCATTCCTTGTTGAGAAACAAGGGCTTGAGCAGGATTCTTGTTCAGATTGTATCCTCCATTCTGAGCTTGTTGATGGTTGTTGATTGGAACAACACTCCTGCATTCTCTAGCAAAGTGTCCTTTCTTGTGACACTTATAACATTCCACCTTGGTTTTGTCAAAACCAGCTCCATCTTCTCTTCTTTGAGAGAAGTTATTTCTTCCAGTTCTTTTAATGAACTTTTTCACCCTCATGGATAACATGGCCATCTGCCATTTAATATCCATCTCCTCCAGATCATCAGGGTGAATTTGATCAAGATCATCATTAATCAGAGAATTGCTGCTATGACTGGACAAAAAGGCTTCAAAGATAGTTTCAGTGCCTTTTTCTGAACTTACTCCACTGGCAGTACTAACTGCTTCAGGGTTGGCAGTAGTATCAGTGGATGCTGAAAGAAGTGCAGCATTGTGAATATAACCAGAGGGCTTCTTCTTGGTTTCTACCTCAGTTTCAAAAACTCTTAGATCATTGTATAGATCATCAAGTTCTTTCTCTTCCAGATTGTCACTCTGTCTATATGAGACAGTGTACATAGTCCATTCATCCCCAAGAGATCTGAGGAACTTTCTGTTGATATCATCTTGTTCCATCTTCACCCCTACAGTAGCCAGTTCACCTATGAGTTTATTGAACCTATCAAAAGTTTGAGTCATAAACTCATTCTTTGTGGAAGTGAAGTTCTCATACTGCTGCTTTAGACCATCTCTTTGATTTCTTTTGATGCTCTTAGTTCCAGCAAATCTTTTCTCTAGAGCATTCCAGAGAATCTGAGCATCAGTGCAGTTGCAAAATTGATGCTGATATTCATTGGGAATGGCCAAGAGCAGAGTGCTCAAGGCCTTCATCTCTGTCTGTCTGATCTTCCTCTCACCATCTGTCTTTGGTGGAGGTCTTTTCCCATCTGGTCCTATCCTTCCAGCTTCAGAAGGACCATTCTCAATGATATCCCACATTGAGTAGTCAGTGAGAAGAATATATTGTCTGATTCTGATCTTCCACATGTCAAACTCACTTGGTTTGAGCATTGGAACCTTAGAAACCAAAGTACTGCTTGATTCTGTAAGATTTTCCATGATGAATAACTGTTTCTGAGAGAGTTAGGCTCTGATACCACTTGTCAGGATCGAATTCTCAACAAGAATTAATTCTCAGAAACAATATCAAAGAAGTTTGCGGAATAACACTTTGATATTTAATCAAAACAGTAAATCACAGTAGATATGAAGAACAAACTGTAAACTTGTATTGAATGCTTTGAAGTTACAAGATTACACACTCAACCTCAATATTGATGAACAGACTCACCAATACGAATTCTACTTCTCTATTATTAGGATCTATGTCTTGAGGTTGATTTTTTCTCTTAAAGAATGAAAAAAAAAGTTCTCTTCTTAATCTATTCTATACATTCTATACATATACTAGTCAAAAGATAATTACAATAATTAAACAAATCTTCAGTATATCTTCCATGTATATCTCAAAGCTTCCATAATCTTCAGATTATCCAGCTGTCATTCTTTCCATCCGAATCTCTTAAGCAGCACTAACCATGATCAGCAGTATTAACTTCTTCTAGCAGCATTAACTACTTCTAGCAACATTAACTACTAGCAGTACTAACTAGCTAAGCAGTACTAACTTTGTTCAAGCAGCACTAACTTTGACTAGCAGTATTAATAGTACTAGCAGTATTAACCTTAAAGTCTTCTAGCAGTATTAACTCTGAACCAGCAGCATTAACCATACTTGAGTTTTTCTTCAGTTCCCAACACATCTGCTTCTGCCAAGCACTTTTTCAAATTTGACACATGAAAGGTAGAGTGAATTCTACTCAAACTCTCTGGTAGATCAAGTTTGTAAGCCACTTCACCAACACGTCCCATGATGGTAAATGGTCCAACGAACCTTGGTCTCAATTTCCCTTTCTTTCAGAAGCGGACTACCCCTTTCCAGGGCGAGAATTTCAACATTACTTTGTCTCCTACCTGAAATTCTATCGGTTTCCTCCGCTTATCTGCGTACATCTTCTGACGATCTTGAGCTATCTTTAACCTTTCTCGAACCTGGTTGACCTTATCGGCTGTCACCTGCACGATTTCCGGTCCTGCTAGCTGTCTTTCACCCACCTCATTCTAACATAAAGGTGTTCTACATTTATGTCCATACAATGCTTCGAACGGGGCCGTTCGGATGCTATCATGGTAACTATTGTTGTAAGAAAATTCAATCAACGGCAAATGAATTTCCCACGAACCCTTGAAATCAATGACACATGCTCGAAGCATGTCTTCTAACGTTTGGATGGTTCTCTCACTCTAGCCATCGGTTTGTGGGTGATAGGTCGTACTCAGCTTGAGTTGCGAGCCTAACTCCCTTTGTAGACTTCTCCAAAAAAGCTGACGTAAAATGAGCATTCCTGTCTGACACAATTGACGACGGTACTCCATGTCTGGTTACTATCTCGTCTATGTACAATCGAGCCAATTTCTCTAGTGGGTACGTCTCCTTGATCGGTAGGAAGTGGGCCGACTTTATAAGTCGATCCACTATCACCCAAATGGCATCGTGCCCCTTAGGTGATCGCGGTAACCCGGTAACAAGATCCATTGTAATCTCATCCCACTTCCAGACTGGAATTTCTAACGATTGAAGCTCCCCGTAAGGTCTCTGGTGCTCTGTTTTAACTTTCAACCATGTCAGGCATCGCTCGACAAAGTGAGCAATATATTTCTTTAAACCCGACCACCAATAACTTTGCTTCAGATCTCGTTACATCTTGTTGGTTCCCAGATGCACTGAGTAACGTGACTTATGCGCTTCTTCCAATACTTTCTTCCACAGTTATCCTGCTTTTGGAATCCACACTCTCTTATTGAAGCACTTCAGTCCGCGATTGTCGATGACTAACGAATTAACAATTCCAACTATTCTCTCGCTCTTCCAGTTTTCCTCTAACGCCGCTTCTTCTTGGTACTTTATGACTTCTTCCAAGAAATTGGAAACGACATCGACTCGATAGGCCACCACTTTTGTTGTTTCTCCACATTCCTTACGACTTAGAGCATCCGCCACCACATTGGCCTTGCCCGGATGGTACAGGATATCACAGTCGTAATCGCTTAACAACTCCATCCACCTACGCTGAATCATATTGAGCTCCCTCTGGTTGAAAAGATGCTGAAGGCTTTTGTGATCTGTGTAAATCTGACACTTGATTCCGTACAAATAATGCCTCCAAATCTTCAAAGCGAAGACTACCACTGCCAACTCTAAATCATGCGTTGGGTAATTCTTTTCATGCTCTTTCAACTGACGAGATGCATATCCAATCACCTTGCCTTCTTGCATTAACACACACCCCATACCCAATTTTGAAGCATCGCTATAAATTACGAATCCTTCCGTTCTGTTAGGTAGGGACAAGATAGGCGCACTACTCAGACTTTCCTTCAATTTACTGAACGCTTCTTTCTGAGCTTCTGCCCATACAAACTTGACATTCTTCCTGGTTAACGTCGTTAGTGGTGTGGCTATCCTCGAGAAGTCTTGGATAAACTTTCGATAATAACCCGCCAATCCTAGAAAACTCCTTACTTCTGATGGTGTTTTCGGCGCTTCCCACCCTCTAATGGCCTCAATCTTAGCCAGGTCAACTTTAATCCCGTCTTTCGACACCACGTGACCAAGAAACTGAACTTCTTTCAGCCAAAATTCACATTTTGAGAACTTGGCGTACAATTTCTCGCGCTTAAGCAATTCTAATATTGCTCATAAATGAGTTTCATGATCTTCTTTGGACCGTGAATAGATCATTATATCATCTATAAAGACTATGACATACTTGTCTAATAACGTACTACATACTCTATTCATCAGGTCCATGAAAGCTGCCGGTGCATTGGTCAGTCCAAAGGGCATAACTAGAAATTCATAGTGTCCGTACCTCATACGAAAGGCAGTCTTAGGTACATCCTCTTCCCTCACCTTCAACTGACGATACCTAGATCGTAGATCTATCTTCGAGAAGTAGCTCGCTCCTTGAAGTTGATCAAAAAGATCGTCAATTCTGGGAAGCGGATACTTATTTTTGACAGTTACTTTGTTAAGCTCCCGATAGTCTATGCACATTCTCATAGACCCGTCTTTCTTCTTAACAAACAACACCGGTGCTCCCCATGGTGAGGTACTAGGACGAATAAACCCCTTGTCGAGTAGCTCCTGCAGTTGAGTCATCATCTCCTTCATTTCTGCCGGGGCCAGTCTATAAGGTGCTCTTGCGATCGATGCCGCTCCAGGTACTAGATCAATACGAAATTCCATTTGCCGATCAGGAGGCAGAGCGGTTAAATATTCCGGAAATACTTCTGGATATTCACTTACCACCGGAACTGACTCTAATCCCTTCTTCTCCTTCTTAGCATCTACCACATAAGCTAAGAACCCCACACACCCTTTTACTAGACACCGCTTAGCTTTAATCATTGAGATCAAGCACGACTTTCTATCCCTCTGATCCCCAAACACTACTATCTCTTCTTTACCTGGCTGCGCTATACGAATTAATTTCTTATTACATACGATATGAGCATCATTAGACGCCAACCAGTCCATTCCCACAATGACATCAAATTCTCCCATACCCATCGGGTACAATCGAAGTGCAAATGACTGCCCATCGATGACAATACTACACCCATCATATACCTCCCCCACTAAGACTCGACTATCATCGGCCACTTCTACCTCAAACCCATGCCTAAGCTTCTTGGGTTTCACGTGCAATTTATGCACGAAATTTGGGGACACAAACGAACGGTTTGCGCCTGAATCAAACAACACTTTAGCAAAAATCGAATCTATAGAGAAAGTACCTGTTACTACATCCGGTATCTCTGTCGCTTCTTCTGTCGTCATATTAAAAGCTCTGGCTCTCACCCGAGTTGGCTCCACTTTTTTCTCACCTCCCTTATCTACGTACCCTCCGACCGTTCCCTTCTTCAATTGTGGGCAATTAGTCCTGATATGATCAGGGGATCCACACTGATAGCAAGACCTTGACCCACGACAATCCCGAGCCATATGCCCAATCTTTCCACATTTATAGCAGCCTTCTTGTCCAATCATACACTCCCCCTTATGCATACGATTACACTTGCTGCATGGTTTACTCACAAACTTATTAACAACTCGCTGATCGGATTTAGCTGATTTGAACGTTTTGGAGTCACGGACAGTTTCGTCCCACTTTCTCTTGTCCCCACTTCTTTCGATAGTTTGACGATTCTTTTCCTTCTCCCTCATCTCAGCTGCGTTTACTGCCGCCTGGAACGTAGCTGGTTCCTTGTTCGAGACGAATTCTCGAATATCGCTTCTGTTGAGCTTGTTCAACAGATTGAGGTTTTGTTTGTAATCATTAAGTTAAATTAATATAACTTGTGATTTGAGTTTATACACTGTTTGATTGATTTACTGTTAAAGTGTCTTTCCGCTAATTCTTTAACATAGTTTCTAAGTGTTTAGTTTAAATTCTTGTTTAGAATTTGATCCTGACAAGTGGTATCAGAGCTTAAGGAACTCAGAAATCAATAATCATCATAAACAGAATCCAGAGGCAAGCATTGATGGCTGAGGTTACAAAGTCTTCAAGTACTGCAATCCCCACTGAGGTAAAATCTAACCTTTGCTCTAAAGCATGTCTTGAAACTGTTAAAAATTACAGGGATCACAATCAGAGCATGTGTGATGACCTTAAAAGGTTAGAGAAAGATATAAGAGAGTATGTTGTGATCGTTGAGAAGTTTGAAGAACAAATAAAGGCATATCAAGCTAATGAACTTCAACATTCATATGATCTCAACTACTGGAAGTGGGAGAAGAATCAGTTAGAGATTGAGCTAGAAAAGTCCAGAGAGGAGTGTGAAAAAGTTAAGAGTGAATTTGAGAAGGTCAAAGTAGACATTGAGAAATATTCCAATGCTTCTAAAGCAATGGACTCTTTACTTAAATATCAAATTCATGACGAACTAAAGAGAGGTATAGGCTACAACAACACCCCTCCACCTTACAATAATAACTATATTCCTCCCACCTCAGACCTCTTAGAAAGACAGGATAAGAATGACTTACCTGCAGGAGCAACAAAAGTAGATCCATTAGACAAAGTAGTGGTTGGGGAAAACTCTGAAGAAGAGAATTCTGAGAGTAAGAATGAGGAAGACCATAAAGATATTCCCTTAGAAAACCACATTCTTACAAATGAGAGAGGAGGTGAACCATTTATCAAGAGTGATAAAGTGGAGATGTCCAAGACAGAGAAAGAGACTGTTAAGAGTGAGAAAGCTGAGACCTCCAAGAAAGGAAAAGAAAAGGTACAGGGAGTTCACTACATGCAAACCTCTATTGTAAATCCCTGTACTTGTCAACAGAACAAGTCCCATAAACATGATTAAATAAGGGGAAATCAGAGAAACAGAAATAATCAGTGGGCTCAAAAACAGGGAATTGATCTAAGCAAAGTCAATAGACCAAAGCCTTGTTTTATTTGTGGCAAGTTAAATCATCTAGCCAAACACTATTATTTCAATCCTATTAACCAAAGATTTACTTTTCAAATACAGCATCAAAATTCTGTTGGTTATAGGAAGAAATCAAAAAGGAACCACATGATTGAGAATGTGAAAACAGCACCTTTGAAATCTCATTTTCAGAATAAGTTTGCTAAATCAAAAGAAAATACTCCAAGCAAGTCAAGGAGTAACTCACAGAACAAGAAAGCAAACAACTTTGTCAAGATTTGGGTTCCAAAAGTCAAGAAACCTGTTAGTACTGCTACCTCAAATAGTACTGCTAACAGAAATAGTGCTGCTGATAGCAATACTACTGCTAACCATGTTAGTACTGCTAACAAGGATAGTGCTGCTACCAGTGTTAATGCTGCCAAGCCCATAATTTTGACAAAGTATTCCAGCCACAAGATTCCTAAATCTGATCATCTCATCCAGACTAAGATTACTGATTATAAATATGTTGATGAGAAAGGGCAACCCAATACCACTTTGGCTGGGGTTCCCCTTAGAAACTAACTGTTTTATCTAGTGTGCAGGGTAACCAACAGCTCAAGAAGAAGAGCATTTGGCATGAAGATAGTAGTTGCTCTAGGCACATGACAGGTAACATGGACTGCCTTCAAAAATTTCAAAAGATGTGATGGAGGACATGTTGCTTTTAATGACAATCCAACAGGAGGTAAGATAAGTGGCAAAGGTATGGTTTCAGATTACTTTGTTGAATTAGAAACTTGGTACTTCTAGTTAAGTGAATACTGCTCTCACTATTAAACCTACTGCCAGTTCAAATATGGTTAAGTATGGTTACTACTGCTTAGTGGTTTATACTTCTAATGCAAAGTTACTACTGCTTACCTTATTTCTACTGCCAGACAGTGTTACTACTGCTAGTCTGTGTTAATACTGCTAGTCTGTGTTAATACTGCTAGTATTTGTTACTACTGCTAGTCTGTGTTAATACTGCTAGTCTGAGTTAATGCTGCTAGTATGTGTTACTACTGCTTATATGGGTTAGTACTGCGGGCTTGTTAATGCTGCTAGGGTACTTAGTACTGCTTCTAACTGAAACCCTCCACCTATAAATACCCTCTTTGACCGCCAAAATCCAAACGACTCTTTGAATTTCCTACGAGTGTTCTTTCTCTCTCTTTCTCTCGAATTCTTACTTACCAGTGCGTAACCCTAGCTTCGATCAAGAAGATGGCAGGACTCGACTTCTTTGATGAACACAACGAGCTCGCCATGTTACAGAAACCCAAGCAAGCTGAGGGTTTCCATGCTATAGTGGATTTTCTCAAATCATCGCATATTGCCTACGCACTCACTGTCAATCCCACAATCTATGTGGAACACTTGCGACAGTTCTGGGCAAATGCCTCAATACAGACTGTGGAAAGAAACCAAGTTATTCACTCAAGGATTTGTGACAAACCCATCACCATCACAGAGGATTGCATACGTACTCATCTATGCTTAGATGATGCCTCAGGTATTACTTTTTTACCTAAGGAAGATCTCTTCCATGTCCTTAGTCGTATGGGGTATGAAGGTCCCACTGATGTATACAAGTTTTACAAGAACAAATTTTCACCTCAGTGGAGATTCTTTGTTCATACCCTACAACACTGCATTTCACGAAAAACAACTGGCTGGAGTGAGTTCAGCACCACAATAGCCTATGCTCTTGTCTGCCTAGCAACTTCCAGCAAGTTTAATTTCTCACAAATGATTTTAAGTGATTTACTGTCAAACCTGGATACCAAAACCAAAACAAAATGATTTTATATGTATCCTAGGTTTGTACAAGAGATTCTACTAAAGGAATTGACAGATCTACCCTCTTTTGAAGAGGTGTATGTACCAAAACCTCCCAAAGGGAAGGTATTCTCAAACATGAAAAGGCCTAGCAAGGACTTTTCTGGACAAGACACTCCATTGTTCTCTACAATGATGGGTGTGTCTCATTCCCATGGTGAGGCATCAGGGTCACAGCCCACATCTGACCACCCAACTGATGACCTATCCACACCATTCAATTCAATTAATAATCCTCAGATTCCTATTGTCAAGCCAAAATCCCCCATCACCAAAACATATATCAGGAAAAAGGTACAGAAGGTTCCTTCCCTTCTTGTATCTTCACCCTCAAAGCCTATAAGCCCTCTGATGGAGCATTCTCCATCAGAGAATATCGAAAGGGAAACCACAGGGGTGTCTCCCAACCCCAAGAAGGTGCTCTCTAAGGAGAAGGAAGAGCATGTGGGCATTAAGGCTTACACTACTGATTCTGCACAAGGTGTAAGTCAGGACAGTGTGAACATCTCTAAGACCTTCCCCACGGCAACTTTAGATGAGCAATCATCTAAAGGTCCCAGGTGCTTCTGCTAGGCAGAAGGCCTCTACTAAAAGATCCAAGGATTCTTCAAGGGTGGTAAAAGCACCTAAAGGAGGTGAGGACAGATATAACTACGAAGAATTGATGGACACACTTGGTACAATTAGTCTGGAAGTTCACAATCAAGATCTGGAAATAAAATAGATGAAGAAGGTGATTATCTCTCAACAAGAACAGATAGTCAAATTGAAGAAAATGGTTCTAAGGTTGGTGCACAAAAAAAAGAAAAGGCAGTATGTATTGAAGAAAAGGGGAGATGTAAATGATGCTTCCAAAAAGGGGGAGAGTCAAGCTGAAGAAGAAAAGCAAAGCCCTGTTGGCATAGAATCTCATTTTGAGGGGGAGTTGAATACTGAAGCAGAAAAGAAACAAGCAGCAGAAACAGAAACTGAGAAAGAAGTAGAAACTACATCAGCAGCAGAAATAGAATTATCTAGGGAAGAGATTGAAATTGCTGAAACTCTTGTAAAGGCAAAGAATGACACTCCCAATGCTATTCCAAAAGCTAAGGGAGTGGTCATTAAAGAAGGAGGATCAGAGACAAAAAGGAAAGAAGTCAGTATGGCAGAGGCCAAAAGGAAAGGAAAAGAGAAGATGGATGAGCCAGTAAAAGCATCAAAGAAGCAAAATCAAATAGAATTGGATGAAGAGGTGGCTAAGAACTTGCAAGAGGAATTGGAAAAGGAGGAAGAAATCCAATTTGCAAAAGACAGAGAGATTGCTTTGGAATTGGCTACTAAGCTTAATGAGGAATATCAAAGGAACTAAAAGACTGCTACTGCTGCTAAGAAAGTTACAAAGAAGGCATCAAGGCAAAGGCTGCCATTAAAGGCAAGACAAAGACAGCCATCTAAAACATTCCTAGCCAATCAAGAAAGAAGGAAAATGATAAATTTTCTGAAAGGAGCCATTGGAGTTCCTGAAGGAATGTTTACCAGTATGTCTTTTGGAAGGATAGAAGAGCTATACAAGAAGGAGATGGCCAAGCTGAAAGGGGACTTCACACAAAGGGTTGAGGTTGAAAGAAAAATGAAAGAAAGGCATGATTTGAATATTCAACAACCATTCCCTGACAGTGAAGAAGGCACTCCTACCAAAGACATGGCAAACGTAAAGGAAGAAGAGACCTTAGCTCAAAAGATTGGAGAAATTAAAAGAAAGAAGTCCATTGCCACAAAACCTAAGGCAAAAAGAACTAGAACTGAAGAAGGAAAGACAGAACTGGGAAGTGAACAAATGGAAGTTGAACCTTCTGTAGAGCAGCAGGAACAAACAGAAGCAGAGGTTCAATCTCAAGAGCAAAGACCAGAGCAAACAAGCCAACAATCTTCAGATCAGCCTAGACAATCAGATGAGCAGGTGAATTTGTACTTGACTGTGACCAATGAAGAACCTATGCAAGCTGACCCTATCTCAATGAAAGCACCAGAGATTATTCATTGGGATACTCTGAAGGATAACAGAAAAGAATATTTCAGAATCAAGAGAATGGTGATCAGTTTGAGGTTTATGCAACTTGGGGCAAAGTCATCAGAAGCTGTTCCAGAGCTGACTTGGAAGAAATGTGCAAAGTTGGGATAAAGTTGTATGAGAGTGTGTTGAAAGGGACAGAAATGAGTTTAATCAAGATAGCCACGGAGTACTTATGCATGATGTTTGAGCTTGAAAGAGTGAAGCATAGGATCAAAGATTTGCATCATGAATATGGATTTAAAAAGATTGATCATTGGATGTTGTTTGAAAATTGTGGAGTCTACATGATTACCATTGACAAAAGCTATCATGAGTACTTCTTGGTGGACAAGGCGTATGACCACAGCAAGGTAAAGCTGCAAGGAATGCTGAATGCAAAGTTGGTCTGTCCTACAGGTTCTGAAATGGCAAGGATTGTGGTTAGAAGAACAATTAATCAAAGTCTGGGACTGGATCCAAATCTTGGGAATTGAATTGGAGTTTTGAAAGCATCATGAAGACCCTATGCTAAAGAACTTAACTTCTCAATTTGAAAAGTTAAGTTAGGGGGAGATTGTTGGGTCTGAAATGTGCTAAGGATGGATACTACTGTTGGGCTTAAAGATTAATACTGCTGAGTATATTAATACTGCTACTTGAAGAAAACTACTGCTACTACTACTTGGAGAGTTAGTACTGCTAGTAGTTAGTACTGCTTAAAGAATAATGCTGCTAGCATGATTAATACTGCAAGCATGGTTAGTACTGCTAAGGAGATTAATGCTGCTTCTGATGATTCCGAAGATAATGTTGATAAAGATGGATTGATACGAAAGACTAGGAGCTGAAGATAATACTGAAGATAATTATGGAATGGATGCTAAAGATCAATATTTCTTTTGTAATTATCTTGTAATCAGTTCTGTATATATAGTCTAGAAGTATTTGATAGTTATTCATAGTTTTATACGTTTAGAGAGAATTAACCTCAAGGTTCTTTGTAGTCCTTTCAATAGAGAAGTATTGAACGTCTGTTGAGCTTGTTCAACAGATTGAGGTTTTGTTTGTAATCATTAAGTTAAATTAATATAACTTGTGATTTGAGTTTATACACTGTTTGATTGATCTACTGTTAAAGTTTTTTTCCGCGACTTCTTTAACATAGTTTCTGAGTGTTTAGTTTAAATTATTGTTTAGAATTCGATCCTGACAGAGGTTTCTTGTTCGGATCTTACCTCTACACTTCCAACTTGACGAATACCATGAGTCGTCTTCCCGCCTCGAGTTCCCACAGTGGAAACCCTTACCTGAGTAGTCGCCTTCCGAACCGTTTTACCTTTAGGTCGACCGCGACTCTTTCCCCGGTTAGCAGTCTGGTTGACAGCAGTTGTTCGTTCTTCGTCAACGACTTCATTAACTGGCTCAATTTCAGGATTTGGCATAGACCTACTCCTTGTTACTCACTCAGACATGATTCTGATAAGAAGAAACATACGACATTCAATCTAACACGCTACACGATACGGCAAGTTAAGCACAAACATGTACTTGTAAATTCACAATTACACTGGTCAGATGAAATTCCAAATTTACCTTACATGCTAGTCCTTACTACCCTAATGTTGACTTATTACAGTCTTCCTACTTCTCAGTTGTGGTTCTACTTTCTCAGTTTAAGTCTAGGCCCATCTGGTCACCTAGATCCCTTAAACTAATGCTCTGATACCAATTGTAACAACCCAATCTTTAATTACATCAAAATATAATATTTCAACTAGAAACGCCCCAAGCCTACAATAAAAAGAATAGGGTTGCCACTACAAACTATTACACAACTGAGTCAAAAGGAAACTATTACAAGGAGTCTTCTATCTTCTGGAATTATCTCACATCTTCTCCTTACCCTTATCGGTACTTGCTATCTTGCGATAACCTGAAACAGGATTATAATTTTGAAAGAGCGAGGGTTAGACCGATGGTCTAGTGAGTCCCCTCCAAGCACTACTGCAACAGTTCAAATATTATTTAAAAATTTAAACAAAGCCTTACGCCTCACGAGAGTAACTCACTCTACTGATCAAACATTTATCATACTTTACGATTCACAAGCGTAACCCACACTACTGACCAACACTGCCATCAAAGACGGTATGTCTGTCTCGTACTGCCTTATTTTGGGGACACACCCCAATGGCATAAACGTGCCACACTCCCCGGTACGAGCAGGGGGGCCACACTTCCCGACTTAGGTCAAATCTCACGAATTAAATGTATGCATACATCTAATTAACTACATTATATAAAACGCGTTTATATAACATAGCATGAATATTCCAACATAATTAAATCAACATTTTCAATAAACCTTCTCAACTTTTGATAATATAAACGTGCAGTTCAGAAAACTCACATTTATCAAATAACTTTCAAAAATCGTAAAGGATTTAGTTTGAAAGACTCACCTCAGATCCTTCTCGCTTAAAGTCTGCTTTCTAACGATTCATTACCTATGACAACACCGATAAATCGGTAAGCCAAAACATAGATAACCCACTTACTCACTGACCAGAACATAAAATATTACACACTGTGCCACCCCGGTCAATGCCTCCCCGGTCGACCACCCCAGTCGAAACTACCCCGGGCGACACACCCCGGTCGACACCGGTCCGGTCGGCCCACACCGGTTGACACCGGTTGATATTCAAAATTTCTCAGGCGATTCCAAAACTTCGAGAAAACAACTCAGATCCTTAAATCGATCAAATACATGGTTACAAACTCAACAACGAGATCATTTACCGACTAAAACTCTTAGATGGAAGTATTAGGCTAGAATCATACCTTTATTTGCAAAGAAACCGTACGATTCTTCAAAACCTAGTCCTCCCTTCTCCTGCTCTCGTTCTCCTTCAGTCTCTCGAATTATCAGGAATGAATCATGATAAAATCTTAGCGTTAAGTTATATATAACCCAAGTTACATTTAACCCCCTTGAACTTTGGGTCTCGCTTAATTTTTCACCCAACTCTCAAAATTATTAAAATTTACGTACCTAGATATTACAGAAATCATCAACGATACTGAACATACTCAGTATTTGATCACTGATAGTGAGACACTTATACATATGAATGTTTACAAGAGAGATCATCAGTGATAGCTGAACAGATTTAGCTTTATCGCTGATGATGAAACACTTATACATAATATTAAACGTAATTTTCACTAAGTATTGAAAGGGTCATTTTCAAATCACTGAGAGAGTGTGGATCAACAAATATGAAATGCACTCTTGACACGTTTGAAACAATTCTCAAGTCTAAAAATTTTCATAAAAATTGTATGAGATGAGGACTTTCGAGTAAGGTTAAGGGTTAAGGTAGGGCTTGAGTTTGGTTATCAGGGTCTGAAGATTTATTCGGTTTCAAAGAATTATTTTTGTGCACATAATAGTTCATTTCTACAATTTCCAATGGATCTCAACTTATTCCTTGCAACTATATAAATGCATATTATTCTATATTTTTTTTGCATTTTTCTTTTTGACTTTTTTTTGGTTGCTTTTTTTGATTTTTTTATGAACCCACAAGCTATGCTTGTGTATACTACTCAAACTAAATGCTTCAATCCGTTTTCAACTTTTGGAAATGAGAACTATATGTGCATTTTTTTTATGATTTAGGTGTGTATGTGGTATTCGACAAAAGGGTAGGTGTTTAGGCTCAAAGTTGGGTACATAAGGAAAATCTTTTTGTGTTTTTTGAATAAAGATTATTTATGAGAGAAAAAGGCCTCTATGCAAATATTATAAAAATTTGAGAAATGAATCAAAAAACAAGAAATACACCTCGATGGGAGATAACACACAAGAAAAGAAAATGAGCTTGATTATATATGTGTCAATCCAATACGACCCAAATTCTTACAAGGTAAAGTCCATCCAAATAGTCATAGATTTAATGTAGGGGGACTACGGTAAAAAAGTTAATCCTAAAAGTTGCATGGAACAATATGTAAAGTGGTGCGTGCAAGTGACTAACTAAGGGAAAACCGTGTTTCTAAAAAAAAATCTTTACATCATGGCTAAAATCGTCGAAAAGTACATTAGTACACCTAATTAAACGATTGATGGTAAGTAAGGATGGTTACTACGAGCTCTAAAATCGTGGAGAAACGCCAAAAATCTTTTTGGATTTTTAAATTTTTTATGCAATGCAATGTATGAAGCAAAATGCAATCAAAAATGGAAAAAAAAATATGCATGGATTATGACTAAATGCATGAATGCTCAAATAAAAGAGAAAATAAGTAAAAAAAAACAAACAAATACCCCACCCACAAGCTAAAAATGAGCATTGTCCTCAATGCTTGACTACGGGTAAGGGTAAAAGAATCAACACGAGGAAAATGGCTTGACATCATGTACATGTACCACGGATGAATTTAGGTGCAAATTGATCAAATCCTATCGTTTGCCCAGTGGTGGCAATCCAACTGATTAAGCACAAGACCACAATCTTTTCAATGACAACTCACAAGAAAAACAACCCACAAGCTATTTTTAAGCATATAAAGCATAATAATCATCTATAATGAATAAAAGCATGGAAAAATGTACCTGATGATGAATTGCATGCTTATTGTATCTAGAACAATTTTCATGATGAAAGTGTGGATGTTCCTTGAAGCTTGAAGCTCTTGAAAGCATTTGATCACTTGCAAAAACATGATTCATAAACAAAGGCAAATTTGGCGGTTGTCAACGCTGCCACGGTGGGGAGATGACGGATGCCAAGAGTTAGATACTCGGAGGGGGAAATGAAAAAGAGAATGCACTTTGGGCGGTGGAATTAGAACTATAGGGTTTAAAAAAAGGAAAAGAGATGGCGAGAAGGAGAAAAAGAAAAAGGAAAAAAAGTAAATAAATAAAAACTTGTTTTTGTTTTTTTTTTATAAAAACTTGTTCTTTGCGCCAGTAAAGAAATACATCACGCCAGTGACGCTGGGCAGAAAGTTTCTTCGCGTCAGCGAAGGGTCCTTCACGCCAGTGACGATGGACAGAAAGTTTCTTCGCGCCAGTGATGATGGACAGAAAGTTGAGAGACTACAAACTAAAAACCTTAGCGGGAAGAAAAACGCGAAAAATAATGAAGAAAATAGAAGGAGGGACAGCGACTCGTTTAAAGTCGCGAGTTTGACTTTCAAACCAAGAATTAAACACGAGAAGGGGAAGAAATTGTACAAATCGGTGAAAGTCAAATGATTGACTTAAATGGTCACCAATTCATACGGATTGCGTAAACATATAAAAGACACACCGGATAACCAGTGTGTTTTCATTATAAAACAAGTTACGTAACCCATAGCCGAGAATTAAATAAGGTTAAAGAAAGAAGGATCGGTGATGCCCGGCTTAACATAAAAATACTGAATCCGAGTAAAATAAAAAAACACGCGAGACAAATTTAACGAGATTGATTTAGCATCACACATCACCTCTAATGGTGATAACTATCTCTATCATAAGAAAAAAACACGTCTCAGCGGTCCGTCACCCGACACTATTAAGCATGATTAATTGAACTCCGCAAAAAGAGGTGGATTAACGGATAAAAAAAATCAACCACGCAACCTAGTGTATAGGGGCGAAAAGAAAATGGGAAAATAGAAATGGGATAAAGACGTAGACTAGTAAGTCCAAAAGAAAGTCCATGTTAGCCTGATTGCCTCCCTGGCAACGACGCCAAAACCTTGATGTGTTTTAAATTTATAACCGCAACCGTACGAGAGTTGTAGCATACGGGACGATCACAGGGAGACGATGGACTAAACACGGACTCGTTCTAGACTATGTCCTAGCTACGTGAATTCATCAATATTTGGATTTTTTATATTAAAACTAATTAAATAAACAAATTAACGAATTGAGCAAAGCAAACTAACGAGCACTAGGTAACGTCAACCTACGATTTTGGTAATGGTGGGAATTCGTTATGCAAAATTATTTCCACCCTTTTTCAAGTTGGAAAAGCTTTTCTAACCCAATACTCATATTTACTTTTGTAATATGTGTACGTTGGGAATAAAACATTATGATTTAAAACGAATATTTTTCTCAATCAACGTCCCTAACTATTTATCATGTTAGGACCATTGTCATTGATCAATTTGATCCAAGTAAAAGACCAAACTTTCGTTTCATCAAAAACCAATCGAATTAACTAAATGATTTGTTAAAAGCCAATTAAATCAATTTCAAATTTCGTTAAAATGGAAATGGATTAAAACTCAACATCCGTTTTAAAAACAACTAATCAATACCAAGACCTTAGATCTAAAGAGACGATTACCCAAATGAACGAAAGTTAAACTACGTCACAAAACGTAAACATAAATCTAACGAAAGCAATAAAATTAATCTACGAAAACTATAAAGATCGATCCAAGGAGTGTCACTCTCCAAGAATCGTTTTTAGCCTACGAAAGCGGTAAATAAATTAAGAAGAGGTGCAAGAAATTAAAAAGAGAGAAGTAAATATGGATTCAAACATAAATATAAAATATGGAGAAAACGAAACGTTACAACGGATGTTGAATGTGGATGAAAATCTGTCACATAACCATGTTCATCTTCGATCCGTCAAAACACCGTATCTTCTTCACATATCGAAAGACTCAATGAACGAGAGATTACAAGTAAATAAAAAAAAACTAAACTAAATCTAAAATATAAAATATAAAATATAAACTAAAGAACTTACAAGAAAAATAAAACAAACTAAACATAACAAAAGATCTCTAAACCAAAAACAAAAAGAAGAAAAAAACAAAGAGAAGAAAAAAAGAAAACGGGAGGAAGAGAAAGAGATGAGACAAACCCTAAAAAAACAATGACATTTATAAAATAAAATTTTCAAACCAGCCCCTCCACCCTTTCAACATTTTCAAAAACGTCCCTCTTGATTTATGTTTTTTTCAAAACATCCCCTAATGAATATTTTCTCCAAATTTTGGTCCAACTTTGTAATATTTCTTGAATTTGCCCACCATATAAAGATCGATCAAATACTTTAAATCCATCGTCATCCATGTTCACGCGTTTAACGTAAATTACCTGTCAAAAAGCGATAAAACCACAAAAATACTAATGTAATATCCCCAACTAGGGGTGCTCACGGGTTGGGTTGATCGGGTTGAAGGCATTTCAACAACCCAACCCAATGTTGGCGGTTTGAGAATTTTCAACCCAACCCAACCTAAACAAAAGTGCAACCTAATTCGTTCGGGTTGGATGGTTTGGTCGGGTTGGTCGGGTTGTATTTAAACAAAGTGAAAACAATATTGAAAACATAAAAATAAGGAAATTTTTCTTTGAAATACGATTCATCATTCAAAAGAATATACGAGTTCATCAAATATTTACGTATTACATATAATTTTCCAATAATGTCCTCTTATGAGTTCCATTGCTCGTTATTGTCGAGTTGTTTTTGGTAACTTATACATATTAAAGGGTAATATAAATAATTTTAGATAAGTTGCTAAAACGTTTATCGGGTTCTCGGGTTACTTTGAGCTTAACCCAATATCAACCCAATAGATTCGGGTTGTTCTAATTTTGTATCGATTAAAAACACTAATACAAAAAAGGTATTTAGTGACGCTTAAAAACCGTTACCATAGGTATTCGGTAACGGTTTTCATGGACAAAAAAATCGTCACCTTACTTGCCGTCACTCTTGGTACACTTTTGGTTACGTTTAAAAAATGTTACCAAATCATATAAAAAATCGTTACCATACGCTAAAAACCGTCGTCTTAAATATACAAAAGAAAGTTGTTTTTTTTTTCTAAAACCGTTACCATAGCATAACATACAATGACGTTAACTTTTAAAAACCGTCACCATAGTGTAATATACGGTGACACTATTTTATTAAAATTGTCATCGTAGCATGACATGATTTAACGTTTATATTAAAAACCGTCATCGTAGCAGTATATATGGTGACGTTTATTTTTTCAAAATCGTGACCGTAGCATGACATACAGTGACAGTTATTTGTCAAAAACGTTACCATAGAATGACATATAATGACCTTCATTATTCAAAATCGTCACCATAACATAACGTAAGGTGACGTTAAATTCTCAAAATAGTCACCGTAACATGACATACGCTGAGGTTTCTATTTAAAAACCGTAACTCTAACATGATGTACAGTGACATTTATTTTTTAAAATAGTCACTATAGCATGACCTACGTTGAAGTTTACATTTAAGAAACATGACTATAGGATGACATAAGGTGACGTTTATTTTTAAAAATCGTCAATGTAACACGAGATATGGTGACGTTTATTATTTAAAATCGTCACAGTAACAGACATATGGTGACATTTATTTATTCGAACCGTTACCGTAGCATGACATACAATGACGCTTATTTTTCAGACCCGTCATTGTAGTATGACGTACGGTGACATTTGTTTTTCAAATCCGTTAACATAGTATGATGTATAGTGACATTTATTTACGGTGACGGTTTTGAATAACCAAATCGTCAGCGTACCATGACATATTGTGACATTTATCGTTCAAAAGTGTCACCGTACCAAGACATATTGTAACGTTTATTTTTTAAAACCATCACCTTAGAGTGACATACAATGACATCTGTTATTTAAAATCGTCACCGTAGTTGGACCTAAAGTGATGGTTTTTTTTCAAAACCGTCATCATAGCACAACATATAGTGAGATTATTTTTCAAATCCGTCACTGTAGAGCGACGTAAAGTGGCGTTTTATTTTTCAAAACCGTCATTATAGTTGACATATAGTGACGTTTATTTTTTAAGTATGGTGATGTTTATTTGTCAAAACCGTCAATGTATAGTGACGTATGGCGACGTTTATTTGCCAAAATCGTTAGTGTAGCATGACATATAATGCCCTTTACTATTCAAAACCGTCACCATAGCATGACGTACATTGACGTTTATTTTTTAAAAATCGTCATTGAAGTATGAAATATAGTGACATTTATTTTTTTGAATTGTCACCGTATTATGACATACGTTAACGTGTATTTGTCAAAACCGTGACCGTAATATAACATACGGTAATGTTTCTTTTTAAAAAACCATCATTGTAACATGACAAAAGATGACGTTTATTTTTTAAAAACCGTTACTGTAACTTGACGCACAATGTCGTTTATTCTGACATCACCGCAATATGATGTACGGTTATGTCTCTTTTTAAAAACCGTTGTCATAGACTACTTATTACGAAAGGTTTTAATAATATCTCGAAAAAAAACTAAAACAAGTTGAAAATAATTACCAATATATAAGAAACTATTAAACTAGTACTGATAATTATAAGAATAATGTTTCCAAAGACGAATAATAGCAAATTCATTGCGTCAAAAAAGTTTAAACACCTATATTAATCTCATGCATCATCTAAATCAATGTTTTTCTTATTAAAGGTACTCCTTGTATGCTTTCTCGTCTTTAGTTGAGTAACAGTTGTGAAGATCTTTTGTTCCTTCTTATTTTGCTTCTCTTTATGCTCATTAGAAGTTGTTTGCCGTACCTGCAAAAGAATACAAGTTTTAACCAACATATAAGTTGTATAAGATATAATGGTAATCGGGTCTTTGTGGATAGTGGTCATTCTAAAGGCTCAAACCTTTGCAACGACTTCCCAACATATAAGTTGTATAATATATAATGGTAGTCAAATATTTAATATCTTCATACCCATTGTTGTATACATTTAGACACGCAAGTTGTCCATTAAAACAAAGGAAGAGCTAAATTAGATAAGCAACTGACCTTTGAGTCCGGGATCACAAGGCTTTTTGGCCAAGCGACAAAACTTTCAAAAGCTTCTCCTACAGTCTTGTGCTCACCCGATTGGATGGGTAAAAATGCAGTTGGTTTAATTGTTTTTCCAATCGAGACTTTGTAGCAATCAGCCGGAAGTGGAACTCCATGAATGATCTGTTCTGAAGATGAGTATAAGATAGTCCCCTCTGCAACAATGTTTCTTCAATCTGGATGTGCCAATTTACATTTCATATCCTGCAAAAATATATTCCATGAGAACATCGTAAAGATCAAAGTTAAAAATGTTTATAATACATATAAAGAACACACCATTGGGACTTCATTTGTCAACACTTGAGATGGTGTAGTCTTTGATTGTTGTGAATTTATAGCAACAGGAGCATCCTTCCCAGATACCGGTATATAATCTACCTCTAAAGATTGTCGAGGTCTCTTTGATGATTTAGCAACAGTGTCGTCCTGAGTAGATCTGTTAGAGTGGTTGCTTGTTGCAGGAGTTTCATGTGAAGATGGGAGACCACTTGTTAAAGATTTCTGGAAAGTGTATATACGAATATTACATATTACACAATAGTTTATTTAAAAAAATTAAATTAAGTCTATCGAGCATACATTAATGGACCAATTTACTTACTTGTCCTTCAAAACTCATGTTTAATGGAGTTTTCAGGTCTGTTAATCCAATTCCTTTAGCGGACAGGTGAGCTAATATAGCTTTCATTACCTCACCTTATTCTTTAATTACATGATTTTGGTCTTCGATCTTCTGACCTTGTTCTTTAATTACGTGATCTTGGTCTTGCAGCTACTTCTTTAACCCCCCAACTTTTTCAGCATTCTCTCGTTTTTCATCGTCCAACTGTCTTTGTTTCTGGACGATCCTTTGCGTCTGGGAATGTTCCAGTAGCGTGTTGGAGTCACTCCCTTCCCAACCCCTCTTACATGCCCAGAATGCTCTTTGCCAAACACAAGCGTAAGAGCATCTGTGCCATGTTCAAGCGTTAGGGATCCATCCTGAATCTCCTTTTCATGGTTCACCTGTCCACAACATATATCAGTGATACATTAGTAGAAAGAGGCATGCATTCTAATAAAGTATGGATTCTTACAATTTCATTTGTCTTGTCTTTGAGCTCGTCATTTTCATAACCTCCGTCCTTGGATTGGCGTGCCTTGCACCACATCAAAGACCTCACTGGAACTTCATCGTCAGGAATTTCTTTATTTTTTACCTAGTAATTATCAAATACACATATTGATGTTAAAACTTTAGTCTTGGAACATCGCTTTTAAGCAAAAGCGAAAAGGTAATGAATTCAACAATTTAAAAATATGAATACCATTTTTTCTCTAAGTCCCATGTATCCCGATCGTCCCAACCGGTGTGGGTACTTGTGCTTTGCACGTGATATTTTTGCTGACTCGGATACCGCCTTAGACGAGAAAAAAATTGAAATAAATATTACAGTAAGAAATAAATAGAGATGACAATAAATATAACATTATTTGAGCATTGTATAACCTTGAATTGATCTGAAAGTGCGTGTTCAACAAATTTGTCCCAATCATCCTGCTCCACGTTCCCGTATTGTTTTGGGACAACTTTCAATTTTGAAGGTTTACCGATGTTCGGCAGTATAAAACGTTTGTATAGTTTTGATCGAAAATTGCGCAAAGCATCAGCAAGATGGTGCATCATCCGTTCTTTCATCCTCGCATCGATTATATAAAATTGCTACCATAATATCAAACCATTATACTAGTTACAAATAACCGATAGACAAATAAACACAAAATATGATATTTACATTGAACAAATAAACAAGTAGAACATACCGTTACTTCCTCCCACATCATATCTTTCACTTCTTTGGACACTTTCTTCCATCGCAATTTTGTAAGCCCAACCTCTTTCCGAACCAAGTTACCTAAAAAGCTAGAGATTTCTGATCTATACTTCCCCTTAAAGTTCCCCATGTCATCAAATTCTATAACGTGTTTCACCCATTCAGGTTCTGCAAAATCTTTATATAGTTTGACACACCGTGTCTTACCTCTAACCCGTTTACTTTTACTCGATATCTCTCCTGACCTGTCCTCTTGTGGAATTTCCATTGTTTGTTCTTTTTCATTCCCCATGACGTCAATGTCTTCAACACAATACCAATAAACAAAGTGGAAAATATTATACTTTCAAAAAAAGTTATGTACACCATAAAGCCAATGGAAAATAATTGGTGGTCCAGAGTTAAAACAGTAACGTTTGGCACATCTTTTATATGAGCAGATTGATTTCAAGCAAGGTTTTAAAGAACGGAAACGAGCCTCGAGGCGTTTTCCCATTAGGTACGTAAGGCGTAAGCCTCGAAGCGGTCGAGGCGTAAGCCCCAAAAAGTAAAACAACAAAATACATAAGACTTAACAAAAAAACATAATTCCATATATGAAGTTAGTATATGGTAATACACCAAAAACAATATATATATATACATATATATGTATACACACACACACATATATATATATGTATATACACAGTTACACATGTGACAGCATAATAGAGAAAAAATAGAATGTATATATACACTGTTATGATAAAATGTTTTCAGAATGTATATATATATACACAGTTACACATGTTAGAAAAAACACAGAATTTATATACACAGTTACACTGTTAGAAAAAACAGAATGTATATATACACTGTTATGATAAAATGTTTTTCAGAATGTATATATATATATATATATATATATATATATATATACAGAGTTACACATGTTAGAAAAAACACATAATGTATATACACAGTTACACTGTTAGAAAAAACAGAATGTATATATGTACATAGTTACACTGTTAGAAAATACAGAATGTATATATATATAATATATACACAGTTACACATGTGACAGACCATTCATGGTTCTGATTTAATGTCCTCAGAGTTATGATAAAATGTTTTCAAAGTTGTGCAGATCAAATTTTATAACAACAGTCATGTGCTTCCAGAAATCTGTCCATGTGAATCATGTATTTCCGTTCTTTAAAACCTTGGTTGTTGTATACGAAGTGTATCCAGTGTTTTGTAAGTGATATTGCTGTCAATTCGAATTTATGGCGAGTTTTCCAAAAGTGCAACAGTCCTGTTGTTCCATATGTTGTGCAACAACTTATGCAAGTGTCACAGTCCTGTGATCATGTAACGGTGAAGTTGATAGTGAACAGGTTCTGCATAAGAATGAATCTAACTGTTGTCATATTCAATCAGAAGAATTATTTATTTTATCAACTCAGATCTGCAGATCCTAAATTCGAACAATCTTCCAGATTTATTGCAGCTGTCTTTGTGCATAGTTTTCTCGAAGAGATGTTTTTGAAATCTGAGTTTATGTTTTTGCAGTATCAAGAGACAAGAGGTGATGATGTGCTGCTACATGAATTGCTCAGATGAAGTGACCTTGACTCTAATGAGGTGGACAGTGCTGGACCCACAATTTTGAATCTTGCAACGGCCAGAGGAAGTTTAGAATGTGTGCTTTTACTCATAAATCAAAAAGAGCAGATTACAGTTTTCAGAAAGAAAATGTGTTCAAACCTGCTGTATTCGGAACTTTGTAAATCTGTTAGTCAAGATTTCAAAAAGAGCAACTGCCATGTTCTTGATGTTTGTGGTTAAATTCAAGCTAACAACTTGTTGTTTCGAAGATTATAGTTGTTGGAGTTTTAAATTTGTGCAGTCTATCGATTTGATCTTGAAAGATTTAAAAAAGGGTGCATATCAGAAATGATTTGGAAATGATTCCTGACCAAATCAATTGAAACATCAAGGAGATAGGAATGGATTCAGAATCTGCAATCTGATTTGAAGTTATGTTGAATTGAAACATCAAGATAGAAAAGATGAAATCTCGGATTGGATTTGCTCATGATTATTCACATTTGTGCACAAAGTTATGAACAATGCATCATAGACTTCTAGTTGATCATTTATTGAGAAGTAAAGTCCAACAATAGTAGCTAATTGACATATATTCTGGCAGAACTATATACACCTAAATATTCTGAGAATAGTAGCTAATTGACATATATACACATAAATATATATTCTCAGAATTATGAGTTTCTACTAGCAGTCCAATGGTGGTAGTAGAAACTCACAATAGTAGCTAATTGACATATATTCTCAGAATTATGATCAAGAAATAGCAGGTCTCAGAATTTTGTTCATGTTCTATCAAAGGCAGATTTCAGATTTGAAAAATAGAATTCTGAAAATTATAGTTGTTATGGATCCGAGTATTGTGACAACAAGTAATTCAATGACTTATGATAAATACAACACAGATTTGCGACTAATGCATTCAGATTTCGAAAATCTAATAACATTAAAAAGTTCACTTTATAATGCAAACAGGGACGAAAATCTATAACTATAGTGATCTAAAACCACACCCATTGATCAAGAAAAAAATGAATGGACATCAATTATATAAGTCATAAGTACTAACATATAAGAAAAAAAAATTTAAATAACATGAGCATCAATACTCTCTGATTTCCGACCAGCAGATGCTAGACTACCATAAACCAACAAGAAACAAGATTTATGGAAGTGATTACTAGGGGTAGTTGGCAAAAATGTTGGCCTCAAAACCAAAAAAAATAACGATCCATCAAAAAGCAAGACTCTCCAAAATATCATACGTTACTAATAAGAAAAATAAACATATTTATAGTCAAATAGAAACAATGAATAGCAAAGACAAATAAAATTTTAGATTTCAAAAGAGGATGTATGTATGCGATATGAATGTGAGAACAGAATTACCAGGCTCTTCCTCAGAAATGCTACCAAAGTCATTTTCTTCAAAAAAAAATTTGTTTTCCTCACCCTCCAAAAGGTCATCCTCATACTCTGATTCATCTCCATTTGAATAAAGTGGTTCATCCATAATATGAATAACAAAGAACAACAAAATAGAAAATTGTTGAAGAAATAGCACAAGTAGTTAATATATAACGAAGAAGGGGGTTGAGGGTTTTAATTAGGGTTGCACAAAGCTGCCCTAAATTCGTAGAAACATACCATTTTTTCGATTCCTAAAATCTCTGAAGAGATATCTTCAATAAGCGGCGAAATCTTGTGTGGAGAAGTAGAAGCCGACTTGTGTGATCAATTATCCGCCAAATCTTGCGCACGATGTGGACTGGAGTAGAGAAAATAGGAGGAAGCATGTCACTTATCTTTTTGCCGGCCAAGAATGTGAGACAACGTATTTGGGGGTTTGATTTCACAAAGCATTTAGGCATTTAGAAAGGGCCCACCATTCTACTTCTTTTTTAAATTTTAATATCAAATTCATTTATATAATGGAAAGTATATATATTTAATTATTTCTTTTTCTACTGAATTAATTGGGTTTGCTGCAATTTTGAGACCCTATTAATTAGATTTTATATATAGAGAGGTGGTTTCAATTGGAAACTATATTAGATTGGAAACTTTGGAAATCATCAATTTCATTGGTTAAATTAATGAAATTGGTTCATAAAATTGTTTAATATGCTCAAGTTGTTTCATATAATTCTTTTGTTAATGAAATTGTTTCATATATTTGTGTTTTTTTATGTAGTTTCATCTATTTTTCTCATTTCTTTCTAGTGCCCCTTGAGTTCTCACAACCAGATATTTCCATATGATCCTGTCCAGAACAACTATTTCCATGACATCTGCACCAAGTCAAACTTTACTAGATTTCCATGTTCAGGAAAATTCGTCTGCATATGTTGCAACCTCGTAACGTTGGTACCCCAGCATCGATCACAAAACCTTCTGCCCATACTTACATTACAGATTTTAGCCTTGATCGAATATTTAATATGGACGGATCTCTATATTTTGAATTAACAGCAGCAAAATAGAAGAATTAGGATCCATTTGGGTATAATCTGATACTACAACGAACTACTCGATATCGGTTTTGGGAGGAGATATCTGCAAAAAATCTGCCTAACTCTGAATATGTAACCACGAAATCTGGATTGATCATAAATCTGAATCATCAAATTTAAACTATTGCTATACAGAAAAATCAACATTGACAGTAACAAACAAAAACTTTCTGTTTTAAGCTAACAGCAGTAACAATTAACTCAACATTCTCCAAAATTTGAAATTTGGAAGACCAAGCTATGAACAATTTTTTTTTTAGTCCATCATAAGTCTTTCTTTGACTAGGCATCAACAAATGACTGTTCTAAGGTATATAATGTTCTCTCATTTCAATGGTTGTGCTCTTGGAATTTATTAGAGTTCCTATTTTTGTTGCTTGAAGATAATAAAATTTTAACTTTTCTTGTGTTTGGCAAAGGTAGTTGTCAAGAGATCCTGTGGTGATCTTCAGTTTTCATTAAGACTTTAAAAGTAATTAGAGCAAAATAAGATCCAAATACTATTCAAGAAGTTATAGAATGGCAACTTGTTTACCCTTCTCGTAATGTGCAGGAATGTATTGATTGGATGATGAGGTTGAAACATCCTACAACATGAAAACACATTCAATTGGTATCTGTTCCTGCTGGTTAGTAGTTTCAGAGCTATAGGTTTCTTATAAAGGATGACAGGTTCAAAATGAAGAGAAGTTTTTGCCATCAAATGTAGCATATTATCCTTTTGGAATATGAGGTGGTAAAGGTGGTATTCATCACCAAATGGAAACAGGAGAATGTGAACATATATTTGAAGGTTAAATAGATTTTTGAGTAGTACTTCTGTTGGAATACAGGCACTTTATGTCAATATTTCTCCAATAAAGTTAATAATGATTTTGTTTTCTTTGTGTTGACAAAGTGGTTACGGATTTGAATCTGGAAAGAGGCCTTGATAATTACACTGGAGTCATATTTGATGTTGTTTTCAAAGGGGCTACGCATGTTTGGTTTTTTTGCTCTGTATTTATTTGGAGCTTTATATATGTAGTTTTTTTTACGTACACACCTCTATATGCTTCTTCTGCATGGCAGCCTCTGCACATTTGAATGATATATGTTGCTGCACTTTTCAAGCACAGATTCAACATAAAACAACTGTTGTGATCTGCCTCTGCTCTGATTGTACTTGCTGCACTTCTTAAAAAACACTGAGGCTCTGGAAAGCCTTACAGAGGCTCTACGTAGCTTCTGGACAGCGATCAATATGGAATCAAGCATGGACATGTCTTGTCCATTATGAGGCTAACAGAGGTGTGTCGAACTTGCCAGTTGTTGCACATTTGAAAATCTGTCAAAGCATGAACATAACTTTGATGAGGCAGATTTGAACTCTATGAACTCTAAGATCACAAATCTGGAACATGGTCACAAGTCTGGACAACTTATGTTGAGGAACCAGATTTAAGCTCTGGACTGTTATGAACGCACACAGACACTTTGCACAAATATCTAGTGCAACCTCTGCACGTTCCAATCACAACTTTGCTGTTGTTCTTGAATTATGCACATGTACAAAAAGAACTTGTTGCGCTTTTCGTATTTAACGTCAACATATACCACAACCAATTAAATATGGACAGCCTCTGATCGGATTATGGATTAACACGATCAAAATTCGTAGGCACATTAAACTTTAGCAATTGTTTTCAATAGTTTTTTTTTCAAATGTTTTATAATATAGTATAGATAACTGCAATTTTAAAACTCTACATTAAAACCGTATAATAAACCTAATTGATAAATAATTGTTCACCGATAAATACGAAAGATAAATCTTAAGAATACCAATGATTTACATAATGATTTTATTTTTAAAATACATAAATTATAATAAAGTTTTAAATTAAATAAGTTAATATCTAATCTAACACTTTTCAGCTTTTAAAACCAAATTACCAATTTACCCTCTCTTTTTTTAACCAATCTGATATATGATCTCTGCCTATCTTCTCTTCAACGTTTTCTCCTCCATCGTTCTTCTCCCACGACCTCACAGACCGCCATCGCTCGACCTCTCTTCAGGTATGTTTTCTGTTCCATTTTTTGTTTTCTCGACATCACATATCGCCATCGTTCTTCTCGATTTGTTTTCTGTTCGATCTGTTGTTTTCTATTATTCTCGATTTGTTTTCTGTTCTTGTGAATCTGCCTGGTCGATCTCGATTTATTCACTGTTCGATAGTGATGATTTGATTTCGTTTTCTGTTCGATTTCCTTATCTGTTTGATATTTGTTTGTTTAATTTCCTTATCTGTTTGATGATTCGATTTTGTTTTTATTCACTTGTTGATATTTCTTTGTTTGATGTTGTTTCTTCATCTATTTGATTGCTCTATGAAAATTAGGGTTTTTATGAAACTAGTGATGGGTTTTACTGTTTAAATTAACCAAAGTCTTCCCCTTTCGTTTTTCTTAATGTACGGGTGGGTGACTTTAATTTTCTTTAGGGTTTTTATGAATTGATCGAAGTCTGAACAATTTTGGCAAAGTCCAGACCTGCACAACAGCAGCCGGAGTGTTTTTTTTCTTTGGAAATCTGTACGAACATGAACATGATCTGCACCTTTCGAACACCCAATGAACAAACTTTTGAATCTGTACATTGTGCTATTGTGCTATTGCAAATAACTGTCATAAATCTGAATTTGTTGTTTTAATTTCGGACAACATAAGACCGAACTCTGAAGCTTAACACTGAAATCAAAGATAAAAAGCTGGAAGTGAATTCTGATTATGTCGAGTTCTGGATCAACAGGAACATAATTCAATCGACTAGTTTAAATCCTGAATAGCATGTTGTCACAAATCGTATTCTAAAATAACAAAAAGAGCACCATATCTGATCCAAATGAACAATGATAAAACCTTTATGATAACTAAATTGGTTTGATCATATCAAAAAACAATAAGTCACAAAATCATTAGAACAAGGGGATTGATAATCAATCAACAACACAAAAGAGAGTCCTATCCTAGAGAACATAAAACTCATATCAAAGATCAACAACCTTACAACCAAGATGCATAAAATGCAAAGGACAAAAGCATAAAAAAAATGAATACAAAGATGAGTGAAAGTTGTAGGTCTGCTTCTTTTGGTTGTAATAATAATTAATTATTGTGCATGTTTTTTCTTTGTCTTTTAAATCTACAAATAGAAAAAATGGATAAATCTTGGATGCGTACAAATAGAACCAAAAAGCCATATATAGATGGAGTGGCGGCATTTCTGAAGTACGCTGTCCACCAATTGAAGATTTTGAGGAACATGGACCCACTAATCACACGTGAAAAAATTAAAATTCCATGTCCATGTGTGTCTTGTTTAAACCAATACGCCCTTGATGTGGACGAGGTAGATCATCACCTATTTAGCAAGGGGATCGATCAAAACTACATTAAGTGGACTAAGCATGGGGAAAAAGACGAGACACCAAGAATTGGACATCTCAATGTCAATGAGGGTGTGTGTATCGAAGAATTTGTTGATTTTGCAACAGATGCACCAGAAACCATAGAAATAGAAATTCCAACAGATGCTCCAGAAACCATAGAAATGGTACAAGCTACAGAAGATAATTTCATAGAGAACCATGAGAAGTTTCAAGAACTGCTTGAAGATGCTGAAAAGCCACTATACAAAGGGTGTCCCAACTTTACCAAGTTGTCTGCAGTGGTTGAATTATTCAACTTGAAGAGTAAGTACGGAGCATCTGACAAGTTCTTCAATGAACTACTAGTTTTGTTAAAAAAATGCTCCCAGAAGGTAATGAAATGATGAGTAGTACATATGAGGCTAAGAAAACAATGAAAGCAATGGGTTCAAGGTATACAAAGATACATGCATGTATCAATGACTGTGTTCTTTATAGGAACGAGTACAAGGATTTTGATGTGTGTCCTACTTGTGGCAAATGAAGATGGAAAGTGGATGACAAGACGGGAAAATTGTACGAGAGTATTCCGGCTAAAGTATTATGGTACTTTCCCATCATCCCAAGGATGAAACGTTTGTTTCAAACAAAGACCATAGCAAAAGATTTAATATGGCACGAGACCACTAGAAAAAAAAGACTGTGTTTTACGTTATCCGACAGACTCACAGGCATGGAGGGCAATAGATCACAGATTCCCTGAAATTGCTAATGATCCAAGAAATTTGCGGTTAGGAATTTCGACCGATGGAGTTGATGTAAACCGAGGAAACAGACATCATAGTGTATGGCCGGTTTTAACTGTGATTTACAATCTTCCACCGTGGTTGTGTATGAAAAGGAAGTTCATCCTGTTGTCATTACTAATATCAGGTACGCCTTGTAACGACATCGATGTTTTTTTAGAACCTTTGGTTGATGATCTTCAGTTCTTATTCGAGACTGGAGTCGAAACCTATGATGCATATACACAAGAGATGTTTAATCTACGTGCAATTGTTTTATGGCAATAAATGATTACCCTGCTCTTGGTACACTGTGTGGTTGCCCCTACAGTGGATACAAAAGGTTGTGTAGTTTGCCGAAAAGAAACTAAGTGTGTTAGACTTCCCTTCTCAGGCAAACAGAGTTACACCGGTCATAGAAGATATCTACCATATGATCACCCATTTAGAAGGCAAAGGAAGGCGTTCAATGGAAAACAAGAGTTGGACATTGCCCCGAAACCTATGAGTGGGGAAGAAATATATGAGGAGGTGAGATCCATAGAGAATTCATGGGGAAAGGGAGTAAAGGACACGAAAGTGGAATTCCAGCAGGGAAGAGGTGGAAAGATGAAGAGAATAAAGACAAGGTCAAATGGGGGAAACAAGGAAACCACTTATTGGAAGAAATACAACATATGGCAACGACGCCTTAGGTATTGGCGTTATAACTCTGTTCAACATTGTATAGACTTCATGCACGTCGAAAAGAATGTGTATGAGAGTCTTATCGGAACATTGCTACACATGCCAGGGAAGATGAAAGATGGATTGGAGGCTCGAATAGACTTGGTGCATTTCGGGTTAAGACCAGAATTAGAACCTAAGACGCAAGGCAGCGGAACAATACTCCCTGCAGCATGTTACACGTTAACCAAGGAGGAAAAGGACAAGTTCTGTGAAACATTATACGAGTTAAGGGTTCCACAAGGGTATTGTTCAAATTTTGCTAGCCTGGTGAGTCGAAAAGATCGCAAGTTGATCGGACTTAAATCGCATGACTATCATATGCTGATGCAACAATTTTTGCCGATTGCGATACGATCAATTATGCCGAAAGCCACAAGATACGCTATTATCAGGTTTTGTTTCTTTTTCAGATCATTATCCAGCAAAGAAGTGAATATGGAAGAGCTAGATAAATTGCAGGAAGACCTCTGTGTGACATTATGTGGTCCTGTATGTTTACGAGGGAAGTGAAATTATGTGGTCCTGTATGTTTCCGATGGATGTATCCATTCGAAAGATGTATGAAGGTTATTAAAGGACATGTCCGAAACAAAAACAAACCAGAAGGATGCATTGCCGAAGAGAATGTTGCAGATGAGACAATTGAGTATTTAGGTGAGTACAAAAAAAGCATGAAGACAGTTGGTATTCCATATGACAAGCATAACACGTTTGACAACGCTGAATATGTTAATTCTTTTAATGAGGGAAAACCATTGTCATCCGGTAAATTGATGCAAGTTTGTCCTGAACTGTTGTCGAAAGCACATTTTTATGTAATGCAGAATACACCTGAAGTTGAGCCTTATATCGAGTAAGTCTTAGCTATTCATTTGCCTTTTCATTTTTCCAAAATTTTCAAATAAGTATTATGACATTCATATATCATTGTATTTTTCAGTTAACACATGACCTTTCTGAAAGAACAACATCCTGCTCAACGGCAAGCATGGTTGGAGAAAGAGCATAGTAAAACGTTTGGCAAATGGTTACGAAATCAGGTAAAGAATTTTCACAAAATATTTATTTTTACTCTAATAATTTTCTTTTAGAGTGAAGTCTAATTGTTATAATGAATTTCAGGTTGAGAGAGAGTTGACAGTCGCTAAAGAAAGTATCAAAGATACCTTAAGGTGGATATCACGTGGCCCACACATGGATATGATTCCACTTTCTGATTTGAGCCTAACTGCAGCACTAATCTGAAATCTTTTGCTGTAACTGGCCACAAACAGTAGGAAACAACTCTCTGATTAAGAGCTCAGAGCTTCTGGACAGGCTCTGGATGTATGTGCAACCTCTGCACAGTTTGGACAGCCTCTGTGTAGCTTCTGCACGGCAGCCTCTACATGAATTTGTAACTCAAACAGCAGCAATTTTTACTATACACACGTAGGACTATTGCACATGATTAAAATTTGATTCACATCGTGGTTGAAGCTCTACATAAATTGTTCATAACTCTGAGAACACATGACTCCTTTACTCTGAGCATTACACCATAACTCTGTTCGTTTCTAATTTGTTCACAACTCAGATTCAATTTGGAAATCCTTTCAAGATCAAATCCATAGTCTGAAAAAATCTGAAAACACATAATCATAGTTCTGAATACATTTGATTCAGAATACTGAATGTGTACTGCAGAAGCTCTGTATGCACTTCGAAATCTGGAATAATTCTGATTTTTTTAAACTATTGCTGCACACTAGAATCAACATGGAAACAATAATCAAATTTATTCATATGTTCTTTTTTTTCACCGCAGATTCAGATATCCAAGTTTGACATTTTTGAAGTTCTGCTTTTTGACAGCATGAGGACATCTCTGGACAGCTTCTGGATGTGCACAGAGCTCTACAAAGATCTACAACAACAGCTTCTATTTTTATCAGAGGTTCTGATCATTTTCTGGACAACTTTACAGAGGTTCTGCACAATACTCTGCACTGCATGTTCTGCCTCTGCGGTTAACCTCTTCAATTATCATTAAGAGCAGCAGCAAACTCCTCTCTGATTAAGAGCTCAGTGACCAGAGAGCTTCTGGACAAGCTCTGGACATATCTGCATCCTCTGCACAAATTGGACTACCTCTGGATTTTCATGATTAACTTCTGTTGCACTTCTGTGGAATTCTTTAAGTCTCATCTTTAGTCTGTTCCCAGATGTTGACTCTCTGCGTACTTAAATAGAAAAGCCAATGTGAATCCAATATGTTCCCATGAACAATGTTTGCACAACTTTTCTGCTGTCAAGTCCAGCATCTTCCTTGAGAACTCATCAATCGAAAGACCTTTGACCATTGTCCATTCTCGATTGTGGCAAGTAATTGGGAAGGAGTAAATAAACCCAGCTGGAACATTGTATGATCCATCAGAGTACATAGCCATTGAAAACCTGGTTCCCTCTTGAGTTCCACAGACCCAATCGAGACTATGGTCACAAGCAGAACTTGCAGCACATAGTGCACTAGAAAGCCTCCTAGCCTTGATGATTGCAGCACCACGCTGTTGCAGTTTGTCCGGGTGGACACAAAGAGTGGCTTTTCTGTAAACCCCTTTTTTTACAGAAGCAGTAGTAATAACTTCAGTTAATGGGACTGGCTGCCAACCAATATCAGACCCAAGAATATATTGTAACATTGAAAGTAATGCACGCAGATTGCCTTGTTTCCTGCTACACCATCTTTTTACTTCAGTATCAAGACCTTCATAACCTTTACCCTTGGTTACACCAATGATGTCAATCATCTCATCCTTCTGGAAAACAACATCAATAGGGATCTGTACATCTGCAGCTTCATCAGCAGCTTCATCAGCAGCTTAACAACAAAATAGCTTAGCATTCCAGGTCTGTACGATGGCCTTGCAAACAGACTGCACTTTGAAATCTGAAGGTACCTCTATGATCTTATCTCAAACATAGGAGTAAATACTTTCTGTTTTGCTTGAACTCGATCATAACCAACAACAACTATTCTGTTGCAGATTTTGAGAACAAAAAGAGTAGCAACAGTAATCTTCGAAATGCAAGCTGTTAGCTTGATTTTGAACACACAACACATGAAGGATGCTGCAATTGTTTCCTCAGGAGCAGACTGAAAGTCTCTAGTACAGTTGGCTCATTTACAGATCGAAATCTTCATATAACTCCTCGACTCAAGCTGCTGCTGCTGCACTTTTTTGATCACACAGTTAACATGAACAAAATCTGCACATTAGAACAGTCTTGATTCGAACGCAACAACTGGAACTTTTTGTTTTAAAAACTTAACAGCAACTTCCTGCTATTTTTCTTAGAATTCTCGATTGAGCTTCAAACTAACAACAACTATGACCAAAACTCTGTTGCAGACCTACTGGCTTTTCTGGACAGCCTTAGAATAAAAGAAAATAAAGACCTATTCATGCATCTATCCATATTATGTCTTTCAAACCTGTACTATTGAAACTCTAGACAATTTCCAAATCTGGGTTAGACACAGCAGCTCTGATCATTCAATCATTGCATATATCTAATCAACTAACATCAATATGTTCGAATTGATCATGTTTCTAACCATTATACAATCTGTGACCTTGTAAAGCATTTGATGATGAGCTAGATCATGAATTTTTGACCACGGGCTGTAGAGCTATTAGACTCTGAATCAACAACTTTGTACACAAGATTATTGGAACATTCTGTTTTTCTATGAACTCGATGATCACAACTTCAAGGTTTGGATTATCATTACCCTAATCACATCAAAACAGCTGCATAAGGCTAAACTATCACAGAAATCCACAATGCTTTTCTCCTCCCATGGTGATTTAGATCGACAAAATGCGTGTGTCCCACATTCTCCTTGATGTTTTGTTTCTTCCATGATTATTTAATGATACACATAAGGTAACTTTTGTTCTTGAATCGTAAATTTGAACCAGGTACTATACTCAAATTTGAAATGTTCGTTAACTCAATTGCATCAACGTTAGTAAATTCTCTAATGCTATGTAGATTAACTCAATTTCATGCGACCTTGGTCTTGCGTAGACTAGTCCTCTGCGTCCTTTTGGACATGTTGTATCACATGTAATTTCACTATAGAATCACATCTGATTTGGCCCTTCTCGTACTTCTCACAAGTTGACCAACATCTTGCGTGATCCACCTTTATATAGCCTACTACATGAAAAGAAAACTTGGAACTACACCCCAGAAGCTACTCATTAAGCCAATCGAAACATGTTAAATTTCTAAAAACCTCTACCATATGATGACATATGGCAACATAAACTCCTTAACCGTCACCGTATCATGACAAACGATGATGTAAATTTCTCAAAACCGTCCCTGAATCATAACATACGGTGACGTAACTTTATCAAAATTGTGACTATAAAATGACTTACGGTAACATTTATCATTCAAAATTGTAAGTGTAGCATTACATACCATGACGTTTATCATTCAATACTGCCACCATAGTATGATAAACGATGATGCTATCTTTTAAAAGTTCCACTACAACATGAGATATGGTGACATTTATTTTTTAAAACCGTCACCGTAGTATGACAAACAGTGACGTTTATTATTCAAAAATCTTCATTTAGCACATTTATTATTAAAAAAAAATCACCAAACATCACATATGGTTATGTAAATTTATCAAAACCGTCACAGCATCATGACATACGTTGATGTAAATTTATCAAAACCGTCACCACAAAATTACATATAAAGACATTTATCAATCAAAACTGTCACCATTACATTACATACAATGACGTTTATTATTAAACACCGTTATCGTAGTTTGGCATACGGTGACGTTTATTTTTTAAATTTGTCACCGTAGTATGACATACAATGACGTTTATTATTAAAAATTGTTACCTTATCATGACATATAGTAACATTTATTATCAGAAACATCACCATTGCATGACATACAGTGACATAAATTGTAACACCCTCAAATCTGGAAATAGCAACTTATTTAAAATTTTCTAAACACATCAATAAAGGAATTATCTACAACCACAAATTAAGATTTAACCTCAATACAAACATTCATTCTATACAAAAGCCTATGATAAAAACGAGTGCTACTAAAACTCCGTAATAGTCACTATCTCCAAAATTGCAGAAGACTTCACCAACTACTTACTTTTGCACAAAGCTAAGGCTCAACTCTTCATGGCTGCTAGAACCAAAACCCAACTGGAACCTGATGCACATGCCGACAATTAAAAAGGTTAGGCTTAACGCCTAGTGAGCTCAAGAGTTTTCAACATATATAAAGATGTCTGTGAAATTAGATAATGCAGTTTAATTCATAATCTTTCAAAAGGTATGCTTTGAATATGCAAACGACTCGTTTTCCAATAATATGCATTTTAGACGGAGAACACCAATTTGGACATTTTCCAAATCAAACTACTACAAAATGATGATACCAATGTAAACCGCCCCTTCATAAATTAGCTTTAACCCAAAACTCACTCAAAGCATAAATATAAATTGAACTCTCCATTTAAGAAAGTACGGTTAAACCTTATATTTCAAAACACCCAAAACATGGGCGGGGCATAATACTCAACCCATAAATCAAGGGTAAAACCCGAATATACAAAACGTCACCGAAAACTTGGATAATAGAACTCAATACCCAAAAACAACACCTTTCGGTGACGGGGGATTCCCGATTCCATAAAATGTGACGGTCCACAAAGTAAGCCCATTTTATGTTGTTATGACTAGTCATATAAACAAAAGTACACGCAAGAGATGTCAGACTCAGTAGCTTTAAAGGTACACCCACGAAAACTCGAGTTTAACCCCGTCGGGTTTCTATGTCGAGCCCCTCATCTAATATCGTAATACTTGAGCACGTAGGACTTATAACCCAATCCAAAGCCTAAATGTGCAACACGAAGCACTTATAACCCAATCCGATGTTGAACGTGCCTCGATGTGGAAAACTAGTCGTCCCAACACCGAAACCATAATAAACCAAATACGGGGTCATGACTCCCAAATGCATCAAATAAACCAAATAATACGTATAAGGCCCAACAAGGCTCGAAGTCGAGCTACCAAAACTGGACAACTGTCCAAAGACTCCAAATCAAATAAAAATACCAAGCCGCAGACTTGGCACCCATTGACCCATTGATAAATGAAGTAAAAAATACGATAAAACGCACTCAACCAACGATTATGCAAACACAACGTCTAAAAGTAAGATTAGTTCAAAACTCACATTAGTTGAGGTACCCATTTTCCAAGTGAACTTATACTCCCATATTTTCCAAATGCCTCATAACACATAATATGCATTTTCCAAATTTAATTGCTGATAAGAATGAAAATCATGAAATGAAACTATACACGCTCTTTCAAATGCCTCACATAAAAGTTCAAATAATACTTTATAAAACACTCCATTTCATGAATTATGCATGAGACTCGACAAACATTTGAAAGTTTATTTCTTTGACCAAAGATCTATTTATGAAATAAGACCTCAAAACACATTCATTTGTAACACCTTTATCAAAATGCCCAAACATCCCAAATGTGGGTATTATACAAAGTTATAAAGTTAAATCCTTCCGATATCAAAGATTAGCAAATAACCCAACATTTGATAATTTCATGTAGAACACGTAAACACTTTTAAAATAAACATTTTGGCATGTACAACGTTTTCACAAATCAACTTGAACTCACCTTGCTAGATTTAGGCTAAATCTAGATTTCACCCAACGAGCTCTTTTGAAGGCCGCTTGAATCCTCAAGCCGAAATCTTCTAAAACCTAGATCCGAACATATCATCCCATAAATACCCATAATCAATCATAAGGAAACGTTCTCCAAACATAAAATACCAAGATCTCAAACAAGATCAAAACCCTAATTTCTCCAAAACCATCAAATCCGAGATTTGAGATATCGAACCTTAAGAAAAAACCACCAATGGAGCATTTATAACCTTATTACAAGAAAACTTACCCTTGAAGACAAAGAGACTTCCGAGAACACCCAATCCAACACTTCAACCCGAGCTCCCAACCGAATGAACTTGATGAGGAAGATGAAGATGGAGGTTTTGTGGTTCAAGGTTCCAACTAGTTAGATGATGAAGAATCATGTGGTTCGAGGGGGAAAAACCATCAAAATGGGTTAGGGTTCGGTTTTAGGGTTTGGGAGAGAAAAGGGAAGAAGATAGAAATGAGAAAATGGGAAGGAATGGTGAAAATCGCAACATTTAACCCACTGGTACCCGTAGGCTATTGTGCCAGGCGATAGTGCCATGGCACAATCGCCGGCACAATCGCCAGGAATGTACCGTGGGTGCTCAAGCTTTGGCGATTGTGCCAGGCTATTGTGCCCTCTGGCACAATCGCTGGCACAGTCGCCCGGGTGACCCCGAACTCCAAAAATCCGACCTTTTCAACGTCAATACTCCCGATACTCCGAGGGACTTTAAACAATGGATTCCCAAACAAAACCCCACTGTTTACAAGTCACAGAAATGTCCGGGTGACATTTACTTACCGAAATTTACGGGTGTTACATAAATTTCTCAAAATTGTCACCATATCATGACTTACGATGACATAACTTTATCAAAACTGTCACTGTAAAATGACATAACGGTGATTTTCATCATCCAAAACTTTCACTGTAACATCACATACTGTGACATTTATCATTCAACACCGTTATTGTAGCATGACATTCGGTGACATTTAGATTTCAAAACCATCATTATAGCATGACATAGGGTGTTTATTTTTCAAAACTATCACCATAGGATGACATACAGTGACATTCATTATTCAAAATCACCACCTTAACATAACATACATTGACGTTTATTTTTTGAAAACGTCACAATATGACATAGCGTGACTTCCTTTTTTGAAAACCGTCAATGTAGCATAATGTACGATAACCTTTTTTTCCCCAAAACCGTCATTGTAGCATGACATTGGGTGACATTTATTTTTCAAAACAGTCATCATAGCATGACATACGTTGACGTAAATGTTTTGAAACCGAATACATAACTTGACATGCAGTGACATTTATTTTTATAACAGTCACCGTAACATGCCGTACAATGACGTTTATTATTGAAAATCGTTGGTCTAGCATGACGTACACTAACATTTACTTTTTAAAATCGTCACCATAACATGACATATGGTCACATTTATTATATAAAATCGTCACTATAGCATGACGTAAGTTGACGTTTATTATTCGAACGGTCACCATAGCATGATATATGATGACGTTTATTATACAAAACCGTCACCGTTGTGACATATAATTTTTTAAAACCGACACCATGACATGACATATGGTGAGTTTTTCTACAAAACCGTTATTGTAAAATGACATATGGTAACATACTCAAAACCGTCACCATACCATCACATATAGTGACGTAAACTATTCAAAACCGTTAATGTAGCTTGAGATATGGTGATGTAAATTCTTTAATACCATTACCAAAACATGACATATGGTGACACAAATTTTTCAAAAACCGTTGCCATACATTATCTTTTGGTAACGCAAAATTTTGAAAACCGTTGCCATAGAACTTGGTGACTTTTGGAAACGTTTTCAAATAAACGTTGCTATATATATATATTTTAGTTTCGGTAATGTTTTTTTAAAACCGTTACAACATAAAGCAATGCTTCAGAAAAAAACCGTTACTAAAGGGTCTTATATGGCAACGGTTTTCAAAAACCGTCACAAAATAAAGCAACGTTTTTTCAAATCATCCTAAACCGTTGCCTTAGGTGACCTTTTATTAACGTTTTTATCTAAAATGTTGCTTCATGTTTCTAGGTTTTTGGTAATAGTAACTTTTTTTTATAAAAACTGTTACTAAAACAATTCTAAAACTTTTTTATGACTTTTTGTAACGGTTTTTATCAAATCGTTACAAATCTATTTTTTCAAAACCGTCACAAAAAGTCATTTTTGTACTAGTGATATCGGGTTACCTCGGGTTGATTTTTTTTCGGGTTGGTCGGGTTAGGTTGGTCGGTTTTTTTAGCACCCATATCCCCAACCGATGATTAAACAAAAACTAAATAAAAATATTATAAAAACTACATGCAAACAATTAAACTAAATGTAAAATGCAATTATAAACTACTATGAATGCTTGCACAAAATGCATTTAACAGTTAATCGTATGACACCTTACGACATAAAAGCCCAAGTGTCCCTTCGACTTCTTAACAAGTTTCACCTCAAGAGTCGGTCGACCTTGGTGGACATTACAAAGAACTCCACCCCGAAGGCCCGACACACTTAAAAACTACCTCTATACTCAACCCTCCTAGTGCCTACTTTTAAAGTCTCCGATCGTAAAACATGGGTACCGGAGTCCAACCCCGCAATACCCAATTGACCATCCGAAACAGACTGACTTATGTGCCTATGGAACCAATGAAACACAGTCTAAGATTACATGACTACACAAGAATGACCAACACACTCGAGCATCTAATTAACATCAATATGAAACACGGTGCATTAGTATGTAAACCATAACCGGACTCTACATTGAGCCATTAAAACCGGACAAGTGTCCCCAAAACTCTTTTAAGATAACACTGAGTTAAAATGCTCAAGCCCTTTTTGACCAACGATTAACGATCCCCAAATAATAAACGCAATCGACTCACGTCATGCAAACACACTCCAAAATACATGTGTAGACTCCAATACATTTTAGATTGGGACAAATGGTTTTCCAAATGGTTTTATTACTCTTATTCCTTTCAAAATGTCCTATAACACAAAACCCAACCTTTCTCCCAAATAAACACTAAAAGTGTCTTTTAACAAATAATTTCTATTTATACAATAAATCCTCAAAACACTTGAAAATGACTCATTTATCAAGATGCCCAAAAATCCCAATGTGGGGGCTTTCTCAAGGGTTATAAAGCCAAATATTTCAAATGATCAAAACCCACAAAATAACTCAACAAGTTATAATCTCACATAAAACACATAAACATGTTAAAATGAACATTTTGGCATGTACAACGTTTTCACAAATCAACTTGAACTCACCTTGCTAGATTTAGGTTAAATCTAGATTTTCCCCCAACTTAGGTCATTTAAAAAAAATTCGAATCTTCAAGCAAAAACTCCCAAAAATCTAGATCCACAATTTCCAACCATAAATATACGTATTCAACAATTTACAATCGATCCCCAAACATTTTACATCAAAACCCCCAATTTGGCCAAAACCCTAATTTTGACCTAAATCCTCCAAAATCTTCCAAACCGAACTTGGAGGAATAAGACACTAGGATATGATCAATGAATCATTTATAACTCTTACATAAGTTCAGAATTAGAGAGGATAAACTTACCACATAGATATTGGTGAAAACCTAGAAAACCCTAAAATGGAGCTTGAGGTTGAAGATGAAGATGGAGATAGTGGACTCTTGATCAGAGCTTCCAACTCTACCACTTGATGATATTTTAACTCCATAATACCCAAGGATTTGATCCAAGGATGAACCAAAATCACCATATGTGATTTAGGTTAGTTCTAGAGAGTGTTTGGGAAGAAGTGGAAGTGAAGAAATGGAGAAATGAACTGAAACCCGCATTTAACAACCCACTGCCCCTTTTGTGCGACATTTCCAGGCGACAATGCCCTGGGCAATGTTGCTGGTCATTGCCGCTGGATGACCCTCAAGCTCTATTTCTTGCTGCTACATTGCCAGGTGCGACTATGACACTGTCATAGTCTCCGGGCATTGTAGTCGTGCCCGTACCAAGCTCCAAAACTCGACTTTTTCAACGCCAACACTCTCGAAACTCCAAGGGACGTTAAATAATGTTTTCCCAACAAAATCCATCCATTTACAAGTTACAAAAACGTCCGGGTGACCTTTATTGACCGAAAGTTACGGGTGTTACAATCCTGTCAATCTTAAAAGAGATTTCGTCCTCTCTGGATTTCCCACCATAGGGTTGAACTTGGATTTCTTTGGGGTAAATACTTGGATAGAGTTGAACCCATGTTTACATTGAACTAAAGACTTGGATAGAGTTGATGTTCTAACGGCTAAAAGACTTGGATAGAGTTGACGCCGGTAAATAACCATACTCGTTACGTGGGTCGTATGTGTTGTGGCCTACTTTTGTGTTCCGTCACAACCTATGGTGGAACAGGTCTCCCCCGTATAGCGATTGAGGAATTATAGAGCGTGCATAATACATGTCGATATTTTGATAAATGAAGACGACACCCGGTCGTAATCTAAATTAGAATGTTTTAGATTAGTAGGTTGTCAGTCCTTGTTTCCATTTCCTTTCGAAAAGTGTAAACGCTTATACTCTTTCCCTTTTTTGGCCATATCATTTTGTGAATGTTTATTTCACGTCAAATGTACCAGGTTTAATTTCCTTTGAACTTATAAACGTTATATTGCGAAAATTTCAAGTTTTATCACTCAATTTTTAGGGTGGTACAACTTGGTATCAGATCTCTAGTTTAAGTGAACTAGGCATGACTGTAAGATGTATAGACTTAAGCTGAAATTACTAAGTTATGATTGGCGAGCATTGGGTAGAACTTCTAAGATAGGACGGTCTTAGACTCGACGGAATTACATGAATTGAAAATTGTGATAGTGGTAACGAGAATTCTTGTGTATAATGTGTTCATAATCTCACTTAGCTAATGCTATTATGAATATATTGTTACGTGAGCATGCTTGATCTACTAGTGTCATCATGATTGATGAAATGTAGTACATTCCCTTATATTCCTTAATTAATCTCTCCTTCTCTCTCTCTCTTGCATGTGTGGCAGCCATTACTCCATCATGGTTAATACACAAAGTAGATCGACGAACGAAGCGGAAGGCCAAGACGTGAGTGTATCCCACCCAAACCAAGTGGATAAGACCGTGAATGCTAATCCTCCCAATTAACAACCATTGGTTGGCGGAAGGATAGATCACATACTAAGGGTAACCTTGGTGTCTTCAAACCCGGTCCTTCAAGAGATGAACCCTCAAGCCGACATGATGACTAGTGTCATGCAGATGGTGACGACAGCCATAGATAAGCAACAAGAGGCTTTCCTAAATATGTTGAAAGATAGGGATGCCAGCCTCAGGAGACATGAGACAGTTGCTGAGAATGTGGTGGCGAGTTCATGTGGTATGGGGAATGTGGTCAGTACTGAGAAGCACGTGGTTGTTGGTGCTCAGAGGGGCGGAAAGACTTGCTCCTACAATACTTTTCTTTACAGTAAGCCACCCGAGTTCTCGGGGTCTGATGATCTAGTTGTTTGCATGAACTGGATCCAAGAGATCAAACAGGCTTTCGGCTCCAGCGAGTGTGGGGGATTTGCCTCACAAATGCTTAGAGACTCGTCACTCCGTTGGTAGAACGTCACCAAGTCCACCCTCGATGCCACCATCCTTGACCAACTGACTTGGGATGCATTCAAGAGAAAAGTTCTGGAAGAGTACTACAACGAGAAAGCGGTTGATCACATTGTGGACGAGTTCCGTGCACTCAAGAAGGGAAACTTGTCTGTGAAGAATTACACCCGAAATTTCATTGAGAAACTGGATCTCGTGGGGCATGTGGCCCCAACTAAAAAAGATAAAGTGAAAACGTATCTGAAAGGATTGCTGGCAGACATGATGGCTATGGTTCGCAATGCTAAAGCCTCTACTCTTCATGAGGAAATCGAGGAGGCACAAATCATGGAGGACGTTTACGCCCAAGGCCAAGAGTAGAGGGCCGAGGCAACTGAGAAGACAAAATAGGAAGGCAACTCCTTACCTTCCAAGAAGCCTCGAACCTTCAACAACAATCGGGGGACCGAGCCTAGGCGAGAAGCTAGGTGGTGCCTCAAATGTAGAAGCAAAGATTTAGGCCCGTGCAACTCTAGCTCAATAAGTTGTTTCAAGTGTGGCAAAGTTAGGCATATTCGTGATAATTGCCTGATTCGGGAGTCACATGCTACGAATGCAATGAACCGGGCCACATTTAAAGTGAATGCCCGAAGCTGAACGCGGGTGGGTCACAAGGAAATAAGGAGAACCCTTCGAGGGTACCGGGGAGAGCGTTTCAGATGACTGCTGATGAGGTGAAGGCTTCATCAGATGTTGTTTCGGGTATGTTCCTTGTTAACCTAGTACCCGCTCTTATATTGTTTGACTCCGGTGCCAGTTTTTCTTTTGTGTCAAATTCGTTTTGCCAAAACCTTTCGGTGGCCACTAGCACTCTAGACAATGCCTTAGTTGTTGAAATAGCTAACGGGTGACACGTGGTGGTCTGTGAGGTGCTAAAGGATTGTACCATGAAAATCGGAGGGAAGAAATTCTCAATCAATCTCATGTCGATGACCATTGATGGGATTCGATGTAGTGATTGGGATGGATTGGTTGGCCGAGAATCAGGCGGAAATTTTGTGTACAAAGAAACTGATCCGGATTCCGATGACGGATGGAAATGATGTAATCGTTTTTGGTGAAAAGAGAAAGGGCGATGTACCTATCATCACCATGGCTAAGGCACGTAGATGCTTGGTGAAGAGGTGTTCCTCTTTCCTAGCATATGTGTTAGACCCCAAGCTCGAAAAAAGAGACTCGGAGACGTATAAGTGGTTCGGGAATTTCCCGATGTCTTGTCGGACGACTTTCCCCGCTTGCCGTTGGAACAACAAGTTGAGTTTCGGATCGACCTAGTTCCGGGGGCAGTTCCGATCGCTAGAGCTCTTTACCGGTTGGCTCCTTCCGAAATGCAAGAGATGTTATCTCAACTCCAAGACCTCCTTGAGAAAGGCTTTGTAAGACCGAGTCTCTCGCCATGGGGCGCCCCAGTCTTATTCATCAAGAAGAAAGATGTCGCGATGAGGATGTGCATCGACTATCAGGAGTTGAACAAGGCAACTGTGAAGAACAAATACACGCTTCCGAGAATCGAATATTTGTTTGATCAACTGCAAGGGGAGGGTTTCTTTTACAAAATAGATCATCGAACCGGGTATCACCAAGTCAGGGTGAGGAACGAAGACATTCAGAAGACAGCGTTTAGGACCCGTTATGGGTACTATGAATTTTTAGTTATGCCCTTTGGGTTGACCAATGCACCGGCAGTGTTTATGGATCTGATGAACCGAGTGTGTCGACCATTCCTCGATAAGTCAGTGATGGTGTTCATCGATGACATTCTTGTCTACTCTAAGAGCATCTCCAATGCATAACCTTTTTATAGGTTTTTACTATTCTAAAAAGCTTTTGAAAGACTTTTTAAGCATTGGAGTAAAAGCTTTTTAAAAAGCTTATTGATGGAAGGGTTGGAGAACTCCAACCTATTGGAGAAAAGTTTTTTTCCATAAAATTTTCATTTTGCACCCTCCCTTATTTTATACCTTATCACATCTTAATTAATTAATTAATATAACTTATTAAATATCTATAATAAAACCAATATATTTCATAACAAAATACATTATTAAAATTTTCATTAAGACGATCAAAATAATACCAATATCTACCTAAAAAAATATATATAAATGATATTATATATTTATCATCTTTCATTTTTAATGAATTCATTTTTGCAAGTCATTTTTGCAAGTCATTTTTGTTTTCGTAAAATATGATGTGGATTTTAAAACGACAAATAAAATGAGGGGTTTTTATAAAACATTTTAAATAGATGAGGATAGATTACAATGTAGTTGATGAAAAAGCTTTTGAAATGGTTTTTTGCGTTGGAGAAGGTTTTTAAACATAGGTTTTTATTAAAGAAAAGTTAGTGGAAAGATGATGTGGACAAAATAATAAGTTATTGAATAGGTTATGCATTGGGGATGCTCTAAAGACGAGCTCGAGCACGATTGACACCTTCGGGAAGTCCTAGAAGTTTGGAGAAAGGAGCAACTCTACACTAAGTTCTCAAAATGTGACTTTTGGTTGAAAGAGGTCCAATTCTTGGGACATGTTGTCACCCGAGATGGAGTGAAGGTGGATCCCTCAAAGATTGAGGCCACGATGAATTGGGAACCGCCAACGAGTCCGTCCGAGATCCGAAGCTTCTTGGGTCTGGCAGGTTATTACCGACGATTCATCCATGACTTCTCCATGATCGCCTCTTCCTTAACAGCTCTCACCAAGAAGAACGTGAAGTTTGATTGGACGGATTCACAAGAGAAAGCCTTTCGAACTCTTCAGAAAAAGCTGTGTGAGGCACCGATCCTATACTTACCCGAAAGAAACCAAGATTTTTTGGGATGCCTCGAAGATGGGCTTGGGGTGTGTCTTGATGCCACGTGGAAAGGTGATTGCCTACGCGTCAAGGTAACTCAAAGTGCATGTGAAGAACTACCATACGCACGATTTAGAGTTGGCGGCGGTATTTTTTGCGCTAAAGCTTTGGCGACACTACCTCTATGGCACTAAGTGCACACTCTATACGGATCACAAGAGCCTAAAGCACATCTTCGACCAAAAGGAGTTTTCCTAAGTCTAGAAATCACAGACTAAAGGACTTGGAAAGAAGACACAAGGTGTCTGAATGAGAGACACTTGTCGTAAGGCAAAGGAATATAGCACTTGTCGCAGGCCAAGGATTGCGACAATGATACTTAGAAAAAAATGACTTGACACGAAAGAATTCGCATAATACTGGAATCTTGGCACTTGTCGTAAGTTACATCGAACAAGTCAAGAACTCACAATCTTCAAAGATGAAGAACTCGAAAAGTTACATAACTTGTTAAAAAAATAGGTCCAGATTCAACATCATTCAAAATCTTTGTTAATCGACATGAAACCTTTTCAGATTAGGGAGAAAACTTATTTAGAACACGAAACATGAGACAAAGGAGATGGCTCGAACTCCTAAAGGACTATGACTGTGAACTACTCTACCACCCCGACAAGGCAAACGTGGTGGCGGATGCTCTGAGTAGATAGGAGTTTAGCGGAAGCCTACAAGCTTCTCTCTCTCGAATCAAATTAATGTCAAGTTTGATCGAGAAGATTAAGGAATCTAAAGCCGAAGCACTTCGGGAAGAGAACCTTAGAAGTGAGGTGATGGTAAAACAACACCTCCTCTTGACCGAAGATGGCCGTGGGGTGAAACTCTTCAAGGGACGGGTATGGGTGCCCAAAGTCGGGGGTCATCATGAACTACTCCTCGAATGTAACACCCAAAATTTTGGGGGAGTTTTGAATATTAATAAAATAAATTTAAGGTATTAATTTTATGGAGATTTTAAATTATGGAGGATTTTATTCTAGTGGATATATATAAACATAAAAGAAATATATGGAATATTTTATTTTTGGTGGATATTAATGGGAGAATTATTATTTTAAAAATAATTGAAATATATTATGGAAATAATTCAACTTTGGGGCCAAATTGTGAAATAGTAGTGATGAGGGGCCTGTTTTGCCAACTCTTGAAAGATGAAATATGGAAGAGATTGATGATATTAATAGTGATTCATCCTTCCATATTTCAGTGGAAAATTCGACTATATATATATAGGTTCGGCTGGAGCTTTTTAGTGTTTTCATTGTAGGTATTTTGGGGAGAGTTTGACGTTGGAATATCGACAAACGGTGCCACGACGAGGAGCCTTGAAGCGCTCGAACTTTGGTTCATTTTCGGTGGTGATCCGCCGGGTTAAGGTATGTATTCCCTATAGAACTCGAAAATAACTACATGGAGACGTTAGGAATGGGTAAAGGTAAACCTAAATACGTTTTGAAGCCGAATAGATAGCCGAAAGGTTGTTAAATCGGTCAAAACGTAGAAATTATCGTTTTCGGTAAAAACCGAAACTTTAATCGGGAATATCTCCATCAAAAATCAATGTTTGCGTGCGATTCTTGTTTCTAAAAGATAAGGGATCGAAAAACTAAAAGTTAGGAAAAAGAATCGTCAAAAAGCGGATGAGAAACGAAGCCACGTTCCAAAACAATGAGCTTGCTGGAAAACCGACGAACTAGCCGGAAAAGCAATGTTCACCGGCGCCGACGACGTCCTCCGACGACTTTCCGGCAGGGGTGGCTAGTGGGCTGTTAAGGGGGCTTTAGAGGGGTCCAAATAAGTTTATAATTGTTTCTTTTATTTTAAAAGCCCAACAAGAGTTATTCTAAATTAATTAATTGGTTGATAATTAATTAATTTAATTTGGTAAGGATTTATTAATTAAATATGAAAGTCCAAGAATCACTAAATCTTCTAGAGAGAGAAAGTAGAGAGAGAAAGTATACGCTCCAAAGTAAACTGATATTCAAAAGTGTGTTCCAAAGTTACAAAACAAAGACTAGAAGAGGACTTAAATACCCCTAGTTTTAACACAACAGATAAAACCACTAAACACAGTTTAGACAAGGGAAATAAATACAATGATTACTACAAAATTAGACTTAACAATCTCCCCCTTAGTAATCATTGGCGCAGTGGTCTTCAAAAATAATCTTCTGAATCAGCAATGACCGACTAAGCGACTTTGGTGAATCATTGACGCTCTTCTCTTTGACGAAGTCTATTCAGTCCAATTAACACTTCCAAACGTCGCAGAGTAGAGCGAAAATTCAATTTCTCTTGAATAGTATCCAAAGTCTTCTTGAGGAGACGAATTTCATCATTATCAACCAGAAATTCATTACTTCTTGTTTCCAAAAATCTTCTTTTAGCCTCTTTCAGATGTTGCTCTAACTGAAGCTTGATCACCTTTAATGTTCCATCAGAGTAATGAGAAATTTCTTCAAATCTGAAAAAGCATTTTTCATTTGAACCATTTTTGTAGACAATTCCATAAGGATCTTGAACAATGGTGAGAAGAGGATAAGACTCTAAGTTTGGCAAGCTTCGATTTGGCCTTTGAAGATTTACAACCGGCTGAAAACTTTCATCGGCCATCTGGAAATCAAAAACTCTAAAGAATCGGATTTGTCGTCGAATGAATCTTTTTATAAAAAACAATGCCTGAGAAACATCCTGATTTCTATGATAGAGATTCCTGAAATGATCATATAAGAACTCAATATCATCAATGGAAAGATCAGTAAAATCTGCCTCTGAGAATTTATACCGCCTGCAATATCTTCTTTCAACTTCAAAGTCAGGATACCAGATATTCACAAACTTGTTGATCGTGACATTGATGACTCGAACAATCAAGTGTGGAGAAGAAACAGTATTATTCCTTTTGCGCTGGCACTTAATGAACATTAAGTATTCATACTGATAGGCATCTACTCTTTCTCAACTCCAAGAATTGCATAAATGTTGATCGGTCTTCTTCTAGAAACAAAGATGTTGCTCTGAGTATCTTCTAGAAAAGTTGATCTTTGCCTGGAAGCCAAATATCTACGTTGCAAACTTCTTTGTCTTTGCTGCCTAGACAAAGTTGGTCCTTCTTCCAGGATAGATGGAGGAATGACAGGTTCAGAAGGAGTAGCATCAGCTTGAGCTCTAGACGACTGACCAGCTTCAAATGAGCTTGAAGGAATAGTGGTAGTCGGAGCTGAACTAGTAGCAGGAGTAGATGTAGCTTTAGCAGTTTCAGGAACCTCACCATGAGTAGGAAGATCACTGTATAACAATTCTGTCTCTTCTTCATCTTTTGCATCCATAAACACTGAGTCATCTTCTGTATCAGAGATGATAATGATGTCATCACAATCTTCTTCTTTGACTTGGCTTGTTTTCTCAAATCTGACATCTTCATCACCGTCTGAATTAATCTCTATGAAATTCGCAAAGAATGATCTCATGTCATTTGCCGCTTCTGAGTCTTCAATTTCATGAGCACTTGTAGAAACATTTGGATCCACATACACCCCAATTTGCATATTATTGACAATATTACGCTCAGAAATATTCAGTTTATTAGGCAAAGAAGACAAGTCAGCATTTTCAATCATGACGTTCACGAGATCTTGAATGCTACAGTCTTGAACGTTGTCACCATTCTTTTCTGTACCACCAGCCACCTCTTCTTGAGATTGATCTTCTCTAGCTGAAGAAGATCCTTCCACTCTCGGTCTCTTTACCATCTCCCCCTCATGGCCTTGATGATCTGGATCATCTTGATCATGTCTGCGTTTAAGAGACGGACCGGCCTCAGTTCTGCAACTCTGTTCATGAACATCAAACCTGTTAGATAGTTCAGAGAAAGCTTGAGACATGAAAGACTTAAGATCAGCAAAACTTGTTCGAACTTCAGATCTGAAAGTATGGAACTCCTCAAATAAAGCAGTAATTCTCTCAGAATCAGACGAAGGAACTGGAGGAGGTGTAGGCTGAAAATTCTTTAGAAGAGAGATCAAATCCTGATCTTGATGTTCTGGCGGTGACATCGAAAGAAGGCGAGCGTAGAGTAGATCTGTCAACTCTGTAACCGGAAGATCATGAAGAGAAGATCGTGAAGATGTACCAGTAGGAACTGAGGTAGAAATACCTGCAGACATAGTAAATAATGGAGGAATCGGAAGAGATACGATTGGTGGAGCGGAAGATGATACATGTGCAGAAGACTGTTCTCTAATAATAACCCCAGATGGGCGTCTGAATGGAATCACTTCAGGGATAGAAGATGTATCAATTTACGGCATTTTCCCTTGAAGAAAGCACGCAATTTCTGAATTTCCACTTGCTTGTGCTCTTCAAACTGATCACTCATCTTTTGAATCAAGTCATTCAAAGTAGAGAATTTAGTAGAAGAAACCTGAGCTTGAACAGAAGAAAGCTCTACAGCTGAAATGGTTGTAGACTGAATAGCTGCAAGAGAAGTTGCTGGAGCTTGACTCTGTAACTGAGCTGAGGCTTGATCAAATGTTATATCCAATTCATCCACTTGAAGACGAGCAGCTGAAGGATTGATAGAAACAGATTCATCTTCAGATACAACCTCTTCTGATACATGCACTTCAGGTTCCTTAAATTGTCTTGAATATACTCGAAGACTTGGTTGATCAGCATCATTACCATCATCACCATCACCATCAGAATCATCATCATTCACATCTTCATCTCTAACAAAATCATCACCAATATCGACATCTCTATCATCATCACCAGCAGAAGCATCAACAACAACATCAGAAGTATCAGAAATATCATGGACAGAAGCAGCAGGTTCAGAATGAATAGAAACAAGTACATCATCAATATGTTGAGTAGCAATAGCTGCTTGAACCTCTTGATCGGCAACTTCTACTTCAACTGCTTGTTCAACAGCTGTGTTGACTTCAACCTCTTGATCAACAGGTTTTTCGATTTCTTGAGCAGCAGCATTTGTATCATGAGATGGTCCATCGTGTGTAGCTTCCACAAAGTCATTCTCCATGCAATACTCTATGATGCTATCATCAGTCATGTCGGCGTAGTTGGCGATTAGAGCATATGGGATAGTCATGGAGTAGTTGAACGACTGCTTCTGTTTCTGAATGTAGAGCATCTCTGTGTCTGGAACCTGCGGCCAAGATAATCTGCGAGGAATGGATGGATTGCTTCTGAGTACACTTCTAACAATCAGCTTCAGGAATCTGATGAATGGTATGAACTTGCGCTTCTTGTTGGTAAGCTTATCATGCACCACCTCCGAGAGTTCGGTCCAGAAAATAAATGTGAAGTCGACATGCAAGTCATAGACAACTGCATGGAACAATCGGAGATAAAGTAGACTTGCACTGTCTGTGCTAGAATGTTTCGATGAAAGGCACCTTATAATAACAGAGAAGAGAGCATAGCAAACTGGAGGAAGATTAGACTTATCAAAATCACGAACTCTGTTCAATGTACCTACATAGCCAAGATTTCTTATTCCTTCAAAAACTTCCTCTTCAGATGGAAAGCTGTCATATGAAGTTCGGCCTGGTCTGGAGTTGGGCTCAGGAAGCTCCAGTATCAGTCGTAAACGCTTGTAGGAAAGATATGATTCATATTGATCAATCTGCAAATCAAATCTGTGTGGACGAGCCAGCTCATTCTTTGTAATAGTGTGTCAGGCCTGCTGAATATAAACCTCTGGAACTTCAGCACATGAGGTAAGAGCCTGAGTAAGTGGATGACCTCGGAGAATAGCACGTATGACTGGATGAATTTTGATTCTGTCAAAATCCACGTAGTAGTTATTCGGCTTGTAGGGAAAGATGTACATCAGTGATGGAAAGACGTCGTTCGGAGTGCGACGTGAAGCAGACAGATTTGCCCCTACTGAAGGAACAGACGGCATCGGCGTCTCATGTGAAGCTTGATCAGATGGATCCACGAGAATGACATTCTCGTCTTGAATCATGGGATCAGTATGAGTATGAGAAGACATTTAGAGACCTGGAAAATAGAAAATAAAAAAAACGAAAAAGAATTAGACAAAATAAGAAAAACTGAAAAATGAAAATTTTTCTAAGTCTGGTTTGCGCATCAAGTTAGACGCACAAAGTGAGGTTTGCGCAATGAGCGTGATACGCAAAGCACGGTTTGCGGATCAGACATGAAACACAAATAAAAACTATTTATACGACTTAAAAAAATACTAAAGAACACATAAAAAAATAACACTTTTTAAAAAAATAACACAAAAAAATACTACTAAAAAAATAGACAACATACCTGTCGAACTCTGTTACTCCCCCTACACAAATGCACAAAATTTGACATATCAGTATAGCAATTGTATAGGAATATCAGAAATACTTACCTGATGAACTCTGATCAGCACGTATTTAATCAGCTTTATTCACTTCCCCTCAAACATAGAATAGTTCAGATATACTTTGCAGATTAGCTCTCCCCCTCGAAATATGCACAGACCATTTAACAAAAATATGGATACACAACCATATACACATCAGTGTAAAAAGAAAAATAATACTGAATATAAATTTTGAAACAACTGAACATATTAAATTTTAAACACAAAACAAATTAAAGTCTACTTACTAAAATTTCACAGATTTATCAATCAGTTGAACTCAAACGTATGTTGTTGGATACAAGAACATGTTTCATTGCATATCAAGTTAAGACATGTTCAAGTTAAGACATGTTCAGTTTCAAAAACTTCCAGCTATCTATTCAGTGTGCTCGCATGTGAACTTCGATTGGCTTCAAGAAAAATGCAATTCTAAAAATATTATAGATAACTTTGCATGTACTGACACTAAGTCATCAAAAATTAAGACTTTCACAAATTTATAGGTTTATCGCAACTCAAACATATCACCAAGTATCATGAGATGTGTGCTCATTGACATCTTTTTAGCAGTGTGCACATTGGCAACTTCACATGAGTGTGCTTTTTGGCATCTTTTAAGCGATGTGCACTTTGGCATCTTTTAATCAAAAAGTTCGGTAAGTAAAGAACATGCCGTAAACGTAACTTTCTATCTGACCCTATTGCAGGATTTGAGTCAGTCGCTCCTAGACCAATTGGCCTTAGGGGACTAGGTGTCAAGCACCCCTTTGAACTTACTTTCCCGGATCAGAAAGGCTACATCGACATATCCTAAACCCATTCATACCAGTAGAACATGACTTTCGATCTGGTTCTATAGAAGGATTTGGGTTCGATCACTCCCAGATCAATTGACCTTAGGGGACCAGATGACGAGCATCCCTCGGAACTTACTTTCCTAAACCAGAAAGGTCACAGGTACAAAATTTTAAACTCAAAGATTTCTGTATTTTAAGAATTTATTATTCATCTCAATCACTTAGATCAACGTCTAAATGCTTAGCCCATATTTTCATTCCGATCTATAATTCTGATCATTTATGTAGTCTAAGCAATGTAAACTATAAAAATTCCGACTCTCATATCTTTAAAGCAGAATCAAAAGCTACAAACATGTTGCTGACTTTTCGACTTTTGTAAGACTTGAAAGTTGAACATATAAAACTTTAATATAAACAAAGAACTTGTAAAAGATCCTAGACACACATTTTATTCAAAAGAAAGAAAATCTGTAAAATTCTACTTTATAGAATAAAATTTGTAAAGATTTAAACTTTTAAATTCAACATGCCAAGTTTTGAAAGCAGAAAGTTAAAACGTTTTTCATCTAAGGCTTTTGTAAAGATATCAGCAAGTTGATATTCAGTTGGTACAAAATATAATTCAATAGTACCTTCTTCCACATGATGCTTTATGAAATGGTACCGCATATCTATGTGCTTGGTCTTGGTGTGCTGGACCGGATTGACTGAAATGGCAATTGCGAACTTGCTGTCACAATAAATTGGTATTGTCTTGTATAGCATCCCGTAATCGTGAAGTTGCGTTTTCATCCAAAGCACTTGAGCACAACAACTACCTGCAGCGACGTATTCAACTTCTGCAGTTAATATAGAAACACAATTATGCTTCTTCGACGCCCAGCTTATCAGTCTGTCTCCCAAGAATTGAAGATGTCCTGAGGTACTCTTCCGGTCCAATTGATTACCGCCAAAATCTGCATCTGAATAAGCAATCAATTTATAGTCAGAACTTTTAGGATACCATAAACCTAAATAAGGAGTTTCTTTAATATATCTAAAAATGCGCTTAACTGCTAGAAGATGAGATTCTTTCGGTTTGGCTTGGAATCTGGCACATAAGCATGTAGAGAACATTATGTCCGGGTGACTTGCTGTGAGATACATCAGCGATCCGATCATTCCTCTATATGTCTTTTGATCCACAGCTTTTCCATCTGGATCAAGTCCGATTTTGGCACCGTGAGCCATCGGCGTGCCGATTGAAGTAGATTTGTCCATCTTGAATTTCTTCAAGATGTCAAATACATATTTTGACTGGTTGATGAATATTCCATCTAGAAGCTGCTTCACTTGTAAGCCGAGGAAGAAATTGATTTCTCCCATCATGCTCATCTGAAATCTAGAAGTCATAAGATCAAAAAACCACGTACATAAGGATTTGTTAGTCGCACCAAAAATAATATCATCTACATATATTTGTACTAAAAAAATTTCCAAGTTAGATCTATAAATGAAAAGAGGAGTATCAATTGTTCCTTTGGTGAAGCCGGATTTGATCAAGAAGACTGACAGCTCATCATACCATGCACGCGGTGCTTGTTTTAGGCCGTACAATGCTTTACCGAGAAAATAAACATGATCCGGATGATCTTTATCAACAAACCCCTCTGGCTGAGAAACATATACTTCTTCTTTCAGTTTCCCATTCAAAAAAGATGTCTTCACATCCATCTGATATACGGTCAAGTTTTGATAAGCAGCGAACGCCAAAAACATACGAATAGCTTCAAGTCGAGCTACCGGCGTGAATGTCTCGTCGTAGTCAATACCTTCTTGTTGTCTGTATCCTTTGGCTACCAGTATTGCTTTGTTGCGAATCACGATACCATCTTTGTCTTTCTTATTCTTGAATATCCACTTGGTACCAATTATGCTCTTTCCTTTCGGCCTTGGTAGTGCTTCAAATTGATTGAGCCCCTCTTGCATTGCTATAATCCAGTCCGGGTCTTCCAATGCTTCAGAAACTTTTGTTGGTTCAATCTTGCTTAAGAAGCAAGTGAAGAGACATTCGTTGGATGTAGCCGTCCTGGAACGTGTAGACACACTAGCTTGAGGATCTCCAATAATTTGATGAATTGGATGAGATCCTGTCCATTTTGTTGTATGAGGGAGAGGATCGATAGTTTCTTGAACAACTTCTGATTGATGAAGGAGAGGTTCAGGAGCCTCTATTTCAGATGAAGATATGGATACTGTCTCGACAGGAGGAGGGGGAAGTTCAACAACTTCAGAATCAGATTCTGGAAGTGATGGTTGAACATTAGCAGTTTGATCTTCATTTTGAACTTGTTCTTCTTGAACATATTGATCTTGAGCAGATTCTTCTTGAATAGGTTCAGTGTTCACATGATCCGGTTCTGATTGCTCATTTTCTGATTGTACGAGATCAGATGCAGAAATACTGGTTTGAATGACAGGAGGGACTGGAACAACATCAGTGTCAGAGATAGTTGCAGCGGAATTGGATGTAGATGCGCTCGCAGTATCCTGATTCAAAGCATTTGAAACATTATCAGAATTAGACTTAGGAATATCATCATAAAAATTCTCAACGAGAAAATCTAAATCAGAAAGATTAAAAATAGAAGAAGAAGAATCCTGATTTGTCTGTTGAAGTGCAGGTTCTGAACTTTGTTGTTCAGAAGCTGAATTTCCTGTAAGAACGGGTTCTGAGCCTGGTTGACTAGAAACCAAATCAGCAGCTTCGTCAAATTTGACATTTACGCTCTCTATCACTTTTCTTGAGGAGATCAGAAAGACTCTGTAAGCAGCAGAGTTAGAAGAATAACCCAGAAAGATACCCTCATCTGCCTTCGGACTAAACTTGTTCAGATTGTCTCTATCATTCAAAACGTAGCATTTACACCCAAATGACTTGAAATATTTGATGTTCGGTTTGATACCGTTCATCAGCTCATATGGTGTTTTGTTGAAACGACGATGCAGAATTGAGCGGTTCTGAGTATGACAGGCAGTTGACACAGCTTCAGCCCAATGAGACAAAGGAAGACCTGAATAAGCAAGCATTGATCTGGCAGCCTCTACAAGCGTTATGTTTCTTCTTTCAACAACCCTATTCTGTTGCGGTGTTCTGGCAGCATAAAACTGTTGTTGTATACCTTGATACTCGTAGAATGCTTGAAGAGTGTTGTTCTTGAATTCAGTACCATTGTCTGATCTGACAACCTTGACTTGCTTTTGCTTATTTGTCTGAATGGTTTTGATGAGGTTGATGAGGACTTCAGGAGTCTCGTCTTTTGACTTGAGAAACTTTACCCATGTATATCGAGAGTAATCATCAACAACAACCAAGACATATCTTTTCTTACCAATGCTCTTTGTCTTCATCGGACCGCATAAATCAACATGCAGTATATCAAGAATGTCTGATGTGCAGGGTTCAGGCTTTGGTTTATGAGATGCTTTCTTCATCTTTCCTTTCTCACAATCCTGACAGAAATAGTCTTTCTGAAAACGGGGAACTGGAAGACCTCTCACGGAATCATGCTTGACAAGGCGATCCATATATTTAAAGTTGAGGTGAGCTAGACGTCTGTGCCAAATCCAACTTTCATGAACAAAAGTTTTAGAAAGCAAGCAAATATTTGATGGGATTTTGATCTTGGAAAGATCAATGGTATATAAGTTGGATCTTCTTTTTCCAACCAGTAAATCTCTGCCACTATCATTCTTCACAGCAACTCTTTTAGATTTGAAGCTAACTTCAAGATCTTTGTCACAGAACTGTCCGATGTTGAATAAGTTGTGACTTAGGCCTTCGACATAGCTGACTCTCTTGACAGTTATATTACCTTGAACAAGATCACCATAACCAAGAATTGGAGTTGTATCACAGTTTCCAAACTTAACACGACCGCAACATTTTTCTTTAAAATTGGAAAGTAATGATTTGTTGCCAATCATGTGTTTGGAGCACCCCGAATCCAAATACCATAAATGACTAGGCTGCACATACAGATACTACACAGATTTAGGTACCCATATGCTTATGGGTCCCTTCTTGTTAGATTTGTGTCTTTTACCTTTTCAAAATATATTTTTATAATTCTCATGAAAGCAATCATCAATAGAGGAATAAACATAATCATCAGAATCAGAACTAGAAGAAGATGAAACATGCTTTGCAATGTGAATCATTTGCGGAATTGAATATTTTGTATTTTTATTACAAAAAGCAAATGTATCATTGTCACAAAGATTCACTACACAATTATCTTCTAAAAATTCAGATTCTATAGATTTCTGTTTTATCCTCCATATCAGCTTTTGTGATCTCTTCACAGTCCGATCTGAAATAGAAGAATCAGAAGAATTAGAATTTTCAGACAAGACACTATCATGTTTCCTTGACTTCTTTGACCTTCTTCTTTTACGCTTTGTTTTTGTTTTATAATACTGATCATTTAGCGTTAAAGAATCATCAACAATTGAAGTAGAAGAAGAAACTTTATCTAGGAAATCAACCTGAGCATTTGACATAAATGATCTTGCCTTGGAGTGAGAATTTTCAGAAAAACACAAGTCAGGAGGAGGTTTGCGCATCGCATTGGTTGCGCAAACTGAACTTTGCGTGATCAACTGCTTGCGCAAAGTGTCGGTTTGCGTAACCAACTGGTTGCACAAATGCACATTATTTTTAGAAACTTGAGTATTTTCCTTAGAATCTTTAGAAAAACCAGAAGAAATTTTGTCTTCAAAACTTGTTTTCATTATAAAAAGAAATAAATCGTTTTCTAAATCGGTTTGAAGACTTTGTTCTTCCAATTTATCTTCAAGATCAACTATTTTGCTTTCTAACACTAATGGGGGAATGTATCTCTTAGTATCATAAGACACCGAAGATGCATTTTCCTTATTAGAGTTAGCATATATATCAACAAATTCAGTTGGTAATGAAGATTTATTGGAAGATTATACATTTAAAACATTTTGATATTTTCTGGATTTCCTTGATTGGTCAGGAAAATACTTGGCATTTTCAGAAGTGTTTTCTGGATTTCCTTGATTTCCATCCTCTTGTTTTTCATTCTTTTCTCATTTTCATCTTCAAAAATTTGCTTTTCAGTTGTCCAAAAGAATTTAAACTGAGGAGCATATCGTGCAAGACCAAGATGATCATACTCATATAAAGTAGGAACTTCTATTTTAGCATGATTTAAAAAATGCGGATTTTCAAAACCAAGTCCCCACTTTTCCTTTATAGCTTCTTCACTCCTTGGTTTATTCATGTAAATGGTTTGCTCAGATTGTTCTCTCTTATATAATTTCCTTTCTAGAACAATTATTTTATCAGATAAACTTTTGGTTAAATCAGTCACTTTAGTCAAAGAATCATGATAAGTCTGATATGATAATTCTAAGTCATTCAAATTCTTTTGAAATTTCTCTTTTGTGGCATTTAAAATGATCTTTTCATCTTTCAGAGAAATTTTCAATTTTTCAATCAAAACAGACTTTTCTTGATTATCAAGCTTTTCAGAAATGAACTTAGAACGAAAATCATGTAAAGCATTGAACGAAAATCATGTAAAGCATTGACAATAACGTTCAATTGAGAAGAAATAAAATTGACATGAAACTCAGAAATTACCTCAGATTCATCTGTGGAGGTGTCCTCGTCTTCATCATCGCTCTTGTCATCCCCGATGAAGCACATGGCAGCTGTCTCCTCATTTTCAGCTTCATTGTCTGAATGATCCAACCAATACTCCTCCTCAACCAACAGAATAGTTCCATTTTCTCTCTTTTCAGCCAGTTCCAACTTCTTCCGATAAAAAGCTGAATCCTTAACCACCTTTACCCGACAATCTTTGGCTATATGACCCGGTTTCCCACAGTTGTAGCAGTTCATAACCTTCTTGTCATCCTTTTTCGGTTCTACTACTTTTGCAGGCTCAAACTTTGGGACGTGAGGCTTTGATGAAGCACCAGGTTCAATCTTCTTGGAGCCAGAAGTGAAACAGAGATTGTTGGATCCTGTTCTACGCTGAAACTTTTTCTGATAGTGTTGCGATAGAAGTATCATTGCTTTCTCCAAAGCTTCACCATCATCTTCTGTGGAACCATCATAAGCATCATCTGTCAAAGCCTGTTCAGCTAACTGACTAGCTAGGAGAGCAATTGGATCCACAATCTTAGGCTTATTCTTCTTATCAATCTTAGCCTTCTTTTCTAACACCATGGATTCATCAGTCATCAGAATTTCGTACAATTCCTGAATGGGCATAGTAGAAATCCTGACATCATTTCTCATTCTATGACAGGATTTGCTCCATTCAGGTTGGAGTGCATTTAGGAACTTCAGGTTGGCTTCTAACTCAGTCTTTGTCACCTTGATCTTGTACAGATCGTTAATCACAGCCCAAAATCTATGAAATACATTCTTCAGACTTTCTCCATCCTTAGCTTTGAACTCCTCAAAATTATTCATGTATCTGGTCTGACGCAATTGAGTTGACAAAGCTGTACCAAGCATGATCTTTTCCAATTGAGTCCACATAAGCATAGGATTTTGTTTGAAGCAATCAATTCTGTTGTAAATCGAATTTGGTAGTGCAAGAATCAGATTGGAATTTGCCTGACTGTCAGCTTGATATCTAAGAAGTTCATCAGCATCATATTCTCTGATAGACTTCTCAACCCATGTAGCCTGTATATTTCCTATAGCTGGAATTTCTTTCATTGGCTTTATCATAGGACCTTCATTCAGAGACTTCATCATGTTATCCCCATTCGGTTGTCTCTCTATGAAGTTAATGAATCGGTCCTTCCACTGTTCAAATTCATTCTCGTTGATCAGTACGGGAGGCCGAGTATCAGACCCCAATGACATCATCAGATCATTCTTGTACACTTGAGCTTGCAAAGACATTTTTGAGAAAATCAGAAAGTCAGAAAAATATGCCAAGTCTGGAACACACGCAAACTGATGGTTTGCGTAACAAGAGAGATCCGCAAATTGAGCTTTGCGTATGCAGAGTGATGCGAGAATCGAGCCTTTCGGAACAAGAAGGATGCGCAAACTAGTCTTTGCGCAAGAAGTAGGATACGCAAAGATGTACTTTGCGTATAAAGAATGATACGCAAACTAAGCTTTGCGTAATATGCTTGAATCGCAAACTTAATCCCAACTATGCGTGAGATGGATGAAACAAAAACTAAGCTTTTCGGAAACTTGACGATGCGAGAAGTGAGCTTTTCTGATTGCACTTGATACGCAAAGTGTATTTTGCGTTTATAACCCGATGTGAAAAAACCTGAAACACTAACACATGGATTAGTATAACAAAAACTTGCGCAAAGTAATAAGAACTTGCGCAAACCTATATGAATCTTGCGCAAATCTACATGAACTTGCGCAAACCACAAAAAATCAAATAGAACTCGCAAGATCAAATGAAATCAAGAAATTTATGCAAGAAATACACACACTGATAATCGAAAACAACTTTCTAACAACTTTCAACTAACAACATCGATTAAAAACCACTAAATCACAAATTTGAAAATGGAACAGTACGTGAAAACGAGTTTTCCAGAAAATCTTTAAAACACAAAATTGAAGATCAAATCTTGGTTTTCTTACAAAACAATCTGAAACAAAAATGATCGATTATCAAACATGAATCTAACAAAACCAAATTCACACAAAATCGACCATAAACCTGTCCAAATTTGATGAATCAAGCAAAAAACGAGATTATCTTAAAAACTCAAGAAAATCAATCAAATTTTCCGCTTAATCTACAAATTCAGTATCGAAAAACGATTTCTCTCAATCCTCTCAAGATCTAGAAAGCTCTGATACCAATTGAAAGTCCAAGAATCACTAAATCTTGTAGAGAGATAAAGTATACGCTCCAAAGTAAACTGATATTCAAAAGTGTGTTCCAAAGTTACTAAACAAAGACTAGAAAGGGACTTAAATACCCCTAGTCTTAACACAATAGATAAAACCACTAAACACAGTTTAGACAAGGGAAATAAATACAATGATTACTACAAAATTAGACTTAAAAAAATAAATTAATGAAATTTATATATTTAATTTGATATATTATTTTTAGTATTATTTAATTATAAAGGGAGTAAGGGGTTGTTTGTTTACCCCTTAATGGACCTCTGAACCGCTAATAGGTGAATCTTGTTTGGCAAAAACGAGTCTGCCTCTTAATGGTTCCAAAACCCCTGAATGATTTGTATCCTGGACCTCCCTTAACCATTAAGCGCCCTGATTTCATTCTAAACAATTACAAAACAACCCTATTTCACTTTGAACTATATCATAAGTGCCTCTAAATCATTCTGACCACTTAATCATTCTGCACCAAACCATTCAGCCACTGCCAAACAACCCCTAACTCTAAATTATTAAGGGATTTTAATTTAATTATTGAGACATCGAGATGTTGTGACGTTAACCATTTGATGCAAACAAATTGGATTGGTTAATTATTAATTTTTAGTGGACAATTAGGAGTATAATTAAGGGTTGACCGAGGTTAATCGTTAGTTGACTTTTAGGTTGACTTTTGGAGAAAATATAGACGTTAATGTATATTATTGTGTCTATAATTGTAGGTTGTTATTTGGAGAGAAGTTCTAACGAACCAGCATTATCAGGTGAGTATTTCACGAGATTTCACTGGGATGTATACATATGTATAAATTATTTTTACATATATAAGGTGTGTTATTGTATGTATGTTTGCTGAGGTGTTAATTGCACGTTATTTATAATTGGTGATTTACGTGCATTTAATTTTTATTTATGGTGCAAGCATGATAATTTTGTTATATTCATTTAACATAAATTGCATGCATATGGTTGGGGTTTGGGGTTAACAAGGTGCGTTAACCGGAGTGTGGGATATCGGCTCGATATGTCACATTTAGGGGAGGATTATAACGCTCGGAAGTTTCGGTATGCAATACGTTAATTCTGCCTTTTTATTCTCCCTCATGAATCCTAAATGAGTATGTTAATTTATGTTTGAGTGATCGTACATATTGGATGTTGTATCAGGTATAAATTTAGGATTTTCGAAGTGTCGGGAGAGTGGGGCGACAGTGCCATGCGACCTTGACATGGTCATTTTCTCCAAATGTCAAAGTCGCGGCTTGTGCATGAGGTTCGGTACCATTGGCGCGACAGTTCCCAGTGATAGTGCCCGGGTCACTATCGTATGGTCACAATCACAAGAATCGTACCGAGAGTGCCTTGGGGCGTGCGACTATGCCAAGGGCATAGTCGCATGTCAAGGTCGCGATCGGGATGAACGACTTTATATGCTTTTCACCCTCATTTTTCTCATTCACTACTCCAACCTACCTCTTCTAAAATCTCTCTCTTCTTCCCTCTTCATTAAAGGTCCGATCCTAGGGTTTCTAAGGGAGCATTTACTCTCATTTACTCCATTATTGGGTGTCATCAATCAAGCTTGGAAACTAGGGTTGTCATCTCCATTGTCATATCCTCCAAATAGAGTTTTAGGGTTTTCCTCAAAACCCATTGTTGTGAGTTTACCTTTCATATTAAAGTCTTCGGATCCTTCGGGTAAGGATAGGATTGGCGCCTCGCACAATTTCTTTTGGAGAGTCCGAAAGGCTTTCTCTTGGGCTTCGGTCCACAAGAACTTAACGTTCTTGCTTGTCAATGACGTGAGCGGAAAGGCGATCTTCGAGAAGTCTCGAATAAATCGTCGGTAGTAGTCGGCCGAACCAAAGAAACTTATTATCTCCGTTGGAATCGTCGGTGGTTCCCAATTCATCATTGTCTCAATCTTTGTCGGATCCACTTTCACCCCATCCTACGACACCACGTGACCCACGAATTGGACTTCTTGTAGCCAAAACTCCCACTTTGAAAATTTCGCGAATAACTTCTCCTTCCGTAGAATCTCTAAAACCTCCCGCAAATGTTGCCGATGCTCCACCTCATCCCGCGAGTAGATCAGAATGTCATCGATGAAAACTATAACTGATTTGTCCAAGAAGGGTCGATATACTCGGTTCATCAAATCCATAAATACAGCTGGAGCGTTAGTCAACCCGAATGACATGACTAAAAACTCATAATGACCGTACCTAGTCCGAAACGCCGTCTTCGGAATATCGTTCTCCTTCACCCGCACTTGGTGGTAACCGAACCGTAGATCTATCTTGCAGAAGCATCCTGCTACTTGCAATTGGTCGAAGAAATCGTCAATCCGAGGAAGTGGATACTTATTCTTTACGGTGACCTTGTTGAGTTCACGGTAGTCGATACACATCCGCATAGACCCATCCTTCTTCTTCACAAATAAAACTGGATCTCCCTAAGGCAACGAACTCAGTCATATAAATCCCTTCTCGAGAAGTTCTTGTAGTTGTGCCATCATCTCTTGCATCTCCGTCGGGACTAGTCGATAAGGAACGCGAGCAATTGGAGCGGCACCTGGAGAAAAATCGATGTAGAACTCCACTTGTCGTTCTGGCGGTAGTCCAGGTAGATCTTCCGGAAAGACATCTGGGTAGTCACGCACCACCTCCACGTCTCCCACTTTCTTCTTTTCTAGCTTTGCATCGATCACGTAGGCCAAGTATGAGGTACACCCCTTGGCTAGGCTCTTTCATGCTTTGATTGATGAAATGATCATGTTGGATTTTCAATTCTTCTCTCCGTAGACTATTACTTCACCACCCTTCAGCAAGGGTACTCGAATTATTTTCTTCGAACAGAATATATCGGCATCATTCTTGGATAGCCAATCCATCTCAACAATCACATCAAAGCTCCCGATGTCCGCCAGCAACAAGTCTATTATGAAGGACTCCCCATCAAAATCTAAAGCACACCCAACGTAACATTCCCGAACTAACATATGCTCCCCATTGGCCACCTCTACTAGGGGTGTTCAAAAAAACCGTTGGACCGCTCAAATCGCTCGAACCAAGTTAAACCGAACTGTTTTTGGCAGTTTGAGCGGTCTGGCGGTCCGGTCTGGTCTGGAAAATTGCCAAACCGGGCGGTCCGGTCCGGTCTGCGGTCTGGAGGTTTTTTTGGGCGGTTTGGACCAAACCGACCTCCAAATATATAAATATATATTTTTTATTTTTTTATATATACCTTTATTATAAAGAATAGATTATATAAAACCCAAATGTCCAAGTATATACAAAAAGGCCTAAGGTATTTTAACAAATTGAAATCTTTATGGATTGTGGAATACAAAGAACGGAAAAATGTAGAAGTGAAGCCGTGGATTTTATTTGCAATTTGCATATTACTTTTTTTTAGTGTTTTATCTTGGGATATTTTGTTAACTTTTGTGGACTTTGTTATTTTGTTGTGAACTTTGTTGTTTATTTCAAGTGGACTCAAGCCAATTAGCCTTTAAAATTCAAAGTTTATATGTTTTTATGTTTAAACTTTAAAGCCCACTAAAAGGCCCAAACCGCCTAAACCGGTCGACCAAACCGCCTAAACCGCGGTCTGACTTGACCGGTCTGTGCACTTGATGTCAAACCGCTCGGTTTGAAAAATCAATAAATCGCCACTTTCGGTTTGAAAAATCAAAAAACCGCCACTTTTGGTCTGAGGGGTTAAACCGCCCAAACCGGACCGCGAACACCCCTAACCTCTACCACTAGAGCATCGAATAACAAGCTAACAGGAGTAGAGAAATTTTTGCAAAACGAAGTAGACACGAAGGATCGATTCGCACTGGAATCAAACAGACCATGGGTAAGTAGAGAGTTCACTAGAAACGTACCCGACACGACATCCGCCGTCACTCTCGCTTCATCCGCAGTCATTTGAAAGGCTCAACTCGCGCCTTCGGTGGGATCTCCTTCATTGGTGCAACTCCGCTTGAAGCCCCATGTTGTCCCTTCGCTAGCTTGGGACAATCTTTCTTGATGTGCCCCGACTCTTGGCACTCATAACAAACTCCTCGGGAGGGGCAATCCCGGCTCATTTGGTCCTTCCGCCCACACTTAAGGCACTCCATAGTGTTAGAGAAGGGTTTCAGATTACAAGGCTCGAAATGCTTACTCTTACAATTGAGGCACCATCTCGCCTCACGTCGTGGTTCTATATTCCTCCCCCCGTTAAAGGGTTTGGATGGTCGTGCGGGCCCAGATAGCCCTTCCCATTTCTGTTTCTCTCCTTGTTGCTTCTTCTCTTCTCTCTCTTGGATGATGTGGTCCTCCACCAACTGGGACTCCTTGATAGGGGTGTAAATAGGTCAGGTTGGGTTCGGGTTCAACCCATTTTTTAATTGGGTTGAAAATCTCAACCTGACCCAACCTGTTTAATTAAATGGGTTGAGATTTTTAACCCAACCCAACCTGTTGGGTTGATGGGTTGGTAGCGGGTTGACCTGTTTATGATTATCTCAACCCAACCTGTTAAATAAATGGGTTGAACCTGGGTTGACCCATTTAATTTTAAAATTGTAAATGAAATAAAAATTCTTAAACTACTTCATTCCATGACAAATACACAACGACAAAGTCAAATAAATTGTTCGAAGTTTAATAAAACACAACCATAAAGTAAAATAAATAGTTCAAAGTTTCCCACAACCACAAAGTTAAATAAATCATAGTTCCAAAAAAGTTTCTAAGTAACTCGACTTGCACTTTCATCGACTCCAATTTCACTCTCGGTATTACTTTCCTCTCGATCTTCTATCTTCTCCGTCATGAACAATGGAAATGAAGTCGATCAAGTTAAGATTATAAATATATATAAGTAACAATGGAACAATGGAACTGAAGTCGATCAAGTTAAGATTACAAGTTTACCGTGAACAATGGAATTGAACTCGTCGTGGACTGCTCGTCGTGAAGCCGTAGAACAGAGGGAGATGAGTCATCGTGGAACAGAGGGAGATGAGATGAGTCGCCGGTGAAGAGGGAGGAAGATCTGCGCCGACGGCGTATGAGGGAAGAGGGAGGAGAGGAGGCTGGAGGCGTATGGCGTTTCAAATTAGGAATAAGATTTACTGATTTAGGCTATGTTTGAAAAAAAACTAGCTTATAAGCTAGATTTTTTTCCGGTACATGTTTGGATGACCATAAGCTAGTTTATCAGCTACCTTATAAGGTAGTTTGCCAAACAATGCCTTAGTCGATTAGAGTTTTCAACTTTCAAGTTTCAATATATAAATTATTTTTCAATCTTTAAGAATTATATTAAAGTATTAATTGTATTAAATATTGATTAATAATTAAAAATAAAATATTAAGTAATATTATAAATGGGTCAAAATCGGGTTGTAAATGGGTCGAAATCAGGTTTAAAACAGGTTGATAATTTCAACCCAACCCAAACCCAATTAATAAATGGGTTAGGCAGGTTGACCCATTTAACTTAAATGGGTTGAAATTCTCAACCCAACCTGCTAATTTTGGGTTGGGTTCCGGTTGGGTTCCGGTTGGGTTGGCGGGTTGGGTCACTTTTTGCCACCCCTACTCCTCGATGACTTCTTGTAAGGTGTTCACTCGAGCATTCCTCACACTGGTCTTCATTTCCGTCAGTAAACCTCTCAAATAGGCCTTTATCTTCGACCTCTCATCCGTTGCCAAGTGCTCAACCAGACTGAGCTTCTCCATAAATTTCTTTGAGTAGTCGATGATCGACAGACTACCCTTCTTCAGGTTTCGGAACTCTTCTTCAATCTTGTCGAGGGCCCTTTCATTGCAGTATTTCTCCATGAGCTTCTTTTTAAAGATGGGCCAAGTGAGCTTGGCCAAAACCTCCGGTCTAAGCGCCCTCTGGGTAACGTTCCACCAACTCAACGCATCCCCTCTAAGCAGTTGGGACACAAATTTAACTCTCTGAGAGTCACCACATTCGCTTGACTCGAATGCCATCTCTACATCTTAAATCCAGTTCATACACGCTGCTGGATTGGTGGTTCCGGAGAATTCCGGTGGTCGGATACATAGGAAGGATTTGAAAGAACAACCCCCCTTCTTTCTTCTTTTCGGTTCAAATCGCGTGTTCCTCCGTCCCAATAGCATTATAGGCATCACCGCATTATCCCACATCGCTTCATGTCTATGGTTGCTTGTGTCACGGTCTTCCAACAGCTTCATGAACTTTTCATCCCATTTGTCCATTGCAGAGTTCATCATCTGCATTATGCTTGCCAGTAGGCCCGATTGGGGGTCCACCTCTTGAACTACCGGATTCTCGGTTTCCAAGTTCATTTTGAGGAACTTCGTCTATGATTCCCTCTAGCATTTGGGGAATCGATGGAATGACTCGATTTACCGCTGGATTTACTTGTCTTGTAGTTTCTGGGGCAGTTACACTCGCCTCATTTGCATCCTCGGGAGCCCCAATCCGACTCCTCGTGTTTACCATTGTGAACTTCCACACAGTATGGATCATATCGGTTAATTATTTTAAAGATAAACGGTTTAGTACGTACTACCACAAGGATTAATCACCATGTTAATAATTTCAAGCACGTTCACATATTCATAAATTCATAATAGCACTGGCCAAGTGAAATCGTGAACGTACATTACATAAGAATTCTCATTGTCATCATCACAAATTTTAATCAAGGCAATTCCGTAATCCTAATACCCTCCCCACCTAGAAATGTTCTACCCATATGGACAGTGATACTAAAGGCACAATCAGTTTAAGTTTAGGTATACTAGAGTCGACACCTAGTTCACTTAAACTAGAGCTCTGATACCAACTTGTAACACCCCAAAAATTGGGACAACAAAAATTTCCAGAAGGGAAATGTGGTATAATAAATATGCCAAAGCACGAGCTCCTCCCAAGAAGGGAAACAATAACACCTGTTATAATTACAAGTTTGTAATAAATAAGCAATGAGGGAAAACAACCCTCTAATCTAAATCCTGTCTAGGAAAGAGATTAACTCAAGTTGTCAACCAACTCCAAAATTTCTTCTATAAATGGCGTCCCAAAATGTCCCCAAGCTCGCATCTAAAGTCACTAAACATTCTTGGCGGTCGCGCTGCTAGAATCTGAGATACACATCAAACCAATCAAGTGTTAGGCCAAACGAGCCTAGTGAGTTGAACAAAAGCATGGCATAATCATTTAAACAATTAAAGACAACAAGAGTCATGAAGGAGTCAATGGGGGAGACCCATCACACCAATGAGTTGCACCTCAAGTCAATGTACCTTGATGTTCACCCGCATAAGCAACATCCCGAAGGCCTGACACATTTGAAGACTACCTCTCAGGCATTACTCCAAATGGCGGAGGTCTAGGTGCATACCGTCAGGGTGGCACCCTAAGACTACACCCTCCTAGCGCCTACTCATGGTTCATCCAATACTTTCCATAACCATCATTATACATATTCCATAACAAATGAAATACATGTATAACACTCTAAGTACTACAAATCCCCATTTAGGTACAAAACTCTAAATCATGTGGATACAACATCAATATTCCTCATCAAGCATGTAATCACGTATACACAAGTCATATATGGTCACCCATGTGTTATTCATAACCCATACAAGGAATCAAGACCCAAGACACCATTAATGATCAAAAATAGAAAGTTAGGTCAAACTTATCAGGTGATCAACAAATGTACAAAACATGAAATAATAACAAGTAGCATTTAAGATATGTATCTCATTTGTAAAAAGGTTAAGAGAAACTCATTATCTAGGTTTTATATAAAACCCTAGAAAAGAGGTGGATGAATGTTTGGACCCTTGAAACTTGAATCTTGAGAGAATCCTCAATAAATGCATCCAAAAATCTTGAATCATTTCCCAACAACCAACAATTAATGTTTTGCAAGAAAATAAGGGGAAGAGGTGTGGAGTTAAACCAAAAATCGCCTACTAGGGTTCTCTCTCACTAAATATATCTGATTTGGTGTTAATGAGAAGTAAAGGGTGAAAATAGCATTTAAACCCCGTTTTTAGGACCTGCAGGTGGTTCCACGGCTTTGAGGCCGCACATGTGTCCCAAGGCCTAAACTCCAGTGAGTTCTGCGGCTTTGGCCGTGACTTTGAGGTCGCGCCATAGGCCGCGTAAGTCTCTGTTTCAGCATGCTAAACATGGATTGAAAGATGTAAGTACACACACACATGCATATATATATATATATATATATTTTTTTTTTGATAAGTTCTACACGAAAATTACGGGCGTTACAGTTTGCCTATGAAATATGAAATGTCTACCGACTAGTAATGAATTTGGGATAATAAGATTAGGATGTTTACTTGTTTCATTACTTTTGTTTGATTAAATTTGTTCAAATTTGTTTCACATGTATATGAAGATGAAAACCCAATCTACAATTCATGGGCTTTTTAAAAGAAAACATGTTAGTTCTTCTTCTCAATCTCAATATTCTAAGCAAACAACAAATGTAGATAATACCCCTACATCTAGTGTTCCGACTACCGAAAAACCTTGCAAAAAAGCTCAAATGGAAAGTAATGATAGCGATCTTAGTACACTAGAACGAGACCCTGGTTTGCGCCCTCAAGTTTATGATTATCCTATCAATCAACAAGATACAATTCGACGAGCTTATATGAATCTTGGTCCTCTTCAACCTACACTTTCTATGTTTCCAAACTCTAGATCGGAAACTCATAAACATAGCTTTCAAGCTTCTTGGTTTAGATTATATCATTGGCTTGAATATTCAAAGACTTTGGATGCAGCTTTTTGTTTCCCATGTTTTCTATTTAACAAACCAACTGGACCTGGATACTTCGATCAACAAGCATTTACTATAGATGGGTTTCGTAATTGGAAAAAAGTGGGTGGGAAAAATGTGTCTTATTAATGCATATGGGAACTGAATGTACATCTTTCCATAATGTGGCACAAAAAGGATGGGATGATTTATTGAATGCGTGGCAAGATATACGAAATGTGTATGAGAAGTTTACAACAGAAGAGCGGGAGAAAAACAGATTGAGATTGACGGCTTCTATTTAATGCGTCTGTTGGTGCGCCTTTCAAGCAGATGCATTTAAAGACCATAACGAAAAACTAGATTCCATTAACAGGGGGAATTTTCTTGAAATGTTGGAGGCACTTGGTGAGTTTAGCACCGAGCTTAAAGAGTTATTCTGTCATGCTCCCAAATATGCATCATACGTATCCCCTTTGATTCAAAAGGAAATATTGAATCTTATATCAAGTAAGGTGCGACGAATGATTTGTGAGGAGATTGGTGGTCGAAAGATTTGTTTACTTGTTGACGAAACACGGGATGAGTCTCATAAAGAGCAAATGTCTATTATTTTGAGATTTTTTAATAAAGAGGGTTTCATTTTAGAGCGTTTCTTTGGACTTGTTCATGTGCGTGACACTACAACACAAACGCTCAAGGATGGAATCTACTCCTTATTGTCACATTACAACCTTGATGTCAAGTCTATTCTTGGACAACGATATGATGGTTCAAGCAATATGTGAGGTCAGGTCAAAGGTTTGCAAGCTTTGATTTTAGAAAATTGTAAATACACATATTATGTTCACTGTTTTGCTCATCGGTTACAATTGGCATTGATGGTCGCCTCTCAAGGAGTTATAGCCTTGTGTAAGTTTTTTACACACTTGACTTTTGTTGTCAATGTTGTTAGTGATTCTTCCAAGCGCACTAACCAACTTCGAGATGCACAAGTCGAGCAAATTTCATACTTGATTTCTATTGATGAACTGGAGACCAGTAGAGGTCTTAATCAGATTGGTACGTTACAACGAGCCGGAGATACTAGATGGAGTTCTCATCTCAGATCAATTTCTAGCCTAATTAAGATATTCAGTCCAACTTGTGAGGTTTTACTAAAAATTGTTGAAGAAGGAACTGGTTTAATCAAAGGAGATGTAGATTCAGCATATGAGGCTATGACAACATTTGAGTTCGTATTTTTCTTGCATCTCGAAAAAGAAATAATGGAGATCACTGATTTACTTTGTCAAGCTTTACAAAGACAAAATCAAGATATTTTTAACGCATTGAGGTTAGTTGCATCTACCAAAGTGTTATTGCAAAATATGAGAGATGAAAGTTGGGATGATTTACTTTCCCTTGTTAAGTCATTTTTTCAGGTACGTAACAAAGTTATCCTACACTAATACATCGTTATCAAGTAAATCTTCCTAACTTGTCTTCTTTTCGACTTGTTTTCTTGTTAGGTACGCAACATAGATATTCATGACTTGTCTTCTTCCTACTACAGCAGAGGGGCTCGGGATCGTAATGAGCATAGTGATCATACACTTGAGCATCATTACCGAGTGGATATCTTTTATGAAGTGATTAATTGTCAATTAATGGAACTAGATCATCGTTTCAGTGATAGTTCCATGGAGATGTTTCGTCTTGCTTCAACTCTAGATCCTAAAAATGCGTATGAGACTTTTAGAAGTGTTGATGTACGTCAACTAGTAGAGCAGTTATATCCTGAAGATTTCAGTGATCATGAGAAAAAAATTCTGAAGATGCAACTTCAGCATTATGTTATTGATGTCGTTCAACATGAAGATTATAAGCAATTGACATCTATTGCGGAATTGTGTCAATGGTTGATAAGGAGTAGAAGATAAACCACTTTTGATCTTATTTATCGATGACTCAGTCTACTACTTACTCTCCCAGTTTCTAACGCGATGACCGAGAGATCATTTTCAGCAATGAATATTGTGAAAACAAGAATGCGGAATAAAATTGTCGATGAGTTTCTAAACGACGCGTTGATTTTGTTTATCGAAAGGGAAATTGCTGAAAAGATTAGCTTGGAGGAAATTGTGGAAGACTTCAAGGCCGCAAAAGATCCACGCGTTCCACTTTGATGAAGGATGTTTAACATTTTCATATTTAATGTCTAGTTTTATAGTTTTTACTACGTTATAACTTTGGATAATGTATTTTTTGTATTTTTGAAATTATATAATATATTGGGCTCGGACCCTGCGGTTTTATAGCTTGTGTTCTGCCCCTGTGTGCATGATGCATTTGTGCATATGCACGTGTGCATGTTACTAATTACTTGTATGCACAAGTGCATACCGTCCAGATTAAGGGTCACTAGGGTGTTCCTCAGTTTTCTGTTTTTTTGAGGTTTTCCCTTGAACCTGACCCCATCGTCTTTTTAATATCAACTATCATTAAGTTTTTTTTATTTATAAGCCAATTGTCTTACTAATTGAATTATTACATCTTATATGAAAATAATTAGATGTCACATTATTAAAGTATAACTAGTATTTTCTTTTGTCTCTGATATTGATGATGTTAATTTGTGAAAGAAATAGAAGTAAAACATATGTAATTCATTAAGGTGAATTCTATCCATAATCCCTACTATAAGGGGTATGTGAGTGAGGTAGGGGGTATGGGAGGTTTTGTGAGTGAGGAGGGGGTAGGGATAGCAACACCTTTCATTAATTGATGTGTTCCTAGAAATTTACTTCGTAGACGTAGTTCACAAAATAAATATTAATCAAACTTAGAGAATTACATCAATCATTAATATGCTATTACACCTGAAATGAAATATTTTTACAGGTGAACATATTATAAATATGATTTAAAAAATTAAGACAACATAGTACAAAGTTGTATATCAAATAGTTGGGCTTTCATCGACCCATTTCAAGTGCATTCCTTGTTTTGATTGACTTTCTATATAGCTTTAGCCCACTCATCAACCATCGGACTCTTGAACTTGGAGTAATCAACATCTTCAACTAGTGCTAAATATATTTCTTATTATCATATTTTCACGTTCCATTAATGTTTTTGTTAAAAAATTTAATTTAATTAATCGTAACTGACTAGTTCTTGCTTATAACATTCTATAGACATTTCACCTTCTCAAACCTTTGTACTAACTACCGATAACAAAAACCCATTCAAACATAAATGGCTTTATCATGTTTCACTTTAATGTATTCAAATCATTGGAGTAATAAGTGTTCTCTATCATTTTCAGCTCTATCATGTCATTTTCTTTGTCATTTTCATCGTTATCCTCATTATCGGTATTGCCATCAATCACATATAAAGCATACATTGAACACAATCCAGTAGGTATCGATCATGTATCAAACATTATCGATTTCCACCGATGTTGAAGTATATTAAATATGTTGAACATCTACCTATCTACTATCGAATGACTATTGTGTATCAAGAATCAACAAAAACACACACAAAAAACCCATATCTTAATACATTTATAAAAAAAACTTGGATCAAGCACAAATAACTAGTGTTTTTATAAATAAAAAAATATAAATCATGAAAATATTACAAACTATGCAAACTAATCTCGACCTTTGACTTTGTGTAGTTTTAAATTTTTTTGGCAATTACCAAATAAGTTGTAAATAAGGTTGAGAGTAAATTTTGGAACCGATTTAATTCACATTGTTGATATTTATTTGATAGTTTGTACAGATGGTTGAGATTGATTTGTACGGTTTAATAGGATTTCAGTGATTTGTATTTGAAATTCCCCCCCCCCCCCCCCACCATATATATATATATATATAGGGGCATGTTCAAACGAGAAACTAAACATTTTGCGAGAAGGCGAGAAGTGTTTAATCATATATGATACACAAGTTTAATCATATATGATTAAACACACATACAGACCATGTAATCATATATGATATCACACTTCTCGTCTTCTCGAAAAATGTTTAACTTCTCGCATGATCCTTCCTCTCCCTCTCTCTCTCTCTCTCTCTCTCTTTTTATATATATATATAGTCATAGTTCATTTAAGAAGTGTAAATGTATGAAAAGTAAATAAGTGATCCTAGTCCTTCCCCTACAAAAATTAATGTTCAAGATTTGAGGGGTTAATTGTGCAGCACTAGATATTCGGTTGCATGGTAACAATTATGCGGAAGATAAAATGGCAGTTTCGTAACTTTTACAAATAGACGGTATATGTGCATACATGAGCCCGTGTGATTCACATATGAACTATATGTGTGATGAGTGGATAATTTATCACATTTTCCATCACTTTTTATTAGGATTTTCTAGTAATTTATTTTCCCAATCACCATATTTGAGTCTTTTATTCTACTTTTCACTATTTATTGAGTTGGGAGCTAAGTTTGAGAAATTGACCTTACTTATGTGTTTTTATGTTAATTACTGATGAATGATGCTGCAGCAAGAGTCACAGTAGGAGGACTGCAGTCATGGACTAAGCTTCATAATCTTTTTGGTTAGTGTAACTAGGATCTTTGAAGGGAACTTGAAGATATTCGGTGGAGGAAGAATAATGGCAGAGCATATATGCTCTCTTGACATATTCTTGTGTCCTTAAAAGATGCTAGTTGTACTTTAGTTTGACATTTGATTCCTTGTTAGTGGTGGGGACCATGTCCTTTTGTACTTTTGATTATCTTATTATGTTTTCTTAGTTGTTAAACTTTAGGAGCTCCTCTAGTATAAATAGAGGGCTCATCTTCAGTAGTTAAGTGTCTCTCATTGTATTGGGTACCACCGGCAAGATAGCTCACATAGCTATCTTAGCCTTTTTAATATTAAGTCTTTAATTCCAGTACGCTACTGTTCAGTGTCACAGCACCGTTCACGACACCTTTAGATTTCCTTGTCATTTACAATTCGACTTTACATTTCTGCTTTACATTTCTGTTCTTTACAATTACGTTGTCCAATTCCAGTCATTTACTTTCATGCATTTGCTCTTTATCTTTCCAATAATGTCGCACACCATGTGTCAAGCGATGATGGGGTAAGTCCCTAGCTTGGGTGTAAGTGATGGTTGGGAGATAAAAGCCTATGTAACTATGGATTAATGTTTTGCCACTAGCTATCAATTTCACTATTCACTCCTTGTTTTTGAGTTTCGACCAAGTGCTTCTTGATGAGGTGACGTACATTGTTTCACTTGGGTGAGCGGCTTGTTTGCAAGCTAGCATATTCTTCAGAACACTGAAGTGTTATAGGGGTTGTAACAAACCCTCTCAATCTTTATTGATTGTAAACTATACAGGGATCATAATAATATCTCTGCGGAACCGGTTGGGTCGCCTAATTAGTCGCTGCCGGTAAACCTATTCTAATATGAACCTTGCAAAAGGGTTTTGTGAACCGATAGTGAAGTTGAGAACCTAGTGTTGCAGCATCTGCTGCATCATCAGTCCTATTATTTAGTTGCTTACAACTCCAGCCGGATCTTGCACCCTTGCTTTCTTTTAATCTGTTTAAAGCACTTTAATTTACTTTCAACAACACTCAAAGATCATTCCTTCGAATTCACCATCTGAAATCTTACTTTAACTTTGACTTGTTAGAAATCCTTACTTTCTTGTCCCTGTGGATCGATATCCGGTACTTTGTACCACTTTATTACTTGTTTCAAACGATAGTGGTTTAACATGTATACTTGCGTGTTATTCCATTTGTAATTTTCGGGTTACATAATCCAAGAACCAAGTTTTTGGCACCGTTGCCGGGGATAGCCAAAGCTAAGGATTTTTTTTAGTCATTTTTAAAGTTTGGTTTTTCTACCACCTGTTACTGTTACTTTAATGGAGAACATCATAAGCATTGCTGATTCTCGGGATAGGGGAATCTTGGACTATGTTATTCCTGATTTTAGTCAATTAAATTCAGGGATACTAAGACCACACATTGAGACAACTCACTTTGAGTTCAAGCCTGTCATGTTTCAGATGTTGCAAATTAATGGCCAATTCAGTGGTTTGCCATCTGAAGACCCTCATTTGCACTTAAAATCTTTCATGAAAATAACTGATTCTTTTAAAATCCCTGGAGTTTCTAATGATGCCTTACGGCTGAATTTGTTTACATTTTCTCTAAGGGATCGAGCAAAGTATTTGTTTAACTCTTTGCAAGCAGGTTCCATCAAATCATGGAATGATCTTGTAGAGAGCTTTTTGAAAAAGTATTTTCCTCCCACCAGACAAGCTAAGTCTAGAAATGAGATAATTTTTTTTAAACAAATGGACGATGAAGCACTGCCTGATTGTTGGGAAAGGTATAAAGAGTTGTTGAGAAAATGCCCTAACCATGGCATTCCTTATTGTATTCAGCTAGAGACATTTTATAATGGTTTAACCACCGTTGCAAAGCAAATGCTCGATGCTGCATCAAGAGGAGCTTTCACAACTTGTACCTATAATGAGGGATTTGGCATACTTGAAAGGATCTAAAATAATCATCTTTATTGGGATGATCCACAGACATTAATACAACAACAAACAATTGGGACACATGAAACAGGTGCATATAGTGCACTTGCAACACAACTCATATCTATGGCTAAAATGTTACAAAACATGAACGTTGGCCCATATGTGAAGTCTGTTGCTGCAGCATCATATCCTGTTGTTAATGTTGTAGCATGTGTGTTATGTGGAGGAGGCCATCTATTTGAGCAATGTCCATCAAACCCAGATTCAGTCAACTATTTTGGTTACCATGCTAGGGGAAGTGACTATTCTCAAAGTTATAACGAAGGGTGGATGCAACACCCGAATTTTTCTTGGAATAGTCAAGCCTTGAACCAACAAGTTAAACCACAAGGACCCTTAGGTTTCCAAAATCATCATCCTAGTGATTTTTACAGTCACCAACCAATGTTTCCACAACATCCCACTCATCCCGTTTTTCAAAATAACCAAGCCCACCCACCACCTGATTCTTCCACATCATTGGAAACAATGATGAAAGATTTCATAAATCACACGCAAGAAACCATAAGAAATCTAGAATCCCAAGTCGGAGAATTAACTCGTGAGGTGAGAAATATGTCTAGTAGAACCATCCCTAGTGAGACCGAAAAACTTGATGTGAGTGAACATGAAATGGTTGTGACTATGTTTGATGAAGAGGATCTTGTAAAAGACACTGACTTAGAAGACCTACTGATTTTTCCTGAAAAACAAACTGAAACAGATGTTGCAGCAACATTTACAGTTGCTGCAGCAACAGTTTTTGATGCAACAACAACAGCCCCTGATGTTGTTAGTTTGTCCACCCAACCAGTAGGAAAGAGAGGTATGGAGGTTATTGCATCTATTCCTAATAGATCTAACTTCCCATTGTTATTCCCAGATGAAGTCAAAAAGGAAACATTTGTGCAGAGTGATGCTACAGCAAGGCTGTTATGCTTTGATCCTATTGCTACAGCACCAGCAGAGGCAAAGAACACCGCCACTCATTCATCCTTCAGCCAAAACCCAGATTGCAAAAGTGTGAGTCATGTTCCAGATCTTCCATCCTATGAACTCCACCTTCCAAGGCTGAAAAAGATGAGTTACCATTCAAAGAACTCATTAATATGCATAATAGTGAAATCACCTTCCACATGCTTCTTGCAACAAGATACCCTGATGAGAATGAAGAATGTTCCCCCATTTGTCACGTTGAATATGTTTGTCCTGATGAAGAAGGAAAAGACGTGCTGAGAAAAGTGTGGAAACATAAGTGGAAAGAGAAACATCCGTCAAACCCAGGATAAAAGTTGTAACAACACCAACTCTTCACGACTAGGACAGGTCCAATTTTTCTTAACTTTAGCTCCATAGTGTCCATTTTCTTTTCTTTTCTTTTTTTCCTTTTAGGATCCATGAGTCGGTATTTTTTTTTTCTTTTGAGTCTGTGTGGTAGTCACTAATATTTTTTTTTTTTGCAAACCATGGCTCGAACAATTTTTTGATTCTTAATCCATCCTAAGTTTTATACTATAACCAAGCAAGGTCTTCTTGGGCAGCAACTTGGCACCCATTTTTGATAAACTTGGAAGATGATTTAGGCCATCTTTCTTAAACACAAGCCATACAAATTTTCTTTTGCACCTTTGAATATAAGCTTGTTGTGATCCTCAATGAGGACATTGAGAAATTCAAGTATGTGGGAGAGAATATCTCACTCCTAAGCTGAAAAGATCAAGGAGCATAAAATAAGCTCGAAAAGAATGAGTGAAGACAACAAAAGTCAAACGAGAAAATATAAAACATGCTGCAACACCTATATTATGTGCTACAGCATACATACTAGTACTTAAAGGCAGTTTAAGAAAGAGAATTGAGAACAAAAAGTTAAATACCCCCATAAAAGTCCTAATGATTCTATGTTTAAAAGATGGTGTTTGCCTAACAAAAGGAAGTTTGAATCTTGGCTTATGGTATTAAAACTTGCGGTTTGGAAGAACTTATATTTATGATAGGCCATGGTCTTTGTTTGAGTTTATTGACCTCCATCACTCAAATGTATTATTATTTTTTCTTTCTTTCTTTTTTTTTCTTCATATATCGAGTCTTTTTATTTGTCATTTTCGTTGCTTGGGGACAACCAACAATTCAAGTGTAGGGGTGTGATGAGTGGATAATTTATCACATTTTCCATCACTTTTTATTAGGATTTTCTAGTAATTTTATTTTCCCAATCACCATATTTGAGTCTTTTATTCTACTTTTCACTATTTATTGAGTTGGGAGCTAAGTTTGAGAAATTGACCTTACTTATGTGTTTTTATGTTAATTACTGATGAATGATGCTGCAGCAAGAGTCACAGCGGGAGGACTGCAGTCATGGACTAAGCTTCATAATCTTTTTGGTTAGTGTAACTAGGCTCTTTGAAGGGAACTTGAAGATATTCGGTGGAGGAAGAATAATGGCAGAGCATATATGCTCTCTTGACATATTCTTGTGTCCTTAAAAGATGCTAGTTGTACTTTAGTTTGACATTTGATTCCTTGTTAGTGGTGGGGACCATGTCCTTTTGTACTTTTGATTCTCTTATTATGTTTTCTTAGTTGTTAAACTTTAGGAGCTCCTCTAGTATAAATAGAGGGCTCATCTTCAGTAGTTAAGTGTCTCTCATTGTATTGGGTACCATCGGCAAGATAGCTCACATAGCTATCTTAGCCTTTTTAATATTAAGTCTTTAATTCCAGTACGCTACTGTTCAGTGTCACAACACCGTTCATGGCACCTTTACATTTCCTTGTCATTTACAATTCGGCTTTACATTTCTGCTTTACATTTCTGTTCTTTACAATTATGTTGTCCAATTCCAGTCATTTACTTTCATGCATTTGCTCTTTATCTTTCCAATAATGTCGCACACCATGTGTCAAGCGATGATGAGGTAAGTCCCTAGCTTGGGTGTAAGTGATGGTTGGGAGATAAAAGCCTATGTAACTATGGATTAATGTTTTGCTACTAGCTATCAATTTCACTATTCACTCCTTGTTTCTGAGTTTCGACCAAGTGCTTCTTGATGAGGTGGCGTACATTGTTTCACTTAGGTGAGCGGCTTGTTTGCAAGCTAGCATATTCTTCAGAACACTGAAGTGTTATAGGGGTTGTAACAAACCCTCTCAATCTTTATTGATTGTAAACTATACGGGGATCATAATAATATTTGTGCGGAACCGGTTGGGTCACCTAATTAGTCGTTGCCGGTAAACCTATTCTAATATGAACCTTGCAAAAAGGGTTTTGTGAACCGATAGTGAAGTTGAGAACCTAGTGCTGCAGCATCTGCTGCATCATCAGTCCTATTATTTAGTTGCTTACAACTCCAGCCGGATCTTGCACCCTTGCTTTCTTTTAATCTGTTTAAAGCACTTTAATTTATTGTCAACAACACTCAAAGATCATTCCTTCGAATTCACCATCTGAAATCTTACTTTAACTTTGACTTGTTAGAAATCCTTACTTTCCTGTCCCTGTGGATCGATATCCGGTACTTTGTACCACTTTATTACTTGTTTCAAACGATAGTGGTTTAACATGTATACTTCCGTGTTATTCCATTTGTAATTTTCGGGTTACATAATCCAAGAACCAATGTGCATATGTGAACCTCGATGATTCACATATGAACTATTTAACTGATTTACATATGTTCATATGTGAATTCGTGTGATTCATATATGAACTATTTAAATGATTTATATATGAACTATTTAATTAATTCACATATGAACTATTTTAAGTCATTCACATATGAACTATTTAATTGATTCACAAATTAATTCACATATAGCATTATAGTTTTAGGATCAAAATCAACATCTTGTTCAATATCGCTTTTTGGACTCGGATTCATATTGAAAGAATACGAGATTTGATCAAGAAAGAATTAAGAAATTTGATAAATTTGATAACTTAGAATTGCGATATATGATCGAGAAATAATCGAGAGAAATCGATGATAGAATTGACATAAAACCGGATTTACTTTGTTAGAATCGTTAATGGGATCAAGATCATATATCGTTGACCATACTTCCATTGTTGTCATTGACGATGACGGTGTATTGATCATATATCGCGGCCACTTTTTTCTAGTTACCATATTATACTTCCTTTATAAAAAATTGATCATTTGATCCAAGGACTAAGATCAATTCTCTACTTCTCGCACATTTAACAATTTTCAAATGAACATCTCCCTATATTTACGTATATATATATGGAGTTTCAAATACAAATCATATAAATGTTACAAATCATACAAATCAATCTTAACCATCCACCAACTTTAATGAATATTTCGTTTTATAATATATCTCGATTATCTCCAGGGGCGGGCCTATTGGTTCCATCATAAAGGGGAAAACTTACGTTTCTGAAGGGTGTCACACGTATTATTTTGTTGGGTGTCCTTATACTTTTTAAACTAAAATCTTGGCACAAGTATTTAATGTCGGAGTTGATAAATGTTACTCATTTTATACAAACCTTTGGTCCAGGGACGGATTTGGTGTGTAGAATACGGTGGCACATGCCACCGTATTATTTCTCCGACGAAGGGTAAAAAAATTTAGGTTCGTGAAAGGTGCAACCGTATCGTTTTGGAAGGTGTTACCGTATTATTTTGGAAACTTCAAGAAGGTGCAACCGTACCTCATAATCAACCAAAAAATCAAAAGAACTATTGAAATCAACCAAAAAAATCGAAAAATCTCTCAAAATCGATAAAAAAAAAAAAACTTAAAAATCCTTCGAAATCAAGCAAACAACTTTAAAAATCCCTCGATATTGCGGAATTAGGCTAAAAACACATCGGACAATATTGAACGTCGGTAAAAAGATGAAGACACGTCGATAAAAACCGTGGTTTTTGTAATTATATTTTGTCTGTATTATATTATATGGTATCATCGTATGAAAAAATTTATGGATCCATCCCTGTTTTGGTCCGAATCCCACTTTTATCAAATTTCTTAGTTTTCTATTTAAATTTTATTATTTTTTATATACCCCTCTTATGTTTAAAACATGTAGCCAAGACTCAAACATGAGTTTGAAAAACCAACCAACCATATCGTAAAAAATTTCTACAGATTTAATTTTATAGCCAAATTGACTTTTACATCTATTTATTTATTTATTTAACTTTACCCCACTTAAATATTAGGTTATCTCCACCACACCAAACATTTATAATTTAACCATTTAATTTTTTAAACTTTGGTCAAATATCAATTTCGTAGTGAGATAGGTAGAATGATATTACCAAAGATTTGACTTTTGACTTGTGTCTTTTTGATACATAACTTAACATGCAAGTTTCACATCCATACGTATATCTATATATATATATATATATATATATATATATATATATTTTGATGATGCATAGATGACATGGATATCAATCAATAATAACCTTTAACAAAGAAAAAGACCGTTGATATAAGAAAGAGGGTAGAAGGTGGCTTTGAGAAAACTAATTCGTCAGTGTTGGCTTGGATTTTGGTCCACAAATAAATATTTTTGATTGACAAACATATAATAAAGATTGCTATGTACTATTATTGATCATAATTGTTAGAGTGAATTGTGGATTTGGTCCATGTGGTTTTGTGTTTTTCTTTAACCATGATCCTCATTTTATGTTTATTGTGAATATAGTCCATGTGGTATGCAATATATTGTGTCTAGGGTCCCTGAACACTAACATCGTTAACTTTGAAAGGTTAAAGTCATCATGTACATTGCACACTATGGGTATAATTGTAAATTTACCTTTCTCTTTCAATTTAACCTACACACTATGGGAATAATTCTTATGTCATCTTATTAATGTTTCGGGTTATTTGCGGTAGCAGAGTTTAAATATCTTCATCGAGGGAGATGATCACAATTACTAGAGCATTTTCAACATATTCATCAAAATGGAGATTTTGGGATGTTTACTCCAAAAGATTCTTTAAAACCTTCTCCAAAATAGAGAAAGTATAAGAGAGATGATGAAAATCTTCAAATTTAAAGATTTTCTCCAATAATGATTATTTATGAGAAATAAATGATTTTTTATTTCATTCTACTAATGAAACTGCTTGAAATTAAATGTTTAGAATAGAGAAATAATATTTATGAGTTGTACTGAATATTTTAGTAATACAATTAATTGTATAATCTCCAAATAGAAAATCTGTTAGAGATGAAAATAATGTTTTTGGAGATTTTAACTGTCTCCATTTTGAATAATTTGTTGGAGATGCTCTTAGCCTCTTCTTCACTTTTTCACTTGTTATTTACAATCCAATATTATCTCGTATTTGATGTGTACATACTAGGTCCAAAAACATAAGCAACACGTATTTTTTAAGTAACTTTCTTGAATCAAGTTAAAATTGGAACTGATATTAAATATCCAAAAGCGTCCTTTTTCGTAACTGGTAATTTTAATTTGTAGTGTTGTATTCAATATGTTTATTTTTATATGCGTATATAATAATCTATAATAATTATATTTTGTAGTTTTTAACAATATTTCAAGATTTATAAAAGTAGTAAAATTTCATTCAAGTTAAAGATAGTCAAAGAATTATGAATTACACAATGGATGAATGGACCATTTTTATGTTTTGAGTATTTTGTTTTCTAGGTATCTTTTTTTTTTCAACTATATCCATTGAACCTATTAAAATAACATATAATATACATCACCTAATTTATATATGAAAAAGAAATCAAAATTGCCTTTTAGTTTTTTTTTTTTTTTTGTAATAAATTGAATATGGAATCCAAATATTATAATAAAAAGAGTAAATTGTAAATTTGGTCCCTGTGGTTTATTGTTTTTCTCACATTTGATCCTTATAAAATTTTTATTGCAAGAAACTCCTAGTGGTATGCAAAAGTACTCGGATTTGGTCCCTGTGACTAACGTCAGTTAGTTTGTAGGTGTTAAATCCCCTCATGTGCCTTGTACATTAGAGTATATGGGTCATTTTACTCCACAAGGACCAAAATTGCAATTTACTCTTTTATATTATACCATTTTCAAAAAACATAGTATTTATATTATATAATTAATAAATAATTATCACTTAATTAAAAAATAACTTATTTAATGTAACATCAAATTTTTATTTAGTTAATAATTTATATCTAAGTTTTATCAACCAAAATTACAATAAAATAATTTATATTTTCGCTTTTACTAAATTTCATTTTTAATAAAAAAATAAATTATTCAATAAAAATAAATTAAACACATGCATTTTTTGAATTTTAATATAAAACATAACATATATATTATAGAAAAATATAGCGCATATTAAAACGATATATGAAATTACCTTTAAAAAAATTATTATAACTAAACTTATATCTTATTGAACTCGACTTTTTTTTAGATATTTTTAAAATAAATTACTTACGATTATTAAAATTATGTAACATTGAAAAATATTAAACCATATATATTTTGGTAGAGATGTTTGAAAGAGGATGAGCGACCAAATATTCCTAACAAAATTATGTAACATCCAACTCATGTTTATGTTTTTTTGATCAAACCTCATTCTCAAATATTCCTAACAAAATCCATGTGCTTTAATCTTTTTGCATGTTAACATCATCTTAATAATTGTAGGGGTGTTAAAAAAAACGAGAAATCGAGCCGAACCGTTTTATCCGAAACCGAAAAAACCGAAAACCGGAAAAACCAAATACCAAAAAACCGGGTATTCACGGGTCGGTTACGGTTTTAAATTGTAGGTATCCACGAGTAACCGATCTGAACCGGTATATATAAATTACTTAATAATATTATATTTAATATCAAATATTTAATATTTAAATAATCATCAACTAAATAGTGGATATTTTTAAACAATAAAACTTATTTCAATCTTTTTGTTCTTGGATTATTTTTATGTATTTGTTATGTAATTGGTATAAATTTTCTATTTTGGTATTATTTTTATATTGCAAATAATATTTTTCTATAAATTCGGATAACCGTGAACCGAACCATGGGTAACTGACTAATTTTGGTTCGATTCGATTCAGTTTGATTCAACCTGCGGTTCGGTTTCGGTTCGGGTAACCAAGTATCCGCCTCATGCGATTTGGTTCACATTTTTCTTACTAACCGAGTCGAACCGAACCGTGGACACCCTAAATAATTGTATGAATTCTAGTTCAATAAGATATAAGTTTAGTTATAATAAATTTTTAGAGGTAATTTCATATATCATTTTAATATGCGCTAGATTTTTCTATAATATAAATGTTATGTTTTATATTAATATTCAAAAAACGCATGTGTTTAATTTATTTTTATTGAATAATTTATCTTTTTATTAAAAAGGAAATTTAGTAAAAGCGAAAATATAAATTATTTTATTATAATTTTGGTCGATAAAATTTAAATATAAATTATTAACTAAATAAAATTTTGATGTTTCATTAAATAAGTTATTTTTTAATTAAGTGATAATTATTTATTAATTATATAATATAAATACTATGTTTTTTGAAAATAGTATAATATAAAATAGTAAATTGCAATTTTGGTCCTTGTGGAGTAAATTGCAATTTTGGTCCTTGTAGAGTAAAATGACCCATATATCTTCATATGCAAGGCACATGAGTGGATTTAACACCTGCAAACTAACGGGCGTTAGTCACAGGGACCAAATCCGAGCACTTTTGCATACCACAGGGAATTTCTTGCAATAAAAATTTTGTAGGGACCAAATATGAGAAAAATAATAAACCACAGGAACCAAATTTGCAATTTACTCTAATAAAAATATAAACATAATAAATTGAAAAATATTGGGTTGGTTTGTGTTGATTAATCTTAATAATTAATCAAAAGCACAAACCAACAGGTAAATAATGTTGAAACTTGGTGAATAGATAGAAGAAAACTAGTCCCACATAGGAGACAAGAGAAAAGTGAACTCATTTGATAGACTCTAACACTTGAACATTTAATGAATCAATTAATAGTTTGGACCTTGGAGTGTGGGTTTCATGGTGGATTCACTTATTTATTAAATATTAAAGTTAAGGGCCTTGGGGTCTTGAAGTTTAATCGAGAGATGGTGGATTAAGACACTACTTCACGTACAGGACTTAATGGATACCAATAATTCTATGAGAATCTTCTAATCTAGTAAAGAATTATCGATTGATTTTTGTTGATTGTATGGGGTATCGATCCAAGAGATGGTGGATTAAGACATTGCTTCACGTGCAGACCTTAATGGGTACCAAGAATTCTATGAGAATCTTCTAATCTAGTAAGAATTATCGATTGTTTTTAGTTGATTGTATTAATATCTTATGTAAACACTTGATTTTATATATAATAATTACTCGTTTCTTTTTAATTTATGTCCACATAAATACATAAGTCGTTCATGTGATTGATTACTCATGACAAATAATAAGAAAACACCAAATCCATCAATCATTTTCTATCATCCTTCCACCGCCCTTTTTTAGAGTTATTGTTGTGATGCTTCTTGCTTCACTCGAATCTTTCACTCACCCGAGTTCAATATTCCATTCTCACGAGCAACGGTTGTTGTTTAAGTATCATTTTACAATTAAAAAAAATATGTATTTAATATCATTTTTGGAATTAATAATTTAATGTCTCCCAATAATCACAACATATTTAGAAATGATTGCTAAAAGAAAATTGCAATAATTATAAATGATTACAACAAAAAGAATGTAAAAAAGAAAAAACAACAACAACAATAATAAAAAATATATATTCCTTTCATTAATATATAGATTTTTATACAAACAATAACAAAGATGCGTGGAGTAATAAAAGAAAAATGATCCATCAGTAGAGAAATTCATATAATTTTCTACAAAAATAACTTAATACTAATTAATCTCTCACTAATCATGACAAACCCTTAACTTCTAAAAAAAAGATATTAAGGGTTGTGCATGGATGATTAATTAACTAAAAGATATTTGATTTATATATATATATATATATATATATATTATATATATATTTGTGATTAATTAATTAACACTTGAAAAATTAAAAGTAATTAATTAATTAACATGCTGCAGATGGATTAGAGAATGGATTAAACAAGTGTGGTGGTTTATTAGCAGCCATATTAAAAGGGCGGTTGATCTTGGCGGCGGAGGAAGTGGTGTCTCCGGTGATACGTTCACACGACGGACACATGGTGAGGGTGGCCGCCGGCAGCTGCATGTACAGTGGCTGATGATGATGATGATGACTCGACACTTTTAATGCTTTCAATTCTTGAAGCTCTTTGTGGAGTCTACTGTTCTCTTCCTTTAATGCTTCACAACATTTCTTCAAGTATTCACAATCCACTTCTGTTTGCTTCAATTTTGTCCTTCAATTTATTACAAAAAAAAAAACAATTAATATTTATCACTTCATATAACTTTGTTTAATTAATTGGTTAATTAATATTAATAATTATATAGGGAGGTTTAAGGGAAAAACCTAAAAAATGGAAAACTAAGGAACACTCTGGTGACCCTTGATTTGGACAGTATGCACTTGTGCATACAAGTAAATTTAGTTGTTTTTTAGTTTTTATGCACGTGTGCGCTATGCATTTGTGTATATGCACGTGTGCATGTTACAAATTACTTGAATGCACAAGTGTATACCGTCTAGATGAAGGCCTACCAGAGTGTTCCTCAGTTTTCCATTTTTTTATTAAGGTTTTCCTCATAACCTAACCCAATAATTATAATTATAGATATATACATTAGAAGGACCCACATGCATACTTTTTGTCTCTTTTTTTCTTTAACCATGGGCTTTAGGTCAACTTACACGAACCGATTAATCCTCCTAGCGACCATGAATAACGTAAAACTTTATCACTAATGAGTTCTATGGCCACAAGTGTTTTGGCAACGCCTAAATTCAAACTCAAAGAAAATGAGATTTTATATTGAATCCCCTTAAGTTGTCGCAACCAAAGTGGTTTACTTTTTGTCTGGGAGGCATTGCATTCTTTTGAACTATTGTCTTTGGATTTTTATTATAAACAAATAATTGTGTTTAGAAAATTAGAGAGAAGATTATCAACCAAAATAAAAGATATTGAACAAAAAAATTGTCAAAAACTAATTCGTTCTTATTATCGGGTTTATTGTTTCAAAAACTACTAGGGATAATTCAATTTTATTAAATTGATTAAAATTTATGGAATTAAATGGATTCTACATTGAAACTCATTTATGACGCAATATATCGTGACGTAACTAATTCTAACTTTATGGCAATCGAAGAGAACAACTACACGCAATTAATTAAATTGACTGATTAACGTATAAAACCAGTTCGAAATTTTGATTCTTTTAAATACATTGAATTATATAAAAATAATAAAAAAAGGTAAAAGTTATTGTTTTCTGGGTCTAAAAACGTTTTATTTCAAATATAAAACTAAAACAAGTTATTTCTTTTACTAGAAAACAAATATAATAAAAAAAATCTATGAACATTATATACAAAAATATAAAGATTCATCAAAGTTAAAATCTTTTCAAAAAGAATTCGGGTAACCATTTTTTTCCAGGTCAAACTTATGCACAACGACTAATCCACGAATGACTACGAATAGTCTGGAGTCATCATAGGTGAACCTTCATGACCACAAAGGGTTTGGCATCCCTTTGGATGCGAATCGAAAAATATAAGATTTCCAGTATATCATTTTGAGTGTTAACCAGTACGCCAAAATCCAAGTGGTTCAAATGATCAGTTATTCGTTAAAGGTTCAAGAAGACGAAAAATACCTGGCTCTTCTGTTCTGGAACCAAACTTCAACTTGCCTAGGCCTCAATTTTAACTCCCTTGCAAGCTCTTGCTTTTGTTTCTGCTAATATTCAACACTAATCATCGTTAGTTTTAATAATTAATTAATTACTCCTTAAGTAATTACCCTAAAAATACAATAACAATCAAGAATGTTTCTTTTGTTGTTTTTTTTGCTACCGTGGGTTTGCGGGACAACTTATGCGCACCGACTAATTTCCTGAACGACCATGAATGACCTGGAGTCATCGCAGGTGAACCTCCATGGCCATAAGGGTTTTGGCGACGCCTGGATTTGATGAAGTTTTTCACTACATCCCCTAAGGCTTAACCAGTGCGCTACAACTTAACAATTAAGAATGTTGTGTGTGCGATAATTAATTAAAAAGATGGTAAATAAATAGAGTGCATACAGGGTTCAAAGTGCTATGATGTTTGAAGGCTTCTTCAAGTAGTGCAGATTGAGCTTTTGTAAGCCTAAGTTTCTTCCTACCATTAACACTACCATCATCATCATCATCTTCTTCAACTTCATGATCATGATCAACAACACTTGTTCTACTAACAACTCTGGAAACCCTTTCTGAATCTTCACTTTTAACCTCTCTTTCCCTCTTAACACTCACACTTGCAACGGAGAACGATGAACCGCCACCACTAACACTATCTTGGCGGTACAAACCACCGCCCTGATCGCCACCACCACTACCACCAACTCCAGGTACACATGGTGGTGGTGGTGGTGGTGTCTTGGTGGTTAAGAAGAAATGATGATCAGGATGATGATGATCGCCAGAAAGAGACAACGTTAACGACGGCGGAAAAGTGAGGGTGGTGCAAGGCTTCTTGGTGGTGGTGGTGATGGAGTTGTTTTCCAAGATGGATGATGATGATGATGAATTAAGACCTAATTCTAAGACAAGACCCTTGTTAGAAACACCATGAAATCCCATTTTTTTAGAAAGGTTTTTTTTTTTATTGGAAAAGATTTGTAAGATGTTGGTAGGAAAATGGATGAATGATTTATGAAGAGAGGAAATATAAGAAGGTAAGGGAAATAATTGGTTGGGGGGTGGGGGTGGGAGGTGGGCTATGATGATAATTAATAATGAAATCAATAAATGGGTAGAAAAATAGTATGTGGGGAATGAAATCATGAAGGTCAAGAAAATTACAAAGCAATAAATATTACTTTTATTTATGGCAATTTGTTGAAAAAATACTTGTTTTTTTTTTAATTTTATTTTGATAAAGATATTTTCAAAATGGGTATCAAATGTCCATAATTTAAGATAAATGATTTATAATTTTAAAAAATGTTTATTTTAAAAAAATATGTCAAATTTTAGTATTTTACATATATTACATTAACATTGAGTATTTAAATTATAAATAAATTTTAATGTATTTAGTTTTTTTATTAAAAATATGAATAAAAAGTAAGGAATTTTTATTTAATTTGCTATTTTATTGTTAATAAATTATGGTATTCTATTTGATATACAATTTAATAACTTGTTAATTACTTTTTCATTAAAAACTTCTATTTTTTTTAAATTAACATTTCTTTTGATTCTAAATCAATGCATTTTAATAAAAACAAAAATTAGGTGCAATCATTATAAAAGTATTAAGAAAGAAAGGTCTGATTTTCCCTCTTTGCATTCGTTGACCGTGTGAGCCAATATAATTCCGATAATAATTGTTCTTTCTCTCGATGAGCAATCTAGGAAACTTCAATCCTTCTAGTTACTTACTCCTATAAATAAATAAATATAATAACTTACTCCTATAAATAAATAAATATAATAGGGTGAAATTCAGGAATCACTCGTTTTGTGAGTATTCATCATAATTAGAGGTGATCATTTGTGGGTTTGGGTGGACCATGGGTCGGACCTAACATATATTTCTTGTCCAACGGACCTAATACAGTAAACCCAAGTCCGTTTTTACGGGCTTGAGAACTTGTCTGTACCCGTCCTATTAACGGGCCGGGCTTGCCAACGGGCTATCGGACCTGAAAATTTACATTTAAAAAACTTATATAAAATGGTAAGTTTTGTAAAATTATTCAAAATACATAATTTTTTCCAACTAAAAAAAGCGTAAATATACTAATGTACACAACGTAAGAAAAAGATTTTTTCACAAAATATGGAGTATGGACTTTACCTCTTCAAAGATTATCACCCTCCGAAGTTCGGATTCCTCAACAACAAAATATTAACCACCTAATATTTCAAGATCAAGATCATAAACGTATTATATGACATATCACATATATATTTAGACGGTGGTTGATACATAGTAGAGGAAGTCCAACCAAAACCACTTTTGAACTTTTTTAATACAATATTAATTATATAAAAAAAAAATAATTGGTTATAATTGTATAATGGGCCGGGCGGGCCTGTCCAAAATTCTTTTTTCATAGCCCAAGTCCGCCCGTTAACTTAAACGGTCCCGCCCAAGCCCGCCCATATTTTCTAAAATGGTTGTCCAAGACCACTTTTCTAACGGGTTGGGCGGGGCGAGTCTAGCGGGCCTTATCGCCCATGAACAACTGTAATCATAATATGATAAAATATCATGATGAATGTTGTGACAAATATTCATGATGAGTAATATTCATCATAAATACTCACAAAATAGGTGGTTCCTGGATTCCTAAAATATTTAAGATTCCTAGATGAACATGTGCTATGCTAAAATGGAGAAATGTGAGATTTTAATAACTTTTTTGTTCCAATAGTTATATGCTATCTTGTATGATAAAATAGAAAAAGAAGAATAAAGAAGATAAAAATCTTCAAATTTGAAGAAATCTCTAAAACCAATTATTTAAGAAGGGTGAAATGTCTATAGAATGTTTGTAGAGTTTGTAACAATTTCATGATGTGTATTTGAAACTCTCTCTCTCTCTCTCACTTTACACACACACACACACATATATATATATATATAGGCGAATGATCTTGTGAAAATTTGAGTTAACTTGAGAAACGTGATAACTAGATCTGAACCCTTGATCACTTTTGATATCAAACCCATCAATGAATCGAGTTTGATACGGGGATTGACCTGGTGCATCTCATCCTAATGTGCATCCAACGATTGATAATCACTTCTAAATTTCTCACCGGAACCCAACTCTATATTATATATGTATATGTGTGTAGTGTCAGGTTTAGAGGAAAACCACAAAATTTTAAAAAACTAAGGCTAATTCTAATAATCATTCATTTGTATGTATGGTATGTACATATACATAAAAATAATTTGTCTGATATGTACGTAAAGATAAATGGTTATCAGGGTGTTTTTTAGTTTTTATTTTTTATAATTTTCTTCCGAACCTAAGTATGTGTGTATATATATATATATATATATAGTTATGGATGATTGATTTATAAAGATGGGGATTGAAAATCATTTGGGAAAAGAAAACATATCAAAAATGATTCGTCGAACTTTTGCCATCCATTGTAATTACAAAATATCTTTCTACTATTTCCAATATATTCTCACTTCATTTTCTATGATTCTTTACACCCTTTTCATCTCCTCAACCATCATCCACTCAAAAGCTCTCAACATCATTTCTACGCATTAATTCTTGAGTATTTTCTACACAAGAAAACGTTTTTTTTCTTGTCAAGAAAAAGAAGAAAAGGAGAAACATTTTTAATTACATAAAAAGTTCAAACGATAACATGATCAAACTAAGAAATATGAAAACGTCTAAATCACATACGATTTTGCATGTAAATCACATGCGATTAGAAAACAAGGTCAATGCAAGCGTGAACAGATAACTTGGCCAGCGACCAAAGTCGTGTGAATCACATATGATTTTACACATGATTTTAATGTAAAATCACATATGATTTGACTATTCTCGTGTTCATTTGGTTATTGTTCTTGTATGAACTCTCACATGATAATTATACTTTAATGAAATAATAACAAAACCAAAGTCAAAAAATTGAGTCCAACGATCAATTCGGTTCGAGTCCTGTAATGCCACTGAAAATTTTCTTGGCCGTTTTTTCAGGATCTTGGGATTAGTCAAGGTGGGATAAGATGACCCGGATATCGACGGTTAAAAATAAGTGTACAATCAATTGAATGCTAAATACAAAATTGTGACATGAATAAATTCTAGAATAACTTTAATAATGATGATATATATGTACTCATTATTTATATGCCAATTGTTGCTTTAATAATGCTATATTCATTGCAACATTTATAATGTGTTTGAATTATATAAATATGTTTTTGGTTTAAATTCTTGGGTCCATTAATAATTTTCTAACATGTCCAAAATTCTTAACCAACAGGACAAAAGTAGTAAATAAATTAGATATTAATGTCACCATAGAACATATATATAAACAACTTTATAGATAGTAAGGTGCTTGTCAAAAATATATATACTTAAAAAGTGTGTGATAGTAGCATATATTTCTTTAATTATATGTCTTTGTATCAATGGTTGCTTACACATAAGTGATTGGTTCCGTCTCATAGCTAATTAAACGTAAATATCCAATTTATGTTTATTTATGGTATTATGATATTTGACGATATAGTTTTGAGTTGGATTTGCAACTAATGAAAAGGTCATTTAAAATTTCTTTTCTATATTGTGGCAAACCACGACCACCCCTTGGTATATTTATGGTTGAAGTTGCCGTAGTCAGATGCATGTCATCTTTGCTTGCTTATTTTGCTAACTTTCATAAATGGCGTGGTGGTGTTGATGGATGGTAAACGTTCTTGGTTTTTATAAGTTGAGTATTGGGAAAGATTAGCTCGACAAAGATGTGCACTATAGTTATTGTGAATGGGTTTCAAATTCTTGTTTACTTTGTGATCAAAATTAAAATAATTGTAATTAATTAATCGAGATTGATATAATTGAATGTGAATTTCTAGAACACTTATCCAATCGTCCATTTTGAAATGGGATAATATGCAAATTATGTGATCATCCAATATTGTATTAAATAATTTTTGAATAATTTCTTGTTCTTGCTTAAAGAAATTTTTTTTTTTTGTTTGAATTATTGATGTTATAAGGGGTTTTATTTGATGGGATGCTTGAATATAATCATCAACAAGAACTCAAAAGCTTTGCTTAATATAAAGTTGATGGGAAGTGCTAATGGAGTATCAATAATTATTGTCTTCGGTCAATTTATAATAATCATTAAAGTTGTTTTTTTTATATATTTTGGGATAATTTTGTTAAATTGCAACAAAATATTAATATTGTGCAACTTTAATGCATATATACCAAAAATATTAATTAAGTTGTGTTTGGTTGTGGGTATTAAGAGGTAAAAAATGAAAATAATAATTAAATAATGTCCAAACACATTAATTTTCATCTCTAACCCAATTGAAAAGAATGAAAATTTTATTTCTATTCACATTTTCTTGTTTTTGAGATTTTAAGGTAAAAAATGATGTTAAAAAGAGAGCAAATACTACACACGTACACACACTATAATGGATTTTTAGGTTGCGTATTGACAAAAAGTTAGGTCAATAAATTAAAAACATGATTGACAAATAATACTATATTAGTAAAACACTAATTATTTTAAATTACTTTTATCACAAATTTTTAATTAATTTGAAAGGTGAATTTTATCCATACCCCTTCCTCTAGAGGGTATGTGAGTGACATTTTTTTTTTTTAGGAGGGGGGGTATGGGGTTTGTGAGTGAGGAGGGGTAGGAATAGCAACCCCCAATTGAAATAAGTAAATTGTCTCTTAATTTTGGAGTTTCATGTTGTTTAGACATGAACCATCAAACCTCTGTATATATAGGTAAGAGCCTCTTGTTGGGCTATTTTCGATAGAGATTCAAAGGGGTTCTAAATATCCTAAGATTATATTAGAGTTAGGGTCTGGCACCATCTAGGGACTCGACACACTCTTTTGTCTCCATTCTTCTAGATGTCGTTTAGCCTCTGTTTGAGGAGGTCATGCATAGCTAGACCCCCTCCCCCCCCCCCCTCCCCCCTTTTCTATAAGACTCCTTTAAAGAGAGTTTCAAAAGGCTTCAATAAATCTAACATGTATTAGAGTTTGGGATCTAGCACACTTAGGAACTTGACACATTATTTGTCTTTGTGCTTAGGGCACTATCTAGCCTCCATTTGAGAAAGGGGGGGGGGTGTTCGAATCAAACATCAAATCATAGGATAACATTCCAGGCCAACCGTACCAGATATTGTCCGTTTTGTCCAATCCTAGACTCACAGTTTTAAAATGTGTTTAATATAGGAGGTATCCAGCAACCTCATTTCCCTTCCCCAACCAATGTGGGATCTTATAATCTACCACCCATGGGAGCTAAGCGTCTGTTTGGGTAAAAATTCCAACAGTCTATCGTCGTACGACCAGTGATAACCGACGCCCTTCTTTTAAGGCGACCTCGATTAAAATGAACAAATATCCGTCCGACAAAGCTTAGTCATACGACATGATTTCAGTTACTAACTAGTGACATACGTTATGTCATGTTTAATGCAGGATTCAAGAGACATTCATGATCAAAGATTGTAACGGTTGCCATCATCAAGAACAACGGACATAACGATCGCTATCATCAATATCAAACGGTTATTCTATTAAAAATACGCATTCAAGACTTATCAACGGAAAATTAGAGTATAAATATGAAGATGGAACCTCACATTCGGGCATCTGATTCTCAGACCTTACAAGATCACAAGTTACGCTCTCCAGTTCACTCAGTTTCTCTCGAAGTTCATAAAATCCACTGCCGTTTTTCGTGTGACGCACGACTGAAGTCTAAGTACACACGACACACGACCGATTTTACTTTATTGTATTGTTTTACATTGCATTTTATTTGTAACACTTGTTAACAAGGACGACGTCCCTGATTGACGTCCATAGTGCACGACGACTCACACTCGTCCGCGGTTTTTACCCATTTTAGGGGTTTTCTGCGTCACCAATTCTCTCGTCTTATTTATTTTAATCTTATTATTGTCATACGATTATTAAATTTACTTTCTTTGGTTGGATTAAGCTCCACATTTACCTTAAATTTCCCTTAGGAGATTTTTGGCATAAACAGTTTGGCGCCATCCGTGGGACACCATCTAAAGAAAATCTTCGATAATCATACGACGTACTAACGTTTTTCCTTCGAGTGTTTCTCTTTTATTCATTCAAAACAATGTCATTCCAAGGAACTCAAGATCATGTTGTGGCCCAAATGAACATGGAGCTGACTGTTGTTCGTGCCCGTATTGATGCCCTAACCGCCCAGGCTCGACAAGCGGCTGAAACCATCGAGCATCTAAGAAACCAGGGTGGAAACAATGTGACGGGGACTACGAATGTTTATACCGGTGCTTGGAACGTACCCCCTACATTACCTAATTACCCTCGTCCACCACCAGTTAATCTTACGACCTTCGTAATCCCAACCATGCCTATGACTTCTATGCCATTAAATGGATATGCCTCTGATTCTTCACAGCCAACTAACTTCAATGGATCAGGTTATGTTCCATTGGGTGCCTCTGGGGGTATCCCAATGGATCCCGTTGCGCAACGGTTGAAACTTCTGGAAGAACAGAATGAGCGTGTCTTGTCGATGCTGGCCAAATTGCCGGGGGCAGCAGTTCCAATTGATGTCGAGCCACGCACAGGATTTCAAGCATCACCGTTCGTCGATGAGATCGCATTGGTAGACGTCCCAAAGAAGTATAGCATCCCGACCATCACCCCGAAATATTCAGGTGTCACTGATCTGACAGAACATGTTGCCCAATATAAACAACTTATGTGGACTGTTTCGATACCGTATCAGTTTCAAGAGGTCTGTATGTGCAAAAGTTTTGGAGCGACCTTAACTGGAGCAGCGTTACAATGGTTGATCAATCTCAAACCCAAAACCATCAGGTCTTTTGCAGAATTGGTGAACCAATTTACTCAACAATTCGCCAGCAGCCGAAAAATGGAAAAACAGACGAGCGACCTTTATTATGTCGTACAGAAAGATGGAAAGTATGCATTGATTTCACAGATCTTAACAAGGCCTGTCCAAAAGATCCATTTCCATTACCACACATTGATTCTATGGTCGACGCTATAGCTGGACATGAATTGCTCACTTTCATGGACGCATATTCTGGATATAACCAGATATTGATGCATTCCGACGATCAGGAAAAAACGGCTTTCATGAAAGATAAAGGTATTTATTGTTACAAGGTAATGCCTTTTGGTCTTAAGAATGCAGGTTCGACATATCAACGGCTAGTAAATATGATGTTTAAAGAGCATTTGGGCGACACTATGGAGGTATACATCGACGACATGCTTGTCAAATCGAAACATACGGACGATCATATAGGACATTTGAAGCAATCGTTCGACATTTTGCGTGAATACAAAATGAAGTTGAATCCGACAAAATGTTCTTTTGGAGTTCGAGCTGGAAAATTTCTCGGTTATATGGTCACACGACGAGGAATCGAAGCTAATCCAGACCAAATTAAAGCAATTATCGAGCTAAAATCACCTAGAAATTTTAAAGAAGTCCAACGTCTAACAGGACGTGTAGCAGCGTTGAACAGGTTCATCTCTCGGTCGTCCGACATATGTCACCTATTCTACAACGTCCTGCGAAAAAATAAAGGATTCGAGTGGACTGATAAGCACGAGGAGGCGTTGCAACAACTCAAGAAATACATGACATCACATCCCTTCCTCTCTAAACCTGAGAAAGGTGAAGCTCTTCAACTCTACATGGCCGCCAGCATTAATTCGGTAAGTGTAGTCCTTATACGAGAAATCGACGGACGACAATTGCCAATCTACTATGTAAGTAAAACTCTACTAGACGCTGAAACCAGATACTCGTCTATAGAAAAACTCTTGCTTTCGTTAGTCATGGCCGCTAAGAAGCTACGACATTATTTTGAATCACATCCTATAACTGTGGTAACTAACTTTCCATTAAAGTATGTGTTAAGAAAACCTGAACTAACAGGACGATTAGCTAAATGGAGCATCTACCTCAACAATTATGATCTGGATTTCAAACCCAAGATGGCGATCAAATCACAGGTCTTGGCAGATTTTGTTACAGATTTCAGTCCAGAACTAGAAGAAGCGACGACGTCCAACGAGTTAATTGTGGCGACTTTGCACGACACTACTTGGACGCTCGACGTCGATGGTTCGTCGAACATACGAGGAACAGGCCTGGGTGTCGTCCTACAGTCCCCACAAGGGGGCAAAATAGTGTACTCCATACGGTGCGACTTCAAGGCAACAAATAATGAGGCAGAATACGAAGCACTGATTGCAGGAATGAAAATTGCTCATGACTTGGGGGCAACATGTCTACATGTCCGGAGCGACTCGTCCCTAGTTGTTAACCAAGTTAATGGAGAATTTGCAGCAAAAGACTCAAGGATGATTGCTTATTATAAAATAGTAAAGGAAGAAGCAAAGAAGTTCAGTCGCTTCATAGTCGAACAGGTACCAAGAGATCAGAACACTCAAGCTGACGCATTAGCCAACTTGGGATCAACACTTAGTCAAACGACATTCGACAATATCCCAATAGTCCACCTTGCAACACCAACAATCAAAAACGACGGTAATACTCTGGTCGCACCAATTGAGGAAGAAAGCTCCTGGTCGGACGACATTAAAAATTATATAGAGAACGATCAATTGCCTGATGACAGAATGGAAGCAAGAAAGGTCAGGTTTAAAGCATCAAGGAAGTCGTAGTCTATCCAACAGGATATCGCGACAAGGTTACTATTGGCCGACATTAAGGTAGGATGCGATCAGGTATGTACAGTCGTGCGACGCATGTCAGCGACACGCAGGTATGTCTCATAAACCATCTAAACTCTTGCACTCGACATTGATTCCATGGCCCTTTATGAAGTGGGGAATGGACATCGTTGGGAAATTACCACCTGCCCCTGGGCAAAAGGTATTTCTTCTAGTTTTAACAGATTATTTTTCTAAATCGATAGAAGCAGCAGCTTTTTCCCACGTTCGGGATAAAGAAGTCGTTTCTTCTATCCAAACTAACATCATTTGCAGGTTTGGAATTCCGTCCGAAATAACGTGCGACAATGGGTCATAATTCATCAGTGATCGGACGCGAAAAGTCTGTGAAGAAAGGAATATTAAGTTAATAACGTCGACACCTCGATACCCACAGTCGAATGGTCTTGCTGAGTCAAGTAATAAAACTATCATCAATTCGATCAAGAAAAGACTCAAAGCTGCCAAAGGAAAGTGGGTAGAAGAATTACCCTCCGTTTTATGGGCCAATCGTACAACACCACGTACGTCCACAGGACAAACCCCCTTTTCATTAGTCTATGGATGTGAAGTCGTGTTACCTATTGAAGTACGACTACCGACTTCGAGACATACGTCCGTCGAGCATAACTTGGTCGACCTGAGCTATGACCTCGACGCTTTAGAGGAACTTAAAGAAACAACACACATCCGCATGGCATTGCAGAAACAAGCGGTCGAGCGACATTTCAACAAAAATGTCCAAATCAAAGTTTTCCAAGAAGGAGACTATGTCTTACGTCGAGTGTTCCAAAACACTCAAGAACTCAACGCAGGTAAACTTTCCACTAAGTGGGAAGGCCCTTATCAAATCTCTGGCGTCATGGGTAAAGGAGCTTATAAGATCCAAACCCTTGATGGTCGAGATATCCCACAAAGTTGGAATGCAGTTCATTTAAAGAGGTATTTCTTTTAAAATTCTGAATTCGTTTCCTTGGATTATTTCTTAAAAAGATTACTAACTTAAGCATCGGAGGGTCGTTGGCCAAACCAACGACCACCACGCTAACGATGATCTTCGCAGGGACGCACGACTTGACTAAGATTTTCATGTCAAGTAATACTTATACGATTGCATGTATATGGTTGGTCGCAATTGTTGTTAAAGGTTAATTTTTTACACTTGACTCCCAGTATATATATGCGAAAACCATTATTACGATTGCACTTGTTCGATCGCAAAACTCAGTTGATTTCATTATAGCATGTTAATGAGTGATGGTTTGGTCGAATGTATAATATATAGTGGCTTTGTATCTTCTTAAACTTACTTGACGTACATTTGAAAAAACAAAGCAAGTGACAAGCATTGATAAACAAAAAGAAACTTTTTTCATTTCTAAAAGGAAAAATTACAAGTATAAGAGACGACCACAGACGACCAACCCTTAATGGTAAAACTAAAGGAAAATGAGCTAAGAAGGAGGAACGTCAAGTTGTTCCTGCATGACGTCGGTCTCTACTGTTGCCGCTTCTTTTCCATCGTCGCTCCCCTCCAGGTCATCATCCTCATCGAGGTCCCTTTCGGTTCCCACGGTGTCAAGATAAGTTTTGAGCTCTTCAGCGGCCGACGCCATAGGATTTTTCCCAGTCAAATGACGCCTCATCAGGCAGCCCGAGCCGTGAGGGACGCGACTTCATCAGCAGAAGTAGCAACAGTAGTGGTGGCTTTAATCTTCTCGACCTCCAATTTGGTCGACGGCGCCTCAAGCTCAAGGATATGATCCCTAAGCTTAAGCTTCTCACGATCCAAAATCTCTAGTAGACTTCGGGTATCAGAGAGCTCAGATTTAAGGCCCTCGACCTTTGCCTTATCGGACTCGACCGCCTTCAGGGCAATCATATCCCTTTCAAGAGCCTCGTTAGCCCTTTTCTTGACCTCAGGGAAGGACGTCTTGAGACCTTCCATCTGAGCGAAGAAGCTCAGACAGGCCAGAAAAGCCTACACGACAGCAAAGAAAGGGTTAACAAAAAGAAATATAATGAAGGGAGTAAGGAATAAGTAAGACGTACCATGAAGGAAAGACCAGCAGCATGCGCCCCCGTGTCCTCGACCCGAGACTCCTTGTATCGGTCGTAGAAGGTCGGGAGAAGGAATTTTCCCAAGTGTGGAAAAATGACGTCCCTCTCGAAGACGTCATTTTCCATAAATTCAGAAGGGAGAGTGACTTTAAAAGTCGTCTCTCCCACTTTTTCCTTGTTCTTCTCCTCACCCTTGGAGGAGGAAGAAGGTGCAAGGAAAGGCTTATTAACGCCCGACACTCCTGACATTAGAGTGTCCTTCGTCACCTGAGTCAAGCCTCCAAGCTCGACCCCAGCAACGGTTCCTTCCAGGTTTGCCTCGGACACGTCTGAGGTTTACCCCCATAGAAGGAGCAGATCTCTTCCTCGACTTTTCCCTGCCTTGACGAGCAAGCTCCAGTTGCTCAGCTCGCTTAAGGGCAGACGACTTCACAGTTGCGTCTTCTGAATGAAGAGAGCAAGTTAAAAAAGAAATGACGTGCGATGTAAAGGTACAAAATACTGTCAAGCGACTTACCGGTCATCTCTTCTTCTTTCTCTTCTTCCCTCTCTTCTTCTTGATGAGAACCCTCGATGGACGTCGCTTCGGCTACGAAAACGACCTCGTCCTCCTCGTCGTTCAACCGTACAGCAAACGAACGATCGACAATACTCCTTTCCAAGATCCTCTGAATCTTGTTGAGAGAATCTCTGTTTGGCTTCACTTTAGTAAAGTCAATTGCTGCCAGACAAATAGAGATATCATTAGTAAATATCAAAAACGCACGACAAAAACGTACGACAAAAACAGTTAACCTACCCGATTTGTTTCATCCGGACGATAACCATTGGCTGTCTTCGTCGCTTACAGACGCCACTTGGAGGAAAACGTATTGACGTTTCCAACCAAGGTCGTTGACTGCGGTATTATACACCAATACATTATCTCCCTTCGATCGAGGGAATAAGCTGTACCGGTGATAATTATCCGGTCGAACATTATAAGCAGTCAGGAGATCGTTCACATTGAACGAAACCTCCCAATCGGCCGTAAGACGCCCAATAACCTGGACAATCCGCCAGAATTAAGGCATTAATTGTGCAGGTGTTAGATCGAATGCATCTAAAAACGCCTTGACCAAAGGACTAAACGGCCAAGTAAACTCTATTTTGAAGGGATACTCATATAAAACGCAATATCCCTTCGGGACTTCATCCGGCCTTAAATCTTCTGGCGACACCAAATTAATTCCATCTGGAATCCTGGCTAAATTCTTGAAATAATCTATGTTTTCTTCTTCCCTATATATACTCATAGGCTCGCTCGACATCTGGAAGTCAGGGATATTTATAGTCGCATGCCAATAACTAAGAATATCCCAAGCTTTCCTAGGCTTTTTAGCTATGGATTTCCTATGCATATAACTGACACAGAAGGAGAACGAGAAATTGTACCTTAAATAGACTTCTAAACCTTAAATTTAGAATGGAAAGGATTCTGATTTCTCGGAAAGAGAAACTCGCCGGAGGTATAAGGTATTCAAGAAGGAAAGCATAAAGAAGGAAAGGATTGAAGACAATCCTTATTTATACTGAAAATTGGAAACTGAATCGCCAAGAAATCGAATCGCCAATCGCCAATTGACACGTGTCGTCCGTGTCAGGCGAACCACTTGAGTGCATCCCTCGAATGCATGACACCTGTCCATAATTAGCTGTCTAACCGTTTATTTTGCAGGAAATGACATCATTGTCCAGCTAGAAACAAACCAATTCGGTTCTATTTGAACTACCCGCATTTCTTTTATAACACGTGTCCTGATTTTAAATTTTAAATTTCAAAAAGTTGCCGCTTGAATTTTAAATTTGGGGGCAAACTGTTTGGGTAAAAATTCCAACAGTCTATCGTCGTACGACCAGTGATAACCGACGCCCTTCTTTTAAGGCGACCTCGATTAAAATGAACAAATATATGTCCGACAAAGCTTAGTTGTACGGCATGATTTCAGTTACTAACCTGTGACATACGTTATGTCATGTTTAATGCAGGATTCAAGAGACATTCATGACCGAAGATTGTAACGGTTGCCATCATCAAGAACAACGGACATAACGGTCTCTATCATCAATATCAAACGGTTATTCTATTAAAAATACGCATTCAAAACTTATCAACGGAAAATTAGAGTATAAATATGAAGATGGAACCTCACATTCGGGCATCTGATTCTCAGACCTTACAAGATCACAAGTTACGCTCTCCAGTTCACTCAGTTTCTCTCGAAGTTCATAAAATCCACTGCCGTTTTTCGTGTGACGCACGACTGAAGTCTAAGTACACACGACGCACGACCGATTTTACTTTATTGTATTGTTTTACATTGCATTTTATTTGTAACACTTGTTAACAAGGACGACGTCCCTGATTGACGTCCATAGTGCACGACGACTCACACTCGTCCGCGGTTTTTACCCATTTTAGGGGTTTTCTGCGTCATCAATTATCTCGTCTCATTTATTTTAATCTTATTATTGTCATACGATTATTAAAGTTACTTTCTTTGGTAGGATTAAGCTCCACATTTACCTTAAATTTCCCTTGGGAGATTTTTGGCATAAACAGCGTCCTCTCTGTCACACTAGTCAAGTTCCCGACTCTGATACCATTTGTAACATATCCGGCCAATCGTATCAGGCGTTGTCCGCTTTGTTCACACATGGATTCACGGTTCTCAAACCCATCTAATAGAGGAGGTATTCAGTCTCTTAGTCTCTTCTAAGACAACTTTAGTTCCTCTCCCCAACCGATGTGGGATCTTACACATAAACAAGGACTATCAAACATCTATATATGTAAGAACATCTCTTTTCTTTATAAAGAGTATTTTAGAGAGAAATTCAAAGAGGTTCCACATATTACGGCATTGTATCAGAGTTTGGGTCTAACACCACCTAGGGACTTGATACACCATTTTCCTCCGTTTTTATCCCCCTTTTGAGCGGGCATGTCTGTCCTTTAAGAATGCGTTTGGTACACTGGACATGACAAGACAAAAGAGAACATTAATCATTGTTCCACGTTTGACAGTACTTTTATGTGAAATAAACAGAAACAAAGTGGAACAGACATGTTCCATCCCCACCCCATAGAACAAGCTGGAATAAGGTAGAACATGCTTATATTTTACCAATATAACCTCAAAATAAAACTTTATTCTCTTCTAAAACATCAAATACGTCATCCTCTTTACATTTTATTTATTTTTTAAATTTTATTTATTGTATTTTATGCTCTTTAAACTTTCACTTCATTGTCCTAAAAATATTATTGTTATATGGTTTCTATATTTGATTAATTTATGTAATTTATTAAAATATTAATAATAAAAAATATAGAAAAAGGTATAAAATACAAATTGAGAACTACATAAACTTTTTTTATGTCATTTTAATCGTATTGACGAAAACTTTTTAATGATATATTTTGTTATAAAAATATTTATTCTATTATAATTTAATAAATTACATAACTTAATCAAAATGTATAGAAGATATAAACAACTCATTAGGGGTAATTTGATCATTTTATCTGTTCTGTCTTGTCCAGTTTTGTCTTACCAAATGCTAAACAATTGTTCTGTCATGTTCTGTTATGTCTTGTCATGTTCTGTCCTACCTGTCTAAATATCAAATGCACCCTAAGTGATCTCACATACCTCTCATGAGAGGGATATTTTTGTCATTTTACCCTTTATTTAACTTAATCAAAGAAACCCTAATTCAAGAATATCACGAACATGAACAATAAGTCTAAATCCATGGACATCAAGAATATCAAATTCAACCATGAACATTAAGAATATTATCAAGAAACTTATGAACTTCAATAACATTACAATATTTTGCAAATTTGAAAAAGGGGTACAGAACTCATGTAATCAACAACCCTAAATCTTAATAAAAACCCTAAATCAATCAACATCAAACGTTTGTGGATCTAGCTCTGGGCGAGACATTGGAGATGATGTGAAAGGTCTGGGTTCCCAATCCGAAATGGGTTCTTCTTTGGGTTCTTCTATGTTTCCCTAATCATCGAACAACCATCACCAACTTAAATGGGTTCTAGATCTGAAATGGGTTCTTCTTCTTTTGGTTCTTCTATGTATCCCTAATCACCAAAAAAAAATCTAGAACCTAAAATGGTTCCATGTCTAATGCCATAAACCCACGTTTCGGGGGCTTTCTGTAACACCCGGTTTTTCACAAAGTAAGTTTTCGCCTTTCATTGGTAAGCTCTCCGTATTCCGTTTATCTTTTTGGGTAAAAATGTTGTGCCTTCGAATCTTAAATCGACCCATGCGAGAATCTCGAGTTTTGAACCTTTTGAGGATCGGTACATCTGACGCGAGATTGACTCGCGATAGTGACATGTGTCACTATCGCATGGCACAATCGCCGAGGGTGTACAAACTTGTGGTACATTCCCCGCGAGAGTGCCTCGCGATAGTGACACATGTCACTATCGCGTGGCAGGATCGCCGTCGGGGTCTGTTGGATTAAATTTCAAATTTTAGCCTCATTTCTCATTTCTATCTCAACCATTCCATTTTAATTCGCACTCTCTCAACCTCTCCTTCCCAGAACCGAACCTAGGGTTCCTTTAACCCTCATCTGTGTTATCCCAGTTTAATCTAGTTGATTAACAATCACAGAACACAATATAGATCAAGAGATATAAAGATCAGAATAACATACCAATCCCTTGAATAATCAATGAAAACCTTGTGTGTTCTTGATACCCTTGAATATAGAGAAAACAACTACCTATCTCTAATATGATTATTGTAATTATTAAAGGTTAACCCTAAAACTAAACTAATCAAAACATTAAATACCCAGGCCTAATGCCTAATGGGTTTTGCTAAATGCTAAGCGGGCTTGAGGCCCAATAACTAATAACTATTAACTTATTACACAATAAACCCTCTAACTTTAACTATCAAACAAATACAGTTTAGACCCTTTAATCTTGAATACAATTATTTGATCCAACAATCTCCCCCTTTGGATTCAAGATTAAAAAAAATAACAATAATCTTCAATAATCTTCAGGTCTTCACTTTTCTTTTCTTTTTTTTCATATATGACTTTGATAGCTTCAAAACTTCAAAACTTCAAAACTTGATATCTTTGAAATTCTTCAACAGTCTTCAGATTATATTCTCCTTCTTTGATTATTCTCCCTTTTTGTATATTCTCCCCCTTTTTGATGAGTAGTGAGAATCATCATCATCAAAACTTGTCAAAATAATCTTCCCCTTTGAGTATGATCATCAGTAAGCATTGTCTTCATGTAACGAGCCCTGTGTGAAATAAGAGCAGTCTCTCCAAATGAAGAAAGTGATTATTTCAATCTTTTCAGATTAAAATAGAAAGTAGTAACCATTCGAATCTTTTCAAATTCAAACAGTTAATAGGTGTAACCCTGAATCAACAAATGACTCAGTTAGAATGTCTGTCAGTAACACAAAGTTACTGAGTAACACAAAGTTACTATATAAAGATCTGGTTTTAATGTTGGCTCCCCAGGACTTCCATTCAATCATCGAATAACACATGCTTATCTATGAACATTCTGACAAAAAACAAATTTATGTGTGCTCGTGCATGTGTATGAAAGAATTAAGCATAGATGACTGCTTTTCAATATAGGCACAAAGTATGTAAACTTGTTGAGACAGCAACAAATTATACAAATACTCAATGTGCATGAGAAAGGGTTCGAAGGTGGGGAAACTTTCCTTCTTTTTCAATATTAGTATCTTCCAAATGAAGAACCAATAGCGTATGTGCGGCTTCCCCAGAAAATGTGAAACATTCTCTTTTTGAGAAAAGAATGAGTAGCTGGTGGGGTTGTATGCAAGAGATGGCATGGGCTAGTTGCCTATTTCACTGATGGTCACCAAAGAATGTGAACCTATCAGATTATGTGGTTGCCCGGCTCAGAAAGTAGTTTGGTGCAGAGTCTAATATTCTTTTACTCTGTTCTCTCACCCTCTTTCTTTTAATGCTCACTTCTAACCAATCTCTCTTTTCCATTTTACCTCTTCACACACCATCACTCAATTCTTTTGACCTCTCCCCTCAATCACTCAGGGAATACTTCCTGGGTAGGAAACACTGGTTATCGTGAATCCATGGAAGTTCTGTTAAGCTCACACACTGAATCACATGTATTTTCCTAAAAAGAACATGTTGTTCAACAGTCTTTTGTACATATAAGCACAGAGTTACATGAATAATAAGAAATTTCGGAGAAGTCAAAACAGTTGTGTTTGACGATGCAATTATCCCCCTCAAACTAAAAAGAGTTTGACAATTTAAGCTCTTAAGAAGTTTTTCAATTAAGCTTATAGGCGATTAAACTCCCCCTCAACTGAAGATTTTTTTTTTTTGGAATAGAAATGAACAGAAAACAAAACGATAAAGCACTTAAGTGCGGGTTCTAATCCGAAGTGATTAGAAGCCATAGTCACTTGACCAAACCTGTATATAAAAAAGATAATGGTAATCATTTGGGAAAATGATTCCTCTCTTGTCAGCAACAGTTGTAGAATAAAACACAAGATAAAGACTTATAATACTCCCCCTAGAATCATGAGTAAGGTCTAAGACATGTTCAACATACCAAGTTTGCTGATTAGAAATTGGAATCTCTTTTCATCCAATGGATTGGTGAAAAGATCAGCTAACTGGAAGTCAGTTTGAACAAAGTGCATTTCAATGTCACCTTTTTCGACATGATCCTTGATGAAATGATAGCGTACATCTATATGCTTGGTCTTCGAATGTTGTACCGGGTTAGCAGTTATGGCAATTGCGCTCTTGGAATCACAATAAATAGGAACACGCTTGTAGTTGTATCCAAAGTCTCTTAACTGTGTCTTCATCCAGAGGACTTGAGAACAACAGCTAGCAGCAACTACATATTCAGCCTCGACGGTGGATGTTGAAACACATTTTTGTTTCTTTGAGGTCCAACTCACAAGTTTGTCACTTATAAATTGACATGACCCAGAGGTGCTCTTCCGGTCTAGCTTACATTCTGCATGATCAACATCTGTAAAGGCGGTTAGATCAAAACGAGAATCCTTTGGATACCAAAGTCCTAGATTAGGAGAACCTTTGAGATATCTAAGGATTCGCTTAACAGCAGTTAAGTGCGACTCTTTAGGATTAGACTGATACCTCGCACAAAAACATGTGGCAAACATTATATATGGGCGACTGGCAGTCAGATAAAGTAAAGAACCAATCATGCTACGATACACCTTTTGACCAATAGGTTTCTCGGAAGGATCTGTGTCTAAGAGTGTACCAGTAGCCATTGGTGTTTTCATGACTGAACTATCTGACATATTGAACTTTTTCAAAATATCTTTTATGTATTTAGCTTGATTAATAAATATGTCTTCGGGTAATTGCTTTACTTGTAAACCAAGAAAGAAAGAAATTCACCCATCATCGACATTTCAAACTTTGTTTCCATTATCTTTGAAAAGTTCTTGCAAAATTTCTAATTTGTCGACCCAAATATTATGTCGTTAACATAAATCTGAATGAGAATTAAGTCCTCACCTTGCCTTTTAAGAAATAAGGTAGTATCAACTGTACCTTTCTTGAAACCAGAAGCAAGTAGAAATTAGTGAGAGTTTCATACCAGGCTCGTGGTGCTTGTTTAAGACCATAAAGCACTTTGTCTAAAACATAGACATGATCAGAGTGATGAGGATCAACGAAACCTTCAAGTTGTGCCACGTAGACCTCCTCATGCAGAACGCCATTCAGAAAAGCCGACTTTACGTCCATTTGATAGACTGTAAAGTTCTTGTGCGCTGCATATGCTAGGAAGATTTTGATGGCTTCGATCCTTGCAACAGGGGCGAATGTTTCGTCATAGTCAATGCCCTCCTGTTGACAGTACCCTTTTGCTACCAAACGAGCCTTGTTTCTCACAACTACTCCGGCTTCGTCTTTCTTATTTCTGAAAACCCACTTTGTTCCTATAACAAATTTACCTTTAGGTAGTGGGATCAAGCGCCATACCTTGTTCCTTTCGAATTGTAGAAGCTCGTCTTGCATAGAAGAAATCCAGAAGGGATCACGTGGAGCTTCAGACACTTTATTTGGCTCTAAGGAACTAAGGAAGCTTGAAAACATGCAGAAGTTAGTTGATGTTGACCGTGTTGTGACACCAGATTGTACGTCACCTATCACGTTGTTCAGGGTATGATCCTTAGTCCAACGATGTGTGCTTGGTAAGGATTCAACTGTTTGTTGCGTATTAGATGCATCGTTTTCATCGTGCACAGCAGGTAGCTCCATAGATGTACTCAGGACATCTTGTATTAGAGTTTCTGATACTGAGACTTCTGGAGTAGCAGTTGAAGTACTCGGGACTTCGTTTCCAGAAGAACTATCTGCAGAGACAGATTCAGCATTAGAAGATTTAGAAACTAACGGTCCAGTTGTTCCTGATGGAGATGAAGTTTCAGTGACTTCTTCGGTAGGTCCAGATATGTCTTCAGAAATGGTAGGGACCAACGAGCTTGTTATTGATGTAGATATGCCTTTATCAAAATCTGCACATATATCATCAAAGGCATCAATAAACAATAAATCTAACTCAGATGAAGTAGAGTTATAGTTAGAAGAAGTAGATCCTTTAGAAGCTGGTTCTATTCGGGATTGAATAGAAGCTTTGTCTTTAATTCTGAGTTCTGAACTGTTGTGTCCAGAAGTCCTAGTAGAATTCTCATCAAAGGAGACATTCATGCTCTCAACAACCGTCTTGGTTCGAATAATGTAAATTCGATAAGCTTTGGATGTCAGAGAGTATCCAACGAGATATCCTTAATCCGCTTTCTTATCAAATTTTGATAATCCTTGACGCTCTTTAAGAATGTAACACCTGCAACTAAAAACACGAAGGAACTTGATGTTAGGTGTACGATTGTTGATTAACTCATATGCTATTTTATTAAGGCGCTTGACCACGATGGTACGATTCTGAGTAAAACATGTTGTAGCGACTGCCTCGACCCAAAGGTACATGGGTAGATCTGAATAAGCAAGCATAGTACGAGCGGCTTCAACAAGAGTGCGATTCTTCCGTTCAACAATTCCATTTTGCTGTGGAGTGTAGGCTGCGGAGAAATTATGTGAAATGCCCACAGAGATAAGATAATTCTGTAACGTGTCATTCTTGAACTCCGTGCCATTATCGCTGTGAATAGTTCGGACTGGCAATTGGAGACGTACTTGAATGCGCTTGATAAAGGCGATAATCAACTCTGGCGCATCTGACTTGTTGCGAAGAAACTCGAGCCATGTATACCTTGAATAGTCATCTATCATTACTAAAACATACTTCTTGCCGTTGATAGATGTTGTTCGCATTGGCCCACAAAGGTCCATATGTAGAAGTTCCAGTGCAGATGAGGTCGATGATTCAGATTTGGACTTGAATGAGCTACGCTTCATTTTGCCCAACTCACATGCAGAACATAGTGAGTCTTTTTCGAACCTCATTTCTGGTAGACCTTTGACCAGACCTTGTCTCTGTAGCTTCGCTATAGATCGGAAATTCTGATGAGACAAGCGGCGATGCCACGTCTACGATTGTGCTTTAGTTGCTTTGGCTAATAGGCAGACTGGACATGTGGCAGACAATGTTGGAAAATCTACAAAGTATAGATTTCCATGGCGTTCAGCTTTGAAAACTTCGTAACCATCGGGATCCTCTAGATAGCAATGAGTGGTTGTGAAGCGGACTTGATATTTCATGTCACAGAAGTGACTGGTACTAAACAGATTGTGATCAAGTCCTTCAACATATAACACTCTTTGAATCTTCACAATACCATTATCGAGCATTCCATAACCTCTGACGTGTCCTTCAGCTTCAGAATTGGCAAATCTAACTGCTCCGTCAGGCTCCTCCACATAATTATGCAAGAGGTGCTTGAATCCTATCATGTGGCGTGAGCATCCGGAATCTATCACCCACAGCCGACAGGCCTGCAAAAGAGACAATTAGTTTTGCTTAGGTACCCATATCAGGATGGGTCCTTCGCGGTTAGCTTCACGCAATTCAGGAATATCAGCATGTTTAACTTTTACACGCCATTCATAACGGGGTTTTGGAACCCATTTCCAAACCATCATGACATTTAATTCCTGAAAGTGCTTTTTAGAAGTAAGATTGGCAACCTTAGCTCGAAACACTTTGGGTTGTGTGAAAGAATTAGAATTAAAATTAGACTTAAGGTTCAGTTTAGCTTTTCGCTTACTCTATTTGGACTTTGGAGGGGAGTAGTATTTGAAGGAGTTGTCCCAGCAGTGTTTGCAATATAGATTCTTTCGAGCAAAATTCATAAACTTAGATTTATCGGAACAAATCTTACATTCATGTTCATCAAAAGAATTACTTTTCAAAATAACATTGTCTGAAGTACAACTATTGGAAGCAAAAGCTTCACTAGAGAACTTATCCTTCTTATTCAAACTATTATCTTTATTCTTCTTACTCCTCCCAACTCCATTTCCTTTTATATCTGAAACAAAAACAGGAACCTTGTTAGTCTCTAACTTAGAGGGTGGTTCTTTTCTAGAGCTATTTGAAGTCTCACCCTTCTCAAAAATACTCGGAGGATATTCAGGACAATCAGAGTAAACAACTGAAGGTTTTGCAGGAGCATCAAATTCTGGATTGGTTCTTACCTTCCAGCTTGGATCATTGAACATTTGTTTATCATTTGAAGCATTTTTAAACAAAGTAATTTTTAAATCATTGATCTTTGTGCAAATCTCTTGATTTTCTTTTAAAGATTTTTCAAGTTTATATTTGAGATCAAAGTTTTCATCTTCAACCTCATCAAGAGACCGTTGCAACATATCAATTTGCTTCATCAATTCAGATGTATGATCATTCACAGAATTTGACTCCTTTGAATCAGAAACAGGACCAGAGTCTGAAGCATTCATCATTTCAGAAAATATCTCTTCAGTCATGGACTCAATAAACTCCGTTTTATCATTTTTAACACAAGAGTCATTCGTGCTGACATTTTTTCTTCAACCTCGTCAACAAGTAAAGGTTTAGAAGCAATGGGATTTGAGACTGATGGTATAGTAGATGGATCAACATCCGATTCATACTCATCATATTTACATTCAGTCTCAGGTAGAACTGTGTTGGTGCTGACTGATTCTTTTGAGTGTGTGGTGAATAGTGATTTAGACTCGGTAAATTCGATTTTTCGAGTCTCATAGCTTTTATTCAAATCACTATATTTAAAACCAACTGATTTAAAAAGATTTTTAGAATCAGTGTCACCAGACTTGTTCTCTCCCATTTCTTCTCGACCTTTGGTCTCAGTAAAAGGTTTAGGAGTACTTGCACCAACAAAAGTTTCACGAATGTCAGGAATGGGTCTAATTGCGGAGCCAAATTTATCAAAATTATATATGTGCTCCGGTGCCTTTTTCAAAATTTCGTTAGTTGGCACACCCAAACCTGGTTTCAGTTTATAAAACCTTTCATCCTGGAGTTTATTGGTCAACAGATTTAATGTCTGCTCAGTCTGACCTCGTTTCATATTAATATCCTCCAATTGCTTGATTTTGGTGAAAGATTCATTTCTTTCTTTATAACAAATTTCAAATTTGATTTCAAACTCACCCATTTCAGCATTAAGATTCACAAGATCCGTTTCTAAACCAGATATTTTTCTTTTTAAGGAATCTTTTTCAGCTTTTAAATCATCCTTTTCTTTTTCTTTTTCTTCCACGACAACTTTTAATAAATCATTTTCATCACGAAAACTTAAGACATGTTGATGTGTAGAGCTAAGTTTGCCTTTCAGTAAAGCAAATTCATCTTTCATACTATGTATTTGGGCCATTAAAGATTCAATAAGTTCAGAATTATCACTTACCTCAGAGTTTTCATCTTCGGATTGTGCCTCAGAATCTTCATCGTCACCATCCAGCTTTTCCATATAAGATACTTGGGTGAAGTGCGCTTGTTCCTCGTCATCGGAGCTTTGGAACAGCCAATTTTCTTCTTCAGCCATCAGTACTTTTCCTTCTTCAGCTTTCTTGGCAATGAGTGACTTCCTTGCATAGTACTCTGAGTTCTTTACCTTCTTGAACTTGCAGTCTCTTGAGAAATGCCCAAATTTGCCACAGTTGTAGCATCTTCCTGGTTCATCCTTTCGTTCTTCTCGCTTCTCCTCTCTCTTTCCTTCTCTTCTATCTTCCTTCCTGTCTTCTCATCTTTCCTCTCTCCTTCCATGCCTCGTCTTGTATCGCATCTCAGACTTCTCTTTCTTGTATCCATCATACTTTGGCTTTGTGTAGAATTTCTTCTTGCCAAAGCTCTTCTTGAATCGTAGCGTAATTAGAGCCAAGTCCTCAGAAAACTTCTGAATATCTGGATCAGAATCAATCTCCAGTTCTTCATCGCTTGAAGCAGAGTCAGAGTCAGTAACTTCGGTAACTAGAGCTTTAGACACCTTTTTCTTTGACCTTGCAGAGGATACAGAACCTTTGCCGGCTATAAGAGCCACACAATCCTTCAAATTATTTGACTCATTATTGATGGTTCTCACTTCGTCCTCGTGCTGAGAAAGAGTAGAGAAGATATCAGTGATGTTCTCTTGAGCCATGTTCTTTGACATCTGAAGGCTGATAGCAAAGTTCTTCCATTCCGGATTTAAGTTCTTGATGAACTTATAATTTATCTCAGAAGCAGATTTAGAGATATTGTTCCTCCGCAAGTCATTGAGAATGATGTTATATCTGTTGTAGGTATCTAGTAGCAACTCTCCTTCTTTTGCATGAAATCCCTCGTATGCATTTATGCATAGATTATGCTTAGCTTGAATGGAGGCTTCACTTCCTTCAAACTGTCTTGCTAGTTCATCCCAGATTGCTTTAGCAGAGCTCTGACTGTCTACACGATTGTAGATGTCGTTAGGAATAGCCATAGTCAGATAAATTAGAGCCTCTTCTTCTATCTTGTACTGTGCTTTCTGCTTTTCAGTAAAGAACTGATAAGGTTTAGGAACAAATCTGTCAGGGATTTCTGGAGAGGTCTCTGTTGCAGATTGACCCTTTACTGTGATCATTGGATTTTCTGGACCATTAATGATTGCTTCCATGTAATCTCTGTTCTTGTGATTCAGAAACTGGATTATTCTGGTCTTCCATTGTTGATACTCATTAGCCATGAGGACAAGAGGTTTGGACTGAGAGCCCATTGAGAGAAGCTGATTCGACATCTTAGTTGTACGGTTATTAATCAAACTTTTCTATACCAAGACAACCAACTAGATGAGATCATTAGAATCAAAGATAAAGACTACACTCAATAATTTTCAGAAAAATAAATTTCCAAAAATAATCAAATGCAGTCCTCGCACACAGTATAAAGCTCTAATAGATTAAACACTGTTAAATCTGAAGCGCAAATCAGATATTTACTAAGAACAGTGGCGCAAAGGACGGTTTGCGCGAGAAGCAGGTCGCGCAAAGAGAGGTTCTCGCAAGCAGTGGGTCGCGTAAAGCAGAGGTTTGCGCGAGCCTTGGGTCGCGCAAAGTGTGGTTCTCGTGAGACGTGGGTCGCGCAAAATAGGATTTGCGCGAGCCTTGGGTGGCGCAAAGGACCGTTCTCGCGAGCAGTGTGTCACACAAAGTATGGTTTGCGTGAGCCTTGGGTGGCACAAACACTGTTGACCGGGGACTTGCTTCGACCGGGATGTTGTCTGACCGGTAAGATGCACGACCAGGAAACTTCTTCGACCGGTGTTAGTGATGGACTGGTATGGAATGTGGACCGGTGAGATGTGGACCGATAAAGAATATGGACTGATAAACTATGGACGACCGATAAAATGTGTGGACCGATAGGATGTGGACCGGTATAGTGAGTTCGACCGGTATTGGTCTTGACCGACAATGTCTTTGACCGATGGGTTCCTTTTGACCGATATTGGTCTTTGTGAATATCGGGCGACCGGACTAGTGTAAGTAACCAACGACCGATATGTTTTTAAAGGTCTCGACCGATAATAGTCTTGACCGATAAGATGCGGTCGACCGGACTATTTTACCGGTGTCCTAATTGGACCGATATTATGTGGTCGACTGGGATGTTCTTAGTTCCAGCCCAGATTGACGATAATGAACCCAGAAAATTAACCCCAAAAAAAAGTCGAGAACACAAAATCAAATGCAGAAATCAGACTTTGGTATCTAATAACATCTATCGATTATCATGCAATCAAAATCAGAGGCCAAATCCAACTTTCATGCATCAATTTTAAGAACACAGGTATCAACAGATTATGAACCGAGTAAACCAAAAATTCAATAAATTCAATCACTTGATGATTTATAATGCAATTAACCAATCAGATAGTGTTCAAACACATAAAACTTATCCAATCAAATCAAATTTAAGCATAACAACACCTTAAAACAGGAGATCGATTTTCACCCGAATATCAGATAGAAGTCGATGAACAGTATAGAACACAGAAATCTCGATGAACAGTAATAAATTTTTTTTTGATTCTTTTGGCTCTGATACCACTTGTTATCCCAGTTTAATCTAGTTGATTAACAATCACAGAACACAATATAGATCAAGAGATATAAAGATCAGAATAACATACCAATCCCTTGAATAATCAATGAAAATCTTGTGTGTTCTTGATACCCTTGAATACAGAGAAAACAGCTACCTCTCTCTAATATGATTGTTGTAATTATCAAAGGTTAACCCTAAAACTAAACTAATCAAAACATTAAATACCCAGGCCTAATGCCTAATGGGCTTTGCTAAATGCTAAGCGAGCTTGAGGCCCAATAACTAATAACTATTAACTTATTACACAATAAACCCTCTAACTTTAACTATCAAACAAATACAGTTTAGACCCTTTAATCTTGAATACAATTATTTGATCCAACAATCTGCCTCTGTTATTGCTAGTTGTTGGGTACTTCATCAAAGGGTTCAAGTTGAGCACTTATCCACCATCTCCATCTTCTTCATCACCTTCATCAATTTTCTAGGGTTTTCATCCAACCCTTTTCATCACTTAAAGTTTGGGGGTTTATGGCTCATCTTGGTGACCTAGAAGTATCTTGGTTGGTGGATCGAAGTTATGGTTAAGGTAACCTCCTATTTTCTTTATTTTATGGAAATTAGGGTTTTGGATTTACGGTGCGATCTTGTGTAAAATGTTTGGGGAACAATTATATATGGTGAAATATGGTTATTTACGGTTGAAAATGCTTAGATCTAGGTTTTGGAGGTTTTGGCTTGGAGGATTCAAGTTTCATCAAGAAAGCTCAAAAAGGAGTAAAATCTAGATTTAGCCTAAATCTAGCAAGGTGAGTTCAAGTTGATTTGTGAAAACGGTGTACATGCCAAAATGTTTATTTTAAAGTGTTTTGGGTCTTACATGAAATTGTTAACTGCTGATAAGTTTGGTCATTTTGAAAGTGTTTAGCTTTATAAACTTATATAGCACACATCTTTGGGACTTTGGGCATTATGGTAAATAAATCATATATTTTGGTATTTCAATGATTTATTTTATGGAAGTAGATTTTGAGTACGGATGTATTTCATTTTGTGTTTTGGAAGAAATGCATGGTTTTGTGTTATAGGGCGTTTTGAAAGGATAAATGTTATAAACTCACTTGGAAAACGATTTGTCCCAATCTAAACTACGTTGGAATTAATTATGTGTTTTGGAGCATGGGCTTACATAAGTACGGGTTGTTTATGTTTGATTCCATTTTATGAATTTCAACGTTGGGTCTTTGGATTTGTTGAGCCTATGGTTCGGTTTGGATTTTATTGGGTTTTAAGGACACTTGTCCGTTTTAATAGCTCATTGTAGAGCATTTGGTTACGATTTGCATTTATTGCATATTATTTGAGAGTTACATGCTTTGAATGCGTTAGTTCATTCGTTTTGAGTCATGTAAGGTTTTAGTTAGTGCAATGGATCCATAGGCACGGTGTTCCTATGTCCCCGTTTTGGGCATTGGGTTCACCATTTGGCACGGAATAGGCATCGGGTCACCATGATAAGTAAGGTGTGGACCTATACGGTCGGGCAGCGTCTCATGGACATTAAGGTGTCATTCCCTTGTGCATAAGTTCCCCCATTTTGGAACTTTCAGGAATAGACTCAGAGGAGTTGACTTGATGCTTTCGAGTGATAGACTCAGAGGAGTTGAGCTCGGTGGGTGTTTTATGTGTAACCCACATGTTTTGATTTCTTACATAATTATGTGACCTACTTTTGTGTTCCATCACGTACAATTTAATCGGGTCTTCCCCGTCACCAATGGGTGTGGTTTTGGGTTATGGAGTTTTATAATCCATGTTTTCGGAGACGTTTGAGTATGGGTATTTATCTATGTAAACCCTAGGTTACGAGATGGTTGGATATAGGCTTACCTTTCGACTTATAGAAACCCTAACTCTTCAAGAAAACTTCAATCATATTTGTTTCCATCTTGAAAAGCTTTGAAATACGGATCCATAGCAACAAAATTCGCCCAAAAAACGATGAGAAATGAGCATGATATGACCAAATGAAGAAAATCTCGATTTTAAGCACTGCAGGTTTGGCGTGACCTTGATATGCGACAGTGCCCTCTGTCACTGTCGTCGGGGATGTATCAAGGCCCCCTTCCCTTTTGTGACTTTGCCATGCTGCAGTGCCCTATGATACTGTTGTGGAGCATGTCAGGGACTGTCCTGGACGTTTTCCCCGGTACATTTGATGTTGTTATGCCAAATATCGTGCCATTGTCATAAATTTCATGGCACATTCGTTGGAACGACCAAACACTCGATAACGTCGGTGATATTGTGACATATGTCACAACTGCATGACACTATAGTCGGGACTACCACACTTTCAGTACCATTGGAGTCATTGTAACAGATGTCACTACCACATGACACTATAGCGAAGACAACCATACTCTTAGTACCATTGGTGTCATTGTGACAAGTGTCGCAACCACATGGCACTTTAGTCATATTTCATATTTGGTTCTTCCTTTACTATTTCACCCAGTTCAACACTTTTCCACAATTGAGATAAAAACCAGGATGTTACAGGTGGGAAGGGGGAGGAGGTCAACGAAGATGGGTATATAGGGGAGGGGGAGGAGAAGGTCGGAAGGAGGGGTGATGATATTTTGTTCTTGCTCTGCTTGTTATTCCTCCTATCTGCTTCTTATTTTTGGTATTTGTGTTTATGTAAAAGATGGTGCCATGTTGGGTGGTGAGGAGAATGGTGCGGCGGTGGCCAATGTTGTGGAAGAAGTTGATGTGCGATGACATCAAGATGAAGTTGATGATTTTGATTTTGATATTAGATTTGATTTTTTATTTTAGTTTGGATTTTTATTTTAGGTATTGTTTTCATAATAGATTATACGACAAAAAACCTAAAAGAATTTATCCAATCCGTTGTAAAAATGAAATTATAGGAACACTATATAAAATATCATTTCAAGGACCATATTCGTTAATTTCAGCAAACCGGTGGGACAAAACTTGCATTTAACACTAAGTGGGCACTTGATTCGCCGGATTCCGACGGAATTTGAAGGAAATGGAATGATCAATTCCATTGACCAAATTCCACTCAGGCGTTTGGTTTACCTATGGAATGAAATTGAATTCTACACATTCCATCATTCATGGATTTGGTCATTTTATTACAATTGAGAAATAATTCAATTCCATTTCATCCCATTTTTTCAAAAAGACAAAATTATTCCATCTTCTCTACTTGATTTTCACAGACCGCGGCCACCGACCACCACCGATCTGAACCACCACCGACCACCACCATTCTGAATCATTGATCTAAATCACAATAGTTGGATTTCAATTTTAAATTTTTAAAAGAAGGGTATTTTGATCATTTACCAATATTTAATTCCAATTTCATAGCTACATTTTATGAACCATACATACAGATTCAAATTCTTTAAATAGATTTTATTTCAATGTCTATCAGCCAAACAAGTGATCAAATCTGATAACATTTCATTCAAATTCCTTTAAAATCGAGTTTCTTTTATATATTTAATTCCATACAAAAATATTATGCGAACTAAAAGCCACCTAATATTTATTTTTATCAAGATTTAAAGATTATTTTATATATTTGATCAATAATAAAAATATCTTTTTGTTAAATTAGATAAAAGAAAAAATCCAAACCGCATAAACCGCCCACACCGCACCGCAAAACGGGGGTTGAGACTTTCGCGGTGTGGTTTGCGGTTTGCATTTTTACCAAACCACACTATGGGGTGTGGTTTGCGGTTTTGAGTTATCAAACTGTGGTTCAAATCGCACCGCACCGCATATTTTGTATATTTTTAATTTTATATATTTGGACTTTGTTTTTTGGCCCGAAGTCCCATATTGAATAAACAATTGGCCAATTGAGAGTCGGGGCTTAAGGATCGAGATGAAAGAAAAAGTTGGACACTTCACAACTCACACGTCTAATTTAGTTTGAAGATTTTTTTTTTACTTCTTAAACTATTTTTAATTATAATGATGTATTTGGAATCGGATGTATTGAAACTTTTTTATTTTTTTGGATTACAGTCACTTTATCATTGATTTTATAATGTAATTTTAAACTTATAATTTTTGGATTGTATGCATAAAATATGATAGGGACAAACCGCATATACCGCACCGCATTTTGCGGTGCTGTTTGGTGCGGTTTATGGTTTATTCGGTGCAGTTTACGGTTTGAAAAAATATTCAAACCGCATATGCAGTGCGGTTTGCGGTTTGTACTTAAACCGCACCACAAACACCTCTAGTGTTGAGTTTATCACCGGTCAATAATCTTGTGGATATGTTTTTTTAATTATTAATATAATTAAAAGTTCTTTTAATTACTATTAATTTAATGCATATGTTTCTATCAACCTTTTTTAGTGGATGCTAACTTAATTTCTTTTCTGGTGTGTTTGTTTTGGTCTCAAGCACATTGTTTGAACTTGGAAAAGGGGTTGAATAATGTTTGGATAATTATTCTTATATTTTATTATTTCCTAAACAAAAAAAAAGAATATTTTTTTATTGGTTACATCATGTTTGATCGAGTAATTAACCTTTTATTATGTTTATATATTATAATTACGTTAATAAACCAATGGAGATTAATCTTTTTCTGTTTGACATGAAGTTTCTTAATCGATTAAAAAAATTATTTGCATCTAACAAGAAAACAATTGATGTAATTAATAGGGTTGTCTATTAATATGTTAAATCTTGATTTTTTAACAGTGTCTCCAAAATTTTGGGGTCAAATTTTACTTTGTGCTTTAGACCCGGATTTATATAGCCCAACTGCCCAACATGTGAAGTCACTTCGGCTATGTTCGGCAAAAAAAGCTAGCTTATAAGCTAGTTTTTTTCCCGGTACATGTTTGGATGACCATAAGCTAGCTTATAAGTTAGCTTATTGAAACGCTACTCAAAGTAGCGTTTTGAAAAGCTAGTTTATCAACTACAAACTAGCTTATAAGCTAGTTTGCCGAACATAGCCTTCAATGAAGACTATGTATTAATATCTTTCAAAATCAAAGAAGGTAATTTAATTTCAAAATTTGTCGATAAAAAACGACTCTTTGATATTATTCTTCCTTTATCATTTTAAACAATTTTGTTATTTTAATTTATAAGATCTCTGAAATAATATAAAATTTTATATTTTATTTTATTTTATTTATTACTCATTTTAGATAACTAATAGTTTTAGTAGAGATTTAATAAAGTCTCCAAAAACAATTATCAAGCAAAATATAAGGGTGGTGCAAAACATACCTGTTTAGACTTTAGATGCAAAATAAATTTTTTTCATCAATTTTTTTTAAGATATTGTGAAATTCAAACCCGCTAAAGGGGTTTTGGTTCTTCTAAAATCCATAATAATTTTTCAGTTGTACATTAATAATCGAAGAAGACCTTAAAGATAAGATTTATTTTATTTACGTTGAAAAAATTAATTAAAATGAGTTATTCATGCAAACATATATATATATATATATATATAGGGGCAGGTTCAAACGAGAAGCTAAACATTTTGCGAGATAAACTTATTTGATTAAACACATGTTATATTTGAATTTTCTTTTTATAAAAAAATCAATTCCTTATTTGACACATTCCAAATTTCAATCACACTTACCTATTCTAATTTCAATTACGTAATTTACTATGAAGAAATAGAGGATTTTGTATGGTAATCACAATGTAACATAGTTGGTATTAGAGGTGATAATTTGCGGGCTTGGGCCGAGCCCGGGCCGGGCTTAACTTAATTTTTTTGTCCAACGGGCCTAATATAGCAACCCAAGCCCATTTTTGCGGGCTTATGGATTTGCCCGTACCCGCCTTTATAAACGGGCCGGGCTTGCCCACGGGCTAGCGGGCTTATTTTTTTATATGTGAAAAACAAAATTTATGTAAAATCATAAGTTATGTAAAATCATTTAAATTGTGTAAGTTCTTTCGAGCATAAAATAAGACGTAAAATTTATCAATGTACATAGCGTATGAAAAATAATTGTTTCACAATATATGAATCATGGACATTTTCTCTCTAATGAGTTACAAAATTTCAAAGTTCGAGTTTTTTCAATAACAAATATTCATCCACCTAATATTTACAAGATCGAAATTCGAGACGTACTATATAACACAACACATATTATATATGTTTGGGTGACGGTTGGTACAAAGCCACTTATAAATATTTTGAATAAAATGATTAAATTATTAATTATATAAAAACATTAATCAACTATAATAATATAACGGGTCGGGCGGGCTTGTCCGAGTTCTTTTTTTCATTGCCCAAGCCCGCCCATTAATTTTAGCAGTCCAACCCGAGCCCGCCCATTTTTTCGAGAATGATTGTCCAAGCCCGCTTTTCTAACGAGTCGGGCGGGCCAGGTCTAGCGGGTTGTACCGCCCGTGAACAGCTCTAGTTGGTATCATAGTGGTACCACATTTGGTATTACCGTCGTATCATAATGGTATCACATTTGTATGTTAATCACAGTGTAACACAATGTTAATCACAGTGTAATATAATGTTAATCACAATGTAACACAATGTTTTTTGAGTGCATCACAATAGTAATTATAGTGTAACACGATGTTAATCACAGTGTAACACAATGTTCTTTGAGTGCATCATAATAGTAATCACAGTGTAACACAATGTACTTTGAGTGCATCACATTGTAACACAATGTATTTTGGGTATTCGTCGGAATAAAGTTTATCGGAAGTCGACTGATGGAGGTTGGAAAGAGGTGAGAGGAGAGAGATTTTTTTTCAAATACCTTAAATGCCCTTTTAATTAAATTTCAGTCAAAATTACCAAACTTAATAATTTCCTAATTTATCATCTATTATGTGGCTCATATTGGATCTCACGGTTATCACAAACAATCAGGATCTCCCTTGAATGACCCCTATATAAACATTTATATATATATATATAGGGAGGGGTTCATTTGAGAAATGGTAAATATATGAGAAATAGAGAAGTAATCTTAGCCATTCATCTGGTCAACATTTGCGGCTTTGACCGCGAAGCACCGGATAATTTCTTGTGTGGTCTATAGAAGGTAGAGGGGTAATTTCGTAAAATACATGGGATGAGTTCATATATGAATCTGTATGAATCACAAAGATTCATATATGAATCTGTTAATTAGTTCAACTGATTCATATATGAATCTTTGTGATTCATACAAAGGTTCATATATGAATCTGTTAGTTAGTTCAACTGATTCATATATGAATCACAAAGGTTCATATATGAATCACTTAAAAGAGTTCAGTTGTGAATTGCACTGGTTCATATATGAACATATAGTTCATATGTGAATTATACATGTTCATATATGAACACAGCCCGAGTGTTTTGTAAAATTTACGAAATTGTTCTTCTATTTTTGGGATAGCCGCAACTTTTGACCGGTTTAAACCGTAACTTTTGACCGGTCAAAGCCGCAATATTTGACTAATTAAATCCGATCTTGACCATATGAATGGCTAGGATTACTTCTATATTTCTCATATATTTACCATTTCTCAAATGAACCAAACACTATATATATATATATATATATATATATATATATGATTAAAATATAAATCATACATACAATAAAAGTATGTCTCTCTCGGTTCACGTTTTTTATTTCTTATTATGAAGATTCTAACGTAAATATCTTTTTCTTAATAAAATTTAAAAAGATGCAATTTTTTAATTGCTAGGTATGTTAAGAGCATCCACATTCTATGACTTTTTCACCAAGGTTTTTTATAGATTTTTTCTTATATATTATTGACACATCAACAACTTAAAAACATTTAGGGCATGTTTACCAAATTTTTGATTAAGTCCTGTATGGATCTGTCTGTCTGGATAAATTTGTCTGTCTGGGTAAAAATGTGGTGGTGTTTACTTTTTTACCTGAATCAACCGTCTGATTGACAGAAATGACTGATCTACCCCTCAAACAAAAATGTGTTATTACCTTTTCTTGAACATGTTTAAACTAATTTTTGTTTACACCACTTCAATCAAAATCAAACCAAAAAACCCAATACAAACACATAATCGAATCAAATCAAAATCAATATAAACATATAATCAAATCAAATCAAATCAAAACCAATACAAACCAATACAAACACAGAATTAGCTATACATAACAAAGAATCAAAAAGTTATCCACATTGAACAATTAAACTATCCAAAATCAATATATGTTCACAATCAAAATTTGAACAATCAACAAAATTTGTAGAACTACCCACAATAAAAAAAATATGAACAATGAACAAAAATGAAATCTTGGAATCAGGGAGATCAAACGGAGGAGCAAACCAGAGAGATGGTCGCCGATCTCTGGAGTGAGCAAACCAGAGTGCTCGTTGGTCATGATGGTCTCGATGGTGACCCCAAAAATGGTCGCCGACAGGAGGTGCAGCGCAGTTCGCCGGAGACGAGAGCTGTGACAGGGAGAGAAGCGCAGGTCGCTGGAGACGAGAGTTGCGACGGGGAAGAGTGGGCGCCGATGAATAGTGGTCGCCGGTGAAGAGTGTCGTCGTTGATGGAGGCGATGAAAGTGAGAGGTCTGCAGGTCTGGATGGAGGCGTGAAAGGGAAGAAAGAAGCGATTAGGTTAGGATTCTTATGTTTTTTTTTGTTTTTTTGTGAAGGGTAAAAATGTCAAGTTTTTGGCTTAATGGGGACAACTACTATTTTCACTACTGAGCGATTAAGTCAAATTTAGCTGTGCGATTAAGCCATTAAGCCCCAAGTAAACACTCCATTTGTCTGTGCGAATAAGCTACTCACCCCATTAAGCCCATTAAGCCCATTAAGCCCCAAGTAAACACCCCCTTATATACCTCCACTATGTGAAAAACCTCACCCAAGCTTTTTCATTACTTTTATAACTATTCAGGGTCCACCATTTTAATTTTATATCATTTTTATTCTTATTTATAAAAATAAATACATTAAAATTCATACAAATACATAAAAGTATGTACAATAAAATTAATAAAAATTAGATTATTAAGAAATATATAAAAGTTGTATAAAAAGTATATAAATAAAAATTAAAAAATGTTAAACTTAAAAGTATTTATAACCGAAAATAAAAACTGGGTCATTAAGAAATCTGTTAGAATTACATAAATATGTCAAATTTGAGATATTATTTTTAAAATATAAAAATATAATTACTTTCATTATGTATTTATTTATATTATTAATTTAATAATTATATTTAAATATGATTACTTTAAATATATTAATAAATAAAACTGGTTAATAAATAAAACTGATTAAATACGAAAAACCTACGAAAAAGCAGGTCGTGCAGTTACGACCTATGATGAAAGATCTCACGAAAAACCTCACCTCAAGTGAAAAACCTCTCCACTATGTGAAAAACCTCAAAATGGAGTTTTTGCTTTTTGAAAAAACTTCTCAAAAACCTCTTAATAACCACACTGTGGATGCTCTAAGCGAAACATTCAATCAAGTAAAATATCTTTTTTAATGCACTAGGAAACTTACATGTTTAGTTATTTATTAATTTTTTAGAGTAAATTAAAATTTTGATCCTTGTGGGTGTCACTTACTATCACATATTGTCTTTATTTTGAACTAATTACTTTTAATAAATGTGGTTGTCACCTTGTTTCGAACTTGGTCCCTACGGTTGCCATATTGTTTCGGATTTGGCTCATCTTGTTGACTTTGTAAAGTGAAGGGTATTTTTTATATATATACTTTCCAACCCCCGCACCTCTTCTTCTTCACCTTGATGCCCAACATCCACCGAAAGCCTACCCCTTCTGGTCACCTTCTCCGGCATAACCCCTCAACTTAGCCAACCCCTCTGGTTTCCTTCTTCGGCAAACCTAAATTTTAACCAAAATTATGGATAAATAAACCTAGATCAAAAATGAAAAAGAAGCTATGATTTTAAAACATACCCAGATTGCAAAATAAACCCGATTCCAAAACAAACCTACATATGAAATCAAAACCCAAATCGAAAACTAAATCGACGCCCTAAATACCCAAATAAAGAAGTAAATCAAAACCCATGTGAAAAAACAAATCTAGATGTTCAAAACAGAGATGAGTGGTGCAAGAGTTCAAATCAAATCCATATCTTCAATGGTGATGCTCGAACCAATGGAGACAAAATCAAGATGCATATGTTCAAGCCAGAGAAAAGAAACGAGAGTGAGAAAGAGACAGAAAAAGTCACCGATGGAAGAGGAGCACAATTGAGTCACCAAATGTGGTCGAAAAGTTCGAACCGATGGAGATAGGATGGTGTGGGAGAGAGGGCTCGATGATCGGAGGCAGGGGTGGAAAAAGTGGTTGAAGGCATGATTGTAAACATTGAGGAGATTGTGGCTTTAGTAGAGGACATATGACTACGATATGTGGAGCGGAGGAGTTCCCCGGTCTGTAGCCTTTGTTGAGTGGAGGTATTCTCCGATCTTAAGCATAGTATGTAATAACCCATTTTATGTAAATAAGAAGAGTTTGAGGGTGAAGTAGTTTATAGATTTAAGTGAGAAGGGGGTTAGTTGTAAAATATGAGAAAAGGGGGGATAAAACCCTACAACCCTTTCCCATTTCTCATTTTGGGTTTTGTGTGGCGGCTGGAAGAAAGAAGAGAAGGAAAAAAGTGGAATTTGGGTTTGGACGATCTTGGAGAAGAGGATTGGCATCAAGGAATTATTGCATTTGATTTCTTAAGGTAAGCCTAAATATAAATTACCTCTTTGTTCCTTAAATCGTTGTTAGAGTATTTCTTAGTTAGAGGTTGTTTGATTTAAGATTTTTTGTTGGGTTGTTCTTCGTGAACGAATGTGATGGGTGGATGCAATCGATGAGTTTTCTTGATTAAAAGCTTTTCTCGATTGTTCTCCAAGTCTGAGATTTTCCCCATTTACGTCGGTATGATGAACGGTTTGGGATTTCCATACCCTTCGTCGACCTAAGATCGAGCGACTGGTTAAAACCCTTCGTCGCCCCGGGTACTGCACCTGGAAAAAGGGACCCAGAGTTGAGTCCCGGTATGTTTGTTTTAGGGAGACTGGGGTGCGCCCGAAGTGGGAACCCCGGGAGACAGGGGTCCGGGCAGTGTGGCACCGGGATACCGGTTCTGGTAGATGCCGGGAGTCGGCGTACCGGGGCAAGGATCCTGGCGGCGGAGAGCCCGGGGTGGTGAAGAGAAAGTCGAGAGACGGCAAGACCGGGCAAGGACCCAGGAGTCGGGGAGCCTGGGACCGGGGGGGTCATCGGGGGGAGGGATTGTGGTTTTAGTTCAGAACCCAACTGTGAGAGTAATCCTCGTTATTCTATCATGTTAGGTTCCGTCTAAGGAGGGTTAGAGAAGAAAAGGTTCGCAAGATACAGGTGAGTTTTCTAACTAGAGACTTCCTCTTGTTTATGATATTGTATGCATGTGAAGTTTATTAAATTACCGTTGATATTTCTGCTACTTTTATGCATGCGAGAATTATTTAAATGGGAGTCTTTCTAACTGAAAGTGTGATAACTCGTGTTTTAATATTAAACGCATGAAATGTTATGAGATCGTATACTTATCTGATATATGAACTGCATGTCTTGCTATGTGTAAAAGTTGAATGGTTGTATACATACATTTCGGTGTAGGTGTGTAACGGCTAAGTTGGAGGGTGTGTTCCGCCAGTACTGACATCGAGGGGTGTGTTACGTTTATGCCATGGAGAGTGTGTTCCAGTTAAGGCAGCGTAAGACTGACACAGTGTGTTCCAGTTAAGACAGCGTGTGACTGACACGTGGTCACGTATGGCGTGACTTCATCAAACTGTTTTTATCATTGTTGTTGATGCGAATGTTGTTGCTAGAGGGAACTCACTAGACCTTATGGTCTAACTCTTGCTCTTTCAAAACTAAAAACCTTTTCAGGTAGACGCGAAATAGGAGGATCCGGTAAAGGCAAAGAGAAAGTGTGAGCGATACTCGATTCTAGAAGACTTCCTTATAGTTAGTTATTTTAAAAATTCACAGTTGTGTAATAGATTTCTCTTCCGTAAACCTTGTTATTTAAATTGTTGTTCGGGGATATTTTGGCATGAATGTTCTTGTTTGATGTTTATGCTTATTCGTAAAGTTTGGGATGTTACATAGTAGGCATGGTGATTTGCCCCGCCTCGTTCGGGGCCGGGGATTCCCTATAAAAACGGGTAGCGGGTCCGGTCCCCGTATGTATATATTAATTAAAATTATATTTTTGTAATATGTGTTATATAATATATTATATTTTTCAACTAATTTTGAACATTTTTTGTAGAATCGGAGATTAACCGGGGATAGGTCCCAAAAAACCCGGGGAGGGGATTCGATTCCCCGTACCCACCGGGGCCGGGGATGCCATCCTGCGGATAAGGTAGTGAAACTGGGGTCGGGACCGAGGATTGCATTCCCCACCTCATCTATGTCCCGTTGCCATGCCTAGGACACAATAGAGGTGGAAGTGGGGTGTTCTCCGATATGTGGCCTCTGCGTTGGTAGTATTTATTTAAAAAAAGTGTATATATATACATTGAATATTAGGTAAATATAATATAATATTGATTTCAAAAAATATATATAAATAAATACTTTCAATTTTAATTGGAAATTAATTTTTTTAAAAGACTAAAATACCCATAAATTAATGGATTTCTTTAACGGATATTAGTCAAAGGGGTCAAAAGTAAACAAAGTGACAACCTTAGTGATCAAAAGTATAATTATTTCAAAACAAGGATGAAACTTACATTTTTTTTATATTGGAAGTTTGATATTTAATTTAGCTAAGAATAAAGGGATTTGATTGTTTTGTATGTATTAGGTATAATGGTGATAGGCTAATGCTAATCGATAACACATATGTGTCAAAACTTACTTGTCTTTTTGCCTACATATTGGTGGAGGAAATGTTGTGAAATTATTATATTCAAAATAATGTGGTGATAAAAAGATGAAAAATAATATTTTGATAAATCTTATAAGTGTCAAACAAATGTCTTTTTTTCTTTATATTTACAACTTTATTTTTTTAGTTTTATTTTATAAATATTCAAGAGAAATTCGAACTTGGAATCAATGATTGCCAACTTATTGACATTTCTTTAATTAAAAATAACAGGTTTGATAATCCCATTTAAACTTAGTCCATTAAACTTGGTCCATTTTTTTTAGTGAGAGTAGGTTTGGGATTTTGTTGAATGGGTAAAAGTTTAGTTGGTGATCATTTGAGTCAATTTTAATTGCATAAAATTAATAAACTTTGAAAAATAAAATCATATGGTTTGAATACAAAATTTGATATTTAAGGAGCATAATTGTACTTGAAGAAAAGTTGTCTATATATCATACTTATATGTATCAAATTGACTAACACAAATTGATCACATATGACTCCAATAGCTTTATGAAAATGGTGCTCGGTATTAAATGAGATAATACCTATCTCATCTTATCAACGTACTTTCAACACTTTAATTCATTTGCACACTAGAAATTCATATTTCTTTCTCATCTGAACGTTCTCTTGTGTATATGATATTGATTTTCTCTGTTTCGAAAGAATTGAATGATAAAATTATCATATTCTATATATATATATATATATATATATATATATATATATATATATTATAAATTTAAATTCAAATCGACATAAAATCAAAAAACACAAGTTAATGTGTTGGTCAACCGACTCATTTTCAAGCTTTCCATTTTGCTTCTTTATGATTGTCATGTATTATGGTCTTTATCATTTGTTTGTTTATAATATTTTATTATTTAAAGATATTATAATTTATTTTTTAATATATAAATGAATCTTAATTAATAACCACACACCTAAAATATATTTTAATAAGACAGAACTAAAATAAAACTTGTTGAACATAATTTATTTCAAGTGTATTTTAATAATTTATATGCATGAAATAAAATTTAAAAATATATTTTTCAAACAACTAAATACAAAATATATGAATGTTACCAAATAAAGTTGGTCCATATGAAAACAACCTACGACTTGTTTAAATGTGGATAAACATTGACTTTTTCATAGTTTAAAGTCAACATTGGTTGTATAGCTCGGTCAAAGATTTTTGTTGAGGTGTTGCATTATGGTCGCACCCAAATGAGAATAAAAATCTCCAGTCCTAAAATCTCATGTCTGATTCCTGTCCGACTAATGAAATTAAGACGCATCAGATTTTATATATTTTTTATTTTATTTAATTTAAGTTTATATTCTCTTTCCGATGATGTATATTCATGTGATTGATGGACATGAATGAGACATAATTATTTAGAACATAAGATTTTTTGAATATGAGATCAAGGTTTCATATTAGTTTTATGTAATGCACATAAAATGGAGTATTATCGATCGTAATTTTTAAAGGGTTTAAAGAGTTATGCTTAATTCGTCAACTACTTAAAAATTACAAATAAACAGTCATGGATTAACGAGGGATTAGATCATTTGGTCAATTATTTGTGGCTAATTAATTACCTATAGATTGATTAATGACGGTTCTGAATTCCGTTAGTAATTCATCAGAGAATATTATTTATTTTATTTATTTTTAATTTAGTTATAAGGTTTGTGAGTATCCGTCGAAAATCCGTTGTTTGATGATTTATTTTCAAAATATGAATTTATGTTAGTAACGACATGTCCCTCCGTAACCCATCGGAAGGATTCCCTTGGTACTTCATCTCTAATGTCTTTAGGAAATTCGTATATTATCATTGGTTTTACGATTTATTTCAAAATATAAATTACTTTAGTGACTATAAAATTTTGAGGTTTAGGTTAGATTTGATCTTGAGTTTTTGGTGTGTTCTCGTGTAGTGACCGGAGATGGGGATTGTATCCATATTTTTTAGGGTTAGAGAACCCATGTGTAATTTTCATAAAACCAAGTAGACAAAATTTGTAATTTACTTTGGATTTAATATACTATAGTAGCATGTTTTTCACATTTAAATTATAAAAAGAATTTGATCGGATTGTCGGAAATATTTGCAAGATAAGATAAACTATATATAGACAGACACATGTAAATACATATATACCCAATAATTCTCAAAGTTGGAAGGTCCGTGCATCTCATGTAAAATGTTTGAACGACCGTTGGTTGATATATCTTTTTACGTATATATCATTTAAAGCGAAAACGTGAGTGAAATTATAATGAGGGAAATTTGAGTTTCTATAATTAATGTAGTCTTGTTAATATAAAAATGAGTATGTTCTAAATTCTAATATTCAATTATTAGAAAGTTATGCTTAACTTTTATACAAGAATACAACCCCCTCACTTCTCTTTACATCTAATTACTAGTCTCTCTTTCTATTTATCTCTTATCTCACAAATATTTTGTAATGTATGAACTTAAATTATTCTCATGTAAGTTTCAAGATAACAAGATCTAGTAGCAACTGATTTATAATACTGTGTTGTGTTGCTCGATAGAGTTCCATGTAGGATCAAAAGTGCATGATTCGATAGATGTTAACCTATTCTTTATATGCTTAATTGTAATGTATGAATTTGAATTGTACTTTTATTTGTTTCAAGATCCTTGGAAATCTAGTTTTGGATTATTGTATTATTCGATATAGCTCAATACTCGATTGATGGTTGTGCTACCACTACCACTACTAAGATTTAATTAATCGACTTATTTAAAAATTAAAAAAAATTCGAAAAAGTTTCCGGCGGAAAAATCCGCCGAAAATGCCGCCGAAAAACATTTTTTGCGGCGCCCCGGATTCCGTCCGGCCAAATCCGCCGAAACAGTGATTTCCGGCGGATTTTGGCCGTCGAAAATGCCGTTTTTTTTGTAGTGTACATATGTATCTTCATATTTAAATTAGAACCTATGAGGAAAAAAACTTAAACATTGTATATACACAACTCATGATCTAATACCTGTTTCTACATATCCATGATCCACTTTTCTTGAACACATGTTCTTGCTATTATGGCAAATTGAATCAAGTGGAAGAGTCGTCTTGTAGTGTTTCATGTACTTGATTATATACACAACACAATATCCATTGAAAAAATAAATTAAGTTTATTTTCAATCCCTTAGTTTGAGGGAGTTGGATTACTTTGAGACAATTATGGCAAAAAAATTAAACATTTTTGTTTAACTTCAGATGGTCTCATAACCGTTCTGAATCATGTATCGGTTGAGAAAAAAGGCTGGCACCACGATTTTATTAATTCCCTCAAACTGTTTTTAATTATTTATTTGACGTCATGTAACACCCGTAATTTTCGGTCGGTAAAGGTCACCGAACGTTTTTGAAACTTGTGAATGGTGGGATTGTGTTGGGAAAGCATTAACTACTGGAAAATTGCTTATTTCCGACCAAGATTTCCGACGGATAGTATCCGTCGGTAATTACCGACGGAACACCGACGGTAATTTAAATTTTGCGACGGATACACTATCCGTCGGTATATATATATATATATATATATATATATATATTTACCGACGGATAGTAAATTATTTTTTTTTTTTAATTTGGTAATCCGTCGGAAATCCGTCGATAATTTATATAATTTAATAAATATTATTTTTTTCCTGACATCCGTCGGTAATTACCGACGGCATTTAGAATTCCGTCGGTAATCCGTCGGTAAATTTAATAATTTAATGAATATTAATTTTTCCTGTGATCATGTATGTATATATATATATATATATATATGTATGTATGTTTGTATGTATGTGATCATGTATGTATATATGTACATGTACATATGTGACCATGTATATATAGTATGTATGTGATCATGTATGTATGTACATGTACATATGTGATCATGTATGTATATACACATGTACGTATGTGATCATGAATGTATGTACACCATGTATAGTATGGATGTGATCATGTATGTAATATGTATGTACGTATATGTACATATGTGATCATGTATAGTACGTATGTGATCATGTATGTAAAATGTATGTATGTACATGTACGTATGTGATCATGTATGTAATATGTATGTATGTACATCATGTATAGTACGTATGTGATCATGTATGTAATATGTATGTTTGTACATGTACGTATGTGATCATGTATGTACCATTAAAGCCCAACTAGGAACGTTAAAGCCCAACTGATCCATTAAAGTCAACCGGGTCCATTAAAAGCCCATCTGGGTACGTTAAAGCCTAACTGGATCCATTAAAAGCTCAACTGGGAACGTTAAAGCCTCACTGAATCCATTAACTGGATATATTAAAGCCAACCGGGTCCATTAAAGCCCAACTGTGTATGTTAAAGCCCAATTGGATACGTTAAAGCCCAACTGGGAACGTTAAATCCCCCACTAAATCCATTAAAGCCCAACTGGATCTGTTAAAGCCCAACTGGTAACGTTAAAGCCCAACTAAATCCATTAAAGCCCAACCGAATTCGTTTAAAGGCCAACTGGGTACGTTAAAGTCTAACTGGATCCATTAAAATCAACTGGATATATTAAAGCCCAACCGGGTCCATTAAAGCCCAACTTGATTCATTAAAGCCCAACTGTGTACGTTAAAGCCCAATTGGATACGTTAAAGCCCAACTGGGAACGTTAAAGCCCCACTGAATCCATTAAAGCCCAACTGGATCTGTTAAAGCCCAACTGGTAACGTTAAAGCCCAACTAAATCCATTAAAGCCCAACCAGATCCATTAAAGCCCAACCGGATTCGTTTAAAGCCCAACTGGGTACGTTAAAGCCTAACTGATCACATTTGGTCCCTGATCTAACTGGAATTAACGGGAAAAGATAACGACCGTTAATTGTTTCCATTAAGTCCAGTTACTTCAGGGGTATTTTAGTCAATTTAAATACAATTTAATAAATTAATTAATAATTTTAAATATAATTTGATAATTTGATAAATTAATTAATTAATAATTTATTTATTAATTTTAATATTAAATAATATATTAATTAATAATTTATTTAATAATTATAATTTTAAATATAATTTTAATTTAAAAGTAATTTATTTAATAAAAAACAATTATCCGTCGGTAATCACCGACAGATATAATCCGTCGGTAAATACCGACGGAATTTCCGTCGGAAATCCGTCGGTGACTTTCCGAAAATTCTTAAAAAAAAATAGCGGGCTTAAAGCCCTAATCTGTCGATTTCCCTCTCAGTCTCTCGCCTCTCCCTCTCGTCTCCCTTTCTCAACCCACCGGCGGCGTCGACCTCCATCTTTATCTCGTCTCTCCATCTCGATCTGTCCCTCTCACTCTTGCTCTCAGTCCCACTCTCGCTCTCGATCTCTCCACCGGCGTCGACCTCCATACCGGCGACGACGACCTCCACAACCTCCCTCGTCTCCTCTCGTTTCTGACCTTGAGCGACAGCCACCGGCGGCCACCGACTGCCATTGTCTCCCTCTCGATCAGGTATGATTTTTTAAAGAGTAAACTATGATTTTCATCGATGTTGGTTTATTGTTTATAACTATTTTCGATCAAAAGGCTGTGATGTTGAGTTTGTTTGCATCTAAGTAGGAATCTGTGTGTGTGTATGTGTGCAATGAATAAATGAATATGTGTATGTGTATGTGAATAAATAAATGAATCTTTCCATATTTGATCCATATTTGATGTATGTGTCCAAATGGTTTATTGATAAGTTTATAAATATGGATCAAATATGTGATTATTGATAACTTTATAACTCAATGAACAAATATGGATCAAATGTATGTGATTATTGATAAGTTTATAAGTATGGAAAAAAAATCTCTGTGTGTGTATGTGTCCAAATGGTTTATTGTTTATAACTCAATTGTTGTGTTTATAGGGTTATGACTACACGTCAAAATGAACAAAGTGTATGTATGTATGTATGTATGTATGTATGTATGTATGTATGTATGTATGTATGTATGTATGTATGTATGTATTGTAGATTGAAATTGATATGAGCATATTGTATATTCAAATTGATATGAGTTGTTTTAGCTTATGAAAACGCCATTTTTGGTTTGATAAACTTGTGATAATGTTGTTGTATGAGTTTAGCTTATGATTTGGTTTTTGTGAAAATGTTTTGGTATGATTTGGTTTGATAAACTTGTGATATTAATTAGTTGGGTTGTCATTTATTGGACAAACATTAGGTTGATAAATGGAGACATTTGGTATGATTTAGGATTTGATTATACTTGATTTTATTTATTTATTTTAGTTGGGTTGCCAATTGTTGGGCAAACATTAGGTTGATATACGGAAATATTCATTTTATAGCCGTTATGCCGCCGAAATTTTAAAAAACATGTGTTAACCATTCTCTATTTTTAGATGTCTAGACGCCCTTCTAGGGGTAGTAGGAGTTATAGGGGTAGGGGTAGTAGCAGCTCCGCTGGGTGTGGTGACCCCCAGGCCGATGAGTTCACCGGCGACACACTAGATCAGATCCAGTCTGATGACAGAGTAGCGGGCTCGAGAGTTAGAGGCCCGAATGTGGCATCACAGACGCCCCAGCCGAGTCAGCGACCACCACTTTTGTTGTCTGCAGCGGGCGGGTAAGTAGATGTGATATATTATTTATTCTAGTACATAATAAATCGATCCTAATGTTTTTTATGTTGTATATTTTGCAATTGTGAAGGTTTAAGGACAAGTCGACAGTCCAGAGGGCCATTGCCGTCTTTAAGTCCATGTTCGATGGTCCTTGGACTCATTTTGGGGATGTCCCTAATGAGCACTATCCACTGTTGCTGGATCGATTTCGGGTAGGTATTTTACTCTATTTAACTTATTGAGTGGATTTATTTTTACTTAATCCAAATAATGTGTTTGCAGTTGTATTATAGTTGGCCTCCTGAGATGGACGCCGAAGTAGTAGCCGCATTCCGGCGCCACCTAAATAATAGGTACCCCGACATGATGAGAGATGCACGTCGCTTCGCCCAGGAAAGGGCTTTAGCCATTGATGGTGTCCAGTTCGACGGACGTGACTACACGATTCTTGCGCCACACCCTCCAGAGTGGATTCGGAGTGAGTTTTGGGTCTAGATGATTTGTTTTGTTTTGAATACTTATATCTGGTTGTACTAGGATTTATATTGATTTATGTCTTCTTTTTAACAGGTATGGAACACCGACGCATTCTGGCGTGTAATAGCGGCCAATACGGCCAATCGGGCCACCGAGTATGAGGAGATGACATCCAGACACTGTACTGGATCTATTAGTACCGCTATGCATCGGGACCGCATGGTAATTTATCATACACTAGACTAAATGTATATAATTGATGAATATATGTACTATATACATGATTTTATTACCTACTAACAATTTAAGTTGTGTATTGTAGAGAGATGCATGGGGCCGTGAGCCTACCAGCGACGAGGTTTGGGAGGCTACACACTGCACCAACAGGAAGCTTGTTTCGGGTGCGACTGGTCCGTCCACGGATCCTCCGATCTACGTTTACCCAAAGGCGGCTCATATGGCGGTAAGTTCAATTATGCATGGCTAGATATTTGTTTGTTTTATAAGATAGATATAAATTATAGCAAACTTAGTTTGGGCTGCCATTGTTGGGCAGACGATAGATTTTTTTGATAAAAGAAGGTCATTGATATATGTTCAAATCACAGTTGAAATGCTGTCGAATTTTCTATAGGTTAGTTGACTTGACAATGTCTAATTTGGTAAACTGTAGGATTCCTACCATCGGAATAGGGAGGAGGAGTACCCGGACTTACCTCCCGGCACTGTACCTCCCAATGACGCCGAGTTGTGGGAGCGTAGTGTAGGAGGACGGCGTAAGGGCCATATTTTTGGATGGGGAACCAGTCAGGATCCCTATTATGCTATGACCGGTGATTCAGGTGCCAGTTCGAGCGGGAGCACGTGCGACCGTCCCGATGAGGAGGTATGCTTGTCAAATGCTGTTTAACATTGTTAATCATATGTTTGTTAAATGTTGTCTGACATTGTTCTATATATGTTTGTCAAATGTTGAATTTCAGTTGGAGGAGCTGAGGCAGAGGTTAGAGAGAGAGGAAGCAGAGAGGATCCAGTTGCAGGAGCGACTACAGAGAGAAGAAGCAGAGAGGATCCGGATTCAGGAGTGAATGGATAGAGATGAAGTAGAGAAGAGACAAATGTAGGAACTGACTCAGTTTGACGCGTTCATGATCAAGTTTAACAGTCAGCACCCCTTTCCCCCCTCCGTAGGATTATGTTTATGTATTTATAGATATTTTGTACACTTTAAGACTTAGTAATATTTAAAAATTGGCAAGTTTTGTACAGGATAAAAACTGGAAAATTTTAATTTTTAATTATTTTAAAAAAAAATTAAATTACCGACGGATAATCGGATTATATTTTTTAATTTAATTTTTATTTAATAAATATCCGTCGGAAATCCGTCGCTAAATCCGTCGGTGAATAGCCGTCGGTAATCCGTCGCTAAAAGTCGACCGTCGGTGATCCGTCGGAAATAACCACGCCGTCGGTAACCGTCGGAGATCCGTCGGAAAATTAAATCGTCGGTGATCCGTCGGTAATATCCGTCGGTGATAAGCTTCTGTTTTGTAGTGATTATTTAAGTCCTTTGGAGTATCGAGAACTTTTGAGCACGAAAAAGGAAGATTTCGGGGTCCCGCACTGATTGGGCGACAGTGCCCAGTGTCCACGACTGTGACATGTGTCACTATCGCGAGGCAAGGTCGCGGAGGGCATACCCCTCTCGGTACAAGCGGGGTGACAGTGCCCACGATTGTGCCACCAGGCAATGTCGCGGGGCACTGTCGCGGTCGGCCCCAAGGTCTTTTAAAAGTTGCGATTTTCCATCCTTTTCCTCATTTTCACTTCACCATCCCCATTTCTTTCCCTCCCAAACCGACTCCCATTCTATTTGTTCGAACCCTAGTCATTCCTATGGCTCTTTACTTTGATTTTGAAGTATTCAATCATCATTTAGCAAGGAAATGAAGGCAAGACTAAGAGTTATCCATCCTACCCTCACATTCAAGGAATATGAGAGTTTTCTAGGTTTTCACCAAAACCTAAATGGTAAGTTTATCATCTCCATTTTTGAACCTTATTATGAGGTATAAATGCTCTACTGATGACTCCCTAGTGTTTGGTTTCTCAAATTTTGGGTTTGATGATTTCGGAGAAATTAGGTCAAAATTAGGGTTTTGACCAAAATGGGGATTTTGATGTAAAATGTTTGGGGATCAATTCTTAATGGTTGAATGAGTATATTCATGGTTGGAAACTTTTGAATATAGGTTTTGGAAGGTTTTGCTTGTGGATTCAAGTTCTTCAAGGAAGCTCAAGTTGGGGTAAAACCTAGATTTAGCCTAAATCTAGCAAGGTGAGTTCAAGTTGATTTGTTAAAACGTTGTACATGCCAAAATATTCATTTTAAAGTGTTATTATGTTTTGCATGAAATTATCAATTGTTGGAATATTTTTGAGTTGATTATTTGAAGTATCTAACTTTATAAACCTTGCAAAACACTCACATTTGGGATTCTTTGGGTATGTTGAAAAATAAGTCATTTTAAAGTATTTTGATGGTTTAATGCATAAATGGAAATGTCTGGTGAAAATACACTTTTAGTGTTTGTCTGGGTAAAAGGTTTGATTTTGTGTTATGGGACGTTTTGAAAGAATAAAGAGTATAAATCCATTTGGAAAACCATTTGTCCCAATCTAAACTGTATTGGAGTCTACCCATGTATTTTGGACTGTGTTTGCATGACGTGAGTCGATTGCGTTATGTAATTGGGGATTGTTAATCGTTGATCAAAAAGGGTTTTGAGTATTTTAGCTCGATGTTGACTTAAAATGAGTCTTGAGGACACTTGTCCGGTTTTACTGGCTCCATGTAGAGCCCAGTTATGGTTTACATGCTAATGCACCGTGTTGCATATTGATGTTTATTACATGCTCGAGTGCGTTGGTCATTCCTGTGTAGTCATGTAATGTTAGACTGTGTTGAATTGGATCCATAGGCACGTAAGTCAGTCTGTTTGGATGGTCAATTGGGTATTGCGAGTAGACCTGGCAAAAACTGACACGACACGCTAACCCGACACGAACTCGACATGAAATAAACGGCTTTGGGTAATACATTTCAACCCGTTTAAGTAAACGGGTTGACACGACACGACACGAAAATTAAACGGGTAATGTCAGGGTCAAAACTTTCAACTCGAAAATGACCCGAATAACCCGTTTATATATATATATATATATATATAGGGATAGGTTCATTTGAGAAATGGTAAATATATGAGAAATAGAGAAATAATCTTAGCCATTCATCTGGTAAACATTTGCGACTTTGACCGCGAAGCACCGGATAATTCCTTGTGTGGTCTATAGAAGATAGAGGGGTAATTTCGTAAAATACACGGGATGAGTTCATATATGAATCTGTATGAATCACAAAGATTCATATATGAATCTGTTAATTAGTTCAACTGATTCATATATGAATCTTTGTGATTCACAAAGGTTCATATATGAATCTTTGTGATTCACAAAGGTTCATATATGAATCTTTGTGATTCATACAGATTCATATATGAATCACAAAGGTTCATATATGAATCTGTTAGTTAGTTCAACTGATTCATATATGAATCACAAAGGTTCATATATGAATCAGTTAAAAGAGTTCAGCTGTGAATTGCACTGGTTCATATATGAACATATAGTTCATATGTGAATTATACATGTTCATATATGAACACAGCCCGTGTATTTTGTAAAATTTACGAAATTGTCCTTCTATTTTTGGGATAGCCGCAACTTTTGACCAGTCAAAGCCGCAACTTTAGACCGTTCAAAGCCGCAATATTTGACTAGTCAAATCCGATCTTGACCATATGAATGGATAGGATTACTTCTCTATTTCTCATATATTTACCATTTCTCAAATGAACCAAACACTATATAATATATATATATATATATAAGGAGGATCAAACGAGAACAATAACTATTTAAAAGAACACGAGAACTAACAAAATCATTGGTGATTTTACATTAACGCTCAAAAAAGCCATGCGGACCTGAAGCCCCGGCCAAAGTCCTTTTTTCGTGTGTTAATGTAAAATCACTAATGATTTTGTTAGTTCCCGTGTTCTTTTAAATAGGTATTGTTCTCGTTTGAATCCGACTATATATATATATATATATATATATATAAGTTTTCCTTTTAATGCTTTGGATTTTTAGTGTTTTAGATTTGATTATAATTTTGAACTATAAATTTTGGATTTCTAATGCTTTCATTTGAATTTTGTATTTGTATTTTTTGTGAATTTTCGATTTTAATTTTAACTTTATAAATGTTAAACGGGTTAGGCGGGTCATGGCGGGTTAGGCGGGTCGGGTTAGGGTTGGGATTTTCTGACCCGTTTATTAAACGGGTCGGGTTAGGGTTAGACACTTTCAACCCGTTTAACTTTGAACCCGACACGACACGACACGTTTGCCAGGTCTAATTGCGAGGTTGAACTCCGGTACCCATGTTTTATGACCGAAAACTTTACAAGTAGGCATTGGAGGGTTGAGTCTGGAGGTGCTACCTGAGAGGTAGGCACTAGGACCTCCGCCACTTGAAGTAATGCCTGGGAGGTAGTCTTTAAGTGTGTCGGGCCTTCGGGATGGAGTTCTTTGTAATGTTCATCAAGGTCAACCGTCTCTTAAGGTGTAACTTGTTAAGAAGTCGTAGGGACACTTGGGCTTTCATGTCGTGAGGTGTCATGCGATTAACGTTGCAAGAGTGGCATACTTTTGTGTTCCTCCACTCTCAACGGATACGGGTCTCCCCCGTCGTCGGCCAATTGTATCTTATGTGTTGACGTCTTACTTTATTATCATTGGTCTTATGTGGTCGACAGTGAATGAGGACCTTAATATTGGAACTTCCTCCACGTATATTAAGGTTTGAATGAAGTATGTCATCCCATGTTTTGATATTTGTTTTCCTTTCGCTTATGGTCGCGTGAGTATTGGGCCTAGTGTCCATGTGTTTCGAACGTATTGTATATGTGGATTTTGACAATGATTTATGGCTTGGGTATTTTGCCCCATCTGTGCTTTTGTGTTTTGGGGTGTAACGCTTTATCTACGTTTCTTAAATCGGAGTCAATTCATATTATTGATCGAGTAAGTTTGAGTTGCATCATTTTATAAAGAATGTTTGTAATGTGGTGTCCATCTTTGAAAATGCATGATATTGGAAATGAGTCGTTTCCACGTTTTAAAGTACATTATTTGAAAGGTCATGATTTTAAGTGAAGTTCATTCTTTTAAAGATATATTTACTCATGTAAAACTCTTGAACTCATTAGGCGTTAGCCTAACCTTTTTATTTGTCGGCATGTGCAACAGGTTCCGGTTGGGAATAGTTCTAGTATCTCAGTGAAGAGAGAAGTGCCATTGGTGTGCCCGAGGAGTGAGTAGCTTGATGAAGTCTTCCACATTAGGTTAAGGAGAGTAGTTTGTATTTGGGTTAAGTGACACCTGACTTCAATTTAGTTTGTATATATTATTGGAGTTTATAATTGTCAAGGTTAATTATAGAATTCGTAGTTGAGACATACAGAGTTTTGGATCGTAAGAGGAAGTTTCATCCCTTACTTGATGTTATGTTTAAAAATTTTAATTAGTTGCTCTTATCAAATTCGAGGGTGTTACACGTCATAATTATGATATACAGTTAATGTTCATTTTGATATGGGTGTGTCATCCATTACCCAATGACCTATCGTAGTTTTGGGTCGCGTACACCTCCTCATTTTCCTTCCAAACTGTTTCTTAATTTTGTTTATCTTTACGCTAATTCATATCGAAAACATCATCAACCCTAAATTCAAACCCATATGGATTTTTGATAAACTTATCAAAGTGGTTTGGGATCATTTGACATATATTTATCATGTACGTTTAAATATGCTGCATCGAGAAAACAAAAATGAGTGAAGCTTTACATCGAGAACCTATCATATACTAAAAAATGTAACATATCAAGCAAACATCAAGCTCTTATTAAACATATAGATGGGCAAATTACTTCATTGTTGAACCATGACTTTAGACCAAATTGGACCAAATTGATGATCAAAACACCCATATATGGTGTCTTCGTCTTTACTTTCAGAGGGTTAAGCACTAGATTCTTAGTTGAATCTTCTGAGGGTAGAAATACAACATCCAAATGATTAATTGCATCTCTAAGGTCTTAAATGCATCTAATGATGGCTTATATGGATATACCAAGGTCATAAATGTATATTGTTGTAGATTTCCTAGCTTTTTTCCTCTAATTTGGTCTCGTACAGTCATACTTAAGTAAGAGGTTTGTCTTCCGTTGGGTCTTCTTCTTTGACGAATAGCACTAATCATCTTCAACTTGGCAATCATTTGATACAATCAGGATTAAACCTACGTTTGATCTTCTTGAACAATCCATTAACATCGATGACATATTTTCATAATTTTCATCATATCCGTATTGTTCTTTTGGATTAGATCCACCACTGCCATCCATCCTCCTGGTAATTTTTTTAGCTAATTGATGGTCTCTTAGTTTTTGATTACAATAAACTCATCAACTTGCACCTTCTCTTTCTTAGCAACCACCTTCTCGATATCTGAAAAATATTAGTTACTCTAGCATCTGTAACAACTCTAAACTTCCACTTCTTAATGTAATCGAGGATATAATGGTGCATCCCCCCTTGGACAGGGACATGTAATGTTGATACTTTGTTGGTTAGAGATTCAACATTTGAAAGGCAATCCATTAGAATTCACAAAAATTATAAGTGGTTACATATGCATCGATCAACTATCAAACACTACGGTAAAATCAAGCTTGTATTTGCATATCAAACAAATTGAAATGTGCAACAAAGTAACTTACATTCCTCTTTGATAACATTACATCAAGCCTTGTTAATGGTTTTTTATCGTGGTGTGACCAACTTAGCATTATTGGGAACTTGTCCCCGTGTTTTACACCATATTGTTGATTAATATAGGGAATTGCCTCGTATACTCAATTTTGTATGGCAAGGACAACCACATAAAGTGTACTTAATTAGCTTTCTTCTGTTTGCCTTGGATAAATATCTTCTTATGTATGTACATGTAACACGAAGACGTGGAGAAAACTGAGAGCTAGTGTGATGATTGAAAAGGATAGAGAGAGAGAGAGAGAGAGAGAGAGAGAGAAATTTGAGAGTTTCGAGTGAGGAAAACAATGGAGTTACATGGAAGGGTTTAGGAGGTTGTATTTTCAAAAGATTTTAAAAGAAAAACAAGTTAAACATAACTTTCTAAGGGTTAAATATTGAAGCATATTTTTGATATATGAGACAAGTTTAAGCATAAGAACTCAAAAATCCCCTTTGATGATTTAGAAAAGGGAAATTAGTTTTTCCAGGCATTCTTGGAAAATCAGTTTACCTCCTAACCAATGTCTCTCATTTTCTATAAAAATAGCCCATACCTTCGTAAAAGTGGTTCGTATATACGAACAAATTCTTAGAAATAAAAATAAATAAAATTTTGGTATATGTTTGTAAAACTAGTTCGTATATACGAAAATAATTAAAAAAATTCAAAAAAATTACACTTTTAACCCCCATCGTGAAATGTGTTAGAACCCATTAAAAAAAATTCAAACCACTTTTACGAACCTACACCACTTTCAAAACACTTTCAAAAAAAAATACACTGTTACGAACCTACAAAAAAAACTCGAGTGTAACTTTTGTATTTATTTTTTACTAGGTTCGTATATACGAACCATTTTCACGATGAGGGGCCAAAATTGTAATTTTTTTGATTTTTTTTCCGAGTTCGTATGTACGAACCACTTTTACGAACCTACACCAAAAATCATATATATATTTTTATTTCAAAAAGGAGTTCGTATATACGAGCCATTTTCACGAACTCATGGATTATTTCTCTAAAATTTGGAATATATTGACTAGGAGGTTAGCTGATTTCAAAAAATTGTTAGAATAATTAATTTCCCTTTAATAAAATAAAGGGACTCATATGGACAAAAACCACTCAATAATTCATAATCATGATAATGAGACAAGTAATCCATTATAAGAATATAATTTTTAATTGGCATTATTTATATAAAATAACGTTGGCTATAATTACATATTTTAAAATTTTATATAAACAAAAAAAGTTGTTTTATGAAACAAAATCAATTACATCAGAGAATATAAAAATATATATCAAGTTTAACTTTCACATTTAAAAAAAAAACATTGTGATGTAGAAAATGTACGAGACAAAATTTACTTAAAACAAAAAATAATAATTATATAATAACATTATTCAACATGATAATTATTGTGACATTTTAATTGGTACGTAATTGTCAACAATGTTTGCCTAATAAAAATTAATCAAACTAAAATCTTATCATGATTATAGAATATTAATAAATAAATTTTCATTCAAAACCATATCTCAAAAGAATAAATAATCCAAACATTACCCTTTTAATCTCAAAAAATAGTAGTGTAATTAATAAAAAAAATTATATTCAAATATATTTTTAATAAAATAAAGTTAAAAAAAACATAAGTATATATTATAAGGACATCTCTAACTCAACTAGCGGTGCTCAAATTTACGACCAACCCGACCAACCCAACCCGAAAAAACATTAAAAAAAAACTTAAATCGAATCAACCCGACATATAATCGATACATTTTTTTTTTCACCAAACCGCATTGAATGGGTTGAAAACGGGTTAGGCCCAAAACAAACCGGCCTAACCTAACCAAAAAAGGCGCTACTTTAATCTTTCACATTCAGCGGCTGCTTCAATCTTAATTTGCCCTACTTCTTTCACACTTTCACAATATACGAGAGTGACTAAGTGAGTAGAAAGTCGAACGCATCGATCGACATCAGATTCAGGGCAGACATTGATCGATTGAATCAGATTCACGCTGGTTTGAGTGGTTTCAAGTTCACGCTGGATTCAAGTTCTCGATGGTTTCAAGTTCACCCAGACTTCATCACTTCACGGGTCACGATGGTTTCAAGTTCTCGGCTTCAGGCATCGATTGAATCAGATTCAGAGGTACTGTTTCCTTCGATTTAGAGCACAGACACAGATTGACAGAGGCACTGTTGGTTCAAGCTTTGTTTTTTAAATTTGTAATTTAACTTGGAAATTTGGAATTTTGTTTAGCTACTGCTACTGTTTCTTGTTTTACTCTCATTGATTTAGTTTGGATTTTGGAAATGGAAAATGGAAATAGCCACAGAGGTTATCGAATACCTGTTGTTTAGCTACTTCCTATTGTTTCTTGTTTTACTGTCATTGTTTTAGTTTGGAAATATAGCCACAGAGGTTATCGAATACCTGTTGTTTAGCTACGTTTATTGTTTCTTGGAATTTTGTTTAGCTACTTCACACTCGCACACTGTTGTTTTAAAATCTATGGTTCATGTCACTAGTGGAAATGGTAATTTCTATCTTTTTCCTCTTATTATCATTGGTTTCATCATTGTGTATCATTTTTCTGTTGCTTAAGACTAATTATTTTGCTTCGTTAAAAAACATTTGAAGTTTCACAACAGAGGGATATCTAATTTCCATGTGTTCTGCAAAATTTAAGGATGTAATATAACATCATGAATGTGAAAGTTGCAAATTGGATTATGTGATATATTGTTGATACCATGTAGAAACAAAAATAGTAGCAACTTGTATTTCATTGGTTTAAAATTTAAACTATTTGGATATTAGAGTTGTATTCCGTTTGAGTTGTATGTCGTTGGTGACTTGGTATAAACTTTGAACTCTTTAAGCTTTTGATAAGAAAATAAACAACAAGGTTCGTATTTTTATTCTTCTTAGTTTGATACTTGTCTTGTTCCACCAATTATTGCAATTTTCACGGTTTAGGTGAAAGGTGGCAGCAGGCGGCAGTTGGCAGTAGCTGGCGACATGCGGCATCATGTATGTAAGTTATGAATCAAAGTTTGTTTAGACACAATAACTTAGTTAAATTGTGAAATGATTAATAAATGTTTCAAACCGACCAACCCGACCAACCCAACCCAACCCATACGATTTGGGTTGGATTGGATTGCACTTTTGATTGGGTTGGGTTGAGATATTTCAAACCGCAACGATTGGGTTGGGTTGTTAAAGTTCCTTCAACCCGGCCAACCCAACCCGTGAGCACCCCTAAACTCAATTTAGAAATCAATTGCGCACCCATCCCTTATTGCGTAGGTGGTGACATTTCGGTAAAAGAGGGAGAGGGATGGTGAATAGTGCAAGTATACACTTATCAATCCGTTGTCGTCTTTGACAAGTAATAAAACGGTAAAATACCGAGTATCGATGCACAGGGAAAGGTGTAAAAGCTTAATAAAAGTCTAATAAAAGAAATGATTTCAGATGTCGACTTTGAAGAAATATTGTTGGTGGTTTTTAACAACTAATTTGACAGAAATTAATTATTTTAAAAAGGAGCAAATGTGTAGGGATTCGTTAAGATTTTTGACAATTAGATCAAGTGAAACGTCATAATTAATATATCCAACCATTAGCTTTTCTAAGGCACTCTTTCGAGGTTGAGAAAGGCTCGCATCCATAGACTTGATTCTAATGTTTCCAAAATAGAAAAAGTCTAGGCAATGGCACAATCTATTCCTTGTATAAGCTATATGGAATGAAAACGAGTCTCCTCGTCTCTAAATAACTCTCTCGAGTATATCTCCATATCATTCAAGTTGATATGTCACGACGCCTTATCTCTAAGTCCATCACACTTTAATCATTTTCAACAACGATCAATTTGTTAGGAAATGAATTTTATAAAAATAACCTTGAATGAATGATTGGAAATAATTATTAACTACTAATTTTCACCATCAAAAATTGGTTTTAATCTTAACTTCACCCCACACCCAAGCTAAGGTTGTTAGCCTATCATCGCTTGGGGTCCTTGCATTTTAAAAAAGAAGAGAATACGACTAAAAATAAAAACTACTGTAGATTACGAAGATTAAATGAAAAGAACGATGGTAGATTAAATGTTACAAAAATTATAAATAACGATGACGTAATAAGGCGAACAATTAAAATGCGATAAAATAAAGACGTAAAATTAAAGTGCAATAATTAAAAGAAACGTAATATTAAAGTGAAATAATTAAAAGAGACGTAATAAAGCAGATACGAAATACTGAAAGTTAAATGCTTTATATAAAATTAACTTAGCCTTCCAAATTTTCTCCCAATGATTGGAGAACAAAAGAACACTTAGAGAGGATTTTTAGAGGTGATGAGAGAGAATTGTGTGATTTACAACAAATGATCAAGGCTTTTTATAGCCAATAAAAGGGAGGATAAAGCTATTGCCCAAAGGATAAAAGAAATAGATCACATGGCAAATATCTTCCAAGATTTCCACCAGCTAATGCAAGGTTGGAGGAATATTCTATAAATCTTGAGACAGCATCAAGCTGCAGCAAGCTGCTATCCCTCTGTTTTTCGGCACACAAAATCTCCCAACAAAAACGCCTAGAAGCCAATCTGCAAGCCACAAAAACAACATAAAACCAATGATTCAATGCCCAAGTAATAAAGATATGAGTTTTGCTTAAAGGGTCTTGATTAATTAAATATTCGCTTGCAAAAAGTTGAGATATGCGTTTTAAAATAGAGCATTTAAGTAATAAAATGAACGCATATCAGATGGCTAGGAGGCCAATCCCTCCCCCTACTTTGGTCATTTCGGCCAATTTCCCATTAAACTATCGAAGAAACTCTTAAAAACGAGCTTTTATGCATTAAGTACTGTTTAATGATACACATTACTTAAAATTCAAGATTACAAGTCATGATGCATGAGTATAAATTATTAAAGCTATATGTTTGAATTCATAACTAACTAATAAACATAGTCAAAACAGGATAAACATTTCAATTTAAATATAAAATTTTAAAATATATAAGATAATCATTGAATTCTAACAAAATACTTCATTTTTTATATAAAAAGCATTATATTATTAAGCCTAAATTAAACAAATTTATAAAAAAACCATTATCGCTCTCTCAAAACCATCCAAAATCGTACTGTAAATCGACAAAAAACAAAAAATAAAAGGAAACATTAAAATTGTGATGTATCTCGCTGCATTGTGCGAGTACACTTCTAGTAAAATATATAAAAGTTGAATAAAATATCATTATTTAGTTTTAGAGACCTACTTTATTGACCTTCAAATATATAGGCCACCTTTATTGACCTCTATTTTTTTTAGTGTTGGGTTGGAAAGGAAAACACTTCCAATTTTACGTTCTTTTTGTGTTTTTAGTGTTTGGTTGGAGATAGTCTAAGGGTGAGTGTAAATCCTTTCGATACTAATTGACATGATTGCCATTAGTAAATTATAAATTAATTTTGTAAAAAGACCCCGACTATTTAAGGCGTTATTTCAATAAGTTTTAAGGGTTTTTTTTCCCGATTATATCCTTTAAAAAATACATAAATGATCAAAAACCTTATCATTTTAATTAATTTTAAATTATCATTTGTTTATGAACCAGTTTTTATCAATTCAACATCAAAGTTTTCAACTAATAATTAGTTCATCAAATAATATTTTATAAGATAGTTTTTCAAACATAACCTTTAGCAATATTCCTACAAATTTTCCACAAAGGTTCGGTTTTGTGCGATTTAGAAAAAATAGAGACGTTCAGATGCTGGGAAAGAAACTAAACAATATCTGGATAGGCTCATTTAGACTTCGAGTTTTCTTGGCAGAAAGAGGGAGGGAAGGCGAGAAGAACGGTACTGGGAAACATGTTGAAAAAAAGGAGCCGCATCAAGGGGAGGGGAGGATATATGCGCACAGCTGTAAGTTCGAAGGCGTGAGTAGTAAATCATTCGCCGAAGTGCTAAAGAGCAGGTCCGTTGACAAAAAATAAAAAATTCCGCTGTTAAAGGAGGAGGTCGAAGAAGTAATCGGCTCATGGACGGGGGATAATAAAGCAAAGGATTTCTTGAAATGGTGTTTAGTTGGGAGTATGAAATCCGTAGATAACATAGGGGCATTCGACATTTGTGTAAAGATGAAGAAACCATCGGAGCTAAGGAAATAAAATACTTGGGTGGAAGTCAGATCTTACTAAGATTCAGCGGGGAGGAATCTTTAAAAAAAAATCCTAAACAATAAGCTGCATGGTATTCATTTCTGGATCAAAGATCTTCGTAAGTGGTCAGAAGGGTATCGTAATTCAGAAAGACTAGTTTGGATCAAAATTTTAGGAGTCCCGCTCCATGGGTGGAAGAGAAAAGTTTTTACGGCAATAGCGAGCAAATGGGGTGAAGTCTTGAAAACAATGGGCTGTGATTTGAAAGAGAGTAACAATCTAGCATGGGGCAAGGTTATGGTAAACACACACATATTTTATCGACGATAAATAGTTTAAATTGTATTAAAATAGGGGAATTTTATTACCGGATTAAGATCGTGGAAGAAGAAACTAGTTTATTAGATGTTATCGATTGGGAAAGGGAGGAAGACATTATGTCAGGCAGCGGAGGGGAGGAAGACGGGACGACTATACCGTCTCAGTGGTCGAAAGACGGTAGGTTTTCAGATGAGGAATAGGGGGTGGAGGAGACGTGGATAGGAGATACCGGAGAAGGAGAAGATTCGGTGGAATGCCAGAACAAAACAGCGACAGAAGTCGACGGCGGCGACCCTGATCGGAAAAATGATGGCGACGGTGAGGAGGGGGGGAGGAAGATGGAAGATGAAAGGTCGGCAGAATTATTTAGGGAGGAAGTCCCAAGGCAGAATCATTATGGGGAAAGTCCAAAAAAAGTGGGGGAGGCGGCTGGAATAGTTTTGAAGGAAGAGTTCAAAAATAAAAATAAAAATAACACCAAGGATTTAAATCAGATAGTTGATCTGATTGGACCAAAAGAAGATCTCTTGCAGGAAATAATTGGAGATAAATTAGTTGGGCCTGTTCCCTCGGCCCATTTGGAGGTTAGAGGTGGTGGGCTTGAGGAAATCTAAGAAGAGCCATCAGTTATTGAAAGGCCCAAGAGGCAGATAAACTCCCAAAATAAGTGCAGCCCAAGTGGTCCTCAGGAGAGTTCATCGAGATCAGTAGAAGACATCAGGTCTGGTAATCATTTGGATGAAACATCATCTTCACAGAAGGAAAGCAGAGAGAAATCTAAAGGGAAAAAGATGGATTCGTATAGCTTCGGACGTGGAAAAGTCAGTTTTCATATGCTAAAACAAATGGCCAGACATAATAACAAGAAGATGGGACCGAGGAGGGGATCGAAAACGTGTGCCGGGGAGAAATTGGTGAAGAATAAAACAGGTCACGAGCTTGCAGCAGTGGCTGCTCATACATCGGCTTCAAACGAATTGAACAGCAAAGATGAATCAGGTGGAGTGGAGCAATTCGGGGAAGCGATTGGTGTGGTCTGGAATAAATCACAAATTTCAACCGAGGGAAATGAAGCCTCAAAATCAGACGAAGATATCAATTTGGGTAAGCGTCGCCAATCTGAATTTTTAAAATGAAGTGCATCTCCGTAAATGTGAGGGGATTAGGGTCGTTTGGTAAAAAAACTTGGATAAAAGAAATTTGTAGATCTGTAAAACCAAGCTTGCTGGGAATCCAAGAAACGAAAATTAAAAGTTGGGATCAAGTTCAGATTAGAGCAATTTGGGGAGGAGATAATGTAGACTTTGCAAAGGTAGATGCCATCGGTAACGCGGGAGGAATTGTTACTATGTGGAATAAAAAATTGTTTTCTTGCAATTACGTTATTGAAGACCCGTCCTTCTTGGCGGTGGTAGGGTCTTGGATCGGAATAGAAGGTAAGGTTGGATTAGTAAACGTGTACGGTCCGAACGATCTTAAAGGTAGAATGAAATTGTGGGGCAGATTAGAAAAAAATTGTAGAAAGGGATGAGGTGAAGTGGTGCTTATTTGGAGATTTTAACAAGGTACGAGGGGACCATGAGAGGCTGAATTCAAACTCGAATCCTAGGGGGGTAAAAGAATTCAACGATTTTATTATCAAAAGCCATTTGATAGAGGTTCCGATGAATGGGAGAAAATTTACGAGGATTAGTGATGACGGGTTGAAGTTTAGTAAGCTTGATCGTTTTCTGGTGTCAAGTGATTTTGGATGTGTGTGGCGTAACTTAGGGGTAAAAGCCTTAGAGAGAAGATGGTCGGATCATGCCCCTATCATGCTTTACGAAGACAGAAAAATTTTTGGACCGAAACCGTTCAAATTTTTTGACTCGTTGATGAAAGAGGATGGGCTAGAGGATTTGGTGAAATCTACATGGGGAAAAAATATCCGATCGAATCGGCCGGATTGTGTTTTTCGGGATAAGTTAAAAAATGTTAAAGAGGCCATTAGAGTTTGAGGAAAAGTGAAGTTCGGGAACTTAGAAAAAGAGTTGGGTAGATGGAAAGAGGAGGTGTCGAAGAGGGAAGTAGAGGCGGATCAAATAGGGTGGGAAGAAGTTAATAGAGAAAGATGGTTACATGCCCGAAAAAAGTGGTTAGAATTGGAAGAAAAGAAAGTCGGAATGGAGAGACAAAAGGCAAAGGTTAAGTGGATCAAGGAAGGGGACGAAAACTCCAAGTTATTTCACGCGGCGATTAAGTATAGAGAGAGGAAGAATTCGATTAGAGGCTTGAATACAAACTCGGGGTGGACGGATGAGACATGTACAATCAAGAAATTTTCTTTTGAGTTTTTCAAAGAAAAATTCTCGCCTAGAAGACCGGGGGGGCCCTTTTCTACATGAAGAAAAGTTTAAAAAATTGACAAAAGAGGATGCCGATTCCTTGGAGCGTCCGTTCGATGAAGAGGAAGTATTGAATGCTATTAAAAGTTGCGGGATTAATAAAGCGCCGGGACCGGATGACTTCACTTTCGGGTTTATAAAAAAATTATGGGATACGGTTAAGATTGATCTCTTGAGGGCGTTAAGGTGGTTCGGTGATAATGGAGAGATTAGTCGGGGTTGTAACTCGTCCTTTCTTACTTTGATTCCCAAAGTTGCAAACCCGACTAATTTAGGCGAATTTAGACCAATTAGCTTCATTGGTGTTTACTACAAGATAATAGCAAAGGTATTAGCAGAAAGAATAAAGACCGTGATGTCGAAGGTAATTAGTGATACGCAAAGCGCGTTTGTGAAAGGGCGGTCCATTCTTGACGGGGTTCTCATATCAAACGAGGTGATCGATTTTATGCGGAAGAAGAAAAAAAAGGGTTAATTTTCAAGGTTGATTTCGAAAAGGCATACGATAGCGTGGAGTGGGACTTCCTGATTGATAGTTTGCAAAAAATGGGATTCGGAGATAAATGGGTCTCGTGGATAAAGGCTTGCCTTCATTCCGCTTCGATGTCAATCCTTGTAAACAGAAGTCCGACGAAGGAATTCTTGATGGGCAAAGGCTTGAGGCAAGGTGATCCCTTGGCTCCGTTCCTCTTCCTCATAGTGGCCGAAAGTTTACACTTGTTAACGGTAGATGCGGTAAATAAATGATTATATGAAAGTATCACTGTGGGGGCCAATAATATCCCTATATCGCATCTCCAATACGCGGACAATGCCATCTTCTTTGGTAAGTGGAGCCTAAACAATCTCAAAAACCTCCTAAAAATCCTTAAATGTTTTCATTTGATGTCGGGATTAAAAATCAACGTTAGCAAAAGTAAAATATATGGTTTAGGTGTTTCGGATGAAGAAGTTCAAAGGTGGGCAAGAAGCATAGGGTGCGGCCCGGGCGCCTTTCCCTTTACATATTTAGGACTTCCGGTAGGAGTCTCAATGAAACGGTTGGAACATTGGGGACCGGCAATAGAGAAAGTGAAAAAAAGGCTAGCATCGTGGAAATTAAAAGTGATATCGAGTGGGGGTCGGTTGACCTTGGTTAAATCGGTATTGGGAAGTCTTCCCTTGTATTTTTTTCTCGTTGTATCGAGCCCCGAGTGGAGTGATAAAAGAGTTGGAAAGGGTGAGATGTAGATTCTTTTGGGGGGGGGGGTGTCGGTGAGAGCGAAAAGAGAGGTATAGTGTGGGTGAGGTGGGAAAATTCGGTGAGGAGTTTTAATAATGGGGGTCTAAATATTGGTAGTATGAAATCGGCCAATTGGGCTCTCTTGGGAAAATGGTGGTGGCGATTTCGAGTCGAAAGAGACTTGTTTTGGGTAAAAATCATTAAAAGCATCTATGGGGAGGGAGGGGGCTGTTTGGTAACCTCATAAATGGTGTTGGTGCAGGTACAGTTTGGAGCAATATAGCTCGTATCGGAGCGGAAGTGGACAATATCGGAGTTGCATTCTCAAGTTCGTTTCGGAAGAAAGTTGGAGAAGGGAAGAACACAAGCTTTTGGAAAGAGATATGGGCGGGATCAAAGACGCTAAAAGAAGATTTCGGAAGACTTTATCGTTTGGAAATGGATCAAGACGCAAAGGTCGCAGATAGAGGAACGTGGTCGGAAGAGTCGTGGAGGTGGGAATGGAATTGGAGAAGACAACTGAGGGGTAGGGAAATCGGCGAGTTGGAGAATCTTATCCGAAGACTAGAAGATAACCAACCCGAAAGAGGCCGCGAGGACAAAATAGAGTGGTCACTAGATGAGACAAAAAGCTTCAAGGTCAAGAAATTAAGAGAGATTATGGAAGAGGAAGGAACAAATTCCAATGGAAGGGTGGAACCTACAAAATGGATGAAAATCATTCCAAAAAAGGTATGTGTCTTCATTTGGAGAGCTAGTAGAGGAAGAATCCCATGTCGTTCGGTTTTGGATAGAATGGGCATAGATTTAGATACGGTTTTGTGCCCAAGATGTGGTGAATCGATCGAATCGATTGACCACGCTTTAGTTTTGTGCCCGGAAGTAAAACAGTTATGGTCTTCGATTGGAAAATGGTGGCACAAAAACTTGGAAGCAATGACATCGGTGCGAGAAATCCTCCAAGAGGGAGCGAATTCGGTTAATAATAACTCGACCGATTCGCTTTGGAATGGGGTGATTTGGGCAGTCTTATATTTGATTTGGGCGCATAGAAATAGGATGGTTTTTAGAGGCGATAAAAGGAAAATAGTGGATCAATTGTATGAGTTTCAAACGATCATTTGGGAGTGGGTCAAAAGACGCAACAACAAGATATCGGTGGACGGTACAAGGTGGTTCACGGACCCTTCTTCTTTGCTATAGTTCAACAAGGGCTGTGTCGGAAAAGATTGTGGTTGCGGGCTGCGGTATCTGGGTAGTGAATTTCGATGGGGTTCGTCAGTTTGTCTCTCGCAAACCTGACCATTAACGCCGTATCGGTTTTAGGTGTCGCGACAGTTTATTTTGGTTGGTTATTTTTGTAGTGTTCTCCTGTTTCCTATTGTGTTGACAATGACCTGTGCATTGGAATACCTTGGGTCATGGTATTCTGCTTGTGGCTTTATGATTTGTTGATGGTTAATAAAATATGCCTTTCAAAAAAATTATTCCTACAAATTATATTTAACATAAAGTCAGTTTTATCACATATATGCTCTGATTTAAATTAAAAAACATACCAGAATTCAAATGATATCCTTTGTACGAATATCATTGTTTTTAGTTACAAATAAACATATATACAAAATCAAAAAGGAAAATGTAACAAAATTATTATATTTTTGAAAAAAGTTAATTTAAATAGAAACACATTAATTAAATAAATATATTTATTGGAAAATTATAGCGTGTTGTTTAGGGTGATGGGGGTGGGGTTGGTTAACAGGAAACCAGAAAACTAAAATCAAAGGAATGAAGAAAAAGACAGATGTCAAAAGGCGACAGGTGGGGACCCACCAAATGATTTGGATTGGATTCGTAGAATTGGAATTTATGATTGTGTGGTACGTAGATGTTGGCAATTATGGTGGCTTTGAATTCAAGATTTCTTTATTGGGTCCGTTGTTTATGGCCGTCCGACCAATGTTGCCAACTTCTGTCGCACTCTTATCATGGACTACCACCTATCTCATCACCACTCTTTTTTTTCATTTATTATTATTATTCATTTCCATATATCAAAATTTTAATATTTGTTTTCAAGGTCATTATTAAGTGAATTACCAATAATTTGGGGAAGTAAATTACCAATAATGATTCTAATTTTTTTTAAACATTTAATATTTTTGGTACAATGCAGTGGTAGACCTAAGATTTTTGCTGAGTGAGTGCATATTTAAGTGCATCAAAAGCCTACAAAGTCATTTGATGTGTTTTAGTTGAATATTACCGCTTCAATTGGTTTTCTTTTAAGCTTTTTGGTAATTTTGAGGATTTTTTTTAAGTTTTTTAGTTGATTTTGAGAGACTTTTGTTTTTTTTTTGTTGATTTTAGAAGGTTTTTGCTCGATGATTTCGAGAGTTTTTTTGGGATGATTTCGGGAGTTCTTTAGGTTTTTTGGATAATTTCGAGTTTTTGTCTGTTTTTTAGTTAATTTCAAGACTTTTTTTCGTTTTTTTGGTTGATGTTCCTTATATTTTCTTATATCTCGGAGCACTTTTTAAAGTTTAGTGTATGCACCTTCCATACCAAAAAAAGATATTATACTTGTACAAATAAGTTGAGTAGGTGTATAGGACCCCACATAGGGTTTAATAGGTTTGCCCCTGGTTCAATGATTGATTCCACCAACTTGGAAAATTTAAGGGATAAGATAGGGGTGTTAAATAGGAAGCATCATATCATTGATTTGTTTGTATTTAAAAAGCCAAATTTAAATAATATAAAATAAATCAAGCAATATCAAATATAATTAATAAAAAAGAAAACAACATATATCGTTAATCATTACTTTTCTTTTATAATTATCGTATCTGAATTTTTTGCTTTTGCTTCAATAAAATATGTGTTTTCACTATTACATTCGTTACAAAATCAAGTCATAATAAAATTATCGACATGACTTGTTATAATAATTGAAATCCCCCACTAAATTAAAGTAAGACATGTTATTTTGTGATATGATCGGATAGTTGGTTAGATGTTAAAAGCAGTGGAGAAAGGTCGACTTGTTAACATCCATCCACATTGTAAAGAGTCATACCTCGATAGTGTATGTATGCGTATGTATGTGTATGTGTGTGTGTGTGTGTGTGTGTGCACATTTGTTGAAATGGAGGGTTTATTAGGTGGGGAAAACAATTGGGTGGTGGGAAACATACCCAATTTTGACCAACTTGTTGGCTACTAGGGGAAACCTATTTGGATATAGGTGTAAACCAAATTGTATATGAGTTATTTATAGTTGTTTATGAACAATGCTAATGGCACCCCTATTAATGTCAAAATCAGGTTAATTTATTTATTAGGAATGTAAAAAACAGATTTTGATGTTATGTACGTGAGGAGAAAATCATTTATAAGGGTGTCATTAGCAAAGTATAGGGTGTCATTAGCCTCCTCCTTGTTTATATGTATATAATAATATTTATTTGGATTATGATTTTTATCAATGACAAGAGTAATTATCGTGTTATCAACTTGTCAAGATCTTGAGATGACTTTTCTTAATTACTTTCAATGTATGTATTTGAAAAAGGTTATGTGGAATATCATGTATACAACTATAATCATAATTTCAAAAAAGAATATCGTGTTTGAGTTTAAATATAACTATTTTATGTCATTTAGTGAACCCTTTTTTGTTAACAATGATATGATTAAAAAAAATGATGTTCCTAATTTATTGATTGTTAATATCAATTATTAAGGGGGTGTTTGGTTGGAGGTATTGAGGGGTTTGGAATGGGAATGAGAATGAAAAATGTTGTTTGGTTTAACATAATATAATGAGCCTATTACCCCAAACTCATTAATTTTTATTCTTGACCAAATTGGGGGAATGAAAATCTTATTCCCGCTCAGTCACCTTTTCTCATACGCCCTTCATCTTTCGATGTTTAATGAAACATATTTTTTATTTTCGTGTTGGACGGCACATATTTGTATTAAAAAATATTATATAAAATAATTTTTTATTGATTATATTGGTTTAACCAAACAACATCAATGCAATGTTCATTCCTATTCCCATTCTACTTCATTCCCATTTTGATTTTCATTCCTATTCCTTAAAATTAACCAAACGACCCCTAAATGTTTCGGTGGTATGGGAGATATAAACACCCTGGAATTTTGTAAACACGGTATTACCTGACTAGGTAAGCGACTTGGGTCTCGGCCAAGTCGCGTATGTCGTTGGTTTGGTTAGTGTATGTGTGCGCAAAGTGCAACGTTTGGGAATTTCGGTAAGTTTTGTGATGTCATTATTGAATCATATTTGAAGTAGTGTAAATGAGTTATCATTTTAATTCCTTGGCAACGATGAACTGTGCAAAGAAGCCTGAAAGACATCTTCGGTATCCATGGGGCGAGAGTGTCTGGCGACTATGCCAAGGGAATAGTCGCGGTGTCACAATTAGGAGTGATCATTAGAAGCGGGTACCCGCCTTTGGAACCGGAAACGCTTCAGAACTGCCGGTTTCGGAACCGGAACCGATGTGATTGGTTCCGGTTCCGGTTCCTAAAATATGGAACCGATTGGGACCGGTTTCGGTTCTCATTTTTTTGGAACCGTTACCCGTTGGGTACCCGCCGGGACCGGTTCCGGGACCGGGTACCCGGTCCTGCTGGGTACCCAGAACCGGAACCGGCGGGTACCCGCTATTTTTTTAATAAAACATATTTTGTTTATTTATAAAAATATAATAAACTAACTTTTAGTGAAGCATCGTTTGTAGTATTTATCAGCATCAACTAATTTTAATGACGTGAAGTGTTTCGGAAGCACCATTTGTAGTATTTATTTATTTTATGAGCACTGTTTGCAATATTTATTTGTTTTGTAAACATCGTTTGTAGTATTTATTAGTTTTTAGTTTTTATCTTATTACTTTCACGTTTGTGGTACTTATTTCTTTACGTTTGGACTTTCTAATATAATTAATATTTACCTTTTTATAATATAAATGATAAAAAAATTTAAAAATTAGACGGTGGGTACCCGGTACCGAAACCAGAACCGCCGGTTCCGGTTCCGGTTCCCAAATATAAAGAACCGGTGTAACCGGTTCCGGTTCCTTCATTCCAGGAACCGCTGGTTCCGGTTCCGAGAAGTTTAGGTGGGTACCCGCCTTTGCTCACCCCTAGTCACATCGCGGTCCTTGGCTCGGTCTCAGTACATACGGGGCGACAGTTGTAACATCCTCAAATTTGAAAAGAGCAACTAATTTAAAATTTTCAATAATACTTCAAATGAAGGATAAAATCTCTTTCTACATATCAATACCTTAAATACCTCCAATAAAGTTCTAGGTTTAACCTCAACAAATACTAAAATCAAGTATTTTATAGAGACTAAATAAAGATCGGTTGTTACTAAACCCATCAACAATTGATATCTTCAAATGTGCGGAAGACATCACCCATTAGCTATATTCTTCTCGTGCATCTAACTAGCACTTCACTCTTCACGGTGTCACTAGAACCACTCCCATCAATGACCTGAGGCACATGCCGACAAATAAAAAGGTTAGGCTTAACGCCTAATGAGTTCAAGAGTTTTTATTATTTTGACAAAACGGTAACCGAAGGAATGCTATTTAAATCGCAATTTTTAAGTTAAAATGTATTAAATATGAAATCAATCCCTTTCCCCAAAACCCACCGTTTTCTGATGAAATCCCGCTACAAAACATTCTTTCAAAAACGCATTCAAACCCAATACGCACTCATCGTGAATAAATGATAACATTTAAATATTGGGAACGCGGATGATTTCTATCATCCATAACATCCAAAATATGGATACAGTTTAATACTTTAAACCCCAAAATCATGGATAGGAATCCATATGCAAAACGTCACCGAAAACATGGGTAATACTCCAAAACCCAAAACAATATCTTTCGGTGACGGGGGAGACCCAATTCGATTGAATGTGACGGAACACAAAAGTAAGTCAACCACAATAGTTGTGGCATACTGGTTAAGGCCTTGGGGGATGTGGTGGAATATCACATCTGCCCAGGGTTCAAATCTAAGCGTACACAATTATTGTGGCCACTGAGGTTTAATCAGGGTTGATGTCTTACAGTCATAATTTGCCAAGGGATTAGTCTAGGCATAGCCTAGGACAACCTTCCCAAAAAAAACATAAAAGTAAGTCACATACACATGTTTAAGAGCCACACTACGAATCAATGGTCATTCCATTAATTCTAGATTTCACTCATTCACAAGAAATTACAATTAATGGTCGTTGGCCGACTTTGAAGTCCACAACTATTACCCATCTTGACCCAATGCCTATTACTTGGTACATTACATAAATTACAATTATTGGTCATTGGTCGTTGCCGACTTTAAAGTCCACAACTATTACCCATTAAGACCCCATACCTATTCCACTTTTCAAACGGGGATGTTCATCCCACACAAATCGACTCCTGTGCCTATGGATCAATTGCATTGCAGTCTAAAACATTACCTGACTCCAATTGAATGTCTAACGCACTCAAAACATGTAATTTCCAACAATTGTACAGTTAAATGCACCAAACGTACAAAGTTCTTTATTGAGCCAATAAAAACCGGACATATGTCCCAAAGACTCATCTGAGTCCAAACCGAGCCAAAATCTCAACAATTCAAACAACTAATCAATAAAAATCATCGTAAGTGATAAAAACGTGTTTTACCAACGTCCATACAAAACACATGCTCTAAGACACGATCAACTCAAAACCACTCCTTGGTTGAGACTTGAGACCGACCATTTTCCAATAGAAATCATGTCATTTATATTTTCAAAATGTCCCAATTCATAACAATATGCTTTTCCGATCAAAATTCACTAAAATGCTTTTAACATCGAAATAATCTCCATTTATAGGAAAAATCAACAAAAGACCCACAAATATGTTTTAGTTATCAAAATGTCTAAAAACCCCAAATACAGACATTTCTCAAGATTTATAAACTCGTGGTACTAAGATGCAAAACTCATCAAATAATACCCACATTTGATAAATGTCAAGGAAAACATTTCAATATATCGAAATAAACATTTTTGGCATGTACAGAGTTTTCACAAAGCAATTTGAACTCACCTTGCTAGATTTAGGCTAAATCTAGGTTTTACCACAAAACTTGAGTCCCTTTGGATGAAGACTTAAAGTCTTCAAGTGAGCCCTCTTGATCTACACTCCAAGATTTCCACAAGGTTTTTTTAAAACATTCCCAAAGTTACACCAACTTTTAAGGATATAAAGAGAAGATGAAGAACACTAAACCCTAGCTTTTTAGATGTAAAGATGAGGAGATTACCTTGACCATAAACCTTTGGATCCACCCAAGATCTTCCATCCTCTTCTATCTCTATTTGAAAAGCTTTAAAAAAACCAATACTTTGGGTCCAAGAATCAACAAAATCGGACCAAAGATGAAGGAGATAACACCAAATGAAGAAACCCCAAAAATCCCGATTCTTAAGCGTCCAGACCATTACCGCCGCTTGGTCCGTGGCTTGAGGCCGCGTGGAAGCCCGCGCGTGTCCCCTTGGTCGACTACAGCAACTTGCGTGGTCTGGGCCACGACCCAAGGTTGCGGACCAGGTCGTGAGGATCTGATTCCGCCTGTTTTCTCCCGTTTTTCGTGTTCGATTCGATCCTTGATAGCTCCACTACGATGGGGATTTAAAACCTTATTAAGTTTCCATCATAAGGTCCAAACGGTCATGATAGTATGAATCAAGAACCCTCCAAATCACAGGTGTTACAACAGTGCCCGACGATTATGCCCGGGTCACTGTCGCGGTGGCATTGTCGCGGGGTTGGTACCGTGGGATCCTCCAAGCGGGCGACTATGCCCAACGATTATTCCAAGGGCATAGTCACGAAGGCATTGTCGTCGACGGGCCCTGGCCTCTTTAAACATGTTTCTCTCCACTCCCCACATTTAAGACTTCAACATGCTTCTCTTCCAAAACACTTTCTTCTCCAAACCCTCATTAATTTCGACCCTCGGTGCATTCAAGGCTCATCCTTATCCGTTTATTGCAAAATTTGGTGTCTCAAGTCAAGTTTGGAATTAAATACCCACCATCTCCATTGTCATCTTCTTCAAGAAAATAGGTTCTAGGGTTTTGGGTTTTCGTCAAAACTCAATATTGTGAGTTCATCCTTCAACTCTCTAAAACAATATACACATTAAAACCTACCATTTATGTTTCTTAAAGCTATTACATCATTTCCTCTTTATTTGAATTTCTTGACATAACTAGGTTAAAAATTAGGGTTTTGAATACTTTGGACATTTTGAGGAATGATGATGAGAAATGGTTTGATTTTTATAAATAATGATTTATTTAAGTTGTGTGAAGTTTTGGAACCCAAATGGGTGGTTGGAACAATGTGGAGTGATTTATAAAATTTGGACTTACACATTTATGGTCCTCTTGAAATGTAAGTGTTTTCATATATTTTGAATGGTAGTGTGGGGTGTTTGAAATATGAGCAAGTTAGACTAAATTGTTATGGATCCATTGGCATGATTATTCCGGTTATTCCGTGTTGGTAAAGTTATTTATTAATAATTAGATACTTGGGATTGATATTCAAATGCGTGGCTAGTTCTTAACATGGTACGGATTATCAAGAATGGTGAGATCCCAAGTTAAAGACCTAGATAGGGTTGAACTTGGCGATTATTTGGGTGAAAGACTTGGATAGACTTGAACCCATATTTATACTGAATTAAAGACTTGGATAGAGTTGATGTTCGAATGACTAAAGATCTGGATATGATTGATGTCTGTAATTACCCATTCTTGATACATACTTATTATACCTTGTGGCTTACTTTTGTGTTCCATCACAACTTATAATGAATCGGGTCTCCCCCATCTTAACTCAATGATAAATGTGTTGTAACACCCCGAATTTCTAAAAACATCATTTCAAGTTAATATAGAAATCAGTAGCTTTAAAGGGAAAAATAAGATATATATGATTTTGGACTTGAATCCTAGATTTTATAGTCTTGATGGATAAAGGATTCAATTACGAGTCCAACGGTCCTTTCCGGAGCGAAAACGGAGTTATAACGAAGAAGTTACGGCCAAAACAGTGAACGAGAAGAAAGCTGGGAGAACCAGCGACAATGCCCTCGGCATTGTCGCATGGCAAAGTCGCCCAAAGTGGGCAGACTGCTGTTAAGTCGCGAAATTCAGCCATTTTCCTCATTTCTTCTCATCCAAACTTCTTCTAATCTCTCCCAAACCGTTTTCCTTCTTTCCCCTTCAAACCCTAACTTATTTTGGCTCAAATCCTTGGATTTTGTGGAGGTGAAACATCATCAAGTGGTAGGATTGAAAGCTATGGTCAAGGATTCACCATCTCCATCTTCATCTTCAACCTCAAGCTTATTTTTGGGTTTTCTAGGTTTTCATCAAAACATAAGTGGTAAGTGTATCCCTTCCATTTCTAAACCATGAAATAAGTTATAAATGCTCCATTGATGGTTTCCTAGTGTTTGATTTCTCTAAATTTCGGTTTGGAAGATTTTGGGAGTTTTGGGTCAAAATTAGGGTTTTGCCCAAAATAGAGATTTTGATAATTAAGTGTTTGGGGAAATGTTTCTATGTGGTTGATTATGGTTATTTATGGTTGGACCTTGTGGATCTAGGTTATGGAAGTTTGACCTTGAAGATTCAAGTTGCTTCAAATGAGCTCAAAGTGGGAAAAATCTAGATTTAGCCTAAATCTAGCAAGGTGAGTTCAAGTTGCTTTGTGAAAACTATGTACATGCCAAAATGAGTATTTTGAAATAAAAATATGTTTTATTTGGTAATTATCAATGTGTTGGGTATTTTGATAGGTTTTCATATTTGATAAACTTGATTTGTTTTAATCTCATAAAATGCCCATATTTGGGATTTTGATATCTTGACAAGTAATAGTGTGATTTATGCATTTTTGGTAATTTTTGTACAAATAAAGTCTATTTTATGATTTATACATCTTTATTGATTTTGTAAAAATGAAGCCTAATTCATGATATGTGCATATTTAGTGTACTTGATTTCGTAAACCCCTTTGGAAAATGATATGTCCCAATCCGCGTAGATTTTTGGGTTAATCACATATTTGAAGTATGTGTCTGCATAATCGTTGTTTAGATACGTTGTATTATTTGGGGGAAACGTTAATTGTTGGTCAAATGGGTTTTGAGCATTTAAACTCGGTTTTGACTTAAAAGAGTATCATGGACATTTGTCCCGGTTTTTATGGCTCTTTGAAGAGCCCATGTTCGATATACATCTTAATGCATTTTATTGGATATTCATGATAATTACAGGCTCGAGTGCTTTAGCCATTCATGAGTAGTCATGTAATCTTAGACTGTGTTGCATTGGATCCATAGGCACGTAAGTCGGTCTGTTTGGATGGTCAATTGGGTATTTCGGGGTTGGACTCCGGTACCCATGTTTTACGACCGGAACTTTACAAATAGGCACTAGGAGGGCTGAGTCCGGTTGTGCTATTATGACTATGGGTAGTCCTCTGATAGGCGTTTGGGGCCTTCACCGTGTGGGGCAATGCCTTCGTTGTATCCTCCGTGTGCCGAGCTTTTGGCGCTATTCCCGGTGGTATTCGCTAAGGTCAGATGTCTCTTTGGGTGAAACTTGTCAAGAAGTCGTAGGGACACTTGGGCGTTTATGTCGTGAGGTGTCATGCGATTAACGTTGTATGAGTGGCATACTTTTGTGTTCCCACCACTCTCAACGGATACGGGTATCCCCCGTTGTCGGCCCGTTGTATTTTGGATATTTAATTGTCCACGCTTTAATATTTGGATTTCATTCCATTTTATGGTCGCGTGAGTATTAAGTTTCAGTTCCATGTTGTCGATGACGTATCATATTTATATGGATTTTTTCCGCTATTTAAGGGTCGAGTATTATACCCCACCCGTGTTTTGGGTGTTTTGGGGTATAAATTGTTATTTATATTTAATAAATTAAGTGTCGAATTATAATCCTGTTTTGGGTGAGTTATGGGTTGCATCGTTTTATAAAGAATGTGTGTTTGGGAGCATTGTCTTTAAAAATGCATATTATGGGAAAATGTGACATTTCCATTTCTAAAGTAAAGCATTTCGAAAGATCCGGTTTTGGACGGAATTCCTTACTTTTAAAAATATATTCATTCATGTTAAAACTCTTGAGCTCACTAGACGTTAAGCCTAACCTTTTTATTTGTCGGCATGTGCATTAGGTTCCGGATGGGGGTTTGGCTCTAGCAGTCCTATGAAGAAATGCGCTTAGTTATTCGCGAGTGTAAGTATTTGGTGAAGACCTCCGCAGTTTGGAGATAGCGGCTATTATTGGGTTTTAGTAACACCCGTCCTTATTGTAAATCGTATGTATAGAAGGATAAGTGTGTATTAAGGTTAGATATTAAATTGTGATTGTAGATAAAGCTATTATCGATGTATTTAGAAAATTTTAAATTAGTTGTTGTTTCTAGAATTTAGGGTGTTACACGTGTTGTGGAGAGAGTTTGGTTCAATACTCCTACCCGGAGTGGACTTTAACAAAGGTTACCCTGTTGTATTTTGATTCTTTATTTATTTATCTATTATTGGTTGTTCTCACTAGGCTCCAAGCCTAACACTTTTTCTAAAAATTGATGTGTATATTAGGTTCCTTTAGCGGCGGGATGGCGAAGCCTTGAGAGGAGGGTTGTGTCCCGTAGAGGATGATCTTTTGGGAATAGTGACTTTTGGAATCTTGAGCATGCATAGCATTGATGAATACTTTTGGAGAATGATAATGACACCCGTCTGTAATCTAAGCTAGAATGGTTTAGATTAGTAGGTTTTCAATTATTATTTTCATTTCTAAGTTGTAAACGCTTTTACTCTATCCCTTTTTGGGTGATCATGTTTCATAGATGCCAATCTTATGTCTTTATCCAGATTTAAATTCCTTCTAAAATTTAGGGTGTTACACAAATACACTGTGAACCGGGTCACAACATCACTTATACAAGTCCCTCTACTCGGCAACATTTTAGGCGCAGTTGACTTACCATGCTACCTGGATCTCCAGCGTCTATGGGTGCGACCTTGGGTTGTAATCACAAGTCAAGTAAGAAGTTAGTGGAAAAACATAAAGTGAGTTATATTATAAAGTATTGGAAAAACATTTATCACTCATTAGATTTTAAAACGTGAGCTTAAACATGCATGAAATTACTTTGTTGCACGTGGTTGCAAATATTTGATTGAAAATCTCTTTATCCCCGTTTCGTGTCAAACACTATTTATGGATCTTGTAATATTCGTGTTTTAATATTATTTGGAGTGTTGGGCAAGTAACTGTGGAATTTTTTACCTTGACGTTGGATCTCCTCCACGTATGTTAAGGTTTCAAAGGAAGAGTTGTTCCCACGTTTTTGAGTTGGAAATTTTAGTCTGTACGAGTCGTGTTGAATTTTATGGAATATTGTTTTGCGACGTTTTGGGCGCATGAGTGCACTTCGAGATGCGTGGGTTTTAATTTTATTGCGTATAAATTTACGAGCTTTTGGGCGTTGTGTCTTTTGTAGGTTTTGTTAAAAAGGGTCACTTTATCGTACGTTGTGTGTAACACCCTAAAAATAGGGATAACAAAAATCCGAAAATGCACATGAGGTATACTATAATTGTCATAGCAAGAGCCTCCCAAAAATGGGGAATATATAAATAACCTGTTTAATCACAATTGTAATTTAAACGGACAATAAATTAACAACCAACTAATCTAATTTCTACAACTAGAAAAAAGATTACAAAAGGGTTGTCATCTATAAACCCAACGGTTCATTCCAAAAGCATAATACGTCCAAATGCAAAATCCCCAAACTCTCACCCCAAAGCAACTAAGCCTGCTTAGGACCGGCGCCGCTAGAACCTGAGATACACATCGACACCAAACAAGTGTTAGGCCAAAAAGCCTAGTGAGTTGATGTAACACCCTAAAAATAGGGATAACAAAAACTTTCCAAAAATGGAGAAGTGGTATAAAGTTTGCCATAGCAAGAGCCTCCCAAAAAGGGGAAATATACAAACAACTTGTTTAATCACAATTCTGTAATTTAACGGATAAATAAACAACAACCAACTAATCTAATTTCTACATCTAGAAAAGAGATTACAAAATGGGTGTCATCTATAAACCCAAATATTCCAAAAATAGTTCAAGTGCCAAAATCCCCAAGCTCTTGCCCAAAGCATCTAAACTTGCCTAGGAGCCACGCCGCTAACACTTGAGATACACATCGACACCAAACAAATGTTAGGCCAAAAAGCCTAGTAAGTCGAACAAGTAAAAGCATGCCAGAAACAGTTACAGTTCTTATCAGCAGTTAAACAATTAATCACGTAGATGTGGAGTCAACGGGAGCGACCCATATCTCCAATCCGGTTCACCCAAAGAGGCAATGCACCTTGAAGCCACTTTCACTGGCAACCCAAAGACCCGACACGCACCGGGGACTACCGCTTAGGAAATTCCCCGACGGCGGAGGTCTAGGTACATAGGAGACTACCGCTTAGGAAATTCTCCAAATGTCACCCACCTACATTCCTATAGTGAATCACAGACTTGGTTCGTCCACATAATGCATTTAGGAGGTCTCAAGATGTGTTTCAATCCGTCAAAATTTCGGATATCAACCAAGAACACACTATTACCATCCTAATCATGTAGATCCAACATATGACATAATATCCATCCAAATACTTCGTGAGAATAAAAGGTCGCCAAAAAGGCATTCCAAGAAGGAATCATCAACATACCAAGATATACACATATAAAACATGGTAACTTTCATATACATAAATACATGGGTAAAAACCCCTAAATACTTGAAACATTAATTATGAACATTTGAGAGATGCATTAATATCAACAAGTAGAAGATAATGATGTGTATCTAGTTTTAACAAAGGTTAGTAAACTCACAATCTAGGTTTTTGACCAAAACCTAGAAAAGATGAAACCCTAGCTTTTGAAGAAGATGAGACTTGAATGCAAGGAGTGAGGGTCTTGAAAAAACTTCAAAGAATGATCTTGAATGAAGCTTTATGACTAATAAATGCCTCCAACAACCCAAAACCCTAGCTTTAAGTGTGTAAGTGTTTGGGAAGCTCAAAAATCGCCTATGAAGAGGCTTTCCCGTTTTCCAAGTGTTTAATGGTAGAAATGGCATCAGATTGGTCATAAAAACAGAAGACTGGTGCACGCGGGCGACATTGCCTTGCGACTTTGCCCAGGGCATTGTCGTCGGGCATTGTCGCGGTCTCTCACCACCCTTCGGTACCATCCATGCGACAATGACCAGCGACAGTGACATTGGTCATTGTCGCGTGGCATTGTCGCGCCACACCCAACCCAGACTGAAACTCTACCCAATTTCGATTTATGAGCGCGAGGTTCAAACGGGAAATATGAATACACAGTTCATAAATCATTAAGGCATTATAAAAGTGAGCACGTGCACATAATAGGTCTCATATTCTCAATTAATACAATTAACAAATTTAAGGGAACGAAAACTTACCTTTTAAATTTTCCGGGTGTTACAGTTGAACAAAATAAGCATGCATGAACAGTCACAATTCTTATCAGCAGTTAGCCATAGTTCAACAAATGTGGAGTCAATAGGGGAGACCCATAACACCAATCAAGTTCCACCCAAAGAGTCGATATACCTTGATGCCATCTACCAAGAGACACCCGAAAGGCCCGGCACATCCGAGGACTACACCAAAGGAAATTCCTCGAATGGCGGAGGTCTAGGCACATACCATTACAGTGGCGCCCAAGACTACATCCTCCTAGTGTCTACTGACTTGGTTCGTCCATCATACATTTTAGGAGGTCTTGAGGTATATTTCAACCAACACATTTCGATACCAACCAAGGGTACAATGTTACCATCCTACACATAAGTCTATCATGAGACCCAAAAGATAATCATGTTCATCATTACATGTACATATTTCACAAGAAGAGAATTTCGACTATTAATCATCCCAATACCGAAACATGTATACATTTATCGTATCAAAGAACACAAAATATGTATTCAAGAGAAGAACCCCAAATACTTGTATATTTAGAGCAAAACATGGCATTTCACACGTAATCATATTTCCAACATTTCCTATACTCTAAAACCCAAAGACTTGAACATATAGAGACAAATAATAACAAGTAGAAGAATATGATGTGTATCTAGTTTTAACAAAGGTTAGCAAACTCACAATCTAGGTTTTGTACCAAAACCTAGAAAAGATGAAAACCCTAGATTTGAGGAGATGAGACTTGGAGTGGAGAAGTTGAGCTTTATGAACCCTAGAAATTGTCCTTGAGAGGAGTTATTGCAAGTGTGAAGATCCAACCACCAAGAAGAGTTGTATTTATGAGGGTTAGGGTTTTGAGAGGAAAATTCGGTTTGGAAGTCTCCAAAATCGCCAAAGAGAAGAGAGGGTTTGAGAGAAATGAGGTTAAAATCTGATAAGGGTTCATTTAAGGCACTGCACCCCGACGGCGATAATGTCCGGCGATAGTGCCATTGGCATTATCGCGAGTCACAATCGCGAGCACCCGAATACCTACGGTACAAACTGCGCGATAGTGCCCTCCGCGATAGTGCCATGGCACAATCGCGTGGCACAATCGTGACCAACCCCCGAACTCTCGATACACTTTCGGCGATAGTGCCCTCCGCGATAGTGCCAAGGGCACAATCGCGTGGCACAATTGCGTGACACTCGAAACAGCCCGAAACTCGACCGAAAACGATAACGAGCACAAGATTTAAGCAGATATAAAGTTTATACTAACCAAGTACATCATAGCATAATAACAATGACCACATGCATAAATAAAATCTCGTGTTTTCAAATATATATAGTTAACACATTTAAGGAAACAAATACTTACCTTGAGAATTTATGGGTGTTACAATCCTCCCCACCTAAATGGGATTTCGTCCCCGAAATCTTACCCTAAACAAACAAGTGAGGGTAACGCTTCTTCATATCATCTTCAGACTCCCAAGTAATGTTAGCACCCTGATGGTGCTTCCATTGGACTTTAACCATGACTACGTCTTTATATCGTAACTTCTTCACCTTTGACTCCAAGATCGCCTCCGGTTCCTCAACGCAACGATTTCCATTGTCCACCCGAATTTCTGACAAAGGAATAACGCTTTCCTCCTCGGCTAGGCACTTCCGAAGGTAGCATACATGAAATGTAGGATGTATCCCATCCATTTCTGGCGGTAAATCCAACCGATAGGCTTGCAAACCAATCTTCTCCAAAATAACGAATGATTCAAGGAAATGAGGACTAAGCTTCCCACGCTTCCCAAATAAAACCTATCGATTGAACGGTAGTGTATTTTTAAACATAAGTATTGAACAAATGAGTTCTGGAAATGGTTTCATATGCACTGTGTTGATGATCAATTTTGAAACCTATCGATTGAACGGTAGTGTATTTTTACTGCACGTTAATCGTTAAAAAACTTATGGATTTGAAAGTTTTACAAATTTCAAATTGGCTTACTGGTTGAAAAACCTTGAACTCATTAGGCCTATAGATTTAAAACCCTGTCGTGAAAGGAGTTGTAATTAGGGGCTAAGGGAGTCCTTGGGGATTTGAAGCGTCGGATGATCCGACTTGCGGTCAGTCTTGAATTTTGGGTTTTAGTTTTTGAATCTATGCGTGCATGATTAATGGAGGTAGTAGATTTAAGTCTTCCCAGTTAATTAAGGGGTGATTTTATACTTCGGTAATAATGCGGGATAAGGTCTTATGTGATTATCTGCGCTTAAATTGAGTTCGATTTGGTGGGTTGCTCGTCGGCATGACATCATGGTATATATTGATGGTGTACCGTCTTAATGGGTTCCGTGATCAAGAAATTTGGTGGTCCGTCTGTTAAGGAAGTAAGATTTGGGAATATTAGTCCTCTGTTAAGTGTCAACCTTAATGCGACATAACTTCTGGAATGAAGTATTGGGTGGGATATCCACGTTTTGATGTCACCATTTTGGTATTAGGCGTCGACTCGTTTCTTGAAGTCAATAAATCTTGGAATGTTTGGAAGTATCCCGGGTATGTCATGAGAAAAGTTGACCTCTCGGTGATGGAATTTAAAGGAAGATTGAGGTTGGTAATTAAGTATTGACATGTACAGTTTTCCTGATGCGGTACAGATCTTATCGAGGGAATGTTTTGGAGGTTGAGAGTAGATCGGCATTGAGTGTTAGCCGGATCTGCATTAACCAGCTACCTGGAGGGCGCATTGGTACGCCCTTGGAAGGACGGCCTTACCAAAACCAAGAATAAATCATTAAGGATATCGAGAATTCTTTGGGTTTTGATGTCGATCGTTGGTTTGGGTTCAGAAACAGGTGGATCTGAGGTGAATTGGCCGATGAAAAGCTGATATCACCAACTACCCTTGAGGTAGTATGTGTCACCCAAGGTTGGGAGACAACCGCGGTCTCGTGGTTAAAGGTCACGTTAGTAAGATAATTATTCATTTGGATATAAGTGTGATGTACCAAGGGGACATTTATCGTGAGGACTAGCATAAGATTATGGTGGTGCTCCTTACAAGCGGTATAGAGTCAATCTTTCATGTGGTCAACGTTTCATGGAAATTTAGATTTCGAGGACGAAATCTTCTTTAAGGTTGGGAGGATTGTAACACCCCGAATTTCTAAAAACATCATTTCAAGTTAATACAGAAATCGGTAGCTTTAAAGGGAAAAATAAGATATATGATTTTGTACTTGAATCCTATATTTTTATAGTCTTGATGGATAAAGGATTCAATTACGAGTCCAACGGTCCTTTCCGGAGCGAAAACGGAGTTATAACGAAGAAGTTACGGCCAAAACAGTGAACGAGAAGAAAGCTGGGAGAACCAGCGACAATGCCCTGGGCATTGTCGCATGGCAAAGTCGCCCAAAGTGGGCAGACTGCTGTTAAGTCGCGAAATTCAACCATTTTCCTCATTTCTTCTCATCCAAACTTCTTCTACTCTCTCCCAAACCGTTTTCCTTCTTTCCCCTTCAAACCCTAACTTATTTTGGCTCAAATCCTTGGATTTTGTGGAGGTGAAACATCATCAAGTGGTAGGATTGAAAGCTATGGTCAAGGATTCACCATCTTCATCTTCATCTTCAACCTCAAGCTTATTTTTGGGTTTTCTAGGTTTTCATCAAAACCTAAGTGGTAAGTATATCCCTTCCATTTCTAAACCATGAAATAAGTTATAAATGCTCCATTGATGGTTTCCTAGTGTTTTTTTTGTACGGCAACTTGGGCTAAGACCACACACACACGCACCCGCGGTATCCGGGCATCCAATTGGGCAACACCGACTAATCTGCGGCGACCCGGCCCAGCCAAATCGACTGGACCCGCCCAGGTACGACTAAGCCCGGTCAAGACCGAACCTGCATACCCATAGACTGGTATGCCCGTAAACCTGGACCCGAACCGACCCGAAAGCCGACCCAAGGTCTGGGTATCGCCGAAGTGCATCCCCCAGGATTCGAACCCTGGTAGATAGGCATACCATGCACTATCCCCCCAGGGCCTTACCACTAGGCTAGCACCTCTTTGATGATGGTTTCCTAGTGTTTGATTTCTCTAAATTTCGGTTTGGAAGATTTTGGGAGTTTTGGGTCAAAATTAGGGTTTTGCTCAAAATAGAGATTTTGATAATTAAGTGTTTGGGGAAATGTTTCTATGTGGTTGATTATGCTTATTTATGGTTGGACCTTGTGGATGTAGGTTATGGAAGTTTGACCTTGAAGATTTAAGTTGCTTTAAATGAGCTCAAAGTGGGAAAAATCTAGATTTAGCCTAAATTTAGCAAGGTGAGTTCAAGTTGCTTTGTGAAAACTATGTACATGCCAAAATGAGTATTTTGAAGTAAAAATATGTTTTACTTGGTAATTATCAATGTGTTGGGTATTTTGATAGGTTTTCATATTTGATAAACTTGAGTTGTTTTAATCTCATAAAATGCCCATATTTGGGATTTTGATATCTTGACAAGTAATAGTGTGATTTATGCATTTTTGATAATTTTGTACAAATAAAGTCTATTTTATGATTTATACATCTTTATTGATTTTGTAAAAATGAAGCCTAATTCATGATATGTGCATATTTAGTGTACTTGATTTCGTAAACCCCTTTGGAAAATGATATGTCCCAATCCGCATAGATTTTTGGGTTAATCACATCTTTGAAGTATGTGCCTGCATAATCGTTGTTTAGATACGTTGTATTATTTGGGGGAAACGTTAATTGTTGGTCAAATGGGTTTTGAGCATTTAAACTCGGTTTTGACTTAAAAGAGTATCATGGACATTTGTCCCGGTTTTTATGGCTCTTTGAAGAGCCCATGTTCGATATACATCTTAATGTATTTTATTGCATATTCATGATAATTACAGGCTCGAGTGCTTTAGTCATTCATGAGTATTCATGTAATCTTAGACTGTGTTGTATTGGATCCATAGGCACGTAAGTCGATCTGTTTGGATGGTCAATTGGGTATTTTGGGGTTGGACTCCGGTACCCATGTTTTACGACCGAAACTTTACAAGTAGGCACTAGGAGGGCTGAGTCCGGTTGTGCTATTATGACTATGGGTAGTCCTCTAATGGGCGTTTGGGGCCTTCACCGTGTGGGGCAATGCCTTCGTTGTATCCTCCGTGTGCCGAGCCTTTGGCGGTATTCCCGGTGGTATTCACTAAGGTCAGATGTCTCTTTGGGTGAAACTTGTCAAGAAGTCGTAGGGACACTTGGGCGTTTATGTCGTGAGGTGTCATGCGATTAACGTTGTATGAGTGACATACTTTTGTGTTCCCGCCACTCTCAACGGATACGGGTATCCCCGGTTGTCGGCCCGTTGTATTTTGGATATTTAATTGTCCACGCTTTAATATTTGGATTTCATTCCATTTTATGGTCGCATGAGTATTAAGTTTTAGTTCCATGTTGTTGATGACGTATCATATTTATATGGTTTGTTTTCCGCTATTTAAGGGTCGAGTATTATGCCCCACCCGTGTTTTGGGGTATAAATTATTATTTATATTTAATAAATTGAGTGTCGAATTATAATCCCGTTTTGGGTGAGTTATGGGTTGCATCGTTTTATAAAGAATGTGTGTTTTGGAGCATTGTCTTTAAAAATGCATATTATGGGAAAATGTGACGTTTCCATTTCTAAAGTAAACCATTTCGAAAGATCCGGTTTTGGACGAAATTCCTTACTTTTAAAAATATACTCATTCATGTTAAAACTCTTGAGCTCACTAGGCGTTAAGCCTAACCTTTTTATTTATCGGTTTGTGCATCAGGTTCCGGATGGGGGTTTGGCTCTAACAGTCCTATGAAGAAATGCGCTTAGTTATTCGCAAGTGTAAGTATTTGGTGAAGACCTCCGTAGTTTGGAGATAGCAGCTATTATTGGGTTTTAGTAACACTCGTCCTTATTGTAAATCGTATGTATAGAAGGATAAGTGTGTATTAAGGTTAGATATTAAATTGTGATTGTAGATAAAGCTATTATCGATGTATTTAGAAAATTTTAAATTAGTTGTTGTTTCTAGAATTTAGGGTGTTACATGTGTTGTGGAGAGAGTTTGGTTCAATACTCCTACCCGGAGTGGACTTTAACAAAGGTTACCCCGTTGTATTTTGTTTCTTTATTTATTTATCTATTATTGGTTGTTCTCACTAGGCTCCAAGCCTAACACTTTTTTCTAAAAATTGATGTGTATATCAGGTTCCTTTAGCGGCGGGATGGCGAAGCCTTGAGAGGAGGGTTGAGTCCCGTAGAGGATGATCTTTTGGGAATAGTGACTTGTGGAATCTTGAGCATGCATAGCATTGATGAATACTTTTGGAGAATGATAATGACACCCGTCTGTAATCTAAGCTAGAATGGTTTAGATTAGTAGGTTGTCAATTATTATTTTCATTTCTAAGTTGTAAACGCTTTTACTCTATCCCTTTTTGGGTGATCATGTTTCATAGATGCCAATCTTATGTCTTTATCCAGATTTAAATTCCTTCTAAAATTTAGGGTGTTACACAAATACACTGTGAACCGGGTCACAACATCACTTATACAAGTCCCTCTACTCGGCAACATTTTAGGTGCAGTTGACTTACCACGCTACCTGGATCTCCAGCGTCTATGGGTGCGACCTTGGGTTGTAATCACAAGTCAAGTAAGAATTTAGTGGGTCGTAAGGTGAATCTTAACACCAGGTCGCAACGACCAGGTGACATGAGCTCAAGTTGCCGATGTAGGTCGCATTGACCAAGGTTTGACCCATAAAGGAAAATGGTCTCGGTTGTTTTACTTTGTCAAGTTCCACAAGTATTATGTAGATAATACGATTTACCTACACACGTGTATGGTGTTGTATATGTTGTAACCAAATGAGGATTAAGGGGCTAATACCAATGTTCAAAAAGACGCACCATGGTGTAATACGTATCTCTATCGTTACAATATGGACCATCGTTTACGAATAGTGAGGTTCACACCATGGCGCTCGTTTTTTTGTAAGGCGTCAATATTTTAATGTTTTTTTTTTAACTTTTATGTGTTCAATTTTTAAGTTACCTCATTGATAGTTACATCTTATACATATAATCTAAGTATGTAACATACTTTTTGCAATGAGCTTGTAGCATTGTACATCACTTTTTGTTGTCTTTAACATCACATGTAACTATGTAAGTTCTTTATATATATATATATATATATATATATATATAGAAATTTAAATTGTTGGGTATTATTGTATTCATTGAATAATAAAAGAAAACATGTATTTATACATGTATAATAATATGTGATATATTAATTTCACTACTAAATGGAGAGACTTTTACCTACGGAATTTTCCCTGGAAAATCTGTCACTAAAGGGGTGATTCGTCACAAAACCGTCACAAAAGTTGATGGGTAAACTGTTCGTGGAAAATTCAAATTGGTGACAGATTACCAGGGATTTTGTGGGTGATCCGTGGGTGATCACCGAAGACATTGGTATTTTGCGGGTAATCCGTCGGTAATCACCGATAGGAAATTTCCTAGGTGATTTTTGTGGGTAAAAGTCATTTGTGTTGTAGTGTTTGCTGCCTTAGTTCACACCTTAAAAAAGGCTGCCTCCTCGTCGTTCGTGGCACGTAAGGCTTGAGGTTTGACCTCGCTGCCACGCCTTATGCTACTTTGAACCTTGGCTAAATACTAATTCAGGTGAGTTTCATAAGACTTAAATTTTTTGATGTACATGCATGGTATGATGTGATTTTTTTTGGACGTCTTGTTTACGCTACTGGATCTATGTTTCTAAAATAATTTGTATATTGTTGTATGATATTTTAGCAAGGATCAATTTGTTGCATGTTTATAATTTATGACACATGTGTTACAAGATTTAAAATTGTAGTTATATATGCTATCTGGTTTACAAAATTTAGATTTTATTAGCATGCCACATGAGGATCATTTTGGATTTTTTTGGAGAATCTGTCGTAGGAAAAAAAAACTAGCCCAAAATCCCAAAACTATTCATGTTCTTTGAAGAATCTATTGGAGATGATCTAATACTGTTGTTTTCAAAAAATCATGTTTCACTTCAAGTTCAACACCATAAAAATCATCAAGTCTTTTAGGTGACTAGTATATATATAGATATAGATATAGTGTTTGGTTCATTTGAGAAATGGTAAATATATGAGAAATAGAGAAATAATCCTAGCCATTCATATGGTCAAGATCGAATTTGACTAGTCAAATATTGCGACTTTGACCGGTCAAAAGTTGCGGCTTTGACTGGTCAAAAGTTGCGGCTATCCCAAAAATAGAAGGACAATTTCGTAAATTTTACAAAACACACGGGCTGTGTTCATATATGAACATGTATAATTCACATATGAACTATATGTTCATATATGAACCAGTGCAATTCACAACTGATTTTTTTTAACTGATTCATATATGAACCTTTGTGATTCATATATGAATCAGTTGAACTAACTAACAGATTCATATATGAACCTTTGTGATTCATATATGAATCTGTATGAATCATAAAGATTCATATATGAATCATAAAGATTCATATATGAATCAGTTGAACTAATTAACAGATTCATAAATGAATCTTTGTGATTTATACAGATTCATATATGAACTCATCCCATGTATTTTACGAAATTACTCCTCTACCTTCTATAGACCACACAAGGAATTATCCGGTGCTTCGCGGTCAAAGCCGCAAATGTTGACCAGATGAATGACTAAGATTACTTCTCTATTTTTCATATATTTACCATTTCTCAAATGAAATATATATATATATATATATATATATATATATATATATATATATAGAGAGAGAGAGAGAGAGAGAGAGAGAGAGAGGGAGGTTCAAGGGAAAACCTCAAAAAACCGGAAAATTGAGGAACACCCTGGTAGTCTTTAATCTGGACGGTATGCACTTGTGCATACAAGTAATTTTGAACATGCACACGTGCATATGCACAAGTGCATAATATGCACTTGTGCATAAAAACCAAAAAACAAATTAATTACTTGTATGCACAAGTGCATACCGTCCAAATTAAAGGCTACCAGGGTGTTCCTCAGTTTTTCGTTTTTTTAAGGTTTTCCCCTGAACCTAGGGTTAGGTTCTTTTGTTAACCTTAATTTTCTTGTTAACTATATGAATCAATCTAGACCATCAATATTTGTAATGGATGGTTAAGATTAAAACTAGATTTTTAAACAATTAAATAGGGTTTATTTATTAAATAGATATATGAACATTTGTGGTCAAGGGTATTTTGGGATTAAATCATTTACTCTTTTGGGGACCACATTAAAAGGGCTCATTAATTTTTCCCAAAGCCATAAACGTAACATTAAAAGGGGTCATTAATTGTCATTTTAATTAGACCTAACAAAAAATGACACGACACGCTAACCCGACACGAACTCGACACGAAAAAATGGGTTTGGGTAATACATTTCAACCCATTTAAGTAAACGGGTTGACACGACACGACACGAAAATTAAACGGGTAAGGCCAGGGTCAAAATTTTCAACTCGAAAATGACCCGAATAACCCGTTTATATATGTAACTATATATATTATAAGTTTTCTTTTTAATGATTTGGATTTTTAATGTTTTAGATTTAGTTAAACTTTTAAGTTTGAACTATAAAATTTAGATTTATAATGCTTTCATTTGAATTTTGGATTTGTACTTTTTTGTGAATTTTCGATTTTGAATTTTTAGGTTTATAAATGTTAAACGGGTTAAACGGGTTAAGCGGGTCGTGTCGGGTTAGGCGGGTCGGGTTAGGGTTGAGATTTTCTGACCCGTTTATTAAACGGGCCGGGTTAGGGTTAGACATTTTTAACCCGTTTAACTTTGAACCCGACACGACATGACACGTTTGTCAGGTCTAATTTTAATTGTCATTCCACAATTTAATAAAATGGCAATGAAAACCCTTTTTCCACAATTTTATTTCATGACTTTTCCCAATGCATATAAGTTCACCTTTTAGTAGTTGATGATTGTTCACCTTTATGTGAAATTAAAATATGTTTTAACAACAACATTCAGGTGCAAATATGTTAACATATCTGTTCATGATATGCATATATGTTCATATCTTTTAACACCAAACATATAAGTTCACCTTTGTTCGTGTTATGCATATAAGTTCACCTCTATTCACCTTTTCGAGAAAAATAACTATACGATATATGATTTTATCCAATCATGAACCAAAACTATTATAATAATATTGAAATGATTTAAAGAAGTAATATGAAAAAGAATGATCTACAAAAATCGTAACCTACAAAGTAATTTTGGAATCTTTATTTTTTGTAATTTCCATGAAATTAATGACAAAAGATTACTACTGTTATGACGTTTATGCCCTTTTGGATTAATGTAACACCCTCAAATCTGGAAATAGCAACTTATTTAAAATTTTCTAAATACATCAATAAAGGAATTATCTACAACCACAAATTAAGATTTAACCTCAATACAAACATTCATTCTATACAAAAGCCTGTGATAATAACGGATGCTACTAAAACCCCATAATAGTCACTGTCTCCAAAATTGCGGAAGACTTCACCAACTACTTACATTTGCACAAAGTTAAGGTTCAACTCTTCATGGATGCTAGAACCAAAACCCAACTGGAACCTGATGCACATGCCGACAAATAAAAAGGTTAGGCTTAACGCCTAGTGAGCTCAAGAGTTTTCAACATATAAAAAGATGTCTGTGAAAATAGATAATGCAGTTTAATTCATAATCTTTCAAAAGGTATGCTTTGAATATGCAAACGACTCGTTTTCCAATAATATGCATTTTAGACGGAGAACACCAATTTGGACATTTTCCAAATCAAACTACCACAAAATGATGATACCAATGTAAATCGCCCCTTCATAAACTAGCTTTAACCCAAAACTCACTCAAAGCGTAAATATAAATTGGACTGCCCATTTAAGAAGGTACGGTTAAACCTTATATTTCAAAACACCCAAAACACGGGTGGGACGTAATACTCAACCCATAAATCAAGGGTAGAACCCAAATATACAAAACGTCACCGAAAACTTGGATAATAAAACTCAATACCCAAAAACAACACCTTTCGGTGACGGGGGATTCCCAGTTCCATAAAATGTGACGGTCCACAAAGTAAGCCCATTTTATGTTGTTATGACTAGTCATATAAACAAAAGTACACGCAAGAGATGTCAGGCTCAATAGCTTTAAATGTACACCCACGGAAACTCGAGTTCAACCCCGTCGGGTTCCTATGTCGAGCCCCTCATCTAATATCGTAATACTTGAGCACGAAGGACTTATACCGCACCCGGTACCTTAACGTGCAACACGAAGGACTTACATCGCACCCGATACCTAACGTGCTTCATCCAAAAACGTAAAACTTGAGCACGAAGGACTTATACCGCACCCGGTACCTTAACGTGCAGCACAAAGGACTTACATCGCACCCGATACCTAACGTGCTTCATCCAATAACGCCAACAAGGCTCGAAGTCGAGCTACCAAAACTGGACAATTGTCCAAAACCCCATCAAAATAACAATGCCAAGCCGCAGGCTTAGCAACCCAATTGACTCATTGATAAATGAAAATAAAAATACGATAAAACGCACTCGACCAACGGATATGCCAACACAACGACCAAAAGTAAGATTAGTTCAAAACTCAACATTAGTTGAGACAACCCATTTTCCATATGAACTTATACCCTTATAAATTTTCCAAATGTCTCATAACACAAAATATGCATTTTCCAACTTTAACTGCTGATAAGAATGAAAATCATAAAATGAGACTATAAACATTCTTTCAAGTACCTCGCATAAATGTGCAATTAATACTTTACAAAACATTCCATTTCGTGAATGATGCATAAAACCCGACAAACATTTAAAAGTGTATGTCTTTGACCAAAGATCTATTTATGCAATAAGACCTCAAAACACATTCATTTGTGACACATATATTAAATGCCCAAAAATCCCAAATGTAGGTATTATACAAAGTTTGTAAGGTTGAATACTTCAAATAATCGAATATTAGCAAATAACCCAACATTTGATAATTTCATGTAGAACACATAAACACTTTAAAATAGACATTTTGGCAAAACTTGATAGGTCGGGTTTACACCCTTCCCAACGACCGCAAGTGTACGGTGTCGTGTCAAGTAATAAGTACGGAAAGGACGAGCATCGAACCGTAGGAAGTAGGTGTTGAATACCGCAATACTATATTGACTATTAAATGGAATTTGAGTTGTTTGAAGATTCACACAAGGAATTAAGATGCAACGACTAAAAGGAGACTTTTAGAAACAAAAGCAGTTATCAGTTGATAAGAAAGTTGGGGGTTAGGTTCATAAAAGGGGTGTTTTCTTCAAACAGGTGATGGTTTGCATTAAACAGAATACAGATTCAATGATTAATTTTAAGATGATTGTCATACTTTCACGAGCTATAACAAAACTAGAAATAAAAGATCTATGGTGAAATTGGTATATCTCTATCCAATCTCCACCATAGGCATATGATAAACACATCTAATCATCCTACACTTCTCTCGAAGAGTAAGATAACCAAGAAAAATCCACAAAGCTGATCAGACTCAAATGAATTACTTTAACAACTCATCATATGCTTCATTGACCCACAAGTATTCAAAAAGTACAAACCAAATCACAAGTTTCAATCGACATCACCAAATAATCACCCAACCCCCAACATGAGAAGTTTAGCTCATGTTGGGGTTCTCAAAAATGAAAACTGGGAATGAATCAAAAGTGGATCTGAACATTGTGCAAATAACAAAAGATTTAGATAAATAAACACTCCCTAAGATCTTGAATCTCGCAGCAAAAGATTGTAACAAGATTGTTAATTCGTTTCCACCAGATCTCCCCACCTTTTCCTCTCGGCTTTGGCTTGAATCTCCTCCCAAAAATCGTCCTTTGCCGCCGTCGTCTGCTCCCCAATCAAAACTGTCCCTCGAAACCCTTCCAAAACTTGATGAAAAAGGGCTGGACACGAAACAGTGAGTTCCGCGGCTTTCCCCGCGGCCTCCAAGCCGCGGGTTAAGTAGCGCGTGTCAAAAAAAACATGGGCGCGGGATACAAGCCGCGGGAAAGATCGCCTAAGTCCCTGTTTGATTATCAGAGAAGCTTCCTCATCACAGAAAAGTTTGCTAAATCCGTCCCAAATTTCCACTTCGTCACTGCTATGTTTCTCTTCACAAGATGCTGTAATAATTCTCGAAAATGGTCAAAAGATTACGCCAATTTGCTCGAAACAAGCCACGTTTACTCAACTAGTGGTATTCAAATAACACCAAAAATTGGTGTTATCAACAACGTTTTCACAAATCAACTTGCCTTGCTAGATTTAGTGCTAAATCTAGATTTCACCCAACGAGCTCTTTTGAAAACCACTTGAATCCTCAAGCCGAAATCCTCCAAAAACCTAGATCCACACAACTTCAACCGTAAATAACCACATCCAACCGTATAGAAACATTCCCCAAACATAACACACCAAAATCCCCAACGAGATCAAAACCCTAGTTTCTCCCAAAACTATCAAGTCCGAGATTTGATAAGTCAAATGCTAGGGAAACATCAATGGAACATTCATAACTTATTACAAGGTTTGGAAATGGAAAAAATGTACTTACCACTTAGGTTTTGACGAAAAACCTAGAAAACCCGAAATGAACTTGAGGTTGAAGATGAAGATGAAGCTCCTTGACCAATAACTTCCAATCTTTGATGGGTGGAAGGAGGAACACTTGGAACATAAAAGATTTGGTGCCCTTGACGCATAAAACTGATTTTAGGGTTTGGGGTTCAGTTTCTAGAGAGAAAAAGGGTGAAAGGGGTTGAGAATAATGAGGTAGGGCTGCTCAAAATCGATTTTAAAACAACCAGAGGTCGCAGGTGATTGTGCCCAAGGCACTTTCGCCAGGGCACTATCGCCCAAACTGTACCGCGGGCACCACTCTGTTGGCGATTGTGCCCAGGGCACTATCGCCCAGAGTGTCTCGAGCCCCGATTTCTTCCATTTTCATCCGGAGCACCCACGATGCGATAAGGCTTAAAAGGTAAGGCGTAAGGGATGAAATTATATGATCATAATCAAGGATTTCTTCAAGGGATTGGCTTTCACAGACAGGAATTTACGGGTGTTACAATCCTCCCAACCTTAGAATGATTTCGTCCTCGAAATCTAGGTTCCCATGAAATCTCACCCGCAGGAAGATTGACCTTAACCCGTTGCTAGCACCACCAACACGTCCCTTACACCGATACTCACATTGCTGCCCCTCTTGGGCACAATATACTCCTAACCGAGCGTTCACTTAACTCTCCAAAATAACCTTTTACTCACAAGGTTATGGTCGTCTCCCAACCTTAGGTGACAATTACTACCTCCAGGTAGTTAGTGACCCCAAATTCTCGCTGACCAACCTTTCCTTCGGATCTACGGTTCCGAACACAACGTCAAAGATCACAACCAAACTTCCAAGTTCCTCAGATTTCAACTGATCCATTCTTAATATCAATAAAGATATTCTTCTAAGGCGCACCAAAGCGTCCTTCAGATACTACTTAGCCCAGATTCGGTCAACACTCAACTCCGTTCCAATACCAATCCTTGCAACAATCCTTTAACACAAGCTTTACCACCACGGAAATGCTTAAACACATCGATACTTAATCCTCAACACCCAAACTCCTTCCAAATTCCATCACTGAAAGGTCAATATTTCTCATGGTTCGACCGGGATACATCCAAACATTCCCAGCTCCACTGACTCCAAGAAAACAAGTCGACACCTAGGGCTAAACGGTGACCTCGAAAACATGGACATCCCGTCCAAAATCCCAATCTAGACAGATAGCCGTACTAAGTTTGACACTTAACCAAGTGCTAAATTTCAAATCTTATATTTCTAACAGACCGACCACCAAAATATCCTTTAATCACGGAACCCACTGAGACGATACACCATCAACATAAACCATGGTGTCACACCGACGAGCAATCCCCCAAAACGAACCCAATCTAATCGCAGGTAATTACTTAAGACCTTATCCCGCATGATTACCGAGGTATAAGATTGCTTCCGTAATTAACTGGGAAGACTTAAATCTACTATTTCCATTAATACAAACGCGAGCAGATTCACAACCGACACCTCAAACATTCAAGACTGACCGCAAGTCGGATCATCCGACGCTTCAAATCCCAAGGACTCCCTTAGTCCCTAAACACAACTCCTTTCATGACGGGGTTAAACCTATAGGCCTAATGAGTTCAAGGTTTTTCAAATAATATGTCAATTTAAACTTTTAATAAACTTTCAAATACACAAGTTTTATAACGATTAACCGTACAGTGACAACACACTATCGCCCATCCGATAGGTTTCAAAACTGGTTACCAACACAACGCATATAAAACCATTTCCAAAACTCGTTTGATCAGTAATTACGTTAATAAAAATGGTAACAAGAGATGCGCAACAAAATTTTCAAACGGACTACCATGGTCCTAGTAATGCATCAATTTATACTATGCATATGAAAGATAACTTTCCGCACTATAACATGTGCAATAAAAGTTTGTACAATTCCCAAAAGAGACATTCACAAATTAATTTTAAAGTTCTGACTTCCCAACCCAAAAGTCGTTGCGACATAAAATTATTAACCACTTCATATGCAACAGTTTATTCCCCAAAGTTCGATGAAATGATAAGAATGCAAATAATTCTCAAAATCGAGTTTAAAACTTTAAGTCGCCTCGATAAGACACATTTGACCAAGATGGTAACTACAACGATATGCAATTCGAAAATTCATTTCATGTATTGCGGAAAATTTATAACAGCAAGGTCAACAAGCGAAGCACGCTTAGATTAAAATTTAATTTAAGACAATATAAATATTTCGCATATTTACTCACGCGAGTGAAAGTCGGATTCAACCCAAAAGTATGCACATATACTCGTGTGAAACTCAAGATGAAATCATGCGACATTTCGATTTTTCAAGGTGCCTCTTACGGTTGCAAAAGTGTCGATGCAAGACTCGCATGAAACAAAGTATTGAACACAACTCGTAAATTAACGCACACAATGATGCATATGCACATATTCTCAAAATTATTTTACGCAACGCAAAATGACGTAAGACGATGCACCCTAAACCTAATTGAATTTTCGCAAAACTCAATAATGCTAAAATCATGCAGTGACAAATTTTCATTTCTCAACAAGAATGTAAGACGACAATATGGCTAAAACACTAAGCCTTTAAGAGTTTCCTCTTTTAATGCAATGAAAGGTAAAATGACACCTTTAACAAAATTCACATGGGACACGACGCCAACTAACTCGTAAGCTTAAAAGAAGCAAAATTAAAACTCACGCATGGAAAGACGTCGTATAAAACAATACTCCATGAAATTCCAACAAAACTCACACAAACTAAAATTCTCAAGAAATTCCGACTCAACGCGTGGGAATAACTTTTCCTTTAAAACCATTGACATATGTGGAGGAGATCCAATGCCTAGGTTAAAATCTCATAGCTACTTGCCCAATACTCAAATGACATTAAAACATGGATATTACAATATCCGTAAATAGCGTTAAACAAGAGACGTGAATAAAAAGATTTTTTATAACAATTTGCAATTACGTGCAACAAAACAATTTATGCATGCTTAAGCTCACAGTTTAAAATCTGATGTGTGTTAAGTGCTTTACCAAAACTTTATAATATAAACCACTTTCTGTTTTACGAACACAAGAAACAATTTATGCAAATTTATTTCAGAAATAAATTTTAGTGCATGAATTTGGTCGGCATTCATCCCTCTAGACTACGCTTCTCAACAACCCGACATACTAATACCATCCGGGTGCATCAAGCATCTTAGGACAACAATCTCAATTTCCTACTATTGTCATCCGAATACTCCACATCTTAAAGCGACACTCGGATATTTCATCGGTTCACCTTACAATCTCTCCTCGTATGACGTCAATTCCATAAGCTCAAGGTTCTACTCCAACCAATTATTCTTACTCAAGACGATCAACTTAATGCATTCAACGCACTTAACTATCACTTCAACGTCACCTCGCTATAGACATCAACCTTACCTTAGATTACTCGCTTAGAACTTTCTCACTACCCCAACGGTCAATATACTAAGGTAGTTCAAGTATACACATGTGATATGTAGGTTCACCATGACACTGGCCATGTGTCATTATGAACGTACCATACATGATTATCCTTGCGACCATTGACGATTTCCCGTTTCTAGCGACCCGATCAACTCCAAGATATCTTATCTTAAGGCGCCTAATGTGCAATTTCACTTTCAATCACTTATAAGAACGCTAGTTTGAGTCTAGGCATCCAAAAAAATCAAAACCTAAATCTCTCAAACTTAAGCTCTGATACCAACTTGTAACACCCTCAAATTTGGAAATAGCAACTTATTTAAAATTTTCTAAATACATCAATAAAGGAATTATCTACAACCACAAATTAAGATTTAACCTCAATACAAACATTCATTCTATACAAAAGTCTGTGATAATAACGGATGCTACTAAAACCCCATAATAGTCACTGTCTCCAAAATTGCGGAAGACTTCACCAACTACTTACATTTGCACAAAGCTAAGGCTCAACTCTTCATGACTGCTAGAACCAAAACCCAACTGGAACCTGATGCACATGCAGTGTTGTTTCACAATTTTGAAAACAAAAATTGACGTGAAATGTGATGTGAAACACTAAAGTATTGTTTAATATTGTGAAACAACACAATGTTGTTAATGCGAAACAATGTAGTGTTGTTTCATATGGTGAAACAATGTACTCATGTTTCACTTGGTGAAACAATGTAGTGGTGAAACATTGTAGTGTTCTTTTATATTGTGAAATAATATAATGTTGCTAAAGTGAAACAATACATTATTGTTTCACAAGGTGAAACAAACAATGTAGTATTGTTTTACAATTTGAAAACAAAACAAAAGTTGGCGTGAAACACTAAAGTGTTGTTTCATATTATTAATGTGAAACAATGTAGTGCAGTTTCACATGGTGAAATAATGTAGTGTTGTTTCACAATGTGAAATTAAACAAAAAAAGACGTGAAATGCGACGTGCAATACTAAAATGTTGTTTCATAAGGTGAAACAACTTACGAGTTAAATCACTTTTATTGTTTAATTTAAAATTTGCAATTATTAAAAAAATGTAAAAAAATATAATGATACTCGTGTAATATTAAAGAAAAAAAATGTTCGTTTTTTGTATAATTTTTTTTATTTAAAATTTATATTGTAATTAAAAGAGTTTTGATTTATAAAGGAGGTCGTGTTTAATTTAAATCATTTTATTTCAATAAGAGAGAGAAAATGAAGATATTTACTTTCATGCCTTTTTAAGAGTTATGTTTGTATGTAATTAACACCATATATGAAAATTGTTACCTCACAACTCTCACCATTGATTAATCTTGATTGTAGTTGAGATTGACTCTTATAGTTCTCAACTTTTTAAGAGTTATGTTTGTATAGTTTGTACAAATTGTTTGGTTTGCAAAAGAAACGCACCCTATATATGTATATATATATATATATATATATATATATATGTATATATATATGTGTGTGTGTGTGGAGCAGGAAGGTCACGTCTAGATAAAGGCAATAGCAAGGTATATACCAATTATATTTAATGACTATTCTGTCATGTTGAATTGTGTTCAATGTTGTCGATTACATTAAAGTTTGGTATGAGACGAGTTATGAGTTTGGATTTTTAGTATTTAATTTTTCGTCAAATTTTTTTAAATATGGTTGTGAGTTAAATGTTATTGTAATCATTAATTGAGCCGTTACGCTAATGTTTATAAGGACTTATTGCAAATGCTGATGTTACATTTCTTCGATTAGTCAATTATAATTAATGCAAAAACATAAGCGATGATTAAAAGTACCATCTAGAAACAAATGTGTTAGGTTGTTTCATGTTCATTTCATTTTATGGTATTTTTAATGTACACTTAACATTTTGGTATTAAATGTATACCAATGTTCTAAATGGCGTAAAGCGTGGAGCGACAGCGATACCAAGCCTCAAGCCTTAGGAGCCACATCAAGGCCACGACGTTTTTCAAGGCTTGACATATGGCAGAAAATCTCTATATTATTATATATAAAAACATATATTTTGATCATTTTCTACTATTACTCAACGCAACAATGGTATTAAACAATTTAAATTTGGTTATATATTAAAAAACTAACAAATAAAACATTAATAAGTTAAGAAAAATCAAATATCTAGTTACAAAGACCTCACATTAGGCCATGGTGTGTCACATGCTTAATGTGGCGTGAGACACAAATCTTAAGTCAGAACGTGCCATGACGGTTGTTGTTGGGACCCTTTTAGGGCACTGTCGTAAACTTATATACTGTCAAATAAGCGGTAGTTTCAATTGCAAATGTAAGTTCCATTGTAAACGGGGGGACAAAGTCGGGCGTGCCACATGTTTCAGACATCTGCAAGATATTTATTATGAATGGTGTATCAATCATCCTGAGTGATGTAACATTTATCATTTAGTATTAATGATAAACGAAAACAAACGAGAACACATGTCATGAAAACATGTATACAACTGAACTTTTCTGGTCAAATAATTATCAATTAATATATGACAATAATCTAGTCCATTGAATATGGTATCTGGATTGGCAGCCCACTTAAGTTAGGCCCATAATGAATTGGGTTTTTGTTAAAGTTAATCAGGCCCGCCCAACATAAAGAAGTATAAACTCTTTTCATGCGACATACATCTAAAACTCGATCAATAATCTCAAATCCAGAGACACTAGCAGCAGCAACAATGTGCTTGTTTAAAAAACCCTTTTAATGGCTCTTAAGTCTGAATTGTTCAGACATTTTTTTATATTTAGACTGTTTGTTTTTTTCTCAGTTTTCAGAATCTCTTAATTCTTAAATACGTCTGAAATAAGAAGTGATGACCTAACTTCTTAAAACCTCTTATTGCCACCTCAGTTCATATGTTCTTATTTCTCTCAAGACGCCTCCAGACGTTACAGAAATATACAGTCTTATTGATTCAGATTTCAAACTTCAGCACCATCTCTTATTATTCAGAAGTAAAATAAGACTTCAGACTTCAGGCCTCTTAAAAACACAAACGGCACCTAAGAGTATCTTTACTCTTAATTTCAACATTTAAGCTACTGTAACAAGTGAAATGCATAGAAATCAGTAAGAGTATCTTTACTTTTACTTTCAACCCAATTTTTTTTTTTTGAACGGCAGAAGAATTTTATTAACCAAAACTCAACAACACCCAACAAACCGTCCAACTTACAAACATAAAAAATCGAGCAGGGCTACCGACCACCAAGCACCAACTATACCAGCAGGCCCGACCTCCGAAACTGCAGCTACCGATACACCTCCCTTGCGATCGTAACTTCTGCCACCAAGCCTTGATAACCTTCTGATAATTACATTTGTTGTCGTCCTCTTCAAATAGCAACTTTTTGCGATCGTAACTTTCAACCCAATTATGCTACCTACACTAATAAGCATACACAATTTTAAATTATTTTTACTACTTTTTGAATAAAACAAAATAAACACATGACATGATGTACATATGTCTATAATAAATAATGTAAATTATTTGTAGGGACTAGGAACTTCTTGCATGTAGGAAGTGAGATAACGAAAATTAATATAGAAAGCGAATAAAGGGAATGCATAGGAGTGAAGTTTTTTATATTTGACTTCCTATGGTATTTAAAAGAGCCAACTTAAGGTGCCAATTGGAGATACTCTAACCATATCTTTAGAATAGAAGTACCACAATTACTTATCAAAAGAAACAAAAAATTTTATAAAAACGAAATTATTTATCACCAAGTAAAATCCAGGAAACTTGACTACCATCATCAAATTTTTCACAAAAAAATTGACCGAATTGCAGTTAACTCGACTACAATTCTCGAATTTTCTCATATCTTGAATTTTGTTGTTTTATTTTCAGTTTATAGGATAATGCATTTTAAGTTTGTAGTTGTTATTTTTGGTATTCAATATTTATGACGTCACTGTTATAGATAAAAGAATTAGATGTGCATGTAATGAAATCAAACCAATATTTTATGTATTTATGTTTTTGTTCTTCATCTTGGAAAGAAAGAGATGAAGACAAGGAAAGAATTTCTTTTTCTTGTTCATGATTATTAAAAACAGATGGTATTTTGGTTTTTAAGTTTGAGCAAACCTTCAAAGGTATTTTCTTATAAATGGAAATTGAAGTATTTTTTTCTAGAGTAAATTATGATTTCGTCCCTATAATTTGTTAATAATTTTAATTTCGTCCATGTGGTTTTAAAATTTAAATTTTCATTCTTATATTTTGCAATTTGTTGTTATTTTGTCTTTGGAATTATTCCTACTTTTAAGTATAAGGGGTTGTTTGGCAGTTGCTGAATGGTTTAGTGCAGAATGATGAATGATTAAGAGGTTTTTATGATATAGTGTAAAATAAAATATGGTTGTTTGCTAATTGTTCATAATGAAATCAAGGCTCTTAATGGTTAAGGAAGGGTCAGGATACAAAATCATTAAGAGAACTTTGGAACTATTAAGAGGCAACATTTTTTTTTTGCCAAACAAGATTTACCTCTTAACAATTCAGAGATTGCCTCTTAATAGAACCATTAAGAGGTAAACAAACAACCCCCTAAGAGCATCTCCAACAACTTTTTTAAAATAGAAAGAAATGGATTTTTGTTCTCTAAACTTATCAGTTTTGCTATCTTGTTTTTTATAATAGAGAAAACTTGAAATTTTTCCAAGTTCAGATAATTCTTTAAAACTTGATGGTAGGAGAGAGAAATGATTATTTTATTCTATCCCACCAATGATATTTAATTTTTATTATTTTATATTAAGTTTTTTTAAAAGTGTATTGAGATGATAAATTAGAGAATATTATAATAATATAAGTTGTTTAAAAATATCTAAAATAGATAATCTGTCGGAGTTGAATGTAATTTTTTTTAGAAATTTTAATTTTTTTCTCTATTTTAAAAAATTATAGAAAACCTGTTGGAGATGTTTAAGAGATTAAAACAGTAAATAATTATAAATCATAACAACAAAAATAACAATGAATTATAAACCATGAAAATAAAAAACGTAATTTCTAAAGCAGATGGACATAATTTACTCTTATTTTTATATATAGATAAATTTCTAAAATATCATCCCATTTGTATTAAATCGCTGCAATAAAGAAAGTTGGAAGATGATTTATACTTCCACTTCACTTCACTTTAGCCATTATTGTTCTTCATAGCCACCCTCCAAAAACATGGCAAAACCCTTGTTCAATTCCCTCACATTCTTCCTCTTACTCGTTTCTCTCCTTTCACCAACATCAAAATCTCATCGGCTGCCTCACTTTCTCACCAAATCCTCACGGAATCACAAAACCCAAACCAATCTTGTTCAACAGTACAGTTACGAAACCAGATACTTCGAGCAAATTCTCGATCATTTTAGCTTCGATGATCTTCCCAAGTTCCAACAACGTTATCTCATCAACTCCGATCATTGGGTCGGTGCTTCTCGTATGGGTCCAATTTTTCTTTATTGCGGCAACGAAGGCGACATTGAATGGTTCGCTGCTAACACTGGTTTTGTTTGGGAACTCGCCCCTCGTTTTGGTGCCATGGTTATCTTCCCTGAAGTAAGTCTCAACTAATTTTAAGTATAAATTATTCACATAAATATTTGTTTTCCCTAAATTGTTTCGATTCATGTGTCTGTATATATATATATATATATATATATATATATATATATATATATATATATATCTAGAGGCGAAGGATTGAGCTTTTGATGAGAAAGTGAGAAGTGGATATGAACCGTTGATCTCCGGGAATTGATCTGGTGTATCACGGCTCATCTTATGTTGGTGCATCTCAATCTAATCTGCGGCCATTCCTCATCCAATGGTTGATAACCACTTTTCACGTTTCTCACCGTTAACTCAACTTCTCACCGGAATCCAACCCTATATATATGCGGTGTGGTTGTCATTGTATTTGTATTGATTTTGAGGTGAAAACATATACCCAATTTGATTAAAAGTTAAAACTAGATTCTTTGGTGTTAATTGATGGGGAGTAGTTTAGAGATTTTAGAGATGTTAGTTTTTGTCTAGTTTGAAAGAGATTAAAATCAAAATTTGAGGAAAGATTTAGTTGTGTTTGTATTTGGAGGATTCCCAAGAATGTGGGTTTAGGGTTGATACGTTTATGGTTTTAGGGTTCATGTTTCTGGGTTCATGGTCCAATGGTTCAGGGTTCATTTAGTTGTGTTTGTATTTGGAGGATTCCCAAGAATGTGTGGGTTTAGGGTTCATACGTTCACGGTTTTAGGGTTCATGGTTCACGATTCATGGTTCAATGGTTCAGGGTTCAGGGTTCAATGGTTCATGGTCCAATGGTTCATGGTCCAATGATTCATGGTTCAGGGTTCGGGTTCAGGGTGGGCTTGATGATAATTGGAATCCTTTTTGTTAAAAACTCAAAATCTTTCTATAAATTTATGCTTTTGATGATTAGGGTTTAGAAGTTAGTAGCTTTTCCATGCCACCTTCTAGCGGCTGAGCATAAATTTGCAGAACAAATATCGGTCCTGATCAATCTCAATCATACCCATAAGTTAATTGGATTCAATTTGCATTTTTCAAGCTTCAAGATTCCAAAATAAGTTAGTTTTAGAGTGATTTGTCGGGTGGTTTTTTCTAATTTTACTGTGGACTTTTGGTATAATAAAGAAAGTTCAATTTTTTTTTATTGCAGCATCGGTATTATGGTGAATCAATGCCGTATGGGAGCCAAAAAGAGGCATACAAAAATGCTTCTACTTTAGCCCATCTAACAGCCGAACAAGCACTTGCCGATTATGCTGTCCTAATAACCGACTTAAAAAGAAATTTATCTGCCGAGGCTTCCCCTGTAATCTTGTTTGGTGGTTCATATGGTGGAAGTAAGACTTTCATGTTTTTCTATGAATTGAATCCATAATCACGTGAATACTATTCGGGGAAATGATACGTATATTGTGAGAACTTTTATGTTAACGTATTGTTTCACATTTTTTTTTAAAAATCCAAGGCTGGGATTTAAAGTATTGATTAAGATATGTTTTATGTTAAAAGTGTACGTTTTGTTTCACTAACACGTAAAAAAGTTTCATATTGTGAAACAAATACGTGTGGAGCAAATATATGTTAATCAATATCTTAAATCCTAGTCTTAGATGAGAAAAATTATGTGAAGTAACAAATAATGGACTGGTTCTCACATGATTAGCCCCCTATGTGTGTGTGTATATATATATATATATATATATAGGGGCAGGTTCAGGGGAAAACCACAAAAAAATGAAAAACTGAGGAACACTCTGGTAGGTAGCTGTTCATCTGGACGGTATGCACATGTGCATACAAGTAATTTGTAAAATGCACACGTGCATAGAAACCAAAAAAACAACTTCAATTACTTTTGTGCATAGGTGCATACCGTCCAGATGAATGGTTACTAGGGTGTTCCTCAGTTTTTCATTTTTTTGGGGTTTTCTTCTGAACCTTCCTCTATATATAGAACATTTCTAATTGACTTTTGTTTCTGGTGGTTAATTGAACAGTGTTGGCTGCGTGGATGAGGATCAAGTATCCGCATATTGCTATAGGTGCTCTTGCTTCTTCGGCACCAATTCTTCAATTCGAGGATATTGTGCCGCTTGAAACGTTTTATGATATTGTCTCCAACGATTTCAGAGTTCGTAAAATACTTTACCCTCACCAAATCCATTTCTCGATTTCATGATAACTTTCAAGATTTAACATTCTTTTCTGTTTTCTTGTACCATAGCGAGAAAGCACAAGTTGTTTCGACACTATAAAGAAATCTTGGGATATAATAACTTCTGTCGGTCAGAATGCAAATGGTCTTGATCATCTTGCCAAGACTTTCCACTTATGCGGGTAAGAACACGTGGATGCATCCAAACCATCCCTCCATTTTAATCCAACGGTTGTGAATAATAGGGGCGATTATATATCTTCGAAGCTAAATCACAATTATATGGGCAGTTACATTCGAATCTTGGTCATCTATTTTTTTAAATCCAAGGGTTAATAGGGGTTCCTTTGTTATTATTATTTTTTTTTTTTTTTGGGGGGGGGGGGGGGTGTTCTCTCACTTGGTTCATCAATTCCGATCAAGTTTTGACTTTTAAGGGTAAAACTTCTTTTTGCAAGGAAATGATGATCATAAGATCAAAGATCCGAATTAAATAACTTTTGCGTATGAATTTATTTATTTCTTGTATTTTTGGTAATATGTTCATCTGGGCATTCTTGTTTATTGATCGACGATATAAATTGGCAGGAAACTTAAGAGCAGTGACGATCTTTCTGACTGGTTGGATTCAGCATATAGTTATTTGGCAATGGTAGACTATCCGTACCCATCGGAATTTCTAATGCCTTTGCCTGCATACCCGATAAAAGAGGTTAGACTACACATACCAATAAGAATTTATAATATCTTCATTTGTGAATATGAAGTGCTTGTAGTTGAAAGATACAAATGAATATGTGAATAATTGGCAAACCAGGTTCCATACACTCCTATTTATACTAATTCTCATGTTTCCTTTAAAGAAGATGCAAAAGCTGATATCTTTTTAGCCCATAAGCTAGCTTATTTTTTGAGCTTATTGAAAAATCCCCGTTTGGTTTGCTTATAAGCTAGCTTTTTGAAACGCTACTTTTCAATATGCTCTAGGGTTTTTTTTCCCACTTTTCTCCAATTATGCCCCTTGTATCTTTTTCACTTAGGGCCTGTTTGTTAGCATCTTAATGAGCTTAATGGGACTTACAGCTTATTCAGTCAGCTATATATGACTGTTTGGTAGTGATTTAATGATATAGAAAGTGGCTTATTCAGTAAGCTTTTAGGGGGAGCTTTATGCAGAAAGCCAAGTTTTTCCCAAACCTGTCCCTTCCAATTAAAAAAATACGCTCCTAACATCTTTGAAAAGACCCTCCCAAACAAAAACCTTCCCAATCTATACAAACAGATTAATCCACATAGACAGTTTTATCCATACAGGACTTAATGAAACCAAACAGCCCCTTAGCTTTTCAACATGCATTGTTATCTGGCTTATTAGATAGTTTTCACCAAACATGACTAGTTTATTAGCTAGCTTATCAACTAACAACTAGCTTATCAGCTAATTCGCCAAATGTATTTCATATTTCTTCAAACGAAAAGTGTTCATTTCGACAGGTTTGTAAGGAGATCGACAATTCTCCTGATGGGACTAGTGTTTTGGACCGCATCTTTAAAGGCGTAAGTGTCTATTACAATTACACGGGAAAAGCCGATTGCTTCCAATTGGATGATGACCCTCATGGCATGAACGGCTGGAATTGGCAGGTGCGCTAGTTATTTTTATTAAAAATCACGTATTTTTTTGGCAATAATCTACGCTACATGCAATAGTGCCATCGGGTTTTTTTTGTATGTTTTCTACAGGCATGCACGGAAATGGTTATGCCGATGTCTAGTAATAGGATTTCTAGCATGTTTCCAGAATGGGATTATAATTTCACTTCTTACGCAGAGGATTGCTGGGATGAATTCCGTGTGATTCCTCGACCTACGTGGATAACTACAGAATTCGGTGGACATGTAAGAATCTTTTATCGAACTCTAATTCTTTGTTATTCCTAACTCGTTGCCCTTAAGGCCTGTTTGGTTTGCGGGATTTGGAATTGAATTTCATCTGCGTTTGGTTTAAAGGAAAGTCCGGAATTGAAATCCCACAAACATTGGATTTTGAAATCCCATGGGGGTACATGGTATTTCACGGGATTTCATAGGATTTGTTTGTAATAATGTTTTAAAATATGTTAAAAACATTCATTTTGTAATAATCAATTAATAAATTGTAATAAATAATGGAATTCAATTCCATTCGGAATCCTATAAACCGTTCACACCAAAGAGTTCAAATATTTCCAATTCCAAATCCTTCCACGAAATTCAAATCCCTCAAAAGCATTCCGTCAAAAACATGCCAATTCCAAATCCTTCCATGTTTGGCAAACTTGCTGATAAGCTAGCTATTGGCTAATAAGTTGACTGATAAACTTGTCATGTTCGATAAAAATTACTCAATTCTAAAATATAAGGGCATTATTGGAAAAAGGTAAAAAGATCATTGGAGCTTATTGAAAATTATCTGAAGTAGCTTTTCATTATAAGCTAGTTTATGGCTTGTGAATTAGGACTTTTTCAATAAGCTTAAAAAATAAGTTAGCTTATGGTCGTCAAACATGACCTATTTTTGAGGTTTGTGATTGTTTTTTCTTTTACTTTCATTTCGGAACCATTTGTATCCGTACTATATGGAGGGAACAATGTGAAGCGTAAAATAATCATGGTTAATTTCTATGTAGAATTACAAGTCCGTCCTTGAAACATTTGGAAGCAACATCATCTTTTCAAATGGTCTCTTGGATCCCTGGAGTGGTGGCAGGTATGTTTTGCAACCGGTTTCTTTTGTCGCAAACAAACTGTGATTCTTTCTAGATACATAAACCACGCTCTATGAATCGTGATGATGGGCAATCTTGGAAACATTATGGAAATCTAGATGCAAGAGAAAATTGCTCATTCTCAAACAAAATACAACTTCATTTAGGCTCTTAGCTCATAAGCTAGCTGTTAGCTGATAAACCAGTCATACAAGTAGAAAATAGTTAGATGACAATATAAAATGATTTAAAAGAAATATGTAAAATATGAGGGCGTAATTGGATTTTTTTTCTTTTTTGAAAAAACCCCAATAAGCTATGAGTAGCTTCTTGAAAAGATAGCTTATAAACTAACTTATGGTTTACCAAACTGGGGTTAGGGGTGTTCTTCCAAACTGCACAAACCGTCCGCACCGCATCGCACTGCAAAACGCGGTTTAGGACTTTCGTGGTGCGGTTTGCATTTTTACCAAATCGCATGGTTTGTGGTTTTGAGTTTTCAAACCGCGCCTTTTATATTACTTTTAAATTTTTAATTTTATATATAATAATTTAATTTAATATTTATATAATTAGGCTTGTGTTTTTAAATTTTAATTATGGACTTTAAGTATTTATAAGCCTTCTTAAAAGTTTAAGGCCAAACAAATGAAAAAAATTGGGCATTAGCAATTGGGAGTCAAGATGAAGACGAAAGAAAAAGTTGGAGACGTTACTTTATCCGTTTATCGTATTGAAACAATTTATTTTTTTAGACAATTTCTTTGACTATTTTTAATTATGCATTTTGGAGTTGGATATATTCAAACTCTTTATTTTTTTTTGGACTACAGTCACTAAATCGTTGATTTTCTAATGTATTTTAAACTTATAATTTTTTGGATTGTACGCATTAAGTGGGATAGGGACAAACCGTACCACACCGCACCGCATTTCACGGTGCGGTTTGGTGCTGTTTGAGGTATATGCGGTGTGGTTTGTGGCTTGGGAAAATGCTCAAACCGCACATGCGGTTTGCGGTTTTGCCGTAAACCGTACCGCGAACACCCCTAACCGGGGTTTTCAATAATTTAAAAAATATTAGTCAGTTTATAGTTGTCAAACATGACCTTCGATATTTTTGGATATATTGTATATGTTTTGGTACATTGTGCAGTGTTCTCAAGAACATATCAGAAAGCGTAGTTGCTCTTGTGACGGAAAAAGGTAGCCTTTTAATGCCGACCACTGTCGTACATTTTGACTTTTGGGATCGAAGTATATATTGATGATGGATGCATCTTGCGTGTCTTAGGTGCACATCACTTGGATCTACGAGCGGCTACGGCAAATGATCCCGATTGGTTGGTGGAGCAAAGAGCGTCTGAAATCAAGATCATCGAGGGGTGGATTGTCGATTACTACAAGAAAAAGAAACTAATTTTTAACATGTAAAAGTTGGTGTATAAATATGTCAGAAACCATATTACCACGTATTCATAACATGAATTGGCAATCATCGTTCTTTGCTGTTATTTCACACGTTGCTTGAAAAGTAAATTTTATAAGAACGAGTGATTATAGACAAAGGAATAGTAATGGATTTGTAGGCAAAAGAATCGTGTGAAAGTTGAGTTAACAGTGAGAAGTGAATCTGAACCGTTCATCTCTTTTAATCTCAAGCCCTTCCATGAATTGCCACTTAGAAGGGAATTGATCGGTGCATCTCATCATAATGTACGTCCATTTCTCATCCAATGATTGATAACCACTTCTTACCGTTAACTCAACTTCTCATCGGAACCCAACCCTGAATTTGTATTTTCAAGTTTAAATAAAAGCCAAAATAAATGAATCTATGTTGAAGGATTATGTGCCATTATTAAAAGGAAGTGATTGACATAATATTTTTCTAGTATTAGAATTTACCATAATGAATGTTTCTTTTTCTTTGTAAACCCCTCCCTATTTAAAGGACTTATGATTAATGAGAATTACAGACTTCTTCTCTCTAACTTATTGTTATTCTCTCTATATTGATTGTTTTATAACACGTTATCAGCACGTTGCTCGACTAAGATAATTTTACAGAGAAGTAAAGTTAGAGTTTCTACGGTATTGCTACCAATTTGAGATACGTTTTTATATTAAACTTTCAATTGATGGTTCATTAATAATTATATACAATAAAATTGTTTAGTGATAATCTTAGAACGTAATCATGACTAAACAACATCCGGTTACTGTTCTCGCAATGTTTCTGTTAGTTTGTGATATATGTATATATATATATATGTGTGTGTGTGTGTGTGATTTTTTTGTTATATTTTTGTTGTTGATACCAATTGAATTTATAATTATTTAATTTTGATTTTAATAATCAAATAAAAAAAAATGAATATTAATGTAGAAGAAAAGGGAATTGTATTAAAAAAATATTATTTAAATTCATACGTAATTTCATTATAATTTCAATGTGATTATAAATTAAACAATTATACGGTTTAATTTTTTTTATTTTTGGCCACAAAAAAAATCAATTTATATTTTGGGGATCACGAGATCTTGAAAAAAAATATCAATTTTTGTTTCCTCACATGATTATTTTCAATTAGTTTTTGAGTTTTTGGCATGTATGTTCAAGGACCATCTAGATGTTATCAATTCAAGACTTTGTTATCTAATTTTAATTAAGACAATTATTATTTTGTTTTAAATTAAATTGTGAACATAACCAAAAAAAATGTATTTGTATGTTCATTATTTGTTTTAATTATTAATTATAATGGTATTATATATTCTTTAAAATTTAATATTGTTTAAGTACGTTGTTTTTATATGTGTATATAATTATTTGTATATTTTAGTTATCACAGTGATTATTATATCTTATGATTATTAACATGTGTTATTATATTTTACTTATCGTAAGAAATCTGGCATATTTAGGTGAAAGAAAGCAATAATCATAAATTGACAAATCTAGTTCTTTGACTTTGTCTTTCTCATTTGTGGCACTTTTCCTTTAATTTTTTTATTGTATTTAATATTTTGACCATATTGTTGTTATTTGTTTACGTTGTTCATTTAGTTTTACTTTAATAGATTTGTTAAACTTTGTTAATTTAGTTATAGTTTTAGTATTTTGAATTGTTTTGCTTACATAAATATGTGTATATCCTCTTAATCCATAACTCCTTATAACTAATTATTTTTAGGAGTTACATTCCCTTATATCTAATTTATTTTGGTCTCATGACAAAATATCTCAAAATACCATTAAGGTATTAAAACATTGAAATTGGCTTCATATGCCAAACTCATATTCATTTTGGGCTCATGCCAAAAGCTCTATATTTAACAGTGATATCTTCAAATTAAATAAATGGCAAAATATCGATTGGATTTTGTCAAACGGGTGTAAATAACCTTAGTTTGTAGGGACTTAAGAAATCCATGTGATTCCCCTACTACCTGGAAATCCAACAGATTGAGTGATTTTTTTCACAAATTGAAATATTGATAAAGTATTATCAACAAAATGTAAGCATACAGTAATCCAATATTATTATGATAATGAAATTTCATACATAATATAATGATGATAGACCATGATTCATTGTTTTAGAAAATCATACATTATCCCTTATATATATAAATGGTTGAAACAACTAATCCCGAAATCAACGTCGTAAACTCAAAAGAATCTGAGTACCATAAATGAGTATACAAATCTTCTCTTGAAATGTACAAGAAAATACCTAAAGTCCATCAACTTCATATTGACCCTAAAACCAACCTATTGAAAAGGTACAAACAAATACCCTCATGTTTTGAGACGACATATAAATTCTAACTTTCATACGAATACCTTTACTAGAAACCCACAAGGAACTATGGGATGCCCCGAAAGGGAAAATCGGGAGTATTCATGAATATATACTTCCCAGACTAATAGTACAGTGGAATGAAACCCACTTACTCGATTACAAAAAGGTAACTTGTAACACCCTAAAAATAGGGATAACAAAAATCCGAAAAACGGACATGAGGTATATTAAAATTTCCATAGCAAGAGCCTCCCAAAAGTGGGGAATGTATAAATAACCTGTTTAATCACAATTGTAATTTAAACGGACAATAAATTAACAACCGACTAATCTAATTTCTACGACTAGAAAAGAGATTACAAAAGGGTTGTCATCTATAAACCCAAACGGTTCTTTCCAAAAGTATAACGCGTCCATATGCAAAATCCCCAAGCTCTCAACCCAAGGCAACTAAGCCTGTTTAGGACCGGCGCCGCTAGAACCTGAGATACACATCTGTTAAGTCTAAATATTGTATCCAAGATTTAATAGTAAAGTCAAATATGTAAAAGTCAACATTGACCTTGTAATAGTTAGTTTTGTAATGTTTTACTTTCCTTAGTAGTTAAGTCTTTGTTAGATTTGTGGGTATATATAGGTGTATCTTTTGTAATCATGAAGTAACGAACTAGTCTAAGCATTCATTGTAATTCTAGAGGGTGTAATTCAAGATCTACTTTCTCTCTCTAGATTCTCTCTCTAGTTCTTGAGCATATTAGATAAATCTTGTGTAATTAGCTTGATAGATTGGGTTTTTATGTTTAACAATTGGTATCAGAGCCATACCAAACTTTTCAGAAAATATTTTATCATGATTTGAATTGAAATTTGGTGTTTTTGGATCGAAAATTTGATTTTTTCAAAAGTTTTTCAAGAAAACGAGTTTGTTACTGTTTCATCGAATTTTTTGTGAAAATCATTTTTAATGCAAGAAAATGGATTTATTATGTTCGTTTTATGTTTGTGATTGATTGTTGTTTAGATTCCATATCGAAATTCGTTCAAAATCAATTCCAATTTTCGATTTTTTGAATTTTTCTTAGACACGAGTTTGAATACTGTTCTTGTTCGAATTCAAGTAATTTGTTGTTTTAATCGAAAATTGAATGTATTTGTATGTTTAGAAATGTTTTTCGATGATGCTGACAAATTTTTGAGATCAATTTTGCAGGTTTGAATCGTTTTGAGATAGAATCAGAAAAGAACAAGGTTTGCGTGTCTTTCATAAGAAATGCGGGTCATTCATCATGAAATGCGGGTCATTCATCCTGAAATGCGGGTCTATCTTATAGTTTGCATGTTTTTCACGAGATTTTGAAGTGGTTGAATCTCTTTTGGAAACGCATTTCATCAAGTGCGGGTCTACCTTGAAACGCATTTCTTCAAATGCGTGTCAGTCTTAACACGCATTACTTCAAATGCGGGTCTGCCTTAACACGCATTCCTTATTATGCGTTCCCTTCATGACACACATTCCTCCTATGCGTTTCCTTCTTCACCCGCATTATGAGGAATGCGGGTCATTCCTCATAATGCGTTTCATGAAGGACCCGCATTCCTCATAATGCGTATCTTTCTTCACACGCATTTCTCTTATGCGTTCCATTCAGAACCCGCATTTCTTGAAACTCTGTGACCCGAATTCTTATGTGACCCGAATACCTTGAGTTGTGCGGGTCTTCAAGACTTAGTTAAAAAAAAAAAAAAAAAAAGTCTGTAAAATTTTTTGGTCATCTTTGGAAATATTTTTACAAGTGTTAGGCCAAAAAGCCTAGTGAGTTGAACAATAATAAGCATGCATGAACAGTTACAATTCTTATCAGCAGTTATCCAATGTTCAATATATGTGGAGTCATTAGGGGAGACCCAAAGCACCAATCAAGTCCCACCCAAGAGTCGATATACCTTGATGCCCTTAACAAGGAACACCCCAAAGGCCCGGTACACCCGAAGACTATCGCTAAGAAAATTCCCCGAATGGCGGAGGTCTAGGCACATACCATCACAGTGGCGCCCATAGACCTAGCAAACGTGTCGTGTCATGTCGAGTTCGTGTCGGGTTCAAAGTTAAACGGGTTGAAAATGTCTAACCCTAACCCGACCCGTTTAATAAACGGGTCAGAAAATTCCAACCCTAACCCGACCCGCTTAACCCGACATGACCCGCCTAACTCGTTTAACCCGTTTAACATTTATAAAATTAAAATTTAAAATTCGAAAATTCACAAAAAAAGTACAAATCCAAAATTCAAATGAAAGCATTAGAAATCTAAATTTTATAATTCTAACTTATAAGTCCTAACCAAATCTAAAACATTAAAAATCCAAAGCATTGAAAATAAGACATAAAATATATATATATATATATATATATATATATATATATATATATATAAACGGGTTATTCGGGTCATTTTCGAGTTGAAAATTTTGACCCTAACCTTACCCATTTAATTTTCGTGTCGAGTCGTGTCAACCCGTTTACTTAAACGGGTTGAAATGTATTACCCAAACCCATTTATTTCGTGTCGAGTTCGTGTCGGATTAGCGTGTCGTGTCAATTTTTGCCAGGTCTAGGCGCCCAAGACTACATCCTCCTAGTGTACTGACTTGGTTCGTCCATATAACGCATATAGGAGGTCCCTTTGGTGTATTTCAACCCAACATATTTCAATACCAACTACGGGTACAATATTACCATCCTATCCTCATGCAGTCCCAACAAAAGACCCAAATGACGCTTATATTCATCATGCTTATAAATATGTCACCAAAATGGTACCCCAACTAGAATCATCATAATACCCATATATGCATACATTTAACATACCAAGGTACCCACATTATGTATCTATGAGAAAAACCCCAAATAGTGATACATATAACAACAATCATGGCATAATCACCCATATATACATTTTCCAACTATTTTCATGAAGAAACCCCCAAACACTTGAACATATAGAGGTAAGGTAACAAATAGGAGATTATGATGTGTATCTAGTTTTAACAAAGGTTTAGTAAACTCACAATCTAGGTTTTGTACCAAAACCTAGAAAAGATGAAAACCCTAGATGTTGAAGATGAGACTTGATGTAGGAGAGGAATGACTTTGATGAGGATCTTCAATAAATACACTTGCATGAGACTTGATGACCCAAGAATCACCCCAACAACCCCAAGCCCTAGCAATAAATGTGTGTATGCTTGGAATACCCAAAAATCGCCCAAAATGAGAGTTCTTCCGTTTTCTCTAAGTGAAGTGTGATAAAATGAATCAGTTTAGGTCAAAAATCTTATTTAACCCAAAAATACCGTCGACGACAGTGCCCGACGACAATGCCATGGGCATTGTCGCGTGTCATAGTCATGAGCCACCCCAGAGCCTCGGTACACCTCTTGCGAGAATGACACCGCGATAGTGACAATGTCACAATCGCGTGTCATAGTCGCGAGTCTCAACCAACCCACGGTACACTCCCCGCGACCTTGACACGACGACAATGACCATGTCATAGTCTCCTGTCATTGTCGCGCCACACCCCAAACGTCCCGAATTTTGACCTGATTCGATAACTAACGCGAGAGTTGAACAATTAAGGACGGTAAGTCAGATTATACAACATTTCAACATATCAACTATCATAAAACGCATACAAAGGCTCATATACTTACATAGGTACATTTAATGCATTTTGTTAGGGCCATTTTCTATGTTAAATAGAAGTTCAGGGTAGTTTGTGACAAGTTGCTATTGTTGTAAGCTTGTTGGGTCTTAAAGCCCATAAGCCCATTAGGCTTGCGAGCCCGAGTATTTAAAGTTATTTCTGTTTCATTTATCAGTTTAGAGATTCATTATTCAGTTTACTAGTTGTTAGGTTTACATACTATTATCAGAAATTCTCTCTGTAAACCTTAGCCCTTTGAAGTTTATATTAATCATATAACTAGTTGCTGTGGCCAATATCTTGTTCATCATTGTTCATATATCTGTTGATTGCACTGAAACTGGGATCTACAATTGGTATCAGAGCAGATAGGCAAAAGGTTTGATCCAGAAAAAGGTTTGTCTAAAAACCCTATAATCATTCGTTTATGTACTTATTGCTAATAAGTGCTTTAGTTGATAATTTAATTTATGTTTCTATCGATCGAATCTGTTTCTGAATTTGTTTTGGCTTCGATCGAATCTGGGAAGTTTCTGGAAAATATGTATTCGGTCTTGGTCATAAATTCCTTCGATCTTAGAGTTTCTGATTTATGAGTATTCGGTCTTAGTCAGTTTGGTTTTTGCTTGATTTGTTAATTCCTTCGATCAAAGGGTCGAAGGATCTGTGTTTGCATTCGATTGAAACCCAGAAATTCTTCGGGTTCTTCGATCGGATTCTTCGTGTTCTTCGGGGTTGTTTGTTTTTATCCTTATTTGTGTTTATCGTTCGTTAAGTCTTTCGACCTGTGTATTCGACCGGACCGAATAAGACTTACTCCTTCGACCGGACACTTGTGCCCCGGTCTTATCCCTTCGACCGAATAAGGGTCCTCCGGTCTTGTCCTTAGACCGGATTCGTGTGTTCCCGGTCGTATCATTCGACCGGATAACTGCTTCCTCCGGGCATACCTTCGACCGGATATTTGTTTGACCTGATTTTTCGTTTAGATAAAGTGTTTTTTGTGTTTCTTCTATTTTATTGTATTTGGATCATTCTGCTTGCCTAACGATCATTACAGTGCTCTTAAGTTAAGAAGTAAAGATGAACTCAAGGGATGCTCTAGCCATCGGTTCTGACCAAAATCCCCCGGTGCTCTTTCGGGGAGAATACCCTCAGTGGCATGACCGATTTATGAATTTCATAGAAGCCAAAACCAACTATGAAGATATATACAAATGCCTGACTGAGGGTCCACAAGATTGGCCAATGAAAGTGGTACCAGCAAACCCAACTGAAGGTTGGCTAGAGCGCCAGATCCGGAAAACTGTTGGTGATTTTACTAACAAAGAAAAGGAAATGTACGAGGCAGAAAAGCTGGCAAAATCATATCTTCTTCAAAGTCTACCTAATGACATCTATGCTTGTATAGATAGCTTCAAAGACTCGTCGAAAAAGATGTGGGACCAAATAGAGAAGATGATGATGGGAAGCCACATCAATAACCAGCTAAAGGTGACAAACTGTATCACCAGATATGATGTGTTTAAAGCACGAAAGGGTGAAACGCTGACGGAAACCTACGAAAGGTTTAATATGCTTCTAAATGATCTTCAGAAAAATAAGATCACAAAGACGAACACGGAAAACAACATAAAGTTTATGAACAACTTACAGCCTGAGTGGAAACCGTTCGTCTCCCATATTCGCCACACTCAAACCTTGGAGAAGCTGTACCTTCACGAACTCTATGAAATGCTGCTCCAAGACGAAGAGGAAGTGATGGAACTTATTGGGAAAGCAGAAGAAAAGCCAGCAACTGATCAAATAGCACTTGTATCTGAGAGAAGAGGCAAGTCCGTCAGCCGATCATCTGGAAAAGAGCCCGTGCTGAGTGATTCTGAACCTGAAGATCCCGATAGCGACTCGGATCCAGAACTTACCAAGATGAAAGAAGCAATGGTGTTTCTCACGCAAGCATTTCAAAAGAGGAAGTTTTTCTCCAAGACTTCCAATAAGCAAAGAGTCTCTACTCGTCGTGATCATCGAGACAAGTCTGAAGGTAACAGTCGTTTTGAAGCCGGTAAGAAGCCTGACAAGAGACATGAAGAAAATCCTAAAGACGAACCGATCAAATGTTACAATTGTGGTCGGTTAGGTCATTTCGCCAGAGATTGTCGCAAGCCAATTGTGCGCAACGCCGACTACTACCGAGCCAAGCTGCTTCTTGCCAAAGAAAAGGAAGCTGGTAAAGCTCTAATGGCTGAAGACGATTACTGGCTACAAGTGTCGAATGAAGAACCCGAGGATGCTGAAGCTCATCTATGCTTCTTGGGCAACCATTCATCACCATCTGATACTGATGAAGACGATAATAATGCTCCTTGCCAGGTATGTACCCCTTTTCATGAAGCTTTATTTGATCAGATGCAACTATCTATGAACAAACTTGACTCTTACAAGCTTCTGTTAAAAGAAAAAGAACAACTTCTCTCTTCTCTGGAAAACCGTGTCACTAAGCAGTCTGACTTTATGGAAAATCAAAGCTTAGAAATCTCTAGCTACATGTGCACTATTTCTAATCTAAGAGAAGAAAATGTGAGGTGTTCAACAGAGTCACAAAATCTATTGACCAAAGTAGATGACCTGACCGATAAGCTCCGTATGTCTGAGTCCGAGAAAATTGATTTGTTAAATCAAAACGTGGCTTACAAAAATGAGAACATAAGGTTATCCAATCAGCTAGAAGAGCTTGAAAAGAAACTTTATAAATTTGGTCAATATGATCAAACGCTAAAGCTAATCGCACCAAAAGAACCAAAGTACGGAAATGCGGGTATCGGGTACGATAACCCTAATTATTTAAACAAGGCTTTATCCAAAGTTCCTACTTTATATGCATCTGAATTTTTTGGATTAGACAAAATCTTTCCTGAATATAAGATACATTGGACCACACCCACTGAGGAGGAAGACCTTGAAGATAAGTTGAGAAGAGAAAACTCTGTTCTTTCTAAAAGGACATTTCCTTTTGTTTATGATACTTTAAATGCTTCTTATAATACTGACAAACCCCGTTTCCTGTCATCCGATTTTTTCCATAGTTACTCTCAAGCTGAACTAGATACTAAAACCGTTAAAACTGAGGAGGAACCTCTAGCTCCCAAGGTTTATGTTCCAACTCTGCTTTTAGAAAAGAAACTTGTTCAGCTAGAAGAATCGTATGCACTAGAAAGGGAAAATTTTCAAAAGGAAAAGCAAAGTCTTTTATCTCAAATTGAGTGTCTCAGTTCCAACAAAAAGGAGACTATGTCGAAAGAAGAAAAAGAATATTATCAGACAGAAATAAAGAAGTTGCACTCACAACTGACTGCTATGGCAGCAGATAATCTGAAAGTGCAACTTCACAAGGTTGACTCTCATGCTCAGCCTTCCATTCTCCAAAGAGAGTTATCGTCTCTGTCTGAAAACTCTTATCCTTCTTCTGACTCATCTTCCTACAAAGCTTTTATGGGTGACTCGTCACCGATCATTTCAAATAAAGGAAAAGAGCCTCAAAGTCTTAAATCAGATCAGTGTTCTGATTGTAAAAATGCTTCCGCATATGATCTGCACTCAACAAACTCTTCAAGTGCTCTGAAGTCCTCATGTGATAAGGTCCTTTCTGATGAGGAACTTAAATTTTCCGCATTCTTGAATTCTGAGGTGTGTTTAGATAGCACTTTGAGCCAATTTGATTTTAATCCTTCTCTACCTAGCCATGTTGATTTTTTAAATGAGTCATGTGAGCCTCCGGTTAAATTTTATAAAGGTGAATGTTCTACATTTGCCTCGAGAAAACCTTCTGTGAACAATTCTTCAAAACCTTCCAAGTCTAAATCTAAAAGGCGTTCACAGAAGAAGAAAAAGACCGGTCGCTCTCAAATGTCACAATCGTCAAATTTCAAATCCTCTGACTATGGGTTTAACGGCATTTCAGATACGTTTGGTAGGCGGAAAGAAGTGAAATATGCTTGGGTAGCTAAGAAGTCAAAAGAGAGCTCGGCAACATCAGAATTAGTTGATCCAGTGTTAAAGTCTAGAAAGAACAATAACAATCATGATGTTTTTATTTCTAAACCTCTAGTTGATTGTAATGGAACTTTTCCTTTAAAAGTTTATTCAATTCCGCAATTACTTCAACTGTCGCATGATTGTTTGTGTTGTTCTCATTGTGGATCAAATGATTTTGTTGATAGCCGTTATGCATCTGATTGGTTTGGTTCATATCATATTGCTACTAATAATTCTCATAATCATGTTTCCCGTGAAAGACAAAGACCCAATTATAAACGGGTCTCTAAGTCGGGTGTTAACCCTAACCCTAAAGGACCCATTTACGAATGGGTACCTAAAAAGAAATAACCTGTTTTGCAGGACGGTCATGTGTGGTATCTAGATTCAGGTTGCTCCAAGCACATGACCGGAAGACGGGAGCTTCTCACAAACTTCACCGAGAGGTTTTGTGGAAATGTCCGGTTCGGGAATGATCACTCCTCTCCTATCAGGGGTTACGGCGATATTGTCAAAGATAATATCACAATCAAGAAAGTCTCCTATGTCGAAGGTCTCGGTCACAATCTTTTCAGTATCGGTCAATTCTGCGACAAGAATCTCGAGGTTACTTTCAAGGCTAAAAAGTGTAGCGTTCGAACTGAGGATGGTAAAGAAATACTTGTTGGCACGCGACAAACCAACCTCTACACGATCGACCTCTCATCCTTGAAACCCGATAAGGAAGTCTGTTTGTTGTCAAAAGCATCTACTGAACAAAGTTGGCTATGGTATCGTCGTCTCTCGCACTTGAACTTCAAGAACATCAACAAGTTGGTGCTCGGGGGACATGTCAAAGGTATGCCAGATCTCAAGTTTGCAAAAGATCATCTGTGCGCTGCCTGCGAAAAGGGCAAGATGAAAAAGGCGTCTCACAAGCCTAAAGCCGTTCCGAGTACTTCTCGGTCCCTTGAGATAATCCACATGGACTTATGTGGACCGATGCGCGTTCAAAGCATAAATCACAAGAAGTATGTTCTCCGTTCCAAGGATGAAACTCCCGACTTGATAATCACTCTTCTGAAAAGTATTCAAGTCAGTCTCAACCAAGTAGTTCAAACCATCAGGACGGACAACGGTACTGAGTTCAAGAATCAGTTACTCACCACTTATCTCACTTCAGTGGGTATCTCGCATACTTTCTCCGCTGCTCGTACTCCTCAGCAGAATGGAGTGGTAGAACGTCGAAACAGAACTCTAGTCGAAGCAGCACGCACGATGTTATCTCATTCCAAGCTACCACTATTTCTTTGGGCAGAAGCTGTTGCTACCGCTTGCTATACTCAAAATCGGTCTATCATTAACAAGCGGTTCAACAAGACTCCGTACGAGATCATCAACAAACGTATTCCGAACATCAACTACTTTCATGCCTTCGGATGCACCTGCTTTGTCTTAAATGATAAGGATGATCTTGGCAAATTCAGTCCCAAAGCGGATGAAGGAGTGTTCATCGGCTACTCTCAGCACGCAAAAGCCTATCGTGTCTACAACAAACGGACGAAGACCGTCGTTGAAAGCGTAAACGTGACTTTTGACGAGGCCCCTGAAATAGTTTCTGAGCATCTCAGTTCAGAACCCGCGCTTACTGGTGTGTTAGCTTCTGGACAATTCCGTTCGGAAGCTACACAATCTCCAGTGGATCCACATCATGCGTCTACGACAAGAGCACATCTTTCTGATTTGGATTTACTGTTTGAATTCTTTTATAATGACTTATTTAATGTTCAATCTAATTCTAAGTCATGGGACAGGAATACTGCTCAAGCACCAGAAGTGACACAAGTCACTGGCCCTACCGACTCTGGAGGTCCATCCTCGCCTGGTGCTCCATCTTCTACTGCCAATGATCAAGCTTCCCCAAGCTCAAGTGATAGAAATTCTCTTACTCAAGTTCTTGATGACGGTGCTCCTGAACCAACGCCTGTTTCCGTTCAACTTCATGCACCGACTCCTGTTGAAGGTGCTCTCGAAGCTTCCTCTCCGGCAATCCCGGAGCCTCCCATCGGTTCATCTCCAGCTGAGTCGTCCTCTACTCCTTGTTCAACTCCCACTAAGAAGCTTCCATCTCACAGTCCATCATCCCTCGAGGCAGTTCAGGATTTACCCCCAGGTGGTCATGTGGATTCCGATACCTCCCATCAGACATATCAACCTCATCCACACATCATCAAGTGGACTCGAGCACACCCCCTTCATCAGATCATTGGTGATCCCTCCACACCAGTTCAAACTAGATCCACCACCGCTAATGAATGTTTATTTTCCTCGTTCCTCAGCCGTATCGAACCTTCCACTGTCTCTGAAGCACTGAATGATCCGGACTGGGTTATTGCTATGCAAGAGGAACTCAACCAATTTGAGACCCTCAAAGTATGGCGCCTAGTTCCCCGACCTAAGAACAAGACAGTGATAGGGACTAAATGGATTTTTAAGAACAAGACAGTGATAGGGACTAAATGGATTTTTAAGAACAAGAAGGACGAAAACGGCATCATTGTTCGGAACAAAGCGCGTCTAGTGGCTAAAGGATATCGCCAGCAAGAAGGAATTGATTACGATGAGACGTTTGCACCGGTTGCCCGCATTGAAGCGATCCGCATGTTCCTCGCCTACGCCGCTCACAAAAATTTCATCGTCTTTCAAATGGACGTGAAATCTGCGTTTCTCAACGGCGTGCTCAAGGAGGAAGTATATGTCTCGCAACCCGAAGGTTTCGTGAGTACTGAAAATCCCCGTTACGTCTATTTTCTCGACAAGGCCCTCTACGGTCTTAAGCAAGCGCCACGAGCCTGGTATGATGCACTCTCATCCTTCTTAGTCACGTCTGGCTTCTCTAAAGGTAAAATTGATACTACTTTATATATTAAAAGAGAGAAGAACGATATCATTCTTGTACAAATTTATGTTGATGATATAATCTTTGGCTCCACGAACCCCAAGTATTGTCAGAACTTTTCTGCCTTAATGAGTAAACATTTTCAAATGAGCATGATGGGGCAAATGAATTTTTTTCTGGGTCTTCAAGTAAAACAATTACAAACAGGAATCTTCACTACTCAATCTAAGTACATCTCGGATATTCTTCGGAAATACCAGATGGAACATTCTTCATCTATGAAAACCCCCATGTCCACTACTCTAAAGCTCCACTCCGATCCTAACGGTAAGGATGTGAATGCTACTATTTATAGAGGTATGATTGGCTCTCTGATGTACTTGACGGCTAGTAGGCCTGACATTATGTTTTCGACATTCTTGTGTGCAAGATTTCAGTCAAAACCTAAAGAGTCTCACTTAGCTGCGGTTAAGCGAATTTTTCGATATTTAAAAGGTACTGCTGATCTTGGTTTGTGGTACCCAAAAGAGACAGGTTTTGAATTGACAGCCTACTCGGATGCTGACCACGCTGGCAACATGCTGGACCGGAAGAGCACGTCGGGTCATGTTCAGTTCTTGGGCGATCGTCTTGTCAGCTGGGCCTCCAAGAAGCAAAACTGCGTGTCCACCTCCACCGCCGAGGCGGAGTATGTAGCAGCCGCCAGTTGCTGCTCGCAAGTCATCTGGATGCGCACCCAGCTCAAAGACTATGGATTTGATTACTCCAGGATTCCCATCTACTGCGACTCGAAGAGCGCTATAGCCATATCAAGCAATTCCGTCCAACACACAAAGACGAAGCACATCGATGTGCGCTATCACTTTATAAAAGATCACGTGGAAAAAGGTACAATCGAACTCTATTTTGTTAATTCAGAGCATCAGTTAGCAGACCTATTTACCAAAGCCTTGGACGAAAAACAATTTAATTACCTTGTGTCCAAGCTAGGTATGCTAAATCTGAAAGTTTGATCCGTTCACAGCTCTCTACGAGTTTCATTTAATAACGAATGACTGTGACAACTGCATCAGTGCCTTGTCTCTGGTTGCGATTATTCACACTCCTTGGTTATTGCATTCTACTCGTTCAGCTCTGTGTTCGTTACGAACTTCTGTATCAACAAAGTAGATGTCGTGTTTTTCTTTTCCTATTCTTTTTGTGTTCGTGTGTCTGTGTTTCGTGATTGTGTGTGTAGTTAATCCCTTTGTTCCTTGAAGAGTAAGTTGTTAGTGACGGATCTACAACCCGATACTGTGTTCAGGGGGAGCACGAGCGTCAGATGGTTGGTAAGTTTCACGGGTCCTCCTTTCGAGGGGGAGCAGGTAAGAGGGTTCTGTGTTTGGACCACCTCATGGTAATCATTCGAGGGGGAGCTAGGTCTCATGTCTTCGTTTTTTTTTATTATTTCTCTTTATCTTTAATTTTAATTTTGTTTCTTCTTCTCTCCTTAGGTTTATTTTTTTCTTCTACCTTTACGTTTTTTTTGAGTTATTTTTTTATATATATCTCCGAAAATTCCACAAATATTTCTTGTTAGGTTTGGTTTATTTTTGTGTGTTTGGTTTGAGGTGTTTGGTTGATTTGCCTCGGCCCAATGTCTCGGCCCATTGTCTACCCCCCCGGTCCAAGACCAGCCTCGGCCCAAGCCCAAGCCACCTTCGGGGGTTTATAAACCCCGGTCGAATGTATTTCCTCCTCATTCGATCAATTCGTGTTTTCTTCTTCTACATCTCTCTCTCGCCCGGACCTCTCTTTCGACCGAAACCACTTCGACCGCACACCTTCGACTTCTTCCAACTTCCATCGATCAGGTAACGTGTCTTTGGTTTATTAGATGTTCCAATATGTTAACGAACGTTTCTCCTTTGATTCATCGTTTTGGGTGATCTTCGACGTCGTCTACGACATCTGTAAGTTGTCGATTGATCTTCTCCGAGGGCATACTCCGATCTAGGGTTATGTCCCGGTCGAAGACTACCCCGGTCGAAGATTACCCCGGTCGAGGATTCCCCCGGTCGAAGACGACTCTGGTCAAATGATACCTCCGGTCGAAGATCTCCTCCGGTCTTAGTGACCTCCGGTCAAAGACCGCATCCGATCCAACATCTATCCGGTCTTATGAGACCATCGGTCGAATGCCTCGTCCGGTCTTGCTTTTCTCCGGTCGAAGCCATGGTGTTGGTGCTTATAGTCATACTTGGACTTATGTGTGTTTATGAGGAAGTGGTGCAAGTCTGCGCGCCTTGGTGACTGACCCTAACTCACGAGTAGGGTTTGCTCTTCCAAGTTTTTGGAGTTACTATCTGGCGTGATCTAAATCATCACGGTATAACTCCAAACGGCGAAAATTGTGTTTTCCAAACCTGTGTACTAATCGATTACTTCTTCACAGGTACAATGGCTCAAAATCAGCCACCAGCGATTGATCCAATCGCAGATGCAGAACTGATTCCCGAGGATCAGTTCCTTCCACTTACAGCAAATAACTACCATCTCGATGTGACCCAACTCGCCATTCAACATCAGGTCATCATCGAGATACTAAGGGGCCATCCACTCTCCTATGCTCTAACAGAAACAGCCACCGTTCCAATCATATACCTACAGCAATTCTGGCGTTCCCTTCATGCCTTAGAAGCCGATGGCGGTTTCCATCTTGAAGGTCGGATAGATCACACACCAGTGCTTCTCACAAGTGATCTATTCCGCCAATTTCTTCGGTTACCGACCGCCGGATCTGTAGCTGGCCAAGAAGACTTCGACTCGCTTGTCTCAGATGCTACATTGTGCACCGATCTTATCTCGTTGGGATACGGCGCAGAACTCCGCATACCATCAACATTCACCCGCAAACATCTATCGACGTTATGGTACACGCTGTTCACTTATATCAATCGGTGTCTTTCGTCTATAACGAAAGGCATTGATCAGACGAGCGCTCCGATTCTACGCATCTTTCATGCGGTGGCATTCAATCGCCACGTCGATTTTGCCGATCTTCTATGGTTTGAACTCATTCAGAGAGTTCGGTCGACTGCATCTCGGCGGTCAAACTTCGTCCCCTTCATGCGGTTCCTACAGATAATCATCCGGAACTACATGAACCTGTATCCCGAGATACAGCGCCGTTCCACCCACCCGATGTGCCCACAACATCCAACCCGGAAGATTCCTTCCCGTGCTGATCCAGAAGGTGTTGTCGCCCGACAAATCCCAGTCGGGGTACTAGACCATGCTCGTCCCACGGCACTGAGTGTGATAGCTTATAGGCACACACACAACATCCCAGCTCCTATGGTCCGGCCAGGACCGGCAGGACCTGCCCAAGGAGCAAGACCTGAGCGACGTGAGGGTCAGCGTCCACGAACAAGAGGTGGGAGCGTCCGGATAGCTGGGGCTTCCGGACAGGGTGTGTCGAGGGCCATTATCGTGAGGGGAACTGGAGTGGGCAGTGCCGTTGGAACGAGCCAGCCAAGTTCTTCGAGACAACCTTCTCCGCCACCAACAACAGGTACTCAAACGACAGACGATAATCAGCCCCCATCCGGAGAGATAAGGAGAGCGGAGGGAGTATTAGTTGAACATCAAGAGGTGAGCTGTGTGAGGGAAAGGCGGAGTAAGCTACATTCTGAGAGTACACGAGTGATGGGACAACCATCTTCGGTTGTATCCCCCCCAGCCACATCTAGCCAGGTAGCCACATCTGCTATCCAGTCTCATGTGTTGGGACTGGGTATTGAAGAAGCCGCCGTGGACCTAGCGGCGCACTTGCACGCCCCACCAAGCCACTCCACCATCTCTCAACAGATGGTGGTTTCACAAACTCACGGGGATTTAGCACATACGCTATCGGGCTCTCACTTGGAGGGTGCCGATATTGAAACAAGAGAACAACTGCCCCCGTTCTCGCCTTCTTTGCATGCACGGAGTCTAGATCCATTTGTATTACACGCCATTCCTAGGACACATATTCCGTTTTCGGCTATCGCCGGTAGCCTAAGTGGCCCGGCCGGAACATCCATAGTAAACCCACCTTCGGGTAGGTTACGAGGATTGGATGGAAGTCCTACCACGGCTATCATCACGCCAACCGTGAACGTAGGCGGCTCGAATTCTACAGTCGTAGCTACAACGGGAAGTCTAAGTGACCCCGGCGTTACCCACACTGAGTTTGTCTCAAGGGAATACATGGACGGCGCCCTAAAGGCTGTCCAATCTATGATGACGGAGGAGTTGGACAACATCAAACGCATGGTCAAAGGCAAAGGTCATGCGATTGAGCCGGAGACCACATCTACTCCATCTTCTCTATCAGCTGCGGATATGTCCATACCTGAACTGAAATCTATCCTTCTCGCCAAACTTATAGCCCAATCTCTAACCGAACCCACCCAGGATGCCGATTTGTTATCCTTACTTTCTCAAGCATCTACATCGACCCCACCTACACCCCAACCTATCGTTTCTGTCGAAGCCTTCCAGATCCAACAAGCAATGCTTCAGTCACTTCAGCAAACCGTAGCTGTTTTGAATGAACGCCTTTCGGCAGTGGAAGATACCTGCCGTGGCCAGGCAGAACGGCTCAAGCGCCGACATGATGATCAGGATGATCCTGATCACCATGAGGGGGAGAAGCGCCAACGTCGATCTGAGCCGGAGTCTCATGTAGTGGAGTCGGAACAGGTTGAACAGGGTACGGGTTCGGGTACAAGAACAGAGGGACAGAGGCAGGAACAGGAACAACAACGGGAACCAGTGACTGATCTGATACTATATGATTATCCGACGGTTGAAAAGCCTGAGGAATTTGAATTTGATTCTCCGATAGTTCCTGAAGATTGGACGGTAATACTAGATCCGTATGAAGTAACAGACACGATAGAATAATGTGCAAATTCTGAAAGAGCTCTGGTGGTTATGCAAGAAGAAATTGATGAAATACTGCATCCAGAGGATCAGTCTTCTGTCGTGATTCCTCTATTGGCTTATCCTGTTATTTACCCTGAATTTTCTGATACAGTAGTTCCCGAGAGATCTCCTCCAGCTTCACCAGTTAGAGAACCAGTCAATACAACTCCAGCTCGTTCATCCAAGTGGGAAAGAGTCCGAATAAAAGTTCCTTTCCTCGAAGAAAGTCAGAAGAGGATATTTGCCCACTGGATCAGAAAGTATGATGAAGTTGTTATACATGGTCTACAGTCAGTGAAAAACAAAGAAAAACAGCGTGAACTTGTGTTCGTATACCGAAAGTTCCAGCACAAGTACTCCAAGACGAAGCTCAGGATTGTATCAGTTGATAAGATTATACTTGCCTACTTTATGAAGGTCAAGTATACGGACTTTATGGTTACTCGAGAAGATGGTCAACAATATTTCTTTTCTGATGCTGATTTTCCATGCTTGGAGCCACAAGATCTGCTGTATATCTTACGTGACTTAAAGACCAAAACTGTCAGACCCGGAGAAGTCATTGATGCTCTAGAAACAGTGAAAAGATACATGAAGTGTGCAATGAAACTTGCTTCGGTGGAAGATTTTCAGATCGGGTTAGAAAGCAACCAGCCAAAGATTAATCTGCTCAAGCCTGATTTGAAGATTCCGTCTGATATCCAGAATGTACCTGCGTTTACTGTGATAAAGCTTCCAGAGTTTGGCATGACCTATGTGAATGACAAAGGAATTATGCATTTCATTCGTTTCAATCAGATTGCCAGATTCTGCGATGGTACGTTGATGTTGCTGAAAGATAAGTTGAAGCGTGCACTTGATAAAGATGAAAAAGGGGTTCAGTTTTTGGATCCTAAATACAAGGCACTTGTCCTTGAAGCACTGGGTGAAATTGAAGAGCGACTGGAGTACATAACTCAGATTAGATATTTCGAGATCAGCTTTGGTTTCCGAAAAATCTTCGTTCCTAACTGGCGTGACTATCAACTTCTATTTAAAGGGGGAGATTGTTAGGGCCATTTTCTATGTTAAATAGAAGTTCAGGGTAGTTTGTGACAAGTTGCTATTGTTGTAAGCTTGTTGGGTCTTAAAGCCCATAAGCCCATTAGGCTTGCGAGCCCGAGTATTTAAAGTTATTTCTGTTTCATTTATCAGTTTAGAGATTCATTATTCAGTTTACTAGTTGTTAGGTTTACATACTATTATCAGAAATTCTCTCTGTAAACCTTAGCCCTTTGAAGTTTATATTAATCATATAACTAGTTGCTGTGGCCAATATCTTGTTCATCATTGTTCATATATCTGTTGATTGCACTGAAACTGGGATGTACACATTTTAAAGAGAATAAATACTTACCTTGAGAATTTCCGGGTGTTACAATCCTCCCCACCTAATTGGGATTTCGTCCCCGAAATCTTACACTAGATTAAATAAGTGAGGGTAGCACTGCTTCATATCATCCTCGGATTCCCATGTAATGTTAGCACCCCGATGGTGCTTCCATTGGACTTTAACCATAACTACGTCTTTATGTCGCAACTTCTTCATTTTCGATTCCAGAATTGACTCCGACTCCTCCACACATTGATTTCCATTGTCTACCCGAATTTCCGACAAAGGAATCACGCTTTCCTATTCGGCTAGGCACTTCCGAAGGTAGCACACGTGGAACGTAGGGTCTATCCCATCCATTTCCGGCGGTAAATCTAACCGGTAGGCTTGCAAACCAATCTTCTCCAAAATAACGAACGGTCCAAGGAAACGAGGGCTAAGCTTCCCACGCTTCCCGAAACGTATGATCCCCTTCCACGGAGACACCTTCAACATGACTCGGTCACCCACTTGAAACTCAACCAGTCTTCTATTTTTGTCCGCATAGCTCTTTTGTTGGTCTTGCGCCGCCTTTAGTCTTTCTCGAATTTCTTTCACCTTGTCCGCCGTCTCTTGCACTATTTCTGGCCCGGCGAATTGCTTTTCGCCCGCTTCTAGCCAACAAACTGGGGTTCTACACTTCCGTCCATACAAAGCCTCGAACGGTGCCATTCCGATACTAGAATGGTAACTGTTGTTGTACGCGAACTCTACCAAAGGTAGGTGTGAGTCCCAACTTCCCCCGAAGTCTATGATACAAGATCTCAACATATCTTCTAGCGTCTGGATCGTCCTCTCACTTTGACCATCCGTTTGAGGATGATATGCCGTGCTCAGATTCAGTCTAGTGACCAACTCCTTTTGCAAGCTAGTCCAAAAGTTCGAAGTGAAACGACTATCCCGATCCGATACTACAGATTGCGGAACTCCGTGCCTTGACACCACCTTGTCGACGTACAGTTTAGCCAACTTATCTATTGGCAAGGTCTCTCGCATCGCAAGAAAATGCGCGCTCTTGGTCAACCGATCCACAATCACCCAAATTGTATCGTGACCACGTAAGGTCTTTGGTAGCTGCGTCACAAAATCCATGGTGATGTTGTCCCACTTCCACTCGGGAATGGACAACAGTTGCAAACTTCCATATGGTCTTTGATGCTCCGCTTTGACTTGAAGGCATGTGACACACCTTTCCACATAGCTAGCCACATCCAGCTTCATCACCGGCCACCAATAATTCAACTTTAAGTCTCTATACATCTTGGTGCTACCGGGATCTATAGAATATTTCGATTTATGTGCTTCCTCGAGAAGTAAGTCACGATTTCCCCCAATCTTTGGCACCCAAATTCGCCCTTGGAAGAGTTTGAGTCCACGACCATCTTCCGTTAAGAGTTCCTTCTGCTTGGACATAACCTCGGCCTTGAGGTTCTCTTCTTGAAGTGCTTCTGCTTGGCTCGTTCTTATACTCTCCAACAAACTCGACACCACATCGATTCTGGTAAGGGACACTTTGACACCTCCATCATGACTCCTTCGACTCAACGCATCCGCCACCACATTGGCCTTACCGGGATGATAGAGTAAATCGCAATCGTAATCCTTCAAAAGCTCTAGTCATCTCCTTTGTCGCATGTTGAGTTCCTTTTGATCGAAGATGTACTTGAGACTCTTGTGATCCATGAAAAGAGTACACTTGGTCCCATACAAGTAGTGTCGCCACAACTTTAACGCGAAAACTACCACCGCCAACTCCAAATCATGAGTCAGATAGTTCTTCTCATGATCTTTTAATTGCCGCGACGCGTAGGCTATTACTTTCCCCCTTTGCATTAGGACACACCCAAGCCCCATCTTGGAAGCGTCACTAAACACAACAAAATCTTCCGATCCTTCGGGTAGGGATAAGATCGGAGTTTCGCACAACTTCCTCTTGAGCGTATGAAAGGCTTGCTCTTGTGCATCGGTCCAAAGAAACTTGACGTTCTTCCTTGTAAGAGAAGTGAGTGGTGTAGCTATCTTGGAAAAATCTTGAATGAAACGTCGGTAGTAACCCGCTAAACCCAAGAAGCTTCGGATCTCCGTCGGACTTGTTGGAGGTTCCCAACTCATCATTGCCTCGATCTTTGCCGGATCCACTTTTACCCCGTCCTTTGATACCACATGCCCCAAGAATTGCACCTCTTGAAGCCAGAATTCGCACTTTGAGAATTTCGCGAACAGCTTCTCCCTCCTTAAAACTTCTAGTACTTCCCGTAAGTGTTTTCCATGCTCGGACTCATCCTTTGAATATATTAAAATATCGTCGATGAAGACGATTACGGATTTATCCAAGAATGGGCGACACACATGGTTCATCAGATCCATGAATACGGCCGGGGCGTTGGTTAGACCGAAAGGCATCACCAAAAACTCGTAATGGCCGTATCGCGTTCGGAAAGCCATCTTCGGAATGTCCTCTTTCTTCACTCTCAATTGATGATATCCGGACTGAAGGTCAATCTTCAAGAAACATCTCGCGCCTTGAAGTTGATCAAAAAGGTCGTCGATGCGAGGTAAGGGATACTTGTTCTTCACCGTGACTTTGTTTAACTCCCGATAATCTATGCACATCCGCATAGATCCATCCTTCTTCTTCACGAATAGTACCGGTGCTCCCCAAGGAGATGAACTTGGTCGAATGAAGCTCTTCTCCAACAACTCTTGAATTTGCGTCATCATATCTTTCATTTCTATCGGTGCCAACCGATATGGAGCACGAGCTATCGGAGCCGCTTCCGGTGTGAGGTAAATCTGAAACTCCACCTGTCGCTCCGGCGGTAATCCGGGTAAATCTTCCGGAAAGACGTCCGGATAATCTTGCACTACCTCCACATCTTCAACTGACTTCTTTTCTCTCTTCGCGTCTACAACGTAGGCCAAGTACGAAGGGTAACCCTTCGCTAAAAACTTGCGAGCCTTAAGAGATGAGATAATAGGATTATTCCTCTTTCCTTTCTCCCCATAAATGGTAGCCACACCATTTTCCGGTAATGGCACTTGGATCATCTTTTTGGAACAAACAATATCCGCCTTATGCCTTACTAACCAATCCATATCTATGACTACATCAAATCCTCCTATAACCATAGGTAATAAATCCACTCCAAAAGAACTCCCATTGATCTCTAGAGTGCAATCACAAAAACGATCACGAATGATCACTTGATCCCCATTAGCTATTTCTACTACTAATGCATCGGGAAGGACACTAATAGGAGTGGTGAATTGTTTACAGAAAGCATCCGACACAAAAGGAACATGTAGCACCCGAATCAAACAAGATACGAGCAGGCATGGAGTTTACTAGAAACGTACCCGAAAGGACATCTGCGGTCTCCTTTGCCTCCTCGGTAGTCATCCGGAAAGCTCGACTCGGTGCCCTTGATGGTTGCTCGACCCTAGATGTCGAACCCACAGAATTTCCACCACCTCCTCTAACTAGCCTTGGACACTCTCGCTTCATATGCCCCGACTCTCCGCATTCATAACATACCGACCCACAGAGGGAACACTTTCGAGTTGTGTGGTTTTTCTTACCACACTTGTTACACCCGGCCGGACCGGAGAGAGTCCTTGTAGCGCACGGCACCGAGTGCTTTGACCTGTACTTGTGGCACCACCGATCTTCACGGCGTTGATCACCCGATCTCCCGCTTACAAAGGGTCTTGATTGACGAATGGGTCCATATGGCCCCTCCCACTTCCGTTTCTCACCAACATGTTTCTTCTCATCCCTTTCGGCATTGATGTCGTCCTCAACTAGTAAGGACTCCTCGATAACCTCTTGAAGAGTCGAACACTTAGCATTCCTTACCGCCGTTCGCATCTCGGCCGGTAACCCTTGATGATAGACCTTAGTCTTTGACCTTTCATCGGGGACCAGATGTCCCACCAAGTTTAGTTTCTCTAAGAAGATTTTGGAGTAGCCAACAATAGACAGATTCCCTTTCTTCAGATCTCGGAACTCCCGCTCCAACTTGTCCATCGAACGCTCACTACAATACTTGTCCGTAATCTTCTCCTTGAACACCGGCCAAGTTAACTTAGCCAGAACTTCCGGAGTGAAGACTGATCGAGTGAGATTCCACCAAATCAAAGCCTCTCCCCGAAGTAGTTGAGAAGAAAACTTGACCCGTTGAGAGGGATCACACTCACTTGACTCAAAGGCCATTTCTACCTCCTTGAGCCAGTACATGCAAGCAACCGAGTTATCTGAACCCACAAATTCCTTAGGGTGACACCCCATAAACGCTTTGTAAGTGCACCCCCTAGTCTTCGTTCGGATCCCTTCAGCGGATGGTTCCTCAACCGTTACCACATTTGGTCCACCCGACCCCACAATAATGTTTTCAGCCATAGTCTCAGGTTGACGGTGGCTGGCGTCTCGATCCTCTAAGAGCTTCATGAAAAACTCTTGCTGTGGGTCATGGCCGAAGTCATGGCCAACTGTTGTTGAGCCAAGGCCGCATTCATGGCCAACATCATGCTATCCCGAGGTCGGGTCTCCATGGCAACTTCCTCCATGATGGCGTTACTTGCATTGAGGTTCCGGCGCGGAATATGCTCAGGTCCTCCTCCCAGATTCTGGGTATAGGAATGTCATCGGTGGTTACACCCACGGGAGGTCGTACAACTGCAGATTCCACCTCTGGCATGTCTGACAACCTACTTCGAGTGTTTACCATTAAATCTGCCATGCACGACGAGAAATAAATTGAGAAAAGACTAAGCGAGTTGAACTCATTGTACGTACTACTACCTTCATCAATTATCATAATAATAGTAAACCAAATATGCTCACGTAAAAATGCATTCATAATAGCAGTAGCTAAGTGAAACTATGAACGAACCATACACAAGGATTCTTGTCACCATCATCACAACTTTCAATTAAAGTAATTCCGTAATCCTAACGCTCTCCCCACCTAGGATTTCTACCCCAAGTGGACAGTGAAGTCATAAAGTCTAAAGCTTAAGTCTAGATATGCTAAACAATACCTAGTTCACTTAAACTAAAGCTCTGATACCAACTTGTAACACCCTAAAAATAGGGATAACAAAAATCCGAAAAACGGACATGAGGTATATTAAAATTGCCATAGCAAGAGCCTCCCAAAAGTGGGGAATGTATAAATAACCTGTTTAATCACAATTGTAATTTAAACGGACAATAAATTAACAACCGACTAATCTAATTTCTACGACTAGAAAAGAGATTACAAAAGGGTTGTCATCTATAAACCCAAACGGTTCTTTCCAAAAGTATAACGCGTCCATGTGCAAAATCCCCAAGCTTTCACCCCAAGGCAACTAAGCCTGTTTAGGACCGGCACCGCTAGAACCTGAGATACACATCGACACCAAACAAGTGTTAGGCCAAAAAGCCTAGTGAGTTGAACAATAATAAGCATGCATGAACAGTTACAATTCTTATTAGTAGTTAACCAGTGTTCAATATATGTGAAGTCATTAGGGGAGACCCAAAGCACCAATCAAGTCCCACCCAAGAGTCGATATACCTTGATGCCCTTAACAAGGAACACCCCAAAGGCCCGACACACCCGAAGACTATCGCTAAGAAAATTCCTCGAATGGCGGAGGTCTAGGCACATACCATCACAGTGGCGCCCAAGACTACATCCTCCTAGTGTACTGACTTGGTTCATCCACATAACGCATATAGGAGGTTCCTTTGGTGTATTTCAACCCAACATATTTCAATACCAACTACGGGTACAATATTACCATCCTATCCTCATGCAGTCCAACAAAAGACCCAAATGACGCTTATATTCATCATGCATATAAATATGTCACCAAAATGGTGCCCCAACTAGAATCATCATAATACCCATATATGCATACATTTAACATACCAAGGTACCCACATTATGTATCTATGAGAAAAACCCCAAATAGTGATACATATAACAACAATCATGGCATAATCACCCATATATACATTTTCCAACTATTTTCATGAAGAAACCCCCAAACACTTGAACATATAGAGGTAAGGTAACAAATAGGAGATTATGATGTGTATCTAGTTTTAACAAAGGTTTAGTAAACTCACAATCTAGGTTTTGTACCAAAACCTAGAAAAGATGAAAACCCTAGATGTTGAAGATGAGACTTGATGTAGGAGAGGAATGACTTTGATGAGGATCTTCAATAAATACACTTGGATGAGACTTGATGACCCAAGAATCACCCCAACAACCCCAAGCCCTAGCAATAAATGTGTGTATGCTTGGAATACCCAAAAATCGTCCAAAATGAGAGTTCTCTCGTTTTCTCTAAGTGAAGTGTGATAAAATGAATCAGTTTAGGTCAAAAATCTTATTTAACCCAAAAATACCGTCGGCGACAGTGCCCGACGATAATGCCATGGGCATTGTCGCGTGTCATAGTCGCGAGCCACCCCAGAGCCTCGGTACACCTCCCGCGAGAATGACACCGCGATAGTGACAATGTCACAATCACGTGTCATAGTCGCGAGTCTCAACCAACCCACGGTACACTCCCCGCGACCTTGACACGGCGACAGTGACCATGTCATAGTCGCCTGTCATTGTCGCGCCACACCCCAAACGTCCCGAAATTTGACCTGATTCGATAACTAACGCGAGAGTTGAACAATTAAGGACGATAAGTCAGATTATACAACATTTCAACATATCAACTATCATAATACGCATACAAAGGCTCATATACTCACATAGGTACATTTAATGCATTTTAAAGGGAATAAATACTTACCTTGAGAATTTCCGGGTGTTACATAACTGATTTCAACAAAGAAATGTTATGTCCCAAACGCGTCTTAATCTCTGTGGCAAGGAACTCACAGATGATGACGTGATTTATAACATTATTTCCACCTTTTATATATCAGTAAATATTAATGAACCAATATAAGTTGGAACACAACCTTTAGACAAACTCATAAACCTACTGCAAGTGTTTGAGAGACACAACAAGGTTCTTGTAACACCCTGATTTTTATCTCAATTTAGGAAGAAGGGTTGAACTGGTTGAATCAGTAAAGGAAGAACCAAATATGGAGTATGGCTATAGTGACATGTGGTTGTGACACTTGTCACAATAACACCAATGGTACTAAGAGTATGGTCGTCTCGGCCATAGTGACATGTGGTTGCGACATCTGTCACAATAGCATCAAAGGTACCGAAAGTGTGGTAGTTCCGACTACAGTTTCATTTAGTTGTGACATATGTCACAATAGCACTGACGTTACCGAGTGTTCAGCCGTCTCAGCGAATGTGCCATGAAATTATGACAATGGCACAATAACTGGCATAATAGCATCAAATGTTCCAAGAGAACGGTTAGGGAATGGCCGGGAGAACGGTCGAGGAACGTCCGGGAAAACGATCGGGGAAGAGGTCGAGAAAATGGTCGAAGAACGACCGAAAAACTCGCGGTACGGGCCAGACTATAGTGCCCGGCGTTTGTGCCAATGGCACTATATCATGTCAAGGTCGTCGAGGGGGTAAAATGACTTTTGGTACACTTCGGGCGACCCTGCCATGCGATTGTGACATGGCACAGTCGCATGTCACAATCGCGTCAGACCTGCAGTGCATAAAATCGGGGTTTTCTTCATTTGGTCATAACTTTCTCATTTCAACTCCGTTTTTGGCGATTCAAGTTGCTATGGTTTCGTTTTTGAGAGCTTTTCAAGGTTAGATTGTTAGTTTTGGGAATATATAAGAATAATTGGTGGTGTATTGGAAGCAAGGGTCAAGAGCTCATCATCATCACCTCCATCTTCAAGAAATTTGGGGTTTTCTAGGTTTTCACCAAAACCTAAGTGGTGAGTTGATACTACTAGTTTGTAAACTTTATTATGAGTCATAAATTATCCATTAATGATCTCCTAGTTTTGGTTTCTCAAATTTCGGTTTGGATGACTTTGGGCGAAATTAGGTCAAATTAGGGTTTTTAGCCAAAATGGGGATTTTGATATTAGATGTTTGGGGAACAATTTCAAACACTTGGATATGTGTATTTATGGTTGGAAACTTGTGGATCTAGGTTTTTGAAAGTTTTGGCTTGAAGATCCAAGTCTTTTCAAAGGAGCTCAAGTTGGGGATAAATCTAGATTTAGCCTAAATCTAAGGTAAGGTCAAGTTGATTTGTGAAAATGGTGTACATGCCAAAATGTCAATCTTTAAATGTTTATATGTTTTACATGAAATTATTAATTGTTGAGTTATTTGATGAGTTTTGTTTATTTGAAGTGTTTAACTTCATAAACTTTGCAAAACACCCACATTTGAGATTTTTGGGCATTTTGATAAATAAATCATTTTGTTAGGACAACTTTGGGGGGGGGGGGGACGTCTAAAAATCGTTCTTAAAATATTTTTAAGAAAATATATAACAATACACAAGATGAAGTCTTTTTGTTAAGGTTTAACACAACAAACAAACAAACAAAATATAAAGAGATAGGGAAAAGAGATACAAACAAATTTAGAGAGGTTCACTCAAAACCGGGCTAATCCTCTTTGTTGAGTGAACTCAACGAGACGATCCACTATATTGTTCTTTTAAGGTATAAACACACCGTATGAACACTTGATTACACAAGATTTTAATACTTGAAAAATGAACTCAAGTTCTAGCTATTATTCCACACCACAATATGGATGCTAGTTGGATCTATCTCACACACTTACTAGAGTGTGGAGAATACTTGTGTTTTATGTTTGGTATCACAAACTTTATTTGATCTTGAAATCAAGAAAAGATTAAGTATTAGAAAGTTGAGAGTTGATAATGAAATGTTAAAAGAATTGAGAGTGTTTGAGAAAATAAGAGTTCAATTCTTAACACTTTGATATGTTTTCTTATGAAGACACATGGGATATATATACATATCAAAGTGTATGTATATATATATATATATTAGAAAAATTAAAAAACTTTTTTTTAAAAACATGTTGGATGAATCCAACGGATTCATTTCAAATAAAAAGGTTATTTTTAAATTTTCTTTTATTTTTAAACCAATTAAATTTTAATTATTTTGTTTTGTCAAATCAAGAGATGTTCCCTCAATAGGTATTCAATGCCTAGATAGCAATCAAGAGTGCAAGATTTACACTTCAAGTAAAAAGTCTTTCAAGAGATTTTATAAAAAAAAATTATAAAAAAAAATTCAAAAACTTGGATTTGTAAATACATAAAGCAAAGAATATATAAATAATTGTATACTACAAGTATAAAAGTTTATAAAACACCAACTAAAACCAATTCAAATAATTTTGGTTTAAATCAAAAAGTTAAAAAGAATATTCTTACAAACTTATCATTTTATAAAAATATGATTTTCCGAAAAGCATTTTATAAAAAATCACTCTCAATTTTTATAAAAATAAGTTTTATAAAAATAATCAGTAAACCGATTGGAGTTGGAATACCAAGCATGAAACAATCGTATTCCCACATGTCGCTTGAATATTCCCGTTCCGTTGTGTCTTCTCGGATTTGATCATTAATTTGAGGTTGGCACGATTCCGGAGACGACAAAGTGTATTTTCGTAAATTATATACATGCACATCAAGTAAAATGTTAGATAAACAATATAATACGGTTTGTTTGTGATCATCAAAATAATTATAGAGATGTAGCACACTTGCACCAACAATCTCCCCCTTTTTGATGATGACAAACACAACCGTTAAACATGAGAGCATACTCGGTTTCTCTCCCCCTTTTGTCGAAGCAAAAAGGGTCATGAAAGACGCTATGCTCCCCCTCAAAATATGCACGCATTTGGGAGTAACAATATCACAAGGGTTATACTCAAGCATGCCTAAACCAAGTCTTAGTTTGAAAAATGTATTTTTGTTTAGGGCTTTAGTAAAAATATCGGCCAAATTATCTTCGGAATCGACTTTTTCAAGCACGATTTGGCCTTTTTGAACATTATCTCTTAAGAAACGATGTCGTAATTCAATATGTTTGGTTCGAGAATGTAAAATTGGATTTTTACTTAAGTTTATGGAACTTGAGTTATCACACATAATTGGAACTTTGGTCAAATGTACCTCAAAATCGGTAAGTGTGTGCTTCATCCAAAGAACTTGAGCACACGCTCTCGCGACGGCTACATATTCCGCTTCGGTAGTAGACAACGCTACGGATTGTTGTTTCTTAGAAAACCAAGACACAAGAGAGAGACCTATAAAGGCACATACTCCACTAGTGCTCTTTCGATCAACAATTGAGCCACCAAGATCGGAATCGGTGAAGCAAGTTACCTCCAACTCGGGTTTCTTTGCATACCATAATCCGAGATTCATTGTACCTCTAAGATATCTAAAAATATGCTTGACGGCTTCATAATGAGATTGTTTAGGTGAAGATTGAAAACGAGCACATAAACACACACTATACATGATATCCGGTCTACTAGCCGTTAGATAAAGTAAACTACCAATCATTCCACGATACTTTTTTTCATTAAAATCGTTGCCCTCCTCTTCACTTGATAATTTTAAATTAGTGGTCATTGGAGTTTCAACGGGTTTGACATTTTCGAAATTAAACTTCTTCAACATGTCTTTGCAATATTTTGATTGATTTACAAAAGTTCCATTTTCAACTTGTTTGATTTGCAATCCTAAGAAGAATTTTAATTCTCCCATCATGCTCATTTCAAATTCACTTGTCATTTTTGTAGAAAATTCATTGCAAAGTTTTTCATTTGTGGAACCAAAAATGATATCATCAACATACACTTGCACAACCACAATATCATTATGAGCATATTTTACAAACAATGTATTATCAATTTTACCCATAACATAACCACTTGTAATTTAAAAAGATTTTAATCTATCGTACCATGCACGTGGAGCTTGCTTTAAACCATAAAGCGCCTTTTTTAATTTATAAACATGTGACGGATTTTCAAAATTCTCAAAACCGGGAGGTTGAGAAACATATACCTCCTCATTTATAAAACCATTTAAAAAAGCACTTTTAACGTCAATTTGATATAATTTAAAATCCTTAGCATTCGCAAAAGCTAGAAGCATTCGAATAGACTCCAACCTTGCAACCGGTGCAAAGGTTTCATCATAATCTATACCTTCTTGTTGATCGTACCCCTTTGCAACTAAACGTGCCTTGTTTCGTGTGACTCCACCATTTTCGTCTACCTTATTACGAAAGACCCATTTTGTGCCAATTATGGTTTGACTACTAGGGCAAGGAACTAAGTCCCACACATCATTTCTAGTAAATTGGTTCAACTCTTCTTGCATGGCAACGATCCAATCCTCATCACATAAAGCTTCTTCTATGGTTTTAGGTTTTATACTAGAAACAAAAGCATGAAAAGCACAATGGGTATGAAATTTTGATCTAGTCGTTCTTTGGCTGAGGTCACCTATGATTTGACCTACGGGATGGCCTCTAGCGGTTCTAAGGTTAGGATCATCTACACCTTGTGAAACATAACATGGAGGGGCATCACTAGATTCTACATCATTAGTAGAAGATTGAGAACCTAAATCCAAGGTTCTAAGATGTTGAGCTAAGGCTTCTCCCTCACAACTATTATCATCTACTAAGGGAGCACTAGGTTTGGGAGGGCTCTCATCAAAGCTTACATTAAGGGATTCTTCTACAACCATGGTCTCTTTATTAAGGACTCTATAGGCTTTACTATTCCAAGAATAACCAAGGAACACTCCCTCATAAGCTTTCGGGTCAAATTTGGTTAAATATGACTTGGTATTAAGAATAAAGCACTTACATCTAAATACTTTAAGGTGGGCTAGGGAAGGTTTTCTACCACAGAATAGCTCATAGGGGGTCTTATTTAGGATACCTCTAACTAGGACACGGTTAAGCACATAGGTCGCAGTAGCAACAACATCACACCAAAACTTTTGGGGAACTTGATGTTCATTGAGCATGGTTCTACTCATTTCTTGTAAGGTCCTATTTTTCCTCTCAACAACCCCATTAGATTGAGGAGTTCGAGGAGCCGAAAAATTGTGTGTTATACCATGTTTGTCACAAAAAGCACTAAATTGTATTTCATTATCGAATTCATGTCCATGGCCCGTACGTATAGAAACAATAGTACAACATTATTGGTTTTGAATTCGTTTTCCCAAAATTTTAAATTTCTCAAAAGCCTCATTTTTATGTCTTAAAAATAGGGTCCATGTATAGCAGGAAAAATCATCTACAATTACTAAAGTGTAATAATTTCCTCCAAAACTTTGGGTTGCCATGGGACCAAAAAGATCCATGTGTAGTAATTCTGTTGGGTAAGATATGAGCTAAGTCTGGATAATGCTGCTGAAGTGTTAAAGATTAATACTGCTGAAGATTTTACTACTGCTACTTGAAAGATTACTACTGCTAGTAGTATTACTACTGCTTGAAAAGTTAGTACTGCTATGATAATAGTTAGTACTGCTTGGAGAGTTAGTACTGCTAGTAGTTAGTACTGCTTGAAGATTAATGTTGTTGGATGGTTAATACTGCTTATGATGATGATGTTGATATTGATGACTTTGAACGAAAGACTAGGAGCTGAAGATAATGATGAAGATAATTATGGAATGGATGCTGAAGATCAATATTTCTTTAGTAATTATCTTGTAATCAGTTCTGTATATATAGTCTAGTAGTTTTTGTTAGATTAACAAGTTTTGCATATACGTTTAGAGAGAATTAACCTCAAGATTAGTTTTAATCCTTTCTTTAGAGAAGTATAGAACGTCTGTTGAGTCTGTTCAACAGATTGAGGTTTTGTTTGTAATCATTAAGTTAATTCAATATAACTTGTGATTTGAGTTCATACACTGTTTGATTGATTTATTGTTAAAGTGTTATTCCGCGACTTCTTTAACATAGTTTCTGAGTGTTTAGTTTAAATTCTTGTTTAGAATTTCGATCCTGACAAGTGGTATCAGAGCAAAAGGAACACAGAAATCAATAATCATCATGGACGGATCACATGACAGTGTTCTTGTTTCAAAGGTCCCCATGCTCAAACCCAATGAGTTTCACATGTGGAAAATCAGAATCAGGCAGTACATTCTTCTCACAGACTTATCAATGTGGGACATCATTGAGAATGGTCCCTCCAATGAAGGAAAGATGGGAGCAGATGGCAAGAGACCTCCACCAAAGACTGATGGAGAAAGAAAGATGAGGCAGACTGAGATGAAAGCCTTGAGCACTCTGCTCTTGGAAATTCCTAATGAATACCAACATCAGTTTTGCAATTGTTCTGATGCTCAAATCCTGTGGAATGCATTGGAGAAGAGATTTTCAGGTACTAAAAGCACTAAGAGAAATCAAAAATCTATTCTCAAACAACAATATGAAAACTTTATGTCTACAGAGAATGAGTCTATGACTCAAACTTTTGATAGATTTAACAAGTTGATTGGAGAATTGGCCAGTGTTGGTGTCAAGATGGATCAGGATGATGTCAACAGAAAGTTTCTAAGATCTCTTGGTGAAGAATGGGTGATGTATACAGTATCATTCAGGTAGAATGATAATCTGGAGGACAAGGAACTTGATGATCTCTACAATGATCTAAGGGTGTTTGAAGCAGAAGTTGAATCTAAAAAGAAACCATCTGGATACTCTCACAATGCTTCTCTCTTATCATCTACTACTGATTCTTCTGCTAATACATAATCAGTTAGTGCTACATATGGCACAAAACAGGATGGACCTAATGATTCTGTTTTGGAAGCCTTCCTTGCTAGTCATGCTAAATCTGCTCTTATCAATGATGATCTGGAGCAGATCAATGTTGATGACCTTGAAGAGATGGATATCAAGTGGCAAATGGCAATGCTCACCATGAGAGTCAAGAGATTCATTAAAAGAACAGGTAGAAACAATTTTGCCATGAGAAGAGAAGATGGTGTTGGATTTGATAAATCCAAGGTAGAATGCTACAAATGCCATAATCTGGGACACTTTGCAAGAGAATGCAGAGGAGGAATTGATCAACAGCATGGAAGCAATAATCAACAATCAAAGTCCACTAACTATAACAGGAATCCATCTCAAGCTCTTGTCTCACAAGAAGGAATGGGCTTTGATTGGAGTGATCAAGCAGAGGAGGCAATTCAGAACCAAGCATTGATGGCTGAGGTTTCAGAGTCATCAAGCACTGAAATTCCTACAGAGATAAAATCTAACCTTTGCTCTAAAACATGTCTTGAAACTGTTAAAAAGTACAAGGATCACAATCAGAGCATGTGTGATGACCTTAAAAGGTTGGAAAAAGATAGAAGAGAGTATAGTTTGATCATTGAGAATTTTGAAGAACAAATTAAGTCATACCAGGCCAATGAACTTCAACATTCATATGATACCAACTACTGGAAGTGGGAGAAGAATCAGTTAGAGATTGAACTAGAAAAGTCTAGAGAGGAATGTGAGAAAATTAGGAGTGAATTTGAGAAGGCCAAACTAGACATTGAGAAATATTCCAATGCTTCTAAAGCAATGGACTCTTTACTCAAAACTCAAGTTCATGACAAATTGAGAAGAGGAATAGGCTACAACAACACCCTTCCACCTTACAATAATAACTACATTCCACCCACCTCATACCTCTTAGAAAGACAAGATAAGAAGGAATTACCTGAAGGAGCCACTGAAGTAGATCCTTTAGACACTGTAGTGATTGAGGCAGAATCTGAAGAAGAGAACAAGGTAGACAAGAAAGAAGTTCCCCTAGAAAACCACATTCTTACAAATGAGATGTCAGGATCGAATTCTCAACTAGAATTAATTCTCAGAAACAATATCAAAGAAGTTTGCGGAATAACACTTTGATATTCAATGAAATAGTAAATCAATACAGTAAATATGAAGAACAAACTGTAAACTTGTATTGAATGCTTTGAAGTTACAAGATTACACACTCAACCTCAATATTGATGAACAGGCTCACCAATACGAATTCTACTTCTCTAGAATTAGGATCTATGCCTTGAGGTTGATTTTCTCTCTAAAAGAATGAAAAACAAAAAATTAACTCATTATTCTAAGCTATACAATATATATACTGAATACAAAGATAATTACAATAAAAAAATATCTTCAGTATATCTTCCATGTATATCTATAAGCTTCCATAATCTTCAGATTATCCAGCTGTCATTCTTTCCATCCGAATCTTTTTAGCAGCACTAACCATGATCAGCAGCATTAACTTCTTCTAGCAGCATTAACTACTAAGCAGCACTAACTACTAGCAGTACTAACTTTGTTCAAGCAGTACTAACTATGACTAGCAGTATTAATAGTACTAGCAGTAGTAACACTCAGCAGTACTAACCTTTAAGTCTTCTAGCAGTAGTAACTTTGAACCAGCAGCATTAACCATACTTGATGAATTCTTCAGTTCCCAACAATCTCCCCCTAACTTGACTTTTAAGAAGAGAAGTCAAGTTCTTCAGAATTAATCTTCAAGATGCTCCCAAAACTCTATCATGGCCTAAATTCCAGTGTTTGCATCCAATCCCAAACTCTGATTGATGGTTCTTTGAATCAAGTATTTAGCCATTTCTGAATCTGGAACACACCTTAACTTTTTCTTCAGCATGGCATGTAACTTCAATCTGCTATGATTATACACTCTATCCACTAGGAAGTATTCAGTGTGATTTAAATCCAAAGTCACTGTATATACTCCACTAATTTCATATAGAGTCCAACTGTTTACTGATTTGAAGACATCCTTGATCAAGTGCTCTACTTCTTCAGGTTTGAACATCATACACAGATACTCCATTACCAGTTTTGTAATTGAAATTCCTGGAGCCTTTAGAATATCTGCATACAACTTCATTCCTATCTCAAACATCTCTTCAAGATCTGATCTAGAGCATGTTCTGACAATTTTTGCCCATGTGTTGAACACTTCATGCTTTTCATCCTTTCTTTTCAGCCTTATGTATTCCTTTCCATCCACTGTCAATGTATCCCAGAGAATGACCTCAGGAGGCTTCACTCCTACAGGTTCTGCTGAAATTGGTTCAGGCACTTTGTCCATCACTACCATATACAAATTTACATCATCAGTGTTAGCTGGCTCTGTCTGTTTAGATGACTCAGGTGCCCCTTCTTCTTCAGCAACCTTCTTAGCCTCTTCTTCAGATATTTTAGGCTTCTTGATTGGCTTTCTCCTTGCCATCATTTTTGTTCTCTTTAAAGTCCTTAGACTTTCTCCCAGAGTGGACTCTTTCTTAGGAGGTGTTTCTTGCTCATCTGGAAATGGCTTTTGACAATCAAAGTCATTACTTTCTTTTATCCTCTTCTCCATCTCCGCCCTAGCAATTTCATTTCCCTGTAGCTTTAACATCTCTGAATCATAGAGCTCTTTGATCTTCTCAAAAGACATTTTGTAGAACATCTCCTTTTTGACTCCTACAGCACCTTTGAGAAATATAATCATCTTGTTCCTTTCTTGGGTACCTAGGAATGTCTTTGAGGGTTTTCTCTTCTTTGCAACTGTTTTCACCACTGATTTCTTCATACTTGCAGCTTTCTTCTGTGCAATTTCAGTTGCCATACTCTGTTGATAAGCTTCATTCAGTTCAGCAGCTATAGCTTTTGCCATTTCCCTGTCCTTTTCCATCTGAACTCTTTCTTCTTTTTCAAAATCCTCCTGCATCTTTTTAGCTAGGGCTTCATCTGATTCAACCAACCTTTGCTTTTTGATTGGTTGATCAGATTCCACCATTTTTGCTTTTCCTTTGTCTTTGTTGATTGCCTTCTTGCTATTATCTTTCTTGATCACTTCAACTTGTTCTTTGATGATTACTCCTTTGGTCTTTGAAGTGACCTTGGGAGTATCATTCTTGGCTTTTAGTAAGGTTTCTGCAATCTCAAGATCTGTTAGAACTTCTTTCACAGTTTCTGCTGCTTTATTAATGTCAGCAGTAGTAACTGTTTCTGCTGCTTCTTTTGTTTCTTTTGGTATTGAAACTCTTTCTGTTTCTGCTTCCTTCTCCCCCTCAACATTAAGCTTCCCCTCTCTTGTGGCTTCTTCCATGTTGATCTCCCCCTTTTTGGGAGCATCATTCTCAACTTTCCTTCTCCTAAGTTGGAATTGCTTTCTCTTCTTCCTTTGTACCAGACTGACCACCATCCTCTTCAGCTTAGCAATCTGTTCTTGTTGTGACAGAATGACTAGCTTCATTTCTTCAATATCTTTTCCTTGTTTGAGAACATCTTGATTGATGTTCCCCATTGTTTCCATCCATTCATAGTACGTATATTTGTCCTCACCCTTTCCAGAAGTGTTACCCTCATTTGAAGGATCATTGGATCTTTTATTAGTGGAAGTCTTCTGCCTTGCAGAAGCACTATCCACCCCTGTGGTTTCTTGGCACCAGGGACCTTCAAATGATTGCTCATTCAAAGTTGCCATGGGGGAGGTCTTATTGATGTTACCACTTTCCTCCTCTGTACTAGCAGGAGTAGTGGCAGCCTCATCACCCATATGCTCTACCTCCTCCTCAGAGAGCACCTCCTTTGGGTTGGGAGACACCCTTGTGGTTTCCCTTTGGATATTCTCTAGGGGAGAATTCTCCCTTAGAGGGCTTATAGGCTTAGTGGGTAATGGTACAAGAAGGGAAGGAGCCTTCTTTACCTGTTTCCTCTTGTAAGTTTGTGTGATTGGAGAGGTTGGTTTTTCAAGAAGGGACTGGGGAATAGATTTTGAGAGGGAAGGTTGGGCTTGGCTAGCAGTGGGTTGGTCTAATGGGGGCCTTGACCCTGCTGCCATACCTTCAGTGGTTTGGGACACCACCATCATTGTAGAGAACAATGGGGTGTCAACTCCTTCAGAGTCCCCAACAGATCTTCTCATATTTGAGAAAACCTTGCCTTTGGGGGGTTTAGGTACATATACCCCAACAGGTTGAGGTATATCCGTCAATTCATGAGTAATGACTTCTTGAACAAACCTGGGATACATAAAGAAGCTCTTTTTGTTTCCCATGTTTGAGACAATATCACTGAAAATCATTTTAGAAAAATTATACTTTCTGGCAGTGGCCAAGCACACCAAAGCATAAGCAATAGTGCTGCTGAACTCACTCCATCCAGTAGTCTTTTTGGAGATACAATGCACAAGAGTATGGACAAAGAAACGCCATTGGGGTGAAAATTTTGCTTTAGAGAATTTGAAAACTCCCAATGGGCCTCCATACCCCATTCTTGTAAGATTTGAAAACAGTTCATCATTTGGGATAGAGGTTATACCAGAGGCATCGTCTAGACGTAGACTGATGCGAATAACCTCTTCAGTAACCGTGAGTGATTGATCACAGATTCTTGTCTTGATCATCTGCACACCATTCTCAACAACAATGGTTGCATTAGCCCAGAACTGCCTTTGATGCTCAATATAGATTGTAGGGGATACAAGAAGAGCATGAGCAATGTGGCTTGACTTGAGGAAATCCACAATCTGATGAAATCCTGCAGCTTGCTTTGGCTTTTGTAGCATTGCAATCTCGTTGTGCTCGTCGATAAAAGTCATGGATGCCATTGATCTTGGTGAAAAGCTTGTCTGAAAACTTCGAACTTGAGAGAGAAAAGGTTTTGAGCGCAAGAGAACAGTATGCAAAGAGTCGTTATGAACTTTTAGGCGGGCAAAGAGTATTTATAGTATTCGGAACATAAGCAGTATTAACCTAGAGCAGCATTAACTACTAGCAGTATTAACTAACTAGCAGTATTAACTACGAGCAGTATTAACTAACTAGCAGTATTAACTGAAAGCAGTATTAACTGAAAGCAGTATTAACCACTAGCAGTATTAACTGAAAGCAGTATTAACCACTAGCAGTATTAACTACTAGCAGTATTAACTAACTAGCAGTATTAACTACGAGCAGTATTAACTAACTAGCAGTATTAACTGAAAGCAGTATTAACCACTAGCAGTATTAACTGAAAGCAGTATTAACCACTAGCAGTATTAACTGAAAGCAGTATTAACTGAAATACTCCTTTTAAACTTGCTAAACACTGAGTACTGCTATGCATATCCTGAAAAAGAAGATTAGTAACTCCAAGAATAATATACAGGTATAAAGCCACTTTTTGAGAAGGGGATTATTCAGTGTTGATCATTCCCACACTTGTTACCAAGAAAGTGAATCTACCCACATCAAAAGCTTTAGTGAATAAATCAGCAAACTGATTATCAGTGTGAACTTTGACAACTTGAATAAGTTTCTTTTCATTACAATCTCTTATAAAGTGATACCTGATCTCAATGTGCTTTGTTTTTGAGTGCTTGACAGGATTATTCACAATGCTAATAGCACTGCTGTTGTCAATAAAGATTGGAGTGTGTAGAAAGGTTACCCCATAATCCAACATTTGATTCTGAATCCATAAGACTTGAGAACAGCAACTTGCAGCTGCTATGTACTCTGCCTCTGTTGTAGATGTGGATACTGTGGTTTGTTTCTTGCACTGCCATGAGACTAGTCTAGCACCCAAAAACTGACATCCTCCAGAAGTAGATTTTCTGTCCAAGTTTGCCCCACCTAGATCACTGTCTGAGTATGCTATTAGGTCAAAAGGTGAGTTATGAGGATACCAAAGTCCCAATCTGGGTTGCCCTTTGAGATATCTGAATATCCTCTTAACAACTTGAAAGTGAGATTGCTTTGGCCTAACTTGAAATCTTGCACATACACAGACTGGAAACATTATATCTGGCCTTGATGCTGTGAGATACATGAGAGAGCCAATCATGGATCTATAATGATGCACATCCATATCCTCCCCCTCAAGATCTGCTGTGATCTGCTTGTGTGTTTCCATAGGTGTGCTGGCAGGTTTTGATTCTGAGAAACCAAACTTGGTTAGAATATCCTGCACATACTTGGATTGACATATGAAAATGCCATCTGACTTCTGTTGAACTTGGAGTCCAAGAAAGAAAGTAAGTTCCCCCATGGAACTCATTTTGAACCTTTTATGCATTAAATCCTCAAACTCCTTGCACATGTTGTTTCTTGTAGATCTAAAGATAATGTCATCAACATAGATTTGGACCAGCAAAATATCCTTCTTCTTTCTTTTAATAAATAGAGTCTTATCAATGACTCCTCTTTCAAAGTCATTTTCCAAGAGATAGGATGACAGAGTGTCATACCATGCTCTTGGGGCTTGATGTAGTCCATAGAGTGCTTTCTTTAATTTGTATACCCTGTCTGGATAGCTTGGGTTTTCAAACCCTGGTGGTTGACAGACATATACTTCTTCTTCAATTGACCCATAGAGAAAGGCACTTTTTACATCCATTTGATAGACTTTGAAGTTCATGTAAGAAGCATAGGCTAGGAATAGTCTGATTGCTTCTATTCTAGCCACAGGTGCAAACACTTCTTCATAATCTATACCCTCTTCTTGAGTATATCCCTGAGCCACCAGCCTTGCTTTGTTCCTTATGACAATACCTCTTTCATCTCTCTTGTTTCTGAAAATCCACTTTGTGCCAATTGCTCTGTGACCTTTAGGAAGGTCTACCAGATCCCATACATCTTGTAGCTTTAACTGTAGCAGTTCCTCTTGCATTGCTTCTATCCAGCTAGATTCTTTCATAACATCATGTGCCTTTTTAGGCTCAAGCTGTGATAGAAAACAAGAAAGCACTGTATGCTGTTGATCTTGCATTTCCTGAAGCCTGCTTTGATGTCTAGTCATCATAGGAGAAGAGATATCTCCTATTACCAGCTGTGGAGGATGATTCTTTTGAATTCTGGTGTTATGACCAGGTTCTTCATTCAGTCCAGCCTCAAGATTAGATTCATGTAACTCAACTGAAGTGTTTTCAGATGCCACTTCATTATTTTCTTGAGTCTCCTTATCTCTAGTGTCTTCTTCACTCTGGCTTGGTCCAGTAAATGATTCCTTTTCACAGTCTTCAACAGAATTTACTGTGGGTATGGGAAAAATCACAGATTTAGATAGACTTTCTTGAACTTGTGTGATCCCTGATCCTCCACTTCCTGTTCCTGTATACTGATTACTGAAACCAAAGGAGTTAGTTAGTGAATCAATGTCAAATAGCCACTGAGGTCCAGACCCAACAGGATTAGGTGTGTTCTCATTGCATTTGACATTGTCACTTTCTTCAATTATTCTAGAAGAAGAGTTAAAAACTCTGTAAGCCTTACTCTGAGATGAATATCCAACAAGAAATCCATCATCTGCTTTGTTATCAAACTTACCTAAGTGAGATTTGGTATTTAGAATTGTACAAGAACACCCAAAAGGTTTGAAGAAACCAATAAAAGGTTTTCTTTTATTTAAAAGCTCATATGGGGTCTTGTTCTTTTGCTTGACCACTAGAACTCTGTTTTGGACATAACAAGCAGTATTAACTGCTTCAGCCCAGAAGGTAATTGGCAATTTTGAATCAGCCAACAGAGATCTAGCAGCCTCTATTAGTGTTCTATTCCTCCTTTGTCAGGATCGAATTCTCAACAAGAATTAATTCTCAGAAACAATATCAAAGAAGTTTGCGGAATAACACTTTGATATTCAATGAAACAGTAAATCAATATAGAAAATATGAAGAACAAACTGTAAGCTTGTATTGAATGCTTTGAAGTTACAAGATTACTCACACAACCTCAATATTGATGAACAGGCTCACCAATACGAATTCTACTTCTCTAGAATTAGGATCTATGCCTTGAGGTTAATTTTCTCTCTAAAAGAATGAAAACCAAAGTTATCTCATTATTCTAAGCTATACAATATATATACTGAATACAAAGATAATTACAATAAATAAAATATCTTCAGTATATCTTCCATGTATATCTCTAAGCTTCCATGTATATCCTTTCATGCAAATCTTCATCATATAAGCAGTATTAATCTTCAGCAGCATTAACTTCCTTCTAGCAGCATTAACTACTAAGCAGTACTAACCACTAGCAGTACTAACTAGCTAAGCAGTACTAACTTTGTTCAAGCAGCACTAACTTTGAACTAGCAGTACTAATCTTGTTGAGCAACATTAACCATCAACTAGCAGCATTAATAACAGAAGTACTAACTAGAAGTATTAACAACTAGAAGTATTAACTGTTTTCTTCTAGCAGCATTAACTAGAAGCATTAATATCAGAAGTACTAACTAGAAGTATTAACAACTAGAAGTATTAACTGTTTTCTTCTAGCAGCATTAACTACAACTAGCAACATTAACCACAGAAGTAGTAACCGTGTTGAATATTAACTTCAGAAGTATTAACCATGTTGAACTAGAAGTAGTAACCATGTTGAACTAGAAGTAGTAACCATGTTGAACTAGAAGTAGTAACCATCCTTGGCATATTTCAGACCCAACAATCTCCCCCTAACTTAACTTTTCAAAACTGAGAAGTTAAGTTCTTCAGCATAGGGTCTTTATGATAATTTCAAAACTTTCTGCAATTACTAGTTCTTCTTGATTCAGTTTCTGCTGTTATCTTCTTTTCTGTTTCTGTTGTAGTTACTGCTTTGTTTCAGCTTCTTCACTTATCTCCCCCTCAAAATAAGATTTCATATCAACTTGATTCTCCTTCTCAATTCTTCTCAAGTTCAGATGTTTAAGTCTCCCCCTTTTTGAAATAATCATGATCTTTTCATCTCTTTTATCTCCATAATTTGATTGTGAACTTTCAGACAAATTGTACCAAGTGTATCCATCAATTCTTTGTAGTTAAACTGTCCTCACCTCCTTTAGATGTGTTTACCACCTTTGAAGGATCCTTGGATCTTTTAGTAGAGATCTTTTGCCTAGCAGAAGCACCTTCTACTCCCTTGGTTTCTTGGCACCTGGGACCTTTAGATAATTACTCATCTAAAGTTGCCATGGGGAAGGTCTTAGATATGGTCACACTGTCCTGTCATGCACTTTGTGCAAAGTCAGTAGTGTGAGCCTTACAACCCATATGCTCTTGCATCTCCTTATTGAGCACCTTCTTGGGGTTGGGAGACACCCCTATGGTTTCCCTTTGGATATTCTCTGATGAAAAATGCTCCATCAGAGGGCTTGTAGGTTTTGAGGTTTAAGATACAAGAAGGGAAGGAACCTTCTGTATCTTTTCCTTATATAGTATGGTAATTGGGAATGTTGGTTTGACAAAAGAAATCTGAAGATTTATGCTTTGTAGTGGAAGGTATGGATAGGTCATCAGTGGGTTGGTCTAATGAGGGCTTTGACTCTGATGCCTTACCTTCTTGATTGTGGGACACCACCATCATTGTTGAGAATAATGGGGTGTCAACTCCTTCAGAGTCCCTAGCAGATCTTCTCATGTTTGAGAAAACCTTGCCTTTAGGGGGTTTAGGTACATATACCTCATCAAAGTGAGGTATGTCCGTCAATTCATTATTAAGTACTTCTTGTACAAACCTTGGATACAGATAAAAACTTTTTGATTGATATCCAGGTTTGACATTAAATCATTGAAGATCATTTTTAGGTATAGAAAACTTACATTAGCAGTAGTAACACTTATCAGCAGCATTAACACAGACTGGCAGTAGTAACACATACCAGCAGCATTAACACAGACTGACAGTATCACTGAACTAGAATTACTAACTACCTTTCAGTATTAGCAACCTTTTTCACTTTTCTTACCTTCTGCTGGATCAAAAGTAACATGTCCTCCATCAAATCTTTTAAAGAATTTGAAGGCAGTCCATGTTCCTTGTTATGTGCCAAGAGCAACCATTATCTTCATTCCAAATGCTCTTCCTGTTGAGCTTTTGGTTGCCCTGCACACTTGATAAATCAGTTAGTCTTTGAGGGAACCCAAGCCAAAGTGGTCTTGGGTTGTCCTTTCTCATTTATATAATCTGTCAGTTTGGTCTGGATGAGTTGTTTAGGAATCTCATGGCTGGAATACTTTGTCAAGATTATAGGCTTTGCAACATTAATACTAGTAGAAGCACTATCCTTGTTAGCAGTAGTATTGGTTGCAGCAGCACTATTTCTGTTAGCAGTACTATCTGGGATAGCAGTACTAACAGGTTTCTTTACAATTGGAACCCAAACTTGAACAAAGTTGTTTGCTTTCTTTGTCTTTAAATTACTCCTTGGCTTATCTGGAGCATTTTTCTTTGTATTAGCAAACTTGTTCTGAGCATGAGACTTTAAAGGTGCTCTTTTCTCAGCCAATTGATTCCTTCTTTTATTCCTATAACCAAAAGAGTTTTGTGGTTTTCTTTGAAAAGTGACTCTTTGGTTGATAGGGTTGAAATAACAGTGTTTGGCAAGATGATTCAATTTGCCACAGATAAAACAAGGTTTTGGTCTATTGATTTTACTCAAATCAACCCCTTGTTTTTGTGCCCACTGATTATTCCAGTTTCTCTGATTTCCCCTTGGTTTATCATGTTTTTGGGGCTCAGATTTATTGCAAGAACACTGTTTACAAGGGACAGGATTCACAACTGTGGTTTGCTTATAATGGACCTTCTCAGACTTTCCCTCAGTCTTCTCAATGTCCTTAGATTTGACCCAAGTCTTTCCACATCCCTCATTGGTGATAATGTGATTTTCTAGAGGAATCTCACCACTCCCAGTGTTCTCCTTACACTTTTCACTAGAGTTATCTTCTTCAGAGTCTGTTTCAACCACCACTTTGTCTAAAGGATCTACCTTAGTGGCTCCAACAGGCAATTCCTTCCTATCCTTGGTCTCTAGTAAGTTTGATATAGGAGGAATGTAATTGTTGTTGTATGGTGGTGGTGTGGTGTTATAGCCTATTCCTCTTCTAAGTTTGTCATGGATTTGAGTTTGGAGCAAAGAGTCCATTGTTTTAGAAGCATTTGAAAATTTCTCAATATCCAGCTTGGCTTTCTCAAACTCACTCTTTATCTTCTCATTCTCCTCTTTAAACTTTTTCAGCTGAAGTTCTAGGTCATTCTTCTCCCACTTCCAGTAATTTGTATCATAAGAATGTTGAAGTTCATTGGCTTGAAAAACTTTGATCTGTTCCTCAAAACTCTCAACAATTCTTACATAGTCTTTTATATCTCTCTCTAATCTTTTAAGGTCATCACTCATTGTCTGGTTGTGATCCCTGTACCTTTTAACAGTTTCCATACAAGTTTTAGAGCAAAGATTAGATATTACCTCTGTGGGGATTTCTGTGCTTGAAGAATCTGAAACTTTAGCCATTGATGATTTCTGATTTCAAGGAAGAATGATGATTGCAGGTTTCTGAGAATACTTGCTCTGATACCACTTGTCAGGATCGAATTCTCAACAAGAATTAATTCTCAGAAACAATATCAAAGAAGTTTGCGGAATAACACTTTGATATTCAATGAAACAGTAAATCAATACAGAAAATATGAAGAACAAACTGTAAGCTTGTATTGAATGCTTTGAAGTTACAAGATTACTCACACAACCTCAATATTGATGAACAGGCTCACCAATACGAATTCTACTTCTCTAGAATTAGGATCTATGCCTTGAGGTTAATTTTCTCTCTAAAAGAATAAAAACCAAAGTTATCTCATTATTCTAAGCTATACAATATATATACTGAATACAAAGATAATTACAATAAATAAAATATCTTCAGTATATCTTCCATGTATATCTCTAAGCTTCCATGTATATCCTTTCATGCAAATCTTCATCATATAAGTAGTATTAATCTTCAGCAGCATTAACTTCCTTCTAGCAGCATTAACTACTAAGCAGTACTAACCACTAGCAGTACTAACTAGCTAAGCAGTACTAACTTTGTTCAAGCAGCACTAACTTTGAACTAGCAGTACTAATCTTGTTGAGCAACATTAACCATCAACTAGCAGCATTAATAACAGAAGTACTAACTAGAAGTATTAACAACTAGAAGTATTAACTGTGTTCTTCTAGCAACATTAACTAGAAGCATTAATATCAGAAGTACTAACTAGAAGTATTAACAACTAGAAGTATTAACTGTTTTCTTCTAGCAGCATTAACTACAACTAGCAACATTAACCACAGAAGTAGTAACCGTGTTGAATATTAACTTCAGAAGTATTAACCATGTTGAACTAGAAGTAGTAACCATGTTGAACTAGAAGTAGTAACCATGTTGAACTAGAAGTAGTAACCATCCTTGGCATATTTCAGACCCAACATCCTTTCAGCAACACCATTCTGTTGAGGAGTCCTAGGAGCACTATATTGCCTCTCAATACCTTTTTCTTCACAAAAGGTGTTTAGATCATGATTTTTAAACTCAGTTCCATTATCTGATCTAATGACTTTTACTCTTTGATTAGTTTGGTTTTCAATTCTTAGAACAAAGGATTTGATAAGACCACTTGTTTCATCCTTAGTCCTTAGAAAATATACCCAAGTAAATCTGGAGTAATCATCAACAATAACCAAGCAGTAAGATTTCTTGCCTATACTCATAACATTTGTAGGACCAAACAGATCCATATGCAGTAATTGGAGACAAGAAGAAACAGAATTTAACTCTTTGGTCTTATGAGAAGTTTTGTGTTGTTTGCCTTTAAGACAAGCAACACAATGATCATCACATGAAAAGACTTTTGAAGGTACACCTCTTACAAGGTTATTTTTAACAAGATTGTTCATAGTCTTGAAATTCATGTGACACATCCTTCTGTGCCATAGAGAGGATTCATCTACAGAAGCTTTTGAAACAAGACAATTTAGAGATGAATCACTATCAACATTGTCCATATCCAGACAGTACACATTGTCCTTTCTTGGAGTTCTAAGTAGTATCATGCTTTCATCAACTACCTTGAACCCTTGAGCAAGGATCATACACTCAGTATTAGTAAATAATATACTATGTTGTTTGTCACAAACCTGTGATACACTTAACAGGTTGTACTTTAATTGATCAACATAGTAGACATCCTCAAATGTCATCTTACCTTTGGTGACATTACCTTTTCCACTTATCTTACCACCAGTAAGATTATCTCCAAATGCAACATGTCCTCCATTGATATGCTTGAAGTCTTGAAGGCATGATATGTTGCCTGTCATGTGCCTAGAGCAACCACTATCAACATGCCAAATGCTCTTTCCCTTGAGCTGTTGGTTGCCCTGCACATTAAATAAATCAATTAGTATGAATTAGGAACCCAAGCCAAAGTGGTCTTGGGTATCCCTTTCTCATCAAAATACTTGCATTCTTTCTTGACAAGATTTTTAAACTTTAATTCCTCATTCTTGGAGTACTTTGTTACAATAATAGGCTTGGAAATGTTTTTGCTAGATTCAGTACTTGTTTTAGAAGTACTAACTGCCTTGGCAGCACTTGCATGCTTAGCAGTACTAACCTTTGAAGAGGTATTAACAGTATTAGCAGCATTAATATTTTCAGCAGTACTAACACTGTTAGCAGTAGTAACTGTGTTAGCAGTACTAATATTGTTAGCAGTACTAACACTGTTAGCAGTAGTAACTGTGTTAGCAGTACTAATATTGTTAGCAGTACTAACACTGTTAGTACTTCTAGGCACCCACATTTTGACACTTTCTTTTAAAATCTTTTTCTTTAAAGTGCCTTTACTTTCAACATATTTCTTTATCACATGTTTCTTTCCAGCCTTCCTATAACCCACAGATTTTTGCACAAATCTTTGAAAGTTCATCTGTTGGTTAATAGGGTTAAAGTAACAATACTTAGCCAAATGATTCAACTTGCCACATATAAAACAAGGTTTTGATTTATTTATTTTATTCAGATCAACTCCTTGTTTCTGAGCCCATTGATTATTCCAGTTTCTTTGATTTCCTCTTTTTAAACCAGAATTTAGGCTCTTGGCTTTATTGCAATCACACTGTTTACAAGATCCAGGATTCACAACTGTGGTTTGTTTGTAATGGACCTTGTTATCATTTCCTTTAGTCTTCTCTATCTCCTTGGACTTGACCCAGATTTTCCCACATCCCTCATTTGTGATAATATTGTTTTCTAATGGTATCTTTTTACTCACATTATTATCCCTGTTCTCACTGGCTCCTTTCTCAGTCAAATCCTTAACTACTACCTCATCCAAAGGATCTATCTTAAAAGCTTCTTCAGACAAGTCCTTTTTCTCTTTAGTTTCTAACAAGTCTGATGAAGGAGAAATATAGTTGTTATTGTAAGGAGGGGGTGTATTGTTGTATCCAATACCAGGCTTCATCTTATCATGTATCTGAGCCTTTAGAAGAGAGTCCATTGCTTTTGAAGCATAAGAAAACTTGTCTATGTCAAGCTTAACTTTTGACAGTTCCTCTTTCAGTCTATCATTCTCTTCTAAGGACTTAGACAGTTTGGTTTCTAACTCATTCTTTTCCCACTTCCAATAGTTTGTGTCATAAGAGTGTTGAAGTTCATTATCTTGAAAGCCTTTGATTTGCTCTTCAAATCTCTCTACTATCAACACATAATCTCTTCTGTCCTTTTCTAATCTTTTGAGGTCATCACACATACTTTGATTGTGATCCCTGTATCTTGTAACAGTGTCAATGCAAGATTTAGTGCAAAGATTAGAACTTACCTCAGTGGGGATATCAGACACTTCTGCCATAAGAGCTTGGTTCTGAATGGCTTCCTCAGCTTGATCACTCCAGTCAAATCCCATTCCTTGTTGAGAAACAAGGGCTTGTGCAGGATTCTTGTTCAGATTGTATCCTCCATTCTGAGCTTGTTGATGGTTGTTGTTGTTTGGAACAGCACTCCTGCATTCTCTAGCAAAGTGTCCTTTCTTGTGACACTTATAACATTCCACCTTGGTTTTGTCAAAACCAGCTCCATCTTCTCTTCTTTGAGAGAAGTTATTTCTTCCAGTTCTTTTAATGAACTTCTTCACCCTCATGGATAACATGGCCATCTGCCATTTAATATCCATCTCCTCCAGATCATCAGGGTGAATTTGATCCAGATCATCATTAATCAAAGAATTGCTGCTATGACTGGACAAAAAGGCTTCAAAGATAGTTTCAGTGCCCTTTTCTGAACTTACTCCACTGGCAGTACTAACTGCTTCAGGGTTGGCAGTAGTATCAGTGGATGCTGAAAGAAGAGCAGCATTGTGAATATAACCAGAGGGCTTCTTCTTGGTTTCTACTTCAGTTTCAAAAACTCTTAGATCATTGTATAAATCATCAAGTTCTTTCTCTTCTAGGTTGTCACTCTGTCTATATGAGACAGTATACATAGTCCATTCATCCCCAAGAGATCTGAGGAACTTTCTGTTGATATCATCTTGTTCCATCTTCACCCCTACAGTAGCCAGTTCACCAATGAGTTTATTGAACCTATCAAAAGTTTGAGTCATAGACTCATTCTTTGTGGAAGTGAAGTTCTCATACTGCTGCTTTAGAACATCTCTTTGATTTCTTTTGATGCTCTTAGTTCCAGCAAATCTTTTCTCTAGAGCATTCCAGAGAATCTGAGCATCAGTGCAGTTGCAAAATTGATGCTGATATTCATTGGGAATGGCCAAGAGCAGAGTGCTCAAGGCATTCATCTCTGTTTGTCTGATCTTCCTCTCACCATCTGTCTTTGGTGGAGGTCTTTTCCCATCTGGTCCTATCCTTCCAGCTTCAGAAGGACCATTCTCAATGATATCCACATTGAGTAGTCAGTGAGAAGAATATATTGTCTGATTCTGATCTTCCACATGTCAAACTCACTTGGTTTGAGCATTGGAACCTTAGAAACCAAAGTACTGCTTGATTCTGTAAGATTTTCCATGATGAATAACTGTTTCTGAGAGAGTTTGGCTCTGATACCACTTGTCAGGATCGAATTCTCAACAAGAATTAATTCTCAGAAACAATATCAAAGAAGTTTGCGGAATAACACTTTGATATTCAATGAAATAGTAAATCAATACAGTAAATATGAAGAACAAACTGTAAACTTGTATTGAATGCTTTGAAGTTACAAGATTACACACTCAACCTCAATATTGATGAACAGGCTCACCAATACGAATTCTACTTCTCTAGAATTAAGATCTATGCCTTGAGGTTGATTTTCTCTCTAAAAGAATGAAAAACAAAAAATTAACTCATTATTCTAAGCTATACAATATATATACTGAATACAAAGATAATTACAATAAAAAAATATCTTCAGTATATCTTCCATGTATATCTATAAGCTTCCATAATCTTCAGATTATCCAGCTGTCATTCTTTCCATCCGAATCTTTTTAGCAACACTAACCATGATCAACAGCATTAACTTCTTCTAGCATCATTAACTACTAAGCAGCACTAACTACTAGCAGTACTAACTAGCTAAGCAGTACTAACTTTGTTCAAGCAGTACTAACTATGACTAGCAGTATTGATAGTACTAGCAGTAGTAACACTCAGCAGTACTAACCTTTAAGTCTTCTAGCAGTAGTAACTTTGAACCAGCAGCATTAACCATACTTGATGAATTCTTCAGTTCCCAACATGAGAGGGGAGGTAAACCATTTGTTAAGAGTGAGAAAGTAGAGAAGTTCAAGACTGGGGAAGAGACTGTCAAGAGTGAGAAAGTTGAGACCTCTAGGAAAGGGAAGGATAAGGTACAGGGAAATCACTATATGTAAACTACTGTTGTAAATCCCTGTACTTGTCAACAGAAAAAGCCCCATCAACATGATAAAATAAGGGACCAAAAGGGTGTTAGCCTAGTGGTAAGGCATGTGGACTAGCTAGTAGCGGTCTCATGTTCGAACCCTGGGGGACGCATCCTGGAGGTACGGGGGCTTCGACCCCGGGCTGCATGCTTTAGCAGTCGGGCTTCGGCCCATATTGCCAGGGATTAGTCTGGGCCCAATGTGGTCTGGGATACCCTCTCCAAAAAAACATGATAAAATAAGGGGAAATCAGAGAAACAGAAATAACCAGTGGGCTCAAAAACAGGGAATTGATCTAAGCAAAGTCAATAGACCAAAGCCTTGTTTTATTTGTGGCAAGTTGAATCATCTAGCCAAACACTGTTATTTCAATCATATTAACCAAAGATTTACTTTTCAAAGACAACATCAAAATTCTGTTGGTTATAGGAAGCAATCAAAAAGATCAAGGAACCACATGGCTGAGAATGTGAGAACAGCACCAGTGAAAACTGGTACTGCAAAATCTCATATTCAGAATAAGTTTGTTAAAGAAAAGGAACATACTCCAAGCAAATCAATGAGTAACTCACATAATAAGAAAGCAAACAACTTTGTCAATATTTGGGTTCCAAAAGTCAAGAAACCTGTTAGTACTGCTACCTCAAATAGTAATGTTAATAGAAATAATACTGCTGATAGCAATACTACTGCTAACCAAGTTAGTATTGTTAACCAAGTTAGTATTGCTAACCAAGTTAGTACTGCTAACAAGGATAGTGCTGCTACCAGTGTTAATACTGCCAACCCTATAATTTTGACAAAGTATTCCAGCCATGAGATTCCTAACTCTGATCATCTCATCCAGACTAAGATTACTGATTATGAATATGTTGATGAGAAAGGGCAACCCAAGACCACTTTGGCTTGGGTTCCCTCTAAAAACTAACTGTTTTATCTTATGTGCAGGGCACCCAACAGCTCAAGAAGAAGAGCATTTGACATGTAGATAGTGGTTGCTCTAGGCACATGACAGGTAACATGGCCTGCCTTCAAAACTTCAAAAAGATTGATGGAGGACATGTTGCTTTTGGTGACAATCCAGCAGGAGGTAAGATTAGTGGAAAAGGTATGGTTTCAAAAGGTAAGATGTCTTTTGAAGATGTTTACTATGTTGAGCAATTGAGATACAACCTGTTAAGTGTATCATAGGTCTGTGACAAGAAACATAGTATATTATTTACTGAGACTGAATGTATTATCCTTGCTCCAGGATTCAAGGTAGTTGATGAAAATATGATACTACTTAGAACTCCTAGAAAGGATAATGTTTATTGCTTGGACTTAGAGAATGTTTCATCTGATTCATCATTAAACTATCTGTTTTCAAAAGCTTCTTTAGATGAATCATCTCTTTGGCACAAAAGGATGTGTCACATGAATTTTAAAACAATGAACATTCTTGTGAAAAACAACCTTGTAAGAGGTTTACCTCAAAAATTGTTTTCATGTGATGATCATTGTGTTGCCTGTCTTAAAGGCAAGCAGCACAAAACTTCTCATAAGTCCAAAGAAATAAATACAATCTCTTCACCTCTTCAGTTATTGCATATGGATCTCTTTGGTCCTACTAATGTGATGAGTATTGGTAAGAAATCCTACTGCTTAGTCATTGTTGATGATTTCTCTAGATTCACTTGGGTATATTTTCTGAGGACTAAGGATGAGACAAGTGGACTGATCAAATCCTTTGTCCTTAGGATTGAAAACCAAACAGATCTAAGAGTTAAAGTCGTCAGATCTGATAATGGAACTGAATTTAAAAACAGTGACTTAAACAGCTTTTGTGAGACTAGAGGTATTGAGACACAATTCAGTGCTCCTAGAACTCCTCAACAAAATGGTGTTGCTGAGAGGAGAAATAGGACATTGATTGAGGCTGCTAGATCTCTGTTGGCAGATTCAAAATTACCTATTACTTTCTGGGCAGAAGCAGTTAATACTGCTTGTTATGTCCAAAACAGAGTTCTAGTAGTCAAATCTCAAGGCAAGACACCTTATGAGCTTTTCAAAAAGAAGAAACCATTTATTGGATTTTTCAAACCTTTTGGGTGTCCTTGTACAATCCTCAATACCAAATCTCATTTAGGCAAGTTGTCAGGATCTTGATTCTTAACAAGAATAAACACTCAGAAACAATATTAAAGAAGTTTACGGAATAACACTTTAATATTCAATGAAATAGTGAATCAGAATAACAACTTGTAAACTTTATTGAATGATTGTAAAGTTACAAGATTCAACACTCAACCTCAATATTGATGAACAGGCTCACCAATACGAATTCTACTTCTCTAGAACTAGGACTATAAACCTTGAGGTTGATTCTCTCTATAAAAACAAAAACTCAGAATTCATAATAATTTCTAAGGTTACAAACTATTCTATACTTATACTGAAGATAAAAGATAATTACAAATAATAAAAGATCTTCAGAATAATCTTCCATATTTATCTCCAAGTCTTCCATAATCTTCAAACTTGATCTGCACGAATCTTGATTATCTCTTAAGCAGCACTAAGTCTTCAGCAGTATTAATACTTTGAGCAGTATTAATGTTCAGCAGTACTAACAACTAGCAGTACTAAAATTGCTTAGTAGTAGTAACTTCATCCAGCAGTATTAATCTTTGACTAGCAGCATTAATCTGTATCAACAGCATTAACTTCAGAAGTAGTAACCAAGTTGTGCTAGCAGTATTAACTGTACTTGTGCATTTCTGAATTTCCCAACAATCTCCCCCTAACTTGACTTTTAGGAAGAGAAGTCAAGTTCTTCAGATGGTCTTTAAGATGCTCCCAAAACTTCATAGCTGATACACCTGTATTTGCATCCAACCCCAAACTCTGATTGATTGTTCTTTGAATCAGATACTTTGCCATTTCTGAATCTGGAGCACATCCAAGCTTCTTTTTCAACATTGTATGCAGCTTCAGTCTACTGTGGTTGTACACTCTATCCACTAGGAAGTATTCTATGTGATTTGAATCCATAGTCAAAGCATATACTCCACTAGTTTCATATAGAGTCCAGTTGGTGACTTTTTGAAACACACTTCTGATCATATGCTCCACTTCTTCAGGCTTGAACATCATACACAAATACTCCATAACAAGTTTTGTGATTGAAATCCCTGGAGCTTTCAATTGATCTGCATACAACTTCATTCCTATTTCTTACATCTCTTCTAAATCTGACCTGGAACATGTTCTGACAATCTTTTCCCAAGTATTATACACTTCATGATTTTCATCTTTTCTTTTGAGCCTGATGTATTCTTTTACATCCACCTTCATTGTATCCCATAGAATGACCTCAGGAGGCTTAACACCAACAGGTTCAGCTGTAATAGGTTCAGGCACTTTGTTCATCACTACCATGTACAGATTCACATCATCAGTACTTGATGGTTCTTTCTGTTCAGATGACTTAGGTGCCCCTTCCTCTGGCCATCATTTTGGTTCTTTTTAAAGTCCTCAGACTTTCACCTAGAGTGGCTTCTTTCTTAGGTGTTTCTTGCTCATCTGGAAAAGGCTTTTCTATCAGAAAGTCATTGCTTTCTTTCATTCTCTTCTCCATTTCCACCCTGGTAGTTTCATTCCCTTGAAGCTTGGTCATTTCTGAATTGTACAGCTCTTTAATCTGCTCAAAAGTCATCTTTGAGAACATCTCCTTTTTGACTCCTACAGCACCTTTGAGAAATGTAATCATCTTGTTTCTCTCTTGGGTACCAAGGTAAGTCTTTGAGGGTTGTCTCTTCTTTGCAGCCACTTTGAACAACACTGATTTCTTCATGGTTGCAGCTTTCTTCTGAGCCATTTCAGTTGCCAGACTTTGTTGATAAGCTTCATTTAATTCTGCAGCCAGAGCCTTAGCCATTTTCCTGTCTTTTTCAACTTGAACCCTTTCTTCTTGCTCAAGATCATCCTGCATCTTCCTCGCCAAAGCTTCATCTGACTCAACCAACTTTTGCTTTTTGATTGGTTGATCAGATTCCACCATTTTAGCTTTGCCTTTATCTTGGTTTATCACCTTCTCAACACTTGCTTTCTTTACAGTCTCACCTCTTTCTTTGATGACAACTCCTTTGGCCTTTGAGGTAACCTTGGGAGTATCATGTTTGACTTTGATTAAAGTTTCTGCAATCTCAAGATCTGTTAATACCTCTTGTACTATTTCTGCTGCTTGATTCAGTTCAGCAGTATTAACAGTTTCTGCTGCTTTGCTTGATTCAGCAGCATTAACTGTTACTGCTACTTGTTCAATCACATTTTCTGTTACTGCTGCTTTCTCTTTTTCTGCTGCTATGCTTGATGTTTCTGCTGCTTGTACAAACTCTGTTTCAGTTTCTTGCTCCCCCTCAACATCAACTTTCTCCCCCTTGTCTTTAGCATCTTCCATGTTTACTTCAGCTTCTGACTCCCCCTTTTTGGGAGCATCAGTCACTGGTTCCCTTCTTCTCAGCACAAATTGTTTCTTCTTCTTTTTCTGGACCAATCTCTTCACCATTTTCTTCAGGTTTGTAATCTGTACTTGTTGAGACAGAATTATCAGTTTCAACTCTTCTATGTCTTTTCCCTGCTTGATTACATCCATGTTGATGTTGCCCATTGCTTCCATCAATTCAAGATAGTCATATCTGTCATCACCTTCTCCAGGAGTGTAACCCCCTTTTGAAGGATCATGGGATCTTTTTGTAGTAGAGGTCTTCTGCCTAGTAGAAGCACCTGCTACCCCCATGGTTTCTTGGCACTTGGGACCTTTGGATGATTGCTCACCCAAAGTTGCCATGGGGAAGGCCTTATTTATGTTACCACTGACCTCCTCTGTGCTAGCAGGAGTAGTGGCAGCCTTTGCACCCATATGCTCATTCATCTCCTCATTGAGCACCTCCTTGGGGTTGGGAGACACCCCTGTGGTTTCCCTGTAGATATTCTCTAATGGAGAATTCTCCATTAGAGGGCTTAAAGGCTATGTGGGTGAAGGTACAAGAAGGGAAGGAGCCTTCTTTACATTTTTCCTGATATATGTATTGGTTATTGGTGCAATTGGTTTTTGAACAAGGGACTGAGGGATTGATATGGTGATGGAAGGTTGGGATTGGCTTTCAGTGGGTTGGTCTAATGAGGGCCTTGACCCTGAAGCCATACCTTCTTCAGTGTGGGACACCACCATCATTGTAGAGAACAATGGGGTGTCAACTCCTTCTGAGTCCAATGGAGATCTTTTCATGTTTGAAAAGACCTTACCTTTGGGGATTTTTGGTACATATACCTCATCAAAGTGAGGCATATCCGTCAATTCATGGGTTATAACTTCCTGTACAAACCTTGGGTACATATAAAAACTCTTTTTGCTTCCCAAGTTTGATACAAGATCACTGAAAATCATTCTTGAAAAATTGTACTTTCTGGCAGTGGCCAAGCAGACCAAAGCATAAGCAATGGTACTGCTAAACTCACTCCATCCAGTAGTCTTTTTGGAAATACAGTGCATCAAGGTATGAACAAGAAAACGCCATTGGGTATAAAATTTTTCTTTAGAGAATTTGAAACCACCCAATTGGCCTCCATACCCCATTCTTGACAAATTTGAGAACAAGTCCTCATTTGGAATAGAAGTAATACCTGCAGCATCGTCTAGACGTAGACAGATGCGTATCACCTCTTCAGAAACTGACAAGGGTTTGTCACACACCAAGTCCCAAAAATTCTTGCAATTTTTATTCGTGAAAATCCACTTGGTGCCAATAGCTCTATGACCTTTTGGAAGGTCCACCAAGTCCCAAAATTCTTGCAATTTGAACTGCAGTAACTCTTCTTGCATAGCTTCTATCCAACTGGAATCTTTCATTGCATCATAAACCTTCTTAGGCTCAATCTGAGATAGAAAGCAAGAGAGTACTGTGTGTTGCTGATCCTGCAGCTCTTGAAGTCTTCTTTGATTCCTTGTTATCATAGGAGAAGAAATGTCTCCTATGACCAGCTCTGGAGGATGGTTCTTTTGAGTTCTAGTCTGATGACTAGGTTCTTCATTGAGTCCCACATTTAAATTGGAATCATTTAAGCCAGCTGAGGGGATCTCATCAGCTGCTTCTGGCTCTTCATGCCCTTGATTCTCCTCATCTCTTCCTTCTTCTTCACTCTGAATTGGTTTATTTATAGTTTCCTTTCCACAGACCTTAACAGGCTCTATTGTAGGTATGGGAAAGATCACAGACTGAGGAATAATGTCTTGTACTTGTACTTGATCATCTCCTGATCCTCCACTTCCTGAACCTGCAAGATAATCACTACTGAAACCCAAGGAGTTAGTTAGTGAATCAATGTCAAATAACCACTGAGGACCAGACCCAATAGGATTTGGTGTGTTCTCATTGCATTTGACATTGTCACTTTCCTCAATTATTCTAGAAGAAGTATTAAAAACTCTGTAAGCCTTACTCTGAGATGAGTAACCAACAAGAAAACCATCATCTGCCTTGCTATCAAACTTTCCTAAGTGAGTTTTGGTATTGAGAATGGTACAAGGACACCCAAAAGGTTTGAAAAATCCAATAAATGGTTTTCTATTATTTAAAATCTCATAAGGTGTCTTGTTTTTAGGCTTGACTACTAGAACTCTGTTTTGGACATAGCAAGCAGTATTAACTGCTTCAGCCCAGAAAGTAATTGGTAGTTTGGAATCAGCTAACAGAGAACTAGCAGCCTCAATCAGTGTCATATTCCTTCTCTCAGCAACACCATTTTGTTGTGGAGTCCTAGGAGCACTGTATTGCCTCTCAATTCCTTTTTCCTCACAAAAGGTGTTTAGGTCATGATTTTTAAATTCAGTACCATTGTCTGACCTAATGACTTTTACCTTTTGATTTGTTTGGTTTTCAATTCTTAGAATAAAAGATTTGATCAGTCCACTTGTCTCATCCTTAGTCCTTAGAAAATATACCCAAGTAAATCTAGAGTAATCATCAACAATAACTAGGCAGTATGATTTCTTACCTATACTCATAACATTTGTAGGACCAAACATATCCATATGCAACAACTGAAGAGAACTAGAGATTGTGTTCAACTCTTTGGACTTATGAGAAGTTTTGTGTTGTTTGCCTTTGAGACAGGAAACACAATGATCATCACATGAAAAGACTTTGGAAGGTAAACCTCTTACAAGGTTGTTTTTAACAAGTTTATTCATTGTTTTAAAGTTCATGTGACACATCCTTCTGTGCCAAAGTGACGATTCATCCAAATAAGCTTTTGAAACAAGACAGTTTAGGGATGAATCAGTTGAAACACTTTCCATATCTAAGAAATATACATTATCCTTTCTGGGAGTTCTTAGTAGTATCATCTTTTCATCAACTAGCTTGAATCCAGGAGCAAGGATAATGCATTCAGAATCAGTAAATAATATACTATGTTGTTTGTCACAAACATGTGATACACTTAACAGGTTGTACCTTAACTGCTCAACATAGAATACATCTTCAAAGGTCATTTTACCTTTGGTTACATCCCCCTTACCACTTATCTTACCTCCATCTGGAGTATTACCAAAGGCAACATGCCCACCATCAATTTTCTTGAAATTCTTGAGGCATGATATATTCCCTGTCATGTGCCTAGAGCAACCACTATCAACATGCCAGATGCTCTTCCCCTTGAGCTGCTGGTTGCCCTGCACATAAGATTAAACAATTTGTATTGATTGGGGACCCAAGCCAAAGTGGTCTTGGGTCTCCCTTTCTCATCAAAGTACTTACATTCCTTTTTGATGAGATTTTTAAAATCAGTACACTCTTTATTGGAGTACTTTGTCAATATGATTGGTCTAGCAGCACAAACACTAGGAGCAGTACTAACCTGAGAAGTACTAACAGAGTTAGCAGCACTAACAGGTTTAGCAGTACTAACCTTGTTAGCAGTACTAACAGAGTTAACAGTATTAACATTTGAAGAAGTACTAACAATGTCAGCAGCACTAACATTGATAGCAGTAGTATTGCTTCTAGCAGCACTATCATTGTCAGCAGTACTATTTGGGGAAGCAGTACTAACAGTTTTAGTGCATTTAGGAACCCATATATTGACACTTTCTTTAACAATCTTTTTCTTCATGTGACTTTTAGGTTTAACAGATTTCTTAGCCACATGGTTCCTTTCAATCTTCTTATAACCAAAGGGTTTTTGCATAGATCTTTGAAAATTCATCCTTTGGTTCATAGGATTGAAATAACAGTATTTGGCAAGATGATTCAATTTGCCACAGATAAAACAAGGTTTTGGTCTATTGATTTTACTCAGATCAACCCCTTGTTTTTGTGCCCACTGATTATTCCAGTTTCTTTGATTTCCCCTCCTTTTATCAAGTTTTAGGGGCTCAGTCTTCTTACATGCACACTGTTTGCAAGGGACTGGATTCACAACTGTGGTCTGTTTGTAATGGACCTTACCAGACTTTCCCTCTGTCTTCTCTATGTCCTTGGATTTGATCCAATCCCTTCCACAGTCCTCATTGGTGATAATGTTATTCTCTAGATGAATCTCACCACTCACATTGTTCTGCTTACTTTTACCAACCTCTTTCTCAGTTTTATCCTCAACAACTACCTCATCTAAGGGATCTATCTCAGTGGCTCCCTCAGGCAAGTCCTTCCTATCTTTGGTTTCTAGCAAGTCTGAAGTAGGAGGAATGTAATTGTTGTTATATGGTGGTGGTGTGGCATTGTACCCAATTCCTCTTCTTAGCTTGTCATGAATCTGAGTTTGTAGTAAAGAGTCCATTGCTTTAGAAGCATTGCAAAACTTTTCCACATCAAGTTTAACCTTGGTTAGCTCCTCTCTCAACTTTTCACTCTCCTATTTAGATTTGGTCAATTTGAGTTCTAGATCCTTTTTCTCCCACTTCCAGTAATTGGTATCATATGAGTGTTGGAGTTCATTGGCTTGAAAACCTTTAATCTGTTCCTCAAACCTCTCTTAAGGTCATCACTCATCTTCTGGTTGTGATCCCTGTACCTTTTAACAGTGTCTATGCAAGTTTTTATTAACAGAGATTAGAACTTACCTCAGTTGGGAGATCAGATACTTCTGCCATAAGAGCTTGATTTTGGATAGCCTCTTCTGCTTGATCACTCCAGTCAAACCCCATTCCTTGTTGAGAAAGAAGGGCTTGAACAGAGTTTCTGTTATGGTTGAGGTTTCCAGACTGTGCTTGTTGGTGGTTGTTGTTATGAGACACTCCACTTCTGCATTCCCTGGAAAAATGTCCCTTCAGATGGCATTTATAGCACTCCACCTTTGATTTATCAAACCCTGCTCCATCTTCTCTTCTTTGGGAGAAGTTGTTCATCCCAGTTCTCTTGATGAACTTCTTCACCCTCATGGAAAGCATGGCCATCTGCCATTTAATATCCATCTCTTCAAGGTCATCAGGATGAAGTTGTTCCAAATCATCATTGATTAAAGAGGAGTTTCCATGACTGGAAAGAAAGGCTTCAAACACAGATTCAGTGCCTTTTTCTTGATTTGCTCCATTAGCAGCATTAACTGATTCAGGGTTAGCAGTAGAATCAATTGATGCTGATAGGAGTGCAGCATTATGAATATATCCAGAAGGCTTCTTCTTTGCCTCCACCTCAGCTTCCAATACTCTAAGGTCATTGTACAGATCATCAAGTTCTTTCTCTTCCAATTGTTCATTCTGTCTGAATGAAACAGTGTACATGGTCCATTCATCTTCAAGGGACCTTAAGAACTTTCTGTTTACATCATCTTAATCAATATGTACTCCCATAGTGGCTAGTTCACCAATTAGCTTGTTAAACCTGTCAAAAGTTTTAGTCATTGACTCATTCTTAGTTGACATAAAGTTTTCATATTGTTGCTTCAAAATTGCCTTCTGATTTCTCTTGGTACTTTTGGTGCCAGAGAATCTCTTTTCTAGAGCATTCCAAAGCATCTGTGCATCAGTGCAATTACAGAATTGGTGTTGATACTCATTGGGAATGGCCAAGAGCAGTGTGCTTAAGGCTTTCATCTCTGTCTGCCTTGTCTTTCTTTCTGCATCCGTTTTTGGTGGAGTTCTTTTTCCATCTTCACCAATATTTCCTGCATCAGATGGGCCATTCTCAATGATGTCCCACATGGAGTAATCTGTGAGGAGAATGTATTGCTTGATTCTAATCTTCCACATGTCAAATTCATTGGATCTGAGCATTGGAACCTTTGAGACCAAAGTACTGTTTGATTCAACTGTATTTTCCATGATGAATAAGATTTCTGAGAATACTAGCTCTGATACCACTTGTCAGAATCTTGATTCTTAACAAGAATAAACACTCAGAAACAATATTAAAGAAGTTTGCGGAATAACACTTTAATATTCAATGAAACAGTGAATCAGAATAACAACTTGTAAACTTTATTGAATGATTGTAAAGTTACAAGATTCAACACTCAACCTCAATATTGATGAACAGGCTCACCAATACGAATTCTACTTCTCTAGAACTAGGACTATAAGCCTTGAGGTTGATTCTCTCTATGAAAACAAAAACTCAGAATTCATAATAATTTCTAAGGTTACAAACTATTCTATACTTATACTGAAGATAAAAGATAATTACAAATAATAAAAGATCTTCAGAATAATCTTCCATATTTATCTCCAAGTCTTCCATAATCTTCAAACTTGATCTGCACGAATCTTGATTATCTCTTAAGCAGCACTAAGTCTTCAGCAGCATTAATACTTTGAGCAGTATTAATGTTCAGCAGTATTAATACTTTGAGCAGTATTAATGTTCAGCAGTACTAACTACTAGCAGTACTAAAATTGCTTAGCAGTAGTAACTTCATCCAGCAGTATTAATCTTTGACTAGCAGCATTAATCTGTATCAGCAGCATTAACTTCAGAAGTAGTAACCAAGTTGTGCTAGCAGTATTAACTGTACTTGTGCATTTCTGAATTTCCCAACACAAGTTTGAAAGCAAATCTGAGGATGGATTCCTTGTTGGATACTCCTCTCAGAGTAAGGCATATAGAGTATTTAATAGTTCTTCAAGGATTATAGAGGAAAGTGACAATATCAAATGCAATGAGAACACACCAAATCCAATTGGTGCAGGTCCTAATTGGCTGTTTGACATTGATTCACTAACTAACTCTTTGGGTTTTAGTGATGTACAAATTGCAGGAACAAATTCAGAAGAGAAACAAGCACAGAAACCAGAGTTTGTGCTGTTTCCCATACCTACAGTTGATCCTGCTGAATTTTGTCAACAAGAACAGAAGGATGATTCAGAAAAAGAGGAGTCTGAACAAGAACAGAATGAAGAGGATAAAAGTGATGAAGAGAATAAGGATGATAAAGAGGATGCTCATCCTTCAGGAAACACAGGTCCTGAGATGCCCATACTATCAGAAGATGATACTGGTGAAGAAAATTCTTCAGTATTTGGTGGAAGCACTCCTGAGAAGAATGACTCTAATCTGGATGCAAATATCAATGAGGAGGTTGCACATCAAACAAGAACTCAGAATAATCATCCTCCTCAGTTGGTGATTGGTGACATCAATTCTCCTAGGATCACAAGGCATCAAAGTAAGATAGGAGGATTGAAAGACTTGCAGTCAGGGTTGTTATCTTGCTTTCTATCTCAGATTGAACCCAAGAAGGCCTATGATGCAATGAAAGAACCAAGTTGGATAGAAGCAATGCAAGAGGAGCTGCTGCAGTTTAAGCTGCAAGATGTGCGGGATCTAGTTGACCTTCCACCAAGACAAAGGGCAATTGGCACTAAATGGGTTTTCAGGAATAAGAAAGATGAGAGAGGAACTGTAATAAAGAATAAAGCCAGGCTTGTAGTACAAGGGTATACACAAGAAGAGAGGATAGATTATGAAGAAGTATTTGCACCAGTAGCCAGAATTGAGGCAATTAGGCTGTTTCTAGCCTATGCTTCTTTCATGCAGTTCAGAGTATTTCAGATAGATGTCAAGAGTGCATTTCTATATGGGACAATTGATGAAGAAGTGTATGTTTGTCAGCATCCAGGGTTTGAGAATCCTACCTTTCCTGACAAAGTATACAAACTAAAGAAGGCACTCTATGGGCTACATCAAGCACCAAGAGCATGGTATGACACTCTGTCTACCTATCTCTTGGAAAATGATTTTGAAAGGGGAATCATTGACAAGACTCTGTTCATTAAAAGGAAGAAGAAGGACATCCTACTTGTTCAAATCTATGTGGATGATATCATCTTTGGATCCACAAAAGACTATATGTGCAAGGAGTTTGAGGAACCGATGCACAAAAGATTCAAGATGAGCTCCATGGGTGAACTTACATTCTTCCTTGGGCTACAGGTTAAACAAAAGAAAGATGGCATCTTCATCAGTCAATCCAAGTATGTGCAGGATATCCTTACAAAGTTTGGATTTTCCGATTCAAAGCCTGCAAGCACACCCATGGAAACACACAAACAGATCACTGCAGATCTTGAGGGGGAGGATGTGGATGTTCATCATTATAGATCTATGATAGGCTCCCTCATGTATCTAACAGCTTCAAGGCCAGATATTATGTTTGTTGTCTGTGTCTGTGCCAGATTTCAAGTAAGACCTAAGCAATCTCATTTTCAATCAGTCAAGAGGATCTTCAGATATCTCAAAGGACAACCAAGGTTGGGTCTTTGGTATCCTCATGACTCACCATTTGATCTACTTGCATATTCTGATAGTGATTTGGGTGGTGCAAACTTGGATAGAAAGTCTACATCAGGAGGATGTCAGTTTTTGGGTGAAAGACTAGTTTCATGGCAGTGTAAAAAGCAAACCACAGTGTCCACCTCTACAACAGAAGCAGAGTATATAGCTGCTGCAAGTTGCTGCTCTCAAGTTCTATGGATACAGAATCAGATGTTGGACTATGGTGTTACTTTTCTTCACACTCCAATCTTCATTGACAACAACAGTACTATAAGCATTGTTAATAATCCAGTCAAGCACTCTAAAACCAAGCATATAGAAATCAGGTACCATTTCATTAGAGATTGCAATGAAAAAAAGCTAATTCAGGTTTTGAAGGTACACACAAGTAACCAATTTGCTGATCTATTCACCAAAGCTTTTGATGTGGGTAGATTCACATTCTTGGTCACAAGTGTAGGCATGATAAACACTGAATAAGCCTCTTTTGATTTTCTTTATGTACCATTTCTGTAGAGATTCCTTCATGCTTACTTTCTCATAATGTATTGTGCGTGGTGCTGCTAACTATGTGTGTTTAAGTGTTTCAGATTATCTGGCTGATTAGAAACTTGGTACTTCTAGTTAAGTTAATATTGCTCTCACTATTAATCCTGCTGCCAGTTCAAATATGATTAAAGTATGGTTACTACTGCTAGGTGGTTTATACTGCTAGTGCAAAGTTACTACTGCTTACCATATTATTACTGCCAGACAGTGTTACTACTGCTGGTATGTGTTAATATTGCTAGTCTGTGTTAATGCTTCTAGTATGTGTTACTACTGCTAATATGTGTTAATACTGCTAGTCTGGGTTAATGTTGTTGGTATGTGTTACTACTGCTTATATGGGTTAGTACTACGGGCTTGTTAATGCTGCTAGGGTACTTAGTACTGCTTCTAACTGAAACCCTCCACATATAAATACCCTCTTTGACCGCCAAAATCCAAACGGCTCTTTGAATTTCCTACGAGTGTTCTTTCTGTCTCTCTCTCTCTCTCTCTCTCGAATTCTTGCTTTCCAGTGCATAAACCCTAGTATTGTTTCGATCTCAAGAACGATGGCAGGAATGGTGTTTGTTGATGATCACAATGAGTTGGCAATGCTACAGAAACCCAAGCAAGCAGAGGGTTTTCATCAGATTGTGGATTTCCTAAAATCCTCACACATTGCCTATGCACTCACTGTCAATCCCACAATCTATGTGGAGCACATGCGACAGTTCTGGACCAATGCCTCCATTCAGATTGTCAATGGAAATCAGGTCATCCAAACCAGGGTCTGTGATCAATCTGTCACAATCACAGAAGCTTGTATTCGCACTCATCTATGTCTAGATGATGCATCAGGTATATCTTCTCTTCCTAAGGATGGGATATGAAGGTCCCACTGAGGTTTACAAGTTCTTAAAGAGCAAATTCTCCCCTCAGTGGAGATTTTTTGTTCATACCCTGCAACATTGTATTTCTCGCAAAACAACTGGCTGGAGTGAGTTCAGCAGTACCATAGCTTATGCTCTGGTCTGCTTAGCAACCTCCAGAAAGTTTAATTTTTCACAAATGCTTTTCAATGAATTAATATCAAATCTGGATACCAAAACCAAAATCTTTTATATGTATCCCAGGTTTGTACAAGAAGTACTTAACAAAGAATTGACGGATTTACCCTCTTTTCAAGAGGTGTATGTACCTAAACCTCCCAAAGGGAAGGTATTCTCCAACATGAAACGACCAAGTAAGGACTTCTCTGGACAAGAGACACCATTGTTCTCTACAATGATGGTTATGTCTCATTCCCATGGTGAGGCATCAGAGTCAAAGCCCACATCTGACCACCCAACTGATGACCTACCCACACCATTCATTTCAATTGATACTCCTCAGATCCCTATTGTCAAGCCAAAATCCCCCATCACCAAAACATATATAAGGAAAAAGGTACAGAAGGTTCCTTCCCTTCTTGTATCTTCACCCCCAAAGCCTACAAGCCCTCTGATGGAGCATTCTCCATCAGAGAATATCGAAAGGGAAACCACAGGGGTGTCTCCCAACCCCAAGAAGGTGCTCTATAAGGAGAAGGATGAGCATGTGGGCAGTAAGGCTCACACTACTGACTCTGCACAAGGTGTGGATCAGGACAGTGTGAACATCTCTAAGACCTTCCCCACGACAACTTTAGATGAGAAATCATCTAAGGGTCCCAGGTTCCAAGAAACCATGGGGGTAGAAGGTGCTTTTGCTAGGCAGAAGGCCTCTACTAAAAGATCCAATGATCCTTCAAGGGTGGTAAAAACACCTAAAGGAGGTGAGGACAGATATACTTATGATGAATTGATGGATACTCTTGGTACAATAAGTCTGGAAGTTCACAATCAAGATTTGGAGATAAAAGAGATGAAAAAGGTGATCACTTCTCAACAATTGCAGATTACCAAACTCAAAAAGATGGTACTCAAATTGGTGCACAAAAAGAAGAAAACCCAATTTGTTTTGAAGAGGAGGAACATTGATCATGATGCTTCCAAAAAGGGGGAGACTCAAGAGGATGAAAGTGAAAAGAAAAGCCCTGTTGGCATGGAATCTCAATTTGAGGGGGAGATTGGTGCTGAAACAGAGAAAGAAGCAGTAGAAACTGACCAAGCAGCAGAAACAACAAAAGCAGTAGAAACTGATAAAGAAGTAGAAACTACAGCAGCAGCAGAAATTGTAGAACCAGCAACAGAAACTGAAATGTCAATGGAAGAGATAGAAATTGCTGAAACTCTGGTTAAGGCAAAGCATGACACTCCTAAAGCCACTCAAAAGGCTAAGGGAGTGGTGATCAAAGAAGAAACAGAGAAGACAAAGAAAGAGATAAGCATGTCAGATGCAAACAAGAAAGGAAAAGAGAAGGTGGTTGAATCTGAGAAACCAGTGAAAAAGCAAAAGCAAATAGATATGGATGCAGAGTTGGCAAATAAGCTGCAGGAAGAGCTTGAAAAAGAGAATGAGATCCAATCTGCCAAGGAAAGAAAGCTTGCCTTAGATTTGGCAAAAAGGCTAAATGAAGAGTATCAGAAAAGCTTGAAAACTACTGTGAAAAGGGTTACTATGAAAGCTCCACAGAAAAGACAGCCCTCAAAAACCTTCTTAGCCAATCAAGAAAGAAGAAAGATGATCAACTTCCTGAAAGGATCCATTGGAGTTCCTGAAGGAATGTTTACAAACATGTCATTTGGTAGAATTGAGGAGTTATACAAAAAGGAGATGGCCAAGCTTCAAGGGGATCTCAGTCAGAGGGTTGAGTTTGAAAGAAAAATGAAAGAGATACATGATCTGAATATTCAACAACCTTTCCCTGACAGTGAAGAAGGTACTCCTACAAAAGAAAGGGCAGAAGTCAAGAAAGAAGAAACACTAGCCCAGAAGATCAGAGCTGTTAAGAGAATGAAGTCTATTGCTTCAAAGAAACAGGCAAAGAGGCCAAGACTTGAAGAAGTTGACAAAGAGAAGGATGGTGCAAGAACAGAAGCTGAAAGACCTACTGTTGCAAAACAGGTTGAAACTCTAGTTCAGAATCAAGAGCCAACAACTCAACAATCAGAACAGCAAAGACAACCTGAGGAACAGTTTGAGTTGTACATGACAATAATAGATGAAGAACCAGTGAAGGCTGATCCCATCTCTGTGGAAGCTCCAGAGATTATCCATTGGGATACTCTAGTGGATAAAAGAACAGAGTATTTCAGAATAAAGAGAATGGGTGATCATTATGAAGTGTATGCTACATGGGGTAAAATAATCAGAAGTTGTACCAGGGTGGATCTGGAAGAAATGTACATGGTTGGTTTGAACTTGTATGGAGATTTACTGAAAGGAGCAGGGATGAGCATTAAAAAGATGGCCATGGAGTACTTGTACATGATGTTTGATCCTGAAAGAGTGCAGTATGTTATCAAAGACTTGCATCTTGAGAATGGATTTAAAAGAATAGATAATTGGATGTTATTTGAAAGATGTGGAGTTTATGCCATTACAATTGACAAAAGTTATCATGAGTATTACCTGGTTGACAAGGTGTATGACCACAGCAAGGCAAAGCTGCAAGGGATGTTGAGAGCAAAGTTGGTCTGTCCCAAAGGTTCATAAATGGCCAGAATAGTGATTAGAAGAACTATCAATCAAAGTCTAGGTCTGGATCCTAATTTAGGAAATTGAGCTGAAGTTTTGAAAGCATCATGAAGACCACAGTTTGAAGAACTTAACTTCTGGATTTCAAAAGTTAAGTTAGGGGGAGATTGTTGGGTCATATATGAGCTAAGTCTGGATAATGCTGCTGAAGTGTTAAAGATTAATACTGCTACTTGAAAGATTACTACTGCTAGTAGTATTACTACTGCTTGAAAAGTTAGTACTTCTAGGATAATAGTTAGTACTGCTTGGAGAGTTAGTACTGCTAGTAGTTAGTACTGCTTGAAGATTAATGTTGTTGGATGGTTAATATTGCTTATGATGATGATGTTGATAATGATGACTTTGAACGAAAGACTAGGAGATGAAGATAATGATGAAGATAATTATGGAATGGATGCTGAAGATCAATATTTCTTTAGTAATTATCTTGTAATCAGTTCTGTATATATAGTCTAGTAGTTTTTGTTAGATTAACAAGTTTTGCATATACGTTTAGAGAGAATTAACCTCAAGATTAGTTTTAATCCTTTCTTTAGAGAAGTATAGAACGTCTGTTGAGTCTGTTCAACAGATTGAGGTTTTGTTTGTAATCATTAAGTTAATTCAATATAACTTGTGATTTGAGTTCATACACTGTTTTGATTGATTTATTGTTAAAGTGTTATTCTGCGACTTCTTTAACATAGTTTCTGAGTGTTTAGTTTAAATTCTTGTTTAGAATTTCGATCCTGATAAATTCTAAAACCCTTTTAGTTGAAATCACATTTTTAGATTTATGTGAAACGTGAGTTTGTTTGCCGACACGACATGCATCACAAAAATGTTTATCAAATTTTAATTTTGGAAGGTCACTCACAAGCTCCTTATTTTTCAATTTTTGAATTAATCTAAGATTTGCATGACCTAAACGTCTATGCCACAACGTATAATTGTCATACACGGAAGATGAACAAACGTTTTCTTTTATAAGAGTTTTACAAACATAAAGATTTTTCTTTCTAAAACCGGTGAGGAGAACTTTACCATCTTTTAAAATTTTGCAAGAATCCTTTTCAAAAACAACAATTATATCATTTTCACAAAGTTGGCTAATACTTAGCAAATTAAAGTTCAAATTGTCAACATGCTCAACATTAAGAAACTTAACATTGTTGCAAGAAATTATACCTCTCCCAACTACCTTTCCTTTGGAATTACCTCCAAAAATAACTTGTCCACCATCACATGACTCATATGAAGAGAAAAGATTACAGTTTCCGGTCATGTGACGTGTGCAATCACTATCAAGAATCCAATCCATGTCAAGGCTTATCTACAAACAATAAAATATAACTTTTATGGTTCCCATTTTTCATGGGTCCTTTGAAAGTTAGTGGTAACAACGACTAAAAATAAAACAACAAAAATTAATATTAAGCATGTTGCCGTAAAATATGCATTAAATACGTCAACATACAAAGTTATACAACAACCTAGAACCACAAACGCATCCCACCGGGATTATCAACACTAAACAACCCCTTAGGAATCCATTTTTTTACAATTTTAATTTTACGATCATACTCGTCATAAGCATAAAAAGGAGCATGCACATTCCTTTTAGGTTTTGGTCTAGAAAATTTAGCATCATACATGCAAGCATAATTTCTTTTAGGCATATAATGCATAACATCCCTTTTGGGCACATATGGAGGTTTTGGCACATAGAGTTTAGGTTTCACGTGTTCATTTATATTTGTATCATGAGGAGTCATATAAGGTTTTACCACTTTCTTAGTTTCAATAACTTTAGGTGGTTCAACAACATTTTTAACATGCATACAAGAACATTTATAATAACATGAATCAACACCCACTCCTTTTCTACAATTAATACGATTTGACATTTTTAGAATTTTAAGCACTTTCTCATTACTAGTTTGAAAAGCATGAGCTAACAAATCATCTTTTTCATGTAAATCACACTTAGCTTTTAAACATGCAATTTCATCTTGAAGAATATCACATTTAGCACATAAATCATTTTCTACTACTCTTTTCTCAAAACATGCAATCTTTCTATTTAAAACAACACAAGAAACACATACATCTTTTTCACAAAGCTTCTTTTCCAAAATGGTGATTTTGTCATTTAACTCCACTTTGGTTTTAAAATCACATGCAATTTTTTGTTTACAATCATGAACTTCCTTTTTACACAATAATAAAGTCTCATTAAGTTTGTCACACTCATCTTTATAATTTTTTACAAGAACGACCATTTTATGGAAAGAATCATTTAACACGTCAAGATCTTCATCATCACTATTATTATCACTAGAATAGTTGGAATCATAAGAATCTACCTCATTATCGCTTCCGGCCATGAGACAAATGGCTTCTTCATCTTCACTTGCACTCCAAGCACCTCCAATGAATGCTTTATCCTTCCTTTTGGACTTGTTATTTTTTGGACACTCATTTGCATAGTGATCCTTATCTCCACATGAGTAGCAATATCCTTTCTTTTGCTTGGCTTCTTCTTCATCACTTGAGTCATCATTTTTCTTTATTTTGTCTTCCCTTTTATGGAACTTTCGGCTTCGGTTTTTACCACCACGTCGATAGTCGCCTTTTCTTTTAAACCTATCATTCTTTGAAAACTTTTTGTTAGATAAAAACTTGGAGAAGTTTCTTACCAATATAGCTATGTCGTCAAGATTTTCGGGTTTGTCCTTTGAGGAGCTTGCTTTATCCTTATTTTTCTTCTCTTTCTCATCACTTGAAATTGAAGCTTTAAGAGCTAAAGACTTCTTTTTATCTTGCTCTCGATCTTTGTTTCTTTTTAGTGCGATTTCATGCACTTTGAGATTGTCGATGAGATCATCAAGCTTCATGGTTGAAAGATCTCGGGAGTCCTCCAATGATGTGATTTTTGGCATCCACTCCGGTGGAAGTGCTCTAAGAAATTTCCGAATGTAGTCCTTATTTTCATAAGTTCGTCGTAGTCCCTTCAAGCTCATCATAATAAGGTTAAAACGTTTAAACATTGAGTCGATTGACTCATCTTTTGACATTTCAAACATTTCATAATCATGTACAAGAATATTTATTTTTGAACTCTTAACTTGAGAGTTTCCTCTATGTGTATTGTTCAAATTTTGCCAAATATCATAAGCGGTTTCACAAGAGTAAACGCGCTCAATTTCGTCTTTAGTTAGTGCGGAAAATAAAATATTTTTGGCCTCAAAATTAAACAATTCCAAGAATCATCCGCGTTGGACCATTCCGCTATGAGTTTTTCAACAACTTTTCCATCTTAAGTTTTAGTGGGCTTAAAATTCTCATTAGTAATAATATCCCAAAAGTTGTCATTTTTAAAAATCGAATACAAGTTTTGAAAACACAAAAGTTTTACAAAAAAAACTTACAACCCGCTCTGATACCACTTGTTAGGACAACCTTGTGGGGGGGGGGAGAGGTTGTTTTACGTCTAAAAATCGTTTGAGAGTGTTTGAGAAAATAAGAGTTCAATTCTTAACACTTTGATATGTTTACTTGTGAAGACACATGGGATATATATATATATACATATCAAAGTGTATGTATATATATATATATATATAAATTAGAAAAATTAAAAACTTTTTTTTAAAAACATGTTGGATAAATCCAACGGATTCATTTCAAATAAAAAGGTTATTTTTAAATTTTCTTTTATTTTTAAACCAATTAAATTTTAATTGTTTTGTTTTGTCAAATCAAAAGATGTTCCCTCAATAGGTACTCAATGCCTAGATAGCAATCAAGAGTGTAAGATTTACACTTCAAGTAAAAATTCTTTCAAGAGATTTTATAAAATAAAATTATAAAATAAAATTCAAAAACTTGGATTTGTAAATACATAAAGCAAAGAATATATAAATACTTGTATACTACAAGTATAAAAGTTTATAAAACACCAACTAAAACCAATTCAAATAATTTTGGTTTAAATCAAAAAGTTAAAAAGAATATTCTTACAAACTTATCATTTTATAAAAATATGATTTTCCGAAAAGCATTTTATAAAAAATCACTCTCAATTTTTATAAAAATAATCGGTAAACCGATCGGAGTTGGAATACCAAGCATGAAACAATCGTATTCCCACATGTCGCTTGAATATTCCCGTTCCGTTGTGTCTTCTCGGATTTGATCATTAATTTGAGGTTGGCACGATTCCGGAGACGACAAAGTGTATTTCCGTAAATTATATATATGTACATCAAGTAAAATGTTAGATAAACAATATAATACGGTTTGTTTGTAATCATCAAAATAACTATAGAGATGTAGCACACTTGCACCAACACATTTTGATATGTTTCTTTGATGATTTAATATATAAATGGAGGTCATTTTATGTAATTGTCCATTTGGTGCGTCTGATTTTATAAACCGTTTGAAAAATGCATATCATTGTGTTATGAGACATTTTGGAAATATAAAGGGAATGAGTTCATTTGGAAACACTTTGTTTCAACCAATGAGGAGTTTTGGGTTAATCACACTTTTGGTCTCTGTGTTTGCATAACCGTTAGTTAAAGGTGTTCTATTGTTTACACTGACATTTATTGTACAATAAAGTAATTTTGTGGAGTTTTGGCTCGGTTTGACTAAAATGAGTCTTGTGGACATTTGTCCGGTCTTAATAGCCCCCTTTTGTGGAATTTTGAGTATGATTGCGTTATTGCGTATCATTTGATAATTGCATGTTTTGAGTGCTTTAGTCATTCAATTGGAGTCATGTAATGCTATAGACTATAATGCAGTGGATCCATAGGCATATGAGTCGGTCTTTATTATTTGAAAAGAAAAGGGGCGGTTATTTTCATGTGGGACCAAGATTAGTCATGGGTCATCGACGACCCTATAGTGCGGGCTCGTGAAGTCAAACATCTGCCATTGGCCCCATGATGTAATTTTTTAGTCTGTTTTTATGGGATAATCATTTTCCATTTGTAGTTCGTTGAGACATTGGACCCTAGGATGGCAACTTGGTACGGTTATGTGGGACCGGATACTAGCCATGGGTCATAAATGTAATCCTAGTGAATGGGTATGACTAGGAATCATTGGGTTCCCTCCCCCACATCTGAGTACGAGCCGGTGAGTTCGTGGCCTTGATCCTAGTATGGTGAGCTCAATAACTTGGAATGTGGCCTACTTTTGTGTTCCGCCACTAGCCATGGAATTCGAGTCTCCCCCGTCACCGAAAGGTGTTGTTTTGGGTATTTAGTTTTATCCTTGGTTTCAGTGAGGTTTTAAGTTTGGGGTATTCTCCATATGTTATAATTTTGGAGACTTGAGTTTATTCATATTTTGGTCGTTTGGTTTATAAAGTTTATTCAAATTTCAATATTTGAGCATTTACCATTATTCTCGTTTTGAGTAAGTGTTGGGTTGTATTACTTCATGAAAGAATGTTTTGGCGTTGAGATGTTCGTTTATAAAATATGTATTATTGGAAAACGAGTCGTTATCATATTTAAAGTAATTCATTTCGAAGGATCATGATTTAAGTTGCATTGTTTTCGTTTAACGATTTTTATAACCATGATAAAAACTCTTGAACTCACTAGGCGTTAGCCTAACCTTTTTATTTGTCGGCATATGCATCATGTTCCGTTTCGGGATTGGTTCTAGCGACACTATGAAGAAACGAGTGCTAGTTGTATGCCCGAAGAAGTGAATATCTTAGTGAAATCTTCCGCATTAGTATTGTAAAGAGCAACTTGTATTAGGGTTAAGTAGTACCCCGACTTCAGTTAGGTCCTTGTTTAATACTGAAGTTTATAATTGTTGAGGTTAATTATAGAATTTTACATTTGAGGCATATTGAGCTTTGATTTATAAGTGGAAGTTTTGTCCTTTATTTGATATTAAATTGAGATTTTTAATTAGTTGCTTTTTCCAAATTTGAGGGTGTTATAGTTCTTTCAAATAACAACACCACATATGTCGGGACAAAGAAAATTCTCGAGATCAATAATGAAAGTGTTAGAGGTGGAAACAACTCCAAAGAATAGTGAGTGATAGACAATTTCTCACACGTGACATCTATGTACCACGTGGACAAAATCGTGGAAAGGGTCAGAGTCATGACAATAGTTAGGAATAATTTTTCAATCTTTGTAGCAGATACAACTACAACCTAGTTGATAAGGGATAGTCAATGAAGATATACATTAACTACTGTTCATTTTCTTATAAAAGGGGGGGGGGGGGACAAGTAGAAAAATAAACTATATCATATATAAGATTGACTAAGTATAAGTTTATTTGAATGTGTTTTAACTATCAAATTAATTGTTCCTGCAAATATACACTCGGGTTTATAACCACTATAGATGTAAAGAAATATATCAAAAACAAATATAAAACTCTCAATGTTCTTCGTTCCATGTAGGAATGTATCGAGGAGAACTTGACTGTTTTTGTGACATCTCATACAATCCTAAGAAATAGATATTATTCATAGAATTTATTATTTTTTAATTCCTCCAACCAAACACTTAGACGATGGTATGTACTTGTTGTTTAATGATACAGAATCAATCACTAAAACACTATATGCATCAAACCTTGTTCAAATATTTGTTTGAAATGGAAAACCATATTACGAACGGAAATGGATATCTATATAAACTCTAATAAATATGGAAGAAACATATATTAGAGAAATTAACGTGTCAAATTAGTGGATTATCTAGGTCACTAAATCATATTTTGTCACCAATAAAGAATTTTTGGACAATGACACATATATGTTTCACATGGGACACCATGGTCATGACATAGTGATCCGTGTTTGCAAAATACACATAGACACGTTCTCTTTCGAGTGAAAGGCAAAAATGAGGCAAATTGCAACTGTTAACTTCTACAACATAAGAAGCAACACCATTATCATAATATTCCCTCTCGAATACTGTAACACCCTCAATCTAGAAATAGCAACTAATTTAAAATTTTCAACAATACCTCAAAGTAGAGTAAAATCTCTTACGACAAGCCTATACTTGAAATACAATTATAGGTTGAATCACCATCAAGTGAATACAATCCTACATAAAGTCTACTTGAAATTGGGGGTTACTAACAAAACCACTAACTGTCGTTATCTCCAATATAAATGTGGAAGTCTTCACCAAACTACTCACCCTCGTGCAAATCTAGGGCTCATCTCTTCATAGCACCGCTAGAACCAAACCCCAACTGGATCTGATGCACATGCCGACAAATAAAAGGTTAGGCTAACGCCTAGTGAGTTCAAGAGTTTTTAACATGAATAATTATATTGTTAAAAGGAAAAAATACAATTTTTAAATCATAATCTTCCAAAATGATTTACTTTAAATATTAAACGACCCATTTTCCAATAACACATCTTTAAAACAAATACCCAACATAGAACGTTCCTTCATAAAGTAATTTCAACCCAAAACTCACACAAAAAGGGAATAGAAATAGAACTCCGAATTAATAGAAATGCGGACTAACCTTTATTTCCCGAAACACCCAAAACACCGGTGGAACATAAAACTCAACTCATAAAATCATGGATAAAAAGCATATATTTAAAACGTCACCGAAAACATGGATACTAAAATACAATACCTAAATGACACCTTTCGGTGACGGGGGAGACCCGATTCCATTGAATGTGACGGAACACGAAAGTAGGTCACATATACATGTTCAAGAGCACCACTACGAATCAATGGTCATTCCATTAACTCTAGATTTCACTCATTCACAAGAAATTACAATTAATGGTCGTTGGCCGTTGCCCGACTTTGAAGTCCACAACTATTACCCATTTTCACCCCATGCCTATTTCTTGGTACATTTTGGAAATTACAATTATTGGTCATTGGTCGTTGCCCGACTTTAACGTCCACAACTATTACCCATTCAGATCCATGCTTATTCCACGTGTCAAACAGGGATGTTCCTCCCTCACAAACTAACTCATATGCCTATGGATCCAATGCATTACAGTCTAAACATTACATGACTCAAAAGAATGACGACGCACTCAAAACATGTAACTTCCATCAAAACGCAATTAAATGCACCATAACACCAAAACTCCTCTTTGGGCCCATAAAACGGGGCAAATGCCCCCAAGACTCATTTTAATCAAACCAAGCTAGAGCTCAACACAAATTGCTTTATTGAACAATAAATGTTGGTGTAAACGATAAAATATTTTTAACCAACGGTCATGCAACTCAACGACTAAAAGTCTGATTAACCCAAGACACAAAGTTGGTTTAGGCAAACCATTTTCTAAATAAACTCATACCCTTATATTTCCAAAAATGCCTCCTGACACAATGATATGCATTTTCCCAAACGGGTATATAAGATCAAGTACCCAAAAATGACAATTACGTCAAATAAACTCCATTTATATAAAATTGTTAAGGACACATGTCAACATGATTTATTTATCAAAATGTCCAATAATGTATGTTATATAAGTTCATAAAGTTAGACATTTCCAATTAATCAAAACTTATCAGCAGTTAACAATTTCATGTAAAACACAAAACACTTTAAAATAACATTTTGGCATGTACACCGTTTTCATAAATCATCTTTTGAATCACCTCGCTAGATTTAGGCTAAATCTAGATTTTACCCCAGCTTGAGCTTTCTCGAAGAGATCTGAATCCATGAGCAAAATCCTTCCAAACCTAGATCCACAAATTTGAACCATAAATATACTTTTTCAACCACATAGAATCGTTCCCCAAACATTTTACATCAAAATCCCTAATTGGCCAAAACCCTAATTTTGACCTAATTTCTCTAAAATCATCAAATTCGAAAATTACGAAACCATTCACTAGGAAATCATCAATGAAACATGTATACCTTATAACCAAGATTAAAACTTAGGAGGATGAACTTACCGCTTAGGTTTTAGTAAAAACCTAGAAAACTCAAAACGAAATTTGAGGTTGAAGATGAAGATGGAGGCTCTTGGTGTCTAGCTTCTACCCTTGAGCTTGATGACAGTTTACCACCATGATGTCCAAAGATTTGAGCCAAAAATGACTCAAAACATCAAAGGGTGGTATGGGGTCGTTCTTGAGAGATTTGAGAGCATTTGGAACTGATTTGGGTGAAGAGGAAATGAGAAGAACACTGAAAATCGCGAATTTAAGTTGCCTGGCACACCTGGCGACATTGCCAGGAGACAATGCCAGTGGCAAAGTCGCTGGGGTGTACCAGCCCTCTGTTCCTTCTCTGTGACTGTGACACTGTCATAGTCGCCGGGCATTGTCGCGAGACCCTTCCCAAGCCCCAAAACTCAATTTTTTCAAAGGCAACACTTCCGATACTCTAAGGGGCTTTAAATAATGTTTTCCCAACAAAATCCCACCATTTACAAGTTCCAAAAACGCATGGGTGGCCTTTTACTTACCGAAAATTACGGGTGTTACAATCCTCCCAACCTTAAAAGAGATTTCGTCCTCGAAATCTAAATTCCCACTTAACGTTACCCACAAAATAGGTTGTCTCCATTCCACTTGCCAGAGATACCACCATAACCTCATGTTAATCCTTACGATATATGTTCCCTTGGGCACATCACACTTATATTCGAGTAAACGATTAATTTACTAACGTAGCCTTTAACCATGAGACTGCAACTGTCTCCCAACCTTGGGTGACACATGCTACCTTAAGGGTACTTTGAGACTTCATCTTCTCACCGACCAATTCATATCAGCTCAACATGTTTCTGAACCCAAAAACCAAAGATCGACATCAAACCTCAAGGAATTCTCAAAATTTCTGAATGATCCATTCTTGACATTGGTAAGGCCGTTTTTCTAAGGGCGTACCAATACGCTCTCCAGGGAGTTGCTTAATTCAGATTAGGCTATCGCACAACTCCAACCCATTCTCAACCTCGAACATTCCGTCAATGAGATCCTTACTTCATCCAGACAATCGTACACATAAATACTTAATTACCCATATCTAATCCCCTTCTAAGCTTCACCATCGCGAGGCTAACACTTCTCATGACTCAACGGGGATACTTCCAAACATTCCAAAGATTCATTGACTTTAAGAGAACCAGTCGACGCCTAAATCTAAAATCATGATACCGAAAACATGGACATCCTGCCCAATATTTCATCCCAAATGCATTGACGTATTTGAAGTAGACACCTACATGATACTAAGCTTCCCAAATCTTACATCTCTAACAAACGGACCACGATCTTTCCTTTACCCACGGAAACCCATCAAGACGATACATCGCCAACATGTAACATGATGTCAATAGGACAGGCGACCCATCAAGTCAAGTCCAACCATATGCAAATAATCACACAAGGCCTTATCCCGCAAATTTACCGAAGCAGAAAGATCACCCCTCAAATAACTGGGAGAAAACATAAATCTAACACCTCAATTATTCATGCGTGAACTGATTCACATCTAAAACCCAAAATCCCAAAATTGCACACAAGTCGGATCATCCGACATTTCAATTCCCAAGGACTCCTCTAGTCCTTAATTACAACTCCTTTCACGCAAGGGTTTTAAATCTATAGCCCTAATGAGTTCAAGATTTTTCAACTAATATGTCAGTTTGAAATTTTATAGAATTCTCAAATGCAAAAGCCTTATAACAATTAATCGTACGTGTAAAAATCTACTACCGTTTAATCGGTAAGTGTGCAAAGTGACCACCAATGCAACACATATAAAACCACTTCAAAATTCATTTGTTTAATACTCACGTTAATAGTGACAATGACAAAAGATGCGCAACAAAATTTTCAAATGGACTATCATGGTCCTAGTATGCATCAATTTATATTGTAAACGTGGAAATAATCTTCTACACTATAACATGTGCAACAAATGTTTGTAAAACTCCAAGGGGAAGTTTCTCAATTTCAAACTCCAAAATCTTTTTTTTAAACTACAAAATGTCATGAAACAATTTCCACCAAGGCCCACATACACTAGTTTATTTTCCAAAACTTAGTAAAACGATGAGTACAGGTGATTTGGTCAAACGTAAACAGATTGTAAATCGAGTTCAAACCTCGGGCCGCACGATTAAAATGTACTTGTCCAAAAATAGCAGTTACAAGGGCATGTATACCGATAACTCATTTATGGCATTGCGGAAAACCTTATGACAGTAAAATCAACAACTGAAGCACGTTCAAAACGAAAGTTCAATATGAAACGACATAAATTTCTCATATGCTTACTGTTGGGAATTTAAGATTTGTTCAAGTATGGTTAATGCTGCTAGTATATCATGATTACTACTGCTAGTAGATTTAATACTGCTTGAAAAGTTAGTGCTGCTACTTCAATAGTTAGTACTGCTTGGAGAGTTAGTACTGCTAGTAGTTAGTACTGCTAAGGGATTACTACTGCCAACATGATTAATACTGCTGAGGAGTTTAATGCTGCTGAAAATGGTTAATACTTCTGAAGAAGGTTAGTGCTGCTTATGAGATGAAGACTCAGTATGGAATGAAGACAGCTGTATAGAAGTCTTGCTAAAGTAAAGGAGATAATTATGGAATGAAGATCAATTGTATTTTGATAATTATCTTGTAATATGTCTTGTATAAATAGTATAGAAGTCTTTGATAGAATTAACTTTTGATTGATAAGTTTTTAGAAAGAGAATTAACCTCAAGGTTTATAATCCTAATTCTAGAGAAGTAGAATTCGTCTTGGTGAGCCTGTTCATCAAGATTGAGGTTTTGTGTGAAAGCTTGTAACTTTAATCATTTTATAAAGTTTACAAGTTGTGATTTCAGTTTTACTGTTCCATTAATAGTTGAATATTAAAGTGTTTTTCCGCAACTTCTTTAATATTGTTTCTGAGTGTTATTATTCTTGTTAAGAATTAGATCCTGACAAGTGGTATCAAAGCAAAGTATTCTCAGAAACCTTCATTCATCATGGACAACACAGGTGAATCAAATAGTACTTTTGTCTCAAAGGTTCCCATGCTCAAACCTAATGAGTTTGACATGTGGAAAATTCGAATCAAGCAGTACATCCTCCTTACAGACTATTCTATGTGGGACATTGTTGAGAATGGTCCCTCTGCTGATGGTAAAATTGGACAAGATGGCAGAAGACCACCTCCAAAAACTGATGGTGAGAAGAAGTCAGACAGTTGGAGATGAAAGCCTTAAGCACCCTGCTTTTGGCCATTTCTAATGAGTATCAACATCAGTTTCAACACTGCACTGATGCTCAGATTTTATGGAATGCCTTAGAGAAGAGATTTGCTGGCACCAAGAGCACTAAGAGGAATCAAAGGGATATTCTCAAGCAGCAATATGAGAATTTTACATCTTCAAAGAATGAGTCTATGACTCAAACTTTTGACAGATTCAATAAGTTGATTGGTGAGTTGGCTAAAGTTGGAGTCCAGATGGAACAAGATGATGTCAACCGAAAGTTCCTCAGATCTCTTGGAGATGAATGGACCATGTACACTGTTTCATTCAGACATAATGACTTTTTAAAACCCCGAATTTCGTTATGTAACCTTGGTATTCTAGTGTTAACTTTTGTCGTTATCACCCCGTTTAGTTTATCGTTCGAGTTTATGGTTTTCGGTGAAAATGTGAACTTCCAGTGAATTCCGAGACTTGCTCGTGACTTGGAGTCGCGACATTAGTCGCGATGCCCGCTGTTGGTTTTAGGGTTTGAGAACGCGGGCGAGTTATGCCGCGAGTTGTGGTCGCGGCATAACCCGCGAAAGTCCCTGGCCGACTTAAGTGGCTTCAGCCACAAATATCTTTTTTTGATCTCATCTCTCAATCTCTAAACTCTCTCTTCTCTCTCTCTAAAATCGATTCTCTCTCTCTCTCTAAGTTTGGTGATTATTATCTAGTTTCGATTCGAGGTTCCGGTGTAGAAATCTTCGTCTTGTCAAGAGGGTCGATATCTGGTTCTTCGGGTTTTCGTATAAACCTATTGGGTGAGTTCCTACTACCATTTTACAAACTTTATACATGTCAAAACTCTTATTTGCGAAATCCGAAGTATTTCTACGGTATGATTTCATGTTCTCTACATTTTGATATAAATGAAGTTTTTGGTGATTTTCGGGGTTCCCGATCAGTATTGACTAAAATGACGGGTTCCGCCTTATTAGAAGTAAAATGATGTTTTGCTTGCCCGTGTTTGTGGCTTATTGAAAGAATGTTTATAAACTGGTTTTATGATCATCTTTCTTACCAGCAGTTGGTCTGGAAAATGGCATTTTGAAATATAAATGTGTTGATAGCTATTTATCTAGTTTTGTTGGTCACATGAAATATTGTGACAAGTCATGACTATACTAGTGGCTCCCTAGGTATCGAGTCGGCTTATGGCTGGGAAGGATATGCCCCTTCTGTTGTAGTTAGATATGTTTGATCCTCGGGGGCAACTTGGTACGGTTATGTGAGATCGGTTACTAGCCATGGGTCAAATGTAGTCTAACAAACGAGTATGATTGGTTCCTTGGGGGCCTCCCTCACATCGTAGTACGGACCAAAGCGTTCGTGGCCATGGTTCCAGTATTTAGCTCATAACTCGGATTGGTGGTCTACTTTGTGTTACACCATAATCCTTGGTAAAATGGTTCTTTTGTCATCGTATGATGAGTTTTGGACCGAAAAGGCCCGGTTGTGGCGAAATGTTATCTTTTATAAATTAAAACTTTATGAAAAGATTTCCTTATGATACTGTTGTTTATATTTCGGGAAGTTTATAAAAGAACTACTTGTGCATTAAATTGTGAGGTTCTGGAAAGAAGGTTTATGGTCTCATTTTAATGGATTTCATTCTTATCAACAGTTATCTTGGAAATGCTTATTTGAAAAGATTCCCTTTGATACAAAAGTTTATATCTCTTGAAATTTATAAACTGTATGTTATCACTAGGCTTTAAGCCTAACACTTTTTCTCAAATGATGTGTATAACAGGTTTCCCTTATCGGTGGGTTACACAGGGTCTTTGAGAGTCGAGCGTGGACTCAAGGCATTCAGAGATGTCTATTATTTTGGCGTTGGGCATTGTTTAAGTCCCATCTTTTAGTGAACTTTGGTTCGTCCAGTGATGTAGTCTAGACAGTTATGTTTAGATTAGTTTGTTGACGAATTCTTTATCCGTTTAGATTTTGTTTTAGTCTTAAGGACTGATCCCCTTTATGGGAAGTTTATATCAATACGTATGTCTTGTTGCCGTATTTCCAGGTTTTATTTTACTCTGAATTTTAGAGTGTTACAAGTTGGTATCAGAGCTCTAGTTTAAGCTAACTAGGCATGAATGTAAGATGTCTAGACTTAGACTGAGTTTGATAGGCACTGATTGTGAGATTGGGTAGAACTTCTAAGATGGGTTAGTCTTAGAATCAATGGAGGTTATGTTAATCAAGCGTTGTGATGATGGTAACAAGAGCCCTTATGTGTTATATGTTCATAATCTCATTTAGCTAATGTGATTATGAGGATATTTTACGTGAGTGTAATTGGTTTGCTAATGTTATGACAATTGGTAGACGTAGCGGTACGTTTCTTTCGTGCGTGTTTCAGTTAAACTCTTCCTTACTGTTAGGACTGAAAGTCCTGTGTGTTGAAAGTTGTATAAAGCATTTATAAGGGTTTGAAATGTATTTGTTTAAAAGTTATTTGTTATTGGGCCTCTAGCCCATTAGGCCTAATACGCTCATATATATTGGTTTATTTAGTTGATAATTAGGTTAGAATAGAGAGGTTAGACGTTTTCATAAGAAAGTTATAGTCTCATTATTTGAAAAACAACTAGTTGATAGGTTTACTCTCTCTGATCAGAAATTCTTTCTGTAAACCTGTAACCCTTTGATTTCATATCAATCGTATGACTAGTTGCTGTGACACATATTCTGTTCATCTTTGATATAACTTACTACTGATTGCACTGTACTGGGATCTTCAATTGGTATTAGAGCCGAATCGAATTAATTTCTATTCGATACGATCAAAAGAGCAAAGAGACAGAAGTTTTAATCCAAAAAGGAAAGTTGATCAGTCTAAACCAAGCAAAGATCTGTTGCACTCACTGTAGAAATAGTGACTTTGTGGATTTAAGGTATGTTAATAATTGGTATGGTACTTATAGCATCCCCAATCCTCAGTTTAATAACTTAAAATCCAAGGCAATTAACCATCAAGGATCCATCACAGCATGAATACCAAAACCAAAATCTTCTTAATCTGTTTTGCAGGAATGTCATGTGTGATATAATTCAGATTATTCATGTCACATGACTATAATAAAGGGTTATGCCACTTTTGAGGGGGAGTAACATGTTTGTTTATTTTTCATATTGACTTCTAGACAAAACAGTCTAGGACTCGTACCTCAAAGAACTATGGCTTTTGAACAAAACAGTTCAAAACCCGAACTTAAGTGTCAAGATGATGGTTTCTGATTATAACAGATCAGGACCCGTTCTTCAGTGTTCAGATAAGGATATTTTGTAAATATCCAGGGGGAGCTTATCTGACCTAAATCATTTTATCATGATTTGAGGGGGAGCTTAAAGGTAAATATCTTCTGATCTAGATCTCTGATTGTTTGAAAGAAGAACAACTTTCGAACATGAAAAACGTTTTCTGAAATGTTCAAACCACTTCTGGTTCTCAAAAGATTTTATGAATTTAGAAGTGTGATTTTAAATGTTTTTCAATTTTTGAGCATTAATGTTTAACTGACCGTGTGTTTCCAAAGATAAATACTTGTGTATTATCTTTTCAATATACTGTCAAGTATTCTTACACACCGGTTCAGTACTTCATTTGAAATTGTTATTACCATGTCTCATAACAAACCATTTTTTCGATGGTAATACTCCCGTTTGCTTTCAAATATTGTTGAGCATCAATCATCATTTCAAAATTTGTGCTTTCATTGCTAAATTGTTTATATTTGTTCGTATAAACAAAATATCCAGTTCTTTGATACCCTAACCATTTTATTTGATCTGATTGATACATTGTCAGATTCTCAAAACAATTCTCTTGATTTCATTTCATTCATTCAATATCTTTGTTTTGAGAAATCTTCAAAGTTCAATTGCTCAAATCGCATGAGCATACATTTTGACAATGTTATCATACATTTTGTACTTAACTGTTCAGTTAAACTGTTGAGCAACTATTTTTGTTAGGACTTACATGGGATTTGTGTGAGAACTTAAACAGAACTTCCATGGATTCACGTTAACCAGTGTTTCCTACCCCGGAAGTTATCCTTGAGTGATTGAGGGGTGAGGGGTCTTAAATCAAAGAGTGGGGGAGATAACTCATCCGGTTGAGTTTTTCTCATTGTGCTGAGCGGTAAAATGTAAATGAGAGTTTGGTTAGAAGTGAGCTTTAATGACAAAAAGAAAGAGGGTGTGAGAACATAGTTAAAAGAATATGAAAACTCTGCACCAAACACTTTCTGAGCCGGGCAGCCACATCTACTGATTGGTTCACATTCTTTGGTGACCATCATTGAAACAGGCAGTGAGCCCATGCCAACTCTTGTTTTTACCCCATCAACCACTCGTTTCTTTCTTAACAAAGAAATGTTTCATTTTCTTTGGGGACGCAGCATATCTGCTATCTAGTCTTCACTCGGAAGATTTAGATATTGAAAAAGAAGGAAAGTTACCCCAGCTTCCCACCTCTTTCATGCACATTGAGTCCATGTAATATATGTTGTTGTCTCAACAGTTTACACAATTTTTAGCCTGAGAAAGCTAAGTAGCTTCAATCATTCTACACTTGCACGTACACACAAGGAATGAGTTTTCTTGTCATAACATTCATAGAAAATTCCTTTGTGGTTTTTCGATGATTGAATGGAAGCCCTAGGGAGTGAATATCACAAAAGCTCATTTCCAAAGTACATCCGTTGTACAAAGTGGCTCCGTGCTACTTACAGGCATACTAACTGTATCATTTGTTGATTCAGGTTTACAATTCCTATTATATCTGAATTTGAAAAGATTCGGATATATACATTTCATGAATTGATGAATACTCAGATCAAAGGGCGAAGAATGTCAAATTATCATAAAGGGGAGTTTGTTAGTTCATCACAAAGGAGGAGATCAAAGAATGTGTTGATATTGAAGAGTTTTGATGATCATGATGTTCACAATCATCAAAAAGGGGGAGAGATTTACAAAGTTCAATTTCAAAGTCAAATCTTAACTCTGAGGGTGAAAAGCCTTTGGTTTCAAAGATTGCAGCAGGAAATATTTTATTGGTTCTTCTATCCCGTATCATGTGGTGTCTGCTACAAGTTTGTTCCTCCTACGAGCTGATTGAAACAAGTTCTTAAGCTGAAAGCATATTCAACTCGCAGTTCAAAGACATATTATTTGTTATTAAACTGAAGATGCACTTGTGGAATGTCACGTAACTCACACATTATCTTTCTTGTGTGTTGATCCGATGTATTGAGTTTCTACAGTTGAAAGTTGCTTGATAGTGCATTCAGTCGAGGCTATTGTACATTGAATCTGGTTACAAAGTTGAAATTATGAAGACCAAGAGCTTTATTCAAGGGGGAGTTTGGAAAGATATGAAGACAAGCAACACCAAAGTTCTTCAAAGATTTAAGAGGGAAAGAAGATCAAGGCTGAAGTGAAAAAGGCTGACAAAGCAGTTGCTGATCCAGTTGCTCTTGTGGTTAAGAAGTCTAAGAAGAAGAAGGTGATAGAATCTGAATCGGAAGAAGCTGATTGCGAGGCAAAGTCTGACTCTGACGATTGTAATGAACTGAAGGAAGCCATGTTGTTGATAACCAAGGCTCTCCAAAAGAAGTTCTATAAAAAGCCAAACTCCAACAATCAGAGGTACTCGTCTGGTCCGAATAACTACAAGCAGAAGGAGAAAGTTGAAGAAAAGAGACCAGAAGACAAGAAGAAGGATGGAGCTGATGAGTTCAAGAAGGAAGAACCAATGAAGTGCTACAACTGTGGCAGATTCGGTCATTTTGCCAAGGACTGCCGAAAACCTAAAGTCCGAAACTCCGAATATTACAAGAATAAGATGCTTCTAGCCAAGCAACAAGAGGCTGGAAAAGCATTAATGGCGGAGGATGAATATTGGCTTGACCATTCGGATCAAGAATCTGAAGAAGGAGAGAAGGACGAGACAACACATCTGTGCTTGACGGGGAAGAACCAGTCAGAAGCAGAAGCTGATTCTGATGATGGAGACAATGATGAGGTATGTAACTTAACTGAATCTGATTTTCTGAACCAAATGCATGCCATGATGTCTAAACTCCAAGAATTAGAGTCTAAAATGAAGCGAGAGAAAGGTGTCATAAATGAGAAAAATCAATCTATACACAAACTTAGTAATGATATTGCTGAGAAAAATGTATTAATTAAAACTTTGCATAAAAATATAGACACCTGCGCTAAAGAAAAGACTATAATTCATAAAGAGTTATCTGAAACTGTTTCTAAATATAAAGAATGTGAGTTTAAGTCTATAGAGATTTCTAAAAGGTATTTTTCTACTTCAAAAGAAAAGAATTCTTTAATAGACAAGGTAAATGCGTTGGAAGAGAAATTACATTCTTTAGGTCAAACTGAACACACTATTCATTTGAACAAACCTAAAGAGAAACCTGATACTTGGGGACTTGGTTACAAGAACCCACATCATCTCAAAAAGGTTATATCTGAAGTGCCTGCACTTTATGACTTTGGGTTTATGTTGTTGGCTCCTCAACATCCTGAACTCAAACCCTTTTGGACTAGTCTGTCTGAAAAAGATAAAGCCATGGAATATGATAAAAGAAAGAACACATCTAAAGTTCAACTTCCATTTCGCTATGAGAAGTTGAATAACAGTTATAGTTCTAATAAATCAAAATTTCTTTCAAATGATTACTTTGAGAGTTATTCTGTACAAGAGTTGGAGGCTAAACCCATCAAAGGTAAGCTTTACGTCCCTCCTCTAGTTTTGGAAAGTAAAATTTCTGAACTCGAGAATACTCTTACAGAAGAAAGAATTTTGATGGATTTAGAACAAACTGTATTTTCGACAGTGTTCAAAACTACTAATTTTCCTAAATTCTTCAAGGTTTTAAATTCTGATGACAGATTTGGTCCACTTGAGACTGAGCTTAATTTCTTAAACTCTGAAGGTGTTTTGAATGATAGTGTTGCTCAATTTGATTTTACTTCTAAACTTCCTGATCATTCATCGTGTGTTGTTAATTCCTTTGGATTACCCAGTGTTTTTGAAAAAGGTGAAACATCAATGAAAGTTGATAAATCAGTTTCTGTGAAATCGAAGAAAGCAAAAGGTAAGAAACAAAAATCTCAGCTTTCACAGAAACCGATCCACACTGGTAAGCCAAAGAAGAAGCACTCTCTTAATTCTCATCATTCTAACTCTAAAGTTTCACATGTTTCAGATTTGAGAAAGCAAAGGGTTGGAGTTAAGACTACATGGATACCAAAACAGAAGATTGACGAGAAAGCTAAATCTAGTTCTAGTTTTATTTTGAATAAAAAGACTTCTAGTAAAGATGATGTGATTGTGAATGTTGCTACTTTTAAATCTAATCTTGTTGATTCTCGCAAGAAGTACTCTATAAAGCAATTATTCCAGTTAGCACCATCAAATAAAAAGTTTTTAAATTATGGTGAATGTGATTATGCTTCTCGTAAATATTCTGATGTTTGGTATGGTTCATATAATGTTTCATCTTATCATTATCATTCGTCTTATCATTCTTCTGGTTTTCAAAGAAAAAGTGGACCCAAATTTAAATGGGTGCCAAAATCAAGTACTAACAGTGGAGGTCCCATTTTTAAATGGGTTCCTAAACCTCTTCTTTCCTGATTTGTTTTGTGCAGACCCGTCATATGTGGTATTTGGATAGCGGGTGTTCCAAGCATATGACCGGGCAGAAGTGTATGTTGTCTAATTTTACAGACAAATATTGCGGCACAGTTCGTTTTGGGAATGATCAGTTTTCACCTATTCTGGGATATGGTGATGTTGTACATGAAAATCTTACGATCAAGAAGGTGAGCTACGTTAAAGGCTTAGGGCACAACCTATTCAGCATTGGCCAATTCTGCGACAAAGACTTAGAGGTTAATTTCAAGGCCAAGACATGTTCAGTATGCACTGAAGAAGGACAAGAACTCTTGGTTGGCACTCGCAAGTCAAACCTCTACACCATCAACTTGTCAAAGGTCCAGGCTGACAATCAGGTCTGTCTACTATCAAAGGCCTCGATGCAACAAAGCTGGTTATGGCATCGACGGCTTTCTCACCTCAACTTTCGGTACATCAACAAGCTGGTCAGAGGCAAGCTAGTGAAAGGTCTTCCAGAGCTTAAATATGAAAGAGAACATCTATGTGCAGCGTGTGAAAAGGGAAAGATGAAGAGAGCCCCACACAAACCAAAGCTTGAACCTAGTACCAGCTCTTCTTTAGAGTTGTTGCATATGGACTTGTGCGGTCCTATGCGAATGTTGGGAACTGAAGAATTCATCAAGTATGGTTAATGCTGCTGGTTCAAAGTTACTACTGCTAGAAGACTTAAAGGTTAATACTGCTAAGTGTTACTACTGCTAGTACTATTAATACTGCTAGTTAAAGTTAGTGCTGCTTAAACAAAGTTAGTACTGCTTAGCTAGTTAGTACTGCTAGTAGTTAGTACTGCTTAGTAGTTAATGCTGCTAGAAGAAATTTAATGCTGCTGAAGATTAATACTGCTTATATGATGATCGCATGAAAGGATATACATGGAAGCTTAGAGATATACATGGAAGATATACTGAAGATATTTTATTTATTGTAATTATCTTTGTATTCAGTATATATATTGTATAGTTTAGAATAATGAGTTAACTTTTGGTTTTCATTCTATTAGAGAGAAAATCAACCTCAAGGCATAGATCCTAATTCTAGAGAAGTAGAATTCGTATTGGTGAGCCTGTTCATCAATATTGAGGTTGAGTGTGTAATCTTGTAACCTCAAAGCATTCAATACAAGTTTACAATTTGTTGATTATATTCTGTTTTAATTTTCTGTTTGATTAAATATCAAAGTGTTATTCCGCAAACTTCTTTGATATTGTTTCTGAGAATTAATTCTTGTTGAGAATTCGATCCTGACAAGTGGTATCAGAGCCTAACTCTCTCAGAAACAGTTATTCATCATGGAAAATCTTACAGAATCAAGCAGTACTTTGGTTTCTAAGGTTCCAATGCTCAAACCAAGTGAGTTTGACATGTGGAAGATCAGAATCAGACAATATATTCTTCTCACTGACTACTCAATGTGGGATATCATTGAGAATGGTCCTTCTGAAGCTGGAAGGATAGGACCAGATGGGAAAAGACCTCCACCAAAGACAGATGGTGAGAGGAAGATCAGACAGACAGAGATGAAGGCTTTGAGCACTCTGCTCTTGGCCATTCCCAATGAATATCAGCATCAATTTTGCAACTGCACTGATGCTCAGATTCTCTGGAATGCTCTAGAGAAAAGATTTGCTGGAACTAAGAGCATCAAAAGAAATCAGAGAGATGTTTTAAAGCAACAGTATGAGAACTTCACTTCCACAAAGAATGAGTCTATGACTCAAACGTTTGATAGGTTCAATAAACTCATAGGTGAACTGGCTACTGTAGGGGTGAAGATGGAACAAGATGATATCAACAGAAAGTTCCTCAGATCTCTTGGAGATGAATGGACTATGTACATTGTCTCATATAGACAGAGTGACAATCTGGAAGAGAAAGAACTTGATGATCTATACAATGATCTAAGAGTTTTTGAAACTGAGGTAGAAACCAAGAAGAAGCCCTCTGGTTATATTCACAATGCTGCACTTCTTTCAGCATCCACTGATACTACTGCCAACCCTGAAGCAGTTAGTACTGCCAGTGGAGTAAGTTCAGAAAAAGGCACTGAAACTATCTTTGAAGCCTTTTTGTCAAGTCATAGCAGCAATTCTCTGATTAATGATGATCTTGATCAAATTCACCCTGATGATCAGGAGGAGATGGATATTAAATGGCAGATGGCCATGTTATCCATGAGGGTGAAGAAGTTCATTAAAAGAACTGGAAGAAATAACTTCTCTCAAAGAAGAGAAGATGGAGCTGGTTTTGACAAAACCAAGGTGGAATGTTATAAGTGTCACAAGAAAGGACACTTTGCTAGAGAATGCAGGAGTACTGTTCCAAACAACAACAACCATCAACAAGCTCAGAATGGAGGATACAATCTGAACAAGAATCCTGCTCAAGCCCTTGTTTCTCAACAAGGAATGGGGTTTGACTGGAGTGATCAAGCTGAGGAAGCCATTCAGAACCAAGCTCTTATGGCAGAAGTGTCTGATATCCCCACTGAGGTAAGTTCTAATCTTTGCACTAAATCTTGCATTGACACTGTTACAAGATATAGGGATCACAATCAAAGTATGTGTGATGACCTCAAAAGATTAGAAAAGGACAGAAAAGATTATGTGTTGATAGTAGAGAGATTTGAAGAGCAAATCAAAGGCTTTCAAGCTAATGAACTTCAACACTCTTATGACACAAACTATTGGAAGTGGGAAAAGAATGAGTTAGAAACCAAACTGTCTAAGTCCTTAGAAGAGAATGATAGACTGAAAGAGGAACTGTAAAAAGTTAAGCTTGACATAGACAAGTTTTCTTATGCTTCAAAAGCAATGGATTCTCTTCTAAAGGCTCAGATACATGATAAGATGAAGCCTGGTATTGGATACAATAATACACCCCCTCCTTACAATAACAACTATATTTCTCCTACATCAGACTTGTTAGAAACTAAGGAGAAAAAGGACTTGTCTGAAGAATCTTTTAAGATAGATCCTTTGGATGAGGTAGTAGTTAAGGATTTGACTGAAAAAAGAGCCAGTGAGAACAGGGATAATAATGTGAGTAAAAAGATACCATTAGAAAACAATATTATCACAAATGAGGGATGTGGGAAAATCTGGGTCAAGTCCAAGGAGATAGAGAAGACTAAAGGAAATGATAACAAGGTCCATTACAAACAAACCACAGTTGTAAATCCTGGATCTTGTAAACAATGTGATTGCAATAAAGCCAAGAGCCTAAATTCTGGTTTAAAAAGAGGAAATCAAAGAAACTGGAATAATCAATGGGCTCAGAAACAAGGAGTTGATCTGAATAAAATCAATAGACCAAAACCTTGTTTTATATGTGGCAAGTTGAATCATTTGGCTAAGTATTGTTACTTTAACCCTATTAACCAACAGATGAACTTTCAAAGATTTGTGCAAAAATCTGTGGGTTATAGGAAGGCTGGAAAGAAACATGTGATAAAGAAATATGTTGAAAGTAAAGGCACTTTAAAGAAAAAGTTTTTAAAAGAAAGTGTCAAAATGTGGGTGCCTAGAAGTACTAACAGTGTTAGTACTGCTAACAATATTAGTACTGCTAACACAGTTACTACTGCTAACAGTGTTAGTACTGCTAACAATATTAGTACTGCTAACACAGTTACTACTGCTAACAGTGTTAGTACTGCTAAAAATATTAATGCTGCTAATACTGTTAATACCTCTTCAAAGGTTAGTACTACTAAGCATGCAAGTGCTGCCAAGGCAGTTAGTACTTCTAAAACAAGTACTGAATCTAGCAAAAACATTTCCAAGCCTATTATTGTAACAAAGTACTCCAAGAATGAGGAATTAAAGTTTAAAAATCTTGTCAAGAAAGAATGCAAGTATTTTGATGAGAAAGGGATACCCAAGACCACTTTGGCTTGGGTTCCTAATTCATACTAATTCATTTATCTAATGTGCAGGGCAACCAACAGCTCAAGGGAAAGAGCATTTGGCATGTTGATAGTGGTTGCTCTAGGCACATGACAGGCAACATGTCATGCCTTCAGGATTTCAAGCATATCAATGGAGGACATGTTGCATTTGGAGACAATCTTACTGGTGGTAAGATAAGTGGAAAAGGTAATGTCACCAAAGGTAAGATGACATTTGAGGATGTCTACTATGTTGATCAATTAAAGTACAACCTGTTAAGTGTATCACAGGTTTGTGACAAACAACATAGTATATTATTTACTAATACTGAGTGTATGATCCTTGCTCCAGGGTTCAAGGTAGTTGATGAAAGCATGATACTACTTAGAACTCCAAGGAAGGACAATGTTTACTGTCTTGATTTGGACAATGTTGATAGTGATTCATCTCTAAATTGTCTTGTTTCAAAAGCTTCTGTAGATGAATCCTCTCTATGGCACAGAAGGATGTGTCACATGAATTTTAAGACTATGAACAATCTTGTTAAAAATAACCTTGTAAGAGGGTTACCTTCAAAAGTCTTTGCATGTGATGATCATTGTGTTGCTTGTCTTAAAGGCAAACAACACAAAACTTCTCATAAGACCAAAGAGTTAAATTCTGTTTCTTCTTGTCTCCAATTACTGCATATGGATCTGTTTGGTCCTACAAATGTTATGAGTATAGGCAAGAAATCTTACTGCTTGGTTATTGTTGATGATTACTCCAGATTTACTTGGGTATATTTTCTAAGGACTAAGGATGAAACAAGTGGTCTTATCAAATCCTTTATTCTAAGAATTGAAAACCAAACTAATCAAAGAGTAAAAGTCATTAGATCAGATAATGGAACTGAGTTTAAAAATCATGATCTAAACACCTTTTGTGAAGAGAAAGGTATTGAGAGGCAATATAGTGCTCCTAGGACTCCTCAACAGAATGGTATTGCTGAAAGGAGAAATAGGACACTAATAGAGGCTGCTAGATCTCTGTTGGCTGATTCAAAATTGCTAATTACCTTCTGGGCTGAAGCAGTTAATACTGCTTGTTATGTCCAAAATAGAGTTCTAGTGGTCAAGCAAAAGAACAAGACCCCATATGAGCTTTTAAATAAAAGAAAACCTTTCATTGGTTTCTTCAAACCTTTTGGGTGTCCTTGTACAATTCTCAATACCAAATCTCACTTAGGTAAGTTTGATAGCAAAGCAGATGATGGATTTCTTGTTGGATATTCATCTCAAAGTAAGGCCTACAGAGTTTTTAACTCATCTTCTAGAATAATTGAAGAAAGTGACAATGTCAAATGCAATGAGAGCACACCAAATCCTGTTGGGTCTGGACCTCAGTGGCTATTTGACATTGATTCACTAACTAATTCTTTTGGTTTCAGTAGTGATGATTATACAGGAACAGGATGTGGAGGATCAGGGATCACACAAGTCTCAGAAAGTATATCTAAATCTGTGATATTTCCCATACCCACAGTGAATTCTGTTGAAGACTGTGAAAAGGAATCATTTACTGGACCAAATCAGAGTGAAGAAGAAACTAGAGATGAGGAGACTCAAGAAAATAAAGAATCAGAAGTGGCATCTGAAAACACTTCAGTTGAGTTGCATGACTCTAATCTAGAGGCTGGACTGAATGAAGAACCTAGTCATAACACCAGAGTTCAAAAGAATCATCCTCCACAGCTGGTAATAGGAGATATCTCTTCTCCTATGATGACTAGACATCAAAGCAGGCTTCAAGAAATGCAAGATCAACAACATACAGTCCTTTCTTGTTTTCTATCCCAACTTGAGCCTAAAAAGGCACATGATGTTATGAAAGAATCTAGCTGGATAGAAGCAATGCAAGAAGAACTGTTACAGTTCAAGCTACAAGATGTATGGGATTTAGTAGACCTTCCTAAAGGTCACAGAGCAATTGGCACTAAGTGGATTTTCAGAAACAAGAGAGATGAAAGAGGTATTGTCGTAAGGAACAAAGCAAGGCTGGTGGCTCAGGGATATACTCAAGAAGAAGGTATAGATTATGAAGAAGTTTTTGCACCTGTGGCTAGGATAGAAGCAATTAGATTATTCCTAGCCTATGCTTCCTACATGAACTTCAAAGTCTATCAAATGGATGTAAAAAGTGCTTTTCTCTATGGATTAATTGAAGAAGAAGTATATGTCTGTCAACCACCAGGGTTTGAAAACCCAAGCTATCCAGACAGGGTATACAAATTAAAGAAAGCACTTTATGGAATACATCAAGCCCCAAGAGCATGGTATGATACACTGTCATCCTATCTCTTGGAAAATGACTTTGAAAGAGGAGTCATTGATAAGACTCTATTTATCAAAAGAAAGAAGAAGGATATTTTGCTGGTCCAAATCTATGTTGATGACATTATCTTTGGATCTACAAGAAACAACCTGTGCAAGGAGTTTGAGGATTTAATGCATCAAAGGTTCAAAATGAGTTCCATGGGGGAACTTACTTTCTTCCTTGGACTCCAAGTTCAACAGAAGTCAGATGGCATTTTCATCTGTCAATCCAAGTATGTGCAGGATATTCTAACCAAGTTTGGTTTCTCAGAATCAAAACCTGCCAGCACACCTATGGAAACACACAAGCAGATCACAGCAGATCTTGAGGGGGAGGATATGGATGTGCATCATTATAGATCCATGATTGGCTCTCTCATGTATCTCACAGCATCAAGGCCAGATATAATGTTTCCAGTCTGTGTATGTGCAAGATTTCAAGTTAGGCCAAAGCAATCTCACTTTCAAGCTGTTAAGAGGATATTCAGATATCTCAAAGGGCATCCCAGATTGGGACTTTGGTATCCTCATAACTCACCTTTTGACCTAATAGCATACTCAGACAGTGATCTAGGTGGGGCAAACTTGGACAGAAAATCTACTTCTGGAGGATGTCAGTTTTTGGGTGATAGACTAGTCTCATGGCAGTGCAAGAAACAAACCACAGTATCCACATCTACAACAGAGGCAGAGTACATAGCAGCTGCCAGTTGCTGTTCTCAAGTCTTATGGATTCAGAATCAAATGTTGGATTATGGGGTAACCTTTCTACACACTCCAATCTTTATTGACAACAGCAGTGCTATTAGCATTGTGAATAATCCAGTCAAGCACTCAAAAACAAAGCACATTGAGATCAGGTATCACTTTATAAGAGATTGTAATGAAAAGAAACTTATTCAAGTTGTCAAAGTTCACACTGATAATCAGTTTGCTGATCTATTCACTAAAGCTTTTGATGTGGGTAGATTCACTTTCTTGGTAACAAGTGTGGGAATGATAAACTCTGAATAATCCCCTTCTCAAAAAGTGGTTTTATATCTGTTTATTATTCTTGGAGTTACTAATCTTCTGTTTCAGGATATGCATAGCAGTACTCAGTGTTTAGCAAGTTTAAAAGGAGTAAGTTAGTTAATACTGCTAGTGGTTAATACTGCTTTCAGTTAATACTGCTAGTGGTTAATACTGCTTTTAGTTAATACTGCTAGTGGTTAATACTGCTTTCAGTTAATACTGCTAGTGGTTAATACTGCTTTCAGTTAATACTGCTAGTGGTTAATACTGCTTTTAGTTAATACTGCTAGTGGTTAATACTGCTTTCAGTTAATACTGCTAGTGGTTAATACTGCTTTCAGTTAATACTGCTAGTGGTTAATACTGCTTTCAGTTAATACTGCTAGTGGTTAATACTGCTTTCAGTTAATACTGCTAGTGGTTAATACTGCTTTCAGTTAATACTGCTAGTAGTTCATACTGCGTTCAGTTAATACTTCTAGTAGTTAATACTGCTAGTAGTTAATACTTCTAGTAGTTAATACTGCTAGTTAGTTAATACTGCTAGTTAGTTAATACTGCTAGCTAGTTAATACTGCTAGCAGTTAATGCTGCTAGTAGTTAATACTGCTCTAGGTTAATACTGCTTATATTCCGAATACTATAAATACTTTTTGCCCGCCTAAAAGTTCATAACGACTCTTTGCATACTGTTCTCTTGCGCTCAAAACATTTTCTCTCTCAAGTTCGAAGTTTTCAGGCAAGCTTTTCACTAAGATCAATGGCATCCATGACTTTCATCGACGAGCACAACGAGATTGCGATGCTACAAAAGCCAAAGCAAGCTTCAGGATTTCATCAGATTGTGGATTTCCTCAAGACAAGCCACATTGCTCATGCTCTTATTGTATCCCCTACAATCTATATTGAGCATCAAAGGCAGTTCTGGGCTAATGCAACCAGTGTAGTTGAGAATGGTGTGCAGATGATCAAGACAAGAATCTGTGATCAATCACTCACGGTTACTGAAGAGGTTATTCGCATCAGTCTACGTCTAGACGATGCCTCTGGTATAACCTCTATCCCAAATGATGAACTGTTTTCAAACCTTACAAGAATGGGGTGTGGAGGCCCATTGGGAGTGTTCAAATTTTCTAAAGCAAAATTCTCACCCCAATGGCGTTTCTTTGTCCATACTCTTATGCATTGTATCTCCAAAAAGACTACTGGATGGAGTGAGTTCAGCAGCACTATTGCTTATGCTTTGGTGTGCTTGGCCACTGCCAGAAAGTACAATTTTTCTAAAATGATTTTCAGTGATCTTGTCTCAAACATGGGAAACAAAAAGAGCTTCTTTATGTATCCCAGGTTTGTTCAAGAAGTCATTACTCATGAATTGACGGATATACCTCAACCTGTTGGGGTATATGTACCTAAACCCCCCAAAGGCAAGGTTTTCTCAAATATGAGAAGATCTGCTGGGTACTCTGAAGGAGTTGACACCCCATTATTCTCTACAATGATGGTGATGTCCCAAACCAATGAAGGTATGGCAGCAGGGTCAAGGCCCCCATTAGACCAACCCACTGCTAGCCAAGCCCAACCTTCCCTCTCAAAATCAATTCCACAGTCCCTTCTTGAAAAACCAACCTCTCCAATCACACACACTTACAAGAGAAAACAGGTCAAGAAGGCTCCTTCCCTTCTTGTACCATTACCCACTAAGCCTATAAGCCCTCTAAGGGAGAATTCTCCCCTAGAGAATATCCAAAGGGACAACACAAGGGTGTCTCCCAACCCAAAGGAGGTGCTCTCTGAGGAGGAGGTAGAGCATATGGGTGATGAGGCTGCCACTACTCCTGCTAGTACAGAGGAGGAAAGTGGCAACATCAATAAGACCTCCCCCATGGCAACTTTGAATGAGCAATCATTTGAAGGTCCCTGGTGCCAAGAAACCACAGGGGTGGATAGTGCCTCTTCAAGGCAGAAGACTTCCACAAATAAAAGATCCAATGATCCTTCAAAGGAGGGTAACACTTCTGGAGAGGGTGAGGACAGATATACGTACGATGAATTGATGGAAACAATGGGGAACATCAATCAAGATGTTCTCAAACAAGGCAAAGAAATTGAAGAAATGAAGCTAGTAATTTTGTCACAACAAGAACAGATTGCTAAGCTGAAGAGGATGGTGGTTAGTCTGGTACAAAGGAAGAAGAGAAAGCAATTCCAATTAAGGAGAAGGTCAACTGAGGATGATGCTCCCAAAAAGGGGGAGATCAACATGGAAGAAGCCACAAGAAAGGGGGAGCTTGATGGAGAGAAAGTTGATGTTCAGGGGGAGCAGCAAGAAGAAACAGTTACCACTGCTGACATTAATAAAGCAGCAGAAACTGTGAAAGAAGTGTTAACAGATCTTGAGATTGCAGAAACCTTACTAAAAGCCAAGAATGATACTCCCAAGGTCACTTCAAAGACCAAAGGTGTAATCATAAAAGAACAAGGTGAAGTGATCAAGAAAGATAACAGTAAGAAGGCAATGAGCAAAGACAAAGGAAAAGCAAAGATGGTGGAATCTGATCAACCAATCAAAAAGCAAAGGTTGGTTGAATCAGATGAAGCCCTAGCTAGAAAGATGCAAGATGACATTGAGGAGGGAGAAAGAGTTCAGATGGAAAAGGACAGGGAGATAGCAAAAGCTCTAGCTGCTGAACTGAATGAAGCTTATCAACTGAGTCTGGCAACTGAAATTGCACAGAAGAAAGCTGCAGCTATGAAGAAAGCAGTGGTAGTAAAAGCAGCTACAAAGAAGAGAAAACCCTCAAGGACATTCCTAGGTACCCAAGAGAGAAACAAGATGATTATATTTCTCAAAGGTGCTGTAGGAGTCAAAAAGGAGATGTTCTCCAAAATGTCTTTTGAGAAGATCAAAGAGCTGTATGAGTCAAAGATGTTAAAGCTTCAGGGAAATGAAACTGCTAGGGTGGAGATGGAGAAGAGGATGAAAGAAAGTAATGACTTTGATTGTCAAAAGCCATTTCCAGATGAGCAAGAAACACCCCCTAAGAAAGAGACCACTCTGGGAGAAAGTCTAAGGACTTTAAAGAGAACAAAAATGATGGCAAGGAGAAAGTCAATCAAAAAGCCTAGAGTATCTGAAGAAGAGACTGATAAAGTTGCTGAAGAAGAAGGGGCACCTGAGTCATCTAAACAGACAGAGCTATCTAACACTGGTGATGTAAATTTGTATATGGTAGTGATGGACAAAGTACCTGAACCAATTTCAGCAGAACCTGTAGGAGTTAAGCCTCCTGAGGTCATTCTCTGGGATACAGTGACAGTGGATGGAAAGGAATACATAAGGCTGAAAAGAAAGGATGAAAAATATGAAGTGTTCAACACATGGGCAAAAATTGTCAGAACATGCTCTAGATCAGATCTTGAAGAGATGTTTGAGATAGGAATGAAGTTGTATGCAGATATTCTAAAGGCTCCAGGAATTTCAATTACAAAACTGGTAATGGAGTATCTGTGTATGATGTTCAAACCTGAAGAAGTAGAGCACTTGATCAAGGATGTCTTCAAATCAGTAAACAGTTGGACTCTATATGAAATTAGTGGAGTATATACAGTGACTTTGGATGTAAATCACACTGAATACTTCCTAGTGGATAGAGTGTATAATCATAGCAGATTGAAGCTACATGCCATGCTGAAGAAAAAGTTAAGGTGTGTTCCAGATTCAGAAATGGCTAAATACTTGATTCAAAGAACCATCAATCAGAGTTTGGGATTGGATGCAAACACTGGAATTTAGGCCATGATAGAGTTTTGGGAGCATCTTGAAGATTAATTCTGAAGAACTTGACTTCTCTTCTTAAAAGTCAAGTTAGGGGGAGATTGTTGGGAACTGAAGAATTCATCAAGTATGGTTAATGCTGCTGGTTCAAAGTTACTACTGCTAGAAGACTTAAAGGTTAATACTGCTAAGTGTTACTACTGCTAGTACTATTAATACTGCTAGTTAAAGTTAGTGCTGCTTAAACAAAGTTAGTACTGCTTAGCTAGTTAGTACTGCTAGTAGTTAGTACTGCTTAGTAGTTAATGCTGCTAGAAGAAATTTAATGCTGCTAAAGATTAATACTGCTTATATGATGATCGCATGAAAGGATATACATGGAAGCTTAGAGATATACATGGAAGATATACTGAAGATATTTTATTTATTGTAATTATCTTTGTATTCAGTATATATATTGTATAGTTTAGAATAATGAGTTAACTTTTGGTTTTCATTCTATTAGAGAGAAAATCAACCTCAAGGCATAGATCCTAATTCTAGAGAAGTAGAATTCGTATTGGTGAGCCTGTTCATCAATATTGAGGTTGAGTGTGTAATCTTGTAACCTCAAAGCATTCAATACAAGTTTACAATTTGTTGATTATATTCTGTTTTAATTTTCTGTTTGATTAAATATCAAAGTGTTATTCCGCAAACTTCTTTGATATTGTTTCTGAGAATTAATTCTTGTTGAGAATTCGATCCTGACAGCGAACGCAAAGCTTAGGAGGAAAGAAGTATGTGCTAGTTATCGTGGACGACTATACACAATACACTTGGGTTAAGTTTCTACGGTCTAAAGATGAGACTCCCGATGTTCTCATTACGTTTCTGAAGACGACCCAAGTCAATCTGCAAAAATAAGTCAAGATTCTCAGGACTGACAACGGCACAGAGTTCAAGAACAAGATAGTTGAAGAATATCTCGAATCGGTCGGGATATCACATCAATACTCTGGTGCTCGCACGCCTCAACAGAACGGAGTCGTCGAAAGACGCAATCGTACACTCGTCGAGGCCGCTCGGACAATGCTCAGCCAATCTGAATTACCTTTATTTTTGTGGGCTGAAGCTGTATCGACTGCGTGTCACACTCGGAATCGCTCCATGATACACCGCCGATTTCAGAAGACTCCGTATGCGTTGATCAACAACCGCACACCAACCATTAAATATTTTCATGTTTTTGGTTGTACGTGTTATGTTCTAAACGACCGAGAGAATCTGAACAAGTTCAGTGCTAAGGCGGATGAAGGCATCTTTGTTGGTTATTCCTCTACATCGTCTGCATATCGTGTTTATTTGAAGAAGTCGAAGACAGTGATCGAGAGCGTCAATGTTACATTCGATGAGGAAATGGCTTCTGAGCACATCAGTTCAGAACCCGTAATTACCGGAGTTTTAGCTTCTGGACCAACAAGTCCTGGACCTGCACCTCATGAGAACAAATCAGATGACTTTTCTTCGTCTACTTCTAAATTATCTTATTTGGAATTATTATTTGAACTGTTCTATGATGAATTTATTCGATCTAAAGTTTCATAACTCTGTTGTGGTTGACAGGATAGAAGACTCGATGACTACTCATCCGACCACTTCCGATATCTCTACTGAATCAAATTCCCCGATTCAGCAAGAAGTTCCAGTTCAAAAGCCTACTCCGACAGTTGAAGTTGTGACCAACACTGATGAGATAGAAGTAGCTGACTCTGTAGGATGTACTGTAAGGACTGATCAACAGACTGCCCAAGTTGTACCTACTGCCACTTCTGCAACGACTACTTCAACTGACACCCCCGTTAATTCTGAACCATCTGAAGGCGATAACAGTGGATTCCTAGATGCTGACAATGATCAACATGCATCTAATCCACTCCCTTATGAACATAAGTGGACCAAAGAGCACCTGGTACATCAAATTATTGGAGATCCTTTTGCACCGGTGCAAACTAGGTCTGCATCTTCAAATCTATGTATGTATGAATCCTTTCTGAGCAAGATCGAGCCTACACGCGTATCTGAGGCCCTTGCCAATTCAGATTGGGTAACTGCGATGCAAGATGAGCTGAATCAGTTTGAAGCACTGAAAGTCTGGAGACTCGTACCCAAACCGTAAGGTAAAACTATCATTGGTACGAAATGGGTGTTCAAAAACAAGAAAGATGAAGATGATACCGTTATCCAAAACAAAGCACGACTTGTCTCCAAAGGATATAGGCAAGAGGAAGGAATAGACTGCGATGAGACTTATGCTCCAGTGGCACGTATAGAGGCGATTCGGATGTTCTTAGCCTACGCAGCCCACAAGAACTTCACCATCTATCAAATGGACGTGAAGACAGCTTTTCTGAATGGAGTACTCAAGGAAGAAGTCTATGTTTCTCAGCCAGAAGGGTTTGTAAATCTAGATAAGCCGAATCACGTCTACATCCTGGATAAAGCTCTTTATGGACTGAAACAAGCTCATCGCGCCTGGTATGATATCCTATCTCAATTCTTGGTCAAGTCGGGTTTTACTAAAGGTACGGTCGATACCACTCTTTTTATTAAAAAGGATAAAGGCGATATCATTCTTATTCAAATATATGTGGATGATATTATTTTTGGTTCTATAAATCCTAAGTACTGTAAGAACTTTGCAAACCTCATGGTGTCACGTTTTCAGATGAGCATGATGGGAGAGATGAACTTCTTTCTCAGATTGCAAGTCAAACAATTTTCAACGGGGATTTTTATCAATCAATCCAAATACATTCTGGATATTCTTCGGAAATTCAAAATGGAAAATTGTAAACCGATTGGTACCCCAATAGCACCTGGTACTAAGATTGGCACCGATCTTTCGGGAAGGGCTGTTGATGTTAGGACTTATAGAGGGATGATAGGTTCTTTAATGTATCTTACTTCTAGTAGGTCGGATATAATGTTTTCTACATGCTTATGTGCTAGATATCAGGCCAATCCTAAAGAATCCCATTTGTCTGCTGTAAAGCGGATTTTCAGGTATCTGAAAGGGGACCGCAGATCTTGGTCTGTGGTATCCTAAGGATACAAGCTTTGATCTAACATCTTATTCAGACGCAGATCATGTTGGTTGCATGTTAGACAGGAAAAGCACCTCGGGTCATATACAATTCCTCGGAGATAAACTCGTCAGTTGGGCTTCGAAGAAGCAATTATGTGTCTCCACATCAACGGCCGAAGCGGAATATGTAGCTGCTGCTAGCTGCTGTTCTCAGGTCCTGTGGATGAGAACACAACTGCGAGACTATGGATTTCATTTCAATAGAATCCCGATCTATTGTGATTCGAAGAGCGCTATTGCGATTACCGCTAACCCTGTTCAGCATACTAAGACCAAACACATAGATGTCCGGTATCATTTTATAAAAGATAATGTAGAAAAGGGGACAATTGAACTTTACTTTGTAAAAACCGATTATCAGCTTACAGATTTGTTTACCAAACCTTTAGACGAAAAGAGATTTAATTTTCTTGTCTCAAGAATTGGTATGCTAAATCTTAAGACCTAATCGGTAGTTACCTATTAAAGTTTCTTATTGTATATCTTTATCATTTCTTTATTATTATTTCCGCATGATACCTGCTCTTTAACAGTTTGTTCATGATCTCAGGGGGAGTGTGAGAAGTATTTCATTGATGGTCAATGTTAGTTTGAGGGGGAGCATATTTAAATGCATTGTGCTTACTGATAATTGTTAGTGATGCATGATTCTAGGGGAAGCATACAAGTAAAGAGTATGGCTATGACTTCTGATTACTTCTGATTACTTCTGATTAGGACTCGTACACTAAGTGTTTTACTGCTTTATGTCATTTCATTTTCAGTGAATAAAGTTACTTTGACTAGACTTTTAGACTTTTGTAGGTTGAGAGATGCTTCAAAGATCATATCTTTATGACTTTAAGCTTGACTTCGTGAGATGTAAGACTGCACTCAAAAGGTATAATTCCTTATCTTCATCTCATTTATGGTTGAAAGAAGGACAACTTTCAATCATAAGAAAACATGTTCTTAAATGTTCAAACCACTTCCCGATTCTCAAACAGATTTCTTGAATTGGAAGTGTGATTTTAAATGTTTTCTGATTCATCTTTGAGCCGTAACTGATAAAGTTAAACTATCTGAGCATCATATGCTTCATAGGAAAACATGGGATCAGTGTGCTAGGACTTCATTGAACTTCTATGGATTCACGTTAACCAGTGTTTCCTACCCAAGAAGTTAATCCTTTAGTGATTGAATGTGAGGAATCAAAAGAAATGAGTGTGGGATGTGTGATGAGAGAATATGTCAAAAGAGAGTTCGGTTAGCTGTGAGCTTAAAGATTAAAAGAAAGAGGGTGAGACATCAGAGTAAAAGAATATCAAACTCTGCACCAACTACTTTCTGAGCCGGGCAGCCACATTTCTAATGTTTCACAATTCTTGGTGAACATTATTGAAACAGGCAACTAGCCCATGCCAACTCTTGACTTTACCTCACCAGCCACTCATTTTCTTCTCAACAAGAAAATGTTTCATTTTCAAAGGGGACGCAGCACATATGCTATCTGATTTTCATTTGGAAAATCTGGATATTGAAAAGAAGAACGGTTGCCCCACCTTCAAACTTCATTCATGCACATTGAGTATGTTTTTAACTAACTGTTGTCTCAGTGGTTTACACATTTTGAGCCTTATAAGCAATCATCATATGCTTAATCTATTCTATCACTTGCACGAACACACAAATAATTTGTTTCTTTGTTATAACGTTCATAGAAATTGCATTTGTGGTGTTTCGATGATTGAATGGAAGCCCTGGGGGAGTGAACATCATAAAAGCTCCTTTATATTGTGTATTCGTTACACACAGTGACTTTGTGTTACTGACAGGCAATTTTTAACTGGTTCATTTGTTGATTCAGGTGTTACCTTTCATATCTATCTATTTTGTCTGGATTTGCAAAGATCTGGATACACATCTTTATGAATTGACGGATAATCAGTGGTTCTGTTTGCAAGATCAATGGTGGAAGAAATTTCTTGAAGACACGTTTTGATGAACTCTTTGCTCTTTTCATCAAAAAGGGGGAGAAGCGTCAATCAAGAAATGCAGATTTTCAAAAGATATTCTCATCGATTGGGGAGATTGCTACATTCTGAAGATAAAGAGGATAATTACATTTTCTGAGCTTAAAGAATGATCTTGATCCAAAGGGGGAGATTGTTAAAGCACATATTTATTGGATTCAAGATCATAATTATCTGAAGATGGAAATCTGAAGTCAAAGCTGATAAAGTCGTCTCAACAAATAGTCTAGGGTCCTTTGTAATAAATAGTCAAAAGTGTGTTTTTCGTATTTTATTTATTAGTTTTATTTAGTTAAATAAGTTTGTTTTGTAGTTGGGCCTAAGCCTTGCCAAGCCCATTTGGTTAATAAGGCCCTAGTATAAATTATCTTATTTTAGTGTTAATTAGGTTAAGAGAAGAGAGGCTTAATTGAAAATTAATATTATTGAGAGGAGGCTGTGTTGGTGGTGGTGCGCCGTGAAGAGAGAAACAGAGAGAGAGATATCGATTTCAAGAACTTGTAACTCGTTGAATCGTTTGATTAATCAATATCAGGTTTGCATTATTGTGTTGATTATTTGTTTACATGATTGAATGATTGCATATTGGGACACACACTTACCCTTTCTCGTGCTTGTGTTTACCTGCTCTACCTTGGTATGTTGACCGTTAGAGTAGTGCGGAAGTTTCTAAGCGAGTAAGCTAAGGAATGATTGTTGTTTATAGCAATGTCTCGTTGGGATGATAGTAAGTGCGTAGAACGCATTAAGTTAATCATCTTGAGCCAGATTCGTTAGTGGAATTAGAATTATATCTTGTTAGATCGATTCTATTTCGAGGAGATTTGTAAGTTAATTAATGGGATGGTTGCCCTATTATGCCTGAGGCATCCGGTTGATTATAGTACGTCAGGATGTTGGGAAGCGTAGTATTAAGATGTGAGTGCCGACCGAATTCATGCATTAAATTTATTTCTAAAATAAGGTTGCATAAATTGCTTTTCATGATCGCCAACCATGAAGTAAACTACCTTATAACGTTTTGGCAAAACATTTAACACTCAGCATACTTTAAACTATGAGCATAAGCATGCTTAAAATGGTTTTGTTGCACCTGATTTCAAATTGTTATCAAAACTATCTTTATTCACGTCTTGTGTTTAAATGCTATTTTTGGATGTCGAAATATCTGTGTTTTAATGCTTTTTGAGTTATGTGGGCAAGTAGCTGTGGAATTTCTGACCCTGATATTGGATCTCTTCCACGTACGTCAATGGTTTTAAAAGACTAGTTATTCCCATGCTTTGAGTCGAAGTTTCTTGGAGATTTTAGGTTGTACGAGTTTTGTTGAATTCCATGGAGTTTTGGTTTTACGGATTCTTTTGGTCGCGTGCGTATATTTAGAGATGCGTGAGTTTAATTTCATTGCGTGCCAGTTATGAGTTCTTTGGGTGTCGTGTCTCATCAAAAATCTTTTCAAAATGGTCGTCTTACCTTGTGTTGAAAAATGGAAATTTGGACACCGCTTGATTTTAGCGTTAATGAATTTTATGAAAATCCAGTGGATTATGGTGTCTCATCTTACGACTTTTGTGTCGCGTAAATAATTGCAGGAACATGTGCATATGCATCATTGTGTGCGTTAATTTCGGGGTTTTGTTAACAAATGTCAACCGTCGTGTACTTTGTGCATTGGATTTAAGTATAACGTTGGTGTGAATGATTGCATAAACGATTTATGTTATTTTTAAAACAGGACTTTCGTTCTGATCGTATTTCCATCATTAACTCTTACTGTTAAAATTTTCGCAAAGCATTTAGCGAGTTAACGGTATTTTGTCGTTGTAGTTTTATTGTGGTCAAATGTGTTTATCTTTACAACGCGAAGCTTTTAAACTCGATTTGAAATTTTATTTGCATCCCCGTTATTTTACCGCCCTTTGGGGAAGGAATTGTTGCATATGGGGTGAGTTGAAAATTCTTATGCTGCAACGTCTCTTGGTTATAGAGAAGGAATTTTAAAGATAAAATTGTGATTTTTCCCTTTGGAGTTGTACAAACAATTGTTGCACATGTTGAAGTGCAAGAACCTATTTTCACATTTATAGTGTAAATTATTGTGTGTATTTTACTCGGTATTTCTCAAGGTGCGAGTATTTTGTTAAAGTTTTCGTATTCGGTCACTTGGATTGTTTTAACATCGTAAATTGCTCATGTCGAGCTTGAATACTTCAACAATTTAATAGCGTGATTTACATATTCTGGGTGACTTTGTACACGTAAAATCTATATTATGATTTATGTATCTTTGATGATTGTGTGCAAGCAAAGTTTGTTTCATGACATATGCATCTTAGTATATTTGCATTCATAAAACTTTTGGAAAATCTTTGGTCTCAATACGTGTTGAGTTTTGAGAAATCATGTCCTGGTGGTGTGTGTTTTCATAAACATTGTTTAAAGACATTTCATTATTTGGGGAAACGTTAAATATCGGTTAAATGTGTTTTAAGGTTTACGAGACTTTCGTTGGAAATTTACGTAAAAGTGTCGGGCCTTTGGCTCGGGTTTTGACTGAATGAGTCGTGTGGACATTTGTCCGGAATTATAACCGCAATGAAAGATTTTAGTATGATGAAGTTTATTTGTGTTCTTGGTGAGTTAAAGTTGATTTGTGAAAACGGTGTACATGCCAAAATGTTTATTTTAATGTGTTTGTGTTTTACATTAAATTGTTAACTGCTGATAAGTTTTGGTTATTTTGAAATGTTTAGTTTTATGAACATGTTGAGACACCCATTTTGGGATCTTTGGTTATTTTGGTAAACAAATCATGTTGAAGTGTTTCTTTGATGATTTTACATATATAATTGGAGTTCAATTGACGTAAGTGTCATTTGGTGTATTTGATCTTATAAACTTTTTCAGAAAATGCATATTATTGTGTTATGAGGCATTTTGAAAACATAAGGGTATGAGTTCATTTGGAAAACGGTTTGTTTCAACCAACGATGAGATTTGAGTTAATTATACTTTTGGTCGTGTTTGCATAATAGTTGGTCAAACGTGTTTCAATATTTATATCGGCTTTCATTTGGGTATTTACGTAAACTGCTGGGCCGTTGGCTCAGTTTTGACTAAATGGAGACTTAAGGACATTTGTACGGTTTAAAAACAGTTGTGGAATTTTTGGAGTATGATGGCGATTATTTCATGCCATTGGGAATTGCATGTTTTGGGAGCTTTGGTTTTTCAGTTGGAGTCATGTAATGTTAGACAGTGTTGTAGATCCATAGACAGTCTGTCTGTTTTGTAAAGCCTGAGGTTTTGGGTTACACTTAGTGACCGCTCGGGTTGGCTAGCGAGTAGACAATAGGTGGCACGAGCTGCTGAGTTGGAACTCATCTGGATTGGATAGGCACCCATGTCCGTAAGCCCTTGAGGTAGAACTCGGCGGAGTATGGCTAGAGGCAATAAACGGTTTGAAGTTGTGATGTCTGGTATGGCATGGGAACTAAGATCGGGATACACGGTGAAATCCAATAACATCACGGGTGGCCCCATTCATTTGTTCTCGCCACCCAAGATGGAAACGTTTAGAGGTCATACGAGGAAGTTGTATGGGCGGCCTACTTTCGTGTCCTTCTATTCTCTTTGTGTACGGGTCTCTCCGTCGTAAACCCGGGGTATTTTAAACACTAAATGTCATATTTTTTACCAACTTTGGTTATGTGGAGTCGACGGTAAATGATGGCTTTAATATTGGGTTCTCCCCACGTATATTAAGGTTTGAATGAAATGTGTTATTCCTGCATGTTGATATTTAGTTTTCTTTCGTTTTTTCTTTTTGGTCGTGTGAGTATTGGGCCTAGTGTCCATGTTTTCGGTCGTACGATGTGGATGGTGTTATTAATGTTTCATACTTCGAGTTAGTACAAGTTGTGTCAATTTATAAAGCATCGTTGAAATGGATGATCCATCTTTGAAATTGCAGAACTTTGAAAAGGAGTTGTTCCATGTTTTAAAATTCATTATTTGAAAGATTCTGTTTTAAAGAGAAGTTCATCAATTTAATTACTTTTACTTATGTAAAACTCTTGAACTCTCTAGGCATTAAGCCTAATCCTATATATTTTCCAGCATGTGCATCAATTCCTGTTGTGGGTTTTATTAGCGCCCGTCCTCTATAGTCCGAAGGTATAGATTGGTGGTATGTTTAGAGGTTAATCCTTATAATGTGGTTGTATACGAAGTATTTATGGAAGTATTAAGAAATTTGAATAAGGGCTATTTCCAGATTTGGGGTCGGATCAGAGTGGAGTGATAACAGAATCTGTGTTAACCGATTGCCGGAAAGACGCATTAGTGCGCCTTGTAAGAATATCTTTATCGATATTAGTATTGGACCAGTGAAATCTGAGAGTTTTGGGAAGATTAGCGTCGACCGTTGGCTTTGAGTTCGGAACCGTGCAGTTCGAAAGAAATTGGTAGATGGAAAGTTGAGGTCCCTAATTTCCTGGAGGTAGTAATTGTCACCTAAGGTTGGGAGGCAACCGTAACCTTGGGAGTAAAGGTTACTTTGAAGTGTTGAGTGTTTGCTCGGTTAGGAGTGAATTGTGCCCAAGAAGGGTAGCTAATGTGGATGTCGGTATTAGAATCTCATTAATGATTCTGGCTTTTGGGTTTGAGACGATCTTCTCTGCGGACAATGTTCCCTTGAGAAGAGTAGATTTCGAGGACGAAATCATTCTAAGTTTGGGAGTATTGTAACACCCCGAATTTCGTTATGTAACCTTGGTATTCTAGTGTTAACTCTTGTCGTTATCACCCCGTTTAGTTTATCGTTCGAGTTTATGGTTTTCGGTGAAAATGTGAACTTCCAGTGAATTCCGCGACTTGCTCGCGACTTGGAGTTGCGGCATTAGTCACGATGCCCGCTGTTGGTTTTAGGGTTTGAGAACGCGGGCGAGTTATGCCGCGAGTTGAGGTCGCGGCATAACCCGCGAAAGTCCCTGGCCGACTTAAGTGGCTTCAGCCACAAATATCTTTTTTTGATCTCATCTCTCAATCTCTAAACTCTCTCTTCTCTCTCTCTAAAATCGATTCTCTCTCTCTCTCTAAGTTTGGTGATTATTATCTAGTTTCGATCCGAGGTTCCGGTGTAGAAATCTTCGTCTTGTCAAGAGGGTCGATATCTGGTTCTTCGGGTTTTCGTATAAACCTATTGGGTGAGTTCCTACTACAATTTTACAAACTTTATACATGTCAAAACTCTTATTTGCGAAATCCGAAGTATTTCTACGGTATGATTTCATGTTCTCTACATTTTGATATAAATGAAGTTTTTGGTGATTTTCGGGGTTCCCGATCAGTATTGACTAAAATGACGGGTTCCGCCTTATTAGAAGTAAAATGATATTTTGCTTTCCCGTGTTTGTGGCTTATTGAAAGAATGTTTATAAATTGGTTTTATGATTATCTTTCTTACCATCAATTGGTCTGGAAAATGGCATTTTGAAATATAAATAGGTTGATAGCTATTTATCTAGCTTTGTTGGTCACATGAAATATTGTGACAAGTCATGACTATACTAGTGGATCCCTAAGTATCGAGTCGGCTTATGGCTGGGAAGGATATCCCCCTTCTGTTGTAGTTAGATATGTTTGATCCTCGGGGCAACTTGGTACGGTTATGTGAGATCGGTTACTAGCCATTGGTCAAATGTAGTCTAACGAACGAGTATGACTGGTTCCTTGGGGTCTCCCTCACATCGTAGTACGGACCGAAGCGTTCGTGGCCATGGTTCCAGTATTTAGCTCATAACTCGGATTGGTGGTCTACTTTGTGTTACACCACAATCCTTGGTAAAATGGTTCTTTTGTCATCGTATGATGAGTTTTGGACCGAAAAGGCCCGGTTGTAGCGAAATGTTATCTTTTATAAATTAAAACTTTATGAAAAGATTTCCTTATGATACTGTTGTTTATATTTTGGGAAGTTTATAAAAGAACTACTTGTGCATTAAATTGTGAGGTTCTGGAAAGAAGGTTTATGGTCTCATTTTAATGGATTTCATTCTTATCAACAGTTATCTTGGAAATGCTTATTTGAAAAGATTCCCTTTGATACAAAAGTTTATATCTCTTGAAATTTATAAACTGTATGTTCTCACTAGGCTTTAAGCCTAACACTTTTTCTCAAATGATGTGTATAACAGGTTTCCCTTAGCGGTGGGTTGCACAGGGTCTTTGAGAGTCGAGCGTGGACTCAAGGCATTCAGAGATGTCTATTATTTTGGCGTTGGGCATTGTTTAAGTCCCATCTTTTAGTGAACTTTGGTTCGTCCAGTGATGTAGTCTAGACAGTTATGTTTAGATTAGTTTGTTGATGAATTCTATATCCGTTTAGATTTTGTTTTAGTCTTAAGGACTGGTCCCCTTTATGGGAAGTTTATATCAATACGGATGTCTTGTTGCCGTATTTCCAGGTTTTATTTTACTCTGAATTTTAGAGTGTTACAGACTTATTAGAAGAAAAGGAACTGGATGATTTGTACAATGATCTAAGAGTGTTTGAATCTGAGATGGAAGCAAAGAAGAAGCCTACTGAATATGTTCATAATGCTGCACTCCTATCAGCATCAATGGATTCTACTGCTAACCCTGAATCAGTTAATGCTGCTAATGGAGTAAATCAAGAAAAAGGCAATGAATATGTTTTTGAAGCCTTTCTTTCCAACCATGGTAATTCCTCTTTAATCAATGATGACTTGGAACAGCTTCATCCTGATGATCTTGAAGAGATGGACATTAAATGGCAGATGGCCATGCTTTCTGTGAGGGTGAAGAAGTTCATTAAGAGAACTGGGAGGAACAACTTCTCTCAAAGAAGAGAAGATGGAGCAGGCTTTGATAAGTCAAAGGTGGAGTTCTATAAGTGTCATATGAAGGGACACTTTGCCAGGGAATGCAGAAGTGGAGTGTCTCACAACCACCACCAACAAGCACAGACTGAAAACTTCAACCAGAACAGAAACTCTGCTCAAGCTCTTGTTTCTCAACAAGGAATGGGGTTTGACTGGAGTGATCAAGCAGAAGAGGCCATTCAAAATCAAGCTCTCATGGCATAGGTATCTGATCTCCCAACTGAGGTACTTTCTAATCTCTGTTCTCAAACTTGCATAGACACTGTTAAAAGGTACAGGGATCACAACCAGAATATGAGTGATGACCTTAAGAGGTTAGAAAATGATAGAAAAGACTATGTGAGAATTGTTGAGAGGTTTGAGGAACAAATCAAAGGTTTCCAAGCCAATGAACTTCAACACACATATGATACAAATTACTGGATGTGGGAGAAGAATGATCTAGAAATCCAACTGACAAAGTCCAAGGAGGAGAATGAAAAGTTGAGAGGAGAACTAGACAAGGTTAAGCTAGATGTGGAAAAGTTTTCATATGCCTCTAAAGCCATGGATTCAATTCTAAAGGTTCAAATCCATGATAGGCTTAAACCAGGAATTGGGTACAATACCACACCACCACCATACAACAACAACTACATCCCTCCTAAATCAGACTTGCTAGAGACCAAGGATAGAAAGGACTTGCATGTGGGAGCCACTAAGATAGATCCTTTAGATGAAGTAGTTGTTAAGGACAAGACTGAGAAAGAAGCTGGAAAGGGTAAGGATAACAATGTGAATGTTGAGATTCCCTTAGAAAATAACATTCTTACCAATGAGGGTGGTGGAAGGGATTGGGTCAAATCAGAGAAGACTGAGGGAAAGTCCAAAAAGGTTCATTACAAGCAGACTACAGTTGTGAATCATGTTCCTTGCAAACAGTGTGCATGTAATAAATCTGAGCCCCTAAAACAGGATAAAAGGAGGGGAAATCAAAGAAACTGGAATAATCAGTGGGCTCAGACACAAGGAGTTGATCTGAATAGAATCATCAGACCAAAACCTTGTTTCATATGTGGCAAATTGAATCATCTTACTAAGCACTGTTATTTTAATCCTATGAACCAAAGGATAAATTTTCAAAGATCTGTGCAAAAACCCTTTGGTTATAGGAAGAATGAAAAGAACCATGTGGCTAAGAAAACTGTTAAATCTAAAAAACACATGAAGAAAAAGACTGTAAGAGAGAATGTCAAGATGTGGGTTCCCAAAAGCACTAAAACTGTTAGTACTGCTACCACAAATAGTGCTGCTGACAAAGATAGTGCTGCCAGAAGCAATACTACTGCTACCAATGTTAGTACTGTTGAGAGTATTATTACCTCCAAAACTAACATTGTTAGTACTTCTTCAAATGTTAATACTACTAACTCTGTTAGTGCTTCTAACAAGGTTAGTACTGCTAAACCTGTTAGTATTGCTAACTCTGTTAGTACTTCTAAAATTAGTACTGCTTCTAGTGTTTGTGCTTCTAGACCAATCATCTTGACAAAGTACTCCAGTCAAGAGGATTCTAAATTTAAAAATCTCATCAAAAAGGAGTGTAAGTACTTTGATGAGAAAGGGAGGCCCAAGACCACTTTGGCTTGGGTTCCCAGTCAATACTAATTGATTTATCTAATGTGCAGGGCAACCAGAAACTCAAGGGAAAGAGCATTTGGCATGTTGATAGTGGTTGCTCTAGGCACATGACAGGGAACATGGATTGCCTCAAGAATTTCAAGAAAATTGATGGAGGGCATGTTGCCTTTGGTAATACTCCAGATGGAGGTAAGATTAGTGGTAAGGGTGATGTAACAAAAGGTAAGATGACCTTTGAGGATGTTTTCTATGTTGAGCAGTTAAGGTACAACATGTTAAGTGTATCACTGGTTTGTGACAAAAAGTATAGTATATATTATTCACTGATTCAGAATGCATTATCCTTGCTCCTGGATTCAAGGTAGTTGATGAAAAGATGATACTACTAAGAACTCCCAGAAAGGATAATGTCTATTGTTTGGATATGGAAAATGTTTCAACTGATTCATCCCTAAACTGTCTTGTTTCAAAAGCCTCTTTGGATGAATCATCACTTTGGCACAGAAGGATGTGTCACATGAACTTTAAAACAATGAATAAACTTGTTAAAAATAACCTTGTAAGAGGTTTGCCTTCAAAAGTCTTTTCATGTGATGATCATTGTGTTGCTTGTCTCAAAGGCAAACAACACAAAACTTCTCATAAGTCCAAAGAGTTGAACACAATTTCTTCTTCTCTCCAGTTGTTGCATATGGATCTGTTTGGTCCTACAAATGTCATGAGTATAGGTAAGAAATCATACTGCTTAGTGATTGTTGATGATTAGTCTAGATTTACTTGGGTATATTTTCTAAGGACTAAGGATGATACAAGTGGACTGATCAAATCCTTTATTCTAAGAATTGAAAACCAAACAAATCAAAAAGTAAAAGTCATTAGGTCAGACAATGGTACTGAATTTAAAAATCTTGACCTAAACACCTTTTGTGAGGAAAAAGGAATTGAGAGGCAATACAGTGCTCCTAGGACTCCACAACAAAATGGTGTTGCTGAGAGAAGGAATAGGACACTGATTGAAGTTGCTAGATCTCTGTTAGCTGATTCAAAACTTCCAATTACTTTCTAGGCTGAAGCAGTTAATACTGCTTGCTATGTCCAAAATAGAGTTCTAGTAGTCAAGCCTAAAAACAAGACACCATATGAGCTTTTAAATAAAAGAAAACCATTTATTGGATTTTTCAAACCTTTTGGGTGTCCTTGTACCATTCTCAATACCAAAACTAACTTAGGAAAGTTTGATAGCAAAGTAGATGATGGTTTTCTTGTTGGTTACTCATCTCAGAGTAAGGCCTACAGAGTATATAATTCTTCTTCTAGAATAATTGAGGAAAGTGACAATGTCAAATGCAATGAGAACACACCAAATCCCATTGGTTCAGGTCCTCAGTGGTTATTTGACATTGATTCACTAACTAACTCCTTGGGTTTCAGTAGTGATTATCTTGCAGGTTCAGGAAGTGGAGGATCAGGGGAAGAACAAGTACAACATATTATTCCTTAGTCTGTGATCTTTCCATTACCTACAATGGACCCTGTTGAAATCTGTGAAAAGGAGACTGTTGCTGAACCAATTCAGAGTGAAGAAGAAAGAAGAGATGAGGAGAATTCAGAGCATGAAGAGCCAGAAGCAGCTGATGTGATTCCCTCAGCTGATTTAAATGATTCCAATTTAGATGTGGGAATTAATGAAGAACCTAGTCTTCAGACAAGAACTCAGAAGAATCATCCTCCTGAGCTGGTAATAGGAGACATCACTTCTCCTATGATGACTAGGAATCAAAGCAGACTTTAAGATTTGCAGGATCAGCAGCATACAGTACTCTCTTGCTTTCTATCCCAGATTGAGCCTAAGAAGGCTTATGAAGCAATGAAAGATTCAAGTTGGATAGAAGCCATGCAAGAAGAGTTGCTACAGTTCAAATTGCAAGATGTTTGGGACTTGGTGGACCTTCCTAAAGGTCATAGAGCAATTGGCACCAAGTGGATTTTCAGAAATAAAAAGGATGAGAGAGGAATAGTAATCAGGAACAAAGCAAGGCTAGTGGCACAAGGGTACACTCAGGAAGAAGGCATAGACTATGAGGAAGTATTTGCTCCAGTTGCAAGGGTAGAGGCAATTAGGCTGTTTCTAGCCTATGCTTCATACATGAAGTTCAAGGTATATAAGATGGATGTGAAGAGTGTCTTTCTATATGGAACAATTGATGAAGAAGTATATGTCTGTCATCCCCCTGGATTTGAGAATCCATCATATCCTGACAGAGTATACAAACTGAAGAAAGCTCTCTATGGTCTACATCAAGCCCCAAGAGCATGGTATGATACTCTGTCTACCTATCTCTTGGAAAATGGGTTTGAAAGAGGAATAATTGACAAAACCCTTTTCATTAGAAGAAGTAAGAAGGACATCCTACTTGTTTTAGATCTATGTGGATGACATCATCTTTGGATCCATAAAAGATCAGATGTGTAGAGACTTTGAAGAGTTGATGCACAAGAGCTTCAAAATGAGTTCAATGGGTGAACTTACTTTCTTCCTTGGGCTTCAAGTGAAACAACATGGTTTATCAGACTCAAAGTATGTGAAAGACATCCTTAATAAGTACGGTTTATCAGACTCAAAGCCAGCCAGCACACCTATGGAAACACACAAACATATCACTGTTGATCTTGAGGGGGAGGATGTTGATGTCCATCTTTATAGATCAATGATTGGATCTCTCATGTATCTCATAGCCTCAAGACCAGATATCATGTTTCCAGTATGTGTTTGTGCCAGATTCCAAGTCAAGCCAAAGCAGTCACATCTTCAAGCTGTTAAGAGGATTTTCAGATACTTAAGAGGGCAACCTAGATTAGGTCTTTGGTATCCCTATGAATCTAATTTTGACTTGATTGCATATTCAGACAGTGACTTGGGTGGTGCTAATATGGATAGAAAGTCTACTTCAGGGGGATGTCAGCTTTTGGGTGCAAGACTAGTATCTTGGCAGTGTAAGAAGCAAACCACAGTGTCCTTATCCACGACAGAAGTTGAGTACATTGATGCTGCAAGTTGCTGCTCTCAGGTTCTATGGATTCAGAATCAAATGTTGGACTATGGGGTAACTTTTTGGCACACTCCAATCTTCATTGACAATAGCAGTGCTATTAGCATTGTTAACAATCCAGTCAAGCACTCCAAAACAAAGCACATTGAAATCAGGTATCACTTTATTAGAGATTGCAATGAAAAGAAGCTTATTCAAGTTGCTAAAGTATATACTGATAACCAGTTTGCTGATCTATTCACTAAAGCTTTTGATGTGGGTAGATTCACTTTCTTGGTCACAAGTGTGGGCATGATCAACTCTGAATGAGCTCATGTTTAAAAAGTGATTGTACACCTGTTATTTGTTTATTTTTGGGGCTACTAATCATCTTTCTCAGGAAGTGTATTGCCTTGCTCAGACTAACACAAGCTTCAATAGTGTAAGTATAGTTAATGCTGCCAGTGCAAAGTTACTACTTCAGGTATCAGTTAATACTGCTAGTTCGTTAATACTGCTAGTGGTTAATACTGCTCTCAGTTAATACTGCTCTCAGTTAATACTGCTCTCAGTTAATACTGATCTCAGTTAATACTGCTAGTGGTTAATACTGCTCTCAGTTAATACTGCTCTCAGTTAATACTGCTCTCAGTTAATACTACTAGTTAGTTAATACTGCTAGTTAGTTAATACTGCTAGATGGTTAATACTGCTTCTTTCCCGTATCATATAAATACCCTTTTTGCCCGCCTAAAAGCTCATAACGACTCTTTGAATACTGTTCATCTTCTCTCTAACCTTTTTCTCTCAAGCAACCAGTGTGTTTTAGTCAAGACTCCTCAAGCTCGATGGCCTCAATGGCGTTTATTGATGAACACAACGAGATCACAATGCTTCAAAAGCCTAAGTAGGCTGCTGGATTTCATCAAATAGTCGATTTTCTCAAGTCCAGCCATATAGCTCATGCTCTTACAGTGTCACCATCAATCTACATAGAGCACCAGAAGCAATTTTGGGCCAATGCCACCGTTTTTACTGAAAATGGTGTGCAGGTTATCAAGACAAGGGTGTATGACAAACCCTTGACAGTTTCTGAAGAGGTCATTCGCATCAGTCTACGACTAGACGATGCCTCAGGTATTACATCTATCTCTAATGATGATCTATTTTCCAATCTTACAAGAATGGGGTATGGAGGCCCATTGGGTGTTTTCAAGTTCTCCAAAGCCAAATTTTCTCCCCAATGGCGTTTTCTTGTTCATACCCTTATGCACTATATTTCTAGAAAAACTACTGGATGGAGTGAGTTCAGTAGTACCATTGCTTATGCTTTGGTCTGTTTGTCCACTGCCAGCAAGTATAATTTCTCGCAAATGATTTTCAAAGACCTTGTATCAAACTTGGACAATAAAAAGAGTTTCTATATGTATCCAAGATTTGTCCAGGCAGTTATCACCACTGAATTGACGGATATGCCTCAATTTGATGAGGTCTATGTACCTAAAATCCCCAAGGGCAAGGTTTTTTCAAATATGAAGAGATCTGCCATGGACTCGGAAGGAGTTGACACCCCATTGTTCTCTACAATGATGGTGGTGTCCCACAATCAAGAAGGTATGGCATCAGGGTCAGGGCCCTCACTAGACCATCCCACTGAGAGCCAATCCCAACCTTCAATCACTATATCAATTCCTCAGTCCCTTTTTCAAAAACCAACTTCACCCATCACCCATACTTACATAAGGAAAAAGGTAAAGAAGGCTCTTTCTCTTCTTGTACCTTCACCCACAAAGCCTTTAAGCCCTCTCATGGAGAATTCTCCATTAGAGAATATCTATAGGGAAACCACAGGGGTGTCTCCCAACCCCAAGGAGGTGCTCACTGAGGAGATGCATGAGCATATGGGTGAGAAGGTTGCCACTACTCCTGCTAGCACAGAGGAGGCCAGTGGTAACATCAATAAGACCTTCCCCATGACAACTTTGAATGAGAAATCATTCAAAGGTCCCAGGTGCCAAGAACCCAAGGGGGTAGCAGGTGCTTCTGTCAGGCAGAAGACCTCTACTACTAAAAGATCCAAGGATCCTTCAAGGGTGGTAAACACACCCAAAGGAGGTGAGGACAGATATAACTACCAAGAATTGATGGATACAATGGGCAACATTAATCTAGATGTCATCAAACAGGGAGCAGATATAGAGGAGATGAAATTGGTTATTCTGTCTCAACAAGTGCAGATTACCAAATTGAAAAAGCTGGTGATGAGGTTGGTACAGAAAAAGAAGAAAAAGCAGTTTATCTTGAAGAAGAGGGGAGATGCTTTCAAAAAGGGGGAGAAACAGGATGAAAAGGAGAAGCTCAGTACTAGTGGTATGGAAGCTCAATTTGAGGGGGAGCAGAATAGGGAAACAGAAAACAAAGAAGCAGAAACTAGTAAAAAGACAGAAACTGTTAAACAAGCAGCAGTAACTGAAAAAGCTCAAGCAACAGTAACAGGGCTATCTGTTGAAGAATTAGAGATTGCAGAAACATTGGTAAAAGCTAATAATGACACTCCCAAGGCTGCTCAAAAGGCCAAGGGAGTGGTCATTAAAGAAGGAGGTCTTAAGCAGAAAAGCAAAGAAATCAGTGAGGCAGAATTGAAGAAGAAAGGAAAGGCTAAGATGGTTGAACCTGAACAATCTTTAAAGCAGCAGAAACAGATAGAGCTAGATGAAGAAGTGGCAAAACAGCTTCAAGCAGAGATGGAAAAGGAGGAACAAATTCAATCAGAAAAGGACAGAGAGCTTGCACTGAATATGGCTAAAAAGCTCAATGAAGAATATCAAAAGAGTTTGAAAGTTGCAACTGAGGCAAAAGCAACCAAGCACAGACTGCCTTCAAAGTTTCAGAAAAGTATAAATTAATTCAATTACTATACGGCATGCAACGAATGACACTTGTATAAACCCAAAAGGAAAATCACATGATATTGAAACTCCCGAAAATAACATATGGGGCAACATATTCTGACAAGACTTTCAAGACGTTTCTTACGGTTGCGAAAATACCGGTGCAGACTCGCATGAGGTGAAAATATTAAACAAAACTCATGTATTAACGCAGACAATAATGCAAGTATACGCGTTCCAAAATTTTATCTATGTGATGCAAACTGTCGTAAAATAAAACTCCATATGACTTGACTGAATTTTTTTTTTCATAAAACTCATCGACGCTAAAACCAAGCGATGCCAAAATTTCCATTTCCCAACATAAAGTATAAAACGACAGCATGTCTAAAAATGTTAAAATTCTAGGAGTTTCTCTTTTATCGCAAGGTAGAATAAAGGGACACTTTTCAACAAAATTTACATGAGACGCAATGCCTAATATACTCATAAATTTACATGTAATGAAGTTAAAACCTACGCATTTCAAAGTACACTAGTGCGTAAGAAAACGTCACATAATTATACTTCATAAAACTCAACAAAACTCACACGAAATAAAATTTTCTAAAAAACTCGAACATCAAAACATGGGAATAACTTTTTCTCTAGGACCTTAACATATGTGGAGGAGATCCCATGTCAAGGTCATAAATCGCAGTTACTTGCCCGAGACTCTAAACAAGGTCGAATCACAAACACTACGACATCCGAAAATATCATTCGACAAAACAAGGATAAAGAAAATATCAACAAGATCTGCAATCGTATGCAATAAAACAATTTATGCATGTTTAAACTCATGGTTTAAAATCTCGTGTATGCTAAACCTTTTTCCCAAAATTTCGTAATTCTACTCCATTATGATTTGAGAACATGAGAAACAATTGATGCAAACTTATTTTAGAAGCAAGTTTCGTGCATGAATGTTGGTTGGCTCTCAGCCTCCTAGGTCCACGCTTCCCAATTTCCTAGCCACGTTATCGACAATCGAATGCATCAAACATCCTAAGCAATAATCACACCAATATAATTAACTTACAATCACTTCTTGAGATAGAGCCTCTTTATCAAGCCAATGGTTCTAATTTCAACCAATAATCTCGACTCAAAATGGTCAACTTAATGTATTCTTCATACTTAACCATCACTCCAATTGTCAATGCCATAAACCTCAACTCTTCTATTGACTACTCGCTTAGAAACTTTCACACTACCCCAACGGTTATCATACATAGGCAGTTCAAGCATACACATGTAACATGTAGGTTCACCACAACACTGGCCAGGTGCAATTATGAACGTACCGTACATGATCATCCTTGCTACCCTCGACGAGTTTCCCGTTTCTAGCGACTCTATCAATCTCAAAATATCCTAACTTAAAGTACCAAATGGTGCAATTCTCTCTTTCAATAACCTAAACAACGCTAGTTTGAGTCTAGGTATCCAAAATCAACACCCAATTCTCTCAAACTTATGCTCTGATACCAACTTGTAACACCCTCAATCTGGAAATAACAACTAATTTAAAATTTTCAACAATACCTCAAAGTAGAGTAAAATCTCTTACGACAAGCCTATACTTGAAATACAATTATAGGTTGAATCACCATCAAGTGAATACAATCCTACATAAAGTCTACTTGAAATCGGGGGTTACTAACAAAACCACTAATTGTCGTTATCTCCAATATAAATGTGGAAGTCTTCACCAAACTACTCACCCTCGTGCAAATCTAGGGCTCATTTCTTTATAGCACCGCTAGAACCAAACCCCAACTGGACCTGATGCACATGCTGACAAATAAAAGGTTAGGCTAACGCCTAGTGAGTTCAAGAGTTTTTAACATGAATAATTATATTGTTAAAAGGAAAAAATACAGTTTTTAAATCATAATCTTCCAAAATGATTTACTTTAAATATTAAACGACCCATTTTCCAATAACACATCTTTAAAGACAAATACCCAACATAAAACGTCCCTTCGTAAAGTAATTTCAACCCAAAACTCACACAAAACGGGAATAGAAATAGAACTCCGAATTAATAGAAATGTGGACAAACCTTTATTTCCCGAAACACCCAAAACACCGGTGGAACATAAAACTCAACTCATAAAATCATGGATAAAACTCATATATTTAAAACATCACCGAAAACATGGATACTAAAATACAATACCTAAATGACACCTTTCGGTGACGGGGGAGACCCGATTCCATTGAATGTGACGGAACACGAAAGTAGGTCACATATACATGTTCAAGAGCCCCACTACGAATCAATAATCATTCCATTAACTCTAGATTTCACTCATTCACAAGAAATTACAATTAATGGTCGTTGGTCGTTGCCCGACTTTGAAGTCCACAACTATTACCCATTTTCACCCCATGCCTATTTCTTGGTACATTTTAGAAATTACAAAAATTGGTCATTGGTCGTTGCCCGACTTTAACGTCCACAACTATTACCCATTCAGATCCATGCTTATTCCACGTGTCAAACAGGGATGTTCCTCCCTCACAAACTAACTCATATGCCTATGGATCCAATGCATTACAGTCTAAACATTACATGACTCAAAAGAATGACAACGCACTCAAAACATGTAATTTCCATCAAAACGCAATTAAATGCACCATAACACCAAAACTCCTCTTTGGGCCCATAAAACGGGGCAAATGCCCCTAAGACTCATTTTAATCAAACCAAGCTAGAGCTCAACACAAATTGCTTTATCGAACAATAAATGTTGGTGTAAACAATAAAATATTTTTAACCAACGGTCATGCAACTCAACGACTAAAAGTCTGATTAACCCAAGACACAAAGTTGGTTTAGGCAAACCATTTTCTAAATAAACTCATACCCTTATATTTCCAAAAATGCCTCCTGACACAATGATATTTTATTTTCCCAAACGGGTATATAAGATCAAGTACCCAAAAATGACAATTACGTCAAATAAACTCCATTTATATAAAATTGTTAAGGACACATGTCAACATGATTTATTTATCAAAATGTCCAATAATGTATGTTATATAAGTTCATAAAGTTAGACATTTCCAATTAATCAAAACTTATTAGCATTTAACAATTTCATGTAAAACACAAAACACTTTAAAATAACATTTTGGCATGTACACCGTTTTCATAAATCATCTTTTAAATCACCTCGCTAGATTTAGGCTAAATCTAGATTTTACCCAGCTTGAGCTTTCTCGAAGAGATCTGAATCCATGAGCAAAATCCTTCCAAACCTAGATCCACAAATTTCAACCATAAATATACTTTTTCAACCACATAGAATCGTTCCCCAAACATTTTACATCAAAATCCCTAATTGGCCAAAACCCTAATTTTGACCTAATTTCTCTAAAATCATCAAATCCGAAAATTACGAAACCATTCACTAGGAAATCATCAATAAAACATGTATACCTTATAACCAAGATTAAAACTTAGGAGGATGAACTTACCGCTTAGGTTTTAGTAAAAACCTAGAAAACTCAAAACGAAGTTTGAGGTTGAAGATGAAGATGGAGGCTCTTGGTGTCTAGCTTCTACCCTTGAGCTTGATGACGGTTTACCACCATGATGTCCAAAGATTTGAGCCAAAAATGACTCAAAACATCAAAGGGTGGTATGAGGTCATTCTTGAGAGATTTGAGAGGGTTTGGAACTGATTTGGGTGAAGAGGAAATGAGAAGAACACTGAAAATCGCGAATTTAAGTTGCCTGGCACACCTGGCGACATTGCCAGGCGACAATGCCAGTGGCAAAGTCGTTGGTCATTGTCGCTGGGGTGTACCAGCCCTCTATTCCTTCTCTGCGACTATGACACTGTCATTGTCGTCGGGCATTGTCGTGAGACCCTTCCCAAGCCCCGAAACTCAATTTTTTCAAAGCCAACACTCCCGATACTCTAAGGGGCTTTAAATAATGTTTTCCTAACAAAATCCCACCATTTACAAGTTCCAAAAACGCATGGGGTGGCCTTTTACTTACCGAAAGTTACGGGTGTTACAAATACCTAAATTTTTGTATACCCTGATCCTTAGCCAAGATAGGAATGAGACCATCCTAAATCCAAGAACATAATACAAAAATATTCCATTCTTACAACGAATACAAGCTGATATTTATGGACATAGACATCCAGAATGCGGGCCATTAAAGTACTTTATGGTTCTGGTTTCGACACGATGAACGCATGTCGTATTATTGTTCACATGAAATGTTGCACTCCTAGCACTATCTATATGTTTAAGGGCTCACCACCCTGATTATCTCATCAAGTCTACATGACTTAGAATGCTAGAGAATTTATATCATAAGGATTTGATGATTTTTGCATATGTATTAGGATCAATGTAGAGTTTTCTATACCCCATATGTATATCTAAAATGGTCTCGTAGAAGTTGTCATCAAAATAATATAGATGGTAGCCAAGACATTAGTTATGTGCACCGATTTACCTACATGTGTCTGGGGTTATGCAATACTATACGCAACTTTACTTCTTCATTTTGAGATCTATTACTAGCTAACCAGTCTCATGTGTACCAGTTGGTAACTGGATATAAGCCTGATATTTTACATTGTACATATGTTTGGTTGTGCAGTATATGTGCCAATTGTGCCTCCACAGCGCACCAAAATGAGTCTTTAAAATGATTAATTATGTTTGTTGGATATGAATCTTCAAAAATTATCCGCTAATTAGAATCCTTGACCAGTGATCTGTTTACCGCTAGATTTGCGGATTGTCACTTTGATGAGACAATCTTCCCGTCGTTAGGGGGAGATAGGAAAAAGGATTTTCCATAGGAACGACAGGAAGTGTCATTAAATATTCCCACTTTTGTCTCATGTTGATCCCCAAACTTCATAATGTAAAGTTGATGTCAAAAGAATCATACTGATACCTGATACGTTTAATGTTATTCCAGAAGTGACAAGATCACATATACGAGCTGCAAATATACTCGCATAGTTAAAGTCCCCAAACAAGGGCACAACGTCGCTGGAAAATGTGTTGCAATCACACATGGTGGAGGTGTGGTTGAGGTCGTAGCTCCCAAACGGAAATGGGGGAAGCTAATTGGTTCGATAGATACTCATCTAAAGGAAGAGAAGAGTAAGACACAACTATTTGTCATCAATACATAAACCTCTCATGAGATTGTCTCTGATTAAACTATATCTATGAATCATTACTGGAGGACGCTCCGAATTTAATATTGATTCCAGAGATCAAAGAAATCTCAAATGAATTATGAGAGTGCATATGAGTCGATGGACAGATCATACATACTCACTGATGATATATTTCGCATATATTGTTGCTTATGAGATGATAGAGCACATTGACATCGAACCATGCTCAGTTGACAAATATCAACAAAGAGCAAGTTGGCCTAAATAAGCAATCCAGGAGAATCATATTATTTGACAAATGAACAGGTATTTGGTTTGGTAGAGCTAACCTACCAAGTGTAAAGCCTGTAAGACATAGATAAATCATTTGTCATAAAGCGTAATGAGAATAATGAAGTCATAATGTATGAGGCTCTTCTTTGGCGCAAGGTTTCTCACAACGCCATGAATTGACCATGATAAGACTTACTCTCCCGTGATGGACGTTATAACGTTCTGCTAATTAATTAGCCTAGTAGTTTCCAAAGGACTAGAAATGCAGCTCATGAATGTGGTTACCACATATCTCTACGGGGATCTAAATTCAGAGATATATAAAAAGTGCTTAATGATATTACATTACCAAAATCAAGTAACTCTAAACCACGAAATGCGTTTGCAATAAAATCAAAATGTTCACTTTATAAATTAAAGCAATCTATGTGGTGTGATATACCCACCTAAGTGAATACTTGAGTGGGAAATGATATATAAGAACGATGGACTGTGCCTTTATGTATTTATTTAGGAAAACAAGTTCTAGATTTTCAAAGTAGCTTTATATGTCGATGTTATGAACGTAATAGGCACTCTTGATGAAATAAGAGTAGTTACACACTACTTGAAATATAAATTTGAGATGGAAAATGTTGGGAAAACTTGGTTTTGTCTAGCTATTTGAGCTAGGACACCGAGTTTGTGAAATATTAATTCACTGATCGCATATGTCTAGAAAATAATCAGACAATTTAATATGGACAAAGCGCATTAGGTTTGCACTCCCATGATCGATCAAAGTGTTGGATATAAGGAAAGATACATTTCGTCTAAAGGATGGTGACGAAAAAGTGTTGGAGAGTTGGAATTCCCTATCTAAGTACAATATGAGCATTATCGTACTTAGCACAATACACTTGACCGTATATTGTATTTGTCAGTGAACTTGTTAGCTAGATTTAGCTCAGCGCCAACACAACGTCATTGGAATGATATCAAATTAATCTTTTGAAACAATTGACATAGGCTTATACTTTCCCTATAGAAAGAAAAATGAGATTGATAATGAAACTTCAATACCTACTTAGAATCACTACTAAATAAAAGACTTTTTCCGGCGGATTTTTCCGACGGATTTTTCGGCGGATTTCCGACGGAAGTCAAACGGGTCAAACCACTTTGACTTTCGCCGAAAATCCGCCGGAAAATTATTTTTCTTTTATTTTTAAAAAAAAATCAATTATTTCCGGCGGATTTCCGACGGAATAATTTTTTTTAATTTTTTCCTATTAATTATAACTAATTATTTATTTTCGGCAGATTTTTGGCGGATTTTAATTAATTAATTTAATTAATTAAAATCCATTAATTAATTAAAATCCGTCGGAAATAATTAATTAATTATTTTTTTAAAAGAATTAAAAAGAATTAAAAATAAAAATAAAAAACCGTCGAAAATCCGCCGAAAACATTATAAAATAATTAATTAATTATTTCTTTAAAAGAATTTAAAAAAATTAAAAATAAAAATAAAACTCCGCCGAAACTCCGCCGAAAATAATTAATCATTTATTTTTATAAAAGAATTAAAAAAATAAAAATCCGTCGGAAATCCGCCGAAAACATTATAAAATAATTAATTAATTATTTCTTTAAAAGAGTTAAAAATAATTAAAAATAAAAATCCGCCGTAAATAATTAATCATTTATTTTTATAAAAGAATTAAAAAAATAAAAATTAATCGGAAATCCGCCGAAAACGTTATAAAATAATTAAATAATTATTTCTTTAAAATAATTAAAAAAAATTAAAATTAAAAATAAAAAACCGCCGAAAATAACTAATCATTTATTTTTATAAAAGAATTAAAAAAATAAAAATCCGTCGGAAATCTGCCGAAAACATTATAAAATAATTAATTAATTATTTCTTTAAAAGAATTAAAAAAATAAAAATAAATGTCCGCCGAAAATCCGCCAAAAATAATTAATCATTTATTTTTATAAAAGAATTAAAAAAATAAAAATAAAAATACAATTGGTCTTTAATAGATACGGTCGAGCTTTAACAGATCCAGTTGGCTTTAACGTACCCAGTTGTGCTTTAACGTACATAGTTGGGTTTTAACGGATCCAGTTGGGCTTTAACGTACCCAGTTGAACTTTAATGGATCCAGTTGAGCTTTAACGTACACAGTTGAGCTTTAACATACATAATTGAGTTTTAACGGATCCAGTTGGTCTTTAATGGATACGGTCGACCTTTAACAGATCCAGTTAGCTTTAACGTACCCAGTTGGGCTTTAACGTACCCAATTGGGCTTTAACGGATCCGGTTGGGCTATAACGTTCCCAGTTGGCCAATACAGTTCATTAAGAGCCACTCCCATTAAGGTCCAATACATTCCATTAACAACATTAAGTAAATACAACACGTCAATGTAGTTTGTTATTATCTATTGTAATCAATCAAGATCCAATACAATTTATTAATAGTTATTGAAATCCATGTAAGCCCAATACAGTTCGTTAACAACTATTAAGTCCAATACGACCCATCAAGACTCAACACGGTTGTTAAGTGCCATTAAGGTCTATGAAGGCCCAATACCATTCATTAATAGACATTGTAGTCTCTCAAGATCCAATAGAGAGGAACTAAATAACACAAGCATGGGACACTCATTAGTGAGTCCATTACAACCCATCAAGGCCTCATACAATTCACTACCAAATGACGACAGGTAGTTAAGGCCAATACAATGTATTAACAGTCGTTGAAAGCCATATGGGCCCAATACAATTCATTAATACCTATTAAGTCCAATACGACCCATCAAGGCACAATCAAGTTCATTAAGATCCACTGAAGCCCGTAAAGGCCCAATAAGGTTCATTAACAACTATTGAGTCAAATATGATTCATCAAGGCCCATTATAGTTCAATAAGAGCCACTGAAATCCATTGAGGCCCAATCAAGTTCATTAAGAGTCACAAAATCCCATGAAGGCCTAATAAAGTTCATTAAGAGCCAATAATGACCATTAAAGCCTAATATAGTTCATTAAGAGTCACTAAATCCCATGAAGGCCCAATAAAGTTCATTAAGAGCCAATAAAAGGATCCAGTTGGGCTTTAACGTACCCAGTTGGGCTTTAACGAATCTAGTTGGGCTTTAACAGATATAGTTGGGCTTTACCGCACCAAGTTGGGCTTTAATGAATCCAGTTGGGCTTTAACGTATCTAGTTGGGCTTTAACGAATCCAATTGAGCTTTAAGGTACCGAGTTAGGCTTTAACGGATCCAGTTGAGCTTTAACGTACTCAGTTGGGCTTTAACGGATTCGATTGAGCTTTGATGGATATGGTTGGGCTTTTACACGACCTCTATCAATATATTTTTATAAATTAAAAATTAATTAATAGTTGATAATCTAATTAACAACATATGAGAAATATTTTTTAGATTTCATTAAGAACAAAAAATATTACAATTTTATGAGAACCGATTTAAATAATGTTTTATAAAAAAAATTCATCAAATTATGAAACTTTGGTAAATATTTAAAAATATTTTTAAATTTTATTAAGACCATAAATATATTAAATTAAAACTTTAATTATTTATTATAATTATGAAATTTATACAAATTTCCCACACAAAGTTTTTATTTCACCAATTTTTTGGTTTTCCCAAAATTTCCCACCCAAAATTTTGGCCCCCCCCCCATACCATCCGAGTTGTGACCTTCACTTCACAGCCTGATTAATGCACTTTAAAAGCGCACTTCTATAAACAACTTCCAGAGAGAAGCGAACGAGGTCTTCGCCCACCGCGACCATCCTCCAGGAGTGCGAGACAACCGGACCACAAAAATCAAAGAAGGCGCACGAAGGAAGGCAGTAGCACTAGCTTGATAATTTTTTCCGAGGAATGAAAAATAGCTGGACCTATTATTGAAGGGGGCTCTAACATCATCAAATTCTGTTATTTAACCCCAGATTAATGATTAATGAGGGGGACAACTCTGTCTCCGCTTCTGCTCGTGCACTCGTTAAAGCAAACTCATGGCCTAGTTGGTGAATGAGCCTACAAGTGGTAACCGCTCTGTATCCGTCATCTCTTTTTTGTAAATGACATAGCCCTCCTAAATGACGACTCCTTCAGAAAAACGAAGTTATTCAAGTTCTTTTTCTCAAAGAAGTCAAAGAAGTCCCCCTCCGACAGCCCGACGAGTCATCCACTTAAAAGGACTTTGACAGAGATATGAGGCCGAGGAGGGTTGTCTACCTGCAGAGGAGAATTCAACCACATATCATGCCAAAAAAATGTTACCCACATATTCTTTCCCCACCCCCTTTTATTTTCTAGAAACCACTCTCCATCTCTCCATCTCTACATCTCATAACCCTAAAAAATATGAGAAATCTCATAACCTCCATCTCTACATCGCCGACACAGGTTTCTCGTCTCTCTCTCCCCTCCATCGCCGCCACAGGTCTCTCTCTTCACCGCTACTGTCTTTTAAACCTCCATATCTGGTTTTCTAAAAACTTCAAAATGTGTTTTTTAAATGCTCATATTCTTGTACTTTTAGAAAACTTTCAGATTTGTTCTTAAAAGAAACTCAAGTTTTGTTTTTAAACATATTCTAGATTTGTTTTGAAAAATATTTAAGATCTTAAAAAAAACTATTTTGTGTTCTTATTTAAATTATTGATGTGTTTTTTATAAAAAAATTATCACATATTTGTTTTTTATAAAAAATATGCGGTCCTATTTAAAAAAAAAATCCGACAAAAAAAGCTTTATATTTATTTTTAATAAAAAAAATTCAGATCTGGTTTTAAAAAAAATTCTCATCTGATTTTTAAAAAAAATCCATATTTCAGATTTGTTTTTATTAAAAATTCTTGACCCATTCTTAAAAATACTCTTAGATCTGTTTTTATAAAAAAAATACTTTAGATATGTTTTTTTAAATAAATATCCAGATTTGATTTTATAAAAATAACATATTTGGTTTTTATAAAATTTTCACATACTGTTTAAAAATTATTTTAGATATATTTTTAGAAAATATTCAATTTTGTTTTCAAAAAAATACTTAAACGATCTCTTTTTCATAAAAGAGTTATTTGATTTTTTTTTAAATATTCCATATCTTAAAAAAAATCCTAATGTTAGTTTAAAAATTAGTATAAGTTTTCCAAAATTATTTTAAAATAAATTGAGATCTATTTATAAAAAAGTCACATATGTTTGTATTAAAATATTATTGAGTAATTTTCACATTTTTGACTAATGATTTTCATTTGTTAATTTTGTTGTAGGTTACATCTATCAAGAAATTTGGCACAATTTGACATGAGTGTATTAGTATTTGATGAGGATTGATATTCAAATTTTATAGTGATGTACATTATTTTTGATTGAATATAAATTGTAAAAATGATAATATTTATTTAATACTTATTATTTGTAGAGATGTGTATTTCAATATAAAATTTAATTATGTATATCAAAAAAGTTGGTTGTATATTTTTTGATTATTTGTATGAAAACTAATTTTTAAAAAGCTGACATGATTTAATTTTAATTATTTTTTTTAAAAAATTTACTGAAATTTCCGACGGATTTCCGGCGGAAAATAAATAAATAATTATTTAAATAAATAAATAAATAATTATTTAAATAATAAAAAAAAAAAAAATTAAGTAATTAGAAAATATTTTCGGCGGAAAAATCCGCCGAAAATCCGCCGCAAACTATTAAAATTAATTTTCTTAATTAATTAAATCATTAAAATTTTAAAAAAATTCGGGCCGGTTTTCGACGGATTTATCTGCCGAAAAATCTGCCGAAAATATAAATCCGCCGAAAATGCCGCCGAAAAAAATGATTTGCGGCGCCCCTGTTTCCGGTGGACCAAATCCGCCGAACATGCCGATTTCTGGCGGATTTCTGGCGGATTTGGCCGTTGGAAAAAGTCGAAAATTTTGTAGTGAATGTAAGCAACAAAAGTACTGACTCTTATAGAAAAACAACAAACAATATATTGGTATGTCTTTTCTGATATTAGGTATGTGTTTGATCCATACAAAGGTTGTTCCCAAGATGGATAATGAGTTACCTCAGGGAACACTCCGATTGCTTGGAAGTAAGCTAAACTAACCCTTGTAACTACCTCCTTGAACGATTTCAAGAACATTACTCTCCATGAGACTGTTCAAGAAATGTATATGATTAAGGACTGTCATTACACATATTAAATGAGCTAGTAATTTTGAGTTCAACCACTATCCTACTTGCATATATGGAAATAATGCATCATGTATCGAATAAAATGAAAGTAAGATACATCAAGGGTGATAACACAAATCATATTCTGCTTAAAGTTTCTATACAATCAGCAGTAACAAACTCTCCTCTAGATTCAAGAGAATCAAGTGAGATGTCAGGAGAATGTGACATATTTTACCAAATCATTACCTAAAACCATATTTTGGAAATATGTAGAAAGTATTAAAATGCAAATGTTTTCCAAACTCCCGTGATTAATGTACGAATCAGGGAGAGTAGTAGACAAAATGGGGAGTCTACTATACATGTGATATTGATATGTTGTGCTAAAGAAATTGTTTATTGGTGCCTTGTACTCTTTCCTTCGTCCAAAGTTTTTATTTTTTCCATTGGGTTTTGTTTCTTTGACGTAAAATTTTAATGAGGCAAGAACTATGCACCATCACTCATTTGACTCGGCACAAGGGGGAGTGTTGAAGAATTATGTGTCATCATCAAAAGAAAGTTATTGACATAATATTTTCCTAGTATTAGAATTTACCATAATAAATGTTTCGTTTTCTTTGTAAACACCTCCCTATTTAAAGGGCTTATGATTAATGAGAATTACATACTTCTTCTCTCTATCTTATTGTTATTCTCTCTATATTGATTGTTCTATAACAATCTAGTAATTTTTTTAAGTAAAACTTAGACAATCCTTTCTTTTACCTTAAAGGTTATAGTCTTATAGATTTTGTTTTTGTGAATATTATTTTGAAACTTAAATATAATATTTAATCTTGTATCATAATGTCACAATGATAGGAGTTAGGCTCTGACGCTTACCCGATAAGCCTTTATCGGTAAGAGTTAACACTCTAATTTACTTTATTGGGTAAAATTATAGTCCATAAAAATGGTATCATATGTAACAGTTTACCCGGTAAACTTTTACCGGGTAAGAATCGTCACCCTCACTAGTAGGGGTGTGCATAACCTGATACCCGCCTAAATTTCATGGAACCAGAACCGACGGTTCCTGGAACGAAGGAATCGGAACCGAAACTGCTTACATCAGTTCTTTATATTTTGGAACCGGTTCCGGTTCCGGGTACCCAGTTCATTTTTTTTTTAATTTTAACATTTCATACAATGAAAAGGTGATTTCAACTTTCTAAGCGTAGCCCAGTAGGTGGAAACTTTCGAAAGCTGTATTTCAAAAAAAACTTTCTAAGTCCAGTACAAACAACAAAGTACCAACTTAAATTAATAAATACAATAAATGGTGAAAACTAATCCGATAAAAACTAACTATTACGTAAACAAATTAGACACTCTCGAGTTTTGACAGCAACATAATAAATTCCATAAGTAGAAAGCGGTCGTGTAAAATGTAATGCTAAATTGTTAATTGTGAAAGTAACCATAAATTGTAAATTGGTAATAGTTTTTTTAAATATATAAAATTATTTAAAAGAAAAAACAACGGGTACTTGTCGGTTCCGGTTCTGGGTACCCAATCCCAAAACCGGTTCCGCCTGGTACCCAACGGGTAACGGTTCCAAAAAAATGAGAACCAAAACTGGAATCAGTCTTAATCGGTTCCGTATTTTAGGAACCAAAACCAGAATCAATCACATCGGTTCTGGTTCTGGAACCGGCAGTTCCGGAGCGGTTCCGGTTCTAAAGGCAGGTACCCAGTTCCGATGCTCGCCCCTACTCACTCTCTATCCTTATCATCGCTCTTACAAGATTCTTGGTCTTTGCCATGTTCATCCGATAAGGTAAATGTCCCGTTAAGCGCTTACAAGCGTTTAGTAATGACCCCTTAGTGACGAATTGAACAACTTCAGCTTTTGTAATTCATAATTTTAAAATTTTTATTTTTAGAGAAAAAATTAGAATTAGATTTTCCATTTTCGAGTGATTAAGTTCTCTGACAATTTTTGTGAACAAATAAATTTGTAGATATTTTTAAAACCGATTAAATAAATCATTTAACTTATATGACTGGTTAATATGGTAAAATCACCCCCCCCCCCCCCCCCCCCCCCCCACACACACACACAATTTTCCCCCTTCATATTTTAAGGGATTACAGATTAAGGCTCAGAACATTTTTTTTAAATGAATAAATTGTTACACTTATAAAAAATGAAAGAAATGTACAAATTCTCTTGATTTATAAACATATTCAGTAATAAAGTAAAACGAAACACTAAAATAAAACAAATATACCATTTTCGTTAGTTATTCCAAAACATACAAAGGTTATAACGAAAATATAAATAGATTCATAAAAACGTTATGGCTATCTTTCCATAAAATATACCAAACAGTCGATTTTTTTACTTCGCACTCTGCCCACTTTAAAATGGAAGGAATAGGAGTACATTTATTAGAAAATATTTTTAAAATTCGTCTTGCTCTCCCTCTCCAAAAGTTGCAACAAATTTCAACTTCGAGTTAAAAATACAACATATATATATATATATATAGAGAGAGAGTCGGGTTCAAACGAGAACAATATCTATTTAAAAGAACACGAGAACTAACAAAATCATTAGTGATTTTACATTAACACACGAAAAAGGGACTTTGGCCGCGGTTTCAGGTCCGTGTGATTTTTTTGCACGTTAATGTGAAATCACTAATGATTTTGTTACTTATTGTGTTGTTTTAAATAGTTATTGTTCTCGTTTGATACTCCCTAGGGTTGGAAGAAAAATAAGGATAAGTTTTCTTTCAAAACTTTCCTCCCAAATATGGGAGGAAAAAAGAAGAAAATAAATTAAATTAAAATCCCTTAAAGAAGATTATTAAAATTACTATTCAACCTTTCATTTTAAATGATATATTTTTAAAAGGTATATTTATAAAAATTACATATTTCTTTTCCTTTTTTTCATTTTAAAAAATATGATTTTTTCCCTTTCCTTCATTTTTCTTCCCTTTTTCAAACATAAATAATAAATAAGTTCTTTTTCTTTCTTTCTTTCTTCTCCTTGCATTTCCCCCTTCCCAAATTCAAGAACAAAGCATAAAAGAGAGAGAGATTAAAAAAAACCCAACAGCCCTTTCTTCGTCCCTGTGGTTTAATGATTATAACGATTTTCGTCCCTAGTCTTTAAAAACTGCTTATTTCATCCCTATGGTTTTCAGTCCGTTTCATTTTTCGTCCCTAAAGCTAATTCTGTTAAAAGATTTAGTTAAGTAAAGGGTAATTCGGTCTTTTAGCCTTTTAACCAACTTTTCAATTAAAAAAATTTAACAATAATGTTACATTATATATTTATATATAATAATATATATTTATATTTTATTAAAACTTTAATCACATATAATATATTATTCCACATAGGTGGTGATAGGCACCCCACACCACTTTTATAGATTTTATATTTACCTTCCCCTCTTCTCCAAACTCTAATGATGGTGGCGGCAGCTCCTCCCTTTGGAAGGAAACCATCTGTGATGCAGAACAAAGTGACAAAATTCCAAATCACAGAGATCAAAATCATCTTCATCCCTCTTCATCTTCTCCATCCATCAAACCATAGGATCTAAAATATATTTTGAGGAAGCTTACGGAGAGATATTACGAGCCATTGTAATGATAAAATTTTCTCCCGCCATCAAACTCAATGTACCTCCTGTTTTAATCAAATATAGTGAATATAGATGCAGATATTGAAATTTTTAGTTGTTCAATTTATTGAAGAAGAACCACCAATCTTTGAATATTTGTATAATATCAACAATGATTTCAAACCAGGAACTGAAATCTAGGTTTTTTTTTCAACAAAAAGGGGGTAATCAGTGTGGGTGAAAGAAGCGCTGGGAATAAGTGGGAAGAGGGAAATCCAGATCCACATCTAGATCTAGGTTTAACATTGAGAAATTGGTGGTTCAAGCGAGGATGAACATGTCAAGAGAACGGTTTTGAGAGTAGTGGGAGCAGTGGAAGTAGATAGGTCAAGAGAGAACGAGAGAGGGAGGGAGTTAGAGAGAACGCAGGCAGGGAGAAAATATGTGTAGAGAAGGAAATGTTGTACCTGAGGTACTAGATGTGGCGACGCGACGATGATCGTCACCGAATGGAGGGGAGAAGGAGGAGGGGCGTTTTCTGGTCGCTGATTAATGATGGTGGTCACCGGAGATGGTAATGAAGATGGTCACGTGGGAGAATAGACATACGTGTATATATATATATATATGCATATATAATATTAATATATTGTAAAATATAATAGAATATATTGTTATTAAATATTAGTGAAATATTATATAAAATAATAAAAAGACTAGAAGATCCCTAAGTTAAGAGATATTTAAACGGAGTTAGCTTAATGGACGAAAAAAGAAGCAAAGTACAAACCACAAGAACGAAAAAACAATTTTTAAAGATCAGGGACGAAAATCGTTATAACCATCAAACCACAGGGACGAAAATCGTAGTTTACTCTTGATTTTATTTGTTCATTATATTTTATTACTATATGTTAATAGAGTGAGAGAGAAATGGTACATTCTTTTTGTTTTATATGTAAGAATTTATTCGTTTGAAAACATGTCCAAAAACAAATCGTTCAAAATATATAAAAATCAGTTAATTTTTTTCAAACTTTTCTCATTATTTTAAAAAAAAATTATAAGTTAAAAAAGATCAACTTAATCAATATTAAAACATCTAATATCTATTTACTCAAAAAATTGTCCAAAATCGAAAATTCCATTCGAATTTTTTTTACTTTTCCATTTTCAGAACAAAAATTATGTCATTTCTATTTGAACGGTCCAGGCCCGAAAAGAACCAAACCTGAACCGCTTGACCAAAACGGCGTCGTACGTAAACACTGCTGTTTTGAAATACAAACGGAAAAGAAAGAAAGAAAGAAAGAAAGAAAGAAAGAAAGAAAGAAAACGAATAAAGGGCAGCTGTGAAGTAAAAGAGTAAAGCTGTTCGCAAAATCAAAATCAAAATCGAACGAAAATAGTCAACAAAAGATCGATCTCATTGTCGATTTTAGGTTTTTTCCGATCGGATGACGAGTCCTCAGTCGGGGCGATTTGCAGTCACTCCGACGACACCGAGTAATTCGTCTAGGGTTTTGAGTTTCAAAAGCCCTTTGAGTGATGAAACCATATGGAAGCGTCTTCGTGAAGCAGGTTTTGATGAAGAATCGATTAAACGAAGGGATAAAGGTTCACTCATCGCTCATATTGCAAAACTCGAAGCTGAGGTCCATTCTCTTTTGCCCTTTTTATCTGACTTGTTTTTGATTAATCTTGTTCTAGGATTTCTTTATGTCAAACAGCTCGACTTATTACATGTTATTCCTTTGTTAACTAGGTGTTTTTTTTACCTTTTGTGAGAGGAATTCCATTAATGCAGATGGAGTTTTACATTTTGGATTAGTTGATACAAATCAGGAATTTTAATTATTTTTTATTTTGTGCAGTTTGAAAAAGAGAAGTAGAAATTGATAGAATGTTTTCTTCAATATTGAGTTTTGAAGAGTGAGAGAGAGTGTTATGTTTGTGTGGGCATATTTTTTTTCTCTTTTACAAGCCCTAAACTCCAAGGGAGATGGTGTTTTTTTTTCTCTGTTTCAAACCCTAAGGGGGCGTTTGGTTCGTGTAATGAAATTTGATGGGATTGGAGTCCATCGAAGGAATTTGAGTTTGAAAGAATTGGAATGGAATTTGATGTTTGGTTGGTAGGAATTCAATTCCTTCACTTAAGCCAAGGAATGTTGAATTCCTTGAATTGTGGAATTCAAAGGATTCCATCAGTTTCATTATGTGAACCAAAAATAGGATTAGGAATCTGGCCAAAGGAATTATCCATTCCAATTCCTCTAAATTCCTTCAAAATCCATGAACCAAACAACCCCTAAACTTCAAGGGAGATGGGAGGTTGAGTTTTTTTTAAGGGGCAACAGTTGATACATGCTTAGTTTAAATCATATGTCCAATTCCTTAGTAATTGGATGTTAATGAATATGATCTAATAACCCCCTTTTTGTTGGTTGTGTATTAAATCTTAAGTTTATGTCTCATTGTGTAAAGAATATATGTTTTTATTGTATGGAATCAATCACTTACTATATATCTGGATTTGTGAATTTAATGTAGATATACAACCTTCAAAATCAAATGGGCATTTTGATCATTGAAAAAAAGGAGTGGGTTGCCAATTATGAACAGATGAAATCCACTGCTGAGACTGCTGAACTGACGGTAAAGCGCGACTATGCTGCCCACATATCTGCTTTAGCCGAAGCAAAGAAAAGAGAAGAAAATTTGAAGAAGGCCCTTGGAATAGAGAGAGAATGTGTTTCCAATGTATGTGTGTATCTACTACTCTATAATTCTTTTTTTTCATGATTTCATTACAGTTGTCTCTAAAGTGTGGTTTTTGTAGATTGAGAAGGCGTTGCATGAGATGCGTGCAGAATGTGCGGAGGCAAAGGTTGCAGCTGACATAAAATTAGCGGAGGCACGAAGTTTGATGGAGGATGCCCTTAAGAAGATGACCGAAGCCAATTCAAAGATGCAATCTGCAGAATCTTTGGAAGCAGAAGCTAGTCGGTACCGACGTGCTGCTGAAAGAAAGTTACATGAAGTTGAAGCACGTGAAGATGATCTTAGGAGGCAGATAAATTCATTCAAATCTGAGTATGTTTTCTTTATCCATCTCCTGATCTGGTTGTACTCAATTTGTGCCAATCATTATTATGTCATGTCACATAACATATCTAATGGTTTGTATTTACGGTTGGGCATTTGTTATAATAAGACAGTACTCAACAGAAAGAAAGGTTGAAGATATAACTATTAACACATGCATATTCGCGCCGAATAGATGATGGATAGTGCCTTTTGTATTAACATATACTTTATGAGGATCTTGTATGATGTTTTACTTAAAACAAGTCCCTGATAACGACCATTCCTTTTTATCTCTTTTGCCCTATCTAGCAGAAAATTTATTGCTTTGCCAATTTTCATTAACTTTTGTAACTTATGAATTTTTTGGTCTTCTAAATATGTTAGGTGTGATGCAAAAGAAAAAGAAATTCTTCTTGAAAGACAATCTTTGGGTGAAAGGCAAAAATCTGTGCAACAATCACAAGAAAGATTACTTGATGGGCAAGCCTTGCTAAATCAACGAGAGGATTACATTTTTAGCAGGACTCAGGAAATAAGCCGCCTTGAGAAGGAGCTGCAGGCTTCAAGATTAAACCTTGAGGAGGAGTGTAAATCCCTTAAAGAGGAAAAATACAATTTGGAGTTAAAAGCAGCTTCCTTGGATGCAAGAGACGAGGTTTATTCAAATATTCTTTCGTTTTTTAATAGCTAATATTATACATACAGTAAAAGTTTTTCTTGGTTGCTAAGTGATGTATGAGTATTTCTATTGGTGCTTACAGGATATAACCAAGAAGGAAAATGAGTTAAAAAAGAAGTCTGAAGAGTTGCTAATGCAGCAGGAGGAAATTGCAAGCAAGGAATCTGTGAGGCACCATAACTTCAATTGATATCTTTTATGTTTTTGAATATGAATATTTGATAAATCAAGCCCATGACAGTTTATTTTCGAAGTTTGGGTTTCTGCCACAACATTATCCAGTACTTGATCATGTTTGGAATTACCAAGTGTGCCTTTTCAATTATTTTGTATGCCTGTGAGCTAGTTGCTTATAGTTGGCGGCTATTTTGAAATTCTGCAGGACCGAATTAAACAGGTGCTGGCTAAACACGAAGCTGCTTTGAAAGAAAGAAGTGTTCAATTTGAAGCTCAGCTAGAAACAAAGCTCAAGTTAATGGAGGACAAGATTGAGAGCAAGAGGCGGGCTTCAGAGTTAAGGGAGGTGGAGCTTAGTCAGCGGGAGGATTTAATTTCAGAAAAAGAGCATGATTTGGAGGTTCAGGCAAGAGCTGTTGGTGATAAGGAGAAGGATCTTTTAGAGAAACTGAATGCTGTGGAGGAGAAAGAGAAAAGTGTCCTTGCTGCTGAAAGAGAGGTAGAGTTGCAGAACACTATATTGCAGAAAGAAAAAGAAGAGGTCAACCGCATGAAAAATGACCTTCAGAAGTCTATGAAATTATTGGATGACAAAAGCAAAGAAATTTCTCATACAGAGGAGAAAGTGGAGGCCATGAGAACTGAAACAAATGAATTAATGATTTTAGAAGGCAGGTTGAAAGAAGAAATTGATTTAATAAGAGCTCAAAAGCATGAGCTTGAGGTTGAGGCAGACCAGTTGAAAACAGAGAAGGCAAAATTTGAAGCAGAGTGGGAAATGATTGATGAAAAAAGAGAAGAACTGAGACTGCAGGCAGAGCGCATTGCGGAAGAGAGAGTTACCATTTCAAAGTTTTTGAAGGATGAGCGTGATGTCCTGAAGTTGGAGAAGGATTTAATACGTGAACAGTATAAAAAAGATGTTGAATCGCTGTCTCATGATAGGGAAACCTTCATGAGAGAAATTGAACAAGAGCGTTCTGACTGGTTCAGTAAAATTCAGAAAGAACGCACGGACTTTGTGCTAGATATCGAGTTGCAGAAAAAGGAGCTAGAGAATTGTATTGAAAAGAAGCGTGAAGAAATAGAAAGTTATCTAAGAGGAAAAGAGAAAGCTTTTGAGGAAGAAAAGAAGAAAGAACTCGAGTATATCTCATCCCTTAAGGAAATAGCGGCAAAGGAAGCAGAACAGATTAACTTTGAGATGCAAAGACTTGATGTGGAGAGAAAAGAAATTAATATGGATCACGAGAGAAGGGATAAGGAATGGGCTGAGTTAAATGATTCCATAGAAGAACTTAAAGTTCAAAGACAAAAATTGGAGAAACAGAGGGAACTTTTGCATGCTGATAGAGAAGAGATTCTTGCTCAGATTGAACAGTTGAAGAAATTGGAGGATCTGAAAGATGTTCCTTATCGTATCGCTGCAAGTGAGATTGAAGAATGTGATTCAGATTCCCAAAAACATTCTGCTGTTGCAAAAAGATATCTCAAGCGTCGGACTAAGTTGGAGTTGATTCCGAAATCTGGCGGTGATGAAGTTGTTGCAAATGATTCATCTAGTAAACAAGAATTAAATAATGGCTCTCCTCCTCCCTCAACTCCTTTCGGGTGGCTTAAACGATGTGCTAGTACTTTGCTGGAACAAACACAGAGTAACAAGAAAATGAAGCAGCAGAAGGAAATAAAACAATCTGAGGAGAGTATTACGCCCCGGTATTTCTCTTTTCTTGATTATATAGTTCGTACTTAACTTTGATGGGTTGATGTGGTCTACTCTATGGATTATTTTGCTCAATAACCTTAAATGAGGATTTTATTAACAGCATAACTTTCTAACAAGTTTAGTGACATTTTTGTATATGGCAGTGGCATTCTAAAACTTGTCATAAAAGGTCATGGATTTAAAAGAATTTTGTGAGGTCATTAGAAGGACGGACCCTTTACTGTATAGTGCTTATTGTCTTTTTGGAGTGAGTTTGTTGTTTTCATTCTATGTGCAGTGGGTTATCATCACAGCGCAAGACTGTGGCTGATGAGCATAGAGCGACTGCAGTAGGTACCAAGGAGACCACTGTATATATAGACAAGATCATCACAGTTCGAGAAGTAACATCTGTTGGTGGTGAAAATGCTATTGGAAATAGTCGGGTAACGTCTTTCAACATAATGTTTTAGCTTTTATTCAAAGGTCCTTCATAGTACATATCAGCAATGTATCATGATATCATGGGTTTCATGGTTTTTGGTTTTATGTTGGTATTTATCAGGAATATATATAGGGGTAGGTTCAAACGAGAAGCTAAACATTTTGCGAGAAGGCGAGAAGTGTGATATCATATATGATACACAAGCTTAATCATATATGATTAAACACACCCACAGGTCGTGTAATCATATATGATATCACAGTTCTCGCCTTCTTGCAAAATGTTTAACTTCGTGCATGATCCTTTCTTTCTCTGTATATATATCCATGTGAATATTTGCTAAATCCCTGTGTCGATTCATTTTGTCTGATGATTCTTTTTCTTATTCTGTTTCCTTGAAAAGAGGCATTTTGCGATCTGGAATCCGTAGTTATGGTAACCCCACAACAGGGAGACATTTGACGGGCAGAAGGCCATTTGATTCTTAAAAACCATGCACACCTCCGTACTTCATAATTCATATGCTTTTTTCACATGGTCAAAGAGATATAAGAGAACATAATAAACTCACATGGTTCGTAGACTGTAGTATTGTTTACTATCCCACCTGTATTGTTTAGGTGTATGGACACACCATACCCTTGTGGGATGAACTTCATTAGCTATTGAAAGTTTTTCTCTATATGAAGAAAACCCTCTTTGTGTGTGTGTGTGTATATATATATATATCCTATTGGACCTGATAGGACCTAACCTGCCTCACCCTACTTTTGAGTGGGATAAAATGGTTTTCTTGAACTTGCTATGTATGCCCAGTGCATAGACAGTGATGTGTTGTGTATCTATGGTTTTAACCTATTATTATATTTTGTTTGAATAGGAAGATGAAGAGAAGGTCGAACATAAAGGTGATTCGGGATCAGATGATACCAAGAAAAAGTTGAAGGGACAAGTCGAAGCGTGAAGTAGTGATTTGTGTGCATAATGACCCATATATATAGTTATTATACATATTAGGGTTTTAGGTACATAATGGTGAGAACCTAACTGTCATTAGGGTTTTGGTGTTGTGCAAGGCTATTTTAAGAAAAGCTTTAGAGGAGATGATGCTTGAGGTTTTTGGTTGATTGAGTTGTAAATGGTTTTTGTTGGATTGGGTGTGCTTGTGGTTGCTGATGCTCAGCTTGTTTGTTTAACTAAATTTGTTCCAATTTATTCTCAGGTGGTTTTGGTGAAAATTACAAAATTGGTCAATGAACTTCAGAAAAACCTTCAAGATTTGTATTTTATTTTGGATTTGGTCATCATCTTGACTTCCATCTCCTACTTCAAGTAGAAGGGCAAATGTGTCATTTTACATTTTCCTATTATTTTTTTTACAGAAGTCCTAAAATTCCCACCCCCACATGTAGCCGATGGTGCTTGAGGTCGCGCCCGAGGACGTCTCCGATAAAGACCCCCCTTCCCCTACATGTAGACCGTGGCGCTTGAGGTGGCACTGGACCGACTCGATAATGTATCCATCTCTTTCTACATCGTTGGTTTTGTATTCTTATATAGGGTTTCTTTATTTAGATTTTTATTTTTCATTTTATTTTACGTGGGTTTTGTATCATAATTTTTTGAATGAATTTGCACACTTTTATAACGATCTTGATGTTCATCTAGTTCTTAGATTTAAGGTTTTTGATTAAAACGAGGGTTTGAAACAATCTCATCAATGATTCGAAGCTATTAACAATGTTAGTTTGTGTTTGATTTAGTTTTTTTGGAGTTATTTGGGTTTAATTTAGTTTGTTTTTGTTTATGGTATTGTTGTCACGGTGTTGCGTGACTTTGGTATTTGGGTGTCCATTTTGATAGTGGTGGCTTAGAACATGAGAAAAGAAAAGGAAATAAAAGATACAAAATATTTTAGGAATGTTAAAACAGAGAAAAGGGTAAAATTGTTATTTCCTTCATCTGATTAATGGACATATGGATGTACATTACGGTGAGGGACCAAATCTATAATAGATTCAAACCTTGAGGGTTTTTGTAATAAATAAAAGTTAGGGACCAATTGTTGGGATATAGGCTTCGGCCCATTAGGGGGGGGGGGGGGAGGGGGTTGCAGATTGGAGCCGACCCTAGGCCTTCTAACTCTAGTTTCCTTAATTAGGAGATTACCCTAATTATGTTTTTCTATATATTAATTTCATTGTACCTGTAAACATTGTAGCACCTAATATAAAAAAAACCTAGTTGCCCCCGTGGATTAGCACGATCACCCTGATCGTGTAAACCACGTAAAATTCTTGTGTTCTTCTCTTGCTTTCGGTTTGTGTGATTGTGTGTGTAACGTTTAACCCTAACAACTGGTTTTTGTAATAAATAAAAGTTAGGGACCAATTGTTGGGATATAGGCTTCGGCCCATTAGGGGGGGGGGGGGAGGGGGTTGCAGATTGGAGCCGACCCTAGGCCTTCTAACTCTAGTTTCCTTAATTAGGAGATTACCCTAATTATGTTTTTCTATATATTAATTTCATTGTACCTGTAAACATTGTAGCACCTAATATAAAAAAAACCTAGTTGCCCCCGTGGATTAGCACGATCACCCTGATCGTGTAAACCACGTAAAATTCTTGTGTTCTTCTCTTGCTTTCGGTTTGTGTGATTGTGTGTGTAACGTTTAACCCTAACAACTGGTATCAGAGCTTTAGGCTCTTGATCTGTTACACTCAATCGCCGCAATCCTCATCGCTGCCAGCCTCTGTCGTCGCACGATCCACTGTCGCCCCGAGCCGCCCTCGCCGCCCACGTGTCGCATCCGCGCCGCTGCCTGCCGCCGCCGCGCCACTGTTTGCCGTCACCGCTGCTAAAAGATTGCTTGTTTTTCTGTTTGTTTATCGCCAACAATTTGGGATAATGGCTGAAGACGGAAAAACCAGGATTGAAAAATTTGACGGACAAGATTTTGGATGGTGGAAGATGCAAATCGAGGATCTGCTGTGTCAAAAGGACTTGGATCAAGCCTTAACAGGAATAAAACCCGAGAAGATGGAAGACGCTGTATGGGCTGCTCTAGACAGAAAAGCCATGGTTGTTATCAGATTTACACTGACCAAGAATGTGGCCTTTAACATTGTGAAGGAGACTACTGCATGTGGATTGATGAAAGCTTTGTCAAACATGTACGAAAAAGTATGTCTGTTACCTCACACATTAATGATTTCAATACCATTATATCCCGCTTGTTATCTGTTGATATTAAGTTTGAAGATGAAGTCCAAGCTTTGCTTTTGTTATCCTCGTTACCGGAAAGTTGGTCGGGAATTGTCACTGCCATTAGTGGTTCAGCTGGAACATACATGACTTCATCCTAGGAGAGGACATAAGGAGACGGAGCTCTGGAGAATCATCTAGTGCTTTGTTAAGCACTGAAGGGAGAGGTAGAAAAACAGAAAGATGTAATGGCAGAGGCATGTCAAAGTCTAGAAAGAGGAGCCAGTCAAAGCCAAGGAAGGATATCCAATGTTGGAAGTGCAAAGAAACTGGGCACTTCAGAAATCAATGCCCTAAATTAGATGGAAACAGAGAGGTGAACGCAGCAACCGATGATTCAGATGAAGCCCTTATATGTTGTGTTGAGAATTCAGCAGAGTCTTGGATCTTGGATTCCGGTGCATCCTTTCATGCTACTTACAGCACGAAGATGATGAAGAATCTACGGACAGGTAACTTTGGTAAAGTTCGTTTAGCTGACCATCACACTTTTGACATCACAGGAATAGGAGACATAGACATAAAGACTTCATTGGGTACCACTTGGACCTTGAAGGACGTTCGGGTCATTCCCATCCTTAAGAAAATGTTGATTTCTACTGGGCAGCTGGACAACCAGGGATTTACCTTTGGTGATGGGCAATGGAAGGTTGTCAAACAAAACCTTGTAATTGCCAAGGGTAAAAAGCAAGGCACCTTATACATGGTTGATGTTCCTGATAGCGAGGTGAATGCAGTGACCAGCGGGCTGAATCTTTCCAGATTGTGGCATCAACGTCTCGGCCACATGAGTGAAAAAGGAATGAAGATGGTCGTTGCAAAAGGGAAGTTTCCTGATCTTAAAAGCGTGGATTCATAATTCTGTGAATCTTGTGTTCTTGGCAAGAAAAAGAAGGTATCCTTTGTGAAAACGGGCCAGACACCGAAAGCTCAGAAATTAGAGCTTGTTCACACGGACATTTATGGAACGACACCAGTTTCTTCCTTGGGAGGATCGAACTACTATGTGACCTTCATCGATGATTCAACATACAAGGTATGGGTTTACTTTCTTAAGAATAAGTTTGATGTTTTCAATACTTTTAAGAAATGGAAAACTGCTGTTGAATTGGAAACTAACCTGAAGGTAAAGTGCTTGAATTCGGATAATGGTGGAGAATACATTAGCATAGAGTTCACTGACTATTGTGCTGAACATGGCATTCGGATGATAAAGACAGTTCCAGGCACTCCTCAACAGAACGGAGTGGCAGAAAGAATTAACAAAACTTTGAATGAAAGGGCCAGGAGTATGAGACTTAATGTCAGGCTTCCAAAGACGTTCTGGGCTGATGCAATTAACATTGCAACTTATCTTATCAATCGAAGAATATCAGTACCATTGAACTTCAAGATACCAGAGGAAGAGTGGAAAGGTGAAGAAGTGAAGTATGAACACTTGAAGGTGTTCGGATGCAGTGCCTATGATCTGATGAAAGATGGTGACAAGTTGGATGCAAAAGCCAAGAAATACACCTTCATTGGATATGGCTCAAATAGTATGGGCTACAGGCTTTGGGACTTTGAAAGCAGAAAGGTAGTCAGAAGTAAACATGCAATGTTCAACGAGGTTGAACTTTATAAAGACAGGAGCACAGTAAACTCAAATGATCGGAAATAACAAGTTGAGTTTGAAAGTGATGATATCAGAATCAGAGGTCTAGAAGATACTCAGGATAGTGGGAGTAATGAGTATGATTTTCAGAATAATGACGAGTCGAAGATGTTCATGAAGACAGTGAAAGCTCAGAGGATGAAGAAAAAACATCTTCTCCGGTACAACCTCAACCAGTTGAATCACACTGGGTCAGGAGATCCACCAGAGTCTCTAAGCCTCCTGAAAAATACACTTCATCAGTCAATCTATCTTCTTTTGATTGAGAATGGTGAACCAGAAAGTTACTCTGAAGCAGTTAAGCTGAAAGATTCGTTGTAGTGGGAGCGAGCAATGAAAGAAGAAATGGAATCTATAAACAAGAACAAAACTTGGGTTTTAACCAAGCTTCCGCAAGACAAAAGAGCGTTGCAGAACAAATGGGTATTCAGAATCAAGGAAGAGCATGATGGGTCTAAACGGTATAAAGCCCGTTTAGTGGTCAAGGGTTTTCAACAGAAAAAGGGGATTGATTACAATGAAACTTTCTCTCCAGTGGTGAAAATGACCACCATCAGATTGATCTTGAGTATTGTAGCTGCAGAGGGCTTACATCTAGAGCAGCTAGATGTCAAGACAACATTTCTACATGGTGACCTTGAAGAGGATATCTACATGGCACAACCTGAGTGGTTTCAGGTTGCTGGTAAAGAAGACTGGGTCTGCAAACTGAAAAAGAGCTTGTATGGTCTAAAACAAGCACCTAGGCAGTGGTACATGAAGTTTGATAACTTCATGGAAAGGACCGGGTACAACAAATGTGAGACGGACCATTGTTGTTATGTGAAGAAATTCAAGGGCTCCTATATCATTCTACTTCTCTATGTAGATAATATATTAATTGCGGGTGCAGATATGAAAGAGATCAACAAGTTAAAGAAACAAATGTCTGAAGAATTCGAGATGAAAGACTTGGGTCCAGCCAAACAGATACTCAGTATGAGCATTGCTAGAAACAAGAAGGATGGATCTTTGACACTATCCCAGGAGAAATACATCGGGAAAGTGTTAGAAAGATTCAAGATGCACGATGAGAAGACAAAACCTAGAAACACACCTTTGGGAAGTCATTTCAGGCTTACCAAAGATCAGTCTCCTAGATCAGAAGATGAGAAAGCAGATATGGCTAAAGTTCCTTATGCATATGCTATTGGTAGTCTCATGTACGCCATGGTTTGCACAAGACCAGACATAGCCCATGTCGTCGGGGTTGTTAGTTGCTTTATGTCAGATCCTAGAAGAGAACATTGGGAAGCAGTCAAATGGTTACTCAGGTATTTGAAGGGCACTTCAAAGTTGGGATTATGTTTCAAAGGTAAAAATTCAGTTCTCAGAGGATATACTGATGCTGATTTGAGTGGATGCAAAGAGACATTTAAAAGCACTACTGGGTACATCTTTACAGTGGGAGGAACAACAGTTAGTTGGATGCCCAAACTTCAGAAAAGTGTAGCTTTATCAACAACAAAAGCTGAATACATGGCAGTTGCTGAAGCCAGTAAAGAGCTAGTGTGGTTAAAGGACTTTCTTGAAGAACTTGGGAAAAAGCAAGTTGATTACTCGTTACACTTTGACAATGAGAGTGCAGTGAAACTTGCTAAAAATCCAGTCTATCATGGGAAAACAAAGCACATTGGGAGGAGATATTATTTTGTTAGAGAATTGATCTGTGATGGTACTATGAATTTGAAGAATATCTCAGGTGCAAAGAATCCAGCAGACATGTTCACCAAGTTTGTGACGTTGGATAAGCTGAAGTTCTGTATGACTTCAGTTGGCCTTCAGGAATAGTGTTGAGAAGGCAGGTGGCAACTAGGGGGAACTCAAGCTCAGTTAGTGTTTACAGAAGAACAGAGGAGTGCAGGTGAACGTGTTTCGAAGGCTACAAGTGGGAGATTGTTGGGATGTAGACTTCGACCCATTAAGGGGGAGGCGCAGATGGGAGTCGGCCCTAGGCCCTCTAACCCTAGTTTCCTTAATTAGGAGATTACCCTAATTATGTTTCTCTATATATTAATCTCATTGTACTTGTAAACATTGTAGCACCTAATATAAAGAAAACCCTAGTTGCCCCCGTGGATTAGCACGATCACCCTGATCGTGTGAACCACGTAAAATTCTTGTGTTCTTCTCTTGATTTCGATTTGTGTGATTGTGTGTGTAACGTTTAACCCTAACACCAATTTTGTAAATCATGGTAAATCCTTTGGAAATTGTTATTAACCTCGTATAAATACTTAATTCAATAAAATCAGAATTATATTATCATAAAGCATAAGGGGTCGATTACTCAAATGCTTACCCATAAACGTTTATCAGTGGTAGTCAAACACTCTTTTTTACCTTACCAAGTAAGATTCTACTCACACAAAACAACATCATATGCAACAATTTACCAGGTAAGCTCTTACCATGTAAGACTCGATCCATGCAATCAATCTTATCGGTTAAGATTTATCGGTCCTTACAATGTAAGGTAAGTGATTTGGTAAACGCAAACCGAGTAAGGAATGGTTGGATTCCGGTGAGAAGTTGAGTTAACGTAAGAAGTGGTTATCAACCGTTGGATGCACATTAGGATGGGATGCACTGAGATAAGATGTATCGGATCAATTCCCTTATGTAGCGCGATTCATGGGTGAGTTTGTCTAAAAATACGATGGTATTAAAGGGATTTTGTATATTTCGTATATAGAAAAGAACAAAGCATACAACGAGAATAAAAAGGGCTAGAAAGGGAGCTAAACAAGGTAATGCTAAAGAATATGAGGTAATTAAGGAGAACAATATGGAGAATATTTAATTCCCAATACTCCCCCTCAAGTTGGAGCATGTAAGTCTCGTGTGCCCAACTTGTCGAGTAGGAATCTGAGTTGCCGAGTTCCCAATCCTTTCGTGAGGAGGTTTGTTATTTGCATTGTAGTATCTATGTGATGTGGCTGAATTTCCTTAGAATCAACACGTTCTCGATCGAAATAACAATCCATTTCCACGTGTTTAGTTCGTTCGTGGAAAACTGGGTTGTTAGCTATGTGGCGGGCAACCTAGTTGTCACAAAATAATGGGGTTGATCCGGGTGTAGTTACACCAAGTTCCTTCAATAGCCAACGGAGGCAGAGAACTTCGCTAACAGTGGATGCCATAGACCGGTATTCCGCTTCAGCGAACGAACGAGAAACGACAGATTGCTTTTTAGTTTTCCACGATACAGGAGCGCCTCCAAGAAGCAGTAAATAGCCGGTTCTGGATTTTCTCGTATACGGGCATCCCAGCCAATCAGAATCACAATACGCCGTGAGATTGCAACCTCCATTTCGAGGAAAAAGGATGCCTTGCCCAACGGTGGCTTTGAGATATTTCAAAACTCTATGTGTGGCATCCATATGAGGTTGCCGTGGATCGACAACAAATTGGCTCAACACATTTATAGAGTATGTTATATTGGGTCGAGTCGCTTGTAAGTTAAGGACCCTACTGATGATGTGACGGTACCGATTAGCATCAACTTTTGGTTCGTTTTCACACCTGTCCAACTTGTGATTCTGTTTACTCGGGAATAAACTTGGTTTACATCCTTGAAGACCACAATCTTTAAGGATGTCCAGGGTGTATTTTCTTTGGCTGAGAACCAATCCCTCCGAGGTGCGAGACACTTCAATTCCAAGAAAATACTTGAGGTTACCGAGGTCTTTTATGCTGAAGAGCTTGTCAAGCTTGTTTTTGATGGTTTGAATCTTGGTGGGGTTATTACCGACCATTATTACATCATCCACGTATATGAGGGCAGCCATAAAGTCATTTCCCTTTTGTTGAATAAAAAGGGAATGGTCGGCCTTAGATTGAGTGAAGCCGAGGTTAATTAAGGCACTTGTGAATTTTTGATAGCAATTCCTTGACGCTTGCTTCAAGCCATAAAGAGATTTTCGCAACCGACAAAATCTTGTTTCTCCTTCCTTAGCAAAGCCTTGGGGGATCTTCATATACACTTCTTCATTCAAACCCCCTTGTAGAAATGCATTGTTGACATCGAGTTTATGGATCACCCATTATCTTTTAACGGCAACAACCAACAAAGTTCTAACGGTAACCAATTTGGCTACCGGTGCAAATGTATCGTGGTAGTCGACTCCTTGCATTTGAGTAAAACCCTTTGCCACCAGACGAGCCTTATACCTTTCAACTTCTCCATTCAGTTTGTATTACACCTTGTACACCCATTTAGAATCGATGGGACGTTTATCTTTAGGTAATTCTTCAAGAGTCTATGTGGCATTTTCTTCAAGAGCCTGAATTTCTTTCTTCATAGCCACATTCCATCTCTCATCTTTAACGGCCTAATGAAAAATTTTAGGCTCATCGTTCAAATCGATAGCCGCTAAAAAGGATTTGTGAGATGTAGAAAATTTTTCATAAGAGACATAATTAGATAAGGGGTGTACCGTCGAGGAGTCTTGACTTGGTAGGGTTTGTGCATGGTCGACCGATGGGGGGAGTTGAACCACAAAGTCTTTTAGATGTCTCGATTGTGTTCTGGTCCTCTTTGTTTGAACCGGTTCAGCATGCTCATCGTGAATAGTCTCACACTGATCAACTTGAGCATGTGAAGAATGTTGAGTATCACGTGGTTCGTTTTTCACTGTTTGTTGAGGAGGTGGATCAAAAAATCCATCACTTGGGATTTCATCGTGAGGCCCTAAATTAATGTCAAGGTTCTCACTTTGAGTGACAATTTCTTCCTCATTGGCAACGACTTCTTGAGGGTCTGGTTCCTCTTCGTAGGTGGGTCCAAAAGGTAATTCCCACTCTTCTTGATTAATATTCATTTTTCCAAAAGGAAAAATTGATTCATGAAATTTGACATCCCTGGAAGTTACTATTTTTTATTTTCAATATCATACAATCTGTACCCCTTAGTCCCTTGTGGATATCCCAAGAAATCCCCGGGTCTCCCCCTCATTTCAAACTTGTCTCCCTTTGTTTCCGTGCTTCTATGGTACGCAAGACACCCAAAGATTCGCATGTGATCATAGTCTGGTTTGTGACCGAATACAATCTCATATGGAGTTTTATTTCCAACGACTTTGGAGGGTAATCGGTTTATGACATACGTGGCGGTTAACACACATTCTCCCCAAAACCATTTCGGAGTGTTAGACTCGAATATAAGGGCACAAGCAACCTCTAGAAGGTGCCTATGCTTCCGCTCCACCACTCTGTTTTGTTGTGGAGTATGAGGACAAGTCGTCTCAAGAATAATTCCTTGTTCATTAAAAAATTTTGTCATTTCATTGGGCGTGAACTCTCCCCCGTTATCACATCTAATTCTCTTGACCGTCTTCCCAAATTGTGTTTTTACCATATTATGGAAGTTTATCATGCACTACTTGCTTCATATTTAAATTTTAGCAAAAAGACCCAAACCGCCCTACTAAAATCATCAACGATGGTCAAAAAATAACTAGCTCCCGAGAAAGAGGGGGTGCGATACTTTCTCCAAATATCACAATGCAAGAAAAGCAATCATTTGTTTTAATATCATTGTTCGAAAAGGGAAGTCTAATGTGTTTTGCCTTTGAGCAAGAATCACATGATTTACCGAAGGAAACTTTATTAAGGAAATCAATGTAAGCAAGATTTTCGTTAGATGCATGACCCAATCTTTTATGCCATGTATCCCCGGATGTCATCATAGCCCTTCTTCCATCTTCGAATAACCCCATCCGGTACAAACCCCTTTTGCACACACCCGCACCAATCAAGCTCCTCATGTGGAGTTTTTGCATGACACAAAAGTCAGGGAAAAAGGTTATGGCAGACTGTAAGTCCTTACTCAGTCGACTCACAGATAACATATTACAAGTGAACTTTGGAACGTGTAAAAAACCCTTTATTTTTGTTCCTCCTGGTAAGGTACATTCACCCTTCCCATCAACGGATATGGCATCTCCGTTAGGGATAACCACAGGGGTTTCAAACCGACTTTGGGTCATGTTTTGAAGTATGTGGCTGCTGTGGGTGATATGTTCGGTTGAGCCCGAGTCTATCACCCAGTCACCATCATCGTTTTACCTGTCATGCATGCCATGGGTGTGGTACCTCCTTTGTTGGTGTTTTCCATATCTGCAAAGTTCTTTAGAAACGTTTCATATTGCTCACTTATCAAACCTGGAATAGGGCATGAAGCTGCTTCAACGCATGCGGCCTTGGGCTTCATTTCCTCACGCTTCTGGTTGCCCGACCACCACTCGGGGTATCCTATCCGCTTGAAACAGCCATCACGGACGTGTCCATCCTTCCCACAGAAGGTGCAGTGATCAACGACATCTCCGTGCTTCATATCCTTTGAAGGAGGGTTGTCGCGTCGTTGACTGGAGTCGTTTTCCTGTCGTCCCGGGACGAACGCCTTGAACGCGGAAACATCAGCAGAAGGTCGCTTATCAGCTGTTATGGCCCTTTGTCTTTCGTCTTCAGCGACAAGGTGGTAGGCATTGCCTAACGTTGGTGTCGGTTTCATCGCAAGGATCTGCGTTCTGATGACTGAAAATTCGATGTTCAAGCCCATGAGAAACTCATAAAGCCTTTCTTTTTCTTTGTGTTCAACCAATTTCTTTCCCATATCATAGGAACATCCATTACAGTTGCAACGAGGAATAGGGAGTGCAGACTGCATGTCTGCATCTCATCCCATATGCTTTTAAGTTTGGTGAAATAGGCCGAAACAGAAGTATCACCTTGAATGGTGGCTGAGAGTGTTTGCTTTAATTCATACGCCCGAGGGGCGCTTTCTTTTCCAAACCGTTCCTTCAGATCTGACCATATCTCAGCTGTCGTATTAGCGTACTTCACGCTACTTCTAATATCCTTCTCCATAGCAGTCGTCAACCACCCTTTTATCATGGCGTCACAACGTAACCATGGCATGTAAGTCTGCAATTTCTTCTCCGACTTTTCAATCGATCCATCTACGAACCCAATTTTATTTTTTGCAAAGAGAAAATTCTCCATCTCTTGTGTCCAATCGTTGTAATTGCCATCATTCAACGCATCGTTTACCTGCATTTGTTTGGGATAATCTGATGGATGGATGTAGTATGGCGAGTTTGAATCCAAGGATTCTCCCTCAATTTTTTTCTTGCCGGTATCATCTTCTCCGGGCATGATTGATTTGAGTTAGGGTTTTCTTGGTTGATCCTGCTCTGATATCATCTAAAAGGGATTTTGTATATTTCGTATATAGAAAAAAACAGAGCATACAACGAGAATAAAAAGGGCTAGAAAGGGAGCTAAACAAGGTAATGCTAAAGAATAGGAGGTAATTAAGGAGAACAATATGGAGAATATTTTATTCCCAATAGTTTGAGATTATAAATGATCAAGGGTTTAGATCCTGTTGGGAAATTCATAATTTCACAAGTACAGTTAATACTGCTAGAAGAACTTGGTTACTACTTCTGAAGATTACTACTTCTGAAGTTAATGCTGCTGAACAAGATTAATGCTGCTAAGTCAAGGTTAATACTGCTAGAGAAGATTACTACTGCTAAGCAATTTTAGTACTGCTAGTAGTTAGTACTGCTGAATGTTAATACTGCTCAAAGTATTAATACTGCTGAAGACTTAGTGCTGCTTATGAGATAATCAAGATTCGTGCAGATCAAGTTTGAAGATTAAGGAAAGCTTGAAGATAAAGATAGAAGATTATTTTGAAGATCTTTTATTATTTGTAATTATCTTTTATCTTCAGATATATAGAATAGTTTAGACTTGATAGAAAACAACTTTTAGCATTATGAGTTTTTTTTTTTGATAGAGAGAATCAACCTCAAGGTTTGTAATCCTAATTCTAGAGAAGTAGAATTCGTATTGATGAGTCTGTTCATCAATATTGAGGTTGTGTGTTGAATCTTGTAACTTTATAATCATTCAATAAAGTTTGCAAGTTCTTATTCTGATTTACTGTGTTCAATTAATTATTGAATATCAAAGTGTTATTCCGCAAACTTCTTTGATATTGTTTCTGAGTGTTTATTCTTGTTTAGAATTAAGATCCTGACAAGTGGTATCAGAGCTAGTATTCTCAGAAATCTTATTCATCATGGAAAATACAGCTGAATCAAACAGTACTCTGGTCTCAAAAGTTCCAATGCTCAGATCCAATGAATTTGACATGTGGAAGATTAGAATCAAGCAATACATTCTCCTCACAGATTACTCTATGTGGGACATCATTGAGAATGGTCCATCTGATGCAGGAAAGATTGGTGAAGATGGAAAAAGAAACCCTCCAAAGACGGATGCAGAAAGAAAGACAAGGCAGACAAGGATGAAAGCCTTGAGCACACTGCTCTTGGCCATTCCCAATGAATATCAACACCAATTCTGTAATTGCACTGATGCACAGATGCTCTGGAATGCTCTAGAGAAGAGATTCTCTGGTACCAAAAGTACCAAAAGAAATCAAAAGGCAATCCTAAAACAACAGTATGAAAACTTTATGTCAACTAAGAATGAGTCCATGACTCAAACTTTTGACAGGTTTAACAAACTGATTGGTGAACTGGCTACTATGGGAGTACAGATTGATCAAGATGATGTGAACAGAAAGTTCTTAAGGTCTCTTGGAGATGAGTGGACCATGTACACTGTTTCATTCAGACAGAATGATCAGTTGGAAGAAAAAGAACTTGATGATCTGTACAATGATCTTAGAGTATTTGAAGCTGAAGTGGAGGCAAAGAAGAAGCCTTCTGGATATATTCATAATGCTGCACTCCTATCAGCATCAATTGATTCTACTGCTAACCCTGAATCAGTGAATGCTGCTAATGGAGCAAATCAAGAAAAAGGCAATGATTCTGTGTTTGAAGCCTTTCTTGCCAGTCATGGGAATTCTGTAACATCACGGTTTTCAAAACGTCCAATCTCTATTTTAATCTCCAAAATTAATCATTTTAAAACCACCAAAATACGGGATATTAATTTTAATCGAAACTTCGAAATGTCCGTTTTAAATTCTTACGTTTTATCCATTTATCCAAAACATAAACCAACCCAAAAGTTAAGATTTACAATCCTAAAGTTTACTTACAAACAACCGGGGACATATCTACCCGATAGAATACTTACATATTTATATATATAACACACCAAAAGCAAGTACTAATATACCCAAAAATTCTAAATCAGCACTTGAAACAACACCCGAACTAAGCTTCCTTATCTTTCCCTTTGTCTATAATCCTCTTTCCTGAAACAAAATTAATCAATAACGGGTAAGCTATAAAGCTTAGTGAGATAAATGAACTAATCAATATATATAGGCATTATAAATATATGTATATGGTACGGATATATAATCAAGACGTTACACAACACACGGAACAGACTGACCGGAATATTATACCAACTCATATCGGATGGAGTATACGATTACCATACTCAAGAGGTCAAATGTTGTGAATCGATCATTTTCGGCAACAACAAATCCATAATACGAGTTATTCAAGAAGTCATGCCAACTAAATTAAACAAGACATATCACAATTTATCACACATGACCATACGACATAACTATGAAGAATTATTAGACTTTGCACCAACCCGCCCTTCCCCTTCCGGGTGTGCCAAAGTCCTATACTCATGCCCCTCCTAACCATTAGGCAATGAGTACGGCTATCTGAATGTCTCACCGGCCTCCCCCTTCATCCGGGCTGTTGACATCCACCGTTGCTTCCGGCATACTACACAAAGTAGTACCCGTACTCCCGGCATAACAAAGAAACCAAAGAAATAAAACCAACGGAATCCGGATCCAAAACCGACCATCATCGTAGAAAGAATCACGTAATAAAAATGACTCAACCGGAATCAAAGACCATCCATCAAAATAAGAAAACACATGAACAAATACACATGAAGGAAATGCATATATAGTTATAAATACGTTATATATATATAAATCAGTCATTTAACTCACAGTGCTACCGGTTGTCAACCGGAAGTCAATTCTGAAGCTACGTCCCAACTTCGTTATCCCACGTTGAGGTATCCTCCAAATATAACCAACAGGTTTCAAATGATCCCTGGAGTGAGTTCAACAAGTATTATGAGCTTTGGGCAACAAATACTCAAGATGATACCTTAACTAGTTAACTTTCTTTCTTGCATTTTCCATTACAGCCCTCTGTTTATCCCCTGTTTTTCCCTACTTAGACTCAAAATCACTTAATGACTTATAAAGATTAAATAATTTAGACTCTCGTATGGTTCTGATGCAACTGATCTCATATCAATATGATTTTTCATTGATTTTATACAGATTTTACAACACAGCAGCTACAAGCTGTCAAAATTCAGCTTGACAACCCTGTACAAATTGCACTTTTAGCACATCTTACAGCTATAATTAGGTTATTATGTCTTCATATAAAATAAACTAGACATTTATACCTTTCTAACGCCACTGGAATCATCCTGATACGATTTTTCTATGATTTTATACAATTTTTTAAAGTATGCGTATTTACATTGTCCTTCCACTCGAAAATCTTCATGTTTACATGTTCCAATAGCCAATTCAACCCCAAATGCCCCTAATTTCATATTTTCATCATGAACAATCATATTTTAACTATTGCTAGCAAAACTTCATGAAATCTTGCATAATTTCTCATTCCATAACCTATACCCATGAGTTGTACCAAATGCTTCGAGACTTGTACATTTTGTTCATAAGCTTGCAAAAAATTACTTAAATGTATTCATCGTTACCATCATAATCATGATACACTACCATATTCTAACAAGAAATACACTTAATCACTAAACTTCATACCCATCATAAACCCCAATTTGATGATAATAGCATAAAACATAAACTAATCATATCTAGCATCAATATCATGTTATACAACCATTTTTAACATGAAAATACCAAAAATACTAACCACATGAAAACCTAGATTCCTCACATCATCATCAAAACACCAAAAATCATGAAATGGGTTCAAGATAGTGTTTATACCTTTGTTTAATCTTTCAATTTCATCAAAATCTTGTTGAATCTTCTTGATTTTGAGCTTGGATGAGTACACTATGTGAGAATCGCACCTTGAGTGTGTGTGACTGATTTGGGGCTGGAATTTATCAAATAAGAGTGAAAATCCCGTTTTTGAACTATTTTGGTCAAAAAGTCAACATATTTTTCCACTGTTGGCAGATTTAGTCCCTCATGCGTATCTGGGTCGTTTCAACTCCGATTGGCACGAAACTTTCCAGATCCCTTAATTAATGTATAAGAAGCTTAAGTATAAAATTTCAGCCTCTAATTCGACCCAGAAGTCCATTTTCCAATCTTACGTTGATATTTATCACTTATAACATCGTACTTCTATAACTCCCAAACGGTTGGCTTTATTTAAGTTCCGTCACTTCTAACACTTCTTAATATATTGATATAGGGTGTTCCAACTTGTTTCACTCAATTTGGATCATCCGTTCAAGTTTTGGGTAGAATTTTCCCATTTAGGCACTCTAGTGACCTACCCGATTTCCATTTAAACAATGCACTTTGTATTTTGAACTCTATCATCATCTAATTATGTCATTTGTGATGTGTTAGCACCAATCTTACCTCCTACATATCAATCCAACTATGGGCTCTACTTATATCTCACTATAACACTTAACATTTTAGCAAATTCTCCTTTTTACATAATTAACACATAAAACATGTTTTAACATATAATACATATTTAGAATCACTAGTTAAGCATATTTAGGAGGGTGGATGTTACAAATACCTCCTCCTTTTGAAGATTCCGTCCTCGGAATCATCATTGCTCAAACAGGTTTGGGTACTTCCCCATCATTTCTGCTTTATTCTCCCAAGTCCAATTTGGCCCACGGTGATGCTTCCACTTAACCAACACCAGTTCCACAACCTTGTTGCGCAGATTCACCGTTCGTTCATTTAAGATAGCCTCGGGTTCTTCAACATATCTTAGTTTCTCATCTATTTTAACTTCCGTTAATGGCACCACCTCCTCATGTTTACCGAGACATTTCCTTAGATAACCAACATGAAAAACATCATGGATACCCGTGAGTTCTTCTGGCAACTCAAGCCGATGCGCTTGCTTTCCAATACGCTCCAATATCTTGAACGGTCCGATGAAACGAGGACTGAGTTCACCATGCTTTTTGAATCGTAAAACACCTTTCCATGGGGAGACTTTTAGCATGACGAGGTCTCCGACTGAGAAATCGATGGGTCTTCAGCGGCAATCTGCATAAGATTTCTGTCGATCCTGAGCAGCTTTCATTCTTTCTCGTTTAACTTGAATCTTGTCGTGGGTGATCTGGACTAATTCTGGACCAGCTAGAATCTTCTCTCCCATTTCCCGCCAACAAAGAGGCGTACGACACTTACGTCAGTACAGAGCTTCGAAAGGAGCCATTCCGATCATCGAGTGATAGCTGTTATTATATGAAAATTCAACTAAGGGCAAGTGAATATCCCAGCTTCCGCCAAACTCAAGTACACAAGCTCGTAACATATCTTCGAGTGTTTGGATCGTATGCTCTGATTGTCCATCGGTATGTGGATGATACGCGGTACTAAATGCAACTCGTGTTCCCAATTCGCGCTGTAGTCCGGACCAAAAGTTAGAAGTGAAACGTGAATCACGATCTGAGATTACCTTCAAGGGTACACCATGTCGAGCAATAATCTCGTCAATATAAAGTTGTGCCCATCGATCCGTTGTATATGACTATCGAACAAGAAGGAAATGTGCGCTCTTCGTCAATCGGTCCACGATAACCCAAATGCTATCGTGCTGTCGAGAGGTTTTTGGTAGTTTTGTTACCAAATCCATAGTCAGTTCTTCCCATTTCCATACCGGTATATCGAGTGGCTGTAAACTTCCGTATAGCTTCTGATGTTCGACCTTTACCTGTAAACATGTGACACACTTTTCAACGTAGCGACATATATCAACTTTCATTCCTGGCCACCAGTAATCGATACACAAGTCATGGTACATCTTCGTACTTCCCGGATGAACGGATAATCTCGACTTATGCGCCTCCGCCAAGATAATCTCTCGTAAGCCTCCGAGTCTCGGTACCCAGATTCGGGTCTTGAAGACTTTAAGTTTGAGATTATCATCAGTTAGAGAATCTAAATAACCCACTATGCGTTCAGACTTGACATGTTCCGGCTTCAAAGCCTCAGTCTGCCATATTTGTAAGTCATTGATAAGAGTAGACTCCAACAACATATGAGTGATAGCGTAACACATAGATCCGATATACGCCTTCCTACTTAACGCATCCGCCACTACGTTGGCTTTACCCGGATGGTAGAGTATCTCACAGTCGTAATCTTTAATCAACTCCATGGCCCGTTGTTGACGCATATTCAAGGTTTGCTGGTCAAAAATATATTTCAAACTCTTGTGATCAGTATACAATTGCCATTTCGTGCCGTACAGATAATGACGCTAGAGTTTCAAAGCAAAGACAACCGCTGCTAGATCAAGATCATGGGTTGGATAATTTTTCTCATATTCTTTTAGTTGTCGTGAGGCATATGCGATTACCTTGCCCCGTTGCATCAATACACAACCCAATCCTAGCTTTGACGCGTCACTGTATACTATGAAATCATCACTGCCTTCAGGTAAGGCAAGTACCGGTGCATGCGTCAAACAGTCTTTTAAAGTCTGGAATGCGTTTTCCTGGGCATCGGTCCAAACAAATTTCACATCCTTGCGGGTGAGAGAATATGATGTCAACGCGGTTTCTGGCTAACCAATCCATCCCAATAACGATATCAAAGCCATGAATATCCAGCGGGATCAAATCTATTGAGAACTCATAGTCGTCAAGAATTAACACACAGTCTCTATATACTTTATCGGCAACTAGAACACCCTCGTTAGCCGTATCGACAGTGAAAGGTTTATCAAGCATAGAAGGTGCAGAATCTAGAAATCGAGTATAACAATGCGATACAAAGGAGTTAGTTGCTCCAGAATCAAATAAAATACGGGCAGGTCGGGAATTCACAAGAAAAATACCAATAACAACGTCCGGTTCATTACGAGCTTCCTCTGCGGTGATCTGGAAAGCACGAGCACGGGCTTTGGGTACCTCCTCCTTTTGAACGGAAGACCCAGTTGTCGTCGATCGCTGAACTGATGCTTTACTTTCTTCTCGTTTGAATCGAGGGCAATTTCTCTGTTTGTGCCCTAATATTCCACACGAATAACATGCGTCCTCCCGTCGTGGACAGCCAGTACGGATATGGCCCACATCGCCACAACAAAAACATCTAAGAGTCGTCGGTTCAACGTTACATCGTCCTAAATGAAGCTTACCACACTTATGACAATTTCGTGGCGCATTTGACTGGAGTGTATAAGCCTGCGGAGGAGCATGGGGAGTGGTTTGAGACTGTGCTTGTCTCGGGGTGAAGAATCGAGGCGGTTTGTGGGTCGGTAACGAGAACGTTCTATCATTTCGCTGTCGTTTCAGTGCTGAAACGGTCTCATCTTGAATCATCAAATCATGCTCACGTCGTCGAGCATACTCTACCGCCTTGCCAAAGTTGGGGATATCACGATTTGCAACGAAGTCTTGAATGTCCCTTCGCAGTCCATCAACAAAATGATTAATCTTGTCATGCTCCGATGTTATAAACCGTTTGGCGAAACGTGCCTTTCGGTTGAATTCAGCTTCATAGTCAATCTCAGTCATCGACCCTTGCTTTAGTTCCAGAAACTCTTTTCCCAAATGTCGCTGTAAATCGGCTGGGCAATATTGTTCATAAAATCGAGTCAAAAAGGACTCCCAAGTCATACTCATACGGGTATTCAGGTCGAGAGATTCGAATGTTGTATCCCACCACGTGAGAGCTTTATCCGTGAACATCGCTGTTGCATAGTTAACTTTGTCGTCATCCAACACCCGAGTGATACGGAATACTTTCTCGGTATTCTGTACCCACTGCATCGCCAATATTGGATCAGAGTGTCCAGCAAATTCCGTGGCTCCACTGCCCCGGAATGCTTTGAACAAGACCCGCTCAGACTTGGGTCGAGAGGTTTCACCGTCAACTTTCTCTTTACCTTTGTCAGTGGGTTTTGGAGCATTCATCTGTTCACGCTCCTCAGTTAACCGTCGTTCTATGTCATTGCGTTGTTGATCTAACGCAGTTCGAACATAATCTGTTAAATATTTCATCATTTTTTCGATCCGAGGAGATAATGAGTCTCCCTCATTATTTTCGGCATTACCCGGAGCATTCTCTCTGATATTTGGATCTGTTGGTGTATGGCTGGCAGCGTCTTGATCCGACATCGCACAAAAAGTTGTAAATATAACAAAGAATTAATAATAAATTACCCTAAACCCAGGCCCCACCCAAATTTAGGCCTCTCCTAACAGTTCATATCCCGTATAATCATCGCCTAATTACTATACAACATCAACGCCTAGTTTAAGTCTAAGTACCACTTAATGATACCTAGTTCACTTAAACCACTGCTCTGATACCATATTTGTAACATCACGGTTTTCAAAACGTCCAATCTCTATTTTAATCTCCAAAATTAATCATTTTAAAACCACCAAAATACGGGATATTAATTTTAATCGAAACTTCGAAATGTCCGTTTTAAATTCTTACGTTTTATCCATTTATCCAAAACATAAACCAACCCAAAAGTTAAGATTTACAATCCTAAAGTTTACTTACAAACAACCGGGGACATATCTACCCGATAGAATACTTACATATTTATATATATAACACACCAAAAGCAAGTACTAATATACCCAAAAATTCTAAATCAGCACTTGAAACAACACCCGAACTAAGCTTCCTTATCTTTCCCTTTGTCTATAATCCTCTTTCCTGAAACAAAATTAATCAATAACGGGTAAGCTATAAAGCTTAGTGAGATAAATGAACTAATCAATATATATAGGCATTATAAATATATGTATATGGTACGGATATATAATCAAGACGTTACACAACACACGGAACAGACTGACCGGAATATTATACCAACTCATATCGGATGGAGTATACGATTACCATACTCAAGAGGTCAAATGTTGTGAATCGATCATTTTCGGCAACAACAAATCCATAATACGAGTTATTCAAGAAGTCATGCCAACTAAATTAAACAAGACATATCACAATTTATCACACATGACCATACGACATAACTATGAAGAATTATTAGACTTTGCACCAACCCGCCCTTCCCCTTCCGGGTGTGCCAAAGTCCTATACTCATGCCCCTCCTAACCATTAGGCAATGAGTACGGCTATCTGAATGTCTCACCGGCCTCCCCCTTCATCCGGGCTGTTGACATCCACCGTTGCTTCCGGCATACTACACAAAGTAGTACCCGTACTCCCGGCATAACAAAGAAACCAAAGAAATAAAACCAACGGAATCCGGATCCAAAACCGACCATCATCGTAGAAAGAATCACGTAATAAAAATGACTCAACCGGAATCAAAGACCATCCATCAAAATAAGAAAACACATGAACAAATACACATGAAGGAAATGCATATATAGTTATAAATACGTTATATATATATAAATCAGTCATTTAACTCACAGTGCTACCGGTTGTCAACCGGAAGTCAATTCTGAAGCTACGTCCCAACTTCGTTATCCCACGTTGAGGTATCCTCCAAATATAACCAACAGGTTTCAAATGATCCCTGGAGTGAGTTCAACAAGTATTATGAGCTTTGGGCAACAAATACTCAAGATGATACCTTAACTAGTTAACTTTCTTTCTTGCATTTTCCATTACAGCCCTCTGTTTATCCCCTGTTTTTCCCTACTTAGACTCAAAATCACTTAATGACTTATAAAGATTAAATAATTTAGACTCTCGTATGGTTCTGATGCAACTGATCTCATATCAATATGATTTTTCTTTGATTTTATACAGATTTTACAACACAGCAGCTACAAGCTGTCAAAATTCAGCTTGACAACCCTGTACAAATTGCACTTTTAGCACATCTTACAGCTATAATTAGGTTATTATGTCTTCATATAAAATAAACTAGACATTTATACCTTTCTAACGCCACTGGAATCATCCTGATACGATTTTTCTATGATTTTATACAATTTTTTAAAGTATGCGTATTTACATTGTCCTTCCACTCGAAAATCTTCATGTTTACATGTTCCAATAGCCAATTCAACCCCAAATGCCCCTAATTTCATATTTTCATCATGAACAATCATATTTTAACTATTGCTAGCAAAACTTCATGAAATCTTGCATAATTTCTCATTCCATAACCTATACCCATGAGTTGTACCAAATGCTTCGAGACTTGTACATTTTGTTCATAAGCTTGCAAAAAATTACTTAAATGTATTCATCGTTACCATCATAATCATGATACACTACCATATTCTAACAAGAAATACACTTAATCACTAAACTTCATACCCATCATAAACCCCAATTTGATGATAATAGCATAAAACATAAACTAATCATATCTAGCATCAATATCATGTTATACAACCATTTTTAACATGAAAATACCAAAAATACTAACCACATGAAAACCTAGATTCCTCACATCATCATCAAAACACCAAAAATCATGAAATGGGTTCAAGATAGTGTTTATACCTTTGTTTAATCTTTCAATTTCATCAAAATCTTGTTGAATCTTCTTGATTTTGAGCTTGGATGAGTACACTATGTGAGAATCGCACCTTGAGTGTGTGTGACTGATTTGGGGCTGGAATTTATCAAATAAGAGTGAAAATCCCGTTTTTGAACTATTTTGGTCAAAAAGTCAACATATTTTTCCACTGTTGGCAGATTTAGTCCCTCATGCGTATCTGGGTCGTTTCAACTCCGATTGGCACGAAACTTTCCAGATCCCTTAATTAATGTATAAGAAGCTTAAGTATAAAATTTCAGCCTCTAATTCGACCCAGAAGTCCATTTTCCAATCTTACGTTGATATTTATCACTTATAACATCGTACTTCTATAACTCCCAAACGGTTGGCTTTATTTAAGTTCCGTCACTTCTAACACTTTTTAATATATTGATATAGGGTGTTCCAACTTGTTTCACTCAATTTGGATCATCCGTTCAAGTTTTGGGTAGAATTTTCCCATTTAGGCACTCTAGTGACCTACCCGATTTCCATTTAAACAATGCACTTTGTATTTTGAACTCTATCATCATCTAATTATGTCATTTGTGATGTTTTAGCACCAATCTTACCTCCTACATATCAATCCAACTATTGGCTCTACTTATATCTCACTATAACACTTAACATTTTAGCAAATTCTCCTTTTTACATAATTAACACATAAAACATGTTTTAACATATAATACATATTTAGAATCACTAGTTAAGCATATTTAGGAGGGTGGATGTTACAAATTCCTCCTTAATCAATGATGATTTGGAACAACTTCATCCTGATGATCTGGAAGAGATGGATATTAAATGGCAGATGGTCATGCTTTCCATGAGGGTGAAGAAGTTCATAAAGAGGACTGGGAGGAACAACTTCTCCCAAAGAAGAGAAGATGAAGCAGGGTTTGATAAATCAAAGGTGGAATGCTACAAATGCCATCTGAAGGGACACTTTGCAAGGGAATGCAGAAGTGGAGTGTCTCACAACAACAACCACCAACAAGCTCAATCTGGAAGCTTTAATAACAACAGAAACTCTGCTCAAGCCCTTGTTTCTCAACAAGGAATGGGGTTTGATTGGAGTGATCAAGCAGAAGAGGCTATCCAGAATCAAGCTCTTATGGCTGAAGTATCTGATCTCCCATCTGAGGTAAATTCTAATCTTTGTTCTAAAACTTGCATAGACACTGTTAAAAGGTACAGGGATCACAATCAGAAGATGAGTGATGACCTTAAGAGATTAGAAAAGGATATCAAAGATTATGTGAGAATTGTTGAGAGGTTTGAGGAACAGATTAAAGGTTTTCAAGCCAATGACCTCCAACACTCATATGACACAAATTACTGGAAGTGGGAGAAAAAGGATCTAGAGCTCAAACTGACCAAATCTAAAGAGGAGAGTGAGAAATTGAGAGATGAACTAACCAAGGTCAAGCTTGATGTAGAAAAGTTTTCCAATGCTTCTAAAGCAATGGACTCTTTACTAAAAACTCAGATTCATGATAAGCTGAGAAGAGGAATTGGATATAATGCCACACCTCCACCATATAACAACAATTACATTCCTCCTACTTCAGACCTATTAGAAACCAAAGATAGGAAGGACTTACCTGAGGGAGCCACTGAGATAGATCCCTTAGATGAGGTAGTTGTTGAAGATAAGTCTGACAAAGAGGTTGACAAGAGTAAGGAGAACAAGGTGAGTGGTGAGATTCCTCTAGAAAATAATATTATCACCAATGAGGACTGTGGAAGGGCTTGGATCAAATCCAAGGACATAGAGAAGACAGAGGGAAAGTCTGGTAAGGTCCATTACAAACAGACCACAGTTGTGAATCCAGGTCCTTGCAGACAGTGTGCATGTAAGAAGACTGAGCCCCAAAAACATGATAAAAAGAGGGGAAATCTAAGAAACTGGAATAATCAGTGGGCACAGAAACAAGGGGTTGATCTGAGTAAAATCAATAGACCAAAACCTTTTTTATCTATGGCAAATTAAATCATCTTGCCAAATACTGTTATTTCAATCCTATAAACCAAAGGATGAACTTTCAAAGACCTATGCAAAAACCCTTGGGTTATAGGAAGTTTGAAAAGAACCATGTGGCTAAGAAATCTGTTAAATCTAAAAGCCACATGAAGAAAAAGTCTGTTAAAGAAAGTGTCAATATGTGGGTTCCTAAAAACACTAAAAATGTTAGTACTGCTACCACAAATAGTGCTGCTGACAATGATAGTGCTGCTAGAAGTAATACTACTGCTAACAATGTTAGTACTGCTGACATTGTTAGTACTTCTTCAAAAGTTAATACTACTAACTCTGTTAGTGCTGCTAATAAGGTTAGTACTGCTAACTCTGTTAGTGCTTCCAAAGTTAGTACTGATTTTAGTGTTTGTGCTGCTAAGCCAATCATATTGACAAAGTACTCTAATAAAGAGTGCTCTGAGTTTAAAAACCTCATCAAAAAGGAATGTAAATACTTTGATGAGAAAGGGAGACCCAAGACCACTTTGGCTTGGGTCCCCAATCAATACTAATTGTTTAATCTTATGTGCAGGGCAACCAGCAGCTCAAGGGGAAGAGCATCTGGCATGTTGATAGTGGTTGCTCTAGGCACATGACAGGGAACATGTCATGCCTCAAGAATTTCAAGAAAATTGATGGTGGACATGTTGCCTTTGGTAATACTCCAGATGGAGGTAAGATAAGTGGTAAGGGGGATGTACCCAAATGTAAAATGACCTTTGAAGATGTATTCTATGTTGAACAGTTAAGGTACAACCTGTTAAGTGTATCACAGGTTTATGACAAGCAACATAGTATATTATTTACAGATTCTGAATGCATTATCCTTGCTCCTGGATTCAAGGTAGTTGATGAGAAGATGATACTACTAAGAACTCCCAGAAAGGATAATGTATATTGCTTAGATATGGAAAGTGTTTCAACTGATTCATCCCTAAACTGTCTTGTTTCAAAAGCCTCTTTGGATGAATCGTCACTTTGGCACAGAAGGATGTGTCACATGAACTTTAAAACAATGAATAAACTTGTTAAAAACAACCTTGTAAGAGGTTTACCTTCCAAAGTCTTTTCATGTGATGATCATTGTGTTGCCTTCTCAAAGGCAAACAACACAAAACTTCTCATAAGTCCAAAGAGTTGAACACAATCTCTACTTCTCTTCAGTTGTTGCATATGGATCTGTTTGGTCCTACAAATGTTATGAGTATTGGTAAGAAATCATACTGCCTAGTTATTGTTGATGATTACTCTAGATTTACTTGGGTATATTTTCTAAGGACTAAGGATGAGACAAGTAGACTGATCAAATCCTTTATTCTAAGAATTGAAAACCAAACTAATCAAAAGGTAAAAGTCATTAGGTCAGACAATGGTACTGAATTTAAAAATCATGACCTAAACACATTTTGTGAGGAAAAAGGAATTGAGAGGCAATACAGTGCTCCTAGGACTCCACAACAAAATGGTGTTGCTGAGAGAAGGAATAGGACACTGATTGAAACTGCTAGATCTCTGTTGGAAGATTCAAAACTTCCAATTACTTTCTGGGCTGAAGCAGTTAATACTGCTTGCTATGTCCAAAACAGAGTTCTAGTAGTCAATCCTAAAAACAAGACACCTTATGAGCTTTTAAATAACAGAAAACCTTTTTATAGGATTTTTCAAACCTTTTGGGTGTCCTTGTACCATACTCAATACCAAAACTCACTTAGGAAAGTTTGATAGCAAGGCAGATGATAGTTTTCTTGTTGGTTACTCATCTCAGAGTAAGGCTTACAGAGTTTTTAATACTTCTTCTAGAATAATTGAGGAAAGTGACAATGTCAAGTGCAATGAGAACACACCAAATCCTATTGGATCTGGTCCTTAGTGGTTATTTGACATTGATTCACTAACTAACTCTTTGGGTTTCAGTAGTGATTATCTTACAGGTTCAGGAAGTGGAAGATCAGGGGATGAACAAAAACAAGTACAAGACATTATTCCTCAGTCTGTGATCTTTCCCATACCTACAAGAGAGCCTATTGATGTCTGTGCAAAAGAGACAATGACAGAACCTTTTCAGAATGAAGAAGAAGGAAGAGATGAGGAGAATCAAGTGCATGAAGAGCCAGAAGCAGCTGATGAGATCCCCTCAGCTGACTTATATGATTTCAATCTGGATGTGGGAATCAATGAAGAACCTAGTCATCAGACTAGAACTCAAAAGAATCATCCTCCAGAGCTGGTCATAGGAGACATCTCTTCTCCTATGATAACAAGGAATCAAAGCAAACTTCAAGAGCTGCAGGATCAGCAACACACAGTACTCTCCTGCTTTCTATCTCAGATTGAGCCTAAGAAGGTTTTTGAAGCAATGAAAGATTCCAGTTGGATAGAAGCTATGCAAGAAGAGTTACTGCAGTTCAAGTTGCAAGAAGTTTGGGACTTGGTGGACCTTCCAAAAGGTCATAGAGCTATTGGCACCAAGTGGATTTTCAGGAACAAAAAGGATGAGAGAGGCATTGTGATAAGAAACAAAGCAAGGCTGGTAGCACAAGGGTACACTCAAGAAGAAGGCATTGACTATGAAGAAGTGTTTGCTCCAGTGGCAAGGGTAGAAGCAATTAGGCTATTTCTAGCCTATGCCTCATACATGAAGTTCAAGGTATACCAAATGGATGTGAAGAGTGCCATTCTGTATGGTACAATTGATGAAGAAGTATATGTCTGTTAGCCCCCTGGATTTGAAAATCCATCATATCCAGACAAAGTATACAAACTGAAGAAAGCACTTTATGGTCTGCATCAAGCCCCAAGAGCATGGTATGATACACTGTCTACCTATCTCTTGGAGAATGGGTTTGAAAGAGGAATAATTGACAAGACCCTATTCATTAAAAGAAGTAAGAAGGACATCCTATTGGTTAAGATTTATGTAGATGATATCATCTTTGGATCCACAAAAGATCAGATGTGTAGAGACTTTGAAAAGTTGATGCACAAGAGCTTTAAAATGAGTTCAATGGGTGAACTTACCTTCTTCCTTGGGCTTCAAGTGAGACAGAAGAAAGATGGGATCTTTATAAGCCAATGAAAATATGTGAAAGACATCCTGGACAAATATGGTCTAACAGACTCAAAGCCAGCAAGCACACCTATGGAAACTCATAAACAGATCACTGCTGATCTTGAGGGGGAGGATGTGGATGTCCATCTTTATAGATCAATGATTGGATCACTCATGTATCTCACAGCCTCAAGACCAGACATCATGTTTCCAGTGTGTTTGTGTGCCAGATTCCAAGTCAATCCAAATCAATCACATCTTCAAGCTGTTAAAAGGATTTTCAGATACTTAAGAGGGCAACCTAGACTAGGTCTTTGGTATCCATATGAATCCAACTTTGACTTGATTGCCTATTCAGATAGTGACTTGGGAGGTGCTAACATGGACAGAAAGTCTACTTCAGGTGGATGTCAACTTTTGGGTGCAAGACTAGTATCTTGGCAGTGTAAGAAACAAACCACAGTGTCCTTATCAACAGAAGCTAAGTATATTGCTACTGCAAGCTGCTGCTCTCAGGTTCTATGGATTCAGAATCAGATGTTGGACTATGGGGTAACCTTTCTTCACACTCCAATCTTCATTGACAATAGCAGTGCTATAAGCATTGTTAACAATCCAGTCAAGCACTCCAGAACTAAGCACATTGAGATCAGGTATCACTTTATCAGAGATTGTAATGAAAAGAAGCTAATTCAAGTTGCTAAAGTTCATACTGACAACCAGTTTGCTGATCTATTCACTAAAGCTTTTGATGTGGGTAGATTCACTTTCTTGGTCACAAGTGTGGGCATGATCAACTCTGAATAAGCTCATTTGGTTTAAAAAGTGTTTTCATACCTGTTATTGGTTTATTCTTTGGTGCTACTAACATCTTTTTCTATTACCTTGCTCAGAGTACCTCAAGCTTCAAACAGTGCAAGTATAGTTAATGCTGCAATTGCAGTTTTAATACTGACAGTGCACAGTTAATACTGCTAGTGGTTAATACTATTCTCAGTTAATACTGCTAGTTAGTTAATACTGCTAGTGGTTAATACTGCTCTCAGTTAATACTGCTAGTTAGTTAATAATGCTAGTGGTTAATATTGCTCTCAGTTAATACTGCTAGTTAGTTAATACTGCTAGGTGTTAATACTGCTTATGTTCCGAATCGTATAAATACCCTGTTTGCCCGCCCAAAAGTCCATAACGACTCTTTGATTTCTATTCATCTGCTCTCTAACCCTTTTTCTCTCAAGAACAAGTGTTTCAATCCAACATACTCAAGCTTCAATGGCATCCATAGCTTTCATTGATGAGCACAACGATATTGCGATGCTACAGAAGCCGAAACAAGCTGCTAGATTCCACCAGATTGTGGATTTTCTTAAGTCCAGCCACATTGCCCATGCTCTCACTGTGTCACCGACAATCTACATAGAGCATCAACGACAATTCTGGGCAAATGCCTCCATAGTCTCAGAGAATGGAGTGCAGATTCTGAAGACAAGGGTGTGTGATAAACCCTTGTCAGTCTCTGAAGAGGTGATACGCATTTTTCTACGTCTAGACGATGCTGCATGTATTACTTCTATTCCAAATGAGTACTTGTTCTCTAATTTGTCAAGAATGGGGTATGGAGGCAAATTGGGTGGTTTCAAATTCTCAAAAGCAAAATTTTATACCCAATGGCGTTTTCTTGTTCATACCTTAATGTACTGTATTTCCAAAAAGACTACTGGATGGAGTGAGTTTAGCAGTACCATTGCTTATGCTTTGGTCTGCTTGGCCACTGCCAGAAAGTACAATTTTTCACGAATGATTTTCAGTGATCTTGTATCAAACTTGGGAAGCAAAAAGAGTTTTTACATATACCCCAGGTTTGTTCAGGAAGTTATAACCCATGAATTGACGGATATGCCTCACTTTGATGAGGTATATGTACCAAAAATCCCCAAAGGTAAGGTCTTTTCAAACATGAAAAGATCTCCATTGGACTCGGAAGGAGTTGACACCCCATTGTTCTCTACAATGATGGTGGTGTCCCACACTGAAGAAGGTATGGCAGCAGGGTCAAGGCCCTCATTAAACCATCCCACTGCTAGCTAATTCCAACCTTCACCCTCCATATTAATCCCTCAGTCTCTTGTTCAAGAGCCAATTTCTCCAATAACTCAAACTTATATAAGGAAAAAGGTAAAGAAGGCTCCTTCCCTTCTTGTACCTTCACCCACAGAGCCTATAAGCCCTCTAATGGAGAATTCTCCATTAGAGAATATCAACAGGGAAACCACAGGGGTGTCTCCCAACCCCAAGGAGGTGCTCAACAAGGAGATGAATGAGCATATGGGTGCTAAGGCTGCCACTACTCCTGCTAGCACAGAAGAGGTCAGTGGTAACATAAATAAGACCTTCCCCATGGCAACTTTGGATGAGCAATCATCCAAAGGTCCCAGGTGCCAAGAAACCACGGGGGTAGCAGGTGCTTCTGCTAGGCAGAAGACCTCTACTACAAAAAGATCCCATGATCCTTCAAAAGAGGGGAATACTTCTGGAGAAGGTGAGGACATATATAACTATTTTGAATTGATGGAAACCATGGGAAACATAAACATGGATGTGATCAAGCAGGGGAAAGAAATAGAAGAGCTGAAACTGATAGTTCTGTCTCAACAAGAACAGATTGTCAACTTGAAGCAAATGGTGAAGAAATTGATTCTACAAAAGAAGAAGAAACAATTTGTGCTAAGAAGGAGGAAACCAGTGACTGATGCTCCCAAAAAGGGGGAGTCAGAAGCTGATGTCAACATGGAAGATGCCAAAGCTAAGGGGGAGCAAGAGAAAGTGGATGTTGAGGGGGAGCAACAAAAAGTGGAAACTGAGTTGGTACAAGAAGCAGAAATGGTACAAGAAGCAGTAACAGTTAATATTGCTGAGTCAAGCCAAGCAGCAGAAACAATTACTACTTCTGACCTGAAAGAAGCAGCAGAAATAGTACAAGAAGTACTAACAGATCTTGAAATTGCTGAGACCTTAATCAAAGCCAAACATGATACTACCAAGGTCACCTCAAAGGCCAAAGGAGTTGTCATCAAAGAAAAAGGTGAAGTGATCAAGAAAGCAAATGTAGAGAAGAAGGAAAGCAAAGACAAAGGCAAAGCTAAAATGGTGGAATCTGATCAACCAGTCAAAAAGCAAAGGTTGGTTGAATCAGATGAAGCTTTGGCCAGGAAGATGCAGGCTGATATTGAAAAAGAAGAAAGGGTTCAGGTTGAAAAGGACAGAGAAATGGCTAAGGCTCTAGCTGCTGAACTGAATGAAGCCTATCAACAAATCCTGGCAACTGAACTTCGACAGAAGAAAGCAGCATCTCTGAAGAAATCTGTGGTCAAAACAGCTGCAAAGAAGAGACAACCCTCAAAGACATTCCTAGGTACCCAAGAGAGAAACAAGATGATTACATTTCTCAAGGGTGTTGTAGGAGTCAGAAAGGAGATGTTCTCAAAGATGACATTTGAGCAGATTAAAGAGCTGTACAATTCTGAAATGATAAAGCTTCAAGGGAATGAAACTGCAAGAGTGGAGATGGAGAAGAGAATAAAAGAAAGCAATGATTTCATGATAGAAAAACCTTTCCCTGATGAGCAAGAAACACCACCAAAGAAAGAAGAAACTCTTGGTGAAAGTCTAAGGACTTTAAAAAGAACCAAGATGATGGCAAGGAGAAAGTCAACCAAGAATCCTAGAGTTGCAGAAGAAGTTGAGAAGGTTGCAGAAGAAGAAGAGGCACCTAAGTCATCTGAACAGAAAGAATCAACAAGGTCTGATGATGTAAATCTATACATGGTAGTGATGGACAAAGTGCCTGAACCAATTTCAGCTGAACCTGTTGGTGTGAAGCCTCCTAAAGTCATCTTCTGGGATACACTGAAGGTTAATGGTAAAGATTACATCAGGCTCAAGAGGAAGGATGAAAAGTATGAAGTATACAATACTTGGGCAAAGATTGTAAGAACATGCTCCAGGTCAGATCTTGAAGAAATGTTTGAGATAGGAATGAAGTTGTATGCAGATCAACTGAAAGCTCCAGAGATTTCAATTACAAAATTAGTGATGGAGTATCTGTGTATGATATTCAAACCTAAAGAAGTAGAGCATGTGATCAGAAATATGTTCAAAACTGTCAACAAGTGGACTCTATATGAAACTAGTGGAGTATATGCACTAACTATGGACTTAAATCACATAGATTACTTCCTAGTGGATAGAGTGTACAATCACAGCAGACTGAAGCTTCATGCAATACTGAAGAAGAAGCTAGGATGTGTTTTAAATTCAGAAATGGCTAAGTATCTGATCCAAAGAACTATAAATCAGAGTTTGGGGTTGGATGCAAATACAGGAGTATAAGACATGATGAAGTTTTGGGAGCATCTTGAAGATTATCTGAAGAACTTGACTTCTCTTCCTAAAAGTCAAGTTAGGGGGAGATTGTTGGGAAATTCAGAATTTCACAAGTACAGTTAATACTGCTAGAAGAACTTGGTTACTACTTCTGAAGATTACTACTTCTGAAGTTAATGCTGTTGAACAAGATTAATACTGCTAAATCAAGGTTAATACTGCTAGAGGAGATTACTACTGCTAAGCAATTTTAGTACTGCTAGTAGTTAGTACTGCTGAATGTTAATACTGCTCAAAGTATTAATACTGCTGAAGACTTAGTGCTGCTTATGAGATAATCAAGATTCGTGCAGATCAAGTTTGAAGATTAAGGAAAGCTTGAAGATAAAGATAGAAGATTATTTTGAAGATCTTTTATTATTTGTAATTATCTTTTATCTTCAGATATATAGAATAGTTTAGACTTGATAGAAAACAACTTTTAGCATTCTGAGTTTTTTTTTTATAGAGAGAATCAACCTCAAGGTTTGTAATCCTAATTCTAGAGAAGTAGAATTTGTATTGATGAGTCTGTTCATCAATATTGAGGTTGTGTGTTGAATCTTGTAACTTTATAATCATTCAATAAAGTTTGCAAGTTCTTATTCTGATTTACTGTGTTCAATTAATTATTGAATATCAAAGTGTTATTCCGCAAACTTCTTTGATATTGTTTCTGAGTGTTTATTCTTGTTTAGAATTAAGATCCTGACAGATCCACTTCTCACGATTCTCACGATTCTCACGTAAACTCAACTTCTCACACGATCATTCGTCTACCGAGTAAGCGTTGGTAAATGACCCCTTAAATATATTTTTTTTCAATTACTCGATCCACCACTAGATGCCCCTTTTACTTTTCCTAAAACATAATAGACAATTTTTGTTTCATTGGATTTGTCATTATATGCTTTAACACATTTTTGATTTGGTCATGTGGGACATGTTGGGTCTTCTTTAATTAGATCAAATTTTCATCAATATCATTTATTAAGACCTTCTACTATGACAATATTTATGATCAAGTTCAAAGCCGGAACACACGTAAAAATTGGAGACAATCTTTGAAATGTTTGTATTCTTTTAATTTTGTTGCCATTATATAAATACGTTTAAGCACTAAACAACTAGTAGGATAACATAGGTCGAAAATTTTATATTTTAGAATACTTCTAATATGTCACATAATACTTCGACAACCCTTCAATCCCATGTACTAATGCCATAGGTATGGTCATAAAATTCTTTCATTTGCTCTTTTTGGCCATTTTCATTTAGGCATTTGAATTTATTCTTATAAGTGTATTAAATAGCAATTTGTAAGGCCTAAAACCGACATCCACACAATAATGTCTAGAGAAAATCAATTTTAACATTGATCTAAACTATTATAGGTTAGCGTTGACTTGGTTTATAATATTTGCAACATAACAAGTATGTAAAAGAACACCACCACATATAGGGTTCAAAACCAATTTTAATTTCAACATGTCATATTGGCAGAAACATTGTCAAATTGTAAAAGTCAATAATATTTTAAAGCATTTTTATGTTGCTTGAACGCAATTGTAAGTTTTATTGTGGTCCACGTCGGTTGGTCCAATCCAACGAGTCTTTACACAAAGATATGAGTGTGATAAGTTGTGTGGAGAGCTCCAAATATCAGTAATATTCTTGCAATTCCGTTCATGCAATTTCTCATAATCTAAATATATCACGTTTAAGGGTAGAATGATTTATGTGTCGGTGTCTCTGTTAAACCTATGTATGCATCTGCCAACTTTGCTTGCATAGTCCGAATTAACTCGACATCATAATTCCAAGTCGATTCGTTATGACCAATTTGCATTTGCATCAAATGCAGAAAGTTCTTCGCTGCTATGTAAGTCTAAAATACGAAAAATTCGAACACGAAATAATATCAAAACGAATAGAGTTTTGAACTTGAAAGTATATCGAAATCACGATATATAAACTAAAGAGTTGAGGGAGAATGAGAGCAAGTATGAAAATCCAACCTATTCAGACATTTCCAAAATTAATCAAATGGAAAAATTATAACTAAAACAGAAAATACGGTCAAAGAAGCAAAAGTTAACTCCATTGACCAATCGTAGGTCGCCGTGTGACGATACAACGTTTAAAAAAAAAGACGATTGATTCTTATTACCGGTCCTCGATCTTAACCGGTCCATTTTTTCATGTCTACACTTGCAAATTTCCTCACTACGGGCTAGGCCCAAATTAATGGGCTCAAAATTTGTTAGCCCAATTGACATCCACTTGTTCATTTTTTATCAACATTTTATAAAGTAAAAATATTACTTTGTTTGAGGGTATGTATGTAATGTAACAGCTGGGATTTTGTGGGCTAAAAGTTGGATACCATGCTTATAACAAACTCAATATTGAATAAACAATATATTATAACATTTGCAAAATAAATTAAACATTATTTATATTTGTAATAACATATTTAAATAAAAAAATATTAATCATGTAGTCTTACTTGTGAAATTATATAAATTACAATCAATTTTCATTTATTTCGGATGGGCAGAGTGGCTTTCTAACCCAAGTGAGGTGAGCTCATCAAGTAGTGCAGCGAATTGATGAAGAAAGGTGAAAGTTTCGAACTGAGATTGTTTATAGAGAAGGGATCGACTGGATGCAGGGGGCTGAGAAACAGAACCGGTACAGGGGCTGTTTCTGGGGTATGATCGGGTGTTGGTAAATTCCGTATAGTATAAAATTAAAGTATTTGTTTTTGCTGCTGTTCATTAAGGGGGGTTCTTGCTAGGGGAGTTTGGGAATAATGGTTTACCTCTGGCAAACCATTTGTTTCTGGGTTTCGCATGTGGCTTCATGGAGATTCTCTTTGTACTAAGTTGTTTTGGTAATAAATATGTGCCTTTCAAAAAAAAAATTAATTAAATAATATAACATAATTAGTTAATAACAGTTAAGACAGTTAATATTATTTCTATAAATTATGTTCTGAAGTTTTTTTATTTTAAATTGAAAAGTTATGTTAATTAATTTGATTTGTAAGAATATGTGAAATCTGATTAGATTAATTTCTAAAAAAATATCCCTTTAAGGAGAGAAGGGAGGTTTCAGTATATATTGATAAGAAATGGTCCAAGTTTAGACAAGATGAGACTTTAACACGCCCCTCAAATAGATGCTAGACGAACATAGATCGCCCAGAATGGAAAAAATTGGCTCTGATATCATGTAAGATTATGTGGAACCTTATTAGATTAGTTTTCAAAACAGCAATTCGAGAATAGAAGAGATTCCGACATATATTAATGAGAAATGGTCTAAGTATTGTAATAACCGGGTTTAAAGCAAATAATGTAAAAGTTTGGGGAAGAAAGTAGAAAAGCTTAAATGGAGGGGTCTAGAGTGAAAAACGGGGAAAGGAGGGATTTAATGGCGTTTGGTTCGTGGAATGAAATTCGATGGAATTGGAATTCATCAAGGAATTTGACTTTGAATGAATTGGAATTGGAATTTGATGGAATTTGACCACGCATTTTGGTCGCGTTTGGTTGGATGGAATTGGAATCTCTTGGAAAGAAAATGAATTCCATAGGATACCCCGTGGAATTGTGAAATCCGTGTTTGAAGGAATTTGATGGAATCCGCAGGATTCCTTAGTTTTAATTATGTGAACCAAACAAGACTTTGGAATTTGGTCAATGGATTTGGACATTCCAATTCCATTGAATTCCATCCAATTCCGCGAACCAAACACCCCCTAATTAGTGTTTTGGTGAGGCGGCTGCTAATTTTGGAAGGGAGAAAGAGGGTGGAACGATTCAATCGGAAGGGAGGAAAAGAAGAAGAGAATTTGTGTTCTTCAATCTTCTAAGGTAAATTTCTAATCCTATTTTCTCTATTAGTAAGAGTTTAACAGTTGATTTCAAAAGTCTTTGAGTTGGGTTTTGTATCTTTGATAGTTTCCTAAAGTTGAGTTATCTGGGTTGAGATTTTTGGTAAGTCGATATAGAGTTAATTATGTAGTTAATGGAAATTTTGTTGAGATTAAGTTTCTGCATCTAATTTTGAATTCTGGGTTGAGTTGCATTGATTTTTAAGAAATAAAATGGGAACTGCAGTTTTGGTTTATCGATTCCTTGGTTCTGTTTGTTCGATAGGGCACCAATCGACTAGTAGTCCGGTCCTCGGGTTTGGCATCGGTCGATTGCGGCTTTCTTAAGCGCCGGTCAAGACACCGGCCAGGGGGAGCTAGACTCCGGTCTCTAATACACCGGTCAAGACACCGGTCGGGGGGTGGGGGGGGGAAGACCCCGGTCACAGCATACCGGTCGACCATCCGGTCCCCGACTTATGTTTTTGGTTGGGCCGAAGCCTTGTGCTTCTGTGGGCCGAAGCCCAAGTCTGTTTTTAAGTAAATAAAAATTAAGTTTAGTTTGAATTTTGTTTGTGATGGGCTTTTGACTTGTGGCCTGGCCCATTCCCAATTTGAGATATTAGAATGCTTTAATTGATACCTTGAGTAGGATTTTATTAAGCCGAGTTTCTTATTTAATGGGAGACCGTTGAGAGTTCTTTTGGGTTGAGGGCTATCTTTGTTAAAATAAGAAGTATCGAGAATTCATCGAGCAATGCCTTGTTTTATAGGTTTCGGTTCGGAGTGTAAAAGTAGACATAAAACTTTAAGCAAAGGACGGCAGGTGAGTTTTTCTGAACTAAATCCTTCTGCTAATGAAAGCATTTGAAAGTTTTATTTTAAACTTTGATTTATGTATGATGGCATGAGTATTATGAAAATTATGTGCAAGCTTTGAAATGATGTTGCTTTAGTACTTACTTGTGAGTTTTATTTACATGTTAAAGATGATTTTCTTATTGTTGACAAAGTGGAAATGTATGCATACATGGTCCTAAGCGTGTAGGCTCAAAGTCCGGGGGTGTGACCCGCCTGTGCTCATACCGAGGTGTGTGTTCCGTTTATGCCGTTGGGGGGTGTGTCCCAACAAAGGCAGTGTGAGTCACAGACACGTTGTCACCTTAGGGTGGCGGTAGTGTGAGCGAAGAAGTTTGCTGAAAGTTAAAGGTTTTTTTTCCTTGAAGCTGAAAATGGTTTATTTTATGATAAATCCTTGAATGTTTGATGAGTTAAAAACTGTTGTAAGAGGTGACTCACTAGACCTTTCGGTCTAACCCTCGCTCTTTTCAAATCTAAAACCCTTTTTAGGTAAAGAGTGGCAGTAGAAGGAGCGGTTAAATTTTAAGAGAAGATGCGAGCTAGAGCTGAATTAGAGGACCTCCATTGTAGATTCTTGTCGGTGTATTCTCATTTGTGTACTAGATTGTCTTTCCGCAAACCTTGTATTTTTTGGTTGTGATATTGGGTCGTTTGGCTTTATTATTTAATAAAGTTGGTTCTGTCTCTTGTCGTGAGAGTTGGGTTGTTACAGTTGGTATAAGAGCCATAGTTTAAGGGATTTAGGTGACCGGATGGGCCTAAACTTAAACTGTGGAGTAGATGGACACAACTGAGATTTAGGAAGTCTTTAAGAAAGACCTTGATCATCGTGAGGTGTGATAACAATAGTGAGTACTCTCATGTAAGGTAAATTCATAATCGCATCTGGCCAATGCCATTATGAATTTACAGGTGCATGGGCATACTCAATTGCTATTGTTGAGTGTGGTTCAGGGTAGAGAGTTTTATCCATAGATTGATAGTATTAGTCTAGCGTGTGGTAGAAGTTCGTTTTTGGTGGTAAGATTAATACCGTTTAGGATGAGTATCGTGCAGGATGTAGATATTTCGTTGAGAAAGGACCTCCTGAGTCCATAAGGAAGAGAATGATGATAAGAGGTGAGCTTTTCGCTCCAAGGGAGTCTTCGGTTTGGTAAAATGGTATGTCGATTAGTAAGAAGCAGGACAATGTTAATCCAAGAATCGAAGGATAGAGATGAGGTTTCTAAAGCTGTAGTTAATTGAATGGTGGTTGAGAGACGATATCAGTGTTGACTGATAATAGGTAGTGAGGATCAGATGGAAATGAACTGTTGTTGATGAGTTTGTTTGGGGCCAGAGTGGGGACGCTTGATTTGCGAATCAATAGTCACGGTGGTGACTAGTTGTTGGGCTTTCAAGGTGGTTAGATGACGATGGTGTCGAAGGTTATGGCACAGGAGGGGACCCCGACTGGTTGGTCGGAAGCAAGGAGTTTGGGATAAATTATAGTGAATGTAAACAGTTGACCATGTTAGAGTAAATAGCCTTCAGTGTCATTGAGTCCCATGCATTGTGTTTCGAACAATTTGATGAAGCCTTTTCAAATCATTCATATCATATATTTTTGGCGTGTGGGTGCCTTACGAGGTGTTTAATTTGAAAACGTATCGACGCTTGCAAACGTGTGTCGGTATTGAATATATCAGTTTACTGTGTTGAATGATAAAATTTAAATTTTCGGTGTGGGAGAATTATTTTATATCTCTTTGAAAAAATGAGTTAACTTTGTTATGAAAAATCCAAAACAACATTTGACCGCATGATTTTATAAGTGAGTTTGGTTCAGGCATGTGTTGTCATATCAATGAGGGCGAGAGTCGTTTGGCACGCTAAGTGTAAGCAACTTTGTAGTATTTTATAAATCGTGTGTGTAAAGTTTATCGAAAATAATTTCAATTGTGCCAACACCGATTTTGGGGTGTGATGAAGAGAAATTTGTTGTAAAATTGAGGTTGAACGATTCTTGAAACCGTTGTGCATGGCTAGTCAGTGTTGTGTAGTGTACACTCGAGTTTGTTTCATAATGTAGTCCATTATAAATTTTCAAAAGTTTCAAGAGAGTAATTATTGGTGTGTCATGCATGAAGGCTATGAACTCTCTAGGTCGTAGGGAAAGGTTGCAATTAAGGATGATGAAAGTTTTGAGAGTGGAAATGTGTCGCTCGATCAGAGGGTAGAAGGTACTTGATATTGGTATCCTTCAAAGTAAGGTGGTGAGTAGAGGATGTGATTAATGAAGGCACTGATCTATGACATTAAGGATGATGGTACTATAGTGGCTTACCGTTGGTTTCGAGTCTTGAAATGTGAATGTCGGCAACTGGTTGTGTCGGGAGTGGAACGTGAAGTCGTAAAGATATTATTAGTAGTTAACTGTCGCAGTAGAAGAGGTAGATTTCATTGGGGATCCTTGTTGTTTGGAGACATAGTGGAAGTATCTCAACGTCGATTGTTGTCGTGGAAGTCAGAAACCATTTTCGTGGTGAATGGCGGAATGCTAGAAATGAAGAAGTAGTTATGGTTAGTTTTGAGGAGTTTTGTGAGGAAGCGACGATTTATTCAGAAAAGGTGTGTATCTAATGCGATGTTGGATAACATTGTGCGGATCTTACAAAAACGGAAGATCTTTAGTTCGGTCAAGTGGTTCTTTACCGATGAGGTTTTGATGGTCATGTGGGAGCGAAATTCAAGTATAGCACAACTGGGAGGGATTGTGCTTGGTGCATTTAAGTCTTCGAGGTAGTATGCTTAATATTTCAGGCTACTGGAGTTTGATTCCAGCAGGTCGAGATGGGCCGACAAGGAGCGATATCTTGTTGGTGGGTTTGAGGATCATAGTTTTGCTATTTATTCAGGTTCGGGAAAGACAAGGTCATGAAATGCCTCGAAGTCAAATTTTAATATTATGGCCAGTGAGAAAATGCCGGTATTGGTATGTGTGACAAGTGGTCGTAGAGATTTGCAGTTGTTCCGGGATGAAGTAGTAGAGTGATGGTTGTAACCATGGGTTAGTGATGTCTTTATGACATATTTGGGGGTAAAAATCATTAAAGGAGTAAGGAGCTTCCTTGAGGATATGTATAAGGTTGGCGTTATTGTTATAGGAGGAGCGTCCTCATCTGAAGATCGATGGAGAGTGATTTGTAAGTGGTAAGTATGTGGTTGGGATGTGCGAATGCTTGGTTAGTATTGGGGTATTGGCGGTAGGGGTGTTCAAAAAAACCGTTAGACGTCTCAAACCGGTCGAACCAAGTCAAACCGGACCGTTTTTGGCGGTTTGAGCGGTCTGACGGTCCGGTCTGGTCTGGAAAATTGCCAAACCGGGCGGTCCGGTCTGGTCTGCGGTCTGGAGGTTTTTTTGGGCGGTTTGGACCAAACCGAGCGCCAAATATATAAATATATATTTTTTATTTTTTTATATATACCTTTATTATAAAGAATAGATTAAATAAAGCTCAAATATCCAAGTATATACAAAAAGGCCTAAGGTATTTTAACAAATTAAAATCTTTATGGATTGTGGAATACAAAGAACGGAAAAATGAAGAAGTGAAGCCGTTGATTTTATTTGCACTTTGCATATTACTTTTTTTTAGCGTTTTATCTTGGGATATTTTGTTAACTTTTGTGGACTTTGTTATTTTGTTGTGAACTTTGTTCTTTATTTCAAGTGGACTCAAGTCAATTAGCCTTTAAAATTCAAAGTTTTATATGTTTTTATGTTTAAACTTTAAAGCCCACTAAAACGCCCAAACCGCCTAAACCGGTCGCCCAAACCGCCTAAACCGCAGTCCGACTTGACCGGTCTGGGCACTTTATGTCAAACCGCTCGGTTTGAAAAACCAATAAACCACCACTTGCGGTTTGGTTTGTGGTCTGAGGGGTTAAACCGCCCAAACCGGACCGCGAACACCCCTAATTGGCGGTTATCAAAGAGAGGAACTGTGTGTTCTTGTTTTCGGCAAGTTCTGGGGCGGGATTATCTTATATCCCTAGAATGATTGTTGAAAGTGTCGAACTGCGTAATTCAGGGGGTTGTGTAGTAGATAGGAAATCCGTCGGCATGTTGAAGTATTCTTTACGGTGAAAGGATTCTAGCAGATTGAGTAATCCTGTTTGGAGAGCGTGAATTGTGCGGCGTTTTCGAGTAATGAGTAATGCTTTGGAAGAGTTGGGTTGATTATCTCGCGTAAGAATTGTGGAAAGTCGGTTGATCAAGCAAAGTAATATAAATGGGATTTGCACATTTGGGAATCATCGAGGAATAAAGTAAACAGTGTTGGGTGAGCGGTGTTTCTTGCAACAAGAAGAAAGTGAAGATATCATGTCGGAAAGGTGGGAAATCTGAGAGTAAGAAGTTTGGTAAGTGATGCAAAATGTGGAGGTATGTTTTTAGATTCTGCTGTTATCAAGTTTATAAATCCCTAGCGGGAGTATGAGAAAGAGAATATGGCGTTTCGGTGCGGTGTGAGTGTTGATAAATATAAATCGTGCGGCTGGCCCAAAAGTTCACGCCTCTAGTCAGTGAGTCGGCCATTAGAAGTGGGTTTGTAAGAGCTTGGCTACTCTGTGCTGAGCGGGTGAAGCTGGATTTCATTGCACTTTTGGTTGAGTGATTGTGGATGCAATGAGAAAGGGAGATATGCGCCGTATTATTTGGCCAGTTGGAACCAATGGATTACGAAGGTTTTGAATTGTGAAAGTTTCTACTAATATGTGAAAAGTTGAAGAGTTGACGTTGGGGCGATATATATTCAGTGTGTAAGAATTGGATAAAGCCGAGGAGTTGAGATCAGTGTGGTTCGAAAAACAAAGTGCGTTTGCGTTTGACTTATGTCGTGCTAAGAGGGGTTGCTTACAAGGGCAAGTTAGATGATGAAGAAACTCGTGTCGTTGAGTTGTTGGTGATGTCTATAGTTGACGACATGTTATGTTGGAGAGTTGGGTGAGTATTTAGTTAGTGATGCATGTTGACGTGGTGTGACTCCGACTAGGAAGTTGATGTAATCGAGGGGTAAATTTGATGGTTACGTACGGCCATGTAATGATCAGAATGGCTTGGATAATCGAATAGTACTATTTTGATTAGATTGAGAATTATGAGTCATTAGTCCCAAGCGGTGACAAATGGAAGTTACCAGTCTCGCATTGGAAGGGTGTGAACCGATTCAGAAAGAAATGGAAGTTAAGACCTAGACTTGTTGGGTCGTTGCTATCCTGGAGCGTGTTGGGGATGTAGCTTATAAATTGGAATTACCCGTGGATCTGCGAGGAGTGCACCCCGTTTTCCACGTATCTAATCTGAAGAAATGTTTAGCACAAAGCGATGTCGTTATACCTTTAGAGGGTGTCCAAATAGATGAGAAGATAAGCTATGTAGAGGAACCGGTAGCTATTCTGGATCATAAAGTGAAGAAGTTGAGGAACAAGGAAATTTCCTTGGTGAAAGTTCAGTGGCATTTCCGCAAAGGTCAAAAAGCAACTTGGGAGTTGGAATCAGTTTTGAAGAACCAATATTCTAGTTTGTTTGACGAAGGAATTCCGGGGACGAAATTCTTTTGAGGGGAGGATATTGTAATAACCGGGTTTAAAGCAAATAATGTAAAAGTTTGGGGAAGAAAGTAGAAAAGCTTAAATGGAGGGGTCTAGAGTGAAAAATGGGGAAATGAGGGATTTAACCCTAGACTCTTAGTGTTTTGGTGAGGCAGCTGCTAATTTTGGAAGGGAGAAAGAGGGTGGAACGATTCAATCGGAAGGAAGGAAAAGAAGAAGAGAATTTGTGTTCTTCAATCTTCTAAGGAAATTTTCTAATCTTATTTTCTCTATTAGTAAGAGTTTAACAATTGATTTCAAAAGTCTTTGAGTTGGGTTTTGTATCTTTGATAGTTTCCTAAAGTTGAGTTATCTGGGTTGAGATTTTTGGGAAGTCGATATAGAGTTAATTATGTAGTTAATGGAAGTTTTGTTGAGATTAAGTTTCTGCATCTGATTTTGAATTCTGGGTTGAGTTGCATTGATTTTCAAGAAATAAAATGGGAGCTGCAGTTTTGGTTTATCGATTCCTTGGTTCTGTTTGTTCGATGGGGCACCGATCGACTAGTAGTCCGGTCCTCGGGTTTGTCATCGGTCGATTGCGGCTTTCTTAAGCGCCGGTCAAGACACCGTTCAGGGGGAGCTAGACTCCGGTCTCTAATACACCGGTCAAGACACCGGTCGGGGGGGGGGGGGGTTAGACCCCGGTCACAGCATACCGGTCGACCATCCGGTCCCCGGCTTATGTTTTTGGTTGGGCCGAAGCCTTGTGCTTCTGTGGGCCGAAGCCCAAGTCTGTTTTTAAGTAAATAAAATTTAAGTTTAGTTTGAATTTTGTTTGTGATGGGCTTTTGACTTGTGGCCTGGCCCATTCCCAATTTGAGATATTAGAATGTTTTAATTGATACCTTGAGTAGGATTTTATTAAGCCGGGTTTCTTATTTAATGGGAGACCGTTGAGAGTTCTTTTGGGTTGAGGGCCATCTTTGTTAAAATAAGAAGTATCGATAATTCATCGAGCAATGCCTTGTTTTATAGGTTTCGGTTCGGAGTGTAAAAGTAGACATAAAACTTTAAGCAAAGGACGACAAGTGAGTTTTTCTGAACTAAATCCTTCTGCTAATGAAAGCATTTGAAAGTTTTATTTTAAACTTTGATTTATGTATGATGGCATGAGTATTATGAAAATTATGTGCAAGCTTTGAAATGATGTTGCTTTAGTACTTACTTGCGAGTTTTATTTACATGTTAAAGATGATTTTCTTATTGTTGACAAAGTGGAAATGTATTCATACATGGTCCTAAGTGTGTAGGCTCAAATTCGGGGGGTGTGGCCCGCCTGTGCTCATACCGGGGTGTGTGTTCCGTTTATGCCGTTGGGGGGTGTGTCCCAACAAAGGCAGTGTGAGTCACAGACACGCTGTCACGTTAGGGTGGCGGTAGTGTGAGCGAAGAAGTTTGCTGAAAGTTAAAGGTTTTTTTTTCCTTGAAGCTGAAAATGGTTTATTTTATGATAAATCCTTGAATGTTTGATGAGTTAAAAACTGTTGTAAGAGGTGACTCACTAGACCTTTCGGTCTAACCCTCGCTCTCTTCAAATCTAAAACCCTTTTCAGGTAAAGAGTAGCAGTATAAGGAGCGGTTAAATTTTAAGAGAAGATGCGAGTTGGAGCTGAATTAGAGAACCTCCATTGTAGATTCTTGTCGGTGTATTCTCAGTTGTGTACTAGATTGTCTTCCCGCAAACCTTGTATTTTTTGGTTGTGATATTGGGCCGTTTGGCTTTATTATTTAATAAAGTTGGTTCTGTCTCTTGTCGTGAGAGTTGGGTTGTTACAAGTATGATATGTATACACATATGTACACACACGCACACACAACACACACACAGAGATAGAGATTATATATGGTTTCATGTTATTATAATTTGTACCTTGGGGTGCATTTGGTACCCAGACATGACAAATGTTTAACGTTTGGTAAGACATGATATGATTGGCAAATGACAAATTTATCCTCAATGAGTTGTTTTTATTTTTTTCTACATTTTAATTAATTTATGTAGTTTATTAAATAAAATAAAATAAATATTTTTTATAAAAAAATATATCAATAGAAAGTTTTCGTCAAAAATGATTAAAATGACACCAAAATGTGAAGTTTATTTAATTTCTAGTTTTTATTTTATACATTTTTTAATATTATGTTTTTATCATTAATATCTAATAAACTACATAAATTGACCAAACTATAGCAAATGTTTAAAAATAATATTTTGAGGACAATAATAAAGTGAAAGTTTAAAAACAATAAATACAATTTAAAGAATGGATACAATGTAAAGAGGGAGACATGTATGATGTTTTAGAAGAAAATTTATATTTTGTGGGTATATAGGTAAAATATAGGCTTGTTCTACATAAAAGTCATGCCAAACATGGAAGAGTGATCCGTATTCTGTTATGTCCTATGTACCAAATGCACCCTTATAGATCAATAGTAGCAAGTGATAATATAAGTATTTAATGCCCAAAGATTGACTTACGTATAAAATGCTATCAACAACTTTTTTAAAAGATTAAGATTTAAGAATATATACAAAAACTTGAAACAGTCGACTTTTACTTGTTAAAATGTTTTTATAACGATTACGAATAATACATAACTAAGATTGCTTCTAAAACTTGTAAAATCTCGTGTTCAAATTTAAATCACATGTTACACTATTTGAAAAAAACAAAATTATCCCTTTTAGTCAAACTTTATTTTTATAAAAAAACAAAAACAAAAGTTATGTGAATAATAGCAAGGAGGGAATTAAATGGGACCAAATGGTTTTTGATGGTCGCAATGAAGGTGGGATTGTAGTCACCATGGCAACAACCCTTCATCTCATCATCCATACCCTACAATCAAACATTTTTCTAACAAAAAAAAACACAACAACAACTAGATCCCGACATAGTTTGGTCTAAACAAATAATATATTTGTGTGACAAACGTATTAAAAATTTCTTGTTCGTTACATGCACTTACGTTTTGTATAAAAACAGAACCAAACAGATCCAATACGGCCCACTTGGAAATAAGGGTCCACCTATCCATGGAGACTTTTCTATACCCTAAAAGGTAGGATTACCATTTCCATTAGGACCATCGATTTGTGAAAAAAGATAGAGATACCATTTCGAGGTCAATGTTGAAAGGAAACACTTGTGTCCAGCTTTCAAGACCTTCGAATTTTAATTGCTTGACACATTTTCGATCGATACAAAGCTTTTAGAACTTTTGTAATTAATAAATAATTTTAGTATTAAATTATAAATAAAGATTAAACACATTATTTTGATATTAAAAATTAAAACTAAAATAAAGTCATTAATTTTGTTACATTTTTCCTATCTCTAGATTGATGAACAAAATGACAACAAGCGGACCCTGATGACATGTTTATAGGTTGGGCATGTGTTTATGTGTTCCGTTGCATGTGATACCCACATGACACATCTCATGCATGACATTGCACATTTCTTTTTAATTTCTTAAAACCATCAAATATCAAACATTATATTTTGTAGAATATTTAATAACATTATGAAAATTCAAATACAAAAAAATGGTAGAAGGATGATTATGTTTAAATGAATTTTATATGTTATTTTTTTCTTTTTTTAAATTGTTTTTGTTGTGTTAATTTTTAAGACTTTTAATATAATGTATGGTATGAAGTTCATTTACTTATTATTTGTTTTGTAAATCTATAGTTTTCCTAAAAATGTAATAAGGGCTCCAAAAATATTGGAACATCTTACCAAATTAATATGTTTTAATTATCTTAATGAATTATTTTATAGGACTTAAATTTGTAGGAACAAATAGTTTTCCTATGGACAGGCCCAAAGAAAAGCCAACGGTGGCACGTGCCACCGTATTATCTCTACGTCGAAAAGTTAAAAAATTTACGTTTATGAAAGGTGCAACGATATAGGTGTAGAAGGTGCCCCCGTATGATATTCAAAAGTTCAAGAAGATGCAACTGTATCTCGTAATCAACCAAAAAACAATAAATAAAACCTTGAAATCAACCAAAAACCCGAATAAAAACTCTTGAAATCAACAAAAAAAAAACGGGAAAAAAAACTCTTGAAATCAACAAAAAAAATCCCTCGAAGTCGATAAAAAAACCGTAAATAAAAATTCCTCGAAATCAAGCAAAAAAAATCCCTCAAAGCGGTGGAATTAGGCTATAAACACATCGGACGATATTCAATGTTGGTAAAAAGATGAAGACACGTCGATAAAAACAATGTGTTTTGTAATTATTTTTTGTCTCTATTATATGGTGTCACCGTATTAAAAAAAAAATTGGGTCCGTCCCTAAGTTTTCCGTCTTATATAAAAGTATTACAATAAGTTGGTATAACGGATTTACGCGTCTTAGCTAGTTTTTGTGATACTTTTGAAGTAAAATATTATATTAGTTTTTTCATAGATTGTTTTGAGAAATTTCTTATTAATGCACCTTTTTTTTGTAAGACAATTGCTTTTATATGACGTTTTTCAAATAATGTCAAATTTTTTTTTTCTTTACTAATATGTCGTTTTATTTCCAAGTTGTTCTAAAAATCTTATGAGAACGTTCAAAAGCGTTTAATCGATTTATTATAACACATTTATATATGACACACAATTTTTGTTTCTATAAACTTAAGTCTTATAAAACAAACTATTATGACATTTAAACATATTTAATGTCCTAAAAAACACATTTTGTTTCAAACTTTCAATGATTGTTTTTTATTGTTGTTCCTTGACTAAATAACTGCCACTCACTCATGCTTACATTTTTATATCCTTACGAGATTTTTAAGATTATCTGATGAGGGGTGAGTTCAAATGAAAACTCATCTTTCATTGTACACGTGAAGACAAATCTTAACCATTGATCAAAACTAAGAAAACTAATCAATGATTAATACATTATAAGATTAATTGGGAAATGATTAAGAACAAAATTGTAATTTTGAATCAACGTCTATCTTCTTTGACTTTTTATTTTTATTTTTAATTAAAAAAAATTACCCCCTTAAACTTTAAAATAATTTATCTTAAAATTTACTAATATTTTAATCAAACAAATTACATAAAAAAAACAAGAATTTCGTGCTCTTCGATATGACATCCATCTCGATATAGTTTTTTTCTTTTCGTTTTAGCCGTTTTTACGTGAAATTCTATATGCGTGTAATATTCATTATGAATATGTATGCACGTCTTCGGGTGTCCACATTCAGTACGAATAACAAAGGTGAACGTTCATTCACTATTCATGATGAATAATACAGTATGCAAAATGAATAATACAATATCTAAAATTTTTTCGTTTTAACCATTTTTTACGTGAAATTCTATATATATGTTATATTTATTATGAATATGCATGCACGTCTTCGGATGTCCACATTTAAGATAATTTATTTTAAACTTTAATTTGGTAAAAAGTTTTTAATTAAAAAAGAAAATAAAAAGTCAAATATGGTAGGCGTGACTTTAAATTTTCTTCCATTTTTACCCCTAAACATTTTCAAATTAAAAACTCTATTTAATATGAGTTGTTAGATCAAAAGAGATCGAGTGACTAAGATTTGTCCTCACGTGCACAATGAAAAATTAGTTTTCTTTTGAACTTTCCTCTATGTGATGAAAACTATACCTCTTATATATATAAACTAGGTTTGAACCGTGTATTACACGGGGTAATTTAAAAAATTTAAATCATGTCAGAAAATTTATCTTACAAATATGAATGATCATCGAAAGTACGATGCTACTTTTCCAAGGTTTTTTCCCTTCAGAGTTGTTTTTTTTGCAGCTGGTTATAAAATGTCATTGTTTTAGGCATTTTTTTTTCACAAAATGATGTTTTACAAAAAATTAATGAATAAATATGAATAAATATTAAGAATTTATAAAACAAAATTTATAATAGAACGTAAATGAAATTATGTAAAAGTACATAGTTAAAATCTTATATATATTAAAGGAGAAACCACGTCCAGTGACGTGGCCTCTCCTAAGGGCAGGAAACTGATAAGTACTCACTTTTGAGTACTTAAGCACATTGTTTTTATCTTTTTAGATTATATTTTACATTTTATAATCCCAACCTTGAATCATTTTGGTTATTATTTTCCACTTTCTTGATTTGGAGCTTAAGATATGGATTTGTATACAAACATGGGTTGTATAGGCTAAAGTTGATGTATTTTGAAAAATCTTGATGAAACAGGTCAATGCTGCAGCATCCCAACAACATCGGACCTGCAGGGAGAATTGGAAGCTGATTAAAGTGGAGTGGATTTAGCCATTCTTTGGACCATTGGACACTGATTTTTGCCAGCAAATTAGCAGATCACAACTGTGTTATTCCTTTTGCATTGTACCTTTTGTGTAAAACTCTAATATTAGTACTTTAGATTATGGTAGATTAACCCTTTTGGCCCCTCTCTATTTCCTATAAATAGAGGGTTTTTGTGGGCATTTAATGTATCCTATCATCACCAATCACTCATCCATCCCAATCATCCCCAAGCACTCATCCATGAAGCTTCCTTCATCCTCACTAGATCAGATCATCCATCTCCTTTGAAGATACTTTTGTAGCTGATTTTAATCAGCCCCAATTCTCCTTTTATATTTAGTAAACTTTTGGTTTAATCATCTTGTTCTTCATATTTTCTTGAATTTCTTTAAGTTATCGTAAATTTCTTCATGTTTTTTATGTTGTTTGTAATCGCTTACTTAGATTAATCTTTTTATTTTCGTTCATCTTAGAACTGGACCGAAAATCAGTTATGAGTTTTTCTGCAAATTTCCAGAAATCATGCATATGTTCATATGGTGTTCTTCGTGTTCTTCATGTGTTCTTCGTAAACCCAGGCTATGAATGCTTCCAGCATTGGAACAACATTCACCTGCAGATTTTCTCCATGAATTTTCTTTACTTATCTTGCATCTCTAGCCTTTCCATTTAGTTTATGTCTTTAATTTCCAGCATTTAAATTCCAGTATATTGTAGTATTGTACTTACATTCCATTTTACTTTATTGTCATTTACATTTATTGTCTTTACATTCCAAGTCTTATATATATATATATATATTTATATAATTTCAAGTCACTTACATTTCTAAGCACTTTACATTATGTCTTTCTTTTATATCGCTCTTTGTAATTTTCTTTCTTTATTTATTGTAATGAGTAGCTAAACACCTTAGCTTGGGTGTGAGGCAAATGATGACGGTGTTAACTTAAGCAAAGTGGACTTTTGTGACTTTAACAAAGTTTTATTATTCCAACTCAAGTTTTATCAAGATAACAAAACTCTTTGTCAAATGGATCATTTTGATAGTGTAATAGTGTCATGGACCTAGAGATAGGCCATTGAATAGCACGTCAAATTAAATGACATCGGAGGTAATATCGAAAGAGTTACTTGCAACGAGAGTTGTTACTTGTGTCATTTAAAATGATCCATTCTTGATAAGTCGTCACATTTTCAAAGGGTTAAAATGGAATAGACTTAGAGATAAGCTATTTGGAATACACCAACTTGGGAGGTACGGGGGTTATTTCGAAAGAGTAACTTTTAACGAAGAGAATTTGTTTTGCCGTATATTTTGAGAACTCCACTCTCATCATTCCCTTATCTTGAACATTGCTCAGAGATGAGATTGTTCATAGCTACTGGAATAATGAGATGGTGAGAATCCGAGAGGAACGTGTCTTGAAATAGATGATAAAATTAGTTTCTGTCACAAGCATGCTGCAGCATCACTGCAGCATTGGTCCACTGGAATTTGGGTTGACATTTCACCACAAGCCTTACACCCTTGCTTATCTTCAAATCTTGTTAAAGTAAATCTGTGTTCACCAACCCATCAAAATATTGCTTCAAATTCGTCATCTAAAATCATATTTTTCATCATACTTTTATTACACTTTTTAGTTCAATCTCTGTGGGACGATATCTGGTATTTTACCACTTTATTACTTGAAAGGCGACATAGTACCAATTTGTATACTTGCTTCTTGGTATTATTTCTCTCGCCCTAAGGTACACAAAAGGGCCTGTCAAAAACCCTTTTATCTGTTTTCTCCTTCAATCGGATCTCCCCTCATCTATTTTCAAAACGATCGATCTTCTCCTGCTTTGTAACAGTCATCGCCTTCTCACTTTTCCTGTTTTCCCAGATTTCTCATCACCTCTACTCGCTCTACCTTCTCCCTGCTCACGACGACCTCCGTCTGAAGATTGCTGCTATCGACCTCCGTCCCAGATCAATTCTACGAAAAGCTTTGTTTCTTGGTGTTCGCCACTACGTTGAAGGATTATTCTGATATGGGTCAGTTTCCATCATTCATCAGCTTTTCTCTTTTTGTCTACACGCAATGTAATTATGTCTATTTATCTATGTTGTTGGGTTTTCTTTGTTTTCCTGTTTCTGTTGTGGGATCAACATTATGTACGCAATGTGTTTGTATAAATGCCAATATGAGATTTTGGTCTTGTGTGACAGGTGAAAAAGTTATATGCAATTGTGGCATCGGGATTTCATATATCAGAAAAACCTTGAAGGTTTATTAGTGTATCGTCTCTGTGTTCAAGTGTTGGATTTTGAGACACTGCAGATATCTGAACACCCATAAGAAAAGAACTCTAAATTAGCAAATGGTTTTTGAGCCTCTATTGGTTTTGGGTCTATTGGTTTTGGGTAACAAGTTCTTGCATTGATCATCACTATGTTAGCTGCTGCCCATTGAGTATTTCTTATTTCAGGATAGATTCAAGTTCTAATTTTCACTTTGTGAATGAATTGGGAAGAAATATGCTTTGGGCGGTTGTGTTGCTTTAATCTTTACTTGTATAAAGTGTTGGGAAGAAGGAAATCTTTATAAAAAGAATGGATTATTTTATACAGATTCTTGATACACCTCTTGGATGCAAATGCAGAATAGAAATGATGATGATGTCAAAGAGGAATTATCTGAAGATGGTAATCTGGATCTGGATTTTCCAATGCGTCCAATTCAAATTTCAACTCTCCATCTCCCACCTCCGAAATTCAGGTCTCGCTTTTCCCCTCCTTTTGTATTACTACAAGAATTGATGATAACAATATGTCTACTAGATTCTCCTATTTTGTGTTATTGATGGTATTTTCAGTTACTAATCAAACATTTTCTTTTTAGATCGTGTCTAATTAAACATTGCAAATCATGAAATATAGCAGAGCAAGCATGTAATGTTCATATTAACAGTTTATGAATGACCTCATCAGGTATGTCATGGAAATAGACCTGCATCACAACAACAAGAACCAGTCAAAAGTCAGTAACAATTCTGAGAGGTTTATTGATTTAAGAGTCTACATTCTTGAAAAGGATTTCCATCAACTCTAAATATTGCCGAATAGTTATTCGACTATAAACATCAAGCGAGTTCAACTTTTTTATCGACTGATATATGGAAGTGAAAAAAGGGTGGTCTTGATCTTTTATCATTTGTGCACATGATACAACATGTTTTTCAAATTGGTTTTGAGGCCTTAGAGGTTTGGACTCTTGGATGCAAATGCAAATGCATAATAGAAATGATTGCGTCTAACTCAAATTTCAACTCTCTATCTCCCACCTCCGAAATTCAGGTCTCTCTTTTACCCTCTTTCCCCCTCTTTTTGTGTTATTGATGGTATTTTAAGACATTCATTTACTAATCAAACATTTTCTTTTTAGATCGTGTCTAATTAAACATTGCAATTCGTGGAATATAGCGAGAGCAAGCATGTAATGTTCACATTACCAGTTTATCAATGACCTCATCAGGTATATCATGGAAATAGACCTGCATCACAACAACAAGAACCGGTCAAAAGTCAGTAACAATTCTAAGAGGTTTATTGATTTAAGAGTCAACATTCTTGAAACGACTTTTCATCAACTCAAAATAGTGTTGAATAGTTATTTTCGACTATAAACATAAAGTGAGTGCAACTTTTTTATCGACTGATATATGGAAGTGAAAAAAGGTTGTTCTTGATCTTTTATCGTTTGTGCACATGATACAACATGTTTTTTAAATTGGTTTTGAGGCCTTACAGTTTTGGACTCTTGGATACAAATGCAGAAAAGAAATGATGATGATGTCAAATTGGAATTATCTGAAGATAGTAATCTGGATCTGGAACTTTCAATGCGTCCAACTCAAATTTCAACTCTACATCTCCCACCTCTGAAATCCAGGTCTCTCTTTTCCCCTGTTTTTGTATTACTACAAGAATTGATGATAACAATATATGTCTACTAGATTCTCCTATTTTGTGTTATTGATGGTATTTTCAGCTACTAATCAAACATTTTCTTTTTAGATTGTGTCTAATTAAACATTGCAATTCGTGAAATATACCGAGAGCAAGCATGTAACGTTCACATTACCAGTTTATCAATGACCTCATCAGGTATGTCATGGAAATAGACCTACATCACAACAACAAGAATCAGTCAAAAGTCAGTAACAATTCTAAGAGGTTTATTGATTTAAGAGTGTACATTCTTGAAAAGGATTTTCATCAATTCTAAATAGTGTCGTATAGTCATTCGACTATAAACGTCAAGCGAGTTCAACTTTTTTATCGACTAATATATGGAAGTGAAAAAAGGTTGTTCTTGATCTTTTATCGTTTGTGCACATGATACACCATGTTTTTTAAATTGGTTTTGAGGCCTAACAGTTTTGGACATTTGGATGCAAATTCATAATAGAAATGATGATGATGTCAAAGAGGAATTATCTGAAGATAGTAATTGGTCATCAATTTAGGTAAATATATATAACCTACCATAATCTTTTTGGATGTTGTTAACTTGATCAGAGAAGATGTCAACCAATGCAAAATCTCTTTCCCTAAAAAGTATACTTTGACAAAAAGAAGAAAAAAGTGATCTTTGCATAAGTATAGGAAGACTTTGTTGAAGTTATTTTTTGTTTTTCCACTTTGCCATTGGGAACAATTGCAAGACTCTCAAGCACACATGCAGACTCATAGAAGATAAAACGTGGACCCTGTTTCACTTTCCTCTATAAAAGCATTGTGAATCTTGATTTTAAACATTTGTGTAACAACTATTGTAAGAATGCACTGGTAAACCCTAGCAATTCATCAGCTTCTTAAACTGTCTATTTGAAAAGGCAACCCATATTTTCCAAACCCGTAAATTTGGATCCATTTGAGTTTGCAGAGTTTTGCTTGAGTTGAAAACCTGAACTTCCTCAGTTTTCGAAGTCAAATCAATGGCCGATGAAAGCGCATCGACCCTCAGGAAAGACCCCATCAAGAATCCAGGTATGCTTTTATCATTTGTTTTCAGTTTTACAGCTCAAATTCACCATTTGGTGGTTTCAGTTCTCTTTTGTAGATTTTTCGTTTTGAGTTATTGTTGTTGAGTATGTTGATTGAACAAATTGATTAGCTTATAGCTTCATGGTTTCATTTTATTATGATAAAAAAATAAATAAATCTATTCAAGAAAAAGTATTTATTTATAAACATTGTTAGTTTACCAAAAAAAACAAAAACAATTAGGCGTATATATTGGTTGTTTAATTATTTAATTTATATATTTATGTTAAAATCATTAAACTTTGGTTCAAATCATTTTAAAATAAACCAAAAAAAAATAATATACATTTAACTTAATCATTATCATTACGCGTTTGATATAATGTGTAGGTGAAAGTCGATATTAGGTCTTTCCAACTCATTTATGAAAATTATACAGGTTGCAAATGTGAGTTACGTCAGAGTGGTATCTCTGGTAAGTGGATGCTATTTTGTCATTTCGTCAGTTTCAAACGTTGAATTATGTCGCGTTTGTGAAGTTATCGCGGGGTGTTAATTAATAATAACTTAACAGGCAAAGCCAGAGGCGGGAAGCTTGATTGTTGGTTCTATCGCTTTGTTAATTGCGTCCACCTCAAGTATACTGATTGTAAGTCTACATCTTCTCCTATATCTCACAAACGCACACACGAATATACATGAACCAGATGTATCTAATGAATGCATGAAAACATCTTTTTAACTATTTTTTTTAACTTTAACATAAAATCCTTGATGATGCATAATAATAGGATATACTTATGTTATTTAGCATGATAACTGTATTGTTTACATTGCGGCCAAGATTTGGTGGGACAATAATTGATATTGTTTTGGGAGATCTCCAAACACCTGAACTTAAAAGTTAAACTGTAAGAGAAGCCAATAAAAGCATATTAGGAATCCTTTTGATTGTCATAATTGGGTATGATCATTTTATAAAGCTCAATTTGCTTTTAATTAGCTTAGGATCATCTTAGCAAATAATATTATAAACTAATAATAGTTTGAAATGTATTGTGGTTAATGTACCACAATTGGTTGCAATTTACTTTGTCTCTTTAACTTCCTAACTTCAACTTTTAAATGACTTTCAATTTCATTTATGTATTGTGGGTAATGTTACACAATTGGTTTCAATTTACTTTGTCCCTCTAATCTTCCTAACTTAAACTTTTAAATGGGTTTTAATTTCATTTATGGGATAGTAAACCACATTGATTAGTCTACAATCACATATGTTTATATATATGCACATGATTATTTTGTTTATTTACTTTGTTAATTACTCTACAATCACAACTTCCAATTTACAAATTTTTCTACATATGGAGTTTGTTGGATTGAAAAATTTGGTGTTGGATAATGATAGATGGGTTGTGAAAATTAGAATATGTAGGTTATGGGAGTCTTTGAATACAAAGAAGAATAGGGAATTGATTAGTTTGGACATGGTTTTGGTTGATGAAAATGTGTGTTATTTTATTCTTATTATTATACCATTTATTAGTAAATACGGTTAATTTATTTGATTTTCTATGTTTTATAGGGTTCTCTCATGCCAGCAATGGTTAGGAAGAACTTGGTCATTAAGTTCAACAATTTATTGGAAGAAGGAAACGTGTATGTTTTAAAAAAAAATCAAGGTCGTTGAGAATTCTGGAGCCTTCAAGGTCGTTGACTCAAAGTTGAAGATTATATTTATACTATTCACCAAGGTGGAAAGAGTTGATACCCATGATTCTTCTATCCCTATGCATGGGTTCCAATTTGCAAGTGAGAAAACAGTTAATCACCGTCTCAACGATGACAATGTACTCACAGGTATGTCTTAAAATAAGCTTTTAAATATTCCTTGCCTTCATAGATTTGGCTTATTTTTGTTTTGTTTTTTTATAGATAGTATCGGATGTTTAAGTGGTTGTCCTTTTTTTTAAAACATTATATTAGATTACATTATTGTCTTGTGTTTTGTTTGCTTATTTTGGCCTTATTTTGCTTATTATCGAGTTTCCTCCAACTTAACTGTAGAAAGAATACCTTCAATTTCATCATTTTTTGCAGAAAAGTTGGCTTCTTAATTGGAGAGGTGTTGTGATGTTCGTTCTTTGAAAAAGTTTCATGCTTGCATGTATACTCAAGGTCTTAAAGCACACACGTTTTTTGGGTTCATCAATTTACATATTAGTATCAAAAAATCATTACACTACCGCGCATCGCGCGGTTCTCATACTAGTAATAATAAAATAAGAACCGATTCCATAAAATGTGACGGTCCACAAAGTAAGCTCATTTTATGTTGTTAAGACTAGTCATATAAACAAAAGTACACGCAAGGGATGTCAGGCTCAGTGGCTTTAAACGTACACCCACGGAAACTCAACTTCAACCGCGAAAGGTTCAACCGCGAAAGGTCATTACGTAGAGTCCCTCATCCAATATCGTAATACTTAGCACGTAGGATCTACTCTCCCAATCCGATGCCTAAACGTGCCTCAATGTGGAAAACTAATCGTTCCATCATCGGACGTAATAAACCGCGAAAGGTCCTTACGTTGAGTCCTTCATCAAATATCGCAACCAAGGCTCGAAGTCGAGATACCAAAATTGGACAATTGTCCAAAGACCCAATCAAATAAAAATACCAAGCCGCAGGCTTAGCAACCCATTGATAAATGGAACAAAAATACGATAAAACGCACTCGACCAACGGATATGCAAACACCACAACTAAAAGTAAGATTAGCTCAAAACTCAACATTAGTTGAGGCCCCCATTTTCCAAATGAATTTATACTCTTATATTCTCCAAATGCCTCATAACACAAAATATGCATTTTCCAAATTTAACTGCTGATAAGAATGAAAATCATAAAAAGAGGCTATAAACATTCTTCAAGTACCTCACATAAGCATGCAAGCAATACTTTATAAAACATTCCATTTCATGAATGATGCATAAAACCCGACGAACATTTAAAAGTGTATTTCCTTGACCAAAGACCTATTTATGCAATAAGACCTCAAAACACATTCTTTTGTGACACATTTATCAAAATGCCCAAAATCCCAAATGTAGTTGCTATACAAAGTTTGTAGAGTTAAATACTTCAAATAATCAAAGATTAGCGAATAACCCAACATTTGATAATTTCATGTAAAACACATAAACACTTTAAAATAAACATTTTTGGCATGTACAACGTTTTCACAAATCAACTTGAACTCACCTCGCTAGATTTAGGCTAAATCTAGATTTCACCCATTTAGAGCTTCATTGAAGAAACTCGATTCTTCAAACCAATCTCCAAAAACCTATATCCATACATTCCAACCGTAAATAACCACATTCAACCATATAGAAACATTCTCCAAACATTACACACCAAAATCTCTATTTTGGTCCAAACCCCAATTTCGACCTAGATTTCTCCAAAACCATCAAACCCGAAATTGATAAACCACACACTAGGATAATCATCAACGGAGCACTTATAACTTATTTTAAGGTTTATAAATGGAAGGGATACACTTACCATTTAGGTTTTGATGAAAACCTAGAAAACTGTAACACCCGCTATTTTGGAGTTGGGTGAAAAGTTGACCTTTACCCGAAGTTCGGGGGGGTAAAATGTAACTTGGGTTATATAAATATAAATCAAGTTTTAGATATTTTCTAAATATCACAAATCTGATTTCTAAAGAAATCAGAGAGAGAGAGAGAGAGAAGGAAGCAGGAGAAAAAGAGGTCGATCGATTTTCTCCAAATCAAGGTACGAATCTAGCTTAATGCTTTGATCTGAGTGTTATCTGCCATATAGAATCTCGTTGTGAAGGTTTTTAACCGTTTCATTTTGAGATTTACGTATTTTGATTTGGATCTGGGTTCTGTAAACGTCCCATCATAATAAGACCGGGAAGATGGTTTTGATGGTTCGACCGATATTGGGTTCGACCGGTATTGGGTTCGACCGGTGTGGGGTTCGACTGGTGTTGGGCTCGACCGGTACTGTGTTTCGATAGTGTGTTGTGTTTTGTAATTTGAGAATTGTGAGTCAGTGAGTTGTCTATAGTTTGGCTTACCGATTTATCGGTGTTGTCGTAGGAAGCAATCGTAAGAAGCAGACTATAAGCAGGAAGAAATCTGAGGTGAGTCTTTTAAAATAAATCCATCTATATTATAAAAGCTATATGATACATGTAATTGTTGAACTATGGATAATCACGATTTTGGTATGGTATATTGTTGTCGGGTAATGTTTTCTAAATCCCATCATTTACAACTTTCTTTACAAGAATTCATATTTATTGAATTGAGCCATTGTTCATATGAATTGCTTATGTGCTTGATTTAATGTCAATATGATATAAAATGACATGCTTTGGCTTTGAGTCTTGTACAATGGATCCATAGGCACTGTGTTCCTATGTCCCCGGTTTTGGGCATTTGGTTCACGTTTTAGCACGGAATAGGCATCGGGTTGCCATGATAAGTAAGGTGTGGGCCTATACGGTCGGGCAGCGTCTCATGGTGCAGTAAGGTGTAATTCCATTATGTGCTTGGGTTCCCCCTGTTTTGGGAACTCTCAAGAATAGATCTAGAGGGGTTGACTTGGTGTTTTGAGCAACAGATCTAGAGGGGTTGAGCTCGTTATATGATTTGGTGTTATTTGTACCATGTTTAATCACTAATGGTTTATTTGATTTCTTGACTTAGCTCATGGCTATACTCACCGCGTGACATCGATTTGGGTTTAGTACTCTTTTCTTATTGGCTTGTTCTCACTAGGCTTTAGCCTAACACTTGCTCTTGATTTTCATGTGGCAGGTTATCTTAGCAGTGGGGCACGCCGGGACTGAGGGAGCGACCTTGGGGTCGTGAGTGGTCTTTTGAGGATATCTAGTGACCATCGTCCAGTGATTTTTGAAGATATATTTTGGAAGGATAGCGACACCCGACCTTAATCTAGTTAATCAATTGTAGATTAGTAGGTTGTCGTTGTATGCTTCATTTATTGACCGTGTTTATGTCTAACCCATACTCCGTTTGGTATAACATTGTATGTTGGGATTGTAATACCTTATTCCGCAAGTTTATTCTATTTCGGAATTTCGATTTTTATTTCCGCAAATGTTTTTAGGGTGTTACAAAAACCCAAAAATTCTTGAAGATGGAGGTGATGATGATGAACTCTTGACCTTTGCTTCCAATCCACCACCAAATACTCTTGAATCTTCCCAAAACTAACAATATAACCTTGAAAAGCTCTCAAATACGAAACCATGTCAACTTGAATCACCAAAATCGGAGTTGAAATGAGAGAGTTATGAAGAAATGAAGAATGAGGCTGAAAATCGCGACTTTTAACACCCTGATACCTCCAGGCGATTGTGCCAGGCTATAGTGAAAATGTCACAATCGCCGGGCACAATCGCTGAGATTGTACCGAGAGTTTTTGGACTCTGGAGATTGTGAAAGGCTATAGTGACAGTGTCACAATCGCCGCGCACTATAGCCGAGCGTGTACCGAACACTGTTTTGGCCATAACTTCTTCGTTTTAGCTCTGTTTTCGCTCCAGAAAGAACCGTTGGACTCGTAATTGAATCATTTATCTAACAAGACTATAAAATCCAAGATTCAAGTCCAAAATCAATTATCCTATTTTTCCTTGATATATCGGTTTCTATAATAACTCGAAATGTTACCCTTCGAAAATCGGGGTGTTACATTCTTTGATGTGTACCTGAACCATCTATATTTCTATCATAGAAAAGGTTAGTACTACGAATATGATTATAAGATTTAATTGACCTTTTGGAAGAAACAGTCTTATGATGTGAGCTTGCATTTGTCTTGAATGAGCATTCAGAATCAGCTGAATCATCTCTAGGTGTGTGGATAATTGACTCTGGAGTCTTGTACTTAGTCACCACCACCATCTTAGAAATGATACCTTCAAGCTCTTTTACCTTTGAAGCGAAACTGTCTCTTTTTTTGACAAGAAGGGCAATCTTCGTCTCAAACTTAGACTTCATTTTCTTCTCTTTCAGTGCACACTTAGATAGTTCAGATAACTTCTCAGTAAGCTCTCTAATCTCAGCCTCAAACATGCCTCTTTCTTCTTCAAATCCCTTCTCAGCATTGTTTCTCTGGTCGGATATTTCTTTGAAAAATCCCACATTCTTTTGTTCAATGGCCTTCTTCTCTTTGGCAAACTTTTCTCTTTCCAATATTATTACTTTCTCAAAATCAGTAACTTACTGAGAAAGCTTTATACACTTAAGCTCAAGAGTCTTCTTTTCTTCAATACTCTTCTTGGAAAGTTCTGAAAACTTCTTTTCAAACTCATCTTTGTCCGTAGCCATTTTTATCTCCAAATCTGATATTTTCTTCTGAAGCTGAGTGTTCTCAGTTCTCATACTCTGATCCTTGTCTTCAATGCTTTCATCATTAATTACAGAAGGAGAATGATCTGGAAGTGAAGCATTGAAGTCAAACATATCAATTTCCTTAACACACCCATTATCAGATTTAAGAAAATCATTTTCAGACGCAAATAAATCATCAAAATCAGTCTCAGAAGTTTGAAGTACTTTAGAAGATGGAGAACACACGTTAGATTTAAAATGAAAATCTGTGTTCTTCAATACTGTAGAAAATACATCTTGTTCTATATCAACCAAAATTCTTTCTTCAGATAAAACACTTTCAAGCTTAACTATTTTGCTTTCTAGAATGGGTGGAGGAACATAAATTTTTGCAGTTGTAGGTTTTGCCTCCATCTCAGTAACAGAATAGCTAACAAAATAGTCATCTGAAAGAACTTTTGGTGTTTCAAAACGGTAACTATCATTCAGTCTTTCATAACAGAATGGTAGTTGCATTTTCTTTAAATTCATTCTTTTCTCGTCTTCTTTGTCCTCAACTTCTTTTGATGCTTTGGTGATAAATTTGGGTTTCAAATGAGGATGATCATCGACAACATACATATAATTTGCATTATATATACCTGGCTGTTTTCTGATAGCTTTTTCTATGTAATGAGGATTATCATAACCTAGTCCCCATTTTTCTTTAACATCAGCCTCTTCAATGGGTGCATTTAGAAAAATGGTGTGATCTGTTTGACGTATCGTATAAAGTTTAGCTTCCAAATCATTTACCTTTTTAGTTAAGCTCTTGTTCTCAACCTGCAGTTTAAATGCTTTTAGAACACATTCTTGTTTTTCAGAATCAGACTTAGACAATTGTTTTTCAAAATCAGAAATTTTACATTCAAAACAATCTTTTTCATTTTTAAAAACAGAAGAAGATTTACGTAGAGAATCAATTAAATCTTTGTTCTCAATAACTGACTTATTAAGCTCAAAGATCTGTTGATTTCTCCTAGCAACTCTGTATTTTTCCTTTTTCAATTTATTCTGAAGATCTTCAACTTCAACCATCATTTCTTCCATTTTGGTCATGAAGTCATTTTCAGTGAAATATGTTACCTCCTTAGCTGAAAAACTCATCTTGAATATCTGTTGCAAAAAGAAACTTGAAATTGACCGTTAGTCCAAATGAAATCACAAAAATAAAAAAAATCTTGAAATATAGAAAATTCAGAAACTCAGAAATTTTGACTAAGTGTTAAAACTCGCAAAGCACTATAGAAGCTTAAAACTCGCAGATGCCTAAACTCGCAACACACTGTTTACTGAGAAACTCGCAGGCTTAAGCTTGCGCGTTTATGAAAACTCGCAAGCAAATGTTTGTGTGTTTTGACAAACTCGCAGGTCGAAATAATCTCTGAAACTCACTAATGGTAGTGTGCGCGTTTTCTGAAACTCGCAGATTGAATGCACTCGCAGATCACTGTTCTGAAGAAACTCGCAAACTTAGACTTGCGCGTTTGTAGAACTCGCTAATGTCTACGTGCGTGTTTCAATACTTAGAAAATTTTCTCCAATCTTCAAACTCGCAGGCTGAAGAGTTAAACTCGCAGACTTCGATCTGCGCGTTTCTAGAACTCGCAGATAACCCTTTGCGCATTTCGTCCAAAAACCAATTTCTTCAGCTTGCACGTTCTTCCGATGAACTTGCGCGTTTCGAAGATCTTGCGTGTTCTTCCGTATATCGACCAAAATTCAATCTTTTCTCACAGAATTCGATCCAAACCTTGTCCAATTGACTTGAAACTTTGTAGGGATGCTCGGTTTCTATACTCGAACATGTTACAATACACGAATTACTAAATCAAACACTCAAAAATACAAATTGATCTATGAAACAGTGCACACAAAAACTCGTGATACCAACTCAACAAGATTCAGAAATTTGTGAAAATTACAGTGCATTTTGTGAAATTTCTTATACACACTCATTCTTTTACACTTATCGATCACTAAGAAACCAATTACAACTCAAAATTCACACTAAAACTCAAAATTCGAATCAAACGAGATGAACACAGTGTCGAACCATTTCTTGATCTGATTTCAATTTTGGATTTGCTCTGATACCAATTGTGTGTCCCAGAAATCAAGATTCTAATTGCAAATACACAAACAAAAGATTGAATTAACTACTTGTTTGATTTAATTCAAATCTCAAACGAATACAAACTTTCTCTCTCTAGAAGTCTCTCTCTCTCTCTACAAATTCTCTCTGAAATTGTAAACTCAAACTCTTAACTCATCTATCTATTAAACAGCAAAACCTATTTATACCTACTACTAAAACAACAAGGAAACAAACAAATACAAGAACTTTGACTTTGACATTTTATTACAAAGACTTTGACTTTTAATGAGAGTTGACTTTCTCAGCTTTGACTTCTTGTACTTTGACCTTCAGTCTTCATGATCTTGTATCCAACAGATTTATGCTCTAACAAATATCACTTTCCTTACCGATTGAGTATGACATGGACCAAGAATCTTACCCAATAAGAGACATAAAAAGGACTAAGAGTCTTAGGGGCTGTTTGGTAGCCTCTTAATGGTGACATTAAGAGGTCACCTCTGAATCGGTCAGAGGTTAGAGTTGTTTGGCAAAAAAAAATGCACCTCTTAACCATTACAATAGCCTCTTAACTGTTAAGTCTATAGGGCTTTACAAAATGGTTCAGAGGCTTCTATTTTCCACAATTGCCCTCCTTCATCCACGCCTCCCACGTGAACGACGCCCTCGCCGGCCACCTCGTCGGCGGCCAATTGTCCAGCGGCCACATCGTAGGCGAGCCTCTCTCCGTCGCAGACCACCCTTTCGGCAACCCTCTCTCCGATGCTTATCGACAGGTATCCATCGACAGCCTTTTCTTCTTTTTTTCTTTTCACCAATTGCTTTCTTCTTTTCTTCCACATCAACAATAATGGCTTCCTTCTTTTCTTCTTTTCTTCCACATCGACAGTAATGGTTTTCTTCTTTTCTTCCATATACATACTGATTCTTGGATTTGTTGCTGATACATACTATTTTTTTATTTTTTACTTTTCTTTGCTGATTTGATACATACTGATAGTAATGGTGAATGTTTATTTTTTCCTTTTCTAGTAATGGATTTTGAATGTTTGTGTTGTTGAATGTTGCTTTGAATCTGGATTTTGAATGTTTATGTTGTTGAATGTTGCTTTGAATGTTGTTTGTTGTTGAATCTGGATTTTTGGATTTTTTTCCTTTCAAAGGGTTAAAATGGTAATTTATTGTCATTCAGACTGTCCATTCAGAACAGTTACCAAACAACCATATTTCATTCTACACTAAATCATACAGAGCCTCTTAAACATTATGACCTCTTAACTATTCTGCAATCAACCATTCAGCAACTACCAAACAACCCCTTACCCGGTAAATGAGGAAAAAAACTCACTCTTTAGCTGGTAAACGCTTACCGGGTTTAATTAAGACGTTTACCAACAATCCATTTTGATGATCGAAAATGTTAAATGATAAGGTAATTAAGGATTTCTCTTGCCAGTAAACACTTGGTAAACGACCACTAAACCTTCGCTCAAACAACTTAACCTTAACTGAAATCAAACTCTTAAAAAAAATAAACTTGTAACCAAACATATACAACAAACCACATTATTTCATGGATAGTGAAGAATAGAACCTTATAATTCAATGGGTTAAAAGTCAAATACAATTAATATTTAAATGTCCTAGGTTTAGGGATATCTAATACGCCCATTGTCTCCATGCCTTAAAAATGGTCGGTTTGAAGAAATTATTAGCAGTATCATTAATTAATTAATTAATTAATACTAATAAAAAACCAGCTGGCGGCCGACGTCGGCAGTAGGGTGCCGTGGTTACCGTCTTTTACATATACACATACTAATTATAGTAAATTAATTAAACATTTGGCCAATCGGAGAGATTCATTGTCCCAAATTAACCTGCCTCCACCTTATTAATTACTTCTACGACTTTATTTTTTAAATTTATTTAATTAATAGCATACACAATTTTAATTACTTCTATCTCATATCAACAATAAATTAAAAATTATATTCTTCTTTTTAGAAAAAAAAAAAAAAAAGATAGAGATATGGGTATCTTTTAATCAAGTTTAGCCACGATCCATGCTAATTATTTTAGCAATGATTTAACTACTCATTAATTGATCAAGTGTTGTTTACATTCTTTTTTTTTTTATAAAGTCTTAGAGCATCTCCAACAGCTTATTCAAAATGGAGAAAATAGAGATTTTTGGAGATTTTGAGCAATTTTTTGCTCCAACAGCTTCTCCAAAACTTTCTTCAAAATGGAGAAAATAGGAGAGAGAGTGTAATTTTCTCCAAATTTGGAGATATCCCCAAAAATGATTATCAAGAGAGAGAAACTATTTTTTATTATATTCAACCAATGAGAAACTTTAAAATAAAATGTTTAGGTGAGATTAATAATATTTTATTAAATATGTAGAATATTTTAATAATATAATCAATGATTTATCTTCAAAATGGAGAAACTGTTGGAGATGGATGTAATTTTTTTTGGAGATTTTAACTTTTGGTTCTCCATTTTGGAGAAACTTTGGAGAAGCTGTTGGAGATGCTCTTATATGGATTGAGTTGTATATCTGGATAAGTTTGTCTGTATGAAAAACGGGGACTCATGAGTTTGAGGAAGGTAAAGAAAGATGGTTGGATAACTACTCTATTTTAGTAATTCTATCATCAATTATATTAATAAAATATTATTTTGTTTTTCTAAACACACAACTTCAATGTTTCCCATTGGTGGAAAATAATCTCTCTCTTAAATATGGAGTTTTAGAAATTTCTCCAAAATTGTAGATTTTTACCTTATCTCTCTTCTTTTCTCTATTTTAACATACAATATAACATAGCTGTTGGAGCAAAAAAATTGCTAAAATCTCACTTTTTTCTATTTTAGCATAGTTGTTGGAGATGCTCTCACTCATTCTATATAGCTATTTTGGCTTAATGACTGAACAATTAATTAAGCCGTAAAGAAACACTTCTTTGTGGCTAAGCAAATAAGTCATCCAAACCATTAAATTAATTAAGGGATTGTTTGTTTACCTCTTAATGATTCCATTAAGAGATAACATTTGAATCATTGAGAGGTGAATCTTGTTTGGCAAAAGAAAAGTCTGTCTATTAATTGTTCCAAAACCCTCTGAATGATTTTGTATATTGGGTCTCTCTTAACCATTTAGAGTTCTGATTTCATCATGAATAATTATCAAACAACCATATTTCATTGTGCAATATATCATAAGAGTCTCTTAATCATTCTGCATCAAACCATTCAGCAACTGCCAAACAATCCCTAAGTTGCAAGAACATCTCCAACAGCTTCTCCAAAGTAGAGGACTAAAATGTTGAAATCTCCAAAAAATATCACTTTCATCTCCAACAAATTATCTATTATGGAGATTACACAATTAATTATATTATTAAAATATTCAATACAACTCATAAAACATTTTATATTCATCTCTCCTAAACATTTAATTTAAAGACAATTTCATTAGTAAAATTAATAAAAACAACATTTCTTTCTCATATGTAATCATTTTTTGAGATATCTCCAAATTTGAAGATTTTCATCACCTCTCTCATACTTTATCCATTTTGAAGAAGGTTTTGGGGAATCTGCTGAAACAAAATCTCCAAAATCTCTATTTTGAAAAAACTGTTAAAGATGTTCTAAGTATACATTTTCATAACATTTTATGTTTCATCCATGGCTTATAGAACTATTTCTTCTCCAAATAAAATTATTCTTACTTGAGGGTTGTATGTTTCTTTCTTAATCATTTCAAAGTTTTAAACATAAACATCGGAATATAGAATCTTGAACTTTTAAAATTGTTTGAATGCAACTAAATTATCCGAGCTTATGTATTTATATATACCTTATAATAATATATTGCTAATTAATTATCTAATAAATTGTTAATTGTGTCTGATTATTACTTGACAAGAAAAGTTATATTATATATGTTTTCGAGAGATTTCCTTTGATTCGAGAAAAGATCATCATCAGGATTATAAAATTGTGACTTGGATTTGGTTGTCTACAACACTTGAAAATGTAACCATGGTTAGTGATAGTAACCAAAGTGTTTAGTCACACTTGATACTATACATGTGATATTAATCGAATTAGATTGATTCGTACAAAAATCTTAATTAAAAATATTATAATTGATCGGATCTCTTAAAACGAGAGTAAATTACGTTTCGTTCATTAGTTTGTTGAAATTAATTAATGGGATATCTTGAACAAGAGCAAATTACGTTTTTTGTTTTTGTGGTTTGTTAAATTTTTAGTTTCATCCCCCGTCTTTAGAAATTATGGTTTCATCACTACAATAAAATTAATTTTATAGGACGTCTAAAATGTGGAAGTGTCCTAAAAAAAATATTATAGGACCAAACCAAAAAACGTCAAATCTAAAAATGTTACAATAGGTTTATAAGACATTTTAGGCGTTTTAACAAATTTTTTGGACACTTTTAAAATAAAGTGTCGTATTAATTATTTTATATGACATTATTTGAAAAAGGGTCATATAAAAATCTGGGTTTATAAAAAACTTGTTAAAGCGCCTAAAAGCGTCTCTATAAATTAACGTATTGTAACGTTTTTAGATATGACGCTTTATAGTTTGGTTCTATAAACTTAAGTTTTATAAAGTATTCTATTAAGATGTTTATACAATACTACACCACTGTCATCGCCACCCTTGTACCCTCATCACTTATGTACAAGCCATTTCGAAAAATTAAAATAAAGAATACCCTAATCGATCAAGAACGGATGCCTTTAAGAGTTTGTATGTATTGAACATAAACATTAATCTTGAAATTTGTAAGAAATCTCAAACCCTAGTAGAATTGTGGAAAACTCATGTGACTTATTCTCATAATAAAACTTTGGTGGTTGAATTGGTTAAAGAAAATACATCTGCGAAAATCTGAAAAGCAGTTGTCATATAAAGCAAGCTCTTGCAAAAAAATAGTCCATTGTGCCTTGATGGTCATCATAATTCCTTAATGTACAATGTAACTTCTTTAATGGTGCTAGGAGTTTTTACGATGGTGGTGATGATCCATATGTAGTCCCATCGGCGATGATGAGAGCTTTAAGGCGGTGAGGCAGTCGCGATGAATATCGTGTTGGTCTTGAGGCGCCAGTGGCTGGCTGGTGGAGTGTGTGTTTATTCGGGAAAAGGGGAGGGGGTTCACTAATGATGGAGATCACCAAAAAAGAGAACAACTAGGAACGGGTGGCGGAAAAGGGGTCGAGGGATGGGTATATATATAGAGGAAGGATCATGCGAGAAGTTAAACATTTTGTGAGAAGGCGAGAAGTGTAATATAATATATGATTACACGGCCTGTGGGTGTGTTTAATCATATGTAATTAAACGTCTATGTATTGCCAATATAACATATGTTTAATCATATATGATTAAACACTTCTCGTCTTCTCGCAAAATGTTTAGCTTCTCGTTTGAACCTGCCCCTGGGTGTATATATATATACTAGAAAAATAGATCAAAATCAAAGCAAGTTTTCTTGTTTTGCTCAAGTTATTAATTAATTTTTACAAGAAAAATAAGTGAAGGGGTAAAATAGCCAAACGCCTCTTATTTGACGGTTGAAATTTAGCAAAGTTAGTCCATGACGAAAATTAAAAGTAATTGCAAATTAACAACAATAACAAAAACAAATCATGTCTAGCTCAGTTAGTTTCCCAAGGGCGGTAACATCCTCGGGGGGATTGTGGATGGTATCCCAATCTACCCAGGTTCGAATCCATGGGGAGTCAATTTGAGGGCATGAGGAGTATCCAGTTGGGCTGGTCCAGTCTTTGACTGGGCTGCCCCCCAGCCCAGTCTTAGACTGTGGTTGGGCTCTAGGTTCAGCATAAGCTGGGCCGGGACAGCGGCGGATTAATGGGCTGCCCGTGGATGCCCGATACCGCCGGGGAAGTGTGCGTGCGTGTGTGCGTGTGTTCGTGGTAGTCGTTCGTTGGTTCGATGCCGTTATGTCTTCCAAAAAAAAACAACAATAACAAAAACCATAATTTCTAAATACCGAAATTTTCAACAAACAATAGGACGAAAAGTGTAATTTATTCCTTAAACAATTTAATTTAATGAAGTTACATCAAAATTACTCAATGGGTTTACAAAGCAATTAATTAAAGAACCATAATACGCCACTTCAAATCCATATGGATTGAGTGCAAATTTTTATACATCAATCCAGGATCCCGTAAAAATAAACCAAAAGACCCCGTACACATATTTGTAGATATGTTCTACAGATGAAATCTACGTAAAACTTTACTCTATTTAAAAAGTAGAGTAATTGTTTTTCGTACATCCCGGAAAATAAAAATATCAACTCAAAATATACAATATACATCAAGAAAAAAAAAATTCAAAAAGATTACGAAACGTAATAATTCATCGATCGGCTAACGTTGCTCCCCAGCTTCGAGTTGGCTAAACGTTAGCGAAAAAACCCATTTGGGTAACGATTTTGTTCTTCTCGCATTCGAATGGAGGATCTGCTGGCGACGGTTATGATTACTTTTCTTCGATGTCGAAGAGTCGACAAACGACTTAACCCGTTGCAGGGCTCGGGCTAGGGTTTCGTCAGACATATTCGCAAAGCAAACCCTGAACCAACCCGGTTCGCTACAATGGCAAGATGAACCGGGTGAGATATTCAACCGGACCTCGTACACCATCTTCTCCCACAACTCGATTTCTCCTTCGAAAGTGTTCGACTTCAAAAGATCTCTCATATCCACCCAACAAAACAAACCGGCGTTGCTTTTCAGGCACCGGATTCCCGACTTCTGAAGCCCTTTTACGAGCGTTTCCTGCCGTTTCTTCAGCCTCCGGCGGTTCTCCGAAAGATACGATTTCGTAAATTTCCGATCCGACAGCATCTCCGACAGTAAATACTGGGTTTGCGACGAGATCAACCCGAAACTCGACATTTTCGTTGCGGCAGCAATGATATCATCGTTACCGGAGTAAATCGCCCCAATTCGGAAACCCGGGAGGCCGAGATCTTTTGAGAGGCTGTAGACAATGTGAACTCGCTTCGAGACTTCGTTGTTAACGAGGTTTCGGTTCTTCAAAACCTCGAGGATGCTAACGAAGTTTGGCGAACCGAAAACGGTGCCGGAGTAAACTTCGTCGTTGATGAGGTGGATGTTCTTGGTGGAGATGAAGTTAACGAGAAGATCGAGCTCGTGCAAGCTCAACGATGTGCCTAATGGGTTCGAAGGATTCGTGATCAAAACACCCTTCACTTTGAGGTCTTGTTTTTGTGCTTGTTGGTATGCATCTTCAAGGGCCGATCTCGTAATCCGGAAACCATTCGAACTCGAACACTGGATCGGAACTATTTCGGCTCCGGTTCTCCACTTGAGATCTCTATCGAATCTAGATAACGTAAGAAACCAGATCAAAATCACAAGTAGAATATAATATATAGGAAAATTGACTCAAATAACCATTCTATACACCCAAATTGGTCTCCTAGTCATTCCTCTTACGGATCGACCCAAATGTCACTATATCCGCAATATCCAGATATGTAATTTGCGGGAAAAAAAGAAAAAAAAACGACCTGGTCAATTTTCCTTTAAAAGTTTTTTTTTTTATCTGGATCCATAATTGCGGATCTAGGTCCGTAAAAAATCTTTTCTTAAAGGAAAATTGACAAGATTCGTTTTTTCCTTTTTCTTGTAGTTAGGTCTGCAAATTACAGATCTTATATTGCAGATATAATTATATATGGGTCAATCCGAAAGAGAAATGATTAGGAGACCAATTTGAATGGAAAAAATGATGCTCGAGTCAACTTCCCAATATAATAATAGCTTTACTGTCACGTAACTTAATTAAAGAACGAAAAATAATTAAAAGTAATGTGAACATATATATATATATATATATAGTACCCTGGATAATATGGCGTCGGAATGAGGAAAGCGTCGCCGGGGTTTGCGACGCAAAACATTAACGTTTCGTTGGCGGAGGTGGCGCCAGCGGTGAGCACAAGGTTTTTCGGATCAAAAGTAACACCGTTTCCTCTTGTTTCCGACATGAATCGAACTAATGCCTGTAAATTTTTTCAAACCAACCCATTAAATTCACTAAAAGTTTTGATAAAAGGGATGAATCACACCACTTGGGTTGAGTCAATTCAGGCGCCGCCAAAACCCTTTTGGCCATGCAGGTTCACCTGCGATGACTCCAGACCATTTGTGGTCCTCGAGGGATCAGTCGGTGCCCGTAAACTGGCCTGAAAACCCACAGTTACCAAAAAGGAAAAAGATGAATGAAGGAAGGAATGGTTACATTTTTGAAAGCAGGAAGGCCATGATAATCTTGAAAGAGAGCAAGTTCTTTAAAGATTGATTGATCATCTTTCTTGAACCCAGTTGCATCTGGGTTGTTATTGATCCACGATTCAAGAAGATCGAACGATAATTGATTTTCAGCAAGACCCATTTGGATTATACCATTTGGATTTTCGATTTCGTCGTAGGGATTCTTTTCGTATTCTTCCCATCCAAGAAAGTAGGAAGAATCTTGGCCATGAGCATTGTTGGTAAGCTTTGCAGACAACATCGAACTAAATTAAAGATTTAGTAGTTTCGATCGGGTTTTATAGGTTGTCTATGTTGATGCTATCAAACTAGCGGGTTTTGTTGCTATAAAAAGATGTGAAGATGGTTTGATTTTTGGCAGATTTTGGGTTAGAAGTGTTTTTGAGAAAGAAAGTGAGGCAGGAGACAATTGTGGTGGTGTGTGTGGTTGGAAGGTATATATAGATTAGAGTATGAAGGGTTAAGTTGACAAATGAGTTTTACTTGAATTCTACTTCACTTGTTTGACCTGAGATTCTGATATTGTACCGTCATTCCACGCGCTTTCCTGTGCACCCTCCACCATCATTCGTACGTGTATTGCACGTGATTGGGTTTCATCTTTTTGCTGATAATTGAATATTGTATTTTTTAAAATATGAGATACTTCTACTTTCACACTTGTTAAATATTTGAATATGTATTCAGGGAGGAGGCAAAAAAAAAAAAAAAACTTAAGGGGTATCTAGCAAAAATGTAAGAAATTTTATAATTAACGTTAAGAAACCTTTTTTAATATATGTTTTTGGGGAGTGCTAATGACACCCTTAATTATGTCAAAATCAGGTCAATTCATGCATTGGGAATGTAAAAAACAGATTTTGATGATGTGTGTGAGGAGAAAATTAATCATATAGGTGCATTTAGCAAAGTTAAAGGTGCAATTAGTCTCTCCCATGTTTTTTAAATAAAAAATGGTCCTAAAAATAGTTATAAAAAATATTCATGCATTGGGAATGTAAAAAGCAGATTTTGATGATGTGTGTGAGGAGAAAATTAATCATATAGGTGCATTTAGCAAAGTTAAAGGTGCAATTAGTCTCTCCCATGTTTTTTAAATAAATAATGGTCCTAAAAATAGTTATAAAAAATAGTTGAAAAATATGAGTAGCCTAAACAATATAACTATGTCTATATATATCCAAACAAATAGAGCAAGCATTTGTTTTATTTTGTTTTTGTGAAAGTGTCGCTACTTGGAGAGGCGGAAAAAAAACAGATACATAAAAACTGGAATATTAACCATCAGCTATAGCTGATCATGAAACTTGGGAAACAAGATTTGTTTGTCTTATCCTCTGCACAAATCGTACGAAGGTACAAAAGCAAAATTGTTTTTTGTCCTTAGTCGTACACTCTCTCTGTCTCCAATGATCATAGTTACGGCTAAAAACATGAAAAGAATAAAATCAATATCATGAAGCTTATAACTAATGGACACGTAAATTATACCTTCTGACATGCATTAAATGCATATGGTATAAATAGAAGTGAAACTCTTCATTTTGAAGTATCTCTCTATCTTTCTCTTCTTCTTGGAGCTTCTTTGCAGAAACTCACTTCTGCAAACTCTCTTCTCTCTATCTTCTAAGTGCAAGACAATCTTTGTGATTCTTAGTTTGTTTAGATTAGGTTTACCTTATTTATTTCCGCAACAAACTATAAATTGTGTTTTTGATTTTCTCAATAATCAATAAACAAATTTGAAAAAGGTATAAAACTTGTGTTTGTATTCAACCCCCCCCCCCCCTCTACAAACCTAACCCTTGTAAAACCCCTTTTGGTACCAACACTATGTTATAAGCATGTTTCAAAGATGGATAACCATTGACATCAACCCTATCCAGGTCTTTAGTCATGGTAGACATCAACCCTATCTAGGTTTGTAGTCATTGTGGACATCAACCCTATCCAAATCTTCAGTCCAGTACAATAATGAGCTCAACTCTATCCAAGTATTTTACTCAAATGATCACCAAGTTCAACTTTATCCAGGTCTTTACCTTGGGATCTCACTATCCAAGACAAAAAACTTGTTCATTTAGAAATTACCTCATATAACCAATGCCTATTTCCAAATTACAACTTGGGAATCTTATCCCATAATTACACAATAAAGTCAACTTCTATGCATATGGATCCATTGCATTACAGTCTAAATTACATGACTCCAAATTGAATGACATACACACCCACAACATGTAATTCTCAAATAAGATGCAATAAATGCAAATCAAGACCAAAGCTCCACATCAAGCTATTAAAATCGGACAAATGTCCCCAAGACCCAACAAAGTCAAAGTTGAGCCAAAAGCTCAACAGTTCAATTGACCATACCAAAAAGTCATCAAAAGCAATAAAACGTATGACAGACGTTTATGCATATACATGCTCCAAATGCATGATTAACTTAAAACCCATCATGGATCGGAACAAGTCATTTTTCAATTTAAAACATATCATTTATATCACAACATGTCCGATAATACAACAATATGTATTTTCTAAACCAAATACACTAAAAATGCATTATCATCAAATAATTTTCATTTACAAGATAAATCATTAATATACATATACTAGTGATTGATTTATCAAAATGTCTAAAAATCCAAATATGGATATTTCACAAGATTTATAAAATCAAACACACCAAACACGAAACTCATCAAATAATCTGACATTTGATAATTATCAAGTAAACACATAAATACTTCAAATTGACATTTTTGGCATGTACATAGTTTTCACAAAGCAACTTAAACTCACTTTGCTAGATTTAGGATAAATCTAGGTTTTGACCCAATCTTGAGCTTCCTTGAAGAAGACTTTAATCTACAAGCAATTCCTCCAAATCCTAGATTCATAAGCTCCTAAAATATAGACAAACAAACTCAAATATTTAGAACCATTCTCCAAAACCCTTTCCTCAAAATACCAATTTTGGCTAAAAGCCCAGATTTTGACCTAACATTTCCCAAAATCATCCAAACCGAAATTTGAGAAATTAAAGCACTTGGAAGTTACAAGTAGAATATTTATAACTTGTATAAAGATTTAGAAAATGGTAGGATGAACTTACCACTTAAGTTTTGATGAAAACCCCCAAAACCTATAAATCTCTTAAAAGTGAAGATGAACATTTGGTCTTGCACTTGAGGTTGTAATCACAAGCTTTGATGATAAAGGAACACTTTAAAACCCAAGGAAAGGGCCCTAAAATGAGCTAGGGTTCATCATAGAAGATGGGGAAACGATTTGGGAGAGAAAGGTGGCGTTTGTTTTTTAAGTGGTGCTGAAGTCTGAAGTCTGATTCCACTTCTGATTTTTAAGTGGTGGTGTTGAAGTCTGAAATCTGAATACAAAAGACTGTTTGTTTTTTAAGTGGTGGTGCTGAAGTCTGAAATCTGAATAAAAAAGATTCGCAATTTTTTGTATAATTCATGTCTTGGATTTATCAATATCAATTGTGTGTCATCAAGTAGCTTTATTTATGTGAGGTTTTTCAAAACAATAAAAAAAAAAAAAAATAGGCCACGTTTCCAAATAGGGACGATGTCGGAGAGGAGTCGATTTTGAGAGAGATCGATGGAGTCTGGAATGACTTTTTGAGAGGAGATCGATGGAGTCTGGAGTGATTTTTGAGAGGAGATCGATGGAGTCTGGAGTGATTTTTGAGTAACAGTGGGGGAGGAGGCATTAGATGAAAATAAGTGGAAATAAGTGGAAACTTTGTCACTTATTTGGTAAGATGAAAATAAGTGATAAGTGGCTCTGAATAAATGAAAAAAACAAACGGTCTGAAACTAAAAATGTCTGACCGAATAAGTGATAAGTGGCTATTAAGTGCTGAAATTGAAAAAACAAACAAGGCCAAAGTGTGGGTATGAGAAATGAGAAGTGAGAAAAAGGCTGAAAACCCAATTAATACTGGTCTTGCCCACTCTGGCGACATTATTAGGCGATTTTGCCATGACAATGTCGTAGGGCATTGTCGCCCCAGACATCCAGTGAGTGCCCTCTCCTCTATGACTTTGCTAGGCAACAGTGACACTGTCATAGTCGTCGGACATCGTCGTCAGGACTGTACCGAGCCCCAAAACCCGACTTTTCTCACACGGAACACCATCGATTCACTTAGGAACTAAAAACAATGATTTCCTAACACAAAATCTATAATTTAGAAGCTATAGAAACATACAGGGTGACTTTTACTTACCAAAAATTCCGAATGTTACAACAACAGAAGAGAGAGAATTTTTTAAAATATAATTAATTTTTTTAACCAATTTTTATGATATAAATTAGATCTCATGAATTAATTTTTTTTGGAAGTCCTCATATATCACGGGGTCTAGCTTCCTTCGACTTTCGGGGCTTAACCCCATCCTCATTAATCTGTATTCACATGTTCACTTCGTATCATATCATGTAAAATATAAATAAAATATTATATATTCTAACTAAATAATATCTAAATATCTCAAACTAACCTCTAAATTATTAACAATAAGGGATTGTTTGTTTTTAAAAAAAAATCTCTTAATGTTTTTTAAGTCTGAATCGTTAAGACCTTTTTACACATCACCTCTTATTAATCATAAGTAAATTAAGAGTTCAGACTTTATACGTCTTAAAAAACAAACGACACCTAAATAAGAATTTGATTCTTTATTCATTCGGAATGTATCACAATTCAATACCACCATGACTTCCTATCTTATAACGAAACTTTTCCTTTTTTTGGAATATTTCAATTCCATTTGACATTCATTACCAATACGTATCACGTAATTGTATAAACTTGTCTTTGAGCAAGTAATTTTACAAACCTTTTACATCATTAAACTTTTTAAAGTATCAGATTAGTTTGTTTTTAGCCCAATCGAATCACGTTAGATTATCTTAACCATCCAATTTGCATACACGGTTTCATCTGATGAGTAGAATATTGAAAAAGATTACAAAAGATATGTAGTCGCTACATTGCAACAACCGTGGCCACCGTTCAAATATATGATCAATTTGCGTGTCAATTTGTATAATACTAAGTATGTATACCAACACAAGAAACGAATATATAAATTAACAGAAAGGTGATGACACAAAAAATGAGATTTTTTAATAATTTTAAATTTTTATATGAAAATTCTAGCTACGACGTTATAAATTATAAAATAGAGATTAGCACGAACTAATCCTATAAAAGCATTGACCGACACGAGGCGTCGAGGCAGATATGATACAAACCGACGGTCTTGCTAGTTTCAGTGTGGTACTTAGAGCATCTCCAACAGCTTCTCCATTTTGGAGAAAATGAAGAAAATAGAGATTTTAGGTGTAAAATGAGATCCAACAACTTCCCCAAAACTTTCTCCAAAATGGAGAAAGTAGGACAGAGAAAACATTTTTCTCTAAATTTAGAAATATCCCAAAAAATGAATACCAAGAGAGAAAATTATTTTTTATTACATTCCACCAATAAGAATTTTTGAAATTAATTGTTTAGGTGAGAGAAATAATATTTTATTAAATTTAATAGAATATTTTTAATAATATAATCAATGATTTATCTCTAAAATGGGGAAGTTGTTGGAGATGTTGTAATTTTTTTTTTAGAGATTTTAAGTTTTTGACTTTTGATTCTACATTTTTGGAGAAATTTTGGGGAAGCTCTTGGAGATTCTTTTACAATTTTGGTTTGCTCCATTTGATCTAACTTAATCATTTTATGAAATATAATATATTAAATTATTAATTTAATCAATATAATAGGTGTTAATCAAATAACTATTAAGGTGTCGTTTGTTTTTTAAAAGGTATAAAGTCTGAAGTCTTATTTTAGTTATGATTAATAAGAAGTGGTGTGCAAAAAGGTCTGAACGATTCAGACTTAAAAGCCATTAAGAGGTTAAAAAAAACCCCTAAGTATTTGATTTTACAATCATTACTTTTACAATTTATAGCTTTATAACTTTTACATTATTAATTTATTAACTATTAAGTTTTATTATTTTGTTGTATTAACATTATTAAAATACATGTTTTACAGTCATTTATAAATGGAATTATAGGAAGATGTTTAAATCAAGTTAATTAAAACCAAATGAAAATATTATTAAATAATTCTGTACATTTTTAAGTGAAAATTTATAAAGTGCATTTTCAACATATTCTTTAAAATTGAGATTTTAGGGATTTTTATTTTAAATAATAGATTCTTTAAAATGGAGAAAGTAGAAAAGAGAAGGTGAAATTCTTCGAATTTGGAGAACTCTAAAACATAATTGTTTAGGAAAGAGAAAATGATTTTTTTATTCTTCCTACCAATTAGAATTCTTGAAATTAAATGTTTAGAAGGAAGAAACAATATTTTATGAATTGTATCGAATGGTTGGGTTCACGTGAGACCAACCTATTTTTGCGAGATCCTTGAGACCATAAGTTTACATTAAAACTTCACAGTAAAACATTGTGAAAGTACAAAAAATATCGAGTTTCACAACAAATATACTGTGAAGGTTTACCTTCATAATGTTTTGCTATAAAGGTTCATTGTTATTTATGTGGTCTCACGGGTCTCACGAAAAAAGTTTCGTCTTACATGATGCCAAGTCTCGTATTGAATGTTTTAATAACATAATTCATATTGTAATATTCAGAAATAGACATAAATTTTTTTGGGAGATTTTTACATTTGATTCACAAAAATAATTTTTTTGGGGTTTTTGTTTGAACAGATTTTTTTCAAAACCTTCTCTAAAAAAAAGGTAGGAGAAATACGATGAAATTATCCAAATATGGATTTTTTTTAAAATAAAAACAATTACTTAATTTTAAAAAATTTGTTAAAAATGCTTTAAGAAACAAAATAAAATTACAAGCGTGAAAATACTACAAGATTTATAAGCATTTGAGACATAAGAGCATCTCCAATGCAATGTTCTTATAAGCAAAAAGTGCAATGACTTATAAGAACTAATATTGTGGAGAGTTGTTATAAGAACCTAAAACCCTCTAGGTGCTTAAACAAGAACCTTTGTTCTTACCATAAAATGTGTGAGATTTGACATCATGTTTATTTTTTTATTTTTTTTCTTGACTTTATAATAATTATTAATATTATATATATTATTTATATAAATATTACAATATATTTATTTATTATATATATACATATATATGTATATATAATATCGAATAATTAATACCATATATATATATATTACGTGAATGAATATATATATATATATAATATCGTATATATAATATCATATATATTACGTGAATGGATATATCTAATTGTTAATATTATATATATATATATATATATATATGTTGAACGTGCATTTGGAGTGCTTCAATCTCGTTGGTCTATTATCAAAGGACCGTCACGAATGTGGTATAAAGAACAATTAAGGGACATCATGCATACATGCATAATTTTGCATAATATGATTGTCGAGGACGAGGGTGACGTGTTGATTAATTGGGTCGACGATGGAACAGATAACTCTACACAAGTATTTCAAGGCTCCATCCACGAATTCCAAGAATATCTTCAACGAAATTATGAGATGCGATCAAATGAAATGCATCATCAACTTCGTGCGGACTTGGTTGAACATATTTGGCTCAATCGTAATTACGAGTGATCTATCTACTTATTAAGATTAATATGTTTGTTATATTGCACTCCTATGATCGTAATGAAAATTTGTGTTTATGTTTTAGTTAATTTTAATATATATATATATATATATAATCATTTTATAATATCAACGTTGATATTATAATTTGATATTTAATAAATTATTATGTAAATTATGATAAAATATCAAAAAATTTAGTGAAATCAAATATTCATTTATAAATAATAATTATTATTGAAGTTGAAAAAAAATGTATGAGACCAACAAAAAGAGGTTCTTATAAGAACTATCATTATGGGTTTTTATGTAAATTTTTAATTTGATAAGATGAAAATGATCTAGGATCAAAAAGTACAAAAAGGAGGTTCTTAAATACTCTAAGATTTATAAATATTTGACTTTACGTTTAGATATTTAGAAAAGGAAAAAGTGAAATTTTGCTTTTGTAAATAAAAAGGGCAAGTAGGGTGCCATCATCACTATCACTAATAAATCCCAAACAATCAAACCGCCATTGGTATTTGCCACCTGATTACAAAACAATTAAACCTCGTTATTTTTCAAAAAAAAAAAACATTCTATATCTATACTATATTATAAAGTATGAATAAAAAACTTTTAAATACAAATTATTATGCACAAGATACCATCATTTTATGCAAGATTTTAAAAATCTCTTAATTTATAAGTATCAAAACACAAGATACATATTACTATTGCAGGCTTCTAACACCCAACAATTTGGTATGTAAATGGTTTTTCTTTTATGCAGACTTTTTCATTTATCATTATTAATTAATATATTATATTACTATAATTTTGTTTTAAATTATATTATTAAATATATAATTGGTTATTTTTTCTAGATGTCATTAAAATATATAATATAATAATTGAATTCTAACAAAATACTTAATTTTTTTATATAAAAAACATTATATTATTAAGCCTAAATTAAACAAATTTAAAATCGTGATCTATCTCGTTGCATTGCGCGAGTACACTTCTAGTTAAATTTAATGTGTTTTTGCATGGAGAATTATTATAAAAACGTTTCCAAATATATTTTTTAAAATGGGAAAGTAAAAATTGAAGATTTTCAATAAAAATTACTTTCATTTTTAATAGATTCTCTATTTTAGAAATTACATTATTAAAATATTCAATATAACTCATAAAATATTGTTTTTCTTTTCTAAACATTTAATTTCAAACAATTTTATTGATAGAATGAATAAAAATCATTTCCCTCTTATAAGTAATCATTTTTGAAGAAATCTCTAAATTCAGAGATTGTCATCATCTGTCTCATATATTTCCCTTTTTGGTGGAATAAAAATCCTCAAAATCTCTATTTTAGAGAATCTATTGAAGATGCATTAAGATATAAGAGCATCTCCAATAGTTTCTCCAAAATGGAGAAGTAAAATATCAAAATCTCCAAAAAAAATATCACATCAACTCCAACAGATTCTCTATTTTGGAGATTACACAACTAATTAAATTATTAAAATAGGGAAAAGTTTGAGAAAACCCAATAAACTATCTGATTTTGAATAATTAAGTCCTTAAACTATTTTTTTGAATGATAAAACCCTTAAATTTTCCAAAACCGGTTAAATGCATCATTAGAACCTGTAAAAACAAATTAATATGATAAAAATCTGGGGAAAATATATTAAAACCCAACAAACTATTTGATTTTGAATTATTAAGTCTTTATTTTTTTAACAAATAAGTCATTAAATTTTTTTCTAAATTTTTTTACCAAATAAAATCTTGAAGTTTTTTTAACAAACAAACCCCAAAGTTTTTTTTTAAGAAACAAAATCATGAACTTAATTTTGAACAAATAAATCCAATTTTTTTTTAACAAAACATATATACAAATTCTCTCACCGACAATAAAATAAAATAAACCAATTAAACAGAGAAAAATTATACCATTTCCATTACTAACTCCGACGCATTCAAAAGTTATGCCTAAATCATAAATAGATAAATACAAAAATTATACTCATCATTTCATATGCCAAAAATAAAGCCAATCCTTTCACGAAATATACCAAAAACACTCATCCCTTTACAAAATACACCAAAAAAACATCAATCCCTTCATAAATATACCAAAAAATGGGCGATTTTTTTGGTATATTTGTGAACGGATGAACGTTTTTTTTTGTATATTTTGTGAAAAAATGAACGTTCTTTTTTTTTTTATATTTTGTGAAGAGATAAATATAATTTTTTATACTTTTATTTATGTTTTAGGCATAACTTTTGAATGCTTCGGATTTAATAATAAAAATGGTATAATTTTTATCTGTTTAATTGGTTTAATTAACTTGTTGTCGGTGAGAGTAATTGTATATATCTTTTTGTTCATGATTTTGTTCAAAATTAAGTTCATGATTTTGTTTATTCAGAAAAACTTTGGAATTTATTTGGTAAAAATATTTAGGAAAAAGTTTAGAGATTTATTTATTTAAAAAATTCAGGGACTTAATCATTTAAAATCAGATAGTTTGTTGGGTTTTTTAGACATTCCCAAAAAATTTATCACATTAACCTGTTTTTACATGTTACAAGAATGTATTTAACCGATTTTAGAAAGTTTAAGTGTTTTATCATAAAAAAAATAGTTTAAGGACTTGATCATTCAAAATCAGATAGTTTGTTGGGGTTTTTCAAACTTTTCCCTATTAAAATATTCAATACAACTAATAGAATATTATTTATCTCTCATAAACATTTAATTTAAATCAATTTTATTGGTAGAATGAATAAAATTTATTTTTCTTTCATATCTAATCATTTTAATTTGGAGATATCTTCAAATTTAGAGATTTTCATCATTTTAATTTGGGGAATCTCTTAAAAGAAAAAATCCTCAAAATCTCCATATTGGAGAAGCTATTAGAGATGCTAAGCATGTCACCTAGACTCGGAGGTCCTTTTAGTCAAATCTTATGCTTTACAATATATTTTAAAAAAAAGTTTATTCCAACAAATTCTCAAAAACATTTTTAATTTGAAAAACTATCTAAAAATGATTGATTAAGTGAGAATTTATTATTTAGGGGCTGCTTGTTTATCTCTTAACGGTTCCATTCAGAGACATCATCTGAATCGCTAAGAGGTGAATCTTGTTTGACAAAAAAAGTTTGTCTCTTAATGATTCTAAAAGATTAAAACTCTCTGAATGATTTTGTATTATGGATCTCCCTTAACCATTAAGCGCTATAATTTCATTATGAACAATTACAAAACAACCCTATTTCACTTTGAACTATATCATAAGTGCATCTTAATCATTCTGACTACTTAATCATTTTGCACCAAACCATTCAGCAACTGTCAAATAGCCCCTTACACTGATAAAAATACGTAAAATTAAATGTTTTTTAAGGGTATCCTAGGCTATGCCTAGACTAATCTCTTGGCAAATTATGACTGTAAGACTGTAAGACATCAACCATGATTAAATCTCAGTGGCCACAATTGTTGTGTACGTCTAGATTCGAACATTGGGCAGATGGGATATTCCACCACATCCCCAAGGCCTTAACCAGTACGCCACAACCCTTGTGGTTGTAAAATTAAATGTTTAATAGATAAAAATAATATTTTATTAAATATTTTGGAGATTACAATATTAATTATGTTTAAAATATTCAATATATTTAATTTTATTTCTTTTACCTAAACATTTTATTTCATGTACTCTTATTAAGTGTCTACAATATTTAATTATATTACTCCCTTCAACACAAATTAATTGTTACGTTACTATTTTAGTTTATTTAAACTGAAGTAAGTGTTCACTTTCAAAAATAAGTTTTCTAGTTTCCCATTTTTTACCCTCAATTATAAGATGGATAAAATTTCTCTTTATTATCAAGGGTAAAAGTATCAATTAGTTATTTAAAAATGTAGTAATTACACATTTTCAAAGATTGTGTGTCATTTTCAGTGGCATTTATTTTGGAATGGAGGAAATATTGAAATTCAATTCCAAATAGAGTTCTTCAAATTTAAAGAATTTTACCATATTTCTCCTACTTTCCTCATTTTAAAAAAAGTTTTGAAGAATCTATTAAAAAAATATTAGCCTAAAACTCCCACAATCTTCATATTAAAGAATCTGTTGGATATGTTTTTAGGCAAGATTTTTATAAGCGAAAGGTGAAGTGATTTGTAAGAACTATCATTGGGGAAATTTTGTATAAGAACCTTTTCCTCTTGAGGTGTTTAAACAAGAACCTTGGTTCTTGTCTTGAAGTTAGTGAGGAGTACAAGTTTACTATTTTTTTTTATTTTCTTGATTTATAATTATTAATATATATAATATATATTTAAAGGAGGTTATTAAATATACACGAGACACATAAAAAGTATAAAAATAAGGTTTTTATACCAACTATCATTGTAGACTTTTATGTGAGTTCTTGTTTTGATGAAGTGGAGATGATATGCCAAGAAAAAGAACTAAATGAGGTTATTATAAAAACCTCTTCTATTGTAGATGCTCTTAGATTTTAGTTTAAGTGGTGTTGGTAGCCAACAAGATTGTCCCTTGATGTCTTGTTTTACCCATAGTAGTTGTTATGCATGCCTATTTCTATCTAATGATGATGTTCAGTGTTTGAAATTTAGGGTAATTCTGTCTGTTGTTTTTGTTTTACGTTATTGTTAAAATTAATATTTTAAGACATGTATTTGCTTTATACTTATAATCCATCTCAAGTGCATGGAAAAGGGTAACAGAAATTCACATTTGTTGTCGTATTTATAGGTCTGGTGGTGGATTAGTACGTGAAGCTTCAAAAGCTTTGTAGTTTGTTCTTATAAGGCGTTCTCTGATTGTTGGAACCAAGTTTGAGGTCTTGGATTGTATCAAAGCATTCCAACATGCTTGAGCAAGTTTTTTATGAACATGTTATTAGATATTATCAATCTGTAATTTCTTCATTTAAAAGATTTCACAATTGTAGATACAATCTTTATTTAGAAGATTGTACGGCTAGGTTTAAAATTACGTCCTTATCGTTGTATACAGAGAGTTTGGTTTAATGGAATGATTTTGAGGGATTTGGAATCTTTGGTGTAGAATTTGGAATGGAATTAAATTTCATTCTTTATAAATAATTTATAAAAACAATTTATAGAAAATTATGAAAAAATTAACCTTTTTATTAATTGATTATTACAAAACAAAAGTTTTTTTTAACATATTTAAAACTTTATTACAAATAAATACTATGAAATCCCATTGATTTCAAATTCAGGAAATCCTTCAAACTAAATATGGGATTTGAATGAAATTCAAATCCAAATCCAATCTGATTATGCAAACTGACGCCGTTTTTGGTGTTATTCTAGTACTAGGGGTGCTCACGGGTTGGGTTGGCCGGGTTGAAGACACTTGAACAACCCAACCCAATCAAAATCTCAACCTAACCCAACCCAATCAAAATCTCAACCCAACCCAACCCAATCAAAAGTGCAACACAACCCAAACCGTGCGGATTGGGTTGGGTTAGTCAGGTTGGTCGATTTGAAACTTTAATACATTATTTTACAATCTAACAAAGTGATTTTGTTTAAAAAAACTAAAATCAAATTAGAAATATAAAAATAAGACTAATAAGAGAAGAAAATAGTAGAAGAAAAGTATCTCTTGCATTTTCATTTTATCGATGTTGAAGATTTTTTGAAGACTTGAAGGTTAGATATGTACGATTTTAATCGGCGTGGTCTCGTAGAATGGTCTAAACTACGACTAAGATAGGAAGACTTGAGAATTGATAGAAAGAAGAACCGCTAAAAGTCTAAAATAAAATAAAAAACGTACAAGTTTGGTCGCGTTGACGGGTTGGTCGGGTTACTTTGGACTCAACCCGTTTCCAACCCAATAGATGCGGCTTGGGTAAAATTTGTATCGATTATGTATCGGGTTACCTCGGTTTGAGTTTTTTTTTTGCGTTTTTTGGGTTGGGTTGGCCAGGTTGGTTGGTCGGGAATTTGAGCACCCCTATCTAGTACCACTTTTCGTGTAGTTTCACTCAGTTTCCAAGCAAACAAATCATCATTTTGACAGTTTATTGCAAGTTATTACAGGAATCAATCTTTCAAAGAAATGGAAGAATTTGGCATCAAAAGAGGCTATTTAAGATTGAAATGAGCAAATCAGGAACGAAGGGTCAAAGTGAAAAGATGCCCAAGCCAAAAGCCTAAGTTTAAAGCTGAAACCTGAAGTGAAAGCCAAAATAGTGCCTATAGTGAGTTTCCACGCGAGTTTGAACAACCAAGTGCCTTTGAAAGCCTCTGGCGAGTTTCCACGCGAGTTTAGTCGCGTGGAAAGTCGTGATAGCCCTTATACGTGTTTTATCCTCTTTTCCAGCTAGGGTTGCGGGAATCAGTATCCTATCCTGAAACCGGCGGCTAGGGGCAATTGTGAGAGCTTTCTGGACGAAGATTGATGACGGTTGAGGGAACGAAAACACTTTCGAAGTGTAGATTAATGAAGATTCATCAATTGTTCGTGGGTAATAAGCTTCAAAAGGGAGTTTTGCAATTTTCAGAGTTTGATTGAGAAAGAGAAACCATATCTAGATTTATGATTTATTCCTTTGTTACTTTATTTTCTACAAACCCCAACATGAACTAATCTTTAGATGTTTGGGTTGGATTACTTTTGGTTTATAATCATATGAATATGTAAAGTTGTGATTTTTATTAGGGTTTTCAATTAACGAAGAATACAAATATGTGTTTAATGCTTTTGTGAGCCTGAGCAACTTCCAATTGATTTGATTGCTATAAGTTAGTTTCAAGACAAATAATTTATAATTAGATTTAAGATTTGTATGCCTAAGGTGAGAACTTGGATTGAGATTGTAACATCTTGTTTTCCTTAGTTTGTGTCTCATCGCGCCTTAATCTCCCTCTCCGAGCCATAGCAACATGTTAACCTTTTTCCTTAAAGACCATTGGTGATTTCTAACTCCTTGTGTGCTTGGCACGTTTGTTGTGTAACGACAATTATCATATGAAGGGTATGCGTATATTTATGTGTTTAATTTGAAAGGCTATTTGCTTAGACTTTTGTAATCTCATGTTTTGAGTACTTGTCTTCCGTAAGAAGTCGTAAGGAAACTTTAGGACTTGTTGAGCACCTTGTCATCGACCAACCAGTGGCCTGGGGGACAAGAGCGACATTGCCCGGCGACAATTCCGTGGCATAGTCGCCAAGGGCATAGTCGCAGGAGTTGTACCGAAAGGGGGGGAGACCGGGCGACATTGCCCGGCGACAATGCCAAGGGCAAAGTCGCCGAGGGCATTGTCGCGTGAAAGGGGCGGGGTCCATCCTTCTTAGTCGAATTTCAAGCCTAAATTACATCATTTTGAAACCCAAATTTCTGCAGATCGTTTCTCTCAACCCTCTAGGCGATTTTCCCCTTTCTCTTCTCCCCTCTCACCTCATTTAATTTTACAAGTAACCCTAGCATTTAAGAGACTCAAGAAGGGTTGTTGAAGTGATTTAAAGTGACCCTTGGTGCTATTAAAACTCCAAGTGAAGTAGAGCTCCCTCTAGTCATCCATTCCTAGGGTTTTCTCTTTACAAACCCTAGTTGGTGAGTTCTTAACCCTTTTATGATTATGAGTACAATTACTTGTAGTAAATACTGATATATGTATGTGTTTATGTTATTCTTGAGTTTGACTTATTCTTCCAGGGTTTTCACTTTACAAACCCTAGAAAGTGAGTTTCCTTTTTATACTCTATTTCTTGTGACTATGTGCTTATTTGACACTCTCTTGATTTAATCTACACATACATATGAGTAATATGAGAAGAGACCCTATTTATGGGTTTGCCCTAGAGTGCTAGAGTCCTTGAAAATGTCTATGAGAAACATAATATGTTGCCATGGTATTACTTGAGAATATGATTGATGAACCATGTGTAATGTGAAAGAGAATAGTTATTACGGAACGACATGGGGTCTTGACTTTACGAAATCTCATATAATGTGCATTAATGTATATGAGTCGACAAGGAAAGGTCTATGTATGGCTATATGCTTTATGTACGTATTAAATCAGTATGTGATCACCTGATAAGAATATGACTTCTATTTCCTTGTGCACGAGGATATAGTTGTATGCTAAAGAGGACCATTGTTGTTGGTCGTTTGTGGTTTACTAACGAGTAGGCAATAAGGGGACGTGGGCCCTTGAGGTGTAACTCGTCTAGTCTTGGACATGCAATAATGTCCCGTAAGACCTTGAGGTGTAACTCGACGGAGTAGGCAATAAAGGCAATGAGTATGGTTTGAGGTTGTGATGTCTTGATGGCATGGGAACTAGGACCGGGACATGAGGTGTAATCCAATAACATCATGGGTGACTCCACTCCCGTGTACATGTCATTCCGATGGGAATGGGTCTCCCCCGTATTTTCAAAAGTTATCCTTGCATGTTTATGTTCAGGTTCGAGAACATTGTCACGGTGGAATTGTTTAATTGTGAGGCAAAAGAGTTCGGTAACACAATTATCATTCATGATTATCTTGTTTAAAATTAATATAACTTTTGAGTTCTCACTAGGCTTTGTCCTAACACTTGTTGTGGTTGTTGTTTCCTCACAGATCCCATTCGTGGTGGAAATTAGATGGTCAGCTTGTCAACCGTGCATGTAGGGAAACTTGGAATGCCGGTCTTTTGGGTATACGTGGGAAGAGAGATTTTTGGTGGACTAGCAACACCCGTTTTAATCTAGTTTTGAGTTACTTCTAGATTAATTAGGTTGTTGTAATTTATTTTGTATCTTATCCTTCGGTCTACTGTTTGGTGCAAACTATCCCCAACTTATCGTATTATTATAGTTGCCCTTGGGAGGTGTTTTTATGTTGCAGTTTATCCTTACAGGTTGACTTTGAATATTCGTATTTTAGACGTTGTATTGCCAAAATTTCGATTGTTTTTTGTTGAAATTTTTAGGGTGTTACAGAGATATACCAATTAAATCTTAGTGTCATTTTACAATAATGGTCTTAACGAAATTCTAGAATCTCGTGTTGAGATCGAGGTATAAAACTATTATAACTCAATATAGAGTAACAGGAACTTTGTGATTGTCTATTCGTTAATTGGAATTACCTGATAATTATTGCAACTGAAATATTCAATGTGGAAATCATTAGGACTCCAACAACTGCTTCTCTTTTGATAAAGTCTCCAACTTTCGTTTTTTGAATTTGTTTAAGTTTTTCTTTAGTTTAATTAGATAATTAATTATTAAATTGAATCACCAAATTAGACCATCCAGTTAATAGTATGTATAGTCATTGTGATACTCAATCTCTATTTCCCTTGGTTCAATACTCGTATTTACCGTACATATTACTTGTATCGTACACTTGCGATTAGATTTATGAGGGTGTGTAACCCGCCTATCACAAACCAAATGGGACCTTACTATATTTATGATCTTCATTGTCAACGGAAGAAATCAATCTTTCTTTTGACTCGTCTTACACATGTCTCAACCGCTAGATATAACAATATTCGTAAATGGAATATATATGATTGTTTATAGTCTTCCGGGTTGTCCTCAATGTTCAATGTTATAGAAAATAGATTCCGTTTTTGTTTGAGAGGTCATTCCCAAATTATAAGTTTGTGGTAATTATTGTGGTGGTTTTTGCCTCTTATTTGAAAGATCTATATTGTTAATCTGAATTACTTTAAAATTATTATTCTGATAGATTATTATAAATTTGTATGAATGTTTATTTAAAAATAGTCAATAGTTACTAAAATTAAATAAATTTGAATCATATTCCTTGGAATCCATCCGAAAGGGAAACAAATGGATTATCACCCTAATTAAAGTCTGACTCCAGTTAGGCATGAGAATCAAGCCCGCCCCATTGAATAACCCGATGTACCGCCCTGCCAGGCGGGGGGATTCCCACAAAACCAGGGACCGAGAATGGGGACGGGATCCCCAAAAGTTAAAAACCCGGGATGGGATGGGGACGAGCCGGGTAATGTGATCCTAGATCCGATTGTAACACCCGTAAATCCCTGTCTGTGAAAGCCAACCCTTTGAGAAATTCTTGTTTCTTATCGTAGAATTTCATCCCCTATATCTTACCTATTTAAGCCTTATCGCGTCATGAGTGGTTTGTGCGGAAAATGGGAAGAAACGAGCATCGGTACACTCTGGGCGATAGTGCCCTGGGCACAATCGCCAGCGGGGGTGTGCCCGCGGTACGTTTTGGGTGATAGTGCCCTGGCACAATCGTCGGGCACAATCGCGGTCGGCCCCAGGGTCTTTTAAGAGTCGCGATTCTCAACCATTTCCCTCACTCTCACTTCTATCTTCTTCCCTTTTCTCTCCCAAACACCAAAACCGAACCCTAACCTATTTTGGGGGTTTTTCCTCCTCAAACCACATGTTTCTTCACCATCAAACTAGTTGGAACCTTGAACCACAAAACCTCCATCTTCATCTTCCTCGTCAAGTGCAACGGTCGGGAGCTCGGGTTGAAGTGTCGGATTGGGTGTTCTTGAAAGCCTCTTTGCCTTCAAGGGTTTTGGAGATTTTGGCTTGAGGATTCAAGTTTCGTCAAGGAATCTCAAAGTGGGGTAAAATCTAGATTTAGCCTAAATCTAGCAAGGTGAGTTCAAGTTGATTTGTGAAAACGTTGTACATGCCAAAATATTTATTTTAAAGCATCTATGTGTTTTACATGAAATTATCAACTGTTGAGTTGTTTGGTAACTTTTGATTATTCGAAGTGTTTAGCTTATTAAACCTTGTAAAACACCACATTTGGGATTTTGGGATATTTTGATAAATGTGTCACAAAGGAATGTGACTTGGTGAATTATTGCATAAATGGGTATTTGGTCAAAAAAATGCACTTTTAAGTGTTTGTCGGGTTTTATGCATCATTCATGAAATGAGATACTTTGAAAAGTACGAAGGTGTGAGTCCTTTGGTTTTGGGTCGATCCCGGCCTTGGGAACGCTTTAGAAAATGATAATCTTTTTTCGGTTTTGGGCCGAAGGCCAAATGTGACTTGAGAAACAAAGTTTTGGGAAAGATGTATTTTGGTTTATGTAACCACTTTGGCTCTCGTATTTTAGTCGAACGTACATTACGCCCTTTTGGGGCTTGTTTTGCACTCAAATGAGTCTTTGGAACATTTGTTCAGTTTTGGTAGCCTGTTAAGGAGCCTTGTCGTATGGTGTACCTAGTTGCATCTCATTTGTGAGTTACGTGTATTGGATGCGTTAGTTCATCCGTTGGAGTCATGTAACGTGTTAGGTTGTAATGCAATGGATCCATAGGCATAGAGGTTGGTTTTTATCGTGTAAATGGGATAAGATTCCTGTGTTTTAATCTGGAAATAGGCGTTGATGATACGATGTAAGTCCTACATAATCAAGTTTGTCAAGGATGGAGAGATCCCAAGGTAAAGATCTGGATAGGATTGAACTTGGTGATTCTTTGGAACTAAAGACTTGGATAGAGTTGATGTTCAAATGGCTAAAGACCCGGAGAGGGTTGATGTCTATTATGACTAAAGACCCAGAGAGGGTTGATGTCTATTATGACTAAAGACCCAGAGAGGGTTGATGTCTATTATGACTAAAGACCCAGAGAGGGTTGATGTCTATTATGACTAAATACCTAGAGAGGGTTGATGTCTACCGTGACTAAAGACCTGGATAGGGTTGATGTCTACCGTGACTAAAGACCTAGATAGGGTTGATGTCAATGGTTGTTTATCCTTGAAGATACACTTTTAACATACATCTGTGGCTTAACTTTGTGTACCCGCCACATTTAATGGAATCGGGTCTTCCCCGTCACCGAAAGGTGTTGTTTTGGGTACTGAGTCTGGTGTCCATGTTTTCGGTGACATATTGCATATGAGATTTATTAACCATGACTTATGGGTTGAGTGTTATGCCCCACCCGTGCTTTGGGTGTTTTGGGATGTGAAGTGTTATTTACGGTATCACAATTGGGAGTCGATTTATATTCACGTTTTGAGTGAGTTTTGGATCACATCGTTTTATAAAGAATGGTTGTTTTGGAACGTTGTCTTTAATGGTGTAAACTGTGGAAAACGAGTCGCTGTATTTCTAAAGTAAATTAGTTGAAAGATCTTGATTTAAACTGATTTCCTTTCTTTTAAAGATATATCTATTATTGTTAAAACTCTTGAACTCACTAGGCGTTAGCCTAACCTTTTATTTGTCGGCATGTGCATCAGGTTTCAGTTGGGGTTGGTCCTAGTGGTGCTATGAAGAAATGAGCACTATCTTGCGTGAGAGTGAGTAGCTTGGCGAAGTCTTCCGCAGTTTGGAGATAGCGTCATTTATTGGGTTTTAGTAACACCTGTCCTTATTATAGACTGTAGGTACAGAATGAATGTATGTATGGAGGTTAAATCTTAAATTGTGGTTGTAGATGAATCATTTATTGATGTATTTAGAAATTTTTTAATTAGTTGCTATTTCCAGAATTCGGGGTGTTACAAGTTGGTATCAGAGCTTAAGTTTGAGAGAATTAGGTATTGACTTTTGGATGCCTAGACTCAAACTAGCGTTTTTATGAGTGATTGTAAGTGAAGTTGCATATTAGGAACCTTAAGATATGATATTTTGGAGTTGATCGAGTCACTAGAAACGGAAAACTTGTCCAGGGTCGCAAGGATGAACTTGTACGGTACGTTCATAATGGCACCTGGCCAGTGTTATGGTGAACCTACATGCTACATGTATGTACTTGAACTACCTTGGTATGATTACCGTTGGGGTAGTGAGAAAGTTCTAAGCGAGTGATCTAAGGAGGGTTGACGTTTATAGCAATGTCACTTTGGAGTGACAGTTAAGACATGATGAATGCTGGAAGTTGACCCTTGTGGGTCAGATCAATTGGTTGGAATAGAATCTTAGACTTATGGAATTGATGTTAGTCGAGGAGAAATTATAAGGTGAACCGATAAAATACTCGAGTATTGTCTTAAGATGTTAAGCATCCAGATGATAATAGTATGAATTGAGAAGCGTGGTCCTAAGATGCTGAGTGCCGACCAAATTCATGCACGAAATTTATTTCTAAAATAAGCTTGCATCAATTATTTCTCATGTATTCGAAGCATAAAGTGTGTTATACTTTGAAGTTTTGGTGTTGATCATATAATTACGTATGATTGCGTAGATAAAAAAACATGGAGAGATAAAAGCGATTGATCATATAATTACGTATGATGTTGTGATTTTGTTTAACATGTGCGTATTTGATACTCTATAAAAGCAAAATTTTGGAAATATGTGAGATTTAAACATGGATCATTTTTTAACAGGTGTGATGTTTAACACATTTAATTTAAAATATCTCATATAAATGGAGAAAAGAATCCCCAATTCCCTATTGGGATTATAATAACCCAAAACTTCCAAACATTAGATATAACCAATTCAAATAAAAACCATGCCAAACGGCCCCAAGTCAACAAGAATAATACCAAGGTGTGCTATAAGGCAACCTATTACATAACTGAGAATAAAAGAAACAACTATAAGGGAGTCTTCTAATATCGGATGTTGCTCACACCTTCTCTTTTCCCTTAGCGGATCCACCTATTTCACGTCTACCTGAAAAGGGTTTTAGTTTTTAAAGAGTGAGGGTTAGACCGGAGGTCTAGTGAGTCCCCTCTAAAAACACACATCACCAACAAGATAAAGTGGTAACGAGAATCTTTATGTAGTGTACGTTCATAATTTCAATTAGCTACTGCTATTATGAATGTACCTCTATGTGAACATGCTTGAATTACTATGATTATGATAATCAATGAACTGTATCAGTACGTTTCTGGTGTGTAATCTTGTGTAACCCATCTCTCACCCTCTTTTGAATTGATGACAGACGAGAATGGTAAATACTCGGAGTCACCTTCAATCCTCGCCCGAGGGCCAAGCGGTAAACGAATCCACGGTCGATAGACCAAATGCAACTGTGACAGACGGACCTCCAATCCCACCTATGCTTGCCGGAAGGGTGGAACAGATTCCGAGGACCGACATTGCTGCTGTTGATCCAATCCTGACGGAGGTAACTCCTCAAACACAGATGATGGATATGATGAGAGCCATGAATGAGACCATGGCGAAACAACAGGAATTATTCTTGAAGCTGCTTGAAGACCGAGAAGTGAATCACCGTCGTCATGAGACGATAGAAGAGAATGTGGTCATCGCGGGTTCGGGTGGCACCGGAGATGAAAACCGCACCGAAGGTCTGGTGACTTTAGAAACCCGACAAACGGGGAAAGGATGTTCGTACAAATCCTTTCTTTGTTGCAAACCACCAAAATTTGTCGGGACTGACGAGCCTGTAAAATGTATGAATTGGCTCAGAGAAATTGAACAGGCCTTCCGAGCTTGTGACTGTGAAGAGAGCCAGAAGGTGAAGTATGGGTCTCAAATGCTACGGGGTTCGGCTTTGACATGGTGGAATGTGTTCACCGCAACTGAGGAAGAGTCTGTGATAGCCAAAATGTCGTGGGTTGAATTCAAGAGGAAGTTGTTGGAGGAATACTGTAATGAAGATGAGATGGACCTATTAGAAGAAGAATTACGATCAATCAAGAAGGGAAACTTGTCAGTAAAAGAGTACACTCGACTGTTTATGGAGAAACTAAACCTGGTGGGACATGTGGTCTCGACTGAGAAGGAAAAAGTAAAGGCCTATTTGAAGGGCCTACCCGCGGACATGTTGTCAATGGTCCGCAATTCCAAAGCCTCCAACCTCCGCGAGACTATCGAGGAGGCCAAAGTGATGGAGAGGCTTTATGCACGTGATAAAGAGGAAAAGACAAAAGTGGGAGAGAAGAGAAGATGGGAGAGTCCGCCAAGCTCGTTCAAGAAAGCGAAGTTTCAATCAGGAGGCAGAAGTTCTGAAAATCGCCGAGAGGCGAAGTGGTGCTCCAAATGCAAAAGCAAACACTTCGGAAGATTGACTCCAAACCCAACCTGGTCTCGTGTTTCAAATGCGGTAAACCGGGCCATATCAGTACTGAGTGTTCCATTCGGGGAACCATCTGTTACGAATGCAAGTAGATGGGTCACGTCCGAAGAGAGTGTCCCAAGCTAAGGGGTGTTGCGAGGGGAGGAGGAAGCTCGGGAAGCCAACCGAAGAGAGAGGCCGTTCCCAAGGCTCAAGGGAGGGCTTTTCAAATGACCAAGGAAGAAGCGAAGGAGGCCGCCGATGTGGTGTCGGGTATGTTCCTACTCAACTCCAAACCCGCTAGAGTGTTGTTTGATTCTGGTGCAAACTTCTCCTTCATATCTGCTATATTTTGCAAATCCTTAAGTCTACCTGTTAGCACTCTTTATGATGCGCTAGTCATAGAAGTACCTAATGGAGAACAGGTAATTTTAAGAGATATCTTGAGAAATTGTCGCCTAGAGATTAGTGGCGAATCCTTTTTGGTAGATTTGCTTCCCATGACCATCGGGAGTTTTGACGTGGTAATCGGGATGGATTGGTTGGCAAAGCATCAAGCGGAGATTTTATGCTCAAAGAAGCTAATACGAATTCCCACCGGGGATGGTGACTTTCTAATCGTGTATGGAGAGAAACAAAAAGGAGAGGTGACCATTATCTCATCCATCAAGGCAAAGAGATACCTAACGAAGAAGTACCCTTCGTACCTAGCATTTGTGATAGATGCCAAGGCAGAAAAGAAGAGATTGGAAGACGTGAAGATTGTTAGCGAATTTCCGGACGTGATCCCCGAAGACTTACCGGGTTTGCCTCCCGATCGGCAGGTGGAGTTTCGAATTGATTTAGTTCCGGGAGCGGCACCAATAGCTCGTGCACCGTATCGCCTCGCACCAACAGAAATGCAAGAAATGATGTCCCAACTCCGTGAGTTTCTAGAGAAGGGGTTCGTGAGACCGAGCTCATCCCCTTGGGGAGCTCCGGTACTTTTTGTGAAGAAGAAGGACAGATCGATGCGTATGTGCATCGATTACCGTGAATTGAACAAAGTGACCCTCAAGAATAAATACCCGCTACCCCGGATAGACGATCTCTTTGATCAACTACAAGGGGCCGGATGGTTTTCCAAGATCGACCTTCGATCGGGTTATCATCAAGTAAAAGTTCGAGAAGAAGACGTTCCGAAAACGGAGTTTAGGACGCGGTATGGGCACTACGAATTCCTAGTCATGCCTTTTGGTCTGACGAATGCGCCGACAATATTTATGGATTTGATGAATCGGGTATGCCGACCATTTTTGGACCGGTCGGTCATAGTATTTATCGATGATATCTTGGTATATTCCAAGGACGAGGAGGAGCACGAGCAACATCTGAGAGAAGTACTGGAAGTACTGAGAAGGGAGAGGCTCTATGCAAAATTCTCTAAATGTGAATTTTGGTTACGAGAAGTTAAATTTCTCGGACATGTGGTGACCCGCGAGGGAGTAAAGGTCGACCCCGCGAAGATTGAGGCGATGACGAACTGGGAACCTCCGAAAAGCCCAACTGAGATCCGAAGCTTTTTGGGACTCGTCGGTTACTACCGAAGGTTTATCCAAGACTTCTCCAAAATCGCTTCATCGTTGACCGCGCTAACTCGGAAGAATGTGAAGTTTACATGGACTGAAGTTCAAGAGAAGGCTTTCCGTACCTTGCAACGGAAACTTTGTGAAGCTCCAATCCTATCCCTACCCGAGGGAACAGAAGACTTTGTGGTGTATAGTGATGCATCCAAGATGGGTTTAGGGTGTGTCCTGATGCAGAGAGGGAAGGTTATAGCATATGAGTCAAGGCAGTTGAAGGAGCACGAAAAGAACTACCCAACCCATGACCTGGAATTAGCGGCAGTCGTGTTTGCTCTGAAGTTGTGGCGACACTACTTGTACGGTACTAAGTGCACACTCTACACCGATCACAAGAGCTTGAAGTATGTTTTCGATCAAAAGGAGTTAAATATGCGTCAAAGAAGATGGCTCGAGCTACTGAAGGACTATTATTGTGAGCTCCAATATCACCCGGGCAAGGCTAATATGGTGGCGGACGCACTAAGCCGGAAATAGTATAGTGGAGTAGTAAAGACCTCGCTGGAAAGGATCGAGATCATCTCAACCCTTATGGACATGATAAAGACCGCTCAAGCCGAAGCAATCCTAAAAGCGAACCTTAAAGACGAAGCAATGACGAAACAACACCGCACCTTGACGGAAGACAGTAGAGGATTGAAACTCTTCCAAGGACGAGTATGGGTACCCAAATTGGGAGGGTGCCAAAAGTTACTGTTAGAAGAGGCGCACAAATCAAGATATTTTGTTCACCCTGGGAGAACGAAAATGTATAGAGATTTGAAGTTAAATTTTTGGTGGCCAGTGATGAAGCTCGATGTGGCAAACTTTGAGGAGAAATGCATTACTTGTTCGTTAGTGAAGGCTGAGCATCAGCGACCGTACGGAAGCTTGCAATCCTTAGAAATACCGGAGTGGAAGTGGGATCACATCACAATGGACTTTGTCACAAAATTACCGAAGACACTGAAGGGTCACGACACCATTTGGGTGGTTGTAGATCGGTTGACGAAAAGCGCGAACTTTTTGACCATGAAGGAAACACTACCGTTGGACAAATTAGCAAGACTTTATATCAACGAAGTGGTTTCGAGGCATGGTGTACCATTGTCTATTGTGTCCGATCGGGACAGTCGTTTCACTTCCCATTTCTGGGGTGTGTTTCAAAAGGAATTGGAACAAAGGTGAAGTTGAGCACGGCGTACCATCCTTAAACGGATGGACAAAGCGAGCGGACAATTCAAACGTTGGAAGATATGTTGCGATCGTGTATTATTGACTTTGGAGGGCATTGGGATTCTCACCTTCCACTAGTGGAATTTGCTTACAATAACAGTTACCATTCCAGTTTGGGCATGGCACCGTTTGAGGCCTTGTATGGCCGGAAATGTAGGACGCTAACGTGCTGGCTAGAATCGGGCGAGAAGCAATTTGCCGGACCAGAGGTGGTACAAGAAATGACGGACAAGGTGAAGAACATTCGAGAACGGTTGAAAGCGGCCCAGGACCGCCAAAAGAGTTATGCGGAGAAGAAGAGGCGACCAATGGAATTTCAAGTGGGCGATCGAGTGATGTTGAAGGTGTCGCCTTGGAAAAGGATTATAAGGTTTGGGAAGCAAAGAAAGCTTAGCCCTCGTTTTCTCGGACCCTTCCCTATCATCAAACGTGTGGGACTCCAAGCCTACAAGCTTGATCTACCGCTCGAGATGAGTGGAATTCATCCTACATTCCACATTTGTTACCTTCGGAAATGTCTAGCGGAAGAAGAAAACGTCATCCCATTGTCCGAAATTCGAGTGGACAACGATCGATGCATCGAAGAGCCGGAAAAGATTTTAGAGAGGGAAACAAAGAAACTCCGCCATAAAGAGGTGGTTATGGTGAAAGTGAAATGGAAACATCATCGGCGCACAAACGTGACGTGGGAAGCGGAGGAGGATATGAAGAGGCGGTATCCTAATCTTTTTGTGTAGCGTGAGATTTCGGGGACGAAATCTATTCTTAGTGGGGGAGGATTGTAACATCCTGTTTTCCTTAGTTTGTGTCTCATCACGCCTTAATCTCCCTCTCCAAGCCATAGCAACATGTTAACCTTTTTCCTTAAAGACCATTGGTGATTTCTAACTCCTTGTGTGCTTGGCACGTTTGTTGTGTAACGACAATTATCATATGAAGGGTATGCGTATATTTATGTGTTCAATTTGAAAGGTTATTTGCTTAGACTTTTGTAATCTCATGTTTTGAGTACTTGTCTTCCGTAAGAAGTCGTAAGGAAACTTTAGGACTTGTTGAGCACCTTGTCATCGACCAACCAGTGGCCTGGGGGACAAGAGCGACATTGCCCGGCGACAATGTCGTGGCATAGTCGCCAAGGGCATAGTCACAGGAGTTGTACCGAAAGAGGGAGAGACCGGGCGACATTACCCGGCGACAATGCCAAGGGCAAAGTCGCCGAGGGCATTGTCGCGTGAAAGGGGCGGGGTCCAGCCTTCTTAGTCGAATTTCAAGCCTAAATTACATCATTTTGAAACCCAAATTTTTGCAGATCGTTTCTCTCAACCCTCTAGGCTATTTTCCCCTTTCTCCTCTCCCCTCTCACCTCATTTAATTTTACAAGTAACCCTAGCATTTAAGAGACTCAAGAAGGGTTGTTGAAGTGATTTAAAGTGACCCTTGGTGCCATTAAAACTCCAAGTGAAGTAGAGTTCCCTCTAGTCATCCATTCCTAGGGTTTTCTCTTTACAAACCCTAGTTGGTGAGTTCTTAACCCTTTTATGATTATGAGTACAATTACTTGTAGTAAATACTGATATATGTATGTGTTTATGTTATTCTTGAGTTTGACGTATTCTTCTAGGATTTTCACTTTACAAACCCTAGAAAGTGAGTTTCCTTTTTATACTCTATTTCTTGTGGCTATGTGCTTATTTGACACTCTCTTGATTTAATCTACACATACATATGAGTAATATGAGAAGAGACCCTATTTATGGGTTTGACCTAGAGTGCTAGAGTCCTTGAAAATGTCTATGAGAAACATAATATGTTGCCATGGTATTACTTGAGAATATGGTTGATGAACTATGTGTAATGTGAAAGAGAATAGTTATTACGGAACGACATGGGGTCTTGACTTTACGAAATCTCATATAATGTGCATTAATGTCTATGAGCCAACAAGGAAAGGTCTATGTATGGCTATATGCTTTATGTGCGTATAAAATCAGTATGTGATCACTTGATAAGAATATGACTTCTATTTCCTTGTGCACGAGGATATAGTTGTATGCTAAAGAGGACCATTGTTGTTGGTCGTTTGTGGTTTACTAACGAGTAGGCAATAAGGGGACGTGGGCCCTTGAGGTGTAACTCGTCTAGTCTTGGACATGCAATAATGTCCTGTAAGACCTTGAGGTGTAACTCGACGGAGTAGGCAATAAAGGCAATGAGTATGGTTTGAGGTTGTGATGTCTTGATGGCATGGGAACTAGGTCCGGGACATGAGGTGTAATCCAATAACATCATGGGTGACTCCACTCCCGTGTACATGTCACCCCGATGGGAATGGGTCTCCCCCGTATTTTCAAAAGTTATCCTTGCATGTTTATGTTCAGGTTCGAGAACATTGTCGCGGTGGAATTGTTTAATTGTGAGGCAAAAGAGTTCGGTAACACAATTATCATTCATGATTATCTTGTTTAAAATTAATATAACTTTTGAGTTCTCACTAGGCTTTGTCCTAACACTTGTTGTGGTTGTTGTTTCCTCACAGATCCCATTCGTGGTGGAAATTAGATGGTCAGCTTGTCAACCGTGCATGTAGGGAAACTTGGAATGCCGGTCTTTTGGGTATACGTGCGAAGAGAGATTTTTGGTGGACTAGCAACACCCGTTTTAATCTAGTTTTGAGTTACTTCTAGATTAATTAGGTTGTTGTAATTTATTTTGTATCTCATCCTTCGGTCTACTGTTTGGTGCAAACTATCCCCAACTTATCGTATTATTATAGTTGCCCTTGGGAGGTGTTTTTATGTTGCAGTTTATCCTTACAGGTTGACTTTGAATATTCGTATTTTAGACGTTGTATTGCCAAAATTTCGATTGTTTTTTGTTGAAATTTTTAGGGTGTTACAGAGATATACCAATTAAATCTTAGTGTCATTTTACAATAATGGTCTTAACGAAATTCTAGAATCGTGTGTTGAGATCGAGGGATAAAACTATTATAACTCAAGATAGAGTAACAGGAACTTTGTGATTGTCTATTCGTTAATTGGAATTACCTGATAATTATTGCAACTGAAATATTCAATGTGGAAATCATTAGGACTCCAACAACTGCTTCTCTTTCGATAAAGTCTCCAACTTTCGTTTTTTGAATTTGTTTAAGTTTTTATTTAGTTTAATTAGATAATTAATTATTAAATTGAATCACCAAATTAGACCATCCAGTTAATAGTAGGTATAGTCATTGTGATACTCAATCTCTATTTCCCTTGGTTCGATACTCGTATTTACCGTACATATTACTTGTATCGTACACTTGCGATTAGATTTATGAGGGTGTGTAACCCGCCTATCACAAACCAAATGGGACTTTACTATATTTATGATCTTCATTGTCAACGGAAGAAATCAATCTTTCTTTTGACTCGTCTTACACATGTCTCAACCGCTAGATATAACAATATTCGTAAATGAAATATATATGATTGTTTGTAGTCTTCCGGGTTGTCCTCAATGTTCAATGTTATAGAAAATAGATTCCGTTTTTGTTTGAGAGGTCATTCCCAAATCATAAGTTTGTGGTAATTATTGTGGTGGTTTTTGCCTCTTCTTTGAAAGATCTATATTGTTAATCTGAATTACTTTAAAATTATTATTTTGATAGATTATTATAAATTTGTATGAATGTTTATTTAAAAATAGACAATAGTTACTAAAATTAAATAAATTTGAATCATATTCCTTGGAATCCATCCGAAAGGGAAACAAATGGATTATCACCCTAATTAAAGTCTGACTCCAGTTAGGGATGAGAATCAAAACCGCCCCATTGAATAACCCGATGTACCGCCCTGCCAGGCGGGGGGATTCCCACAAAACCAGGGACCGAGAATGGGCACGGGATCCCCAAAAGTTAAAAACCCGGGATGGGATGGGGACGAGCCGGGTAATGTGATCCTAGATCCGATCCGTCCCCGTATATTAAATATATTATATTTATTATTAAATATATTGTATATTTATTATTATACATATTATTTATAAAAGATTAGATTTAGTAATTTTTAGATTTAGAATGAGTATTTTGACTTTTCTTTATATATACATTTTTTCTAACTTGTCTTACTTTTATTAGATAAAAAAACATGGAGAGATAAAAGCGATTGATCATATAATTACGTATGATGTTGTGATTTTGGAAATATGTGAGATTTAAACATGGATCATTTTTTAACAGGTGTGATGTTTAACACATTTAATTTAAAGAGTGAGGGTTAGACCACCTATTTCACCTATTTCACGTCTACCTGAAAAGGGTTTTAGTTTTTAAAGAGTGAGGGTTAGACCGGAGGTCTAGTGAGTCCCCTCTAAAAACACACATCACCAACAAGATAAAGTGGTAACGAGAATCTTTATGTAGTGTACGTTCATAATTTCAATTAGCTACTGCTATTATGAATGTACCTCTATGTGAACATGCTTGAATTACTATGATTATGATAATCAATGAACTGTATCAGTACGTTTCTGGTGTGTAATCTTGTGTAACCCATCTCTCACCCTCTTTTGAATTGATGACAGACGAGAATGGTAAATACTCGGAGTCACCTTCAATCCTCGCCCGAGGGCCAAGAGGTAAACGAATCCACGGTCGATAGGCCAAATGCAACTGTGACGGACGGACCTCCAATCCCACCTATGCTTGCCGGAAGGGTGGAACAGATTCCGAGGACCGACATTGCTGCTGTTGATCCAATCCTGACGGAGGTAACTCCTCAAACACAAATGATGGATATGATGAGAGCCATGAATGAGACCATGGCGAAACAACAAGAATTATTCTTGAAGCTGCTTGAAGACCGAGAAGTGAATCACCGTCGTCATGAGACGATAGAAGAGAATGTGGTCATCGCGGGTTCGGGTGGCACCGGAGATGAAAACCGCACCGAAGGTCTGGTGACTTTAGAAACCCGACAAACGGGGAAAGGATGTTCGTACAAATCCTTTCTTTGTTGCAAACCACCAAAATTTGTCGGGACTGACGAGCCTGTAAAATGTATGAATTGGCTCAGAGAAATTGAACAGGCCTTCCGAGCTTGTGACTGTGAAGAGAGCCAGAAGGTGAAGTATGGGTCTCAAATGCTACGGGGTTCGGCTTTGACATGGTGGAATGTGTTCACCGCAACTGAGGAAGAGTCTGTGATAGCCAAAATGTCGTGGGTTGAATTCAAGAGGAAGTTGTTGGAGGAATACTGTAATGAAGATGATATGGACCTATTAGAAGAAGAATTCCGATCAATCAAGAAGGGAAACTTGTCAGTAAAAGAGTACACTCGACTGTTTATGGAGAAACTAAACCTGGTGGGACATGTGGTCTCGACTGAGAAGGAAAAAGTAAAGGCCTATTTGAAAGGCCTACCCGCGGACATGTTGTCAATGGTCCGCAATTCCAAAGCCTCCAACCTCCGTGAGACTATCGAGGAGACCAAAGTGATGGAGAGGCTTTATGCACGTGATAAAGAGGAAAAGACAAAAGTGGGAGAGAAGAGAAGATGGGAGAGTCCGCCAAGCTCGTTCAAGAAAGCGAAGTTTCAATCAGGAGGCAGAAGTTCTGAAAATCGCCGAGAGGCGAAGTGGTGCTCCAAATGCAAAAGCAAACACTTCGGAAGATTGACTCCAAACCCAACCTGGTCTCGTGTTTCAAATGCGGTAAACCGGGCCATATCAGTACTGAGTGTTCCATTCGGGGAACCATCTGTTACGAATGCAAGTAGATGGGTCACGTCCGAAGAGAGTGTCCCAAGCTAAGGGGTGTTGCGAGGGGAGGAGGAAGATCGGGAAGCCAACCGAAGAGAGAGGCCGTTCCCAAGGCTCAAGGGAGGGCTTTTCAAATGACCAAGGAAGAAGCGAAGGAGGCCGCCGATGTGGTGTCGGGTATGTTCCTACTCAACTCCAAACCCGCTAGAGTGTTGTTTGATTCTGGTGCAAACTTCTCCTTCATATATGCTATATTTTGCAAATCCTTAAGTCTACCTGTTAGCACTCTTTATGATGCGCTAGTCATAGAAGTAGCTAATGGAGAACAGGTAATTTTAAGAGATATCTTGAGAGATTGTCGCCTAGAGATTAGTTGCGAATCCTTTTTGGTAGATTTGCTTCCCATGACCATCGGGAGTTTTGACGTGGTAATCGGGATGGATTGGTTGGCAAAGCATCAAGCGGAGATTTTATGCTCAAAGAAGCTAATACGAATTCCCACCGGGGATGGTGACTTTCTAATCGTGTATGGCGAGAAACAAAAAGGAGAGGTGACTATTATCTCATCCATCAAGGCAAAGAGATACCAGAGGTCTAGTGAGTCCCCGGCCTCTAAAAGCACACATCACCAACAAGATAAAGAAAAAATACTTCTTGTAAATAATCCCATTCAGTTTAAAGAAACGGTACCACAATTTCAACCACGCTTCTGGCACATACTACCGTCACCCGAAGGTAACGGTGTGTTTGACTCATACTGCCTTAGCTGCGACACGCCCCCAATTGGCATATACGGGACCCCCCCCCGGTATGAGCTCAGGCGGGCCACACCCCCCGTCTTTGGCCATAAAACACACATCAATGCATGCATACATAACCATGTTTAAATAAAAGATAAAACACTTGTGTTGCATTAATAGATAAAAACATAACTCGCATAAATAGGATTCTCGCATGCAAAGATTCTCACATAATTGTTCACCATGAGATATTGTTAGAAAAACTCACCTGTCGTCCTGCTAAAGTTCTCACGATTACTGCTTTGGTCGGGAACAAGTCCTTAGAGAAGACGATACAAAATTCCTTCCAATTCCACCAAATTGCTTCTGGTTCCCAAGGTCTTCCAAAATCGCCTCTGCTCTAAGCCGCCACACACACAAAAAAAAAGCCCAAGAGCTAAGGCAACCACACTAAAACCCTTAATCTCAAAATTACAACTTTGTCCCTCTTCACTAAAATATAACGAACCCCCCGTAACTTCACTTATTGAAAATAAAAGACCCAGTTGTTACAATCTCTCCTCCTCAATAGGATTCCGTCCTCGGAATCCCATCATCGAACAAGCTGGGATATTGGGACTTCATATCCGACTCCACTTCCCATGTTGCCTCTTGCCCTTTGTGAAATTTCCACTACACCTTTACCAAACGAATGTCCTTATTTCTTAACTTTTTCACCTTGTGGTCCAAAATGGCCACTGGTTCCTCTACATAATTCAACTTCTCGTCAACGTGAATGTCATCCAACGACACCACCATATCCGCTTCCACTAGACACTTCTTTAAGTTAGACACGTGAAATGTAGGGTGTACTCCTCGCAGATCATCAGGTAGTTCAAGTTTGTACGCCACCTCTCTGACGCGTTCACTGATCACAAAGGGTCCTACGAACCGTGGTTTCAACTTTCCTTTCTTGCCGAAACGCACAACGCCTTTCCAAGGTGAGACCTTTAACATCACATTGTCCCCCACTTGAAACTCTAATGGTTTCTTTCGCTTATTCGCGTACATTTTCTGGCGGTCTTGAGCTGATCTCAACCTTTCTCGAATTTGGTTCACCTTATCGGCTGTCACTTGTACTATCTTTGGACCTGCCAATTTTCGTTCCCCCACCTCGTTCCAGCACAAGGGTGTTCTACACTTGCGTTCGTACAACGCCTCAAATGGTGGTGCTTGAATACTGGCTTGATAACTGTTGTTATATGAGAACTCTATCAACAGCAGGTGAACTTCCCATGAAGCTTTGAAGTCAATTGCACATGCTCTAAGCATGTCTTCCAGCGTTTGGATGGTTCTTTCACTTTGACCATCCGTTTATGGGTGATAAGCAGTATTCAACTTGAGTTGCGTACCCAAATCTCTTTGAAGACTCTTCCAAAAAGTTGATGTGAATCGACCATCCCGATCTGAAACTATAGACGACGGCACTCCTTTCTGGACACTATCTCATCCATATACAACTTAGCCAATTTCTCTAACGGGTACGTCTTCTTAATTGGTAGGAAATGAGCTGATTTTGTAAGTCGATCCACTATCACCCAAATGGCGTCGTGCCCTTTAAGTGATCGCGGCAGTCCCGTAACAAAGTCCATCGCGATTTCATCCCATTTCCATACTGGGATTTCTAACGGTTGCAACTCACCGTAAGGTTTTTGATGTTCCGCCTTCACCTTTAGACATGTTAAGCATCGCTCAACGAAATATGCGATGTCCTTCTTCAAACCCGACCACCAATAGTTTTGCTTCAGATCTCGGTACATCTTATTGGTTCCCAGATGAACGGAATAACGAGCCTTATGTTTTTCTGCCAACACTTTCTTCCGAAGCTCGCCCAACTTTGAGATCCACACTCGACCACCGAAACATCTCACTCCACGACTGTCAGCGATTAACGAGCTCACCACTCCGACTATTCTCTCACTCTTCAAATTCTCTTCTAAGAGCGCTTCCTTTTGTAGACTCTTGATTTCCTCCAAAAAGTTGGAAGTTTCCTCGACTCGAAACGCCACTACTTTCGTTGCATCTCCACGTTCCTTCCGACTCAAGGCGTAGGACACTACATTGGCTTTACCCGGATGGTAAAGAATCTCGCAATCATAATCGCTTAACAGCTCCATCCATCTCCGTTGCCTCATATTCAACTCTTTCTGATTGAACAGGTGTTGGAGGCTCTTGTGGTCACTATAAATCTGGCACTTAACTCCGTACAGATAATGTCTCCATAACTGCAACGCGAAAACTACCGCTGCCAACTCCAGATCATGTGTCGGGTAGTTCTTCTCGTGCTCTTTTAACTAACGAGATGTGTAGGCGATCACCTTCTCTTCTTGCATAAGTACACACCCTAACCCCAGTTTAGAGGCATCGCTGAAGATCACAAATTCTTCGGTTCCATTGGGTAGGGATAAGATTGGCGCACTACTCAGACTTAGTGCTGTTAACGGGGTAGTTATCCTCGAAAAGTCCTGAATAAACTTTCGATAATAGCCCGCCAATCCAAGGAAACTTCTTACTTCCGTTGGTGATTTCGGCGCCTCCCAACCTTTGATATCCTCAATCTTAGTCGGGTCAACCTTAATTCCATATTCCGATACTACGTGCCCTAGGAATTGTACCTCCCTTAACCAAAACTCACATTTCGAGAATTTGGCGTACAACTTCTCGTGCTTGAGTAATTCTAACACTGCTCGCAAGTGTGACTCATGCTCACTCATGGACCGTGAATAAATTAGTATGTCATCAATAAAGACAATGACACACTTGTCCAAAAGTGGACTACACACTCTATTCATCAGGTCCATGAATACTGCTGGAGCGTTAGTCAAACCAAATAGCATGACTAAAAACTCATAGTGCCCGTACCTTGTACGGAAAGCCGTCTTTGGCACATCCTCTTCTCTCACCTTCAGTTGATGGTAGCCTGATCGCAGGTCTATCTTCGAAAAGTAACTCGCTCCTTGCAATTGATCGAATAGATCATCAATTCTAGGAAGCGGGTACTTATTCTTGACTGTTACTTTGTTGAGTTCGCGATAGTCTATACACATTCGTATAGACCCATCCTTCTTCTTAACGAATAACATTGGCGCTCCCCACGACGAGGTGTTGGGACGAATAAAACCCTTGTCGAGTGGCTCTCGCAGTTGTGTCATCATTTCCTTCATTTCGGTCGGTGCCAACCGGTAGGGTGCTCTTGCAATAGGTGTTGCTCCGGGTATCAGGTCTATTCGGAATTCCACTTGCCGATTTGGGGGCAAGGCGGTTAGGTCGTCCGGAAATACTTCCGGATATTCATTTACTACTGGAACCGACTCTAACCCCTTTTTCTCCTTCTTAGCGTCTAAGACGTACGCTAGGAATCCCTCACACCCCTTCACTAAACACCGCCTAGCTTTGATCATCGAGATCAAACATGACTTCCTATCCCGACGATCGCCATAAACCACTACCTCTTCCTCCCCAGGCAGAGCTATACGGATCAACTTCTTATTGCACACTATGTTGGCATCATTAGACGCCAACCAGTCCATTCCCACAATGACATCAAATTCCCCCATACCCATCAGGTATAAACGCAATGGGAATAAATGAACGTTGATGTCAATTCTACACCCTTCATATACTTCCCCCACTAAGACTCGACTATCATCCGCTACCTCTACTTCGAACCCCCGATTAAGCTTCTTGGGTTTCACATGCAAGCTACGAACAAAGTTCGGTGACACAAACGAACGGTTTGCGCCCGAGTCAAACAACACCTTAGCATAAGTCGAGTCTATAGGGAAAGTACTTGTCACCACATCTGGTGTTTCCACCGCCTCCTCCGTTGTCATATTGAATGCTCTAGGGCTCGCCCGAGATGGTTCCACCTTCCTCTCTCCTCCTTTTCCTCCAAATCCCCAGACTGCTCCCTTCTTCAACTGTGGACAGTCAATCTTGATATGATCTGGTGAACCACATAGATAGCAGGACCTCGGCCCCTGACAATCCCGAGCCATATGCCCCGACTTCCCACATTTAAAGCAACCTTCATGATCCACCATACATTCCCCTTTATGCATCCGGTTACACTTACTGCACGGTTTGTTCTCAAACCTAGGCATCACCCGCTGATCAGGCCTTGCACTTTTAAACTTCTTTGGGTCACGAACTGGCCCTTCCCATTTTCTCTTTTCCCCGCTCTTCTCAGACATTTTGCGAGCTTTATCCTTCTCCGTCATCTCGGTCGCGTTAACGACCGCTTGAAAGGTACTAGGTTCTCGTGCAGCCGCCAGTTCTCGGATGTTGCTTCTCAGCCCAAACAGATACCTGCCCACCCGACGTTCTTCGTTTGACACATAAATTTCAGCAAAACGGGCTTTTTCGAGAAATTTCGTTGTATACTCTCGAACCGTCATTTCCCCTTGTTCCAAGCTCAGAAATTCCTCCTCCAGCTTTTTAACTGCTGCTAACAGACAAAACTGTCTCTTGAACTTAGCAATGAAAGTCTCCCAATCCATCCCTTTTGCCGCCTTCGAACCCTTGCCCCCAATTTCCGCCTCCCACCAGAACACAACATTGTCTCTCAGCATGGACAATGCAAACACGACCTTATCTTCTTATGCGCACTTACAGGTGTCAAAAGATAGCTCCATATTCCCAATCCACTTAATCACCATTATCGGATCACATTCTCCTTTAAAAGTAGGGGGATTGCAATAGGTAAATACTTTATAGCTACATCCCTTTTCCATAACTGCTTTGGTTTCCACATCCGGTGTCGACTGGGAGTGGATACCCGTCACAGTTATTGGCGAGTTAGTCATCTCAGTCGTCTCCCTCTCCTCGCATCTTTCCTTGCTTGCCGATGCTTCCCTATTCTGGTAGGCCAATAAAGCTTGCAGTGTTTCTTGAAGTTTCTCCATCTCAGTGGCGAACGTCTCTTGGGTTACGAATGCTTGTACTCGACCCCCACCTCAGCTCTTCGAACGACCTCTTCCTCTCACCGTAACTGAACTTTCTTGAAGAGAGAGTTCTTGTTCAGCTATGGCTTCCACACTTCCAGATCGACGTCCGACCCGCGTCGTCTTACGCTTCTCAACCCCCTCCCCAGGTCCCTCCACTTGGGTGGCCGCCTTCTGAGTAGTCTTTCCTTTCCCTTTAGGTCGACCACGACCCTTTCCTCGTGTGGCAACCGTCTTAGAAGCAGCTGTTGGTCCATCCACGATAACCTCATTTACCGGCATTGCTTCAGCTATTGGCGCGGATCTACTCCTTGTCACGCGTTCAGACATGATTATTGATAAGACGTAAACATACAACATTCAACACAAAGGTGCAACGCAATAAGGCAAGTTAAGCACACGCATGTACCTGTAAATTCACAATTACACTGGCCAGATGTAATTCCAAATTTGCCTTACATACTAGTCCTCACTACCCTATTACCAGTCTTCCTATGGTCATCCTAATTCTCAGTTATGCTTCTACTCCCTTAGTTTAAGTCTAGGCCCGTCCGGTCACCCAAATCCATTAAACTATGAATGATACCAATTATAACAACCCAAAACTTTCAAACATTAGATATAACCAATTCAAATAAAAACCATGCCAAACGGCCCCAAGTCAACAAGAATAATATCAAGGTTTGCTATAAGGCAACCTATTACATGACTGAGAATAAAAGAAACAACTATAAAGGAGTCTTCTAATATCGGATGTTGCTCACACCTTCTCTTTTCCCTTAGCGGATCCATCTACCTCACGTCTAACTGAAAAGGGTTTTAGTTTTTAAAGAGCGAGGGTTAGACCAGAGGTCTAGTGAGTCCCCGGCCTCTAAAAGCACACATCACCAACAAGATAAAGAAAAAATACTTCTTGTAAATAATCCCATTCAGTTTAAAGAAACGGTACCACAATTTCAACCACGCTTCTGGCGCATACTACCGTCACCCGAAGGTAACGGTGTGTCTGACTCATACTGCCTTAGCTGGGACACACCCCCAATTGGCATATACGGGACACCCCCCCCCCCCCCCGGGTATGAGCTCAGGCGGGCCACACCCCCCGCCTTTGGCCATAAAACACACATCAATGCATGCATACATAACCATGTTTAAATAAAAGATAAATCACTTGTCTTGCATTAATAGATAAAAACATAACTCGCAAAGGATTCTCGCATAATTGTTTACCATGAGATATAGTTAGAAAAACTCACTCGTCGTCCTGCTAAAGTTCTCACGATTACTACTTTGGTTGGGAACAAGTCCTTAGAGAAGACGATACAAAAATCCTTCCAACTCCACCAAATTGCTTTTGGTTCCCAAGCTCTTCCAAAATCGCCTTTGCTCTAAGCCGCCACACACATACCAAAAATGCCCAAGAGCTAGGGCAACCACACTAAAACCCTTAATCTCAAAATTACAACTTGGTCCCTCTTCACTAAAATATAACGAAACCCCCCCTAACTTGCTTATTGAAAATAAAAGACCCGATTGTTACAGGGATCTCCATTCCTTGTTGGGAACGGGATGGAGATGGGGCATTGGAGACGGGAACGGGAATGGGGCCCCATTCCCATGCTTAACTCCGGTCATTAAAATTGAAGATTGTCAAAATAAGAGAATACAAGAATGATCAAATCACATGTGATTACAGTGACGTTGTCCATGTTCTATAATCACATGTGATTTCAGTGTAAAATCACATGTGATTCGACCGTTTTCGTGTTTTATTACTTTGATCATGTTCTGTTCTGAACCAAGATATATATCGAATATCTAGAGGAACAAATCCCATATTTATATATATCATCAACCATGAATTTCCAATTGTGGCTTGATGAATATAGAGTCCAAATTATTCTATCATAGTATAATAAAACTTGATATTTGTCTTCAAATGAAAATAGTTATACAACTATTGAATTGGGCCATCAAATTTTGATGAACCAGTGTAAAATAACAACATAAAGGATGGTGATGGTATCAACATATTCCACAAAATTGAACCAAGAACAACACATCTATATCTATATGTCAACCGGAGTCTTCTTCTCCGGCCAAAAAACCGGTGAAATTCGATTACGGGTCGTCAGTATCTCGCCATCAATGGTACGAATTGAGGTGGAAAACTTGGCATTTTGGCTTGTACGAGCTCTTGGAAGCAGCCTGCTCGAACTTCTTTGCTGCTGCTTCGTTCTCCTCAAGGCTTGTTTGAACGAAAAACCTCGCCCACCAACTCGCGCTCCGCATTTTAGCCTTCACAAATATGTAAATTAAATCTTCATTTTCAACTCATAAAGAAAAACCAAACCGACCCAGTAAATCCCACTCGAAAGTAGGGTGAGATGTACGGAGACCTGACCCCCACCCTAAAAGAGTAGGACTGTTTTCGTGAAAAACATTGGCTTGTGCAAGATTGTGAGCAAACAATTTCGAAAGAATAAATGAGCGGTTGCTTACCGTGCGTCCAAACCTTGATGCTTGTTGGAGTTTCGTTTTTGAATTACTAGGTTTACCTGAAAGGACACAATCATGCCGTTAGCACTACAATAAAATCAATTTTATAGGATGCCAAAAGATATTTAATTGTTTTGATAGACTGTTTTATAAGACTTAAATCTTGAACCAACAAACAATTGTACGTCCTATATAAAGGTGTTACAATAAAATATTAGAACGTATTTGGACATTCTAACACGTTTAACACACCATTTTATTGAACATTTGTTTTTTATAAGACACTTTGTCAAATAATGTCACATAAAAAGACTAATAGAACGTTTTGTTTCAAAATTGTCAAAATTTTGTTAGGACTCCAAAACATATGACGCACGATTGTTTGGTCCTATAAACTTAAAAATCCAGACATTTAGACATATTCGAGGTCCTATAAAGCCGATTTTGTTGCAGCGTAGGTTGAAACTCGGCATCCAAATTACGGATTTGACCTTGATTTACAGTTGCTATTTATAACAAGTTACCTGTGAATATAACAAGATTTTGAGCAGAAACTCTTGCCAAATCAGGAAGGGTTTTGTTGAGGTACTTTGGAGATAGATAATCGACCGAATCCGAAACTATGATCAAAGAGAACGATTTGGCCCTATACGGCAAAGGGAACTTGATGTCGGCAACTCGTACTAGACCCTTGTGCACGAGACTTCTGCAAGAGATATCAGCGTCCTCAATATCATACGGTTCCACACCCCATGCTTCCGTGTTTGCTTCTTTGGTCAATCGAGAGACCACAGAGCAAGCATCGGGCCCAACGTGCAATACTCTATGCATGCTGTCACCATACGTTTTCTTTAAAATGGGTATCGCCGTATGAACATCGAATGTGCAGCCAAAGTTATCTGAACATGTTCATAAAAATTTGCGTTAGACCCCAGGCTTCGACCAGACTAATCCCATGGTAAGTCGCGACTGTAGGCTTCGCCCACAGTCCTGACGTAAATCTCCTAGTGGCTACATTGGCATATGTAGATGGCAAGATTCGAACCCGGGTTGATTTTATCTATTTATCGGCTTATGGGAACATCATTTTACTAATCTTGTTTGATTTTTTTTGGTTGCAGTGATTATTGAATGTTAACAGGGGATCAATCACCTTGAATCTTGCTAAATGCTTTATAGGATCCAGATTCACCTGCATTCCAAGAGCAAATGTGAAGCCTAATAAATATAAGAAGCAATATACATTTTCCATGGAGACACTACAACAAAATCGTCCTATATAAAGGTGTTACAATAAGTTAATAGGATGCTTTTGGGCATCCTAACAATTTTTTGTAATAATTCTGAAATAAAGTGTCCTATTAGTCTTTTTATATGACATTATTCGAAAAAGTTTCTTATAAAAACAAGTGTCTTTAAAAAAAAACAATACACCACTTTATTTCAGAAGTGTTGTAAAAACTTGTTAGGATGACCAAATATAGGATATACAATTGTTTGGTTCCTATAAACTTACGTCTTATAGAACAGTCTATTAGGACATTTAGACATTGTTGGCGTCCGATAAAGCTGATTTTGTTTTAGTGAGATCAAGAATTTAGGAAGCCATGAGCATGTATATTAATGAATAAAAGTCCATGAATCCGAACGAACGAACCAGTACTCCATGGATATTTGTTATTGAAACAGACAAAATGTAGTTAACCAGATTAGTACAAACCTGAACCCTTATAAACATAGCCGATCACAAGAACCGTTCCCTGTATTTATAAAATAAATCAAATTAAGGTTCCGTACAAGTTGACCGATGCTGGAAGAACAGCAGTATGTGCTAAAAACAACATAAAACTGATTAGGAACTTACTAGTAAGACGAGCACGACGGATATCAGAGGAGAAGGTCGTGATTTTGAATGTAAAATTCCCCCTAGTGGATTGCTTCCGCTACCCACAAAACGCCTTGTGGGATTTCCCGGTCTTCTTGACATGGCTGTTTGTGTGAAGTATCGAAGCTAAAAAGAATCCACACTGTGCCAACAAAAAAAAAACGCAATTTTTTATGAAAAGGGCTGTTTAGCTCATTGACGTTCTACAAAACCGACTTTAAGAATCTAACCCTCTAATGTATTTTCAAGTTTTTACGGGGGAAAGTTGTTTTACACCAGATCAGATGAAGGTCATGCTTCTAACTGAAAACTGATTTGAGGTCATTTAACCGAACTTTTCAGATTCAAAATTGACAGTTTTTAGTTTTGTTATCCCCAAATATTTATGTTACCATATCATCCAAATTGTTTGACACAAAGTAGATAATTCTTGTCAAATTAAAGTTAAAAACAACTCATTTGACCATCAAACCAAAGCCCTTGTGGCCATGGAGGTTCGAAAGGACTCCAAGCCATTCGTGGGCCCCAGAAATTAGTTGTTGCACGTAAGCTGGCCTAGAAACCCACAGTTATCCAAAAGAAAAACTCTAAAGGGTTGTTTGTTTTCTAAAAGAAAACCTTTTAATGGCTGAATCGTTAAGACTTTTTTACATTTAGACTGTTTATTTTTTCCCAGTTTTCAGAATCTTAAAAACTCTTAAATACATCTGATATACGAAGTGGTGACCTAACTTCTTAAAACCTCTTATCGCCACCTCAGTTTATATGCTCTTCTTTGACGCCTACAGACGTTACAGAAACATATTATTCATATTTCAGCACCACCTCTTATTAAGTAAAATAAGACTACAGATTTCAGACCTCTTAGAAAACAAACAAACAGCACCTAAATTTTTTCATTAATCCATTTCTTTATGGTCTAAAGTGTACTACATATCTAACTAGTTATGAATCAAAAATCAAATCAATCAAGAACCCATATCAAGATAAATAAAAAGCATTCTACACCAACACATTCTTACTAGAAAAGCAAGAACTTAATTACTACATTCACCTGATACAACAAATGTCAAAAAAAAAAAAAAGAGTTCATATCATCATAAAGTCATAAGTAGAACTTTCCCCAAATGGAAAGAAACACAGAAAGCAATTCAAACATAAAAATGTTAACAACTTGTGTCAGATTGATTCAAGATTTCCAAAACCCATCAACAGAATTCCATCATAAGCTAAAACCAACCACACAATACCAAATTGAACCTGAATCAAAACGAAAAAAAAACAGCAAATTTGACAAAAACTACAAATGGGAAGTAATTAAGTTACAAAATACCAACCTTTATCAATCTGTTAATGGGGTAGATTCATGTTTTGGATCTATAAAAGCCTGGATCTTAGATCTGTTGAGAGAACAAAAAAAGGAGGTGTTTTTAAGTGTGAAAATTGAGACGACAAATGGGTTTGGGGGAGGTGGAAGCGACTCAAAAGAGAGGGGCAAGTTGGGGAAATCTGATGGGTTTGTGGGGCATGTTGGAAATGATTTTGGATCTTGGTTTATAATAATGTCGGTAACGCTATTTATTATTGCTGGATTGAAGTTTTTTTGTTTTTTGGTTTTTGTTTATTTAGTAATAATGTGGTTGAATCGAAGGCAGGGCATCTTGATTGGGACCCAAGGTTAAATGAAGATTGATTAATTTTTACAGGATATTATTTCTTGGACCGACATAGTTTAGGTCGGAAATGAAATGATGAGAGTACCATACTTTTGTAACAATGTCAAGGAAAAACAGTATATGTCAAGATAATGTTAAAAATGTTTTATTATTGTCTGTGATGGACTAGGGATTTGGCTTGAGAGGGTGTATCTTTAAGGTGGATTGAAGGTTTGTAAAGTCGTATGATGTGTTTTAAGTCGAATTTTAGTGTTTTGAGGGCTTATTTGAAGTTTTTTTGTTGATTTCGAAAGATTTTTCGGTTTTTTGGTTGATTTTGAGATACTTTTTCGGTTTTTCGGTTGATTTTGAAAAAAAAATCGCTTTTTTTGGTTGATTTTGAGAGATTTTTTTTGTTTTTTAGTTGATGTTTCTTGTATTTTTTAATATCTCGGAGCACCTCTCGAAGATTAGCGGGTAAATATTTCATACCACGAAAAGAATTCTACTTGCGAAAATTGATTGAACGGGTACACGGGACCCCATTTGGACCTTAAGAGGTCCGCCTATGATTATTGTTATACAAGTTTAGAAGGACAGGTTGATTTGGTTGGTTTTTTGGTTTAAAAGCAATAGAGTTTGAAACAAATATTTTATAATAAAATAAATAAAAATAATAAGTGGAAAGTATAGTATACCAGAAGAGAAAGCAACGTAACCCACAATTAGAGATGTATAAAAAAGTTCAAGCCTGGAAGTTGATCCGATAAAATGTAGACCTAGTAAGCTCAGGTCATGCCTTAAAGCTAAAAAAAGCACTACTTGAAAGAACCCGATTAGACCTATTTTCATACAAAAAGCCCACCTAAGGCTTAAAAATGCATGAACTTTGTTTTTGTCACAGAAAACTAGCTTGAAAGCTTTTCTTCCTACTATAGTGGCTGGTAAAAACTCGTTTTATGTCAGATGTAAAGGTGGGGGCCGCTTCAAAATCAGTCCCTACTACAAGCCTCCTTTTCATATACCCAAGTGGTTCATCAGTGGGTCCATCAAATTAAAAATAATAAACTAAATTAGTTGAATATATGTAACTTATTCGGTTTCGGTTTTTATTATTTTTTACTATTTCGATTAAATCGAGATATCACACTGCTATGCATATATTTGACTATTTATGTTAAACTGAAAATAAACAAACACATTACACATTAATAAAAAAAAAATGAGGTTGATTCATATTAAACCAAATTGTTAGAGGAACAAGCCACTAAACCAACTTGTAATAGAACAACATAATGGCAACTGACATTAAACTAATTTGTAGCAAACCTAATAGAAGATAACTCAAAATTCTTAATAGTTAACAAACATATAAGTTAAAGTTAGTAATAAGTAGCAACAAATCAAAGGGTAAGAGGCCAATAATAAATTATATTTAGTTAGAAAGAAATCGGATAAAAAAAGGTCAATAAATCATAAATAAAAGATAAATCAATAGCAAACCCTGAATTAAAATAACAAACCCAAATTAAATAACAAACTCAAAAAACTTAAATCAAATAACAATTAAAAATAGAAAATTAATAGTTAACACATAACAGATAGCAATAGTTATAGATCTACAAAATAATAAACTGTAAAAAGAAAGTTGGAAAAAAAAGTGACCGATCAAATCAATAACATTATAGCAAACAAAATAAGAGAAATAAGATGGTTTTCAATAGGCCGAGACTTCGGAATTGGGGACCTTACCTTTTAATTGTTGGGGGCATATTAGTAATTTTAGGTAAAAAAAAATGTTTTCAAAACCCGAGGGCATACATGCTTTTGTTTGGGGTTTGTTGGGGCCTTTGGCCCCTACCTTCAAGCTTGTATTCATCCTTGGTGTGTACCTAACGGCGATGTCAAACCTCAAGTCTTAAAAGTCACAATAAGATCGTAATATTTTTTAAGGCGTGACTTATGGTAACAAAAGTAAGACACTAGATTAATAAGAAAACTCAAATATCGCTTTACAAAAACTGTGCAATCGGTCATGGCAGACCATATGTTTAACGTGGCGTGACATACAAGCCTTGAGCCACGACGGTTGTCATAATTTTAGATCAATGTTTTTATCTGACAAAAATATTGTATTTAAATTTATTTTATTTTTTTATTGGAATATTTATTTTCATTATTTCATTTTATATTATATACTCGTATTGTAATATATATAATTTTTTTATTATTGTACTTTATTTCCATTTATTTAGTGTAATCTTTATTTTAGTTATTGCATTTTCCTTTAGGTTATTATAACTTTATTTCATTAATATTTAAAATATTTTATTTTCAAATTTTAATGTAAAAAAGTTAAATGGAATCTATTTATGAAATTACAAAAACTTTATGGTTTTATGATAAAGTTAATGAAATAAAAAACTTTATAAAATACTCATTGACATGACATAAAAATAATTTTCCATTTTTATAAAACCATATAGCATCCATCAAAGCATCATTGTGGATAGGCATGGGAATGGGACGGGGATGGGGCGACGTTCACATTCCCCGGCCCCGGTTTGTATTAGAGAGCCCCGATTGATCCCCCATCCCTGGTAAGAAGAGGATTGCAGAATGAGGCCGAGTAGCCGACTGACCTTTTTGAACATTGAAAACCTAATTAGGAAAAATATATAATTTATAAATATATTATTGAATTAATAAATTATATAAATAAATAATATTTAAATTTAGTTATATATATATATATATACCGGGTATGGGGTGGGTCGGGGGTGTGATACCCGGCCCCGGCCCTTTCCTCGATTTACTCAAAACGGGGGACCCGTTTTAGCGGGGAATACCTGGTCGGGTCGGGTGAACCAGGTTCCCCACCGGGTCGAGTCAAATTCCCATGCCTAATTGTGGATGACCATAGACGGTTCATCAAATTGAGTCCGTTCACTATTCTCTAGCTTACTAAAGACATCGATTCACTAAACAAATTATTTATGGTAGAACTTAAACATTGACACAAGATCAAGGTTTTAAATGGTTGAGGCGTGGCATGGCGATGAGACTAAGCCTCAAGCTTTAGGAGTCACGGCAAAGCCATGGCGTTTTCAAGGCGTAACTTATGGCGCCAAATTATTAATTCATATATAGTATTATATACAAAAACATATGTTCTATACTGTTACTCTATGAGTCAACAGTAATAAGCAAGTTAAATTAGGTTATATATTAAAAGCTAGCAAATAAAACATAAAGAAAAATCTAATATTGTATTATGAAAATTGTGCATTAGGCCATGACGTGTCACGAGCTTAATGTGGCTTCAGACACAAGCCTTGCGCCACGGCGTGCCATGTCAGCTGTTTAACGAGTTTTTCAGAACAGTGCACAAGATACAAATGGTTATTCTCCTTGCTTTTGCAAAAGGCAATATTGATCTCAAAGATGTCTATATATTAGCAGCTTGATGAGTCTTCGGTTAGTTATACATGATTATTTGATAGTGGTTTAATGATACATAAAGTGGCTCATTCGATAAGCTTCCAGGGGGAGCTTTATGCAGAAAATCAAGTTTTTTCCAAGCCTCTTTCTTCCAATAAAAGAAAACATGCTTCTTCCGGTTATGGAAAAACCCTCCCAAACAAAAATCCTTCAAATTTATACAAACAAATTAATTCATAAAGTACGTTTTATCCATACATGACTTAATGAAAAATCCACATAACAACCCTAACACTAATGAATAACTTACAAGAATATAGATAATCAATTATGCATGTACTTGATATTTAGTGATTAGTTAATGAGAATCTTTGAGCTTTGAATGAAGTTGAAATCAAAGAGAAATCTTGACTTGAACTCTCAAAATTGTCGTATTTTAATATCTAAAAAAGCAATTAATTTAAAAACAAAACAAGATTTTGACACACAAAGCAATTAATTGTTATATTAATATCAGAAAAGTTTCTGCTTTTTATACTTTTAAAGTACCGCCATGTCACGAAAATATTCAATGTGTACGTCTGGGGTTATGATAATGCAAACGTTCGGATTTGTTTGCCAATTTTTTGCATTAAATTTAACTTTATTCAATATATCTTTCGATTTAAAATGACCTAAAAATACAATATAAAAGTAAATTTGACTTTTGTTGGATTTATGTTTCCATGAACTCAAAAATCATTCTTTATAAAACTTATTCAAGGAAATATTGATATTATCACAAGTATTTACTGATTGATATTTGATGATAAAGCAACTTGCAGAAAATTGGCTGGAATTTACATGTTCTTTCCAGCTCACTTCTTGGAGAATAACATGTCATAAATTTCAATTCGTCAAATTACAGGATATTTGTGAATTAAGTCTGCAACAAAATTGTTAGAATACTGTATACTTAGGGGACATTTGGTTTGATGGAATAATTATAAGTGATTTGAATTTTATGAAAGGATTTGGAATTGCAGGTAGAAGGATTTAAAATCTTTGATGTGTTTGGTTTGTATGACTTGAAATGAAATTGAATTTTATTTTTTATAAAAACAAATCATAAATTAATTCTTACAAGTGTTTTAACATATTTTAAAATTTTATTACAAATAAATCATACGAAATCCTACAAAATACCATGTTTGTGGGATTTTAAATTTTGGAAATCCTTGCAATCAAACATTGAATTAGAATAGAATTCAATTCCAAATTTAATCCAATCCTCAAACCAAACGGACCTAGAGTGTTATTTGTCAATCCTTAAGATTATGAGATTTTCAAATGTAATAAAACATAAAAGGAAATTTAAATTGATTTACTTGCACCAATAACTATTTATATTTTGATATGTGACACCTCAAAATAGGGGAAACGTTGTAATAAGAATTTTAATTAGGGATTTAAATTCTATTCAGTGAAAGTTTAAGCAGGTCCTTAGTTGAACGATATCCAGATTACTGGTAAATCTCAACGTCTTGGAAGTTGTGTGAGACTCCAAATTAATTGTGTAGGGTGATACAAATTAAAAGAATAAATCCATCGTTTCTCTTTGATCTTCTCTCAAAGATTTTTGGTATGTTTAAGGTTTCATCAACCGGAACACTGACTATGTAGGCATGTAAGTGTGCCTATGGGAATCGTATCGGTAAGGGTTGGTTAGCTCTCACTCGAACCAACCAAGGGTGAATCAGTGAACCATACTAAACGAGGATCAGAAGAGATCTCGAAATTAAGAAAAAGTTCTATTTATTTGCAAGTATGTTGTTCTATACATGATATTATTAATGTGCAAGGACCAATGTTTTCAATCATGCATTCAAAATCTGAAATAGCGGTCAGTACCATGATTTGATGTAGCTATAGCGATGGTAAAGCGGTAGTATAATGGTCCACAAATAGTTGTTCATGTAGGAAGTACAATTATATATAAATGTATGTATGTATACATAACATATTATATATATTGAAGATGAACAGAAGAACACGTGAATAGAAGGGATGACAAGCAAACGGTGTAGGAAAACGATGTTATTGTAAAGAGATGATACAAAAGAGCAGAAGATAGATGTACAATGTTGGAATAGAATAGATGAGAATGAGTTTACACACCGATATTGCAAATCAAAATCAACTCCTAGCTCGTAATCCCTAAATCGACTTCTCTAAACCCTTTAAAAGGCCAACTGAAAACCCAACCCGTAATATACGAGTGCATTGCTTATAAGTTATTGATTCTTTTACCCATAAGTGATGTAATTAATACAACTCCTTTCGTAGGAACATGGTTGTTAACATTCGTTATTCGTACCAGGAGGTGATACGAGGAGCCTAAAGAGGTCTCGGGTGAGAAGCATGTACTGGGTTGGACCCAAGAGTCGGTCCAAGTAGAAATCGTCGAGCTAGTTTGAGTACAGGCCATCGGATCAACCAAATGATAAGCTCTAGTCATGGTTACCCATGTAGACTGCGGGTGCGAATTGTATGAGATGGACTTGTGGTAGAGATGGGTAAAACAACCGGTCTTTTTGGTACGGACTAGAGCATTAAGTCATCAGGTCGGACCACCGGTCACCGAATTTTTTTTGGTGGATCGGTCCTAAACTGGTTTTTTTAAGGATTGAATCGGATAAAAAGTCATACTAGTATATTTTCTTTTTCGGGCTTTTTGACATAAGCTAACAAATAAATATAATTTAGTTGTTTATACATTAAAATATAAATCAAGAATGTTACAAAATTTTCAATTGAGTTGTACAAAACCATTGTTTTATATAGTTGTGCAATGTTTGCTTCAAGAAAAACAAATCCACAAATAAAATATGATTAATTAACCAATCACTCCATTATTCAGAATTTTCAAACTAGGCTCAAGAAACTCATACCTCTTGTGAGGTATCTTTAGCTTGAAACGTCTAAATGCCAAGTACTAACTGGTCATATATATATATATATATATATATATATATATATATATATATATATATATATATATATATATATGAGAAATGGTAAATGTATGAGAAATAGAGAAGTAATCATAGTCATTCATACGGTCAAGATCGGATTTGACTGGTCAAATATTGCAGCTTTGACCGGTCAAAAGTTGCGGCTATTCCAAAATTAGAAGGACAGTTTCGTAATTTTTACAAAATACACGGACTGAGTTCATATATAAATCTGTATGATTCACATATGAAATATACGTTCATATGTGAACCAGTGTAATTCACATATGAACTTTTTTAACTAATTCATATATGAACATTTATGATTTATGAACCAATTAACTGATTTACATATGAATTACTTAATTGTAGGTTCATATGTGAATCAGTTGAACTAATTAACATGTTCATATATGAACCTTTGTGATTCACATATGAACTAATTAATTGATTCTCATATGAACTAATTAGCTGATTCATATATGAACGTATAGTTCATATGTGAATCATACATGTTCATGTATGAATTCGCTACGCGTATTTTACGAAACTACCCCTCTATCTTCTATGAACCACACAAGGAATTATCCGGTGCTTCGCGGTCAAAGCCGCAAATGTTGACCAGATGAATGACTAAGATTACTTCTCTATTTCTCATATATTTACCATTTCTCAAATGAACCTCTCCCTATATATATTAGTCATTCATCTGGTCAACATTTGCGGCTTTGACCGCGAAGCACCGGATAATTCCTTGTGTGGTCTATAGAAGGTAGAGGGGTAATTTCGTAAAATACACGGGATGAGTTCATATATGAATCTGTATGAATCACAAAGATTCATATATGAATCTGTTAATTAGTTCAACTGATTCATATATGAATCTTTGTGATTCATACAGATTCATATATGAATCACAAAGGTTCATATATGAATCTGTTAGTTAGTTCAACTGATTCATATATGAATCACAAAGGTTCATATATGAATCAGTTAAAAGAGTTCAGTTGTGAATTGCACTGGTTCATATATGAACATATAGTTCATATGTGAATTATACATGTTCATATATGAACACAGTCCGTGTGTTTTGTAAAATTTACGAAATTGTCCTTCTATTTTTGGGATAGCCGCAACTTTTGACCAGTCAAAGCCGCAACTTTTGACCGGTCAAAGCCGCAATATTTGACTAGTCAAATCCGATCTTGACCATATGAATGGCTAGGATTACTTCTCTATTTCTCATATATTTATCATTTCTCAAATGAACCAAACACTATATATATATATATATATATATATATATGAATTTTCAAACTAGGCTCAAGAAACTCAAACATATTGTGAGGTATCTTTAGCTTGAAACGTCTAAATGCCCAAGGCGTGAGACGATTCACCATTTCCTCTGCGATAACACAAATTTGTTACGTTAGTATTGCAAAGATAAAAACATAAAATTCAAACAGTCATAAATCCAAGGATGATAACCTTCATTTCTCCGACGAATCGAATACCATTCTTGCTGAAAACATCGGAAATAATCCATAAGGCCCACAATAGGCAGTTTCCGTGCAAAACGAGACAATGCATTCACCGACTCGGCACTGTTCGATGTCATTATGTTGTAACGCATTCCTAGGAAATGGGCCCTTAACCATTTCTCCGGTCCAACCTGGTCCATAAGCGGAGCTCCAAGAGGTAAAGCAACTCGTAGACCCGTCATGTTCAGTTCAAACTCCTCCACCGTATATGCTTTACACTTCCTCCAAAATAACTTCTTCTTGTATCTGACCCTGCTGTCCCTGGTTTTTACGTTCATCATTAGATGGCGACAACAAAGTGCATGATGGGCGCCCGGGTACACTGTATTAATTGCTTGGTGAATTGAAGCAGCCCTGTCGGATACAAAAACCAACCCCTCGGGTTCCCCGATACAACGCTTCAGCATGGTTAAGAACCAAGTCCACACATCCCCACTCTCAGACCTACCAACTCCGAAAGCGATGGGCACAATCTGGTTATTTGCGTCCATAGCAACGGCTAAAAACATTGTGCCCAAGTAAGTACCCTTCAAATGAACAACATCGATGATAATGACCGGACGCAGGTGTGTGGTAAACGACCAAATCTGGATATTTAAGGCATTTTCATATTATAACATTATTCAATATAGCAGTTCAATAAACCATACAGTGACGCGAAAGTTACTAAAATAACAACGTACCGCGCAACCGAGGGCAACGAAACACATATCAAAACGTCCTCGAGCGTCTGTCCTTATTGAGGTAACGGTACCAGGATTCCGGAGCTCCAGATTATAGAGAAAGCAGGGGAGTCGGGTAAACGATTCTTTAGGGGTACCACGCACCATCGTCAATGCATAAGCTTTTGCGCGCCAGACTTGCCAGTAAAAAATATCTATTTTCAAATCCGATCTTACGTCGTTGACAATGTCGGATCTACGGTATGTCCTGCTGGTATCCTTCACTTTAGGGTAAATAAAATTACCCAATACTCTACTGTTTGCTTGATGGTAGTTGGGATGCAGCTGCGTCCTCGAGCAAGTGTGTACGTCATCCAATATACGAACATGAAACATATTGGTATTTTCGACAGAGGTCGCATAGATACGCCAAGAACATCCGGCTTGCCTACATCTGGCATCGTATCTGGTTTTATTTGACCGGTGAACTCCAAACTCAAAACCCTCTTCAAGAAACTTCAAACCGAGAGCGAGTGTAAGATCGTTTTTGGTCGGGAATACTTGACCCAAACTTACTCTTCCACTACGATTATAACGTGGGGGTTGGTTGGGTGTGATGACTGGGGCCGCTGATGGAAGTGGAGAGGGTATATCAAAGAAATCATCTATCCCACCATATGATTTGATAGGACTACTTTCTGGTTCGTCGTCGTCTTCATCAGTATCAACATCAGATAAACCCAAGTGGTAAACATGAGACTCCTCATCATGTTTATAAACTTCGTCGTCGTCATCTTCTTCCTGTTCTTCTTCTTCTCCTTCTTCTTGTTGTGTTTCAGGAACAACATCTGGGGTATCAACAAATTCATCCACACCGCCTCCAGTGTTCGAAGTACCACCGAGATCGCTTCCACCGGACATCGATGAATCGACAAACACACATAGTGTTTGCGGATTATTTTCACCGTCAGTAAATTGAATGAAAGACGAAACATCGTCAGAGTTGCATAACTCATAAAGGGCACCAACCAACCTCGGACGCGTAATGTTCGAAGCCACCTTGACGCGGGTTATCGGTTGATCGGTAACATACTTCCACCCGTTATCTGTCTGTTGCCATGAACCACCGCTTAAGAGATGTAGCTTCACTTTATTCTCTCCGGAACTCATATTTAAAAAAAATACACATAGAAAAGGAAGATACACAAGGAAATCAATTGTATGAAATTGTGGATGAAAATTGTGACTTACAACTTCAATGGTTGCTGGTCTTATAGCAATAATTTAGGGAATCAAATTTGTACCACCACAAGGAAATAATTCATCTGCTAAAGTGATTTGATATCACAACTTTTTGAAAAATACAGTACACATCAACTTGAAAAAACAGTTTAAAAACGTGAAAAAATAGCAAACCAACCAAAATATAAGGAGAAACCCTAATTAGGGTTGATTGTTGCTTGACGCAAATTGCGTCCAGGCACAATTTGTGCCCTAGGGCCCCATTTACGCCCCTGAGCTCCAGATGCGTCCTTTGGGACATTTGCGTAAAACGGGGAGAGGGATGGCTAGGAGGCCAATCCATCCCAACAGTTGGCCTATTTCGGTCAATTTCCCTATTATATAATATATATATATGTGGGATAGGGATCGTGTGAGAAGTTAAGTTAACGTAAAAAGTGGATCTGAATCATTGATCACTTATAATCTCAAGCTCACCCATGAATTGCACCATATATATATATGGGGATTGATCTGGTGCATCTCATCCTAATGTGCATCCGATAACCATTTCTCCTGTTTCTCATGCAGGTTAACTCAACTTCTCACAAGAACCCAATTATATATATATATATATATATATGGAGATGTTCATTTGAGAAATGTTAAATGTATGAGAAATAGAGAAGTTATCTTAGTCATTCATCTGGTCAACATTTGCGGCTTTGACCGCAAAGCACCGGATAATTCCTTGCATGGTCTATAGAAGGTTGAGGGTAGTTTCGTAAAATACGTGGGATGAGTTTATATATGAACATATATGATTCACATATGAACTATACGTTAGTTCATATGAGAATCAATTAATTAGTTCATATATGAATCACAAAAGTTCATATATAAATCTATTAATTAGTTCAACTGATTCATATATGAACTTACAGTTAATTAGTAATTCATATGTGAATCAGTAAATTAGTTCATATATGAATCAATTAAAAGAGTTCAGATGTGCATTACACTCATTATACATGAACACAACCCATGTATTTTGTAAAAATTACGAAAGTGTCCTATTTTTTGAATAGCCGCAACTTTTGACCAGTCAAATCCGATCTTGATCGTATGAATGGCTAGAATTATTTCTCTATTTCTCATATATTTACCATTTCTCAAATGAAGCTAAGACTATATATATATATATATATATAGGGTGTGGTTCAAATGCAACTCATTTACTTGGTGCAACCCCATGCAACCCCTCTATCCACCACATATATATATATATATATATATATATATATATATATATATATAGGGTTGGGTTCTGATGAGAAGAGAAGTTATGGTGAGAAACGTAAGAATGGATCTCCACCCTTGGATGCACGTTAGGATGAGATACACCGAGACGAGACGCACCTGGATCAATCCCCGTATATATATATATATATATATATATATATATATATATATATATATATATATATATATATATATGGTGCGTTTCATGGGTGAGTTTGAGATTAAAAGTTATCAAGGGTCTGAATCTCTTCTTATGCTTCTCATCTTAACTTTTTCTTTCACACGATCCTTCGCCTATATATATATGTATACAAAATCATATATGATTGCGGGCGACTTAAGTCGCGGCTGCATGTCCATCTTTTGGGCCGTTAATGCCGAATCATATACGATTCTGCACATGATTTGTTGTCCTCGTGTTTTTCATAAATAGTTGGTTCTCAACTTTTCTCTCTCTTTATATATTTGAAAACATTTGTTGGATCCAAATTCCAGATTTCTATTATTAGCGAAGCATCCAAAGCTTGATTAATTTGTCTTGATAGTCAACTGATTTATAATACCGAGGATCCAAGTCGGCAAGGCCACCTCATGATGATCAGATCAATGAGACTGCATCATATTCATTTGCACATATTTTCAAACCCAACGACAAAGCCTATAAATCATCCGTCTTTGATGAAAAAGAGTCTCATTTCCATTGGAATATGCTCACAATCTAATTCTAATTCTAATTCTAATACTATATATATATATATATATATATATATATATATATATATATATATAAATGAAGCATGATCACCTAGCTAGCTAGAATTAAGGTTGTATATAGAAGAAACTGAAACTGGATCATTAATCAATTAAATGAAGTACTTATCATGTTGCAGTCTAGATTTCTTCTTTCACGTGGCCGTCATCGCAATGATCGTGTTGTTCGCTGGAATGATGTCTGGACTCACCCTCGGACTCATGTCGATGAGCCTTGTTGACCTCGAAGTTCTTGCTAAATCAGGAAAGTCCATGGACCGTATCCGTGCCTGTATGCTTTTACGCTTTTTTTTTATATCTTTTCTCAATATAAATTCATTCAAAATGGCCATCAAAATTTCAATCTTAATTGTCTCATTGCAGCAAAGATCTTATCGGTTGTCAAGAGACATCATTTAGTTCTTTGTACTCTCTTGATCAGCAATGCTACTGCCATGGAGGTATATATATAGAGAGAGAAATATTTTACGAGAAGGCAAGAAGTGTGATATCATATATGATTACATGGCCCTGTGGGTGTGTTTAATAATATATGATTAAATGTCTATATATTGCCAATGTAACATATGTTTATCAAGCTTGTGTATGATATCACACTTCTCTTCTTCTCACGAAATGTTTAGCTTTTTTGAACCTGCCCCTATATACATATGCACCATAAAAATCATAAATTGCGTTAGAAGTTGCACGCCTTAAACGTACAAATTGCTAATGGGTTCCACATATTCTCACAAATTGCATACATTATTCGATGTTCCAGGCACTTCCTATATTCTTGAACAAGTTGGTCCCAGAATCGGTCGCGATTCTTGTTTCAGTCACATTGATACTTCTCTTTGGTGAGGTCAGGATTCTCGTGTACTAGCTAGCATCCTAACGTAACATGTTAACGCAAAAAAATGTCAAGTTTAACTGTTTTTCGTTCATGTTTACCTCTGCGCAGATAATACCGCAGTCTATTTGCACGCGCTATGGTCTGGTGATCGGTGCAGCCGTGACTCCACTCGTTCGTGCTCTTGTTTGGATTTGGTTTCCTGTAGCATATCCGATAAGCAAAGTGAGTTCGATTTTGTTACATAAAGAGTTCGAAAAAAGGCTCTGCAACTGAGTTCGATTCTTGAATTACTGTCAGGTGCTAGATTGCATATTGGGGAAGGGACATGTGAGTCTTTTCCGTCGAGCGGAGTTGAAGACGTTAGTTGATTTTCATGGTAATAAGGTACGGTGTTAACTTTCTCTTTCGACCCCTCTCAGAAATCATTCTAAATAGTCAAATAATGCTCGAGTCAGAGCACTTTTGAAAAGTAATCTAACCGGGTTCTATATATTATTACAAACTAGAAACATACTTGTGCAATTCAGTAAGATGATTTTAATGTTTCATTTTATTTTTTTGTCGATTTACAGTACGATTTTGGATGGTTTTGAGAAAGTGATAATGTTTTTTTATAAATTTGTTTAATTTAGGCTTAATAATATAATGTTTTTTATATAAAAAAAATTAAGTATTTTGTTATAATTCAAGATTATCTTATATATTTTAATGACATCTAGAAAACATAACCAATTACATATTTAATAATATAATTAAAACAAAATTATAGTAGTAATTGATGGGTGTTAGAAATCTGCAGTAGTAATATGTATCTTGTGCTTTGATACTTGTAAATTAAGAGATTTTTAAAATCTTCCATAAAATGATGGTACCTTGTGCCTAATAATTTGTATATAAAGAGTTTTTTATCCATGTTTTATAATATAGTATAGATATAGATATAGATAAGAACGAGGAGTTATATACCTGATGAATGTTCGATGGTGTTATGAAGGCTGGGAAAGGTGGAATTTTGTCACATCACGAGACGACCATTATCGGAGGAGCACTTGAACTTACTGCAAAAACAGCAAGAGATGCCATGACGACTCTATCAGAAACTTTTTCAGTTGATATCAACTCCAAACTTAATAGGTATAACACACAGGTTCAAACGAGAAGCTAAACATTTTACGAGAAGGCGAGAAGTGTTATATCATATATATATATATATACATATATATATACATATATATATATATGATTAAACACACATGTTATATCATATCTATATGATTAAACACATGTTATATTGACAATACATAATATACAGGTCGTGTAATCATATATGATTACACACTTCTCGTCTTCTCGCAAAATGTTTAACTTCTCGCATGATCCTTCCTATATAATATATATATATATATATATATATATATATATATAGGCATGGGATCATGTGAGAAGTGCCATTTTTGGTGAGAAGTGTGAGAAGTGGAATTATGCCGTTGATTACTTTTAATCAAATATCCTCCCATGAATTGCGGCTTTAAAGGGAATTGATTCGGTGCATCTCATCCTGATGTTCGTCCATTTCTCATCCAACGGTTGATAACCACTTCTCACGCTTCACACCAAATTTGGCACTTCTCACCGAACCCAACCCTATATATATATATATATATAAAGAGAGAGAGAGAGAGAGAGAGAGAGAGGGAAAACCTAAAAAAAACGGAAAACTGAAGAACACTCTGGTAGCCCTTCATCTGGACGGTATGCACTTGTGCAGACAGGTAAATTATGTTGTTGTTTTTTTGTTTTTATGCACAAGTGCATAATATGCACGTGTGCATATTACAAAATTACCTGTATGCACAAGTGCATACCGTCCAGATGAAGGGTTACCAGAGTGTTCTTCAGTTTTTCATTTTTTTTAGGTTTTCCCTTAAACCTGACCCTATATATATATATATATATATATCCATGAAATTACAAGATCTAGTTTCCTTTTTCAATGCAATATGATACCGAAAACAAGTTACTACATCTCAGGAATTTGATGAATCTGATTATCGAAAAGGGATATAGCAGAGTGCCAGTATACTATGATCAACCAGCAAACATAATTGGAGCTCTTCTGGTAACTATTATTATCACCGTAACAAAATCGGCTTTACAAGACCCCAAATATGTCTAAATGTTCTAATGGACTGCTTTATAGGACCTAAAAATTGGACCTTCTATGTAAAGGTGTTACAATAAGTTGATCGGATGTTTTTGGACGTCCTAACAAGTTTTTTAGGACACTTTTGAACTAAGCGTCCCTCTTAGTCTTTTTATGTCATTATCTAAAAAAGTCTTGTAAAAACAATTGTCCTATAAAAAAGATATTTCTCAAAAGTGTCATATATATATATATATTTCAAAAATGTGTTAAGATGCCCCATCCTATTAACTTATTTTAATACTTTACATATGACACACAATTGTTTGGTCTTATAGAAACTTAAGTCCAATAAAGTTGTTTATTAGGACATCTAGACATTTGTGTATCCTATAAAGCGGATTTTGTTGTAGTGTTTGTCCACCTATGTGCTACGAACATACCCCTTATTCGAGTTGCATTCTTGCGGCTAACTATAAACATTTTTGCTCGTCGTGAACTGTAGGTGAAAAATCTAATGACCATCAATCCAGCAGATTGTGTGCCGATAAAAAACATAACTCTTCGCCTGATTCCAAGGTACATTTCAACAGAAAATTACATAATTCATTCGAAGTAAAGTACAAAATCTACGTTTGTAGTCAATTATAACGTGTTCAGTGCTCACGAAACCTTTCTGACAACGGTTTTTTGTTGGTATCAGAGTTTCAGACACAATGCCATTATACGACATACTAAACGAGTTCCAAAAAGGTCTCAGTCACATAGCTGCGGTCATACAACTAACAACGCAACAATCAACCACCAAGCGCTCAAGTGAAGGTAAGCATGAGATATACACAATCTAAGATACAGCTAGCTTATCAACCAGTAGAGCTAATAGCTAGCTTATCAGTAAGTAGTATATCAGCAGCCAGCTAACTTATCAGTAAGTAGTTTATCAGCTAGTTTATCAGCCAATAGTTTATCAGCTAACATCTAGCTTATCAGTCAGCTAGCTTATCAATCATTAGAGCTAACAGCTAGCTTATCTGCCAGTAGTTTATCAGCTAGCAACTAGCTTATCCAATAGAGCTAACAGCTAGCTTATCTGCCTGTAGTAGTTTATCGGCTAGCTTTTCAACCAGTAATTTATTAGCTAACAGCTAGCTCATGTTAGCTCATCAGCCAATAGTTTGTCAACCAACAACTAGCTTATCAACCAGTAGTTTCTCAACTAACAGCTAGCTTATCAGCCAGTTTGCCAAACATAGCCTAAATATCAGATGAAATATGTGTGCAGTTAGAGTAGATATTCTGAACGAAAGCTATCAAAGCAGCTATGGAGGTTTAAGAAGCAGAAGAACATTTAACAAGTTCAAATCCACTTCCGGAAGTGGAAATGTGTCACGTGCCGAATCCTCTAAAAGCAGAAGGTGGTCGGATAAATTCTCGCCGGAGGTTCTTAACGTAATCGAGAACCCAGTTTCTTCTTTCAGACAACAAGGGGAAGTCATCGGCATCATAACAATGGAAGATGTTATGGAGGAGCTTCTAAACGTACGATAACTTGTATCTTTTCATCGATTTCTAACCACGTTTTTCAAACTTCTAATCGACAATTAACGTTTTTTTCCTATTGATCAAACATGTAGGATGAGATATTCGATGAAACGGATCATCATAACGAATAAGATCAGCTGGAGACAGGTCATATGGTTACAAAGGATTGCAACACTAACATACAAGAAACTTGATAATCTTTCAACTGTATTATAATTGTAGTTGAACATGAATCTTTTTGATGAAATTTATTGAATTCTTTTGCTATATATTAACATTATGATTAATGAGTGTGTACCTTCATTTTGATCTCCTCGAAAAGTGAAGCAACTCTAAAGTATTTAAGCACTCAAACACAATGCTTATCAGTTTCAAATCCTTATTTAGGCATTTCGTCGAACACCTACGCTGCGTTGTTCTCCATTTTAGCTACCCCTTTAAAACAGTAAACAATGTATTCTTTTACAGCAATTTGGTTGTGAAGGTATAACAAACACATGAAGTTTAGAAGCTATAAAGAGAAAGCAAATGACCAATGAACTCATCAAAGTCAACTGCTTGCTTGCTAAACTCACAAAATCACAACAATACACAAAGACCCTCCAATTATTCCACCAAATTCAATCTTCCCAATATCTGAAACCTGATCAATATACCCTCTCTACCACCCTCACTGCCACCGCCAATCTCCGTGATGTTGCTTCCGGAAACCAGGTCCACGCCCATGTTATCCGTACAGGTTTTAAAACATACCCACATGTAGCCAACACCCTGCTCTCCCTTTACGCAAAATCACAGGATTTGGTTTCGGTGAAAAGGGTTTTTGACGAGATAAAATTCCCAGATGTTTATTCATGGACGACGCTATTGTCTGCATGCACAAACCTTGGGGAGGTTGATTATGCATGCCAACTGCTCGACGAAATTCCTCAAAGAAACGAAGCTGTGTGGAATGCAGTTATCACGGGCTGTGCAGATAATGGGCATTCAGATATTGCATTGGGTATGTTTCAGAGAATGCATTTGTTGGGTATCAGGCATGATAATTACAGTTTCGCTAGTGTTTTGAGCTTGTGTTCTTCGGAATTAATCGACTTCGGTAGCGAAGTGCACTCACTGGTTATCAAGACTGGGTTTTTGGTTAGAGTTTCAGTTACGAATGCTTTGATTACTATGTATTTCAACTTTGGAAGTGCAAATCTTGCATACAATGTTTTTCAAGAAACAGAAGAGTTTGTTCATGATCAGATTACTTATAATGCAATGATAGCTGGTTTGGTGAGCCTTGGAAGAGATGAAGATGCTTTCATGATGTTCAAAAACATGCGAAAAGTCGGCCACCAGCCAACCGAACGGACTTTCGTGAGCGTTATGAGTTCGTGTTCTTGTGGGAAAACCGCCATACAGCTTCACGCCGATGCCATCAAGACGGGTTTCGAAGATTTCAATGCCGTAGGTAACACAGCGATCACCATGTATTCCGCTTGTGGAAATTTGATTGCAGCGCGCATGGTTTTCGAGAAATTGGGAGAGAAGGATCGTGTGTCGTGGAACACCATGATCACAAGCTATGCTCAAGAAAACCTTTCGAGAGACGCCGTTTTGGTCTACTCGCAGATGCGGCACCAAGGAATCGAACCAGATGAATTCACCATCGGAAGCCTGCTAGCAACCTTGGACTCAATGAAATGTGTCGAGATGATTCTTGCCGTTGTGATTAAATACGATCTTATTTTAAAAACCGAAGTGTCCAACGCCTTGATTTCTACCCTTTCTAGGCTCGGTGCATCAGACGATGCATATAGCATCTTTACCGAAATGAATTCCAAGAATTTGATATCATGGAATTCGATGATTTCCAGCTTTCACTCAAACGGGTATTCAGTAATCGGCTTAGAACTATTCTCCGAGATGCTCGTATCGAATTTAACTCCTGATGTTTACACGCTCAACATCGTTTTAAGCATATGTGCGAGCATTTTAGCCTTCAGAAACGGCAAAGAGATCCATGGATACATACTCAAGTCTCGTTATTTCCACGAACCCTCGTTAGGGAACGCGCTTATCGCTTTATACGCAAAATGCGGGATTCTAGATTGGTCCGTGAAGGTTTTCGAGTCGATGATCTACAAAGATGTCGTTTCTTGGAATTCCATGATTTCCGCTTATGGAAATCACGGAAGAGGGGAGGATGCGGTTTGGTGTTTTGAGGAGATGCAAAAATCTAGAGGGGTCAAAGTGGAACCAGACCATACCACTTTCACTACAGCTCTCACGGCCTGCAGTCATGCAGGCCTAGTTGACCATGGAGTTGAAATATTCAACTCCATGGTCAACAGGTATGGTCTGGAACCGGAGATTGACCATTTTTCTTGCATTGTTGACCTTTTGGGACGAGCGGGTTATCTTGATGCAGCGGAAAACCTGATAAAGAGTGGTGGTTTTAACGTGCATTGTAGCGTCTGGTGGAATTTGTTCAGTTCGTGTGCGGCTCATGGTGATTTAAGATTAGGAAGGATCGTTGCTGGGTTTCTGCTCGAATCGGAAGAAGATAAGTCGGGAGTTTATGTGGTTTTGTCGAATATTCTTGCGAATGATGGACATTGGGAAGAAGCGGCGGAAATGAGGAAGATGATGAAGAGCTATGGAGTTGTGAAGCAACCTGGATATAGTTGGATCAGATCTTAGAACCATACAAACTTAGGGGCTAGGGCGGTTTGTTAGTTGACTCACAGCTTATGTGGTCAGCTATACATGATTGTTTGGTAGTGATTTAGAGATATAGAAAGTGGTTTTTTCAGTAAGCTTTTAAGAGAAAGTGTTATGCAGAAAGTCGAGTTTTTTTCACACGTGCCACTCCCAATTAAAAACACGCCATTCTATCAATGAAAAAACATTCTCAAACAAAAACTTTTCCAATCTATACAGACAGACTAATCTACACAGACAACTTTATTCATACATGACTTAATGAAAAACCAACCAAACAACCCTTTAGTTGTAGATAAAGAGGTTACTTGAAAAGCTTAGATAGCATACCAAAAAGGGCATTTGGTTCGAAAAATATTTTTGGAAATTGAATTAGGTTTGACCATTTGTTTCATTGTGTGATTGACAGAAAATGGAATATAATTTGTCAAATGAATTAAAATATGTTCGTTTGTTTCACATAATACAACTTTGTTATGAAATAATCATACAACATTTTTATACTTTCTTGCTTAAACCATCTGAAACAGAATTACAACATCATAGAACTAAACTTGTACGTAGAACAAATAAGGTTTTTTCCAACGTTGTTTGGTGCATTCACGTAATCGTCATAAATTTTCATTCGATGAGATCGAATAATCTAGATAAAAAACAAAACGAAACATACCAAAACGGTATGATTTAAGAACTCATGTCTAAAAAAGTTATGCTACAAAATTGTGGTGGATTTAACCCCAGGCTTTACAATTTCCATCGAGCGGTAAAAAAAACGATCACACGTCTTGCTTCTTTTTCTGCTTGGGGCCGAACTCCTTGCCTTTGGCTTTCCTCTTCATCCCTTTAGCCTGATCATATCAAAAAACGCAAATTTATAAGAAAATCGTTAACCGAACACAACAAAAATGAACGAAATTTCCAGAAAATCGTACTTCTGCAGAAAAAGTCTTGAGAGGATCTCCAGCTTTTTTAGACCTGCCCTTAAATCCGCGGCTACCATTGTTGTTAGTTCTTCCCATGGCGGCTCTGGTGAGTTTGACAAACTTGCTAGCTTGCTGAGTCGTTGGATCTAGCAAGTATTCAGGCACGTCACGTAGATGGGGTGCAGGCGCTTTCTTGCTTAGAAGCTTATCGTGCTTCAGAAGTTCTGTAACATATAAATAGTTTTTCAGAGATTGAACCGCTCATGGAAGTCGAGCGTTTGTAGAAATCTAAAGCACGAATGAAACTAATAAATGGTCTTTTCTGTTTTTCTAGAAAGCATGATTCTAGAGACGTTTTCGCCTTACCTAAATCCCGTGGATTTTCTTGAAAATGGGCCTTCAACCTGAGGAAACAGAAAAGGTAGAAGTTAGAAACAAGATTTCCTACTACATGTTGATGCACAGATGAAAAAATTCCGGAAGGTTTTAGGGTTTTTATTTGACAAGGATGGTTTAGTAATTTATCAATCTTGTCTCGTCTTCCTGGTTTTTGTTCCATCTATTTTGGGAAAAGAAAATAAAAATACTTACTTTTCAGAATTGAGAATTTCATTGCGTAGATCCTGGGCTCGTGCTTCTTTGACAGCAATTTTTGTCACGCTCCTTGCAACATCCTGTAAAGATCGGTCCGTGTTACAAATTCATGATATAACTAAAAGTTGTACGAAATAAAAATCCAATAAGCAAGACACTTACCTCAGCCCTATATCGTAAAAACTCCACTGCGTTCTTTTCGAGAAGTGGAAATGGAGCAATATGTGTTACGCCATTATCTTCATTTTCTCCCACAAACAATTTAATTTCTTCGAATACCTCCATCTCGTCGGGAGAAACCTGTTCGAAAATTGTTCATTAGAGTCTACAAATCTGAATAAGAAGTTATGCATCACATTATTGCATAACACTATTATGAAATCGTAGTTGATTAAGAATCAAGGAATCAAGAAATCAAGAAGGCCGAGAACAAGATTTCGATTCAATAGGTAGAAGTTGAGCAAAAAAAAGACAAAGGGTCTTCAAAATGACTTACAATTGAGACGGATTGACCTGTATTAAATGCTCTTCCGGTACGCCCAATTCGGTGTACATATCCCGCAGCACTTGCAGGCATATCAAAATTTACGACCTGTTGCAAGATAAGAGTGTGTTTCGCTGAGTGGAACAATCGATGCTAGCTTTATCAGATAATCAAGACTTAAACGAGAACAATAAATACTTTGAGAACCTAAGAACCAACTATTTCATGTGTTATTCATAATGAATAATCATGAATATTAATCATAATAAGCATCATGCACTTCCATTATTCATGATATCATGCATTTTCGTCATGAATATCTATCATGAATAAAGCATTGATAGTTCGTTCCCAGGTTCTCAAAATAATTACGGTTCTCATTTGAAGTTTCAATCATGCCCCTAGTTACATAATTGATGTTTGTAAGAAAATTATCGAGCTAAAACAGTTGCAAAAGAATTTGTGGGAGAAATATCTGGTAAAGAAATCTTTACCGTTTGAACGTTTTTAAAGTCTATGCCTCTAACGACACCGAACTCGGAATCCAACTTTCGCTTCTTATGTTTCTTGGACTTTTTCTTCTCAGCCTGGTTATCCCCATCAGTTTGTTCCTTCTCTTTTGAGTCACTATCATCGGTTGCAATCAAATAATCAAAAAGCCCAGCATTGAATCCCTGAGACATGAAACAATGTTATATATATATATATATATATTGTTCTTCTAATGCATTTAAACTAACGAAACCACCATATTACATTTATTTAAGTAACACGGTTTTAGACATAACGATAAGAGTCAAAGTGGATACCTCAAGGATATGTAGACGTGAATTTACAGGCAACTCGGCATTTAACACCGCAGATTTTATACCAAACTGTAGAAAAATGCTAGTTTTTAGAAGAAAATATATATATATTAGAGGTAATGGTTTTAAGATGCAAGAGAAATGAGTTAAATTACCTGCTCGAGAAACAGTTTCAGTCTAAAACCTGTGTCGATTGTATTTGTAAATATCAAAACTTTCTTTTGTACGAGATCCAACTTCAAAAGTGCAAGGATGTGAAGAAGCTTATCTCGATCACTGCATTGGATCTACATATAACAGTAGAAAATAAGCAAAAACTTATAAAAGAAACCGTTAAATGAAAATGAAAAACGATTAGAAGCTAAAGCAAGAACAAAAAAACAAGAGATATTAGCCGGCTGAGAACATAAATCAAGAACATCCTCGAAAGTAATGCTTAGATATCCAAATGCCATTTACCTTACTATAGGCATGATTAAATAATAATAATAATAATATTGTGTTACAAATCCTAACATCTAAACATACCCAAAATTGCTGAACATTTTTGGGGACGATTTCATCCTTGGCATCACCAACTTCTGGTAAAGTAAGAATGTAGGGATTGTGTAGATAAAGTTTCTTCAAACTCTCAACATCATCACTGCAAAAAATCCATAACCAAGTATAAACCAATGTGTTTAGAGCCATAGTAGCTCCAAGAATGAAACTCATAATATTTCATTGAAGTTATGTGAATAAAAAATCAACACATTAATAATAAAAGATGGAACGCGTATTAGTTCTACCTTTTCCCTATATTATATATATATACACACACAGGGGCAGGTTCAAACAAGAAGGTAAACATTTTGCGAGAAGGCGAGAAGTCTCAAAATCATATATGATTACATGCATGATACACAAGTTTAATGATATATGATTAAACGCATGCTTCATTGACAACACAGAGACGCTTAATCATATAGAGACGCTTAATCATATATGATTAAACAATAAACACACCCAAAGGAGTGCAATCATATATGATATTGAGACTTCTCTCCTTCTCGCAAAATGTTTAACTTCTAGCATTATCCTTCCTATATATATATATACTCGTGAAAGCAAGTGAAAGTATATCGTTACAAACCTTGAGGTAGCAGACATGAGAAGGCACTGACATTTTATAGGAATGTGAGTCTTGAGATCTTTGAGATTCTTCTCGTATCCGTAAGTGAAAAGAAGATCTGCCTGATTAGCACCATGAATCAGTAGTTGCCCAAATAACATTCAACGAAGATGGAACAACTAAAAACCAGCAAATGATCCAAGATTATCCCATATACTAGATTATTTTAAACCTTCCAAAAGATTCCAACCTTTTTCAAATGAACAAAACACCATAATCTTAAACCCAATTATATTCTTAAATGATCGTGTGGTTAACAAAACATTAAGTGGAGCTATAGACAGTTAAGCGATCTTCTAGAGCTTAGTTGAATCCATTGATGCTCGCTAGTTGCAGACAATTGAATAATTCCCATATGAAACTAAACCACCAAATTTTACCCAAAAAAAAAGTCCATACCTCATCAAGAACAAGAATCGAAAGTGAATCCTGAATTGATGTTGCTTTAAGAACACCAGATGACAAGCACCTTTGGACACAGGCTGGCGTAGACACAAGAATATGAGGAGGCCCTGCTAATGCTGCCGCCTGTGAACCCAAAAAAATACAACCAAACATTACTATTTAGCTTCAAATTTTGAAGAACACATTCAGATATATGAATATACATACATATATATGTTGGGGGTAATCATTCAAGAAGCCACAAAATTGTGAGAACATTGAGAACTAGTGGTCATGTGCTATTTCATATGATTTTTTTTCATCTAAGGCTAGGATTTAGGGTATTAAATAACATATATTTGTTTCACAATGTGAAACTTTTTGGTGTGCTTCTGAAACAAAAAATACACAAAAAATACACGTAAAAAAGTTTCACATTGTGAACCTAATACATATGAAACAAACACAACCTTATACATATGAAACAAACACAGTGTCAAACAAATATATGTTAATCAACACATTAAATACTAGCCTTAGATGGAAAAGACATCATGTGATACAATACCTTAAAGGTAAAAGTTCTCACCGATATCACAATATATGGATTCTCATTTAATTATACCCCTATATACAGGGTCAGGTTCAGATGGAAAACTGCCAAAAAAATGTAAAACTGAAGAACACTCTTGGCAACCGTCCATCTGGAGGGTATGCACATGTGTATACAAGTCATTGTAAGCAATTTGTCCGGTATGCACAACATGCACACGTGCATAAAAACCAAAAAACAGCTTCAATTACTTGTATGCACATGTGCATACCATCCAGATGAACAGTTACCGAGTCCCTCAGTTTTTCATTTTTTTTTAGGTTTTCCCTGAACCTCCCTATATATATATATATATAATGTTTACATGAAAGAAAAAAATGAACCAAACCAACCATATCAGAGAAACTTGGTTCACCAGTCAACTGAACTACTTTCAGCTGCACCCTACAGAGCTCAATTAGTGACAACACCTCTGAATAAACCTGTTTAAAAAAGATCAAATTCATCAACTCATCAAGAAATGAATAATATCCCTCCATTCCCTCAATCCCTCCATCTAAAGAAGATTGAAATTTTCAAAATTACAGCTTCCAAAACACAAAATTCGTCGCAAAAACCAAACACCAACAATCATCTCATTGCTGGTGCTTGTTCTTAGAAAAGTTCATAATCCACTAAAAATTAACACCATTTAACATTCAAAATAAAAATCACAACTATAAAATCAAGTGTTCATACTTGTTGGCAGAGCTCTCGAGAAGGTACAAGAATCATGGCGGTTGGAGCTAGGGCTTTTGAAGATGACGCATTATTATTACTATTATCCGATAAAAGCTTCTGAATCAACGGAAGCAAGTAAGCGAACGTTTTACCAGAACCCGTTTTCGCTCGAGCCACCACATCCTTCCCCTCCTGACAATTTACACAAAAAACATTAATCACTAAATTGAAAGAAACTATGTTGTTAAGGGGATGAAACGTGAGAGAGAAACGGAACTTACGAGGATTAATGGAATCCCGGTTTGCTGAATTGGAGTGGGATTTTCGATATTTTTCTTTGTTAGGGCACGAATTAGACGAGGGTCTAATCCGAGCTCTTCAAATGTAAGATCTTTCAGTTGTTCTCCTTGTTGATTTTCCTCCTGATGATGATTTTCTTCGATATTCGACATTTTTGTTTGATTGAATTGGTGAAGACGACGGTGGCGGAGGAGGGGGGCGGCGGCGCGCGATAAGTGATTTTGATTTTCAACAGGAATCGTTGATTCCCTTTTGTTTTATTACCATTTGAGTCCCTATTATTATTGTTTGTGTAAATTGCAAAGATAGTCCCTGTGGTTATATGAGAATTACGTATTGGATCCCTCGGGAAAAAAATTATATATGGGTACCTATGGTTTTGTTTTCGTTTATGGATTTGGTCCCGACACTAATTCCTCTTGGGGCTTAATGAGCTTAATGATAAAACTGACTTATTCGCACAGACGTTTAGAGTGTTTACTTGGGGCTTAATGGTTTGTTCGCGCAGACAATACCGGCTTATTAGCTAAGTAGGGAAAGGGGTGTTGTCCCCATTAAGACACAAAAATTCTCTGCCTACCCTTGATGAAAATACACGCCTCATTACAGACCTCCTTCTTTCCTTGTTGACATCCCCCCATTTTCATCGCCTCTTCACATACCTCCTTCTTTCCTTGTTGACATCCCCCCTCTCCTACACTCGATCGACGACCCCCTCTCCTTCTTTCCTTCTGTCGGCGACCACCCTCTGCCGGCAACCACTCGCTCCCCTCACTCCCTACTCAATCGGCGACTTCTTCGAGATACCATAGTTGCAGGTTTTAAGCAAGAAGTTTTGATTTGGTTCTAGATTTCAATTTGGTTCCAAATTTCGATTTGGTCTTGATTTGATGCAGGAAGTTTGGTCTCGTTTGATTTTGGTCTCGTTCCAAAGCAAATCTTCGATTTTGGTTTTTGATTTTTGATTTTGGTTTCTGATCTTTGATTTTGGTTTCAGAAGTTTGGTTTCAAAAACCGATCTTTGATTTTGGTTTCTGAAGTTTTGTTTCTGATCTTTGATTTTGGTTTCTGAAGTTTGGTTTCAAAAACCGATCTTTGATTTTGTATTCTAAAGTTTTGTCTCATTCCACCATCATCTACATCGATCTTGTCCAGATTATTATCTTTTAATTTCAAAATAGTTTGATGAACAATAGTTTTTTGGTTTGATTAATAATAGAAAATGTTGCCTTTTGGTTTGATTAATAATAGAAAATGTTCAAACATGTTCAAAGAAGATAAACAACAGTAAACAACACCACATTTTTGTTTGAGGGGTAGATCGGTCATCTTTATCATTCAGACTGTTGATTCAGTTAAACATGTAAACAACAACACATTTTTACCTAGACAGACAAATGTATCCGGACAGATAAATTTATCCATACATGACTTAATGAAAAATTTGGTAAACAACCCCTTAAAATTGTTTCGTTAAGCTCTGTACGTGTCCTTCACATAAGGGGCATTTTTGTAATTATAGATTTTTCTTTAGTATTTTTGTTGTTGTACAAATTTAGAAGTTGTTTGTACAACTTATTAGAATATTAAAGCAAAAACCTAAAACTAAAACCCAAAACCTATTTTACAGCTCCCCGTTGTATTTCCTACTGCATCTTCGACCTTCTCCCCTTCAATGTTCCTCACCTCCCAAGGAGGGTCTTGAGTCCTGTATTCTCGAACCTCTTTAACGTAGAGAGATGACATCTTGCTTTACCATCCAAATCATAACCACAATCGGATCGAAAACAAAACCCAAATCATGAACCTAAAATCAATCAAAAACAAAAGCCCAAATTAGAAACCAATGATGAACATAAAAAACAAATAGGTGAAAATCGAGGGGTATACATATCTGGTTTCATTTTCTCTCTTCCCTCGATGAACTCAATGATGGTTTTGTTGATTTGAGTTGTTTCCCTATTCCATCTTGCGTTTAGTCCTTTAGAATTTTTTTTTCTTCACAGTCGTATTGAAGGTTGGTCCCTAATTGTGGTGTATTTAGAGCCTTGAAGGTGGTGGTGTTGGGCACAAAGGTGGGGTGGACTTATGTCATATAAGATGAGCCTACAACATGTAAACTAGATATAATTAATACATATGTATTTTGGCGGTCAGTTCGGTCGAAACCTGTAACACCCCGAAATTTCGTTGGTTAAATTGGATATTTGATTTTGGACTTGAATCCTTGATTTTATAGTCTTGATAGATGAAGGATTCAATTACGAGTCCAACGGTTCTTTCCGGAGCGAAAAAGGAGCTATAACGAAGAAGTTATGACCGAAACGGGATTTGACCAAATAAGAAGAAAAATCAGTGGCTGACGTACCTTGTTACGTGGGTTGCTGAAGCTGAACCCACGGATCAACCCACGAGAATGGTGGCCAAAATTAGTGGCTGGCGTACCTTGTTATGTGGGTTGCTGAAGTTGAACCCACGGAGCAACCCACGAGAATGAAAATTAGGGTACCTTGTTATGTGGGTTGCTGAAGCTGAACTCACGGATCAACCCATGTGAAGGGTTGGACGTTTTTTATGCTTTATTTTCCCTAAATATTTCTCATTTCTCATCTTCTTCATTTCAAGAATTCTCTCCCAAACCCTTCCTCTTCACCTACCTCTTCTAAGCCTCTTCAACCACCAAATCATCACCATTTATTACTAGAGTGAAGATCATCATCCAAGGTTTCGGGTTGGAAGCTTCACCTCCATCTCCATCTTCATCTTCTTCATCACCTTCTCACCATTGTTGACCATATTTTGGGGTTTTCCAAGAAACCTACTTGTAAGTCATTCTAACCATTTCTAAACCATGAAATAAGTTATAAATGTTCCATTGATGGTTTCCTAGTGTTTGATTTCTCTAATTTTCGGTTTGGATAATTTTGGGAGTTTTGGGTCAAAATTAGGGTTTTGCCCAAAATAGAGATTTTGATGATTAAGTGCTTGGGGGTCAATTATTTATGATGGAAAATGTATATTCATGGTTGGAACCTTGTAAATCTAGGTTTTGGAAAATTTGGTTTGAAGAACCAAGTTTCTTCAAGGGAAGCTCTAAGTGGGTAAATACTAGATTTAGCTTAAATCTAGCAAGGTGAGTTTACTAAACCTTTGTTTAAACTAGATACACATCATAATCTTCTATTTGTTATTTCATTCTTTATGTGTTCAAGTATTTGGGATTTCTTGATAAAAATGGTTGGAAATATGGATGTTGGTGATATGCTATGTTTTAGGTTATGTGTACCATTATTTGGGGCTTTTCCCATGGATATATATGATGGGTACCTTGATATGTTAAATGTATGCATATATGTGTGTTGTGATGGTTTTAGTTGGAATATCACTTTGGTGACATATTTATATGCATGATGAATATAATTGTCATTTGGGACTTTTGTTGGACTTCATGAGGATAGGATGGTAATATTATACCCATAGGCGATATGGAAATATGTTGGGGTTGAAATACACCTAAAGGACCTCCTATATGCATTATGTTGGATGAACCAAGTCAGTTCACAAGGAGGATGTAGTCTTGGGCGCCATTGTGATGGTATGTGACTAGACCTCCGCCATTCGGGGAATTTTCCTTTGGAGTAGTCTCCGGGTGTGCCGGGCCTTGGGATGTTCCTTGTTAAGGGCATCAAGGTATATCGACTCTTGGGGTGGGATCGATTGGTGCTTTGGGTCTCCCCTAATGACTCCACATATATTGAACACTGGTTAACTGCTGATAAGAATTGTAACTGTTCATGCATGCTTATTATTGTTCGACTCACTAGGCTTTTTGGCCTAACACTTGTTTGGTGTCGATGTGTATCTCAGGTGTTAGCGGCGCGACTCCTAGGCAAGTTTAGATGCTTTGGGCAAGAGCTTGGGGATTTTGGCACTTAAACTATTTTTAGAAGATTTGGGTCTATAGATGACACCCCTTTTTGTAATCTCTTTTCTAGATGTAGAAATTAGATTAGTTGGTTGTTGTTTATTTATCCGTTAAATTACAGATTTATGATTAAACAGGTTATTTGTATATTTCCCCTTTTTGGGAGGCTCTTGCTATGGCAATTTTAGTGTACCTCATGTCCGTTTTTCGGATTTTTGTTATCCCTATTTTTAGGGTGTTACAAGTTGGTATCAGAGCTTTAGTTTAACTGAACTAGGTATGGTTTAGCGTATCTAGACTTAAGCTTTAGACTTTATGACTTCACTGTCCACTTGGGGTAGAAATCCTAGGTGGGGAGAGCGTTAGGATTACGGAATTACTGTAATTGAAAGTTGTAATGATGGTGACAAGAATTCTTGTGTATGGTTCGTTCATAATTTCACTTAGCTACTGCTATTATGAATGCATTGTTACGTGGGCATACTTGGTCTACTATTATTATAATAATTGATGAAGGTATTAGTACGTATAATGAGTTAAACTCGCTTAGTCTTTTCTCAATCTCCTTCTAGTGCTTGTGTGGCAGTGATCAATGGTAAACACTCGAAGTAGATTACCGGATATGCCAGAGGGGCAACCAGAAGTGGAATCTGCAGCAGTACGACCCCCGATGGGGGCAACCTCCGATGACATTCCTATACCCAGAATCTTGGGAGGAGGGCCTGAGCATATTCCACGCCGGAACCTCAACACAGGTACCGCCATCCTGGAGGAAGTTACCATGGAGACCCGGCTTCGGGATAGCATGATGTTGTCTATGAATGCGGCCCTGGCTCAACAACAGTTGGCCATGACTTCGGCCATGACCCAACAACAAGAGTTTTTCATGAAACTCCTAGAGGATCGAGACGCTAGCCACCGACAACCTGAGACGATGGCTGAAAACATTATTGTGGGGTCGGGTGGACCAAATGTGGTAACGGTTGAGGAACCATCCGCTGAAGGGATTCGGACGAAGACTAAGGGGTGCACTTACAAGACGTTTCTGGGGTGCCACCCTAAGGAGTTTGCGGGTTCAGATAACCCGGTTGCTTGTATGTATTGGCTCAAGGAGGTAGAGATGGCCTTTGAGTCAAGTGAGTGTGATCCCTCTCAACGGGTCAAGTTTGCTTCTCAACTACTTCCGGGAGAGGCTTTGATTTGGTGGAACCTCACTCGATCAGTCCTCACTCCTGAAGTTCTGGCTAAGTTAACTTGGACAGTGTTCAAAGAGAAGATTATGGACAAGTATTGTAGCGAGCGTTCGATGGACAAGTTAGAGCGGGAGTTCCGAGATCTGAAGAAAGGAAACATGTCTGTGGTTGGCTACTCCAAACTCTTTTTGGAGAAACTAAACTTGGTGGGACATCTAGTCCCTGATGAAAGGTCAAAGATGAAAGCATATCAGCAAGGGTTACCGGCCGGTATGCGAACGGACGTAAGAAATGCTAAGTGTTCGACTTTGCAAGAAGTTATCAAGGAGTCTTTGCTCGTTGAAGATGACATCAACGCTGAAAAGGAAGAGAAGAGGCATGTTGGTGAGAAGCGGAAGTGGGAAGGGCCATCTAGGCCCGTGCGTCAATCAAGGTCGTTTGCTAATGGAAGAGCGAGTGATCAACGCCGTGAGGATCGGTGGTGCCACAAGTGCGGGTCAAACCACTCGGGACCATGCACTACCAGAACTCACTCCGGGCCAGTCGGGTGTAACAAGTGTGGTAAGAAGAACCACACGACTCAAGAGTGTTCCCTTCGTGGGACGGTATGTTATGAGTGCGGTGAATCGAGGCATATGAAGAGGAGTTGCCCAAAGTTAGTGGGAGGAATCGATGGAAATTCTGTAGGGTCGACGGCTAGAGTCGAGCAACCATCAAGGGCACCGAGTCGAGCTTTCCAAATGACTACCGAGGAAGCCAAGGAGACCTCCGATGTCGTTTCGGGTACGTTCTTAGTAAACTCCTTGCCAACTCTTGTTTTGTTTGATTCGGGTGCTACATGTTCTTTTGTGTCAGAAATCTTCTGTAAGCAATTCACTACTCCTATTAGTGTCCTTCCCGATGCGTTAGTAGTAGAAATAGCGAATGGAGATCAAGTAATCATCCGAGACTGTTTTTGTAATTGCATTATAGAAATCGATGGGAATCCTTTTGGGGTAGATTTGCTACCTATGGCCGTAGGGGGTTTTGACGTGGTCATAGGCATGAACTGGTTAGTGAGGCACAAGGCCGACATCTTTTGCTCTAAGAAGATGATTCAAGTGCCTTTGGAAGGAAGCAATGTGGTCATCATCTATGGAGAGAAGGGAAAAGGTTGCAACCCTATAATCTCCTCTCTCAAGGCTCGGAAATTCTTAGCGAAGGGTTACCCTTCGTATCTAGCATTCGTAGTAGACGCGAAGAAGGAAAAGAAGACGGTGGAAAACGTGAAGGTCGTGCGGGATTTTCCGGATGTCTTTCCGGAAGACTTACCCGGATTACCACCGGAGCGTCAAGTGGAATTTCAGATCAATCTCTCTCCGGGAGCGGCTCCGATAGCTCGAGCCCCATATCGTTTGGCACCGACAGAAATGAAAGAGATGATGACGCAACTTCAAGAGTTGTTGGAGAAGGGCTTCATTCGACCAAGCTCGTCACCTTGGGGAGCACCGGTTTTGTTCGTGAAGAAGAAGGATGGATCCATGCGGATGTGTATAGATTATCGGGAGTTAAACAAAGTCACGGTGAAGAACAAGTATCCTCTACCTCGCATCGACGACCTTTTTGATCAACTTCAAGGCGCGGGATGTTTCTCGAAGATTGACCTTCGGTCCGGATATCATCAAGTAAGAGTGAAGAAAGAGGACATTCCGAAGACGGCTTTCCGGATGCGATACGGCCATTACGAGTTTTTGGTGATGTCTTCCGGTCTAACCAACGCTCCGGCCGTATTCATGAATCTGATGAACCGTGTGTGTCACCCATTCTTGGATAAATCCGTGATCGTCTTCATCGACGATATTTTAATATATTCAAAGGATGAGTCCGAGCATGGAAAACACTTACGGGAGGTATTAGAAGTTCTAAGGAGGGAGAAACTGTTCGCGAAATTCTCGAAGTGCGAATTCTGGCTTCAAGAAGTGCAATTCTTGGGGCACGTGGTATCAAAGGACGGCGTAAAGGTGGATCCGGAAAAGATCGATGCAATGATGAGTTGGGAGCCTCCAACAAGTCCGACGGAGATTCGAAGCTTCTTAGGCTTGGCGGGTTACTACCGGCGTTTCATCCAAGACTTTTCCAAGATAGCTACACCGCTCACTTCTCTTACAAGGAAGAACGTCAAGTTTCTTTGGACCGATGCACAAGAATAAGCCTTTCAGACGCTCAAGAGAAAGTTGTGCGAAGCTCCGATCTTATCCCTACCCGAAGGATCGGAAGACTTTGTGGTGTTTAGTGACGCTTCCAAGATGGGGCTTGGGTGTGTCCTAATGCAAAGGGGGAAAGTAATAGCCTACGTGTCGCGGCAATTAAAGGATCATGAGAAGAACTATCTGACTCATGATTTGGAGTTGGCGGCGGTAGTTTTCGCGTTAAAGTTGTGGCGACACTACTTGTATGGGACCAAGTGTACTCTTTTCACGGATCACAAGAGTCTCAAGTACATTGTTAGAGCATAAATATGTTGGATTCAAGATCATTAAGATTGAAGACAAAAGATCAATAAGTCAAAGCTGGAAAGTCAACTCTCATGAAAAGTCAAAGTCTTTTGTTAATAAAGTCAAAGTCAACATTTGTATTTTGTTTGTTTTCCTTTGTAATTATCAAGGGTATAAATACCTTTGTTTGTCTTTGTAATCAGAAGTTAACAGAGTTATCAATCAGTTGAAAACATATGTACACGAATTAGAGAGAGAGAGAGAGAGCAGATTAGAGAAGAGCTAATTAGAATACGTTTCTAGTGAGAGAGTCTAGAGAGAGAAAGTTGTAATTTGTAATCTTTGAGTTTGGATTCAATGACATATGATTTGGAATTCTCATCTTGAGTGTTTGTTAGCAATTAGAACTTGAAATTGAGAATAACAATTGGTATCAGAGCAGATCCAAATCGAAAATCAAGAAAATCAGAATGTTCGTATCTGTGTTCTTCGATGTCCAGTTTGATTTTGAGATTTAGTGTGTTTTTGGAGTTGTAATCAATTAGATTTTGTTCAGATAGCATAATCGATCGAGTTTGTATAGAAAGATTTGTCAATTGCACTGTAATCAATTCGAATTTTTGGATTTTTGTGGTTTTTATGTTCACGAGTTCTTGACACTGTGTTTGTATCAAATTTGTATCTTTTGTGTATTTGATCGAAATTATGTGTTAGATTTGTGTTCTAGTTGTTTAAATGAGTGAATTGTCGAAGTTTAGTGTTGATATTCTAGGTCTAAATGAGTTTTTAGTGTGATTTTGGTCGATTTGAGAGGTTTGCGCTTGTTCATCAAGGTTTGCGGGTCATTCATCAAGGTTTGCGTTTCATTCTTCAGAGGTTTGCGTTTCATTCATTGAAAAAGTTCGAGAAACGAGAAGTGGGTTTTGCGGGTTTAATGACAAACGCAAAGTAGGGTTTGCGTCTCTAACTACAAACGCAAAGTTGGGTTTGCGTTTGTAACGTGAACCGCAAAGTGAAGGTTTGCGATTCCTTCTTGAAACGCAAAGTAAGGTTTGCGTTTGTCTCTAGAAACGCAAAGTAAAGGTTTGTGCTTCTAACGTGAACCGCAAAGTGAAGGTTTGCAATTCCTTCTTGAAAAGCAAAGTAAGATTTGTGTTTGTCTCTGGAAACGCAAAGTAAAGGTTTGCGCTTCTAACCTGAACCGCAAAGTTAAGGTTTGCGCTTCCCTCTTGAAACGCAAAGTGTGGTTTGCGCACCACACTAGAGACGCAAAGTGTGGTTTGCGCATCACTCCTGAAGCGCAAAGTGTGGAGGACTTAGACAAAATTTTCAAAATAGTAATATGGCCTTTAATAGTGAAATTTTTTTCTCTAGGGGCGCTGCCCCTTGACCCCACCCGCTAACCGGGTAGCGGGACCCCCGTGCTAAGTCTGCGAAGGGGGACATAGTTCTGATTGTGATCAAAATTTCTGAATTTTTATTTCAAGTTTTTCTGTATTTCTTGAGATTTCATATTTTGGATTAACGATCATTTTTGTCAAGTTTTTTTTGTTTACAGGTATTCAAGATGGGATATCGATCTGACGGTGATGAAAAGAAGATTCACAAGCTCAAATTAGAAAACAAAAATCTTGCTTCCTCAGTTGACTACTACACAAAGAAGTCAAAGAGATATTCAGATGAAAGGAAGCTAATGAGAGAAGAAGTCAGTGTATTAAAGAAAATAAATGAAGATCTTCTGAAACAGACTTCTAGGCTTAATGAAGAAAAGGTCTTGTTTTTGGAAGCTGAAAACACTGAGTTAAAGAGCAAGATCTCAGAATTAGAAGATCACATTGTCAAGTTTCAGCAAACAGGGTGTACTAATGAAAAGAAGATATTTGAATTAGAATTGCAAATTGTTGAAGACAAATAAGTTTTTGAGAAAGAAAAGAAAGAGTTTGCTAAGCAATTCTCCGAGTTTTCCAGAAAATGTGCTGACGAGAAGAAAACGGTTGAGCTTAAATGTATTAAGTTTTCTCAACAAATCTCTGACTTTGAGAAAGTAATCATCCTGGAAAGAGAGAAGTTTGACAAAGAGAAGAAAATCATTGAGCAAAAGAATGTTGGGATATTCAAAGAAATATTTGGTCAGAGGACAAATGCTGAAATGGGTTTTGAGGAAGAAAGAAGCTTGTTTGAAGCTGAGATCAAGAAGCTGAATGCAAAGCTATCTGAACTATCTACAACTGCATTGAAAGATCAAAAAGCGAAGTCTGAATTCAAGAAAGATATTGACCTGCACATCAAAGAAAAGAACAATCTATTTTCAAAGGTAAAAGAGCTTGAAAAGATTGTTTCAAAGGTGGTGGTGACTGAGCAAACGACTCCAGAGTCAAAAATCCACACACCTAGAAATAGTTCAGCTGGTTCTAACAAGACCGCCTCAAGTTCACATCAGAAAACTGTTTCTACAAGAAGGTCAGTTAAATCTTTTGATCAAATTCGTACAACTAACATTTTCTATGATCAAAATGTAGATGGTTCAGGTGCACATAGAAGAAGAAGAAGATATCAAGAAGAGAAGCTGGTTTGGAAGATAAAACCAGTTAAAGATGAGAAGAATGATGAGAAGAAGGTAGAAAAGAAAGGAAAGAGGGGAAGAGAAGAAAAGTAACAAATCATTTGTACATGCATCAACAGCCAAGAAGAACAAAGTGCTGACAGGTAAACCTGATCTTGCTTATTCGAGAGATCAATTGATCAGGTTATCTAAAAAGAGGTATTGTTCTTATTGTCATACATATGATTTTGTTCATAAAGCAAGTGATCATTACTGGTATGGCTCTTATTCAGTTACTCCCATACGAATTGCAACTAACACACATGGACCCAAATACCAGTGGGTACCAAAACCGAAGATTGATTCTATGTTGCAGGCACCACAAGTCAAGGGGGATTAAGAGAACAATGGCTCTTGAATAATACAGTTCAAGACCCGCACCTCAATGTCAAGAACCAAGGCTTCTAAGTAAATCAGCTTAGGACCCGTACTTCAACGGAGTTTGACTTCTAAACACAACAGTTTAGGACTCACTCTTCAATGATGAAAAAGAAATGCTACTCCCGGGCTGATAAGAGAGTGTACTCAGATACTCAGAAGAGGAAATCAACCTTCAAGGGGGAGTACATAAATGTTTCTGGAAATATGTATTCGGAAGATATGACGAACTACACTTCAAAGGAAGTTGTAGATCTCTATCATGTGCTTTTTCACTGATAAATCTCAGATGCATATTTTCAGGGGGAGTAAAGGATATGATTTCTGATTATTTCAGATCAGAACTCGTACAATCAACGTTTTATTGCTTTATGTCATTTTATTTTCGAATAATTTTGTGAATAAATTTGCTTTGACTAGACTTTGAGACTTATGCAGGATGAGAGAAGCTGACACGATCATATCTTTATGACTACAGCTGACTTCATGAGAATTAAGATTGAGCGAAAAGGTAAATTTCTTATCTTAATCTCAAATGTATCTGAAAGAAGGACAACTTTTCGATATAGAAAACATGTTCTTAAATGTTCAAACCACTTTCCGATTCTTAAACAGATTTCATGAATTGGAAGTGTGATTTTAAATGTTTTTCAAGAATTACTTGTGCTTACATGATTATAAACCGTGTGTTTCCAAAGATTAATACTTGTGTATTGTCTTTTCTATATACTTTCAAGTATTCACACACATCGGTTTGACTTAGTTCAAATTGTTCTTACCATGTCTCATATTGAAACATATTTTCGATGGTAAGACACCCCGCTTGTACTTCAAAGAATTTTGAACGTTATTTCATTTTGAAGCGTTCATTTCAAGAATGTCTATAATTTTATTTCGTATAGACAATATCCATTATTCTTAACCATAAGCCTTAATTGATATATCATTTCATTTCTGATCATTTTCATACAATGTCAGATTTTCAAACAGGTCTTTTGCATTCATATTCATTCATTCAGTATACTTGTTTGAAAATAATTCAATGTCTAAAAATGCTCAAATCTTCATGATTATATTTTATGAGCATATATTCGTCTGACATTTGTATATGAGTTTTAACTGATAAAGTTAAACCATCTTGAGAAACACATGCTTTCATAGGAAATATGGGTTCTTTGTGCTAGGACTTAATTGAAACTTCTATGGAATCACGTTAACCAGTGATTTCTACCCAAGAAGTTAATCCATAGAGATTGAGTGTGAGGAGTCAAAAAGAAATGAGTGTGGGTTGTGCGATGAGGTAAAATGGAAAAGAGAGTTTGGTTAGTAGTGCGCTTAATGATTAAAAGAAAGAGGGTGAGAGATCAGAGTAAAATAATATCAAACTCTGCACCAACTACTTTCTGAGCCGGGCAGCCACATTACTAGCGTTTCACAACTCTTTGGTGAACATTATTGAAACAGGCAACTAGCCCATGCCAACTCTTGCTAAAACCCCACCAACCACTCATTTTCTTCTCAAAAAGAAAATGTTTCATATTTTCTGGGGACGCAGCACATAATCTATCTGATTTTCATTTGGAAAATCTGGATATTGAAAAAGAAGGAAGTCTGCCCCACCTTCGCACTTCAATCATGCACATTGAGTCAGTGTTTATCTACTGTTGTCTCAGTAATTTACACAATGTTGAGCCTTATTAAAAGCAATTATTCGTGCTTAATTCTTTCTACACATGCACGAACACACAAAGAATTTGTTTCTTTGTCATAACATTCATAGAAATTGCCTTTGTGGTGTTTCGATGATTGGATGAAAGCCCTGGGGGAGTGAACATCACAAAAGCTCCTTTATATTGTGTATTCGTTACACACAGTGACTTCGTGTTACTGACAGGCATTTTAAGTGATTCATTTGTTGATTCAGGGGTTACATGTTCTTATTTTGTCTGGATTTGCAAAGATCTAGATGAATACTTGGTTATGGATCACAGAATCAGAGGCTCAATTTGACAGATCAGAATGGTCAAAGACATTTCTTGAAATAAAAGTTTTGATGATATAGATGCTCTAATCATCAAAAAGGGGGAGAAGATCAAGAAATGTGTATTTCAAAGAAATGTTAAAGTTGAAAGAATTGTCCGGAAAGAAGTATTTGTATTGGATATGGAGAGAGATATTTCATAATTGAAGTTTGTTCAAAGTTGATAAGCGAAAGTTCAAAGAATTTCGAAAGCAAGCAGATTTTGGAGAAATTTTATTTGAAGAAAGTTGGAGAAAACATTCAGAGCTGTAAATGAAGATAATTTCTTTCAATGTCTGAAAGAGGTTTGTTTATAATCTTGAGGGAGATTGTTACTGTTTTTGAAGAACAAAGCTTATAAAAGAATAATTTCATTGTGTTAAAGGGGAGTTTGTATATCATGTTTGTTTCAAAAGGGGAGATTACAAGAGAAGATAAAGGTTGATCAAAGGGGGAGTTATTTCAATCGAGCTTAAAGAGAGAAGATCGCATTGCTAAATCTTTTAGTAATGATCTTGATCCAAAGGGGGAGATTGTTATAGCATAAATATGTTGGATTCAAGATCATTAAGATTGAAGACAAAAGATCAAGAAGTCAAAGCTGGAAAGTCAACTCTCATGAAAAGTCAAAGTCTTTTGTTAATAAAGTCAAAGTCAACATTTGTATTTTGTTTGTTTTCCTTTGTAATTGTCAAGGGTATAAATACCTTTGTTTGTCTTTGTAATCAGAAGTTAACAGAGTTATCAATCAGTTGAAAACATATGTACACGAATTAGAGAGAGAGAGAGCAGATTAGAGAAGAGCTAATTAGAATACGTTTCTAGTGAGAGAGTCTAGAGAGAGAAAGTTGTAATTTGTAATCTTTGAGTTTGGATTCAATGACATATGATTTGGAATTCTCATCTTGAGTGTTTGTTAGCAATTAGAACTTTAAATTGGGAATAACATACATCTTCGATCAAAAGGAACTCAACATGCGACAAAGAAGATGGCTTGAACTCCTAAAGGATTATGATTGTGATCTACTCTATCATCCCGGTATGGCCAATGTGGTGGCGGATGCATTGAGTCGGAGGAACCATGAGGGTGGCGTTAAATTGTCCCTTACAAGAATCGACGTGGTATCAAGTTTGGTAGAAAGCATCAAGACGTGGCAAGGGGAAGCACTCAAGGAGCAAAATCTCAAATCCGAGATCATGGTAAGGCAAAATGGACTTTTGACGGAAGATATTCGCGGGCTTAAACTCTTTCAAGGTCGAATTTGGGTACCGAAGTTGGGTGGAAATCGGGAATTACTTCTAGAAGACGCGCACAAGTCGAAGTATTCTATACATCCCGGTAGTACCAAGATGTATAGAGACTTAAAATTAAATTATTGGTGGCCGGTGATGAAGTTAGATGTGGCTATCTATGTGGAGAAATGTGTCACTTGTCTCCAAGTCAAGGCGGAACATCAAAGGCCGTATGGGAGTTTACAACCGTTGTCCATTCCCGAGTGGAAATGGGACAACATCACTATGGACTTCGTGACGAAGCTACCAAAGACCTTGCGAGGCCATGATACAATTTGGGTAGTCGTTGATCGGATAACCAAGAGTGCACATTTCCTTGCAATGCGGGAGATCTTGCCAATGGAAAAAATTGGCCAAGCTTTATATTGACGAGGTGGTGTCGAGGCACGAAGTTCCGAAATCTATTGTATCGGATCGGGACAGCCGATTCACTTCGAACTTTTGGACTAGCTTGCAAAAGGAGTTGGGCACTAGACTGAATTTGAGCACGGTGTATCATCCTCAAACGGATGGTCAAAGCGAGAGGACAATTCAGACGTTAGAAGATATGTTGAGGTCGTGTGTGATAGACTTCGGGGGAAGTTGGGATTTGCATCTACCTTTGGTAGAGTTTGCGTACAACAACAGTTACCATTCTAGTATTGGAATGGCACCGTTCGAGGCATTGTATGGACGGAAGTGCAGAACCCCGGTTTGTTGGCTAGAAGCGGGTGAGAAACAATTTGCCGGACCAGAAATTGTTCAAGAGACGGCCGACAAGGTGAAAGAAATTCGGGAAAGGCTAAAGGCGGCACAAGATCGACAAAAGAGTTACGCGGACAAGAAAAGAAGACCGGTCGAGTTTCAAGTAGGCGACCGTGTCATGTTGAAGGTATCTCCATGGAAGGGAATTATTCGGTTTGGGAAGCGTGGGAAGCTTAGTCCTCGTTTCCTTGGGCCCTTCATTATTTTGGAGAAAATTGGTTTACAAGCCTATCGGTTAGATTTACCACCAGAAATGGATGGAATACATCCTACGTTTCATGTATGCTACCTTCGGAAGTGTCTATCCGAAGAGGAAAGTATAATTCCTTTGTCGGAAATTCGAGTGGACAATGGGAATCGTTGTGTGGAAGAACCGGAGGCGATCTTAGAATCGAAAGTGAAGAAATTACGTCATAAAGACGTAGTCATGACTAAAGTACAATGGAAGCATCATCGGGGTGCTAATGTTACTTGGGAGTCCGAAATGAAGTTACGACACCCTCACTTGTTTAGTTAGGGTAAGATTTCGGGGACGAAATCCTCGTTAGGTGGGGAGGATTGTAACACCCCAAAATTTCGTTGGTTAAATTGGATATTTGATTTTGGACTTGAATCCTTGATTTTATATTCTTGATAGATGAAGGATTCAATTACGAGTCCAACGGTTCTTTCCGGAGCGAAAAAGGAGCTATAACGAAGAAGTTATGACCGAAACGAGATTTAACCAAATAAGAAGAAAAATCAGTGGTTGAAGTACGTTGTTACGTGGGTTGCTGAAGTTGAACCCACGGAGCAACCCACAAGAATGGTGGCCAAAATCAGTGGCTGACGTACCTTGTTACGTGGGTTGCTGAAGCTGAACCCACGGAGCAACCCACGAGAATGAAAATTAGGGTACCTTGTTATGTGGGTTGCTGAAGCTGAACTCACGGATCAACCCACGTGAAGGGCTGGACGTTTTTTATGCATTATTTTCCCCAAATATTTCTCATTTCTCATCTTCTTCATTTCAAGAATTCTCTCCCAAACCCTTCCTCTTCACCTACCTCTTCCAAGCCTCTTCAACCACCAAATCATCACCATTTATTACTAGAGTGAAGATCATCATCCAAGGTTTCGGGTTGGAAGCTTCACCTCCATCTCCATCTTCATCTTCTTCATCACCTTCTCACCATTGTTGACCATATTTTGGGGTTTTCCAAGAAACCTACTTGTAAGTCATTCTAACCATTTCTAAACCATGAAATAAGTTATAAATGTTCCATTGATGGTTTCCTAGTGTTTGATTTCTCTAATTTTCGGTTTGGATAATTTTGGGAGTTTTGGGTCAAAATTAGGGTTTTGCCCAAAATAGAGATTTTGATGATTAAGTGTTTTGGGATCAATTATTTATGATGGAAAATGTATATTCATAGTTGGAACCTTGTAAATCTAGGTTTTGGAAAATTTGGTTTGAAGAACCAAGTTTCTTCAAGGGAAGCTCTAAGTGGGTAAATACTAGATTTAGCTTAAATCTAGCAAGGTGAGTTTACTAAACATTTGTTTAAACTAGATACACATCATAATCTTCTATTTGTTATTTCATTCTTTATGTGTTCAAGTATTTGGGATTTCTTGATAAAAATGGTTGAAAATATGGATGTTGGTGATATGCTATGTTTTAGGTTATGTGTACCATTATTTGGGGCTTTTCCCATGGATATATATGATGGGTACCTTTATATGTTAAATGTATGCATATATGTGTGTTGTGATGGTTTTAGTTGGAATATCACTTTGGTGACATATTTATATGCATGATGAATATAATTGTCATTTGGGACTTTTGTTGGACTTCATGAGGATAGGATGGTAATATTATACCCATAGGCGGTATGAAAATATGTTGGGATTGAAATACACCTAAAGGACCTCCTATATGCATTATGTTGGACGAACCAAGTCAGTTCACAAGGAGAATGTAGTCTTGGGCGCCACTGTGATGGTATGTGACTAGACCTCCGTCATTCTGGGAATTTTCCTTTGGAGTAGTCTCCGGGTGTGCCGGGCCTTGGGATGTTCCTTGTTAAGGGCATTAAGGTATATCGACTCTTGGGGTGGGCTCGATTGGTGCTTTGGGTCTCCCCTAATGACTCCACATATATTGAACACTGGTTAACTGCTGATAAGAATTGTAACTGTTCATGCATGCTTATTATTGTTCGACTCACTAGGCTTTTTGGCCTAACACTTGTTTGGTGTCGATGTGTATCTCAGGTGTTAGCGGCACGACTCCTAGGCAAATTTAGATGCTTTGGGCAAGAGCTTGAGGATTTTGGCACTTGAACTATTTTTGGAAGATTTGGGTCTATAGATGACACCCCTTTTTGTAATCTCTTTTCTAGATGTAGAAATTAGATTAGTTGGTTGTTGTTTATTTATCCGTTAAATTACAGATTTGTGATTAAACAGGTTATTTGTATATTTCCCCTTTTTGGGAGGCTCTTGCTATGGCAATTTTAGTATACCGCATGTCCGTTTTTCGGATTTTTGTTATCCCTATTTTTAGGGTGTTACAAAACCGCTAAAAATGTTAAACCGCATACCGGACTGGACTGAGCGGTTTAACAATTTTTCAGACTAGACCGGATTGCCACACTGTTTAAACTGCCAAAAACGATCTGGTTTAACTTGGTTTGAATGATCTAAATTTTTTTAAATCACTCATAAGTTAAATAACCAAAAGTCAAAACCTATCTTTTATCGAATGTGATACCATTTTTGGTTTAATAGTTTCCCAACTCTTTTTTCTTTTTTCAATTTGTACAAGAATTGTCAATTGTTTCAATTCATGCAATATGTATTCATTTCGCAACTTGGTATTTTGTATTTTTAACATTTAAATTTGTAGTGTTTGATTTTGCATATAATTCATTAAAACATATTTATTGTTAGCCAAATTATTATAATATCAATCAAATATGATAAACTAATAATAAACGGATGATTTATAGTAATATACTATAAACAAAATTATAGTTGTAATCAGGGGTGGAGTCAGGATTTTGGTCCAGGGGAGCATCAATATATAATCAGAGGTTCAAATATGAAGGCTAAATATAGTGAGAAGGTAAGAAGAGAAAGTTAAGGAAAGGTTCATGTGTGAATCATTGAAAAAATCTAATTGAGTATGCATATGTGAACCTAAATGAAATATTTGAAACGTCAATTAACATATGAATTTTCAAATAAATTTTTTCTGAATTTTTTCAATATATTGACATATAAACCTTCCCTTTTCACCTTCTCATGATATTTAACATCTTTGTTTGAACCGACCCCTAATTAGCTATCACAATGTTTGTTCTTTATGACTTTATCTGCATAATCCGTTGACATTGGTGCATACACATTGTTTAGCAATTTACTAAAATCTGTTTGTTCTATTACTAAGAGGTCGTTTACCAAACACTTACAAGGTAAGTGTTTACCGGGTGTCACTTACCTTCTGGATAAGCATGACAAGGACCTAAAAACTTGTCTGGTAAAAGACATAACAAAGACCGAGAATCTTACCCGGTAAGCACTTATCCAATAAAAGATGTTTTACCAAAAATCTATTTTTGGTGGCCGAAAATGTTATCCGATAAGATAAGTAAGGGTTGGGCTATTGCTGATAAAGGCTTACTAGGTTAATATTTGGTAGACCACATGATCATTAAATCGAAGCCACAAAATCTTAAAAACTTAAGAGAGATTAAGGGCTTGAGGCATAAGATGTCACAGAGAGCCAAACCCATTAAAAATATCTAAACCATTAGTTTCTATTATTATATAAAAATGCCTATTATTATATTTAAAAAAATCAAAACTTAGGGGGAGCTCTTGCACCTCCCGGTAGGGGTTTAAATGAGACGAGACAACTCACGAGCTATTCGAGATCGACTCGGTCAACACTCGACTCAAATAGGCTTGACTCGATATACTAATGAGTCGAGTCGAGTATAATGATACTCGAGCTCGACTCGCATCATTTACACCCCTACCTCCCGGTGCCTTGGTGGCTCCGCCACTGATTGTAACATGAAAAAAAATGACATTATCAGCAAACACGATGGTTTCTAGTGACAAGCAATGTCACATCTTGTGTTTAACATTCGACCGAATCTTTTATCTCTAAATTAAGAATAAATCATGATATCATATCCGTGATACAAATTACAACAAAATAATCAAATGTTGAAAATATTTAATTAATAATTTAATCATATTACAAAACTCTTACTTAAGAAAATATTTTTATATTTTTGGATGCCAAAATTAGCTGGTATTTTGTGTAGCTTTGCTTATTTATTACTATAATATAATGTTTAAATCTTAAGACGCATTTAATGAAGGATAAAAGGATATCGTATTATAAAATTTTTGAACCTGTGAATTTTGATTGATATAAATATAAAGTAACGGTATTAATGTAAAGCTGGAATAGCTCAGTTGGTTAGAGCGTGTGGCTGTTAACCACAAGGTCGGAGGTTCAACCCCTCCTTCTAGCGACTAATCCTTTTTTCTTTCTTTTTAAATTATTTTCCTTTGAAACTGTGTTTCTTCCAAAACGGAGAACGACGTCGTTTTAGCCAACATGTTTGGTTCCTTTTTTTTTTCTTTTTAATACAATTACTAGTGTTGGGCCGTGCAATGCACGGGAGGATAAATTTTTTGTTGGAATATTGAACCAAGTTAAAATGAAACGTAATTTCTCTGTTAACAGTTAATGAAATACAATGTGAAAAACGAATGTATTTTCATAAGTGGTTAACTTGCATATATTTTTAATCGTTTGTTGTTATGAGTTTGTGCAATAATATTGATAATAGTTTTGTATTATATTATTTAAAACTCAAACGACATGTCTCACAACATATTTATCTGACTATTGACTTCAAGACCTCATAGTATTAATCGATAAAAATAAAGATATGTATATATATCTTATTCCCCTACTTCGAAAAATATGATTGTGGATTTTGAAAAATATAAACAAATCCTCAGTAAATAAAATAAAATATAAAAAAATAGTTTTTCAAAGAAACAAAAATATAGTGGAATACCTTTTGTTCAGTTGCAGGTTCCGCCATTGACACCCGACCGTTCGTCTTCTTCTTGTACTCGGATGATACATAGAGAAGCTATATATATTTATAGTGAATGTAGAGAATATTTTAAAATATTTTATTTTCATTTTCGATTTTACATTTAAATGTAAATATATTAAAAATATGGAAGAATATTTTTATATTTACATCGTTTCTATTTTATTTTCTTTACACTTGGTTAATTTGGAAAGTATTGCGTAATATTTTTATTTTAAAGAATACGATAATTTATTAGTGTTCTCGTTATTTTTTATTTTTTATTCATACTTCTTTTTTCTTCTTTTAATGCTCGTGAAAAAAAAAATACGTGTAGATTTTATATTATCAAAAAAAATACGTGTAGATTTTATATTATGCTAATATAAAATACGTGTAGATTTTATAAAATAAAATAGATTTTATATTAGCAAAAAAAATACGGAAGAAAAAAAAGTTTATATTACATCTCATTATGTAAAAAGATTTTATAAAATAAAATATGGAAAAAGATTTTATAAAATAAAATATGGAAAAATCATTATGAGATGTAATATAAAAAAATACGGAAGAAAAAAGATTTTATATTACATCTCATTAATATAGATTTAAATGTAAATTCTACATTTAAAATAGATTATGCTAATATAAAATCTATTTTATAAAATCCTCCACCAAAAAAACAAATAGTTATATTAATAAATGAGTATCCATTCCACAAATAGATACATTTAAAATAGATTATGCTAATATAAAATCTATTTTATAAAATCCTCCACCAAAAAAACAAATAGTTATATTAATAAATGAGTATTCATTCCACAAATAGATGATTATGTGAGATACTGTGCTTGAAAGGTTGTACCAAAGCATTAAGAAATTGTAAATTAAGTAATTGACTTTAATTAGTTGTAACTTGTGCTTAAAATGTTGTAATTAAGAGTTTTTTATACCGTTTTTATAATATAGTATAGATTATTTTTCTCGTGGGGTTTAAGGATGTAAATAAACCAAACATTTAATGAATCTTTGATGAAAGGTTCGTTTACATTTATTTAATTAATAAAGAGCGAACGTGTTGGAAAAAAATTGTTCGTTTAGTTAGACAAATGAATATAAACAATTAGGGGTGCTAAAAACCCGACCAACCCGATCAACACAACCCGGGAAAAAACCCCCCGAGGTAACCCGACATATAATCGATACAAACTAGGCAACCCGAATCTATTGGGTTAGGCCAAAAGTAACCCGATAAACATTTTAGCGACCTCTTTAAAATTATTTGTGTTATCCTTTAATATGTATAAGTTATCAAAAACAACTCGGCAATAACGAACAATAAACTCGTAAGAGGACATTATTGGAAAGTTATATGTAATACTATTTGATGAATTTATATATCTTCTTGGATGATTCATTGTATTTCAAAAGAAGTTTTCCATATTTTTATGTTTTTAATATTGTTTTTACTTTGTATAAACACAACCCGACGAAACCGACTAATTCGAACGGGTTGGGTTGGGTTGCACTTTTGTTTGGGTTGGGTTTGGTTGAAAATTTTCAAACTGCCAACATTGGGTTGGGTTGTTGAAATGTCTTCAACCCGATCAACCCAACCCGTGAGCACCCCTATAAACAATGGTCTCTTTGTTCATTCATATATGTTTGTTTTGTAAATTTATGTTTTTTTTATATCACCTATGGAGTAAACTGCAATTTTGGTCTTTGACTCTTTGTATTGCACCAATATTTCTTCGATTAGGTCTAGAAAGTTTCTTATTGCATAAAAGAATATATGTGGTATGCAAAAATGTCTGGTTTTGGTCCTCACACTAACATGGTTTAAAGAAATATGTTAAGTCTGGGATATTATGGTCGTTTTACTATTTTTCTTAATAATCTATTAAAAATGCCTCTATCTTCAAAATGTCTTCATTTCCCACCATTTACATTCCTCAACCCTACTGAGGGGGTGTTTGGTTAAAGATATCTAGCAGTAATTAATGAGAATGAAATAAAATAAATTGTTTCGTTTTATATAATATAACGAGCTCATTCCTCCAAAAGCCCAAATTTTCATTTCAGATTAAACTGTGGGGAATGAAAATTCATTCCCATTTTCAATATGTTATTTTCATTTTCATTCCCCTGCTAACCAAACTGCCCATGATTCTTCCTTTATATTTGGCTTACATCTTTTCAAATGTATCGTTATCTTTCACCTTTTCTTTGCTTCAGACGATCTTGCATGGGTTCTCTCCAAACCTCGGCCCAAAACAATCATTAGTGGTCCCTCCATGTCCCATTCTTAGGCCTTGTTTTATCTCCATTTCCTCGTTGACACATATATACCTAACAAAGCTATATACCGCCTTTAATGGATGAATTCGTTTATCATCTCGAGACAACGAGACATTGCTAAGGAAATCCTCAACAATTAGGCTTTTGTTGACCGTTCGATCAATGAGTCGACGTACGGGTTCTTGTTTCACCCTGCCATGGGTTTTGCTCCATACGGTGAATACTTACGTAACCTGAGAAGAATCTTGACAACCCATTTACTTAGCCCGATAAGGGTGGATGGGTTTGGGGTTTTCCAACAGGTTAAGATGGCGGATTTGTTGGAAATTAACTTTAAAACCCATAAAATAAACCCAATAATTTTGTAAAAACAAGATGATCGAACCAGATTGCTGAGTCATGGACCATGTTTTTAAGTTGGACTCAAAGTTATTAGACCAACATGTTGCCGAAGAAAACCACCTTGATTGGTTACAAAATTTAAGAAGTTAAAATTAGGTCATAAAAAACATTTTTTAGCCATGTAAAGGCCCAAGGCCCAACCTGTTGAAGATTTATATATAATATCGTGTGTCTTTAAATGGAATGGATCATGCGACCTCCAATTTTCAACTGGTCAATTCACCAACATACCAAGTCAGTTCTTCTTATTAAATTACGAAGTTTATTTTAAATATGACCAAGTTTTATCATTTATTGAGCAAAATGGCATAATGGAGGTACAAAGGATCCTTGGTTGTGCTTCTTTAAACAATGTCATACTCGTGTTCGGAAAGTCGTATGATGATTTTGGTGAAAACAGTTGCAATGGTGATGGATATTGATGACGGATCGAATGAAACACCCGAACTTATGAATGAATCAAGAACACTTTCAAGAAACCTGTTAGGGAGACTTTAATAGACTTTAATATCAAAATTCAGAATGAATTATAAATTAATAATCTAAACAAACCAAATTACCAAACTATTTATAGGTCTAATTGTTGAAGCTAACTAGGAAACTATTATGATAATCCTAACAAGGAAAGTATTATGATAATCCTAACAATGAAACGATAATTATAACAAAAATAAATGAAACCTATCTAATTAAAAAGGGAATCATAATTAGAAACAAACTTTAAACAATTACGAAATCTCCCCTGCATCAGATATCAACTCGAGATCAGAACCTTCAATTGGAGCTAGGGGTGAACCTATGAAGGCCTGAGTGTGGTCCCGTGCATCTGATCAACTTATTTTCTTAAGTAGGAATGCTTGAAGTATGAAAGATGCATGCACTGACAAACTAACTTTGAAGGGTGCTTCGATATATTAGAAAATGTAACACCCTCACATTTGGTAAGCGCAACTAATTTAAAATTTTCGATATAACCTCAAGTAACGAACAAACTTCCTTCTACAAATCAAACTCAATATGCCTCAAATACAAATTCTACAATTAATTTCAACAATTCCAAACCCCAATAATAAACAAGGACTAAACTGAAGTCGGGTGTTACTTAACCCAGATACAAGTTGCTCTCCCCAACCCAGAGCGGAAGACTTCATCGAGCTATTCACACCTCGGGTACACCACTAGTACTCCTCTCTTCACTGTGTCGCTAGGACTATTCTCAAACGAAGCCTGTTGCACATGCCGACAAATAAAAAGGTTAGGCTAACACCTACTGAGTTCAAGAGTTTTCACCATACGGATATGTAAAACGTTAAACTGAAAGAATGTAAACTGAATCACGATTATTAAAAAATCTCATACATTAAATATGAAAGTCACTTGCCTCCCAACACCCACAAGTTTTGTGATGAAAACCCCGATATGAAATATTTCTTTAAAATATAAACTCAAACCCCAACCTCGCCCAAAACGTGCGTCATGATTAAATTCCCAAATAAAGAAAACGTGGATTAAGACTTTAATATCCCAAACCTCCGAAAACACTAATAAGATGTGATACACAAACCATAAATCATGGATAATGATCCATATATAAAACGTCACCAAAATCACGGATAATATGTGACACCCCAAAATAATCAAATTACACATTAACAACATCGAGAGCGTCAAATCGTAGATAATCTTTGTTTCCAAAGAGTATATCTAAAATCCACCATTTGGTGACGGGGAGACCCGATTCCATTGAATGTGACGGAACACAAGAGTATGCCACATATCTATGTTATATGAGCATCACTTAGGGATAAAACACTCGTTAACATCAACCTTTCCGGGTCTATAGCTAGAAAACCAACAAGCTCAACAACTCCATGTCTATTGCTTGGATAATCATCAAGTTCAACCCCTCTAGACCTGTACCTTGGAATTTTCGTGCACTCATCAAGTTCAACCCCTCTGGGTCTATACCTTGGAATTCCAAAACAGCCTAGTTAAGCTCGTTCACAAGAAAATTGCAATTATTGGTCAGAAGACCTCATGCCTACTTCAAGTTACAATACGGAGATATTTATCCCACTCAAACTGACTCTTATTCTTATGGATCAATTGCATTTCAATCTAAAATATCACATGACTTCAAATGAATGAACTAGCGCATCCAAAACATGTAATTCTCAAATAAGATGCAATGATGCAAATCGTAACCAAAGCTCTATAGTGAGCTATCAAAATCGGACAAGTGTCCCCAAGACCCTACTGAGTCAAAACTGAGCCATAAGCTCAACCAACCAATTGACCGTTTGTAAAAGCCACAAAATACGATAAAGCATAAATGACCCACGTTTATGCAAAAACATGCTCCACTGACATGGATGACTCAAACAAAACATCATGAGTTGGAATGAATCGTTTTCCAAATGAAACTATACCATTTATAACCCCAAAGTATTTCATAACTTAATAATATACATTTTTCGCACGGTTTATAAAACCAAATGCACTAAAAATACATTTACATCAAATGACCTCCATTTATATAATAAATCATCAAAAGAACATATAAATGTGATTTCCTTACCAAAATGTCCCAAAAACCCAAATATGACATTTATGATATTTATAGAATCAAATGTATCCAAAATGTAATTTCATCAAATAAACAACACATTTGATAACACCAAGTAAAACATTTTGATACTTTAAAACGAACATTTTTGGCATGTACAACGTTTTCACAAATCTACTTGAACTCACCTTGCTAGATTTAGGTTAAATCTAGGTTTACCCCAAATGCGAGTCTCCTTTGATGGAGACTTGGAATCTTCAAGGAATCTCATATAGATGTTAGATCCAACACTCCCACAAGGTTTCTTTTACCTCAAGCTACCAAAATTATACCAAAGTTGAAGAGTGTAAGGAAGATGATAAAAACACCAAACCTTAGTATCTAAATGAAGAGGTGAGAAGATTACCTTGACCATAAACCCTTAGACCAACCCAAGATCACCAATCCTCTTTTATTTCATCTTAAAAAGCTTCAAAAAACGAAACCCTAGGTCCAAGAATCACCCAAATCGGACCTAGGATGAAGGAGATGCAACCAAATGAAGAAAACCCCAAAAATCTCGATTCTTAAACGTCTAGACCCTTCCGGCGGCTTGGCCCGCCACTCGAGGCTGCGGGGAAGCCCGTGCGTGTTCCCCTTTTGACCACAGCGACTTGCGCGGTTTGTGCCGCGACTTCTAAGCCACGCACCAAACCACGGGAATCCATTTCCCTCGGTTTTCTCCCATTTTCGCGCCCGATTCGATCTCCGATGGCTCCCCTACAAAAAGGGAAGTAAAACCTTACAAAACGTCGATCATAATGGTCATTCGGTTACGATAGTATGGGTTAAGGGTCTCCAAAATCACGGGTGTTACAATCCTCCCAACCTTAAAGAGATTTCGTCCTCGAAATCTGGCACCGACCAAATCCCTAAACGTCGCATTTACAAGATTGATTTATCCTCTATCCAAAAGGGACCCTTCCACAATACATTGCCTCATATACAAAACCGATTACATCCCATTTAAGGTTGTCACTGAATTTCTCATAATGAGACGCCACCAACCTAACCTTAACGTTCGATATAACATATTGATGGCGGGATGAACATCGAGTCCTTATTTGATTAATTTCCTATCATACAAATATCGGTTGTCTCCCAACCTTAGGTTATACGTAATACCTCAAGAGTAACTTACGACCTTGACCAACCGTTTCCCCCAAGGGTACCCAAAGTGAACTTTACCCTTAAATACTTCTGAATTCGACAAGTCAAGGTCTTCTCAACATTCAATTTCTACTTAAGGTCCACCTCGACGTTCACACCAATTTCTCCAAAAATAATACCATGAAGGATTTATCGTCCTTTCCTTGACGAAATTCTTAACACTAGTTTGGTTCGATTCAACATAACGACAATTCTATTCCTCAAGCTGACACAAGCACAACATCTGTAAGGGTTCTCTAACTTCCTTTAAACAACGCATTGGTCTGGCATTTCATCCAAAATGTACATCACATTTTACAGATAGACAATTATCCCCAAACTCCAAGGTCACATAACTCCCATAATGTATTCACGCGTCGGTTGTCAAATCAGCGAAAGCCTTGCCACTTACCGGAATACCAATAATCAATCCCCTAATTACCAATGTCTAATCTCCTTAAAGTTACCACTTAAATCGTAACTGTACAGGATTCATCGAAAGTACACTGAATCACTCCAACGATTATTGTCCTAAAAAGCGATTGACAACACCTATCCTTAAAACAACTATCTGCAATGTGGATATACTACAAAATATTCCATTCCTGATTAGCAATGTCGATTCAAAGTTGACACTTACTCCTATCATCCAATCATACAGCCATACTAGTCAACCATAACCTCATCTTTATTCCCAAATACCCCCTTAAGGTGGTACGCCATGGACACCTAGCATGTTGTCGTACCATTAACCCACAAATTCAAAACCAACCATACATAAGCAACCACACAAGGTTCTAACCCAAGGATTTATCAAAACAGAAAGATCATCGCTTAATTGGCCGGGATAATACATAAATCTAATACCTCAATTTTCATGCGTGAACCGGTTCATAAAACTGACATCCAAAACTCGAAACTGTCCATAAGACGTCTCATCTAACACTTCAATTCCAAGGATGTCTCTAGTCCTTATTAACAAGTCCTTTCACAAAGGGGTTTAAAACTATGGTTCTAATGAGTTCAAGGGTTTTTCAAGCTAATATGTCAATTTGAAATTTTATATAACTTCTAAATACAAAAGCTTTATAACAACCAGTTGTACGAATAAAAATCCACTACCGTTTACTCGGTAGGTGTACAAAGTGGTCTCAAACGCCACACACACAAAACCATTTCGAAATCGTTTGGTCATTACTCACGCTAATAATGACAATAAACAAGGGTACACAACAAAATTTTCAAATGGACCACTATGGTCCTAACATGCATCAATTTGCGACATGAATGAGAAATAATTTTACGTACTAAAACAGTGTATAACAAGACGTTTGTACAAAACTCCCAAATGGAAGATTCATGTAATCAAATTCCAAAAATTTCTCATTTAACCATATAATGACATGAAATAAAATTTCCAACAAGGCCCACATACGTCAGTTTATTTCTCAAACTTAGTAAAACGATAGGTACATGCGATTTATCAAACGTGAATACATTTTTAATCGATTTCAAACTTTAGGCCACGTGAATAAAATACTCTTGACCAAGGAGAGTGGCTACGAACCATGCATATTAACAAATCAATATAACGTATTTACATGAACCCTTAAAAGTGGTGTCAACAACTGCAACGCACAAAACAACCCTTAGCATGAGCTATAACAGACTCCTCATACGTTTACTCACACCATGGTGTAAATTTATATGTGCACTAAACATCATACGACAAAATGCTTGCAAAACTCAAAACAGAATTTTCATGATATCAAACTCCCAAAGTTTTCTTTCTTTAGTCACAACACGACGCGGAATAAGATTCCACAGCAAAACTTGCGTGAGACAGTTTATTTCACAAAACTAGTAAAGTGATATGTGTATGTGCTCTGGTTAAAAAAACATGAAGTAATCCATGTCGGTTTCAAGTTCAAAGTCAAACAATGACATGCTTTCATTGTTCTAAAATGTTGGTTAAAAACATTATGACAGAAGTTCCAAATAGACATGTGTTCATACTATATGCAACCAAACAACCCACACGAAGCTCAAGGAAAACAATACCACTGGACGCCATTAAAATTATCATATCAAATCCTCAATAAAACTCAAACATCAAAATAATGGAAGATAACTCTTCGTCCAAAACCTTAACATATTTGGAGGAGATCCAATGCTAAAGTCGTAAACCGTAGTTACTTGTCCAAGACCCTAAACAACATCAAAATGCACATGTCGCAATGTTCCGAAAATAGCGTTGGACAATAATGAGAATAATGAAGGAGTAACGTTTACAACCTCATGCAATCAAATAGTTTTTATGCATATTTAGAATCATGGTTTAAAACCTTGTGTGTGCTAAACACTTTTCCAAGATTTTGCAATTTAATCTACATGATGATTTGTAAACATGAGAAATTATTGATACATATTGATTTTAGAAATAAATTTCGTGCATGAGTTTGATCGGCACTCAACGGGGAGACCCGATTCCATTGAATGTGATGGAACACAAGAGTAGGCCACATATCTATGTTATATGAGCATCACTTAGGGATAAAACACTTGTTAACATCAACCTTTCCGGGTCTATAGCTAGCAAACCAACAAGCTCAACAACTCCATGTCTATTGCTTGGATAATCATCAAGTTCAACCCCTCTAGGTCTGTACCTTGGAATTTCCGTGCACTCATCAAGTTCAACCCCTCTGGGTCTATACCTTGGAATTCCAAAACAACCCAACTAAGCTTGTTCAGTTAAGCTTGTTCACAAGAAAATTGCAATTATTGGTCAGAAGACCCCATGCCTACTTCAAGTTACAATACGGGGATATTTATCCCACTTAAACTGACTTTTATGCCTATGGATCCATTGCATTACAGTCTAAAACATTACATGACTCCAAATGAATGAATTAGCGCATCTAAAACATGTAATTTTCAAATAAGATGCAATGATGCAAATCGTAACCAAAGCTCTATAGTGAGCTATCAAAATCGGACAAGTATCCCCAAGACCCTACTGAGTCAAAACCGAGCCATAATCTCAACCAACCAATTGACCTTTTGTTAAAGCCACAAAATGCGATAAAGCGTAAATGACCCACGTTTATGCAAAAACATGCTCCACCGACATGGATGACTAAAAAAAAACATCATGAGTTGGAAATAATCGTTTTCCAAATGAAACTATACCATTTATAACCCCAAAGTATTTCATAACTTAATAATATACACTTTTCGCACGGTTTATAAAACCAAATACACTAAAAATACATTTACATCAAATGACTTCCATTTATATAATAAATCATCAAAAGAACATATAAATATGATTTCCTTACCAAAATGTCCCAAAAACCCAAATATGACATTTACGATATTTATATAATCAAATGTATCCAAAATGTTAATTCATCAAATAAACAACACATTTGATAACACCAAGTAAAGCATTTTAATACTTCAAAACATACATTTTTGGCATGTACAACGTTTTCACAAATCAACTTGAACTCACCTTGCTAGATTTAGGTTAAATCTTGGTTTACCCCAAATGTGAGTCTCCTTTGATGGAGACTTGGAATCTTCAAGGAATCTCTTATAGATGTTAGATCCAACACTCCCACAAGGTTTCTTTTACCTCAAGCTACCAAAATCATACCAAAGTTGAAGAGTGTAAGGAAGATGATAAAAACACCAAACCCTAGTATCTAAATGAAGAGGTGAGAAGATTACCTTGACCATAAACCCTTAGATCAACCCAATATCACCAATCCTATTCTATTTCATCTTGAAAAGCTTCAAAAAACGAAACCCTAGGTCCAAGAATCACCCAAATCGGACATAGGATGAAGGAGATGCAACCAAATGAAGAAAACCCCAAAAATCTCGATTCTTAAACGTCCAGACCCTTCTCGCGGCTTGAGGCCGCGGGGAAGCCCGTGCGTGTTCCCCTTTTGACCACAGTGACTTGCGCGGTTTGTGCCGCGACTTCTAAGCCATGCACCAAACCACGGGAACCCATTTCCTCCGGTTTTCTCCTGTTTTCGCGCCCGATTCGATCCCCGATGGCTCCCCTACAAAAAAGGGAAGTAAAACCTTACTAAACCTTGATCATAATGGTCATACGGGTACGATAGTATGGGTTAAGGGTCTCCAAAATCACAGGTGTTATAGAAAATACAAAGGACATCAACCAAAAGATCGAAATAGTCCTTCGAAATCAACCAAAAACCGAAAAAAATATCTCGAAATCAACCAAAAAATATAAAAATCACTCAAAATGGTGTGATACGACTAAAAAAATATCGGAAGACTTACGAACCATTGATCCACCTTAAAATTCGCTCGACAAAAATTCTGGGTCCACCGATGACCGAAACGATCATTTTCCTATAGTTAGCTGGTTTGATTTCCAAGGAGTGAGGAAGAGGTCGGTGCACATATATGGTGTCAAAGGTTAATGTGTTTTGTCCGTGAAATCATCAAAAACTACTGAGAAAAGAGGTCCAATGGCGGTGGAGCTATGGTAGTTTCTGACGGGGATTTTGTCGATATTTTGCTTGATTTAGAATGTAAGATCCCACATTGGTTGGGGAGGGGAACAAAGGTTGTGTTGGTCCCAGATATCAGTAAATAAATAGACAAGTATTGTAGAAGGGGGGGTTGAATACAATACACACAATTTTTCACTTAATTTTAATTCTTATTGATTTGAAATCAAGAATTAAACATAGAAAACTTTTGATTGTTGCAAAAGAGAACAAATAAATCTGTTCAAACAATCTTACATAAAGAGAATGAAGAACAATTGTAAAACACTTAGAAAACAAAAGAACTTTGTAGAGAGAAAATTGCCAGTGCACTTAGAGAACTTGAAGGCTTGTAAAGCTGGTGGTCTTGCATGTTAAACCATCCTCCATATTTATTGTGCCTCATGCATTTAATGCATGAGACACCTGTTGAGCAAGGGATGGACACAGGTCTTCAGCATGGTACATGATGTACCTTTTGTCATGAGGTGATTTTGTCTTGAAGTGTTGACCTACAGAGGATGGTGTAGACCTTTCCTTAAAAGAGTGTAGGAGACAAAGTTCACTTTTTATGATCTTCAAATGAGGTCCACGTCAATGCAAGATATCACAAATATACTTTCTCAGAAAAATACAATGTGCTTATGCCGATGATATTTTCCCACCAAAACTTATCAAAGACAAGTTTGGTGAAGAGAGAGATAAGTCGGCACAGGTGAGAAATCTTCGGGCTCCTGAAGACGTGAGAAATCTTCGGGCTCCTGAAAATGTGAGATCTGCACCATCCTGGTCGATGGTGTTGATCAAATAGGACTGCTTGACTTTAGGCTGAGAAGTCCATCTTCAATCTGCTTTGAGAGATATACTTCTTCTTTGTCCTTTTCGGTTGATCTTCGACTTCACCGAACGTTTGTATTGAAACCAATATGCTAGTAAGAACCTCAAAATATTCTAAGTATGATGATACAAAATGGAAGATCGAGAGGTCATCTTCAAATCTTCAGATGACCCAACAATCTCCCCCTATTTGAGGATGACATATATACTTAAGAATAAAATGAAGAGTATACTGAATAATTCATTTGACCCATATTTACTCTTTTTGGGTTCTTTTCACATAGTCCATTTTTTTTTCTTTTTTGATCTTTTGGATTTTTTAAGTATATCCAACAATTACAAAAGAATAAAGGAATAAAAGAATTGAGTATAGCTGTACAAACTAAGTAAAAAAGAAAAGCACTTGTATTAAATACGATGACTAGCAAAACACAAGTTACAAGTACATAATTAAGATTTAAAGCAGTAGATCATTCCTTTTTCTGTCTTTTGTGGAGCTCAGCAAGAATATCATCATGGAAGAAGGAAGCCTCAAGAATCATAGGGATAAGGGAGAGGATAGCTACAAGAAACTTGGTGTCAGCAATGGAGATTTCCTCATGCCTAAAGAACATGAGAATTTCCCTTTCATTAAGGAAGTAAATTCCTCTATATGACCGAAACACCACAGAGCCTGGAGGACGAGGAGGAGTGCCGGGAATCTTCAGATTCAGATTTCGTACGTCATGAATTATTCCCTTGGTAGCCAGGTCCTTAAAGAGAGTTTTCTTGTCAGAAGAAGATGGTGGTAGAGAAGGGGGGTTTGGAGAGGCACACCTTTTTGAGACGTTGAATTTGAGCTTCTTCTTCAGGAGTGTGCTCATGCTCCTTTCCAATATCTTTCATCTGTTCTAGAAGGCCATTGATGAACTTGTTGGCCACACCCCTGTGACGACTAAAAGATTTAGATATGAGATTAGAAATTTCATACCATTCTAAAAGCCCAAAGTCGTCAAGGTTGCAGAATCTGATATTATGTTGAGTTTTGTCTTCCCGAGTGATGACCATCCGAACATCTGTATCTGAAAGCTTGGAAGTGCCAAACTTTACATCGATAATTTTTTATTTATGTCTCTTTCCTATCAATGCTTTCTTGTACCATAGAATGTCATATGACTTGGTGACACCTTCAGATGCATATTTGATAGCCTTATCATCTTTGATCTTCTTATGAAGCTCTGCTGGCTACTCGATTTCATCTTCAGGAAGACCAAGGTCAGAGTTGACCTTGGGAGGTGGTTGAAGCTTGAACCGATCGACATTAGAGACAAAGGCTTTAAGTTTAGCAGCCTTTTCTTGTTTGGATAGCAGGACCTCTTCATCAACAAATATTTTTTTCTTCCCTTTGTCTTTTGGATCTGACTTTTCTTCAGCCGGTTCGGGTCCCCTTTGGTTGGACCGCCAGTTTCTTCCAAATGCTCCCCCTCAAATATAGCACCAGTATCAGAAGTGAGGCCCTGAAGGCCGTTGTATAAGGAGTGTGGTACCTGCTGTTTCTTCCCCTCAGCGACTGGTGGGGGAGTGACCCGAAGAGAATCAATCTTCTGATGCAGAGATTGAAGAGACTGAAGGAGCTGAGAATTTATGGCCTGTTGAGATTGAGAAAATACCTGAAGACGTCGGACTTCATCATCATGGGCATCAGAGGCTGTTTTAAGGGCGACAACTGATAAAGTGAGGTGATGATTGGAGTCCTGAAGATATTTCAGCTGATGTAGAGTTGCTGAGACAAAAGAGGTCAGAACCCCTTTGAGGGCCCCAAACTACACACTAACCATTCGATGCTGACGATTGGCATCCAGGATATCTTCAAGTAGGTCTGCAGGAAATGCTGGAGCCGGAGTAGAAGAATATGAGCCTCAAGTATCGGGGACAGAGGCCTAGATACGTGTAGGCGTCGGTGGATGATGAGGGAGTACCCGAGAAGGATCATCAGATGGTACATGGCGCCGGTTGAGAGAAGCATCGGCTGGATTGGCAGGCGGACTGGGAGATAAAGATGAATCATTAGTGGAACTATGCTCAGAGGAGCCACTGGGTGACTCTGCTGATCTGCTAGCCAAACTAGGAGAAGAGCTCTATGTGGAATGTGGAGGAAATCGGTAGGAAAGGGCTGTTGAAGAGATAGAGGGCCCTGCTGATTGTTTCACGTGGTTTATGCCATGTGTCAAATAATCCATAAAACGTGAAAAACCCTCAACATTAGCCCTGGGTAAAACTGATGTTTCACCGAGTGGTGCATAAACATCGACCGTGAAGTGGTCGGGTGATAGGTCGTGTAGTGATAATGCAGAACCTTGGACTGGGGAGAAGTCAAGTCATCCTCATCCATCAAGGATAAGGTGGATGAGGGAGTCTGAGGGTTCCATAATTTTTCAATTTCATAAATTTGTGAGGATACAAAGGAGGTGGCAGTAGGTTTCGCAGATTCCCCGGGACCGGATGGGAGAATTTCAACACCCGCCAATTGTGGAGAATCGATGGGGGGGGGGGGGGGGAGTAAGTGGCTTGGCCCTAGAAACCTTCCTCATCCTTTTGGGAGAAGAGGGAGGGGAAAAGGTGGAGTGCCACCGCTTTGAGGAGTGGTGAGTGACCTGGGCAACCACCGAAGGTTATTTCGGTGGTAGGGTCATTTTGGCGAGTGCGGCGGGGCCGGTAGCCTTTGATGAATTTTTCTTGCTAACCGGCTTCACTAGGGAAGGGAGAGAAGGGTCCACTACAGATGAGGGACCTTTGGACACCGGAGTGTCCTTAGCATCACCCCACTATAGATCGGGAGAGTTGATGAAAGAAACCATACATGGAAGAAGTGGGTTGTTTGTCTCCGAAGGTTCCCACTTGAGGAGGGGTTTGGCCACAACGGGTGCGGTGTAGTCATAAATGATCCGATGAGAGGTCTCGATCTCGGCAGCGAGTTTATTGGTAATTATGAGCCAGATGAACCACGGGTAAGCAACATGCGGTCGCTTAGGAGGGGTGGTCACAGTTACCAACTCATTAAAGAAATACTCGACAAAGTCTATATTTCTTTGGAAGATAAGAGCATGTGTCAGTTGGGTGATGTAAGAGGGACATTGATCATGTCCACCGGTCTTCCTACTAAGGTAAAAAAGAACATGAGAGAAGAAATAGTTCCATATACCTCCCATGTTTTTGCGTAGAAGTGTGCCTCAACCCCGGTCATTGTCGCCATGAAGGTAGTTTAATGCCTCCACAACCTCATCATGCTCGTTGCCAAGCGGGAACTCCTCATAAGATGTGTAGTGAGGAAGATGAAGAGCCAGACGAACGTCTTCGACACTAAATTTGAGATCCGGTAAGGTCGGGTCCGAGAGAATAGAAGCTGAGACTTGTTTGGTTTCTTCATCATAGGCACATGTGATCCAAAAGTTGTCGATGAGCATTTTGCTCATTTTTGGCAGGTTCCTTGTCAAAGCATAATGAAGAGGGGATTTTTGAAGGAAGTAGGATATGGGAGTGAACTCCTTATGGTTTGGATCATTCTCCAATCATGCAACATGGTTGCATGGGTTGAAGATGAGATCGTCAAGAGAGGTGGGAGGAACAGTCACATTTTTCTTGAGAGTTTTAGAGGAAATATTGGTGAAGGAAGCCATTGATAATGAGAGAAAAAAAATGCAGTTGGGTATGAGGTTGTGATGTTGAAGAAGATGAAATGGGTGGATATTGAAAATGAAGATATTTGAAAAGGGTAGGGTAATTATGGTGAGAGAGGGTAGGGACGGAAAAAGGTGATAGGGTGTGATGGGATATATGGGGAAAGATCTTGAAAAAAGGTAAGGGAGTAAAAAATTGGTGAGAGTGGTGGGGTGGGTAATGTGAGGCCAAGAAAAATAGGGGGTGTTCGACCTTGCTTTTAAATCGGGGAGGGGGGGGGGGTAATCGGCCGAAATATTTTTTTAGGGGGGGGGGGGAATCGACCGAAAGTTGGTGGTGGTGGTGGAGGGGGGGGAACTACCGATTTTTTTTTGGGGGGGGTGGTGTTTCGGCTTCGGTGGAAAGGAGAAGGAGGAGGGGGTTTTAGTGGGTTGTGAGGCGCCGAAGACGGTGTGATGGTGGGGTGGTTCGGCTTGGGGTGAGGGTCGAAGAGGGTGTGGTGGTGGGATGGTTCAGCTTGGGGTGAGGGCCGAAGAGGGAGATGTGGGCGAGAGAGAAAGAGAGAGAGCCGAAGAGAAGGATAGATAGTCGAAGGGAGGAGAGGCCGAGAGAGTGAGGGGTTTCGGTTGGGAGGGAGGGCCTAAGGGTGAGGAGAAGCCGAAGAGAGGGTGGGTCTTCGGGTTAGAGAGAGCTGAAAGAGAGATAGAGATGAGAGTTTGTTGGAGGGATGAGTGTTGTGGGTAAAAAAAATGATGGGAAGGGGTAGATATAGGATGGTAAAAAAATGTTGGGAAAAACTGGGGTTTCTTGATGATGTCAGCGAGATGACATCATCGAGATGATGTCATCAAGGCAATTAAAAAAATAAACTTGTTTTTGTTTTGTTTTGTTTGTTTTTTCTTTTTTCTTTTTTGATTTTTCTTTCTCTTTTTTTTTTTGATTTTTCTTTTCTATTTTTTTGATTTTTCTTTTAAACATCAAAATTTAACATACCTTATTCTCCAATGAGAAACTTGAACCGAGTTTCATCAAGGGGCTTGGTGAAGAGATCAACCAGTTGAAGATCAGTAGGGATGAAATGTAATTCGATATCACCTTTTGGAGATGTGATCCTGAATGAAGTGATACCGGATGTCGATGTGCTCGGAACGAGAATGTAGCACCAGATTGTTGGCGATGGCAATCGCACTTGAGTTGTCACACATAATCGAAATGTCGAAGTATATCTGATTGTAGTCTCACAACCCACCAAAACTCCCTCTTAAAAGAAAAATAAAAAAAATAGAAAAGTAAATGTTTCATCATAGTCAATGCCTTCCTCTTGTAAGTAGCGTGATCGTTATATTCGTTCTTGTAAGTAGCATGATCAAGAAAGATTCTGATGGCTTCAAGTTTTGCAACCAGAGCAAATGTTTCATCATAGTCAATGCCTTCCTCTTGCCTATAGCCTTGAGCTACCAGTCTAGCTTTGTTTCTGATCACTGTGCCTTCTTCATCCATTTTGTTTCGAAAGACCCACTTGGTGCCTATGATGGTCTTTCTAGAAGGACGATGAACCAATCGCCACACTTTGTTCCTTTCAAACTGAGAAAGTTCTTCTTGCATGGCAGTGATCCAACATGGATCAACTAGAGCTTCGTCAACTTTCTTTGGTTCAATAAGTGAAAGGAAGTTCACATAGAGACATATGTTTCCAATACCTCTTCTGGTCTGAACACCAGCTTGTTGATCACTAATGATTTGATCAATGGGGTGATCTTTTGTCCACTTTATGGCAGGAGGTAAAGGAGGAGGGAAGAAAATTTGTAGAGAAGAGTTAGAAGGGAAATTTTCAGGAGAGAGAGATGGAAGATCGGCAGGAATAGGTGAAGAAGGTATGTCAAGTTGAGAGACTGGGATGATTTGAAGTGTATTTTGAGGTTGGGTAGGTTGAGGATTGTCCTCTTGACGGATGTAGATGGATCATTATTTTGGTAGAGAGAAGTGGGAAATGTATAAGGAATATCTGATGATGTTGGAAGAGGACCATCACTAACACAGGAGGATATCCACCGGTTCAATTCATCATCATCACAAAAGAGTGGTGATGTCTTGAGGTCATCAAACTTGAAATGTGTGAATCCCAGATTGCTCAAGTAACAACGAATATAACGATTAAACTTTGTATTGAATGATTGAGAGAGTTACAAACATAGGATTGAAAACCAAACTCTCTATCTAATCTATGAAGCGCACAATAATATTTCTCTAGCCTAATGCTTAATGAAAAGAAAACAAACAATAAATACTCAGGCCTAAAACCCTACAGACCCATGGCCCAACAAACCAAACTAAGCCCTATAATGAGATAAGGCTTTTACAATCGCTTAAATATATAAACAAATAAGCTATATAAATGTTTTATATAACTTTCCACGCACTAGGAATTTCAGTCCTAACAATCTCCCCCTAAAGTTGTATAAAGGATTTATCTCTTTGAAATCTTCAGGACTTGATCTTCTCTTCCTCTTGAATCTTTGAAAAACTTTAGTGTTGCTTGTCTTCATGTCATTCCAAGCTCCCCCTTAAATAAAGCTCTTGGTCTTCATAGTTTCAACTGTGTAACTAGATTCAATGTACAATGGTCTTGACTGAATGCACTATTGAGCAACTTTCAACTGTAGAAACTCAACACATTGGATCAACACACAAGAAAGATAATGTGCGAGTTACGTGACATTCCATAGTGCATCTTCAGTTTAAAAACAAAGAATTTGTCTCTAAACTGCGAGTTGAATTAACTTTCAGCTTAAGAACTTGTAGCTCCAATATGCTCGTAGGAGGAATCAACATGTAACAAACACCACTTGACGAGGGATAGAAGAACCAATGCAATCATGAAATCCATGGATTTTCAACCTCAGATTTAAGAAAATAAGATAATGTTGCTCCCCCTCAACTTTTGCTAACTCCCCCTCAACATGATAATCTGTCTTTGAAACTTGTGTCTTTGTTATTGCATTCTCCCCCTTATGATGATTAGGAGAATCCTGAGCATCATGTATGTTCAAAGACTAACCAAATGAGTAGCAAAATATCAGATAAAAACGGTTAAGTATCCAAAATGGGGTAATCTACTAACACAGAAACACATTATTAACTGTTATCACAACAATTAAAATAATTGTGTGGCCTATTTTCAGAGTTTGCATCGGGGTATCTTTGATAGGACTTCCAGTTATCTCTGAAGTAAAATTTAAACATTTATGCTTCTCAAACTATTCCGGCAATATCACAAAGATATGCGATTGGAATCACAAAGATTCGTGCGTGTGTAAAAGAAATATAAATATGTATCTTTTCGGCTCAAAGATTGATTCAACCTGGGACGCAGGTTATAAATCAATAGACAAAGTGAGATGAATATGAAGTTCGGAGACCGGAGTTAATGTCTTCCTTTTTCAATATCTAAGACCTCCGAGTGAGGAATAGATAGATTATATGCTAAATCTCCGTGAATATATGAAACAAGTGTCTTTTGTGAGATACTTGAGTGGTTAGGTGGGGTGACATGAGTTATCGACATTGGGTCCATGTCTATTTCAATATCCATCTCCAAAGAATGAGAATGAATAAATTATGTGGTAACCCGGATAATTGACTCGGTTTGGTAAGGACCAATATTTCTTTTAAGTCCTGTCACATTCTCACCATAACTTCTTGTCACTCCGAACTCATCTATCAATCTAGACTCCTCACTGATATCTATGAATTAGATGTGTTTCTTGGGTAGGTCATTCCGGTTCTGGATTGACCATAGAAACTTTATAATCCCTAACACTCATTTAGCTCACCAAAATAAATCATTAAGGGAAACATTTAAGTACGAGTTTTGATTTGATGTAATCAAAAGTCAAAAACATTTAAGATCGAGGATTGAACTGAAGTGTTCAGAAGTTGATATGAAAGTTAAGAAAAACCTGGTACTCAAAAGATGGCATAACCCTTGATTGTAGTCATGTGACGTGAATAATCTGAATTAAATCCCACATGACATTCCTGCAAAACAGATTAGACAGATTTTGGTTTTGGTATCCATGCTTTGATGGATCCTTGATGGTTAGTTGCCTTAGCTTTGAAGCTATGAAACTGAGGATTAGGGATGCTGTAAGTACCATACCAGCTATTGACATACCTGGAATCCACAAAGTCACTATTTTCACAATAAGTGCAACAGATATTTGATCGGTTTAGACTGATCAACTTAGTTGTGGAATAGACATGAGTCGGTGACTTTGGATCAACTACAAGAGATTTGTATGCCATGTTTCTATCACTGCCTTTTGTAGTTGATTTCCTTTTCCAAACCATTTTGACTTTTCGAAACACTTGATTATCTGTATTATCAACAAGAGAATTATAGAAAAGATTTGAAGGGCGAATATGATATTTTGAAATTTTATTTGATTTGACACAACTCTTCGAAGAGATAGTTGTGGAAGTTAAACTGGAAGAATAAGGAGACTGAACAACAGTATCGGGACTGGCTTGTTCAGATAAATCGGCTTTGAAATTGAGTTCTTCAAGTTTCTTCACTTTTACGGATAAACCATTTCTTTCTTCGAGAATTGAATCAAATTGTTTTTGTAAATCGGATTTTACCTTCTGTTCTTTCAAAATCTCTGTCGTTAATTCAGACAATTTCTGTGAAAGCTTACGAATTTCTTTTTCGAAAAATTTCCTCTCACTTTCAAAGTCTTTTTCAATGCTGTTGCGTTTATTAGATATTTCTTTGAAAATAACAACAATTTTCTTTTCATGCTCTTTCTTTTTATTCTCAAAAAATTTTCTTTCTATTTCAAAATTATTTCGCTCAATTATCAAAATCTTTTCAAAATTAGAAATTTGTTTGGAAAGTTTAGCATTTTGAAGCTCGAAAGTCTTTCTTTCCTCGAAAATCTTCTTTGAAAGATCAAGAATTTTCCATTCAAATCCCTTTCTTTCAATAGCGAAACCACTTATTTCATTCTCAAAATCTTTTCTGTCCTTTTCAATCTCCATCTCAAGATCAAAAATCTTTTGTTTGAGTTCGAGATAATTATTTTTCAAATCACTGATTTCATTTTTCAATGAATCATCTGAATCTTTGCTTTTCTTTTCAAGAATTATTAGATCTTTCTCAAGTTCTGGATCATCACATGATTTTATGAATTTACCATCTACATACATAACAAATTTTCCCATTGTTACTTGAACAAAATGATCGTAAGACGATCGCGATTTGATTCAAGAAAAAAATTATTGGAATGAATGCAATAGGTACCCACAATCAAAAAACGAATGTAACTCTGAACCGCAGTATCAAACCAATCTCATCAAATCGACCCAAACACAATTAAGCGTATATCGAATTCTAACAAAGTGATCGATTTAGTTAACAAAAATCCCAAATGAAAAAAATTGACCCAAAACGAACCTGATTAGTCAAAACAAATCGAATCAAATAGTTAACTAATAACCCAGATGAAACAGTTAACCCACTATTAAAATCGATAAAGCAAAATAACACAAGACAAATAACCCAAGTTAACTGTGTTATTGAAATCGAACAAAGTTGAATTTATATTCCCAATTGAACCCAAAAAGTATCCCAAAGCAACACAAATCCATCACAATTGAACCACTAAACCGAAATCCACATCAAAGCAATCAAAAAATACCAATCAATTAAAGCAAACAGATCGAAGCAATCAATTCATAACATTCGATTAAACCGAATTGTTGTTAACCCAATTACTCAAATCGATAAACCAACGAAATTAACTCAACTAATCCTCAACAATGAAGTTAATCCAATCGACCGACTCGACCAAATCGGGTTTGATTAGGTTGAGACCCGGGTGTCAATCGAAGGTCAATTCTAACCCAAATCAACAGATTACCAATATCAGAACACGAATCAAGATTGTAACACCCCGAGTTTCGAGAGGTATCAATTCAAGTTAATACAGAAACCGATATATTAAGGAAAAATAAGATATTTAATATTGGACTTGAATCCTAGATTTTATAGTCTAGATGGATGAAGGATTCAATTACGAATCCAACGGTTCTTTCCGGAGCGAAAACGTAGCTATAACGAAGAAGTTATGGCCAAAACAGTATCGAGAAGAAAACCAGGGGAAGCGGGCGACTTATGCCGCGACCCAAGGTCGCGAGACAAGTCGCGAAACCCCCTGGACGAGCTTAAAACCGATTTTCAGCACCCAAACTTCATTTCTTCATATCTTTTGATCCAGAGCTCCGATTTGGGTGATTCAAGTTGCTACGGTTTCGTTTTTGAGAGCTCTTCAAGGATCTAGCAAGATATTGGAATTCTATTGAAATATACTAGAGCATCTTCTTCACCAAAGTTTTCTAGGGTTTCATCCACCCTTTGTGAACTAGAGGTGTTTTGGTTGGTGGATTCAAGCTTGGGTCAAGGTAATCTTCTATTCTCTTCATTTATGGAAGTTAGGGTTTCGGTATCAGTTGAGGTATTCATGTATAAGGTTGGGGATCGATTACTTGTGGTTGTTTATGTATATTTATGGTGGAACCTTGTGGATCTAGGTTTTGGAAGATTTTGGCTTGAGGTTTCAAATGGCCGTCAAAAGAGCTCGTTGGGTGAAATCTAGATTTAGCCTAAATCTAGCAAGGTGAGTTCAAGTTGATTTGTGAAAATGGTGTACATGCCAAAATGGTTAATTTAAAGTGTTTTACATGAAATGGTTAACTGCTGATAAGTTTTGAGTATTTTGAACTAAAAATGTATTTCACTGGGTATTTGTCAAAGTGTGAGTATTTTAATGAGTTTTCCTATTTGATAAACTTGGTTTATTTTAGTTTCATAAAATGCTCATATTTGGGATTTGGACATCTTGATAAGTAATAGCATGATTTATGCATTTTGGGAATTTTGTACAAATAGAGTCCATTTCATGACCTATGCATCTTGGTGATTTTGGTACAAATGAAGTCTAGTTCATGTTATATGCATTTTGGTGTATTTGCATTCATAAACCCTTTGGAAAACCTTTGGTCCCATTACGTGTTGAGTTATGGGTTAAACACATCTTTGTAGTGTCTGTCTTCATAAACGTATTTTAAAGACATTTCATTATTTGGAGGACCGATAATTATTGGTCAAATGGGTTTTGAGCATCTTAGCTCGGTGTTGGCTTAAAATGAGTCGTGTGGACATTTGTCCGGAATTATAACCAACGGGGGTTTTGAATAAGATGACGATTAATTTCGTATCGTTGGGGAGTTACATGTCTTGAGTGTGTTAGTCATTCAATTGGAGTCGTGTAATGTTAGACAGTGTTGTATTGGATCCATAGGCACGTAAGTCTGTCTGTCTTGTAATGCCTGAGGTTTTGGGTTACATTTAGAACCGCTCGGGTTTGCTAGCGAGTGGACAAGGAGTGGCACGAGCCGCGGAGGGGGAAACTCGTCTAGATTGGATAGGCACCCATGTCTGTAAGTCCTTGAGGTGGAACTCGACGGAGTATGGCCAGAGGCATTAAACGGTCTGAGGATTGTGATGTCGGTGGTGGCATGGGAACTAGGATGTCGGGATGTGTGGTGAAATCCAATAACATCGCGGGTGGCCCCATTCACGTGTTCTCGCCACCCAAGATGGAAACGTTTAGATGACATGCAAGGAAGTCGCGTGAACGGACTACTTGCGTGTTACTCTATTCTCAGTGTATACGGATCTCTTCTTCGTTGATTCGTGGTATTTTAAATGGTAATGTCGTATTTTACCAAATTGAGGTTTTAAGTGGTCGACGGTAAATGATGGCTTTAAGATGGGGTTCTTCCCAAGTATATTAAAGTTTGAATGGAATGTGTCGCTTCCACGTGTCGGTATTTATTTTCGTCCATTTTATGGTCGTGTGAGTTTTGGGGTCTAATGTCGTGTTCATGGCGATATTAATTATATAGTTTTCACCTATGATTTACGGGTTGTGTGTCACGTTTCACCTGTGTTGGGTATTTCAAGTTACAATGTGTTAACCGTGTTTTATAAAATTGGGAGTCCGTCCTCTATTTTACTTTTTAGCAAGTTCCAGTTTATAATACATAAGTGCGTCTCATATTAAGATTCTCGTCTTTAAAACAGTTTGGTTTGGTTAACAATTAACTCGGTGTCTCTTTCGTACAAAATGCATAGTTATTGGTAAACGAGTCGTTTTCATAAGTGAAGCATATCATTTTGAAATATTATGATTTTATTCGCATCCTTCCTTTCTAAATGATTAAATTATATGTGTTGAAAACTCTTGAACTCACTAGGCATTAAGCCTAACCCTTTTTATTTGTCGGCATGTGCATCAGGTTCCAGTTGGGAGTTGGTTTCTAGCAGTTCTATGAAGCGTAGAGCCTTAGCTAGACACTAAAGTAAGTAATTGGTGAAGTCTTCCGCAAGTTGGAGATAGTGACTATTATTGGGTTCTAGTAGCACCCGTCCTTTTATAGTTTGTATGTAACGATTGAATGTTTGTGTATTGAAGTTGAATCTAATTTGTGGTTGTAGATGATTCAATTATTGATGTATTTAGAAAATTTTAAATAAGTTGCTATTTCCAAAATTCAGGGTGTTACTAGTTGGTATCAGAGCTTAAGTTTGAGAGATTTAGGTATTGATTTTAGGATGCCTAGACTCAAGCTAGCGTTCTTATAAGCAAAGATAAGTGGAGTTGCGCATTAGGTACCTTAATATAAGATAATTTGAGGTTGACCAAGTCGTTGGAAACGGAAAACTTGTCGAGGGTCTCAAGGATGATTGTGTACTGTGCGTTCATAATGGCACCTGACCAGTGTCATGGTGAACCTACATGCTACATATGTATACTTGATCTACCTCGGGAGGATGACCGTTGGGGTAGTGAGAAGTTCCTAAGTGAGTTAGCTAAGAAAGGATTGATGTGTATATCAAGGTCACCTGGGAGTTATAACTAAGTGCGAGGAGGTCACTAAGTTGATCTTCTTGGGTCGGAAATTTTGGTTGGATTAGATTCGTGAGTTGGTAGACCGATGCTATTCAAGGAGAATTCGTAAGTTTATCAATTATTGATATTGTGGCTTTAAGATGTTTGATGCATCCGGATGACAATAGTATGTCGGGTTTTTGGGAAGTGTAGTCCTATGATGCCAAGTGCCGATCAAATTCTTGCACTAAATTTATTTCCGAAATAAATTTGCATAAATTGTTTCTTATGTTCGTAAAACAAAAAGTGGTTTATATTATAAAGTTTTGGTAGAGCATTTAACACGCATCAGATTTGAAACTGTGAGCTTAAGCATACTTGAAATTGTTTTGTTGCACATAATTGCAAATTGTTATCAAAAATCTTTTATTCACGTCTCCTGTTTAACGATATTTGCGGATATTGTAATATCCATGTTTTAATGTCATTTGAGTATTGGGCAAGTAGCTATGAGATTTTAACCTAGGCATTGGATCTCCTCCACATATGTCAATGGTTTTAAAGGAAAAGTTATTCCCACGCGTTGAGTCGGAATTTCTTGAGAATTTTAGTTTGTGTGAGTTTTGTTGAAATTTCATGGAGTATTGTTTTACACGATGTCTTTTTATGCGTGAGTTTTTTTTTTTAGCTTGCGAGTTATTTAGCGTCGTGTCCCATGTAAATTTTGTAAAGCGCTATTTCACCTTTCATTTCAGTAAAAGGAGGAAACTCCTAAAAGTTTAATATCTTAAAAGTATTGTCGTTTTACACTTTTGTCGAGTAACGAAAGTTTGACGCCAATTGGTTTTCACGTTAGTAAGTCTTACGAAAATTTAGTTGGGTCCTTGGTGTCTCATCGTACGTCATTTTGCGTTACGTAAATAAGGTTGGAGCATTGTTGGGAACTGAAAGATGTGACCAAGTCATTAATGCTGCTAGTTCAGAGTTAGTACTGCCAGAGGATCTCAAAGTTAATACTGCTAGGTATTACTACTTCTAGTAGAGTTAATACTGCTAGTCAAAGTTAGTGCTGCTTGAACAAAGTTAGTACTGCTTAGCTAGTTAGTAATGCTAGTGGTTAGTGCTGCTTAGTAGTTAATACTGCCAAGACTCAGTTAATGCTTCCAAGGTGATTAATGCTGCTTCTGAGATAATGTGAAGATAATGTTGAAGAGATCGCGTCTGGAGATAAACATGGAAAGCTTGAAGATAATTATGAAGATTATTCTGAAGATCTTTTTATGTTTAGTAATTTTCTTTTATCTTCAATATATGTATAGATTTGTTTAGAATAGAAAAGTAACTTTTGTGAAAATAATTCTAAGTTTTTGTTCTAGAGAGAGAATCAACCTCAAGGCATCGTTCCTAATTCTAGAGAAGTAGAATTCGTCTTGAAAGAGCCTGTTCTTCAAGATTGAGGTTGTAAGTGAAAAGCTTGTAACTTAAATCATTAAGTAAAGTTTGCAAGTTGTGATTCATACTGTTTTTCTGTTTATCGAATATTAAAGTGTTTTTCCGCAACTTTTTTAATATTGTTTCTGAGTGTTTATAATTCTTGTTGAGAATTCGATCCTGACAAGTGGTATCAGAGCCTGTTCTCTCAGAAACATTCATTCATTCATCATGGAAAACTTTGCAGAATCAAACAGTACTCTTGTCTCTAAGGTTCTAATGCTCAAACTCAATGAGTTTGACATGTGGAAGATCATAATCAGGCAATACATTCTCCTCACTGACTACTCAATGTGGGATGTCATTGAGAATGGCCCCTCTACTGAAGGTCAGATTGGACCAGATGGGAAGAGATCTCCACCAAAGACAGATGGTGAGAGGAAGATCCGGCAGACAGAGATGAAGGCCTTGAGCACTCTGCTCTTGGCCATCCCCAATGAATATCAACATCAATTCTGCAACTGCACTGATGCTCAGATTCTCTGGAATGCTCTAGAGAAAAGATTTGCTGGAACTAAGAGCACCAAAAGAAATCAAAGGGATGTTCTGAAGCAGCAGTATGAGAACTTCACTTCTTCAAAGAATGAGTCTATGACTCAAACTTTTGACAGGTTCAACAAGCTTATTGGTGAACTGGCTACTGTTGGAGTGAAGATGGAGCAAGATGATATCAACAGGAAGTTCCTCAGATCTCTTGGGGATGAATGGACTATGTACACTGGAAGAGAAGGAACTAGATGATCTGTATAATGATCTAAGAGTCTTTGAATCATAGGTAGAAGCTAAGAAAAAGCCCACTGGGTATATTCATAATGCTGCACTTCTATCAGCATCCACTGATACTACTGCCAACCCTGAAGCAGTTAGTGCTGCTAGTGGGGTGAATTCAGAAAAAGGCACTGAAACTGTCTTTGAAGCCTTTTTGTCTAGTCACAGCAACAACTCCTTGATTAATGATGATCTGGAACAACTTCACCCTGATGATCTGGAGGAGATGGACATTAAATGGCAGATGGCCATGTTATCTATGAGGGTGAAGAAGTTTATTAAAAGAACTGGGACGAACAACTTCTCTCAAAGAAGAGAAGATGGAGCTGGTTTTGACAAGACAAAGGTGGAATGCTATAAGTGCCACATGAAGGGACACTTTTCTAGAGAGTGCAGAAGTGGTGTGCCAAATAACAACCACCAACAAGCTCAGAATGGAGGCCACAATCAAAACAAGAACTCTGCTCAAGCCCTTGTTTCTCAACAAGGAATGGGGTTTGATTGGAGTGACCAAGCTGAGGAAGCCATTCAGAATCAAGCTCTTATGGCAGAGATGTCTGATCTCCCCTCTGAGGTAATTTCTAATCTTTGTACTCAATCTTGCATAGACACTGTCAAAAGGTACAGGGATCACAACCAAAACATGTGTGATGACCTCAAAAGATTAGAAAAGGACAGAAGAGATTATGTGCTGATAGTTGAGAGGTTTGAAGAACAAATCAAAGGCTTCCAAGTCAATGAACTTCAACACTCTTATGACACAAACTACTGGAAGTGGGAAAAGAATGAGTTAGAGACCAAACTGTCTAAGTCTAAAGAAGAGAATGATAAGTTGAAAGAAGAACTAGCTAAGGTTAAGCTTGATGTAGAAAAGTTTTCATATGCTTCAAAAGCAATGGATTCTCTTCTAAAGGCTCAGATTCATGATAAGATGAAGCCTGGTGTTGGATACAACAACAAACCCCCTCCTTACAACAACAACTACATCCCTCCTACATCAGACTTGTTAGAGACCAAGGAGAAAAAGGACTTGTCTGAGGAAGCCTTTGAGATAGATCCTTTGGATGAGGTGGTTGTTGAGGATATGACTGAGAAAGAAGCCAGTGAGAATAGGAACAATGCTGTGAGTAAAGAGATACCCTTAGAAAACAACATTATCACCAATGAGGGATATGGAAAAACTTGGGTCAAATCTAAGGACATAGAGAAGACAGAGGGAAAGTCTGGTAAGATCCATTACAAACAGACCACTGTTGTGAATCCTGGCCCTTGTAAACAGTGTGTTTGCAATAAAACTGAGAGCCTAAATTCTGGTTCAAAGAGAGGTAATCAAAGAAACTGGAATAATCAATGGGCTCAGAAACAAGGAGTTGATCTGAGTAAAATAATCAGACCAAAACCTTGTTTCATATGTGGCAAGATGAATCATTTGGCTAAGTACTGTTTCTTTAATCCTATTAACCAAAAGATGAACTTTCAAAGATTTGTGCAAAAACCTTTTGGTTATAGGAAGGCTAGAAAGAAACATGTGGCTAAGAAATCTGTTGAAACCAAAGGCCACATGAAGAAAAAGGTTTTAAAAGAGAGTATTAAAATATGGGTGCCTAGAAGCACTAAAACTGTTAGTACTGCTACATCAAATAGTACTGCTGACAGGGATAGTGCTGCCAGAAGCAATACTGCTGCTACCAGTGTTAGTGCTGCTGAGAATATTAATGCTTCTAACACTGTTAGTACTTCTTCAAAGGTTACTACTGCTAACACAGTTACTACTTCTAGCAAGGTTAGTACTGCTAAGCATGCAAGTGCTGCTAATGCAGTTAGTACTTCTAAAACCAGTACTGTTTCTAGCAAATGTGCATCCAAACCCATTATTGTGACAAAGTACTCCAGAAATGAGGAGTCAAAGTTTAAAAATCTTGTCAAGAAGGAATGTAAATATTTTGATGAGAAAGGGGTACCCAAGACCACTTTGGCTTGGGTTCCTAATCAATACTAACTAATTTATCTTATGTGCAGGGCAACCAACAACTTAAGGGGAAGAGCATCTGGCATGTTGATAGTGGTTGCTCTGGGCACATGACAGGCAACATGTCATGCCTTCAGGATTTCAAGCATATCAATGGAGGACATGTTGCATTTGGAGACAATCTTGCAGGTGGAAAAATAAGTGGAAAAGGTAATGTTACAAAAGGTAAAATGACATTTGAGAATGTCTACTATGTTGATCAGTTAAAGTACAACTTGTTAAGTGTATCACAGGTTTGTGACAAACAACATAGTATATTATTTACCAATACAGAATGTATGATCCTTGCTCCAGGATTCAAGGTAGTTGATGAAAGCATGATACTACTTAGAACTCCAAGAAAGGCCAATGTTTATTGTATCGATATGGACAATGTTTCTAGTGATTCATCCCTGAACTGTCTTGTTGCAAAAGCTTCTGTGGATGAATCCTCTCTTTGGCACAGAAGGATGTGTCACATGAACTTCAAGACAATGAACAAACTTGTTAAAAACAACCTTGTAAGAGGTTTACCATCAAAAGTCTTTTCATGCGATGATCATTGTGTTGCTTGTCTTAAAGGAAAACAGCACAAAACTTCTCATAAGTCCAAAGAGTTAAATACAATTTCTTCTTGTCTCCAGTTATTACATATGGATCTGTTTGGTCCTACAAATGTTATGAGCATAGGGAAGAAATCATACTGCCTAGTTATTGTTGATGATTACTCTAGATTTACTTGGGTATATTTTCTAAGGACTAAGGATGAGACAAGTGGACTGATCAAATCCTTCATTCTAAGAATTGAAAACCAAACAAATCAAAAAGTAAAAGTCATTAGATCAGGTATCACTTTATAAGAGACTGCAATGAAAAGAAGCTTATTCAAGTTGTAAAAGTTCATACTGATAACCAGTTTGCTGATCTATTCACCAAAGCCTTTGATGTGGGTAGATTCACTTTCTTGGTAACAAGTGTGGGAATGATCAACTCTGAATAAGCTCCTATTTAAAAAGTGGTTCAATACCTGTATATAGTTTATGCTTGGTGTTACTAATCTTCTTTCTCAGGAAATGTATAGCAGTACTCAGTTCCTAACAAGCTTAAAAGTGTAAGTATGGTTAATACTGCCATTACAGTTTTAGTACTGCCAGTACAATTTTACTACTGCCAGTGTTCAGTTAATACTGCTTTCAGTTAATACTGCTCTCAGTTAATACTGCTTCCAGTTAATACTGCTCTCAGTTAATACTGCTTTCAGTTAATACTGCTCTCAGTTAATACTGCTCTCAGTTAATACTGCTCTCAGTTAATACTGCTTATAATCCGCAAGCTATAAATACCCTTTCCCCGCCTAAAAGATCATAACGACTCTTTGTCTACTGTTCATCTTCTCTCTCACTCTTTTCTGTCAAGTATCCAGTGCTCGCTAGTGAAGAATCCTTGCGCACAGATGGCTTCAATGGTGTTTATTGATGAGCACAACGAGATTGCCATGCTCCAAAAGCCAAAACAAGCCGATGGTTTTCCCCAGATAGTCGATTTTCTGAGGTCAAGCCACATCGCTCATGCTCTCACTGTGTCTCCTACCATCTACGTAGAGCATCAAAGGCAATTCTGGGCCAATGCCACTACTAGCACAGAAAATGGAGTGTCGTGCATCAAAACAAGGGTTTGTGACAAACCCTTGACAGTTATTGAGGAGACCATTCGCATCTGTCTACGTCTAGACGATGCTTCAGGTATATCTTCTATTCCAAATGAGGATTTGTTTTCAAACCTCACCAGAATGGGGTATGAAGGCCAAATGGGGATTTTCAAGTTTTTCAAAGCTCAATTTTCACCCCAATGGAGGTTCTTTGTTCATACTCTGATGCACTGTATTTCCAAGAAAACTATTGGCTGGAGCCAATTTAGCAGTCCCATTGCCTATGCTTTGGTATGTTTATCTACTGCTCAAAAATATAACTTTTCACTGAGCATGTGTTCATACATTTCTACACGCGTCTAAATGTAGATTTACTAATCGGTGTCATCCCACATGTTGTTTTGGGGAAATTTCCTTATCATGCAATTTATCTTTGGGCTTTATACAAATGTCAATCGTTGCATACTATTTGCATTTGGATTTAATTATAACGTTGGTATGAGTAAATATATAAAAGATTTACATCTTTTCAAATAGGACTTTTGTTCTGTTCATATTTCAATCAATTACTTTTACCGTTAGAAATTTCCGCAATGCATTTATTGAGTTAGCAATGTTTATATCGTTGCAGTTACTTTTTGGTCAAAGGTGTTTATCTGTACGATCTGAAGCTTTAAATTCGATTTGAAACTTTATTTGTATTCCCACTATTTTACCAAGCCTTGAGGATTAAACTAATGCGTTTGGGCTCGTTGATAATTTTAGGCCACAACGTCTTTTGGTTAAAGAGGAAGGATTTTAAAATGAAAGTTGTGAATTTCTCTTTTGGAGTTGTACAAACCTTTATTGCACGTGTTGTGGTGCATGAATCTATTTTCTCTTATATGGTGTAAATGGTTGCGCATGTTTTATTGTTGTCTTTACTAACGTAAGTATTGCACAAACGAGTTTTTGGAAATGTTTTCATATGCGCTGTGTGGTTAATCAACTTTGAAACCTATCGCGTGGACGGTAGTGTATTTTTTTGCCGCACGTCTAATCATTAAGAAGCTTTTGTATTCGAAAGTTTTATAAACTCAAATTGGCATATTGGTTGAAAAACCTTGAACTCATTAGGCCTGTAGATTTAAACCCTGTCATGAGAGTAGTTATGTTTAGGGACTAAGGGAGTCCTTGGGATTTGAAGCGTCGGATGATTCGACTCGCGGTCAGTCTTGGATTTTGGGTTTTAGTTTTGAATCTGTGCGCGCATGATTAATGGAGGTAGTAGATTTAAGTCTTCCCAGTTAATTAAGGTGTGATTTTATACTTCGGTAAACATGCGGGATAAGATTTTATGTGATTACCTGCGCGTAAATTGGGTTCGATTTGGTGGATTGCTCGTCGGTGTGACATCATGATATAGGTCGATGGTGTATCGTCTTAGTAGGCTCCGCGATCAAAGGAAGTTCTTATGGTCCGTATGATAAATTGTAATAAATGGAAATTTTAGCACTCTGTTTGGTGTCAACCCTAGTGCGATCATCCGTCTGGAATGAAATCTTGGACGGGATGTCAACGTTTTCGAAGTCACCGTGTAGTCCTAGGCGTCGACTTGTTTTCTTGGAGTCAATGGATCTAGGAATGTTTGGGAGGTACCCCGGTTGGATCATGGGAAGTATTGTCATTTCGGGGATGGAATTTAAATGAAGGATAAATGGTGATGATTTTTGGATATATTTGGTGGGAATGTCGAGGTAGACTTTAAGTAACAACCGTTTTTTTAGGAGACCATGATGCGTCGCATTTAGAGGTATCTAAGAGAAAAGTTTGCTTTGAGGTATTCTTGGTGGAAATGTCTAGATAAGGTCGTATGTTGCTTTCAGTGTGATATGAGAAATCTAAGGTTGGGAGGCAACAGAAAATTATCGAGAAAGAAAATGATTAATCAATGACTCAACCTTCATCCTGACGTTGGTGAATTATATTGAACGTTGAGATTTAGTTTTTAACGGCACGTTATGAGAACGCAGCGACAACCTCAACCGGAATGTATTTGGGTCCGTGTATGAGGTGAGGTTCATGAAGGCATCCCTTTGGGATAGGGAATCAATCGATCTTTCCAAGTGTGATGTTGGGTGCTTGGTGGTTCCAGATTTCGAGGACGAAATCTCTTTTAAGGTTGGGAGGATTGTAACACCCCGAGTTTCGAGAGGTATCAATTCAAGTTAATACAGAAACCGATATATTAAGGAAAAATAAGATATTTAATCTTGGACTTGAATCCTATATTTTATAGTCTAGATGGATGAAGGATTCAATTACGAATCCAACGGTTCTTTCCGGAGCGAAAACGGAGCTATAACAAAGAAGTTATGGCTAAAACAGTATCGAGAAGAAAACCAGGGGAAGCGGGCGACTTATGCCGCGACCCAAGGTCGCGAGACAAGTCGCGAAACCCCCGGGATGAGCTTAAAACCGATTTTCAGCACCCAAACTTCATTTCTTCTTATCTTTTGATCCAAAGCTCCGATTTGGGTGATTCAAGTTGCTACGGTTTCGTTTTTGAGAGCTCTTCAAGGATCTAGCAAGATATTGGAAGTCTATTGAAGTATACTAGAGCATTTTGTGGTGGTAAGCTTCTCATCTCTCACTATTCATCTTTTTCACCAAAGTTTTCTAGGGTTTCATCCACCCTTTGTTTTCCCTTTCGTAGATTGGAGGTTTGTAATGATTTTGGTGAACTAGAGGTGTTTTGGTTGGTGGATTCAAGCTTGGGTCAAGGTAATCTTTTATTATCTTCATTTATGGAGGTTAGGGTTTCGGTATCAGCTGAGGTATTCATGTATAAGGTTGGGGATCGATTACTTGTGGTTGTTTATGTATATTTATGGTGGAACCTTGTGGATCTAGGTTTTGGAAGATTTCGGCTTGAGGTTTCAAATGGTCGTCAAAAGAGCTCGTTGGGTGAAATCTAGATTTAGCCTAAATCTAGCAAGGTGAGTTCAAGTTGATTTGTGAAAACGGTGTACATGCCAAAATGGTTAATTTAAAGTGTTCTACATGAAATGGTTAACTGCTGATAAGTTTTGAGTATTTTGAACTAAAAATGTATTTCACTGGTATTTGTCAAAGTGTGAGTATTTTAATGAGTTTTCATATTTGATAAACTTGGTTTATTTTAGTTTCATAAAATGCTCATATTTGGGATTTGGACATCTTGATAAGTAATAGCATGATTTATGCATTTTGGGAATTTTGTACAAATAGAGTCCATTTCATGACCTATGCATCTTGGTGATTTTGGTACAAATGAAGTCTAGTTCATGTTATATGCATTTTGGTGTATTTGCATTCATAAACCCTTTGGTCCCATTACGTGTTGAGTTATGGGTTAAACACGTCTTTGTAGTGTATGTCTTCATAAACGTATTTTAAAGACATTTCATTATTTAGAGGACCGATAATTATTGGTCAAATGGGTTTTGAGCATCTTAGCTCGGTGTTGGCTTAAAATGAGTCGTGTGGACATTTGTCCGGAATTATAACCAACGGGGGTTTTGAATAAGATGACGATTAATTTCGTATCGTTGGGGATTTACATGTCTTGAGTGTGTTAGTCATTCAATTGGAGTCGTGTAATGTTAGACAGTGTTGTATTGGATCCATAGGCACGTAAGTCTGTCTGTCTTGTAATGCCTGAGGTTTTGGGTTACATTTAGTGACCGCTCGGGTTTGCTAGCGAGTGGACAAGGAGTGGCACGAGCCGCGGAGGGGGAAACTCGTCTAGATTGGATAGGCACCCATGTCTGTAAGTCCTTGAGGTGGAACTCGACGGAGTATGGCCAGAGGCATTAAACGGTCTGAGGATTGTGATGTCGGTGGTGGCATGGGAACTAGGATGTCGGGATGTGTGGTGAAATCCAATAACATCGCGGGTGGCCCCATTCACGTGTTCTCGCCACCCAAGATGGAAACGTTTAGATGACATGCAAGGAAGTCGCGTGAACGGACTACTTGCGTGTTACTCTATTCTCAGTGTATACGGATCTCTTCTTCGTTGATTCGTGGTATTTTAAATGGTAATGTCGTATTTTACCAAATTGAGGTTTTAAGTGGTCGACGGTAAATGATGGCTTTAAGATGGGGTTCTTCCCAAGTATATTAAAGTTTGAATGGAATGTGTCGCTTCCACGTGTCGGTATTTATTTTCGTCCATTTTATGGTCGTGTGAGTTTTGGGGTCTAATGTCGTGTTCATGGCGATATTAATTATATAGTTTTCACCTATGATTTACGGGTTGTGTGTCACGTTTCACCCGTGTTGGGTATTTCAAGTTACAATGTGTTAACCGTGTTTTATAAAATTGGGAGTCCGTCCTCTATTTTACTTTTTAGCAAGTTCCAGTTTATAATACATAAGTGCGTCTCATATTAAGATTCTCGTCTTTAAAACAGTTTGGTTTGGTTAACAATTAACTCGGTGTCTCTTTCGTACAAAATGCATAGTTATTGGTAAACGAGTCGTTTTCATAAGTGAAGCATATCATTTTGAAAGATTATGATTTTATTCGCATCCTTCCTTTCTAAATGATTAAATTATATGTGTTGAAAACTCTTGAACTCACTAGGCGTTAAGCCTAACCTTTTTTATTTGTCGACATGTGCATCAGGTTCCAGTTGGGAGTTGGTTTCTAGCAGTTCTATGAAGCGTAGAGCCTTAGCTAGACACTAAAGTAAGTAATTGGTGAAGTCTTCCGCAAGTTGGAGATAGTGACTATTATTGGGTTCTAGTAGCACCCGTCCTTTTATAGTTTGTATGTAACGATTGAATGTTTGTGTATTGAAGTTGAATCTAATTTGTGGTTGTAGATGATTCAATTATTGATGTATTTAGAAAATTTTAAATAAGTTGCTATTTCCAAAATTCAAGGTGTTACAAAAATCAAAAGCTAAAATAATCATCAATCCACTGCAAGCAATTGAATTAAATCGAACCACAGGAAGCAATTGAAATCGATTGACACAAAACAAATTAACAGTTAACCTAAACAAAACAAAAGAAAAAACGATACAACCAATCAAAACAATCCAGTCGATTAAACCATGGTTCTGCGTGAAGGTAAGGAGGATACCGTGATGTCTGTAGATGTGTTTCAGAAAGTGTGAAGGAGATTGAGAGGGTGACAGAGTGAAGTGTGAGAGCCCGAGAGACTGAAAGAGTGACTCTTGACCGGCCGGAGTAGAGGGTGCGACCGCCGACCGTCGCACTGTGCGAGACTGCGAGTAGAGAGAGAGATAGAGGGTGCGAACCGGGTTCGAGAGAGATTGACACGGGTCGGGTGGCGAAGAGTGTGTGACGTGGGTCTGGTGGTGGTGGTGGTAAGGAATTCGGCGGAGGAAGAGTAAGGATTGTGTGTGGCCATCATGTCATTTTGAGGGTTTGCCTTCTGAACCACCGGGTTTGTGGATGCCACCTCCACTCTAGGCACTTGCTCCACCTCTCCAGTGAATATAGTGGCATACTCGGAGGGATGACGGTCGCCGTCCTAACCACGGGGTTCTGCTCGGGCGAGTTATCTTCACGTACATTCCCATCGACTAACGGTCGACTGCGAGTGTTCACCATACTAGAATAATGGCTGCCACACAAGCACGAGAAAGAGTAAGAAAGGGATTAACCGAAATACGCACGAAAGAACGTACTGCTATGCTTACCAATTATCATAACATTAGTAAACCAAGTACACTCACGTAAAATATCCTCATAATAACATTAGCTAAGTGAGATTATGAACATATAACACATAAGGGTTCTTGTTACTATTATCACAACGCTTGATGAACATAATTTCCGCCGACTCTAAAACCAACCCATCTTAGAAATTCTACCCAACTCTCAAATCATTGTCTAACATACTCAGTCTAAGTCTAGACATCTTACATTCATGCCTAGTTCACTTAAACTAGAGCTCTGATACCAACTTGTAACACCCTAAAATTTCAGGTAATTTTGAAAATTAAAAATTCAGCAATATAATGTTTATAAATAGGGCAAACCACCCATAATGGGTAACAGCGTAAGCATTTACAAAAAAAACTGTAAGGATGTATGGGAAATGACAACAAACTAATCTAGACCTCAACTAGCTAGATTACATAGGTTGTCAACCCAATACCAAAATGAAATAACTGTTTTTAAATGCTAAGCTTCCAAAAATAACTATCATCCAAAAATGCCCTCAAGAGACCACGCTCTTATCTCAACCCCTTGACGACCCGCCGCTATGGGAACCTGTTATACACATCATTTGAGAAAAAGTGTTAGGCTTAAAGCCTAGTGAGAACATACAGTTTATATGAAAGATAATAAGAGGAATTAATTGCAACATAAATAAACTGTTTTCATAAATGGTTTGATAAGCACATTTTGACCTTCCGGCCCAGAGTTTATCTTGCGATGACGGGAAGAACCCGAATTCCAAGGATCGTGGCAAAACACAAAGTAAGCCAATTTTCGAGTTTTGAGCTCGCCATACTAGGATCAAGGCCACAAACACGTCGGCTCGTACTAAGATGTGGGGGAGGGCACCTAATGATCCCTAGTCATGCTCATTCACTAGGATTTACATTTACGACCCACGACTAGTAACCGGTCCCTCATAACCGTACCAAGTTGCCCTCTAGGGTCCAATGTCTCAACTAGCTAAATACGGGAGTTACCCCCAATTAATAAGTCGACTCTATACCTATGGATCCATTAGTAATAGTCTAGACTCGTCACAATACACTTGTGAACAACTATAATCAAACATATAGTTCATATTTCCATTTAGTTCCCAAATCACATTTTGATGGTTAACTGCTGATAAGAAATACAAAGCCCCTATATAAAACATAAGACAATCATCTCATTTCCCAAAATGTTCCTTTACCAAATAAACCTTTCCATAGTGGATACCATTTTGTTGTAACATGGATTTCTCCATGTTTTAAACCATTTGTTTCTTTTCCACAAAGTAAACCTTTTTCCCCCAAAATGCCCATAATATGCATAAACCATAAACTCGGTTAAAAAGCCATGTATTTAACATATACTCAACAAAATGGGAAAAACATTCATATATGTGGTACCAAATCATGGGTTATACCTTTATTTTACAAAATGGTAATAAACCCTAAAAATCTCCCAAAATACCAAGTTAGATCAAAACTCATCAACAATGAAAATGTTAAACAAGGAGATGTTTAGAAGTTAAAAGATGCATTTTGATGTGTATAAAGCTTAGTAAAAGAGAATTATGGACTCACAATGGGTTTATTCTAAACCCTAGCAAATGCCTAGATGAGGATAACTTGAGCTTGAGAACTTGAGAGCTTCACACCAATACTTGATAACCTAGATTGAGCATTAAAGAACCTTAGGCTTCCAAGATCTAGAAATAAATGAAGAGAGATGAAAGGGAACTCACCTAGGGTTCCAAAATCGCCCAAGACACACCACCCTAGTTCCACACTTGCAATAAATGAGAAAATGGGGAAGAAACCCATATTTGGGGTGATCAGTGGGAACTCGCGGGTTATGCCGCGACCTTAAGTCGCGGCATAAGTCGCCCGTGTCTCTGCAAGGGTAGAGAAACAATGGGCTACGCGGTTAGTGCCGCGACTTTAAGTCGCGAGGTAAGACGCGTGATCCACTGTGCCACTTTTCCAAATTCAAGACTTGACACACGAACTTGGCTAGGAACGCGTGATACCCACGAATAGGTTAAACGTACGATAACTAAGATTAAAATGTGGAAGACTAGGAGTTAGAACGATAGAATAATTACAACGCAAATTCGGGGTGTTACACCTTGTACCCCAGATCACATAGATGGTTGATGCTTAGGAGATTGTGCATCAAGCCTTCAACACCTTGTACCCAAGATCACATAGATGGATGAGCTTGAAAATGAAGTTTAGGTCCATCCACGCGGAGAGCCGCGCGGAGCACTGCCGCCCCAAATTTTGCCCGAACACTGTTTTGGTCATAACTTATTCGTTATAGCTCCGTTTTTGCTCCGGAAAGAAACGTTGGACTCATAATTGAATCCTTTATCTATCAAGACCATAAAATCAAAGATTCAAGTCCAAAATCAAATATCTTATTTTTCCCTTACAATTACCGATTTCCGCATTAACTTGAAATGACACCTTTCGAAATCGGGGTGTTACATGCATCAACAAACAACCCAACCCCATCTTTGAAGCGTCGCTATAAACCACGAAGTCCTCCGACCCTTCGGGTAGCGACAAGATTGAAGCTTCACACAACTTCTTTTGCAAATTCCGGAACGCCTTCTCTTGCGTTTCGGTCCAAACAAACTTCACATTCTTCGTAGTCAAAACCGTCAAGGAAGAAGCGATCTTGGAGAAGTCTTGTATGAATTTACGATATTAGCCTGCCAAACCCAAGAAGCTTTGGATTTCTGACGGATTCTTGGGAGGTTCCCAATTCATCATCGCTTCAATCTTGGAGGGGTCCACTTTCACTCCGTCCCGAGTGACAACGTGACCCAAAAATTGTACCTCCTCAAGCCAGAAGTCACACTTGGAAAACTTGGCGTACAATCTTTCTTTTCTCAACACTTCTAGAACTTCACGTAGGTGTTGCTCGTATTCTGACTCGCTCTTGGAATACATGAGTATGTCATCAATGAATACAATGACCGACTTGTCGAGGAACGATCGACACACTCTATTCATCAAATCCATAAACACCGCCGATGCGTTAGTTAGACCAAACGGCATCACAAGGAATTCGTAATGGCCGTAACGCGTTCTAAAATCCGTCTTCAGAACGTCTTCCCCTCTCACCTTCACTTGATGATATCCGAGCGCAAATCGATCTACGAGAAACAACCTGCTCCTTGTAGTTGGTCGAATAAGTCGTCGATCCTCGGGAGTGGATACTTATTCTTCACCGTAGCCTTATTCAGCTCACGATAATCGATGCACATCATCATCGTGCCATCCTTCTTCTTGATAAACAAAACCAGATCTCCCTAAGGCGACGAGCTCGGTCTTATAAATCCCTTCTCTAGGAGTTCTTGGAGTTGAGCCACCATCTTTTGCATCTCCGATGGCGCCAACCGGTAAGGAGCTCGCGCAATTGGAGCTGCCCCCGATATGAGATCAATCCGGAACTCCACTGGACGATCGGGTGGTAAACCAGGCAAATCGTCCGGAAAGACATCGGGGAATTCACGCACCACCCTCACGTCCTCGATCTTCTTCTTTTCGAGTTCCACGTCAATCACATAAGCTAGAAAGGACACACATCCTTTCACTAAACACCTCTGCGCTTTAGCCATGGTGATAACCGCCACATCGCCTTTCCTGCTTTCGCCATAAACTACCACCATGTCACCATCCGATGTAGGGAGTCGGATTAGTTTCTTAGAGCATAGGATTTCGGCATGATTGTCCGCCAACCAATCCATGCCAACCACTACATCGAACCCACCAATGACCATTGGCAATAAACTGATTGAGAACTCCCTCCCTTCAATCCCAAGGGCACAATCCTTCAAGACGTCACAAACTAACACTTGACTACCATTAGCTATATCGACCACTAAGGCATCCTCTAGACTATTAGTGGACATGGCAAGTTTTTCACGGAACGAATCAGATATGAAAGAGTAGCTGGCACCCGTATCAAATAGCACACGAGTAGGTACGGAGTTTAGGAGAAACGTACCCGATACTACGTCAGCGGATGCCTTGGCCTCATCGGCCGTCATCTGGAAAGCTCTGCCAGGAACTCTGGGAGGGTTCTCTTTCTTGTCCGGGGCACTCCCCGACTTCCACTTCGGACAATCTTTTCGAAAATGCCCCGGTATCTTGCACTCAAAACAAACAATCCCCTTGATCGGACAGTCTTTAACAAGATGCCCGGTCTTACCGCACTTGGTACAGTGGTACTAAGATTACAGTTGTGGTGATGTTTGCTTCAACACCTTTGGCACCATCGTGCCTCTTGACGATTGTTGAAATTTCAATTCCCAACAAAAGGTTGATTCCTCTTAGGAGGTGCATAATTGTTTTCCCATTTTCTCTTGTTCCCGACCACTACCGCTTTCTCCGCCTTGCTCCTCGCAAAGATCTCTTCCATGAATTGAGCTTCCTCAATCGTCTCGCGAAGATTGGAAGCCTTGGAGTTGTGGACCATGGACAACATGTCCGCCGATAGGCCATTGATGTAGGCCTTTATCTTTTCTTTCTTCGTTGGGGCCACATGCCCCACCAAATCAAGCTTCTCCATAAATTGACGAGTGTACTCCCTCACCGTCAAGTTCCCTTTTACTAGAGACCGAAACTCCTTTTCGATGCGGTCCATAGATCTTTCGCTACAGAACTCTTCCATTAACTTCTTCTTAAACTCCGCCTAAGACAACTAAGCTAACACGGTAGGGGAGAGAGTGGATTGATTAACATTCCACCTGGTGAGCGTCGTATCTCTCAGCAGCTGGGTACCAAACCGCACTCTCTGATCATCCCCACATTCAGAGGAGCCATAAGCTTGCTCAACAACTCTAATCCACTTCACACATAAAATCGGGTCTTCAGAACCGGAGAATTCCGGCGGTCCGCAACACAGAAAGGATTTATATGAGCAACTCCTTCCACTTTTCTGAGCACCCAAAATCCTGTGCTCTTCCGTTCTGATCCCATTGCCAGTGCCACCCGAACCGACAACAACATTCTCAGCAACCGCCTCATTTCTCTTGAGGCTAGCATCACGATCCTCCAACATCTTCATGAACGCCTCTGATACCAACTTGTAACACCCTAAAATTTCAGGTAATTTTGAAAATTAAAAATTCGGCAATATAATGTTTTTAAATAGGGCAAACCACCCATAATGGGTAACAACGTAAGCATTTACAAAAAAAGCTGTAAGGATGTATGGGAAACGACAACAAACTAATCTAGACCACAACTAGCTAGATTACATAGGTTGTCAACCCAATACCAAAATGAAATAACTGTTTTTAAATGCTAAGCTTCCAAAAATAACTATCATCCAAAAATGCCCTCAAGAGACCACGCTCTTCTCTCAACCCCTTGACGACCCGCCGCTATGGGAACCTGTTATACACATCATTTGAGAAAAAGTGTTAGGCTTAAAGCCTAGTGAGAACATACAGTTTATATGAAAGATAATAAGAGGAATTAATTGCAACATAAATAAATTGTTTTCATAAATGGTTTGATAAACACATAGTGGCCTTCCGGCCAGAGTTCATCTTGCGATGACGGGAATGTTAAAGCACATATTTATTGGATTCAAGATCATAATTATCTGAAGATGGAAGACTGAAGTTAAAGCTGATAAAGTCGTCTCAACAAATAGTCTAGGGTTCTTTTTGTAATAATAGTCAAAGTTTATTTTCTGTATTTTATTATTAGTCTTTTATTATTAAATAAGTTTAGTTTTAGCTGTTGGGCCTAAACCTTGTCAAGCCCATTAGGCTATATGGCCTAAGTATAAATTATCTTAATTTAGTGGTAATTTGGTTAGATGTGAGAGATCTTAATTAGAGAAATTAATATTGAGAGGAGGCTGTGTTGGTTTGGTGTGCGCCGTGAACAAGAAAGAAACAGATATGATTTCAATTTCATCTTGTAACCTGTTGAATCAATTGAATAATCATATCAGGTTTGCATTATCGTTATTGCTTATTTGTTTTGCTTGATTGAATGATTGCTATTTGGGACACACAATTGGTATCAGAGCTCGTTACAGATTGAATTGAATAAGTTTTGTTTTGTTCGGTTCTGTTTTCTGTCAAAGATTCATAATTTTTATTGTGTAATCGTTCATTCAAGTTGTTAGTGGTTGGATTGTGTTTGTTTTGTCTATTATAGTATTTGGGTATTGGTTGATTTGAATATTGCATCGATTTTGGTTATCAAAGTGATGATTTTTGTTTTCTTGGTTTGTTCACAAGTTTGACACTGCTTCAGAAATCAGATCCTTCATAAAGTGTTTATTATTGAAATTAATTGTTGCAATCTGTTCTAGTTGTTTAATCTATCGAATTGGCAAAGTTTGGTAGTGTAATTTTGAGTTTTCGATTGCTTTCTGGACTGAATTTTGGTTTCTGGGTCGAAGAACTTCAAGAACATACCAGTCGCCCGACATTCATATTGACTATATCGGTCGACTTGGTTTGCGTAACACACTTTACCGGTCTTTGATCCATATCGGTCTTCCACTTCCGGTCGAATACCTTTTATCAGTCTATAGCATTCGACCGGTACACTCACGTCCACCCCGGTCTAAGATTTTATCGGTCGAACATCATATAGGTCGAACATCACTCTATCGGTCTTAGAGAATATCGGTCAAAGCATACTATCGGTCTTATCTCTTTACCGGTCATAACATCTTACCGGTCGAACATAGAGTATCGGTCGAATAATCACTATACCGGTCGAACACTATATCGGTCATATCATAATACCGGTCGAAAGGTATATCGGTCTTTTTGGTTCCGATCTAAGCATTCTTACCGGTCGAAGCAAGCTCCCGGACGAACAAAATACCGGTCCTCACATCCTTCCGGTCGAACACGGTTTGCGCATCCCCCTAGACCCGCAAACCTTCACTTTGCGCATCCTTCTTGACCCGCAAACCTCTGCTTTGCGCAACCCAAGTGTTGCGCAAACTTCACTTTGCGCGCCCCACTGCATGCGCAAACCTCACTTTGCGCAAGTACTGTTCACGCGAGCACTGTTCACTGCACTATTCACTGTTTACTTTTGCGTAATTTTTTTTTTCTCTAGGGGCGTTGCCCCCGTGAAAAGTCTGCGAAGGGGGACAAAGTTCTGTTCGTGATCAGATTTTTCTGAATTTCATTCTAAGATTTTCAGTATTGTGTGATTTTAACTTGATTTCTAACGATCTCATCCAGTTGATTGCAATCATATCAGATAAGTTAGCTACTAATCGTATCAGTAAGAATGTCTCGGGAAGCTCTTGCCATTGGAACAGATGTGAAGCCGCCAGTACTCTTCAAGGGGGAGTACGAGCAGTGGAAGGACAGATTCTTGGATTTCATCGATCGACATGATTTGGGAGATTATATCAGAAAATCTTTGAAAGAAGGAATCATGACACCTCCGACCAAGGTTCTCACTGTAGCTGGAGAAAATGGTGAAGAAGAAGAGACAGAGTATAAATTACCGATTGGTGAATATTCTGAAGATCAGCTGAAGAGACACAAGGGTGACAAGCAGGCAAGATCATTTATTCTCCAAGGCATACCAAATGAAATATACATCAAGATTGATAGCTACAATGCTACCGGCAAGCAAATGTGGGATCAATTGGAGAAGATGATGATTGGATCAAAAGTCGGCAACCAGCTTAAAGTGTCCAACTGCTTGAATAATTATGAAGAATTCAAAGCCAAATCTGGAGAATCACTCGAAGCCACTTATGACAGATTTGTCACATTGCTGAATGAGCTCAGCAAGAACAAGATCAACAAATCTCAAGTTGAGCTGAATGTGAAATTTCTCAGCAACCTTCAGCCAGAGTGGAAGAGATTCACCAGACAGATGAGGCAGTTGAAAGATCTGAACGACATTCCACTTCATGAAGTTTATGAAATCCTCAAACAGAATGAGGAAGAGGTGGATGAAATCAAGGCTGAGATGAAGAAGGCTGACAAAGAAGTTGCTGATCCAGTTGCTCTTGTTGTCAAGAAAAAGTCCAAGAAGAAGAAGGTGATAGAATCTGAATCTGAAGAAGCTGATAGCGAGGTAAAGTCTGACTCTGACGATTGTGAACAACTGAAGGAAGCCATGCTAATGTTAACCAAGGCTTTCCAAAAGAAGTTCTATAAAAATCCAAACTCCAACAGTCAGAGGTACTCGTCTGGTCCGAATAACTACAAGCATAAGGAGAAAGTTGAAGAAAAGAGACCAGAAGACAAGAAGAAGGATGGAGCCGAAGAGTTCAAGAAGGAGGAACCGATGAAGTGCTACAACTGTGGCAGAATCGGTCATTTTGCCAAGGACTGCCGAAAACCTAAAGTCCGCAACTCCGAATATTACAAGAATAAGATGCTTCTAGCCAAGCAACAAGAGGCTGGAAAAGCATTAATGGCGGACGATGAATACTGGCTCGATCATTCGGATCAAGAGTCTGAAGAAGGATAGAAGGATGAGACAGCACATCTGTGCTTGATGGGGAAGAACCAGTCAGAAGCTGAAGCTGATTCTGATGATGGAGACAATGATGAGGTAAGTAACTTAACTGAATCTGATTTTCTGAACCAAATGCATGCCATGATGTCTAAACTCCAAGAATTAGAGTCTAAACTGAAGCGTGAGAAAGGTGTCATCAATGAGAAAAATCAATCTATACATAAACTTAGTAATGATATTGCTGAGAAAAATGTATTAATTGAAACTTTGCACAAGAATATAGACACCTGTGCTAAAGAAAAGACTATAATTCATAAAGAGTTATCTGAAACTATTTCTAAATATAAAGAATGTGAGTTTAAGTCTATAGAGATTTCTAAAAGGTATTTTTCTACTTCAAAAGAAAAGAATTCTTTAATAGACAAGGTGAATGCTTTGGAAGAGAAATTACATTCTTTAGGTCAAACTGAACACACTATTCATTTGAACAAACCTAAAGAGAAACCTGATACTTGGGGACTTGGTTACAAGAACCCACATCATCTCAAAAAGGGTATATCTGAAGTGCCTGCACTTTATGACTTTCGGTTTATGTTGTTGGCTCCTCAACATCAGGAACTCAAACCCTTTTGGACTAGTCTGTCTGAAAAAGATAAAGCCAAGGAATATGATAAAAGAAAGAACACAGCTAAAGTTCAACTTCCATTTCGCTATGAAAAGTTGAATAACAGTTATAGTTCTAATAAATCAAAATTTCTTTCAAATGATTATTTTGAGAGCTATTCTGTAAAAGAGTTGGAGGCTAAACCCATCGAAGGTAAGATTTACGTACCTCCTCTAGTTTTGGAAAGTAAAATTTCTGAACTCGAGAATACTCTTACAGAAGAAAGACTTTTGATGGACTTAGAACAAACTATATTTTCAACAGTGTTCAAAGATATTGGTTTTTCTAAATTCTCTAAGGCTTTAAATTTTGATGACAAATCTGGTTCACGTGAGAATGATCTTAATTTCTTAAACTCTGATGGTATTTTGAATGATTGTGTTGCTCAATTTGATTTTTCTTCTAAACTTCCTGATCATTCATCTTGTGTTGTTAATTCCGTTGGATTACCCAGTGTTTTTGACAAAGGTGAAACATCAACGAAAGTTGATAAATCAGTTTATGTGAAATCAAAGAAAGCAAAAGGTAAGAAACAAAAATCTCAGCTTTCACAGAAACCGATCCACACTGGTAAGCCAAAGAAGAAGCATTCTCTTAATTCTCATCATTCTAACTCTAAAGTTTCAAATGTTTCAGATTTGAGAAAGCAAAGGGTTGGAGTTAAGACTGCATGGATACCGAAACAGAAGATAGACGAGAAAGCTTAATCTAGTTCTAGTTTTATTTTGAATAAAAAGACTTCTAGTAAAGATGATGTGATTGTGAATGTTGCTACTTTTAAATCTGATCTTGTTGATTCTCGCAAGAAGTACTCTATAAAGCAATTATTCCAGTTAGCTCCATCTAAGAAAAAGTTTTTAAAATATGGTGAATGTATGCTTCTCGTAAATATTCTGATGTTTGGTATGGTTCTTATAATGTCTCATCTCATAGTTATCATTCGTCTTATCATGTTTATGGTTTTCAAAGACAAAGTGGGCCCAAATTTAAATGGGTGCCAAAATCAAGTAATAACAGTGGAGGTCCCATTTTTAAATGGGTTCCTAAACCTCTTCTTTCTTGATTTGTGTTGTGCAGACCCGTCATATGTGGTACTTGGATAGCGGGTGTTCCAAGCATATGACCGGGCAGAAGAGTATGTTGTCTAATTTTACGGACAAATACTGCGACACAGTTCGTTTTGGGAATGATCAGTTTTCACCTATTCTGGGATATGGTGATGTTGTACATGAAAATCTTACGATCAAGAAGGTGAGCTACGTTGAAGGCTTAGGGCACAACCTATTCAGCATTGGCCAGTTCTGCGACAAAGACTTAGAGGTTAATTTCAAGGCCAAGACATGTTCAGTACGCACTGAAGAAGGAAAAGAACTTTTGGTCGGAACTCGCAAGTCAAACCTCTACACCATCAACTTGTCAAAGGTCCAGGCTGACAATCAGGTATGTCTACTATCAAAGGCCTCGATGCAACAAAACTGGTTATGGCATCGACGACTTTCTCACCTCAACTTTCGGTACATCAACAAGCTGGTCAGTGGAAAGTTAGTGAAAGGACTTCCAGAGCTGAAGTTTGAAAGAGAACATCTATGTGCAGCGTGTGAAAAGGGAAAGATGAAGAGAGCCCCACACAAACCAAAGCATGAACCGAGTACTAGCTCTCCTTTAGAGTTGTTGCATATGGACTTGTGCGGTCCTATGCGAACGCAAAGCTTAGGAGGAAAGAAGTATGTGCTAGTTATCGTGGACGACTCTACGCGATACACTTGGGTTAAGTTTCTACGGTCTAAAGATGAGACTCTCGATGTTCTCATTACGTTTCTGAAGACGACCCAAGTCAATCTGCAAAAACAAATCAAGATTCTCAGGACTGACAATGGCACAGAGTTCAAGAACAAGATAGTTGAAGAATATCTCGAATCGGTCGGGATATCACATCAATACTCTGCTGCTCGCACGCCTCAACAGAATGGAGTCGTCGAAAGGCAAAATCGTACACTTGTCGAGGCCGATCGGACAATGCTCAGCCAATCTGACTTACCTTTATTTTTGTGGGCTGAAGTTGTATCGACTGCGTGTCACACTCAGAATCGCTCCATGATACACCGCATATTTCAGAAGACTCCGTATGCGTTGATCAACAACCGAACACCAACCATTAAATATTTTCATGTTTTTGGCTGTACATGTTATGTTCTAAACGACCGAGAGAATCTGAACAAGTTCAGTGCTAAGGCGGATGAAGGCATCTTCGTTGGTTATTCATCTACATCGTCTGCATATCGTGTTTATTTGAATAAGTCGCAGACTGTGATAGAGAGCGTCAATGTTACATTTGATGAGGACATGGATTCTGAGCACGTCAGTTCAGAACCCGTAATAACAGGAGTATTAGCTTCTGGGCCAACCATTCCAGGACCTGCACCTCAAGAGAACAAATCAGATGGCGCTTCATCGTCTACTTCTAAATTATCTGATTTGGATTTATTATTTGAACTGTTTTATGATGAATTTCTTGGATCTAAGTTGCCTAACTCTGTTGTGGTTGACAAGATAGAATACTCGATGACTACTCATCCGACCACTTCCGATATCTCTACTGAATCAAATTCCCCGATTCGGCAAGAAGTTCCAGTTCAAAAGCCTACTCCGACAGTTGAAGTTATGACCAACACCGCCAAGACAGAAGTAGCTGACTCAGTAGGATGTACTGTAAGGACTGATCAACAGATTAACCAAGTTGTACCTACTGCAACTTCTGCAACTACGACTTCAACTGAAACTCCCGCTCAGTCTGAACTATCTGAAGGATATAACAGTGGATTCCTAGATGCTGACAATGATGAATCTATATCTAATCCACTCCCTCATGAACATAAGTGGACCAAAGAGCACCCGATACATCAAATTATTGGAGATCCTTCTGCACCTGTGCAAACTAGGTCTGTAACATCAAATCTATGTATGTATGAATCCTTTCTGAGCAAGATTGAGCCTACTCGCGTATCTGAGGCCCTTGCCGATTCAGATTGGATAACTGCGATGCAAGATGAGCTGAATCAGTTTGAAGCACTGAAAGTCTGGAGACTCGTACCCAAACCTCAAGGTAAAACTATCATTGGTACGAAATAGGTGTTCAAAAACAAGAAAGATGAAGATGTTATTGTTATCCGAAACAAAGCTCGACTTGTTGCCAAGGGATATAGGCAAGAGGAAGGGATAAACTACGATGAGACTTATGCTCCAGTGGCGTGGATAGAGGCAATTCGGATGTTCTTAGCCTACGCAGCCCACAAGAACTTCACCGTCTATCAAATGGACGTGAAGACCGCTTTCCTGAATGGAGTACTCAAGGAGGAAGTCTACGTCTCACAGTCAGAAGGGTTTGTGAATCCAGATAAGCCTAATCACGTTTACATCTTGGATAAAGCTCTTTATGGACTGAAACAAGCTCCTCACGCCTGGTATGATATCTTATCTCAATTCTTGGTCAAGTCAGGTTTTACTAAAGGTACGGTCGATACCACTCTTTTCATTAAAAAGGATAAAGGCGATATCATTCTTATTCAAATATATGTGGATGATATTATTTTTGGTTCTACAAATCCTAAGTACTGCAAGAACTTTGCAAACCTCATGGTGTCACGTTTTCAGATGAGCATGATGGGAAAGATGAATTTCTTTCTCGGATTGCAAGTCAAACAATTTTCAACGGGGATTTTTATCAATCAATCTAAATACATTATGGATATTCTTCGGAAGTTCAAAATGGAAAATTGTAAACCGATTGGTGCCCCAATGGCACCTGGTACTAAGATTGGCACCGATCTTTCGGGAAAGGCTGTTGATGTTAGGACTTATAGAGGGATGATAGGTTCCTTAATGTATCTTACTTCTAGTAGGCCGGATATAATGTTTTCTACATGCTTATGTGCTAGATATCAGGCCAATCCTAAAGAATCCCATTTGTCTACTGTAAAGCGGATTTTCAGGTATCTGAAGGGGACCGCTGATCTTGGTCTGTGGTATCCTAAGGATACAAGCTTTGAACTAACATCTTATTCAGAAGCAGATCATGCTGGTTGCATGTTAGACAGGAAAAGCACCTCGGGTCATATCCAATTTCTCGGAGATAAACTCGTCAGTTGGGCTTCGAAGAAGCAATTATGTGTCTCCACATCAACGGCTGAAGCGGAATATGTAGCTGCTGCTAGCTGCTGTTCTCAGGTCTTGTGGATGGGAACACAACTGCGAGACTATGGATTTCATTTCAATAGAATCCCGATCTATCGTGATTCGAAGAGCGCTATTGCGATTACCGCTAACCCTGTTCAGCATACTAAGACCAAACACATAGATGTCCGGTATCATTTTATAAAAGATAATGTAGAAAAGGGGACAATTGAACTTTACTTTGTAAAAACCGATTTTCAGCTTGCAGATTTGTTTACCAAACCTTTAGACGAAAAGAGATTTAATTTTCTTATCTCAAGACTTGGTATGCTAAATCTTAAGACCTAATCGGTAGTTACCTATTAAAGTTTCTTATTGTGTCTCTTTATCATTTCTTTATTATTATTTCCGCATGATACCTGCTCTTTAATAGTTTGTTCATGATCTTAGGGGGAGTGTGAGAAGTATCTTATAGATGGTCAATGTTATTTTGAGGGGGAGCAAAACTGAATGCATTTTACTTACTGATAATTTGTTAGTAATGCATGATTTTAGGGGGAACGTTCAAGTCAAAAGAGTATGGCAATGACTTCTGATTATTTCTGATCAGAACTCATACATTAAGTGTTTTACTGCTTTATGTCATTTCAATTTCAGTGAATAAAGTTACTTTGACTAGACTTTTAGACTTTTGTAGGTTGAGAGATGCTTCAAAGATCATATCTTTATGACTTTAAGCTTGACTTCGCGAGATGTGAGACTGTACTCGAAAGGTATAATTTCTTTTCTTCATCTCATTCATGGTTGAAAGAAGGACAACTTTCAATCATAAGAAAACATGTTCTTAAATGTTCAAACCACTTCCCGATTCTCAAACCGATTTCTTGAATTGGAAGTGTGCTTTTAAATGTTTTCTGCTCCATCTATGCACTTTATCTGACAAAGTTAAACCATCTGAGCATAATATGCTTCATAGGAAAACATGGGATCAGTGTGCTAGGACTTCAAAGAAACTTCTATGGATTCACGTTAACCAGTGTTTCCTACCCAAGAAGTTAATCCTGTAGTGATTGAATGTGAAGAGTTCAAAAAGAAATGAGTGTGGGATGTGTGATGAGAGAATATGTCAAAAGAGAGTTCGGTTAGCTGTGAGCTTAAATATTAAAAGAAAGAGGGTGTGAGATCAGAGTAAAAGAATTTTCAAACTCTGCACCAACTACTTTCTGAGCCGGGCAGCCACATTTCTAATGCTTCATATTTCTTTGGTGAACATTATTGAAACAGGCACCTAGCCCATGCCAACTCTTGACATTACCCCACCAGCTACTCATTTTCTTCTCAACAAGAAAATGTTTCATTTTCAAAGGAGACGCAGCACATATGCTATCTGATTTTCATTTGGAAAATCTGGATATTGAAAAGAAGGAAGTCTGCCCCACCTTCACACTTAATTCATGCACATTGAGTCTGTGTTTAACTACTTGTCTCAGTGGTTTACACCTTTTGAGCCTTATAAGCAAACATCATATGCTTTATTTCTTTCTATCACTTGCACGAACACACAAAGAATTTGTTTCTTTGTCATAACGTTCATAGAAATTACCTTTGTGGTTTTTCGATGATTGAATGGAAGCCCTGGGGGAGTGAACATCATAAAAGCTCCTTTATATTATGTATTCGTTACACACAGTGACTTTGTGTTACTGACAGGCAATTTTAACTGATTCATTTGTTGATTCAGGTGTTACATTTCATTTTCTAAACTGTCTAGATTTGCAAAGATCTGGATGAACATCTTAATGAATTGACGGATAATCAGTGGTTCTGTTTGCAAGATCAATGGTGGAAGAAATTTCTTGAAAACACGTTTTGATGCACTCTTTGCTCTTTTCATCAAAAAGGGGGAGAAACGTCAATCAAGAAATGGAAGATATTCTGAAGATATGCTGAAATGAAGAAATTTTCCTTGAAGATGATTTGCTAAAGCATTCCGAGCTGAATCTGGAGATAATCTCTTTCCAAAAGATATTTTCTGATTGGGGAGATTGCTACATTCTGAAGACAAAGAGGAAGGTTGAATTTTCCGAGCTTAAAGAATGATCTTGATCCAAAGGGGGAGATTGTTAAAGCACATATTTATTGGATTCAAGATCATAATTATCTGAAGATGGAAGACTGAAGTTAAAGCTGATAAAGTCGTCTCAACAAATAGTCTAGAGTTCTTTTTGTAATAATAGTCAAAGTTTATTTTTCGTATTTTATTATTAGTCTTTTATTATTAAATAAGTTTAGTTTTAGCTGTTGGGCCTAAACCTTGTCAAGCCCATTAGGCTATATGGCCTAAGTATAAATTATCTTAATTTAGTGGTAATTAGGTTAGATGTGAGAGATCTTAATTAGAGAAATTAATATTGAGAGGAGGCTGTGTTGGTTTGGTGTGCGCCGTGAACAAGAAAGAAGCAGATAGGATTTCAATTTCATCTTGTAACCTGTTGAATCAATTGAATAATCATATCAGGTTTGCATTATCGTTATTGCTTATTTGTTTTGCTTGATTGAATGATTGCTATTTGGGACACATAGGGAAGAACCCGAATTCCAAGGATCGTGGCGAAACACAAAGTAAGCCAGTTTCGGAGTTTTGAGCTCGCCATACTAGGATCAAGGCCACGAATACGCCGACTCGTACTAAGATGTGGGGGAGGGCACCCAATGATCCCTAGTCATGCTCATTCACTAGGATTTACATTTACGACCCACGGCTAGTAACCGGTCCCACATAACCGTACCAAGTTGTCCTCTAGGGTCCAATGTCTCAACTAGCTACATACGGGAGTTACCCCCAATTACTAAGTCGACTCTATACCTATGGATCCATTAGTAATAGTCTAGACTCGTCACAATACACTTGTGAACAACTATAATCAAACATATAGTTCATATTTCCATTTAGTTCCCAAATCACATTTTGATGGTTAACTACTGATAAGAAATACAAAGCCCCTATATAAAACATAAGGCTATCATCTCATTTCCCAAAATGTTCTTTTACTAAATAAACCTTTCCATAGTGGAGACCATTTTGTTGTAACATGGATTTCTTCATGTTTTAAACCATTTGTTTCTTTTCCACAAAGTAACCCTTCCCCCCCCCCAAAATGCCCATAATATGCATAAACCATAAACTCGGTTAAAAAGCCATGTATTTAACATATACTCAACAAAATGGGAAAAACATTCATATATGTGGTACCAAATCATGGGTTATACCTTTATTTTACAAAATGGTAATAAACCCTAAAAATCTCCCAAAATACCAAGTTAGATCAAAACTCATCAACAATGAAAATGTTACACAAGGAGATATTTAGAAGTTAAAATATGAATTTTGATGTGTATAAAGCTTAGTAAAAGAGAAGTATGGACTCACAATGGGTTTATTCTAAACCCTAGCAAATGCCTAGATGAGGAGAACTTGAGCTTGAGAACTTGTGAGCTTCACACCAATACTTGATAACCTAGATTGAGCATTAAAGAACCTTAGGCTTCCAAGATCTAGAAATAAATGAAGAGAGATGAAAGGGAACTCACCTAGGGTTCCAAAATCGCCCAAGACACACCACCCTAGTTCCACACTTGCAATAAATGAGAAAATGGGGAAGAAACCCGTATTTGGGATGATCAGTGGGAACTCGTGGGTTATGCCGCGGCCTTAAGTCGCGGCATAAGTCGCCCGTGTCTCTGCAAGGGTAGACAAACAGTGGGCTACGCGGTTAGTGCCACGACTTCAAGTCGCGAGGTAAGTCACGTGATCCACTGTGCCACTTTTCCAAATTCAAGACTTGACACACGAACTTGGCTAGGAACGCGCGATACCCATGAATAGGGTAAACGCACGATAACTAAGATTAAAATGCGGAAGGCTAGAAGTCTGAATGATAGAATAATTACAACGCAAATTCGGGGTGTTACACCTTGTACCCCAAATCACATAGATGGCTGATGCTTAGGAGATTGTGCATCAAGCCTTCAACATATGCTACTTTGTTAAAGGTGATGGAACTATTTGAGAGTGTTCCATAACCTTTAGTACTTCCTCTGGAGCTGTCACCAAAGGTGACAAAAGGACCTTTGGTAGGCACGAAGTCAACAAGAAAAGATTTGTTGTCGGTCATGTGTCGACAACACCCACTGTCAAGATACCAGATTTGTTGGTGCCCTAGACCCTATAGTCACAAAGAAATCAGTTCTTTGGTACCCATTTGGAAATGGGTCCTTTTGAGTTAGAAGAATAAGAAGAGTCCTTGGAAGCATTTATATCAATTCTTTCCACAAGACAATCCTTAGCAAGATGGAAGGTGTCACCACAGTTATAACATTTTCTATAGATAAAAACCTTTTTGGAGCTTTGACCAGCTTCCTTATGATGACTTGTCACATTGAATTTTATGGATTTTGAGGATAGAGAAGAATCAAGAGGCTTGGGACCCAATATACCTTTGTCAGAGTTAGCTGAAGGAATAGGAGAGGGTATCTTGGGATTTAGCTTTTTCAATATCACAGATATGGGAATGGGAAGAGAAGAAGATTTCTTATAATCTTTCTTGGGAAAATTTCTTTTGGAGGTAGATCGGCAACCGATTTTCCTTTTTCAGAAGCAGAGAATTTCTTTGAAGATGGCTTTAATTCTCTGGTTTGAATCTTAGAGGGTTTAGGTTTAGAAGAAGAACCCTTATTGATTTTCAAGGATGTCATAGACTCAAGAATGGGTTTAGGAGGGTCATTTGAGCCTTGGGCTTCCTCACTTTCATGATGTGAACCAATGCTTTTGGCTTTAATGAACATCCAAAACTTGAGATTTACAGAGAGATCAGAAGAGTCTAAAGGTTCAGAGTTGTCATAGTTATCTTCGGAGGATTCATAAAATGAAGGAAGAGAGAAAGGAGCATGGGTATCAGAAGGAGGGTCAAGGTCATATTTCCCAAAGCCTAGTCCAGACTTGTCATGACAAGACATTTGATCCTGAAAAATTCTTTCTAAATTTTTGGAGGAGCTTGTCCACCTTTTTACTATTTCTTGCTCTTTTTTGAACCTTTTGAGAAGTTTATTTTTATCTTTAGCAAGAGTGAAATTAATAGTTTTCAAATCTTCAAGCTCAACTTTGATTTTGTTAAAATGTTTTAGCTCAGAAAGACAAATTTGCAGTTGAGAAGAAAGAGATTTTATCTTAGCATTTGCCTTTTTCTTTGCATCTTTGGCTTCATAGAAGTCAGTGGTCAAAGAATCAAAGGCTTCAATCTTCTCAGCATCATAGAGAGAGAGAGAGAGAAATGGATGTATCTGAGTAGATGAGGTATAGTACTCATCAGACACAAGAGCCATAGAGGAGGAATGAGCTTCACAATCATCAGCATCATCTATTTTAGCCATGAAACAAAGGTTGGCCATTTATTTGTCACTTTCGGAAGTGGGTTTATCTGCCTAATCATGAGATTCAGCAAGAAGACCTTTTCCTTTGTTGGCTAGAAGATCATTTCTTTCCTTCTCTCTCTCTCTCTCTTATATTTTGCCTTGTATTTCTCATCACGGTTAGAGTTTGAAGGGACAGACATATTTGACTTTTGAAAAGAGGGTTGGTAGGAATCAGACTTGGTTCTGACAGACCTAGAGGAGGTACGGTTAGAGGAGGGTAGTCTGGATTTATCAGAAGACCTGCTTCTACACTCAGAAGCAAAGTGTCCTTTCCTCCCACAGTTGTAACATTCCTCATTTGATTTGTCAGAGGAAGTGGTTTTAGAAAAAGTAGAAGAGGATTTTTTTTGAAAGCCTGGATTTTCCAGAAGAGAAACGAGGTTTGCCTTTAGAAAAACCTGCCAGCATGGCAACACCATCTGACAGCTGAGCTACAGAGGTCTCCTCTCCTTCATCATCAGCCTCACTGAGATAGGCTTCTGAAGGATCATTGGGATCCTCTTGACTATTATTATCAGAATCAGAGGGATAGGTGATTCTAGGAACACACACAGTATTTTTGGAAGAATTACTGACAAGAGCTAGAGAAGAGCTTTTTATGTCTTTCGTGATGGACTTCCGTAGTAGTTTAGTCTGCTCATAGTTGAAGAGAGTGCCATAAAGAGCAGTGAGTGGCATAGAGTCAAGATCCTTGGTAGACTTGATGGAAGTACAAATATTTTCCCAAAACTCGGGAAGATAGTCCATGAACTTGCACAAGACTTCCTCATTATCATATATGCGACCCACAAGTTTCAGATCATTAAGAAGACCGTTAAAACGGTTGTAGTAGTCTGAGAGAGATTCACCCTTTTCATATGAAAAGAGTTCATACTTTCTTACAAGATCAATCTTTCTGCTCTTTTTCACCTCAGACGTACCTTCTTAAAGAACACACATAGTAGACCACATTTCTTTTACAGTAGAAAAGTTAACAAGAGAATGGTAGACCTCATCAGGCAGAGAAAGGGCAATGATGTCTCTGACTTTAGTATCAAGAGCTATAAGACGAATGTCTTCATCATTATACTTACTGGGATCCTTTATAATGTATCTCCCAGTGGCTGGAGTTCTTTCTTTCTCAGAAGAGTCCTCATCAACATTTTCCTTATCCGTCTTTTTAGCATTATACCGGTCCCAAACCCTAGGAACAAAAGGACCTTCATGTAAAATAGTATGATATTTGCTGTCAACTCCTTCTAAGAAGAGTATCATACGACTTTTCCACAGGAAAAAATTATTGGGATTGAACTTTGGTGGTTTGGCTATAGAGCTATTGTCGTATGATACAACAGTAGTGTTTTGAGAAGAAGCATTGTTTAAAGAAGATGAGGAGGATGCCATTGAAGATCTAGTTAATTAAACTGACCTGCTCTGATACCACTTGTTGGTCCCAGATAACAGTAAATAAATAAGACAAGTATTGTACAAGAGGGGGGGGGGGTTGAATATAATACACACAGTTTTTCACTTAATTTTAATTCTTATTGATTTGAAATCAAGAATTACACATAGAAAACTTTTGATTTTTGCGGAAGATAACAGATAAATCTGTTCAAACAATCTTACACAAAGAGAATGAAGAACAATTGTAAAACACTTAGAAAACAAAAGAACTTCGTAGAGAGAAAATTGCCAGTGCACTTAGAGAGCTTGAAGGCTTGTAAAGCTAGTGGTCTTGCATGTTGAACCATCCTCCATATTTATAGTGCCTCATGCATTTAATGCATGGGACACCTATTGAGCAAGGGATGGACACAGTTCTTCAGCATGGTACATGATGTACCTTTTGTCTTGAGGTGATTTTGTCTTGAAGTGTTGACCTGCAGAGGATGGTGTAAAACTTTCCTTAAAAGAGTGTAGGGGACAAAGTTCACTTTTTCTGATCTTCGGATGAGGTCCACGTCAATGTAAGATATCACAAATATACTTTCTCAGAAAAATACAGTAACACCCTAAAAATAGGGATAACAAATTTCCGAAAAACGGACAAGATGTATATAAAAATTGTCATAGCAAGAGCCTCCCAAAAATGGGGAAATAAATAAACTTGTTTAATTACATTTGTAATTTAACGGAAATAGACGACAACCATCTAATCTAATTTCTATAATAGAAAATAGATTACAAAAAGGGTGTCACCTATAGACCCAAAGGATGCCTTCACAAAAAGTGTGCCCAAATGCACCTTCCCCAAGCTCTCGCCAAAGTCCGCTTAAGCCTACTTAGAAGCGGTGCCACTAGAACCTGAGATACACATCGACACCAAACAAGTGTTAGGCCAAAAGAGCCTAGTGAGTTGAACAAGCTATAAACATTCATTTAAGATAATTATTCATGTAACAATTAATGGGTAAATTCCATATGTGGAGTCAATGGAGGAGACCCATAGACCAATCAAGTTCCACCCAAAGAGACGCTACACCTTGATGTTAACTACTATGAGCAACATCCAAAGGCTCGACACATCCGAGGACTACAACCATGGCATTACCCCGAATGGCGGAGATCTAGGTGCATACCATCATGGTGGCACCCAAGACTATATCCTCCTAGTATCTACTGACTTGGTTCGTCCAACAATAATGATAATAGGCCTCAAGGCACGTAGTTCTCATGAAATGTCTATAATACCAACCATGGGTACAACATTTAGAATGCAAGTCACACACTTCAGATATGGTTCCCATAAATGTCATTCATGAGTTTTCCTATTTCCCAACATATTCACATGTTCAGTCAAATTTGTAAACAAGTAATAGCCCACCAATACTTAGACCTTCAATAACCCATTTACTTGAAATTAGGTCAAATCCTTCATATAGAACATTATTTCATATTATTCAATGTAAGGGTGATTACACCATTATGGTGACCAAGGGTCAAAATATCCATATGAAAGAACCTCTTATGAAGAGCAAAGTTCCCAAAATCAATCATAGGAGAGTACCACATAGCGAATACGATATAAGTTATACAAAGACAAGTAAACGACAATAAAGAGCATAATATAATGTGTATTTAGTTTTAACAAAGTTTAAGAAACTCACAATCTAGGTTTTTGGTTAAAGCCTAGAAAATAGAAAACCCTAGATGAAGATGAAATGGAGACTTGGAGACTTGAGATTCTTGGTAGGAACTTGCAATAAATGATCTTGGTCAACCCCTTTGAGATCAATAAATGCCCTAAATTAAGAATTAGGTTTGCATTAAAGAGGGGAGGGGTTGTTGGGTGGAAAATCGCCTTAGGTCAGCTCCCAAATCGCAGGAAAAGAAGTAGAAGTGAGAACCCTAGCTAAAAATCCCGTCTGATCGAGTTTTATACTGGCATAGGCGTCAGGCGACAATGCCAGGCCACTTTGCCCTGGTCATTGTCGCTTGGGCAAGGTCGCAGGTGGACCACAACCCACTGGAATGTTCCAGAGACTTTGCCCTTGGGCATTGTCGCTGAGGCAATGTCGCTGAGGCAATGTCGCACACTACTTGCAGAACCTGATTTTCCTATCGAATTTCATCCAACTCACACGTGACCACTAATTACATTTCGGGAAGGTTTACGAGGGTCACACAAAGGTAACATGTACACAAATAACTACCAAAGGTGAGATAAATTACCTTATCTAGATAATGGTTTTCTGGGTGTTACAAATACAATGTGCTTGTGCTGATGATATTTTCCCACCAAAACTTATTAAAGACAAGTTTGGTGAAGAGAGAGACAAGTCGGCACAGGTGAGAAATCTTCGGGCTCCTGAAGATGTGAGAAATCTTCGGGCTCCTGAAGATGTGAGATCTGCACCATCCTGGCCGATGGTGTTGATCAAATAGACATGCTTGGCTTTAGCTAGGCTGAGAAGTCCATCTTCAATCCGCTTTGAGAGATATATTTCTTTTTTGTCTTTTTCGGCTGATCTTCGACTTCACCGAATGTTTGTATTGAAACCAAGCTGCTAGTAAGAGCCTCAAAATATTCTAAGTATGATGATACAAAATGGAAGATCGGGAGGTCATCTTCAAATCTTTAGATGACCCAACAGGTTGCCTTATAAGAGACTTGATACCTCCTCTATCAGACGCGTTTTAAAACCGTGAGTCCAGGTGTGTGAACAAAGCAGACAAAATCTGGTACAGTTAGCCTGAGATGTTATAGATGGTATCAAAGCCGGGAACCGAACTGATATGTCAGCGAGGACGCTGGGCTCCCAGGGGGGGTGAATTGTAAGATCCCACATTGGTTGAGGAGGGGAACGAATGTTCCCTTATAAGGGACTTGATACCTCCTCTATCAGACGGTTTTAAAACCGTGAGTCCAAATGTGTGGACAAAGCAGACAATATCTGATACGGTTGGCCTGTAATGTTACATAAAATCCGTCCACAATCAAATCATAAATATATTCAAATATTACATATAGTCCTATGTAATGTACAATGTATATTCACATATGACTATATTCAATATTTTTTTTAAAACCCGGCTAAAAGATTTTAAAAAATATATACCAATATATGGGTTGGTTTTAACTTTTATAAAGTTGATATTTTCCTAACTTTACGTCTTTACCTAAAGGGCAAATTGCATTAAAAAGTAATGTACTTTGATATGATTCCTATTTTGAGTAACGTAGTTTTAAAACCTTTATTTTGGTACCTGAAACAAGAAATCTCAAACATTTAAGTACCTATATCTATAAATTGAGGGGTATTTTTGTCTTTTTATTATTTTCATTAAAAAATATTTTATTATATTTATATTAAAATTTTCTTGTACAAATGTTCAAAGCACTAGTACAATTATTAAAGCATCAAAATATAAAATATAGCTTTTTTGTTCTCTGATCAACCACCGCTCCTTCACCGACGGGTACCTCCGCCGTTCCTCCCCTCCACATTCAACTTCTCCCTAAACCCAAGGGTTTCCTCTCTTTTCCCAAATGCTCCGCCCTTCTTCCCCTCCCAATATGATTAACAATGGCTAACGAGAGTATATCATCAGTTCGGAATTCATTTATTGAATTTTTTGAAAGTTGGGAAGCTCAACAAAGGATTTACCTCGACAAACTGGTAGCCCATCAAAACGATACAGAAGAAGATTCATTGAGGCATTTGGTCGAACAGGTGTTGGGTCACTACCAGGAATACTACCAAGAGAAAAGCAAAGCAGCTGAATCCGATGTTTTTATCATGTTTTCTCCACCTTGGTTCAGTTCTTTCAAGCGTATACTTTTATTGGCAGGTGGGTTTAAACCGTCGATGGCGTTTGAGTTAGTGAAGGAGACGGTGGGTGTTGATTTGAATGAGGAGCAAAAGGGAAGGACTGCGGTTGTGAGAGATAAGACACAGCGGATGGAGAGTGAGATTACGCGAGCTATGGCGAATGTACATGAGAGTGTGGCGGCACCGCCATTGTGTGGGTTGGTGAAACGGGAAGCGAGTTTGGTGGATGGGGAGGTGTCTGAGATGGAAAATGCAGTGGAGGAGTTGAAGGCAGCAATGGTGGCACTAGTGCTTTGAACATTTGTACAAGAAATGTTTAATATAAATATAATATAATATTTTTAATGAAAATTAAAAAAATAATAAAAAGACAAAAATACCCCTCAATTTATAGATATAGGTACTTAAATGTTTGAGATTTATTGTTTCAGGTATCAAAATAAAGGTTTTAAAACTACGTTACCTAAAATAGATATCCCAAAATAGAAATCATATCAAAGTACATTACTTTTTCATGCAATTTGCCCTTACCTAAATATAGAAATCTGTTTTTGCATGAAATGGTGAAGTGTCAATTTTTATTCCCCATGTTTTTTATGTAATCATGATTAACAATTTTAATCAAGTTCGGTTGTTCGTCAAAAGACCCCACAATAATAATATTTCTCCATAATTTTTCCACCTTCATTCTCGTGTTTGGTAAATTTATATATCATACAAACATATTTGGATTTCACTACCAACTGTTTAATTATATATGAAGTTAAAAGGAGAAATAACTTTATATATATTTTTTTTCTTTCTACAGAATCACAGATATTCTATTAATTTATAATTTTTTTTGAAATATTAATTTATAATATTTAAAACAAGAATTTTCTATTCTTAATATTTTATATACAAAAAGTCTTGTAGTGCATCACATGAAAATAAAAATGTACCCACTATAATAAAATTTGATTTATATGACATGTAAAATTTCTAAACATTTTATAGAACATAAATTTATAGGATAAGATAATAAAACATCATATCTGAAAGTGTTATAGCAGGTTTATAGTATGTTTTAACAAATTTTTTGGAAAGTGTCTTATAAATTCATCTTTTTATAAAACATTTTTTTTCAAATATCATATAAAATACCGAGTGCGACACTTTACTTTGAAAATGTTCTAGAATACATATTAAAAATGCCAAAAGCATACCATAAAAACCAATTTTAACACTTATATATGATATTTTATTATTTGATCCTATAAAACATTTTATTAGTACTCTTAGATATTTAATACGTCTTATAAACCAAAATAAGATCAATCATTATGGTGTAGGTGTGGCTGTGGCATCTTGTTATATATTAAACTCCTATGGTTTAAATATAATGTCATAGATGTGTATATCAACCAAAACTTTTTCTTATGAAAGATCAAGTTGACCAAGATATAAGAGCATCTCTAACAGTTTTCCTAAAATTTCTTTAAAATAGAAAACCAATAGTTAAAATCTCTAAAAAGTTTTACATCCATCTCCAACAACTTCCCCATTTTGAAGATAAATAATTGATTATATTATTAAAATATTTTACATGTTTAATAAAATATTATTTCTCTCAGCTAAACATTTCATTTCAAAGTTTCTCATTGATTGGATATAATAGAAAATAGTTTATCTCTTTTGGTAATCATTTTTGAGGATATCTCCAAATTTGGAGAAAATTACAATATCTCTCCTATTTTCTCCATTGTGGAGAAAGTTTTAGAAAAGCTGTTGTAGCAAAAAGTTGCTCAAAATCTTTATTTTCTCCATTTTGGAGAAGCTGTTAGAAATGCTCTAGGTAGGATTTTAATGAAATCCCATAATTTCAAATCCTGGAAATCCTTTAACCCAAACATAAAATTAAAATGAAATTCAATTCCAAATTCTTCCAAATCTCATCCTCCTTTAACCCAAACATGAAATTAAAATGAAATTCAATTTCAATTCTTTCAAATCTCATCCAATTCTGCAAACCAAATGACCCCTTAAGTTTTGAAACATGGTCTTCAAAAAATTATTGTATACTGACACACTATTTGATAAATCATGCATGTTAAAATTTTAATAACTTTTAAGCTTTAGAAATACAATATTTATAACGTATATATGTATAAGAGGAATGATCATGTAAAAAGTTAATCAATTTAAGAGGACAAAAATTCCATGATAATATATGATTTCATGTGATACAAACACATAATCATGTATGATTAAACATGTTTAAAAGGGATGCATGCAACTTGGTGAATACGCACCAACAAAAGTCACGGGGAAGATCGCCCGCTATATGAAGGTTAATGAACAAGTGTTTAATCATATATGATTACATATTTATATCACATTATGAAATTTGGTATGTTAGAAACTGACCCTTTACGTATAAATTACTAATGTATTAAAAAAGTATTTGATATGTTAGAAAAAATTGGTTGCAAGTATATCCAAAAGATAAATATAACAACAAAATCGACATTGTACTTAAAAGTAGTAGCATTAATAAAAAAAAATCAAAATTAAGTCATGAAATATGGTCAAAGGATCATTCTGTCATCAACAACCTATTTTCATCATTTTCTTTGCTTTTTCTCCATCACAACAAAAATGGGAACTTTTCCATGGGTTTGTTTGAATACTTTAGAACCCCATTTGTCTCCTCAAAAAGTACCAAATTACCCCTCCCATTTTCCAAACACAAAAATTAAACCATCAAAAGGAACCCACTTCTTCACTATGCATCTGTCCATGCAGCAAAAATGGGAATATGAGACCTCACTTGTCCCCTTGCTGTTGCCGTTGGGATCCAAGTATTCATAGACTTGGATCCCGCCAGCGGTGACGATGGCGGTGGCGGCCCAAGAACCATTGGAAAGTCGTTCTTTTGGGGGCTATTTTCTTGGTAGCCCCCACCGGTGCCACTTGCCAACAAGTGTTTCCTGGTGGTGGAGGACTCGTCTTCCACGAGTGCACCACCACCAGTGGTTTGATCATAGAGTTCCATTTTCCAGTTCAACATGGTTCCATTAGTAGCGGTCTCGTTCGAGACGGTTTTGGTTTCTTGACCGTTATGATCAGTCTGGTTCGATAAGACCTGGTTCGTGCATGGGTCTGGTTCTTTGGTTCGCCTGGCTAGTTCACCGGCGAGGAGGGTGTTGCTAGCCATGATCTTTTCCACATTGTACCTTGATATGTCGAAGTTTGTAACGGCATTCACGCCTCGAAATTTGATCGCGGCCACATCGTAAGCCTCGGCAGCATCCTCTTGTGTGCCTACAATATTATTCTAAACTTAAGGAATGTTTCGACTATTAATCAGATATAATTCCCTACAACAAAATCTGTGAAATGCCAAATATGTCTAAATGTCCTATGTAAAAGTGTTACAACAGAATTATAGACTACATTTACTTACAAATTTTTTAGAACATTTTTGAAATAAAGTGTCATGTTAGTTTTTATTTTTTATAGGACATTTGTATGAATACATCTTTTTATAAGACACTTTTTTAAATAATGTCATATAAAAGACTAATACAACGATTGAATTAAAAGATGTCCTAAAATACTTGTTAGGACACCCAAAAGCATTTGCAACACTTGTTTGATCTTATAAACGCAAGTCCCATAAAATATTTTATTAAAACATTTAGACATATTTGAAGTACTATAAAACCGATTTTGCACTCCAACACAACTTACTAAACGTGCCGAGATAAAGATCCTTGTTTCCGGCAACACGACCAATCCGAGCTTGCCATCTGCCATGATGATGATGTCTGAAAGAATGCAAATTTATATTCAGCAACAAGAACATCTCAAAAACTCTCTTTCATACATTTTCACAAGTAAAAAAACAAGACATCTTGGACCTTGTTACTCCTCTATAAACTGAAGCTCCCCTAGAAAAACCACTGCTTCTCCTGAACAAAATTAAAAAAAAAAAAACATTTTAAAACACAAACTTAATAGGTCTTACAAAACCAAACAAACCCAGTAAATCCCACAAATAAAGAACAAAAAAACTTACCTTCTCAAGTGAGCAACATATTCTTGTCTAGACATATTCTTCATTTCTTCGAGTTCTTGTTCGTAGTTTTCCAACTAATTAGTCGACATTTTGGACGTTAATACCGAATTTGGTTCCGATAACGATGTAAAAACGTTATATAATCGGGATATCGAAAAGGTACCGGAAAATTGATATGAGTTGAAGGTCCCCAATACTTGAGTGCTGCTAGATCATAAGCTCTAGCAGCTTTCTCTTCCATATCATAACCCCCTAAAAAAAGTCAACATGATCAAGTACTCATTAGTCAATCTTGATTTTAAAAAAAGTTCAAAAATTTAAGACTAAAACATGAAACAGAGGCTTACCCAGATAAACTGTGAAGCAAAGATGGAATCCAGAAACCAAAAAAACATGAAAAATGGTGAGAATTTGAAGAGCTATGATTTGTCAAACTAAGGCAAAGGGACAAAAAAGTTAACACTTCTAACCTTGTCTTCCCTTCCTGGTTTGGCCTTCTTTTTTGCAACTATTGTCCCATAAATGAGCTTCATATCTACCTGTCCATCTATGCCTGATATAACTAAAAAGATTCAGATAAAATCCCCAAAAAAGAACAGAAAAAAAAAATCCAATGGTACTTAAAAAGAATGAACCACAAGTGTCAGGGTTCGGTTCGAATCCAGGTGTACATATCAATTGAGGCCACCGAGGTTTAACCAGGGCATGTCTTACGGTCATAATTTGTAAAAGGATTAGTCTAGGTTATAACCTAATACACCCTTCCAAAAAAAAAGAAAAAAAAAAGAAGAATGAATGAACCTGGTGACACCCCTATATTGAGAGGTTCTTTGACCAAATGTATCTAAAGATTTTCTATGAACAATTTGCTTCTGTTGTTGTTCCACTTTCTCACACCCTCTTTTCTTGGAATCCATGACCACAACATTTGTGATTTGCTGCTGTGATCCAGTGACACATGAGCTAGATTGTGAACACCCAGGGCTCATTGACAAGTTAAGTGACTGTAAACCACCATTACTAGAATGGTAATTTGTTGAAATCCAATTCTTCATACCAGTTGTGAAATCATCATCATCTCCAACAGTTGGAAGATAAATACCATCTCCAACAGTGTAATCTAAGTAATTTGAGGGTTGAATCTGATGTTGATAATGATGATTATGGTCAAGATTTTGGTGGTAGTACATTGTACTACTACTGCTATCTAAATCAGGGGCCCCCATTGTTACACCACCAAAAAAGTTTTCAAGTTTTGGTGGTGGTGGTGGTGTTGAAGTAACCATCCCTAAAAAAAGCAACATAAAATTAGCAACATTTCAAGCAAAAAAATAAAATAAAAAATTTTGAGGGTAAAAAAAAAAGTTTTTTAGACCTTGTGAATGTGATCTGGTGATGGTATCCATTAAGCAAAGTGAACCATCAGATTTAAGGGGCATAATAGGAAGAGCAGAGTAAATCCCACCATCATTAACACTCTCAACTTCACCACAGTAAAGATTTTGGTAGTTAAAATGAGAAGGTAGATTGAAAAAAGTTGTGGGATTTGAGGAAGAAGGGTGTGATGATGAATGTGGTGAAAGAGAAAAACCCAACCAGTTTTCACTGTTTTTGTTGTTGCCATTGTTTTCATTATTGTTATTGGTAGTCATGGTTTCTATGACTCTACAGAAAAAAAAGGGTATGCAAAACCCAAATCAAGTTTAGATTTTTTCTTGAAATTGGTGAAGTAGAAAACTAATTTCCACCATTCTTGAAACTAAAATAACAATGGGGGATGTGGGTGTGGGTGTGGGGAGAAAGAAGTCAAGAAGCTATATATCTTTTTGTTGTTTTCTAGTTGCAGAGTCATAGAAAACAGAATCTATATAGAGATGATAGATAGATACAGAAAATGGTGTAGTGTAGGTATAGATATAGAAAAATGTAAAAAAATGAAAATTCAAAGATTGGTAAAGGGGAACAAAGCAAGTTTCTTGAAACTTATATACAAAAAGAATGAGTTTACAGCAAACAATGTTGGGAATCCTTCCAGCATTGTATTGGGATCTGTGTTTGAGAAAGACTTGATCTTTTGCTTTTCTTGTTTACCCCGCTCCTTCTCTTTTACTTTATCTCATAGATAGATATGATGTTTCATTTATACCGTAAATGTATATGCAATTTATGGGATATATATATATATATTGTTGGGTTCATGTGAGACCATCATGTTTTTGTGAGACCAAGATTTTACACTCAGAAACTTTACAACAAAACACTGTAAAGGTAAAAAATCTAACCTTCATAGTATTTTATTGTAAAGGTTTTTACCTTCACAGTGTTTTGCTGTCAAGTTTCAAATGTAAAAACGCGGTGTCACGGGTCTCACGAAAAAAGATGGTTTCACGTGATCCCAAGTTATATATATATATATTCTTGTAAAGAAATGTTTTGTGTAACAATATCTAGTTAAAGATCTTATTAAACAAAAACAAAAACCCTCTTTAGTTATACAAAATCTAATTAGTTTATGCCAAAAATTGAGTATAAAAACATGGAAATTAAGAGAGATTGTAGGATTGATTTGATATAAGCAGGCAAGAAGACAAATGAGTCCTTCAAATTGCAGTTGCAGCCAGGAGCATCTGGTTTTGTAGGCTAGTATCTTTGGCTATGGATTGGGTTTTGTAGGGTGAATTCATAGGTTGCAGTTTGATGACAAGTTACTTCACATTTCTTGCCTTTACCAACTCAACAAAATAAGAGTGGTTATACAACTTCAATGTAATTAGAGCCGGTAATGAATAAGTGTAAATCCGTTACTTGTTATGTTTCAACCTATTTGATAAGTGTATGGATAAATAAAATTTGTATCCACTTATACATTTACCCGCTTACCCAATGTTTTAGTGGATAGGATATAGATTAACGATTTTTCGTTATCCATTAGTTGTTACTCGTTAATATATGCATATATACAAAGAAAAGATCAAATGAGAAGACGATTAAATATAATTGCTATCATATGTCATATTACATATATTGATGTGTAATTTAATATTTTGGTCATATTCATCAAATAAATTAATACATAATGAACAAATAAGAAACAAGATGGGGTCGGTAAAATAAATAAAACAAAAGGAAATGTTTTCTTTGAAAATTTATATTGTTGTTTAAAATATTACATTATAGTGTACTTAGAACAATGTTACTATTGGAACATATTAGATATAGAATAACTATAATATTTATGCCCTTGTGTTTTATTTATATGTTTGATGTTTAATGATAATATTTGTAGTTCAAAATGATATTCTTCTTTTATTTTTTTACCTTTTTTTATCAATCACCCATTTTGTTACCCACCATTTTAACATGTAGGGTATGTATATGGATAAGAATTTAATGATATGGATACTACCCGTTTCATTACCCATTAATTTAAATGAATAGGTTAACAAAATAAGGGGTTGTTTGTTTTTTTTCCAAAAAAACTCTTAATACCTCTTAAATCTGAATCGGTCAGACATTTTTACATTTAGACCTTTTTTTTTCCAGATTTCATAGCCTCTTAACTCTTAAATGCTTCTGAAATTAGAAGCGGTGACATTTTTCTGATTAATTGTTATCACAAACAAAACAATATTTTTGATTCAGATTTCAAACATTACAAAAACAACAGTATTATTAATTTAGATTTCAGACTTTAGCACCACCTCTTATTGATTTAGACTTCAGACATCTTAAAAAACAAACGCCACCTAAGTCTTAGGGGGTGTTTGGGATTGCTTATTTAAAAAAACTTATGCTTATTTTAAAAAGTGTTTATCAACTTATGCGGCGTCAAACCGGAGTTTTTAAAAAAGTGTTTGGACTAGCTTATTGTGGTACCAAAACGTAATAAGTTGTTATTTAAAGGTGTTTGTGATTGCTTATACGTATAAAATAACCAAAAAATTCATAAGCATTTTTCAAATAAGTTGATAAGTTAAAACCAAATGACTTATCAAAAAGTGTTTTCAGCTGTTTGACACCGCTATAAACCATTTTAATTTTTCCCCATCCAAACACTCAAAAGTGCTTATCTCCGGTGCCAAATCGCAATAAGCTAAAAAGCACCTCAAATAAGCAATCCCAAACACCCCCTTACCTTACCCATTCAATATCGTAACTATAATTAAGAACTTCTTACAACTTCTTGCCACATCAACACCAACTTAAAGAACAACTCCAACCCACATTTCTAAAAAAACACAAAAATATGGCCGATACACACTAAAGCCCTCCTTTCACACGTTTTTGCCGGAGATAAACAGTTCAATGTTAAATATGACGGTCTCCCTGACAAAATACCATTTTGCCGATGCTTATACCAGCCTGCCACTTGGAGTGATTTGGCCGACAAAACTCCAATTTTACCGGTAAGAACTTCCTACAACTTCATTATGGATTTAAAACATGTTTTCACTGTTAATTTTTACTATATCTTTATAAATCAATTATTTGTGATGTATTTCATTTATTTGTGGTTTTATAGACTAGTATCTTTGGGTATTGTGGAACCTATGGGTTGGGTGTTGTTCCTTCAGAGGGGCTAAATGAGGCAGTCTGATGGTTTGCCTGGAGAACATACTCAACAGGGTTAAGTCATGTCTACTTTACTGCTTTTGCCAGACCCAGATTGGCTAAAGTTAGAGAGGGTACCACCTGTGTTTGCATCAAGTACATGTGAGTAAGACATGGTTGATCAGGGTTTAGTAAAAGGAGGTGTGGAAAAGGCATTACTAAAATAGTAATTGAAGTATGGTCAAAGATATATTGGCATGCCCATGGCCATGTCACTCTCATCTTCAACTTTCACATGCCCATTTTTTGTTTGTTAAATGTTTCTTTATGGGTGTCTCCCTATTTGATGTTCAATCAATGGAAGAGTATTCATATTATATATATATTTATATATATATATATGGGGCATGTTTAAACGGAAAACCAAATATTTTGTGAGAATCTGAGAAGCATGATATCATATATGATACACAATCTTAATCATATATGATTAAACACATGTTACATTAACAATATATAGACATTTAGGGGCTGTTTGTTTACCTCTTAATAGTTCCATTAAGAGGCAATATCTGAATCGTTAAGAGGTGAATCTTGTTTGGTAAAGAAAATGTCTGCCTCTTAATGGTTCCAAAACCCTCTTAATGATTTTGTATCATGACCCTTCCTTAACCATTAAGAGCCCTGATTTCATTTTGAACAATTAAAAAACAATTGTATTTCATTTGCACTATATCATAAGAGTCTCTTAATCATTCTGACCACTTAATCATTTTGCACTCAACAATTCAGCAACTGCCAAACAGCCCCTTAATCATATATGATTAAATACACCCACATGTCATGTAATAATATATGATATCACACTTCTTACAAAATGTTTAACTTATCGCATGATCTTTCCCCTCTCTCCCTCTCTCTCTCTCTCTCTCTCTATATATATATATATATATATTGATGAACCTTCTTTTTCGAATACATGAAATTATGAAGATTAGTTTAACGTAAAAAGTTTTACATATGAAGCAAACACATTGTGAAACAAATATATGTTTATCAATAATTAAATGGTAGTCTTAGATGAGAAAAAAAATCATATGAAATTCTCATTTGATTACACCCCTATATGTAAATATATTATGTGGTTTGGAACGTTTATTTTATCTAATGGTTGTCATGGACACAATGACATTTTCATAAATTAGTGGAACGCTGGTGACATGACAGTAAGGGAAGGGATATTTAAATTCACATACATGTATATGAAAAACATTGAACTTACGAATATTTTTACTAACCTTCATAAATTGTCTCATACCTTAACATATAAAATAATGAACAATCACATATTTAACATGAAGAACACCGAAACTTCACATGAAGAAAGTGCCAATGTGCACAACGAGTTTCATTGGATCGAGGAAATTGATGGCTCCGAAGATGTTCTCACGAAAAGGAGTTCTTATCGAAGCTCAACTCTCTCTATATATTAATATATATATATATATATATAAATTATATGGGGAAAATTTCTAGTAGAATGAATTCTTTATGTTTTCTGGAAATTAAAAGGCAAAGAGAGAGGAGGGAATAAATAAATTAGGGTACTAAAATGATGGTGGGGAAGAGATGTGCCCCAAAAATAAAGAACATCCCTTCTGTGATTGTAGCAATGATGAAAGTAAATCCATCTCATCATATACTGTTTTCTTCTTATCTTGTTTTTCTTAAAGAACTATTTTTTTGTTTGGTTCTAATATATAAGATGGACTGAATTAAGAATATTAAACATATCAATATCAAAGTTTTAAATGATGTGAAAGGTGGCTGGCAATAAGGTAAAACTTCGAGTGTTAGGAGGTACAATGGAGGCTACAATGTTTTTCAAGTCGTGTTTAGAGCGATAAGTTTATGTGTGTTTATATATATCCCGTTAGTTTAAAATTAAGATTTTCAAGTTTTTTTTAACTAATTAATATAATAATGGAAACAAAATTAAATATCTTAATTTATTTTCTACTTTTTTCTATAACATTTTTTGAATAATGATAATCATCGTGTTTTTATCCATTTTTTCCACCTTGAAATGATTAGCAATTTTACAATCTATAAATCGAATTAAATCTCATTTGCCTAAATCTCACATGTGAACACGAACGTTGATGTTTTTCATTGGTTGTTTGAAATCTAACTAAAACGCAAAAGATCCCAACAAACCATTTATTACGAAAATGTCATCGCATTCTTCAGATCAATACCAAAATTTCATCCAAATTTCATTGAGGCGATTTCATCCAAGGGCAATCAAAAGGGTCCTACGGTTGTTATGAAAAAAAGGTATATATATATATATATATATATATATATATATATATAGAGAGAGAGAGAGAGAGAGAGAGAGAGAGAGAGATCTGGGATCACATTAAAAATTTCATTGATATGACATCGTGAGAAATGATAAATGTACCCTTACAAATGTGTCTCGCACCATGACAAGCCTTTTAGAGTCATGATCAATACCACGCTATTAAAAAGACCAACATATACCCTATTTTTGGTAATCTTTCTTGATGTCTTGCCATTACTTAATTTATGTCGAGATAAAATCAAGATTTTTCATATTATGACCAAGGGGTTGTTTGTTTGTTTTTTTTTAAATCTCTTAATGGTTCTTAAGTCTGAATCGTTCAGATTTTTTTACACACCAGCTCTTATTAATCATAACTAAAATAAGACTTCAGACTTTAGACCTCTTAAAAAACAAACAGCACCTAACTAATGCATGTCAAGACAAAAGTAGAATTATCACACACACAATTCCTAACGCATAAGAGGGATGCTAATAAGCTGCCAGCTCAGGCATGACTTCAATAGTGAAAGAAGTTCTTTCTGATTTGAATCGTCGTGATTTTATTTTTCATTCCAAGGACCATGGCACGAGTCATCATCTCTTAACAAAGTTTCACTGAATCTACAAGCTCGAATAATTTTAATCAAATGAACAATACTAGAAACAAACTATAAACCTTTTCCATTACAATATCGCTTTTAAAATAATGACATAAATAGAATAGGGTTATACCAGCAACCCAACGTTTTGTAATTCGTAGTCAATCCCACCTGCTGTACAACACATTACCAACATGTTTTTGCAATGCAGATTTTCGTTCTATTAAAGATATGGTTTATTCAACTCAAGATTCTTCATAGCCAATTATTTTCTCATCGGGGAACATACCAACCCCAACTCTGATATTACTAGTTTTTCGACCCCCAACTTCGTCATCAGTTCAACTTATGAAATCTAAATCAACCAACACATATTTAAATCAAACACAATCTTGACTCGTGATTAATTTGCTCATTCAAGAATCAACTGACATATATTTGAATCAAACAAAATCTTTTTTAACGATGAACCGGGTGGGATTAACCTAGTAACCTACCAAAGGAAGGTTTAGGTTTGGTTAAAGATTTGGTAGAGAGATAGAGACATGTCATGAGCATTAAAGTGCATGTGATTTTAAAGCCAATTCTGCAATTGAAGCATATTAGAGAGATAGATATTGAGAATCTTGTGTGAATATGACATGACTTTGCATCACATTTTGTTTTTATTTTCTTTTAATAAAATATTTGGCAAAAAGAATAACCCATTATTATTTTTTCACAAATGCATGTTAAAAAGATGGTTTCTTAAAGATGGATAAAATGGTATATATATATTTTTTCACTTGAAATGTTATCTTTTTACCCCTTATTATATCAAATGTGTATAACTAAGTATTTAAAATATCGAAAGGATAAATAGTAATAATCTTTGATAAAATCTTTTTTTTTTTTTTGAAATATGATTATTATTTTTTTCTTAACATTTCCACACCATTTTTATTTTACTATTTGTTTTTTTTATTACCTTTTTTGTTTTGATATAAACCCATTTGTAAACCGTCATGTTGTGACTTCTAAAACTTACCAAATCATTGATCATCACATTATCTCCCAGGCCATTTAAACTCTTGAATTTTATAAGATGTCATACACTTATCACTAAGGGTGCGTTTGGTTTACAGACTGGATGAGATGAGACAGGACAAAAACTCAATGTCTCATGTTTGGCGTGACATGGGACAGGACATAAATTCACTGTCCCACGTTTGGCACAATATGGGACATGGACAAAGACTGGACAAGATGGGACAAGATCGGACAAAAATGGTATTTTCTTGTTCCACCAAAATAGGTGGAACAACATGTGACAAAAGTGAGACAAACTAAAAATCATTGATCTACCGCCATTTGATGTATAATCCTAATATGGTATTAGTCTTAAGGGTCACCACTACCCATCGCCGCCACTACCACCATTGGCGGCCACCAGTAGCCACCGCCAACCACCGCCAACCACCGCCGGCCACCTCTACCTATTTCTCCACCATAACAACCTCCTCCACCACCTCCACAACCATCGGCCATCACCACCACCACTACCATCGTCAACCACCTCCACTAACACCGATCACCACCACCTTTGGCCGCCACCACCATCAACGGTCAGCGGTAGCCACCACCAACCATTGTCGACCACTTCCACCTCTTCTTCCACTACTACAACTTTCTCCACCACATCCACAACCACTGCCTATCGCCACCTCCACCGATCACCACCACCCATTGTCGCCACCACCACCAACGCTCATCGCCAACCATCGTCGGTGACCTCCGTCTCTTCCTCCACTCCAATAACCTCTATTACCCTTGTCCACCGCCACCACCACTACCATCGTCGGCCACCTATACCTCCACCACATCAACCATAACAACCACCTGCACCACCACCATCCACTATCTTTCACGTTCTTCACAACGACCGTCCTTTACAGGCCACCCATCTCATTTATCTTTAATTGTCGCTGCAACTATGCATCCGCTAATTCATTAAGATCTTCCAAATTGAATCAAATATTATATTTTCTTTATATGATCGAATCGGATTTTTTCGATCTACCATTAATTATTTCAGATTCTTCATTCAAATTTCCTACCATTGTTTTTCTATGTATTTCTATGTATGAAAATCATGTAAAAAAATAAAAATGTTTTTTAATTAAATTATTTAAAGATATACTTTATTTGTGTTATTTATAACTATTATATGATACATAAAATCATCAAACAACTTTTAGGGAAATTTGTCCAGTCCTGTCTTATCCAGTTCTAGCCATACCAAACACAAGACAAACATTTGTCTTGTTCTGTCCAGTCTCGTCCAGTCATGTCCTAGCCTCTTGTTCTGTCCTGTCCAGTCCCGTCCAATCATGTCTGCGTACCAAATGCTACATAAAAACTGAATAGGATAAGAGAATAAAAAGGCAAATATATATATATATATATGGAGAAGTTCATTTAATAAATGTTAAATATATGAGAAATAGAGAAGTAATCCTAGCCTTTCATTCGGTCAAGATCGGCTTTGACTGGTCAAATATTGCTCTTTAACTAGTCAATAATTACGGCTTTGACTGATCAAAAGTTGCGGCTATTTCAAAAATAGAAGGACAATTTCGTAATTTTTACAAATACACGAGACGAGTTCATATATGAATCTGTATGATTCACATATGAACTCTTTTAACTGATTCTTATATGAATATTTGTGATTCATATATGAACCAATTAACTGATTCACATATGATATACTTAACTATGAGTTCATATGTGAATCAGTTGAACTAATTAACATATTCATATATGAATCAGTTAAAAGAGTTCACATGTGAATTACACTGATTCATATATGAACATATAATTCATATGTGAATCATACAAGTTTATATATGAACTCGTCCCGCATATTTTAAGAAACTACCCATCTATCTTCTACAGACTATATAAGAAATTATCTGGTGCTTTATGGTTAAAGTCGCAAATGTTGACCAGATAAATGACTGAGATCATGTTTTTATTTCTCATATTTTTAGCATTTCTCAAATGAACCTAATCCTCTCTCACTATATATATAAATATAAAAAGAATAAAAAAGGCAAAAATAGGGGAGAAGAGTGTCATTATCAGAAATAGAAGGTGTTAGAATAGAATAGAATAAATAGATACAAAAGTAGGAATCCAATAAAATAATATCCAAAATGTTTGGACCCCTACCCCCCTCCCTCCCTACAGTAAGTAAGTACTCTACCAAAATTCAATTCAATACCTTTCATCTAAAACACTGCTTCCCTGCCATTTCCATTAATGTTCACTGTGTTTCAAGGACAAGATTGGAAACATGATAGCTGAATATTATTAATATATATATATATATATATTCTAGAATGTTATATATATAATCAATAAAATAAATAAAACAAAAAAACTTGTATGTAATCAAACTAATAAAATAAAGGAAAATTTCAAAAAACCCCTTAACCAACGTTTTAATTTTAAATGATTAAGCACCTAAATATTTCTTTTGAATAAATATATCATCAAATTTTAAAATAGATTATCTACATCATTTTAACCCAAAACAACTACCTATATCAGGTTATGAAGGTTTAAAAGCAAATTTTTTTTACATAAATAAGTTTTACCGTTCCCAAATCTCACCCCATTTAAACGCGGCCCAAATCCTAGACCATTCAAAATCTTTGCACCCAATGATATTGCTCCCCCTCCCCCTACCATGGTCGTCCATTCTCCATACCACACATCGTCGTTGTCGGGCTATACCATCAATCTCATTTTTTTATATGTTTTTATTTTTCGATTCTCCATCTTTTACAACAATTTAATTGAGTATGAATAGACAGATCAAAAAGAAGGAAACTCGAAAAACAAACAAACCAATCAAAAAGAGCCAACAACGGTGATGGACGGTGATAGAGAGTAGACGACGATGGAGCGTCAAGGGGGAACGATGGTGTTAAGTGCAAGGGGTATAAATGACGTAGGATTTGGGAACGGTAAAACCGATATAGTTTTTTTTTTTACTTTAAAACATTTAGTGCTGGTTGCAGGTAACCAATTTCTAAAAGTTAGATGATTTATTTTATTCAAAAATATTTAGAAATTTCATCATTCAAAATGAAAAAGTTCAATGTTATTTTCATTAAAAAAAGTTCAGGAACTTGACTCTTCAAAATGGGAAATTCGTTGGTTTTTCTGAACTTTTCCCTAAAATAAAATATAAAGGTGTTTATGAATGAGATACGTAGGATAAATAACAATAGCTAAAACTAACGACACACTTTTACCCCTAACAATAGAGTGAATAATGAAATTTTTTTGTCACATAATTAAGGATAAAATGTGAAAGTAAACACTTATTGTAATAACCTTATTCCATAATTTTCAAGTTTTGAGAAATTGTGGGGGTGTTAAGTGAAACTTTATCAATTTCAGGGTTTAGGGTGTAAATATGGAATAAGAGGGGTAAAACCGTCCTAAACCCTCCTAAACCCTCTCATTTGCATTATCAGTGTTGTGGAGGCTTAGAGAGCATTTGAGAGAGAAATCTGTGTGAGAAGTGTGTGTGTGTGCTTGGAGGCTTGGAAGAAGGAGGCTTAGGAGGAGGACCCATCTCTCTCATTCCCTAAGGTAATCTTCATCCCCAATGCTCTTTATTTCTAGTGTTTAATGGAATTCTTTCTAGTTGGTATTCCTTTAATGAAAACCCTAAATTGGGATTGAGTTGTCTACATATTGTTGGGTTTATTGAGTTTTGGGCAAGAAAACACCATTGTTGGTATGTATCTTCAAGAGTCCTTCATTCCTTCAATCTTAGAAAAGTTATGAACTTTCAATGGATGGATTTAATGAGGTAAGTAATGTTTTAATGTTGGGTTAATGATAGGAAATGTTAGAATATTGATTCCCTCGATTTATAAGCTTAAAAATCGTTTGGGTTTTGGTTAAGATCTGAGAAAGGGTGATTTTCGGCTGAAAATTCATGCAGAGCAGGACCAAAGTCCCATGCGGGCGCTGGCGCGGACTAGGTCGCACTAAGCACTGGAGCGGGTGCTGGCGCGGGTTGGGTCGCGCGGAGAGCCGCGCCAGGCTCTGTTTGGAGCAACTTCCTGTAGTTTCGTCCTCTGTTCGGGCCTTGGATCGGGGTGGTGTTTAGGGGGTGTCTTAGAGGTGATAAGGGATGCCTTTAGAGAGTTTTTCAAGTGGTTTAATACCCTTGTGTGTGTCGTGTGAATGGGTGTTCGGTTGAGCCCGTAGCTCCGAGTGCGAAAGTTGAGGGTGGGCGGAAGGCGAGTTCCTCTTACTTACCCCTGTTTGCAAGAAATCTTTTACTATGCACATTGAGATTCAATTAATTGCTTTACAAATTACGTATGTTTTTATATCGCGCTTCTTTAATAGATTAAAGTGTGCATTCATTTGGGGAGGGGCATGTGATGGCTTCATGGGAGGTGTGACCCATTGGGGATGCATGAATCTGTTTCGTGTGATCCGATTGAGGGCAGGTGTGAGCCCGAACACGTGTCACAGGTGTGCGTGACTTAAGCATGTGTCATCCACATGTGATGTATGTGTGTGCATGATATTTCAATGATGTGAATTGTTATGAATGTTTTATAACCCGTTGAATTACATTGTGGCATGATGTTGATTACTTGAGAGAACTCACTAGACCTCCGGTCTAACCCTCGCTTTTTATAAAATTGAAAACCATTTTCAGGTAAGCAGGTTAGTGCAGGTTCGGATAAGGGTAAAGAGAAGATGTGAGGGTTGGATGTTGGTGAAGTCTTATAGTCGTTTATTTAGATTCCCAGACTTAGACGCTTGTTTCAAATTCTCAGTTGTGTTTGGCCATTTATACTAGACCATGGGATTGTATTTCGTGTTTAAATTAGGTTTTTTGAACCATTTCGGTATCTATCTATCTTATGGTTTTATTTTGAGATTGTGGATGTTACCAATTGGTATCAGAGTTGTAGTTTAAGGGATCTAGGTGACCAGACGAGCCTAGACTTAAACAATGGGAGTAAGGGGACACAACTGAGAAGTAGGAAGGCCTTAGGGAGACCAAAACAGGGACTTAAATAGTAGGGTGGTGAGGACCGTCATGTAAGTTAAATTTGGAATTATATCTGGCCAATGTAATTGTGAATTTAGAGGTACATGTATGTGCTTATTTTACCTTATTGTTTTGGAACTGTTGACTTAACTTTTATTAGTGTTGTTTCAGTAAGCAAGATGTCAGATCGTTCGATGAGAAGTAGATCGGTGCCGATGGTTGAGACTATTCCGGTCGATGAAGTTTTGGTGGACGAACCGGTGGACCGCCCAAGGAAAACGGCCACCTGTGGTAGGGGGAAAGGCCATGGAAGGGGTCGTGGGATGACTCCCCGAAGAGCCGCTACCCAAGTGGACGGGGATAATGTTGGAGCCCGGGGACAGGCAAAGACTCGCACCCCTCGTCGGGTTAGAAGTGTAGAAATTCCACTTGAGAGTGAGGTTTCTCAACAAGAGAGCTCGGTAACAGTGAGGGTTCAAAGTCAAGCTAGAGGTAGTGGTGGAGGCCGCACTCGAGCTTTTGTGACCTAAGAAACCTTTACAACTGATATGGGAAAGTTGCAAGAAACTTTGCAAGCATTGTTGAACCATCAAACGAAATCTGCGTCAGACGGTATTATGTAGAGCGGTAACGAGATTGGAGAGGAGGTGTCTAGCCTATCCACAACGGATGTGGGTGGTCACTCCCAACTAACCCCGTTAGCACCTAGTGACCCTAAACCGACTCAAGGGTGCAATTTTAAAACGTTCTCGTCATGCAAACCTCCTTCTTTCAGTGGGAAGCGTAACCCAGTTTTAGCTTTGAAATGGATTCGGGAAATGGAATTGGCGTTCGACATTAGTAAGTGTGCCGAGGAAGATAGGGTGTTGTTTGTGATATCGATGTTGAAAGGGGACGCCATATTTTGGTGGGATATCGAGACGGGCAAAAAAGGATCGGAAGTGGCCAAGAAGACCACGCGGGTGGGGCAGAGATTTGGAGAGAGACCTTGCGAAAAATGTAACTGAGTGAACCGAGGAGATTGCTCATTCGATCCGAGTGGATGCTATAAGTGTGGGAAAGTGGGACATATGCATCGAGAGTGCCCCAACCCGAGAGCTTTCTATCATTGTGGTTCTCCGTATCACATGAAATCTGATTGCCCACAATTGAAGAAGGGTTCCGCGGTAAATTTCGGAGGAGGCTATGGCGGGAAGAGCGGGGAGAAGAAAGTGGAGCCAGATCGGGAAAGGGCGTTTCAGATGACAGCAGATGAGGCGGTGGAGATACCGGACGTGGTGGCAGGTACCTTTCTTATCAATTCAACCCTAGCTAGAGTGTTATTTGATTCAGGTGCAAACCGTTCGTTCGTATCGCTGACCTTTGTGCGAAATTTGTGGGTGAAACCCAAACGGTTAAAGTGTGGGTTTGAGGTAGAAGTAGCGGATGATAGTTGGGTCATGATAGACGAAGTTTATGAAGAATGTAAGATCGATATTGAAGGTCACCCTTTTCCGTTGCTGTTGTATCCGATGGGTATGGGGGAGTTTGATGTAATTGTGGGTATGGATTGGTTGGCTAGCAATAATGCCAATATAGTGTGCAACAAGAAGTTGATCCGCATCACCTTACCCGACAAGAAAGAAGAGGTGATTTACGGTGATAGGCGTGATCGAAAATCTTGCTTAATCTTGTTGGGTCTGAATATGCTAAGGATACTACTCCTAGTTGAAATGTATTACTACTGCTTGTAATTTTAAAACTGCTAGTAGAATTAATATTGCTTGAAAAGTTAGTGCTGCTACTTGAATAGTTAGTACTGCTTGGAGAGTTAGTACTGCTAGTAGTTAGTACTGCTGAAGACTACTACTGCAAGCATAGTTAATACTGCTGAGGATGTTAATGCTGCTGGATGATTAATACTGCTGAAAATGGTTAGTGCTGCTTATGAAGATAAAGATGACTTGAAGATAAAGATGAACTGGAGATAAGGCTGAAGATAATTATGGTATTGATGCTGAAGATCAATTTTATTTTGATAATTATCTTGTAATCAACTCTGTATATATAGTATAGAAGTCTTTGTTAGAATTAACAATTATTCATACGTTTTGTTTAAGAGAGAATTAACCTCAAGAATAGTTTAGATCCTTTCTATAGAGAAGTATAGAACGTCTATTGAGCCTGTTCAACAGATTGAGGTTTTGTGTGTAATCATTAAGTTTTATGCAATATAAACTTATGATTTGAGTTCTATATACTATTTCATTGATTTTCTGTTAAAGTGTTTTTCCGCAACTTCTTTAACATAAGTTTCTGAGTGTGTTATTTAAATTCTTGTTTGAGTTTCGATCCTGACAAGTGGTATCAGAGCTAGAAAACTCAGAAATCTATAATCATGGACAGTTCAAGTGACAGCGTTTTGGTATCAAAAGTTCCCATGCTCAAACCCAATGAGTTTGACATGTGGAAGATCAGAATCAAGCAATATATTCTTCTCACAGACTTCTCAATGTGGGACATCATTGAGAATGGTCCTTCTGATGGAGGAAAGATGGATGCAGAAGGAAAGAGACCTCCACCAAAGACAGATGGAGAGAGAAAGTTGAGGCAGACAGAGATGAAAGCTTTGAGCACTCTGCTTTTGGCTATACCTAATGAGTACCAACATCAATTCTGCAACTGTTCTGATGCACAAATTCTTTGGAATTCTCTGGAGAAAAGATTTTCTGGTACCAAAAGTACCAAGAGAAATCAGAAGACCATCCTAAAGCAGCAATATGAAAACTTCATGTCTACAAAGAATGAGTCCATGACTCAAACTTTTGATAGATTTAATAAGCTAATTGGTGAATTGGCTACTGTTGGTGTCCAGATAGATCAAGATGATGTTAACAGAAAATTTCTAAGATCACTTGGTGATGAATGGACTATGTACACTGTCTCCTTCAGACAGAATGACCAATTGGAGGACAAGGAATTGGATAACCTCTATAATGACCTTAGGGTGTTTGAAGCAGAGGTAGAAGCAAAGAAGAGGCCTTCTGGATACTCATACAATGCTGCTCTTTTATCATCCTCTACCGATTCTGCTGCTAATACAGAATCAGTTAGTGTTGCCCATGGATCAAAGCAAGATGGATCCAATGACTCAGTTTTAGAAGGTTTTCTAGCCAGTCATGCTAATTCCACTCTAATTAATGATGACTTAGAACAGATAAATGGTGATGATCTGGAAGAGATGGATATCAAGTGGCAGATGGCCATGCTGACTATGAGGGTAAAAAGATTCATCAAAAGGACTGGAAGGAACAACTTTGCTCAGAAAAGAGAAGATGGGGTTGGATTTGATAAATCCAAGGTTGAATGTTACAAGTGTCACAAGCTGGGGCACTGTTGGGAAATTCAGAAATACACAAGTACAGTTAATACTGCTAGAAGAACTTGATTACTACTTCTGAGATTAATGTTGCTGAGAGAAGTTAGTACTGCTAAGTCAAGATTAATACTGCTAGAGGAGATTACTACTGCTAAGCAATTTTAGTACCGCTAGTAGTTAGTACTGCTGAAGGTTAATACTGCTCAAAGTATTAATGCTGCTGAAGACTTAGTGCTGCTTATGATGGAAGATTATTTTAAAGATCTTTTATTAGTTGTAATTATCTTTTATCTTCAGTATATATAGAATAGTTTGTAATTGATAGAAAAGGACTTAGAAAATTCTGAATTTTTTAGAAAGAGAGAATCAACCTCAAGGTTTGTAATCCTAATTATAGAGAAGTAGAATTCGTATTGGTGAGCCTGTTCATCAATATTGAGGTTGAGTGTTGAATCTTGTAGCTTTACAATCATTCAATAAAGTTTACAAGTTGTTCTTCTGATTCACTGTTTTCATTGATTATTGAATATTAAAGTGTTATTCCGCAAGCTTCTTTAATATTGTTTCTGAGTGTTTATTCTTGTTTAGAATTAAGATCTTGACAAGTGGTATCAGAGCAGTATTCCCAGAAATCTTATTCATCATGGAAAACACAGCTGAATCAAACAGTACTCTGGTCTCAAAGGTTCCAATGCTCAGACCCAATGAATTTGACATGTGGAAGATTAGAATCAAGCAATACATTCTCCTCACAGATTACTCTATGTGGGACATCATTGAGAATGGCCCATCTGATGCAGGAAAGATTGGTGAAGATGGAAAAAGAACTCCACCAAAGACGGATGCAGAAAGAAAGACAAGGTAGACAGATATGAAAGCCTTGAGCACACTGCTCTTGGCCAGTCCCAATGAATATCAACACCAATTCTATAATTGCACTGATGCACAGATGCTCTGGAATGCTCTAGAGAAGAGATTCTCTGGTACCAAGAGTACAAAGAGAAATCAAAAGGCAATCTTGAAGCAACAGTATGAAAACTTTATGTCAACTAAGAATGAGTCCATGACTCAAACTTTTGACAGGTTTAACAAACTGATTGGTGAACTATGAGAGTACAGATTGATCAAGATGATGTAAACAGAAAGTTCTTAAGGTCCCTTGGAGATGAATGAACCATGTACACTGTTTCATTCAGACAGAATGATCAGTTGGAAGAAAAAGAACTTGATGATCTGTACAATGATCTTAGAGTATTTGAAGCTGAGGTGGAGGCAAAGAAAAAGCCTTCTGGATATACTCATAATGCTGCACTCCTATCAGCATCAATTGATTCTACTGCTAATCCTGAATCAGTTAATGCTGCTACTGGAGTAAATCAAGAAAAAGGCACTGATTCTGTGTTTGAAGCCTTTCTTGCCAGCCATGGAAATTCCTCCTTAATTAATGATGATTTGGAACAACTTCATCCTGATGATTTGGAAGAGATGGATATTAAATGGCAGATGGCCATGCTTTCCATGAGGGTGAAGAAGTTCATAAAGAGGACTAGGAGGAACAACTTCTCCCAAAGAAGAGAAGATGGAGCTGGGTTTGATAAATCAAAGGTGGAGTGCTATAAATGCCCTCTGAAGGGACACTTTGCCAGGGAATGCAGAAGTGGAGTGTCTCACAACAACAACCACCAACAAGCACAGTCTGGAAACCTCAACCATAACAGAAACTCTGCTCAAGCCCTTGTTTCTCAACAAGGAATGGGGTTTGACTGGAGTGATCAAGCAGAAGAGGCTATCCAAAATCAAGCACTTATGGCTGAGGTATCTGATCTCCTATTTGAGGTAAGTTCTAATATCTGTTCTAAAACTTGCATAGACACTGTTAAAAGGTACAGGGATCACAACCAGAAGATGAGTGATGACCTTAAGAGATTAGAAAAGGATATAAAGGACAATGTGAGAATTGTTGAGAGGTTTGAGGAACAGATTAAAGGTTTTCAAGCCAATGAACTCCAACACTCATATGACACCAATTACTGGAAGTGGGAGAAAAAGGATCTAGAACTTAAACTGGCCAAATCTAAAGAGAAGAGTGAAAAGCTAAGAGAGGAGCTAACCAAGGTTAAGCTTGATGTAGAAAAGTTTTCCAATGCTTCTAAAGCAATGGACTCTTTACTACAAACTCAGATTCATGATAAGCTGAGAAGAGGAATTGGGTATAATGCCACACCACCACCATATAACAACAATTACATTCCTTCTACCTCAGACTTGCTTGAAACCAAAGATAGGAAGGACTTGCCTGAGGGAGCCACTGAGATAGATCCCTTAGATGAGGTAGTTGTGGAGGATAAGACTGAGAAAGAGGTTGGTAAGAGTAAGGAGAACAAAGTGAGTGGTGAGATTCCTCTAGAAAACAACATTATCACCAATGAGGACCGTGGAAGGGCTTGGATCAAATCCAAGGACATAGAGAAGACAGAGGGAAAGTCTGGTAAGGTCCATTACAAACAGACCACAGTTGTGAATCCAGGTCCTTGCAAACAGTGTGCATGTAAGAAGAATGAGCCCCAAAAACATGATAAAAAGAGGGGAAATCAAAGAAACTGGAATAATCAGTGGGCACAGAAACAAGGGGTTGATCTGAGTAAAATCAATAGACCAAAACCTTGTTTTATCTGTGGAAAATTGAATCATCTTGCCAAATACTGTTATTTCAATCCTATAAACCAAAGGATGAACTTTCAAAGACCTATGCAAAAACCCTTGGGTTATAGGAAGATTGAAAAGAACCATGTGGATAAGAAAACTGTTAAATCTAAAAGACACATGAAGAAAAAGTCTGTTAAAGAAAGTGTCAATATGTGGGTTCCTAAAAGCACTAAAACTGTTAGTACTGCTACCACAAATAGTGCTGCTGACAATGATAGTGCTGCTAGAAGTAATACTACTGCTAACAATGTTAGTGCTGCTGACATTGTTAGTACTTCTTCAAAAGTTAATACTGCTAACTCTGTTAGTGCTGCTAACAAGGTTAGTACTGCTAACTCTGTTAGTACTTCTAAGGTTAGTATTGCTTCTAGTGTTTGTACTGCTAAGCCAATCATATTGACAAAGTACTCTAATAAAGAGTGCTCTGACTTTAAAAACCTCATCAAAAAGGAATGTAAATACTTTGATGAGAAAGGGAGACCCAAGACCACTTTGGCTTGGGTCCCCAATCAATACTAATTGTTTAATCTTATGTGCAGGGCAACTAGCAGCTCAAGGGGAAGAGTATCTGGCATATTGATAGTGGTTGTTCAAGGCACATGACAGGGAACATGTCATGCTTCAAGAATTTCAAGAAAATTGATGGTGGTCATGTTTCCTTTGGTAATACGCCAGATGGAGGTAAGATAAGTGGTAAGGGGGATGTAACCAAAGGTAAAATGACCTTTGAAGATGTATTCTATGTTGAGCAGTTAAGGTACAACCTGTTAAGTGTATCACAGGTTTGTGACAAACAACATAGTATATTATTTACAGATTCTGAATGCATTATCCTTGCTCCTGGATCCAAGGTAGTTGATGAAAAGATGATACTACTAAGAACTCCCAGAAAGGATAATGTATATTGCTTAGATATGGAAAGTGTTTCAGCTGATTCATCCCTTAATTGTCTTGTTTCAAAAGCTTCTTTGGATGAATCATCACTTTGGCACAGAAGGATGTGTCACATGAACTTTAAAACAATGAATAAACTTGTTAAAAAAAACCTTGTAAGAGGTTTACCTTCCAAAGTCTTTTCATGTGATGATCATTGTGTTGCCTGTCTTAAAGGCAAACAACACAAAACTTCTCATAAGTCCAAAGAGTTAAACACAATCTCTAATTCTCTTCAGTTGTTGCATATGGATCTGTTTGGTCCTACAAATGTTATGAGTATTGGTAAGAAATCATTCTGCCTAGTTATTGTTGATGATTACTCTAGATTTACTTGGGTATATTTTCTAAGGACTAAGGATGAGACAAGTGGATTGATCAAATCCTTTATTCTAAGAATTGAAAACCAAACAAATCAAAAGGTAAAAGTCATTAGGTCAGACAATGGTACTGAATTTAAAAATCATGACCTAAACACCTTTTGTGAGGAAAAAGGAATTGAGAGGCAATACAGTGCTCCTAGGACTCCACAACAAAATGGTGTTGCTGAGAGAAGGAATAGGACACTGATTGAAGCTGCTAGATCTCTGTTGGTAGATTCAAAACTTCCAATTACTTTCTGGGCTGAAGCAGTTAATACTGCTTGCTATGTCCAAAACAGAGTTCTAGTAGTCAAGCCTAAAAACAAGACACCATATGAGTTTTTAAATAACAGAAAACCTTTTATAGGATTTTTCAAACCTTTTGGGTGTCCTTGTACCATTCTCAATACCAAAACTCACTTAGGAAAGTTTGATAGCAAGGCTGATGATGGTTTTCTTGTTGGTTACTCATCTTAGAGTAAAGCTTACAGAGTTTTTAATACTTCTTCTAGAATAATTGAGGAAAGTGACAATGTCAAGTGCAATGAGAACACACCAAATCCTATTAGATCTGGTCCTCAGTGGTTATTTGACATTGATTCACTAACTAACTCTTTGGGTTTCAGTAGTGATTATCATGCAGGTTCAGGAAGTGGAGGATCAGGGGATGAACAGGTACAAGTACAAGACATTATTCCTCAGCCTGTGATCTTTCCCATACCTACAATAGAGCCTGTTGATGTTTGTGCAAAAGAGACAATGACTGAACTAATTCAGAGTGAAGAAGAAGGAAGAGATGAGGAGAATCAAGTGCATGAAGAGACAGAAGCAGCTGATGAGATCCCCTCAACTGATTTAAATGATTCCAATCTGGATGTGGGAATCAATGAAGAACCTAGTCATCAAACTAGAACTCAAAAGAATCATCCTCCAGAGTTGGTCATAGGAGACATCTCTTCTCCTATGATAACAAGGAATCAAAGCAGACTTCAAGAACTGCAGGATCAGCAACATACAGTACTCTCATGCTTTCTATCTTAGATTGAGCCTAAGAAGGTTTATGATGCTATGAAAGATTCCAGTTGGATAGAATCTATGCAAGAAGAGTTACTGCAGTTCAAGTTGCAAGAAGTTTGGGACTTGGTGGACCTTCCAAAAGGTCATAGAGCTATTGGCACCAAGTGGATTTTCAGGAATAAAAAGGATGAGAGAGGTATTGTGATAAGGAACAAAGCAAGGCTGGTGGCACAAGGGTACACTCAAGAAGAAGGCATTGACTATGAAGAAGTATTTGCTCCAGTGGCAAGGGTAGAAGCAATTAGGCTATTTCTAGCCTATGCCTCATATATGAAGTTCAAGGTATACCAAATGGATGTGAAGAGTGCCTTTCTTTATGGTACAATTGATGAAGAAGTATATGTCTGTCAGCCCCCTGGATTCGAAAATCCATCATATCCAGACAGAGTATACAAACTGAAGAAAGCACTTTATGGTCTGCATCAAGCCCCAAGAGCATGGTATGATACCCTGTCTACCTACCTCTTGGAGAATGGGTTTGAAAGAGGAATAATTGACAAGACCCTCTTCATTAAAAGAAGTAAGAAGGACATCCTATTGGTTCAGATTTATGTGGATGATATCATCTTTGGATCCACAAAAGATCAGATGTGTAGAGACTTTGAAAAATTGATGCACAAGAGCTTTAAAATGAGTTCAATGGGTGAACTTACCTTCTTCCTTGGACTTCAAGTGAAACAGAAGAAAGATGGGATCTTCATAAGCCAATCAAAATATGTGAAAGACATCCTGGAAAAATATGGATTAACAGACTCAAAGCCAGCAAGCACACCTATGGAGACTCATAAACAGATCACTGCTGATCTTGAGGGGGAGGATGTTGATGTCCATCTATATAGATCAATGATTGGATCTCTCATGTATCTCACAGCCTCAAGACCAGACATCATGTTTACAGTGTGTTTGTGTGCCAGATTCCAAGTCAAGCCAAAGCAATCACATCTGCAAGCTGTTAAAAGGATTTTCAGATACTTAAGAGGGCAACCTAGATTAGGTCTTTGGTATCCTTATGAATCCACCTTTGACTTGATTGCTTATTCAGATAGTGACTTGGGAGGTGCTAACATGGACAGAAAGTCTACTTCAGGAGGATGTCAACTTTTGGGTGCAAAACTAGTATCTTGGCAGTGTAAGAAGCAAACCACAGTGTCCTTATCAACAACAAAAGCTGAGTATATTGTTGCTGCAAGCAGCTGCTCTCAGGTTCTATGGATTCAAAATCAGATACTGGACTATGGGGTAACCTTTCTTTACACTCCAATCTTCATTGACAATAGCAGTGCTATAAGCATTGTTAACAATCCAGTCAAGAACTCCAAAACAAAGCACATTGAGATCAGGTATCACTTTATCAGAGATTGTAATGAAAAGAAGCTAATTCAAGTTGCTAAAGTTCATACTGACAACCAGTTTGCTGATCTATTCACTAAAGCTTTTGATGTGGGTAGATTCACATTCTTGGTCACAAGTGTGGGCATGATCAACTCTGAATGAGCTCATGTTTTAAAAGGTGTTTACATACCTGTTATTGGTTTATTATTTGGTACTACTAACATCTTTCTCAGGAAGTTATTACCTTGCTCAGAGTACCTTAAGCTTCAAAAAGTGTAAGTATAGTTAATGCTGCCAGTACAGTTAATACTGCTAGTTAAGTTAATACTGCTAGTGGTTAATACTGCTCTCAGTTAATACTGCTAGTTAGTTAATACTGCTAGTGGTTAATACTGCTCTCAGTTAATACTGCTAGTTAAGTTAATACTGCTAGTGGTTAATACTGCTCTCAGTTAATACTGCTAGTTAGTTAATACTGTTGGCGGTTTATACTGCTCGCAGTTAATACTGCTAGTTAGTTAATACTGCTAGGAGTTAATACTGCTTATGTCCCGAATCGTATAAATACCCTTTTTGCCCGCCCAAAAGTTCATAATGACTCTTTGCTTTCTATTCATCTGCTCTCTAACCCTTTTCTCTCAAGTACCAAGTGTTGCAGTCCAGAATACTCAAGCACAATGGCATCCATGGCATTCATTGATGAGCACAACGAGATTGCGATGCTACAGAAGCCGAAACAAGTTGCTGGATTACACCAGATTGTGGATTTTCTCAAGTCCAGCTACATTGCCCATGCTCTCACTGTGTCACCAACAATATACATAGAGCATCAAAGACAGTTCTGGGCGAATGCTACCGTAGTGACAGAGAATGGTGTGCAGATAATCAAGACAAGGGTATGTGACAAACCCTTGTCAGTTTCTGAAGAGGTGATACGCATCTGTCTACGTCTAGACGATGCTGAAGGTATTACTTCTATTCCAAATGAGGACTTGTTCTCAAACCTTTCAAGAATGGGGTATGGAGGCCAATTGGGTGGTTTCAAATTTTCAAAAGCCAAATTTTATACCCAATGGCGTTTTCTTGTTCATACCCTGATGCACTGCATTTCCAAAAAGACTACCGGATAGAGTGAGTTTAGCAGTACCATTGCTTATGCTTTGGTCTACTTGGCCACTGCCAGAAAGTACAATTTCTCTAGAATGATTTTCAGTGATCTTGTATCAAACTTGGGAAGCAAAAAGAGTTTTTATATTTACCCCAGGTTTGTACAGGAAGTTATAACCCATGAATTGACGGATATGCCTCACTTTGATGAGGTATAGGTACCAAAAATTCCCAAAGGTAAGGTCTTTTCAAACATGAAAAGATCTTCATTGGACTCGGAAGGAGTTGACACCCCATTGTTCTCTACAATGATGATGGTGTCCCACAATGAAGAAGGTATGGCAGCAGGGTCAAGGCCCTCATTAGACCATCCCACTGCTAGCCAATCCCAACCTTCACCTTCAATATCAATCCCTCAGTCTCTTGTTCAAAAGCCAACTTCTCCAATAACCCAAACTTACATAAGGAAAAAGGTAAAGAAGGTTCCTTCCCTTCTTGTACCTTCACCCACAAAGCCTTCAAGCCCTCTGTAGATCCCAGTGCAGTGCAATCACAAGTAATATGAATAATGATGAACAGATTATAGGCCACAGCAACTAGTCATATGATTGATATAACTTCAAAGGGTTAAGGTTTACAGAGAGAATTTCTGATAAGGTTATGTAAACCTAACGACTAGTAAACTGAAAAAATGAATTTCTCTCTAACAAATGAAATAGAAATAACTTTAAATACGTGGGCTCGCAGGCCTAATGGGCTTATTAGATTTAAGGCCCAACAAGCTTACAAAATTAATAACTTGACATAATTTACCCTGAACTTCTATTTAACTAACAAAGAAGCCCTAACAATCTCCCCCTTTAAATAGAAGTTGATAGTCACGCCAGTTAGGAACAAAAAATTTTCCGGAAACCAAAGCTGATCTCGAAATATCGAATCTGAGTCCTGTACACCAGTCGCTCTTCAATTACACTCAGTGCTTTAAGAACAATTGCTTTGTATGAAGAATCCAGTATCTGAACTCCTTTTTCATCTTGACTCAGCGCACGCTTCAACTTGTCTTTCAAAAACATCAACGTACCATCACAAAATCTGGCAATCTGATCAAAACGGATAAATCGCAGAACACCGTTGTTGTTCACATATGACATACCAAACTCTGGAAACTTTATAACTGTGAATGCAGGTACATTTAGAGCATCAGACGGAACACTTAGATCAGGCTTGAACAGATTAATCTTCGGTTGATCACTTTCTAACCCAATCTGAAAATCTTCCACCGAAGCAAGTTTCATTGCGCACTTCATGTATCTTTTCACTGTTTCTAGTGCATCAATGACTTCTCCAGGTCTGACGGTTCTGGTCTTTAAGTCACGTAGAATGTACAGTAGATCTTGTGGCTCCAGACATGGAAAATCAGCATCAGAAAAGCAGTATTGTTGACCATCTTCTCTAGTAACCATAAAATCCGTATACTTAACCTTCATGAAATAGGCAGGTATAATCTTATCAACTGATACAATCTTGAGCTTTGTCTTGGAGTACTTGTGCTGGAACTTTCTGTACACGAACACAAGTTCACGCTGTTTTTCTTTATTTTTCACTGACTGTAGACCATGGATAACGACTTCATCATACTTTCTGATCCAGTGGGCAAAGATCTTTTTCTGACTTTCTTCGAGGAAAGGAACTTTTATTCGGACTCTTTCCCACTTGGATGGACGAACTGGAGTAGTACTAACTGGTTCTCTAACTGGTGAAGCAGGAGGAGATCTCTCGGGAAAAACTGTAGAAGAAAAATCAGGGTGATTGACTGGATAGGTCAATAAAGGAATCACGGCAGAAAACTGATCATCTGGATGCAGTATTTCATCAATTTCTTCTTGCATAACCACCAGAGCTCTTTCAGTATTGGCACATTCTTCTGTCGTGCCCGTCACTTCATACGGATCTAGTATTATTGCCCAATCTTCAGGAACTATCGGAGAACCATCTTCAAATTCCTCAGGCTTTTCAACCGTCGGATAATCGTATAGTATCAAGTCTTTTACCGGTTCCCGTTCCTGTTCCTGTCTCTGTCCCTCTGTTCTTGTACCCGAACCCGTACCCTGTTCAACCTGTTCTGACTCCACTACATGTGTCTCCAGCTCAGATAGACGTTGGCGCTTCTCCCCCTCATGGTGATCAGGATCATCCTGATCATCATGTCGGCGCTTGAGCCGTTCTGCCTGGTTACGGCAGGTATCCTCCACTGCTGAAAGGCGTTCAGTCAAAACAGCTACGGTTTGCTGAAGTGACTGAAGCATAGCTTGCTGGATCTGGAAGGCTTCGGTAGAGACATTAGGCTGGGGTGTAGGTGGATTAGGTGTGGATGCTTGAGAACGAAGTAGAGATAGCAAATCGGCATCTTGGGTGGGTTCGGTTTGAGATTGGGCTATAAGTTTTGCGAGAAGGATAGATTTGAGTTCAGGTATGGAAAGATCCATGGCTGGTAGAGAAGGTGGAATAGGTGTGGTCTCCGGCTCAGTCACAGGACCTTTGCCTTTGACCATGCGTTTGATGTTGTCCATTTCCTCCCTCATCATAGATTGGACAGCCTTTAGGGCGCCGTCCATGTATTCCCTTGAGACAAACTCATGTGGGGTAACTCCGGGGTCACTTAGACTTCCCGTTGTAGCTACGACTGTTGAAGTCGAGCCGCCTACGTTCACGGTTGGCGTGATGATAGCCGTGGTAGGACTTCCACCCAATCCTTGTAACCTACCCGAAGGTGGGTTTACTATGGATGTTCCGGCCGGGCCACTTAGGCTACCGGCGATAGCCGAAAAAGGAATCTGTGTCCTAGGAATGGCATGAATCACAAATGGCTTTAGACTCCGTGCATGCAAAGAAAGCGAGAACGGGGGCAGCTGTTCTCTTGTTTCAATATCGGCACCCTCCAAGTGAGAGCCCGATAGCGTATGTGCTAAATCCCCGTGAGAATGTGAAACCACCATCTGTTGAGAGATGGTGGAGTGGCTTGGTTGGGCGTGCAAGTGCGCCGCTAGGTCCACGGCGGCTTCTTCAATACCCTGTCCCAACACATGAGACTGGGTAACAGATGTGGCTACCTGGCTAGACGTGGCTAGGGGGGATACAACCGAAGATGGTTGTCCCGTCACTCGTGTACTCTCTGAATGCAGTTTACTTCACCTTTCCCTCACACAGCTCACTTCTTGATTTTCAACTAAGACTCCCTCTGCTCTCCTTATCGCTCCAGATGAGGGCTGATCATCGTCACCATCGGAGTAAGAAGACTCTTCATTTGATGGCGATGATTCAAAATGAGTTTCTTCGGAGTCGGAATTGGCTGCCGTGACTGTAGTAGCAGCGACAGAAGAGGACTGAACATGAATGGTTTCAGAATCTGTGGCCTCTTCTGCCATTTGAGTCTCGGTTGGTGGCGGTGACGGTGGTTGTCTTGAAGAACTAGGCTGGCTCGTTCCAACGGCACTGCCCACGCCAGATCCCCTCACAATAATAGCTCTCGACACACCCTGTCCGGAAGCCCCAGCTGTCCGGACGCTCCTGCCTCTCGTTCGTGGACGCGGACCCTCACGTCGCTCAGGTCTTGCTCCCTGGGCAGGTCCTGCCGGTCCTGGCCGTACCATAGGAGCTGGAATGTTGTGTGTGTGCCTATAAGCTATCACACTCAGTGCCGTGGGACGAGCATGGTCTAGTACCCCGACTGGGATTTGTCGGGCGACAACACCTTCCGGATCAGCACGGGAAGGAATCTTGCGCGTTGGATGTTGTGGACACGTCGGGTGGGTAGAGCGGCGTTGTATCTCGGGATACAGGTTCATGTAGTTCCGGATAACGATATGTAGGAACCGCATGAATGGAATGAAGTTTGACCGGCGAGATGCAGTAGAACGAACTCTCTGAATGAGTTCAAACCAGAGAAAGTCGGCAAAGTCCACGTGGCGATTGAAAGCCACCGCGTGAAAGATGCGAAGAATCGGGGCGTTCGTCTGATCAATGCCCTTCGTTATAGACGAAAGGCACCGATTGATGTATGTGAACAACGTATACCTTATTGTCGATAGATGTTTGCGGTTGAAGGTTGATGGAATGCGAAGTTCTGCGCCGTAACCCAAAGAGAGAAGATCGGTGCACAGTGTAGCATCAGTGACCATGGGGTCAAAGGTTTCGCGGCCTGCTACGGATCCGGCGGTCGGTAACCGAAGAAATTGACGGAAGAGATCACATGTGAGAAGCACTGGAGTGTGATTTATCCGTCCTTCAAGATGAAATCCGCCATCGGCCTCTAACGCATGAAGAGAATGCCAGAACTGCTGTAAGTATAGGATTGGTACGGTTGCAGTTTCCGTTAGAGCATAGGCGATTGGATGGCCCCTGAGTATCTCGATGATGACCTGATGTTGAATAGCAGGTTGGGTTACATCGAGATGGTAGTTATTGGCTGTAAGAGGAAGGAACTGATCCTCGGGAATCAGTTCCGCATCTGCGATTGGATCAATCGCTGGTGGCTGGTTTTGTGCCATTGTACCTGTGAATAATGAATCGATTAGTACGCAGGTTTGGAATAAGATAATAGCCGTTGGAGTTACACAGTCATGATTTAGATCACACCGGTTAGTAACTCCAAAAGTTGGAAGAGCAAACCCTACTCGTGAAATAGGGTCAGTCACCAAAGCACATAGACTTGCACCAGCATTTATAACCAACAAAAATTTCCTCATACACAACATATTAAAAGGTATAACTATAAGCACCAAAGAACTTGGATTCGACCGGATAAGATTCAAACGGGGGTTCTTCTAAGACCGGATAAGTGCAGGATCGGATAAGGCATTTGACCGGAGGTCTCATAAGACCGGATATATGTTGGATCAGATGGGGTGTTCGACCGGATAAAATTCAACCGGGGGTTCTTCTAAGACCGGATAAGTGCAGGATCGGATAAGGCATTTGACCGGAGGTCTCATAAGACCGGATATATGTTGGATCAGATGGGGTGTTCGACCGGAGGTAACCTAAGACCGGTGATTTTCTAAGTCCAGAGGTCATTCGACCGGAGGTCTCTTAAGACCGGATAAGTGATCGATCGAATAAGTTATTCGACCGGAGGTTTCAAAAGACCGGAGATAGTCTTTGACCGGGGAATAGGAAAGACCGGAGTATTCGACCGGGGGTGTATTCGACCGGGGCGTAACCCTAGATCGGAGAAAGAACCCCCGGAGAAGACATATCGACACCAGGTCCATCCCCGGGGAAAATCCAGATCATTGAACATCGTAAAATCGATCGATTACAATCGATCGATGCAAATGAAACACAACTAAACTGATAACACCTACCTTGTCGAATGAAGAAGAAGGAGACGAGGGATTCGGTCGAATGGTTTCGGTGGGATAGAGCTCCGGGCGAGAGATGGAGACGAAGAGAGAAACAAAAAAGAAGAGTTCGATCGAGTTTGAATAGAAGAGAGGATCGACCGGGGTTTTGAATCCCGAATCTGGGCTTGGACCGTGGCCGGTTGACATTGGGCCGAGGAAAAAGAAATTGGTCCGGGGACAATTGGGTCGGGACCAAACAAGATAACTCAAACCAAACACTTGAAAACAAAAGAAAATATATTTGTATTTTTCGAAAATATATAAAAAACTTAAGAAAAACATTTTTTTGGAGTTTTCGGTGATATAAAAAAAACAACTTCACAAAAAAAATCCTAATGGGAAAAAGAAAAAACAATTAAACCTATGGAGAGAAGAAGAAAAAATAAAATAAAAAAATAAAAAATAAAGACGAAGACACGAGACCTAGCTCCCCCTCGAATGATTACCACGCGGAGGTCCAAACACAGAACCCTCTTACCTGCTCCCCCTCGAATAGAGAACTCGTGAGACTTACCAACCATCTGAGGCTAGTGCTCCCCCTGAACACATTACCGGGTTGTAGATCCATCACTAACAACTTACTCTCTTCAGGGAGCAAAGAAATGAACTGCACACAAAATCACGAAAAACACCATGAATACAAAGCCAAGAACACAATAGAAACTAGAAAAAACACGAAATCTACTTTGTTGATACAGAAGTTTGTAACCGGCACAGAAGTTGTACGAGTAAAATGCAATAACCAAGGAGTGTGGAAAATAGCAACCAGAGACAGGTCACCGGTGCAGTTTGTCACAGTCATTCGTTATTGAATGAAACTCGTAGAGAGCTATGAACGGATCAAACTTTCAGATTTAGCATACCTAGCTTGGACACAAGGTAATTAAATTGTTTTTCGTCCAAGGCTTTGGTAAATAAGTCTGCTAACTGATGCTCTGAATTAACAAAATAGAGTTCGATAGTACCTTTTTCCACGTGATCTTTTATAAAATGATAGCGCACATCAATATGCTTCGTCTTCGTGTGCTGGACGGGATTGCTTGATATGGCAATAGCGCTCTTCGAGTCGCAGTAGATGGGAATCCGGGAGTAATTAAATCCATAATCTTTGAGCTGGGTGTGCATCCAGATGACTTGCGAGCAGCAACTGGCGGCTGCTACATACTCCGCCTCGGCGGTGGAGGTGGACACGCAGTTTTGCTTTTTAGAAGCCCAGCTGACAAGATGATCACCCAAGAAATGAACATGACCCGACGTGCTTTTCCGGTCCAGCATGTTTCCAGCATGGTCAGCGTCCGAGTATGCTGTCAATTCAAAACCTGTCTCTTTTGGGTACCACAAACCAAGATCAGCAGTACCTTTTAAATATCGAAAAATTCGCTTAACAGCAGCTAAGTGAGACTCTTTAGGTTTTGACTGAAATCTTGCACATAAGAATGTCGAAAACATAATGTCAGGCCGACTAGCCGTCAGGTACATCAGAGAGCCAATCATACCTCTATAAATAGTAGCATTCACATCCTTACCGTCAGGATCGGAGTGAAGCTTTAGAGTAGTGGACATGGGGGTTTTCATAGATGAAGATTGTTCCATCTGGTATTTCCGAAGAATATCCGAGATGTACTTAGATTGATTAATGAAAATTCCTGTTTGTAATTGTTTTACTTGGAGACCCAGGAAAAAATTCATTTGCCCTATCATGCTCATTTGAAAATGTTTACTCATTAAGGCAGAGAAGTTCTGACAATACTTGGGGTTCGTGGAGCCAAAGATTATATCATCTACATAAATTTGTACAAGAATGATATCATTTTTCTCTCTTTTAATAAATAAGGTAGTATCAATTTTACCTTTTGAGAAGCCAGACTTGACTAAGAAGGATGAGAGTGCATCATACCAGGCTCGTGGTGCTTGCTTCAGACCGTAGAGGGCCTTGTCCAGAAAGTAGACGTAATGCGGATTTTCAGTACTCACGAAGCCTTCGGGTTGCGAGACATAAACTTCCTCCTTGAGCACGCCATTGAGGAACGCGGATTTCACGTCCATTTGAAAGACGATGAAATTCTTGTGAGCGGCGTAGGCGAGGAACATGCGGATCGCTTCAATGCGGGCCACCGGTGCAAACGTCTCACCGTAATCAATGCCTTCTTGCTGGCGATATCCTTTAGCCACTAGACGCGCCTTGTTCCGAACAATGATGCCGTTTTCGTCCTTCTTGTTCTTAAAAATCCATTTAGTCCCTATCACCGTCTTGTTCTTAGGTCGGGGAACTAGGCGCCATACTTTGAGGGTCTCAAACTGGTTGAGTTCCTCCTGCATAGCAATTACCCAGTCTGGATCATTCAGTGCTTCAGAGACAGTGGAAGGTTCGATACGGCTAAGGAACGAGGAAAATAAGCAGTCATTGGCGGTGGTGGATCGAGTTTGAACTGGTGTGGAGGGATCACCGATGATCTGATGAAGGGGGTGTGCTCGAGTCCACTTGGTGGTGTGTGGATGAGGTTGATAAGTCTGATGGGAGGTATCGGAATCCACATGACCACCTTGGGGTAAATCCTGAACTGCCTCGAGGGATGATGGCCTGTAAGGTGTAAGCTTCGTAGTGGGAGTCGAACTAGGAGTAGAGGACGACTCAGCTGGAGATGAAACGATGGGAGGTTCCGGGATTGCCGGAGAGGAAGCTTCGAGAGCACCTTCAACAGGAGTCGGTGTAGGAAGTTGAACGGAGACAGGAGTCGGTTCAGGAGCACCGTCATCAAGAACTTGAGCAAGAGGGTGTCTATCACTTGAGCTCGGGGAAGCTTGATCATTGGCAGTAGAGGATGGAGCACCAGGCGAGGATGGACCACCGGAGTCGGTAGGGCCCGTGACTTGTGTCACATCTGGTGCTTGAGCAGTATTCCTGTCACATGACGTAGTATTAGACTTAACATTAAATAAGTCAGTATAAAAGAATTCAAACAGTAAATCCAAATCAGAAAGATGTGCTCTTGACGTAGACGCATGATGTGGATCCACTGGTGATTGTGTAGCCTCCGAACGGAATTGTCCAGAAGCTAACACACCAGTAAACGCGGGTTCTGAACTGAGATGTTCAGAAACCATTTCAGGGGCCTCGTCAAAAGTCACGTTTACGCTCTCAACGACGGTCTTCGTCCTTTTGTTGTAGACACGGTAGGCTTTTGCTTGTTGAGAGTAGCCGATAAACACTTCTTCATCCGCTTTGGGACTGAATTTGCCAAGATCATCCTTATCATTTAAGACAAAACAGGTGCATCCGAAAGCATGAAAGTAGTTGATGTTCGGGATACGCTTGTTGATGATCTCGTACGGAGTCTTGTTGAACCGCTTGTTGATGATAGACCGATTTTGAGTATAGCAAGCGGTAGCAACTGCTTCTGCCCAAAGAAATAGAGGTAGCTTGGAATGAGATAACATCGTGCGTGCTGCTTCAACTAGAGTTCTGTTTCGACGTTCTACCACCCCATTCTGCTGAGGAGTACGAGCGGCGGAAAAAGTATGCGAGATACCCACTGAAGTGAGATAACCGGTGAGTATTTGATTCTTGAACTCAGTGCCGTTGTCCGTCCTGATGGTCTGAACTACTTGGGTGAGACTGACTTGGATGCTCTTCAGAAGAGAGATTATCAACTCGGGAGTTTCGTCCTTTGAACGGAGAAATCGGACCCAAGTGTAACGAGAGAAATCGTCAACCATCACCAGGACATACTTCTTGTGATTTATGCTTTGAACGCGCATCGGTCCACATAAGTCCATGTGAATTAGCTCAAGGGACCGAGAAGTACTCGGAACGGCTTTCGGCTTGTGAGACACCTTTTTCATCTTGCCCTTTTCGCATGCAGCGCACAGATGATCTTTTGCAAACTTGAGGTCAGGCATACCTTTGACATGTCCACCGAGCACCAACTTGTTGATATTCTTGAAGTTCAAGTGCGAGAGACGACGGTGCCATAGCCAACTTTGTTCAACAGATGCTTTGGACAACAAACAGACTTCCTTGTCAGGTTTCAAGGACGAGAGGTCAATCGTATAGAGGTTGGTGCGTCGCGTTCCAGCAAGTATTTCTTTACCATCCTCAGTTCGAACGCTACACCGTTTAGCCTTGAAAGTAACCTCGAGATTCTATCGCAGAATTGACCGATACTGAAGAGATTGTGACCGAGACCTTCGACATAGGAGACTTTCTTGATCGTGATTTTATCTTTGACAATATCGCCGTAACCCCTGATGGGAGAGGAGTGATCATTCCCGAACCGTACATTCCCACAGAACCTCTCGGTGAAGTTTGTGAGTAGCTCCCTTCTTCCGGTCATGTGTTTGGAGCAGCCTGAATCTAGATACCACACATGACCGTCCTGCAAAACAGGTTATTTCTTTTTAGGTACCCATTCGTAAATGGGTCCTTTGGGGTTAGATTTAACACCCGACTTAGAGACCCGTTTAGAGTTGGGTCTTTGTCTTTCACGGGAAACATCACAATGAGAATGATTATGAGCAATATGATATGAGCCAAACCAATCAGATGCATAACGACTATCAACAAAATCATTTGATCCACAATAAGAACAACATAGACAATCATGAGACAGTTGAAGTAATTGCGGAATTGAAGAAACTTTTAAAGGAAGAGTTCCATTACATTCAACTAGAGGTTTAGAAATAAAAACATCATGATTGTTATTGTTCTTTCTAGACTTTAAGACAGGATCAACTAATTCTGATGTTGCCGAGCTCTCTTTTGACTTCTTAGCTACCCAAGCATATTTCACTTCTTCCCGCCGAACATACGTATCTGAAATGCCGTTAAACCCATAGTCAGAGGATTTGAAAATTGACGATTGTGACCTTTGAGAGCGACCGGTCTTTTTCTTCTTCTGTGAACGGCTTTTAGATTTAGACTTGGAAGATTTTGAAGAATTGTCCACAGAAGGTTTTTGCGGGGTAGATGTAGAACATTCACCCTTATAAAATTTAACCGGAGGCTCACAGGACTCATTTAAAAAATCAACATGGCTAGGTAGAGAAGGATTAAAGTCAAATTGGCTCAAATTGCTATCTAAACACACCTCAGAATTCAAGAATGCAGAAAACTCTAGTTCCTCATCGGAAAGGACCTTATCACATGAGGACTTCAGAACAGTGGAAGAGTTTGTTGAGAGCAGATCATATGCGGAAGCATTTTTACAATCAGAACACTGATCTGATTCAAGACTTTGAGGCTCTTTTCCTTTAGATGGTGAAGAGTCACCCATAAAAGCTTTGCAGGAAGATGTGTCAGAAGAAGGATAAGAGTTTTCAGACAGATGAGATATCTCTCGTTGGAGAATGGAAGGCTGAGCATGAGGGTCAGCCTTGTGAAGTTGCACTTTCAGATGATCTGCTGCCATAGCAGCCAGTTGTGAGTGCAACTTCTTTATTTCTGTCTGGAAATATTCTTTTTCCTCATCCGGCATAGTCTCCTTTTTGTTGGAACTGAGATACTCAATTTGAGATAAAAGACCTTGTTTTTCCTTTTGAAAATTTTCCCGTTCTAGTGCATACGATTCTTCTAGCTGAACAAGTTTCTTTTCTAAAATCAGAGTTGGAACATAAACTTTGGGAGCTAGAGGTTCCTCCTCAGTTTTAACGGTTTTAGTATCTAGTTCAGCTTGAGAGTAGCTATGAAAATAATCGGATGACAGGAAACGGGGTTTGTCGGTATTATAAGTCGCATTTAAAGAATCATAAACAAAAGGAACTGTCCTTTTAGAAAGAAAAGAGTTTTCTCTTCTCAACTTATCTTCCAATTCTTCCTCCTCAGTGGGTGTGGTCCATCGTATCTTATATTCTGGAAAGATTTTGTCTAATCCAAAAAATTCAGATGCATATAAAGTAGGAACTTTAGATAAAGCCTTGTTTAAATAATTAGGGTTATCGTACCCGATACCCGCATTTCCGTACTTTGGTTCTTTTGGTGCGACTAGCTTTAGCGTTTGATCAGATTGAACAAATTTATAAAGTTTCTTTTCAAGCTCTTCTAACTGATTAGATAACCTAATGTTCTCATTTTTATAAGCCACGTTTTGATTTATCAAATCAATTTTCTCGGTCTCAGACGTACGAAGCTTATTGGTCAGGTCATCTACTTTGGTCATTAGGTTTTGTGACTCTATTGAACAACTCACATTCTCTTCTCTTAAATTAGAAATCGTGCACATGTAGCTAGAAATTTCTAAGCTTTGTTTTTCCATAAAGTCAGACTACTTAGTGACACGGTTTTCCAGAGATGAGAGAAGTCGTTCTTTTTCTTTTAAAAGTAGCTTGTAAGAGTCAAGTTTGTTCATTGAGAGTTGCATCTGATCAAGTAAAGCTTCATGGAAAGGGGCACATACCTGGCAGGGAGCATTATGATCTTCTTCATCAGTATCGGATGGTGATGAATGGTTGCCCATGAAACACAAATGAGCTTCAACATCCTCAGGTTCTTCATCCGACACTTGTAACTAGTAATCGTCTTCAGCCATTAGAGCTTTACCGGCTTCCTTTTCTTTGGCAAGAATCAGCTTGGCTCGGTAGTAGTCGGCGTTGCGCACAATTGGCTTGCGACAATCTTTGGCGAAATGACCTAACCGACCACAATTGTAACATTTGATCGGTTTGTCTTTCGGCTTTTCTTCATTTCGCCTGTCAGGTTTCTTACCAGCTTCAAAACGACTATTACCTTCAGACTTTTCTCGATGATCACGTCGAGTAGAGATTCTTTGCTTGTTAGAAGTCTTGTTAAAAAACTTCCTCTTTTGAAATGCTTGAGTGAGAAAAACCATTGCTTCTTTCATCTTGGAAAGTTCTGGATCCGAGTCGCTATTGGGATCTTCAGATTCAGAATCACTCAGCACGGGCTCTTTTCCAGATGATCGGCTGACGGACTTGCCTCTTCTCTCAGATACGAGTGCTATTTGATCAATTGCTGGCTTTTCCTCTGCTTTCCCAATAAGTTCCATCACTTCTTCTTCATCTTGGAGCAGCATTTCATAGAGTTCATGAAGATACAGCTTCTCCAAGGTCTGAGTGTGGCGTATATGGGAGACGAACGGTTTCCACTCAGGCTGTAAGTTGTTCATAAACTTTATGTTGTTTTCCGTGTTCGTCTTTGTGATCTTATTTTTCTGAAGATCATTCAGAAGCATATTAAACCTTTCGTAGGTTTCCGTCAGCGTTTCACCCTTTCGTGCTTTAAACCCATCATATCTGGTGATACAGTTGGTCACCTTTAGCTGGTTATTGATATGGCTTCCCATCATCATCTTCTCTATTTGGTCCCACATCTTTTTCGATGAGTCCTTGAAGCTATCTATGCAAGCATAGATGTCATTCGGTAGACTTTGAAGAAGGAACGATTTTGCTAGCTTTTCCGCCTCGTACATTTCCTTTTCCTCCTTAGTAAAATCACCAACAGATTTCCGAATCTGACGCTCTGGCCTTCCTTCAGCTGGGTTTCCCGGTACCACTTTCATTGGCCAATCTTGTGGACCCTCAGTCAGACATTTGTATATATCTTCATAGTTGGATTTTGCTTCTATGAAATTCATAAATCGGTCATGCCACTGAGGGTACTCTCCCCGAAAGAGCACCGGGGGCTTTTGGTCAGAACCGATGGCTAGAGCATCCCTTGAGTTCATCTTTACTTTTTAACTTAAAAGCACTGTAATGATCGTTAGGCAAGCAGGATGATCCAAATACAATAAAATAGAAGAAACACAGAAACACTTAGTCTAACAGAAAATCAGGTCAAGTAATATCCGGTCGAGGGTAAGCCCGGAGGAGGCAGGTATCCGGTCGAATGATACGACCGGGGATACACTTATCCGGTCGAATGATACGACCGGGGATACACGTATCCGGTCGAATGAGCAAGACCGGATATACACGTATCCGGTCGAATGACAAGACCGGGGATACACGTATCCGGTCGAAGGACAAGACCGGGGAACAAGAGTCCGGTCAAATGCTCAGATCGAATGCTCAGGTCGAATGTCTATGAAAGCGATAAACACAAATAACAAATAAGCCGATAAACACGAAGAATCGATCGAAGAACACGATGAGTTTCTGGGATTCGATCGAAACCAAACCCAGAAACTTTAAACGATCGATTAAACCAACAGAGATTTCGATCCTTCGATCGAATAAAACACACAATAAACCAGAAAAAAATCGACCGGATGATAACACCCCAAACTCACTTAGATCGAAGGTTTGCACATAACTAAACCCAGATTCGATCGAAAAGAAAAATTCCAGAAAATTACTTTCGAACGAAAAACAGATACAAAAAAAAAACTTTTGCAGATAACGAGAAAAACAGATAAACACTAATAATCAATTAAAGCAAATAAAGCAATTATCACAAGTAATTGATTTTAGGGTTTCAGACAAACCTTTTTACTGGATCAAACCTTTTTTGCCTACTAGCTCTGATACAAATTGTAGATCCTAGTGCAGTGCAATCACAAGTAATATGAACAATGATGAACAGATTATAGGCCACAGCAACTAGTCATATGATTGATATAACTTCAAAGGGTTAAGGTTTACAGAGAGAATTTCTGATAAGGTTATGTAAACCTAACGACTAGTAAACTGAAAAAATGAATTTCTCTCTAACAAATGAAATAGAAATAACTTTAAATACGTGGGCTCGCAGGCCTAATGGGCTTATTAGCTTTAAGGCCCAACAAGCTTACAAAATTAATAACTTGACATAATTTACCCTGAACTTCTATTTAACTAACAAAGAAGCCCTAACACCCTCTAATGGAGCATATGGGTGCTAAGCCTGCCACTACTCCTGCTAGCACAGAGGAGGTCAGTGGTAACATAAATAAGACCTTCCCCATGGCAACTTTGGGTGAGCAATCATCCAAAGGTCCCACGTGCCAAGAAACCACGGGGGTAGCAGGTGCTTCTGCTAGGCAGAAGACCTCTACTACAAAAAGATCCCATGATCCTTCAAAAGAGGGTAACACTTCTGGAGAAGGTGAGGACAAATATAACTACTATGAATTGATGGAAACAATGGGCAACATCAACATAGATGTGATCAAACAGGGACAAGATATAGAAGAGCTGAAACTGATAGTTCTGTCTCAACAAGAACAGATTGTCAACTTGAAGCAAATGGTGAAGAAATTGATTCTGCAAAAGAAGAAAAAACAGTTTGTGCTAAGAAGGAGGAAATCAGTGACTGATGCTCCCAAAAAGGGGGAGTCAGAAGCTGATGTCAACATGGAAGATATCAAAGAAAAGGGGGAGCAAAAGAAAGATGATTTTGAGGGGGGGGCAACAAGCAGTGGAAACTGAGTTTGTACAAGAAGCAGAAAAAGAGAAAGCAACAGTAAAAGAGCAAGCAGCAGTAACTGTTAATGCTGCTGGTTCAAGCCAAGCAGCAGAAACTGTTAATATTGCTGAACTGAAAGTAGCAGCAGAAATAGTGCAAGAAGTTCTGACAGATCTTGAGATTGCAGAAACCTTAATCAAAGCCAAGCATGATACTCCCAAGGTTATCTCAAAGGCCAAAGGAGTTGTCATCAAAGAACAAGGTGAAGTGATCAAGAAAGATAGTGTAGAGAAGAAGGTGAGCAAAGACAAAGGCAAAGCTAAAATGGTGGAATCTGATCAACCAATCAAAAAGCAAAGGTTGGTTGAGTCAGATGAAGCTTTGGCCAAGAAGATGCAGGCTGATATTGAAAAAGAAGAAAGGGTTCAGGTTGAAAAGGACAGAGAAATGGCTAAGGCTCTAGCTGCTGAACTGAATGAAGCTTATCAACAAAGCCTGGCAACTGAAATTGCACAGAAGAAAGCTGAAATTCTGAAGAAATCAGTGGTGGTAAAAACAGCTGCAAAGAAGAGACAACCCTCAAAGACCTTCCTAGGTACCCAAGAGAGAAACAAGATGATTACATTTCTCAAGGGTGTTGTAGGAGTCAGAAAGGAGATGTTCTCAAAGATGTATTTTGAGAAGATTAAAGAGCTATATGATTCAGAGATGCTAAAGCTTCATGCAATGTTGAAGAAGAAGCTAGGATGTGTTCTAAATTCAGAGATGGCTAAGTATTTGATTCAAAGAACAATCAATCAGAGTTTGGGGTTGGATGCAAATACTGGTGTATGAGCCATGAAGTTTTGGGAGCATCTAAGAAGACCATTTGAAGAACTTGACTTCTCTTCCTAAAAGTCAAGTTAGGGGGAGATTGTTGGGAAATTCAGAAATACACAAGTACAGTTAATACTGCTAGAAGAACTTGATTACTACTTCTGAGATTAATGCTGCTGAGAGAAGTTAGTACTGCTAAGTCAAGATTAATACTGCTAATCAATTTTAGTACTGCTAGTAGTTAGTACTGCTGAAGGTTAATATTGCTCAAAGTATTAATGTTGCTGAAGACTTAGTGCTGCTTATGAGATAATCAAGATTCGTGCAGATCAAGTTTGAAGATTATGGAAAGCTTGGAGATAAAGATGGAAGATTATTTTAAAGATCTTTTATTAGTTGTAATTATCTTTTATCTTCAGTATATATAGAATAGTTTGTAATTGATAGAAAAGGACTTAGAGAATTCTGAATTTTTTAGAAAGAGAGAATCAACCTCAAGGTTTGTAATCCTAATTCTAGAGAAGTAGAATTCGTATTGGTGAGCCTGTTCATCAATATTGAGGTTGAGTGTTGAATCTTGTAGCTTTACAATCATTCAATAAAGTTTACAAGTTGTTCTTCTGATTCACTGTTTTCATTGATTATTGAATATTAAAGTGTTATTCCGCAAGCTTCTTTAATATTGTTTCTGAGTGTTTATTCTTGTTTAGAATTAAGATCCTGACAGGCACTTTGCAAGAGAATGCAGAAGTGGAATGCCTCAACAGCATACTAGCAACCATCAACCATCACAGTCCACTAGCTTCAACAGTAGGAACTCTTCTCAAGCTCTTGTTTCCCAAGAAGGAATGAGATTTGATTGGAGTGACCAAGCAGAAGAAGCAGTTCAGAATCAAGCTTTAATGGCTAAAGTTTCAGAGTCAGCAAGCACTGATATTCCCACAGAGGTAACTTCTAATCTTTGCTCTAAAACCTGTATTGAAACTGTTAAAAAGTACAGGGATCACAATCAGAGTATGTGTGATGACCTTAAAAGGTTAGAGAAAGATAGAAGAGAGTATGTTCTGATTGTTGAGAGGTTTGAAGAACAAATTAAGTCATATCAGGCTAATGAACTTCAACATTCTTATGATACAAACTACTGGAAGTGGGAGAAGAATCAGTTAGAGGTTAAGCTTAAAAAGTCTGAAGAGGAATGTGAGAAGATAAGGGATGATTTTGAGAAAGCAAAGCTGGACATTGAGAAATATTCCAATACTTCTAAAGTAATGGAATCACTTTTAAAAACTCAAGTCCATGACAAACTTAGAAGAGGAATAGGCTACAACATCACCCCTCCACCATACAACAATAACTATATTCCTCCTACCTCTGATCTCTTAGAAAAACAAGACAAGAAAGAATTACCTGAAGGAGCCACTGAAGTAGATCCTTTAGACAAAGTAGTGGTTGAGGCAAATTCTGAAGAAGAGGACTCTGAGAGTAAGAAGGAGAAAGACCAAAAAGATATTCCCCTAGAAAACCACATACTGACAAATGAAAGAGGGGGTAAACCTTTTGTCAAGAGTGAGAAAGTAAAGTTTGGGGAAGAGACTGTTAAGAATGAAAAAGATGAGACCTCTGAGAAAGGGAAGGGAAAGGCACAGGGAGTCCATTACATGCAAACCACTGTTGTTAATCCCTGCACTTGTAAACAGAATCAGCCCCAACAACATGATAAAACAAGGGGAAATCAAAGAAATAAAAATAATCAGTGGGCTTTAAAACAAGGAATTGATCTGAGAAAAATTAACAGACCAAAGCCTTGTTTTATCTGTGGCAAGTTAAATCATCTAGCCAAACACTATTATTTCAATCCTATTAACCAAAGGACCACTTTTCAAAGAAATATACAACATCTTGTTGGTTATAGGAAGCAAATAAGGAATCATATGGCTGAGAATAGGGCACCTATAAAATCTCATGCTCAGAATAAGTTTGCTAATTCTAAGAAAAATACTCCAAATAAGCCTAGGAGTAACTTAAATACAAAGAAAGAAAACAACTTTGTCCAGGTTTGGGTTCCAAAAGTAAAGAAATCTGTTAGTACTGCTACTTCAAATAGTACTGCTGACAGAAATAATGTTGTTGCAAGCAATACTACTGCTAACCCAGTTAGTACTGCTAATGATGTTAGTACTGCTAACAAAGTTAGTACTGCCAATCAAGTTAGTACTGCTTCCAGTGACAGACCCATTATTGTGACAAAGTATTCAAGCAATAAGATTTCTCAGTGTGATAATCTCATACAGTCTGAATATGAATATGTTGATGAGAATGGAAAACCCAAGACCACTTTGGCTTGGGTTCCTATTAAAAACTAACTGCTTTATTAAATGTGCAGGGCAACCAACAACTCAAGGGAAGGAGCATTTGGCATGTTGATAGTGGTTGTTCCAGGCACATGACAGGTAACATGGCCTGCCTTCAAAACTTCAAAAGAATTGATGGAGGACATGTTGCTTTTGGTGATAATCCAGCAGGTGGAAAGATAAGTGGAAAAGGTAATGTGTCAAAAGGTAAGATGATCTTTGAGGATGTATACTATGTTGAGCAATTGAGATACAACCTGTTAAGTGTATCACAGGTCTGTGAAAAGAAACATAACATATTATTCAATGATACTGAATGTATTATCCTTGCTCCAGGGTTCAAGGTAGTTGATGAAAGTATGATACTACTTAGAACTCCTAGGAAGGACAATGTTTATTGCTTAGACTTGGAGAGTGTACCTTCTGATTCTTCTTTAAATTGTTTATTTTCAAAAGCTTCAGTAGATGAATCATCTCTATGGCACAGAAGGATGTGTCACATGAACTTTAAAACAATGAATAAACTTGTGAAAAACAACCTTGTAAGAGATTTTCCACAAAAGGTATTCTCATATGATGATCATTGTGTTGCATGTCATAAAGGCAAACAACACAAAACTTCTCATAAGTCCAAAGAGATAAATACAATTTCTTCACCTCTTAATTTACTGCATATGGATCTGTTTGGCCCTACAAATGTGATGAGTATTGGTAAGAAATCCTACTGCTTGGTTATTGGTGATGATTTCTCTAGATTCACTTGGGTCTATTTTCTGAGGACAAAGGATGAGACAAGTGGACTGATCAAATCCTTTGTTCTTAGAGTTGAAAACCAAACAAATCTAAGAGTCAAAGTCATTAGGTCTGATAATGAAACTGAATTTAAAAACAATGACCTAACCAGCTTTTGTGAGGAAAAGGGCATTGAGAGACAATACAGTGCTCCTAGGACTCCTCAACAGAATGGTGTTGCTGAAAGGAGAAATAGGACTCTGATAGAAGCTGCTAGATCTCTGTTGGCAGACTCAAAACTTCCAATTACTTTTTGGGCAGAAGCAGTTAATACTACCTGCTATGTTCAAAACAGAGTTCTAGTAGTGAAATCCCAAGACAAGACACCTTATCAGCTTTTTAAAAAGAAGAAACCTTTTATTGGATTTTTCAAACCATTTGGGCGTCCTTGCACAATTCTCAATACCAAAACTCACCTAGGCAAGTTTGATAGCAAAGCTGAGGATGGGTTTCTTGTTGGTTATTCATCTCAAAGTAAGGCCTATAGAGTTTTTAACACCTCTTCTAGGATTATTGAGGAAAGTGACAATGTCAAATGCAATGAGAACACACCAAATCAACTTGGTTCAGGTCCTAATTGGCTATTTGACATTGATTCACTGTCTAATTCTTTGGGTTTCAGTAATGAGCATAATGCAGGAACAGGGACAAAACAGGTACAAGTATAAAGACAAGAGTTTGTGTTGTTCCCAACACCTACTGCGGATCCTGTTGAATTCTGTGACCCATATAAGAAAGAGTCTTCAGATTCAAAGGACACTGAACCAGATCAGAATGAAGAGGACAGAGGTGAAAATGAAGATCAACCTTCAGATTCAGGAATCAAAAGTCCTGAGATGCCATTTTTGGAAGAAAATGACACAGATAATGATTCTTCAGTATATGGTGGAAACACTCTAGAAAAAAATGACACCAATCTTGAAGTCAATCTTAATGAAGAGGCTGTCAATGCTACAAGAACTCAGAAGAATCATCCTCCTCAATTAGTGATTGGTGACATCAATTCTCCAATGATTACAAGGCAACAAAGCAAGATAAGGGATTGAAAGGACTACAATCAGGTTTATTATCTTGCTTTCTATCACAGGTTGAACCCAAAAAGGCATTTGATGCAATGAAAGATACAAGCTGGATAGAAGCAATGCAAGAGGAGCTACTGCAGTTTGTACTGCAAGATGTATGGGATCTGGTGGGTCTTCCAAAAGGACACAGAGCAATTGGCACAAGATGGATCTTCAGGAACAAGAAAGATGAGAGAGGAATAGTAATAAAGAACAAGGCCAGATTAGTGGCACAAGGGTATACTCAAGAAGAAGGAATTGACTATGAAGAGGTATTTGCACCAGTGGCAAGGATAGAGGCAATCAGACTATTTTTAGCCTATGCTTCTTTCATGAAGTTCAGGGTCCATCAGATGGATGTAAAGAGTGCTTTCCTGTATGGGAAAATTGAAGAAGAAGTGTATGTCTGTCAGCCTCCAGGATTTGAGCATCCAAGGTATCCTGACAGAGTCTACAAATTGAAGAAGGCACTCTATGGGCTACATCAAGCACCAAGGGCATGGTATGACACTCTGTCTACCTATCTCTTGGAAAATGGTTTTCAAAGAGGAATCATAGACAATACACTGTTCATTCAGAGGAAGAAGAAGGACATCCTAATAGTGCAAATCTATGTGGATGATATTATCTTTGGATCCACAAAAGATCAAATGTGCAGAGATTTTAAAGATTTGATGCACAAAAGATTCAAGATGAGTTCTATGGGTGAACTTACCTTCTTCCTTGGCCTACAAGTTAAACAAAAGAAAGATGGGATATTTATAATCCAATCCAAGTATGTGCAGGACATTCTTAATAAGTTTGGATTCTCAGATTCAAAGCCTGCAAGCACACCCATGGAGACACACAAACAGATCACTGCAGATCTTGAGGGGGAGGATGTGGATGTTCATCACTACAGATCCATGATTGGCTCCCTCATGTATCTCACTGCTTCAAGACCAGATATCATGTTTCCGGTTTGTGTGTGTGCAAGATTTCAAGTAAGGCCTAAGCAGTCACACTTTCAAGCAGTCAAGAGGATATTCAGATATCTCAAAGGCCAACCTAGATTAGGTCTTTGGTATCCTCATGACTCACCATTTGACCTACTTGCTTATTCAGACAGTGACTTGGGTGATGCAAATTTGGATAGAAAGTCAACTTCAGGGGGATGTCAGTTTTTGGGTGCAAGACTAGTGTCATGGCAGTGCAAGAAACAAACCACAGTGTCCACCTCTACAACAGAACCAGAGTATATAGCTGCTGCAAGCTGCTGTTTACAAGTACTCTGGATTCAGAATCAAATGCTGGACTATGGTATGACTTTTCTTCACACTCCAATCTTCATAGACAACAACAGTGCTATTAGCATTGTTAATAACCCTGTCAGGTATCACTTTATCAGAGACTGCAATGAAAAGAAGCTAATTCAGGTTGTGAAAGTTCATACAAGTAACCAATTTGCTGATCTATTCACTAAATCTTTTGATGTGGGTAGATTCACATTTTTGGTCACAAGTGTGGGCATGATAAACTCCGAATAAGCCTATTATCTTTGGACTCAAGTACCTGTATAGTTTCCCTCCTGTCTACTTTTTCATATTGTATTGTACATGGTGCTGCTAACCTTGTGTGTTTCAGTGTTTCAGATTGTTTCAAATGGATACTTAGTACTTCTAATTAAGTTAATACTGCTCGCTATATTACTCATGATAACATTTCAAAAATGGTTAAGTATGGTTACTACTGCTAGGTGGTTTATACTGCCAGTGCAAAGTTACTACTGCTGGTTTGTGTTAATACTGCTAGTCTGTGTTACTACTGCTAATATGAGTTAATACTGCAAGTTAGTTAATACTTCTAGGGTACTTAGTACTGCTTCTAACTGAAATCCTCCACCTATAAATACCCTGTGTGACCGCCAAAATACAAACGACTCTTTGAACTTCCATTGCGTCTCTTTCTCTCTCTCTCTCTCGATTTCTTGCTTACCAGTGTCAACCCTAGTCACGATTCGAACGCTAGAATCAATCAGAACGATGGCAGGAAGAGCATTCTTTGATGAACACAACGAGCTCGCCATGTTACAGAAACCAAAGCAAGCTGAAGGTTTCCATGCCATAGTGGATTTCCTCAAATCCTCACACATCGCCCACGCTCTAACTGTCAATGCCACAATCTATGTGGAACATCAAAGACAGTTCTGGGCCAATGCTGCTATTCAATCTGAAGAGGGCAATCAGGTCATCAAAACAAGGGTATGTGATAAACCCCTGACCATCACAGAAGGCTGTATTCGCATCCATCTACGTTTAGATGATGCCTCAGGTATTACCTTTCTTCCTAAGGAAGATCTCTTTGTTGCACTTAGTCAAATGGGGTATGAAGGTCCTACTGATGTTTTCAAATTTTACAAGAACAGATTTTCACTTCAGTGGAGATTCTTTGTTCATACCCTACAACATTGCATTTCACGAAAAACAACTGGATGGAGTGAGTTTAGCAGTACCTTAGCTTATGCTTTGGTCTGCTTAGCGACCTCTAGAAAGTTTAATTTTGCTCAAATGATTTTCAATGATTTAATGTCAAACCTGGATACCAAATCCAAAAGCTTTTATATGTATCCTAGGTTTGTACAAGAGATTATACTAAAGGAATTGACGGATCTACCCTCTTTTCAAGAGGTGTATGTACCAAAACCTCCCAAAGGGAAGGTATTCTCAAACATGAAAAGTCCTAGCAAGGACTTTTCTGGACAAGAGACACCATTATTCTCTACAATGATGGTTATGTCTCATTCCCATGGTGAGGCATCAGGGTCACAGCCCACATCTGACCACCCAACTGATGACCTACCCACACCATTCCATTCTAGTAATCCTCCTCAGATTCCTATTGTAAATCCCACATCCCCCATCACCAAAATTTATATAAGGAAAAAGGTAAAGAAGGTTCATTCCCTTCTTGTACCTTCACCTACAAAGCCTTCAAGCCCTCTAATGGAGCATTCTCCATTAGAGAATATCCAAAGGGAAACCACAGGGGTGTCTCCCAACCCCAAGAAGGTGCTCAATAAGGAGAAGGAAGAGCATATGGGCAGTAAGGCTCACACTACTGTATTTGGACAAAGTGCAGGGCAGGACAGTGTGAACATCTCTAAGAACTTCCCCATGGCAACTTTGGGTGAGCAGTCATCCAAAGGTCCCAGGTGCCAAGAAACCAAGGGGCTAGAGGGTGCTTCTGCTAGGCAGAAGACTCCTACTAAAAGATCCAAGGATCCTTCAAGGGTGGTCAACACACCCAAAGGAGGTGAGGACAGATATAACTATGAGGAATTGATGGATACTATGGGAAACATTAATCTTGATGTCCTCAAACAGGGTGTTGATATAGAGGAGATGAAACTGGTGATTCTGTCTCAACAAGTGCAGATTACCAAACTAAAGAAGATGGTTCTGAGGTTGGTGCAGAAAAAGAAAAAAAGTAGTATGTATTGAAGAAAAGGGGAGATGCTTTCAACAAGGGGAAGAGACAAGCTGAAGGGGAGAAACAACGTCCTGTTGGAATGGAATCTAAGTTTGAGGGGGAGTTGGGTACAGAAGCAGAAAGTAGCAAAGCAGCAGAAAAAGCAAAAGAAGTAGAAACCACAACAGTAGCAGTAACTACACCAGAAGTAGTAACAACAGCAGTAGAAACAGAGAAAGCTGTAACAGAAACAGGGCTGACTATTGAGGAAATAGCAATTGCAGAGACTTTATTAAAGGCAAAGAATGACACTCCCAAGGCTACTCAAAAGGCTAAGGGAGTGGTCATTAAAGAAGGAGGATCAGAACAGAAAAAGATCAGTGAGGCTGAAATCAAAAAGAAAGGAAAAGAGAAAGTGGTTGAGTCTGAAAAACCTCAAAAGAAGCATAAACAGATAGAGCTGGATGAGGAGCTAGCCAAGAAGCTGCAAGCTGAATTAACACAAGAGGAAGAGTCTCAAACTGCAAAAGATAGACATATTGCTCTAGATCTGTCTATAAAGCTCAATGAAGAGTATCAAAAGAGTTTGAAGGCTGCAGCTGCTGCCAAGATAGTTACAAAGAAGGCTTCAAGGAAAAGGTTGGCATTAAAGAAAAGACAAAGACAACCTTCAAAGACCTTTATGGCTAATCAAGAGAGAAGGAAAATGATAAACTTCCTGAAAGGAGCTCTTGGAGTTCCTGAAGGAATGTTTACCAACATGCCTTATGGTAGGATAGAGGAGATGTATATGAAGGAGATGGCCAATATGAAAGGGAACTCCACTCAAAGGGAAGAAGCTGAAAGGAAGATGAAAGAGAGACATGATCTCAACATACAACCACCCTTCCCTGAAAGTGAAGAAGGCACTCCCATTAAAGAAAAGGCAGAAGCTAAGCAAGAAGAGACATTCACTCAACAGATTGGAGCTATAAAAAGAAAGAAATCTATTGCTACCAAGCCAAAGTCAAAGAGGCCAAAAATGGAAGAAGTTGAAAAGGAGAAGGAAAGTGAAAAAGAAGAACCTTCAGCAGAACCAGAGCAGAATCCAGAACAGTCCGATCAACAATGCAATGAACAAGTCCATTTGTACATGACTTTGACAGATGAAGAACCTGTACAAGCTGATCAAATATCAGTCCAAGCTCCTGAAATTATTTATTGGGATATCCTGGAAGATCAAAGGAAGAAATAACTCAGGATTAAAAGGATGGGAGACAAGTATGAGATTTACTCTACTTGGGGCAAAATCATCAGAAGCTGTTCCAGACCAGACTTAGAAGAAATGTTCAAGGTTGGAATGAGCTTGTATGAAAAGGACTTAACAAGAGCTGAAATGAGCTTAATCAAATTAGCCATGGAGTACTTGTGCATGATGTTTGATCCTAGCAGAGTTCAACATGTGGTCAGAGATCTGCATCTGGAGAATAAATTCCAAAGAATAGAAAATTGGATGCTATTTGAAAGGTGTGGAGTCTATGTCATCACTGTTGACATATCTTATCATGAGTACTACCTGGTGGATAAAATCTATGATCACAACAAAGCAAAGTTGCAAGGTATGTTAAATGCAAAGGTGATATGTTCAAAGGATTCAGAAATGGCCAGGATAGTAGTTAGAAGAATTATCAATCAAAGTCTGGGACTGGATCCAAATCTGGGCAACTGAGCTGAAGTGTTGAAAGCATCATGAAGACCCTATGCTGAAGAACTTAACTTCTCATTCTGAAAAGTTAAGTTAGGGGGAGATTGTTGGGTCTGAATATGCTAAGGATACTACTGCTAGTTGAAATGTATTACTACTGCTTGTAATTTTAAAACTGCTAGTAGAATTAATACTGCTTGAAAAGTTAGTGCTGCTACTTGAATAGTTAGTACTGCTTGGAGAGTTAGTACTGCTAGTAGTTAGTACTGCTGAAGACTACTACTACTGCAAGCATAGTTAATATTGCTGAGGATGTTAATGCTGCTGGATGATTAATACTGCTGAAAATGGTTAGTGCTGCTTATGAAGATAAAGATGACTTGAAGATATAGATGAACTGGAGATAAGGCTGAAGATAATTATGGTATTGATGCTGAAGATCAATTTTATTTTGATAATTATCTTGTAATCAACTCTGTATATATAGTATAGAAGTCTTTGTTAGAATTAACAATTATTCATACGTTTTGTTTAAGAGAGAATTAACCTCAAGAATAGTTTAGATCCTTTCTATAGAGAAGTATAGAACGTCTGTTGAGCCTGTTCAACAGATTGAGGTTTTGTGTGTAATCATTAAGTTTTATGCAATATAAACTTATGATTTGAGTTCTATATACTGTTTCATTGATTTTCTGTTAAAGTGTTTTTCTGCAACTTCTTTAACATAAGTTTCTGAGTGTGTTATTTAAATTCTTGTTTGAGTTTCGATCCTGACAAATCTCCATAATGAAAGCAAGGTAGTGTCTAGGAAAAGGGTGTCATGGGTTCTTAGCGTATGTGATAGACTCTAAGAAAGAAAATATGGGAGTGGAAGATGTTCCGGTAGTAAGCGAGTACCCTGAGGTATTTCTGGACGACTTGGCAGGCTTACCCCCAGATCGTCAAGTCGAGTTCCGAATTGATTTGGTACCCGGAGCTGTGCCAATAACACGCGCACCATACCGCTTAGCGCCAACGGAAATGAAGGAAATGATGACGCAGTTACAAGAGTTGCTTGATAAGGGTTTCATTCCTCCTAGTTCTTCACCGTGGGGAGCACCGATACTCTTTGTCAAGAAGAAGGATTGGACGATGTGCAAGTGTATTGACTGTCAGGAACTCAATAAGGTGACCGTTCAGAACAGGTATCCTCTCCCAAGGATCGATGATTTGTTTGACCAGTTGCAAGGAGCAAGCTTTTTCTCGAAGATAGATTTACGATCTAGCTATCATCAGCTGAAGGTAAAGGAAGAGGACATACCCAAGCCAGCCTTTCACACGAGATACGGACATTATGAATTCCTTGTCATGCATTTTGGTTTGACCAATGCACCAGAGGCATTTATGGACCTAATGAATCGGGTGTAAAATTCACTTCTAGACAAGTGTGTGATCGTCTTCATAGACGATATTCTTATCTACTCTAGATCCCGTAGCGAGCACGAAGAGCACCTTCGTTTAGTGTTAGAATTGTTGAAGCACGAGAAGTTATATGCAAAATTTTCGAAGTGTGAATTTTGGTTGAGGGAAGTCCAATTCTTAGGACATGTGGTGTCGGAGGGTGGTATCAAGGTGGGTTCGGCTAAGATCGAAGCCATTAAAGGATGGGAACCACCGAGATCCCGTCGGAAGTAAGAAGCTTCCTCGGTTTAGCAGGCTATTATCGGAAGTTCATCCGGGACTTCTCACGAATAGCTACGCCATTGACCGCTTTGACCAAGAAAAATGTCAAGTTTGAATGGACCGAAGCTCAAGAAGCTGCTTTCAGTAGTTTCAATGAGAAGTTGAGTAGCACGCCTATTTTATCCTTGCCCAATGGTTCTGAAGGGTTCATGATCTACAGTGACACATCCAAGTTGGGGCTTGGGTGTGTGCTCATGCAAGACGGGAAGGTGATTGCTTATTGTAACACCCTCAAATATGAAAATAGCAACTAATTTGAAATTTACAAAATACATCGATAGTTGAATCATCTACAACAACAATTTAAGTTTTAACTTCAACAAACACATTTCAATCTTTATACACGGTCTATAATAGGGACGGATGTTACTAAAACCCAATAACAGTCACTATCTCCAAACTGCGGAAGACTTCACCGAACTACTTACCCTTGTGTAAAACTAATGCTCATCTCTTCATAACATTGCTAGAACCATTCCCCAACTGGAACCTGATGCACATGCCGACAAATAAAAGGTTAGGCTTGACGCCTAGTGAGCTCAACAATTTTCACCATAGATATGTAAAACAATAAACTTTAAGAGTGTTATTTAAAACGTGATTTCCCAAAATAAATTACATTAAGTCTGAAAGCAATCTCTTTTCCAACCTTCATCATCTTCATGATTAAAACCACGATACAAAAAGTTTCCTCGAATTTAAATCCAAACCCAAGACTCACGCAAAAGATAACTTATACTTTTAACAACCAAATACTGAAAACGTGAATGAACTCTATCATCCAAAATATCCAAAAACGTGGATAAGATTCAATATCCAAAACCTTAGAACATGGATATCAACCCATACTCAAAAAGTCACCGAAAACAAGGATTATAAAACTCCATACCCAAAGCAACACCTTTCGGTGATGGGGGACACCCGATTACATTGCACGTGACGGAACACAAAAGTAGGTCACATAACTATGTAGAAACCAAAACGTATGGATTATACTCATAAAATATATCGAGCTCAACTCCTCTAAGTCTGTTGCTCGAAAACATCAAGTCAAATCCTCTGAGTCAAGTCTTGAGAGTTCCAAAACGGGAACTTATGCACAATGGAATTACACCTTACTGCCCATGGGACGTTGCCCGACCATATAGGTCCACACCATACTTACCATGGTGACCCGATGCCTATTCCGTTCCAAAGTGGTGAACTTGTCGAAAACGGAACATTAAGAACATCGTGCCTATGGATCCATTGCACTACAGTCTAGAACTTAACATAACTCCAAATGAATAAACTAGCGCATCCAAAACATGCAATTCTGAAATAAAATGCAATAAATGCAAATCATAACCAAAGCTCTACAGTGAGCTATTAAAATCAAACAAATGTCCCCCAAGACCCGACGAGGTCCAAACCGAGCCATAGGCTCAACAAATCAAAAGGTCAAATGTAAGAAAATCATAAAATGAAATCGAATATAAACAACCCGCATTTATGAAAATCCATGCTCTATAATATGGAGATAACTCCAACATAATTTATATTGGGACAAAACATTTTCCAAGTGAGTATATAACATTTATCCTTTCAAAACGACCCATAACACAAAATCAAGCATTTCTCCAAAACACACAACGAAATATATTTATACTCAAAAATCTACTTCCATGAAATAAATCATTAAGATACCAAAATATATGATTTATTTATCAAAATGCCCAAAATCCCAAAGGTGGATGTTTTACAAGTTTATAAAGTTAGACACTTCAAATAATCAAAATTCATCAAATAACTCAACAGTTAATAATTTCATGTAAAACATATAAACACTTTAAAATAAGCATTTTGGCATGTACACCGTTTTCACAAATTGAACTCACCTTGCTAGATTTAGGTTAAATCTAGGTTTTACCCCAAATGTGAGTCTCCTTTGATGGAGACTTGGAATCTTCAAGAAATCTCTTATAGATGTTAGATCCAACACCCCCACAAGGTTTCCTTTACCTCAAAGCTACCAAAATCATACCAAAGTTGAAGAGTGTAAGGAAGATGATAAAAACATCAAACCCTAGTATCTAAATGAAGAGGTGAGTAAATTACCTTGACAATAAACCCTTGAATCAACCCAAGATCACCAATCCTATTCTATCTCATCTTGAAAAGCTTCAAACAAATGAAACCCTAGGTCCATGAATCACCCAAATCGGACTAAGATGAAGGAGATGCAACCAAATGAAGAAAAGCCCCAAAAATGTCGATTTTAAGCTTCCAGGTCCCTCCCGCGGCCTTGATCGCGACTTGAGGCCGCGTGGTAGGTTGCGCGTGTCTTTTAATGTCGACCCAACGACTTGGGCGGCTTGTGTCGCGGCTTCAAAACCACACACCACACCGCGGGAATCCATTTCCCCCGGTTTCCTTCCGTTTTCGTGTCTGATTCGATCCTTGATGGCTCCACTACAAAAAGGGAAGTAAAACCTTACTAAACCTCCATTATGATGGTCATACGGTTACGGTATTATGGGTTAAGGGTATCCAAAATCATGGGTGTTACAATCCTCCCAACCTTAAAAGAGATTTCGTCCTCGATATCTGGCACTGACCAAACACCCAAATGTCGTATTTAGCGAGACTAATAGGCTCTCTATTCTAAAGGGATGCCTCCACGATACCTTGCCTCATATACGAAACCGATTAGCTACCATTTAAGGTGGTTCATATGACCTCAAGAGTAGCTTACGATCTTAGCTAACCACTTCCACCAAGGTCACCCCAAGGCGAACATTACCCTTAAATACTTCTACTCGTCCTTCATGGATTTACGTTACACTATTCTTGCCTTCAAAATGCAACAAACTTTGCAGAAACGATTCAATCCTAGTTTGACCATATTCTTTTCAATTTCGAGTACCCGAGTGGTGAAGGAAACCGTATAAGACTATTGAGCGGATCATCCGTGGTCGTTACATAAATGATACTTCCAATTTCGACAAATCAAGGTCTCCTCAATCATAGACTTTCACTTAAGGCCTACTCCGGTATTCTCTCCAAGTCCTCCAAAAATCAATACTCCCAAAGATTCATCGTCCTTCCCTTGAAGAAATTCTTATCACTAGTTTGGTCCGATTTCAATATAACAACAAATCCGTTCCTCAAGCTGACACAAGCACAACATTTGTAAGGGTTCTCAAAATTCCCCTTAATCAAAGCATTGGTCTGGCGTTTCACCCAAAAACGTACCATTACACTCTACAGATAATTGGTTCCTCCGAACTTCACAACTACACAACTCTCATAATGCATTCAAGCGTCGATTGATAGATCAGTGAAAGCCTCGTTGATTGCAAAAATACCACTGGTCGATTCCTTAATACCACATCTAATCTCTTTAAAGTTACCACTAAAATTGCAAACACACTGGATTCATCGGAAGTGCACTGAAGCACCCCAACGGTTAATGTCCTCAAAATCGAATGTCGACACCTATCCTCAAAATGTCTACACTGCAGACGTGGATATACCACCACATTTTTCATTCCAGATTTGCGTTGAAGAATTAAAGTTGACACCTATCATGACACTAAAATTTAAACAAACGAATCACCATATTTTCCTTATTCCTGAAGACTCACCCGGATGGCACACCTCCGACCCATACATGATGTCGAAGCTAACCTATCGGTTCATAACCAACCATAAAGCAAGCAACCACTCAAAGCTTAACCAGCAGAATTCACTGAAACAAAAGATCACCACTTAATAACGGAGAGAGTACCTAAATCTAATACCTCATTTATTCATGCGTGCACTATTTATAAATCTAAAATCCAAAATTCAAAAATGACCATGAGTCACGTCCTCCCGTCCTTAATTTCAAAGCTTTTCACAGAGAGGGTTTTAAATCTATAGCCTAGATTGAGTTCAAGGTTTTTCAACTAATATGCCAAATTTAAAATTTTATAGGACTTTCAGATGCAGTTTCTTTATAACAATCAATCGTACGTATAAAAATCCTCTACCGCTTACTCGGTAGGTGTGCAAAGTGGTCTCAAACGCCACACACATAATGCCATTTTGAAAACCGATTAGTCATTACTCAAGCTAATGATGACAATAAACAAGGATGCACCATAAACTTTTCAAATTGACCACTATAGTCCTTACATGCATCACTTTATGTCGAGTTCGTGGAATAATTCTGTACTCAAAACAACGTGCAACAAATGTTTGTATATACTTCAAAAGAGGATACTAGTCCTTAAAATAGTTTATATTGGGATATTAGTCCTTAAAACAGTTTGGTTTGGGAAACGTTTATATTGGTGTCTCCTTCGTCTAAAATGCATATTATTGGAAAACGAGTCGTTTTCATATTTGGAGCATATCATTTTGAAAGATTACGATTTCAATTGCATTATTCCTTTTTAACGACATATTTATTAACGCTGAAAACTCTTGAACTCACTAGGTGTTAGCCTAACCTTTTTATTTGTCAACATGTGCATCAGGTTCTATTTCGGGATTAGTTATAGCGATACTGTGAATAGATGAGCGCTAGTTATGTGCTCGAAGAGTGTATAGCTTGGTGAAGTCTTCCGCACTTTGGATGTAGTGACTATTATTGGGTTTTTAGTAATACCCGATTTTAATTAGTCTTTATGTAAGACTTTATTTACTTTGTTAACGGTTAAATCTAGAATCGTATGTCTAGCGTGAACTTGTCGTAAGAGATTTTATCCATTTTGAGGTATTATTGAAAGTTTTTAAATTAGTAGCTATTTACAAATTTGAGGGTGTTACAAGTTGGTATCAGAGTTTAAGTTTGAGAGATTATAGGTATTAATTTAGGATGCCTAGACTCAAACTAGCGTTTTTTCTAAGTAACTAAAAGTTAGAACGAACAAGTAGGCACATTGAGATATGATACTTTGAGGATTGATAAAGACACTAGAATCGGGAATCACAACGAGGGTAGTAAGGATAATCATGTACAGTACGTTCATAATTGCACCTGGCCAGTGTCATGGTGAACTTACGAGTTTCATGTGCGTACTTGAATCGCCTTTATGTGATGACCGATGAGGTAGTTGATGGATTATTAAGGAGTAGTAGTTAGAAGAAGTTGATGCTTTTTTCATTGGTCACTTGGAGTGACGGTAAGTGGACTGTTTCGGGTCGGAATTATTGGTCGGATTAGAACCATGGACTTATGGAAGCAACATTATTCGAGGGAAAACTGTAAAGTGAACCGATGAAATCCTCGATTATTGTCTTAAGATGTTTGAGCATCCGGATGACGATAGTGTGACTAAGAAATTGAGGAGCGTGGTTTCGAGATGTCGAGTGCCGATCAACTTCATGCACAAAAACTTATTTCTAAAATAAATTGCCTCAATTATTTCTCATGTTTCCAAATCATCATGTGGATTATATTACAAAATCTTGGAACAACGTTTAGCACACACAAGATTTTAAACCATGATTTTAAACATGCATAAACATATATTATTGCATGTGGTTGCAAACTTTGTTGAGACTTTCTTTATTCTCGTTGTTGTCCAACACTATTTTCAAATAGTGTGATTTATGTATTTTGATGTTGCTTAGGGTCTTGTACAAGTAACTACGACTTATGAATTTAACATTGGATCTCCTCCACATATATTAAGGCTTTGGACGAAGAGTTACCTTCTATTGTTTTAGTGTTTGAGTTTTATTGAGAATTTTATTCCGTGCAATTTTGTAGATTTGATGAGGTGATTTTAGTGGCATCCAGTTGTAATGTTTTTCCCTTGAGTTTTGTGTGAACATGTTAGTTGCATATAGTATGCATACATATTCTATTTGGAATTTCCGTCATGGTGTTTTGGCCAACGTTTTAGAACGATGAGAACATATTGTTATTTCGCTTTGAACTTGAAACAGGCATAAATTATTTTAAACTTTGACCAAAGTGCATGCACATATCACTTTACTAGTGTTGTGAAATAAACTGACGCATGCAAGTTCGTTGTGGAATCTTATTTCGTGTCGTGTTGTGGCTAAAAGAGAGAAAAACTTTGGGAGTTTGATATCATGTAAATTTCGTTTTGAGTTTTCTGCAAATATTTTGTTATACGCTGTTTAGTGCATGAATTAATTTATTTCTGCAAATATTTTGGGACTGAAGATGCGTTGTAATTGATTAGTTTTACGTGTGTGGCAATTGCGGTCACTTCAAACGATTTCCTAGTTATGCTAAAGACTTTGAGCGTGTGTAAAATTAATTATAAAGATTTTATGTTTTGGCAAATCTTTAAGAATAATAAATTGGCACGCTTGTTGAGTCCTATAGTTGAAAATCCTTGAACTCATTAGAGCTATAGATTTAAACCCTTGTGTGAAATGAGCAGTGATTAGTGACTAAAGGAGTCCTTGGCAATTGAAGCGCCATATAGCCTAACTTGTGGTCAGTTTTGAATTTTGGATTTCAGTTTTATGAATCGGTGCACACATGAATAATTGAGGTATTAGATTTATGTATTCACCCAGCTATTTAAATGGTGATCTTTCTGTTTCGGTAAATCTTCGTGTTAAAACAATGTGTGGTTGCTCGCTTATGGTTGAATATAAATTGATGGGTTGATTGTTCAATATCAAGTATGTGTTGGAGGTGTGTCATTTGGGTGAGTCTACAGAAATAAAGGATATATTGTGGTTCGTTTGTAAGAGATGTAAGATTGGAATTTTAGTGTCATGCTATGTGTCAACTTTAATTCGACAATGCAAATTTGGAATGAAATATTTGACGGTACACCCACGTTGCAGTATAATCATTTTGAGGATAGGTGTCTTGTAACACCCCCAAATTTGAAAACAACAACTAATTTAAAATTTTCAAATATCCCTCAAGATGGATAAAACTTCATACAACAAGTCCCTACTTAAAATACGATTCTAGAATTTTCTTCAACCAAAACGAATAAAACCTTACATAGAGACTAATTCAGGGTCGGGTGCTACTAAAACCCAATAACAGTTGCTCTTGTCAAAGATTAAAGCGAAAGACTTCACCAAGCCACTCACTCTTACACAGACATCTAGCACTCCTCACTTCACATAAATGCTAGAACCATTTCCCCCATCTGGAACCTGATGCACATGCCGACAATTAAAATGGTTAGCTAACGCCTAGTGAGTTCAAGAGTTTTCGACATAAAATAATTACTTAATGTTAATAGTAAAGAATGCCATTTAAACCACGACTTTCCAAAATGATTTACTTTAATATGAGACGACTCATTTTCCAAACATGCACATTTTAAAAACGAATACTCCAATATAAAATACTCCTTCGTAAAATCAATTTAACCCAAAACTCACTCGAAGCATTAAATAGGAATTAAACTTCCAATTTATTAAAACATAGATAAACTTTATTCTCCGAAACACTCAAACATGGGTGGAACATAATACTCAACTCATGAATCATGGATAAGACCCGTACATATAAAATGTCACAAAAAACATGGATACTAAAATACAATACTCAAAACAACACCTTTCGGTGACGGGGGAGACCCGATTCCATCGAATGTGGCGGGCACACAAACTTACATCGAATGTGGCGGGCACACAAAGTTAAGCCACATATCTATGTTATAAGCATATCTTCAAGGATGGACAACCTTTGACATCCACCCTATCCATGGATCTTTAGCCCAAAGAATCACCAAGTTTAACCCTATTCATGGATCTTTACCTTGGGACCTCATTGTCCTTAAGACGCTTGTTCATTTGGAAAGTTACATCGTATCACCAATGCCTACTTCCAAATTACAACTCGGGGACCTTATCCCACATTTATATAATGTAACACCCGGTTTTTTCGTAAGCAAGTTTCCGTCCTCCGTTGGTAATCTCTCTACTTTCCGCCTACCTTTTTGGGTGGAAAATAATGTGCTTTCGAACCTTGAGTTGACCCATGCGAGAATCTCGAGTTTTGACATGTGTCACTATCGCGTGGCAAGGTCGCACGCGACGTCTGGTCTCTTAAATGTCCGAATTTCCACCCAATTCCGTCATTTTCATTTTCTAATCCCTTCCCTTTTCTCTCCCAAACCTCAAAGTCGAACCCTAACCCATTTTTAGAGTTTTCCCCCTTGAACCACATGATTCTTCATCATCTAGCTAGCGGGATCTTGAACCACAAAATCTCCATCTTTATCTTCCTCATCAAGTCCAACGATTGGGATCTCGGATTGAAGAGTTGGAATGTGTGTCCTCGGAAAGTCTCATCACCTATAATGGTAAGCTTTCTTGAAATAAGTTCTAAATTCTCCTTTAATGATTTCCTAAGTATTGCATTTCTCTAATTTTGATTTGTAAGATTTTGGAAGATTTGGGTTAAAATTAGGGTTTGGATCAAAATGGGGGTTTTGGTGTAATATGTTTGGGGAATGTTTCTACATGGTTGGATATGGTTATTTACGGTTGAAAATGTGTGGATCTAGGTTTTGGAAACTTGAGTTGAAGAATTAGAATGGATGTCTTCGGAAAGCTTTGTGTGAGATCTATGCTTTTGAAGGTTGATGGTTGTGGATTGAAACCTAGATTTAGCCTAAATCTAGCAAGGTGAGTTCAAGTTGATTTGCGAAAACGGTGTACATGTCAAAATGTTTATTTTAAAGTGTTTTACATGAAATGGTTAACTGCTGATAAGTTTTGAGTATTTAGAAGTAAAATATGTTTTACTTGGTTATTTGTCAAAGTGTGAGTATTTTGGATAAGTCTTCATATTTGGTAAATTGGGTTGTGTTAACCTCTTAAAATGCTTATATTGGGTTATGAACGCTTCAACAACTAAATAACATGAAGTACGTATTCTTGGTGATTTTGTACAAGTAAGGTCTATTTTATGAGTTATACATCTTTGACGATTTTGTACAAATGAAGTCTATTTCATGTTACATGCATTTTGGTGTATTGGCATTCATAAATCCTTTGGATAACCTTTGGTCCCATTATGCGTTGAGTTTTGGGTTTATCTCGTCTTTGATGTATGTGTCTTCGTAAACGTTGTTTAAAGACATTTCATTATTTAGGGGACCGGTAATTGTTGGTCAAATGGATTTTAAGCATTTTAGCTCAATATTGGCTTAAAAGAGTCTTGAGGACATTTGTCCGGTTTTAATGGCTCGATATAGGGTCCAATTTGTGATTTACATCTTAATGCATTTTATTGCATATTATCGATAGTTACAGACTCGAGTGCTTTAGTCATTCATGAGTAGTCGTGTAACTTTAGACTGTGTTGCATTGGATCCATAGACACGTAAGTCAGTCTTATTTTATGGTCAATTGGGTGGTGCGGGGTTGAACTCCGGGACTCATGGTTTATGACCTTGTCCTTACAAGTAGGCACTAGGAGGGCTGAGCCCAGTTGAGCTATTATGACTGTGGGTAGTCCTCTGATGGGCGTTTGGGGCCTTCGCCGTGTGGGGCAATGTCGTCGTTGTATCCCCCGTGTGCCGAGCCTTTGGCGATAATTCCGGTGGTATTCGCTAAGGTCAGCTGTCTCTTTGGGTGAAACTTGTCAAGGAGTCGTAGGGACACTTGGGCGTTCGTGTCGTGAAGTGTCGTGCGACCAACGTTGTTTGAGTGTCATACTTTTGTGTTCCTCCCCTCTCAACGGATACGGGTATCCCTCGTTGTCGGCCCACGATATTTTGGATATTTAATTGTCCATGCTGTAATACTTGGATTTCATTCCATTTTATGGTCGCGTGAGTATTAAGTTTCAGTTTCATGTTTTAATGGCGTATCATATTTATATGGATTGTTTTCCGTTATTTAAGGGTCGAGTATTATGTCCCACCCGTGTTTTGGGTGATTTGGGATATGAAGTATTATTTACATTTTCACAAGTTTGAGTATCGAACTATGACCCCGTTTGGGTGAGTTCCGGGTTGCATCGTTTTATAAGAAATGTGTGTTTGGGAGCATTGTCTTTAAAAGTGCATATTATGGGGAAAATGTGTCGTTTCCATTTTTAGGTAAACCATTTTTAAGGATATTGTTTTGAACTGAATTCCTTTATTTTTAAGATATATTTATTCATGTTAAAACTCTTGAGCTCACTAGGCGTTAAGCCTAACCTTTTTATTTGTCGGCATGTGCATCAGGTTCCAGTTGGGGGTTCGGACTCTAGTAGCCTCACGAAGAGTTGAGCCTTAGCTTTTTACAAGAGTAAGTGGTTGATGAAGTTTTCCGCAGGTTGGAGATAGTGACAGTTATTGGGTTTTAGTAGCACCCGTCTTTATTATAGATTGTTTGTATTGAGGTTAAATCTTAAATTATTATTGTAGTTGAAACAATTATTGATGTATTTAGAAATTTTAAATAAGTTGTTATTTTCAGATTTTAGGGTGTTACATATAATAAACCAACCTTTATGACTGTGGATCCAATGCATTACAGTCTAAACATTACATGACTCAAAAGGATGACAACGCACTCAAAACGTGTAAATTCCATCAATACACAATTAAATGCACCATAAAACCAAGGCTCCTCTTTGAGCCAATAAAACGGGGCAAATGCCCACAAGACTCATTTGAGACACAACCAAGCCTCAAGCTCCACCCATTAACTGACCATTGACAAAAGTCATAAAATGTGATAAACAGAAATAACACATTTGCAAACTTACACTCCAAAAAATCATTAAGAGACTCTACACGAAGTTAGACTGAGACAAGTTATTTTCCAATGAGTTTATACCATTTATTCCTTCAAAACGTCTCATAACCTAAGAACATGTATTTCCCAAAAACGCATAATAAAATGCATTGATACTCAAAGATCTCATTTCATAACATAAATCATCAAAATACCATTACTTATGTTTTATTCCACAAAATGCTCAAAATCCCCAAAGTGGTGTTTTACAAAGTTTATAAAGTTAAACACTTCAAATAATCTAGATTTTGGCATGTACTCCGTTTTCATAAATCAACTTGAACTCACCTTGCTAGATTCAGGCTAAATCTAGATTTTACCCCCAACTTGAGCTTTCTTGAAGAAATCCGAATCCACAAGCAAAATCTTCCAAAACCTAGATCCACAAGTGTCCAACCATAAATATCCATATTCAACCATTTAGAATCATTCCCCAAACATTTTATATCAAAATCCCCACTTATATCAAAACCCTAATTTCCAAGAATGAAGAAAAGAGAAAATTACCTTATCTACCACTTGCATCCACCAACAACAAACCTTTAAGGTTACTACTATGACATCAAACTCAAGTTCTTCAAAAGATAGGAGGAAGATTGATGAAACCCTAGAAATTTAGGGAGATGAGGAAGGAATCTCAATTCTTGAACTTACACAAGGAATCCTTGCAATAATTAACCCAAACACAACACTTGAGACTTAGAAGATGATTCCACTTACCTTAGATGAAGATTTGACCAAGGAGAAGGTTTGGAAGAGAGAAAATCTCCCCAAGCCTCCTAAAATCGCCTCCAAAATTAGTGGTAGAAGAAATGGGGTTAGAATAGGTCAAATCTGAATTTTATACACACTGCATGTTGGGGGGCGACTATGCCTGACGACTATGCCTGACGACTGTGCCCTGTGGCATTGTCGCAGGGCAATGTCGCTGAACCCAACCCCCTCTCGGTACAGTCCTAGCGATCATGACAGGCGATTGTGCCCTTGTCACAATCGCGGGTCACTCTCGTCCAGAGCTCCCCGAGACCCGCTTTCCATCCGTTTCGCAATCCTGAACGATCGGGTCATGGGTTTAGGTTTAGTCTAAGCAACCTCAACCTTCCCCAGGCCATGCCACGGTGGAGGAGGGTGTTTTCTTAACATCGCCTACTTGGATTTTACGGGTGTTACAATCCCCCCAACCTTAAAGCGATTTCGTCCTCGAAATCTATTTTTTACCCTAGACATTTCATTACGACCTTGACTCTTTTTAGGTTTCCTCGGTCCCCCAAAGGTAACAACACATCATAGGCCTCCATGACGTCATTCTCGAACGAAAACAATTGTCTCTCTTTCCAAGGGATTGTCTCAACCCCGATTCATCGCTGAGTTATATCTAGGTGACTTCCCTAAACAACCGCCATACTGATTTCCGTTAAGACGTTCACAACCAATATCCACTTTGACATCTAACACTTATACTAGGGTGAAAATCGAACTTTTATGAAGCAATTAACAACTATACGATCGCGTATGTCTCCCAACCTTAGGTGACACATACTACCTTAAGGGCCGCTCTTGACCTCAACTTCTCATTGACTCACTCATTCCAGCTCATGTTTGGATCTGTATTTCAATGACCAACATCGACCCAAAGAATTTCCAAAACTTTACCCCAACAAGGAAATCATACGGTTCAATACTTAATTACCAACATCAAACTCCCTTTAAGTTCCACCACTGTGAGGCTAACAATTCTCTTAATCCAACGGGGATACTTCCAAACATTCCAAAGATCACCGACTTCAAAAGAACAAGTCGGCTTGCCCTGAGCCGCCCCCAAAAGATTCAAAGTTGACACCCAATATGGAAGTGAAAACTCTAAACATATAGATTTACGGACAGACCATAACATCCTCAATATCCCCGAATACCCATAGAGATGGTACACCACCAACGCATAACATGTCACCTATCAACAATCATCAATTCAATTCCAACCTCTAGCAAGCCACGACGCAAGGCTCAACTCACAGATTTATCGCAACGAGAGTATCACGACCTAAAATAATCGGGATAATACATGGATCTAACACCTCAATTATTTATACGTGAACCTGCCCATAAGGCTGAACTCCATAACTCAAAATTGGTCGCAAGCCAAATCATCCGACACTTTAATTCCCAAGGACTTCTCTTGTCCCTCATTACAACTCCTTTCACGATAGGGGTTTTAAATCTATAGCCCTAACGAGTTCAAGGTTTTTCAAAGTAATATGCCAAGTCGAGATTTTATAAAATCTCCAAATGCAAAAGCTTTTTAACAATTAATCCCACGTATAAAATCCACTACAGCTTACTCCGTAGGTGTGCAAGTGGTTACCAATGCCAGACATATATAAAAAAACATTTCGAAATTCACTTGATCATTACTCGCGTTAAGAATTGTAATAACAAAGATGCGCCACAAAATTTTCAAATGGACCACTAGGATCCTAACACATATTAATTTATATTGTGCCTGTGAAAATAGTTTTATGCACTAGAACATGTGCCATAACGTCTGTACTGTAACACCCGTAATTTTCGGTAAGTAAATGTCACCCGGACGTTTATGTGACTTGTAAATAGTGAGGTTTTGTTGGGAAAAGCATTATTTAATGTCCCTTAGAGTATCGGGGTTATTGGCATTGAAAAAGTCGAGTTTCGGGGCTTGGTACGGGCACGGATACAATGCCCGACGACTATGACAGTGTCATAGTCGTACCTGTCATTGTCGCAACCAAAAACAGAAACACCAGGGAGTCTGGCGACATTGCCAGGCGACAATGCTCGCTGGTCAATGTCGCACCAGGACAACAAAGGGCTGTTAAGTACGGGATTTCAGCTTCATTTCTCATTTCTCTTCTCCAAAACTTCTCCATTCTCTTCCAAACCGTTTATCCTTCATTCCCCTCAAACCCTAACTCATTTTGGGTTCATTTCTTGAGTTCTAAAAGTGTTCCACCATCAAGTGGAAAGATTGGAAGCTTTGGTCAAGGATTCACCATCTCCATCTTCATCTTCAACCTCAAGCTAAATTTTAGGGTTTTCTAGGTTTTCACCAAAACCTAGGTGGAAAGTTTATCTCCTCCTTTTCTAAACCTTAATAGGTGATGTAAATGCTTCATTGATGATTTTCTAGTGTTTGATTCCTTCAGTTTCGGTTTGTAAGATTTTGGAAGGTTTGGGGTCAAAATTAGGGTTTTGACCAAAATGGAGATTTTGATGTCATGTGTTTGGGGATTAATTCTAAATGGTTGAAAATGATTATTTATGGGTGGAATTTATATATCCAGGTTTTTGGGAAGATTGTTGCATGTGTACTCGAAATTCTTCAAGGAAGCTCATTTGGGGTAAAATCTAGATTTAGCCTAAATCTAGCAAGGTGAGTTCAAGTTGATTTGTGAAAACGGTGTACATGCCAAAATATTCATTTTAAAGTGTTAACTGTTGATCACCTGATAAGTTTTGGTTATTTGGAAGTGTTAACTTTATAAACTTATACAACACACATCTTTGGGATTTTTGAACCTATTGACAAATAAGTTATGTTGATATGTTCCCTTGACGATTTTACATATATAAATAGGGTTCATTTGATGTAAGTGTCATCTTTTGTGTATTTGATCTTATAAATCATTTGACTAAAGCATATTATTGTGTTATGAGGCATTTTGGAAATATAAGTGTATGAGTTCCTTTGGAAAATGGTTTGTCTCAACCAATGACGAGTTTTGAGTTCTTCATACTTTTAGACGTTGTGTTTGCATAACCGTTGGGCAAATATGCTTTAATGTTTACACTGTCGTTCATTGGGAATTTAAGTAAGTTGTTGAGCCTTCAACTCGGTTTTGACTAAGTAGAGTTCTGAGGACACTTGTCCGGTTTTGATAGTAGATGTAAAGTCGGTTATGGTTTATATGCTAAAGCATCGAGTTGCAAATTGATGTTTATTACATGAGAGTGTGTTGGTCATTCTTGTGAATTCATGTAATGTTAGAATGTGTTGCATTTGATCCATAAGCACGTAAGTCAATCTTTATTAGATGGTCAACTGGGTGTTGCGGGATTTGACTCCAAGCCCATGTTTTATGACCTTAACTTTTCAAGTGTACACTAGGATGGCTGAGTCTGGTTGAGTTATCATGAGCTAGAAGGGAGATTTTATATTTGCGGCCTTCGCCATGTCGGGGCAATGCCATGGTTGTAACCGTCGACTGTGCCGAGCCTTTGGCAGTGTTCATGGTAATATCCACTAAGGTCAGTTGTCTCTTTGGGTGTATCTTGAAAGGAGTCGTAGGGACACTTGGGCTTTTATGTCGTGAAGTGTCATACGATTAACGTTGTATAAGTGGCATACTTTTGTGTTCCTCCACTCTCAATGGATACGGGTCTCCCCCGTTGTCGGCCAGCAGTATTTTGGATATTTAATTGTCCATGCTTTAATATTTGGGTTTCATTCCATTTCATGGTCGCGTGAATATTGAATTTCGGTTCCATGTTTTTGATGGCATATTATATTTATATGGATTGTTTTCCATCATCTAAGGGTCGAGTATTATGCCCTACCCGTGTTTTGGGTGTTTCGGGACGTAAAGTTTTATCTGCGTTTTTATAAATTGGGTGTTCGCTTTCTATTCTCATTTGGAGTAAGTTTGGGTTGAAACTAAATTTACTAAAGAACATTTTATGTCGGGATCTTAGTCCTTAAAACAGTTTGGTTTATTTAACGTTCATATTGGTGTCTTTTTCGTTTAAAATGCATTTCATTGGTAAACGAGTCGTTTCCATATCTAAAGTAAACCATTTTGAAAGGTTATGATTTTAATTGCAATCTTCTTTTAACGATTCATTTATAAATGTTGAAAACTCTTGAGCTCACTAGGCGTTAAGCCTAACCTTTTTATTTTTCGGCATGTGCACCAGGTTCCAGTTGGGGGTTCGGTTCTAGCAGTGCTATGAAGAGATGAACCTTAACTTTACTCAAGGGTAAGTAGTTGGTGAAGTCTCCCGCAGTTTGGAGATAGTGTTTGTTACAGGGTTTTAGTAGCACTCGTTCTTATTATAGACTTTATGCATAGGATGAAATGTGTGTATTGAGGTTAAATCTTAAATTGTGATTGTAGATGGATCAATTATCGATGTATTTAGAAAATTTTAAATTAGTTGCTATTTCCAGAATTGAGGGTGTTACACGTACAAACTCCGAAAGAGGAACTTCACAATTTCCACTTAAAAATGCTTTTCATTAAACCTCAAAATGTCGTGAAGTAAAATTTCCAGCATGACCCACCTATATCAGTTCATTTCCCAAACTTAGTAAAACGATAGGTGCATGCGACTTGGTCAAACGTAAATAAATTTTTAATCGGTTCTCAAACCTTGAACCACATGAATAAGATGCACTTGTCCAAAAAAAAAATGGTAGCTATAAAATCATGTATACCAGTAAATCAATATAATGCATTGTATGAGACGAGAGCAATAGAATCAACAACTGAAGAAGGTATAAAGCAGAAGTTCAACTCGAACCTCTAAAGATCTTTCACATGTTTACTCGCACAAAATATAATTCAACTCAAATGTTAAATAGCATACAATGAAAAATCTTGTATAAAACCCAAAAGAGAAACCACACGACATTGAAACTTCCCGGAATAACATGTGAGATAACGTTCATCAACAAAACTGTCAAAATGTCTCTTACGGTTGTGAAGGGACATGTGCAAACCCGCATGAGCCAAATATTAAACAAAGACTCATAAGTTAATGCACACAATAATGCAAGTATACATATCTCGAAGTTCATCTACACGACACAAAGTGTCGTAAAATAAAATTACATAAGACCCAGCAAAATTTTCCATAGAACTCAATGAATCCTAACGACACACAAAATCGAATGGTGCCAAAATATTTGTCCCCAAAAATCGAAGGGCATGAAACAAAGTTATGACTAAAATGTCAAAGTTCCAAAAAAAATTCTCTTTTATCGCAATGTAAAGTAAATTGACATTTTTCAACAAAAATCGCATAAGACACGACGCTTAATAGATTCGTAAATTTACACGCAACCTAACTAAAAATTACATATCTCAAAGTTCACCCATGCGTCGAAAAACGTCGTGAAATAAAATCCTATAAAACTCAACACAACTTGTACAAACTAAAATTATCAAGAAAACACAGACTCAAGAACATGGAAATAACATTTCCTTTAAAACCTTAACATACGTGGAGGAGAACCAATGTCAAAGTCAAAATTTCACAGTTACTTTCCCAATACCCCAAAGAATATTAAAACACACGGATGTCACAACATCCGAAAATAGCGTTAGACACGAAACGGGGATGAAGAGATTTTCAATAAAAAATTGTAACCACGTGCAACAAAATAATTTCATGCATGCTTAAACTCGTGGTTTAAAATCTGATGAGTGCTAAAGGCTTTACCAATATTTCATAATATAACTCACTTTATGCTTTGAGAACATGAGAAACAAATTATGCAACTTATTTTAGGAGTATATTTCGTGCATGAATTTGGTCGACACTCAACATCTTAGGACCACACTTCTCAATTTCCTAGCCACACTATTGTCACCCGGATGCATCAAACATTTTAAAGTAATAGTCACACAAATTTGATTAACTTACAATTTCTCCCTGATATAGAGTCAATTTAACAAGCCTATGGTTCTAATTCAACCAATAACTCCGACCCAAAATGGACAACTTAATGTATTCATCGCGCTTAACCAACACTCCAAAGTGACAATGCTATAAACCTCGACTCTTCTATCGACTACTCGCTTAGAAACTTTCTCACTACCCCAACGATCATCATACTGAGGCAGTTCAAGTATACACATGTAACATGTAGGTTCACCATAACACTGGCCATGTGCCATTATGAACGTACCGTACATGATCATCCTTGCCATCCTCGACAAGTTTCCCGTTTCTAGCAACTCAATCAACCCCAAAATATCATATCTTAAGGTACATAATAGTGCAATTTCACTTTCAATCACTTAAAGAACGCTAGTTTGAGTCTAGGCATCCAAAATCAATACCTAATTCTCTCAAACTTAAGCTCTCATACCAACTTGTAACACCCCCAAATTTGAAAAGAACAACTAATTTAAAATTTTCAAATATCCCTCAAAATGGATAAAACTTCATACAACAAGTCCTTACTTAAAATACGATTCTAAAATTTTCCTTCAACTAAAACGAATAAAACCTTACATAGATACTAATTCAGGGTCGGGCGTTACTAAAACCCAATAACAGTTTCTCTTCTCAAAGACTAAAGCGAAAGATTTCACCAAGCCACTCACTCTTGCACAGACATCTAGCACTCCTCACTTCACAGAAACGCTAGAACCATTTCCCCCATCCGGAACCTGATGCACATGCTGACAATTAAAAAGGTTAGGCTAACGCCTAGTGAGTTCAAGAGTTTTCGACATAAAACTTAAGCTCTGATACCAACTTGTAACACCCCCAAATTTGAAAAGAACAACTAATTTAAGATTTTCAAATATCCATCAAAATGGATAAAACTTCATACAACAAGTCCCTACTTAAAATACGATTCTAGAATTTTCCTTCAACTAAAACGAATAAAACCTTACATAGATACTAATTCAGGGTCGGGAGCTACTAAAACCCAATAACAGTTGCTCTTCTTAAAGACTAAAGCGAAAGACTTCACCAAGCCACTCACTCTTACACAGACGTCTAGCACTCCTCACTTCACAGAAACGCTAGAACCATTTCCCCCATCCGGAACTTGATGCACATGCTGACAATTAAAAAGGTTAGGCTAACGCCTAGTGAGTTCAAGAGTTTTCGACATAAAATAATTACTTAATGTTAATAGTAAAGAATGCCATTTAAACCATGACTTTCCAGAATGATTTACTTTAATATGAGACGATTCATTTTCCAAATATGCACATTTTAAAAACGAATACTCCTTCGTAAAATCAATTTAACCCAAAACTCACTCGAAGCATTAAATAGGAATAGAACTTCCAATTTATAAAAACGTAGATAAACTTTATTCTCCGAAACACTCAAACACGGGTGGAACATAATACTCAACTCATGAATCATAGATAAGACCCGTACATATAAAACGTCACCAAAAACATGGATACTAAAATACAATACTCAAAACAACACCTTTCGGTGACGAGGGAGACTCGATTCCATCGAATGTGGCGGGCACACAAAGTTAAGCCACATATCTATGTTATAAGCATATCTTCAAGGATGGAAAACCTTTGACATCAATCCTATCCATGAATCTTTAGTCAAGGTAGGCATCAACCCTATCCATGGATCTTTAGCCCAAAGAATCACCAAGTTCAACCCTATGCATGGATCTTTACCTTGGGACCTCACTGTCCTTAAGACGCTTGTTCTTTTGGAAAGTTACATCGTATCACCAATGCCTACTTCCAAATTACAACTCGGGGACCTTATGCCACAATTATATAATAAACCAATCTCTATGCATATGGATCCAATGCATTACAGTCTAAACATTACATGACTCAAAAAGATGACAACACACTGAAAACATGTAAATTCCATCAAGACACGATTAAATGCACCATAAAACCAAGGCTCCTCTTTGAGCCAATAAAACGGGGTAAATGCCCACAAGACTCATTTGAGACACAACCAAGCCTCAAGATCCACCCATTACTTGGCCATTGGCAAAACTCATAAAATGTGATGAACACAAATGACACATTTTCAAACTCACGCTCCAAAAAGCATTAAGAGACTCTACACGAAGTTAGACCGAGACAAGTCATTTTCCAATGAGTTTATACCATTTATTCCTTCAAAACGTCTCATAACCCAAGAACACGTATTTCCCAAAAACGCATAATAAAATGCATTGATACTCACAGATCTCATTTCATAACATAAATCATCAAAATACCATTACTTATGTTTTATTCCGCAAAATGCTCAAAATCCCTAAAGTGGGTGTTTTACAAAGTGTATAAAGTTAAACACTTCAAATAATCTAAACTTATCAAATAGCACAACAGTTGATAATTTCATGTAAAACATATAAAACATTTAAAATTTGACATTTTGGCATGTACACCGTTTTCATAAAGCAAGTTGAACTCACCTTGCTAGATTTAGGCTAAATCTAGATTTTACCCCCAACTTGAGTTTTTTTGAAGAAATTTGAATCCACAAGCAAAATCTTCCAAAACCTAGATCCACAAGTGTCCAACCATAAATATCCATATTCAACCATTTAGAATCATTCCCCAAACATTTTTGTAACACCCTCAAATTTGGGAAGAGCAGCTAATAAAAATTTCGAAATAACATCAAATAAAGACAACACATCCTCCTACGAATTAAAACTCAATACGCCTCAAATATAAAATTCTATAAATAACCTCGACAATTACAAATTCCATTAGTATGCAAGGACTAAACTAAAGTCGGGTGTTACTTAACCCAAATACAAGCTGCTCTCTCAAAAAAAACGCGGAAGACTTTACCAAACTTTTCACATATCGAGCACACACTTGCACTCATCCCTTCACAATCTCACTAGGACTAATACCAACCGGAACCTGTTGCACATGCCGACAATTAAAAAGGTTAGGTTAACGCCTAGTGAGTTCAAGAGTTTTCAACATGATTTAATACATCGTTAAAGGAAAGAAACCAATTCAAACATGATCTTTCAAGATGATTTACTTTAAATATAGAAACGACTCGTTTTCCAAGAATATGCATTTTCAAAGATAGACACCTCAATACCAAACATTCTTATTAAAATGATGCATCCCGACATTCACTCAAAACGAGAGTCGATTCGACTTCCAATTTATGAAAACATGAATAATATTTCATATTCCAAAACGCCCAAAACACGAATGTGACCCAATACTCCACACACAAAATTATGGACAATAATCCTCCCATAAAAGACATCACCGAAAACATAAATATAAAAGACCCAGTCCGAAGACAACACCTTTCGGTGACGGGGGAGACCCGATTCCATAAAATGTGACGTACACAAAGTAAGCCACACATTATGTTATATTGGTACTAAGTATCGGGCTCAACATCTTTCAGCATACACCCATAGATACTTACACGGAGGACTTACAACCCAATTCGATGCCTAACCGCGCCGCAATGGGGAAAACTAGCGTTCCACCATTGGACAAATAATAAAGTATCGAGCTCGACATCTTTCAGCGTACACCCACAGATACTTGCACGAAGGACTTACAACCCAATCCGATGCCTAACGTGTCGCGATGTCGAAACCAAGTCATTCCATCATCGGACAAAGTGATAAAAGTGCTCATGGATCCATAGCAGACAGGGCTGAAACATAATATGACCCCAAATTGAATGACACACACACACTCAAAATATACATATTTCCAATAGCCATAAATTATGACCAAAGCTCTACGTTGAGCTATCAAAATTGGACAATTGTCCCCCAAACCTAAACATAGTCAAATGCCTAGCGACATGCTCAAACAACCAAAAGACTCATTGTCAAAAGAAATAAAAAACAATAAATGCACTCGACCAAAATTTGTGCAAATATGTGCTCCAAGGTACACGACTAGACTCCAACACAACTTAAAATAAGATAGATCATTTTCCAAACAAGGGTATACTATTGACCTCTTTTTAAAACGTCTCATAACATGAGTCATGCATATTTTCAACAAACATTAAATATGCATCTTTACCAAGAAGTCTCCATTATTCAATAAATTATTTAAAACATTCCTACTTATGACTTATTTATCAAGATGACCAAAAGTCCCAAATATGGGTGTTTTACAAAGTTGATAAAGCTAAACACTTCAATAAAAAACAAGTTACCAAATAACTCAACAGTTGATAATTTCATGTAAAACACATAAATATTTTAAAATGGACATTTTGGCATATACAACGTTTTCACAAATCAACTTGAACTCACCTTGCTAGGTTAAGTTAAACCTAGGTTTCAAACGCAACCATTTGCCTCCAAAAGTACAGATTCCACAAATTTCAAGTCATCACCAACAATAAGCTAGGGTTTCCAAACATCCCATTCCTTAAAGTCTAGAAATGAACCAACATCAAGTAAGACTTTTAGATCTACAAAGATCCTTATACTAAAGCTTAGATTACTCAAGGAAACTTACCACTTTAGATATTGAGACTTCCACCCAAAGCTATTCAAGTAACCCATCTAACTCTTCAACCCGAGCTTCCCAAATACCGAACCTTTATACTTCTTTATGATAAACCCACCATGAATGCTCCAAATCTGATATAAGATCTCTAAAAAATCGCACCAATGGAGAGGAGAGAAATGGAGATTGATCAGAGCGTCCCCGCGGCCTTGGCCGCGACCTCAAGTCGCGGGCCAAGCCGCACGTGTCCTCTAGTTGCAAAACTCAGTGACTTATACGGGCCTAGCCGCGGCTTTGAGGACGTGGGCCAAGCCAGCGTGTCGCTTGTTGTCTTCTCGTATCATGTGATAAACCGTTCCCCAACCGTTTCTCTCGGCCGACTGCTGATCGTTTCCTTGGCCGATCTTTAACTGTTCTTTAGAAAAATTACGGGCGTTACAATTTCATATCAAAATCCCCACTTATATCAAAACCCTAGTTTCCAAGAATGAAGAAAAGAAAAGATTACCTTATCCACCACTTGTATCCACCAACAAAAAACCTTTAGGGTTACTACTATGACATCAAACTTAAGTTCTTCAAAAGATAGGAGGTCGATTGATGAAACCCTAGAAATTTAGAGAGATAAGGAAGGAATCTCAATTCTTGAACTTACACAAGGAAACCTTGCAATAATTAACCCAAACACAACACTTGAGACTTAGAAGATGATTCCACTTACCTTAGATGAAGATTTGACCAAGGAGAAGGTTTGGAAGAGAGAAAATTGCCCCAAGCCTCCTAAAATCGTCTCTAAAACGAGTGGTAGAAGAAATGGGGTTAGAATAGGTCAAATCTGAATTTTATACACATTGCACGCCGGGGGCGACTATGCCCTGTGGCATTGTCGCAAGGCAATGTCGCTAAACCCAACCCTCTCTCGGTACAGTCCTAGCGACTGTGGTAGGCGATTGTGCCCTTGTCACTCTCGTGGGTCACTCTCGCCCAGAGCTCCCCGAGACCTGCTTTCCATCCGTTTCACAATCCTGAACGATCGGGTCATGGGTTTAGGTTTAGTATAAGCAACCTTAACCTTCCCCAGGCCATGCCACGGTGGAGGAGGATTGTTTTCTTAACATCGCCTACTTGGATTATACGATTGTTACATGTCGACACTCTATTTTGAGGCCAATAACCGTTGTGGTGCTTTAGTGCACTTCCGATGGATTCTGTGTGTTCGCGATATAAGTGGTAACCTTAAGGAGATTAGATGTTGGTATTTGGGGATCGATCATTGATATTTCTTTAATCGACAAGACTTTCGATGATTTGACAATCGGTGCTTGAATGCATAATGAGAGTTGTGTAACCTTTGAGTTTGGGATAAGCGACTATCTGTAGAGTGTGATGGTACGTTTCTGGGTGAAACATCAGACCAATGCTTTGATTAAGGGAAGTTTGAGAACCCTTACAGATGTTGCACTTTGGGAAACAAATTTACCGTTGGTGTTGGATTAGACCAAACTAGTGTTAAGAATTTTTTCAAGGAAGGGACGATGAATCTTTTATGGTATTGTTCATTGGAGAGATTTAGTGGAGATATCGAGGTAGACCTTAAGTAGAACTCGAGTATTTAGGACGCCTTGATTTGTCAATAGTATATACATCGTTCCTATAACAGCAATGAGTGATCAAGTCAGCAATTTTATACGGATTCCTTACCGCTCGGGTCAAGCCAAAATGGTTGCGAGTACTTGGAACCTAAAGGAGTATAGTCAGCGGTGATCGGATCATTTCTGCAAAGGTTGTCATAGCCTTGAAGGCAAGAAAAGAGTGTAGCGTAGTTCGATGAGAGACGATTAGAAGTATTTAAGAGTGAGGTTCGCTTTAGGTAGCCTTGGTGGAAGTGATTCGTTAAGGTCGTAATTTACTCTTGAGGTAATATGAACAACATAAGGTTGGGAGGCAACCGAGATTTAATGTTAAGAAAGTGATTAAGCAAGGACTCAACGTTCATCCCGGCATCAGTGAGATAAACCGAACGTTGAGAATGAGTTTATGACGGCTCATTATGAGAAACACAACGACAATCTGGACTGGGATGTAATCGGGTTCATATATGAGGTAAATTATTGATTGAGGCATCCCTTATGGATAGGGAACTAGTTGTTTTCTGAAAATGATTCCAACTAAATCCCCCACCGCATGATTGTTAGCTTCTTCGGAGTGAATGGATGGAAAGTCATCTGTCGGACTTGTTTTCCAGGCTGGGCGACATTTTGAACCATCAGGAATTAGATTTCGAGGACAAAATATTTTCTAAGGTTGGGAGGATTGTAACACTCTGATTTTCGGAATGTATAATTTCAAGTTAATATAAAAACTGGTATTTTTAGGGAAAAAAGAAGAAATTGGATTTTGGACTTGAATCCTATATCTTATAGTCTTGTTGGATGAAGGATTCAATTACGAGTCCTACTGTTCTTTCCGGAGCAAAATCGGAGATAAAACGAAGAAGTTATGGCCAAAACAATGATCAAGAAGAAAATCAGACGAGCAGTGCTCGACGCGATTTAGAGCCATCTGTGCGACTTAGGGGTAAGCGGGCGGGTTGTGGCGCGGGTTAGGTTGTGTGGTAACCCGCGTGGAGCCCTGTCGAACATAAAACTCGATTTTCAGCCCCAAAACTTCATTTCTTCATAACTTCTTCATCCCAACTCCAATTTTAGTGATTCTTTTTGCTATGAACTCGTTTTAAGAGATTTTCAAGACTAGAACAAGATAATGGAAGTCTATTGGAGTATACAAGAGTATTTTGTGGTGGTAAGTTCTTCATCTCTCTCAATGTTAAGCTAGGGTTTGATGGTTTCATCCTTTTCCCTTTCATCCTTCAACTTGAGTGTGATTTTGATGACTTGTGTGGTGAAGGAAACTTTTAGATGTGTTGGATCTAAGATCTAGAGATATTGCTTGGAGATTTCAAGCCTTCATCAAAGGAGATTCAAGTTTTGGGGGTAAAAGCCTAGATTTAGCCTAAATCTAGCAAGGTGAGTTCAAGTTGATTTGTGAAAACGTTGTACATGCCAAAATGTGTATTTTAAAGTGTCCGTATGGTTTACATGAAATTATCATTTGTTTGGGTATTTGGTGGGCATTGACCATTCAAAATGTTTAACTTCATAAACCTTGTAAAACACATACATTTGGTATGTTTGGACGTTTTGTTAAATAAATTATGTTAATATGGCACCTTGATGATTTAATATATAATATATATATATATATATATGGGGGTCACTTGATGTGAAGGTCATTTTAGTGTATTTGATCTTATAAACCATTTGGAAAATGCATATTATTGGGTCATGAGACATTTTGGAAATGTAAAGATACGAGTTCATTTGAAAAATGGTTTGTCTCAACCAGTGATGAGTTTCAGGCTAAGCATACTTTTGGTCGTTGTATTTGCATAACCGTTGGTTAATTGCGTTTTATGATTTACATTGACTTTTATAGTACGAGAAAGTAAATCGTTGAGCTTTTGGCTCGGTTTGACTAAAATGAGTCTTGGGGACATTTGTACGGTTTTAATAGCCCCTTTTGTGGAGTTTTGTGTATGATTGCGTTTATTGCGTATCATTTTATAGTTGCATGTTTTGAGTGCTTTGGTCATTCAATTGGAATCATGTAATGTTATAGGCTGTAATGCAGTCGATCCATAGACATATGAGCCGATCTTTGTTTGTTAAAAGAAAAGGGGCGGTTATTTTCATGATGGGACCAGGATTAGTCACGGGTCATCGAAGGCCTTATGGTGCGGGCTCATGGAGTCAAACATTGGTCCCGTGATGTAATTTATGAGTCTGTTTTTATGGGATAGTTATTCCCATTTGTAGCTAGTTGAGACATTGGGTCCTTGGAGGCAACTTGGTACGGTTATGTGGAGCCGGATACTAGCCATGGGCCGTAAATGTAATCCTAATTAATGAGCATGATTAGGATCCTCGGGTGCCCTCATCCACATCTTAGTACAAGTCGGCGAGCTCGTGGCCATGGGTCCTAGTATGGTGAGCTCAGTAACTTGTAAAGTGGCATATTTTTGTGTTTCGTCACTAACCATGGAAATCGGGTCTCCCCCGTCACCGAAAGGTGTTGTTTTGGGTATTTAGTTTTATCCTTGTTTTTCGGTGACGTTTGAGTTTGGAGTATTTTCCATATGTTACAATTGTAGTGGTTTAAGTTAACTCACATTTCGGTCGTTTGGTTTATAAAATTTTATCCAAATTTCAATATTCGAGCATTTACCATTATTCACGTTTTGAGTGAGTTTGGGTTGAATTTAATTTACGAAAGAACGTTTTATATTGTGATATTAGTCCTTAAAATGGTTTGTTTGGGAAATGTTTATATTGGTGTCTCCTTCGTTTAAAATGCATATTATTGGAAAACAAGTCGTTTTCATATTTGGAGCATATCATTTTGAAAGATTATGATTTCAATTGCATTATTCCTTTTTAACGACATATTTATTAATGTTGAAAACTCTTGAACTCACTAGGCGTTAGCCTAACCTTTTTATTTGTCGGCATGTGCATCAGGTTCTGTTTCGAGATTAGTTCTAGCGACACTGTGAAGAGATGAGCGCTAGTTGTGTGCTTGAAGAAGTGTGTGCTAGTTCTAGCGACATTGTAAGAGATTTTATCCGTTTTGAGGTATTATTGAAATTTTTTAAATTAGTCGCTCTTTACAAACTTGAGGGTGTTACATCTATCGAGCCGAGGCGTCACCTAATCTTTTTGGTGAGATCAAGAAACTTCAAGAAGAAGCTTTGTTGGAAGAGAACTTGAAGGGTGAAAGGATTGTTGGGTTGGTAGCAACGTTGGAATGCAATAGCAATGGATTGAAATGTATGGGGAACCGAGTGTGGGTTCCTAAGCTAGGAGGATTACGCAATAGTGTGTTAGAAGAAGCGCACAAGTCTCCTTGCTCGGTTCATCCGAGAACCAACAAGATGTATTGGGATTTGCGAGAGTTTTATTGGTGGCCGGTAATGAAGAATGATGTAGCTCACTTTGTTGAACGGTGCTTAACATGTTTACAAGTCAAGGCGGAGCATCAGAGGCCCTACGGGAAACTTCAATCATTAGACATACCGGTGTGGAAATGGGACGATATTACTATGGACTTTGTCACAAAGTTTCCGCGAACACCAAAGGGTTATGATGCCATTTAGGTTATAGTTGATCGCCTCACCAAATCGGCTCACTTTCTATCAATCAAGGAGTCGTATGCGATGGAGAAACTTGCGAGGTTGTATATCGATGAGATCGTGAGGAGGCACATAGTGCCTTTATCGATAGTGTCCGACTGTGATAGCCGTTTCACGTCATCGTTTTGGAAAAGTCTTCAAAGAGAGTTGGGTACGCAGCTAAGGACGAGTGCCGCTTACCATCCCCAAATGGATGGACAGAGTGAGAGGACCATCCAGACCTTGGAATACATGCTTCGAGCATGTGCAATCGACTTTAAGGGCTATTGGGAAGCTCATTTTCCATTGATAGAGTTTTCATACAATAATAGATTCCACGCTAGCATTCAAGCGGCACCCTACGAAGCATCGTATGGACGCAAGTGCAGAACCCTATTATGTTGGAACGAGGTTGGAGAAAGACAGTTGGCGGGTCCAGAAATCGTGCAAATGACCGCCAATAAGATCAACCAAATCCGCGAGAAGATGAGGGTGGCACAAGACCACCAAAAGATGTATGCAGACAAGCGGAGGAAGACAATCGAATTCCAAGTTGGAGACAAAGTAATGCTAAAGGTCTCGCCTTGGAAGGGTGTGGTACAATTTGGAAAGAGAGGAAAGCTAAGTCCTCGGTATGTGGGACCTTTAGCTATCGTCAAACGTGTTGGGGAGGTGGCCTATAAGTTGGAATTACTCGAAGAACTTAGGGGCATCTACCCTATGTTTCATGTGTCAAATTTGAGAAAGTACTTAGCCGATGCAAGCATGGTCGTACCGTTAGACGGTATTCGGGTGGATGAAAAGTTGAGCTACATTGAAGAACCGGTGGCCATCGTGGATCGTAAGGTTACAAAGTTGAGGACCAAAGAGATCGGTCTGGTAAAGGTACAATGGCGTTACCACAAAGGACAAGAGGCGACTTGGGAGGTCGAGGCAGACATGAAGTCCAAGTACCCACAATTATTCGATGATGGAATTCTAGGGACATAATTCTTTTGAGGGGGAGGTATTGTAATAACCTTATTCCTTAATTTTGAAGTTTTGAGAAATTATGGGGTGTTAAGTGAAACTTTATAAATTTCAGGGTCTAGGGTGTAAATATGGAATAAGAGGGGTAAAACCCTCCTAAACCCTCTCATTTGCATTATCAGTGTTGTGGAGGCTTAGAGAGCATTTGAGAGAGAAATCTGTGTGAGAAGTGTGTGTGTGTGTGTGTGTCTGTGCTTGGAGGCTTAGAAGAAGGAAGCTTAGGAGGAGGACCCATCTCTCTCATTCCCTAAGGTAATCTTCATCCCCAATGCTCCTTATTTCTAGTATTTAATGTAATTATTTCTAGTTGGTATTCCTTGAATGAAAACCCTAAATGGGGATTGAGTTGTCTACCTATTGTTGGGTTTCTTGAGTTTTGGGCAAGAAAACACCATTGTTGGTATGTATCTTCAAGAGTCCTTCATTCCTTCAATCTTAGAAAAGTTATGAACCTTCAGTGGATGGATTTAATGAGTTAAGTGATGTTTTAATGTTGGGTTAATGATGGGAAATGTTAGAATATTGATTCCCTCGATTTATAATCTTAAAAATCGTTTGGGTTTTGGTTAAGATCTGAGAACGGGTGATTTTCGGCTAAAAAATCGTGCAGAGCAGGACAAAAGCCCCGCACCGGTGCTGGCACGGGCTAGGTTGCCCCACCAGTTGCGCCAAGCACTGGAGCGGGTGCTGGCGCAGGTTGGGTCGTGCGGAGAACCGCGCCAGGCTCTGTTGGGAGCAACTTCCTGTAGTTTCGTCCTCTATTTGGGCCTTGGATCGGGGTGGTGTTAGGGGGTGTCTTAGGGGTGATAAGCGATGCCTTTAGAGAGTTTTTCGAGTGGTTTAATACCCTTGTGTGTGTTGTGTGAATAGGTGTTCGATTGAGCCCATAGCTCCGAGTGTGAAAGTTGAGCGTGGACGGAAGGTGAGTTCCTCTTACTTACCCCTGTTTGCAAGAAATCTTTTACTATGCACATTGAGATTGAATTAATTGCTTTACAAATTACGTATTTTTTTATATCGCACTTCTTTAATAGATTAAAGTGTGCATTCATTTGGGGAGGGGCATGTGATGGCTTCATGGGAGGTGTGACCCATTGGGGATGCATGAATCTGTTTCGTGTGATCCGATTGAGGGCAGGTGTGAGCCCGAACACGTGTCACAGATGTGCGTGACTTAAGCGTGTGCCATCCACATGTGATGTGTGTGTGCATGATATTTCAATGATGTGAATTGTTATGAATGTTTTATAAACCGTTAAATTACATTGTGGCATGATGTTGATTACTTGAGAGAACTCACTAGACCTCCGGTCTAACCCTCGCTTTTTATAAAACTGAAAACCATTTTCAGGTAAACAGGTTAGTGCAGGTTCGAATAAGGGTAAAGAGAAGATGTGAGGGTTGGATGTTGGTGAAGTCTTATAGTCGTTTATTTAGATTCCCAGACTTAAACGCTTGATTCAAATTCTCAGTTGTGTTCGGCCATGTTAGCGCACAGATCTATTGGATTCAAGATCATCCAATCTGAAGATCGCAATCTGAAGCTAAAGCTGGAAAGTCGACTCTTAATATAAGTCTAATGTTAGTTTGTAATAATATGTCAAAGTTAATTATTGTTTCTAAGTATTTTAGTTTTAATCCTAAATATCTAGATATTATGTTTTATTAGATATTTAGTTAGATATTATATTAGTTTAGATATTAGTTTAGATATTAGTTTAGATATCTTTGTTAGATATTATCTAGTTAGTTGTGTGTTGTGGAAGATATAGAAAAACACACATAACACAATTTCACGGTGTAAAAACACAGAGAGCTTCAAAGAGAGAAATCAATCAATTTGCATTCCGTGTTTGTATTCAAATCAGGTTGGTTAATATTTGTGTCGTTGTTTTGATAAGAACTTGATAATATTGTGGACCGACAATTGGTATCAGAGCTTAAAACAGATTCAAATCAAGTTTTTATAAGAACGACTATGTGTTCTTCATTTCAAAACCATTTTCGAGTTTAAGTGTGTTTTTGGGTTTGAAATCGATCAGGTTGTGATCGACTAGGATGCTAGATCGAGTTGTTATACTTTAATTTCAGTATAGCACTAATATCGATTCCCATTTTGTGATTTTTGGAGTCAACTGTTCACGACTTCAAACTGCACTGTTCCATCGATTTGAACTTCAAAAAGTGTTTGTTTTCGAGATCAAGTGGTTACAATCTGTTCTAGAAGTGTTAGTGGTATATTTGTCGAATTTTGGTACTGCTAATCGCCAAAAATCAGGTTTATTTAAGCAAACATAGTCGAATATTTGAAGAACAGGGACGAACTCGCAAGAGTGCAAGTATTTGCGCCAGTTCATAGTCAGTTTTGCGCCATCAATGTCTAGCGCAAACTTGACTCTTGCGCCATCAACGTCTCGCGCAAAAGTCCTTTCGCGCGACCAATTACTAACGCAAAACTTGTTTTGCGCCATCAACACTTCGCGCAAAACTCAAAATTCGCGCGACCTTCGACTCGCGCAAACCTCAGCTTGCGCCACCTTTGTCTCGCGCAAATCTCAGATCACAAGTTCGCGAAGTCACTTTTGCGCCAACTCCTTGTAGCGCAAACCATCTTTTGCGTCAACTTCTTCTAACGCAAAGTATTACTTCGCGCCACTCAAACCTCGTGCAAAACTCATTTTCGCCAGTCTCTATTAGCGCAAAGTGTGCCTTTTGCGCCAGTACCAGACTTAGTCTTTTTCAATCAGAATGACTTCAAGAGAAGCTCTAGCAATCAGAACTGACACAAAGCCACCATTACTCTTCAGGGGAGAGTATGAGCAGTGGAAAGATCGTTTCATGGACTTTATTGAAAGACGTGATTTGGGTGTTTTAATCAGGAAATCCTTAGAAGAAGGAGTTATGGCACCTGTTTGGAGGACTCCTCAAGAGGGAACTGATGAGCAACCATACCAACTTAAGTTTGAAGATCTAGATGGTGAAAACCTAAAAAGAGCAAAAGCTGAAAGATTAGCAAAGTCTTACATTCTTCAAGGCATTCCAAATGAAATATATGTGAAGATAGACAGCTACAAGGCCTCTGGCAAAGAGATGTGGGATCAGCTAGAGAAAATGATGTTAGGTTCAAAGGTTGGGAACCAGCTCAAGATATCCAACTGCCTAAACAACTATGAAGAATTCAAAGGCAGAGTTGGAGAGTCTCTAGCAGAAACATACGACATATTTGTGACCTTGCTGAATGAGTTAAGCAAGAACAAGGTCAAGATATCACAAATAAAGTTGAATGTCAAATTTCTCAGCATCCTTCAGCCTGAATGGAAAAGATTTACAAGTCAGATGAAGCAAATCAAAGATCTGAACGATATTCCACTTCACGAGGTCTATGAAACCCTCAAGCAGAATGAGGAAAAGGTGGATGAGATCATGGATGATAAGAGACGGTCTGAGAAGACAGTTGATGATTCAGTTGCTCTTGTTGTGAAGCAGAAGAAAAAGAAGATGATTGTGTCTGAATCAGATGATGTTGAAGCGAACTCTTACTCTGACGACTGTGAACAACTAAAGCAGGCTATGCTTATGTTGACTAAGGCTTTTCAAAAGAAGTTCTATACAAAGCCGAGCTCAAGCAGTCAGAGGTATACATCTGGTCCGAGGCTCCGAGCAACTATATTCACAAGGAGAGATTTGAAGGGAAGAGGTTAGAGGAGAGGAAGCCAGAAGAGAGAAGGTATAAAGCAGAAGAGATCAAACATACAGAACCGCCAACATGCTACAACTGTGGTAGACCTGGACATTTTGCAAAAGACTGTCGAAGACCAAAAGTCCGGAACTCTGACTACTACAAGAACAAAATGCTTCTAGCCAAGCAACAGGAAGCTGGAAAAGCATTGATGGCAGAAGATGAGTTCTGGCTTGATCAATCAGACGAAGAAGATGAGAATGAAGAGAAGGATGAGAAAGCACACCAATGCTTCATGGGAAAGTTGGAGATAGAAGGTGAAGCAGATTCCGATGAAGATGATAACGAAGAGGTATGTGATTTAGATAAGTCAGCTTTCTTAAATCAAATGCATGCCATGATGTTAAAACTCCAAGAATTAGAGTTGAAACTTAAGCGTGAAAAAGGTGTTAATCATGATCAAAACCAGTCAATACAGAAACTTAGCAATGACCTTGCTGATAAGAAAGTATTGGTTGAGACTTTACATAAAGACATTGACATCAGCGCAAAAGAAAAGACCATAATTCTTAAACAGATTGCTGAAACTAATTCTAAATTGAGAAAGAGTGAGTTTGATTTCAAAAAGCTTACAAAATTGCATTCTTCAACTTCCTTAAAACAAATCTTTACTTGCAAAATTAAATGCTTTGGAAAATAAGTTATACTCATTGGGTCAAACTGAACAAACCATTCATCTAAACAAACCCAAAGAGAATAAAGAAAGTTGGGGACTTGGTTATGAGAACCCTCACTACCTTAAAAAGGGTGTATCTGAAGTGTCTGCACTTTATGATTTTACATTCTTAAGGCTTTCTCACCGATTCCCTGAACTTAAAGTTTTTTTGTACTGGACTGTCTAAAGAGGATGAAGCCAAGGAAACTGAAAAACGAAAGAAATCATCTAAAGTTCACCTTCCATTTTATTATGCGAAGCTGAATAATAGTTATGATGATGATCATAAATATCAATCAAAATCTCTTTCAAATGACTTCTTTCAAAGTTATTCTGTAAAAGAAATGGAGGCGAAGCCTATTAAAGGTAAACTATACGTCTCTCCTCTCATTTTGGAAAGTAAAATTTCTGAACTTGAGACATCATTAGCAGATGAAAGACTCTTGATTGAGATTGAACAAAAAGTTTTTTCAATTGTGCTTAAGAGTATTGTTCTTTCTAAATCATCAAAGGCTTCAAAATCTGATGATTTGTTTGGTCTAACTGATGGAGGGTATGATTTTCTAAACTCTGATGGTGTTTTAGATGATTGTTTTGATCAATTTGATTTTAATGCCAAACTTCCTAACCATTCATGTTTTGTTGTGAAATCCATTGGATTATCCAGTAAGTTTGTGAAAAGCAAATCATCAACGAAAGTTGATGAAACAGTTTATGTGAAAACTAAGAATGCAAAAGGTAAGAAGAAATCTCAGTATTCACAAAAACCGATCACTACTGTTAAGCCAAAGAAGAAGCATTCGTTTGAAACTCACAATTCTAACTCAAAAGCTTCAAATGTTTCAGATCTGAGCAAGAAAGGGCTAGGAGTTAAATCTCAATGGAAACCAAAACAGGAGATTGAGAGACTGTTCTTTCTAGTGTTGATTGTAATAAGACTACTACTAGTAAAGATGTTTTGATTGCTGATGTTGCTATTTTGAAACCAAAACTTGTCGTTTCTCGCAAGAAATACTCTATGAAGCAATTATTCCAGTTATCTTTATCTGCTAGAAAGTCTTCATATTATGATAAACATGTTTCTACTTCTTGTCAAGATTCTGATGTTTGGTTTGGAAATTATCATGTTCATTCTTATCATTCATATTCTTCATTTGATTCTCAAAAGAAAAGAGGACCCAATTTCAAATGGGTACTAAAATCCTGTACTAACACTGTAGGACCCATTTACAAGTGGGTACCTAAATCTCTTGTTTCGTAATTTCTCTTATGCAGACCCGTCATATGTGGTACTTGGATAGCGGGTGTTCCAAGAATATGACAGGGCAGAAAGGGATGTTGTCCAATTATACAGATAAATATTGCGGGACAGTTAGATTTGGGAACGACCAGTTTTCACCAATTATGGGTTATGATGATATGGTACATGACAAAGTCACGATCAAGAAGGTGAGATATGTTGAAGGCTTAAGACACAACCTGTTCAGTATAGGCCAGTTCTGTGACAAAGGCTTAGAGGTCAATTTCAAAGCCAAGAGGTGTTCTGTTCGCACTAAAGAAGGCAAGGAACTCTTGGTAGGCACTCGACAGTCCGACCTCTACACAATTAATTTGTCAAACGTCCAGACTAACAAGCATGTATGTCTACTTTCTAAAGCCTCGATGCAGCAAAGCTGGCTATGGCATCGACGGCTCTCTCACTTCAACTTTAGGTACATAAACAAGTTGGTCAGTGGAAAGCTAGTTAAAGGACTTCCAGAGCTAAAGTATGAAAAAGAACACCTTTGTGCAACATGTGAAAAGGGAAAGATGAAGAGGGCTCCACATAAACCAAAGCCTGAACCGAGTACAAGCTCTCCGTTAGAGTTGTTGCATATGGACTTATGTGGTCCGATGCGAACGCAAAGCTTAGGCGGAAAGAAGTACATACTAGTTATCGTGGACGATTACTCGCGATACACTTGAGTCAAATTTCTACGTTCAAAAGATGAGACGCCTGATGTTCTCATTACAGTCCTGAAGACGACCCAGGTAAATTTGCAGAAACCGGTCAAGCTTCTAAGAACTGACAACGGCACAGAGTTTAAGAACAAAACAGATCAAGATTATCTCGAATCGATCGAGATATCACATCAATACTCTGTTGCACGTACGCCTCAACAGAATGGAGTGGTCGAAAGAAGAAATTGTACGCTAGTCGAGGCTGCTCGTACTATGCTAAGTCAATCTAACTTACCTCTATTTCTGTGGGCTGAAGCTGTATCGACTGCGTGCTACACTCAGAGTCGATCCATGATACACCGTAGATTCAAGAAGACTCCTTATGCGTTAATCAACAACCGAACACCGACAATCAAATATTTCCATATATTTGGGTGTAAGTGTTACGTTCTAAACGATAGAGAGAGTCTGAACAAGTTCAGTGCCAAGGCGGACGAAGGCATCTTCATTGGTTATTCATCTACATCTACTACATTCCGTGTATACTTGAAGAAGTCAAAGACAGTTGTTGAAAGCGTAAACGTCACATTTGATGAAGATATGGCTTCTGAACAACACAATTCAGAACCCGTGATAACCGAAGTACTAGCTTCTGGGCAAATCAGTCCAGAACCTGCGTCTCAAGCGACCAAATCAGATGAAGCATCAACGTCTACTAATCATTTATCTGATTTAGATTTATTATTTGAACTGTTTTATGATGAATTTCTTGGATCTAATGTACAGAAACCTGTTGTGGTTGACAGGATGGAAGACTCAACGACTACTCATCCAACCAGTTCAGGCATCTCTACTGAATCCAACTCCTCGATTCAGCAAGAAATTCCAGTTCAAATGCCGACTCCAACAGTTGAAGTTGTGATCAATAATGAAGAGACAGAAGTTGCTGAACAAGGTGTACCTACTGAGACTTCTGCACCTACTACTTCAACTGCAATCATCATTCCTCCTGAGCAACCTGAAGAAGGTACAAGTGGATTCTTAGATGATAATATTGATATATATTTATATAATCCACTACCTCATGAACATAAATGGACCAAAGCGCACCCGATAAGCCAGATCATTGGTGATCCAACCAAACCAGTGCAAACTAGGTCAGCTTCAATGAATATGTGTATGCATGAATCCTTTCTGAGCAAGATCGAGCCATCTCGCGTATCCAAGGCTCTTGCCGATTCAGACTGGGTGACTGCAATGCAAGAAGATGAATCAGTTCGACGCACTTAAAGTCTGGAGACTCGTACCCAAACCTCAAGGTAAAACCATTATAGGTACGAAATGGGTTTTCAAAATCAAGAAAGATGAAGATGGTACCGTTATCAGAAACAAAGCAAGACTTGTTGCCAAAGGATACAGGCAAGAGGAAGGAATAGACTACGACGATACTTATGCTCCTGTGGCGCGTTTAGAGGCAATTCGAATGTTTTTGGCCTACGCAGCTCACAAGAACTTCACTGTCTTTCAAATGGACGTGAAGAACGCCTTTCCGAATGGCATTCTAAAGGAAGAAGTCTACGTCTCGCAGCCAGAAGGCTTTGTCAATCAAGAGAAACCGTATCATGTCTACATTCTCAACAAAGCACTCTATGGACTGAAACAAGCTCCTCGCGCCTGGTATGATGTCCTATCTCAATTTTTAGTCAAGTCTGGTTTTTCAAAAGGTACGGTAGATACCACTTTGTTTATTAAAAAGGAGAAAGTCGATATCATTCTTATTCAAAGCTATGTGGATGATATTATTTTCGGCTCTACAAATCCTAAGTACTGTAAGAATTTTTCAAACCTTATGGTGTCAAGATTTCAGATGAATAAGATGGGAGAGATGAATTTCTTTCTCGGATTACAAGTCAAACAATTTTCATCGGGGATTTTTATCAATCAATAAAAATACATTCTTGATATTCTTCGGAAGTTCAAAATGGAAAATTCTAAACCGATTGGTACCCTAATGGCACCAAGTACTAAGATCGGCACCGGTCCTTCTGGAAAGGCTGTTGATGTTAGGACTTACAAAGGGGTGATAGGTTCTTTGATGTATCTTACTTCTAGTCGGCCAGATATAATGTTCTCTACATGCTTATGTGCTAGATATCAGGTCAATCCCAAAGAAATCCATTTGTCTGCAGTTAAGCGCATTTTTAGGTATCTGAAGGGGACTACAGATCTTGGTCTGTGGTATCCTAAAGATACTAGCTTTGAACTAACAGCATATACAGATGCAGATCATGCTGGTTGTATGCTAGACAGGAAGAACACGTCAGGTCATATACAGTTCCTCGGTGATAAACTTGTAAGTTGGGCATCGAAGAAGCAACTTTGTGTATCAACTTCAACGACCGAAGCAGAATATGTAGTTGCTGCTAGCTGCTGTTCTCAGGTCTTGTGGATGAGGACACAACTGCGTGACTACGGTTTTCACTTCAACAAAATCCCGATCTACTGTGACTCAAAGAGCGCCATCGCGATAACAGCGAATCCTGTTCAGCACACTAAGACCAAACACATAGATGTCAGGTATCATTTTATCAAAGATAATGTCGAAAAAGGAACAATTGAACTTTTCTTTGTAAAAACTGATTATCAACTTGCAGATTTGTTTACCAAACCTTTAGACGAAAAGAGGTTCAAATTTCTTGTCTTTAAGCTTGGTATGCTAAATCTTAAGACATAATCAGTAGTTACCTATCAAAGTTTTCTAATTGTATACTTTTTCATCATTTCTTTATTCTTATTTCTATGATCCAAGGGGGAGTATGAGAAGAAATTGACAGATGGTCAATATTAATTTGAGGAGAAGACTCACTAATTTATGCATTTACCTTTTTAATGTCAAATTTTTGTGATGCATGATTTTAGGGGGAGTTTTAAGTGAATAAATTTGTTTTGACTATGACATAAGACTTTTGCAGTTTTGAAGAGATGCTTACATGTTCATATCTTTATGACTTTAAGCTTAGCTTCATGAGATGTAAGATCGCACGTAAAGGTATAATCCTATATCTTAATCTCATATATGGTTGAAAGAAAGACAACTTTCAATCATTGAAAACATGTTCTTAAAAGTTCAAACCACTTCCCGAATCTCAAATCGATTTCATGAATTAGAAGTGTGCGTTTAAATGTTTTCAAGATCTACTTTGTGCTTTAACTGAGATAGTTAAACCATTTTGAGCATCATATGCTTTCTAGGAAAACATGATTTCATTGTGCTAGGACTTAACACAACTTCTATGGAATCACCTTAACCAGTGATTTCTACCCAAGAAGTTAATCCATAGTGATTGAGTGTAAGGAGTCGAAAAGAAATGAGTGTGGTTAGAGTGAGCTTAATGTTTAAAAGAAAGAGGGTATGAGAACAGAGTTAAAAGAATATCAGAACTCTGCACCAACTACTTTCTGACCCGGGCAGCCACATTTCTAGTGTTTCACATTTCTTTGGTGAACATTATTGAAACAGGCAATTAGCCCATGCCAACTCTTGAATTACCCCACCAGCTACTCATTTTTTACTCAAATAGAAAGTGTTTCACTTTTTCAAAGGGGAAGCAACACATTTGCTATTTGATTTTCATTTGGAAAATCTGGATATTGAAAAGAAGGAAGTCTGCCCCACCTTCTCACTTCACTCATGCACATTGAGTCTGTGTTTAACTTACAGTTGTCTCAGTGGTTTACACAATATTGAGCCTTAAAAGCAATCATCAAGTGCTTAATTCTTTCTATCCCATGCACGAACACACAAGGAATTTGTTTCTCTGTCATAACGTTCATAGAATTTACCTTTGTGGTGTTTTGATGATTGAATGGAAGCCCTAGGGGAGTGAACATCACAAAGCTCCTTTCCAATGTGTATTCGTTACACACAGTGACTTAGTGTTATTGACAGGCATTTTAACTGATTCATTTGTTGATTCAGGTGTTACACGATTATTTTGTCTGGATTTGCAAAGATCTGGATGAATATCTTTTGAATTGACGAATCAGAGGCTCCAAATGAAAGACATTTCTTACTCAGAGTTTTGATGAAATCGTTTCTCTATTCATCATAAAAGGGGGAGAACCTAAAGCTTGAAGAAATGTCTATTACATTACAAGATTGGAAAAGAGAAGAGCTAACCAAGTAATGCGAGAGATCAAAGTATTCTGAAGACATGTTGATTTTAGAGAAATTTTCTTTGAAGATACTTTGCTACAACATTCTGAGCTAAATCTGAAGATAATTTATCCCATCATCTGAAAGAGAGTTTATCTACGTCTTTTGGGGAGATTGCTACTTGTTGAAGACTAAGAGGGAGATTGCATCTTCTGAGCTGAAAAAGAAGACTGAATTGCTAAATCATTTTAGTAATGATCTTGATCCAAAGGGGAAGATTGTTAGCACACAGATCTATTGGATTCAAGATCATCCAATCTGAAGATCGCAATTTGAAGCTAAGGATGGAAAGTCGACTCTTAATATAAGTCTAATGTTAGTTTGTAATAATATGTCAAAGTTAATTATTGTTTCTAAGTATTTTAGTTTTAATCCTAAATATCTAGATATTATGTTTTATTAGATATTTAGTTAGATATTATATTAGTTTAGATATCTTTGTTAGATATTATCTAGTTAGTTGTGTGTTGTGGAGGATATAGAAAAACACACATAACACAATTTCACGGTGTAAAAACACAGAGAGCTTCAAAGAGAGAAATCAATCAATCTGTATTCTGTGTTTGTATTCAAATCAGGTTGGTTAATATTTGTGTCGTTGTTTTGATAAGAACTTGATAATATTGTGGACCGACAGGCCATTTACACTAGACCATGAGATTGTATTTCGTGTTTAAATTCGGTATTTTGAACCATTTCGGTATCTATCTATCTTATGGTTTTATTTTGGGATTGTGGGTGTTACACTTATTTTTCAAAAATGACTATTTATTTTGAGACAAACTAAAATAGAAATGTGTACACTACTTTTGAGACAGAGAGAGTATATAAATAAAGTATGACTTTCTAAATTAAGCATTAAATATAAGTATGTATGATATTTCTTGTTGATATGGTAGAATGTGAATGAGTATAATTTAGTTAGAAGTTGGTGTTATTAATTATTTTGACATTATGTTTTCAATAATATATCATATATGTTTACTGAGAAAATGTATGTATTTATTTAATATTAATAGTTGTTATTGAAAAGTACAAACACAATTTCATTATTTACGTTTATACTAGTAAATTATGAATTGTCAAATTATAAATAAAAAAGAATTACAAATTAATAATTTTTAAAAAAATTACAATTTTTTTATCAATATTTTAATAAAAAATTAAAAATAAGTTCTTAAATATTGGAGAGAGAGACACACACATATATATATATATATATGTAAAAACTTAATATTTACTAGGGGTGTACGCGGGTTGGATTGGACGGTTTGGGACATTTTTACAACCCAACCCAATTATGGCGGTTTGGAAAAACTTAACCCAACCCAACCCATTTAAAAGTATAACCCAACCCGACCCTTGCGGGTTATGGCGGGTTGGGCGGTTTAGTAGTTTACATAAAATTGTAGAATAAAATACGATAAATACTAATAAGAATATACAAATGTTTAACGAACCGTTCGGGGAGAATTTCGTTTATATTCGTTTATTTAAGAATTGATCGAACATGAATATATTTTTTTGTAATGAACGAACATGAACAATGAGCTCGTTCGTTCATTTACGTTCGTTAATGTCTGTTTATTTATGTTTGTTTACGTTTGTTTATATATATATATATATTATGATATTAATATGTAAAATCATTAATTATATTAAAATTTTAGAATTCCTTTTTTATCATTCTTAAATTTACCTGGTTTTTCATTTTGTTATGTTAATTCGGAACGAAATGATAATTAATGATGTTGTTTTTTGTTCTTTGTATTCATTCATTTATGTTCGTCTGTTTACGTTCATTTAGATTTTAGCATCTTAACGAACAAACGTAAATGAACAAGAACAAACACATTTTCTTAATGAACGAACATGAACACAAAAAATTCCATTCTTTTACCGTCCGTGTTCGTTCATTTGTTTGGTTAAGTTTAATGAACGAACACGGACAAGCCTCAATTAGCTTGTTCGGTTAAGTAAATTGTATTATATATATATGTGTGTGTGTGTGTATAATATTTTAGCGGCGGGTTGACGGGTTGTGCGGGTTGAAAAAAGTGTAACCCAATTTCAACCCTCTTAATTTGTGGGTTGACGGTTTGACGGGTGGGAGGGTGGGGTTTAATTGGGTTGTTAGCGGGTTGGATTGGGCGGGTTTCGCGGGTTGACGGTTTTTTGTACACCCCTAATATTTACAAATAAAAATAACACTAGTAAGAATAACTAATGATACACCACAAGTAAAATTTACATTATTCTTATAAATACTATTGAATTTTTTTTGTGCTTCATTTATGATTGAAAGATCCAATTTCATCACCTCATTTTGACCACAATTTTAGTGACGGACTTTGAGAATGAAGAAAATAAATATTCACCTAATGTTTACTTTGTATTTCAAATTTAATTTATTATTTAATAATTTTTGTTTACCTATACAATAGCAAGGAACCTTTTTTTCACCCGGTCCTACCTCCCCTATGTATTCAACAGAGGGGGCTTGGAGCCGAAAAAGACATGGTTCCACACATATGAGATATACAGAAGGTACGGGACGACGAATTCAACACGGAAAGTAAATTCGACCTTAAGTTAAAATCATGTGAGAGTAACTTTTTCTTCAGAATGTAACAACATTTTTAGGCATTTGGATGAGTTGTTGTTTTTTTTTCCATCTAACGACAAAAAAGAATCCAAACCTTCATCTATCTTTATCTGATGGATCACGAAAATACGGACTTTCATCAATCTTAATCTTTACCTCTAATCGTCTTTTACCTATCTTCAATCACCTTAGGGCAGGTCATGTGCACCCGTTCAACCGATTTTCGCAAGTAGAATTTTTTTAAGATATGAAAAGTGCATCTGCTAAACTTTGAAATGTGTTATGGGATATTAGAAAAAACAAGGAACGTCAATAACAAAAAGAAAACGAAAAATCCTCTCTAATTCAACCAAAAAACCAAAAAAAAAAAGTTTGAAAAATGCATAGTAAAGCGTGATGTAGGCCCCAATAAAAAGAAATATCAAAGTCATTTCTTACCTATCGTGCCAGGGGTAGGGGACCTAATAATAAGAAACATTGGACTTTGTATGTAGTTACATTTTTTATATACTACTTTTCACTCAATATATTGTAACAAATACAAATGTACTAATTTTACGATTTCTTAAATTAAATAAAAATAACTTTAATTAATTAATTTGATGTTTCAATAAATATTTTACTTTTATTATTATATTAATATTAATTAACATTTTTGACATTATATCATGTACTAATAGATATTTAACTAGACCTGGCAAAAACTAACACGACACGCTAACACGACACGAACTCGACACGAAATAAGCGGGTTTGGGTAATACATTTCAACCCGTTTAAGTAAACGGGTTGACACGACATGACACGAAAGTTAAACGGGTAAGGTTAGGGTCAAAATTTTCAACTCGAAAATGACCCGAATAACTCGTTTATATATATATATATATATATATATATATATATATATATATATATATATTTATATTATAAGTTTTTTTTTAATGTTTTAGATTTGGTTAGAACTTATAAGTTTGAAATATGAAATTTGGATTTTCTAATGCTTTCATTTTAAATTTTTGATTTGTACTTTTTTGTGAATTTTCGATTTTTAATTTTTAGTTTTATAAATGTTAAACGGGTTAAACCGGTTAGGCGGGTCAGGTTAGGGTTGGGATTTTCTGACCCGTTTATTAAACGGGTCGGGTTAGGGTTAGACATTCTCAACCCGTTTAACTTTGAACCCGACACGACACATTTGTCAGGTCTATATTTAACTAGTGTTTTTCTGTTATATATAATTTTTTTTAATGTTCATATAACACTTCAATTTTTTTTAAAATCATAATAATTGGTACACAAAAAGTTATGTTAGATAGAGTATCTCCAACAGATTCTCCAAAATTTCTCTAAAATGGAGATTCAAAAGTCAAAATCTTCAAAAATAAATTACATCCATCTTCAACAGTTTCCCCATTTTGGAGATTAAATCATTAATTATATTACTAAAATATTCCATATATTTAATAAAATATTATTTATCTCTCCTAAATATTTTATTTCAAGGTTTCTCATTGATGGGATACAATAAAAAAATCATTTCTCTCCCATGGTAATCATTTTTCGAGATATCTCCAAATTTGGAGAAATTTACACTCTCTCTCCTATTTTCTCCATTTTGGAGAAAGGTTTAGAAAATCTGTTGGAGCAAAAAAAATGTCTAAAATCCTACTTTGAAGAAGTTGTTGGAGATGCTAAAGTTTAATTATAAGTGTGGATTCAAACAAGAACACTATCATTTTTATAAAATCATAAAAGCATTCATTTGATGATAAACTTGAGGAGACTTGGTGGTGTGCAAGTGACTTGACTCTGTCAAAAGTTGCCCGCTTCTTTGATTTAGTATTGCATTTGATATAGGCGTTATCAAATTTTCGTAAAATGGTGATGTTTTCATCTGATTTCAATTCCATTCCAAATCCTACAAACCAAACACACCAAAGATTCTGAATCCTTTCAAATACAAATCTCTCCAATTCCAAATACTTACATGGAATCCAAATCTCTCAATTTCATTCCATCAAACCAAACAGCCCCTAATTTGATTTCACCCGACTTCAACCATTCAACGTAATAATCTATAGACAAATACAGGTGAATGTACTTGTTTTACCCAACCAATAATAATCCAATATGCAATAAATACTCTTCTATTCTATCTTTCCTTCAAACCAATTCTATGTCTCGATGTGAATAACTCATGCATGTTCCATCGACAAAATAAATCATAACCTATCCATCAATGAGGGGAAGGCTTCCAAAAGAAAATGCATACCGAAGAATGAATTTCAGCAAAGTTTGTTAGACTTAACTATTTCTCTGTAATATATGTTAGAACTTATTATCTCCTCTGGAGCCTTTTTGAGAGTAATTTAAAAGCATCTCTTAACATTTTTTTTCTTCATAATTTCTCCAATATGGATAAACAAAATATCCAACAAAAAAGAATTACATTCAACTTTAAGTTTCTCAATTTTATAGATTTCAACATTAATTATATTGTTAAATTATCATAAACGTTCCCCCATGGTGATGGCACAACCAGAATACGGGGTAAAAATTACAGAGGAGAATCCGAAGTGATGGCTCCAAATATTCAATAATATAATTAAATTCTTCTCTATTCCTTGGTTTAAATTTTTTGGCAAGTGGGCAAGCTTTCTTTTTCCCTTGAAATTAAAAAAAAAAAAAAAAACATTTTTCAATTCTCCAAATTTGTAGAATTCTCTCTATTTTTGAGAAGTAAATAATTTTTTTTTTAAAATAACTCCTTTTTCATTATCTTGGTTCTTGGAGATGTTCTAATAGGATTTAGGGGCTATTTGTTTACCTCTTAATGGTTCCATTAAGAGGCAAACTCTGAATCGTTAAGAGGTAAATCTTGTTTGGCAAAAAAAAAAATTGCCACTTAAAGGTTCCAAAACCCTCTGAATGATTTTGTATCTTGACTCTCCCTTAATCATTCAGAGCTCTGAATTCATTTTGAACAATTAGCAAACAACCATAAGAGTCTCTTAATCATTCCGACCATTTAATCATTCTGCACCAAACCATTCAGCAACTGGGGATACAAGGCAAAGGCATGGAGTGAGGACATAGGATCCCCAAGGTTTCATAATTTTCAAATCCAAATATCCAATTTCTTTCTTCCAATATTTTTTATATTTTAGAATAAAAAGAAATAATAGTATTTTCCGTATGAATTTTGGGCAGATGATTCGGCATTGATGCTAGGTCCCAATCTAGCAAGCAGCCACAAGTTTGGAGGAAATCAAAATTTCATAAGAAGTGTAAGAATTACTTTGTTAAAGGATGTTTACATATATGTTAACATATGTTATATTAACATATTAAGATATTTTCTTAATTTATTTTAACTTATGTTAACATTTCATGCTAACATCTGTTAACATTTTTTTATAACATTCTTACATTTCTCACCAAATTCTGAGTTCCTACAGGATCCTAACTATATATATAAATACATACACACACACACACATATATATATATATGAACAACCAAGCGATCAGCCGATCATTAAATAAACGAACCTGTGGAAGAGGACAAACGATACGTGTTGTATTTCATGCAATGGCTACATTGGTGCAGCATATATTGAAGATGTCATCTAAAGGAGCATGATCACCTGTGCCTTCATCCTTCCATGCATATAACAACTCTTTACCTTTAAACACAAACATCCCTCCCTACAAACCACCCAATACACCATGCATTAATGATCTAATAACACAATTTACAAGGGAAAAAAAAAGAGAACTTTTTTGTACCAACCAAAACGTATTTACCAAAGGGTCATGGCCCATCAGTATCTGGCTTACTAGTAAAACCTCAACCTCCTTCGAGGTCATGGGTTCAAACTTCAACCCTCCACCAAATGTGATATACTACTTCAAATAAAAAAACAACTGGGGGTGGTTTTAGATTGAACCTGTTGCAAGACGCTTCCTCTATCATCGGGAGTGGCTTCAATGGTGTAATTCTTTACAGCATTTTGCAGAGACTCAAATCTTGATTTCGATAATACCTTCGCCTGTCATTTTGCATTCAGGATACATCACAAGATTTTATGTCAAATTTTGAAAAACCAAACAAGCCCAATATGTCCCACCTTTGTAGACAGACCTAACATCTATCTCAAAGAATAGGGCAGTTGTTCCCGTGAAGACGCTTGGCTAGTGCAGTTGTGCAAAATTGTGCTTTTGATGTCAAACACAGTACTAATCGAACTCAAATCCATACTAATTTCACTTATTTGTGAAACAACTCTTAATAGTTAGCTTTTGATCGAACGTCGAGATGTGAGATGTCGATGTCATTTGAAAAGTTCAAAAACAGGTTGTCTGAGTTTCAAAAAGACAAATGGACCTCTTTTGACAAATAGAGTAAATAAATCAAACCAAACTGACCCATTAAATCCAACTCAAAAGTAGGGTATGGGGGTGAGATGTAGGCAGACCTGACCTCAACCCAAAAGGAGTGAATGTCGAGTTATCGACTATTAAAGTTGCTTTCAAGAGACATGAAGGATAGTATTACTTACACTGGCAGGGTTGAAAAATGTCCGTCCGATTCCATAATACAAACCCAAGACATCATATGCCTGAGAGATACATGGAAAACCAAAAGTTTTAATGATATACGGCAAGAATGTAACTTCTATAACCAAGGTATATCTTTTTGATCAGAGGTTGAATCGATCATCAGAAGAAGAATTAGGCCAAAAATTAGGATAAAGGTTAAAAACGCCTGAAGGATAAAACACCTTGCGCTCCGGATCAGCATAGAGGATATCCAATGGAAATGGTAACTGTGACGATAAAAAGAAATAAGCTTCATTACTTAACAAGATTCCAATGAAGGTGGAAACACAAATCATATGTTATATCATTCAAATTGCAGTCGGTTTTTCTTCCTGTAAAATGGGAATATAAGGAAATTTGAACTTAAAAAACAAAGATGAACACAAAAATAGTAGCAAGAAGGAGAGATGAGAAAATTCCAGAATTCTGTTTAATGAAGCATCTTATGTTTACAGCCAAATAAACAGAAAATGAATACCCGTTCAGCAAGGATGCGTGCTTTCTTAGGTTCCCCAATACCAATAGCAATCAACTTCACACCAGCAGATTCAAATCTTGCTTTAGATTCTTTGAGAGTTGAAGCAAGTTCCCAGCTATATATGTTACAAAATTAAATTAAACATGGAGATGGGGTTAAATTAAATGTCGCCATGCCTGTTGTCTACTTATTAGTGGAATGGATCAAACTTTAAACCGATTACCAGCAAGGGCATCCGAAATGCCTCAGAAGAGCAACAACAGCAATACCCTAAAGAGTGGTAAAGGAAATGTTACAAAAGAATAAACACTCATGTAATTGAAACTGATATAAATACTAAAGAAAATAATATGCATTAGACAACAAGAATCATGTAAGTATGATCCTGGAATATAATTATGGAGATAGAAGTATCATGAATAAAACCAGCACTGCCAGTGTAACTTCTAAATGCGTTCGTTCATCCCATAATTTGTTCCGATATTCAAAATCCCTGGCTTGCTTGTTAAAAATTCTACCCTCGGCTCAGCCATCAGCTGGCATAGTCCAGAGGGCTCTGATCTTTAAAGAAATAGAGGATCCAAATTCCATTGTCAATTCCGAGATTTCATCTGCACAGAGGTAATTTTGGGGATGCCTTTCTACTACTTCCGGTGTTTCAGTTCTTTCCATAAGTTTCCAGCTACCGTGAATCTGTTTCCAGGGTCCTTCTGAAGAGTACAATGTCGGTTCAAATTAAGCCATTATCAATATTTTTTCCCTTTTTCTGGTTCAAGCCGATTCACATCAAGTCAACTTTCCGGTGGTTCGGTTTTGTCATGAAAACCTAAAGATCATGAGGTCAAAATCCTATGGTTGTTAGTGTCAGTGAATTAACAGGGTGTGTTAATGATCAGGTGGCAAAACCTTACCCCCTTGGGTGCGGTTTCGATCCCTGGTCTTTCTGAAAAAAAGTTCAGCTCCGGTGGCTTGAATCTCTTGCCACCACAGCTATCAATCTATGAATTCTTGAATCGTTATACATGTTTCAAGCTCATTTCGATCATTATTGTTTGCTTTCCTTAAGCCTATGAGTATGACAATGAAAAATTTGAAGCTCTCATTTCATGTTGTCCACAAATCTTCGCTATTAGTTTTGATTTGTAGTTTATTTATCAAGCAAGTGGATTCTGCCCTGGTGTTCTCCCCAATTTGAAGCTTGCTGGAGCTGTTTTTGGTTGTCTTGATATGTTATGCAAGGAGTAAATCTGATCTCTTCTAGTTACCTTCATGTTGTTCAGTGTACAACTAGGGGCTGTTTGTTTACCTCTTAATAGTTCCATTAAGAGGCAACCTCTGAATCGTCAAGAGATGAATCTTGTTTGGTAAAAAAAAAGTCTGTCTTCCTCTAAATTATTTTGTATGTTGGGCCTCTCTTAACCCTTCAGCGCCCTAATTTCATTATGAACAATTACCAAACAACCATATTTCATTTTGCACCAACTCAGTCTCTTAATCATTCTGACAGCTTAATCATACCGCATAAAACCATTCAGCGGCTTCTAAACAGCCCATTAATCCCAATTTTTTTATTAAACTTCCATAAAAATGTAGATTTCTAATACGTAATCAGCTTGAAAACATAAACCATAGAAACCGTAATTCGCATCGATTCATGTTTATCGCTTTGAGAAATTTTTAGTGATTAACCTAATTTTTAAATCGGCGTGGGATATGCAAACAATGAAATAACCTAACTGATTTAACTTATCACGTAGATGCTCAATAATTCACATAATTACGAAATTAACTACCTCAGATTGATCCCATAGTTCGTTGAACATGACGGAGTCTCCGGAAGCGGTGAAGATGTTAACTTCTCCGAGTACATCAGCGATTTCCGGGGAGAAAGTGGCAGTGGAAGAAGCTTTTGTGACAACGGCAGTTCGATTGTTTCTGTTTGGATGTAAATTAAGGGAACGTGTGGTGGTAGATGAGGAGAACGATGGATATGATAGTGATGGTGGAGATTGGAAGGGAGAAAGTGAGGGAAGTTGAGAGAATGATGATGTAATTGTTGGTGGAGATGCAGGTATCGCCATTGTTATGGAGCTTGGATGAATTTTGTGAGCATAAGCAGAATCAGAAGAAATCATGTAACATTCCTCCAGAAGAAATATGTGAAGGGGAATACGACACGTGTCGCTACCAAAACTCACGCAAAAGAAAGAAAAAGAAATATTTTAGCCTTTCTTAGAGAATCCACAGTATATGAGTTTTTCACCGAGCTTTTTCATCGCTTTTTTCTTACACATTATTGACATATCAACAACTTAAAAACCTTTATATACCTCCACTATGTGAAAAACTTCACCCAAGCTTTTTCATTACTTTTTTAAGCTATTCAGAGTCCCACTTTTAACTTTATATCATTTTTATTCTTATTTATAAAAATAAATAAATTAAAATTCATACAAATTAATAAAAATTAGGTTATTAAGAAATATATAAAAGTTGTATAAAAAGTTTGTAAAATAAAAATTAAAAAATGTTAAATTTAAAAGTATGTATAACCGAAAATAAAAAGTGGGTCATTAAGTAAGAAATCTGTTAAAGTTGTATAAATATGTCAAATTTGAGATATTATTTTAAAAATATAAAATATAATTACTTTCATTATGTATTTATTTATATTATTTATTTAATAATTATATTTAAATAGGATTACTTTAAATATATTAATAAATAAAACTGGTTAATAAATAAAACTGATTAAATACGAAACTTTTATAAAATTCTATAAAGTTAAAACTGATTAAATACGAAAAAACTATGTGTTCGAGTAAGCAAATTTCGAGTTCGATTCCAGGGTCGATTTGGATTTCAATTTCAATTTCGATTTCGATTTCACTCCCCTTTGTTAATTTAGTTCGACACAAAGGGGAAGCCCATTCTTTTTCCAACTTCGATTTTGTTTATAGGGTATTGGATCGAGAAAATTGTGGTTTTGTTTTGTTTTTTTCCAGTTTTGATTTCAATTTAGTTCACCACTGGATTAACATCAAATCTTCTGTATAGAAACTTGATCGAGAAAATTTGGTTTCAATAACCAGATTAGATACGTCTCATATGGCTCTTAAGCTATGTAGTTAACAATGTGCACAATGCAAGATTAGCTCTGTGATGGTTTGCCTAATCTCCAACAGTTTACTTCTAAATTTTTTGCGTAATCTCCAATAGGCTGTACAAGGGGTTGGCACCTATTAGGGGGCGACATATTCCATGTAACTTGAAAGATCATAGAGTTTACAGTTCACATTTATGTACATTGTTGTTTATGTCAATTGTATACTAGTGTTATACACGTCCGTTGGTCGGGTATACGACATGACTTTAATTTAGATTCAATTATTTGATTGGTCACTCTATTCATTATTGCTGAATGATTTTTTCAATCGAGCAAGAAGCTTAGTCAAACTATAACCGGTTTTCCATAAACGTAAAACACACCGATCATTCACATGGATGAAACTTTTAATTGCAAAACTAATATCACACACACTGATAGTTCAAATGGATGACAATTTTGTAAGAAAGTATGATTATATCTACCCTCAAAGCCACCAATATCGCTGTCATCTCCACGTCAATCTAAAAGCGCAAGTCATTAGGGCAGCAAGTACAATTATGTAGATTGGTTTTCGCATACAGCTTGCAAAGCAGAGCTTGTTTCACCCACCTGCTCTTTAATAACACTTAGGGCCGTTTACTAAACGCTTACCAAAATTATTTTATCTTATTATTTAAGCATGACAAGGACCGAAAAGCTTACTCGGTAAGTGTGGGAAATGACTCTTACCCAACAAACACTTACCGGGTTTAAGATACTTACCAACAATCCATTTTCATGGTCAATAATGTTAGACGGTAAGGTAAATGAAGATAAATCTCTTGCTAGTAAATGTTTATCCGGTAAAAATTTGGTAAACGACCCCTTAAACTTAACTTACTGGGTAAGATTTTCAATCCTTATAAATAGTAGCTAGCTCAAATTAATCAAACAAACATATTCCTATAGCTTGTAAAATGTACCCTTTTAATGTGCTCTCTTTAGATCGGGTTCTTTGGGGCTGGCGTGTTGCTTTTACAGTAGTTCAGTAATCCCTTTTTCGGTTTGTAATATGTATAAAGAATAAGAAAAGATTCTAGGGATTCATGTATAGTTTATAGGTTCGATTGCACCACCTTTGCAATGACAATCACAAAGAAAATACAACAACTCTTTTTTCCTCTCTTCTTATGTATGTGTAGAAAGTGAAAGAGAAGAGGCAGTAAAACATCAATAGATCTCAAGAATACTTCTATTAGCACCACAATTCTTTCCTTGTATATTCAATTTCTTTCGTATTTTAAACCTCCAACAAACATACAAACATTTTTTTTTATGTTTTCAATTTTATTTTCATATTTTAAACCTTCAACATTCAAACAAAACGTGGACATCATAAAGATTTGGATAGTTACATAAATTATCACCACAAATTAATAAAACACCAATTACACAAAAGGTTCCACATGTTACTATTCATTTATGGAATTCCCAAAACACCATATTTCTTGCATACATTTCACCAAGCACCTTTGTTGCACAAAATGAACATGCTAGACACAACTTCGATTGCATCATAACTTTGTCCAAAAAATCATTCTTCCTACAATTTCTCTATTAAAACTACTTGCAAAAATAATAGACATCAACATGGACAAAAATACCATCTTGGCAAAAAACTTTGCAGTATATCTTCTTTAAGAAAAAGACCACCCTTGTAGAACCTTCAACACCTAAATCCTTAGCATTTCCATATATACCAACACCCTATTTATCCACAGTTGGAACTTAGCGGTTATTTGCCAAACGCTTACCCCGGTAAGCACTTACCAACCCGGTAAGAGCTAAGGCAAGGAGTGAGAGTCTTACCCAGTAAGTATGGCGAAAACTCTTACCATGGTTAGCGTTTGTCGAAAAAAATGTTGCATACGATACCGTTTTGGTGGACAAAAATATTACCCGGTAAGTAAGTGATAGTGTTGAATCTTACCGGTAAGCACTTACCGGGTAACCATTTGGTAAACGGCCCCTTAATTGGCAACTGAATCACCTGATGTTGCCTCAGCACCAGCGTCTTGTAACCTTTGAACGACACAACATCAATTATCTTTAACATCAGCTCCAAGCCTCCAACCCTTCAATACAGAACATTAGCAACTAATCCATGACCCATCAGCACATGATAACCGCAACTCATAAAATAAAAACTCAACCTTTGATCCCTGTACGCATCTTAGCCAATCATCCACAACATTGAAAGTTTTAGCATTAGATCTAACAGAAATATTTTAGCCATCTAAACCCATTTTAGTGACAACATTAGACATTACATGTGATACAATTATGGTACATATACATGCTCTAAATTTGCAATGTCGAATAATCAAAACAACTTTGATATCAACAATTGTTTCATATTGATGTTCACTGTCAACATTTGTAGCAACAACATGCTAACTTTTAATATCTAATTAATTATCGATCTTATCTGATGAAAAACAATAGAGTAAACATACCAAATGTGAAACCAACAGAAATATGATATTTTTAATCGCATGAAGTAATCATCTCGAATTTATACACAAAACAGTATAAAATGCTCAAACAACTTACAATAACATCAACATATCTATATTATAAAAAAATCCTTCATCAGATCACAAGGCACGAAGAAAAATTTATTGTAGAAAATTTTTAGAAGTGGGTTTGATCCATTACAAAGCATCAATAAGTGTTGAGGTGGTGATGTGGGGTAGATCAATTGCAAAGCTAATAAAGATAAAATTGAAGTATACCTTAAACTCGGATGGATCCACAGTCGGATTTAGACCTCTTTTTTAAGGCCGGATTCAGACATCTTGATAGAAGTATTGTAGAAATAAAAATCTAAATCACTTCAACTATCAATGATAATACAAAATCAAAAATTTATGTCATTACAGCTCCAAGTCCAACAAAACCTTTTAAGCCAAAACGTAAAAGAAATCCACAAAGATTTTTTTTATTTGAGGTTAAAAATGCATATGGTAATCTTCTTTGACCAATTATCCACACTTAAAGAATTTTTCCCAAGTGAAAATAGCTTCGTTGTATAGCATGTAGCTCCCATTGTAGCTGCATGAGTCCCAATACACCGTGACATAAAATATTGGCATTATTCCCTCAATTTATTCTTTCACGTATTTTGCAGTGGAAGCATCATTAAATAGACAATTAATAGCAATAAGTTGCAGATAAAACATTGTGTTAATATGAATAAAAGGATTAGGGGAGATTACCCTCTTGCAAAGTCACATCTGAAATCCTGAAAACCTAGATTTCAAGCTTTTTTAGCCAACCAATTATATATAGATGAAGGATCGTGTGAGAAAAAGAGTTAAGGTGATAAACGTAAGACATGATTCGAACCATTAGTCATTTTTTATCTTACCCCCAACCCATTACCCCAAAAATTAATAAGGATTACACCCATACCTTGAAATGATGCCACGAGCGTGTCTAGTGAGCGGTACTGTAAAGTTTTGGAACGCAATGACATTGATGGCAAACAATAAAACTGAAGCACAATGAGCAGATTGTTAAGCTCAGGAATAAACAAAATATGCCATAAATCCATTATCAATTAGCAGCATATGAAAGAAAATTTGAGGATGTATGTGTCATATACCTGTGCATCTTCCACTACGCTCAACGACCGTGCTTTCTATGTAAAACCGTGAGCTCCAGAAAACTCAACATTTTGACTGGCACAAAAAAATTTATGAACTTATCATGGAACTCAGAGCAGCAATACGAAAGGAAAACCGTTAACAAACCAGCGCATGCATGAAATTGATGGTTGAAATATGGAAAACGACAAAAAATCTAATGAAATATACTTGAACATGAAAAACTTAAATTGAAATGGCGTTAAAACAGAATCCAACTGAAACTATAGGAAGCTGATTATTCGGCCAAAAGTAAATGTGTTATGGTACAAAAGAAGCGACTGGATGATTGAATGATACAATGGTTGACATAAGACAATCAATTTAAACCTAGCCTCTTCCAGATGATTGGAGATGGTTTAAATTAAAAAGGGGGAAGAGGACTAACCTCTCTTGACCAGGGCCCATAACTTTAGATTTGAACATACTTAGTAGGTTTAGAGCCCACAGCTTCACATAGTTCATACAACTGATTAGCAACCATATAGTACGTCAAGACTTTTCAAGCAAAAATATAGATACTCTAAACAACAAAAATAAACTAAGAAATGGAGAGAAGCAATGCAGTGTGGTTGTGTTTGATCAAGCAAGCAAAGGAAATGGAAGTACACGGGAATTGAAAGAGAGGGACGAAAAATTGGCTTCAAATAAAATCTCTTTTACAAAATAATGTATAGAGTTGATACCAATTTTGACTTCATGTAAAAGGTTCATAATTCATCTTCATCTGCTCCATCTTGTCCTACAGCTTGGTGTCTTGTCAATTTGTCATCATATCACTTAGAATTCATGAAAAAATTCATAGCTTAAATACATTGGAAATTACTTAAATACAAAGCATTTTGTAATATAAATTACCCAAAAGAGTCAAACGCCTCAACAATCTTCATATGACATTGATTATTGCAAATTTCCTAGCTATGCCAAGAGAATAAGACCAACCCATCCTTCAGTTATGAGACATTCCTTGCACTTAGTTCACCAAAAAATGAGCTAATAAAAGGAGAGGATCTTTGAAATACCTTTTCACTCAAGCCTATGATATCTATGACCACAGGATTTGGAATTCTTCCATATGTAAATGCAACATGAATTGTTCAACTGTCAAGATTTTCTTCAACCAGGTGGCCTGGACACCTGTATATACCTACCAAAAATATTTTAATCAGCTTCTTCTAGGTTGGAATTTCTGTTTTTGGAGAAAGTTGGAATAAACAATAATTGGCTTGAAACGAAAAGTGCAGTTAAATAAATGTTAAACATGTAGTTTTTTCTTGTCATTTGGCATATTAAGGATGAAGAAATGAGAACAATTGAGATACAATTATTTGAATGAAAAAGAGATTAAGGGGTCTTTTACCAAATGCATACCATGGAAAAATCACCAACCTCAATTACCATATCGGATTACATTAAGCATTAACCGGTTATGAGTCTTCTCCCTCACCGAATAAGATTTTTGTTTCTTTCTATGCTCACTCGGTAAGCTACTACTAACATCTCTAAACAGCCGCCTAGGACAACTCTAAACAGCCTCTAAATATGGCCCAAAATAGTCTCGAAACGACATCCAAACAGTCCTTATTGCTGCTGATTTTTAGCTACAAACAACCCCTTTAGCTGCTGATTTTTAGCCACAAAACAACCCTTTTAGCTGCTGATTTTTACCCACAAAACAATCTCTTTAGCTACCGATTTCGAGCCTACCAGTCCATCAATGAAGGTTGCACCCTGTTGCTTTTTTCTGAACTAAAAACAGAACACAAGCAGTCCCGAATGGAACCATATAATTATAAATAGTTGCATTAGCCATTCCCAAAGAAAGGTCGTACAGAAATTGAACGCAAACGATGGTAACAATTTCCCATATTACAAATTGGAGGGTGTCGTGATATAAATTCTTTAAACTTTTCAAGTTATCTTCAAAATTACCACCAATAGAACCAATCTCTAAAAAAGAGAAAGGAAACGGAAAAAAATGCGAAGAACATCTTACCTAAAACTGGAGCATCCTTCGACCGAAGAAACTCGTCACTGAAAACTCTGGAAACCAATATATGGTCTTGAATCAGTAAGGGGAAAAATTGGATCAAAACATTAGTAGGGGAAGAAAGATTCGAACACACATTTTGATGGTGATAATGGGAGGATTCGAACCCTAAAACACAACATTTTGAAGAGGGAAAGGAAGAAAATATAAACTAACCATATGTAATAGCGATGGAGTCAATCAAATTAAAAAACCTTAAATTTTCAATACAATGGTGAAATAACATAATCAAAAAGCAGATGAGTTGGAAAAGCCAAAACCTGATGCAAAGCTGGAAAAACCACATCCGAAAATGGTTTGTTGCTATCAATTTTGAGTTGTATGTAAAGATGGAATCCAAAACCTGTCAATACAAAAAGAAACATATACAATCTTACATAAACCAGGCAAGCACACAATCGAGGATTGAACCTCTTAATAGAGAAAGTATACAAAATCAAACTTCAAAATCAAGAATATGAAAATAATAGGAGAGCGGGAGAGGGAGAAAGATATCAAAGAACAAATAAATTCTAGTATTCCTTACCTGATGCAAATTGATTTAAAGAGGAGATTCACACAGAGACTTCACTGGCAGATTAGGTTTTTTCGCTTGAACCTAATACCTTGAACAGAACCCTAATCTTGAATCAATAAACATCATCCTGGAAGCTAATCGTAGTCTTGGGTTCAAAGAAGAGTTTGAATCGTCGTCTGATTATCGATGAGAGCGTGTCTCTTGAAAAATGAATCGAGGGAGAAGGCGAGTGGTTATGGAGGGCACAGTCGTGCGGAATTCCGATTGAAGGGGAGGAGCGGCCGAGTGGAGCTGGAACTCCATAGAAACAGGTGTGAGGGGAGAGAGGGAAACGAAAGTGGGCTGATTTGGGGGTGGGGGATTAAACTCACACGCTGGACATAGAAGACCAACCATGAAATTAGGAATTTGAAGGGTCCAGATTAAAACTTGGCTGGATTTAAACGGCTCAGATCCATCCAAAAATGGTTACACTCGGCTCTATCCATATATATATAATTGGACGAGTTTGCAGATACAATGATGAAATTTACATCTTTTGAGACGATTGTGGAGATGTTATACAAGCATGCCATCCCCTCACCAAAGCAACAATGTAGAAAAGGTTTGCAGCTTGGTACTCCTCCTCTTGCTGGTGGTGCTCCTCTTGCTACAAAAGTGAATAGCTGGACAAACTAACAAAACTTATATTCTTTAGAGAAGGTTCCGTTTTTTATGGATAAATAACATTTGGATTTAGGTTAGCATCATGAACACTCAGAAGTTGTTGGAAGATGAAGTTATAGTGGCATTTTACTAGAAGAACTTGAAACATCCAAGCAAGAACATGAAGCATCAATCAAATCAATGAAGAACTTCTTTGGGAATGACAATCTTTGGAAATTATGTAATGTTAGGGTTTATGTAAAGTTGCTATTTCTTGATTGTTCACACATGAAAATCTTTGGGAATTATGTACTCTTGCAATTTCTTTAATGAAAATTCTGAGTTTGAAATGTGAAATACAACTGTTATACTTGTTGGAATTGTGTGTAGTGTCAAAGAGTATGGGTTTGACATAAATTTCAGCCACTAGACTGAAACATTGGAAGTTCACCATCAATCAATATGAAGCCACTGCATACCTTATCCAAATAAATACACAACTATTAAGTTTAATTAGTTTTATAACAGTGAATCTCGGTCAAGGTAAGTAGTGTTTTATTCGTCCCAATCACAATTTACTAGGCTATAAAAACAGTAAAGTTCCTCAACATAAAGAACCACAGGAATCCTCAAGGCACTTATTGAGTTATTTGTTCTATAACTGTAATAACATATAAACCCATCCACAGGAAGATTATTCCCATAACACAAAGTTTTTTTTTTGCATTCTTTGTGCCAAAACCAATCAAATAAGCTGGCATTAAAATTTGATAGGAAATTTATATATATATATATATATATATATATAGGGTGCGTTTCATTTGAAAACCAAGCAATTTGTGGAAACTTTGCAAACCACTATTTTAGATGAACGGCTAAGATTGGTTTGCAAAGTTTCTACGAATTGCTTGGTTTTCAAATGAAACACACCCTATATATATATATATATATATATATATATATATATATAATTTGGATTTTCGAAGGGACCGAGGAAATGTCCTCCAATAAAGATGAGCATCAAAAGGTCCCGTTATCGGTATTGTTGAAGCGTGAATTGGCGAATGAGAAGATAATTGTTAGTGGTCAAGCCAACCAATCTTTGATGACATTGATGAGTACACTAATTAATTTGTATTTTTAACAATTTGCTTTTGGTGATTACAATTGAATTGAGAAGTAGATGATGGTTTTTAGAGATATGTAATCAGTGACCTTCAATTCTTTTTTTTAGTATAGTGATGTTACCAAACTTCTCTTGCAGGTACTTGATGGCCACAATGGGTCTGCAGTAGCTATATACCAAAGAGAACTTTTTAAACAATGTTTTGGGTGTTATTCCTCCAAACCTTAACCAAGATGAGTGGATCGTAGTGTTGCCTAGGGCTTTGGTGGCCGGATTTGTGAAAACAGATAAAGATTTCCAAGAAAAAGGTATTTGGTTTTGCTTCCGTCTGAAGACGCAAACACATGATGGCTTTGACTAGATACTATTGTGTTTAATGTATGTTGAGACCTGAAGTATTTTAGGCAGAACCATTGTGGTTTTTAGTTATCTAGTAGTGGTTAAGTAAATCTAGTAGTCGAAGTATTTTAATATCTAGTACTTAAGAAAATCTCTTTGAATAATATATTGGATCCTTGTAATTAATTAACTGTTGTTAGATGAATCCACATCATTAACCGATTTTCTGTTAATCGGCTGAAGTACAAGTGTTCATCTATCATGCTAGCCTAACGCTGTTAATCACAATCATAAGTTACAAATTTAACCCTCTTTTCATTCATGTATTCCTGTTTCCAAGCGTCCACAACTCTATATATCTCATCTTTCTTTTAGATCTGTTCCTGGATCATTATATCCTGATTCACCTTGTTTCAGCTAGTTAGGTCTCATCTTTCTTTTAGATCTTTTAGATCTGTTTCTGGATCATTATATCCTGATCTTCCTTCACGCATGTGAGGGGTTTAACGGTTCATGGTTAACCAGGGTTAGATGGAGGGACTTGATCCGCAACAAAATCGAAACCATGGTGATGTTGTCTGTAATTAATTCATATGAGGGACCTAATCCAAAATTTCAAAGAACCACAGGGACCAAATCCGTAATTTACTCTTAAAATTAAAAAGTAACCGAACCCACACGAGACAATTGGGCTTTAATTTCAACAACGATTATAATGAGCCCAAGCTTTCGCTGCCTGTTTACCGGGCTAGGTATAAAATGGGCCATGTGCACTAGCCCAAACTAAGGTGGCATTTGTTTTTTAAAAGGTCTGAAGTATGAAGTCTTATTTCACTTCTGATTAATAAGACGTGGTGTTAAAGTCTGAAATCTGAATCAATAAGACTATTTATTTTTGTAACATCTGGAGGCGTCTTGAGAGAAAGGAGAACATATGAACTAAGGCGGGGATATGAGGTTTTAAGAAGTTAGGTCACCACTTCTTATTTCAGACGTATTTAAAAGTTAGAGGTTTTGGAAACTGGAAAAAAAACAGTCTGAACGTAAAAAGGTCTGACCGATTCAGATTTAAGAGTCATTAAGAGGCTTTTTAAAAAAAAACAAACAACCCCTAATTTTTCTTTTAATATATTAAACTATTATTTGTGAAAATTAAAACATACTTCCTTCGTCTTAAAATAAATGTATATAATGAAAATGACACATAATTTTAAAAATTATAATTATTACACTTTTTAATTAACTAAATGACATTTTTACTTTTAATAATTAAGAGGAAATTTTCTCGATCATATAATTAAGAGTATAACAGAAAAATAAATAACTTATTTTTTAAAGTAGACACTTATTTTAAAACAAAACTAAAATCAAAATACAGATGCTTTTATTTTGAGACGGAAGCAATACTTATTTGTTGAAAATGTAATGTTTTTGGAAAATATAAATATATATTTTACACCCTTTTATTTAATGACTGATAATTGATTTATGTGTACTTATTTAGCAAGCATGTCTTTAATTTTCTCTTTTTATTTATTTATTTCTTATCGTCGTGAAACGAAATTTATGACTATGATTAGAAGGCCTGTCAAAAGATTACATGTAAATAAATTTTCGGTCAAAGTGATCATAGTAGTTATATGAAAATTAATTATTAAAGAAACCAGATCTAAAAGAATTGAATTTCGACTTACATGTAAAAGTCAAAGAAAAAATCAGTCAACATGTTTAGTACATCCTAAAAAACAATCAACAAATAATGTCTACTTTAAAATATTTACACTACTTTGACTTAAATGAGTTCAATTAATTAATTTCATCTGTTTGAACCATCTAGTGAGTAGATGTAGAGTAAGGCTTCTAAACCATAAACACCAACCCATAGATCATGATTCATGTCTTCTCTATCACTCGGTTGTTTGTGTTATTTCACGTTCTTATAATTTTGCAAACAAATTTTAACAAAAATATATTTTTTTTGTATGTTTTGAAGATTTTTGCTATTACTTGTATAATAAATTTAAAATTATAAGTTTATTTATAAAATTGCTAAATCTCGTGAATACTATAATATATAATGTTATAATTCCACTTCATCAATATATTTATGGTGGTTAAGAAAAAAACTATAAATCAGTAACGAAAAAATGAAAACTAAAAATGTAATATGGCAATGTTTGGCAGCTAGTGTACATGTTTGGATGACCATAAGCTAGCTTATTGAAACGCTACTCAAAGTAGCATTTTGAAAAGCTAGCTTATTAGCTACAAGCTAGCTTATAAGCTAGTTTGTCAAACAAAGCCTAAAAGATATAAATCTACAACAAACATCATCATAATTCATGCTTTTATGAACCAACTAACATACGATTAAATTTCTTAGCCACTGTAACGTTACGTCTTATGTTAAAACCATAAAATTAATATCGTAAAAGTTATTTTATTTATATATATAAAAAGAAAAAGAAAAATAGGCATTAAAAAGGAATTAATAAGCCACCAACTTTGGGGAGCATGTTAGTTGGTAGGAGTTTGTTCCCTTTAATTGAGCACAATCTTTGAGTATGATATTGAAGAAGGGTAATGGGAATGGAACCTTACCAACACCCCATCCAATTTCTATTATGATTCATGACCCACCCATACCCAACACCCACTCCCCACCCTCTTTTATTTACAAAAATCATCTTATCATATTATTGGTCGGTTTAAGTATGTATTCTGATAGTTTTATATTATAATAATAGTATATAAAAAAATAACGTTAAACGTAGTTGAACAATCAAGTGATCTTCAGGTACTTATTGTCATAAGTGGATCCAAGAGGTTTTTGGGAATGGTAGCACACGAGAAACATTACTAATGACGTAGTTGTATCGTTAAGCGGCCTCGGAAAATTTACATTATACAACACCAAATGAGTGGTTTGAGGGGGAATGCACCGGCTAACATTTAGGTCCGCCCCTGCTTATTGTCTAAAGCAAAAACTTAGTCATTTCGTTTGAAAACATGTAAAATGTTATTATTCATATAATGTTGTTTTTTAAGGATTATAAGCTCTTCAAATCAAGAATATGTTGCAAGTTCTTGTTATATGTTGTGCAAAAGTTGAAATTATCAATAGTTATTATATAAAATTGGTTGTCTCCGCTGATCTGTCCCAACGTTAGAGCTGATCTGTCCCAACGTTAGAGGTGTGAGTGTAATCCACATGTGTGAGGTCATGGGTTCAAGTCTGGGCACGACTCATCTGTCAATGGGATGCATGCACTGATTTACCTTTCTCATGATGACTGTGGGACCGGTACGGTGGGACTGTCTCAGAAGGTGGCGTCTACCTTTTTTTTATTATATAAAATTAGTAGTTACCGTTACTTTATTGGTAAGTTGAAATATATTTTGATAGTGGTTATATCTTTTTGTATTAAAAAACAAAGTTTAAAAAAAAGGTTACACGTAGTTACACAATTAGTCGATCTACCGGATCTTGCTATTTCGCGTCTACCTGAAAAGGTTTTTAGTTTTGAAAGAGCGAGGGTTAGACCATGAGGTCTAGTGAGTCCCCTCTAACAACAGTTCAACAACAAAGATATAGAAAGATTTATAATAACATAAACCAACTCAGTTATAAACAATCAATACTTGCAACCATGCTTCTTGCACACACTACCGTCACTTGAAAGTGGCGACATGCCTGACTCATACTGCCTTAATTGGGACACACCCTCCATTGGCATAAACGGGACACCCTCCCGGTATGAGTATTTACGGGACACACCTCCCAATATGAATATTTGCAGGACACACCTCCCGGTATGAGTATTTACGGGACACACCTCCCGGTATGAGTATTTGCGGGACCCCCCCCCCCCCGACTTCACGCTATACTTGCTCACGACCACATATGCACATAATTAATTAAGAACATCGCTATAAACAACAACCAATAAATCTCACCGATAAGTAAGGCATAAATAACGTATAATCATGCTTTAAATAATTTTCACCTGCTTTCATACATTTGAGGCATTTAGTTAGAAAACTCACATGTTGTCCCCCGCTAGAGACCTCTTACGCGCTCCTTACAATTGGCCTACAACCTACCGATCAAAACGATAAAAACTGATAAGGGTTTTATCCTCCTCGTAACACCTTATGACTCACAAACCCACGATACAAGGCAAGAAAACTAATAACACTTGGGTCACGACATTGGGCCGACCCACTTACCTAAATGCCCGAGGTCGACTTGCCACCGCCCGGGGCTGAGATTAGCCATCGCCCGGGGTCGGGTGTATCACCGCCCGGGATGGGATGGTCGCCCGGGGTCACCAACGACCGGGGCCAAGCCTCCCGGTGTGGACTCCCCCGGTGCCCGGGTTTCCACTCCCCTGCAAACAATCGAAGGTATTCGACAGACATGTCGATACCGCAGATTCTCTTTTCGATGGGCTACAAATCCAAACTGGCAAAGGAGATGAACCAAAACCAAAATGCCTCTTACTAACATAATAATAGCTCGAATACATCAACCGATTAACACAAGTTAACCTTTATCTACATCTCTTATGGCTAAAATCTTCATACGATCAATAAAATCCTTTCAAGGGTTTTCATCCATTTCTTACTACAAGAACTCAACTAAAGAAATTAAACCATCATATGGATATATATTGAATAAGAGGGAGATTACCTTGATTGATTGATGAGATTAGAATCCAAGAACAAAGCTTCCTTTGATTTCTTCTCCAAATCGCCTCTCCCCCTTCTCCAATATCTCCAGCCGCCAACAACACCAAAAAGAAACTAGGGTAGAGTAATAGAGTTAAATCCCCTTTCTACTCAAATTACATCTAGCCCCTCTTACTTAAGGTTTGGTCCAACAAACCCCCACACTCTCCACTTTAATAATTAAAACACGGTTGTTACATTTTCTCCTCCTCAAAAGAATTCCGTCCCCGGAATTCCATTGCTGAACAAACTGGGCATTGGGACCTCATGTGTTCATCTATTCCCCAAGTTGCTTCTCGTCCCTTAGGATATCGCCATTAAATTTTTCACAAGACAGATCCCCTTAATCCTTAACATCCTAACCTTTCGGTTAATGATTTCCTTAAACCCCGTGATAAAGGTTAAGTTCTTATTTGCTTGTTTACCTTGTAAAGGTATCGTCGCCCCCAACTACCAACAAATGCTCTCCAATAGAGGCGTGAAACCCATTAAGAATTTTCCAAATTCTCATCGAATACTACCAGATCATACATTATCTCTCCAGCCCTTTCCATAATTTCAACGGATCTCCAAAACGTGGCCCAACACTAGTTTTCCCTTGAACGCACCGCTTCATTCTTTGGGAACATCTTCCGCATCAAGCTTCGCCTTCTAAACTTGAGATTCACAAGGCTCGCGTTCTTTCCATCATATCAACTTAACTTCACACAGTTGCCCGAAACGTTCTAACCAAAACCAAAACCGTACCACCTGAACATACCGATCGTACCATCTGAAAACCGTACCAACTATTGTTCGCTTTGTCCACACACTTGGAATCACGGTTTTAGTACGCGTCTCATTAAGGTTTCCACCTATAACTTCCCTCAACACTACATACCTAATGCAACAAGCACTTTCTTCCCTGAACCCCATCGATCACAACTCATCGGCTCTGCACCACTCATACGTATCCACCAATCGCCCGAACATAGTAGCTATGAATCCGAGCTTCATCCATTCTAACACGAAGTGACTATGCTCACACCAACTATGCCAAAATGGCTTAACACTGGACGCCCGACTCATTTGGAATCTTTTCCACGCATTACCAAGTCTGAAACTATCGCCTTTCACTCTGAGCATTACATCCGACCACCTTTCCACTTTCTTCTCGGAAACATCCAACATACTACCAAAGGTCGTCTCATTAACAGATGTAAGCTTTAGACCATCCGCATAACTTAGATTTTTCTCAACCCAAAACCAAACATACACCCTAAGCTCTCCCTTACACCCTCACTAGGGTTCAAAAAACTCACTAACGACAAATCTGAAAACATACAATTCCCATTTCTAAATCACCTGCCAAACTTCTTACTCACAGATTACCCATTTTTCCGACAATTCCAGTGTGTCGAAAACACATTTACATTACTTTGGTTAGCTAAACAAATTCCCACAATTATCACTCGAGACATGCAACCAGCCCTTCCAAAACAATACCCAATGCTCGAAGGCACCACACATTTCTCGCTCTCCAAACAGGGTTGACTTGTCCGCTAAAACCCCCTTCATACTCAAATACTACTTCGACAACCCCACGAATCTTCATATCAACAACAAATTATCACAACTTAAACATTCGACATTTTCATCACCATTTTAGCGGTACAAGCTAAACCCATCCACAACTCACCGCAACCCAGCATCCAACGTTCCACTCTTAAATAACCACTCACTATCATTCACACATTAATCTCAACTTAGTAGTACCAAGATATCAAAAATACACTCACACACCTCCACAACGTACTTACCTCTATTGCATAGTTTTTTTTCTTCAGAATTCTCGGAGCAAGGACTCCCACCTACGCTCATCCTATATCAATAGCACAAGCCCAATGTTTAACCATGAAGGAAACTTCTTACCACTTCAATGACTTGCATAACCACTTTGACATGAAATACTACTAACTCATCCAAGCGCCCATCCCTTACCACGTCATCACCATACCATCAAAATCTCTACAACACTTGATATGCATACCAAATACCATCCTCTTCAGGCCGATCATCACACCAATATTTCAGATAGAGTCGTTTCACAACTTTGTCTTGCTCGAATCTAGATAATCCACAAAATCATGATTATTTAAACCACTCGACATGATTTCGCTTTTGGTCGGCTTATCGCGACCTGCCAGAAACAAATTCAGGAAGTCTATAAAATTAAGCATACTACCTCGCAAACTTAAATACTCGAAGCGCAACCACTTTAATTGTGCTATAAGTACCTCACTTCTAAACAAACCACTAGGACCTTATAGGAATTCACCTGACCAACTAGCGATCTTCCATTTTCGTTATACCCACACGAGGCGGTCCGACACCATGACAGGTACACGCATTCCCCATACAATTCCTTTCTTTCTCACGAACACTCAGAAAAATAACCATGGGTACTTCATCATTCCCCACATCCCGGTAAAGACTTCCACAACTGCCGTTTGACCGCAACAATGCTTCCGTCCAACAAGATTTTCCAAGGAACCTACTCCTTCCAGCGCATCATAACTATCTCGGTTGCCCCACAGACTTTGCACATTGAAGGCACAAGACTTACTAGATATAGCCTGGTTACTAGACTACCTCAAACTACGACTCGACGTCGATGACTTTTCACCCCATAAACCACAACGCTACTTATCAAAATGCTGCAAAAAGGGTATCTTAACGGCTTCAAAATTCTACTCTGGAAACACCACCTGACGACTACTATAACTCAAGCTACCTTCATAAACCGACCACTATTAGAAGCATCTAAACAATTTCGAACTTCCACTCACCGGCAACCACTTCTCAGGTTACTGAACCAAGGATAATCTACCATACGACTGGTCTTTTTAACGTCGAAGATTGAGACTTCCGTCATTCACTTTCACTATTCACCGCCCTTCCATAGAGAATACTAAGGTCATGAATCGACCATCAACGATTCAAACGCCACCCTTCTACACTCAAGACCTTCTCTCAGTCTTAATGGCCGCATCTCTCACGACCTAGAGAGTTCGTAGCCTTCATGCATGACGACACAGTAAATTTTAACTACTGACATTTGAAATTTCAGAAAATATTTCGTTATAAAACAAACTTGAGTATACACGATACCGCACCGGCATAGTGAATAACCATACACAATGATCTCGAGGATTGTTCCGCCTCAACCCCAAGATAGTATAAGTCCCCCTCAACCAACATTGATGTTGACACCATTGAAAACATTTCCAATAAAACTTTACTCAAACGATTTATGAAATTACAATAATACTACTTATGTTGAGCGAGTCAGTTGACTTCCACCCTTACTGGCATGACGAACATGTCTATATCGGTCTCTCCTTTAAGACCACGCGGTTAAATGTTACTATTTATTTATTTATTTATTTTACAAAAGTTAACTCATTTATAAAAAGAAATGAAATAGTTCTCAAATTACTGAGTTCAAAATTTAACACATCACGCAATAACCCGTCCTTCCCAATTCAACACACGCTTACACGCGCCATCTCATTTTCAAAATGAATGACTCGCAAGACGCACACATACACCAATATATATGATATGGAAGATTCAAGCGACTTTTTAGAAAACACCATGCATGATATTCTTTTTACATTGAAGGCTATTCACTCTCGCAAAGTCGACGACTTACTCTCACAACAATTTAATCACAACCTCCTTACTTCTGACCCAACCAGTCCAGTCTCTCACAATTGCAATCACCTTCAGCACCAAAGTTTCCCAACATGCTTGCATATCTAACCACTTTGTTACCATCACGACTAAAGATTTGCAGATCATGCGTCTTCACCCTGACCCAAATAATTTTACCACAATAGCTCGTCCCGTCCTATCCTCACTCCATATTACCAGTTAACACCGACATCACTTCTCAACCATCCTTTCCACTTTTCAAACAACTACAGACTTGAAAGATACGACCCAAATAGTTCTGACCAACCAGTCAGGTCTCTCACATTAGCGACCACCTTCAGCACCAATGCTTCCCAACATGCTTGCATGCCCAACTACTCATTTGCCACCGTGACTAAAGATTTGTAGGTCAAACGTCCTCACTTTGACCCTAAACAAACTTACCAACAATAGCTCATTTCCATCCGGTCCTCACTTTACTTTATCAGTCAACACCGATATTGTCTCTCAAACACCCTTCAAATAACTAAAGATTCAAAAGCTCCATCTCTATCCTTAAAATCCTGAGTTAACACTCTCCTGATTCACACTGATCGGCATAACAAACAACCAAACCGGGGACTCCCTTGGAGCGCCGAGCTCCCTTCCAAAAGATATTCTTTTCTTTATGGACCCAAAGGGTCCTTCTTCGAAATGAATCTTCTACCTTCCACACATACTCATCCTAACCGGAAATAACCTTAAAACCATTAGCAAACCCACATAGCATGCAAGACCAACACTATCATTTAAAAGATATAACTCTCTACTCAAAACTACACCCATCAAATAACTCAACAATAGAAATCCAGTATGCCAATGCACCTGTAAATTCATAATGGCATTGGCCAGATGCAATTCTAAATTTACCTTACATGAGAGTACTCACTATCGTTGTCACAACTCTCGATGATCAAGGTTTTCCTTAAAGGCTTCCTAAATCTCAGTTGTGTCCCCCTACTCCACAGTTTAAGTTTAGTCCCATCTAGTCGCCTAAATCCCTTAAACTATGGCTCTGATACCAATTGTAACGACCTAAAACTCCAACAATTCGAGATAAACGATTAATATGAATTCATACCCATAACGGCCCCAAGTCTACAAAGAAAAATTCAAGGTTTACAGAAGATCACCTTCTACACAACTGAGAATTTAAAGCAACTAACTATCAGGAACTCTTCTAGAATCGACACCGCTCATAATTTCTCTTTTCCTCTACCGGATCTTCCTATTTCACGTCTACCTGAAAAGGTTTTTAGTTTTGAAAGAACGAGGGTTAGACCATGAGGTCTAGTGAGTCTCCTCTAACAACAGTTCAACAACAAAGATATAGAAAAATTTATAATAACATAAACCAACTCAGTTATAAACAATCAATACTTGCAACCATGCTTCTTGCACACACTACCGTCACTTGAAAGTGGTGGCATGCCTGACTCATACTGCCTTAACTGGGACACCCCCCCCCATTGGCATAAACGGGACACACACCCCGATATGAGTATTTACGGGACACACCTCCCAATATGAATATTTGCGGGACACACCTCCCGGTATGAGTATTTACGGGACACACCTCCCGGTATGAGTATTTGCGGGACACCCCCCCGACGTCACGCTATACTTTCTCACGACCACATATGCACATAATTAATTAAGAACATCGCTATGAACAACAACCAATAAATCTCACCGATAAGTAAGGCATAAATAACGTATAATCATGCTTTAAATAATTTTCATGTGCTTTCATACATTTGAACATTTGAGGCATTTAGTTAGAAAACTCACCTGTTGTCCCCCGCTAGAGACCTCTTACGCGCTCCTTACAATTGGCCTACAACTTACCGATCAAAACGATAAAAACTGATAAGGGTTTTATCTTCCTCGCAACACCTTACGACTCACAAACCCACGATACAAGGCAAGAAAACTAATAACACTTGGGTCACGGCACTGGGTCGACCCACTTACCTAAACGTCAGGGGTCGGCTTGCCACAGCCCGGGGCTAAGATTAGCCATCGCCCGGGGTCGGGTGTATCACCGCCCGGGATGGGATGGTTGCCCGGGGTCACCAACGACCGGGGCCAAGCCTCCCGGTGTGGACTCCCCCGATGCCCGGGTTTCCACTCCCCTGCAAACAATCGAAGGTATTCGATAGACAGGTCGATACCGCAGATTCTCTTTTCGATGGGCTACAAATCCAAACTGGCAAAGGAGATGAACCAAAACCAAAATGCCTCTTACTAACATAATAATAGCTCGAATACATCAACCGATTAACACAAGTTAACCTTAATCTACATCTCTTATGGCTAAAATCTTCATACGATCAATAAAATCCTTTCAAGGGTTTTCATCCATTTCTTACTACAATAACTCAACTAAAGAAATTAAACCATCACATGGATATATATTAAATAAGAGGGAGATTTCCTTGATTGATTGATGAGATTAGAATCCAAGAACAAAGCTTCCTTTGATTTCTTCTCCAAATCGCCTCTCCCCCTTCTCCAATATATCCATCCGCCAACAACACCAAAAAGAAATTAGGGTAGAGTAATAGAGTTAAATCCCCTTTCTACTCAAATTACATCTAGCCTCTCTTACATAAGGTTTTGTCCAACAAACCCCCACACTCTCCACTTTAATAAATAAAACACGGTTGTTACAAGTTCATCATAGTTGATATACACGTGACACTAAATCAGAGACACAGACGACCTTTGGGGAGACCTAAGTTGTAGACCAAGTCATCCGCACACCACTAGGGCCCCCACGTGTATTATCACATGTGATAAATGTGTTACCTATGTGATACTATAATCCATCACATGTGATACTAAATGAGAGACGCAAACAACCTTGGGGCGACCTAAGTCGCGGGCTAAGTCGTCCGCACACCAACATGTGCCCTCATATGTCTCGTAAAATGGAGGTGTTCTCGTTTGAAGCTCCCCCTAATATATATATATATATATATATATGTGTGTGTGTGTGTGTGTGTATACAGACACACTACTTTATAAAACAAATTAGCAAAAGTCTTAAAAACAAGTTTACATGCACCAAATACAACTAATCTATGCATAAAGTCTTAAAATCTCTTAATTACACGTTAGTATGCATGTTATACAACCTGATGACGCATCTTCCTAAATACCAAAGAGATGAATTGGCATTTCTCTTTTTATATTCTTGTTTGAATTTTAAATTCAAATGAAAAATTAGTCGTCTTTCAATGTTCCCTAGATGATTTTCAGACTTTATCGGTTACAAGCACCTGTTATAGGGTCAAGTCAGCAATTGCCGCTCTCGAAGAAGTATGTATCTACTCTTCAAACATCGTGTTGTTTCAAGAACATATCATCATGTTGTTTAACTCTCTCCATATCTCAATTTTCTCAGGTATGTTCTTCATCTCTCATAAGGTATTCAAAACCCTCGGGTTTTTTCAAGGGTTGTTTGTTTACCTCTTAATGGTTCTATTAAGAGGCAACCTCTGAATTGCTAAAAGGTGAATTTTGTTTGGCAAAAAAAGATCTAACTCTTTATGGTTCAAAAACCCTTTGAACCATTTTGTATCCTGACCCTCCCTTAACCATTCAGAGCCCTAATTTCATTATGAACAATTAAAAACATATGCATTTCACTTTGCATTATATCATAAAGGCCACTTAATCATTCTGCACCAAACCATTCAGCAACTACCAAACAGTCCCTCAAGCCTCATGTTTCGAGATCATTTTTTGAGTTTTTCCAGGTACGTTCTTCATATCTGGTAAGTTTTTCAAAACCCTAGGTGTGTTTGTTTAGCAAACAGACTACTTGAGATTTTTAGTTCAATCATAGTAGATGGCTCCTTATTAAAACCATGGTCGTCCCTGGGGGAGGGCGGGTCGGGCGTACGCCCAGGGCCCAAACAAAATAGGGGCCCAATATTTTTAGTATATACTATATATTAGTAGTTAAAAAATTGTAAATAAAAAGAAAAAAAACTTAGTACATAATAGGACCCAAAAAAAATTAACATTATATTAAGGGTCCAAATGTGTATTAATTAATAATATTGGAAAAAAAACTGTAAAAAGTTATTTAGTCTTTCATTTTATAGTATTGTTTATTGTTTCTTTAAGTTTTTTTTATCTACTACTAATATCTAATAACTATTTTTGCCCATAGTCCTTAATATAATCTCCATTCCTCATCTTCTACATCCTCTTTTCATTATTCCATCCGCATGAATTTTATTATTGTGTTAGAATATAGTAGATTTCTTGTTATTAATTAAGAAACTTCTACAGTTTTTAAAACAAATACCAAACTATATGAGACGACCCAACATATATCTATATTTAGGATTTCAAAGATACTTATTTTTTCATACATTATTGACTCTTTATTATCTAATATTGGGTGCATGAATCTTAAGTACTCTCTTATCTCTAAAACAAGAATAAGATTTCAAACTATAACCAACATGGACTTTTGATTCTAAGATTAATGGTTTGTAAAAAGTTTGTTTCTTCCCCTAAAAGTTTAAAATTGTAATAACCGAGTTTAAATTTAATAAATTTAGAGTTGGGGGTGAGAAGTGGTCTAAATCCAAAGTTAGAGGGGCTAAGTGTAAATTGGAAATTATAAGGATTTAACCTAGGGATTGCCTCATTCCTCTTGTTGGCGGCTGGAGCAGTGGAGAGGAAATCAGATCGGGTTCGTTTGATAGAGAGAAGATTTTGAAGTTTTGGGGATTTTCACTTCTTCCAAGGTATGATTCTGAATCTTTGGTTACCTGTTTTCTTTTTAAGAGTATGTAGCTTTGTTTTAGATCTTTTGGTTGGGACTGGGTTTAGGTTTGTTTGGGGATTGCATCTGTTCTTCATTAATCTTGGTAGGGATGGCATAAGACCCTATATTAATCTTTGCAATCGACTCCTAAGTTGATAATTGGTATTGATCGATTTATTTGGGGTTTAGTTCGAGTGATGGGTGCGTGCAGACCCCAAATCGCCCCCGGGCGAAGGAGCTAAACGACCCCGGGGTTGGTCACCCCGGGCGTGTTTATGGAGGTCGAATCCGATTGACCCCGGGAGGCGGGGGACCGGGGTGGAAGTGAGGGGACCCGGTCGACCCCAGGAGGTGGGGGACCGGGGCAAGGTGAGAGACCTCGGTCGAAGGGACCCCGGGCCGTGACCCTGGGAGTCGGGGGAGCCCGAGGGGGGAGTCCGAGGATCGGGGTTTGTCGGGGTGGTGCACAGTAGCCTTATTTAGAATATTTAAAGAATTTAGGACGCATTTAGTGATGTGTCTTATCGGTTTCGTCGGTATCATCGTAGGTTATAAGATCGATAGTTCACGGGTTTCCTTAGCAAGGACCACAGGTGAGTTTTCTGAAATTAAAGTACCTCGTAAATTTATAAAGTTATTTATGCACGTGGATTTTAATTAAATGCTCGTGGTGTTTTAACTGTTTAAGACATAAGGAAGTTATTTTAAGACATCTTTATTTATGCAAGCTTCATATACATGAGTTCCTTTTTCAATGCAATATATGTTTTATTGATGATTATATGTATGCATACATTGTTGTGAGCGGCCAAAGTCCGGGGGTGTGGCCCGCCTTTACTCATACCGGGGTGTGTGTCCCATCTAAGGCAGTATGAGACAGACACGCTGTCACTTTTTGTGACGGTAGTGTGTGCCGGAAGCGAGTTTTATACGTGGACTATGTTTTCAAAGCTGAAATGATTGATTTACTCTAATCTTTTTGTAAATTGTGAATGAATTATGTTTTGAGGGATCTCACTAGAACTTTGGTCTAACCCTCGCTCTTTCAAAAACTAAAAACCTTTTCAGGTGGGCGTGAGATAGGCAGTTCTTGCAAGGGTAAGGAGAAAGCTTTATCGGGATCCAGAATAGAAGATCTCCTATTAGCTTTCGTTTCGTTAATCTCAGTTGTAATTGATTATTTTATTGCAAACCTAGCATGCAGCTAAGATTCTGATTGTTGTTTATTTGGGCCGTTTTTGGCGAGATCTCTTATGTTATTAGACTACTTTATTGTTTAAATTTTGGGTTGTTATAAAAATGATGATGAAAAACATTAACATCAGGTAATATGTGAAATATCTACTGATTTATATTGATTTACTTAAATTGTTACTCCGAATGGTCAACATAGTGACGTCAAATGATTTCAATCTATATATTAAATGTATATCATAAGATTTCTTTGATGGTGGAATTGATTGACGATGTTATGTAAAAATGATATGGTAGATAATATTAATTTAGAAATAATTATTGATTGATCTTGCACTAGGAATACCGGGAAAATCAGTTTTATATGAATTATTAGTATTTTTTGCATTCAATGTTATTTTTGATCATATAAACAATATATTTAAAATAATTTCGTAGTTATCGAGGATCTATTTTTACATCTCGCTCAGGGCCTAAAAATGTCAGGATCGGACCTGATTAAAACATATTAACTATCAATTAAAAGAAACATGAGATTATTTTTCTGTCTTCGATAGAGTTTTAGAGATTTCTCCAGATTTGGAGATTTCCACCTTCTCTCTCTTTTTTTTCTCTATTTTAGCATACTATTTAGCACTATTGGAGCAAAACATTTCTAAATGTTCAAAATTTTCTACTTTAGCGTAGTTGTTGGAGATGCTTAAATAGGTGTCGTTTTATTGGGAATTTTAGTTTGAATTATTCACATAATCTTGAGGTAGAATAAAGGTCAAAATATAACAACCCTTTTGATGATGATGGTAGACTATTAGGAACGTGCCGTTAGCATATCCTTAATTTCTTTTTGAAATATCATAAAATGTTGTCAAATGTTAGAATTTTTTTCTACAACTATGAATCAGAAAACCATCTGATTATTTTCTGGATAAAGAAGTAAAAGTAGGATCAAATTTTGGATGTTTTGTTTTATGATCAGAAAGTAAACCATTTGGAGATTTTGGATTTTTGTTTTCTAGTTTTTATGGATCTGCCATTTCCTCATCTGATTTCCTACTTAATTCTGGTTGGGTTAGTTTGTTGTTATCATCTGGTTGGGTTAATTTGTTGTTATCATCTGATTGGGTTAGTTTGATGTTGTAAAACAATATGCTCTAATTTGCTATGTTTACTCATACATTAAAACTTTGTACAAGCCTTGGAAATTGATATCATATTATGCATATGTCTTAATAAAGTATTACTACTTGACTTGTAGTTTGCTTTGTTTATTTATTTCTTGAAGATATAAGAAACCTCGTATGTGATTAGGAAAACAACCTGGTGAAAATATGTTATGAAGTGATGGCAACCTTCTATCTTTAGGTTAATAATTGATGACATATCCATCATAGATAATTGATGTTTTGTTGAGGCAAGTTTTGTTCTCTTTCTTTCCTTTTGTTTTTAACCTTTTAATACTATGGTTTATGTAGTTTTTGAATATGATAGTTGAGGTATTGTTCGAACTTCCAAGGACATCCATCAGTAAAAGAAAGCACGAGGAACTGAACTCTTTGGATACTTCACTAGCAATTGAATTCAATGGATTTAAACATTATTTTTTAGGGATTGATGAATCTAGTATATATAAAGAATTAAGTTGATTTGATGTAATCCCAATAACAAATTGGAGGCACAAATATGTTATTAAATGTTCCTTTGTTTTGTTGTCTTGGAACATTAGAGCAGCGCAACTCACAGAATTTGAGTTCAAATATCATGTTTTGGTATTTTTGGCTAGGCCTATCTTTTGACTTATTTGTTGTTGAAACGAATGGCTATATAACTCAAATGATACCCCGAGATGGTCTAGAAAGTATGGCATAGCCCTAGCAAAGAAATTGTTGAAAATGAACATAAACTTTCTTCTAAGATTTTGACTTTTAATTATCGGGGGAGGTTAATTGCACTCGTATGCATTGTTAAATACATCCTTACGTGACAATTTCTTAGACCATCTCCAATAGGTTTTCTATAATTTCTCTAAAATAAAGAACCAAAAGTTAAAATCTCTAAGGGTATGTTTGGTTTGCGGGAATGAATTGGATTTCAAGTAAGGATTTGGATTTGGAGGGATTTGGATTTGGGGGGATTTGAAATCCCAACCCATTGCAAAGGAATTCCAAATCCATCAAGTTAAGGATTTTAAGAAGGCCAAAGTATTTCAAATCCGGTCAACAAATTCCATTCCTGCAAACCAAACACAACAAACCAAACTCGCCCTAAAAATAATTACATTAAACTCCAAAAGATTCTCTATTTTAGAGATCTTAACACAAATTTTAATATTATACTATTATAATATTCTTTAATTTATCATATCAATACACTTTAAAATAAAATTAATATAAAATGATAAAAATTCAATCTCATTGGTGGGATTGAATAAAATAATAATCATCTCTCCCACTATTAAGTTTTAGATAATTCTTTAAACTTGAAAATTGTTCAAGTTTTCTATATTATAGAACAAAATAGCAAAGCTGTTGGAGAAGTTTAAAAAACAAAAATTCATTTTTTTCTATTTTAGAGAAGTTGATGGAAATATGAAATAATATTTTATGAAATGTGTTAAATATTTTAATAAAATAATTTATATTATCATCTTCTAAAATGAAGAAACCGTTAGAAAGGAACATACACTTTTTCTTCTAATTTTGACTTTTAAGGGAGGGACTAAATGCACTCCTATCCATTGACTTCCTTCTCATTATCAACATCAACAACTTTTTCAATTTCCAACAGTTTTCCTATAATTTTATAAAATAGAGAGACAAAAGTGGAAATCTCTAAAAAGTATTACATTCAACTCCAACAAATTTGCTATTATAGAAATTTTAAAACAACTTATATTATTATAATATTATTTGATTTATCATCCCAATACACTTTAAAAAAATAACTTAATATAATATGATAAAAATTAAATCTCATTGGTGGGATGGAATAAAATAATATTTATGTCTCCTATTTAGAGAATTATAAAGAGTTCTCTATATTTAGAGATTTTTTCAAGATTCTCTATTATGGCAAACAAGATAGCAATACTGTTGGAGAAGTATATAAAACAAAAACCCATTTTTTTTCTATTTTAGCAATGTTGTTGGAGATGCTCTTAGCATTGCCCACTTTTAATTATTAAAGAAGGTTAAGAGCATCTCTAATACAAAGTTCATATAAGCAAAAAGTGAAGTGACCTATATAAACTACCATTGTGGAGAGTTCTTATTGTTAGTGTATATATGTGTATAAGACCCATGTCCATGGGCCCATATAGTCTCTGTATATAAATCCCTTGTATCTTCTAGTCTAGGTTAACTTTTCTTATTATTGTTTCTCGTATTGTACGTTTATTCTCTCAATCAATATATCGAAGTCTCAAGCCTTCAGCATATTCATCGTCTCTTTCAATCATCATCATCTTCTAACATGGTATCAGAGCTGTAGGCTTGCTTTCTTCCTCACTCTCACCGTCATCATTCTTCTCTCGCCGTCGCCGCCGACAACCGAAACCCTAGCCGCAGATAAACATCGCACGGGTACGTCCTACAACCGAAACCTTTGCCGCAGGGTACCTCAGATAAACCCTCGCCGTCGCCGCCCTCTCTGTCTCTCATCGCCGTCGCCGCCCTCTCTATCTTTCATCGAACGGGAACATCGCACCAGTCGTCTGACCGGGTTCTTCATTCGGGTTCGTCTGTGAAGAACACCGATCGTTATTCAAGCAGTTCGGTCCCGGTCGAGACACCGGTCGCACCATTTTGGTCCACACCCCGGAAGAACTCCGGTCGCACTATACCATATCGGTCGATACCGGTCACTTTGGTCCATACCGGTCGATACCGGTCAGGTCCGGTCCATTTCAACACCGGTCGAGAATACCGGTCGAGCAAGATACCGGTCAAGCAAAACACCAGTCACTTTCTTTGGTCATTTTCTTTGAACTATTTCTCGTCACATCCATGGCTGCCAATCTCAGTCACTCAAATCCCATTTCGGTTGTTTTCAATGGTAGCAACTACATCCTGTGGCATCACCATATGACAATTCTGCTAAAATCCCATGGGCTTTACACATATGTTACTGGTGCATCCAAACTTCCAGTTCAGGCAGCAACTGAGAATACTGTTGATTTTGCAAAACGCATGAATGAGTGGGACATCAATAATGCTCGTATTCTGGGTTTCATTAATGCCTCCACTACTCCTGAGATCAACCAACAGTTTCTTGGCTATGTCACCGCCAAAAGTCTCTGGGATTTTCTCGCCAAGCGGTACACGTCATCGGGCCTATCTCATCAGTATCAACTGTGGACCACCTTTCAGAACAAACGTCAGCTTCCTGATCAATCTGTAAACTCTTATATCTCTGAAATGCAGTCTCTCAGAGATCATATAAGTCTTGGAGCACCACAAATTTTTGATGAAACAACTCAACAATTCACAGCCTACTTCAACCAGCTACATTTGATCACCATTCTGATGGGTCTTACTGATAAATTTGAGAATGTCCGTGCTTCCCTTCTTCATAGGCAACCACTACCTACTCTTGAAGAAGCCATATCAGAATTGTTAAGTGAAAAAACCCGTCTTCACATGCGTTCACCGATGCCCACTACTGATAGCGTTCTCTACACGTCTCATCCCAAGTCCAAAGGTAAATGGACCAAAAACAACCATTCCAAATCTGTGGGAAAGACGAACACATCTGAGTGTGCCTTTTGCCATTCTACCACTCATCTTCTCCTTGATTGTCCTATTCGCAAGTGCCGTCGGTGTGGCATCACTCATCCGCGCCATTATGAGTCTGACTGCCCTAAGAACTCAAAGAACACTGGCCCTCAGAACCGAACTCACGCTGTTGTTGGGTCTACTCTCGCTGATAACGAGGTTTCTCCAGTCTCCTCACCTGATCTCATGGAACTGATGCGTCGCAATTAGGAGCTCATGGAGAAGATCATGTCTGGTGCTATGGGTATGAATTCTCAACACTCAACTGCATCAGGTAACTAATGGCTTTTTGACTTTGGGTGTTGCAATCATATGACTCCCTGCATTGATGGTTTTGTTTCTAATAAATCACCTCAGCATTTTACGTCAGTACGAACTGCTGACAACACTGGCCTACCAGTATCTTTTAATGGAAATGTCTCCACTTCTCATATACAATTACCGGATGTTCTAAATATTCCGAAACTATCTCTGAGCTTAGTTTCGATTGCGCAACTTCTAGAATCTAATCTGATCATTTTATTTCATTCTTCTGGTTGTGTTGTACAGGATCCAAAGACCAAGCAGATCCTTGGACTCAGCCATAAAGTTGGAAGGATGATTGAAGTGGTCTACCTTCGTCTTCCATTACCCTCTTCAAGTCTTGTTGCCTCCGTTTCCAGCACTTCTTCTTTTGACTTGTGGCATGCCCGACTAGGTCACTTATCTCTAGCCAGAATAAAATCATTAGCTAGTTTAGGGGTGCTAGGAAATTGTGTATCAACTGACAATATTTCTTGTTTATCATGCAAACTTGGAAAATGTTAAGACACAGTCTCATTGGATTCAAGATCATCCAATACGAAGATCGCAATCTGAAGTTAATGCTGAAAGTCACTCTCAACCATAGTCTAGGGTCTAAATTGCAATATGTGTCAAAGTTATAATATCTAGATATTATTTAGATATTATGTTTTAGTTTAATATTAGTTTATGTTTTTGATAATATCTTAAATAAGATATTATCTCTTTCTCTCTATCAATCGATCAGAAAATCATACAGATCACACACACAACACATAGCAAAAGGTGTAAAGAGAGAAAACACAGAGAGAACTCAAACTGATCAAGAAATCAACTGTGTAATCATCGTTTGTTATCGAAACAGGTTGGTTTATCTTCTATTTGTTGTTGTTTGATTTATCTGGTAACGATCACGGACTCACAATTGGTATCAGAGCTGATCCAGATTCAAAATCAAAATTTTCAACTCTCTGTGTTCTTCATTTTTGAGGAACACTGTTCAATCATCAAAAACTTGATTTTGCGGTTATTTTCGAAATCAAAGTGTTGTGTATTGTTCGAATTGATAAGGAGATCTTACTGTCAAAGTTTGGTGCTTTAATTCGAACTCTAGTTGGGTCGATTTGAGAATTACAGGGCCGATTAATCGGAGAAGACAACATACCGGTCCTTTGCTATATATCGGTCCTTTGTTATCGGTCTTCACATCAATATCGGTCAAAGTTCTATCGTTCAAAGGCTATCCGGTCTTTTGAGCTGATTATCGGTCGAAGATACACACTCCAAATATCGGTCTAAAATTGTTTGTATCGGTCTAAGGTCATTGCAATACCGGTCATTGCACTTCCGGTCAAACACTCATCCCGGTCAAAGATTTGCTCTCAAGCTTTTATCGGTCCTATCATCTATCTTATACCGGTCATATTGTATATACCGGTCGAATCCCACATACTTCCGGTCAAACCATTTTTTTTCCCGGTCGAATTGTCCATAAACTCTTAGCATTCTATCGGTCAATTAGCATTATATCGGTCCAAGAATTTTCTTTGTACAAGTGGTTGGCATTAATTTTTTTTTTGAAATCAAAGAAAAGCAAGAGAAAGTGGACGCGTGGACCAAGTAGTTGGCATTAATTTTTTTGAAATCAAAGAAAAGCAAGAGAAAGTGGACGCGTGGACCAAAAACTCCATTTTTCTCCATGCAAAACTCCATTCCATGCACAATCAATCGAAATATTCAGTGTATTCTCCACGTGTCCAATTCCACTCAAATATAGGTAAACAATAGTGAGACCTCTTTGAATATATCGGTCCACTCACTATTCCATTATTTCGCTCACTCAAACATTTTGTCGGTCCATAATAACAAAGCATCGTACCGGTCGACCGATTAATTGTTTTAACAGCTTACCGGTCGAAGAAATCAAACAAAATTTCCGGTCAAAATTTTCTTACCGGTCGACGCAACAGTCCGGTCGAACATCTTACAGGTTCTTACATCTTACCGGTCAAACCTCAACTTTGTATGACTAACCTCAAACGCAAACCTTTCACTTCTCGTGATCTTCACCTCGCGCAAATCTCAGATCGCGCCACGCAAGTCTCGCGCAAACCTCCAGTTCGCACGACCCGCTTCTCACGCAAAACTCCAATTTTGCGCCAGTACCTGACTATCATTTCTGAATTATCTTAATCTGTATTCTTTTTATCTGTTCTAACAATTCGAATCAGAATGAATTCCAGCTAAGCTAATTCAATAAGTATGGTTGTGAATACACCTGTACTTTACAAAGGAAGGATTTATGCCTTCGAAACAGAAGGAGAGAAGAAAGAGACAGCACACTTGTGCTTGATGAGTCAGATGAAGATAAAAACCGAAGCTGATTCTAATGACGAGGTATGTGATCAAATGCATGCCATGAAGATAAAACTCCAAGATTTAGAGTCGAATCTTAAGCGTGAAAATGGTGTTATTACTGACAAAAACCAATCGATATAGAAACTTAGCGATGAAATTGCTGAGAAGAAAGTATTGGTTGAGGTTTTACATAGAAATAATGACACCAGCGCGAAAGAACAGACTATAATTCTTAAAGAGAATTCTGAACTCAAGTCTAAACTGCTAAAAAGTGAGCTTGATTTATATGAGCTTACAAATTTGCAATCTTCAACTTCCAAAGAAAACTTTTCTTTACTTGGTAAATTAAGAAGTTTGGAAGAGAAGTTATACAAAATGGGTCAAACTGAACAAACTATTCATCTGAACAAACCCAAAGAGGAAATAGATAGATGGGGAATCGGTTATAAGAATCCTCACTGTCTTCAAAAAGGAATATCTGAAGTGCCTGCACTTTATGATCATCTTTCTTTGAAATTAGCTCAAAGAATCCCTGAGTTTAAAACTTTCTGGACTAAACTATCTGAAGAGGATGAAGCCAACGAAACTGAAAAACGTTTGAAATCATCTAAAGTTCATCTTCCATTTCGTTATGCGAAGTTGAATAATAGTTATAATGAGAATCCAATATATCAAAAGAAGAAATCTCTTTCAAATGACTTCTTTCAAAGTTATTCTGAAAAAGAAATGGAGGCGAAGCCTATTCAAGGTAAACTATATGTCCCTCCTCTCGTTTTAGAAAGTAAAATTTCTGAACTCGAGAATTCTTTAACAGATGAAAGACTTTTGATGAATATTGAACAAAAAGTTTTTTCAACCGTGCTGAAAAATGTTATTCTTTCTAAGGATTCAAACTCTAAAGATATGTTAGGTCTAAACTCTGATGGTGTTTCAGATGAGTGTTTTGAACAATTTGACTTTTGTACCAAACTTCCTAAAACCAGTATGCCTGTTAACAGTGCAAAATCAAGGAAAGTTGATAACTCAGTCTCTGTGAAAGCTAAGAGTGTTAAAGGTAAGATTATATCTAAGCATTCACAGAAACCGAACACTACTGGTAATCCGAAGAAGAAGCATTCGTTTGTTGCTCAAAAGTCTAACTCACAAGTTTCAAATGTTTCAGCAATGAGCAAGAAAAGACTTGAAGTTAAATCTGAATGGCAACCGAAACAGGAGTTTGACGAGACTGCTATATCATGTTCTAGTGCTGACTGTAATAAGATTACTACTAGTAAAGATGATATAATTGTGGATGTTGCTTTTTCTAAACCAAAACTTGCTTATTCTCGCAGGAAATTTTCAAAACAACAATTATTCCAGTTATCTTTGTTTGCTAGAAAGTTTTCAAATTATGATAGACATGATAATGCTTCTTGTCAAGATTCTGATATTTGGTTTAGATCATATCATGTTCCCTCTTATCATTCAAATTCTTTATCTGATTCTAAAAAGCAAAGCGGACCCAAATTTCAATGGGTGCCAAAATCGTTTTCTAACACAGTTGGATCCAATTGGAAATGGATACCAAAGAAAAGGGATGATTCTGTGTTGCAGGTACCTACTGTCTAGGGGGAGTAGGAGAATGGAGGCTTCTAAGTAAATCAGCTTAGAACCCGTACTTCAACGAAGTATGGCTTTTGAACACAACAGTTCAAGACCCGCACTTCAAAGATCAAAAGACCTTACTCCGTGCTGAAAATGAAATTGTACTCCGATACTCAAATGAGGAAATCAACCTTCAAGGGGGAGTACATACTTTTCTGAAATTTTATGCATAATATTTCTGATAATTTTTCAAATGCATAATTTCAGGGGGAGTAAAAAGGTGATGACTTCTGATTATTTCTGATCAGAACTCGTACTTTAAAAGTTTTACTGCTTTTTGTCTTTTCAATTTAAGTGAATAAATTTGCTTTGACTTGACATAAGACTTTTGCAGAATTTTTGAGAGATGCTTACAAGCTCATATGTTTATGACTTTAAGCTTAGCTTCATGAGATGTAATATCATACGTTCAGGTATTATCCTTTATCTTAATCTCATATATGGTTGAAAGAAGGACAACTTTCAATCATTGAAAACATCGTTCTAAAACGTTTAAATCACTTCCCGATTCTTCAAACCAGATTTTATAATTCGGAAATGTGATTTTCAATGTTTTTTTATTCAATTGAGCTTTAACTGTTAAGTTAAACCATTCTGAGCATCATATGAATCATAGGAAAACAAGGATTTCATTGTGCTAGGACTTAACACAACTTCTATGGAATCACATTAACCTGTGATTTCTACCCATGAAGTTAATCCATAGTGATTGAGTGTGAGAAGTCAAAAGAAATGAGTGTATCAAACAGAAAAAGTAAGTTTGATTAGAGTGAGCTAAATGTTTAAAAGAAAGAGCGTGCGAGAATAGAGTTAAAAGAATATCACAACTCTGCAACAACTTTTTCTGAGCCGGGCAGCCACATTTATAATGTTTCACAATTCTTTGGTGATCATTATTGAAAAAGGCAACTAGCCCATGCCAACTCTTGATCAAACCTCACTATCTACTCATTTTCTTCTTCACAAGAAAATGTTTCATTTTCAAAGGGGATGCAACACATTTGCTATTTGATTTTCATTTGGAAAATCTGGATATTGAAAAGAAGGAAGTCTGCCCTACCTTCGCACTTCACTCATGCACATTGAGTCTGTGATTAACTTACTGTTGTCTAAGTGGTTTACACAATATTGAGCCTATAAGCAATCCTCCGTGCTTAATTCTTTCAAACACAAGCACGAACACACAAGGAATTAGTTTCTTTGTCATAACGTTTATAGAAATTACCTTTGTGGTGTTTCGATGATTAAATGGAAGCCCTGGGGGAGTCAACATCAAACAGCTCCTTTCCATATGTGTATTCGTTACACACAGTGACTTCGTGTTACTGACAGGCATTCTAACTGATTCATTAGTTGATTCAGGTGTTACATGATTATTTTGTCTAGATTTGCAAAGATCAGGATGAATAACTATTGAATTGACGGATCAGAGACTCCAAGTGGTTGACATTTCTTACTCAAAGTTTTGATGAAATCGTTGCACTTTCCATCAAAAAGGGGGAGAATATAAAGCTTGAAGAAATGTTCATTACAAGAAAAGCTAACCAAGAAATGCGAGATCAAAGTATTCTGAAGACATGCTGATTTCAGATAAATTTTCTTTGAAGATACTTTGCTAAAGCATTCTGAGCTAGAGAAAGAGATTGCATCTTCTGAGCTGAAAGAGAAGATCGTATTGCCAAATCATTTTCGTAATGATCTTGATCCAAAGGGGGAGATTGTTAAGACACAGTCTCATTGGATTCAAGATCATCCAATACGAAGATCGTAATCTGAAGTTAATGCTTAAAGTCACTCTCAACCATAGTCTAGGGTCTAAATTGTAATAAGTGTCAAAGTTATAATATCTAGATATTATTTAGATATTATGTTTTAGTTTAATATTAGTTTATGTTTTTGATAATATCTTAAATAAGATATTATCTCTTTCTCTCTATCAATCGATCAGAAAATCATACATATCACACACACAACACATAGTAAAAGGTGTAAAGAGAGAAAACACAGAGAGAACTCAAACTGATCAAGAAATCAACCGTGTAATCATCGTTTGTTATCGAAACAGGTTGGTTTATCTTCTATTTGTTGTTGTTTGATTTATCTGGTAACGATCACGGACTCACAACAAACATCATGCTTTATCTTTTGAAACAAATGAGTTTAATTCTACTTCTCCTTTTGATCTTATTCATTCTGATGTATGGGGACCAGCACCACACCCATCCATGGGGGGTGCTCGATGTTTTGTTATTTTTATAGATGATCATACACATTTCACATGGATATATCTCATGAAACATCGTTCGGAGCTACCTAAAATTTATATTATGTTTGCTCGGATGATTCACACCCAATTCTCAAAATCTATAAAGATTCTTCGGGCTGACAATGCTATGGAATACAAAGAGTCCTCTCTTCTCTCCTTTCTTCAATCTCAGGGGACTCTCTCTCGGTACTCCTGTCCCGGCACATCTCCTCAAAATGGTCGTGCCGAACGCAAACACCGTCATATTCTTGATACGGTTCGCACTCTTCTCATTTCTGCAAAATATCCATAACGTTTTTTGGGGTGAAGCTGCTTTCACTGCAGTTTATACTATCAATCGTCATCCTACTCCCATCCTTAATAATAAATCTCCTTATGAGGCTCTTCATGAGATCACCCCTGCCTATGAACTTCTAAAAGTTTGGGGTAGTGCTTGTTTTGTTCAGTTACAACCTCATGAACAGACCAAACTTGAACCTCGCTCTAGACTTTGCTGCTTCCTTGGATATGGTATTGAGCACAAGGGTTATCGCTGCTAGGATCCTATCTCCCAGCGTCTTCGTATATCTCGTCACGTTACCTTTTGGGAATATGTTCCTTTTTCTTCTATATCCAAGTTTCGTGAGTCCCCTACCTTCACCACTCCGTTCTTTACTGATGCTTCCGTCTCATTGGACTCACTCCAATCTGACATCACTTCATCTCCGCCTATTGTTCAAACACCTTCCGAATTCGCCTCTCCTTCAGAGTCTCCTGCCTCTACACAGCCTACCTCTCCTAGTTTTGCTGATCAACATCAATCATCTGCTCCATCCTTACAACCAACATCTGAGCTGCCTGCTGAGTCTTTGGCTCCTGGAACGTCTCAATCTCAGAATGTTAGACGATCAGATCGGGTAAGACAAGTTCCCTTTCATCTTCGTGATTATCATGTTTATGCTACTCTGCTGTCCAATCACGAACCTACTTCCTACAAGGAAGCCTCCTCTAATCCTGATTGGCAAAAAGCTATGGCGGAGGAACTTCAGGCTCTTGACAAAGATCAGACATGGGAATATGTCCCTCTTCCACCGGGCAAGTCACCCTTTGGTTCCAAATGGGTGTTCAAAATCAAGACAAAATCTGATGGCTCTATTGATCGGTACAAAGCTCGCCTTGTATCCAAGGGCTTCAATCAAGAGTACGACATTGATTATGAGGAGACATTTGCACCTGTTGCTCGAGTCACTTCTGTTCGCAGTCTCCTAGCCATCGCAGCTACCGAACAATGGCCTCTCTTTCAGATGGATGTTAAGAATGCCTTCTTGAACGGTGACTTATCTGAGGAAGTATACATGACACCTCCTCCAAGCGTTCGACTTCCACAAGGTCATGTTTATCGTCTTCGGAAGGCTCTTATGGACTCAAGCAAGCTCCGCGAGCTTGGTTTGAGAAGTTCAGTTCCACTGTCACCTCTCTGGGTTTCTCACCCAGCAACTACGATTCCGGACTGTTTACTCAGACCACTGAGGCTGGCACAATATTACTTCTTTTGTATGTGGATGATATGTTTATTACTGGTAGTGACTCTACAGGCATAGCTCATCTCAAGATATTTCTCAGCTCCTGTTTTGAGATGAAGGACCTTGGCTCTTTACACTATTTTCTTGGTCTTGAGGTGCTCTCAGATCCAACAGGAATTTATCTTTGTCAAGCCAAATACACCTCAGATCTCTTGTCAAAAGCTGGGCTTACTGACAACAAAACTGCATCCACTCCTCTTGAGCACAACCTTCATTTAGCTCAGAATGCTGGACTTCTTCTACGTGATCCTACTTTGTATCGACAGTTAGTGGGGTCACTTGTTTACCTGACAGTGACTCACCCTGACATTGCCTATGTTGTTCATACCGTCAGTCAGTTCATGTATGCTCCCTGTTCCGATCACTATGCTGCTGTCCTGCGCATCCTTCGATATTTAAAAGGGACCATGTTTCACGGTCTTCATTTTACATCCGCATCATCATTGATTTTGTGAGGATTTTCTGATGCTGATTGGGACAGTGATATGACTGATCGTCGCTCCACCACCGGCTACTGTTTCTTTTTTGGAGACTCACTCATATCTTGGAGGAGCAAGAAACAATCTCTCACAGCTCGATCCAGTACTGAAGCTGAATATCGAGCACTAGCTGACACGGCTCAAAAACTTGTGTGGTTACGCTGGCTACTCTCTGACATGGGGGTCCTCAACATTCTCCAACTCCATTGTGGTGCGACAACAGTGCGATTCAGATCACTCACAATGATGTCTTTCACGAGCGAACGAATCATATTGAAATTGACTGTCACTTTGTTCGTCAACACGTGACTCGTCAGACTATCCAGCTTCTTCCTATTTTAACTATTGATCAACCAGATGACATTTTCACTAAAGCTCATCTACCAGGATGGTTTCGTGATCTAGTTTCCAAACTCCATCTGGCTCATTCTTCTCCCGATTGAGTTTGAGGGGGGATGTTAGTGTATATATGTGTATAAGGCCCATGTCCATGGGCCCATATAGTCACTGTATATAAATCCCTTGTATCTTCTAGTCTAGGTTAACTTTTCTTATTATTGTTTGTCGTATTGTACGTTTATTCTTTCAATCAATATATCGAAGTCTCAAGCCTTCAGCATATTCATCGTCTCTTTCAATCATCATCATCTTCTAACACTTATAAAAAGCCCATCTTCATTCGATTCTTAAATAAGAACATTGGTTCTTACTATGAAGTGTGTGAGAAGTGACATTTTTCTAATTTTTTATTTTATTTTGTTGACTTTATAATTATTATTTATGTTGAAACATCAACGAAATCTATAAAAAGAAGGTTTTATAAGAACTACCATTGTGGACTTTTAAAAGAGTTCTTAATTTGATGAATTAGTGTAACGACTGTTATCTACATATTATCCCTAGTGTAAATTTAAGTGGAGTTGAAAGTGAGAGATAAGAAAGTTTGAGGACCTTTATAGAATTTAAGTATTATAAGACTTAAAATCCCTAGACCTTTCCTCATTTGGCAAAACCTGGTGTGTTTGGCGCAGAGGGAAGGGTGAAGGAGTTCTAATTGAAGAGTAAATTATTGAAGAAATTTCTTTTGGAATTCAAAGCTTCAGTTAGTGGATTTTCGTCAAGAGGTAATCTCTTAATCTTGGGTTAACCTTAGGAATCTTATTCGTTTTGGGGAGATGTATTTGGTATTGATCTTCATTCTAAAAGTTTAAAGAACTGAGAACCTATTTTGGGTTTTGGTCATGGATTAGCTGTAATCGTGGGATAGAACTATTGGGAAAAATCTTTGGTTAAATGTTGGAAAAGTCGAGTGTAGAAATGAAACTTGGGAGAGAAACCAAAGGGAGAATCGCTCCCCAAGTCGCTTTCAATGTCCGTGAACCGGGAGTGTCACCCACCCTGGGGATCGATCGAGAGTCCCTCACCTGGGTGCACCGGGAGTCTCCCTCTCCGGGTGCCCCGGGAATCCTTAGTAACCAGGCGAACCGGGGGGTTCCCTCCCCAAGGAGCATCGGGTGTTGTTTCAAAAGGCTCACCGGGCCCGGGTATTTTCTAACCCGGTTGGAACCGGGAACGCTTAAACTCGGGAGTTTTTTTGGGACCCGGGAGTATCCCTCACCGAGACCCAGGCGAACCCGGGTGGCCCCGAGCTGTTTGGACCAGCGAAGCGGCACGGGTGGCAGGCCTGTGTTGGGCGGCCCATAACCTAAATTACCTTGAACTTCTACTTCGACTTAGGACTCATGTCCATTGCATTTTTTGTAGGATCGGGGATCCCATAATCCCGTGAGTTTGCGAAGGTTTTGGATGGTCTCTTCTAGGGCTCGTTCGGAGTTTATTAGTTGGAGATTAACCATCAACCTTTTATCAAATGTAGGAACTCGATCTGTCTGAATTTAGCTTCTTGTGTGCTAAGGTTCAAGCTACCAGGTGAGTTACCTTGTTAAAAATCTTTAGAACTGGAAATGTTTTTTTTATGATGATGTTTAATATGATGATTGCATGTCGTATTTGATTTATTCAGTTATCGTGCATGAGATTTATTGCGTGCTTATTTATATGAGAATTGGTGTTATTGATGAACTGTGCGCCATGGTTTGTTATCAATCATCGGGGATGGTTGAACAGTGTGTATGGAATTCGTTTCCCTACACGCGGAAATGACATCTACTAGGGGGCCGAGTGGGGATCTACTGGGGTCCCCGAAAGCGAATAATCCAAAGGTCTCGAGAGTCGATTCCGGACGCGGAATGATTCACTTCTATGTGGGGTTTAACTTTGTGAGACTAATTTCATTAAATTGTTTGTGATATCATTTATTTTAAATGGCTAGAGTTGGGAATTCACTAGACCTTTTTGGTTTAATAACCGTGTTCGTTAGATAATAAATGGAAGTTTGGGGTGAGGTTTTGCTCCAATCCTAAAGATGAGGGAGTTTATTGCAAAATTGGGGAAAAGGGTTTAAAACCCTACATCTCTTTTCTCCCTACTCATTTCTAGAAAGTGGCGGCTAAGAGAAAAGGTAGAGGAGATATTTTGAAGGTGGAATCTAGAGTTGGAGAAATTGAAGAAGAAGAAGAATAACTTTGAAGAGGGTTTTGCTATTTGGTAATCAAGGTAATCTTCTATCCTCATCCTTTAATCTGTTTTCTTTAGTTGGATTGTGATAAAACTAGGGATATGTTGGAGAAATAATCGCCCTTTTGTTCTTACTTTTGGGATGATTGATTAGTAAGGTTGGGTTGATTTAAGGAAGGATTAAATCCTCCTAAATCTCGTTTTAGTTAAGTAGTCGGGATTTCTTACGAGGAGAGTTACTCCCATCGTTTATCTCAAAAGAAAATCCCCTTCGTCCCAAATTTGCTCGTCGACCCTCTTGGGCCGAGCGTCGTAGCCGAGATAACCCGGGAGACAACAGCAGCAACACCGGGGGTGACCCGGGGATCCATCCACCCGGGGCGACCCGGGGTTGGCTTGGAGGTCCTAGGATACGGGATTAGTGAGACCCCGGGTTGTGACCCCGGGAGTCGAGGGAGCCCGGGAGAGTAAGCCGCGAGAGTCGGGGAGTGAGAGGACCCGGGCTGTGACCCCAGGAGTTAGGGGAGCCCGGGGGTGGGGGTGAAACACGGGCGGGGACCCCGGGAGTCGTGACGCCCGAGGATGAGTCTTGATCCCGGGAGGCGGGGTAGGTCGGGGGACCCGGGAGTCGGGCGACCCTAGGCAGCCTAGTATCGACAATCAGGGAGGGGGTGGAGAATCGAGTAGAGTCCAGGAAGGAGCTTCGGTTGGGTTTTCTTCCGGAACTTAATTTATTGTATCTCCTCTAGGTCATCATTTAGGAGTTGGAACGTACTTATGGGAGCGTAAGGGAGTTCTTGCTATCAGGTGAGTTTTCTAACCAAAGTTTCATTCAGATATTTATGTTATCGAACGTATTTGAAGTTTGCTTACTCACAAATGTTATTTATGCTATTGTTGTGCATGCGAGAATTATTGAAGGTGAGTTATGCTTAAATGTGTTGTTGCTGTAAAATATATGCATACGTTGTTGCTAGCAAGTTATGGCCTAAGTCGGGGGTGTGTCCCACCTGTGTTCCTACCGGGGGGTGTGTCCCGTATATGCCATTGGGGGGTGTCCCAAATGAGGCAGTGCAAGTCAGACACGTTGTTACTTCATGTGACGGTAGTGTGTTCCAGAAGAGCAAGATGCACAAGTCGGGGGGTGTGGCCCGCCTGTGCTCATACCGAGGGGTGTGTCCTGTTTATTCCATTGGGTGGGTGTGTCCCAAGTAAGGCAGTATGAGCCAGACACGTCGTTGCCTTCGATGACGGTAGCGTGTGCCAGAATCGTGATCTGTGAGTATATGTGTTATGTTTCTAATAACTGAATTGGTTTATAATTGCTTATAAATCTTTTATAAGATGCTCTGGCTTGTGAACTGTTGTAGAGGGAACTCACTAGACCTTTTGGTCTAACCCTCACTCTTTCAAAACTAAAAACCTTTTCAGGTAAACTGTGAAATAGGAGGAGCGGATAAGGTTAAAGAGAAGGTGCGAGCTGGAGCTGAATTAGAGGACCTCTATTGTAGATTATTATCCTTGTATTCTCAGTTGTGTATTAGGTTTTCTTTCCGCAAACCTTGTATTTTAGATGTTGTATTGGGTCGTTTGGCATTATTAATTAATAAAGTTGGTTTTAGCTTATGTCGTGAGTCTAGGTTGTTACAATTGGTATCATAACCATAGTTTAAGGGATTTAGGTGAACGGATGGGCCTAAACTTAAACTGTGGGGTAGAGGGACACAACTGAGAAATTAGGAAGCCCTTAAGGAAGATCTTGATTGTCGAGAGTTGTGACAACGGTATGGAGGACTCTCATGTAAGGTAAATTCAAAATTGCATCTGGCCAATGCCATTATGAATTTACAAGTGCATGGGTACACTCGATGACTAACGATGAGACGATCGATGGGAGTAGTATGGGTAGGGAGACCCTTCTTTGGATTTATAGCGGTGATTGTGGTGTGTTGTTTGAGCTCGTTTATGGTATTAAGGTTAGCCCTTTTAGGGTAGGTATTGTGCGGAGATAGATAATTCGAATTGAGGAAGAACTTCTTGGGTTCAAGAGAGAATAAAGACTATTTGGGGGTGGACTCCTAGTTTTTTTGTGAGTCTCCGTTATGGTGGTTGCTAAGTCGATCATTGGGAGGATCAGGAGAGTGTTAACCTAAGAATCAAAGGATAGAAATGAGGCTTTTGAATCTGTAGTTATTTGAACGGTGGTTGAGAGACGATATCGGTGTTGACTGATAAAATGGAGTGAGGACCTGGTGGAAATGAAATATTGTTGGTAAGTTTGTTTAGGTCAAAGTGAGGGCGCATGATTTGCGAAGCAGTAGTCGCAGTAGTAATTGGTAGTTGGACATTCAAGGATGTTGGGAAGCGTTGGTGTCGGAGGTTGTGGCAATGTGAGGACCCCGACTGGTTGGTCGGAAGTAGGGAATATAGGATAATTTATAGTGGGTGGAAACAGTTGACCTTGTTAGAGTAAATAGCCTTCAATGTAAAGTGAGACTCATGCATTGTGTTTCGAACAAATTGCTGGAGTCCTTCATATCAGATATCTTGGCATGTGTGTGCCTTGCGAGGTACTCATTTTGAAAACGTGGCGATGCATGTAAACGTGTGTTTGTTTTAAAAAGACAAATTTTGGCGTTGAGTGATAAATTTCGATTTTGATTATAGGAGAATTATTTCACATCTTTTTATAAATGAGTTAACTTTTGTTGTGAAAATCATAACATCATTTCATCACATGATTTTATAAGTGAATTTGGTTCGGACATGTGTTGTCATATCGATGAGAGTGAGAGTCGTCAGACTCGCTCAGTGTAAGCAATTCTGTAGTATTTTTATAAACCGCGTGGGTAAAGTTCATAGAAAATAATTTCAATTGTGCCAACGTCGATTTTGGGGTGGGGTGAGGCGTAATTTATCGTGGAGTTGAGGTTGAACGATCCTTGAGATTGTTGTGCATGGCTAACCAATGATGCCAGTGTAGTGTCGTGTACACTCAAGCTTGTTTCATAATGTGGTACCTACTAAAATTTCAAATGTGTCAAAAGTTTAAATTTATGGTGTGTCATGCATGAAGGCTATGAACTCTCTAGGTCGTGGGAAAGGTTGTAAGTTAGAATGAGGAAGGTTTTGAGAGTGGAAGTAGGACGCTTGATCAGTGGCTGATCGGTGCAGGACTTTGGTATTCCTGTTAAGGAAGGGTGGTGAACAGCGGAGGTGATTAATCGAGGCCTTGATGTTAAGGATGTTTGCATTATAATGGCTTACCCTCTTGTTCAGTTACTTGAGATGTGGATGTCTGCAGATGGTTGTGTCAGAGGTGGAATTCGAAGCCGTTAAGATTCTATTTATAATAGTAGGTTGCTGCTTTGGAAGAAGTAGGTTCCATTGGAAATCCCTGATGGTCGGACACATGGTTGAAGTATTACCATGTCGACGGTTGATGTTGAAGTCAATGACCATTATTGAGGTCAATGACGGGATGCTGAGAATGAAGAAGTAGCTATGGATAGTTTCGTTGAGTTTTCGTGAGGAAACAAAAAGTTAGTCGGAGAAGTTGTGTACCTGGCATGCTGGACCACCTTGTGGGGGTAGTAAGGAAAAGGAAGACCGCTAGTTCGGTCAGGTGATTTTTGCTGAGGTTTTGTTTGTTTGTATAGATGTGAGGGTTATATATAGCACAACCAGAGGGGTTGTGCTTTGAGCATTTAGTTCAGCGGGGTAGTACACTTAACCTTTCAGGCTGCCGGAATTGCTTCTGGCGGGTCGTGATGAGTCGACAAGAAGCAATATCTTGTTGAGTGGTTTAGATGATCATGATTCAGCGATTTATCCATATTCGAGAAAGACAAGGTCGTGAAATTCCTTGAATTCAGATATTGGTGTTATGATCAGTATGAAGAGGACGGTATCTATATGTGTGTAAAGTGGTCGCAGAGATTTTGATTTTACTGTGATGAGGTGGTAGGGTGAGGGTTGCATCGATGAGTTGGCGATTTTATGCCATAAGTAGACGTGCGAGTCATAAAGGTGGCAAGGTGTTTCTTTGAGGATATGTAGTAGGCTGGTGTTAATGATATAGGATTAGCGTCCTTGTCTGGAGATTTATGGGGAATGATGTATAAGTGACATGTATGTTGATGGGAGGTGTGGATGTTTGTTCGGTATCGGAGTATCACTAAGTTGAGGATAATTTTCGAATGATAGTTGGCGGCTATCTAAGAGAGGAGCCATGTGTTCTTGAGTTGCGGTGAGTTGGTGGGTGATTTGATCTTATACCCCTTGAATGTTGATGGAAATGTCGAACTGTAAAATTCAGGATGTAGTGTAGTAGATAGGAAATCCATGAACATGCTGAAGTATTCTTTGGGGTGTGAAGGGGATTCTAGCAGCTTGGGCAATCCTGTTTGGAGAGCGAGAATTGTGTGGTGCTTTCGAGTAATGAGTAATGTTTTGGAAGGGCTTGGTTGATTTTCTCGCATAAGAATTGTGGGTAATCTGTTGATTAAGTATGGTAATGTAAATGTGTTTTCGACACATTTGGGGATCATCGAGGAATGGAGTAAGCAATGTTGGGTGAGCAGTGTTTTAGGCAACGAGAAGAGAGTGAAGATATTATGTCGGAAATGTGGGTAATCTAAGAGTAAGAAGTTTGACAAGTGATAAAAAATGTGGAATTATGTTTTCAGATTTTCCGTTAGTAAGTTTATGAACCCCTAGTGTGGGTGTGAGAAAGAGATTATAACGTACGTTGCGGTTTGGGTGTTGAGTAATCTAAATCGTGTGGTTGGCCTAAAGCTTGCATCGCTAATCAGTGAGCTGGTCTTCAGAAGTGGGTTTGAAGTCTTCTAGAAGGAAGAGAAGAGGTGGTTGGATGTAGTTCTCAGAGTGAAAGACCATAGTGTCAGACTTGGTATTGTGTGGAAAATATTCCAAGTGAGTCGATCGTCCAATGTTAAACTATTTGGAATAGTTTGTGTAAGCGTGGTCACTTCGTGTTGAGTGAGTGAAGCTTGGTTTTATTGCACATATGGTTGGACGATTGTGGATGCAATGAGAAAGTAAAGTATGTGTCACGTCATTCGGTCAGTTGGAGCTAGTGGACTACGAAGGTTTTGAATGGTAGACGTTTTCTTCCATTATGTAAGAGGTTGGAGTGATGACGTTGGGGCGATGTATGTTTTAGCGTGTGTGAGTTGGGTAACACCGATGAGTTGAGATCAATGTGGTTCGGAAAATAAAGTACTTCTACATTAGATGTATGCCGTATTAAGAGAGGTTACTTTGCAATGGTAAGTTTTAGGATGAAAAAACTCATGCCTAAGAGTTCTTGGTGATATCTAGGGTTGACTATATGTTATGTTGGCGAATTGAGTGGTTATTTTAGTCGGTGATGCATGTTGTCATGGTGATGACTCCGGTAAGATCTTTTCTTTGAGGAAGTTGTGGTTAATCGAGGGGTAAATCTAATGGTTACGTACGACTATGTATTTGATCAGAATGGCTTGGTCAATTGAGTGGGACTAAGTTGGATAGATTGAAAGGTACGAGGCATGAGCCTCAAGTGGGGACAAAGTAAAGTTATCAGTCTCACCTTGGAAGGTTGTGATCCGCTTCGGGAAGAAAGGTAAGTTAAGACCAAGGTTCGTTGGGCCTTTCATTATCATCGAGTAAATTGGAGAAGTAGCCTACAAACCAGAGTTGCCGAGGATCTGTGTGGGATCCATCCCACCTTTTTATGTGTCAAATCTGAAGAAGCGTTTGATGGAAACCGACGTGATAGTGTCGTAGAATGTTATTCACGTTTAAGAGAAGTTAAGCTTCATAGGGAGTCGATGGCCATTTTGGACCACAAAGTGAAGAAGCTAAGATCTAAAGAGATCCGGTTGGTGAAAGTGCAATGGAGGTTCCATAAAGGGGCAAGAGGCAACTTGGGAAGTGGAGGCGGACATGAGGTCCCAATACCCCAGTTTGTTCAATGATGGAATTCCGGGGACATAATTCTTTCAAGGGGTGATATTATAATAACCATGTTCGTTAGATAATAAATGGAAGTTTGGGGTTAGGTTTTGCTCTAAGCCTAAAGATGAGGGGGTTTGTTGCAAAACTGGGGAAAAGGGGTTAAAACCCTACATCTCTTTTCTCCCTACTCATTTCTAGAGAGTGGCGGCTAAAAGAAAAGGCAGAGGAGAGATTTTGAAGGTGGAATCTAGAGTTGGAGAAATTGAAGAAGAAGAAGAAGAATAACTTTAAAGAGAGTTTTGCTATTTGGTAATCAAGGTAATCTTCTATCCTCATCCTTTAATTTGTTTTCTTTAGTTGGATTGTGATAGAACTAGAGATTTGTTGGAGAAATAATCGCCCTTTTGTTCTTACTTTTGGGATGATTGATTAGTAAGGTTGGGTTGATTTAAGGAAGGATTAAATCCTCCCAAATCTCATTTTAGATGAGTAGTCGGGATTTCTTACGAGGAGAGTTACTCCCATCGTTTATCCCAAAAGAAAATACCCTTCGTCCCAAATTTGCTCGTCGACCCTCTTGGGTCGAGCATCGTAGCGGGGATAACCCGGGAGACACCAGCAGCAGCAGCACCGGGGGGTGACCCAGGGAGCCTTCCACCCGGGGGCGACCCAGGGTTGGCTTGGAGGTCCCGGGAGACGGGATTAGTGAGACCCCGGGAGTAGGGGGAGCCCGGGGAAGTAAGCCCCGGGATTCGGGGAGTGAGAGGACCCGAACCGTGACCCCGGGAGTCGGGGGAGCCCGGGGGCGGGGGTGAAACCCGGGTGGGAACCTCGGGAGTCGGGATGCCCGGGGATGAGTCTTGATCCCGGGAGGCGGGGTAGGCCAGGGGTTGAATTCATAGTCAATTCAGTCCCTTTTAAACTATGAATGGATTTGGGTTTTACAAATGATTCAATGAATTTAATCTCAAAGGAATCCATTACACTTTCTCAAGCTATAATGAAATTAGCATTTAACAAAGATTTTTCATCTTTCGATCTCAAAATCGGGTTATAATACTCATGAAAAACAGAATTAAAACATCTATGATGGAAGGGGTATATCTTTATCCAATTCACACCGTAGGTTTATGACAAACACATCGAATCATCAAGTTCTTATCTCGAAGGTACAAAACAATCAAGAAATATCCAAATAGTTGATCAGACCAAAGGGATTTCATAAAAACTCATCATAAACATTCATTGACAAATCATTCATCTTAACCCAAACTCAAAATCACAAGCTTAACAAGAACATCATCAAATAATTATCCAACCCCCAACATGAGAAGATTAGCTCATGTTGGGGTTCTTAACAAACACAAACAATAAACTAGATCGAGGAAATGAAATCATTGTATCAAAAGATAGAAATACTAGAACTCCCCGAGAAGTTTGTCGATATCCTTCCGTACCCGCTGTACGTAGATCTCTTCGTGACAAATGTCAATTCCTTCTCTTCTTTCTTCAATCTCCCTTTCCGTCTCTCCAAAGCTTCTTTTCTCTCTATTTTCGTAGGTCAAAAACTGATCCCCTAGCCTCCACACAAACCCCTAGAAATAGGAATCAAAACGTAACAATCATGATGTCCGCATGGTCGCGGTGACCCGTGCGCAACACTGGAATTCTTGCCAAAGGGGAGTTCGCGCTAGTGCCCACGCGATTTGGCCTGCGCCGCTACCCGCGCGTAGCACTGAAATTCTTTCCAGAGGGAGAGTCCGCGCTAGTGCCCGCGCCGCCACCCGCGCGGAATACTGTTTATCATATTTTGCTCTTTTCAGAATTGGCCAAAGTTGCCGCCGTCCTTCATCATTTTCCTCATAATTGCTCGGGCCTGATCCTTACTCCTCATCCTGTACTTTCCTTCTCAAAATTAATTAGTTTTACTGCTATTTTACCTGGGATTTGGCAAAACTTTCTCGATTTTCGATTACGAATAACATCTAAAATGACGTTATCAACAACCCCAAACCGAGCGTTGCTTATCCTCAAGCAAGATAACTATAAACTACAGATAAAAAAAATGATTCGCATAACTTCACCAAACCTGTCGGTGGGAACAGCGTGGTCACCATAAATCAATCAACCGGTGGTAAACATAATAAGGAAAATATAGTTGTGCGTTAAAGTGCTAATTTTCATTGAGGACTGAACTATTGCAAACTACACCACATTGAATATAGAAAACAAGGGTTTCTATATTTTTAGAAAGATGAAGGCTAAGGGCAACTCTCAGATGGAGTTGAAATCTTTCTATTTATACTCAATGGATTAAATGCATGGCAGAGCACTTTACACGTGTCCTTCATTGATTGGCTGCATGGGTCTGACTTTAGGAGACATGCTTTCGGTCGTATGATGAACAGTGTAGTTATCAGAGTTGTTGTATGAATTGCTGTAGAGGTACGTCTGTTTTTGACAATCGTACGATGTGTACAAGGGTAAAACAAAATAGACTTGAGGCATAAGCTAAGTGACCATCGATCGCTGAATATCTCTTCCTTCAGAGATACAAAGAAGTTCAGCTATCGCTGAAGCTTTTCCTCAGGTTTCTTCACGTGTGTAGATTTGTCTTGGCTTCACTGATATCCGCATCAGGTCATGAGTAGACTTGTCTTTGTTCAGCAACTTTGTCTTCGATTTAGCAGTGAACATCTTTTGTCGTGAAACTTGTCTTCAGGGATTACGTCTAACTGTTTACATGAGAAATCATCAGCGATACTGAACATACTCAGTATTTGATTGCTGATTGTGAAACACTTATACATATGAATGCTTTCGAGAAAGATCATCAGTGATAACTGAACAAACTCAATATGATCGCTGATGATGAAACACTAATAAATAATGTTAAACGTAATTTTCACTAAGTATAGAAAAAGGGTCATTTTCAAATCACTGAGAGACTATGGATCAACAATCTCCCCCTATTTGATAATGTCAAAGTAACTATGAAGAAAATTACTTTTAAATCAAAATGAGGAATAATCAGAACTCATAACATACACGTCCCAATTACTATTTTGAGGGATCTTTTACAGTATTGATGGAGTTAAGTACTTTACTGAAAATTTTCATTAATTCAAAGAAGGAATTACAAGAGAGATGAAAATTCTAAGTACAAGTGAAGAACTAAGTATTGTAAGTCTAACTAACAGATTACAAGAAGTAAGAAAAAAATCTATCAACTATCTAGATAGGATTGTAGGACCTTGATCATGTAATCAGATACTTCTTCTCCTTTTTGCCTTCGATCAGATGATTCTTGTCTGATGATTTTTTTGATCGGTTCAACTAGAAGAGAGTAGGTACACCATAAGCACAGAAGATCTTTTAAATGATTCAGAGGACAAATAGGGATCTCAAAGACTCTTTGGAATATGAGTTGTCCTTCATCATCGTTGAAGAAGACTCCAAAAAGATTTTTCAGCACTTGTCCTGCAATGAATGGTCTACTAGGACGCAGGAATAGATCAGGAATCGAGAGATCATGAGGAGGCCCGAGCAGTGCTTCTTTTGAGAACTTGATGGAGGTGTCGTTCTTGATTGCAGCGACATTATCAGAGGAGGAGGAGGCAGGCTTTCTTTTGGGTTGTTTTGGCTTTGAAGGAAAAGCGGAAGGTACCTTTAGTACAACAGTGACTCTGTTGATGAGGGCTCCAACGATACCTTCAACATAGCCTATGTAGGTTGACTTTGATTTCTTCAGTGCTTCCTTAAACTCTAACCATTCCATGTAACCAAAACTTTCAAGTCTTGAGACGAACATAGCCTTTGAGCTTCCATCCTCTCTGGTTATCTCCATTGTCACTAATGTTTTGTCCTTCTTCTTTATCCCAAAGATGACAACAACCATGATCTTCATTGAATCAGAGCGATAATCGATTTTCTGTTTGCACCATTCAAGTGTTTTATCGCTGACCTCTTTTTCTTTTAAGCGCTCCTCTTCAATCTCTTTTAGTAGAGCAACTTGAACCTTCACTGGATTTTTCTTTAGTTTCTTGTCTTTGAACTGAGAAGACTAAACCTTGAGAGCTAGAGTCACATCTTGTTGGCATTCAGCAATCAGCTTCTCAGCTCTGATAGATTCTTCGATCTCAGCTTGCGTCAGGAAGTCAAGCTCTTTTGAGGAGGATTGAAGATGGATCTTTAACCGCTGAATCTCTAGGTGAGAGATCATCTCTGTTCTTCTTTTATTCAGTTCTTCCTCTGACCATTGAGCTGGTCTAGAAGGCCTTCCTGGATGGTGCAGGGCTTATTTTTCTTCTTCTTCTTCTTCATCAACCTCATTGAATGAAGTTAGGATTATTTGATCTTCAACTGTTGGATCTGGGATTATTTGGAGTTCAGTTCCCTTAAGCAGGGGAGAGAACTGACTGATCAAAAAGAAGAAAGGAGATAGTGTTTATTTATATGGAAGAAGAAAGATAAAGGCTATAATGAGAGAGGGGATTGATAGGTATAGAAGGAAAGAGGGACAATGGATAGGCATACCTGAGAAGGATTCTCCCCCTCATATGGTGAAACAAGTTTCAGGTTTCCCTCGACAATTATTCCCTTCTGTTTTCCTTGGGATGAAGTACCTGAAGCTGCTTCCCTTCTCCCCCTGCTTCAAAAAGAACAATGCCTTTGACAGCTGGTGTTGATGAGGCATTTGTAGCTGAGAACCAAAGAGATTGGTCCTCTTCATCGTCATCTTCATCATCAGCAGCAGCATTGTCTTTCTTCTTGATCAGGGAGGGGCTTGATCAACGACCTTCTCCCCCTCAACCTGAGAGGGAGGTTCTTCCGTCTAAACCTCAGCTGCAGCTTCTTCTGAATTTTCTTCAATTGACTTCTCCCCCTCTTTGTCATTATCAGCATGGGGGAGCTCAACAATATTAGTTGCAGTGTTAGCAGTTGGCAGAGAACGAACTTCAGCCTCCAAACGTACCACACGTCCTTCAATATCAGGGATCTCGGAAGTAGCCTGATGAATAAATTCAACGACGATATTCAGTGATATTTTCCGTGAATCAAGGCATTAGCGCTGGAGCTGGTTCAGTCAGCTTGTTCAGGACCTGATTTAGCAGAGTTGTGCAGGAGTCAATCTTTGAAGAGAGACCCCTGACTTCAGTGGTGAGGGATCCAAATCTTCCTTGAAAGAGTTGAACTTGTTGATGAGTGACAACCAAGTCCTCCTTAACTTTGACGATCTCCTCTTGAAGGGTCGTGATCTGAGAGGCTTCAGCCTTAGAAGTGGAGGCATCGGTCAGCCTCTTCAGCTCCTCACCAGCTTGATTGACAGCGCTGGTGGTGATGTTCAGGGAAGTGGAAAGAGATTCCACCTTGTCTGCAAGTTTGTTGATGTTGACATCAACTGTTCCCAAAATAAGACCTGAAATAAAAGTCAGTGGTTGAGCATAAGGATGCTGTAACATCCTAAAATTCAGAGTAAATTTAAACTTCAAAAAGATAAGGCAATATGACATCTGTATTGCTATAAACTTCTCAAAAAGTGTATCAGTCCTTAAGACTTTACAAAAACCTGTACGGATTTAGAATTCATCAACAGACTAATCTAAATATAACTATCTAGATTACATCAGTTGACAATCCAAAATTCATCAAAAGAATTGGACTTAACAATGCCCAACTATCAACACTTTAGTCATCTCAAAATGCCTCGAGACCCAACTCGTCTCTCAAAACCCAGTGCATCCTACCGCTAAGGAAAACCTGTTATACATATCATTTGAGAAAAAGTGTCAGACTTAAAGCCTGGTGAGAACATATAGTTTATAAAGCTCAGAAGATATAAACATTTGTATCATAAGATAATATTTCCAAAGAGGTTTAATCTTACAATTAAAACCTTTGCCACAACCGGGCTTTTTCGTTATAAACATGTCATCAAATGATCAACGATAAAACATTTTACCAAGGATTGTGGCGTAACACAAAGTAGGCCAAAATCCGAGTTATGAGCTAAACAATTGGAATCCAAGGATACGAACACATAAGTCCATGCTACAACGTGAGATCTAGCCCCAAGCAAAACCAATGTATACTCCTTCACTAGGATCACTATGAACCATGGCTAGTATCTGGCCTCACATAACCGTACCAAGTTGCCCCCGAGGATCATATGCATCCATAGCTACAAAATGGGGAATGTGACATCCCAACAATACAGTCGACTCAAAACCTAGGGATCCGCTAGTAATGGTACAGACTCGTCACAACAACATATGTGACCAACTATAAATAAACATATGGTATAAACACATTTTATAAACAAAATGTCATTTCCAGTTCAACTTCTGGTAAGAATGAAAATCATTAAAATGAGTTCTTAAACATTCTTTTCATATATCCACATAATGTACAAGTAAAACATCATTTTACCTCATTAAGATAAGATCCATCATTTTAGTAAACACAATGATCGGGAACCCTAAAATCTCCCAAAACTCAAGTTATATCAAATATGTAGAAAACTTAAATCTGAAACCATTGAGATATATAGGAGTTCCAAAAGGTAACTTTTGATATGTATAAAGTTTAAAATGATAGTAGGAACTCACCCAATAGGTTTATACGAAAACCCGAAGAACCAGATATTGACCCTCTTGATAAGACGAAGCTTTCTACCCCGAAACCTCGGATCAAACACTAGATATAACCACCAAACTCTAGAGAGAGAGAGAGAGAAACGACTTAGAGAGAGAGGAGAGAGTTTAGAGATTTGAGAGATGAGATCCCCAAATGAGATATTTGGAATTGAAACCCTTAAGTCGGCCAGGGTCTTTCGCGGGTTGTGCCGCGACCTCAACTCGCGGCATAACTCCCCCGTGTTCTCAAATCAAAACCCAAACAGTGGATGTCGCGACTAATGCCGCAACTACCACTCCCATGCAAGTCGCGAAGCTCAAAAATCCATAATCGACAGTGGACATCGCGACTTATGCCGCGACTCCAACACGCATTCGAACGATAAACTAATAACGGTGATAACGACACGAGTTATACACAAGATTTACAATGATATATGTATAACGAAAATCCAGGGTGTTACAGATGCTCAGGCTTATATCGAGAGGTGGGAGAAGTGTCTATGGGTTTAGGAGTACCTGATAGATCAAACATATTATAAAATTGCATGTCTCCCTCAAAGTTTTGAGAGTGTGTTTGAGTATCAGGTCCTATGTGTGCAGCATGAAGAGGTTGCTGCGAAATGTTGGGAGGGTTAATGACTAAAGAAATAGTAGAAGAAGAATTAATGGGGATAGAAGTAGAGATAGCACTTGTGATAGTAGGATTTACCTCAGTTTGTGGAGCTTGAGGAACTGAGAAAATGGGTGTTGTCACAGGTGCAGTGTTAGTAGTGGTCATCACTGACACGGTTGATGTAGCAGCTGATGTGGAGGAGATACCCACGAAAGCATCTAAAGTAGTTTGTTGAGAAACTACTTCAGGTATTGTTCCCGAAGGGGTTGACTCCTTGGTCTTTCTGGCCTTTTTAGAAGGACCAGAGAGAGTAGTTGATGGGCGTTTGGAAGTGGTGGTAGCAGCAGGGATAGCAGAAGAAGGAACCTCCTGCGTGGCCGCTGAAGTAGAAGAGTGGAGAGAGAGGCGAGAACGTAGGGTAGAGAGACTTACCTCGTTGTCAGCGGACTTGATCTTCAGTGCTCGTTGGCCCACCTTTGATAAATTCACGTCATTTGCAGTAGGGTACTTCTCAGCATATAGAAAATGGAGATATGCGCAGATGAAACGAAGGTATGGAATCTTGGAACCCCTCTTAGTCTTCTCGATCTTTGACACTAGATCATCAAAGATCGCTCCAGCATAGTCGAAATGTTTTCCGGCTATCACTGAGTAACCCATCTGGAGCTGCATCTTGCTGGCCTGGTCCAGTGACCCTATCTTGCCACTCATACATTAAATGATATGAGTGAAGATATAGTTGATCTGTGAGGACATGTTTGTCTTCTGAGGCTTGTTCAGTAGCGAAGGAGATGGCAGAGACCTTTTCACCTTTCTTGTTGGTGACCGAGCTTTTGTCAGCTGTAAACCAGAATTGTTGAAGCAAGGTCTTTGATGGTTTGGGATCCACAGTGAGAGCATAAGCAATGCAAGATTGCTTCAGAAAAGTTGCGGCTTTTACCAGATGTGGGTACTTGTCAGCTTCAAAGTCCAACCTGGTCAGATGGTTGTTCTTTGGGATTTCAGATTCAGTGATGGTGAACTTCACATTCTTTGAAGCAATGAGGCTAGCTTGGGCCATTTCTGAATAGAAGAAAATAGAGTAGAATAAATAATTTAGAGTTTAAAAACAATTTAAAATATTTTACTAGTTTCTCTTTTGGGAAAGAGATAGAAAAACAAAATTGTTTTTAGAGTAAAATAGTGTTCTTCAAGAAAAAGAAAGAACATTTTGAAAAACCAAATGTTTTTAGAATAAGTTAAAATCAAAAGGAATGATTTTAAATGGAAGAAACACTTTAAAGTCCAAAATAAGAGAATATTTTAGGATTTAAGAATGTTTTGAAGATGAAAGAATGTATAGAACAAGAACATGATAATCTTGAAGATTTGAAGATTAGGGTGTTCTTGTCTGCTTTGAGTGCTTTTTCTTGCTTAGAAAGTTTTAAGTGAGCGTAAAAAGATAAGAATGGAAAAAGACATTCCTTTTATATGAGGAGAGAGAAGGAATGAGGCAGGAAAACAAATGCTCATCATGACATGGACACGTCCTACGAAGTTGATTGGATAGAAAGGCAACGGACGAACGTGTCAAAAAAAGGCATGTCATGGATTGTCAGTTCAAATGACGTCATAGGAGAGAGAAAAAAATGTTTCATTTGCCTTTTAGAAAGTATCTCTGAAGAAAATTCAGAGATAGGTTTTCTTTTGAAAGAATCTCTGATAGAAATTCAGAGATAAATTTTCTTTTCAAAGGACCACTGACGATAAATATCAGTGATAAGATTTTTTTATCAAAAAGCTTTTAATCACTTGAAGAAAATCAGTGATTGAAGATTTGATTTTTGAAAAACGTTTTAATGAATGATATATTCTGCGATAGAGAATTAGAGAACATACATGAGAGTCAAAGATATTTGGACAGAGAGCAGATGATGAAGGGGAACTCTATATGACTGACATAATGCGTGAAATATGAAGAGTTAATCTTCAAGATTCAGCATTCCAAGCTCACTGATGAGAAAGTTGAATATTTTCTAATCAAGAGGTTTGGTGAAAAGATCAGCCAGCTGATAGTCAGTAGGGATAAAGTGGAGTTCAATATCACCATTCATCACATGATCTCTCATGAAATGATATTTGATCTCTATGTGTTTCGTCTTTCAATGTAGTACTGGATTGTTTGCTATAGCGATAGCACTAGTGCTGTCGCAATAGATTGAAATCTTTGATAGCAGAAGGTCATAGTGTAACACCCGCAATTTTAGAGTTGGGTGAAAAGTTGACCTTTACCCAAAGTTCGAGGGGGTAAAATGTAACTTGGGTTATATAAATATAAATCAAGTTTTAGATATTTTCTAAATATCACAAAATCTGATCTTTAAGAAAATCAGAGAGAGAGAGAAGGAAGCAGGAGAAAAAGAGGTCGTTCGTTTTCTTCAAATCAAGGAACGAATCTAGCTTAAAACTTTGATCTAGGTGTTATCTGTCGTATAGAATCTCGTTGTTAAGGTTTTTAACCGTTTAATTTCGAGATTTACGTATTTTGGGTTGGATCTGGGTTCTGTAAACGTCCCATCAAATAAGACCGAGAAGATGGTGTTCGACCGGTATTGGGTTCGACCGGTATTGGGTTCGACCGGTATTGGGTTCGACCGGTATTGGGTTCGACCGGTATTGGGTTCGATCGGTATTGGGTTCGACCGATATTGGGTTCGACCGGTATGGGAATTCGACCGGTACTGTGTTTCGGCTTTGTATTCGAGAGTTGTAGGTCAGTTAGTTGTCTTTATTATGGGCTTACCGATTTATCGGTGTTGTCGTAGGTAGCGATCGTAGGAAGCAGACTATAAACAGGAAGAAATCTGAGGTGAGTTCTTTAAGTTAAATCAGTCTGTAATTCGAAAGCTACGTGATAAATGTGTTTATTTAAATGTGGAAAACCTTGTTTTAATATGGCTTATTATTGTTGGATAATGCTTTCTAAAATCCCAATCATTTCAAGAACCAAGATTTATGGAATTGAACCATTGCTCATATGAATTGCCTGCATATTTGATTTAATATGAGTATGCTCTGAAATGACATGCTTTGGTTTTGAGTCTTAGTGCAATGGATCCATAGGCACTGTGTTCCTATGTCCCCGGTTTTGGGCATTTGGTTCACGTTTTAGCACGGACTAGGCATCGGGTTGCCATGATAAGTAAGGTGTGGGCCAATACGGTCGGGCAACGTCTCATGGTGCAGTAAGGTGTAATTCCATATGGTGCTTGAGTTCCCCCTGTTTTGGGAACTCTCAAGAATAGATCCAGAGGGGTTGACTTGGTGTTTTGAGCAACAGATCTAGAGGGGTTGAGCTCGTTATGTGATTTGGTGTTATTTGTACCATGTTTAATCACTAATGGTTTATTTGATTTCTTGACTTAGCTCATGGCTATACTCACCGCGTGACATCGATTTGGGTTTAGTACTCTTTTTCTTATTGGCTTGTTCTCACTAGGCTTTAGCCTAACACTTGCTCTTGATTGTCATGTTGGCAGGTTATCTTAGCAGTGGGGCACGCCGGGACTGAGGGAGCGACCTTGGGGTCGTGAGTGGTCTTTTTGAGGATATCTAGTGACCATCGTCCAGTGATTTTTTTGAAGATATATTTTGGAAGGATAGCGACACCCGACCCTAATCTAGTTAATCAATTGTATATTAGTAGGTTGTCGTTTTATGCTTCAGCTATTTACCACGTTAATGTCTACTCTATACCCCGTTGGGATGATTTTGTATATTGGAATTGTAAAACCTTATTCCGCAAGTCTAGTCTATTGCCGAATTTTCAAAATTCCTTGGTTTAAGTGAATTAGGTATGACTGTGAGATGCCTAGACTTAAGCCGAGACTATTAAGCTATGAATCGTGAGATGGGGTAGACCTTCTAAGATAGGATGGTCTTTGCATAAATTGAAAGTTGTGATAACGGTAATAAGAACTCTTACGTATTATATGTTCATAATTTCACTTAGCTATTATGAAAATGTTTTACATGGTCATACTTAAATTATTGTTGTTATAATAATTGATAAGTGTAGTAGTACGTTCTCTGTGTTTCCGTAATCCTTATCCCGTTCTTTTGCATGATTGCGTTCAGCAGAACCATGGTTAATACCAGGAATCGTCCGGAAGGCCAGGAGGCCGATATACCTACGGTCGACCATCCGCTGGCGACTGTAGTGGGGGAAACAGTACGTGTGAGTAATGTGCTGGGTGGAGGACCCGAGCACATTCCTCGACGCAATCTGGAGGCTGCAGAGCCTATTATCGATGAAAGTGACGGCAGAGACAAGAATGATGGATCGTATGATGTTGGCCATCAATAGGGCCATGGCGCAACATCAGGAAGTATTCTTGAAACTCCTTGAGGACCGAGACGCTAACAACCGTAGGCCCGAAACGGTTGGCGAAAATGTGATTGTTGCAGGATCCGGGGGTACTGGACCTGTAATTTCCCCTGTGGTGACTGCAGCCCTGGGTGTCAGTCGAGCGGCGCGGACTTGCACGTTCAAAGCTTTTCTGGGTTGCCGACCGCCAGAATTTAAGGGCTCGGACAATCCCCTAGATTGTATGGCCTGGGTTCGAGAGATGGAGCAAGCCTTTCGCTCAAGCGAATGTGGGGAGGAGCAGAGGGTTATCTTTGGTTCCCGATTGTTGCGGGGTAGAGCTCTTACTTGGTGGGATGTGTACTCTGCTTCGCTTGAGCCGACTGTTCTGGACCAACTGTCTTGGTCTACCTTCAAAGAAAAACTGCTAGAAGAGTACTGTAACGAGAGGTCGTTGGATCGAATCATGGAGGAATTTCAGAACTTGAAGAAAGGTGGTATGTCTGTAAGGGAGTACAACCGTCTCTTCATGGACAAGCTGGGTTTTGTGGGATGCTTGGTCCCGACAGAGAAAGATAAGATCAAGGCTTACATCAAGGGCCTCCCATCGGACATGATGTCGATGGTACGTGTAACAAGGACCTCCACCCTTCGGGAGGCAATGGAAGAAGCTCAACTCATGGAGGATGCTTACAGTCTCGGCAGGGATCAAAGTGGTCGCCAAGTCGAGAAGAGTAAATGGGAGGGAGGCTCGATGCCCTCAAAGAAACCTTTCTATGCCAACCGCAGCGCTCCGCGGAGAGCCGATCCTAGGCGTGATGCCAAGTGGTGCTCCAAGTGCCGAAGCAAACATTTTGGCCCATGCAACTTTGTTCCTGGAATGTGCTACAAGTGCGGAAAGACGGGTCACACGTTCCGAGATTGCCCTCTTCAGGGGCAAATATGTTTCGAATGTAAGGAACCGGGGCACGTAAGGGCAGAGTTCCCGAAGCTCAAGACTGGGGGATTTGGCGGGAAGAAGATGGAACCTCCGCGGTCGACCGGAAGGGCCTTCCAGATGTCGTCAGAGGAAGCTAAAGCATCGACCGATGTGGTGTCGGGTACGTTCCTTCTAAATTCCGTACCTACACGTGTGTTATTTGATTCTGGTGCTAGCTACTCGTTCGTATCCGAATTGTTCTGTCAAAGGCTTGCTATGTCTAAGAGTATGCTAGAGAATGTTGTCGTGGTAGAAATAGCAAATGGAGGTCAAGTTCTAATTCATAATATTCTTAGAGATTGCATCTTAGAGCTTAAGGGAAAGAAATTTCCCATTAACTTATTACCTATGCAAATTGGCGGATTCGATGTGGTTGTGGGTATGGACTGGTTATCTAAGAACCAGGCCGAAATTGTATGTTCAAAGAAAATGATTCTATTACCCGTGGCAAACGGAGAAGCGAAAATAATCTATGGCGAAGGAAGGAAAGGCGATGTGGCGATTATTTCAGTGATTAAAGCTAGGAAGTGTTTGACGAAAGGATGTTTATCTTTCCTGGCTTATGCTATCGATACCAAACTCGACCAACGGAAATTGGAAGATGTTAGGGTGGTATGCGAGTTTCCCGATGTGTTCCCGGAAGAATTGCCCGGGTTGCTACCCGATCGTGTTGTGGACTTTCGTATTGACCTCATTCCAGGAGCGGCTCCTATTGCTCGAGCTCCTTATCGTTTGGCTCCTACCGAAATGCAAGAGATGTTGGTTCAACTCCAAGACCTTCTTAAGAAAGGTTTCATCCGACCGAGCTCGTCACCTTGGGGAGCTCCGGTCCTATTCGTCAAGAAAAAGGACGGTGCAATGAGAATGTGTATCGACTACAGGGAACTGAACAAAGTGACGGTAAAGAACAGGTATCCGCTTCCGAGAATCGACGATCTGTTCGATCAACTTCAGGGAGCAGGTTGTTTCTCAAAGATCGACCTTCGATCGGGGTATCACCAAGTGAAGGTAGCAAAGAGCGACATCCCAAAGACAACATTTAGAACTCACTATGGGCACTACGAGTTTCTGGTGATGCCATTCGGCCTAACCAACGCACCAGAAATATTTAAGGACTTGATGAACCGAGTGTGTCGACTGTTCCTCGACAAATCCGTAATCGTGTTCATCGACGACATCCTAGTTTACTCCAAGAATGAAGAAGAGCATGAGAAACATCTCCGTGAAGTGTTGGATGTTTTAAGGCGAGAAAGACTTTACGCGAAATTTTCAAAGTGCAACTTTTGGCTCTCAGAGGTTCAGTTCTTGGGGCATGTGGTTTCAAAGGAAGGAGTAAAAGTGGACCCTGCAAAGATTGAGGCGATGACGAATTGGGAACCTCCCAAAAGTCCGTCTGAAATCCGAAGTTTCCTAGGTTTGGCAGGGTACTACCGGAGATTCATTCAAGATTTCTCGAAGATAGCCTTGTCGTTGACGGCCTTGACCCGAAAGAACGTGAAATTTGTGTGGACCGAGAGGCAAGAAGAGGCGTTCCGCACCTTACAAAAGAAGCTTTGTGAAGCTCCTATCTTATCCTTACCTGACGGGACGGAAGACTTTGTAGTGTACAGCGATACGTATGTTTTAAGGCGAGAAAGACTTTACGCGAAATTTTCAAAGTGCAACTTTTGGCTCTCAGAGGTTCAGTTCTTGGGGCATGTGGTTTCAAAGGAAGGAGTAAAAGTGGACCCCGCAAAGATTGAGGCGATGACGAATTGGGAACCTCCCAAAAGTCCGTCTGAAATCCGAAGTTTCCTAGGTTTGGCAGGGTACTACCGGAGATTCATTCAAGATTTCTCGAAGATAGCCTCGTCGTTGACGGCCTTGACCCGAAAGAACGTGAAATTTGTGTGGACCGAGAGGCAAGAAGAGGCGTTCCGCACCTTACAAAAGAAGCTTTGTGAAGCTCCTATCTTATCCTTACCTGACGGGACGGAAGACTTTGTAGTGTACAGCGATACGTCGAAGATAGGTTTGGGTTGTGTCCTGATGCAAAGAGGGAAGGTGATCGCTTACGCGTCAAGGCAGCTAAAAGTGCACGAAGTCAACTACCCTACTCATGACTTGGAATTGGCAGCAGTGGTGTTTGCACTGAAATTGTGGCGACACTACCTTTACGATACGAAGTGCACTCTTTATACTGATCACAAGAGTCTGAAACATATCTTTGATCAGAAAGAGCTAAACATGAGGCGGCGGAGATGGTTGGAGTTGTTGAAGGATTATGACTGCGAGTTGCTCTACCATCCGGGTAAGGCAAACGTTGTTGCCGACGCCTTGAGTCGGAAAGTCTGCGGAGGAAATTCTCGTGCTACCTTTGCACGGATTGAAATAACTTCAACACTCATTAACAGAATCAAGAAATCGCAAGTCGAAGCTTTGCTAGAAGAAAATCTCAAAGGAGAAGTCATGGCAAAACAACATCTTTTGTTGACTGAAGATAGTCGGGGGGTGAAACTTTTCAATGGGCGAATTTGGGTGCCTAAGATTGGGGGTAATAGAGAACTTCTTCTCGAAGATGCCCACAAGTCAAAATACTCCATTGACCCAGGAAGCACGAAAATGTATAGAGATTTGAAATTACATTATTGGTGGCCAATCATGAAGCTTGATGTGGCACACTATGTGGAACAGTGTGTAACTTGTTTGCAAGTGAAGGCTGAACACCAAAGATCTTACGGAAGTTTGCAATCCTTGGAAATTCCGGAGAAGAAATGGGATCACATCACGATGGATTTCGTGACAAAGCTACCAAGGACCTTGAAAGGTCACGATGCCATTTGGGTTATAGTAGACCGCTTGACCAAAAGCTCTCACTTCTTGGCCATGCGGGAGACCTTGCCAATGGATAAATTGGCGAAGTTGTACATCGATGAAGTAATTTCCCGACTCGGTGTGCCGCTATCTATTGTCTCTGATCGGGATAGTCGGTTCACGTCGCATTTTTGGGATGGTTTACAAAAGGAATTGGGTACACATGTGAAGTTGAGCACGGCCTACCATCCTCAAACTGGCGGCCAGAGCGAGAGGACAATACAGACACTGGACGACATGTTAAGATTGTGTGTGATCGACTTTGGGGGTAGTTGGGATACGCACCTGCCTTTGGTAGAGTTTGCGTACAATAATAGCTACCACTCGAGTATAGGGATGGCACCGTTTGAAGCGTTATATGGTCGCAAGTGTCGAACTCCCGTATGTTGGCTCGAGGCGGGGGAAAAGCAGTTCGCCGGACTTGAAATTGTGCAAGAAACGGTGGACAAGGTCAAGGGCATCCGCGAACGCTTGAAGGCGGCCCAAGATCGACAGAAGAGTTACGCCGATAAGAAAAGGCGGACAATAGAATTCCAAGTGGGAGACCGGGTTATGCTGAAGGTATCCCTTTAGAAGGGAATTTTTAGATTTGGGAAGCATGGGAAGTTGAGCCCCCGTTTCCTTGGACCGTTCACTGTGACCAAGCGGATAGGACTTCAAGCTTATCAACTGGAACTTCCTCCGGAGATGAAAGGAATTCATAACACATTTCACGTATGCTATCTTCGGAAGCATCTAGCAAAGGAGGAGAGTGTCATTCCACTCTCCGAGATCAGAGTGGATGAGGGAAATCTTTGTGTTGAAGAACCTGAGGCGATTTTAGAAAGGAAGACGAAGAAGCTTCGTCATCGGGAAGTCGCTATGGTCAAAGTTCAGTGGAAGCACCATCGGGGTGCCAATGTGACTTGGGAAGGGGAAGAGGACTTGAGGCGGAGGTACCCTCACCTACGAAATCTTCTCCAAGTTGGGGAGGATTGTAACACCCGCAATTTTGGAGTTGGGTGAAAAGTTGACCTTTACCCAAAGTTCGAGGGGGTAAAATGTAACTTGGGTTATATAAATATAAATCAAGTTTTAGATATTTTCTAAATATCACAAAATCTGATCTTTAAGAAAATCAGAGAGAGAGAGAAGGAAGCAGGAGAAAAAGAGGTCGTTCGTTTTCTTCAAATCAAGGAACGAATCTAGCTTAAAACTTTGGTCTAGGTGTTATCTGCCGTATAGAATCTCGTTGTTAAGGTTTTTAACCGTTTAATTTCGAGATTTACGTATTTTGGGTTGGATCTGGGTTCTGTAAACGTCCCATCAAATAAGACCGAGAAGATGGTGTTCGACCGGTATTGGGTTCGACCGGTATTGGGTTCGACCGGTATTGGGTTCGACCGGTATTGGGTTCGATCGATATTGGGTTCGACCGATATTGGGTTCGACCGGTATGGGAATTCGACCGGTACTGTGTTTCGGCTTTGTATTCGAGAGTTGTAGGTCAGTTAGTTGTCTTTATTATGGGCTTACCGATTTATTGGTGTTGTCGTAGGTAGCGATCGTAGGAAGCAGACTATAAACAGGAAGAAATCTGAGGTGAGTTCTTTAAGTTAAATCAGTCTGTAATTCGAAAGCTACGTGATAAATGTGTTTATTTAAATGTGGAAAACCTTGTTTTAATATGGCTTATTATTGTTGGATAATGCTTTCTAAAATCCCAATCATTTCAAGAACCAAGATTTATGGAATTGAACCATTGCTCATATGAATTTCCTGCATATTTGATTTAATATGAGTATGCTCTGAAATGACATGCTTTGGTTTTGAGTCTTAGTGCAATGGATCCATAGGCATTGTGTTCCTATGTCCCCGGTTTTGGGCATTTGGTTCACGTTTTAGCACGGACTAGGCATCGGGTTGCCATGATAAGTAAGGTGTGGGCCAATACGGTCGGGCAACGTCTCATGGTGCAGTAAGGTGTAATTCCATATGGTGCTTGAGTTCCCCCTGTTTTGGGAACTCTCAAGAATAGATCCAGAGGGGTTGACTTGGTGTTTTGAGCAACAGATCTATAGGGGTTGAGCTCGTTATGTGATTTGGTGTTATTTGTACCATGTTTAATCACTAATGGTTTATTTGATTTCTTGACTTAGCTCATGGCTATACTCACCGCGTGACATCGATTTGGGTTTAGTACTCTTTTTCTTATTGGCTTGTTCTCACTAGGCTTTAGCCTAACACTTGCTCTTGATTGTCATGTTGGCAGGTTATCTTAGCAGTGGGGCACGCCGGGACTGAGGGAGCGACCTTGGGGTCGTGAGTGGTCTTTTTGAGGATATCTAGTGACCATCGTCCAGTGATTTTTTTGAAGATATATTTTGGAAGGATAGCAACACCCGACCCTAATCTAGTTAATCAATTGTAGATTAGTAGGTTGTCGTTTTATGCTTCAGCTATTTACCACGTTAATGTCTACTCTATACCCCGTTGGGATGATTTTGTATATTGGAATTGTAACACCTTATTCCGCAAGTCTAGTCTATTGCCGAATTTTCGAAATTTTATTTCCGCAAATTTTAGGGTGTTACACATAGTCTAATCGTTGATTTCTCATCCAGCAGCTATGTATTCAGCTTCAGCAGTGGAAGTGGACACTGAATTTTGCTTTTTACTTGTCCAACTTACTAGCTTTCCTCCTAGAAGTTGACATCCACCAGTGGTGCTTTTTCTATCTAGTTTGCAACCTGCAAAATCACTATCTGAATATCCAATTAGATCGAACCCTGAATCTTTGGGATACCAAAGACTGAGGTTAGGAGTTCTTTTTAGATATCTGAAGATTCGCTTTACAACGATCAGATGGGATTCCTTGGGTTCAGATTGATAGCGTGCATAAAGACATGTAGAGTACATGATGTCTGGTCGGCTCGTTGTAAGATACAGCAGGGAGCCTATCATTCCTCTATAGGCAGTGACATTAACAGGTTTTCCTGTTGGATCCTTGCTTAATGTCAGAGGAGGTGCCATAAAAGTTTTCATCGCTGAAGTTTGAGTGAGATAAAACTTCTTCAGTATGTCTTTAACATACTTACCTTGGTTAATAAATGTACATTTTTCAGTTTGCTTGATCTGAAGTCCAAGGAAGTAAGTTAGTTCACCCATCATACTCATTTTATATTCTTTCTTCATTCTTTCAGCGAATCGAGTACACAGAGATGGGTTAGTAGAACCAAATATAATGTCATCGACTTATATTTTCACAAGAATAATGTGACCTTTTATCTTTCTGAAAAACAAAGCACTATCAATTTTACCACGTTCAAAATTTTCAGAGATAAGAAAAGATGAAAAAGTGTCATACCAAGCACGAGGGGTTTGTTTTAGACCATAGAGAGCCTTATCCAACTTATATACATTATTTGGATGCTTAGGTTCAAAGAACCCCAGAGGTTGTTCAACATAGACTTCTTCATTCAGTTTTCCATTCAGGAATGCTGATTTTACATCCATTTGATATACAATGAAGTCTTTGTAAACTGCATAAGCTAACAAGAGTCGAATCGCTTCGAGCCTAGCCACAGGGGCAAAGGTTTCATCATAGTCTATGCCTTCCTCTTATCTATATCCCTGAGCAACAAGTCTAGCCTTGTTGCGGGTTACCGTCCCATGTTCATCTAATTTGTTTCTAAACACCCATTTAGTGCCTATAACAGTTTTATCAGATGGTCTGGGAACGAGATTCCAAACTTTGTTTCGAGCAAACTCAATCATCTCTTCTTGCATAGCGCTGACCCAGTTTGGATCTCTGAGGCCATCATCAGTCTTCTTTGGCTCTAATAAAGAAATAAAGTTGATGAAGAGACATATGTTACTTGTACTTCGTCGAGTCTGAATACCAGCATCGGGATCACCAAGAATTTGATCTATAGGGTGATCTTTGGTTCATCGTTGAGCTGGAGCGTAATCGCTTACTTTTGGAGTTGGATCAACAATAGGGATGTTTACTGATGAAGAAGCTTGTGGTTTATCAGCTATTAATTGTTGAGAGTCAGACAGACCATTGTTTTCTGAGAGGTTTTCCGATGAGGGAAGATCTGAGGGAGGGAGTGTGTTTAGAGGCTCAGTTGAAACCCATGAGGTGGATTCAGCATTAGGTGGTATGATATTTGGATCATCATCATCAGCTGAATGATTTGTATGCTGATGGTTTGAGAAGAAAGGTTCTGTTTCTCTATAGTGAGAGAACATCCAAGCATTTAACTCTTCATTGTCAGTGATAGGTTTAGAATTCGCTAAACGGGATTCGTTAAAGGTGACATGAATTGTTTCTTCTACAGTTTGTCTTCTCTTATTGAAGACTCTGTAGGCTTTAGAGATGGAGGAATATCCAAGCAATATTCCGTCATTATCTTTTGGGTCAAACTTTCCAAGAGAATCTTTGTTGCTTAGAATGAAGCACTGACAACCAAAGATATGAAGAAAACTGATAGAGGGTTTCTTTCCATGAAATAGTTCATAAGATGTCTTTCCGAATCGCTTTACTATTAGAGACCTGTTTTGAGTAAAGCAAGCAGTGTTTACAGCTTCAGCCCAGAACTGAGTAGGGAGATGAGAATCGTTGAGCATTGATCTGGCAGCTTCAATGATCATTCTATTTCTTCTTTCAGCGACTCCGTTCTGCTGAGGAGTTCACACAGAGGAGAAATTGTGAGAAATTCCCTTACTCTCAAAGAAGTTTTTCAGAGAACTATTTTTGAATTCAGTTCCATGATCACTTTTTATTGAGCGAACAGTAAGATTATTCAGCACTTCCATCTTTCTAACAAAAGATATCAGTTCTTCTAGAGTATCACTTTTGCAGCGAAGAAAGATAACCCAGGTGTAGCGAGAATATTCATCTACCATGACAAGTGCTTATTTCTTACCAGCTATGGATTGGATATTGACAGGGCCAAATAAATCCATGTGCAAGAGTTGAAAAAGACTTGTCACTGAGGAAACTTGTTTAGATTTGAAACTAGCTTTAGTCTGTTTTCCTTTCTCACATGTTGAACATAGAGATTCCTTGGCATATGAGTGATGAGGAAGACCAGAGACCAGTTCCTTAGAAGAGAGAGAATTCAGGGTTTTGAAATTTAGATGAGAAAGCCTTTTATGCCATATCCAGTTGACATCAGAGGAGGCTTTAGAAAGAAAACACACATTTTCAGTGGTAGTAGAGTCCATGTCTATCACATAGACATTTTCCATACGGTAACCAATGAGAGAAAATTTTCCATTCTCATTTACCACTGAACATGCTTTCTTAGTGAAGCGAACTTTGTAGTCTTTGTTACATAGCTGACTGGTGCTTAGAAGATTGTGCTTTAGTCCATAAACGTAAGCGACTCTTCTGAAGGTTGTTGTCCCATTGCTGAGGACATCAAACCCTCGGGTATATCCTTTTCCATTTCCACCAAAGGTCACCGAGGGACCTTTCTCTTCCTTGTATTTAGTAAGCAGGTCTTTTTGTCCAGTCATGTGTCGAGACCATCCGCTATCTAGATACCAGATACCCTTCGATCCCTGCAAACATAAGAAAGATTAAGTTTTGATTGGTACCCACTTTTCAATGGGTCTAGTGGGGTTAGTGGAGATGGAAGGTTTAGCAATCTTCACGGCAGTTGAAGATTCAGCTTCAGTGGTGACCTTCACTTTGGTTAATTTCTTAACCTTAGTGGTATTTTTCACCTTGGTAGATTTCTCAGCTTTGGTGACCTTCTCAGCCTTGGGGGCATTCATCTTCACTTTAGCTATTTTATCAGCTTTTATGGCATTTGGACATTTACTTGCAATATGGTCAGTGAGTCCACAGTGATAGCATTTTCTATATTTAATGATGGCTTTAGGACCATGAGCAGTAAGATTAGAAAACTTGAGATGTGCAGGGCCAGGTCCATGAATACCTTTAGCATAAGATCTGGGAGGAATTTTTAGTTCTTCAGATTTCTTAGGCTTAAGATCAATTTTCAGCTTTGGAGGACAGATATCAAAGATTTCTGTTTCAGAGCTAGAAGATCGATTTACTGAAGGTTTGAAAGGAACTTTCAGTTTTGCTTTCTTGGTATCCTTCTGATGATGGGAAATGGATTTCCCTTTATCAGCGAGCTTAGAGCTTTTTGATAATTCCTCAGGAATAGGATTAGAGGAAGAAGAGCACTGAGTAGAGGAGGTGTCAGAGATAGAAGAGACAAACATGCCAAACATAAGCATGGAACTGTCTTCTTTAGGTTCATCAGGTTCTTTCCAAAAACCAAGACCAGTTTTATCACTGGCAAGGATTTGAGACCTGGTGATTTCAGTGATTTTGGTAGAAGAGTTACACCATCCCTCAACAGTTGCCTTTTCTGTTTTTAAAGCAGTTATGGCTTGTTCGCGTTCAATGCTGATAATTTCTTGACAATGACTTGATCTTTCAAACTTTCCTCTAAAAGAGTCAGTTCTCTGATCTTTTCATGACATTTTTCTAGTTGTCCAGTTAAATCAATATTTTTGTTTTCAGCTAGAGTTTTACCATTCAGTGCATTGTACAGATCAATTGTCAGCACATCAACTACGCGACTTCTCTCAGCTTTAGAGAGAAGGGGATTGGTAGAGATAGATACCTAAGAGGAGATATAGCTCATGGAAGTTTCTGTTGATTCTTCCACTTCTTCTTTAATCTCATCCATAAGACAGAGATTAGCAACTTCTTCATCAGAACTAGATTCTTCTAATTCATCCCAGTCATGCTCTTCAGTGATAAGACATTTACCTTTTCTTTTAAAGTGTTTCAACTTTTGATATATCTCTTTCAGCTTAAGGTATTTGTTATCGCTGACTTTCTGGAGGTAGAAGGTTTGAAGACTTTCTTTGACCTGCATTCACTTGCAAAATGTCCAATCTTTTCACAGGGGTTGATTTTGGCTTGTCAGCTATGGAGAGAGGCTTATTTCTTTTGAAATTGCTCTTTCTTGCAAACCTTTTGAAAGATTTTGTCAAGAGTGCTAAGGATTCATCGAACTCTGAAAGATCAATGTCTGATAATTCCTCAGAATCAGAATCTAACTCAGTGATAGTAAGAGTAGATCCCTGAGATGGAATGATCTCTAAAGAGACTAAATCAACAGGAGTGTTTTTGGATTCTTTAGAATCTTTTACAAGATTCTTCTTCAGGAGATTTGATTGCTCATAGTTGAGCAATATTCCGTATAAAGTGCTAAGAGAAAGAGAATTTAAGTCTTTTGTCAGCTTGAGACACATTGAATAATTGTCCCGGCTTTCAGGAAGACATTCTAAGAATTTAGTTAAAACCTCAGAATTAGAATAGGTCCTACCAGCAGTTCTTAGATCAATGATTAAACAGTTAAATCTCTAGTGAACATCAGATAGGGATTCGTTCTTACCAGCGATAAAACTTTCATACTGTCTTACCAAGTTAATCTTTCGAGTTTCTTGGACTTCAGTGGGGACTTCATATTGAACACATATAGTGTCCCACATTTCTTTAGCAGTTTTAAGATGCATGATGGAATGAAAGGATTCATCAAGCAGAGCCATAGAGATAACGGTCTTTGCCTTTACATCTAAACCAACCTTCTTTTTGTCTTCATCACTCCACTGTCTTATTTCCTTAATAGCATAACGTTCAGGGACATCAGGAGTGTTGGCAGTAGCTGGAACGACAACTATGATTGTAAAAGGTTCATACGGTCCATTTGCTACGTATTCAGGTATAGTAGGATCTACACCTTCTAGAAATAGCATCATTCCATTTTTCCAGAGAGCAAAGTTATCTCTCCTAAATCGAGGAGGTTTTGAGAGTGAACCATTATCATAGTAGTTTGTATTTGTATTGAGTGCCATTTTAAGAATAGCAAGGAAGAGAATAAAGCAAGATCTTGTTTCTGAGATTAAACAATTTGCTCTGATACCACTTGTTGGTCCCGAAGGTGCTTAACAAGTTTGTAGAAGGGGGGGTTGAATACAAACACTGAATTTTAAAGTTTAATAAATTGTTTATTGATAAATCAAATTACAATTTACAAGTTTGTTGCGGAATAAGATTAAGTAAAACCTAATCTAAACAAACTTAAGAATCACTAAGAAGGGTTGCACTAGAATTAGAGAATGAGGGATTAGGAGAGTATAGAAAACAAGGGTTTCTATATTTTTAGAAAGATGAAGGCTAAGGGCAACTCTTAGATGGAGTTGAAATCTTTCTATTTATACTCAATGCATTAAATGCATGACAGAGCACTTTACACATGTCCTTCATTGATTGGTTGCATGGGTCTGACTTTAAGAGACATGCTTTCGGTTGTATGATGAACAGTGTAGTTATCAGAGTTGTTGTACAAATTGCTGCAGAGGTATGTCTGTTTCTGACAATCGTACGATGTGTGCAAGGGTAAAACAAAAGAGACTTGAGGCATAAACTAAGTGACCATCGATCGCTGAATAACTCTTCCTTCAGAGATACAAAGAAGTTCAGCTATCGCTGAAGCTTTTCCTCAGGTTTCTTCGCGTGTGTAGATTTATCTTGGCTTCACTGATATCCGCATCAGGTAATGAGTAGACTTGTCTTTGTTCAGCAGCTTTGTCTTCGATTCAGCAGTGAACATCTTTTGTCGCGAAACTTGTCTTCAGGGATTACGTCTAACTGTTTACATGAGAAATCATCAGCGATACTGAACATACTCAGTATTTGATCACTAATAGTGAAACACTTATACATATGAATGCTTTCAAGAAAGATCATCAGTTCTGGTTGCGGAAAGTGCAGTTCCTAGGGCACGTGGTGTCTCAGTACGGAATCAAGGTGGATCCAGCAAACATAGAGGCAATTCGGGATTGGGAGCCGCCGAAGAACCCGTCGGAGGTTCGAAGTTTTCTTGGGTTGGCAGGATACAACCGGGAGTTCATTAATGACTTTTCTCGTATCGCCACTCCATTAACTTCGTTGACGAAGAAGAGTGCAAAGTTCGTTTGGACGGAGGCACAGAGAGAGGCCTTCCAGAAGCTGAAGGATATGTTAAGCAACGCTCCAATCTTGGCTTTGTCGGATGGCACAGAAGACTTTGTAGTATATAGCGATGCGTCGAGGCAAGGTTTGGGATGCGTCTTAATACAACGTGGAAAAGTGATCGTTTACACATCTCGCCAACTGAAGGACCACGAATCGCAATATCCAACTCACGATTTGGAGTTAGCAGCCGTTGTCTTTGCGTTAAAAATCTGAAGACACTATCTTTATGGGATGTAATGTCAGATCTTCATGGATCACAAGAGCCTCTGACACCTTTTCGATCAAAAGGAGCTGAATATGCGTCAACGAAGATGGATGGAGTTGCTGTTAGAGCACAGATTTATTGGATTCAAGATCATCAAGATTGAAGACAGAAATCTGAAGTCAAAGCTAAAAAATCCAACTCTTAATTATAAAGTCTAGGTCCTTTGTAATAAATAGTCAAAGTTTATTTTGTATTTTCGTTTTTAGTCCTTTTCTTTTAAAATAGGTTTTTGGTATAAATTAGGTTTTTAGGTTTTTGTTTTGGATCTGTTTTTGTGTGAGCAGTCGTATATCATATTGAGAGAGAAAAAGAGAGAGACGGCGGCTAGAGAGAAAATAGAGAGTTTCATTGAGAGACAACCAACAAGAAGATTGTAATCGTTTGATAAAGAAATCAATATCAGGTTTGATTAATCTTGTTGTGTTTTATTTATCTTGCTATTGTTTAATTAGAACTTGAATCAATGGGATAATCAATTGGTATCAGAGCAGATTGAAATCAGAAGAAATTTTATTTTTCTCGGCACTGTTCTTATTCTGTCCAGATTCGATTTTGAATTTGTGATAGTTTTTCAAAGTGATTCTGATTGGGTTTTGGTCGATTTGCTTATTCTATTGAATTAGTATTGGTTTATTTTAGTATATCGATGTATTCGATTGTCAATTAGTGTTTTTTAGTGTTTTGGGTTTTTCACGAGTCAGACACTGTTCCATCAATTGATTCTCATTTAGAGTGTGTGTTTTTTGAAATTAGTTGTTTGTAATCAGTCCTAGATGTGTTTGTGAGCTTATTTTCAAAGTTTGGGACTGTTTATCGAATATTAGATAGGTTTTTGGGGTTATCAGAGTCGTTTTTCGAAGTTCAGTGAAGAACAACAAGTTTGCGCCAGTTCATCGTGTGCCTCACACCAGATTCAAAGGGACTTTTGCGCCAACTCACCATAGCACAAAGTTTAGTTTTGCGCCATCAGTTCGTCGCGCGAAACTCCTTTTTGCGCCATCTCCTCTTCGCGCAAAGTTCTTCGCGCAAAGTCCACTTCTCGCGACCTTCCTCTCGCGCAAGTCTTTGGTTTGCGTGACCCTCTTCTCGCGCAAAGATTAATTTGCGCCACCAGCTCTTCGCACAAAGTTTATCACCAGTTTCTCGCCATCAACCTCTCGCGCAAATCTCATTTTTGCGCGACCCGCTTATCGCGCAAAAGCCTTTTTGCGCCACCCTTTACTCGCGCAAAACTCAAGGGATTCAAAGTTCACGCGAAGTCCATTTTGCGCCAGCTTCTCTTAGCGCAAACCTTCTTTTGCAGTTCAAAGTCTTAGTGCATAGCGCAAAGTTTGTCATTCGTGTGTTTTGCGTCAGTCAAGTTCAAGTAATTAAGCGCAACCAGTTTTTTGCGCTACTGCCTTTCGCGCAAGTTCCCTTTTGCGCCAGACCCTTCTAGCGCAAAGTTTCTTTTTGCGCCTCTGCCCCTTCGCGCAAAGTACTGATTTGCGCCAGCCCTTTATCGTGATAAGTCAGTTTTGCGCCAGTCTCACATAGCGAAAATCAGTCTTTTGCGCTAACAATCTTTTGTGTTATAGTCCTCTGCGCTAATTGCACCTTTTGCGCCAATCTACTTGGAATTTATTTTCTTTTGTATTTCTAACGATCATCTCAAGTTCTTATTCAATATCAATATCAGTATCAGTAAGGATGTCATCTCGGGAAGCTCTTGCTATCGGAACCAATCTGAAGCCACCGGTACTCTTCAAGGGAGAGTACGAGCAGTGGAAAGACAGCTTCTTGGACTTCATCGACATAAATGACTTGGGAGACTACATCAGATTATCCCTAAAGGAAGGAATTATGACACCGCCTACCAAGGTTCTCACAGTAGCTGGAGAGAACGGAGAAGATGAACAGAGAATCGATTACCGCTTGATGAATACTCTGAAGAGCAGAAGAGAAGACACAAGGGTGACAAATTGGCAAAATCATTCATTCTCCAAGGCATACTGAATGAAATTTATGTCAAGATTGATAGCTACAACGCTACCGGAAAGCAAATCTGGGATCAATTGGAGAAGATGATGATCGGATCTAAAGTCGGCAACCAACTCAAAGTATCCAACTGCCTGAACAACTATGAATAATTCAAAGCTAAAGTTGGAGAATCACTAGAAGCCACCTATGACAGATTTGTGACATTGTTAAACGAGCTAAGCAAGAACAAGATCAACAAATCTCAAGTTGAGCTGAATGTGAAATTTCTCAGCAACCTCCAGCCTGAGTGGAAGAGATTCACCAGACAGATGAGGCAAATGAAAAATCTGAACGACATTCCACTTCATGAAGTCTATGAAATCCTCAGACAGAATGAGGAAGAAGTGGATGAGATCAAAGTTGAGATGAAAAAGGCTTACAAAGCAGTTGTTGATCCAGTTGCACTTGTGGTCAAGAAGAAGTCTAAGAAGAAGAAGATGATAACATCTGAATCAGAAGAGGCTGATAGTGAGGCGAATTCTGACTCTGACGATTGTGAAAATCTGAAGGAAGCTATGCTAATGCTAACCAAGGCCTTCCAAAAGAAGTTCTATAAAAAGCCTAGCTCCAACAGTCAGAGGTACTCGTCTGGTCCAAATAACTACAAACACAAGGAGAAAGTTGAAGAAAAGAGACCAGAAGAGAAGAAGAAGTATAGAGTCGAAGAGCCCAAGCAGGAAGAACCGACAAAGTGCTACAACTGTGGCAAGCTCGGTCACTTTGCCAAGGACTGCCGAAAACCTAAAGTCCGGAACTCCGACTACTACAGGAATAAGATGCTTCTAGCCAAGCAATAGGAGGCTGAAAAGGCATTAATGGCCGAGGATGAATACTGGCTCGACCATTCGGACCAAGAATCTGAAGAAGGAGAGAAGGACGAGACAACACATCTGTGTTTGATGGGTAAGCAGTAGTCAGAAGCTGAAGTTGATTCTGATGAAGGAGATAATGAAGAGGTATGTAACTTAACTGAATCTGATTTTCTGAATCAAATGCATGCTATGATGTCTAAGCTCCAAGAATTAGAGTCTAAACTTAAGCGTGAAAGAGGTGTCGTTAATGAGAAAAATCAATCTATACATAAACTTAGCAATGATATTGCTGAGAAAAATGTATTGATTGAAACTTTGCACAAGAACATTGACACCAGCGCAAAAGAGAAGACTATAATTCATAAAGAGTTATCTGAAACTGTTTCAAAATATAGAGAGTGTGAGTTTAAGTCTAAAGAGCTTTCTAAAATGTACTCTTCGACTTCAAAATAAAAGAAATCTTTAATTGACAAAGTGAATGCTTTGGAAGAGAAATTATATACTTTAGGTCAAACTGAACACACTATTCATTTGAACAAACCTAAAGAGAAACCTGAGTGTTGGGGACTTGGTTACAAGAACCCACACCACCTCAAAAAGGGTATATCTGAAGTGCCTGCTCTTTATGATTTTGGATTTATGAAACTGGCACCTCAATACCCTGAACTCAAAGTTTTCTGGACTAGTCTGTCTGAAGAGGATAAAGCCAAGGAATATGCTAAAAGAAAGAACACAGCTAAAGTTCAACTTCCGTTTCGTTATGAGAGGTTGAATAGTAGTTATAGTTCTGATAAATCAAAATTTCTTTCAAATGACTATTTTGATAGTTATTCTGTAAAAGAAATGGAGGCCAAGCCCATCGAAGGTAAGCTTTACGTCCCTCCGCTAGTTTTGGAAAGTAAAATTTCTGAACTCGGGAATACTCTTACAGAAGAAAGAATTTTGATGGACTTAGAACAAACTATATTTTCTACAGTGTTCAAAAATACTGAGTTTTCTAAATTCTCCAAGGCTTTAAAATCTGATGATAGATCTGGTTTACTTGATAATGAGCTTAATTTCTTAAACTCTGATGGTGTTTTAGATGAATGTGTTGCTCAATTTGACTTTACTACCAAACTTCCTGATCATTCATCTTGTGTTGTTAATTCTTTCGGTTTACCCAGTGTGTTTGAAAAGGGTGAAACATCAACGAAAGTTGATAAATCAGTTTCTGTGAAATCGAAGAATGCAAATGGTAAGAAAAGAAAATCTTAGTATTCACAGAAACCGATCACCACTGGTAAGCCAAAGAAGAAGCATTCTTTTGAATCTCACAATTCTAACCCAAAAGTTTCAAATGTTTCAGATGTGAGAAAGCAAAGGCATGAAGTTAAGTTGGTGTGGCGACCAAAACAGGAGATTAACGAGACTGCTAAATCTAGTTCTAGTTTTAATTTGAATAAAAATACTTCTAGTAAAGATGAATTGATTGTAAATGTTGCTACTTCTAAATCTAATCTTGTTGATTCTCGCAAGAAATATTCCATAAAGCAATTATTCCATAAAGCAATTATTCCAGTTAGCTCCATCTAATAAAAAAGTTTTCAAATTTTGGTGGATATGATTATGCTTCTCGTAAATATTCTGATGTTTGGTATGGCTCATATAATGTTTCCTCTTATCGTTATCATTCTTCTTATCATTCATATGGTTTTCAAAGACAAAGCGGGCCCAAATTTAAATGGGTGCCAAAATCATGTACTGACACTGTAGGTCCCATTTATAAATGGGTACCTAAACCTCTTATTTCCTGATTTGTTGTGTGCAGACCCGTCATATGTGGTACTTGGATAGCGGGTGTTCCAAGCATATGACCGGGCAGAAGAGTATGTTGTCTAACTATACAGACAAATACTGCGGCACAGTTCGTTTTGGAAATGATCAGTTTTCATCAATTCTGGGATATGGTGATGTTGTACACGAAAATGTCATGATTAAGAAGATGAGCTACGTTGAAGGCTTAGGACACAACCTATTAAGCATTGGCCAGTTCTGCGACAAAGACTTAGAGGTGAATTTCAAGGCCAAGAAATATTCGGTACGCACTGAAGACGGGAAAGAACTCTTGGTCGGCACTCGCAAGTCAAACCTCTACACCATCAATTTGTCAAAGGTCCAGGATGACAATCAGGTATGTCTACTCTCAAAAGCCTCGATGCAACAAAGCTGGTTATGGCATTGACGGCTTTCTCACATCAACTTTCGGTACATCAACAAACTGGTCAGTGGAAAGCTAGTGAAAGGACTTCCTGAGCTGAAGTATGAAAAAGAACACTTGTGTGCAGCGTGTGAAAAGGGAAAGATGAAGAGAGATCCACACAAATCAAAGCCTGAACCAAGTACCAGCTCTCTATTAGAGTTGTTGCATATGGATTTATGCGGTCCTATGCGAACGCAAAGCTTAGGCGGAAAGAAGTACGTGTTAGTTATCGTGGACGACTTTTCGCGATACACTTGGGTCAAGTTTCTACGGTTTAAAGATGAGACGCCAGAAGTTCTCATTACATTTTTGAAGACGACTCAAGTCAATTTGCAGAAACAAGTCAAGATTCTCAGAACTGACAACGACACAGAGTTCAAGAATAAAATAGTTGAAGAATATCTCGAATCGGTCGGGATATCACATCAATACTCTGCTGCACGTACGCCTCAACAGAATGGAGTCGTCGAAAGGCGAAATCGTACGCTTGTCGAGGCCGCTCGAACTATGCTCAGCCATTCTGACTTACCTCTATTTCTGTGGGCTGAAGTTGTATCAACTGCGTGTCACACTCAGAATCACTCCATGATACATCGCAGATTTCAGAAGACTCCGTATGCGTTAATCAACAACCGGACACCTACAATCAAATATTTTCATATATTTGGGTGTAAGTGTTATGTTCTAAACGACAGAGAGAATCTGAACAAGTTCAGTGCTAAGGCGGATGAGGGCATCTTTATTGGCTATTCCTCTACATCTACTGCATACCGTGTTTACTTGAAGAAGTCGAAGACTGTGATCGAGAGCGTCAACGCTACATTCGATGAGGAAATGGCTTCTGAACAATTCAGTTCAGAACCCGTGATAACCGGAGTACTAGCTTCTGGGCCAACCAGTCCAGGGCCTGCACCTCAAGAGAACAAATCAGATGGCGCTTCATCGTCTACTTCTCCATTATCTGATTTGGATTTATTATTTGAACTATTTTATGATGAATTTCTTGGATCTAATGTGCCTAAATCTGGTGTGGTTGACAGGATGGAAGAATCGATGACTATTCATCCAACGACTTCAGATATCTCTACTGAATCCAACTCCCCGATTCGGCAAGAAGTTCCAGTTTAAATGCCTACTCCGACAGTTGAAGTTGTCACCAACACCGAAGAGACAGAAGTAGCTGACTCAGTAGGATGTACTGTAAGGACTGATCAACAGACTGACCAAGTTGTACCTACTGCAACTTCTGCAACTACTACTTCAACTGAAACCGCCATTCATTCTGAACCATCTGAAGGAGATAACAGTGGATTCCTAGATGCTGAACATGATCAATCTACATCTAATCCACTCCCTCATGAACACAAGTGGACCAAAGAGCACCCGATAAGCCAAGTTATTGGAGATCCATCCAAACCGGTGCAAACTAGGTCTGCCACTTTGAATCTATGTATGCATGACTCCTTTCTGAGCAAGATCGAGCCTACTCGCGTATCTGAGGCCCTTGCCGATTCAGATTGGGTAACTGCCATGCAAGATGAGCTGAATCAGTTTGAAGCCCTTAAAGTCTGGAGACTCGTACCCAAACCTGAAGGTAAAACCATCATTGGTACGAAATGGGTGTTCAAAAACAAGAAAGATGAAGATGGTACCGTTATCAGAAATAAAGCACGACTTGTTACCAAGGGATATAGGCAAGAGAAAGGGATAGACTATGACGAGACTTATGCTCCAGTGGCGCGTATAGAGGCAATTCGGACGTTCTTAGCCTACGCAGCCCATAAGAACTTCACCGTCTATCAAATGGACGTGAAGACAGCTTTTCTGAGTGGTGTACTCAAGGAGGAAGTCTACGTCTCACAGCCAGAAGGGTTAGTGAATCCAGATAATCCTAATCACGTATACATCTTGGATAAAGTTCTTTATGGACTGAAATAAGCTCCTCGCGCCTGGTATGATATCTTATCTCAGTTCTTGGTCAAGTCAGGTTTTACAAAAGGTACGGTCGATACCATTTTATTCATTAAAAAGGAAAAAGGCGATATCATTCTTATTCAAATATATATGGATGATATTATTTTTGGCTCTACAAATCCTAAGTACTGTAAGAATTTTGCAAACCTCATGGTGTCACGTTTTCAAATGAGTATGATGGGAGAGATGAACTTCTTTCTCGGATTGCAAGTCAAACAATTTTCAACGGGGATTTTTATCAATCAATCTAAATACATTCTTGATATTCTTCGGAAATTCAAAATGGAAAATTGTAAACCGATTGGTACCCCGATGGCACCTGGTACTAAGATTGGCACCGATCCTTCGAAAAAGGTTGTTGATGTTAGGACTTATAGAGGGATGATAGGTTTTTTAATGTATCTTACTTCCAGTAGGCCGGATATAATGTTTTCTACATGCTTATGTGCTAGATATCAGGCCAGTCCTAAAGAATCCCATTTGTCTGCAGTTAAGCGGATTTTCAGGTATCTGAAGGGGACTGCAGATCTTGGTCTGTGGTATCCTAAAGATACAAGCTTTGAACTAACAGCTTATTCAGACGCAGATCATGCTGGTTGCATGTTAGACAGGAAGAGCACATCGGGTCATATACAATTCCTCGGTAATAAACTAGTCAGTTGGCAATCGAAGAAGCAATTATGTGTCTCCACTTCCACGGCCGAAGAAGAATATGTCGCTGCTGCTAGCTGCTGTTCTCAGGTCTTGTGGATGAGAACACAACTGCGAGACTATGGTTTCCATTTCAATAGAATCCCGATGTATTGTGACTCGAAGAGCGCTATCGCGATTTCAGCTAATCCTGTTCAGCATACTAAGACCAAACACATAGATGTCAGGTATCACTTTATAAAAGACAATGTAGAAAAAGGAACAATTGAACTTTACTTTGTAAAAACTGATTATCAGCTTGCAGATTTGTTTACCAAACCCTTAGACGAAAAGAGATTCAATTTTCTTGTCTCTAGGCTTGGTATGCTAAATCTTAAGACATAATCAGTGATTACCTATTAAAGTTTTGTTATTGTAAAGTTTTTTTATCATTTCTTTATCATTATTTCTGAAAGATATCTGCACTTTAACAGTCTGTTCATGATCTCAGGGGGAGTGTGAGAAGTACCTCATAGATGGTCAATGTTATTTTGAGGGGGAGCATATCTAATCTATGCATTGTGATTATTGATAACTTGTTAGTGATGCATGATTTTAGGGGGAGCGTACAAGTCAAAGGAGTATGGCTATGACTTCTGATTGTTTCTGATCAGAACTCGTACTTTAATTGTTTTACTGCTTTATGTCATTTTAATTTTCGTGAATAAAGTTGCTTTGACTATGACCTTTAGACTTTTGCAGTTTGAGAGATGCTTACAAGATCATATCTTTATGACTTTAAGCTTGCCTTCATGAGATGTAAGGTATAATTATTTATCTTCATCTCATCTATGGTTTAAAGAAGGACAACTTTCAATCATAAGAAAACATGTTCTTAAATGTTCAAACCACTTCCCGATTCTCAAACAGATTTCTTGAATTGGAAGTGTGATTTTAAATGTTTTCTGCTTCATCTTTGAGCTTTAACTGATAAAGTTAAATCATCTGAGCAACACATGCTTTATAGGAAAACATGGGATCAGTGTGCTAGGACTTACAAGAAACTTCTATGGAATCACACTAACCAGTGATTTCTACCCAAGAAGTAAATCCTTAGTGATTGAGTGTGAGGAGTCAAAAAGAAATGAGTGTGGGTTGTGTGATGAGGTATACTGAAAAAGAGAGTTTGGTTAGTAGTGAGCTAAATCATTAAAAGAAAGAGGGTGTGAGACCAGAGTTAAAAGAATATCAGAACTCTGCACCAACCTTTTTCTGAGCCGGACGGCCACAATACTAATGATTCACAACTCTTTGGTGAACATTATTGAAACAGGCAACTAGCCCATGCCAACTCTTGACAAAAACCCCACCAGCCACTCATTTTCTTCTTAAAAGGAAAATGTTTCATTTTCAAAAGGGAAGCAACACATTTGCTATCTGATTTTCATTTGGGAAGTCTGGATATTGAAAAGAAGGAAGTTTGCCCCACCTTCGCACTTCAATCATGCACATTGAGTCTGTGTTTAACTAACTGTTGTCTCAGTGGTTTACATATTTTGAGCATTTATAAGCAATCATCTGTGCTTAATTTTTTCTATCACATGCACGAACACACAAGGAATTTGTTTCTTTATCATAAAGTTCATAGAAATTGCCTTTGTGGTGTTTCGATGATTGAATTGAAGCCCTGGGGGAGTGAACATCATGAAGCTCCTTTCCAATGTGTATTCGTTACACACAGTGACTTTGTGTTCCTGACAGGCATCTTAACTGGTTCATTTGTTGATTCAGGTGTTACATTTCTAGTTTGTCTGGATTTGCAAAGATCTGGATGCACATCTTTATGAATTGACGGATACTCCGAGGTTTTGTATGCAATCTCAATGGTGGAAGACATTTCTTGAAGAAGAGTTTTGATGAACTCGTGGCTCTTTTCATCAAAAAGGGGGAGAAGCGTCAACCAAGAAATGGGGAAAACTCAAGTTTTTGAAAGAATTTCTGAAGATATGTTGTATTGAAGAAAGTTTCCTTCAAGATGATTTGCTAAAGCATTCTGTGCTAAATCTGGAGATAATTTATTTCCATCATCTGAAAGAGATTTTACTTTTCGTCTTTTGGGGAGATTGCTATACTTTTGAAGACAAAGAGGGAGACTGCATCTTCTGAGCATTAAAGAGAAGATTGAATTGCTAAATCCTTTTTGTAATGATCTTGATCCAAAGGGGGAGATTGTTAGAGCATAGATTTATTGGATTCAAGATCATCAAGATTGAAGACAGAAATCTGAAGTCAAAGCTGAAAAAGTCAACTCTTAATTATAAAATCTAGGTCCTTTGTAATAAATAGTCAAAGTGTATTTTGTATTTTCGTTTTTAGTCCTTTTCCTTTAAAATAGGTTTTTGGTATAAATTAGGTTTTTAGGTTTTTGTTTTGGATCTGTTTTTGTGTGAGCAGCCGTACATCATATTGAGAGAGAAAAAGAGAGAGACGACGGCTAGAGAGAAAATAGAGAGTTTCATTGAGAGACAACCAACAAGAAGATTGTAATCGTTTGATAAAGAAATCAATATCAGGTTTGATTAATCTTGTTGTGTTTTATTTATCTTGCTATTGTTTAATTAGAACTTGAATCAATGGGATAATCAGCTGCTAACCGACTACGATTGTAAGATCGAGTATCACCCCGAGTAAGCCAATGTGGTAGCCGAAGCCTTAAGTCGGAAGGAAAGAGGAAAAAATTTAAAGGTGGTAGTTATGAGAGCTGAGGTGACTCCAACTTTATTGGAGGAGATGAAGAAGTTCCAGGTGGAAGCTCTAGCGTCTGAATTTCTTAAGACTGAACGGATAGTCGGTCTTGTGAGTTCGCTAGTGGAGGACAGTCGAGGACTAAAGTGTTTTAACGGAAGGATATGGGTTCCTAAACTCGGTGAAATAAGAAAGGTTGTCCTAGAAGAAGTGCACAAGTCGAAGTATTCGATTCACCTGGGGACTAACAAGATGTATGAAGACTATAGACGGGACTACTGGTGGTCGGGATTGAAGAAGGACATAGCGTATTTTGTGGAGAGATGTATGACTTGTTTGCAAGTAAAGGTAGAGCACCAACGACCGTACAAGAAATTGCAACCGCTCGACATTCCTGTTTGGAAATGGGAACAGATCACGATGGATTTCGTGACTAAGCTGTCTAGAACCCCGAAGGGTTACGATGCAATATGGGTGATAGTAGACCGACTCACCAAATCGGCACATTTCCTGCCAATCAAGGAGAAGATTGGCGAAGTTGTATATCGACGAGATTATTGTTCGCCATGGTGTACCGTTGTCGATTGTGTCTGGTCGTGATAGTCGGTTCACATCAACATTTTGGAAGAGTTTCCAACAAGAAATGAGGTCGTAAATCAAGATGAACACATCGTATCATCCGCAAACCAACGGTCAGAGTGAGCGAACTATTCAAACGTTGGAAGATATGCTGAGAGTGTATGCCCTAGATTTCCAAGGTTTGTGGGAGAGCCATCTGTCGTTGATTGAGTTCGCCTACAACAATAACTATCATGAGAGCATTAAGGTTTCCCTGTATGAGATGCTCTATGGCAGAAAATGTCGTACGCCTTTATGTTGGAACGAGGTTGGAGAGAAGCAACTGGCAGGGCCAGAATTAGTGCAGCTAACGGCGGATAAGATTATACAGGTGCGAGAAAGATTGAAGGTCGCACGTGATCGCCAAAATAGCTATGCGGATAAGCGGCGAAAGGATATAGAATTCATAGTAGGTGATAGAGTGATGTTGAAAATATCACCTTGGAAGGGAGTTGTTCATTTTGGAAAGAAAGGGAAGCTAAGTCCACACTATGTTGGACCTTTTGAAATTATTGAACGGGTCGGGGAGGTGGCGTACAAGTTGGAATTACCCGAGGAATTGAGGGGTTTTCACAACACATTTCACATCTCCAACCTGAGAAAGTGCTTAGCAGATGTTGAAATGGAGGTGCCATTGCAAGACGTGTGAGTGGACGAGAAGTTGAATTTCGTCGAAGAACCGGAGACGATCATTGATCGTAAAGTCAAGAAATTGAGGACAAAAGAGATTAATTTGGTGAAGGTTCAATGGAGGTTTCACAAGGGGCGAGAAGCGACATGGGAGTTGGAGACGGATAGACCTGGCAAAAACTGACACGACATGCTAACCCGACACGAACTCGACACGAAATAAACGGGTTTGGGTAATACATTTCAACCCGTTTAAGTAAACGGGTTGACACGACACGAAAATTAAACGGGTAAGGTCAGGGTCAAAACTTTCAACTCGAAAATGACCCGAATAACTCGTTTATATATATATATATATATATATATATAATATAAGTTTTCTTTTTAATGCTTTGGATTTTTAGTGTTTTAGATTTGGTTATAATTTATAAGTTTGAACTATAAATTTTGGATTTCTTATGCTTTCATTTGAATTTTGTATTTGTATTTTTTGTGAATTTTTTATTTTAAATTTTTAGTTTTATAAATGTTAAACGGGTTAGGCGGTTCGTGGCGGGTTAGGCGGATCGGGATAGGGTTGAGATTTTCTAACCCGTTTATTAAACGGGTCGGGTTAGGGTCAGACACTTACAACCCGTTTAACTTTGAACCCGACACGAAACTGACACGACACGACACGTTTGCCAGGTCTAGAGACGGAGATGAGGTCCAAGTACCCGTCCCTTTTTTACAAAGAAATTTTGGGGACAGAATTCTCTTAAAGGGAGGAGTGTTATAACGATCGTTATCTACATATTATCCCTAGTGTAAATTTAAGTGGTGTTGAAAGTGAGAGATAAGAAAGTTTGAGGACCTTTCTGGAATTTAAGTATTATAAGACTTAAAAACCCTAGACCTTTCCTCATTTGGCAAAACCTGGTGTGTGTGGCGCAGAGGGAAGGGTGAAGGAGTTTTAATTGAAGAGTAAATTATTGAAGAAATTTCTTCTGGAAATCAAAGCTTCAGTTAGTGGATTTTCGTCAAGAGGTAATCTTTTAATCTTGGATTAACCTTAGAAATCTTATTCGTTTTGGGGAGATGTATTTGGTATTGATTTTCATTCTAAAAGTTTAAAGAACTGAGAACCTGTTTTGGGTTTTGGTCATGGATTAGCTATAATCGTGGGGTAGAACTATTGGAAAAAATCTTTGGTTAAATGTTGGAAAAATCGAGTGTAGAAATGAAACTTGGGAGAGAAACCGAAGGGAGAATCGATCCCCAAGTCGCCTTCGATGTCCGTGAACCGGGAGTGTCACCCACCCTGGGGATCGATCGAGAGTCCCCCACCCGGGTGCACCAGGAGTCTCCCACCCGGGTGCACCAGGAGTCTCCCTCCCCGGGTGCCCCGAGAATCCTTAGTAACCAGGCGAACCAGGGGGTACCCTCCCCGGGGAGCACCAGGTGTTGTTTCAAAAGATGCACCGGGCCCGGGAATTTTCTAACCCGGTTGGAACCAGGAACACTTAAACCCGGGAGTCCTTTGGGACCCGGGAGTATCCCTCACCGAGACCCGGGCGAACCCGGGTGGCCCCGAGTTGTTTGGACCAGCGAAGCGGCACGGGTGGCAGGCCCCTGTTGGGTGGCCCATAACCCAAATTACCTTGGGCTTCTACTTCGACTTAGGACTCATGTTCGTTGCATATTTTGTAGGATCGGGGATCCCATAATCCCGAGAGTTTGCCAAGGTTTTGGATGATCTCTTCTAGGGCTCGTTCGGAGTTTATTAATAAGAGATTAACCATAAACCTTTATCAAATGTAAGAACTCGATCTGTCTGAATTTAGTTTATCGTGTGCTAAGGTTCAAGCTACCAGGTGAGTTCCCTTATTAAAAATCTTTAAAACTGGAAATGTTGCTTTTATGATGATGTTTAATATGATGATTGCATGTCGTATTTGATTTATTCAATTATCGTGCATGAGATTTCTTGCGTGCTTATTTGTATGAGAATTGGTGTTATTGATGAACTGTGTGCCATGGTTTGTTATCAATCATCGGGGATGGTTGAACCGTGTGTATGGAATTCGTTTCTCTACAAGCAGGAACGACATCTACTAGAGGCCAAATGGGGATCTACTAGGGGCCCCGAGAGCGAATAATCCGAAGATCTCGAGAGTTGATTTCGGACGCGGAATGATTCACTTCTATGTGGTGTTTAACTTTGTGAGACTAATTTCATTAAATTGTTTGTGATATCATTTATTTTAAATGACCGGATTTGGGAATTCACTAGACCTTTTTGGTTTAACCCTCGCTTTCAAATTTTTCTTAAAACCCATTTTCAGGTAAGGAAATTGTTGGCGGTTCGTCAAAAGGAAAAAAGAAGTGTTAAGAGCTAGCGAGGCGGAGGGTATTGCCTTAGTTGCGGTGTTAGTTGCACATTTATAGATTCTCGGTTGTGATAGAGCTATTTACGTTTGAAAAATGTTAATCTTTCCTTTCCTTATGCTTGTATTGGAACCCGTTTTAGGAGTTTGAATTTATGTTTTGTTGCGCTGATTTTGGGTCGTTATAGTTAGAAATAAGGTAACAATAAAAAGTGTAAAAAGAAGGTTCCATTGGAAATGCTCTAATTATACCATATGTATTGTTAAATACATCATTACCTGACAAATTCTTAAAGCATCTCCAACCGTTATGCTTTATGTTTTCTAAAATGGAGTATCAAAAACCAAAAATCTCTACAAAATTACTTTCAACTTCAACAACTATTCTATTTTAGAGATTATAGCATTGATTATATTATTAAAATAATCAATACATAATAAAATATTATTTCTTTCTTCTAAACATTAGAATTCAATATCTCTCATTGGTGGAAAGATTAAAATATTATTTTTCTTTCTTATAATTGGGTTTTAGAGATTTTTATCTTCTCTATTCTCTATTTTAACATAAAAGATAGCATAATTATTAGAGCAAAAAATTACTAAAATCTCCCCTCCCCCCCCCCCCCCCCCTTTTTTTTTTCTTTTTTTAATTCTTTAACATGTAACTGCAACGCATCAAATGCGTTGAATGAATGATACATGGGGTGGGTGGTGGCGCAACGTTTGACTTACATTTGGAGAAGTAAACATACCTAGGGCCGAGGGTGGCGCATGTCACGTGAAAGATCCCCAAAACGGTAGCCTTTTTTATTACCCTCCACACGTCATCCTATGTGGCCCCATCTTTATTTAACCATTTTCCACAAAATTCTTTTTTAAATAAATTTATAATCATTTTTTTTTTCAAAAATAAATAATAAGTATATGTACAAAATACTCACGATTTTTACATAATTACCATTTATCTGTATTTACGTACGTAACATATGCTTACAAGACCAGAAAATTATGAAGAAAGAAAAAGTATATTTTGTTGTTTTTTATATAGTTGACATTATTAAGAGTACAATAGTAAAATGATGATGATGTATCATATAATAGATTTTAAGGACTACAATTTATAGTTGATATAATCTTTTAGGGCGCGTTTGGTTTGTGTGATTGGAATTGAATGAATTGGATTTCAAGGAGGGATTTGGATTTGGAGGATTTGAAATCTCTTCGTGTGTTTGGTTTGTAGAATTAAATTCACTTTTTTACAAGTCTTGTTTGGTTTGTAAGATTTGGATTTGGATTGAGTTTTTTTTTTATTTGTTTGTTTTATAAATAATTTATTTTTATTAGTAAATTACTTTTTTTTATCGATTTTCCTAAAATTGTATATTTTTATTAGATTTAGAAGGAATCGATTTAAAATCCATCCGGATTGGATTTGAAATCCTGGCCTAACCCAAAGGATTTCCAAATCCATCAAACATTGGATTTTAAAATAGTCAAAGGATTTTAAATACAGTCAAAACTTTCCATTCTCACAATCCAAACGCATGATTGGAATGAATTTAGAATCCAAATCTTTCCAAATCCATTTCATTCCTACAAACCAAATGGGACATTAGAGTATCTCCAGCGGCTTCCCAAAATAGAGAACCAAAAGTTAAAATCTCAAAAAAAAATTACAACCATTTCCAACAGCTTCCCCATTTTAGAGATAAATCATTGATTATATTATTAAAATATTCTATATATTTAATTAAATATTATTTCTATCACATAAACAATTCATTTCAAAGTTTTTTCATTGGTGGAATGTAATAAAAAACAATTTTCTCTCTTGATAATCATTTTTTGGGTTATCTCCAAATTTGGAGAAAAATGTATTCTCTCTCCTACTTTCTCCATTTTGGAGAAACTGTTGGAGCTTATTTTACACTTAAAATCTCCATTTTTTTCAAAATGAAGAAGCTGTTGGAGATGCTCTTATAATTGATATTTAAGAGATTTTATGTTTATGGTCTTGAACATATTATCAATTTCTTGAATCTTTTACGTAAATGTACTTGATATGTTTACAACATTTAATACGTACACAAAAAATAACAAAAAATCCAAATTTTCTATTGATAAAAACAATTCCTATTTCCTTTCATTTGTTGTATAATGTGAATCTAGGTCTTTTAAAGTATATTTATTTTAAAAAGGTAAATCAATCGCATTCAAAATACCAGTAAGAATATGATATAAATTTAGTAACTTTAAATTGTTCTATAAAAACTACTGAAATAAAATAAAGTGCAACAAATTAGTTTGAAATTAATAAATTAAATTTAAATAAAACATACTCTATTTTTTATTTTAGGAAATGTATTTTAAAAACTGGATTTTTTTTTGTCACTTGTCATAAATATTTTAAACAAAAATTTTAAGAATTTTATTTTTTAAAAGTTAAATTCAATAAATTAATTTTAATCACCAAATTATCATACATTTTTAATTACATCAAAATGTAATACGTCGTTTTAATCGTCCAAAGACTAATATCTTTATCAAAATTTGAAATCAAAATTTTTATTAAAAAATTGAAATAAGATATGCTTTATTTTTGTGTAATTTCACCATCAAAATATGTGAAGCGACAATAATTTATGAACATGAAGGTTTTATTTTATTTTCCCAATACAATGTGAAATATGCTTTATTCAAGGTGGATAAGATATATTTTAAGTAGGCAGACAAGCAAAAGAACCAATTTGTTTAAAACTTTGTGAATATAAATATTTTTATAATATTCAAAATGACCTAAATACCCTTCCCATGAGGAAATGACTTGAAAGCCCCTCTAAAATTATGAAAGTGTCAAATTCATTCACATGGAAAAGTTGTTAAAAGAGGGTATAATAAATTGTTATTTTATTATTACATTAAAATAAGCGTGTATTCTCTTCAATTCAATTTTCTATTTTATTTTTAATTACTAAAAACGTATTCGTGCAATGCAGCGAGATACATCACGATTTTAATGTTTCATTTTATTTTTTGTTTTTTTTGTCGATTTACAGTACGATTTTGGATGGTTTTGAGAAAATGATAATGTTTTTTTTTATAAATTTGTTTAATTTAGGCTTAATAATATAATGTTTTTTATATAAAAAAATAAGAATTTTGTTAGAATTCAATGATTATCTTATATATTTTAATGACATCTAGAAAAAATAACCAATTACATATTTAATAATATAATTAAAACAAATTTATAGTAATATAATATATTAATTAATAGTGATACATGAAAATGTCTGCATAAAATGAAGACTTTGCACATATCAAATTGGTGGGTGTTAGAAGCATGCAATAGTAATATGCATATTGTGCTTTAATACTTGTAAATTAAGAGATTTTTAAAATCTTCCATAAAATGATTGTATCTTATGCCTAATAATTTGTATTTAATAGTTTTTTATTTGTGCTTTATAATATAGTATAGATGAAATGAAAAGAGTTTTTCTCGCTATTATTAAGGATAAAAGTATCATTTCAGTTATGTGTCATAAACTAGTTGATTAACAAGTTATGTTTAACAAAAAGTAGCTTATAAGCATGTAATATGACCAAAAATGACATATTAAAAAAATGGTCAATTACAATCTTTCATAATATAATTAAAACAAATTTCTAATAATATAATATGTCAATTAATAAAAATAAGATAGTAAAGAAAAAGTAAATAATATAATATGTTAATTAAAATAATTTAAAATTGACTATTATACATATACTATAAATTTTGAATTTGTTAAAACAATTTTTAGAAAACATCTACATTAATTTATAATTTTAAATAGCTGTTACATATACAAATAAAAATAAAATTGGTCACCCTCACATATCCTAGTTAATTAATGTTTTTAAAAAAATATAACTAGTAATTAAATTAAATATTTTATTAAAATAATTTAATACAATTTTATGTGACTTACGTAACATATTTATAATTGTTATATTTGGTTTTTGATAGCTAAAACATATTTAATAGTAATTAAAAAAATAATTGATATGATTAACAATAATTCTAAATAACTAATAGCAATATATAATTAAAATTAATTAATAATTTTTAATTAATGATAGTTACTTCTAATTAATATTTTTTGGAAAAAGTCTAAAAAAACCCAATAAACTATCTGATTTTGAATGATTAAGTCCCTAAATTATTTTTTTTAATGATAAAACCCTTAAACTTTATAAAACCGGTTAAATACATCATTGTAACCTGTAAAAACAGGTTAATGTAATAAAAATTTGGGAATAGTCTAAAGAAACCCAACAAACTATCTGATTTTGAATATTTAAGTCCCTGAATTTTTTTTAACAAATAAATCTCTAAACTTTTCCTAAATTTTTTACAAAATAAATAATTGAACTTTTTTAAACAAATAAATCCCAAACTTTTCTTGAAGAAACAAACTCATGAACTTAAATTTGAACAAATAATTTTTTTTGCATGAACAAAAATAATATATATAATTTCTCTCACCGACAATATAGCAAAATATACATTTATTCTCATCATTTCACAAAATATATAACAAAAAAAACGTTAGTCCTTTCACAAAATATACCAAAAAAGTCAATCCGTTCACAAATATACCAAAAAAAACTTCAGTAGATGCTTACTGGTTCGTTTACCTTACCGGATGAACATCGCAAGGGCCGAGAATCATACCCGGTAAGAACGATGGAGAGTCTTACCCAGTAAGTGGAGGTGACGACTCTTACCCGGTAAGCGCTTACCGGGTAAATTGTTGCACGCGATAGTTTTTTGATAGACTACAATCTTACCCGGTAAAATAAGTTAGGGTGTCGATTTTTACTGGTAAGCACTTAGAGCATCTCCAACATCATTGCTAAAATAAAAAATTTTGGTTTTTTCTTTGCTATTTCTCTCCAACAGCTTTGCTATATGGTTTGCTAAAATAGAGAAAGATCAAAAAATCTCTAAATATAGAGAATTCTCTATAATCTCTAAATTGAAGAGAGAAAATATTATTTTATTCAATCCAACCAATAAGATTCAATTTTTAACATTTTATTTTAAAGTTTTTTAAAAAGTGTATGGGAATGATAAATTATGGAATATTATAATAATATAAATAATGATTGATTCTCTAAAATAGAAAAGCTGTTGGAGTTAGAAAAAAATGTTTTTAGAGATTTTGACTTTACATTCTCTATTTTAAAAAAAAATTAGCAATGTTGTTGGAGATGCTCTTACCGGGTAAATGTTTGGGTAAACGACCCCTTAGTTAATGGTATACATTAAAGTCAAACGGTTGATTAGACTCTTACTTTAAATTAAACATTATTTTGTTATTACAAATGAGATAACTTTTAATATATTCATGTTAGAATGATAAACATATAGGGCATTTTTTTTTATATTTGTGAAGGGATGAGCGTTTTTTGGTATATTTCGTGAAATTAATGTGTTTTTTTGTACATTTTATGAAATGATTGACGGTTTTTTGGTATATTGGTTTAAAATGAAGTTCATGATTTATTGGTTTCTTAAAAAAAGTTTGGAATTAAGTTCATGATTTTGTTTCTTAAAAAAATTGAATTTATTGGATTTATTGGTTTAAAATTAAGTTCATGATTTTGTTTCTTAAAAAAGGTTTGGAATTTATTTATTCAAAAAAAGTTCAAGAATTTATTTGGTAATAAGATTTAGGAAAAAATTTAGAGATTTATTTGCTAAAAAAAATTCAGGGACTTAATCATTCAAAACCAGATAGTTTGTTGGATTTTTATATACTTTTCCTAAATTTTTATCATATTAACCTGTTTTTACAGGTTACAAGGATGTATTTAACCGGTTTTAGAAAGTTTGAAGGTTTAATCATTCAAAAAAAAAGTTTAAGGACTTAACCATTAATAATTAATTTTTATTAACTTTTATTAATAATTAATATTTATTTATATTTAATAATAATAAATAATAATTATTTAGTTTTAGAGATTTACTTTATTGACCTTCAAATATAGAGACCACATTTATTGACCTCCATTTTTTTTAGTGTTTTAGTGTTGGGTTGGAGAGGAAACAACTCCATTTTTGTGTTTTTTGTGTTGGGTTGGAGATGGTCTTACAAAGAGCTCCCAATAAGCTACTCTAAGTACCTTAGTTAATCCAAACGTGTATTAAAAAATAAGTTGGCTTATTTTTGTCAAACAATACCTTAATTATTTAAAAAGTGCAATAATTACATATTCTTATATGTCATTTTTATTATGTAAATTTATTTTAGGATAGAGAAAGTATTCTTTTTCTAAACAAAAACTTGAATATAAAGGGTGTTTGGGATTGCTTATTTAAAGGGCTTTTTTTAGCTAATTCCGGTGTGGTACCGGTAATAAGCACTTTTTAGTGTTTGGATGGACTATGAAGAAAAAATAAAAGTGTTTATAACTGTGTCAAACCGGTGAAAATGGGTTTTTCATAAGTCATTTGGTTCTAACTTATCAACTAATTTGAAACAACTTATGATAAGCAATCCCAAACATCCCTAAATAACAACTTATTAGTTTATTACGTTTTGATATCACAATAAGTTAATTCAAACACTTTTTATAAAACTTTTTTTTATCACCACATAAGTTAATAAACAATTTAAAAAAAAACATAAGTTATTTTAAATAAGCAACCCCAAACACTCCCATAATCCATTGATGTAAATATCTTTTTAAATTATACTGTTCTGACCAAAAATAAGATAGGTTATAAAAGTTTGACTTTAAATTACATTATGTGGGCAGCTAAGAAAATTAGAATATGTATGCATGTTATTTATGCATTTATTTTTATAATAGTTAAGATTTAGGCTATGTTTGGCAAAAATAAGTTAAGCTAGCTTATAGCTTATAAGCTAGCTTTTCAAAACGCTACTTTGAGTAGCGTTTCAATAAGCTAGCTTATGGTCATCCAAACATGTACACTAGCTTATAAGCTAGCTGATAAGCTAGCTGAAGCTAGTTTTTTTTTGCCAAACATAGCCTTATATGTTAATAAAGTCAAAACTAGAAATTTAGAAAATAATTAAAATACATAAATCTAAAATACCATGCATTAACAGGTCAAATATCAACATGTTATTTTCAGGAGTAAAGATTTGGGCATTTGTATCCTGTTTTATAGATTACTGATTTGAGTCCTTTCTAAATTATTGAAAATTTCCTGATTGTTATTTAAAAATCTATAAAATTAATAGAGATATGTGTATACTGACCTAAACACAACGATTAAAATACACATGCACATGAAAAAAAAAATCTAACCATATAAACATAATTGACAACTACTTCAATATTTTTATTTGGATAAATTAAATAAAAATAAATGTCCTTTATTTCATTTTTTATTTTAAATAACTTATTTAAAAATCTTCATTTAGATAAATAAGATGTGATATATATATCTTCTATCTGATCACTTATAATGGTGATTAACGGTTTCATTAAAAACGATATTTGTAATGGACGTTGAGATGAAAAACTGTTGGATCCCAGATTTAATCTTACGATAATGATATAAACAACAAGAATAAGAACAACGGAAGCAATACAGTTTAATATCAAAGCAGATTCAAATATCACAGTTCATAAACAAATATGTAGAACGTACAAAATCTTCTTTTGAAAATACTTTCAATATATTTAAAAGATTTATCAGATACAAGATTTATCAAAAGCACACTTTTGTCAATGGAGTGATGGTCCTATTTATAGGTAAAATGTACAGTGTACGATCTGACATATCGAAGCATGCTTGAACAGTGTTTTACCTAAACGGTAAGCTCAAGACATGCATGAACAGTGACCTACTCTAGAAAGTAAATCTTATCACTAATGATGTGTCATGTGTAGACGGGATCAGCGCACTATCTTCAGAGAGGAGTTCTTCAGAGCTCTGATGTAGGTGCCTCTGATGAAGCCATCTCTGATGTCTTCTTCTGAAATCCACTAACTCTGGAATGTACTTCTGAGGCAGGTTCGTCCTCTGAAGTTTGTCTCTGGAAGTTCTCTGAAATAGGACTTAGATATTTTCAATACTTTTACAATCTGGAATTAGGGCTAACAATCTCCCCCTAAGTATTGAAAATAAAATTTGCAAGAGTAGAAGAGAACAGAAAAAATTAATCTAGAAAGCACAGAGGAGAAAATCATCCTCTTAAATATTACCTCTCAAAACATTAGTAATTTCAAAATAGAGAAAGTAATAACAAAAATAAGGAAACGAACTAACACCTATCACTAGAACAGATTCCATGGAACTTCATAACAAGCTCTCTGAAGTTAATCATTAAGCCAATCTCTAAGTCTAGTTTCGCCAATAGATCTGTTTTGTGTCGTTCTTCCTTCACATGAATCATCTTCTGCACACCTCTTAGAGTTTCATCAAAGTACTTCGATACTTTTGAAGCTAGAAATATTTTCTTGATCTGGTTGACTCTGTAGACAAAACCCAGAGGCTCTGCAATTATTGATCCGGTCTTGTGCTTGTCAAGATTCTCGACCGTCTCCACAAGTTCAGTCACTCCCAATTTTTCTTCGCCCAGGTTCAGAGCAATCTGAAAGTCAAGTCTTGCTCTGAGTTTGACATAAGCTTCCATTGCACGTCTGACTTCATAAAGGCCCATTCTGAATTGCCTTCCTTGATCGTATTTTGTAGAGCAGTAAGCATACAGATGAGGTAGATCATATGGGTTTAGATTTACGAAATCATTATCATTGAACTCATAAACCTTCTGATCAGAACGAATTACCTCATAGTGCATGTAGATGATCTTGCTGTAGGCAAATGTCCTTTCAGAGACTCTGTTGACTTTTGTTATCGGATGATCTGACAGAACCTTTACTCTTGGAGTTTTCTTATCTCTGATGAATCTCTGCTCGTAGTCTGGCATATTCTCTCTGATTCTTGGATTCAGAGGAATGACTTGAGTATCTTCCAGATTGAACTTGCAGTAAATGTATTGAAAGTGATCTTCTATTGAAGCCTCTGAAAAGTAGGAGGTTGAGAGAAGACTTTTGCTGGTAAACTAATGCTTGCCTTCTGAACAAGATCCTCTGGAGGAGCCTGTTCATCGACAACCCTGGTTGTTTCTTCAGCAGACAATTGTTTTGTCTCTGGTTCCTTCGCCTGTGAAGATTGAGGATTTCTTGAGTGGTTTCAGAGATGTAGTCATCAATCTCTAGAGATTCTCTTAGCTCGACTTTTGTTGAAGTATGATGTGGTTGGGCATTCTTGTAGACATATTCTTCCATATCAATAACTTCAATTTGTTCTTCTTCAGCAGCTTCTTCTCCTTTTTCAGAATCTGTTTTTTCTTCTTTTTCAGATTCTGATCCGAATGCATCTATCATCACAATTTGTGGTCTTTCGGGTGATGAGAATGTATCTTCGGATGTTGAGAAGTCTACCAATTGCTCTTCTTCACCTTCCTCCAGAGCCCCAATTGTCTCTGGTATAGCATTTTCAACTTGAATGGTTGGGGCCTCTGAAGTTGATGTTGCTAAGAATATGACAGGTACATGAGATGCTAGAATCGTCTGATTGTCTTCAGCAGAGGTGAAGTTCCTCTCAGGTTCTTTTTCTTGAGCTCCTCTGTTGGTGGATGGTAGAGTAGAGCCAGTCGTTTTTGCAAGTTCACAGGGTGGTGTAGCTTCAAAGCATTGTTTTGTAGATGCTCTGATCTCCCCCTTTTGAGATTCAGAGGCTCCATCTTCGTCAGAGCCCTCTGAATCATCAAACCTGAATCTTTTAGCTGCCCCACTGCAAGTGTCACCTCCAAATTTTCTCTTGGACTTCGGAGACTCTGGTTCAGCAAGTCCCTTTCCCTTGGGATCGAGTACATCCTTTCGGATTGATGCAATTGCCTCTGTCGCTGCGTTGAGGTAGGAGGCAGGTATTGGCGTTTGAACTGGCTTAAGCATGTGATCTCCTTGTTGTAGCCCAAATGAAGAATAAACTGAATGAGAACTTCCTGAGTTGGTGGTTTCTCAAATTGCTGAATTTGAAGATCTCTAGTTGTGGGTAGGTTGAATCTGCGTGTCAGGGTGTTGGGTGTGATTCTGATGTTTATTCCCTGTTTCCCTAGGTCAATATAACCGACCAAGCCTTCTTGTTCATCATTGTATTCACTTGAATACCACCACTGTTGGACAAATCGAAGAGGAACATTTGAAACGTAGTATGTGAGGGCATCTCTCAGTTCACATTTGCTAAGAAATTCTAGCACAGGACGAAACTGTTCGTCGAACTTGGTAGGAGTGATGTCTAGGTGGTAGTTGTTTCCTTTCACTGGTACATCAAACTGCGCCATGTTCAGACTTGGAACTATTCTGCTTGAGTCGCCTGAGTTTTGAGCTTGAGTTGCCATTGTTGCAGGTTTTCTTTCTTGAGAGATTTTTAGAGAGAGATAGGAAATGGGGATGAATTTCTGAGAGTGTAAAGAATAAAGTGAAGAAGAAATGGGTTTATATGGACAAGGGTAGTGAGAGGGAGGCTATGGAAACGTCGATTGTGTGTTCCCATGTCAGAAAGACCATCCATCATTCCCCTAATAAATAGGGTACACGTGTAGGAGAATAGTGAAGGGACGCTTGATGTTAGGTAACCGTTAGTATGATTTTTGATTTAAATTGAATAGTTATCCAGCAAGGCGTAACTTATACACGTATTTATTTTCTCAAAAGAAATTATTCTTTTCTAAATATAAATTATTTAGAAAATATGAGAATGAAAATTATTTCTTTCTGAGAAATTAACATGTGCTCGAATATTCCCAAAATGATAAAATGAGAAAATATCATAGATTCTGATATGAATATCAGAGATAAGATTAGAGACTATGAGATGAATATCAGAGATGAGATCAGAGACTCTGATATGAGTATCAGAAATAAGATCAGAGACTGGTATGAATATCAGAGATTATGAAGCTGACAATTTTCTCTTGCTCCCCCTTGACAGATGAAAGGTTCTTTTGCTCCCCCTTGACCAAAGAATGTTTTCTTTTTATCTTCTCCCCCTTGGCAGATGCTTAGAGACACAAAAGAATGATTTTGACCCTCGATTAAAAGTCCAGAGTCTCTGATAGTTTCAGAGGCTCTGGGGTTAAACATGCTACTCATGTCAGAGGCTCTGATGATTAGATCAGAGACTCTGATGTACTCCTTTGTGCTAGGTAGACATGTTCAACATTCCCAACTTGCTAATTAAGAAATTGAACCTTCGTTCATCTAAATCTTTTGTGAAAATATCAGCAAGTTGGAGATCAGTTGGTACAAAATACATCTCAATTGTTCCCTTTTCAACATGATATTTTAGAAAATGATACCTTACATCAATGTGCTTTGTTTTGGAATGTTGTACTGGATTGGCAGAGATGGCTATGGCACTTTTGGAATCACACAGAATGTGAATTTTGTTATAATGTAAACCATAGTCTCTGAGCTGAGTTTTCATCCAAATGACTTGGGAGCAACAACTAGCAGCAGCAACATATTCTGCCTCTGCAGTAGAAGTTGAAACACAGTTCTGCTTCTTCGATGACCAACTCACTAGTGTGTTACCCAATAATTGACAGCATCCATATGTACTCCTTGTCTAGTTTTCACCCTGCATGATCTGCATCGGTGTACGTTGTTAAATCAAAACTAGAGAGTTTTGGATACCAGAGACCCAAAGAAGGTGTGCCCCCGAGGTATCTAAAAATTCTCTTTACCGCAGATAAATGAGATTCTTTTGGATTTGCTTGATATCTAGCACAAAGACATGTTGCAAACATTATATCAGACCTACTTGCAGTTAAGTATAGAAGTGACCCTATCATTCCTCTGTAAGTCTTGACATCTACATATTTTCCTGAAAGATCAGAGTCAAGTTTGACTCCTTAGGCAATAGGTGTTTTCATAGAGGTTGAATCATTGAGTTTATACTTTTTCAAAATGTCAGAGACATACTTAGATTGACTTATAAAAGTACCCTCTGAAATTTGTTTTACTTGTAAGCCCAGAAAGAATGTTAATTTTCCCATGAGACTCATCTCAAATTCACTCTTCATCAACTCTGAAAACCTGTCACAATACTTTTGATTTGTAGATCCAAAGATAATGTCATCAACATATATCTGTACTAAAAGCATCTCATTTTTGTACCTCTTTATGAACAAAGTAGTATCAATTGTACCCTTTTCAAAGCCATAATTAATCAGAAATGTGGACAGAGTAGCATACCAGGCTCTTGGAGCTTGTTTAAGTCCGTACAGAGCTTTATCAAGATAATAAACATGGTTGGGAAACTCTGTACTTTCAAATCCAGGTGGTTGCTGTACATAAACTTCTTCATTTAATTTACCATTTAGAAAGGCAGATTTAACATCCATCTAATATACTTTGAACCCTTTGTGTGCAGCATAGGCTAAGAAGATTCTAATTGCTTTTAGTCTAGCCACAGGTGCAAATGTTTCATCATAATCAATACCCTCTTCTTGGCAATATCCCTTAGCAACCAACCTAGCTTTGTTTCTGATTATAATGCCATCTTCATCCTTTTTATTTCTGAAGACCCATTTAGTTCCAATTGCAAATTTTCCTTTATGAAGGGGAACTAGGGTCCAGACTTTGTTTCTTTCAAACTCTTGAGGCTCATCCTGCATGGCAGAGATCCAATGAGGATCTTCAAGAGCTTCATTTACCTTCTTTGGTTCAATGATGCTCAAAAAGTTTACACAATAGCATTCATTGATTGTGGCTGATCTAGTTTTGACTCCTTCTGATGGTGATCAAATGATCTGATCATGGGGATGATCCTTTGTCCATCTTGTAATTGGAGCATGAATGTGAGGTGGAGTTTAAGCTTCAGAGATGGCAGTTGGTGACATCTCTGTTGTGCTGTTCAGAGGCTCTAAAGTGGGTTCCAGATACGGTGAAGCAGGCTCTGAAGTCTCTTCGAGAGATGTCTCTGGAAATTCTTCAGATGTCTCTTGTTCATCTTCTGCTTCTGAAGAGAATTGTTCTTCAATTTGTCTTGATTCATTTCTTGGACCTGTATTCAAGGAAGCAAAAATTGTGACTTTAGAGGGACTAGAGAGAGTTGTACCTGTATTTTGAGGTTCCTTTGAAGTTGCTCTGTGAATATCTCTAAAAAGGAACTCTGAGTTTTCATCATCAAAGAAATCTTCGAATATTTTGTTTAGTTTAGATTCTCTCATCTTTGATGATTCAGAGATACTTTTGGCAGTTGGATTGATATATTTGGTGGCAAGGCTTTTGTCATCATTAAAAGACACATTGATGCTCTCTTGAATTGTTCTTGTTCTTAGGTTAAACACTCTGAAGGCTTTTGAGGCTAATGAATATCCAATGAATTTGCCTTCATCTGCTTTCTTGTCAAACTTTCCAAGAGATTCTCTATCATTCAAAATATAACATCTGCATCCAAAAACATGAAAATATTTAACATTAGGTTTCCTATTGTTGATGAGTTCATAAGATGTTTTCTTGAATCTTTTGACAATGGTAGCTCTGTTTTGAGTAAAACGGGTTGTAGCTACTGCCTCTGCCCAAAAGTTTGTTGGAAGATCAGATCCTGCAAGCATTGTTCTTGCAGCTTCAATAAGTGTTCTATTTTTCCTCTCAACTACACCATTTTGTTGAGGGGTTCTTGCTGCATAAAAGTTGGGAGTTATGCCTTCTTCTGAAAGATATGAGTTTATTTTGGCATTTCTGAATTTTGTCCAATTGCCAGTTCTAAGCTTCTGAACTTTGCTGTTGAACAGAACTTGCAATCTTTTTATCAACCTTATTAAGATATCAGGTACATCAGACTTGGCTCTGATGAATTCTATCCAAGTATATCTAGAGTATTCATCAATCAGAACCAGAATATACTTCTTACCAGATAGACTTTGCACAGAGATAGGACCATAGAGGTCCATATGAAGCATATGCAGAGGTCGTGGACAATTATTATCACTTTTGGTCTTATGGGAAGATCTTTTCATTTTTCCCATTTCACAAGCAGAACAAATATGATCTTTGTTAAACTTCAGAGATGGTAATCCCTTAACCAAATTTAGTTTGACTAATTTATTAAGTGAAGAAAAGTTCAGATGAGAGAACTTTTTATGCCAGAGCCAGACATCTTCATTGTTCAGAGATACTAGACAGAGTTTCTCTGAGTCAGTTTTTATGTGTTTGGTCAAATTCATTTTATATAGGTTACCTTTTCTGTCTGCTCTGAGCATTTCTTGACCTGTTTTTGAGTGAAGAAGTGAACAATGTTTTTTCTTGAAATTTCACATCAAAACCATGGTCACAAAGTTGACTTATGCTTATTAAGTTGTGTTTTAACCCATCAACATAAGCAACCTTTGATACAGAAACATTACCTCTTGTTAGCTCACCATAACCCTTAATCTGACCTTGCATATTGTCTCCAAAAGTTACTGCTCCTCCTGATTTAGCTTTGTAAGAGGATAACAACTTCTTATCTCCAGTCATGTTCCTTGAACATCCAGAATCTAAGTACCAGATCGACATAGACTGTTTCTGCAAGACATATTAGAGTTTCTTAGGTACCCATCTCATTATGGGTCCTGTCTTGTTAGATTTATGAGGATTTCTTTGAATATTTGCCTTTTCATCTTTTGATGTTTTGGCAGAGTTGTTCGTTTTCTTTTAAGGCTTTGTCTCTGAATTTTTGTTCAGAGACTGATTCAGAAAGCAATGAGAACCTCTGAAATGATTTTTCAATTTAATCAAGAGTTAGATGCAATTGCAATTTACAGAACAAGAAGAAGTAGGAGCAAAGTTTTTGATTTCATTAAATGCATTTGATACATTTTGATTCTTTTCAAACTAGTACTAGGAATATTACAAGTATTCCTAACTACTTCCTTCCTTTTGGCTTGAAAGACAACCTTCTTTTCAAGTTGTCTTTTCTTGTTCAAAAACATCTTCTTCTCTTTATTGATCACTGCACAAACAGGATTAGAATGGTTAATTTCTTGCCATTTTCCTTTTTGTTCAGGAGTAACTTGATTGGTTTATAAGTGTAGAGTTGAGAATTGTTAGTTTTATTCTTGGCCTTTTCTTTTAACTCTTTCTCAAGATCCAGAGAAGTTTTTGCCTGTAGACACATGTCTGCAAAATCAGGAGATATTGGTATTTTTAGGTTTATTTTTCAAAATAGGAACATGAACGTTCAAAATTCCAGAACCAACAGTCTTTGTGCTTTTATGAAATACTTCCTCTGGTCTATAGAATATCTACTCATCTACCTCTGGATCAGATTCAGAATCAGAGTCAAGAAAGTCTCTTTTAGCCATGTCAGAAATAACTACCTCTGTAGTTTTCTTAATTTCCTTAGTCTAGAGACTTTAATGATTCTTTTCATGCTTTCTTTCTTTTTCAAATAAGCTATGACATTTTCTTCATTGATTCTCTTAATGTCATCCTCAAATGTAGTTCTGATGCATTTGTCTGAAATTAGTGAATACAGAGGTGCATCTGGATTGAGTGAACTCTGAGGTTCATCTTCAGAAGTGCTTGTTTCAGAGGTACTTGTTTCAGATGTCTCTTATTCTTTTGTGATAAAAGCATCAAACTTGAAAATTTCTCTAGGATCATTGCTTTGAGGTTTTATGAAGAGTACCTCTGAAGTCTCTTTTTCTATCTTTAAGATAGGTTTTGGAAAAGTTTTGACTTCAGAGTATGAGATATTTTTAAAATTCAGAGCTCTTGTTATTGATTCTTCTGAGGTTTTTGTTCTTTTGAAAATATTCAGAGATGGGCAGTCAGAGCTCTGGACCTTTCCTATGCATAAAGTGGAAGATAGTGAAGTTTTCTTCAATCCAGTGAATGGATCCAATTCATTGAATCCCAGCCCTTGAGTGTCCATTTGAGAATTTATCTTTATATGTACATCTTGAGCATCTTGATAGCTTTTGATTTGAAGTTCTTTCCTTTCCAGAGATTGATGTAGAATTTATCTTTCCTTTTGAAAAAAGTTAGATAAGGCAACAAAATAGAGCCTTTCATACTCAGATCTTCTTACTTCTTCTTCTTTAACTTTTAAAACTTTCTCAAGTTCTTTGAATTTTTCTGAAAAAGATTTTTCCTTTTGCTTCTGAGCTTTTTCAAGTTCAGATTTTTCAACAAAAATGCCTCTCTTTTCTGACTCAAGAAGATCTTTTTCCCTTTTGTAAAAACTTAGATCTTTTGTCAGTTGCTTTCTTTTTTCTTTTTCCTCAAAAAGTTTTTGCTTTAAACTCTGAAACTCTTCTGTTAGCTTAAGAACATCCATTTCAAGTTCATTTTTAGAGGTAGAAGGAGAATTTACCTTTTCAGAGCAGTCCTCTGATGATTCATCAGTCTGATCATCTGCAAAGGCCATACCACATAGATTGGTAGGTTCTTCCTCTCCATCACTTGTAGAGTCTGACAACCAATCTTCCATCTCTGCAACAAGTACTCTTTCTTTGACATTGTATTTGTACTTGTTATTGTAGTATTCTTGATCTTTGACAAGTCTACCTCTGCAGTTTGCAGAGTAATGGTCTGGTTTTCCACATCTAAAACATCTTCCATCATTTTGATTTGGTGGGAGAGCACCAACAGTTTTTGTTTTCTGAGCTTGTGGTTGGGGCTGAAAGTATCTATGAGGTTGAGGATACTTGGGTTGGAATGGTTGATGAGTTCTTGATTGTTGTGCAACATCATGATTGTTGAAATTTGTACCCTTTAGATCACTATGTGGAGTGAATATGGGCTCTTGTTGATATCTTCTTTCTGGATTTCTCCTTTCTTCATCATCTCTTCTTTCTTCAAAAACTCTCTTGCCAAATTTCTTGTTAAATTGATGGGTAATTAATGCAAGAGATTTGGCAAAGGCATTTATGTCATCATCTGAATCTGAGTCTGAATGTTCATCTTCTTCAGCCATTAAAACCTTTTTAGATTTTCTTTTTGATTCCTTTTTCAAACAATTCTTTGTTTATGCACTTCTGCCTTCTTGTGATATACCTTTTTGTTTTGAAATGAGTGCAAGTGGTCCACCTAAAGATGTTTTTGACTTTTGTTTAACAACTTCTTTTTCCTGTGCTACAAGAGTGCCATAAATGTCAGTCAATGACCATGATTCAAGATTTTGATTGGCTTATATTGACATGGACAATTGTGACCATTCTTCATTTAAACTTTTAAGGAAAATAACCTTGTTTTCTTCTTTTGTCCTCATAACTCCAAATTTTCTGCATTTATTGATGAGAATGTTGAATCTTGACTATGTTTGGTGTAAGGTTTCTTCAGGTGGTGCATGAAAGTCATGATACTCATTAATGCAAAGATTTCTTATGTTTTTCTGAGTTTGTAGGCCACCTTCAAGTTGGTTTAACAACTGATCCCATATCTCTTTTGCAGTTACACAAGAATCAAGTTCTTGAAAGATATCATTGGGAATGGCCATTATAAGTAATCTAACATATTTTGAGTCATTTTCCATCATTCTAGTTTCTTCTTCAGTGAAGTTTGAAGTTTTCTTTTCATAGTATGCAGGTATTTCAGCAGTATCTGTTGTTGCTAGAACTCTTGGTACCAACACCATTGGTTGGTGAGGTCCATCGTTCACTGATCTTAAGAGATTCCCTGTCCATACCTTCCAAGAAGTTTACCATCCTTATCTTCCATTGGGGATATTCATCCCTTAGAAGTGTAGGAGGTTTGGTTAATGATCCGGCTGTATAAATGGCACTTGTACTTGAGTTTGCCATTAGTGAAGAAAAGATGAAGATTTGAAGAACTGATGTTTTTCTATGAAGATCTTTTACCAAAGAAAGAAACTGTGATTTACTTTCAAGTCTTGAGCATATGAAGTTCTTTTTAATAAACCAAGGTTTATATGAACATGCACATATATTGAAAGCTTGAATCAGTAAGATATAAATCTATCCGAGTATGCAGATATGATCTTTCTTTGTTTAGAAAACAAAGGAGGCTCTGATACCAATTGTTGGATCCCAGATTTAATCTTATGATAATGATATAAACAACAAGAATAAGAACAGCAGAAGCAATACATTTTAATATCAAAGCAGATTCAAATATCACAGTTCATAAACAAATATGTAGAACGTACAAGATCTTATTTGAAAATACTTTCAATATATTTAAAAGATCTATCAGATACAAAATTTATCAAAAGCACACTTTTGTCAATGGAGTGATGGTCCTATTTATAGGACCATAAAGGGTACAGTGTACGATCTGACATATAGAAGCATGCTTGAACAGTGTCTTACCTAAAAGGTAAGCTCAAGACATGCATGAACAGTGACCTACTCTAGAAAGTAAATCTTATCACTAATGGTGTGTCATCTGTTCTGCTGATACTCGTAGACGGGATCAGCGCACTATCTTTAGAGAGGAGTTCTTCAGAGCTCTGATGTAGGTGCCTCTGATGAAGCCATCTCTGATGTCTTCTGCTGAAATCCACTAACTCTGGAATGTACTTCAAAGGCAGGTTTGTCCTCTGAAGTCTGTCTCTGGAAGTCCTCTGAAATAGGACTTGGATATTTTCAATACTTTTACAATATGGAATTGGGGCTAACAGAAACAGTCAAAAAGTTAATTAAATTTGGGGGACAATGGTTAATAATGATAGTGAATAATAGTGATTGGGGATAATTGATGAAAGTATCCCAAATATTTCTTTTACATTTAATAACTTTCGAAAAATTCTCCCCAAATAATTGAAACCGAAATTTCATATGTGTTCATGTGTGTTAACTTGAACACATATGAACACTAAGGAGTTGTTCGTTTCATTTTTCATTAAGACATGTATAGATAAAGTTGTTTGTATTGATAAAGTTGTCTGATTGATATATCATTGTTCGACTGTTGTGTTGAATAAATAATCTGAATGTAAAAAATGACCATTTTATCCCTCGTTTATATTTTTGAACCCAATTCTGAACTACATTTCTAAATATATCAAAGCAAAATCAACAATTTCATTCACACAAATTTCAAGTCCTAATATTTTTTTCAATCCTAAAATGTAACACCTTAAAATTTAGAAGGAATTTAAATCTGAATAATGACGTAAGATTGTCATCTATTAAATGTGATCACCCAAAAAGGGGAAAGTATAAAATCGTTTACATCTTAAATTGAAAATAATAATTGACAACCTACTAATCTAAACCATTCTAGCTTAGATTACAGACGGATGTCATCATCATTCTTGTAACAACCCAAAATCCAATAACAGCTAAATACATAAGTCATTACAACCCAAACGGGTAAATTATGACTACAACTGAGATATACTAGGTCTACCATAACTTCGAGCTTCCACAATGCCTCTTCCACGACACCACCTCCCAGCTTTCCCTTGAACGAACTTCTAACTAAACCCTTACCTGAAAATGGTTTTAGTTTTTGAAAAGCGAAGGTTAGACCATGAGGTCTAGTGAGTTCCCTCTAGAAAGAACTTTCGCGTCACAAACAACATTTAAACAATTTATAAGCATTTATAAACAATTCGCACTTTAAAACATTTAAAACTTTCAATCGCAAGACCACACATATAAGCACCACACTTAAGTCACGCCACATGTGACCACATGCCAGTTTCATGCTGCATTAACTGGATCACACCCTCCATGGCATAAATGGGACACACACCCCGACAAGAGCACTGGCGGAACACACCCTTCGACTTAGTCGTTTCACACCCACTTCCAATATGTATGCATATAAAATAACTCCACTTTTACACATATCAAAATATGCACTTCATATAAAAAAGATTAACATGCAGATTCATAACATCTCATGCATTTAATATAAACATAAATTAACACACCTTCAGTTAGAAAGACTCACCTGGTATCCTTGTCTGATTCTTTCCCCATTGTCGTTTCCGACCCTTAGATAGAAGACCTACAATATAAATCAAAAAGTTATAAATCTCTCGAACGCTAGACAACTCACCAAAATACACCAATTACACACCAGAATTTCCCTTGTCGGGGCTCCCTGTTCCCCGGATTCGGCCTCCCCGACTCCCGGGTTCGGCCCCCCGTTCCATGGGTTTTGGCATCCCCGCCTCCCATGTCTTGGCCTCCCCCTACCGGGTTTCCCCCCGACTCCCGGGGTTACACCTTGGTCCCCCCGTCTCCGGGGCACATATCAGGTTTCCCCGTCTCCCGAGGTTACACCCGGTTACCCCGCCTCCCGGGTCCTCACCGGGTTTCCCCGCCTCCCGGGGTCACACTCGGTTACCGTCTCCCGGTCCTCACCGGGTTTCCCCCGCCTCCCGGGGTCACACCCGGTTACTCGTCTCCCAGGTTTCACTTTCACCAGATTCCAAAGTCACCCAGGTTGGGCGATTCCTACGAGGTTTTACTTACGAACAGATAAATTCCATTTTTAAGCCATTAATCTGGTTTAATCCATATTTTTGGCCATCAGATTGATGGGTTATGTGGTTAACCCTTCCTAACAACATCTCGTTATCAGCACACAACTCTTATTGGAATCAAACAGTTGCGTATCCCCTTTTTTATTCTAAAATCCAACAAAATAAGGTTTTACACAATATTCATGGTAAAGAATAGAAATAGGTATTTACCTTGATGAAGATATGGAGTAGAAGTTTCCTTCAAATGGCACTCCTCTTTGCCTTTTCTTCCAAACCTCATGTCGTGAATACACATACTGATAGCCCTTTTTTTTTGCTCTACAACCTCCAAGTTGAGATATTAGGGAGATAAGGGTACTAGGGTTTTCTAATCCTTTTTTTCATTATTTACAACCTAGTCCTTGCACTTTAGTTTTCTAACAAAATTCACCAATGCTCAAATTCTTTAATAAACGATCATGGTTATTACAATATCTCCCCCTCAAAGGAATTCCATGGTCGAACAAACTCGGATAATAGGACCTCATGTCCGCTTCTACCTCTAGATTGCCTCTTGTCCTTTAATATAACGCCATTAGACCTTCACAAGGCAGATCTCCTTGGTCCTTAGCTTCTTAATATTATGGTCCAAGATTGCCCCCCCCCCCCCAAGACAAAGGTTAGCTTCTTATTCGATTGCATCATTTGAAAAGGCATCACCATACCAACGTCCAACAACCTCTCTCTAAAATAGAGGCATGTAATACATTATGACTTATCCCTAATTTCATTGGGTACATCCAATTATACACTAGCTCCTCAACTATTTCGATAATTGTGTCGGACCCAAAATGTGGCCCAACTTCACTTTTCTCTCGAACGCACCATCTCATTCTATGGGGATGTGAATGTCTTCTGCATCAGGTTGTCCCCCAACTTGAGATTCTAAATGTTAATGTTTTTCAAACAAATCAACTTAGCTCCCCTCGGTACCCAATCCATTCTGCTCAAATTCATAGACGGACCAAATACTTCGAATTTGCCCCTCGACTACCCACAACCTTCTTATGTCGAGAAATTTCGTCTAATATACTTGTAACGTCTCCAATAAACTATACCATATATTCTCTACTTCGCTCACTCACTTGGACTCATGGTTTTAAAACACATCACATTAAGGTTTTCACATAAAATTTCCACTTCGTTAAAAGAAAGAGGTTTACCAGAGTCAACACCACGACAACATGCATCCCCAACTAAAATTATACTCACTCAATTTGCCAACTTAACACAACGTCCACATTAGATAACACAATAAACTCACAGTTATGAGTTTCTTCATCAGGTAACCTTCCATAGCAAAATAACTTTCCTCGGTACAACATACGCCTAGTGCAAAAGCACCTTCTTTCCCAAACCACATTGATCACAACTCATCGGTGTTATCCAACTCATATGCATTATACATACGTCGCCCCCAAACGTCATCACCCCGAATTCTTACATAAATAAAAAAGAAAACTTTTACAATTCTCTACTTTCATAGACCACCAACTCCAACTGATCGAATCACAATGACACGTACTTCAATTTCTCATCGCATCTGACACTCATTCGACCATGTTTGCAATAAATTCAAGCTTCACTCGTTCAACAAGAAATGACCATGCTTACACAAAACTATTCTAAATAACTTAACACTAGACGTCAGGCTCACTTGGAACCTCTTCTACGCAATACACGTCTGACACAATGGTTTTCCCTATGAACACTACATCCAACCACCCCTTTCCCACTTTCTTCTCGAAAGCATCAAACATGCTTCCAAAGATCGGCTCACTAACAAGTGCAAGCTTTAGGCCCACCCACAAGATTTAGATTTCTCAACACCAGAACCATAACATACCCCCATAATCTCTTTCTTACACCCTCACTAGGAGTTCATATACCCCATAATGGCAAATCTGAATAGCTCTACATTTTTGTGTCACTTGCCAAACTTCTTACTCTCAATTTACCCACTTATTCCAACATACCATCTCCACTTCCTCAGACTAGAGTAGAACATTACTCATTCCACTTTCTGAACAACGATGCGTTGAAAGCACCTTTACATTACTATGCTTAGCCAAATGGTTTCCCACAATTCTCACTTAAGATAATCAACCAAGCCCTCCCAAAACAACATTCAATGCTCTAAAGCACCGCCCATTCCTCGCTCACAAAACAGAATGGTTCTATCCGCTAGAATCCCTTTGCACCCAAAGAATACATCGACATTTCCTCAGACTTCATATCTATTACAAAATCCAAGATTTCCATCAATAATCAGTGGAATAAGATAAACTCACCCATCAACTCATCGCAGCCCAAGAATACATGGTTCCTCATTTTGGTAGCCACCAACTATCACTCGAACATCTTATTCTCAAAATAGTAATTCCACAATACCAACCAACCACCCATACATCTCGACAATATACTTGCCATATTTGAATAGCTCACCAGAAATATCCGAGCAAGGATTTCCACCTACGCTCATCCTATAACAACGACACCAACCCACAACTCAATCTCAAAGAACTCTTTACCACATCAATAACTTGTACGTTCACTTTGGCATAAAATAAGACTAGATCATCCACACAACCATCACCACACCACAACATTACACCACATTCAAAATCTTCATGAACACTTTGCACACATAACAAATATTTCTTTTTCCATGTCAACCATAAAATAAGGTTATCTCACGAGTTTGTCTTTCTCGCAACTGGATGAACCACAAAATCATGATCATCAAATTCAATCGAATAATTTTCGTTTCTTGACAACTCAACGCAATCTATAAGAAACCAGTTTAGATAGTCCATAAGATATGACACACTACCTCGCAGACCATTGCACTCAAAGCGCACCCACTTCATTTGTGCTAAGTACTTCATTCCTAAGCAAATCATCCGAGCCCGTAGGAAATCACCTATCCATCTGGCAATCTTTCGCTTTCATAATGCCTACACAAGGTGGTCCAACGTCATGCCAGGTACACTTTTCCCTGAATGACCTCTTACACCCTTGCATAAACTCAACTAATAATCACACCTTGGTTACTTCTCAAATTTTCAATGTCGTGACAATGACCTCAACAAATAGTCGTTGACTTCGATATCGACAGTCGACATGGTGATCCTTCAACAAATTCTCCGTCCGTCAAGGATTCTCAATGGAACCTACTTCTTCCAACGCACCACATCTAACTCTGTGGCTTTACACGTTGTAGGCACAAGACTCACTTGTTACGTAGTCTAATTTCAAGACCACCTCTAACTTCAACTCGACACTAATAACCTTTCCTCAAAGTACCACAACGCTATTTATCAACTTGTTGCTATGAGAAGTATTTTGACGACTCGGATTCCGCCCGAGCATCACCACCCGTCGACAACCATATTTCAAGTTACCAAGCAGGAGTGTATGATACCACAATGCGAACAGGCCTAACGTCAAAGACCAAGACTTTCGTTATTCCCTGTCCTTCCCTAAAGGAAACACCAAGGTCATGAATCGACCATCAACGGCTCGAACGCCACACTTCCACCCTCCAAACCTTACCTTATCCTTAATTGCAACGTTTCCTTACGACCTAGAGAGTTCATAGCCTTCATGCATGGCAACACATTAATTTAAATCACTTGACATATTTGAAAATTCAATAAGTACCTCAGCACGATACAAGCTTGAGTATACACAATACTACACTGGCATGATTTAATAGCCATGCACAACGATCTCGAGGATCGTTCTCACTCATCCCCACGATTAAATAAACCTTGTCCAACCCAAAATCGATGTTGGCATAAATGACAATATTTTCAATGAAACTTTACTCATGCGATTTATAAAATACAACAAAATTACTTACACTGAGCGAGTCAGTCGACTCTCACCCTCATTGGCATGACAACAACATGTTCATAACAATTTCACTCATAAAATCATGTGATCAAATTTTGTTAAGATTTCCACAACAAAGGTTAACTCATTTATAAAAGAAGTGAACTAATTCCCCAATTACCAACTTCAAAATTTATCACACAACGCAATGAGCTTATCTTTTCGATCCAAACACACGTTTGCACACTTCAACTCATTTCAGAACGAGAAACTCAAGAGGCACACACACACCTATATATATATTATGACATGAAAAACTCATGTACTTGTTCGAAAACACAATGCATGATACTCATTTTACATTGAAGGCTATTCACTCTGGCAAGGTCAACCGTTTGCACTCATAACATTTTATCACAGATTCCATACTTCCGACCAACTAGTCAGGTTCCTCACATTTGCAACAACCTTCGGCACCAATGCCTCCCAACATACTCGTATGACCAACTACACAGATACCCCCATGACCAATGATTTGCAATTCAAGCGTCTTTGCTTTGACCCGAATAGGCTAACCAACAATAGCCCCTTTTCATCCTATCCTTACCCCATATTAGCAAACAACACTGCTATCATTTCTCAACCACCCTTGCCACCCTTCCATTAACTTAAGAGTCAAAAGGCTCATTTCTATAACTCGATTCTTGGGTTGAAACTCTCAAAATCCCAATTGATCGACATAACCCAATACCATAATGGAGACTCACTAGAAACTAGGAGTTCACCTCCAATCCGTTATTCTTCCCCTTTTGGATCCAAGGAGTTCTTCCTCAAGTCGAATTATCTACATCCCGAACAATACTCACCCTAAAAGGTGTTAACATTAATACTATAAACAAGCTCACACAATACACCAAAACCAACACTATCATTTCAATGATAGAACTCACTACCCAATACTACATCCATTGATCATCTCAACAATAGTAATCAAGTGTACCCATGCACCTGTAAATTCATAATGGCATTGGCCAGATGCAACTCTGAATTCACCTTACATGAGAGTCCTCGCTACCATTGTCACGATTCTCGATGAATAAGATCTTCCTTAAAGGCTTCCTATATCTCAGTTGTGTCCCCCTACTCGATAGTTTAAGTTTAGGCCCATCTGGTCACCTAAATCCCTTAAACTATGGATCTGATACCAACTATAACAACCCAAAATTCAATAACAACTAAATACATAAGTGATGGCACTAATTATTTAGTGCCATTATGCTCTTTTTCTCTTTCTTTTAGGATAGTTTTTACCTTTTAATCCCAACATTTGAGTCATTTTAGTTCATTATTTTCTCTTTTCTTGTTTCTTGGAGCTAAAGATATGAAGAACTTGTTTTATTGCATTTGGATAAGCTAATTGGTGTATTTTTGGGCAGATTTATAAGTGCAGCAAGCTGCAGCATCCCTTACAGCAGCCGTATATGGAGCTTAATGGATAAGCTAGGAGGAGCTTTTTATGGGAAGACCTTTTTGAGTTATGGATCTGACTTTTGGGAACCTTCTAGACTAATATTTGACTGATATGTATTTTATGGTTAAACACTTTATTGTCTTTTGGATGTTAACCTTTGGATAATATGTCTTTTGTACTTTAAGTACTTTATTATTTAGTGGTAATTACCCTTTTGTGTCACTCCCTTTAGTATAAAAGGGGAGCTTGGGGTTGTAATTTAGGGATCCATAATCCATTCTCTATTGTCTCAATTTATAATTTGAAGTAATCTTTTGGCTACCTTCTATTGTTCTTTATTTTATGCTTTATAATTCTTAGCTTTCTTTAATTTGCTCTTTACATTATTTGCACTTTACATTATCGTCATTTTATTTCTTGTAATTTATATTCAGTCATTTAATTTATGTCATTTATATTTATGCATTTACTTTCCGTCATTTATCGCTTTATGTCTTTAAATATGAGTAGCTAATTTATTTAGCTCGGGTGTAAGATAAAAGGGTGAGATTTCAAACCAAAGAAAGGTGGACATTGTTTCGCAATAACAATGTTCCATCATTTCATTTCAAGTATTATAAAGTTCAATGACACTTCTTGACGAACTGATCACTTGCTAAAGTGTTAAAGTGCGGTTGACTTAGAGATAAGCTACCAAAAGCACGTCAATTTGAATGATATAAGAAGTAGACTTGAGAGAGTTGATTTTTATTTATAAACTGATTTATTCTCGACAAGTTTATCGCTAGTCTTTAGTGTTAAAGTGTAGAGGACTTAGAGATAAGCCCCTTCGAACACGTCAACTTGAATGATATGGCAATCGGCTCGAGAGAGCGGTTTTAGATACAAAGAGATTTGATTGTCCATATATTTTGAGGATTTTATTCTACACTATAAATAGATGGAGGTTACACAGAGATGTGTTTAGTCGAATCTAAACAGTAGTGTGAATATTGAAGTCCGAGAGGAATACCCTCAAAATAGATGGTGGATCTAGCTATGGCCAACTCATGCTGCAGCATGTCTGTAGCATAAGTCTGCTGGAATTTGTGTTTAAATCTCACCTAAATGTCTTACAACCGTGCTTGCTTTATTATTCTGTTAATCTAATCAAGTGACAAACCAAACCAGATCAAGTCTTCAAAATCGCCATCTGAAATCATTTCTTTCTTCTACTTTTTAATCAACTTTTACTCCAATCTCTGTGGGACGATATCCGGTACTTTACCGTTTTATTACTTGAAAGACAATATTAGATCTCATTGTATACTTGCTTTGAGGTTTAATTAGCACACGTCTATAGGTGTATTCCAAGCACTATCAATAAGTCATTACAACCCAAACAGGTAAATTATGACTACAACTGAGATATACTAGGTCTACCGGAACTTCGAGCTTCCACAATGCCTCTTCCACGATACCACCTCCTAGTTTTCCCTTGAACGAACTTCTAACTAAACCCTTACCTGAAAATGGTTTTAGATTTTGAAAAGCGAGGGTTAGACCATGAGGTCTAGTCAGTTCCCTCTAGAAACAACTTTCGCGTCACAAACAACATTTAAACAGTTTATAAGCATTTATAAACAATTCACACTTTAAAACATATAAACTTTCAATCGCAAGACCACACATGTAAGCGCCACACTGAAGTCACACCACCCGTGACAACGTGTCAGTCTTATGTTGCCTTAACTGGATCACACCCTCCATGGCATAAATGGGACACACCCCGATAAGAGCACTGGCGGAACACACCCTTCGACTTAGTCGTTTCACACCCACTTCCAATATGTATGCATATAAAATAACTCCACTTTTACACATATCAAAATATGCACTTCATATAAAAAAGATTAACATGCAGATTCATAACATCTCATGCTTTAATATAAACATAAGTTAACACACCTTCAGTTAGAAAGACTCACCTGGTATCCTTGTCTGATTCTTTCCCCACTGTCGTTTCCGACCCTTAGATGGAAGACCTACAATATAAAATCAGAAAGTGATAAATCTCTCGAATTCTAGACAACTCACCAAAAGACACCAATTACACACCAGAATTTCCCTTGCCGGGACTCCCCGTTCCCCGGCTCCGGCCTCCCCGACTCCCGGCTCCGGCTCCCCGTTCCCCGGGTCTTGGCCTCCCCGACTCCCGAGTCTAGGACTCCCCCTATCGGGTTTCACCCCAACTCCCGGGGTTACACCTGGTCCCCCCGTCTCTCGGGCACCTACCGGGTTTCCCCGTCTCCCGGGGTTACACCCGATTACCCCGCCTCCCAAGGTCACACCCGGTTACCATCTCCCGATTCTCATCTGGTTTCCCCCGCCTCCCGGGGTTACACCCATTTACTCGTCTCCCGGGTATCACCTTCACCAGATTCCAAAGTCACCCGAGATTGGGCGATTCCTACGGGGTTTTACTTACGAACAGATAAATTCCAGTTTTAAGCCATTAATATGGTTTAGTCCAAATTTTTGGCCATGAAATTGACGGGTTATATGGTTAATCCTTCCTAACAATAACTCATTATCAGCACACAACTCTTATTGGAATCAAACAGCCGCGTATCCCCTTTTTTATTCTAAAATCCAACAAAATAAGGTTTTACACAATATTCATGGTAAATGATAGAAATAGGGATTTACCTTGATGAAGATATGGAGTAGAAGTTTCCTTCAAATGGCACTCCTCTTTGCCTTCTCTTCCAAACCTCACGTCGTGAATACACATACTGATAGCCCTTTTTGTTTGCTCTCCAACCTCCAAGTTGAGATATTAGGGAGATAAGGGTACTATGGTTTTCTAATCCCCTTTTTCATTATTTACACCTGGTCATTGCGCTTTAGGTTTCTAACAAAATTCAGCAATGCGCAAATTCTTTAAATAAACGATCATAGTTATTACAATTCTCCAAAAGAATCCATCAATCATTTATACGCTCAAAGTTCCAAAATCAACTATCCCAAAAGATTGTCCCCTACGGGACTCAACCTTCCTCTCAAGGCTTCTCCACCCCGCCGCTAAAAGAACCTAATATACACATCAATTTAAGAAAAAGTGTTAGGCTTGGAGCCTAGTGAGAATAACCAATAAAACGGGGTAACCTTTAGAAATCCACTCCGGATAGGAGCAATAACACTATTTCTCCACAACGGCATTCATCACGATATTAAAACGGGGGAGACCTGATTTATAATATGTTGTGACGGAACACGAAAGTAAGCCACAACGTATTTAAAGCATGTATCAAAAATGGATATTTACATACATCAATCCTATCCAGATCTTTAGTCATTTTGAACATCAACTCTATCCAAGTCTTTAGTTCGGTGTAAAAATGAGTTCAACACTATCTAAGTCTTTTACCCAGAGAATCACCAAGTTCAACTCTATCCGAGTCTTTACCTTGGGACCCCACCATCCTTGATAACTTATTATTTTCAAGCATTTGACATACTAGTAATATCAATCCCAAACATGCACATTTGAACATCAACTCATCAATATAAGATAACTCGACTATTATGCATATAGATCCATTACATATTAGTCTAACTTATTCACATTATAGAATATGTCATAACACCACCCAACATATACATATATATATATATGTATATATACACACACAACACTTGCATTTGAAGAAAACATTTAATTCGTGAATCCATTTTGTCATAAATAATTCCATAGTTGTCCCAACACTCATATAGGTTCCAAAACTCCTCATACTTTAGAAATAACCATCATATATAAGTATTGAACCACTTCCCACCATCATTTCATCAAAAGTCTACATTACTCCAAAACCCTAATTTTGACATAAATATAACCAAATCATTCAAAAGAGAGATAATAGAGTAAGAGCTTCAATAAACCTACACAAGATGTTTTAATGTGTATAAAGTTTTGAAAACCTTAACATGAACTCACAAAGTTAGGTTTTGACAAAAACCTAAAACCCTAGAAATACTTTGGAGAAGATGCAAGATGGAGATGGAGAACCCTTTTCTCCTAACTTCAAATATTAGTTGGTGAGACTTAATGGTTGCAATAAATGTGGATGAATGAGACTTGAATTGTAACACCCTCAAATTTGGTAAGAGCAACTAATTAAAAATTTCGATATTACATCAAGTAAAAGATAAATCTCCAAAATAAAATCCTCTATTTAACCTCAACAAATATAAACTCCAGTCTTATAAAAGGACCAAACCCAAGTCGAGTGTTACTTAATCCCAACTATAAGTTGCTCTTCCCGAAACAAATGCGGAAGAATTCACTAAGATATCCACTTCTCGAGCACACAACTAGCACTCCTCTTTGCACAGTGTCACTAGAGTTATTCCCAACCAGAACCTGTTGCACATGCCGATAAATAAAAAGGTTAGACTAATGCCTAGTGAGTTCAAGAGTTTTCAACATGAATAAAGATATCGTTGAAAAGATATAATGCAATTTAAATCATAACCTTTCAATTTGATATGCCTCAAATATGAAAACGACTTGTTTTCCAATAATATGCATTTTAGGCAAAGAAACACCAATATAAATGTTTTCCAATCCAAACTACTTCAATGACGAAGATCCCAATATAAAACGTTCTTTCGTAAATTAAATTCAACCCAAAACTCACTCAAAACGTGAAAAGAAATCAAACTCCCAATTTATGAAATGCAGATAAGACTTTGTATCCCGAAACACCCAAAAACACGGGTGCGGCATAATACTCAACCCAGAAATCATAGATAAGATCCATATATACAAAATTTCACCGAAAACTAGGATAATGAAACTCAATACCCAAAATAACACCTTTCGGTGACGGAGGAGACCTGAATTCCATCGAATGTGGTGGGCACACAAAGTTAGGCCACTTATTGTTGGGTCACCAAGGATTTGAAGACGACATCATGTTGGGTCATCAAAGATTTGAAGGTGACTTTTGGCTCTTCAAGGATTTGGAGATTGTTGGGTCATCAAAGATCTTGAGGATGGCCTATCGAATTCCATTTGCTACCTTTAAGACATCATTTGTACTTAGATTATTTTAAGGTTCTTTGTAATAGCTTAGTCATGCTTCAAAAGATCGGGGAAGTCGAAGACCAACCGAAATCAGCAAGAAGTAAATCTTCAGATGCGGATTAAGATAAACTTCCAACCTTACTGTTGATCCAAACTCTCTCAGTGATTTGATAAAGACCCTCTTCTATACTTAGTGAAAATTACGTTTATTAATATGTATTAGTGTTTCACCATCAACGATCAGACTGAGTCTGTTCAGTTATCACTGATGATCTTTCTTATAAACATTCATATGTATTAGTGTTTCACTATCAGCGATCAGACTGAGTCTGTTCAGTTATCGCTGATGATTTCTGATGTAAACGTAATCCCTGAAGACAAGTTTCGCGTCAACAGATGTTCATAGCTGAATCGAAGATGAAGCTGGTGAACAAAGACAAGTCTACTAGTGACCTGATGCGGAGATCAGTGAAGCAAAGACAACTCTACTCATACGCGAAGAAACCTGAGGAAATGCTTCAACGATAGCTGAACTTCTTTGTATCTCTGAAATAAGAGATATTCAGCAATCGATGATCACTTAGCTTATGCCTCAAGTCTCTTTTGTCTTTCCCTACATACCCAGTACGATGTGTCAGAACAGACATACCTCTATCACAAGTTGTACAACAACTTTGTCAACTACACTGTTCATGATACGGCCGAAAGCATGTCTCCTAAAGTCAGACTCTCTCTGCCAATCAAAGAAAGACACGTGTAAAGTGCCCTGCCATGCATTTAATGCATAGGGTATAAATAGAAATATTATCTCTCCATCTGGAGAGTGCGCGCCCCTCAAACCTTCATCTTTCTCAAATATAGAAACCCTTGTTTTCTATACTTCTCAAATCCCGCATTCTCTATATTCTTGTGCAACCTTCTAAGTGTTTTCTTAAGTTTGTTTAGATTGAGTTTTACTTAATCTTATTCCGCAACAGACTTGTAAATTGTGTTTGATTTATCAATAAACAATTTATTAAACTTTAAATTTTGTGTTTGTATTCAATCCCCCCCCCCTTCTTCAAACTTGTTATACACCTTCGAGACCAACAAGTGGTATCAGAGCAGAGTGTTTAATCTAATAAACAAGATCTTGCTTTATTCTCTTCCTTGCTATTCTAAAATGGCACTTAACAAAAAATACTATGATAATGGTTCACTTTCTAAACCTCCTCGATTTAGCAGAGATAACTTTTCTCTCTGGAAGAATCGAATGATGTTATTTCTTGAAGGTGCAGATCCCACTATACCTGAGTACGTAACAAACAGACCCTATGAACCTGTCTAAATCATAGCTGTCGTTCCAGCTACTACCACCACTCATGCTATCCCTGAACGCTATCTTGTTAAGGAAATGAGTCAATGGAGTGATGAAGACAAAAAGAAGGTTGGTATAGATGCAAAGGCAAAAACCATTATCTCTATGGCTCTGCCTGATGAAGTTTTCCATTCCATCATGCATCTTAAAACTTCTAAAGAAATGTGCGAAACCATATGTGTTCAATATGAAGGCACCACTGAAATCCAAGAGACTCGAAAGATTAACTTGGTAAGACAATATGAAAGTTTTATCGCTGGTAAGAATGAATCTCTCTCTGATGTTCATCAGCGGTTTAACTGCTTAATCATTGATCTAAGAACTATTGGTAGGACCTATTATAATTCTAAGATCCTAACAAAATTCTTAGAATGTCTTCCTGAATGCTGGGACAGTTATTCAATATGTCTCAAGCTGACAAAAGACTTAAATTCTCTTTCTCTCAGCACCTTGTATAGAATATTGCTCAACTATGAGCAATCAAATCTCTTGAAGAAGAATCTTATAAAAGATTCTAAAGACTCCAAAAGCACTCCTGTTGCTTTAGTCTCTTCAGAGATAATTCCATCTCAGCGATCTACTCTCACTATCACTGAGTTAGATTCTGATTCTGAGGTTCTATCAGACACTGATCTTTCAGAGTTTGATGAGTCCTTAGAACTCTTGACAAAATCTTTTAAGATATTTGCAAGAAAGAGCAATTTTCGAAAAAATAAGCCTCTCTCTCTCTTACTGACAAGCCAAAATCAACCCCGGTTGATAAGGCTACTGCTACTTGCTTTAACTGTGAAAAGATTAGACACTTTGCAAGTGAGTGCAGGTCAAAGAAAGTATTCAAACCTTCTACCTCAAGAAGATCTAGCGATGAAAAATACCTAAAGTTGAAAGAAAAATATCAAAAGCTGAAAAGCTACAAGAGAAAAGGTAAAGGTCTCATCGCTGAAGAACACGACTGGGCTGAATCAGAAGAATCAAGTTCTGATGAAGAAGAAGTCGCTAATCTCTGCCTCATGGCTGAGATTAAAGAATAAGTGGGAGAACCAACTGAAACTTCTATGAGCTATATATCATGTCAAGTATCTATCTCTACTAATCCCTCTCTACCTGAAGCAGAGAGAAGTCGTGTTGTTGATATACTGACGATTGATCTATACAATGCTCTAAACGGCAAAACTCTAGTTGAGAACAAAAATGTTGATTTAACTTAACAGCTAGAGAAATGTCATGAAAAGATCAGAGAACTGACTCTTTTAGAGGAAAGTTTGAAAGATCTAGTCATTGTTAATGAAATCATCAGTATTGAACACGAACAAGCCATTGCTGCTCTAAAAGCAGAGAAGACTACTGTTGAAGGATGGTGCAAATCCTCAACAAAGATCACTAAGATTATAAGTGCTCAGATCTCTGCCAGTGATAGAACTGGTCTTGGTTATTGGAAACCACAGGATGAGCCTAAAGAAGACAGTTCCATGCTTAAGTTTGGAACGTTTGTCTCTTCTATCCCTGATACTTCTCAAGCTCAATGTTCTTCATCATCTTCTTTTAATCCCGTCCCTGAGGAAATATCTAAAGTCTCTAAGCCCACAGATAAAGGAAAATCTATTTTCCAACCTCAGAAGACATCCAAGAAAACAAAGCTGAAAGTTCCTTCTAAACCTTCAGTGAATCAATCGTCTAGCTCTGTGATAGAAATATTTGATCTTTGTCCTCCAAAGCTGAAGATTGATCTTAATCCTAAGAGATCTGAAGAAATGAAAATTCCTCCCAGATCTCATGCTAAAGGCATTCTTGGAGCTGGACCTGCTCATCTTAAATTCTCAAAACCTTCTACTCATGGTCCTAAAACCACCTTCAAATATAGAAAATGCTATCACTATGGATTTACTGACCATATTGCAAGCAAATGTCCAACTGCCACTAAAGCTGATAAAACAGCTAAAGTGAAGATGAATGCCTCCAAGGCTGAGAAGGTCACCAAAGCTGAAAAATCTACCAAGGTGAAGAATACCACTAAGGTTAAGAAATTAACCAAGGTGATGGTTACCACTGAAGTTGAATCTTCATCTGTTGTGAAGATTGTTGAACCTTCCATCTCCACTAACCCTAAAGGACCTATTGAAAAGTGGGTACCAAACAAAGCTTAATCTTCCTTATGTTTGCAGGGATCAAAGGGCATCTGGTATCTTGATAGTGGATGCTCTCGTCATATGATAGGACAAAAAGACCTGCTCACTGAATACAAGGAAGAGAAAGGTCCCTCTGTGACCTTTGATGGAAATGAAAAAGGATATACCCGAGGGTTTGGTGTCCTCAACAATGGTACAACTACCTTCATAAGAGTCGCTTATGTAGATGGACTGAAGCACAATCTTTTGAGCATCAGTCAGCTATGTGACAAAGACTATGAAGTTCGCTTTACCAAGAAAGCATGTTCAGTGGTAAATAAGAAAGGAAAACTTGCTCTCAGTGGTTATCGTAAAGAAAATGTCTATGTAATAGATATGGTCTTTACTACTACTGAAAACGTATGTTTTCTCTCTAAAGCCTCTTCTGATGTCAACTGGCTATGGCACAAAAGGATCTCTCATCTAAACTTCAAAACCCTGAATTCTCTCTCATCAAAGGAACTGGTGTCTGGTCTTCCTCAGCACTCATATGCTAAAGAATCTCTCTGCTCAGCTTGTGAAAAAGGAAAACAAACAATAGATAGTTTTAAGTCTAAACAAGTTTTCTCAGTGACAAGTCCTCTTCAACTCTTGCATATGGATTTGTTTGTCCCTGTCAACATCCAATCAATAGCTGGAAAGAAATATACACTTGTCATTGTAGATGAATACTCTCGCTATACCTGGGTTATCTTTCTTCGCTGCAAGAATGACACTCTAGAAGAACTTATATCTTTTGTTAAAAAAATGGAAGTGCTGAATAATCTCATTGTTCGTTCAATAAGAAGTGATCATGGAAATGAATTCAAAAACAGTTCTCTGAACAATTTCTTTGAGAACAAGGGAATTTCTCATAATTTCTCTTCAGTAAGAACGCCTCAGCAAAACGGAGTCACTGAAAGAAGAAACAGAACGATCATTGAAGCCGTTAGGTCAATGCTCACCTCCCTACTCAATTTTGGGTTGAAGCTGTAAACACTACATGTTTTACTCAAAACAGATCATTGATAGTAAAGCGATTTGGAAAGACAGCTTATGAATTATTTCATGGAAGAAAACCATCTATCAGATTTCTTCATATCTTTGGTTGTCAGTGCTTTATCTTAAACAACAAAGATCAACTTGGAAAGTTCGATCCAAAAGCGGATTACGGAATATTTCTTGGATATTCCTCTATCTCCAAAGCCTACAGAGTTTTCAACAAAAGAAGACAATATGTGGAAGAAACAGTTCATGTCACCTTTGATGTAATGGATGTAAAATCAGCGTTCCTAAATGGAAAGCTAAATGAAGAAGTCTATGTAGAACAACCCCCAGGGTTCTATGACCCTAAGCATCCAAATTATGTTTATAAATTTGATAAGGCTCTCTATGGTCTAAAACAAGCCCCTTGTGCTTGGTATGATACTCTCTCATCTTTTCTTATCCCTGAAAATTTTGAACGTGGCAAAATTGATAATACATTATTTTTCAGAAAGATAAAAGGTCATATTATTTGTACAAATATATGTCGATGACATCATATTTGGTTCTACTAACCCATCTCTATGTACTCGCTTCGCTGAAAGAGTGAAAAAAGAATACAAAATGAGTATGATGGGTGAGCAAACGTATTTTCTTGGTCTTCAGATTAAACAATCTGAAAAATGTACTTTTATCAGCCAAGGTAAGTATGTTAAAGATATGTTGAAGAAGTTTGATCTAACACAAACTTCAGCGATGAAAACTTCTATGGCACCTCCTCTAACACTAAACAAAGATCCATCTGGAAAACCTGTTATTGCCACTGCCTATAAAGGAATGATAGGCTCCCTGCTGTATCTAACAGCGAGCCGACCTGACATCATGTACTCTACCTGTTTATGTGCTCGTTATCAATCTGAACCCAAGGAATCCCATCTGATCATGTAAAGCGAATCTTCAAATATCTGAAAGGAACTCCTAACCTCGGTCTTTGGTATCCCAAAGACTCAGGGTTTGATCTAATTGGATATTCTGATAGTGATTTTGCAGGATGTAAACTCGATAGAAAAAGTACTACTGGTGGATGTCAACTCCTAGGAGGAAAGCTGGTAAGTTGGACAAGCAAAAAGCAAAATTCAGTGTCCACTTCCACAACTGAAGCTGAATATGTAGCCGCTGGAAGTTGTTGTGCTCAAGTCTTATGGATGAGAAATCAACTATTAGACTGTGACCTTCAACTATCAAATATTCCAATCTATTGCGACAGCACTAGTGCTATCGCTATAGCAAATAATCCAGTGCTACATTCAAAGACGAAACACATAGAGATCAGATATCATTTTATCAGAGATTATGTGATGAATGGTGATATTGAACTTCACTTTATCCCCACTAACTATCATCTAGATGATTTGTTTACCAAACCTCTTGATGAGACAAGGTTCAACTTTCTCATCAGTGAGCTTGGAATGCTGAATCTTGAAGAGTAACTCTTCATCTTTCCCGCATTATGTCAGTATTTCTAAGTTCCCCTTTATCACTTAATCTCTGAATAAATTTATGACTCTCAGGTATGTTCTCTCACTCTCAATCACTGAATATTCATTCAGTAAGACGTTTTTCAAAAATAAAAACTTTAATCACTGATAGTTCTTCAAATGATTAAAAGTTTTTTTGATAAATCAATCACTGACATTTCTCATCAGTGATCCTTTTGAAAAAAAAAATCAATCTCTGAAGTTTATCAGAGATTCTTTCAAAATGAAAACCTATCTCTGACTTTTCTTCAGAGATAATTTCAAAAAGGACAAATGAAACGTTTTTCTCTCTCCTATGTCGTCATTTGAACCGACAATCCACGACATGCTTTTTTTTGACACGTTCGTCTGTTTCCCTTCTATCCAATCAACTTCGTAAAACGTGTCCATGTCATGATGAGCATTTGTTTTCCCGTCTCTCTCTCTCTCTACGTATATAAGGAATGCCTTTTCATTCTTATCTTTTTATGCTTTTTGGAAATCTTTTCAAGCAAGAATTCTCTCTCAAAGCATTTCAAGCAAACAACTCCTTCAAGCATTTGCATCTTCTTCCTTCAAGATCAACATGTTCCATCATTATGGGTTTTTCACAAGATTTCTTAAACATTAAAATCATTTTTTTGATTTTATTGATTCAAACCTTTGGTTTTCTTCATGTTCTTTCTTCTTCAAGAACAATGTTTATTCTCAAAATAATTAAAAATTTTCCTATGTTTCTTTCTGAAAACAGAAACTGGTAAAAAAAATTGACTTTAAACCTTTCTATCTATCTTTTCTTCTTCTCTCCATATTCAGAAATGGCACAATCAGCTCTCATTGCTTCCAAGACCGTCAAGTTTTCTCTCACGGAATCTGACATTCCCAAGAACAATCACCTTGCACGCTTGGACTTCGATGCTGTTAAATACCCACACTTGGTGGAAGCAGCTCAATTCCTGAAGCAGTCGTGTCTTGCTTACGAGATCACTGTGGATCCTAAACCATCCAAAACTCTTCTACAACAGTTTTGGTTCACTGCTGACGAAACCACCATCACCAACAAGAAAGGTGAAATGGTTCCCGCTCTCTCCTTCCACACTGATTTAGGACCGGGCATGATGACTGCATACAGTCTGAGGAAGTCACTCCGATTCCCTGACAAACCCAAGGGTGGATTCAATGCCCTCCCTACTGATGCTGAACTCATCCAGTTTCTGGATGATATGGAATACTGTTGGGACAACAAGCCTCGCTCAACCATCCCCAACAAGCGCCTGACCATCATTAAGAAGGCAAACATGCCTTCTCAACTGAACTACATCTTCTCACACATCATTTAATGTATGAGTGGGAAGAGTGGCTCACTAGATCAGACAAGCAAAGTTCAACTCCAAATGGCTTACTTTGTGATCGCTGGCAAGAACTTTGACTACGCTACTGCTATATTTGACGATCTCAAGTCAAAGATAGAGAAGACGGAGAGGGATCCCAAGATTCCCTATGTACGGTTCATCTGTGCATACCTGAAGTTTCTCTACCCTGAAACTTACCCCACTACTCAAGATGGTTCTTTCGCAAAAGAGGGTCAGCGATCGTTGGAGGTCAAGCCGGTCGCCAACGAGGTAAGTATCTCAACTCTAAGCTCCCATCTCTCTCTCCACTCTTCTTCTTCAGAGGCCGTGTCGGGGGTTCCTTCTCTAGCTAACCCTGCCGCTACAACCTCTCTCAAAAGACCATCAGCAAGTCAGCTTGGTCCTTCGAAAAAGGCCAAACGGACTAAGTGGTTCAATTCCTGAAGTAGGTTCTCAACAATCTACTTTAGATGTTTTTGTGGGCCTCTCCTCCACATCTTCAGCTGTCATCACATCAACCGTGCCAGCGATCTCGGTCGCTGCCACAATATCAGTGACGCCACCAACCATCTCATTTAACAACAAACTGAGGTAACCACCCAAATCCCAACTTCTTCTATCCCCATTACTCTTCCTCCTATTTCTTTGGCCTCTAACCCTCCATCTCTCATGCAACAACCTCAAGTTGCATTTATAGGACCTGATGCTCAAACCTTTGAAAGAGATGTGCAATTTTTCAATATGTTTGAACCATCAGGTATACCTAAACCCATAAATAAAACTCCCATCTCTCCATATAAGCCTGTTTCTCATAAGCTAACTTTTATTTCAGGTCCTAATATGGCAAATGTTGACTCTCATGTCAACAGTTTGGGTGTCAAGGTTGATTCTCTCACCACTTCCATCAACGAAACCACCAGCGCTGTCAATAACGCTGGTGAAGAGCTGAAGAAAATGACGGCTGCTTGCTCCTCAAAATCTGAAGCCTCCCAAGTCTCAACTCTTCAGGGAGAGCTTGTCAAAGTCAAGGAGGACTTGGTCGTCAATCACCAACAAACTCAACTTCTTCAGGGACGTGTTGGTACTCTCAGTAAGAACGTCCAAGATTTATCTAGCAAGATCGATTCCTGCACATTAATACTACAGCAGGTTCTGGATAAGTTGAATGCACCAGCTCCGACGCTCACACCTTCTTTCATGGACGCAGACCGAACCTCTCTGAATGTCGCTGTTGAATTTATTCATCAAGCTACTTCAGATATCCCTGTGATCGAAGGTCGTCTAGATCATTTGGAGGTTAAAGTCCGTTTGTTGACCACTGCAAAAACTACCTCTCGCACTGATGACGTCTCCCTCAATGATAATGACAAAGATAGGGAGAAAGATGTTGAAGAAAATGCAGAGGAAACAACTGTTGAGGTTCACTCGAAAGAACCTCCCTCTCATGTTGAGGGGGAGAAGGTTGCTGACAAATTCCCTCCATCTTCTTTGTATGGTCTAGTTTTATTAGAAGAAGAAGAGGAGGAGGAGGAGGAAGAAGAGGATGAAGATCTTCATCTTCAGGATCAAGATAAAGAGCAACATCAAGATGATGATGACGACGATGAAGAAGACCAGTCTTTATGGTTTTCTTCAGCGAACGCATCATCAGTGATAGCTTCGAAAGAAGTTGTCACAGTAGGGGAGAAATGAAACTTCTTCAGGAACCCCTTCCCAAAGCAAACCAAAGGGTGCAGCTGCTGAGGGAAGCCTGACAAATGTTTCACTATCTGAGGGGGATAATCCTTCTCAGGTATGCCTCTCACTTGTCCCTATATCATTCTATAAATTCCCAACCCCATTTTCTTTCTAGCCTTTATCTTTCTTCTTCCCAACAAACACTAACTCTTTTTATCTATTTCTGACCAGACAGTTCTCTCCCCTGCTTAAGAGAAAGGAACTTCAAATAATCCCAGCTTCCATAGCTGATGAATCAATAATTCCAATCTCCTTAAATGAGATTGATGAGCAAGAAGAAGAGGAAGAAGCCCTGCACCATCCAGGAAGTCCCTCTAGACCATCTCACTGGTTAGAGGAAGAGCTAAATAGAAGAACAGAGATGATCTTTCATCTAGAGAGTCAACGGCTGAAGGTCCCTATTCAAATAACTTCTATAAAGCTTGATTTCCTTACTGAAGCAGAAATTGAAGAATCTGTCAGAGCTGAGAAAATGATCATCAAATGTTAAAAAGATGCAAATCTAACGCTCAAGATTCAGTCCTCTCAAGTCAAAGACAAGAAGCTAAAGAAAAATCCAGTGGAAGTTCAAGCTGCTCGGTTAAAAAATTGAAGAGGAGCGATCAAAAGAACAAGAGGTCAGCGATAAAACAGTCGACTAGTGTAAACAAAAGATTGACTATCACTCTGACCCAATGAAGATAACAGTTGTTGTCATCTCTGGAAGAAGAAAGAAGGACCGAACTTCTGTAACAATGGAGATAACCAGAGAGGATGGAAGCTCAAAGGCTATGTTTGTTTCAAAGCTTGAAAGTTTCGGCTACATGGAATGGCTAGAGTTCAAAGATGCGCTGAAAAAATCCAAATCAACCTACAGAGGCTATGTCGAAGGCATCCTAGAAGCCCTCATCAATAGAGTCACTGTTGTGTTAAAGGTACCATCTGCTCTTCCTTCTAAGCCAAGGCAACTCAAAAGAAAGCATGTTTCCTCCTCATCTGAGAATGTCGTTGCTGTCAGAAACGACACCTCCATCAAGTTCTCAAAGGAAGATTTGTTTGGTCCTCCTCCTGATCTCTCAGTTCTAGATCTATCCCTGCCTCCTGGTGGTCCATATCTACCTAGGCAAGTACTAAACAATCCTCATGGAATCTTTTTCAGAGATGATGAAGGGGTTCTCAGATTTCAAAGAGTCTATGAGATTCCCATCTGCCCCCTTAACCATCTCAAAGATCTTTTGTGTCTATGGTGCGACTTCTCTCCATTAGCTGAATCTATCAAGACAATCATTCGTCAAGAAGCATCAGAAAGAAATCAAAAAGGAGAAGAAGTACCTGACTATATGATCAAAGTTCTACAGTCTTATCTAGATAGCTAATAGATTAGTTTCTTCTTGTAATCTATTAGTTAAACTTACAGTAGTTAGTTCCTCACTTGTACATATAATTTTCACATCTTGTAATTCTATCTTTGAATTAATGAAAATTTCAGTGAAGTACTTAACCCTATCAGTACTGTAAAAGATCCCTCAAAATAGTAATTGGGACATGTATGTTATGAGTCCTGATTATTCCTCATTTTGAATTATAAAGTAATTTTCTTCAGTTACTTTGTCATTATCAAATAGGGGGAGATTGTTGATCCAAACTCTCTCAGTGATTTGATAAAGACCCTCTTCTATACTTAGTGAAAATTACGTTTATTAATATGTATTAGTGTTTCACCATCAGCGATCAGACTGAGTCTGTTCAGTTATCACTGATGATCTTTCTTATAAACATTCATATGTATTAGTGTTTCACTATTAATGATCAGACTGAGTCTGTTCAGTTATCGCTAATGATTTCTGATGTAAACGTAATCCCTGAAGACAAGTTTCGCATCAACAGATGTTCATAGCTGAATCGAAGATGAAGCTGCTGAACAAAGACAAGTCTACTAGTGACCTGATGCGGAGATCAGTGAAGAAAAGACAACTCTACTCATACACGAAGAAACCTGAGGAAATGCTTCAGCGATAGCTGAACTTCTTTGTATCTCTGAAGGAAGAGATATTCAGCGATCGATGATCACTTAGCTTATGCCTCAAGTCTCTTTTTTCTTTCCTTGCACACCCAGTACGATGTGTCAGAACGGACATACCTCTATCACAAATCGTACAACAACTCTGTGAACTACACTGTTCATGATACGACCGAAAGCATGTCTCCTAAAGTCAGACTCTCTCTGCCAATCAAAGAAAGACACGTGTAAAGTGCTCTGCCATGCATTTAATGAATAGGGTATAAATAGAAAGATTATCTCTCCATCTGGAGAGTGCGCACCCCTCAAGCCTTCATCTTTCTCAAATATATAAACCCTTGTTTTCTATACTTCTCAAATCCCCCATTATCTATATTCTTGTGCAACCTTCTAAGTGTTTTCTTAAGTTTGTTTAGATTGAGTTTTACTTAATCTTATTCCACAATAGACTTGTAAATTGTGTTTGATTTATCAATAAACAATTTATTAAACTTTAAATTATGTGTTTGTATTCAACCCCCCCTCTACAAACTTGTTATGCACCTTCGGGACCAACACTTACTAAGTTACCTACCTGCCGAATTGCCTCTCTTTGATAGGCAGGTATCCTACCTACCGAATTGCCTCTCTTTGATAGGCAGACAATCTACCTGTCGAAGCTCCTCTCCTCAATCGGCAGGTATCCTACCTGGCGATTTACCTCTCTTTAATCGACAGACATTCTACCTACCAAATTAACATCTCATTTTCGGTAGGAACCTCTACTAGCCGAATTATCATAATTTGGATAGTCCCCCATTTTCCAACATCCTTCTGACAAAAAGGATGGAACATTCTATTGCATAGAAGATTTTCACCCAAGTTCTGAAATGATGGAACCTTCTCCAAAATATCAGAAAAAGGATATGTATCAAATATATTTTATTGAGGTGTTGTCTTATCAAGGTACAAAAGTCTACTTTGCTTTATGATAGGTCACATCAAAATCTTATTGCTTTTGCAAGAAGATATTTGGTATCCATTACCAAGATGACAAGTGTCATTTGCATTTATTGCACATGATGGTATTTAAAGGTGAAGAACGTCTCCTTGCAAGTTAACCTTTTTGAAGAGATTTCTAAGTGCTCAAGAAAATAGGAAGACTCTTTCTTTCTCTCAAGAACTTCATAGCTTTATCTTTGTGTTTTCAAGTTGTGTTTAGCTTTCTAGTTTCTAAATGAAAGATTGTTAGAATAGATTTATCTGTTCTTTTTCGCAACAATCTTAAAAGTTTTCTATGTGTAATTATTGATATTTATATCAATAAAGAATTAAAATTAAGTGAAATTTTTATGTATTGTATTCAACCCCCTTTCTAAAATACTTGTTTTGCTTATTAGGGACCAACAAGTGGTATCAGAGCAGTTGGTTTAATCTAATAAACCAGATCCACGATGGTATCACCTTCTTCAGCTAAGATTGAGTCATTTTCTCAAAACTCTTTTCTTGTCGACAATGGCTCTATAGCCAAACCTCCGAAATTCAACCCAAACAACTTTTCCCTATGGAAAAGGTGAATGATGTTGTTTCTAGAGGGTGCTGACACTCGCTTTCTTACTGTTCTTCGTGAGGGACCTATTGTTCCTAAAGTCTGGGCTCGCTTTGAGACCCAAAAACCTCGTTCTGAATTAAGAGATAAAGATGTTGTTTTTGGTGATTCTGATGATTCTTCGGATGAAGAAAGAACTTCTGCTACTGGGAGGTACATCCTCAAAAATCCCAGAAAATACAATAATGATGACAAACATCTCATTGATCTTGACACTAGAGTCAGAGCCATCATTGCTCTCTCCCTCCCTGATGAGGTGTATCATTCTTTGGTAAATCTTTCTACCGCCAAAGAAATGTGGACCACTATATGTGTTATGTACGAAGGTACAGAAGAGGTCAAGAAAAGCAAAAAGATCTCTCTTGTTCGTAAGTATGAACTATTCTCCCATGAAAAGGGAGAATCTATTTCTGATTACTACAATCGCTTCAATAGTTTTCTAAACGATCTTAAGCTTCTGGGAAGATTATATGAAAATGAGGAAGTCTTGTGCAAGTTTATGGATGGACTTCCTGACTTCTGGGAAAACATCTGTACCTGCATCAATACAACCAAGGATCTTGATAATCTTCCCCTTACTGTTCTTTATTGATATCTCTTTAACTATGGACAAACTATGATCCAAAGGAAGATTGTTATAAAAGAGATAAGAATCTCATCTATGGCTCTTATCAGTGACTCTTCCAAGAAATATGTGTGTATTCCTAGAATAACTTATCCCTCTAATTCTGATCATGATAGTTTGGAGGAATCAAATCACCAATCGGAAGCATATCTAAGTGATGCTGATGATGAAGGTGATGAAACTTCCATTAACCCTCATTTTTCTTCTAGAAAATCTAAGTTTGGCCGAAAATCTTCTTCTACCTCAAAATTCTCTCTCTCATAAAGCAACTAAAGAATGCTACAACTGTGGGAAGAAAGGTCATTTTGCTTCCAAGTGTAGGAGTAAACGTTCAGGACGATCCAAAAGTTTCTCCTCATCCTCCCAATTTTCTTCTAAACCAGAAAGAAGCAGACCTGAAATCTTCAGCCGATCTCCCTCCCGAAGATCTGGAAAATCCTCTCTTTCAACTAATTCTGAGCGTGCTGAAAAATACAAGGCCAAATACAAGAGAGAGAAGAAGAAAAATGAATCTTTGCCCAAAAAGGGAAAAGGTCAAATGACTGAAACCCATGACTGGGTAGATGAACCAACTTCTGAAAGCAAGTAGGACATCTCCAACATTTGCCTTATGGAAAAAATAAATGATATGGAAGATCCTGATGGACATGCATCCTCCACCACTTTAGTCTTTGCTAAGTGCTCCAATTTTTCCTCTCAAGTGTTTGAGCATCAACAAATCTTATGAAGGAATCTTCATGGGATATTCTCTCTCTTCAAAGTCCTACCGAGTCTACAATCTTCGGAGACATTGCATTGATGAATCTATTAATGTGAAGTTTGATGATAACGAATCATTTTCTCTTTCATGTGATGGTGATGAATTAAATCGACGGATTTCATCATGTGTTGATAAAGGTTCTCAAAATTCTTCAACTAGCTCTAATCCTTTTGTTCCATTCTCTTCAGACACCTTTCCTCAAAATGGTGACCTACCTATCTTCTCATCTCCAATCCCTGATCTTTAGATAGTCATCTCTGAAGATCAATATCCCTCTTATCCTATTCTTCCCCATTTCACTCAACTTGAACCTCCCTCCATCATTCCCATCTTCCTCTCAACCTTATAAAATGTTGCCACCACCTTTTCCACCAACTACTAAGTGAACAAAGATCATCCTATTAACCAAATCATTGGTGATCAACAAGTTGGAGTTCAAACTTGAAGAGGGTAGAAAATATTTGTCTCTATGTGAATTTCATATCCATCTTTGAACCAAAAGGATTTGAAGAAGATCTGGCCGATCCATGTTGGATAACAACCATGCAAGAATAACTCTGTCATTTTGAGAGAAATAAAGTATGGAGACTTGTTCCTGAAGAAGTCTATATGAATCAACCACCTGGATTTGAAGACCCTTCACATCTTGACTATGTGTAAAAACAAGTACTCTCGAAGTAAAATCGACAACACCTTTTCCCTAAAAAAGACAACAGGTAATATCATTCTTACTCAAATCTATGTGGATGGTATCATCTTTGGTGCCACCGATGAATATCTCTGTCGGAAGTTTGTCTCTCTCATGAAAAGTTGATATGAGATGAGCATGTGGGAAAGCCAAGTAAAACAAATTTCTGAAAAGATCTTTAAGAATCAAATTCTTTCGTGATCTCCTAAAGAATTTTTTTTTTAAAATTGCTCTCCTGTGAAAACTCCAATGATACCCCTCTCTTTAAAAAAAAAGATTACTCAAAATTTTAACTAACCGATTTCAAGGTTTAAAAAAAAAGGTTTATTTTTTTTATCATTCGGTGAGTTGTTTTCCAGAGAGAGAGAGAGAGAGAGAAATTTTCAAAATTTTTAATCATCTCAACTAGCCGATTGAGTTCTTATAAAATAAAATTAAAAAAAAGTACCAATTTTTTTTTCTTTTCGGTGGGTTTGGAAATCAAACGTGAAGGTCACCAAAGATAACTTCTCAGCATCCAATTTCTTTTTCTTTTTGGCAAGTTTAAAAAAAAATCAATATTTTTTGTTTGTAGCTTCAATTTGTTTTTTAGAGTAATGGAAAACCAAAAAAAGGTTGAATTTTAACAAAAACAATCGGTAGGTTCATTTAAAAAAAATCAAAACTTTAAAACTTTTTGATGGACCTACCGAATTGGTTTGTGCTTTAAAACTTTAAACTCATTTTTTTTTTTTAGTAGGCTTGATGTTTTAAGGATCTCAAATAAAAAAAAAACATTTTTTTCAAATTTGTTTGTGGATCTGCCGATTGATCTCTTAAAAAAAGGTGGCTGCCGATGTTTTCCATATATAAAAAAATTATTTTTTATGAATGTTTGGCTCAGCTGATGAAGTTTAAAAAAATGTTCTTTTTATTTTTTTTAAAACTTACTTTTGTGAGTTAAAAAACAAAAAAAATATAATTTTTTTCAAAAAAAAACGGCGGCTGCCGATTGAATTTAAAAAAAAATATTTTTTTTGCTTGTTTGGTTCAGCTGCCGATAAAGGTTTAAAAAAAATTAAAAACCCAGCCCATCATGTTATGAAAGTCACTAAAAAAATTTAATAGGTTGCCGATTTGGTATTAAAAAAAAATATTTTTTTTATTTTTTTCCAGCCGATGTTTCTTTAAAAAAAATTCTTTTCTTTTTTTTCTTTCTCTTATTTTTTCCCTCTGTTCGACTCTCACATCTCTTCGGTCTCTCTCTCTCTCTACCCCTCTCCCTCTCTTCAATGGCACCTCATGTGACCCTTCTCCCTTCCCCTTTCCCTCTCGCCGACCACACCAAAAACCCACCTACCCTTCGGCCCCTACCTCAAGCCGACCACCCCTACCCTTCGGCCCCTCCCACAAGCCGAAACTCCAAACACCTCTTATACCTCCCATCCTTCCTCTTATCGGCTCCCACTCCCCCGAAACCCATCCTTTCCAAAAAAATTTAAACTAAGCCCCACAACACCTTCCCCCCTTACGCATCTTCGACCGACCATAACCCTTACAATCTCTCACCCTTCCCTCTCCCTACACTCTTCCCTCCCATTTCTTCTCCTCCTTATTTTTTTTACCCACTTCAAATCTCACAACTCTCTCAACACTATCTCATATCTCAACTCTCATCTCCCACCTCTCTTCCCATTTTTTTTCCTTTCCTGTTCAAAAAAAAGGAAAAGAGACAAAAAAAATCGGGAAAAGAAACAAAAAAATGGGCCACTGAATTTATGAGTTCTTCTTGTCTTATCATTTTTCTGAGTGTCAGTACCATTTTTTTTCTAAGTGTTGGTGTCATCATCAAATAGGGGGAGAAAAATTGTTGTGCCACAAAATTGATTTGGTGATGACTCTCCTACCAACACTTAGAAAGTCAAGAAGACCTCTCTCACCAAAGGCTCTCTATCCACCAATCGAGCTCTCAGCCCAGGTATGATTTCCTTCATAAAGTCTCCCGATCTACAATGGGGGGATGCTCACAACACTCCGGTGTTCAAGGCTCCCTCATCTGTAGTGGCCACATCTGCCCCATCCCAAGTGAAGCCGACTAGCAAAAAAAACCTCAAAAGCTTCTGGCACCTCCGCACTTGCTTCGATGACCATACGACCGAAAGAATCTTCGGTTGTTACCCTGGTCACATATCCCTCTCCAAAGCGGAGGCACTCATCATCTTCCCCTCCCTGTCCTCTCAAGAGGCTGGGGAAGGTTTCAAGGGCCAAGCCACCTACTCCACCCACCGATTCTCCATAATCGGCAGGTGTTGAAATTTTCCCATCTGGGCCCGGGGACTCTGCTAAACCCAAAGCAACCTCCTTTATATCCTCACAAAAGGATACAATTGTAAAATCGGGGACCTCTATTATTCCCTTATTAACCTTTTCCTTGGTTGATAAGGATGGCTTGCACTCCTCCCCAATCCAAGGTGCCTCTTCTCCACTTCACAGCCTATCACCCGGGATTTCAGTCCCAATGTTTCTGCACGATCCAATGATGAATCTGCTTTTCCTGGAGCAGGTTCGAAGGATCCCGAAAACTTTCTGACTTCTTAATTTCTCACACCGAGAATTAGTTGAGGGGGAGTATGAGTTGAGGGGGAACAAGCAACCACTCAAGTTCAAACAATTCCAGCTTTTGTCTTATGTATCTTTGTATATATTAATTTACTTTCTTATTCTTTATTCATTGTATTTATTTATTTTTTTGTACATAGTTATAAAAAATATATATGTATCAAAAAAAAAAGAATGGACTATGTGAAAAAGAACCCAAAAGAGTAAAACATGGTCAAACCGTATTATTCATATATTTACTCAAAATTTCTAAGTATAGGATGTCATCCTCAAATAGGGGGAGATTGTTGGGTCACCAAGGATTTGAAGATGACATCATGTTGGGTCATCAAAGATTTGAAGGTGACTTTTGGCTCTTCAAGGATTTGGAGATTGTTGGGTCATCAAAGATCTTGAGGATGGCCTATCGAATTCCATTTGCTACCTTTAAGACATCATTTGTACTTAGATTATTTTAAGGTTCTTTGTAATAGCTTAGTCATGCTTCAAAAGATCGGTGAAGTCGAAGACCAACCGAAATCAGCAAGAAGTAAATCTTCAGATGCGGATCAAGATAAACTTCCAACCTTACTAAGCTACCTACCTACCAAATTGCCTCTCCTTGATAGGCAGGTATCCTACCTACCGAATTACCTCTCTTTAATAGGCAGACAATCTACCTGCCAAAGCTCCTCTCCTCAATCGGCAAGTATCCTACCTGACGATTTACCTCTCTTTAATCGGCAGGCATTCTACCTACCGAATTAACATCTCATTTTCGGTAGGAACTTCTACTAGCCGGATTATCATAATTTGGATAGTCTCCCATTTTCCAACATCCTTCTGACAAAAAGAATGAAACATTCTATTGCACAGAAGATTTTCACCCAAGTTCTGAAATGATGGAGACCTTCTCCAAAATATCAGAAAAAGGATATGTACCAAATATATTTTATTGATGTGTTGTCTTATCAAGGTACAAAAGTCTACTTTGCTTTATGATAGGTCACATCAAGATCTTATTGCTTTTGCAAGAAGATATTTGGTATCCAATACCAAGATGACAAATGTCATTTGCATTTATTGCACATGATGGTATTTAAAGGTGAAGAACGTCTCCTTGCAAGCTAACCTTTTTGAAGAGATTTCTAAGTGCTCAAGAAAATAGGAAGACTCTTTCTTTCTCTCAAGAACTTCATAGATTTATCTTTGTGTTTTCAAGTTGTGTTTAGTTTTCTAGTTTCTAAGTGAAAGATTGTTAGAATAGATTTGTCTGTTCTTTTCCGCAACAATCTTAAAAGTTTTATATGTGTAATTCTTGATATTTATATCAATAAATAATTAAAATTAAGTGAAATTTTTGTGTATTGTATTCAACCCCCCCCCCCCTTTCTACAATACTTGTTTTGCTTATTAGGGACCAACACTTATCAATGTTCTCGAGCTTCACATAGAGCAATGGAGCCCCGTATACGGCTCCCAACCGAGCAACCACCGTAAGATACCCAAATGCCTCTAGTGTCTACTCGACCTCTAGATGAGTGTCACCACAAAAGCCACAAGTCTCCGTAACCGACTCACCATGGGCACCACCGCAAGACTTAGCTCCGTATACGACTCTGCAGAGCACCACCGCAAGCTTACATAAAAACATGACTTGAGGACCACTCACTAGACTTCAAACGCGGACACTAAATTCCATGATGAGTACCCATACTGGATTACAAACGGGCATTGAGTTCAACCACACACGATCTGTACCTCGAGCCCTTCAATAAAGGTTACACGGTTATCAAGTCCAACCACCCACGATCTATACCTCGAGCTCCTGCTAGACATAAACAATTTCCAGTCCCAAAACGGGGATAAAGTCCCCAACTAAACCAACTGACTGACTCATATGCCTATGGTTCCAATGCATTGCAGTCGAAAACGTTACATGACTCAAACGAATGAACTAACACATTCAAAACATGTAACTCTCAAATAAGATACAACTAAGTACACCATACGTCCAAGGCTCCTTAACGAGCTACCAAATCTAAACAAATATTCCAAATACTCATTTGAGTATAAACCAATCCCCAAAAGGCATAATGAACGATTGGCTAGAATACGTGAGCCAATAGGGTTACAAAACCAAAATACGTCATTTTCCAAAAATATCTGTCTTTCAAATCACAATTGGTCTTCGACCCAAAACTAAAAGGTTTACCATTTCTAGAATGTTCCCAAAGTCGGGAATAACCCAAAACCAAAGGACTCATAAATTCGTACTTTTCAAAACATCCCATTTCATGAATAATGCATAAAACCTGTAACACCTGTAATTTTCGGTAAGTAAATGTCACCCGGACGTTTCTGTGACTTGTAAACAACGGGGTTTTGTTGGGAAATGTATTGTTTAAAGTCCCTTAGAGTATCAGGGGTATTGGCATTGAAAAAGTCGAGTTTCGGGGATTGGTTCGGGCACGACTACAATGCCCGACGACTATGACAGTGTCATAGTCGCACCTGTCATTGTCGCAGTAGAAAACAGTGGCCAGGGAGGAGTTGGCGACATTGACAGGCAACAATGCCCTTGGCATTGTCGCTGTTCAATGTCGCACCAGGGCACCAGGGTGCTGTCAAATACGAATTTTCAGCTTTCTTTCTCATTCTCTTCTCCAAGTCTTCCCCATTATCTCTTAAATCGTTTCTTCTTCATTACCCACAAACCCTAACTCATTTTAAAGCCATTTCCATGGATTTCAAGGCGCTTCTTCACCATTAATCTTGTGATCTCAACCTCATGTGCTAGTTCATGTGTTCTTCTACCATTTCTTGAAGATTTCTAAGTTTTCTAGGTTTTCATCAAAACCTAAGTGGTAAGTGTATCCCTTCCATTTCTAAACCCTAATATAAGATATAAATGTTTCTTTGATGATATAAATGTTTCTTTGATGATTTCCTAGTGATTGGTTTCTCAAATTTCGGATTTGATAGTTTTGGTGAAATTAGGTCACATTTGGGGTTTTGGTCAAGATTGGGATTTTGATGTAAAATGTTTGGGGATTGATTCTTAATGGTTGGATGTGTATATTCATGATTGGAAACTTGTGAATATAGGTTTTGGAAAGTTTTGCTTGTGGATTCAAGTGTTCTTCAAAGGAGCTCAAGTTGGGGTAAAACCTAGATTTAGCCTAAATCTAACAAGGTGAGTTCAAGTTGATTTGTGAAAATGGTGTACATGCCAAAAAGTTTATTTTAAAGTGTTTACATGTTTTACATGAAATTATTAATTGTTGAGTTATTTGATGAATTTTGATTATTTGAAGTGTCTAACTTTATAAACTTGTAAAATACCCACATTTGGGATTTTGGGCATTTTGGATAAATAAATCATATATTTTGGTATCTTAATGATTTATTTTATGGAAGTAGATTTTGAATATAAATGTATTTCATTTTGTGTTTTGGAGAAATGCATGGTTTTGTGTTATGGGACGTTTTGAAAGGTAAATGTTATAAACTCACTTGGAAAACGATTTGTCCCAATCTAAACTACGTTAGAGTTAATTATATGTTTTGGAGCATGGGTTTACATAAGTACGGGTTGTTCATGTTTGATTTCATTTTATGAATTTCAACGTTGGGCCTTTGGATTTGTTGAGCTTATGGCTCGATTTGGATTTTGTTGGGTTTTGAGGACACTTGTCCGCTTTTATTAGCTCAATGTTGAGCGTTTGGTTATGATTTGCATTTACTGCATCTTAGTTGAGAATTACATGTTTGAATGCATTAGTTCATTCGTTTTGAGTCATGTAATGGTTTAGATAGTGCAATGGATCCATAGGCACGGTGTTCCTATGTCCCCGTTTTGGACATTTGGTTCACCACTTGGCACGGAATAGGCATCGGGTCACCATGATAAGTAAGGTGTGGACTTATACGGTCGGGCAGCGTCTCATGGGCAGTAAGGTGTAATTCCCTTGTGCATAAGTTCCCCTATTTTGGAACTTTCAGAAATAGACTCAGACGAGTTGACTTGATGTTTTTGAGTGATAGACTCAGAGGAGTTGAGCTCGGTGGGTTTTTATTTGTGTAACCCACATGTTTTGATTTCCTACATAATTATGTGACCTACTTTTGTGTTCCGTCACGTACAATATAATTAGGTCTTCCCCGTCACCGATAGGTGTTGTTTTAGGTATGGAGTTTTATAATCCATGTTTTCGGAGACGTTTGAGTATGGGTATTTATCTATGTTTTAAGGTTTTGGATATTTAAACTCATTCGAGTTATTGGGATGTTTTGGAAGTTGGAGTTATCTACGTTTTCAGTGTTTGATCATTATAATGCCAGTTATGTTTTACGTGCGCTTTGGGTTTTGGCTTTATTTAAAGAGGCGTTTGTTTTATGATTTTAATCACGAAAAGGGTGAATGATGAAAAGGAGATTGTTTTAAGATTTAATGTATTTCATTTTTGGTGGCTTTCAAATCAAATGTATTGCATTTTGGAAATCATGATTTTAAATAACATTCTTAAAGTTATTGTTTTATATATCTCTAATGAAAACTCTTGAGCTCATTAGGCGTTAAGCCTAACCTTTTTATTTGTCGGCATGTGCATCAGGTTCCAGATGGGGGTATGGTTCTAGCAGTATTGAAGAGATGTGCCTTAGTGTTCACAAGTGTAAGCGTTGGTGAAGTCTCCGCAGTTTGGAAATAGTGTCTATTATTGGGCTTTAGTAGCACTCGTCCTTATTATAGACTGTATGTATAGAATGAATGTGTGTATTGAGGTTAGATCTTAAATTGTGATTGTAGATTAATCATTTAGTGATGTATTTAGGAAATTTCAAATTAGTTGCTATTTTCGGATTTGAGGGTGTTACAAAACCCGACAAACACTAAAAGTGCATTTTTGACCAAATATCTATTTATGCAATAAATCATTCAAACATCTTAATTCATGACTTATTTATCAAAATTACCAAAATCCTAAATGTGGGTGTTTTACAAAGTTTATAAAGCTAAACACTTCAAATAATCAAAAGTTACAAAATAACTCACAGTTGACAATTTCAAGTAAAACACATAAATACTTTCAAATGGACATTTTAGCATGTACAACGTTTTCACAAATCAACTTGAACTCACCTTGCTAAGTTAGGTTAAACCTAGATTTCAAATCAAAATCCTTAGCCTCTAAGAATGAAGCTTCCATCATCAACACATCATCTTCAACAATGAGTTAGGGTTTCCAAATAACCCATTTCTTCAAGTCTAGAATACACCATCAACAAGAAAACCTTCAGATCTACAAAGATCCTTATACTAAAGCTTGGAATATTCAAAGAAATTTACCACTTTAGGATATTTAGACTCTCCACCCAAAACCAACCAAAGGAACCCATTAACTCTTCAAATCCAAGCTTCCAAATACCAAATCTCCATGTACCTTTAGGATAGATCTACCATGGATGCTCCAAATATGATCTTCAAGCTCCCAAACTCGCATCAAAGAGAGAAATAAAGAGTGGGAGTGAAATGAGAGAAATGGAAGGGGAGGTGGGAATGAGAAAACCCTAAAAATGGGGTTTAAATCGTCCAGACCGACCCCGGCCGCGACCTCAAGTCGTGGGCCAAGCCGCGCGTGTCCTTTGAATGCAAACCATAGTGACTTACGCGGCTTTGGTCGCGGCTTGAGGCCGCGGGACAAACCGCACGTGTCGCCTGTCGTGCCTCCTCGCGTCCTGTGTTAAACCGTTCCCCGACCGTTTCTCTCGGCCGGCCGCTGACCATTTCCTTGGCCGATCATTAACCGCTTCTTTAGGAAATTACGGGTGTTACATGAATGCTATTGGACCGAATTTAATGAGGGTTTAGGAGAAAGGAGAGTTTTAGGAAGAAATGGTTAGAATTGTGAACGAAGAGAGTGGGGAGAAAAAGGATTAAAAAGGCCAGGGGCCCATCGGCGACTGTGACATCGCGAATATGCCCTTGGCATAATCGCCGGACATAGTCGCCCACTTGGGGGACCCTGCGATACCATCCCCGCGACATTGACCGAACATAATCTCCCCATGGGTACCGAAGGCTGAATTTTGGGCTTTCTTCGCATGGTTCGATTGCTTGCTAAGGAAATAAAATAAAAGTTCATTCACGCAACTTATAATAATCCAAGAAATGGAATGAAGTCACAAAACTCACCGAAATTCTGAGAGTTACATAAAATCTTTAAATTAAAGATCAAATCTTTAATTGTTAGTGGCATTTGAGGTGTTATTTACCAAATCCTTTGAGTAAAATATTTAATTGATGTTGATCCTGCTAGAGTAGACATGACAGAAAAAACCCTTCCATTACCAATGCTCCAGATCCAGTTTGGTATTTCTCCATCAATTTCGTTGCTTGAAAGTTCTAAATTTACCAATCTTGATTGGTTTTGTAGATTAGGGAACTTCTTAATGTTGCATGAAGCCAACTTCAATGAGAAGAACATTAGAAAAGTTAGCAAGTACACCATCAAAATTGTTGTTGGAAAGATGTATCTTTTGCACTAGTTGCAGAGAGAACATATATGAAGGTATCTTTCCATGGAAAACATTGAATCTTAGATAAAAAACACCAGATCTTGAAGATTTTGGAATGAAGGAAACATATCTCGTCAACGAATTTGTAAACAAGAATGAAGGAAATAGATCTCGTGTAAAAGGAGCAGCACCGGTAAAGGGAGAAACGATCGGCGATGAGAGAAACAACCGACGATGCGAGAAACGACGGGTGACATGAGAAGATCTTGGAAGTAAACAGCACATCGTCATCAAGAAATATGTAACAAGAAATAAGTAAACAAATCTCGTGAAAAAAGGAGAAGCACCGACGACGGGAGAAACGACCGTTAACGGAGCAACAAGTTCTGGTGTAAAAGATGAGAGCGATGGAAGGTTTTTATTTTATTTTATTATCTTTGGATATGATGTATGTAAAGGTAAAATGTCAAGGCAACTTTTAATGGAGTGGTAATTGTGGAATTATGACATCTGAGGCCATAAGACTAATGTATTTGGGCTATGCATCTGATTGAGTAAAGTCGTAACCGAACCACCTCTTATGGCTTAACGAAAAAGCTATAAGGCTTATACAACCCATTATGCTGCAAAATCAAAATGCTTGAACACGTATGAACACTAAGTTCATACACTAAATTTTCTACCATCAACATGAATCTATACTAAATTAAAAAAATAGAGTTGAAATAAAAAACATGATACTTTTATAACTGCTAAGTAAAGAGTGTTAGAAAATAACTTAATATGAAATTTCATGCATACCCTTACACATTAAGGGTGCGTTTGGTACACTGAACAAGACATGACAGAACAGAACAGAGATCACTGTCTCACATTTGGCAGGACTATTAGGTGGAACAGACAGGAACAAAGTGGAACATGCTTGTTCCACCCCCACCCCATAGAACAAGCTGAAACAAGGTGAAACAGACTTATGTTTTACCAATATAACCTCAAAATAAAATATAATTCTTTTCTAAAACATTAAATACATCTTTTTTTTAATATTTTATTCATTCTTTAATTTTTATTTATTTTATTTTATGTTATTTAAATTTTCACTTTATTGTCCTAAAATATTATTTTTATATAGTTACTATGTTTTGATTAATTAATTTAAATTATTAATAGTAAAAAAATAAAAATTGGAAACTATATAAAACTTTTATTTTAGTGTCACTTTAATCTATCTTGAAGATAACTTTATAATACTATATTTTGTTATAAAATATTTATTTCATTATAATTTAATAAATTACATAATTAATCAAAATATATATAATATATAAACAACTTATTAGGGGTAAACTGATTATGTTATCTGTTCTGTCCAGTTCTGTTTTACCAAACGCTGACCAATTGTTCTGTCCTGTTTTGTTGTGTCCTGGCCCGTCCTATCTTGTTCTGTCCTATCTACGTACCAAACGCACCCTAATTACACGTACATATAAAACAATAATTGAAAATATATTTTTATTGGTCAATCAAAGTTTATAAAGTTAACAACAATGCTTAGATATAGACCTGGCAAACGTGTCGTGTCGTGTCGGGTTCAAAGTTAAACGGGTTGAAAGTGTCCAACCCTAACCCGACCCGTTTAATAAACGGGTCAGAAAATCCCAACCCTAACCCGACCCGCCTAACCCGCCTAACCCGTTTAACATTTATAAAGTTAAAATTAAAATCGAAAATTCACAAAAAATACAAATACAAAATTCAAATGAAAGCATTAGAAATCCAAAATTTATAGTTCAAAATTATAATCAAATCTAAAACACTAAAAATCCAAAGCATTAAAAGGAAAACTTATATATATATAGTCGGATTCAAACGAGAACAATACTTATTTAAAAGAACACGGGAACTAACAAAATCATTAGTGATTTTACATTAACACACGAAAAAAGGACTTTGGCCGGGACTTCAGGTCCGCGTGGCTTTTTTGAGCGTTAATGTAAAATCACCAATGATTTTGTTAGTTCTCGTGTTCTTTTAAATAGTTATTGTTCTCGTTTGATCCTCCTTATATATATATATAGTGTTTGGTTCATTTGAGAAATGGTAAATATATGAGAAATAGAGAAGTAATCCTATCCATTCATATGGTCAAGATCGGATTTGACTAGTCAAATATTGCGGCTTTGACCGGTCTAAAGTTGCGGCTTTGACCGGTCAAAAGTTGCGGCTATCCCAAAAATAGAAGGACAATTTCGTAAATTTTACAAAATACACGGGCTGTGTTCATATATGAACATGTATAATTCACATATGAACTATATGTTCATATATGAACCAGTGCAATTCACAGCTGAACTCTTTTAACTGATTCATATATGAACCTTTGTGATTCATATATGAATCAGTTGAACTAACTAACAGATTCATATATGAACCTTTGTGATTCATATATGAATCTGTATGAATCACAAAGATTCATATATGAACCTTTGTGAATCACAAAGGTTCATATATGAATCAGTTGAACTAATTAACAGATTCATATATGAATCTTTGTGATTCATACAGATTCATATATGAACTCATCCCGTGTATTTTACGAAATTACCCCTCTATCTTCTATAGACCACACAAGGAATTATCCGGTGTTTCGCGGTCAAAGTCGCAAATGTTTACCAGATGAATGACTAAGATTATTTCTCTATTTCTCATATATTTACCATATCTCAAATGAACCTATCCATATATATATATATATATATATATATATATATATATATATATATAAACGGGTTATTCGGGTCATTTTCGAGTTGAAAGTTTTGACCCTGACATTACCCGTTTAATTTTCGTGTCGTGTCGTGTCAACCCGTTTACTTAAACGGGTTGAAATGTATTACCCAAACCCGTTTATTTCGTGTCGAGTTCGTGTCGGGTTAGCGTGTCGTCTCAGTTTTTGTCAGGTCTACTTAGATATCCTTCCAATATATAAAAACATAGTAGGCTAAATTGCAAAATCCCTAATTCTATAAGGACATGTTTTACAATTTCTCCCAAGTGGACTACAATCAAATCTTAAAACTTCAATCTCTCTTTACAAAGATATTTAATTCCATCCAAATTTCATTCCAAGCTTCGTCTTCTCCGCACCTTCATCTCTCTCACTTTCTCTCTCTTAAATTTATTACCTTTCTTTCTTCTTCTTCCTTCAAATCCTTCACAACCCATCTTTCAAATGAACTTATTATTCTCCATGAAAACCCTCTAAATTTCAACACTTATCAAACCATGGATTTTGATCTCACCACTTTCAACAACACTCCTCTGTTAAACCATGATGAAAAAACCACCACCATTAACAACCATGGATCTGGGTTGTTCACCAAACAAGAGAGATCTGAACCAGACCCACCTGATGATCAACAACTGTTTCTTAGAACACCCAAATCTTCAAGAACAGATTACTTTGACCAACCAAACAACAACAACAACAACAACAACAAGAACACAATGCCTATGAGATCTGATTCTTTGCTTTCAGTTTCAGCTTCAGCTTCAGCTCCTGATGCTGGTGTTTCAAATCACATGCTTAGTTTTTCTTCATCTTCTTCATGTTCTTCTTCAAACAATGTCATTAAAGATGGAAACCAGACCTCACTCTTTTCTTTCTACCAACCTTCACCTGCCTACATTAGAAATACAGGTATCTTTTTCTCTATTTGCTTCCGTTTTTCTTGCATTAAATCACTAAAAACAGTGTTTTCTGTGTGATCTTGGTAAGTTTTATGTTTTTTAGGTTAAATTAGTGGTTTTTTGAGATGGGTTTTGGAAAATGAATCTGGGTTTTGGTTACAAATTAATTGGGGTGAGAAATCTTTATGTTTTTAGGTTAAATTAGTGATTTTTTAAGGTGGGTTTTGGGAAATGAATCTGGGTTTTTGTTACAAAATTAATTGGGGTGAGAAATCTTTATGTTTTTTAGGTAAGTTAGTGATTTTTTAAGATGGGTTTTGGAAAATGAATCTGGGTTTTTGTAACAAATTAATTGGGGTGAGAAATCTTTATGTTTTTTTAGGTTAAATTAGTGATTTTTTAAGATGGGTTTTGGAAAATGAATCTGGGTTCTTGTAACAAATTAACTGGGGTGAGAAATCTTTTTTTTTTTTTTTAGGTTAAATTGATGATTTTTTAAGATGGGTTTTGGAAAATGAATCTGGGTTTTTGTTACAAATTAATTGGGTTGAAGAAATCGGATCCTGGGGAAGAAAACAAACCCAGGAGATGTTTTTAGGTTTTTGATTTGGTAACTTCTTCTTCCAGAGCAACATTTAACAAATCCAGAAAGAGAGTGCTGTAATGACTTGTACCACATGCATTACAAGTTATACATTTCTCTGGTTGATGTACAAGGGGTTTCTCTTGAGATGGTGTCACTGAACAAATGGCATCTATGGTAGGAGGTGTTATCATATTGTTGTTTTTTGACTTCCAGATCAGAAATATCTAAATCCATTGAAAACCTACAACTTTCACTGTTTGATGTACAAGGTGATATACTGATCTGTATTTGGCCATTTGTGGTCTGGAAAAGCCTAGCCTTTAGTATAGGTGATGGGTCTTTTCATTTGGCATCTATGTCTTGCTATTTGGAAGCAAGTCTCTTTGTTCTTTGAGTCTTGTCAAGTCTTTCCCTTTTTCTTCTTTCCCCAATTTTCATTAATCTTTTTTACTAATTTCCCCTTCAAGGGTTTTGATTTATTTAGTTATTTACGAAAACAATCGCTCTACTTTTTGAGGTAGTTGTCGGTTTCGGTTCGGTTTAGTTGCTATAAACTCCTTAGGCCTACATATGGTACAAAAGATGAAACGTGGCTATAGACTAACAGAGACGTGCGAGAGTGAGGTAGGTAGGTAAAAACGAATCTTGTCTGGTTTTCTTATTTTTGTTCCACTTATTTTGGTGTGACAGAAAAATTACATCTTTGTCCCTGTCGTGTCTTGTCTTGTGTACCAATCGCAATGCATCTTTGAAGATAATCATTTGTGGGCATTTTGCAAACATGATTGTTCTTTAGCATATTAAATGTGTGATCTTGAACGGGTCTCCAATTTGTTATCTCACTTTGCATTGTAACCGAAAGATTTAGATGCAACATGCCTCCAAAAAGATTGGAACTTCCCTGCAAATTAGATGCTTAAAATTTGGATGTTGTTATTGTTTCAGGGTATGGTTCTGGAGGGTTACAAACAGGTATGCAGATGCCTGTTTCAAGATATAAAGGACCCTTTACCCCTTCTCAATGGATGGAGTTGGAACATCAAGCTTTGATCTACAAACATTTCGTCGCGAATGTGCCCGTTCCTTCGCATTTGCTCAATCCGCTCCGAAAATCTCTCAACACTTTTCTTTTCCCAGGGTCTTCGTCTTCGACCTCCTATGCCCCCAATTCCTGTATGTATAGTTGATCTCCAATGGACTTTCTTGGCTTATTCGTGCTTAAATCTTGACTTTTGAAGTCGAAATAGATGATTTCAACTCAAAATTGATGTGGGTTTGATTCTTGATGGAAAAAAGTTTTGATCTTTAACTCATGGTATATAACATTTTTGCAAATAGAAAACTTTTGTTAACGAACGATATTGTAATACATGATCCATGTCAATTGTGAGTTCTAGAAGTATCGATTCTGACCTCAACAGTCAAAATGTGTGTTCTAATGTTGCACTTATAATCATAGAATCGACTCGATCATTAGATTATATATTACAAGTTTAGTGTTTTTATGTGAAATCTTTTGGAATCTGATTTGTGGTTTTGGGAAACGAAGATGGATGGGGAACTTTCCATCTCGGGTTCTCGGGTAACACCGATCCGGAACCAGGGAGGTGTCGTAGAACAGATGGGAAGAAATGGAGGTGCTCTAGAGATGCTGTTCCTGATCAGAAATACTGTGAAAGACACATCAACAGAGGCCGCCATCGTTCAAGAAAGCCTGTGGAAGGCCAGAATGGCCATGCTGTCTCGGGTCCCGTTGCTCCTAAAGCGGGCCCAGTCGTTTCCTCCTCATCTGTACCCGTTTCCGGCAGCCGGGCATCTGCCACCGCCCTTGGTGGTGGTGGTGCTGCTGCCGTCGGCAGCAACCAGTTTAAGACCTTGCACCACCATAATGCCACCATCGCTTCATCTACCGAGACTACTCCCATCAACAGGTGATTAATAAAGTCTTTTATTTTGGTTTCTAACGGTTTTACGGGTTTCTAGTTGTGTAAACGAACTGTCGGTGGTGGTGGTGGTGATGCAGGATACAAGAATCGCAAGCGTTTGCGATTCCGAAACAGAATAATCCGGTTGAAGAATCATCGGATTCTCTGATGTATCCGACGAACTTTAATTCTTTCTTGGACCAAGGTGCATCTAACCCGAACCCACTTCCCCATTTCGTGGACCAGTGGTCCAAGGTTCAGTCCGGTCGAACCGCGTGGCCGGAAGAACTCAAACCAGACTGGACCCAACTCTCCATGTCCATTCCGATGGCTGCTTCGGATTTCTCGTCGTCCTCGAACTCTCCGGCTCAAGAAAAGCTTGCGGTTGCACCGCTTGGTCTATCTCATGAGTTCAACCTCGACCCAACCCACAAACAAGCATCGAACTGGATTCCGATTTCATGGGGAAACTCGATGGGCGGTCCATTGGGTGAAGTCTTGAATCGAACTTCTAGTAGCAACGGGGTTAGGAGCAAGAATGCATCGTCGTCGGGTTCGGAAATGTGGGATCATGTTAACTATCAGCTGGGGTCTTCGCCTACCGGAGTTTTGCAGAAAACCACGTTCGTCTCGCTTTCGAATAGCAGTTCTGGTAGCAGTCCCAAAGGCAACCATGGTAGTGGTGGCGGCGGTCTTTGTGACGAACTGCTACTTTCGACACTTGCCAGCTGATCTTCCGACCACTCTTGTTGTAAGTTTGTGCTACGTTTCCGAAAAGGGAGAACTTCTCCCGTGTTTAGAGAGTTTTCTTCCGAAATTTGTTGGTTTTGTGACCTTGGTTTTAGACAAAGGATGATTTTGGAGGAACAAAAACATGTGTATCTTTGTTTTATACTATGAAAAAAAGCATTTGATGCTCTACATTTGAAGTCTTCTTTGATGTTAGATTTAGGGGTGGTTTGTTTTAAAAAAAACATAGGCTCTTAAGTCTGACTGTTTATTTTTTTTTTCCAGTTTTCAGAACCTCTTTTAACTCTTAAATACATCTAAGATGAGAAATGGTGACCTAATTTTTTAAAACCTCTTATCGTTGACTCATTTCATTTACTCTCCTTTCTCTCAAAGACGTTTCGAGACGTTAAAAAAATAAACAATTTTATTGATTTAGATTTCAGACCTCAGCACCATCCATAAAAAAACAAACTGTCACCTTAGTTAGTATTTCTTCTTTTGTCAAACTACCATGTTGTGCTTTGATGTGCACTTCAACACGTCTTAATTCGCAAACTGTCTTATTTTGGTGTTGTTTGTTCGGGTTCGATACCGGTCTGAATTGCATAATTTTAAAGCAGTTGGGTAAGCTTAAAGCCTAGTGAGAATCATGGTTTTATACAATAATGATGCGATTTGTTTTAAAACAATTCATTTTTATGATTTCGCCAACTATAAACAATGGTTGTGAAATTATAGTGGGTGTGGATTACTCGACGATTCTTCTCTTTTTATTGATGTGATACATTTGTCATGCTCTTATGGATAAATTTTACGACTTGGTTTACAGAAATTCCCATGTAGACCATTGTAATCCCACGAAACCTGTAACCGAAGAAAAGTAAGCCCTAGGAACAGTACGTCAAAAATGGGTTTGTGGCATAGGTGTTAGAACGATCCATGCTACGTAAGTGTGGGCTTAGAGGCTCATAAAGGGTTTATTTTATTCATCGATAGGATCCTAGTCGGTCACTTTTTTGGGTCGGGATCGATAAGTGGAATGGAAGTAATAAAAAATATATTTTGACATTTGCACCTCATATTACAAAGTCAACAGATTTCAATAAATACAATAGGATTTATGGCTATACAAATTGTTGATTATGAATTTTCTAAATAAATCATACGTTTTCATAGATCAAATTTTCGTTATAATATATTACATAAAATGAACACCATCCTAATATGTTTCCAAGTAGATTGGTCGGGATTTTAATGCCAACATTCGTTTAATCGATAATAATAATCTCGTCTAAATTAACTTCGAATCTTAGGATATATAGGTTATTTTCACCAAGACCTTTGTCTAAACCTCAAATTACGAGGTTCATATATTAATTCATAATTCTCGTATAATCAGTTGGGTAGAAACATGAGCCATAGGGGTGTTCATCCAAACGGCCAAATCGCACAAACAATCCACATCGCACCACAAAGTGCGGTTTAGAACTTTCGTGGTGTGGTTTGCAGTTTGCATTTTTACCAAACCGTACTATGCGGTACGGTTTGCGGTTTTGAGTTATCCAACCGCGGTTCAAATCGTACTGCACCACATATTTTGTATATTTTTATTTTTTTAATATAGGGGGGGTCTTCTTTTGAGAACCTATAATTGTGATAACCTTGAGAACTAGTGCATCATGTGTTATTTCATATGATTTTTTTTACATTTAAGATTAGGATTTAAAAAATTAATGAATATATATATTTGTTTCACAATGTATTTGTTTTACATGTACTCGGTTCATAATGTGCAAATTTTTGACGCATTTGTGAAACAAAAAATACACATAAAAAAGTTTCACATTGTGAAACAAATACATATGAAACAATCACATTGTAAAACAAATATATTTAATCAATAGATTAAATACTACCCTTATATGAGAAAAAAATCATGTGAAACAAATATATTTAATCATAAAGTAGAAGTTCTCACGGATCTCACAAAATTTGGGGGTTCTCAAATAATTATTCTCACAGATCTCACAAATTTTCGTACGGTAGTATTTATGTAATACATTTTGGACTTTGTTCGTGTTTTGGGCTTTGGGCCCAAAGTCCCATTATCCCATACGTGATACGCCATCGGCCATACCCATGAAGCAAAATAGTAAATCGGGAGTCGGGGCTTAAGAATCGAGATGAATGAAAAAGTTGGACACATCACAACTCACACGTCTAATTTAGTTAGAAGTTTATTTATTTTTTTACTTCTTAAACTATTTTTAATTATGCAATACGTATTTAGGAATCGAATGTATTGAAACTCCTTATGTTTTTGGACTACGGTCACTTTAAAGTTTATTTTATAATGTATTTTTAAACTTATATTTTTTTGGATTGTAGGCATAAAGTGCGATAGAGACAAATCGCATAAACCGCACCTCCTGCAGTGTGGTTTGCGGTTTGGCAAAATTCTCAAACCACATATGAGGTACGGTTTGCGGTTTGACCCAAACTGCACCAAACTGCATTGCGAATACCCCTAACGAGCCATATGGCAGTTTCAGTAAACTAAGAATTACTTAAAAAGTGCAATATAAATTCTTCATCTTGTCGCCAAAATATCAATTTATTAAGTCCTCAAAATTAGTAAATAAGGTCGTTTACTAAACACTTACCAGGTAAGTGATTATCTACTGTTACTTGTCTTAGTGGGTAGCATGACAAGACCATAAATTTTACCCGATAAAAGGCATATCAATGATCGATAATCTTATCCAATAAATGCATCTCGGATAACATACAATTACCAACAATCCATGCTATTACCAGTAAATGTTTACCCAATAAACACTTGATAAACAACACATAAATTCACGATTGAAACAAAATGATTCAAATTTTAAAGGTATAATAATTATTAGTTAAAACCGTTTTTTTTACATGAGAATATAAATTGATAATGAGTGAGGTTTACTAAATCTATATCTATACTCTATTATAAAGCATGGATAAAAAAACTCTTAAATACAAATTATTAGGCACAAGGTACCATCATTTTATGCAAGATTTTAAAAATCTCTTAATTTACAAGTATCAAAGCATAAGATACATATTACTACTGCAGACTTCTAACACCCACCAATTTGGTATGTGCAGAGCCTTCCTTTTATGCAAACCTTTCCATGTATCACTATTAATTAATATATTATATTACTATAATTTTGTTTTAATTATATTATTAAATATGTGATTGATTATTTTTTTCTAGATGTCATTAAAATATATAAGATAATCATTGAATTCTAACAAAATACTTAATTTTTTTATATAAAAAACATTATATTATTAAGCCTAAATTAAACAAATTTATAAAAAAACATTATCACTTTCTCAAAACCATCCAAAATCGTACTGTAAATCGACAAAAAAAATAAAATGAAACATTAAAATCGTGATGTGTCTCGCTGCATTGCATGAATACGCTTCTAGTCATTATATAATAGCAAATCAAGTAATGAACCTAATTACAAAACTAACTTAATGGACCACCTCATTTTCTTGATCCAAAATGGTGGAAAACCTCCCAAGCGTATATCATCCCTACGATTTTCGTCTTCATCAGTTAGACACTCATGCCCGATCGTGAGACTGCCTGTTGATAAACAAGCATACCCCAAGGCCCACAACAAAAACCTCAAAATTTGATCTAATTAGGAGAAGTTTGGTTTGATAAAACGATTTTGAGGAATTTACATTTTGTGGAAGGATCTAGAATTGGAGGGATTTGGATTTGGAAGAATTTGAAATCTTTGGTGTGTTTGGTTTGTAGGATTTGTTACGGAATTTAATTCTTTTTTTTAATAAAAAGTTATAAATAATTATAAAAAATAGAATTCAATTCAATTCCATATCATACAAACTAAACAAACAAAAGATTTCAATTCCATTCTAAATCCTACAAACAAAACACACCAAAGATTTCAAATCAATCGAAACCCAAATCCCTCCAATTCCATATCCTCCCACGAAATCTAAATCCCTCAAAACCATTCTATCAAACCAAACATCACCTTAGGGGGCGTTTGGTTCGCAGAATGTGATGGAATCTGGTGGAATTTGAATGTTGAATTCCTTTGACCAGATTCTATTCCCTTGTTTGGTTCAAGTTTTTCAATGGATGAAATCTTTGAATTTCAATAAATTCCATAGATATAGAATTTGAACATTCCATCATAAAACCAAGGATTTCAATGGAATGAAATCTCATATTTTGATAATTCCAAAGTTACCATTTACCCCAAACTAAACCCTATTGATATTGATTATCAGCAGACACCAACTCTCTCTCTCTCCTCTCTCTCTCCTCTCTCCTCCCTCTCTCTCCTCTCTCCCTCTCTCTCTTTCTCTCCTCTCTCTCTCTTTATCTCTTTCGTCTCTCCCCTCACTGTCTCTCCTCTCTCTCTCTCTCCTCTCTCTTTGCATCATTCGTGTGCTAAAATAATCAAAGCAATTTTAGTTAAAAATTAAACTATTTAATGACTATTTCATTAAAGTAATTTTTGTTTAAAAAATTAAAATAATCAAAAAGGGTATTTTGGCCATTTACCAAAATTCCATTCCAATTCCGAAGCTACAATCTGTGAAACAAACAAAAAAATTCCAATTCATTTAACAGATTTTATTCCAATTCTGTCAACCAAACAGGTGGTCAAACCTGACAACATTCCATTTCAATTCCTACAAAGTCAAATTCCTTTGACAAATTCCATTTCATCCAAAAACATTCTGCGAATCAAACGCCTCCTTAGAGTATTATAGTGATTAGAGTTTTTGATTGAGGGTATTTATAAAGTGCGACCCACAAGAAAAAAAAAGTCTCTTTAAAGTTCATAAAACGAAAAGTTTTTTTTTTAATTTTCAAGTTTCTCTCAAAAACATTTTTACAAGCTTAGGTGGCCAAAATCCTCCATTATAGATACTCTTACATCTTCTTCAAACAACAATAAACTTAGGAGGCATTTGGTTCGTTTTTAGGAATGAAAATGAAAATAGGAATGAATATGGCAAGGAGTGGGAATGAATATATGCATTCCATTACATTACATTCCAACACATGAATGAATAAAAACTGGTACATAATGAATAAAAATCAAAATTGAAGATAAAACACTTCTCCCAAGATTGAACAGATCTGGAACATAATATGTTCTAAATCAAAAAAAAAAAATGAAGAACGAGATGAAGGCTTCGAACCAGATGAAGATGAAAGTCGAACCAGATGATGAAATTGATGGAGGAAATCGAACCAGATGAAGATGAAAATCGAACCAGATGAAATTGATGGCTTTGTTTTTCTCGCTTCAATCTTCAATCTTTAATCTTCTGCATTATTTTTTTTGGTGTAGATTTGATCTTTGACTTCCCATATTCTCCAGATCTGTTTGCTTTCTATTCCCCCCAATTTGGGGAGGAATGAAAATTTCCTAAATCTATTATAATGATTGATAATAATTTTTAAACCAAACATCACTTTTCATTCCACTTTCATTCCACTTTCATTCCTCATTTGAATCAAACATCATCAATCATTTTCATTCCTATTCCTTACCCCCTAAAACCCCCAACCAAACGCCCCCTAAACTAATTCTACCAACAATCCTCCTATAAAACTCTCATATTTGAAACACCAAACACACATTGCTTTGATTTGTTGCTTGCGAGCGAATTACTTCTAATGTAACTAAAGAGCCGTTTACCAAATGCTTACCAGATCACTTGAAGAGCATGACAAGGACCAATAATCTTACCCGTCTAGAAGCATGACAATAACTGAGATTCTTACATGATAAGTAAGGGAGAAGACTTTTACCCGGGTAGCGCTTATTGGGTAAGAGATGCTTACAAACAACCAATTTTGATGCCGGTAATGTTAACCAACAAGGTAAGCGAGGGTGGTGACTCTTGCCGGTAAACGGTTACCCGGTAAGTATTTGGTAAATTACCCTTAAGTTTGTTAAAACACATATGTTTTTTTTTCCTTCCTTTATGTCTACTCGAGACTTGAGATGGGCAACCTTAACTAGACCCACATGACCGGTTCAGTTAGCCGTAGTTGGGCTTGATTTGTAATCACGTCTGGAGCAAATAATCAGGACTGCCATGCAACCGATTGGGTAGGGATGGCAGAAAACCTCGAATCCGACGGGGAAACCCGAAACCCGGCTAAGGTCGGGTCGGGTTAGACAATTTCGGGTCGGGGTCGGGTAACGGGGAAAATTTCGGGGATTTTATCGGGTTCGGGGCAAGGTATCCCCGCCCCGATATATATATATATATATATATTAATAAAAAAATATATATATATATATATTATTAATATTTAATATAAATTTGTTTAATATATATTATTAATATAAATATGTTTAATATATATTATTAATATTTAATATAAATTATATATATATATATATATTAATAAAAAAAAATATATATATATATATTATTAATATTTAATATAAATTTGTTTAATATATATTATTAATATAAATATGTTTAATATATATTATTAATATTTAATATAAATTATATATATATATATATATATATTATAAATATGTTCGGGTCGGGGTCGGGTTTGGGGATCGGGGATTCCCCATCGGGTCGGGGACGGGGACGGGGCATAAAAAACCCTCGACAGGGAATGGGGCGGGGACGGGGATGCATTTCAGTTTCGGGGACCCGAACCCGCCCCGTTGCCATTCCTACGATTGGGCCCAACCAGTTAACAATTTAGATGAAGCGATCAGGCCACTAATGGGCCTTTTGAAACCGATTACCGTAACTGAGCCTTAACCGGGCCTTAGGCCTGAAACAATTTGTATGTATATAATACTTTTTTTGCCTTTTATTTAAAATCAAATAAATTAAACTGAGTTCAGTTCACACTTTTAATTTAGTTTATCAGTTATTAGCAGGGTTTTAGTATCATTCCGTGTATAATATTGTGGGGTCAATATTGTACAATACTTTCATAAAGGTACAAGCATGTTACGTCTTTTATGTTTTTTAAATATGCAAATGTTTTAGAGTACAAATATGCATGTTTAGTAGGTACATGTGGTCATGTACTAAGACGTCGATAGTATCAGGCGGGACATCGTGAATATGTGCAATTTTAGTACATTAGTCCCAAGTGTATCTATATACTCAATTTGGTTCAATATGACCGGACATAACCATTACGTATATACCCTAATCATTGTACATGGTTGGTTCAGTTGTGACAATTGATCCCCACATTACATCAAACCACTTGAGATCTCATATGCATTTGGTTATTTTATGTTGCATGCCTGTAAGATGAGTAGTGTTTATATATACTAGCTTTACCGTTATAATTCATTTCAATTCATATATGTTTTGAAACAATACTTGTTCATATATTGTTTTTATTTTAAATCCATAAACTTAGGGTTAGCTAACAATAGTTAGTATCCCAAGATAGGGGTGTAAACGAGCCGAGTCGAGTCGAGTAGTAGGTTAATCGAGCCGGGCTCGGTTAACTTTTCAATGTAGGGCTCGAGCTCGAGCTCGAATATTTTTTGAGTTATCGAGCTCAAGCTCGATGCTCGTTTATGGGTTCAAACTCGCGATCGATTAACTTGTTTATCAGTTCGGGCTCAATAATTTTTATATTTTTATTGTATGATTAATAAATATATGAGCATGTTTGGCTCGAAAAAATGTATACTCGAATAGCTCGGCTCGGCTCGACTTGAAAATTTTGAATCGAGCTGTCGAACGAGCCAAGTCGAACATTGTTGTTATAGAGCTCGACTCGTTAAGTTAAACGAGTTCTATTTTGTGTTCGAGATCGACTCGAGCTCGAGAATTATTAAGATTGAGCTCGAGTAGCTCGTTAAAAGCTCAACTCGTTTACACCCCTATCCTAGGAGCCGAGAATGCCAACATGGGTAAGGGAACTATGAACCCCCTTCCCCTTCGTTTTAGTTGAAGATAACTCATTTATGTTATTAAGCTTACAATGAAATATTTTTCTGCAGGATAGTATTTTTACTAGACTAGTATTTCAAATGTAATCAGTCTTGGTGTCTGATGTTCCAGATTGTTGAAGTATTCAAAACTATTCAATATGTCTTCAGTTTTTTTCAATATCCGTTACGTATGATTGTAAGATGTTATGACTCCGATAGTTACTTTTTGGTTGGATCCATATTAGAATAAACCTAAGAAAATAGGGTACCATAGTTTGTTAAAAAAAATTGTTAGCTGTACACATTTCAAGTTATTTTACACACTCATCCTCCCATCTTTTTCCAAATGTCATTTCTTGTAATTAATGTGCCCCTTTTATGTTGTTTAAAAGCATAGCCAACCTATGGCGAAATCAAATCAAAATTTTCAAAATATATTTGAAAATCAACTAGTTATCTTTAACCTTTCTCGAATCTGGTTGACCTTATCGGCTGTCACCTGTACGATTTCCGGTCCCGCTAACTGTCTTTCACCCACCTCATTCCAACATAAAGGTGTTCTACATTTACGTCCATACAATGCTTCTAATGGGGCCGCTCGAATGCTAGCATGATAACTATTGTTGTAAGAAAATTCAATCAATGGCAAATGAATTTCCCACGAACCCTTGAAATCAATGACACATGCTCGAAGCATGTCTTATGACGTCTGGATGGTTCTCTCACTCTGGCCATCGGTTTGTGGGTGATAGGCCGTACTTAGCTTGAGTTGCGAGCCTAACTCCTTTTGTAGACTTCTCCAAAAAGCTGACGGAAAACGAGCATCCCTGTCTGACACAATTGACGACGGTACTCCATGTCTAGTTACTATCTCGTCTATGTAAAACGAGCATCCCTGTCTGACATCAATCCGAAACCCGACCAACCCAAACCTGAAACAACCTAAAATCCGAAACATAAAATTTGGGTTTTGATTTCCATATCCAAAATCCAATCGTGATAAATTAGTTTTATGTTTTTGATAATCCATTGTACTATGTATTAGTGATGTAAATTAGTTTTATGTGATGTAATCTATGATTTTTCATCCAGGGGTAGATTCGTCATTTAACCAGTCTAGTCATGTTTTGTCCAGTTTTGTCATGTCTTGCCAAACGCTGGACAGCTGTTCTGTTCCGTCCTGTCCTGTTCCATCTTGTTTTGTTCTGTCCTGTCCCGTCTGCGTACCAAACGTACCTCAAAGAAAACCCCACCAAATACTTTGAACACATCTCATATATATCAATCCAAATGAGGCGATGGTGGTTTAAATATCCACCAGTTTTCAACCAAACCCTATAGAATAGGTAAATGGCAATATAAACCCCTAAATTTAGATTATTGATAAATTGGGTTATTACAATATAGACCACACAATATCATATATGGAAACATACTAAAAAATTGCTCTTAATTGATAAAATAAATTTAAAGTGTAAATTAAACTAAATTTAATTTATTTGATTATAAATAAAAAGGATAAAGTATATACATAAAAGGATCTTTTTGCCCTTTAATAAAAACTAAAAAGTAATTTTTATGATTTTATAAAATCAATATTAAAAATGGATCTTTTTTAAAAATCTTATCTAATTAAATTCTGAATTTCAGAATTATCAGTATTTCTTGATATTATTGATAAATGATTAATTGTGTTTGATAATTGATTCTTCACAGGTCCAGTTAATTGTAGTTTGGTCTAATCTGTGACCGCTTCTGAAGCAAACGGTCAGAACAGTTGTTTTGAACAGTAATGCAATTGATTACACCCAACCAGTTAACAATTCAGATGAAACGACCGGACCACCACTGGGCCTTCTGTAATCGGACCTTTGGACCGAAATAATTTGTATGTATATACTTTATCCTTTTTATTTATAATCAAATAAATTAAATTTAGTTTAATTTACACTTTAAATTTATTTTATCAATTAAGAGCAATTTTTTAGTATGTTTCCATATATGATATTGTGTGGTCTATATTGTAATAACCCAATTTATCAATAATCTAAATTTAGGGGTTTATATTGCCATTTACCTATTCTATAGGGTTTGGTTGAAAACTGGTGGATATTTAAACCACCATCGCCTCATTTGGATTGATATATATGAGATGTGTTCAAAGTATTTGGTGGGGTTTTCTTTGGGGTACGTTTGGTACGCAGACGGGACAGGACAGAACAAAACAAGATGGAACAGGACAGGACGGAACAGGACAGCTGTCCAGCGTTTGGCAAGACATGACAAAACTGGACAAAACATGACTAGACTGGTTAAATGACGAATCTACCCCTGGATGAAAAATCATAGATTACATCACATAAAACTAATTTACATCACTAATACATAGTACAATGGATTATCAAAAACATAAAACTAATTTATCACGATTGGATTTTGGATATGGAAATCAAAACCCAAATTTTATGTTTCGGATTTTAGGTTGTTTCAGGTTTGGGTTGGTCGGGTTTCGGATTGATGTCAGACAGGGATGCTCGTTTTACATAGACGAGATAGTAACTAGACATGGAGTACCGTCGTCAATTGTGTCAGACAGGGATGCTCGTTTTCCGTCAGCTTTTTGGAGAAGTCTACAAAAGGAGTTAGGCTCGCAACTCAAGCTGAGTACGACCTATCACCCACAAACCGATGGCCAGAGTGAGAGAACCATCCAGACGTTATAAGACATGCTTCGAGCATGTGTCATTGATTTCAAGGGTTCGTGGGAAATTCATTTGCCATTGATTGAATTTTCTTACAACAATAGTTATCATGCTAGCATTCGAGCGGCCCCGTTAGAAGCATTGTATGGACGTAAATGTAGAACACCTTTATGTTGGAATGAGGTGGGTGAAAGACAGTTAGCGGGACCGGAAATCGTACAGGTGACAGCCGATAAGGTCAACCAGATTCGAGAAAGGTTAAAGATAGCTCAAGATCGTCAGAAGATGTACGCAGATAAGCGGAGGAAACCGATAGAGTTTCAGGTAGGAGACAAAGTAATGTTGAAAGTCTCGCCCTAGAAAGGGGTAGTCTGCTTCAGAAAGAAAGGGAAATTGAGACTAAGGTTCGTTGGACCATTTACCATCACGGGACGTGTTGGTGAAGTGGCTTACAAACTTGATCTACCAAAGAGTTTGAGTGGAATTCACTCTACCTTTCATGTGTCAAACTTGAAAAAGTGCTTGGTAGAAGCAGATGTAGTAGTTTCATTAGAGGACATTTAAGTGGATGAAAAATTAAGTTATATTGAAGAACTCGTAGCAGTTTTGGACCTCAAAGTGAAGAAGTTAAGGAACAAGGAAATCCGATTGGTGAAAGTCCAGTGGAAATTTCATAAGGGACATGAGTCAACGTGGGAAGTGGAGGTGGACATGAGAACTCAATATCCCCATCTTTTTAGCGAAGGAATTCCGGGGACGAAATTCTCTTGAGGGGGGGATATTGTAATATCTGGGTCCGAAAATTTTAATAATTTTGGGAGTTGGGTGAAAAGTTAAGCGAGACCCAAAGCTCAGGGGGGTTAAATGTAACTTGGGTTATATATAACTTAACCCTAAGATTTTATCATAATTCATTCCGATAAATCGAGAGACTAAAGGAGAACGAGAGCAGGAGAAGGGAGGATTAGGTTTTGAAGAATCGTACGGTTTCTTTGCAAATAAAGGTATGATTCTAGCCTAATACTTCCATCTAAGAGTTTTAGTTGGTAAATGATATCGTTGTTAAGTTTGTAACCATGTATTTGATCGATTTACGTATCTGAGGTTTTCTGTGCGAATCACCGACTTTGTTTGAATAACGACCGGGCCCGGGGGGGGGGGGGGGGGGGGGGGCGGTGACCGGTGTGTCGACCGGTGTGTGGAAACCGGTGTCGACCGATGTGGTGAACAACCGGTCTCAACCGGTGTATTGTTGACCGGTCTCGACCGTGATAGTGTGTTGTTTTAAAATGTTTAGAGAGGGAAAGAATGTATCTGCGAGTTAGCTTACCCTTTTTTATTTCGGTACCATCGTAGGTGGTGTTAATCGTTAGAAGGCAGACTTTAAGCAAGAAGAATCTGAGGTGAGTCTTTCAAACTAAATCCTTTACGATTACGAAACTTATTTGATAAATGTGAAGGTTTATTGAAAAGGTTGATTTAATTATGTTGGCATGTTTATGCTATGTTTATATAAACTCGTTTTATATAATGTTGTTAATTAGATGTATGCATACATTTAATTCGTGAGATTTGACCTAAGTCGGGAAGTGTGGCCCGCCTGCTCGTACCGGGGACTGTGGCCCGTTTATGCCATTGGGGCGTGTCCCCAAAATAAGGCAGTACGAGACAGACATACCGTCTTGGACGGCAGTGTTGGTCAGTAGTGTGAGTTACGCTTGCGAAGCGTAAAGTATGATAAATATTTGATCAGTAGAGTGAGTTACGCTCGTGAGGCGTAAGGCTTTGTTTAAATGTTTTAAATAATATTTGAACTGTTGTAGTAGTATTTGGAGGGGACTCACTAGACCATCGGTCTAACCCTCGCTCTTTCAAAATTATAATCCTGTTTCAGGTTATCGCAAGATAGCAAGTACCGAAAAGGGTAAGGAGAAGATGTGAGATAATTTCAGGAGCTAGAAGACTCCTTGTAATAGTTTCCTTTTTGACTTAGTTGTGTAATAGTTTGTAGTGGCAACCCTATTCTTTTGATTGTAGGCTTGGGGTAGTTTCTAGTTGAAATATTATATTTTGATGTAATTAAAGTTTGGGTTGTTACACGGTGCACTGTTTCAACCCCGCAATCCAGTGCACGACGCGGGTAGCCGTGCGGGTTAACCCGCGGCATAACCCGCCCGGTGCACTGTTTCAGTTACAAACCACCAAACGACCGTTCAACTATCCCAGGTCATAGTTAGCTTACACGAGTGTGCACTCCACACCTCCTAACTCGTGTTATAGCTTAGCTACCAACCCCATTATTATCTTGTGAATCCAATTACACAAATTGACCGATGATTTCACTAAAATCACCAACACTCATCCCCCATTTTAGTGCAATCCTTGATTCACAAACAAAATTAATATAGCAAAACAAACTCATGCATAAATGAAAATATCTAAAAGATTGAATTTCTATCTTAGTACATTACACATTTCAAATACTCGAGAATCCGGGTGTCTTATGGATTGAACCCTTCAACCCATTTGAGTACCAAAAAATAACATACACATGAATTTAAAAGATTCTCTAAAGTTTAAACTTAACACTATACAAGCCATGTGTCCTTATACATTCGTGAGTGCATCAAAGCCAAGTCCAAGCTTCTTGAAGCGGCCACACTTCGCACTCATATAGGTAGTTCCTTTCATCATGCACCTGCACATGCACTTTTACAAAAGAACAATTACCTCCTTCACTTGCAATACCGAGCACATACCTTGGGATGATTATTTTGTGCTCCAATCCCTTAGAGTGAGCTTTCCCATTGAATTCAACTTTTCCATTGAATTCAAATTCTAACGTTGTATTAGAAGGGAATTGGGTGTCTCACCGTTAGAGATTTAGATAGACTTTAATCCCATCCCTATTACCGACTTGTGGACCAAGTCCCTAGCTAACCCCTTCGTCAAGTGGTCTGCTAGATTTTGTTGGGACTGAACAAATTCAACCGAAATCACCCCATTCGTGATTAGCTCACGAATCATGCTATGTCTAACACCTAAGTGTCTAGATTTGCCATTATATACTTTACTATAAGCTTTAGCCAAAGTAGTCGCACTATCACAACGGATAGAAATGGGTGATATTGGTTTCGACCATAACGGAATTTCATGGACTAAATTCCTTAGCCACTCCGCCTCTTTACCGGTAGCGGCTAACGCCACAAATTCCGACTCCATAGTCGAACTCGTGATGCAAGTTTGCTTCTTGGAAGCCCATGAGATGGCACCTCCCCCAAGAAAGTACACCCAACCACTCGTAGAGGAGTGATCTTCTAAGTTGGTGATCCAACTTGCATCCGAATATCCCTCTAAGATCGAAGGAAACCCGACATATGACAAACCATAATCAATAGTTTTCTTCAAGTATTTAAATACTCGTCTTATCGCTTGCCAATGATGTATACTAGGATTGCTAGTATACCTACTCAACTTGCCTACGGCAAAAGCGATATCCGGCCTAGTGTTTGTCATGGCATACATCAAGCATCCAATAGCCTTTGAGTACTCGAGTTGTGACACCGCTTCACCCGAATTGGGCATAATATTCACACTCGGATCAAATGGAGTACTCATCGGAGAACAATCAAAGCAATTAAATTTCTTTAATACTTTCTCAATGTAATGAGATTGCGTAATTGCAATCCCTTTGTTCTCACGCTTGATCTTTATTCCAAGGATCACCTCCGCCTCTCCCATATCTTTCATAGAGAAACTTGATGACAAAAACTCTTTGGTTTTATCAACTTGATTTTGGTCGGTGCCAAAAATCAACATGTCATCAACGTATAAGCAAATGATTACTCCGTTACCGGATGTGTCAAATTGGCTATATACACATTTGTCCGCTTGGTTTAACATAAAACCGTTGGACAAGATAACTTCATCAAAATTTTGATGCCATTGTTTGGGTGTTTGTTTTAGCCCATACAATGATTTTACAAGTTTACAAACCTTATGCTCCATTCCGGGCATAACAAAACCTTCCGGTTGTTTCATGTAAATTTCTTCCTCCAAGTCACCATTCAAGAATGTCGTTTTGACATCCATTTGGTGAATCACTAAATTGTGGATAGCACCTAAGGCTATCAACAATCTAATCGTGGAGATCCTTGCAACCGGGGCATAGTTATCAAAATAATCGATGCCTTCTCGTTAGGGGTGAACATCGGAAGCGGGTACCCGTCTTTGGAACCGGAATCTCTTTGGAACTACCGGTTCCAGAACCGGAACTGATGTGATTGGTTCCGGTTTTCATTTTTTTGGAAGCGTTACCCGCTGGGTACCCGCCGGGACCGGGTACCCGGTCCTGCTGGGTACCCAGAACCGGAATCGGCGGGTATCCGCTATTTTTTTAATAAAATATATTTTATTTATTTATAAAAATTTAAAAACTACACTTTAGTGAAGTATCCTTTGTAGTATTTATTAGTATCAACTAATTTTAATGACGTGAAGTGTTTTGGAAGCACCGTTTGTAGTATTTATTTGTTTTGTAAGCAACGTTTGTAATATTTATTTGTTTTGTAAGCATCGTTTGTAGTATTTATTTGTTTTTAGTTTTTATCTTATTAGTTTTCACGTTTGTGGTATTTATTTCTTTACGTTTGGACTTTGTAATATAATTAATATTACCTTTTTATAATATGAATGATAAAAAAAAAATTAAATTAGACTATGGGTACCCGGTACCGGAATCGGCGGTTCCGGTTCTGGTTCCCTCATTCCAGGAACTGCCGGTTCCGGTTCCGGCTCCGGGAATTTTAGGAGGGTACCCACCTTTGCTCACCCCTACTTCTCGTTGCCTAAAGCCTTTGATTACTAATCGAGCTTTGAACTTGTCGATTGATCCATCGGCTTTCATCTTCCTTTTGAAGATCCACTTGCATCCCAAAGGTTTACAACCCGGTGGGAAGTCCGATAATACCCAAGTATTATTCCCCATGATGGAATCCATCTCATCATTTATTGCTTCTTTCCAGAAAGCAATATCTTGAGACTTCATAGCCTCATCAAATGATTTTGGATCTTCCTCAATACTACAATAGTAAGAGAATTGTGACCCAATCTCATCTCTTGATCCCTCTATGTGAGTCCGTGATCGTTACCAGATAATCAAAACAACAAACAATAGATGATAAACCAACCTGTTTCGATATATAAACATGGATTACACGATTGAGTTCTTGAGTTTTTGGCTCTGTTTGTTTTCTCTCTGTTTTCACCTTATCAGTATGTGTTGTGTGTAATTGTGTTTCTTTTTGATCGATTGTTAAACAGAGAGAGATAATATCTGATAATTAGATATTATCAAAACATAAAATAATAATAAAACTTAATATCTAAAACTATAATATCTAGATATTAAAACAACTTTGACTTTATTACAGAATAGACCCTAGACTTTGATTGAGAGTAACTTTCAGTTTTAACTTCAGATTGCGATCTTCGTTTTGGATGATCTTGAATCCAATGAGACTGTGTCCTAACAATCTCCCCCTTTGGATCAAGATCATTACGAAAATGATTTGTCAATACGATCTTCTCTTTCAGCACAGAAGATGCAATCTCTTTCTCTAGCTCGGAATGCTTTAGCAAAGTATCTTGAAACAAAAATTTATCTGAAATCAGCATCTGTTCAGAATACTTTGATCTCGCAGTTCTTGATCTTGTAATGTAATGGACTGAACATTTCTTCAAGCTTTAGATTCTCCCCCTTTTTGATGGAAAGTGCAACGACTTCATCAAAACTTTGAGTAAGAAATGTCAACCACTTGGAGTCTCTGATCCGTCAATTCAATAGTTATTCATCCTGATCTTTGCAAATCTAGACAAAATAGTCATGTAACACCTGAATCAACTAATGAATCAGTTAACATGCCTGTCAGTAACACTAAGTCACTGTGTGTAACAAATAACATTGGAAAGGAGCTGTTTGATGTTGACTCCCCCAGGGCTTCTATTTAATCATCGAAACACCACAAAGGTTATTTCTATAAACGTTATGACAAAGAAACAAATTCCTTGTGTGTTCGTTCTTATGTTTGAAAGAATTAAGCACAGATGATTGCTTATTGGCTCAAAATTGTGTAAACCACTGAGACAACAGTAAGTTAAACACAGACTCAATGTGCATGATTGATGTGCGAAGGTGGGGAAAACTTCCTTCTTTTCAATATCCAAATTTTCCAAATGAAAATCAGATAGCAAATGCGTTGCATCCCCTTTTGAAAATGTGAAACACTTTCTTGTTGAGAAGAAAATGAGTAGATGGTGAGGTTTGATCAAGAGTTGGCATGGGTTAGTTGCCTGTTTCAATAATGATCACGAAAGAATTGTGAATCACTAGAATTGTGGCTACCCGGCTCAAAAAAAGTTGGTGCAGAGTTGTGATATTCTTTTAACTCTGTTCCCACACGCTCTTTCTTTTAAACATTTTGCTCACTCTAATCAAACTTTCTTTTTCTGTTATATCTCATCACTCGATTCTTTTCGACTTCTTACACTCAATCACTATGGATTAACTTCGTGGGTAGAAATCACTGGTTAAGGTGATTCCATTGAAGTTGTGGTAAGTCCTAGCACAATGATTCTTGTTTTCCTATGATGCACGTGATGCTCAAATTGGTTTAACTATTTTAGTTAAAGCACAATGTTGATTTTGAAAACATTTAAAATCACACTTCCATAATATAAAATCTGTTGAAAAAATCGGGAAGTGGTTTGAACGTTTTAGAACGATGTTTTCAATGATTGAAAGTTATCCTTCTTTCAACCATATATGAGATTAAGATAAAGGATTATACCTTAACGTGCGATCTTACATCTCATGAAGCTAAGCTTAAAGTCATAAAGATATTATCTTTTAAGCTTCTCTCAAAAATTCTGCAAAAGTCTTATGTCAAGTCAAAGTAAAATTTATTCACTTATAATGAAAAGACAAAAAAACAGTAAAACTTTTTAAAGAACGAGTTCTGATCAGAAATAATCAGAAGTCATATCCGAACTCCCTTTTGACTTGAAGAGCTCCCTCTAAAATCTTGCATTACAAAAAAAATTTGACATTAAAAGGTACATGCACAAATTTTATGAGCTCCCTCTCGAAATAATATTGACCAGATGTCAATTTCTTCTCATTCTCCCCCTTGGATCATGAACATTTGATAGAAGTGCAGATATCAATCAGAGTTAAGAATGAAGAAATGATGAAAAAGTATACAATTTAGATCACTTTTATAGGTAACTACTGATTAGATTTTAAGATTTAACATAACAAGCTTAGAGATAAGAAAGTTGAACCTCTTTTCGTCTAAGGGTTTGGTGAACAAATCGGCAAGTTGATAATTAGTTTTTACAAAGAAAAGTTCAATTGTTCCTTTTTCAACATGATCTTTAATAAAGTGATACCTGACGTCTATGTGCTTTGTCTTGGTGTGTTGAACAGGATTCGCTGTAATTACGATGGCGCTCTTGGAGTCACAGTATATCGGGATCTTGTTGAAGTGGAAATCGTAGTCGCGCAATTAAGTTCACATCCATAAGACCTGAGAACAGCAGCTAGCAGCAGCTACATATTCTGCTTCGGCCGTGGAGGTTGAAACACAAAGTTGCTTCTTCGATGCCCAACTTACTAGTTTGTCACCGAGGAACTGTACGTGTCCTGACGTGCTCTTCCTGTCTAACATACAACCTGCATGATCTGCATTTGTGTAGGCTGTTAGTTCAAAACTAGTATCTTTAGGATACCACAGACCAAGATCTGCAGTGCCCTTTAGATACCTAAAGATGCGCTTCGCAGCAGACAAATGGATTTCTTTAGGATTGGCCTGATATCTTGCACATAAGCATGTTGAAAACATTATATCTGGCCTACTCGACGTAAGATACATTAAAGAACCTATCATCCCTCGATAAGTCCTAACATCAACAGCCTTTCCCGAAGGATCAGTGCCAATCTTAGTACCTGGTGCCATTGGGGTACCAATCGGTTTTGAATTTTCCATTTGGAACTTCCGAAGAATATCCCTAATGTATTTTGATTGATTGATAAAAATACCCGATGAAAATTGTTTTACTTGTAAACCGAGGAAGAAATTCATCTCTCCCATCAAGTTCATCTGAAATCTAGACACCATAAGGTTTGCAAAATTCTTACAGTACTTAGTATTTGTAGAACCAAAGAAAATATCATCTACATAGATTTGAATTAAAATGATATCGCCTTTTTCCTTTTTGATAAACAAAGTGGTATCCACCGTACCTTTTGAAAACCCAGACTTGACTAGAAAAGTGGAAAGGACATCATACCAGGCTCGAGGTGCTTGTTTCAGACCGTAGAGTGCTTTGTCGAGAATGTAAACGTGATTTGGCTTCTCTTGATTGACAAAACCATCTGGCTGAGAGACGTAGACTTCCTCCTTCAGAATTCCATTTAGGAATGCTGTCTTCACGTCCATTTGAAAGACCGTGAAGTTCTTGTGGGCTGCGTAGGCTAGAAACATTCTGATTGCCTCTAATCGCGCCACAGGAGCATATGTTTCGTCATAGTCTATTCCTTCCTCTTGTCTGTATCCTTTGGCTACTAGTCTTGCCTTGTTTCGGATAACTGTACCATCTTCGTCTTTCTTTATCTTGAAAATCCACTTCGTACCTATAATGGTTTTACCTTTAGGCTTTGGTACGAGTCTCCAGACTTGAAGTGCGTCGAACTGATTTAGCTCTTCTTGCATTGAGATCACCCATTCTGGATCAGCAAGTGCTTCCGATACACGTGATGGCTCGAACTTGCTCAGAAAGGAGTCATGCATGCACATGTTCATTGATGCTGACCTAGTTTGCACCGGTTTTGATGGATCGCTAATTATCTGGCTTATCTGATGCTCTTTGGTCCATTTATGTTCATGAGGTAGTGGATTAGATGATTGTATGTCATTGGTATCATCTACAAATCCACTTGTACCTTCTTCTGATTGTTCAGGAGGAATGATGGTTTCAGTTGTAGTGGCAGGTTCAGAAAGCTCAGCAGGTACAACTTGATCTGGCTGTAGATTGATCTGTACAGAATCTCCTACTGTTGCAGCTACTTCTGTCTCTTTATCATTTGACATTTCTTCAATTTTTGTAGTCGACATTTGAATTGTAATTTCTTGTTGAATCGGGGCGTTTGATTCAATAGAGTCATCTGAACTGGTTGGATGAGTAGTCGTTAAGTCTTCCATCCTGTCAACCACAACAGATTTCTTTACATTAGATCCAAGAAATTCATCATAAAACAATTCAAATAATAAATCTAAATCAGATAAATGGTTTGTTGAAGTTGAAGCTTCGTCTGATTTATTCTGTTGAGACGCAGGTTCTGGACTAAGTTGCCCAGAAGCTAGTACTCCGGTTATAACGGGTTCTGAACGTTGTTGTTCGGAAGCCATTTCTTCATCAAAGGTGACGTTGATGCTTTCAATCACCGTTCTTGACTTCTTCAGATAAACTCGGAATGCAGTTGATGTCGAGGAATATCCAATGAAGATCCCTTCATCCGCCTTAGCACTGAACTTATTAACATTCTCCCTGTCATTTAGAACGAAACACTTACACCCAAATATATGGAAATAATTGATTGTCGGTGTTCGGTTGTTGATTAATGCATAAGGAGTCTTCTTGAATCTTCGATGTATCATGGATCGATTCTGTGTGTAGCACGCGGTCGAAACAGCTTCTGCCCATAAAAATAGAGGTAAGTCAGAGTGACTTAGCATAGTACGAGCAGCCTCGACTAGCGTTCGGTTTCTTCTTTCGACCACTCCATTTTGTTGAGGCGTTCGAGCAGCAGAGTATTGATGTGAAATCCCGACAGATTCGAGATATTCTTCAACTTTGTTGTTCTTGAACTCTGTGCCGTTATCTGTTCGTAGAAACTTGACCGGTTTCTGCAGATTCACCTAGGTCGTCTTTAGGAATGTGATGAGAACATCTGGTGTCTCATCCTTTGAACGTAGAAACTTGACCTATGTGTATTGCGAGAAATCGTCCACGATCACGAGTATGTACTTCTTGCCGCCTAAGCTTTGAGTTCGCATCGGACCGCATAAGTCCATATGCAATAACTCTAAAGAAGCATTGGTACTTGGTTCAGGCTTCGGTTTATGAGGTGCCCTCTTCATCTTGCCCTTTTCACAAGCTGCACAAAGATGTTCTCTTTCATATTTCAGCTCTGGAAGTCCTTTGACGAGCTTTCCACTGACCAGATTGTTGATGTACCGAAAGTTGAGGTGAGAGAGCCTTCGATGCCATAACCAGCTTTGTTGCATCGATGCTTTCGTCAGTAGACAAACTTGCTTGTCAGTCTGGACATTTGATAAGTTTATTGTGTAGAGGTCTGTTTCTCGAGTACCGACCAAGAGTTCTTCGCCGTCTTCATTGCAAACTGAACATCTCTTGGCTTTGAAGTTGACCTCTAAGTCTTTGTCACAGAACTGGCCTATACTGAACAAGTTGTGTCCTAAGCCTTCTACATAGCTCACCTTCTTGATAGTGATATTGTCATGTTGTACATCACCGTATCCCATGATTGGAGAAAACTGGTCGTTGCCAAATCTTACTGTTCCGCAATATTTGTCTTTAAAATTGGACAGTATCTCTTTTTGCCCTGTCATGTGCTTGGAACATCCGCTGTCCAAGAACCACGTATGACTAGTCTGCATAAGAGAAATTACAAATTTAGATATTCATACGACAACATTGGAATTTTCACTTCGATTATCGAAGTGCGGGTCTTGAACTGATTTGTTCAAAAGCCTATTTTTACTTTGATGTTCGGGTTTTGAACTGCATTATCCAAAAACCTATTTTTGACATTGAAGAACGAGTCCTGGTCTGTACATAATCAGAAGTCGCTTTCTCTCTAAGCTTTGTGTGCCTGCAACACAGATTTAGCTTTAGGTACCCATTGGAATTTGGGTCCTGCTGTGTTAGCACAAGATTTTGGTAACCATTTCAAATTGGTTCCTCTTTTCTTTTGAAATGTATGTGAAGAATTGGTATGAGATGAATGCACATGATAATTACCAAACCAATCTCCAGAATCTTGACAAGGAATAGAAACATGTTTATCATAAATAGAAGACTTTCTAGCAGATAAAGATAACTGAAATAATTGCTTCATTGTATATTGTTTACGGGAAACAACAAGTTTTGAGTTTAAAAGAGCAACATCAGCAATTAAGACATCTTTACTAAGCGAAGTCTTGCTACAATTAACACTACTAAACGATAAAACGGTCTTGTCAAGCTTCCGTTTCGGTTGCCATTGAGAATTTACTTCTGACCTTTGTTTGCTCATATCTGTAACATGTGAAACTGGTAAGTTAGACTTTTGAGCAACAAACGAATGCTTCTTTTTGGAATTACCAATAGTGGTCGGTTTCTGTGAATACTGAGATAAATTTTTACCTTTAGCACTCTTAGCGTTCACAGAGACTGATACCAATTGTTAAGACACAGTCTCATTGGATTCAAGATCATCCAATACGAAGATCGCAATCTGAAGTTAATGCTGAAAGTTACTCTCAACCATAGTGTAGGGGTCAAATTGTAATAAGTGTCAAAGTTATAATATCTAGATATTATTTAGATATTATGTTTTTAGTTATAATATTAGTTTATTAAGTTTTGATAATATCTTAAATAGATATTATCTTTCTCTCTATTATCGATCATCTGATCACAAGAACACACACAACACATAGTATCAAGGTGAAAAAGAGAGAAAAACAGAGAGAACTCAAACTGATCAAGAAATCAACTGTGTAATCATCGTTTGTTATTGAAACAGGTTGGTTTATCATCTATTGTTTGTTGTTTTGATTATCTGGTAACGATCACGGACTCACAATTGGTATCAGAGCTTATCCAGATTGAAAATCAAAATTTTCAACTCTCTGTGTTCTTCATTTTTGAAGAACACTGTGTTATTGATCAAAACTTGATTTTGCGGTTATTTTCGAAATTAAAAGGTTGTGTATTGTTGTTGTTGGTAAGGAGAACATACTGTCAAAGTTTGGTGTGGTAAAACGACCTCTAGTTGGGTTAATTTTAGAGTTACAGGTCGATTAATCGGAGAAGACGACGTACCGGTCCTTTGTAATATATCGGTCTAAGCCAATTGACCGATAATATTTTTTACCAGTCGAACCTTAGTTTTTACATTCTATCGGTCTTAAGCATTCGACCGGACTCTTGCAAATACCGGTCGAAGATCACTTTTTATCGGTCGAATCTCAAACCCACATCCCGGCCAAACCTCACATCCTACCGGTCTTTCTAAATTCCTTTTCTCAATACCGGTCGAAGTAAATTCCGGTTGAACAAAGAATTAACTGTCCCGGTCGAGTGTATTCATCCCGGTCAAACACTTCTACAAATTACCGGTCAAACACTCTCCGGTCGAATCCTTTGCATTTTATCGGTCAAAGTATCTTTTCTACCGGTCGCAACATTTTACCGGTCGAAAATTTTACCGGTTCTTTACATCTTACCGGTCAAACCTCACTTTGCGCAATCAACCTCTCGCGCAAACCTTCTCAAAACGCAAAGTTTTTCCAGACTTCGAATTTTATTCAAAATGACATCCAGAGAAGCCCTTGCAATAGGAAGTGACACCAAGCCACCAGTTCTCTTCAAAGGAGAATACGAACAGTGGAAGGATCGGTTTCTGAACTTCATTGACAGACACGAGCTGGGTGATTTTATCAGAACATCTATAGAAGAAGGGGTTATGAAACCACCAATGATAACTCGTGTAGTTGATAACGTGCCTACTCAGGTTGAACTTAAGCTTCACGATCTACAAGATGATAACCTCAAAAGAGCCAAAGGTGACAAATTATCCAAGTCATACATCTTACAGGGGATCCCAAATGAAATATACGTAAAGATTGACAGCTACAAGGCTTCAGGTAAAGAAATGTGGGATCAGCTCGAAAAGATGATGCTGGGTTCAAAAGTGGGAAATCAGCTAAAAATCTCCAATTGCCTAAATAACTATGAAGAATTTAGAGGCAGGGTGGGAGAAACCTTAGAAGAAACCTATGACAGGTTTGTGACGTTGCTGAATGAACTTAGCAAGAACAAAGTTCACAAATCTCAAATAGAGTTGAACGTCAAATTCCTTAGTATTCTTCAACCTGAATGGAAAAGATTTGCTCGGCAGATGAAGCAGATCAAAGACCTGAATGAGATTCCACTTCATGAGGTGTATGAAACCCTCCGTCAGAATGAAGAAGAGGTGGATGAAATTCTGGATGATAAAAGACAGTAAGGAAAGGTAGTTGAAGACACAGTCGCACTTGTAGTCAGAAAGAAGAAGAACAAGGCGACTATATATGAATCAGATGAAGAAGATGAAAGGTGTGCAAACTCAGAATCAGATGAAAATGATCAGCTGAAGCAAGCAATGCTTATGCTGACTAGTACTTTTCAGAAAAGGTTCTACACAAAGCCAACATCAAATAATCAGAGATATTCATCTGGTCCGAACAACTACATCCACAAAGAAAGGATTGAAGGAAGCAGGTATGAAGGAAGAAGATTTGAAGGGAGAAGATCATAGGAGAGGAAACCTGAAGAAAGAAGGTTTCAGTCGGAAGGAAAGAGGATTGAGGATAGGAGACCGGAAGAAAGAAAATTCAAAGCTGAAGGATCAAGTCAGCCAGAACCGCCTACGTGCTACAACTGTGGCAAACCAGGTCACTTTGCCAAGGACTGTCGTAGATCAAAAGTCAGAAATTCAGACTATTACAAGAACAAGATGCTTCTTGCAAAACAACAAGAGGCAGGCAAGGCATTGATGGCTGAGGACGAATACTGGCTCGATCACTCAGATGAGGAAGAAGAAGATGATGAAGATAGAGAAGAGGCCGTCAACATGTGCTTGATGGGCAAGATAGAATCAGATGCTGAAGCTGATTCCGACAATGAAGAAGAGGAGGTATGTAATCTTTCTGATTTAGAATTCATGAATAAAATGCATGCCATGAGTATGAAACAAAAAGAGTTAGAATCTAATCTTAAGCAAGATAATGGTATCATGACAGACAAAAACCAGTTGATACAGAAACTGAGCAATGAAATTGCTGAGAAGAAAGTATTAATTGAGGTTTTACATAAAGATAATGACACCAACGCTAAGGAAAAGACAATAATTCTAAAAGAGAATTCTGATCTTAAGACTCAACTGCTAAATAGTGAGATTGAAAAATATGAGCTTAAAAAGTTGCATGCTTCTTGTACAAAAGAAAACTTTTCTTTAATGGGAAAATTAAAAAGTTTGGAAGAGAAGTTGTATAAAATGGGTCAAACTGAACAGACTATTTTTCTGAACAAACCCAAAGAGGAAACAGAGAGATGGGGAATTGGTTATAAGAATCCTCACTGTCTACAAAAGGGGATGTCTGAAGTGCCAGGACTTTATGATCATCTTAATATGCAATTAGCTCGCAGACTCCCCGCGTTTAAAACTTTTTGGACTAAACTGTCAAAAGAGGATGAAGCCAATGAAACGGAAAAACGGATGAAATCAGCTAAAGTTCATCTTCCATTTTATTATGCGAAGTTGAATAATAGTTATGATGAAAACCCAATATATAAAAAGAAGGAAACTCTTTCAAGTGATTTCTTTCCAAGTTATTCTGAAAAGGAAATGGAGGCGAAGCCTATTAAAGGTAAACTATATGTCCCTCCTCTCGTTTTAGAACGCAAAATTTCTGAACTCGAGAATTCTTTATCAGATGCAAGACTTTTGATAAATATTGAGCAAAACGTTTTTTCAACCGTGTGTTCAAATTCTGTTCTTTCAAAAGCTTTAAACTCTGAGGATATGTTTGGTACATCAAATAAAGAAATTGAAATTTTGAACTCTGACGGTGTTTTAGATAATGGTTCTAATCTCTTTAACTTTAATGCAAAACTTCCCAACCATTCATCTTTTGTTAAGAAAACTTTAAGAAAAACCAGTAAGCCTGTAAACAGTGCAAAATCAACGAAAGCTTTCGTTGATAAATCAGTCTCTGTGAACGCTAAGAGTGCTAAAGGTAAAAATTTATCTCAGCATTCACAGAAACCAACCACTACTGGTAATTCCAAAAAGAAGCATTCGTTTGTTGCTCAGAAGTCTAACTTACCAGTTTCACATGTTACAGATCTGAGCAAGCAAAGGCCAGAAGTAAATTCTCAATGGCAACCGAAACGGAAGCTTGACAAGACCGTTTTATCGTTTAGTAGTGTTAATTGTAGCAAGACTTCGCTTAGTAAAGATGTCTTAATTGCTGATGTTGCTCTTTTAAACTCAAAACTTGTTGTTTCCCGTAAACAATATACAATGAAACAATTATTTCAGTTATCTTTATCTGCTAGAAAGTCTTCTATTTAGAAAGCTAAATCTGTGTTGCAGGCACACAAAGCTTAGAGAGAAAGCGACTTCTGATTATGTACAAATCAGGACTCGTTCTTCAATGTCAAAAATAGGCTTCTGAATAAATCAGTTCAGAACCCGTGCTTCAATGAACAAAGGATTTTGAACACAACAGTTCAAGACTCGGACATCAAAGAACATAAGGCTTCTAAGTAAATCAGCTTAGAACCCGGACTTCAACGAAGTTATGACTTCTAAACACAACAGTTTAGGACTCGTACTTCAATGATCAAAAGACCTTACTTCCGAGATGATAAGAGACTGTACTCCAATACTCGAATGAGGAAATCAACCTTCAAGGGGGAGTACACACATACTTTTCTGAAATTTTATGCATATTTTTTCAATGATAATTTTTCAAATGCATAATTTCAGGGGGAGTAAAAAGGTGATGACTTGACTTTAAAAGTTTTATTGCTTTTTGTCTTTTCAATTTAAGTGAATAAATTTTACTTTGACTTGACTTAAGACTTTTGCAGAAGTTTGAGAGAAGCTTAAAAGATCATATCTTTATGACTTTAAGCTTAGCTTCATGAGATGTAAGATCATACGTTCAGGTATTATGCTTTATCTTAATCTCATATATGGTTGAAAGAAGGACAACTTTCAATCATTGAAAACATCGTTCTAAAACGTTCAAATCACTTCCCGATTCTTCAACCAGATTTTATAATTCGGAAGTGTGATTTTCAATGTTTTCTTATTCAATTGAGCTTTAACTGTTAAGTTAAACCATTTTGAGCATTATATGCTTCATAGGAAAACATGGGATCAATGTGCTAGGACTTACCACAACTTCAATGGAATCACTTTAACCAGTGATTTCTACCCACGAAGTTAATCCATAGTAATTGAGTGTAAGAAGTCGAAAAGAATTGAGTGATGAGATATAACAGAAAAAGAAAGTTTGATTAGAGTGAGCAAAATGTTTAAAAGAAAGAGCGTGTGAGAACAGAGTTAAAAGAATATCACAACTCTGCACCAACTGTTTCTGAGCCGGGTAGCTACATTACTAGTGTTTCACAAATCTTTGGTGAACATTATTGAAACAGGCAACTAGCCCATGCCAACTCTTGATCAAACCTCACCAACTACTCATTTTCTTCTCAACAAGAAAGTGTTTCACATTTTCAAAGGGGATGCAGCACATTTGCTATCTGATTTTCATTTGGAAAATCTGAATATTGAAAAGTAGGAAGTCTGCCCCACCTTCGCACTTCACTCATGCACATTGAGTCTGTGTTTAACTTACTGTTGTCTCAGTGGTTTACACAATTTTGAGCCTAATAAGCAATCATCAAGTGCTTAATTCTTTCTATCACAAGCACGAACACACAAGGAATTTGTTTCTTTGTCATAACGTTTATAGAAATAACCTTTGTGGTGTTTCGATGATTAAATGGAAGCCCTGGGGGAGTCAACATCAAACAGCTCCTTTCCAATGTGTATTCGTTATACACAGTGACTTAGTGTTACTGACAGGCATTCTAACTGATTCATTAGTTGATTCAGGTGTTACATGATTATTTTGTCTAGATTTGCAAAGATCAGGATGAATAACTATTGAATTAACGGATCAGAGACTCCAAGTGGTTGACATTTCTTACTCAAAGTTTTGATGAAGTCGTTGCACTTTCCATCAAAAAGGGGGAGAATATAAAGCTTGAAGAAATGTTCATTACAAGAAAAGCTAACAAAGAAATGCGAGATCAAAGTATTCTGAAGACATGCTGATTTCAGATAATTTTTCTTTGAAGATACTTTGCTAAAGCATTCTGAGCTAGAGAAAGAGATTGCATCTTCTGTGCTGAAAGAGAAGATCGTATTGCTAAATCATTTTCGTAATGATCTTGATCCAAAGGGGGAGATTGTTAAGACACAGTCTCATTGGATTCAAGATCATCCAATATGAAGATCGCAATCTGAAGTTAATGCTGAAAGTTACTCTCAACCACAGTCTAGGGGTCAAATTGTAATAAGTGTCAAAGTTATAATATCTAGATATTATTTAGATATTATGTTTTTAGTTATAATATTAGTTTATTAAGTTTTGATAATATCTTAAACAGATATTATCTTTCTCTCTATTATCGATCATCTGATCACAAGAACACACACAACACATAGTATCAAGGTGAAAAAGAGAGAAAACAAACAGAGCTAAAACTCAAGAACTCAACCGTGTAATCCGCGTTTATATATCGAAAGTACACTTGGAAATCGGGACCAAAGGATTTTCCAATCCTTCCTCTTTTGCTCCTTCGAAGCATCGGAGATTCAGTTGGAACAATTGCTTGTTCTTCAACCTCACTAGTTACACTAGTACTTGGAACTATGTCCTTTAGCCTGGGTATTGAAGAGAATCTAGTCTCATCAAATAATGCATCTCTCGATTCTATAACGGTATAAATTGCTATAGAATCATTAGGTTCAATAACATAGAATCTATAGGCCTTGGAATGCCCGACATATCCAACAAAGATACAATCAATACCCTTTTCACCCAAGGTTTTCCTTTTGGGTTCAGGTAGTCGAACAACCGCTCGACAACCCCAAACTCGAATATAATTCAAGTTGGGCCTCTTCTTGAACCAAAGTTCATATGGGGTAATCTTGTTCCTTTTGTTGGGAACTCGATTTAATAAATAACAAGTCGTTAACATGGCTTCACCCCAAAATCCATCACTCAATCCCGAGTAGGATAACATAGAGTTCACCATTTCTTTGAGAACTCTATTTTTCGTTCTGCCACGCCATTTTTTTTTGGTGTATAAGGCGTCGTAGTCTCATGAATAATTCTTACGGATTGGAAAAACATGGGGTCGTAATATTCCCCACCACGATCGGTGCGTAAACATTTAATAAAACCGTTCATTTGCAATTCAACTTCCGTTTTATAAATCTTAAAATTTTCTAACACTTCATCTTTTGAGTGCAATAAATAAATATAACAAAAACGTGAAGCGTCGTCAATAAAAGTAACGACATATTTTTTTTTATTACCAAAAGACGGAGTTGAATGCAAATCACAAAGATCACTATGAATTAATTCAAGCACCGACGAATCTCTTTTCACATTAGGAAAAGGTTGTCTAGTGATCTTTGTCAATATGCAAGTCTTACATTTTTCGGTTTTAACGTCAAAAGCCGGAATAAGATCGTCCTTTGACATTTCAACCATTCTTTTAAAATTAACATGACCAAGCCTTGCATGCCAAAAAAAATAGAATCAACACACTTCTCATTTGCAACATAAACAGAATTTGAAACAAAATTATTTTTATTCAAACTCAACATAAACATGTCATTTAACAAATAGCCAAATCCTACAAAAGAGCCACCTTTTGACAAGATAAACTTGTCAGACTCAAAAACTTTCCTATATCCTAACTTATTCAAGACACTACCGGAAACCAAATTCTTTCGAATTTGTGGTACAAACAAAACGTCAATAAGTTCAATTATTTTGCTAAAACTAAACTCTAACCTAACTAAGCCGCGACCAAGAATGGGAGTATTTGACTCGTACCCCATGTGTAGCACGGATCCGTCTTCAACCGGTTCCAATGAAGTGAACCAACGTCGATCCTTACACACATGACTCGAGGCACCCGTGTCAATCCACCAAGCATCATCATCATCCTTCACATAAAATGATTCAGATATTAGTGGTACATAATTCAAATTTGAATTAAAACCAAAGTCAAGAAACTGACCTTGTCGTGGGTTTTGATCCTTGGATCCTTGCCCACCACCACTTGTGCTTGCTCCACTTTTATTCTTGACAACCCGACAATCCCGCTTCAGATGGACGGTCATCCCACAGGTCCAACAGGTTAATTTAACCTTTTTGTTGGGCCCTTTCTTGGTTTCATTGAACTTGTGTTTTCCCTTGAAGTTGTTGGATTTTCCATCTTCCACCATGTTCACCGAAGGGGCAAAAACCTCTTTTATCTAAGGTTTCTCAACCTCTTCCGCTCGAAGAGATTCCTCTATGCACAAGTGACTACCGAGTTGTACAAGAGACAACTCTTCCTTCTTGTGTTTCAACATGTGTTTGAAATCTTTCCAAGAGGGGGGCAATTTATCAATTATGCTCGATACGGAGATGGATTCGTCCATCTTCATATTGTGTTGAGCATATTGGCCTAAAATGCGAAAGAGGTCATTATATTGCTCCATCACAGGCCTCGAGTCCACCATTTTGTAATTATTGAAATTACTCACGAGGAACTTCTTACTAGAAGCATCCTCCACCATGTATTTGGACTCAAGAGAGTCCCATAGCTCTTTGGCAGATTCGATGTTTTGATAAATGTCAATGAGGGAGTCACACATACCTCTCAAAATATGGCCACGACAGATATAGTCGTCGTTCTCCCATTTGCCGCGACGTCGGGTCATCTCCAACGTCTCGTCTTCCATCACCTCCGGCATAGGAGTGCTTAGCACGTAAACTACCTTTAATGTCGTCAACAGGAAATGCATCTTCTTCTGCCATGTTCGAAAGTTGACACCTTCGAATTTTTCAAGCTTGGTGAACTTGGTCGTCATATCTCTCACGGACTGATCACTCGCCATCTCTCATACGATGAGAAATATCACTTAAGCTTGTTGGGGAGTGTGGGCCGCAGAATTCGATGTAGAGAAAGATGAGAGAGTGATCGACTTGGATTAGAATGTGAGATCGCATGAGATCTCGCTTTCCTTAAGTGATATTTCGACCTTATTGTGCCTGGGTATCACGAAATTCACTCGAGGATAATCTCAATTCACCGATATCGATTATTGAAGAAATCGATTCTATTTAAACACCTAGAGAATCGTAACCGACGCTATATTAAAGACCGATAATAATTTCCATTCATTGGCATTGATTGTTGGACTTTATAGTGGGGGTTACAAAAGGATTAAGGGGTTACAAAAACGAAATCTGCAATAGTTCTCGGTGCGGGTTAGCCCGCGGCATAACCAGCCCGGGCCACTGTTTCAACCCCACAAACCAGTGCACGACGCGGGTAGCCGTGTGGGTTAACCCGCGGCATAACCCGCCCGGTGCACTGTTTCATCCCCGCAATCCAGTGCACGACACAGGTAGCCGTGCGGGTTAACCCATGGCATAACCCGCCTGGTCCACTGTTTCAGTTACAAACCACCGTCTAACTATCACGGGTTATAGTTAGTTTACACGAGTGTGCACTCCACACCTCCTAACTCGTGTTATAGCTTAGCTACCAACCCCATTATTATCTTGTGAATCCAATTGCACAAAATGACCGATGATTTCACTAAAATCACCAACATGAGGTGGCTTGGTAAAAGTCTAGAATGGGGTGTTTGGTGTATCTGGGTTTAAATTAATATTAGTATGGCAAATGTTGGGGATGATTATAGTGATCAAGGTTATGTTATTTGGGTTAGTGTCATGTGGGCATGAGTTGTCTTTTTATGAATAAGCGAATCTCCGAGTTATTGGTTTATTCGATGGAAAACAAATCGATTTATTTTAGATTTAGATCGACTTTGATTGGTGAAATTATGTAGATAGTGAAATTGTGAAAAGTGTATTTTGTTTATGTATGTAAAATGGTATTAAAGGTGTGGATGATGCATGTCAATATAAGATGACATGATTTAGCGTCGATGTGTTGGTGGTTAGTATTTTTATTGAAGGTGCAGTGATATTTGTGTGAGATTTTAAATTGTGACGATTGAGTGATTCGTGAGTTTGATCAGAGTTGGGCAGTGGAAGCGTGATAAACCGTTATAGTTTGTGTTTTGATTTGAAAGATTGTTCTAGGTAGGAACAATAAGTTATATTTTGAGAACTAAAGCGGTTGCTTTTGTAACAGTTCGTTGGAGGTTCCATGAACACAGTAATGTGTTGTAAGATTTTGAAATCAATTTTGTTGAGTAGTTACCTTCGCTTGTTGCTTAAAACGAATTCCGGGACGGAATTCTGTTAAGGGAGAGAGTTTGTAATAACTCAATTTATCAATAATCTAAATTTAGGGGTTTATATTGCCATTTACCTATTCTATAGGGTTTGGTTGAAAACGGGTGGATATTTAAACCACCACCGCCTCATTTGGATTGATATATATGAGATGTGTTCAAAGTATTTGGTGGGGTTTTCTTTGGTGTCATGTGTGTGACGAGAAGAAACCAGGAGGATGAGAGAGAAATTGTATTGGAAGACTTTTAACTTGGAAACTTATATTAAGAAGATTTGTGTTCACTTTCGAGATTTGTTATCGGTTAAGATTAAGAGTATCGTCGTCATCAAGGTGAGTTTTTCATTTAATCATTTTTCGAACTGAAATGCATATATTATAAAATGTTTATTATTCCGATGTTATACCAGATTGGTATGTTTGAATTATTATCGTCAACCGTGTTACGATTTTTATTACATGTTGTTTATTATTAACACATGTGGCTTGATTATAATTTCTTTTGTGATAAAGGGACTTTCACAACAGAAGCTCGTGTGTGTGTGAGACTGTAATGGTCCGCGCAGGTGGGGTTATATATATATATATATATATATATATATATGTCTTTTTGGCCCGCGAATATGTTTCGTGTGGTGAGCCACTGCCGATATTGATCGCGATCTTATCGGAGTGTGCACGTTTATACTCGCGGATATGTTTCGTGTAGTGAGCCACCGCAGACATTGACTTCGGTCTTATCGGGGTGTGCGTTATTTTGAAAAGCGACTATTGTGGTTAGTTACCTGAGAGAGATGTTGTGCCTAAATGCTAATTTATTTTTAACTGATTTGTAGTGCCTGAGAGCCTACTTTATGACTAAATGATTTATGACATTATGTCAAAGTAATTTTACTGGATTATTTATCTAACAGGGATTTACTCACTAGACCGTATGGTCTAACCCTCATTTTGTTTTAAAAAATATGCATTTCAGGTGAATTTTATATTGAGATTGCTAGCTTAGAAAAAGCGTAAGTAGTAATTATTGTGATGAAGGTTGTCTCCAATTACCGGTTCGCTAGTATTGATCAGGTTGTTTTTATTATGTCATCAGTTGGGTGATCATAGACCGGTAATGATCTAAATCTCTGGTTATAAATTATTATTGCGGTTAGAATTATTATTCGTCGTTGTACTTGAGGTGATTCTGGGAAGATTATTTTAGTTAATTCGTTTCGAATCGTATTTGCATGGTTTCATGTTATTGTGGTTATTTTTTGGAAATCGGGTCATTACATATATTGTACAATACTTTCATAAAGGTACAAACATGTTATGTGTTTCTTTATAAATCATGCAAATGTTTTAGAGTATAATATTCAAATATGCATGTTTAATGGATACATGTGGTAACATATTAGGAAACCGATAGTATCAGGCAGGACACCGTCAATATGCACAATTTTAGTACATGTGTCCTAAGCGTACCTCTTAACACATTTCGGTTCAATCTGGCCAGATATAACCATTACATATATACCATGGTCACTTTACATGGTTGGTTTAGTTATGACAATTGATCCCCACGTGAAGTCAGAGTTCAGACCACTTGAGATCTCATATGCGTTTGGTTATTTTATGTTGTATGCGTGTGTAACACCCGTAATTTTCGGTAAGTGAATGTCACCCAGACATATCTGTGACTTGTAATCAGTGGGGTTTTGTTAGGAAATGTATTGTTTAAAGTCCCTTGGACTATCGGGAGTATTGGCAGTGAAAAAGTCGAGTTTCGGGGCTCCGGAGAGGTTCCACGACAATGCCCGACTACTATGACGAGTCACAGTCGCACTGTCACAATCGCATGGAGTGTACCGTGAGCTGGTACACACCAGCGACTATGACCAGCAACATTGCCCAGGGCAATGTCGCATGGTCAATGTCGCCAAGGGGGACCAGGCCGCTGATAAGACGAACTTTTAGCCTATTTCCTCATTTCCCTCATCCAAACTTTCCCTATTCTCTCCCAAATCATTTTCCCTCTTCTCCCTTCAAACCCTAACTTATTTGTGGCTCAAATACTTGTATTTTATGGAGAGGAAACACCATCAAGTGGTAAAATGGAAATCTTTGGTCAAGGATTCATCATCTCCATATTCATCTTCAACCTCTAGCTCATTTTTGGGTTTTCTAGGTTTTCACCAAAACCTATGTGGTAAGTTTACTTTCTCCATCTCTAAACCTTGTTAGGTGATATAAGTGCTCCATTGATGACTTCCTAAGTATTATGTTTCTCCATTTTCGGTTTGGAAGATTTTGGAGGAGTTAGTTCAAAATTAGGGTTTTGGGTATAAGTTGAGATTTTGATGTAAAATGTTTGGGGAATGTTTCTATATGGTTGAATATGGTTATTTACGGTTGAAAATGTTTGGATCTAGGTTTATGGAAGTTTTGACCTTGAAGATTCAAGTTGCTTCAAAGGAGCTCTAAGCGGGGTAAAATCTAGATTTAGCCTAAATCTAGCAAGGTGAGTTCAAGTTGAATTGTGAAAACAGTGTACATGTCAAAATGTTACTTTAAAGTGTTTGTGCTCTTCGTTAAATGGTTAACTGCTGATAAGTTTTGGTTATTTGAAAATGGTTAACTTTATAAACTTCTATAACCCACATCTTTGGGATTTTTGGGCATTTTGATAAATGTGTCATAAATGAAGGTGTCTTGATGATTTATTACATAAATAGATATTGGTCAAAAATGCACTTTAGTGTTTGTTGGGTTTTATGCATTATTCATGAAATGGAATGTTTGAAAATACGAATGTGTGAGTCCTTTGGTTTTGGTCATTCTCGACCTTGGAAACATTTTGGAAATTGTAAACCTTTTTGGTTTTGGGCCGACGACCAATTGTAATTTTAAAGTCAAAGATTTTGGGAAAAGATGTATTTTGGTTTGTGTAACCTTACTGACTCGCGTATTTTAGCCAATCGTTCATTATGCCTTCATGGGACTTGGATTAATCTCAGATGAGTCTTTGGAACAGTTGTTCAATCTTGGTAGCTCGTTAAGGAGCCTTGGTCGTATGGTGCACTTAGTTGCACCTTATTTGGGAATTACATGTTTTGAGTGCGTTGACATTCTTTTGAGTCATGTAACGTTTCGACCGTAATGCATTGGATCCATAGGCATAGAGGTCGGTTTATCATGTAAATGCGGGATGAGGTCCCGAGTTGTAATTTGGAAATAGGCATTGGTGATACGATGTAAGTTTTCAAATGAACAAGCGTGTCAAGGATGGTGAGGTCCCAAGGTAAAGATCCATGAATAGGGTTGAACTTGGTGATTCTTTGGAACTAAAGATCCATGAATAGGGTTGATATTCCAACGGCTAAAGATCCATGAATAGGGTTGATGCCTATGATGACTAAAGATCTATGAATAGGGTTGATGTCTACCCTGAACTAAAGACTTGGATAGAGTTGATGTTCAAACGGATAAAGATCCATGAATAGGGTTGGCGCCTATTATGACTAAAGACTTGGATAGGGTTGATATTCAAACGGCTAAAGACCTGGATAGGGTTGACGCCCATTTTGACTAAAGACATGGATAGGGTTGATTGTCTACCTTGGCTAAAGACTTGGATAGGGTTGATATCAATGGTTGTTTATCCTCGGAGATACGCTTATAACATAGATATGTGGCTTAACTTTGTGTGTCCGCCACATTCAATGGAATCCCCCCCCCCCCCGGTCACCGAAAGGTGTTGTTTGGGGTACTGAGTCTTGTATCCATGTTTTCGGTGACATATTGTATATGGGATTTATTAACCATGATTTATGGGTTGAGTGTTATGCCCCACCCGTGTTTGGGTGTTTTGGGATGTGAAGTGTTATTCACGGTTTCACAATTTGGGAGTCGAGTTATATACACGTTTTGAGTGAGTTTTGGGTTGCATTGTCTTATAAAGAATGTTTGTATTGGATCGTTATTTTAAAGGTGCATAGTGTGGGAAAATGAGTCGTTTCTATTTCTAAAGTAAATTAGTTTGAAATATCTTGATTTGAACTGATTTCCTTTCTTTTAAGGATATATTTATTTTTGTTAAAACTCTTGAGCTCACTAGGCGTTAAGCCTAACCTTTTTATTTGTTGGCATGTGCATCAGGTTCCAGTTGGGGTTTGGTTCTAGAGGTGCCGTAAAGAGATGAGCGCTAGATTTACACGAGGGTGAGTAGTTTGGTGAAGCCTTCCGCAGTTGAAGATAGTGACTGTTATTGGGTTTTAGTAACATCCGTACTTATTATAGATCGTGTATAGAGATTGAATTGTGTTTATTGAAGTCAATTCTTAAATTGTGATTATAGAGGAATCATTTATCGATGTATTTAGAAAATTTTAAATTAGTTGTTATTTTCAGAACTGAAAATGTTACAACGTGCAAGATGAGTAGTGTCTTTATATATATATATATATATATATATATATATATATATATATATATATATACATACTGGCTTTACCGTTACAATCCATGTCAACTGATATATATGTTGAAATAATACTTGTTCAAATATTGTTTTGTTTCAAATCCATAAATTTAGGGTCAGCTAAAAATAGTATCTCGGGAGCCGAGAAGGGCAACATAAGTAAGGGAACTATGAACTCCTTCCCCTTCGTTTTAGTTGAAGCTAGCTGGTTTATGTTATGAATCTTACAATGCAACATTTGTTTGCAGGTTAGTATTTGTAGTAGAATGTAGTATTCCAAATGTAATCGAGGTTGTTCCTGGGGGTGGGGGGTGCGTGTGCACGCCCAGGACCCATAAGAAATAGGGGCCCCAAATTTTTTAGTATATAGTAATATTTAAAAAAAAGTAAATAAAAAAGACAAAATTTCTTAATATCGAATAGGACCAAAAAGGATAAAGGGAGTGTTTGGGATTGTTTATTTTAAGGGATTATTAACTTATTCCGTTTTTGTTACCTCTGATAAGCAATTTTCGGTGTTCGGATGAGAGAAAAAAAAACGCTTACCGTTTTGTCACCGCTAATAAAGAGTTTTTAACAAGTCATTTCATTCTAACTTATTAACTTACTTGAAACAACTTATGAGCTTTTTAGTTATTTACATGTATAATTAATCCCAAATACCCATAAATAACAACTTATTAGTTTATTATGTATAGGTACCATCATAAGCTAATTCAAACACTTTTTTATAATACTCCAGTTTGACACCACATAAGTTAATAAACACTTTTAATCTTTTATATCAAACCATAAGTTGTTTTAAATAAGCAATTCCAAACACCCTCTTAGTTTTATGTTAAGGGCTCAGACATGTATTAATTAATTACATTATAAAAGAAAATATGTAAAAAGTTAATTGGACCTTCATTTTATAGTATTGGTTATTGTTTATTTATGTTAAATCTTACCCGCTAAGAGCATATTAATGATCACTGATCTTATCCGGTAAATGCATACCGGGTAAAATACATTTACCAACAATCCATTTTGATAGCTAAGAGTGTTATCGGATAAGGTAAGTAAAGATGATGACTATTGCCCATAAACATTTACTTAGTAATCATTTAGTAAACAACACTTAGGGTGTGTTTGGTACAGAGAATGGAATTGCAGAGAAAGAGAATTGGTCTGGAGAATATGAATTGACTCTCCTGTTTGGTAGCATAGAGAATTCAGCAGAGAAATGTAACATGGAATCATTTCTCTTGTTTGGGAGCACAGAGATTTCAACAGAGAATTATACCAACCTATCATTTGCATCCATAAATTAATAACTAATGCATAAATTAATAATTAATTAATAATTAAAATGCATAATTTAACAATTAAAATGCATAAGTTAATAATTAAAATGCATTAATTAAATCAAAAAGTAGTTCAACATCATTCCAACCAAAGTCATACAAAAAATAATTACTTCAACATAGTGAAACAAAAAAAAATAGTTCAAGTACTTCAATCATAAACAATTATCCCATGGAACCATCGGTATACGATTCTACCATGCCAAATCAACTAGCCCCGAAACAAACGGGGTGGGTTTTGGACGAAATTTTGTGTGATGCCTCGTGAACATAAAAAAACATGATCCGAAAAAAAATTCTCGTTTTGGGGTCGGGATTTTCCTGGGGCCCGGCCCGGGCTCGGGTTTTGACGGGTTCCGGTCCAAACTCGGTTTTGGACGAAACTTTGCGTGATGCCTCGTGAACATAAAAAAACATGATCCCAAAAAAAAATTCCCGACCCCAAAACGAGAATTTTTTTTTGGGATCATGTTTTTTTATGTTCACGAGGCATCACGCAAAGTTTCGTCCAAAACCGACCCCGTTTGGATCGGAACCCGTCAAAACCCGAGCCCAGGCCGGGCCCCGGGAAAATCCCGACCCCAAAACGAGAATTTTTTTTCGGATCATGTTTTTTTATGTTCACGAGGCTTCACACAAAATTTCGTCCAAAACCGACCCCGTTTGGTTGGGTTACCGTGGAACCCTCCGTGTCTTTTTTTCAATTCCCAGAGAATCCAATTTTTCAATTCTCACATTTTCTTTTCATTTTGGGGGGAAATAAAAGTAGAGAAATGGAAATCATTTATTTCTCAGGTTTTCTTTTCTCTGACTTGCCAAACAAGGGAATTAGGGTCCATTTCCATTTCTCTGCCTTCAAATCTCTGTACCAAACACACCCTTAAATTTGTGATTGGAACATAATCATTCAAATTTTAAAGGTATATTAATCATTAGTTAAAACCGGGGTTTTTTTTTCTTCCTACGTGAGAATTTAAATTAATAATGAGTGGGTTAACAAAATCATTATATAACAGCAAATCAAGTATAATTAACATAATTACAAAACCACGTCGGCCCAACCAAAAAAATAAACTAGCAAACCCTAAGGCCCACAAAGAAAAAGCTCAAAATAGGATCCAAATAGAGTATTATAAAATATAAATTATATATATATGGATGGAGCCAAGTCTAACCGTTTTTGGGTTGATCTAGACCGTTTAAAATCATATGATTTTCAATCTCAGCCGTTCAAATTCATTTCAACGCCCTTACAACTGCTCAACCCAATTCTCTTGGTCCGTTCAACCCCTTACGCCTGAATTCTCTTGCACGAACTCTCCCCATAACACGCCCATTGATCATCTCCCCACTTCCCCTGGTTTCTCTCCTCTAAGAACCACCCCCAACACTCTCTCTTGATTTAGTCTCTTACAACTCACCCAACAATTCTAACTCTCCAAAACCCCAAAACCCTCCCTCCTCATCCTCCTCCTCCTCCTCTCCCCTTCCCCTGCAAAGAGATCAAAAACCCGTCTTGACGTCGGCGAAGAAGTCTCCGACCAACATGGGTATCGCCGCCGCTGCAAGAATCGTTTTGCCAATCTGGGTTCGCCCAGAACCACCAGAAGATCCAGGAAGCGAGTGGACCAAGATATTCGAGAAGATAAAAGATAAATATTTGATTATTTGTGCTGATGATTTGGTTGTTGTTGCTAACAATAAGGTCAAGAAAAAAAGACATAGTGGTAGATCCAAGAAGGAGAAATCGATTTCAATTCCATCCCCAAGTAAGAAAAAATCAATCTTTTTTTAACCTTCGGTTCGATTTTGGGTTCTCTTTGCCTTATTTTCTCAGGTTGCTTTTGTGTTGATTTTGCAGAAGGAAACGATGGTGATTATGGGTATAATTTCGATAAAATTGGATGACTTCATTTAGTATACTTTCTTTGGTGACGTTTTAGTTGTAAAGGTCAGTCTTTAGGATGTTCTGGCATTGCATGTGCTTTTTGGTTGTCGTGGGGAGGTTTTATTTTAATTTGGGACCAAGTGATTTCTACATTGTACTTGAAAGTTGAAAGGTTTGATTTAGGTTTGACAATGGTACTTTCTTTAAAATGTTCATTGTCAAGAGAAATGCTACCTGTATGAATTGCTAATAATCTACCTGCTTTCATCTCATGAATGGACCAACAATAAAAAAGTTCATCAACTTGAATGAGTCGGTAATAATCTACCATAGTCAGACACGTTTTTTAATTTTAATCTGCACACCTCACCTCACCTTAGCCTACTTACTACTCAAAGGATGACTTGGACTCTATGCTGAGAATATGTTGAATCAATCATTGACTTATAGACAACTGCTTAAGAAAGTTTGCTAGGTTTTTTGCTTACACATCATTTTTTTCATTCTCTCATATTGTGTATACATATTCTCAGATTGTTGTTTGTGATTTCATTGTTGCATTTGTCTATCCTTCAAATAACTTGCATTTTTTGCGAGACGATGGTCTTAAAAAGGATTATGTGTAACACCCTGGATTTTCAATACTTATATCGTTGTAAATCTCGTGTTTAACTCATATCGTTATCATCGTATTCAGTATAACGTTCGAGTTTATGGTTTCGGTGGAATTGTGAAGTTCCAGTAAATTCCGCGACTTGCTCGCGACTTATAGTCGCGGCATAGGTCGCGATGTTCACTGATGTATTGTGGGTTTTGGTATGTCGCGAGTTGCATGGGGAACAGTAGTCGTGGCCTAACCCGCAACATCCACTGTTTGGGTTTTGATTTGAGGACACGGGCGAGTTGCACCGCGACTTGAAGTCGCGGCATAACCCGCGACATTGCCTGGACCGACTTAAGGGTTTCAAAACACAAATATCTCATTTGAGTTATCAGAAATAACTCTCTCAATCTCTCTCTTCTCTCTCTCTCTAAAATCGATTCTCTCTCTCTCTCTCTAAGTTTGGTGCTTATTATCTAGTTTCGATCCGAGGTTCCGGTGTAGAAAGTTTCGTCTTGTCAAAAGGGTCGATATCTGGTTCTTCGGGTTTTCGTATAAACCTATTGGGTGAGTTCCTACTACTTTTCTAAAACTTTATACATGTCAAAAGGTTACATTTTTAAGCTCCTATATATCTCCATGGTTTCAGATTTAAGTTTTCTACATATTTGATATAACTTGAGTTTTGGGAGATTTTAGGGTTCCCGATCATTTTGTTTACTAAATGATGGATCTTATCTTATTGAAGTAAAATGATGTTTTACCTGCACATTATGTGGATATGTGAAAGAATGTTTATGAACTCATTTTAATGATTTTCATTCTTACCAGAAGTTGAACTGGAAATGACATTTTGTTTATAAAATGTGTTTATACCATGATTATCTATGGTTGGTCACATAAGTTGTTGTGACGAGTTTGTACCATTACTAGTGGATCCCTAGGTTTTGAGTCGACTTATATTTCATTATTTGAGGTTACCAAGTAATGTAAATGAAGAACTACATGTGCATTAAATTGTGAGGTTCTGGCCGTTAACAAATTATAGAACTACATGTGCATTAAATTGTGAGGTTCTGGCCGTTAACAAAATATAGAACTACATGTGCATTAAATTGTGAGGTTCTATATAGTAACCAAAACGAAGAACTACATGTGTATTAAATTGTGAGGTTCTGGAAAGAAGGTTTATGACCTTGTTTTAATGAATTTTATTCTTATCAACCGTTATCTTGGAAATGCTTATTTGAAAAGGTTTCCGTTTGGATGAACATATTTATATCTCTTGAAATTGATAAACTGTATGTTCTCACTAGGCTTTAAGCCTAACACTTTTTCTCAAATGATATGTATAACAGGTTTCCCTTAGCGGTGGGTTGCCAAGGGTTTTGAGAGACGGGCTTGGTCTCGAGGCATTTTGAGATGACTAAGTATTGATAGTTGGGCATCTGTTAAGTCCAATTCTTTTGATGAATTTTGAATCGTCAACTGATGTAATCTAGATAGTTATATTTAGATTAGTTTGTTGATGAACCCTATATCAGTACAGGTTTTTGTAAATTCTTAAAGACTGATACCCCTTTTTGGGAGGTTTCTAGTTTAAGTGATCTAGGCATGAATGTAAAATGTCTAGACTTAGACTGAGTATGTTAAGTATTGATTCGTGAGTTTGGGTAGAACTTCTAAGATGAGTTAGTCTTAGAGTCGACGGAAATTATAGTTGTCGAACGTTGTGGCAATGGTGACAAGAACTTTTATGTATTGTATGTTCATAATTCCACTTAGCTAATGTTATTATGAGAATATTTATACGTAACTGTGCTTGAAATGCCGTTACTGTGACAATTGATAACGTGATAGTACGTTTACTGTGTTATCCTGTTGATCAACCTCTTACTCTTTCTCATGCTTGTGTAGCAACCATCCTTTAGTATGGTGAACACTCGTGGTCGTCCGCTGGGTGACGGAGATCTACGCGATGTTAGTTCGCGTGAGCCTAATCCAGTGGTAAGAACGTCCGCAGTCGTTCCTCCGGACATGCCACCAATATTTACTGGGGGAGTGGAGCCAGAGCCAAGAGTGGAGTTGGCGTCCACCAATCCCGTTGTTTCAGTGGCAAATCCTCAAGCTGATATGATGGCCAATGTCATGCAAATGGTGACGGCGGCCATGGAGAAACAGCAAGAGGCTTTCCTAAAGATGTTAGCGGATCGAGATCTGAGCTCCAAGAGGCCTGAGGCAGTGGCAGAAAATGTGGTAGTTGGCTCTGGAGGTGTCGAGAACAAAGTCAGATCAGAGCAGCATAGGGTCATTGGTACATCGAAGGATGGGAAGAGTTGTTCCTACAAATCCTTTCTGGGTTGTGGACCACCAGAGTTTTCGGGTTCCGAAGACCCGGTTGCATGTATTAAGTGGATCCGAGCGGTCGAACAGACTTTCGGTTCATCCGAGTGTGGTGATGACCAGCGGGTGAGATTCGGTACACAACTGCTCAGGGATACCGCACTGACATGGTGGAATGTAATCCAGTCTACTCTCTCTCCTACCGTTCTGGCCCAACTGACTTGGGGCGAGTTCAAGGTGAAATTACTGGAGGAATACTGTAATGAGATGGCTATGGATCGGATCGAGGCAGAATTTCGAGCTCTCGTAAAAGGGAATTTGACGGTGAGGGAGTATACCCGTCAATTCATGGACAAGATGGGGTTAGTGGGGCATGTGGCCTCCACTGAGAAAGAGAAGATTAAGGCCTATCTGAAAGGTCTACCGTCGGACATGATGACTATGGTCCGAAATTCGAAGGCCTCTAACCTTCGGGAAACCATTGAGGAAGCGCAGTTTTTGGAAGAGGTTTACGCGAAGAGTAAACCAGAGAAGGCGGTGGTAGTTACTGAAAAGAGAAAGTGGGAGAGCAGTTCTGCTCATCCCAAGAGATCCCGACCTTTTGTCGGAAATCGAAGCTTCAGCAGTCAGCAGGAAGCTAGATGGTGCCAAAAATGTCGAACCAAGCACCACGGTAACTGTAATACCATTTCTCAGTCTTGTTATAAGTGTGGAAAGTCTGATCACATCACCCGTGACTGTCCGATCAGAGGACTTGTCTGCTATGAGTGCAAGACACCGGGTCACGTAAGAAGAGATTGCCCGAAGCTTGTGTCGGGTAGCGCGGCGACAAAGAAGGAGAACCCTCATAGGGTTCCGGGTCGAGCATTTCAGATGACGGTTGAAGAGGCCAAGGCATCCGCTGATGTGGTATCGGGTACATTTCTTATAAACTTTGTACCTGCTCGTGTTTTATTCGATACGGGTGCCAGTTTCTCTTTCATATCTGAGTTGTTCCGTCAAAAGATTGTTATGCCCACTACTAGTCTTGAGGATGCATTAGTAGTAGAGATAGCTGATGGTAGTCAAGTTCTGATCCGTGATGTTCTGAAGAAGTGTGCTCACGGAGTCGAAGGGAGAGAATTCTCGATTGATTTACTGCCAATGTTAATCGGAGGTTTCGATGTGGTAGTCGGTATGGATTGGTTAGCGAACAATCATGCCGAGATCATGTGTTCTAAAAAGTTAATTCGACTTCCCAATCCCTGTGGCGAAGTCGTTATGATCTATGGTGAGAAGAGAAAAGGTGATGTGGCAATAATCACAATGGCTAAGGCACGCAAGTGCTTAGTAAAAGGATGTTCATCTTTCCTATCCTACGTGATCGACGCCAAGTTAGAAAGATCAAAGCTGGTCGACGTAAAGATTGTGCGCGAGTATCCAGACGTCTTTCCTGACGACTTGCCTGGATTACCACCTGATCGTCAAGTAAAGTTTCGGATTGATCTCGTGCCAGGAGCAACTCCTATCGCTAGAGCTCCTTATCGACTAGCGCCGTCAGAGATGCAAGAGATGATGGCACAACTCCAGGAACTTTTGGAGAAGGGTTTCATCAGACCGAGCTCGTCACCTTGGGGAGCTCCAGTCCTGTTCGTCAAGAAGAAAGACGGCATGATGAGAATGTGCATCGATTATCGTGAGTTGAACAAAGCAACCGTGAAGAACAAATATCCGCTTCCGAGAATAGACGACTTGTTCGATCAACTTCAAGGGGCGGGATGTTTTTCCAAGATTGACTTATGTTCAGGTTATCACCAAGTAAAAGTAAGAAAAGACGATGTTTCGAAGACATCTTTCAGAACGCGTTACGGCCATTACGAGTTTCTTGTAATGCCTTTTGGTCTAACGAACGCACCGGCGATATTTATGGACTTGATGAATAGGGTGTGTCGACCGTTCCTCGGCAAGTCGGTCATCGTATTCATTGATGACATACTCGTGTACTCTAAAAGCAAGTTGGAGCACGAACAACACCTTCGCGAAGTTCTCGAGGTGTTGAGAAAAGAAAGATTGTACGCCAAGTTTTCCAAATGTGACTTTTGGCTTGAAGAAGTACAGTTTCTAGGTCACGTTGTCACTCGGGACGGAGTGAAAGTGGATCCTTCCAAGATTGAAGTTATGATGAATTGGGAACCTCCCAAGAGTCCGTCCGAGATCCGAAGTTTCTTGGGTCTGGCGGATTATTACCGGAGATTCATTCAAGACTTTTCAAAGATCGCATCATCCTTAACAGTTTTAACTCGAAAGAATGTGAAATTTGTTTGGGTTGAAGCACAAGAATAGGCTTTTCGTATCCTTCAAAAGAAAATATGTGAAGCTCCGATCTTATCGTTACCTGAAGGGTCAGAAGACTTTGTGGTCTATAGCGACGCTTCGAAGATGGGTTTAGGTTGTGTGTTGATGCAGCGGGGCAAGGTAATTGCTTACGCCTCGAGGCAGCTTAAGATACACGAGAAGAACTATCCTACCCACGATTTGGAGTTAGCAGCGGTGGTGTTCGCCTTGAAACTTTGGCGACATTACCTCTATGGCACCAAATGTACACTCTATACTGATCACAAGAGTCTAAAGTATGTCTTTGATCAAAAGGAGTTGAATATGAGACAACGGCGGTGGCTCGATTTACTTAAGGATTACGATTGCGAGTTGCTTTACCATCCTGGTAAGGCGAACGTGGTAGCCGATGCGTTAAGTCGGAAGGACTATAATGGTTGTATTCGGGCTACCCATTCGAGAATCGAGCTAGTGTCTATTCTTATTGAAAAGATCAAGACGTCGCAAGTTGAAGCTTTGTTAGAATAGAATCTTAAAGAGGAAGTCATGACGAAGCAACGTTTACTCTTAACGGAAGACAGTCGTGGGGTAAAACTGTTCAGCGGTCGTGTATGGGTACCCAAAGTTGGGGGTAACCGTGATCTTTTGCTTAAAGATGCTCACAAGTCCAAGTATTCCATTCATCCGGGAAGTACGAAGATGTACAGGGACTTGAAGTTGCATTATTGGTGGCCGGTAATGAAACTTGATGTGGCACGTTATGTGTAGCGTTGTGTTACATGCTCGCAAGTTAAGGCCGAACATCAACGACCGTATGGGAGTCTGCAGTCTTTAGAGATTCCCGAGTGGAAGTGGGATCATATCACCATGGACTTTGTGACGAAGTTACCAAAAACTCTTCGAGGTCACGATACCATCTGGGTGATAGTTGATAGGTTGACAAAGAGCGCTCACTTCTTGGCCATGCGCGAGACATTACTGATGAATAAGCTAGCAAAATTGTACATGGATGAAGTAGTCTCGAGGCACGGCATCCCATTGTCGATCGTGTCGGATCGCGACAGTCGGTTTACTTCGAACTTTTGGGAGGGGTTTCAGAAAGAGCTTGGTACACGAGTTAAGTTGAGTACGGCTTACCATCCACAAACCGACGGGCAAAGCGAGAGAACGATCCAGACGTTGGAAGACATGTTGAGGTCTTGTGTCATCGATTTCGGGGGTAGCTGGGACTCTCACTTACCTTTGGTGGAGTTCGCTTACAACAATAGCTACCACTCGAGTATTGGAATGGCACCTTTTGAGGCGTTGTACGGGCGAAAGTGTCGAACTCCCGTGTGTTGGCTTGAAGCGGGAGAAAAGCAGTTCGCTGGACCTGAAATCGTGCAAGAGACGGCCGATAAGGTCAAATGTATTCGTGAAAGATTGAAAGTGGCGCAGGATCGGCAGAAGAGTTATGCCGATAAGAAGAAGTGGCCGATGGAATTCCAAGTGGGCGATCGTGTGTTGCTTAAGGTATCGCCGTGGAAGGGTATTATTCGGTTCGGAAAGCGTGGGAAGCTGAGTCCCCGTTTCCTTGGACCTTTCAAAGTGCTCAAACGGGTAGGTTTGCAAGCTTACCAATTGGAACTACCGCTAGAGTTGAGCAGAATCCACAACACGTTTCATATTTGTTACCTTCGGAAGTGTTTGGCGGAAGAGGAAAGTGTTATTCCTCTCTCCGAATTGACAGTTGACGAGGGTAACCGTTGTGTGGAAGAACCTGACGCTATCTTGGAGAGAAAATCTAAGAAGTCACGTTGGTCAAGGTGCAGTGGAAGCATCACCGGGGAGCAAATGTGACGTGGGAATCCGAAGAGGATATGAAGCGAAGATATCCTCATATTTTTGTATAAGTGTGGATTTCGGGGACGAAATCATTCCCAAGTTGGGGAGGATTGTAACACCTTGGATTTTCAATACTTATATCGTTGTAAATCTCGTGTTTAACTCATATCGTTATCATCGTATTCAGTATAACGTTCGAGTTTATGGTTTCGGTGGAATTGTGAAGTTCCAGTAAATTACGCGACTTGCTCGCGACTTATAGTCGCGGCATAGGTCGCGATGTTCACTGATGTATTGTGGGTTTTGGTATGTCGCGAGTTGCATGGGGAACAGTAGTCGTGGCCTAACCCGCAACATCCACTGTTTGGGTTTTGATTTGAGGACACGGGCGAGTTGCACCGCGACTTAAAGTCGCGGCATAACCCGCGACATTGCCTGGACCGACTTAAGGGTTTCAAAACACAAATATCTCATTTGAGTTATCAGAAAATACTCTCTCAATCTCTCTCTTCTCTCTCTCTCTAAAATCGATTCTCTCTCTCTCTAAGTTTGGTGCTTATTATCTAGTTTCGATCCGAGGTTCCGGTGTAGAAAGTTTCGTCTTGTCAAAAGGGTCGATATCTGGTTCTTCGGGTTTTCGTATAAACCTATTGGGTGAGTTCCTACTACTTTTCTAAAACTTTATACATGTCAAAAGGTTACATTTTTAAGCTCCTATATATCTCCATGGTTTCAGATTTAAGTTTTCTACATATTTGATATAACTTGAGTTTTGGGAGATTTTAGGGTTCCCGATCATTTTGTTTACTAAATGATGGATCTTATCTTATTGAAGTAAAATGATGTTTTACCTGCACATTATGTGGATATGTGAAAGAATGTTTATGAACTCATTTTAATGATTTTCATTCTTACCAGAAGTTGAACTGGAAATGACATTTTGTTTATAAAATGTGTTTATACCATATGATTATCTATGGTTGGTCACATAAGTTGTTGTGACGAGTTTGTACCATTACTAGTGGATCCCTAGGTTTTGAGTCGACTTATATTTCATTATTTGAGGTTACCAAGTAATGTAAATGAAGAACTACATGTGCATTAAATTGTGAGGTTCTGGCCGTTAACAAATTATAGAACTACATGTGCATTAAATTGTGAGGTTCTGGCCGTTAACAAAATATAGAACTACATGTGCATTAAATTGTGAGGTTCTATATAGTAACCAAAACGAAGAACTACATGTGCATTAAATTGTGAGGTTCTGGAAAGAAGGTTTATGACCTTGTTTTAATGAATTTTATTCTTATCAACCGTTATCTTGGAAATGCTTATTTGAAAAGGTTTCCGTTTGGATGAACATATTTATATCTCTTGAAATTGATAAACTGTATGTTCTCACTAGACTTTAAGCCTAACACTTTTTCTCAAATGATATGTATAACAGGTTTCCCTTAGCGGTGGGTTGCCAAGGGTTTTGAGAGACGGGCTTGGTCTCGAGGCATTTTGAGATGACTAAGTATTGATAGTTGGGCATCTGTTAAGTCCCATTCTTTTGATGAATTTTGAATCGTCAACTGATGTAATCTAGATAGTTATATTTAGATTAGTTTGTTGATGAACCCTATATCAGTACAGGTTTTTGTAAATTCTTAAAGACTGATACCCCTTTTTGGAAGGTTTATATCAATACAAACGTCATGTTGCCTATTTTGAGAAGTTTTAAATTACTCTGAATTTTAGGATGTTTACTGAGTTGGAAGTGAAATAAGTAATATTTTATACAGGAAAATAAAATAGGTCTTGAACTTTGAAGACTGGATATACTGGAAAAGTAATATTTTCTTTGTATCGTGAAAAATACATTATGATGCAGATGTGTTGTATAGTCTTGAAACAGATTTGCTGCAGATTGTTATTGGAATTGATGTTGTTGCATGGAGTTGTATGAAAAGAGGGACAAAACTTCTGGCTTGGACTTCAAAGGAAGAACTAAGAGTTATAAAATCCATACTAAATTGGGGAAGATTTTGAAGATTGTCGAGAAGTCATTTGATATGATCTTTATCTTTAGTAGAGAATGATAGATTATTTTATTTCCTAATTCCCAATATTATTTGATATTCAAATCCTTGCGGTTATAAGATAAATGAATGTGTTAAGGGCATTGTAAGCATGGTTGTTCTTTCATGCACAACCGATATCGGATTTTAACTCGAACGAACCCGATGATCAAGCTGCGTTTTTACCCGGTTTCGCTTGAAAAGCTCAAGTTTGAGATCAAGAAAATCTTGAAATCGAGAAGGAGTAATCCGCTTTCGATCGCTTCTTTGCCTATGATCTATATTACGAAAAATACGGAAGGACCCTTCAAGTCGAACGGTACCTAACTGAGAGTCAAAGGCACGGAAAGCTGGTTATAGTTTGACTAAGCTTCTTGCTCAATTGAAAAACAACATTGGGCAATGATAAAAAGAGTCACCAATTAAATAACTGAATTTAGATTAAAATCATGGTGTATACCCGACCAACGGACGGGTATAACACTAGTTATAATGATTTGGACTTTTTATAAAGTGAGCTGCAAAACAATAAGTCTTTTTTAAAGCTTATAATATCATCTGCTACAAGGCGAAGAATCGTGTGAGAAGTTGAGTTAAAATTGAGAAGCGTGAGAAGTGAATTTGAACCATTGATCTCTTTTAATCTCAAACTCTCCCATGAATTGCGGCTTAGAAGAAAACAAATCTGGTGCATCTCGGTGCATATCATCCTAATGTGCGTCTATTTCTCATCCAACGGTCGATAACCACTTTTCACGTTTCTCACCATTAACTCAACTTATCATCAGAACCTAACCCTCTGCTACAAATACAATACACGTTATAATATGATTTCTAAAATATCATGTTAACTTTAAAAGTTATTTAAAAATGACCTTCCACTATAATGATTTTTTACTCAACACCTCATCATAAAAAACTTTATTTTAAATAAATAATAATAAAACTATAATTAAATATTCTTTATTATAATTTAATATTAAAAAAATTTATTAATTAAATTATTATAATAAAGTAAAATAAATTAATTAAATAAAATATTTAATTTTATAAAATGTTTTATTCAATAAATAAATGCTTGATTTATATATAACGGTTTATTAAATGTTAAAACATTAAATTAAAATACAAAGTAAAAGTATTACATTAATCGTCATTTTTCCTTGTGCCAAATCTCATCATTTGATTGTAAACAATAATTCATTGACCTATTACGTACTTGTTTGTGATTTTTGAGATAGTTTTCATACTCAATAAATATGATATGAGATATTTGACTTATAGTTATAGTAAAATTAATATCATCGTTTATATCATCAAATTGACGAATATAAATATAACGTTCATCTTCGACGATCAAACTATTTTTTATTTTTTATAACCAAAACGAAATTATTCATATATTTTTCGTAAACATACTCCACAAAACATCACAAAGACATGATGTGACATAAAACAATTTTTTACTAGGAAATTATACCATACAATTTCTTATACTATTCACTGTCACATCAACAAAAAATACTGACATGATATTAGCAATTATTAAAAACCAATTTCTTATTAAAAAATCATACTCACAACTACCACAATTCTTGATTAAAAATCATGTGTGGCGAATAGAAATAAGAAATCCAATATAAATTGTTGTAGTGGATGGTCTAAAATGAGAAGGTTTATATTTTTTTTTTCTCTCAAAAATATTTTGATAAGCTTAGATGACAAAAAACTCCATTGTAGATACTCTTACATCTTCATACAACATTAACTTCAAGTAATTCTACCAGTAGTCCTCCTGCAAAACTCTCATATAGTCGTATTTGAAACATCGAATACACATTGATTTGATTTGATACTTATTAGCGTATCACTTCTAATGTAACTAAGGGACTGTTTACCAAACGCTAATCGAATAACTTAATTTAGCGGATGAGCATGGAAAGGATCATGAATCTTACCTAGTAAGAGGCATGATAATAACCGAGGTTCTTACTCGGTAAGTGAGGAAGAAGAATTTCACTCGATTAACACTTACAAACAACTCATTTTGATGTCGGTAATGTTACCCGACAAGGTAAGTGAGGGTGATGACTCTTGCCGCTAAACGCTTACCCGATAATTATTTGGTAAATGGCCCCTAAGTTCGCTACAAAACACATATGGTTTTTTTTTCTTCATGTCTACTCGGGACTTGAGTTGGGAAACCTTAACTAGACCCACATAACCGGTTCAACTGTAGTTGGGCCTAAACTATAACCGCATCTGGAGTAAACAGTTCGGGTAATCATGCAACCGGTTAGGCCCAACCAGTTAACAATTCAGATGAAGCGATCAAGCCACTACTGGGCCTTCTGTAACCGGACCTTAGGCCCGAAACAACTTGTATGTATATAGTACTTTTTTTATTTATAATCTAATAAATTAAATTTAGTTTAATTTACACTTTAAATTTAGTTTATCAGTTATGAGCAGCTTTTTAGGTATGTTTCCATAGATGATATTGTGTAGTCTATATTGTACAATACTTTCATAAAAGTACAAGCATGTTATGTGTTCACAATTTTTAAAACATGCAAATGTTTTAGAGTACAAAATTCAAATATGCATGTTTAACGGGTACATGTGGTCACGTATTAGGAAACTGATAGTATCAGGCGGGACACCGTCAATATGCACAATTTTAGTACATGTGTCCCAAGTGTACCTCTATACACAATTCAGTTCAATATGGCCAAATATAACCATTACATATATATCATGGTCACTTTACATGGTTGGCACAATTACGACAATTGATCCCCACATTACGTCAGACCACGTGAGATCTCGTATGCATTTGGTTATTTTATGTGGCATGCGTGCAAGTTGAGTAGTGTTTGTATATACTAGCTTTACCATTACAATTCATTTCAATTGATATATATTTTGAAATAATACTTGTTTAGATATTGTTTCGTTTCAAATCCATAAACTTAGGGTCAGCTAACAATAGTATCCCAAGAGCCGAGAAGGGCAACATAGGTAAGGAAACTATGAACCCCCTTCCCCATCGTTGTAGTTGAAGCTAGCTCGTTTATGTTATTAATCTTACAATGCAATATTTGTTTGCAGGATAGTATTTGTATTAGATTGTAGTATTCTAAGGTGCCGTTTGTTTTTAAGAGGTCTAAAGTCTGAAGTCTTATTTTAGTTATGATTAATAAGAGGTGGTGTGTAAAAAGGTCTGAACGATTCAGACTTAAGAGTCATTAAGAGTTTTTTTTTAAAAACAAACAACCCCTAAATGTAATCATTCTTTGTGTCTGACGGTCCAATTTGTTTAAGTATTCATAATTGTTCATTATGTCTTCGGTTTTTGGTAAGTATCCGTTACGTATGATTATAAGATGTTATGATTTCGGTTGTTACTTTTTTTGATGGATCAATCTTAGAACGAAACTAAAAAATATATAAGTTATGATAGTTTGTTAGAAAAGTTATTAGCTAAAAATGTCTAAATTTTATCTATTAGATTACCTTAATAATCACTTCTCAAGATATTTTAATTGTTTTCCAAATATCATTTCTTGTAATCAATGTGCCTCTTTATGTTGTTTAAAAGCATAGCCAACTTTTGGTGAAATCAAATCAAGATTTTCAAAATAAACTATATAAAAATGGGATATTTGAAAACCAAATAGTTATATATATTTAAAAGAAATATGATTAATTTTATAAAGTTGTCATCATTTAACAAAAAGTAAAAAGTAATTTTTATGATTTTATAAAATCAATATTAAAAATGGATTTTAAAAAAATCTTGTCCAATTAAAAACTGAATTTCATAATTATCAGTATTTCTTAATATTACTAATAAACGGCGTATTATGTCTGATATTTGAGTCGTGACATTAGTTTTACGTACTTCAGAAGAATATCTTCGTGATATATACACTTTGAAACAATTTCGTGGTCGTTTATTTTGCTTTTTATGTATATACTAGTGTTGGGCCCGTGCATTGCATGGGAGGATAAATTTTTTGTTGGAATATTGAACCGAGTTAAAATGAAACGTAATTTTTCTGTTAACAGTTAATGAAATACAATGTGAAAAACGAATGTATTTTCATAAGTGGTTAACTTGCATATATTCTTAATCGTTTGTTGTTATGAGTTTGTGCAATAATATTGGTAATAGTTTTGTATTATATTATTTAAAACTCAAACGACATGTCTCACAACATATTTATCTGACTATTGACTTCAAGACCTCATAGTATTAGTCGATAAAAATAAAGATATGTATATATATATATATATATATATCTTATTCCCCTACTTCGAAAAATATGATTGTGGGTTTTGAAAAATATAAACAAATCCTCAGTAAATAAAATAAAATATAAAAAAGTAGTTTTTCAAAGAAACAAAAATATAGTGGAATACCTTTTGTTCAGTTGCAGGTTCCGCCATTGATACCCGATCGTTCGTCTTCTTCTTGTACTCGGATGATACATAGAGAAGCTATATATATTTATAGTGAATGTAGAGAATATTTTAAAATATTTTATTTTTATTTTCGATTTTACATTTAAATGTAAATATATTAAAAATATGAAAGAATATTTTTATATCTACATCGTTTTTATTTTATTTTCTTTACATTTGATTAATTTGGAAAGTATTGCGGAATATTTTTATTTTAAAGAATGCGATAATTTATTAGTGTATCTCGTTATTTTTTATTTTTAACTCATATCAACCTTCTTTTTTCTTCTTTTAATGCTCGTGAAAAAAAAATACGTGTAGATTTTATATTATCAAAAAAAATACGTGTAGATTTTATATTATGCTAATATAAAATACGTGTAAATTTTATAAAATAAAATAGATTTTATATTAACAAAAAAAATACGGAAGAAAAAAGAGTTTATATTACATCTCATTATGTAAAAAGATTTTATAAAATAAAATATGGAAAAAGATTTTATAAAATAAAATATGGAAAAAGATTTTATAAAATAAAATATGGAAAAATCATTATGAGATGTAATATAAAAAAATACGGAAGAAAAAAGATTTTATATTACATCTCATTAATATAGATTTAAATATAAAATCTACATTTAAAATAGATTATGCTAATATAAAATCTATTTTATAAAATCCTCCACAAAAAAAACAAATAGTTATATTAATAAATGAGTATCCATTCCACAAATAGATGATTATGTGAGATACTATGCTTGGAAAGGTTGTAACAAAGCATTAAGAAATTGTAAATTAAGTAATTGGTTTTAATTAGTTGTAATTTGTGCTTAAAATGTTGTAATTAAGAGTTTTTTATGTCGTTTTTATAATATAGTATAGATTAGTACATAAAATTATGTCATATATTGTATATTATAATGAGAAAGTCTAGAAATACCAACGAAATTTCTCATTTTGAATTATTAGGTCTTTGAATTTTTTTTCGAAATGAATAAACTGTTGAACTTTCTCATTTAAAATGATTTAATTCCCTAAACATTTTTTTATAATAAATACACCATCAAACTTCGAGAAATTGGTTACATAAAATGCTAATTGTAACTGGTTAAAAAAATTAAAGGAAAAAACCTAAAAAACTTTGCCTTTTCCAAACCCTACGTCATTTAAACCGCTCGCACACAACGTCATCGCTCCCCCTCGCCATCCCTCATCCCCCCATCATTATCTCTATCATTTCCTTTCACCGCCATTGGCCCAACCATCAATCTCCTTTTTTTTTGTTTTTTTTGCTTTTTGACTCTCCCTATTTTTTGATTTATATATACGTACTCCATTGAATTGTTGTAAAAAAAGAGAGAAACGGTGATGGGTAGTATGGAGAATGAACGATAAGGGATGGTGAGGGGAAACAATGTCGTCGGGTGGGAGGGTTTTTAATGGCGTAGGGGTTGGGAAAAAACAGGTAGTTTTTTCTTGTTAAAATGATGTAGATAACCAATTTTTAAAAATTTGATTATTTATTTAAAAAAAATGTACAAATAGTTGATCATTTAAAATGGAAAGTTCATTGGATTCTAAACCTTTTCTATTATAATTAGATTTTAACGAGATTATCGAAAGTATATTTTAATAAAATAGTTTCGCAAGCTCAAATAAAAACTAGGGGTCTAATTTCAGTTTTATTTTTTAAAAGGAAAATTAATTAAACTAGCCATTTCAGAAAATCGACTTTATCTCCTAACCAATCTCTCCCTCAATTTTTAAAAATAGCCCATAAGTTCGTGAAAGGTGTTCGTATATACGAACACATCCCTAAGTCTGATAAATTTGACATATGTTCGTAATATAGGTTCGTATTTCACGAACATAATTTAAAAACTCAACAATTTTTATTAACTTCGTGAAATGGTTTGTGAGAAATTAAATCAGTTTAAAACAATTACATTTATGGCCCATGTTCGTATTTCACGAACCAAACTTACCTTTTTGGCCCCTGATCGTAAATTAGATGAGTTAAAAGAAATATTACAAATTTACAATTTTGGCCCCTGTTCGTATATATCATGTGAGTGATACGAAGATACCGAATTACAAGTTTGGCCCCTGGTTCGTATATATTATGTGATACGAAGTAAATGGTTTAAATAAAAAAGCAAGTTACAATTATGGTCCCTCATCTTTGAAACATTAATCAAATTATTTTCAATTTTGGCCCTAGTTCGTATCATATGTTCGTGTATCACGAACTTTCACAATTAAAGGATATTTACAATTATGACCCCCCAACTTTGACCCAATAATCAAAGTACTAGGGCCAAAACTGTAAATATTTTGATAAAGGAGCCAAAGTTGAGGGGGTGGAAGTGTAACTTGGCTTTTATGTGAAAGAATATGTTCCGTGATTTACAATTTTGGCCCTAATACTTTGATTATTGGGTCAAAGTTGGGGGGTCATAATTGTAAATATCCTTTAATTGTGAAAGTTCGTGATACACGAACATATGATACGAACTAGGGCCAAAATTGAAAATAATTTGATTAATGTTTCAAAGATGAGGGACCATAATTGTAACTTGCTTTTTTATTTAAACCATTTACTTCGTATCACATAATATATACGAACCAGGGGCCAAACTTGTAATTCGGTATCTTCATATCACTCACATGATATATACGAACAGGGGCCAAAATTGTAAATTTGTAATATTTCTTTTAACTCATCTAATTTACGAACAGGGGCCAAAAAGGTAAGTTTGGTTCGTGAAATACGAACATGGGCCATAAATGTAATTGTTTTAAACTGATTTAATTTCTCACAAACCATTTCACGAAGTTAATAAAAATTGTTGAGTTTTTAAATTATGTTCGTGAAATACGAACCTATATTACGAACATATGTCAAATTTATCAGACTTAGGGATGTGTTCGTATATACGAACACCTTTCACGAACTTATGGGCTATTTTAATAAATTGAGGGAGAGATTGGTTAGGAGATAAAGTCGATTTTCTGAAATGACTAGTTTAATTAATTTCTCTTTTTAAAATCTCATACAGAAAAATATGTGTATTTATAGGTTCCATTATCCAAATGTATTTTGTATTTTTTCTGTATATAGTATTAACGGTTACCAACTGATTCCTTATAAAAAGCTCATTTGCTCCCCTGCAATAAGATACGTTTCCACTCCCTTAAAGCAACACAAATGTCACGTCGTTTCAGGATGCTCGCCGGTCAAAATTCAACCACCACGGCGGTCACCGAGCCACCGCCGGAACCCGACAATGTCGATTCTGACTTCTTCGTCATCCTCGCCGCACTTTTATGTGCCCTAATCTGCGTTCTCGGCCTTGTCGCAGTGGCTCGCTGTACCTGGATCCGCCGGATCTCCGGCATAGTCATCATCGGCGGTACGGATCAGTCTCCACCAGCGGCCGCAAACAAAGGCCTAAAGAAGAAGGTCCTGAAAACGCTCCCGAAGCTCACCTACTCCACTGAAACAATGGCCGACAAATTCTCCGATTGCGCTATCTGCTTGACGGAGTTCGTTGCTGGTGACGAGATCAGAGTGTTACCGCTGTGCGGACATGGATTTCATGTCACATGCATTGATACATGGTTCGGATCTCACTCCTCGTGTCCGTCTTGTCGCCAAATCTTAGTTGCGGCACCTAGGTGTAAGAAATGTGGTGAATTACCTGCTGCTGAATTAACCGGAGCTCAGACGACTACGACTGCCGGAGAAACGAGTGCTTCAATCGACAGGTTTTTGCCCTAGCTCGAGATCCGATTTGATTCATTACGATTTGTTTTGTTACTTGTTAGGGTTAGAACTGTAAAAAAGCTAATTAGGTCGATGTTGAAGTTAATTAAGAAACAAATCCTTCTGCAATCAAACATGATCATCCTATTGGATCTAAAGTCTTCGTGAAATTAAACTGTAAAAATTCTATTGTCTTGAAATTTTAAAATCAATTCAACTTGTTTGTATAATCTACAAATATTCTCTCTGGTTTATACTTGACAGAGCTGTTTGTTCCTTTTTTTTCACTTTTGGCAAAACAACAAAAAGAGGAACAAATAATTGAGCTTCAATAAGAAGCTGGAATCTGGATAGTATTAAATCAGGATCCAATGATCTGTTAAATAATCCATGTCTTGTTTCTTATTCTATCTACTTCATGTCTTCATCAACTCTTTGAGATCAATTTTACTTGAATTTTTCTTCATTTTACTTTACCATTCTTGTTGTGATCTGAGTTGATGTCTTGACTCACATCTAAAACTACGGTCACCAATAACTGAATCAAGTTCTAAATTAGGAAACGAGATCTTCATGGATACGCAATTTCAGGTCACAAGAAATTGTCAAAAATTGCTTGGTTAGAAAATATGTTGATCGTATATATATATATATATATATATGTATGTCTCAAATGGATACATTCTACACGCAAAAAATTGATAGCATCTCTCCCCCTTGCACAAAACATGGCCATTCATGTTGCATGTATACTGTCATCTTTTTACACAACTTCTAGAAATGCTAATTATATTCATTGTGTTGATAAGACAATATTAGTGGGATAACCAAATTTTCGAATCTCTCTGTTTAAAGCAATGCATCGTTTTAATATATAGTTTTATTTATTTATTTATTGATAATTGAATACTTAAAACACTTTTTTTTTTAAAAAAGGCATTACTTGAAAAACTTGTGAATTATAATTAATCTTACCGGATATCATATAATTAATGATCGTTAATGATAGGGTGGCAAAGAAGCCGAGCCGGAGTAACATTTTAGAGTTAAACCGAGTCTTCTTATATAAACATTATTTGAGAGGTTTAATAGCTTGAAAATATTTGTATGATTATGTTCGATATAAAACAACTTGGTTTGGGAGTTTGAATAGCTAGGGATAAGCCTTGAGGACCATTTTTCGGGGCTGAACCGGTACCGTACCGAACCCGCACCGGAACCATGTAATCAGTCCGGTTTTCGGTTCCAAGTATTCGACAAAATCGGGATTCGGTATTCGGTACTGGGATTTTCCAGAAAAATCCCAAAACCGGACCGGAATATTAAGAGACAATTATTTTTTAAATTATTTAGGTATGCATATCATCTCCTAAATAAACTAACCTTATCTTTTCCTAATCAAGAATATCATCTCCTAAATGGACAAAATGGAGAAAGAAAAACGTAAAAGAATACCGAAGATCGTTGAACTTTTGATTGTTTGGATTGATATTGATACACATTTGAAAAATTATGAAGGTATTTTGGTTTGCGATTGGTTTTGATACACATTTGATACATTTTCATATTTTCGGTCCTAAGTGGTCCTAGTACCGATTTTCCCGTTCTGAAACTGAACCCGAACCGGTACATACGATTCGGTTTTCGGTCCTACTTTTTAGTCCCAAAAAAATTCGGTACCAACCGGTCCTGTCCCGGTCCAGTCCTGATCTCATCCCTAAGAATAGCTATCAAAATTATTTCCGATTTGAGAGTTTGATAGTTGTGGCACACCGGATAAGATTGAGGGGGATATAGTAAAATTATCAGTTTTCCTTTCAAATCAAGGCACAGTCAAAGTTCTTGTGGGCATGGAGGTTCACCCACGATAACTCTAGGTCATTCATGGTCATCGGAAGATTTGTCGGTGTTGTAAGCTGGACTGAAAACCCCAGTTACCAAAAAGACACATAGGGATCCAACATATCCCCTTAAATTCACTTAAATCGTTAAGGTTTAAAGTTTAAACGATTGGTACCATTTTTCTTTTTGTTTCTTTTGTGAATCGAGATTTATCATTATATTTTTTTTTTCTCAAATCATATAAATATTAAAAACGTACTCGCGCAATGTAGTGAGATATATCACGATTTTAATGTTTCATTTTATTTTTTGTTTTTTGTCGCTTTACAGTACGATTTTGAATGGTTTTGAGAGAGTGATAATGATTCTTTTATAAATTTGTTTAATTTAGGCTTAATAATATAATGTTTTTTATATTAAAAAAATTAAGTATTTTGTTAAAATTCAATGATTATCTTACATATTTTAAATTATTTGTATTTAAATTGAGATGTTTATTCTATTTTGATTATGTTTATCAGTTAGTTATGAATTCAAATATATATCTTTAGAAATTTGTAGTCATACATCATCATTTGTAATCTTGAATTTTAAGTAATGTATAACAATAAACAGTAATTAATGCATAAAATATTATTTTTAAGAGTTTCTTCCATAGTTTAATAATAATGTAATTTTATTTTAGGTTTAATAATATAATGTTTTTTTTTATAAAATATACATTAAATATTCTCTTAGATTTTTTTAATTGTATTTTAGATTTTTTATATTTAAAATTTGATTTTTATCCTCTATTTAGTTATGTGGGGAGTGATTTTAAAGGAGTTGAAGTGTGAGTGATTTTAGGAGAATTAAAGTGGTTAGAGATAAGGATTGAAAGTTAATAAATAATATTAAATGTAATACATAAAGTTTTAATGGGTTGTTTTTAAAAGATTTTAAGTAATTAGAATTAAATAGAGATACATTAAACTTTAACAATTGTTTTTAAAAGTTTTTTATAAATGTTTTATAATGTTAAGTATAGATGTAATTTATTTTAGAATTAATAATATAATGTTTTTTTTATAAAATAAACATTAAATTTTCTGTTAAATTTTATTAATATATTTTAGATTTTTTATATTTAAAATTTGATTTTTATTCTATATTTAACTATAAGTAAATTCTATCCATACCCCTTCCTATCGTATAGGAGGTATGTGAGTGAGATATGGGGGGTATGTGAGTGAGAAGGGGGTTGGGATAACAACACCCTTATGTGGGAGTGATTTTAGGGGAGTTGAAATGAGGGTGATTTTAGGAGAGTTAAAGTGGTTAGAGATAAGGATTGAAAGTTAATAAAGTTTTAATAGTTATTTTTAAAAGATTTTAAGTAATTAACATTGAATAACAATACATTAAGCTTTAGCAAATTATTTTTAATTTTTTTAATAAATGTTTTATAATATAGTATACATAATACTTAAAAATAAAACTTTAAATGACGAAAATGAGTGGCTCAAGAAAACTTTATTTCCTTCTTTTTGTTTCATTCTCAATCTTTTTTATTTGAGTAAACTACAATTTTGGTCCCTGTGGTTTACCGAAAAATATGAAAGTGGTCCCTGAACTTCAATAAGTGCAGATTTCATCCCTGATGTTTCGATTTTGCTATGAAAGTAGTCCCTCGTGGCGTTAGGTTCGTTAAATTATGGGTAATTTCGTCTTTTTACACACTTCTTGAATCTTCATCTTCAACCTCATGAACACCAAGAACATGATGAATGTTCATCTTCTACCTCAAGAACACCAACAATTTAAAACTTAAATCAAACCCATATCTAAAAACCAAATTCTAAATCAAACCCAAAATTTAGAAACCTAAATCATACCTACATTTAAAAATTAAAAACCTAAATTAAACCCATATTCAATACCCAAAATTAAACCCACTTAAAAATGAAAGAGAGAGAGAGAGAGAAATACATATCTGAGAGAGAGAAGAGAGAGATTATATTTGAAAGAGATATAAATCGATCACTGTGAGAGATATATCTGAGAACAGATCTGAGATACAGATAGATCGAGATACAGAGAGAGAGAGAGAGAGAGAGACCGAGATACAGAGATCGAGATACAGAAAGAGAGAGATCAAGATACATAGATAGAGAAGAGAAGAGAGAGAAGACGCAGACCATAGGCTCACTGGAAAAGACGACCTCGCCGAAGAAGACGACTTCGTCGGAGAAAATGACCTCACCGGAGAGGGGTTTAACAGTTTGCGTCCCTGTATCTCTCTCTCTCTATCTCGATCTCAGATTTATATCTCAAATCTCTCTTTCGATCTCTCTCTCATATTTGTATCTCTCTCTCTCTCTTTCCTTTTTTTGTGGGTTTAATTTTGGGTATTGAATATGAGTTTAATTATGGTTTTTGATTTTTAAATGTAGGTATGATTTAGGTTTTAAAACTATGAGTTTGATTTAGGATTTGGTTTTTAGACATAGGTTTGATTTAAATTTTTGGTTTTTGAGTTTGATTTGGGTTTTAAATTGTTGGTGATGAACATTCATCATGTTCTTGGTGTTCATGAGGTTGAAGATGAAGATTCAAGAAGTGTGTAAAAAGACGAAATTACCCCTGGTTTAACGGACGATTTAACGGAGCTAACGCCACGAGGGATTACTTTCATAGCAAAATCGAAACCTCAGGGATGAAATCTGCACTTATTGAAGTTCAGGGACCACTTTCATATTTTTCGGTAAACCACAGGGACCAAAATTGTAGTTTACTCTTTTTATTTTTTATATAATTTTTATTATACGATATACAACTATAGAATAAGACATAATTAATTAATATATTAAAAAAAGACATAATTAATTAATAATGTACAAACACATAAGAAAACAAAATTGGATTAAAATAAGGGTGTGTTTGATTTCCATTTCTCTTGTTTGGTTACTCTGAGAAAAGGAAATTGAGAAAAAAAACCAATTCCCTTTCCCTACTTTTATTTCTCCACAAAGGGTAAAGAAATGGGGAGATTTCACAATCAGGGAATTGAAGAGAAAACCCATCGTCCCTCTCTCTATAGATCGGCGCTCTCTGTCTCCCTCACGTCGCCGCTCTCTCTCTCCCTCTCGGTGCTCTCCCTCGCCGGCGCTCTCCCTCTCCACCGGCTCACTCTCTCCCCCTCTTGGCGCTCTCCCTCGTCGGCGCTCTCCCTCCCGGCGCTCTCCCTCTCCACCGGCTCTCACTCTCTTCCTCTCGGCTCTCTCTCCGGCGAGCACTCACCTCGTCGCTCTCTCTCCCTCTCGGCGCTCTCTCTCTCTCTCCCCCCCTCTCCACCGATGTGTGGACAACTGCGATGAGGCATCACCAATTGATTTTGGGTTTTGTTTGTTTGAAACTGATTTAGGTTTTTTTAGGTTTGATCTAGATTTTTGATTTGGTATTTGATAGTTTTGTATTACAACTTTTTTGGATTAATTAGCAGATATTTGTTGTTAATTTTCTTGATATTTTTTATTGTTCTTAGCAACAATGGTTACGATCATGTTCATCAGATGAGGTTTATTCAGATTTATTTTGGTGAATTCTCTGTTACATTTCTCTGTTATCCCAAACAAGAGAAATGATTTCCTGTTACATTTCTCTGCTGAATTCTCTGTGCTACCAAACAGGAGAGTCAATTCTATTCTCCAGACCAATTCTCTTTCTCTGCAATCATTTCTCTGCAATTCCATTCTCTGTACCAAACGCACCCTAATAAGTGAAGTAGAAGATAGTTTCATGTATGCTTCATTTAAGTAACAATTTACCAAACTTTCTAAGATAACGATACTCCACCTTATTGTTATTATTATATATATAATAAAAATAAATAATATTCCATTAGTTTTTGTTACAAGTATTCCTTTTTAATAGGAGCCGTTGAATATACTAATATAAGGCCCCCACAATATTTCACCTGTCTTCTTTTCTTGTAGGGAAGGAATTGTTTGTTTAAAAATAATTAATCTTATTTTTATATTGAGATGTAAAGTTTTGTTTTAGAAACACATTGATTTTAATCACTAATAAACATAAATGTAAGGTGTTGGTGATAATCTTTTTTATAGGCACCATAATATAAAATAAAAACAAGAGAAAACTACGATTTTTGTATTTGTGGTTTGATGTTTATAACGATTTTTGTCCTTAGTCTTTTAAAACTGTTTGTTTTGTCTTTGTGGTTTCTATTTGCTTCTATTTTCGTTCCTTCATCCAACTTTATTAAAATTAATTGTTAATTCATCCAAAAGTTGAATAAGAAAATTACATATTTGGTCATTGTGGTATATAAATTTTTACATTTTTATCCTTAAAATTACCTAGTTTACATTTTTTTACTTTTTATTTATTTATTGTATTTCATCAAAATATTTATTTTTCTATTAATTATATTGTATATTTTTATAATTATTGTATAACTTTAATTACAAAAAGTAAGACAATAAAAGGAAGAGAAGATTTCAATATAGTATTAAAAAAATAATTCTTTGGGCTATGATGTGTCACAGAATTAACGTGACGTCAAACACAATCCTTAAATCTCATGTTATTTAGAATCTTGATATATATATATGTGTGTGTGTGTGTGTGTTTAATTTAATTATTAAACAAACTTGATTAATTAATAAAAATAAAGTTTAAATGAAAATATGAAATAGTGGGAGTAAAGTGCATTTAACAAAAAACAACTGATTGTTATAAAACAAGACTATTTTTTCTCGAATTTTATTAAACTTTTTCCAATGGTAATTTAAAATAAATAAATAAACTTTAATAAATAAATAGATAAAAAATATTAATTTTAGAAGATTTAAATCTAAAGCTTTGAAAAAAATATCATGTATTTATCAGTATTTTTAATAAAATTATTTGATTATTTTTATAATTAAAGTTATAATTATTATGAAACATACAATATAAATAATAGAAAAATAAATGTCTTGATGAAATATAATAAATAAATAAAAGTAAGAAAAATGTAAACTAGTTAATTTTAAGGATACAAATGTAAAAGTTTATATACCACAAGGACCAAATATGTAATTTACTTATTCACTTTTTAGATGAATTAAAACTTAATTTTATTAAAGTTGGATGGAGGGATGAAAATAGAATCAAATATAAACCATAGAGACGAAAAAAACAATTTTGAAAAATCAGGGACAAAAATTGTTATAAACATTAAACCACAGGGACGAAAATCATAGTTTACTCTAAAAACCAAGGTTCTAAATGGCGTGAGGCGTGGCGTGGCGGCGAGGCCAAGCCTCAAGCCTTAGGAGCCACGACGAAGCCATGGCGTTTTCAAGGCGTGACTTATGGCATCATTTTTCTAATTCATATATATCACTAGGCACATACCCGCGCGATGCAGCGGAATGTAAGTAAAGAACGAACAATTAATTTTATTTCCTTATAGACATGTCATCAACAATCAACCATGACCTAAGAATCACAACTTATGAAATCATAAACCCATAAAAATATTCAATAATTAATTTATATTACAATTATTGACGAAAAAAATTATAATGATATATTTTATAATAAGAATGAAACGTATTTTACAATTATGTATTTTTAATGTGCTAACGGTGGAAAAAAGTAAAACGTATTGATAGAAAACAAATTAGTTCGTAGATATTCATGATATTCAATAGTAAGGTTAAATTAAAAAAATATTCAATATTGTGCTCGTTTTAAAGATATTGATGAAACGATTATAATGATATATTTTGTAAAAAGAAGAAACGTATTTTTTATTCCATTCTTGTTCGTATATGATTATTTATGTTAACATGATAGGTATGTAAAATAGAAAATAAGAAAACAATAGATATAAAATATATTAAATAACTAATTGTAAGGGTGATAAACGTAACATTTAATTGAATTAGGAAGTGAAACATTGGGAATTTTTTTTTGGCTTTCAAAGGTTTGTAAAAAAATGTATTAGAATTTTTATAATATAGTAGAGATTACCGTGATTTATTTATAATAAGAATGAAACGTATTTTTAATATATTTTACGATTATGTATTTTTAATGTGCTAACGCTGAAAAAAAATAAAATGCATGGATATAAAACAATTTAATTCGTAGATATTCACGATATTTAATAGTACGGTTAAATTAAAAAATATTCAATATTGGGCTCGTTTTGAAGGTATTGACGAGATGATTATAATGGTATAATTTGTAAAAAAAGAAACGTATTTTTTCATTGTATTTTTGTTCATATACAATTATGTGAGTTAATATGATAAGGGTGTAAAATGAAAAAATAAGGGATATAAAGTAAATTAAATAATTAATTATAAGGGTGATAAATGTAATATTTTTCCAAAAACCGTTTTTTTCAAAAACTATCTTTTTTCAATAACCGTAATAGAATTTTAATATATAGTATAGATTATATATAAAAACATATGTTTTGTAGTGTTATTTAATGAGTCAATAGTAATAAACAAGTTAAATTATGGTATATATTAAAAAAGCTTGCAAATAAGACATTAAAACGTAAATAAAAATCAAATATTGCATTACAAAATTGTGCATTAGGCCATAGCGTGCCACAGACTTAACGTGGCGTGAGACACAAGCCTTTGTGCCATGGCGTGCCATGACAGCTGTACGGCGAGTTTTTTAGAACATTACTAAAAACAAATAACAATATAGATTATAATAAACTGACAAATTTCTCTACTGTATAAGGTTATAAGATAGTGAAGATACAATAAAAAGAGGGTTACTAGCAAAGACTTAAAATAGAGTCTAAGGGGTCGTTTACAAAATACTTACCTGGTAAGCGCTTATCGGGACATTTACCTTAACGGACGAACATGATAAAAGTATTTAATCTTATCCGGTAAGAGCGAGGATAAGAATGGAGAATCTTACCCGGTAAATGGGAGTGACACTCTTACCCGGGTAAGCACTTACCGGGTAAATTGTTGTATATGATACTATCGTGATGATTACAATATTACCCTATAAAGTAAGTTAGTGTGTCGAATTTTATCAGTAAACGCTTACCGGGTAAGTATTTAAGTAAACGACTCCTAAGATGACCAAGTCACTGCCACAAGCATCGAATGAAACACTTTGTTTATGGATTTTTATTTAAATATATATTTTAAATATTTAATTATCAAATATAGATTTTTATTAGGGAAATTGACCCAAATGGTGAAACCACGGGGAGGGATTGCCCTCCTAGCCATCCCTCTCCTTGACTTACGTAGATGGCCATACCTGCGCAAAAGAGCAGGGGTGCGCACCCCTACTCAAATGCGCACCTCTGCTCAATTGTGCAGGTTGGGCGATTTACGCAAGTCAGGGAGATGGGTGACTAGGAGGCTAATCCCTCCATGTGGTTTGGCCATTTGAGTCAATTTCTCTTTTTTTATTAAATCACGTGTCAAGATTAAATTTATCCCTTAATAAAGCTACATTTTAGAAAGAAAACTTTGAATTTTGGTACAATAATTACTATTGAAAGTAACTAAACATTTTTATAAAAACAAAACTGTCCTTTTAACACGGTACAATAATTATTGAGCCATGGTACAACAAGTTTGTTTGTGGCTGCTAGTGGAGATTGATTTGTACGGTCGATAGTTGATAATGACTATGTCATAGACCCCATTGATCTAGGTACAACAAGTTAGGTTGCTCAAATTTCCGACCAATCTGACAAAAAAAAAAAACGTAAAAAAATTTAATCTGAGTTAACTCCATACATAATTGATACAGATTTTATGCAAACCGTATCTATTGGGTTGGAAACGGGTTTGGCCCAAAGTAACCCGACCAAAACTTGTACGCTTTTACTTTTATTTATTTATGGTTTTATAATTTTAGTGGCTTTTCTTTATATCAATTCTCAAGTCTTCCTATTATAGTCGTAGTTTAGATCTTTCTACGAGACCACGCTGATTAAAATCGTATGAATCTAACCTTCAAGTCTTCAAAACTCTTCAACATCGATAGAATCAAGAGACAAGATATATTCTTCTTTTACTCTTCTCTTATTAGCCTTATTTTTATATTTCTATTTTTGATTTTAGTTTTTTAAACATAATCACTTAGTTAGATTGTAAAATGATGTATTAAAGTTTCAAACCGCTCAACCCGACCAACCCAACCCGCACAGTTTAGGTTGGGTTGGGTTGAGTTGCACTTTTGATTTTTTATACCGCAAACAGTAGATTAGGTTGTTCAAGTGTCTTCAACCCGACCAACCTAACCCGTAAGCACTCCTACAACGAGCCACTGCGATAAGACCGAAACATATATTAGGGTGGCAAATACTTGTTAAATAGGTAACTGGTTTACCTTAAAATGATTTGACAATTTTCTTTTATAACTTAGAGCATCTCAAAAAACATGACATTTGAATAGGTTTTACTATTTGATAAAGTTTCCTCTAGTGGGTTATTGTCATTCGAGGCAAGCTTTTTAAGCAAAAAGGTGGTTTGATAACCATTTAGTATTAGAAAGGCTTTTCCAAATTAAAAAATAAATAAATTTTCATTTTACCGCTTCCTTAACTACATTTAATTTTAAATCTTATCACATTTAATTAACTAATCTAACTTATTAAATATTTAAAATTAAATTAAATACTTTTTATAATCAAATATATTATTAAAAAGCTCTTGCCAAGACGTTGAAATAAGACCAAATATCGAATATTAAAAAACATAAATATTATATAATAGGTTGACGATTAACATGATACATATATACTGGTTCCTTGTGAATTTAAGATGGTTCTTAGAATGAAGCTTTAGGTTCCAATGACGGTTGTCAAGGACGGAACCAGGATATATAATTAGAGGGAACACTGAGCATATATAATAAAAAACGATCAAAGACACAGAAAAATAATATTAATAAAACGATATATTAAAAAAAATGTAAACGTACTCAAATATTTTATAAGAGTGGAACAACAAACTTCAGTTTTGATACATTCTACCATTTTTACTATCAACCTTAGCAAAAACATTATTTTCAATAACTCAACAATCTTTGGCGTCTAACTTAGTTGACAAAAGGGCGATTGCCCAAATACAAGATAGGTCTCAGGTGCGATCTTGGGATCTGCTAGCATCAACCGTTGTGAGACAAAAATATGCTTCCCTCACATTAGTGTCCTAGGTTGTGGATTCTGTTTGGGGCTGGTTGGGGTTGTCAATAATCATCTTTTTGCTCAATCTCAACAATTATTCATCCATTGATTTCCTATTTTATGTAAAAATTAATTTTCACAGTGTTTATAGTTGAAAATGTCTTCTCATCTATTGTAGTCCCAACATGTATTACGTGAGAAGGTTAACGAGAAAAAAGAATTACTAAAATATCCTAATCTAATAATATATTTTGTATATACTAATAAAGTAATAAAGGTTTAATCGCATTTTCCATCTTGGTTTTGGTTTGAAAATGTAAGCTTAAAATGATAGAAAATAAGACGTTTAATGTTTGTTTTTTTAATTTTAGTTTCAAACTTTTAGAACATTTTAGGAAAAATATCAATATATTTAACACAACAGTGACTATGCACAAATAAGAAAATGGGGTTTTCCACCTACTTTGCTTTGTATATAAAAATTTTAATTTAAAAAAATAATTTAGGGGGAGCACATACACCTTATGGTGCCTATGTGGCTCCGCCCTTGACGGTTGTGATGGGTCCTCAATTTGTCTCGATGGAAGATGGCTCAAATGACGGTCTGGTTGGATTTTCAATTGGTCTCGATGGAAGATGACTCCAATGGCAGTCTCGATGGGTTCACGATTGACCTCGATGGAAGATGACTCCAATATTGTTTCGATATTATAGGTTTGTTAGCTTTTAGACTTGATAAGATGATTGTCGTGACCATCGAATTTCCGGTGAAAAAGATACGTTAATTTACAACATGCAAACACTCTAGAAGACTAATGTGGTGGCTTGAGTCTTTAAGTCCTTGCAAGGCCACTAAGGATTTTCCTGGTTGTTGTTTAGGGTTCCTAGGATAAGTCAAGATGCGAAAACTGGTCTAGACACCATCGATTAACAAAAAAAAGACAAATGTGGTAGGTTATGACTTTTACACACACAAACACAAATCGAAAGACAAATGTGGTGGGTTATGGATTTTACACGCACAAATACACTTGCAAGGTAATGGTGTTGGGTAATGGGTCTTACACATTATTCTAAAATGGTCACCACGATTGCCATTGTGATTCAAGACTCGTGTCAGACGCCACGTTAAATTTGTGACATGTCATGGCCCATACGCGGTTTTTGTAACATGATATTTTATTTTCTTACCTTTTCAACGTCTTACTTTTTTTTACTATATATCATAAATTAAATTGTTTATTATTATTGACTCATTACGTAAAAAACATATGTGTGTTTGTATGTGTATATATATAATATGAAATATAAATTTTCCGTCATAAGTCATGCTTTGAAAAATGTTGAAGCCTCGTCGTGGCTCCTAAGGCTTGATGCTTGATCTTGACGCTATGTCATTCCATTTAGAACCATGTTTTACACACACGAACACACACTACAATGACAAATGTAGGGGCGAATGATCGTGTGAGAAGAAGAGTTAAGGTGAGAAGCGTAATAAGGGATCTGACCATTGATCACTTTTAATCTTAAACCCATCCATGAATCACGTTTGATACGCGAATTCATCAGGTGCATTGCGGTGCATCTCATCCTAATGTGCATCCAAGGATGGAGATCCCTTCTTACGCTTCTCACTCTAATGGAACCTCCGCATCTCTCTCTCTCTCTCTCTCTCTATATATATATATATATATACACACACACACACAGAGAGAGAGAGAGAGAGAGAGAGAGAGAGAGAGTGAGATATACGTGCGATCACGTTTGGTGAGAAGTGTGAGAAGTGGTGAACGTGCTCTTTTTGTGAATGTGGTAATAACAACAAGACTTGAATGTATACTAGACGGTCACCTTCACATAATATATGGGTACCTTGACATAAATATGTTACATTATATAATATGAAAGTTATAATATGAACTATTTGTTAGTTGCAGTGGGCTTTGACTTTTGAGTTGCATGTCAATTGGTATGATTGGAATGAGATAAATGTGGCTCAAATGTGATGAACTTGACTATTGAACATGTAATAAGTAATATTAACTGATTGTTAAAAAGATTTCAAAATCAAACTAGGGTTATGGAATTTCAAATTAGAGATGCACAAAAAAATAAGCCCGAAGGCCAGCCCAATCTAGACTTAATCCTGACCTGAAAAGCCTGGGTCTAGTGAATTTGATGCTCGGTTTGTGCCAACCTTCAATGCCTGATTCCACAGATATTTTGGGGGCAGACCCGGGCATAGGCCAGACTTAAGAAAGCCTGGTTAAGCTTGAAATAGCCCAAAAAACCATGGCATGAAGAAGTCTTATTAGGCCATCTTTTTTTCACCCCAAAGCCTGGCCTGGCTTGAATCTGGCCTATAAAGCCACGAGCCTTTTTTGGTTCACTGAAAACGGGATTGGAAGGTTCGATCCCAGGCCCGAAAAAACTAGGACCTTGAGCATCTCAATTTTAAATTAAAAGCCAATTTTTATGCCAAATCATAAAACATTGGTTTTTTTAATGAATTTAGTAAAAAATGATTGAAATTGAGCTCGAATTAAATTTAATTTGAACTTGAAATTAAACAATAGCGGTGATTATGAAATTGGGTATGACTAAATCATTGACTCGATCACGGGGAAGGAGAACTGACCCATATGCATGTTTATTTTTTCACAGATGAGATGGGTTTGATCATGAAACGAGACAAGGGTCTGTTTGTTAGCAGCTTAATGAGCTTAATGGAACTCACAACTTATTCAGTCAGTTATACATGATTGTATGGTAGTGACTTAACAATATAGAAAACGACTTATTAATAAGCTTTCACGGAGGAGGCATGAAAGCTGTAACACTCATAATTTTTACCATTTATAAATGTTATGTAATCTGAAACAATTCCTCTAAAGATACTCCAAAATGACGGCTAAATTAAAGTCGTGAGACCGTTTACAACGGAATACTTTAAAACAATAAATATGTAACTTAATGCTAACCCGTCCCAATCGGTCCCATACCGGATTGCGTTATAAATTTATCTATGATATATGCCCTATGCTGTTAATATCGCGATATATCGGCGATATATCGCCGATAAATCGTGTATCACTCCTAAACAAAATATCGCGGGTCAAATATCGCTATTTATATCGGGTACCGATATATCGGCGATATTGACCGATATATCGCCGATATATTGACTAAAATATCGGCCGATAATACTGATATATCATTTATGAACATTTTTCCTATATTTTGTTTTGTGAAACTTGTTTAAGTTGATGTTGAAACTATTTTAAGTTGATGTTTGATGTTGAAACTATGTTTTTTAGTTAATGCATATGATATGTTTATGGATGCATACTGAAATATATATATATATATATATATATATATATATTTATATATATATATTATATATAGGGGCAAGTTCAAACGAGAAGGTATGTATTTTGCGAGAAGGCGAGAAAGAATCTTGACCAACCATCTAGTTTATTTATGGACTATTATTAATAATGGCAAAATTATAAATTAATGGGCTAATTCCACGTTGACATTTAATTTTAAGGGCAAATTGGGGAAAACTTTTTTAATCATGGATATATATGCCTCCTAATTTATAGGATTTCATAATTATCACTTGGCTTCTTTAAAAAAAAAGATATTTATCAATTACCTCCTTTAAAAAAAATATAACTATTAATTACCTTTATTGAACCATCCATTTTAGTAATTAATGATATGCCAAATCTCCCATCTAATCGGTTTTTCTCTCATCTTGACTATGAAGACGACCACCGTTCGACAATACTAAGTAATCATATGTGATAGACTAAGTAATCATATATGATAATACAAAGTAATCATATGTGATAGACTAAGATGCTCGTATGATAATACCAAATAATCATATGTGATAATACTAATTAACCAATGCGTTATCACATATGATTATTTAGTACATCAACACATTTTGGGAATAACATGTCAACAATACAGTCAATCATATGTGATTGACAGTAACAAAAATTACCAATCAAGTGATACTACTTCATAATCAATATATCATCAAATGTATAATTATCAATAATCACAAGTGATCTACAATAGCATTAACTCGTCTTGGTCTCTTAATTCAAGACAAAATCATATGTGACTTGGATGAATGAAGAAAGAATTGATAAGCAACACAATATCATATGTATAACTGAATGAAGGAATTCCAGAGTTAGAAAATAGTGACTTGGATCCATTGATCGATGACAATGAAACAGTAACAAAAAGAAAAGATGAGATGAGATATCGAATTCTGCAACAATTTCTTCAATCATGTAACAAAGAATCATCCAACAAAAAAATGCATAAATGATTAAATGAAATTAGATACCAACTTTCAATTTACTTTGATAAAAAAAAATCAAATCCCAATTTAAATGGGAGATAGGATCCGCTGGAGATAAGCCATACTTATCCCTTTTAAAAGTCTTATTTACCCTTTTTAATTGAAAATAAATGAATATTAATTAAAATTTTGATTTAATTAGGTGGTTGGCTAGAATTCCTTCTCCCCTTCTCGCAAAATGAATATCTTCTCGCATGATCCTCCCTCTCTCTCTCTATATATATATATATAATTCTAAGAAATATTATATGAAACGATATTTTTGACCGATATTTCCGATATATCGTGTATCGGTCCCTGACCGATACACCACCGATATCCGATATTAACAGCATAGTATATGCCTTAACATAAATATTGAACTTAGATGGGCTAGGCAAGTCTTTATGTGTGCCTTTTTTTTTTCTTTGTTCCACCTGAAACCTCTTGTCTTTGAGATGCATACTATAATCAGCTTATAAAGCTCAATGAGTTCATGGTTTGCGTGAATAAAAATCATTTCACATCATACATATCAATTTGTAAACTCTGTACCAAATAATATGCAATTTCTGAAAACATGCAACGCTGAAAGAAAAAATATCTCATAACATGTCTCATCTGGTATGGGTCATTTTGTCACTGACATTCCCTAAGTTGTCCGACCTGCACCTGTCTGGACACCCATTAAGGTGGCCGTGCCACTTGTCGTGTGACTTACTAGTCAAATGTCCACTCGTTAAAACATATCATAAAACTTGCGACTGAAATGACATGCTAGAGTTATTTGAAAACAAAATAAACACACAATGCATCTGATCATAAAATAACATACATGTAAAATACAATGTATTATGTATGAAAATTGAAACATCATGCATACGTACCCATCACCATCCAAATCATATAATGTTGAAAATAAATTTGTACATAGGTATGCATCCCATTGTAAGTCTCATGAAGACTCACCCAATCGCGTGTAGATCGACTACTAATAACTCTTGGTTGAGGACCTACACTATTCATACCATAATATCCAATTAATTGCTTAAATTCTTCAAAAGTCAGCAATAGTCAACTTTGGTCAAACTCGACCCGACCTAAAGTCAAACTCCAAAATTGGGTCTCTTAATGTCTCAAATATTTCCATTTGATCTTATTGTTAAATCTTTATGGGTCAAACGAGGTAAAAGTCAACTGTCTGTCAACTCGGTCAACCTCGACTAACTTTAGCCAAACCCAAGTGTAAAACTCAACGACGTCCTAAAACGTCAAAATAATCGATTTATAATACTATAACTCCATCTCTCTAAATTAAAGTGTCCCAATAAATAATAAACTCAAATTACGACGCTTTAAGTAACTAAAGGAATCGTTCGTTCCAACTTAAAATGTCTCATACTTTATAAATCTTAAAACGACATCTTAAACACGATTAGTAAATCATTTGCTACGTAATTAAATACCTTAATAAACTACATCTCTCCAAGTTAAAGCTTCATAATACATTTCTACTCAAAAAGACGCTTTTAAGTTATTAAATTATTTTAAAAATAATAATTTACTAAACACTACTTAGAGGATAACAAATTAATTATAGATTTCCAATATAATTTAATATATTAAAAAAATAATAATCTAAATTAATATATTAATTAAATTAGAAAAACTCCTGAAATAAATAATTAAAACTAATTAAAATTGAACCTACCAAATGAATTGAAAACCCAAACTATAAATAAATATTGAATATCATATTGTAGAACAATCAATATAGAGATGATCAAAAGTCGTTTTCTCATTAACATTGAACCCTTTATATAGGGATGAGTTTACAACGAAAAGGAAACATACAATATGGTAACTCTTAATACTTAGAAATTATTTCTTCAATCACTTCCTTTTTTTGATGAGGCGCAATATATTCTTCAACACTCCCCCTTGTGCCGAGTCAAAGGGATGATGGTGCATAACTCTTGCCTCATTAAAACCTTACGTCGGGAAAACAAAACCCATTGGGAAAAATAAAAACATTAGACGAAGGAAAGAGTACAAGACACCACTAAACCATTTATTTAGTTTAGTATCATCCTTGATTCATACATCAATCAAAGAGATTAAAAAAAAACGAGATGGCTTAATACTGTTGCCTCACTAAAACCTTGCACCAGGGAACAAAACCCAGTGGGAAAAATAAAACATTGGCAAGGAAAGAGCACAACCCATCAATCACACATGTGTAATAGACACTTCATCTAGTCCATTACTCCCCCTGATTCATACATTAATCAAGGGAGTTTGGAAAGTCTCCTCATTCCAATGCTTTCCACATATTTCTCAAAGGTGGCCTTAGGTAGTGATTTGGTGAACAAATCAACCACATTCTCCTCAGACCTTACTTGATTCACTTGAATCTTAAGGAGAGTTTGTTGTTGTTGGTTATAGAAAAACTTTGGCGATATATGCTTTGTATTATCTCCCTTGATATATCCTACCTTCATTTGTTCAATACAAGCTGCATTATCTTCATAAACGCATGTAGGATTTTCAGTAGTAGAACTTAAACCACTAGCCCCTCTGATATGTGTAATGATAGATCTTAGCCATATACATTCTCGAACCACCTCATGTAGTGCAATAATCTCAGAATGGTTCGATGAGGTAGCTACAAGGGTTTGCTTGGTTGATTTCCAAGAAATCGCCGTGTTCCCAATTGTAAAAACGTATCCTGTTTGGGAACGACCTTTGTGTGGGTCAGAAAGATATCCAGCGTCAGCAAAACCTACTAATATATCATTTGGGATTTCACTATACGGGATAATATTTTCTTTGTTAATATCTTGAACAGGTATTGTAACCCTAATTTTCTCTCTGTAAGGAAAGAATAAGCCCATGTCAAGGGTTCCTTTTAGATATCGAAATATATTCTTGATACCATTCCAATGACGTTGCGTTGGCGCCGAGCTAAATCTATCTAACAAGTTCACTGAGAATGAAATATCTGGTCGAGTACATTGTGCTAAGTACAATAATGCGCCTATTGCACTTAGATAGGGAATTTCAGCTCCCAACACCTCCTCGTCATCATCCTTTGGACGAAATGGATCTTTCCTTGTATCCAAGCTTCGGCCGATCATGGGAGTGCTAGCCGGATGCGCTTTATCCATATTAAATCGCCTGAGCACTTTCTGGATATAAACGGATTGGTGGATAAGGATTCCACAAGCTCGATGTTCTAGTTCTATACCTATACAAAATCGAGTTTTCCCAAGATCTTTCATCTCAAATTCAGATTTCAAATAGCTTGCAGTATCTCTTATTTCATCAAGAGTACCTATTAGGTTCATATCATCAACATACACAACTATGATTGAAAATCCAGAACTCGTATTCTTTATAAAAACGCACGGGCATAATTCATCGTTCTTCTATCCCTTTCCAATCAAGTATTCACTCAAACGGGTATACCACATCCGTCCAGATTGTTTTAATCCGTAGAGTGAATGTTTTAGTCTAATTGCAAACGCACTTCGTGGTTTACTTGAATCGGGAAGTGGAAATCCATTGGGCACTTTCATATATATCTCTGAATCTAGATCCCCGTAGAGATATGCAGTAACCACATCCATAAACTGCATTTCCAGTCCTGCGGAAACTACTAGACTAATTAGATAGCGGAACGTTATTACGTCCATTACTGGGGAGTATGTTTCCTCATAGTCAATCCCAGGGCGTTGTGAGAAACCTTGCGCCACAAGGCGAGCCTTATATATTATGACTTCATTATTCTCATTACGCTTTCTGACAAAGACCCATTTATGTCCTACAGGCTTTACACTTGGTGGGGTTAGCACTACCGGACCAAATACCTGTCTCTTTGCCAAATAATCTAGTTCTGCCTGGATTGCTTCTTTCCATCTGGGCCAGTCTGCTCTTTGTTGACATTCTTCAACTGAGCGTGGTTCGATGTCATCGTGCTCTATGATCTCATGAGCAACAGTATATGCAAATATATCATCAATGAGTATGGATGATCTTTCCATTAACTCGTATGCATTCTCATAATTCATTGAGATTTCTTTGTTCTCTGGAATCAATATTGACTTCGGAGCGTCCTCTAGTGATGATTCGTGGACATAACTATAATCAGAGACAATCTCATGAGAAGGGTTTTCGGTATTGATGATAAGTGGATCAGATTGTGCCTTACTCTCCTTTTTCTTCCGAGGATGAGTATCTATCGAACCAAGTGGCCTCCCCCTTTTCCTTTTGGGAGCCATGGCCTCAACCACACTTCCACTATGTGTGGTTGCAACACTCTTTCCAATGGTGTTGTGCCCTTGTTTGGGGACTTCTAACCTTGCGGGTACATTTGCAGCTGGTATATGTGATCTTGTCACTTTTGCAATATCAGTGAACGCATCAGGTATCGAGTCTGCTACGTTTTGAAGATTTAGTATTCGTTTCACTTCATTTTCACATTGTGAAGTGCGGGGATCGAAATGAGACCGAGTGAGAACATTCCATGACAATTCCTGTCGTTCCCTTGGAAAATCATTTTTCCTATCTCCCCCTAACGACGGGAAGACTGTCTCATCAAAGTGACAATCTGCAAGTCTTGCGGTAAATAGATCACCCGTCAAGGGTTCTGAATAGCGGATAATTGTTGGAGATTCATATCCAACATATATACTTAATCGTCTTTGAGGACCCATTTTGGTGCGCTGTGGGGGCGCAATGGGCACATATACTGCACAACCAAATATGCGTAAATGTGAAATATCAGGCTCATATCCAGTTACCAACTGGTACGCAGAAAATGGTTGGCTAGCAGTGGGTCTAAAGCGAATAAGTAAAGCTGCATGTAATATTGCATAACCCCAGGCAGAAGTGGGTAAGTTGGTGCGCATAACCAATGCCCTAGCTATCATTTGTATCCTTTTGATGGTAGCTTCTGCGAGACCATTTTGTGTATGCACATGGGGTACGGGATGCTCTACATCGATCCCAATAGACATGCAATAATCATCAAATGCTTGTGATGTAAATTCTCCAGCATTATCAAGTCGTATAGACTTGATAGGGTAATCAGGGTGGTGAACCCTTAAACGTATAATTTGTGCTAGAAGTTTTGCAAATGCAGCGTTTCGTGTGGACAATAGTGCGACATGTGTCCATCTTGTCGAAGCGTCAACCAGAACCATAAAATACTTGAACGGCCCGCATTCTGGATGTATAGGTCCACAAATATCACCTTGTATACGTTGTAAGAATGGAATGTTTTGTTTTGTGTCTTTAGCATAGGATGGTCTCGATCCTGTTTTAGCTAAGGAACATGCTTTGCAAAAATTTGGGGCTTTCAAGGATGCATATTGTGATGATGGCATTGCTTCTTTTTCTTTAGAAGTCAATGGTTGCAATTTCGTAGTTTCATGTGATCGCCCCATCTTACCTTTCATTCGAAAGAAAGGGTGTCCGTGTGTATTCTTCAGCACACGTATCATCATGTCACGATCAGGGTTCCCCAGACGATCATGCCAAAGCCTATATATGTCACTGTCCCAAATTTCATTATTGGTGACAGAATATGATTCAATAACTCGAATCGTGGTGAGATATAACCCACTAGTTTGACATGTTAATTTTTCTAATATATGTTTCCTTCCGTATTCATTAGAGGTGATATACATATATTCATTTCCATTCTCACAATGTGTTTCAATATGATAGCCGTTGGAGCGTATATCTTTGAAACTTAACAAGGTTCAGTTAGCTTTTGGAGCATAGAGTGCTTCTGTGACCGTTATTTTTGTGCCATTAGGCAACAAGAAAGTGGCAGTTCCTCGTCCAATTATTAAATTGGATGATCCAATCATTGTGGTCATTGAGGATTTATAAGCGGTTATTCCAGTAAATAATAGTCTATTTCTTAATATTGTGTGGGTGGTTCCACAGTCAACTAAGCACTCAAGTTCTCCTCGATACATTCCTACAAGGAACGGAGAATTTTTAATAATATAGTTGTTTTGACGTGTTCCTTTACATCATTGGTTTGTGTAGTGTATATACGAAAGTCAAAAATAAATTTCAAAATTAAATCAATAATCCACTAATTCAAACAGTAAATTAATAACCACCAATCCAAATAGTAATCAATAATCTAAACAATAAATTAAGTTTGCCACACTACCGGGAAAAAATAACTAGTAATGTGGAAATAACTATTGTCTTTGAAGAATATGTGAGGTAGATTAGTCAAAATCCGAGAGCTCTAGCGAAGGATCATTGTTGTTGATATGAGCGAAATCTCCAATTGTTAGGTTGACTTCTGGGCCATTACTTGTTTCTTCAAGGTAGTGAGCTTTTTGTTCTTTAGACTCCCTATATCTCTTGTAGGTGGCTGCTACAGTGTTGCTTGCACGACAATTCTTGTACCAGTTCCCAATGATGCCACACATGTAGCAAGGTTCAGTTCCATCTCGTGCTCTTTTGGTAGGATCGGTCATTGGTGCTTTTCCTTTTGATTGTCCTTGATTACTTGGACCAGCAGTTGTATCTTTGTGCCATGTGTTGGAAAATGCACCACGACCATTGCCGCGACCCTGACCACGACCCCGTCCACGACCATGTCCACGACCCCGTCCACGTGATGAATAATTGCCACGTGTGTGTGATTCAGTATGTTTGGATCCCTGTACTTTGGAGTTCTTTCCACCTCTAACGCTTGCATGATTAGATTCGGGAATTTTCTTTGTCCCGACAGGTCTAGCGTTGTTATTCAAAAGAACCTCATTGTGTCTTTCAGCCACTTGCAGTAGGTTGATAAGTTTGTTAAAGGTTGTGATTCTTTTACTATCATACTCCAATCGATACTGATTCATTAATATGATTGCAGATGTAGGAAAAGTGGAAAGTGTCTTTTGAATCATGTCGTCTTCCGTGAGTTCCTTGCCACAGAAGTTTAAACGTGCTTTGAGACGCAACATTTCTTTGTTGAAATCATTTACCTTTTTGTAATCGAGTAAGCGGATTTCATTCCACTGTACGATTAGTTCAGGAAGTAAAGAGTCATGAATATTTCCGAATCTTCCTTTCAGTGCGTCCCACAGTTCTTTGGGGGTTTTCAGTTGAAGGTACTCCCACCGAAGGCTGGGATCGATATGTCGTCTCAAGAACATTAAGGCATTTGCTTGTACTTTCTCTGATGGTTTGTCTTTAGGGTCAGTAGGGGGGTTGATTGTGTAGGTGAAGTCCTTTCCAATAAAGGTAGTCTCTACATCAGATACCCATCTGTGGTATTCAAGCTCTTCTGAATCCAGGATATCAAATTCGGGACGAGTTGGTTCAGCCATCTACATAAACAAGAGATAAGGTATTTTATTTTATGGAGATTAAACTTATGAAAGTTCATTATTATGGCAACATAGGATTAAAAAGATAGTGTTTTTAAACATATCTTATGCAGATAATGTTATATTGGTATTTCAATATCCGGAAAATGAATCGGTAAACACTTTTGGATTTCCAGGTAGGAGGGGAATCACGAGGATTACTTAAATCCCTACAAACCTTTAAGGCTATTTACACCCGTTTTGACAAAATCTTTTGGTGTCATGCGATCACTTTGTTTATGAAATATACCAATAACATTAACAATTTTGTGGATTTGGCATGAGGCCAAAAATGAGATTCAATTAATACCATTATGGTATATATATACTTTTGGAATGTAATTATGATTTTGATAGACAATTAGAATATTGATATGAATTTTTTTTTAAGGACTTTTAACAATTAAGTTTATAAGATTTTAATTAGATTTTGGAAGGAGATCAAAAGAAATTTGATATAGAGGAGTGTAACTCCTAAAAATAATTAGTTGTAAATAGCTATGAGTTAAGGAATATATATGAATATTTATGGAAGTAAATCAATTCTACATACTTCATATTATGACTAAATTAGCAAAGCTTAGACAAAATCATTTAAAATCAAACTAAATGAATAATGTAAACATATTATAAAAGCATGCTTAAAAAAATATAAATGTAATAAACAATTTAAAAGAAAATAGCATAAAGAAGATAAATACAAAGCTAAAGGTTGAAATTGTCAATTCAAGTGACATCTGTAACCTAAGTATGAGATTCTACCATATGCTTACAAGTGGGTTTTGAGTTTTTGTTTATTCGATACTCAATAAACAATATTATGATGCACAACAATGGCAACTATAAATGAGTATAATATGATATAAGTAGCATGCAAAATATTATAACAAAAATTACAGATGTAAGCAGGAAAATATAATATAAAAAAAATATACAAAACTAAAGACACAAAAATCTGGATATAAAATACACAAAAAGCGTACACACAACAAATTTTTATTTTTCTCAACTTTGATTTAAAAAAAAAACTGATTATATCCAAAAATTTATATTTTCCGTTGTTGAATAAAAATATTGACCATGACATGAATAACAATAACAACTTGACAAAAAGAAAAATTTATATATCGGCACTGCACAAAAAAAATGTAATTTTTTTTATAAATTTATAAATATAAATATAAATATAAATACGTAATATAATTTCTTTTTTAATTAAACAATAACAACTTGACAAAAAAAAAAATTCATATATCGGCACTGCACAAAAAAAATTCATATATTTGCAATAGACATTATTATCAGTTTATCACCACAAGCAATGATGAAGATGATCTCTACAATACATATAAAATAAAACCATAAATGCTTACTTGATTCGTGATATCTGAAAACAAAAAGTTTTCGCACCAACAAACGGATTCAATTGACCGAGCAGCGTGCTGATAACGTATTGTAGAATAATCAATATAGAGATGATCAAAAGTCGTTTTCTCATTAACATTGAAGCCTTTATATAAGGATGAGTTTACAACGAAAAGGAAACATACAATATGGTAACTTTTAATACTTAGAAATTATTTCTTCAATCACTTCCTTTTTTTTTATGAGGCACAATATATTCTTCAACATATCAAACTTTATCCCATATATATAAAACCCAAATATAAATAATCCATGTATAATAAGGCCTGGCCCATGAGAATTTCCTATTCTTTTTTTTTTCTAGCCCAGTACGCATTTATCATAGTTCGGCCCAAAATGTGAAGTGTCATCCCGTCGGCAACGGCTTTGCAAGGCCGTTTAGCCTCATTTTTCAACCATTTTTGTTGGTTTCTTTTGCTACGACTCTAGAAAATCAGTTTCCTCTACCATAGGAACAAAAATCAACGAAAACCATCGAGTATTGAGTCTCATTTTCTCATTTTAAATTTCGGTTTTCAAATAACTCGAAAATCTGTAAAAACCCAAAATCGGACCTTTAAAACTAAAATATGAGACATAAGGCTATTAAGGTTCGATAGATGACTTAAAAACGAAGCTGACCATATAAAGAACTCGAAGTTTGGTTGAGTATTTTACCTCATATTGTCGATAAACCGAAATTTCGGGTATAAACTTTGAGCTTCGATTTCTCTCTCGTTTCTCCGTTTTTCTTGAAGAAACTGGAACAAAAAATGAAGAGGACGAGAATGGCTACTTAAATCTGAAATTTGTTGTCTTATTCGTTGACCAAACAAGCCAATAAGAAGCCTCAAAGAGTCACCATCCACATGTTGCTTTCAATTTCAGAATTGTGCTAGTTACATAACAGGACCTTCTGGTTTCGACCAGTTAACGACTGACACTGCCCCTGAACTTTTAGAAATGATATGCTGCCCCCTGACTTCAACACTTTCGTCAGATTTACACTTTTCACCCTCGATTTGACAATTTCTCTCATTTTTAGTGTTGCATAATAACTCATTTATTCACTTCTCACTTTCATTAAATGGTATAATGGACCCCCTTTTCACGTTTTTCTTCTCATTTTCGATCCAATAAAATAAAAAACCAATTTTATTTTATTTTTCTTTTCGTTTCTTTTCATATTTTTTTATTTATCTTATTTTGGGGTGTCACAAAAGCTTTATTCAGAAAGCCAAGATTTTAGTCAAAACTCCCCCTCCTAATTAAAAAACACATTTTTTCCATCAATGAAAAACCTCCTAAAAAAACTTTCTCCATCTATATATATATCTTTATTCATACATTATTTAATAAAAAACCAACCAAATAGGTATTTTAAGGCAATTGGGCATAGTGTTGGGTTGTAACTTGTAAGTTGTAACTGAAATTGGGCCCGAATTAATTATTGCACCAAATTAATTATTTTATGGTTATTAAAAATACAAAAAATGTTCCAAAACTTTTATAAAATGCAATTTTTGGCTTTGATTGCAATTATTTAAGTTTTAAAAGATCACACAAAGTTCCTTTAACTTTATGAAATGACATATTGGGTCATTAGGCCATGGCAATTAACTTCGAGAAAATTACGAATATTTCCTTACACTTTGCAAAATGGCATTTTGATCCTTTGTTCTGTGATTCTTTTAACAATACAGTCACAAATCATCCTCTAAAATTGTAAAAAGCATGTTGTGACTATGAAAAGTTATTTTTGTTTTTTTTTCCATGTTACAATTCACATTTAAGATTTTTCTCGTGAATTTTTTTACCTTTTTTTTACAAAATGTGAGCTATAAATAAATTTATGAACATTTAATAATATCTTGTATGATTGGTACACACAGGCCAATAAAATGGAGCTTTGAGATAGAGATCGAGAGGCTACACACCTTTAATTGGCGAGAAAGTCATGTTTAAGAATTAAACATTTGATGATGCACTATTAATATAAAATATATCTAATAGGCAAGAAAACATACATGTACAAATAAAGAGATTGATTGGTCTTAAGATGATATGTGAATTTTTTTGTTTGGTTTTCAAGTATAACTAAACCTACGATCATGGTGGGGTTAAGTTGTAAGGTTTGTCGGTTCTATTCAAAGTTGAGACTTTTAGAATTTTAACTTATTTGTTACTAGGAACTCTTACATGATGACCTAAAGTCTGCTTGTTTTTGCTAACAAAGTTATATGATCATGGTTTGAGGATTGTTTATGTAACTAGAAATGGAACGAGGATACCGGTTTTGCAGATACATGCATAGTTAGTGTGTTGATAAATATTAGTCACAAGAATAACAAATGGGATGTGTCTGATCAAGGTTGTTATTCTGATGGCGACAAATAATTGAGTGAAAGTGGTTACAAAATAATATTTACATAACTTGATTTGTGATTCCTTGTCATTAAATGATGTTTTTTTTAAAAGCACATTTATTAAAACCACCACCAAACCAATTACAAACAAAACCAACAGAGAACCACAAGACCAGGGAAGCTCATGTTTGCAAGAAGAAAACCAGCATAACAAAACACACAGACCACAAGACCAATTACAGAAATAAAACAAAGTTACAAATTCGATTTCCAGCAACAACGAAACAGGACCGAAAGCGAAACATAGTTGCTACTATTTTCAGACCCGAGCAGCGCCGAGTTGTTGCGCCGAGACCACCTGCAGCCAGAGTCAATGTTCAGACGACCCCCATACACTTCTGGGATCTGCAATCCACAGATTCCAGTCGATCTTTTTCTTCCATGCTCTCCTAGATACCCATTCAAAGCTTCTCCGTTGAAACTCAAAAAAGAGATCGTCCAATTTCCTTGAATTTTGATCAAAGACGATACATTTGCGATGGGACCACAATAGGTAGATAAACCCCATATCACATAGTTTTGGACCCGACCCATTTGTACCCGAGTCCAGCAGGTCCTTGATCGATCTAACGCTTCCGAAATCCATCCTCCACCATCGAGAACACATCTTGCCACATCTTATTGACCTATTTGCAATGCATTAGCGCATGCTCCACTGTTTCGACGAATTTGTCACACCGCGGATAAAGTGTGGAATTGATGTCCACTCCCATTTTGTCGAGGATTGCTCTACACGGAATCTTCTCCACCCTTTCTCTCTAAATTAGGATACCGATCTTCTTTGGAAGAGTTTTAGTCCATATTGTCTCCTCCCCACAGTCTACTCTATTCACCACCTTCTCGTCGATTATAGACTTCAATCCAATTAGCGATAAATTCTCGTCCGTCCCGAGCATCCACTTCACTTTATCAAGACTATTCTTCCTTGGTCTCTAAACCTGCAGCAAAGAAAGAAGTTCTTCTAGCTCACCCATTTCCCTCCCCCTCGGCTCCCTCCTCCAACCCCAACTCCATGACCACTCCTCCCCTACCTAACTCCCTCTCTCGGAGATTTTAGCATCCTTCTTAGATTTAAGTTGCCAAAGTCGTTTAAACCTACCCTTCAACAACTCGTTTCCCAACCATCTATTCGACCAAAATGTAACACTCTCAAATTTGGTAAGAGTAACTAATAAAAATTTCGATATAACATCCAATAAAGACAACACATATTCCTCCAATATTCAAACTCAATACGCCTCAAAACATGATTCAATGAATAACCTCAACAATTACAAACTCTATACAAGGATTACATTGAAGTCGGGTGTTACTCAACCTCAAATACAGTTGCTCTCTTCAACCTAATGCGAAAGACTTCATTAAGATTTTCACTCCATGGGTACATAACTAGTACTTCTCTCTTTATTGTGTTACTAGAACTATTCCCAACCGGAACTTGTTGTACATGCCGACAAATAAAAAGGTTATGCTAACGCCTAGTGAGTTCAAGAGTTTTACCATATGGATAATTACATTTTTAAAAGGGAAGGATACAACTTAAATCATAGTTGTTTTCAAAATGATTCACTTTAAGTATGGAAGCGACTCGTTCTCCAATAATATGCATTTTCAAAGATGAACACCTCAATACAAAATACACTTTATAAAATGATGCATCCCAAAACTCACTCAGACAAGAGTAGAATCGACTTCCAATTTATGAAAACATGAATAATATTTCATATTCCGAAAACACCCAAACGAGTAGGACCCAATACTCCACACACAAAAATTATGGACAATAATCCACCCATAAAAGACATCACCGAAAACATAAATATAAAAGACCCAACCCGAAGACAACACCTTTCGGTGACGGGAGAGACCCGATTCCATATAATGTGACGGACACAAAGTAAGCAATACATTATGTTATATTAGTATTAAGTATCGAGCTCAACATCTTTCATCATACACCCATAGATACTTGCACGGAGGACTTACACCATACCGAAGATGCTTAACTGCGCCGCAATGGGGAAAACTAGCATTCCACTATCGGACAAAATAATAAAGTACACGCAAGGGATGTTAAGCTCGGTGGCTTTAAACGTACACCCACGGAAAATCAACTTCAACCAACTAGGGTCCTTACGTTTGAATCCTCATCCAATATCGTATACTAAACGTAGGACTTATAACCCAATCCGATGCCTAACGTGCCGCGATGTGGAAACCAAGTCGTTCCATCATCGGGCAAAGTGATAAAAGTGCTCATGGATCCATAGCAGACGGGGCTAAAACATTACATGAACCTAAATTGAATGACGCACGCACTCAAAATATGTAAATCTCCAATAACCATAAATTATGACCAAAGCTCTACGTTGAGCTATCAAAACTGGACAATTGTCCCCAAAACCCAACATAATCAAATACCCAACCACAGGCTCAAACAACCAAATGACTAATTGTCAAAAGAAATAAAATGCAATAAACGCACTCGACCAATGTTTGTGCAAATACGTGCTCCAAAGTACATGACCAAACTCCACACAACTTAGAATAAGATAGATTATTTTCTAAACAAGGTTATACCATAGACACGTGCTCAAATGCTCATAATTTACTCATTGAAATACTTAAAATACATCTTTTCCCCAAAACAAAGATTTGAAGTTTCCAAAATGTTCACAAGGTTGGAAATGACCAAAACCCAAGGGCTCATCCGTTGATGTCTTCAAACCTCTCATAACATAAATTATGCACATTTCCAACAAACACCAAAAATGCATTTTTCAAACCCCCATACACTTCTCGGATCTACAATCCACAGGTTCAGTCGATCTTTTTCTTCCATGCTCTCCTAGATACCCATTCAAAGCTTCTCCGTTGAAACTCAAAAAAGAGACCGTCTAATTTCCTTGAATTTTGATCAAAGACGATACGGTTGCGATGGGACCACAATAGGTAGATAAACCCTATATCACATAGTTTTGGACCTGACCCGTTTGTACCCGAGTCCAGCAGGTCCTTGATCGATCTAACGCTTCCGAAATCCATCCTCCACCATCGAGCCACATCTTGCCACATCTTATTGATCTATTTGCAATGCATTAGCGCATGCTCCACTGTTTCGACGAATTTGTCACACCGCGGACAAAGTGTGGAATTGATGTCCACTCCCATTTTGTCGAGGATTGCTCTACACATAATCTTCTCCATCCTTTCTCTCTAAATTAGGATACCGATCTTCTTTGGAAGAGTTTTAGTCCATCTTGTATCCTCCCCACAGTCTACTCTATTCTCCACCTTCTCGTCGATTATAGACTTCAATCCAATTAGCGAGAAATTCCCGTCCATCCCGAGCATCCACTTCACTTTATCAAGACTATTCTTCTTTGGTCTCTAAACCTGCAGCAAAGAAAGAAGTTCTTCTAGCTCACCCCTTTCCCTCCCCCTCGGCTCCCTCCTCCAACCCCAACTCCATGACCACTCCTCCCTTACCCAACTCCCTCTCTCGGAGATTTTAGCATCCTTCTTAGATTTAAGTTGCCAAAGTCGTTTAAACCTACCCTTCAACAACTCGTTTCCCAACCATCTATCCGACCAAAAACTAGTTTCCTTGCCATTCCCTACTTCTTTCCCGAATGATGAAGAGAAGTCTACCCTCAATTTCCCCAAGTCATTACCAATCTTCGCAATACCACTCCACACTGATCTACCCCCACCCCCGATCCGATTGTCCCTACCCATAAGGCCACCCTCTCACCCGTGTATGCTTTTTATGACCTTCACCCATAAAGACTCTTTCTCACAAAGGAACCTCCACCACTACTTACCCAACAATCCCCAATTGGCCGATTGAAAGCTCCCCATGTTAAGACCACATCTCTTAAAATCTCTCAACACGCTTTCCCAATTAACCTATGCCACCCCTCTATTAGCATTAGACCCATTGCCCCCACCCCCCAAAAAAAACCGACTCCTCACCTTCTCCAACTCACTAATCACTCCTCTCGGGGTGCACAAAAAGCGAGAAATAGTACAACGATATACTACCTAGGACCAATTTAGCTAATGTCAATCTACCTCCGAACGACATAACCTTAGCCTTCCACGTAGCCAATTTGTTTTTCATTTTTTCCACCACTATCTTCCAATTTTCTATTCTATTCGTCGCCGCTCCCACCGGGAGACCACGATATATAAATGGGAGAGTGCCACTTCCGCATCCCAAACCCCTTGCCCACTCTTGAGTTTCCTCAACTCCAACCCCCACACCTTAAAGTTTACTCTTTCTAATATTGATCTTTAGACCCGACATCAATTGGAAGCACTTTAGAATTTTCATTAAAATTTTCACATTTAAAGCGCTCCACTTACCGAAGAAGATTACATCGTCGGCATATTGGAGGTGGGATAGCACCACTTATTGCATATTGGTTGTGGTACTTTGTATAGGAAAACACATGAACTCATTGAGTCTTTATGTATTTTGGTTTGCAATTTTTATGTGTATATCTTAGATGTAATTACAAGGAGGATATGTCTTGTCACCTCGGTATGTAGAAAAATGGGTATTAAGTTGCGTACTGTAAGGAATATGTTAGAAAATATTCCACGACAAGACAAGAGTTTAAACTACGACAAACGAGAAAAAATGATGGTAAATTTGGCTACGAATAGGTTGTGAAACTCTGATCTTTTAGATGATCGTGCTATTCGGTTGTAGCAATTTTGGCGTGCCCCTTTGGTAGAAATCAAGGTATTACAAATAAAAGTAATTATCACCAAAAAAATTTGCTAAACTTTAGAATCAATCATCAAAATGTAAAACATTTTTTTACTATGAGCAAAAAAGATGAAAGAGTTTAAAGAAAACAAAGATTATGTTTTATGACGTAGAGCAATAAGGCTATGATATGACATGTAGGCTTATGCTGGTAGATGTTTTACGTAATCCTACAAAATAATCTAGTATGTTGAGAATGGTATGTGTAGACATACAAGAATAAACCATGTAATCTTATGTGGCTACGATGAAGAGTAATGACTAGCTAGCGTACATAATGTTAACCAGAGTAATCCTATGACGAGTTTGAGCCGTAAGGTTAACACAATTTTTTCAAACAAAAATATATAAAGCAGTTTGAGAAGACTTCTTTTTTCCGTTAATCTAAATCAAGAAAAGTATACGTTTTTTCATTAATCCAAAATTGTATTGTGTATCTTATTATTGTTAGAGAATTGGGTTAGGGTATTGTGATTAATCAATGAAAACAAACTTGGATAAGGATTGGATAGTGTAAGAATATTTTACGTAAATAATAGTTCAACCTATACACATCCACAAAATTTACTCAAGTATAATCCAAATTCACACTCTGTTTTTAGACAGAAAACAAGAGCAATCATAGAGAGAGATATGTTATGTTTATATATAAAAACGAGATTGAAAACTTATTTTAAAGATAAGCGGTAACTAGCAATTACCAACGATTATCAGATGGTTACCAATAGCTACCAACAACAATTGTCGGGAGGCACTAATGGCACTCACCAATCACTGATAAGTGCCACCGAAGCTCAAGCACTGCAGGCTGCATCAAGCGACTTATTCCATGTACATTGAATCCTCAAACACCATCGCAAGATATAGGCCCTGCCTCAAATCCGCAAGGGGGCGTGACTCCCGTATCCCCTTGCAATACAGCGCACCAACGACTCTGTTTTCAAGTTAGCTAATACAAGTGTACACTTGCACTTCCTAGCCAACATTATAGCCAGACCCGACCCTGGGCCCGTGCAGCCCGTGCGGCCGCACAGGGCATCAAAGTTTATAGGGGCATCAAATTTTTATATATTATTAGTATAGGTTTAATAATTTGGGTTTGGGCTAAAAAAATCAATGCCTAGATTTGGTTATTGATATGTTTGTATTTTTAATATCAAAATTCAAAGCCCATATAGAAAATCAAAGCCCATATTTGTTTATTGGAGAATGAAAAAAAAAAAAATAACGTTCTTAAGCTTCTGCCTTCTAGCGTTGATCGACATCGACTCTTCCGATTTTCAATACGGCGTTCCACTTCCAGAGGTAGGATCAGGGTCGTTAGGGCGACGGTGTATGGGTCGATGGCTTGATGCTTGTTGTCGGCCGTCGACGACTATATATACGATGTACGACCGATTTGGCGATTTACATCACAGTCTCCCCTATGCGACCGATTTGGGAATTTCTTCTGTTATGTGCTTTAGTTCTCAAGTGGATTTTTTCTGTTACTATTAGTTCTGAGTTCTGACTTCTGTTATGTGCTTTAGTTCTTGATATTTTATTGTCGGTTCTTCACTTCTTCCCAATTTGTGCGGTTGTGCTTCTGTGGAATACTAGAAGATTGTTATTTCTTGTTGAGTTGTTTTTTGATTTTCTTCCCAAGTCCCAATATCTCAGGTATGATTTTTGTTTCTAAACTCTAAATTCATTGTATTTCCAAATTCCAATTTTTGTGTGGTTTACTGATAAGTGATAATTAAACCCTAGTTTTAGAAACTCTTGTGTGGTTACTGATAATCTATTTCATTGTGTAAAAAATTGATAATGGTGGAAATTTGGGAAAAAAATCCTAGTTTTAAGAAGATGAAATTAAAGCTCATTTGTCAATGGCTTACTGAATTTGGCTTATTTTGACAATGGTTTACTGATTTTGCGATTTTTCTCAATGGCTTACTGAGTTACTGATTATGTCAATGGCTTACAACTTTGGTTTACTGATTATGTCAATGGCTTACAACTTTGGCTTACTGATTATAACTTTGGTTAAACTAATTATAGTTTACTTGTCTTTTAAGTTGCAGGTTGAAGTAAAGGTTCTAGTATTACCATCTGAAGCATATGGAGGTGAAAAGCCATGGACATCAATTCAGATTTTGGAGTTTCCAAAGAAGATATGTTTCCAAATGTGTTGCTTGCGTATAGGATTTTGCTAACTGTACCTGTCACGGTAGCATCTGCGAAAAGAAGTTTTTCAAAGCTAAAGTTATTGAAGTCATATCTACGGTCTACCATGAGTCAAGAAAGGCTAAACGGGCTAGCAATTTTGAGTATTGAAAGCAAATTTTTAGCAATGTCGAATATAAAAGATTGATTGATATTTTTGCTTCAAGAAATGCACGAAGACATCGTTTTAGGTGATGTAGGTTTATATTTTGTAATTTGGGGTTTTGGTTTTATGTCCCTCTTTTGTACCTTTTATTTTAATTAATAAAAATCGGCGTAGAGATGAGCCGCCTAGTTTGACTAGGTTCCAAACCCTTTAAAAAATCGTATATTTTGTCGTTTCATTTACTTAAAACCGCTTAGGGGCATTTTTTTAGCATCTCGCACAAGACATCAAAATCCTTAGGAACAACCCTGATTATAGCATAAGTTAAACCCTATCTATTTCTTGTAAATATCAACTACACCAAATTGTCAATGACTCTGAAATTATATACCAACATCTACATCCATTTCTTATCTAGTCGCTTGTTAGATGTCGTCCGCATTTACATATTTCCACCCCTACCACGAGACATGATCATAAGCTTTAATTAATATGAAATTAGAAAAAGCCAAAATGTTGATATATAAATGAATCCAATCTTAAAGCATCCATAATTGAGGGTTTTTTAGAGCTTACCGAAAAACTTTTTGACCACCTTACATTAAGAAAAAGCCTTGACAACCAATTATCGTCTTTTACTTGTAACTCCACAATCTTAAAATACTTTTTTTTCCAAAAAAAGGCTTTCATGAAAAACCTATTCCATTGGGACGCTCTTAATTATCATTAAAGAAATTTATATTTGATTCTTAATCATTATTTGTACAACTTTCTTTAAAAGCATTAATTTATGCTAAAAAAAGTATATATAAAACCATCATATACACATTCCCTAAATTGGGTTGGATTTTGAAACACCAAAAGACTCCCTTTAACTTCCATTTACCCCTTCTCTCATCAAATTCTCATGAATAACCCTAAAAAGCAATGAGTTTACCTTCCACTTCACGTTTCATTTGCTTCACACCTTCATCTTTTCTTCTCTAATATGTGCTAAACTTCATGAATTACACACATTAAACATGCATATATCTATATCTACATATCATCTATATTTATATATATGTATATATATACATATAAAGATTAATCACCACCTCAAAACAATCATCAAGATCATGATTTGCATACAAACTCAAGGATGAACCATAAGCAAGCTAACATACCCTTTTCATGGGAGATGATCCCTGGTGTACCAAAGTTTATGGCATCTCCGGTGGCGGATAAGGAGGTGATCGACCAAAAAGATGGTCTTGCACCACCACCACCACCAGGGTGTTTCCGGGAGCCGGTTATGAGAAGAAGTGTGTCGTTGTCGAGAAAGATATTTTGGAGGGAGGAGGATCCTTTTCTAGTGGCTTTTAAAGAGTGTTCAAAGGATTATAAGGTTAAGAGTGGTGATCAAATGAAGAAGAGATTTGGAATTGGGAATAAGGTTTCTTTTTTGTGGTGTAGATGTTCGTTCGATGTGGAAGACGGTAATCTGAGGACGAGGCCGATGCCGCCGGTGGCGGCGGCTTGTGGTAGTGGTTCACCGGTGATTCCTCGAGAAGGAGTTCAGGGTTTGATTGGAATGCATAAGGGATTGAGGAAGTGAGACATATGAATGAATGAATAATAGTTAATGCATGATGTTTTCTTGATTTACTTTTTTTTTTTTTTACTTTTAAATGTTGTTAAAATTCGAGTTCTTGTTGATCTGGGCATCTGGGAAAGTTAATTATGATCGATGTAGTTGGTATATTGATCAAATTGTAAATATTTTGATAACAACCAAATATTCCTAATGAATATTCATAATGATAAATATTATGAATAATATGATTATTAAATGAACTATGACTTATTAATATATATGTATAAAAATCATTTTTATAAAATTTTAATGTGGAATCGACTAATGAAATAATCCAATAAAAAGAAAAAGTTTTGAAATTTCAAGCTAAAGGAAATTTTGTAAAGTTTTGTATTTTATGAAAATCATTGAATATTTTTTTTTTTTTTTTTTTTTTTGTCAATGTCGAGTTAAACGGTTGAGTTGTTGGTTCACTGGTTTTAATTGAGTTAATTAAAATTAGATTTACAAAATTAATCTAGTTGTTTATACATATTGATATAGGTTAGTTTTTAGAACATCGACAAATTAAAGCACTCCACCTTAAGTATAGAGATTATTAAATTTGATTAAAATTAATTTGTATATATGAACATGGTTAATTTTAAGTTTGAATTTCGGGATTAATGTTTACAAGATTATGAGTACTGTGAAAATATTTAAAAATTTTAAGATTTATATAAAATTTGTAGTTTTTATATAGGCTAGAACAATAATACATATTAAACTGCTTCACCTCTAAATATATCTTAAATATTATTTCGAGGATAGTTAAAGAGATTTCATATAATAATTTATGGTTTTTTGATCTCAATATTCAGTAAATAAATTAAATTACTTCAACAAATTTATTTTCTTTGCCACCATGCCAATGAAAACATATAATGAAACTTATACATATAAAATACGTTAAACATCATCAAAACAAAATGATTGCAAGATCAAAAAAAAATTGCAGGACTTGAATACATGTAAATCGAGATGATTCTATTGTATGGTATAAAAAAGAAACTTCAGTTAAAGTATATATTATATGTTTATGTATTGCATGCATCACACTTGAGAGATCGCATAACATGAGATAGCTCAACCAACAAATAGAAGTTAGATCTTGTAGCTCTTCTTTACAAGTCGTTAGTTCGAGTTTTCTCGAAACTATTGGAGATTTTCCTAGCTGTTATCTTCAAAGTCTCATAAGATTAGTAGAGGTACACACAAGTTTACCAGAACAAATTTGGACCCTATGTGGTTCTAATCCGATGGAAAAAAATTATATCATTACAATATTAGTTGTTGTAATCCCTAGCGAATTGGTTTAAATCCTTGTTTAAATGATATATGTTATAGTTGAAGAACGGATCTTATACTAAAAAAAGAGGTCTCATTGATTGTAAATCAAAATCAATCCAACCTATATGTCAGTTTGGGTTGGACCGTTCAAATGTATGTTTAAAAAAGAGTAAATTACGTTTTTGTCTCTATTGTTTGTTAAAAATTTTGGATTTAGTCCTTGTGGTATCAAATTTCAATTTTTTCATTTCTATTTTCGTCCTATAGGTCAAAACACTAGTTTTAAGTATGAAAGACTAAAACTGAAATGAATTGCAAACCATAAGGATGAAAAAGCAATAAAATTTAAATTATAAGAATGAAAAAGTTAAAGATTATAAACCATAGGGATAAAAATTATAATTTTAAAACCATTAGGACGAAACTAGAAATTTTCAACAAACCATAGGGACTACAAACATTATTTACTCTTTAAAAAATGATTATATTACAATTTAAACAAAAAAAATGAATATTAGAGATTGATAATCAACCAGTAAAATAGTATTGGCATCTAAGTTAACGTTTATTTGATTAAACATAAGTGTAATTATACATACTATGACAAGAACATTAAATTAAAAAGACATTATCAATCAACAATGACACGTTTCAACTTTTCCCGCTTCGATATTGCTTCGATATGAATTTTTTTGATTTGTTATAATCTTGTCATGTTCTTGACGCATAACACACCCTACTCTCATTTGTTTGTATATTTCATAAATCAATTGAATGTTGGATTAAGTTGGAGCAAATTAGCCTGTCTATTTTCGAGTTGGCTTGAATGGTTTAACAGTTTGTGTTGGTCCCAAATAGCAGTAAGTAAATAAAAGAAGTATTGTAGAAGGGGGGGTTGAATACAATACACACAGTTTTTCACTTAATTTAATTCTTATTGATTTGAAATCAAGAATTACACATAGAAAACTTTTGATTGTTGCGGAAGAGAATAGATGAAATCTATTCAAACAATCTTACACAAAGAGAAATGAAGAACAATTGTAAAACACTTAGAAAACAATAAGAACTTCTTAGAGAGAGAATGCCAGTGCACTTAGAGAGCTTGAATGCTTGAGAGCTGGTTACTGGATGTCTTGCATGTTGAAGCATCCTCCATATATATAGTGCCTCATGCATTAAATGCATGGGACACCTGTTGAGCAAAGGATGGACACAGGTCTTCAGCAAGGTACAGGATGTACCTTTTGTCTTGAGGTGTTTTGGCTTGAAGTGTTGACCTGTAGGATGGTGTAGACCTTTCCTTAAAATGGTGTAGGAGACAAAGCTTACTTTATCTGATCTTCAAATGAGGTCCACGTCAATGCAAGATATCACAAATATACTTTGTCAGAAAAGTACAATGTGAAGAGAGAAATCTTCAGGCCTTGAAGATTAAGAAGTCTTTGGTTGCCAAAGAGATCTTCGGGCTCCTGAAGACTGAGAGGTCTTCGGCTCCTAAGACTGAGAGGTCTTCGGCTCCTAAGACTAAGAAGTCTTCGGCTTCTGAAGATTGAGAAATCTTCGGCTTCCGAAGATGTCTTCGGCCGAAGACGTCTTCGGCCGAAGAGGTCTTCAGCCGAAGAGGTCTTCGGCTCCTGAAGACTGAGATCGGCACCATCCTGGCCAATGGTGTTGATCAAGTGGGCATACTTGGCTTTAGGCTGAGGAGTCTATCTTCAATCCGCTTTGAAAGATATTCTCCTTCTTTGTCTTCTTCGGTTGATCTTCGACTTCACCGAACATTTGTATAGAAACCAAGCTGCTAAAAGAACCTCAAACATATTCTAAGTAGGATGATATAATATGGAAGATTAGGAGGTCATCTTCAAATCTTCAGATGACCCAACAATCTCCCCCTATTTGAGGATGGCATCCATACTAAAGAATAGAACAAAGAGTGTACTGAATAAATACATTTTGACCCATTTTTACTCTTTTTGGGTTCTTTTCACATAGACCATTCTTTTTTTTTTTTTTTTGGTATATCTGACTTTTACATAGAGAAAGAAAAAAGTATAGTTATACAAACGAATAAATGAATACAATGAAAAAAATATATACAAAGATACAGAAGAAGACAGTAGTCGGGATTGTTTGAATTTGAGTGGTTGGATGCTCCCCCTCAATTCATACTCCCCCTCAACTAATGTCAGGTGGATTTGATCACATAGTCCATTGCAAAAGCAGAGTTTAAGCTTGAGTGGTAAGTTGCTCCCCCTCAACTCATACTCCCTCTTAACTAAGAAGTCAGAAGATTTTCGGGATCCTCCGAACCTGCTCCTGGAAGGGCAGATTCATCCTTGGATCGTGCAGAAGCATCAGGACTGAGAATCCTGGGTGATAGGCTGTGAGGTGGAGAAGAGACACCTTAGATAGGGAAGGAGTCCAAGTCATCCTTATCAACCAAGGAAAAGGTTGATGAGGGAATAATAGGGGTCCCCAATTTTACAATTGTATCATTTTGTGAGGATACAAAGGAGGTGGCTTTGGGTGGTTTAGCAGAGTCCTTGGGCCCAGATGGGAAAATTTCAACACCTATCGATTGTGGAGAATCGGTGGGTGGAGTTTGTGGCTTGGCCCTTGAAACCTTCCTTAGCCTCTTGAGAGGAGAGGGAAGGGAAGAGGTAGAGTGCCGCCGCTTTGAGATATGGGGTGTGACCTGGGTAACCGCCGAAGGTTCTTTCGGTGGTATGGCCATTTGGGCAAGTGCGGCGGTGCCAGTAGCAGTTGAGGATTTATTGCTAGCCGACGTCACTAAGGAGGGGGAAGAAGGGTCCACTACAGTTGAGGGACCTTTGGACACCGGAGTGTCCTTAGTATCACCCCATTGTAGATCGGGAGAGTTTATGAAGGAGAACATACCTGAGCTGAGAGCTTGATTGGTGGATAGAGAGCCCTTGTTGAGAGAGGTCTTCTTGAGTTTCTAAGTGTTGGTAGGAGAGTCATCACCAAATCAACCGAGAGCCAACAATATTTCTCCCCCTATTTGATGATGACCCCAACACATAGAGAAAAAAAAATGGTACTGACACTCAGAAAAACTACAAGACACGAAGAAACTCATAAATTCAGTGGCCCATTTTTTTTTTTTTTTAAAGGACTCTTTTCCTTTCTTTTTTTTTTTTTTTTTTTGAACGAGAAATAAAAAAAATTGGAAGAGAGATGGAAGATGGGAAGAAGGGGAGGAAGGGGAGGGGGGAAGGTGACGGGAGAAGGATGGGGAGTGATACATGGTAGTAAAAAATTCTGGGAAGGGGAAGAATGAGAGAAAAAAAATTCAAAAAGAATGGGGTAGGGAGGAGGGGGGTTCGGCCGAATGAAGTGAGGGGGGGGGGGGGGGAGATGGTTCGGCCGAAGAAGGGGGGGCTGTCGGCCGAAGGCTTGGTTAGGGGGGGAGGTGTCGGCTTGGTTTGGTGGTGGGTAGTTGGTTCGGTGGGAGAGGAGAGGCCGAGAGAGGGGAAGAGAGAAAGAGGGGGTGGGTATAAGGGGGTTCGGTGTTGAGGGATAAGGGGTGTTGAGTTTCGGTAGGTTCGGTGGATAGGGGAAGAAGGAGAAAGGGGTAGGTGGGTAGGGTGAGGGGTTCGGTGGCTAGGGGAGGGAGAGGGGATTGGTTTGGTTCGGTGGGGGAGTGGGTAAGAGAGAGGGATTCGGTGGGGTGGGGGGCCGAAAGAGGGAGTGGTCTTCGGTTGGAGGGAGGGTTAAGAGAGAGAGAGAGACCGAAGAGAGGGATGGTAAGAGAGAGAGAAACCGAAAAAGGTAAGGGGGAAGGGGGTATTTCGGTGGCAAGGGTGAGAGAGGAGAGAGAGAGAGCCGAAGGAGGGAGGGGGGTTTCGGTGGGAGAGGGGAGGGAGGAGAGCCGAAAACAAAAAAAATAAGGGGGGGTTCGGTTTGTTTGTTGGGGGCCGAAAAAAAAATGGGGATATAAGGGGGTGTTTCGGTGGCTTCGGTGGCTAGGGAAACCGAAGACAAAGAGAAGAGGGGAGGGGGTGGGTTCGGTGGATTCGGTGGGGAGAGGGCCGAAGGAGGGAGGGGCCGAAGGAGGGGATAGATGGAAAAAAATAATTTTTTTTTAAATGATCTAAACGGCAACCATTTTTTTTTTTTTTTTTTTATTCTCAAAAAAAATCTTCGGTGGAAGATATGGGCCGAATAGTAGGGGAGATGGTGGATGGGAGTTCGGTTGGTGTGGAGGGCCGAAAGAGGGAGGGGGAGCCGAGAGGGAGGGGGAGCCGAAAGTGAGGGGTGAAAGAGAGAGTCTAGAGGTTGAGAGAGATGAGTGAGGGGGAAGGTAAACAAAGAGAAAAAAATAGGGGTGTTGTATGAGGTGAGAGAGAGCCGTAAGGGAGAGTGAGACATTGAGTTCGAGAGAGTGTGAGGAAGAGTGAAGAAAAAAAAATGTTTTTTTAAAAAAAAAAAAACTATCGGCGGCCATCAACAAAATTTAAAGAAAATTAGTTTTTTTTTTTTTTTTTAAATCAATTTTTTTTTTGTAAAAAAAACTTTCCATCGGCGCCGAAGTTTTTGAGAAAAATATATATATTTTTTTTGGTTTTAAAAAAGTCAACATCGGCGGCTAAGAAAAAAAATATAAAAATAATTCAAAAAAAAACTTTTTTTTTTTTTGAAAACTTCGGCCAGCCGATTGATTTTTTTTTAAAGAATTTCTTTTCCTTTTTTTTTTTTTTAAATAAAGAGGATATCAATTGAGTTTTCATAGGAGAGTAATTAAAAAAAATCTTTAGGGGATTACGAAAATAGTCAGATGTGAAGGATCTTTAAACCCATGTGGTTATTTCACAGACACTTTCACATAGACTTATTCAGAAAATAGAGATGGAAGATCGGCAAGAATATGTGAAGAAAGAATGGCTGGTTAAGAAGGTAGGATGATTTGTGATGAATATTGAGGTTGAGAGGAAGATGTGAATGATAGAGGAACGAGAAGTGATATGATGAGAAATAGGAAAGAATGGGATAGGAGGGATCTTGATCTTCAGAGATGATATCTAAAGATCAAGGATTGGAGAAGAAAAGATGGGTAGGTCACCATTTTGATGGGTTGTGTCAGAGAAGAAAGGAACATATGGTTTTGAGCTAGATGAAAGATTTTGAGAATCTTCACCAACACATGATGATATCCACCAATCATCATCTCATGAAGAGATGATGACTTAAGATCATCAAACTTCACATGAGTAGATGGAGTTTCTCCGAAGATGGTGGACTCGGTAGGCTTTTGAAGAGTGAGAGAGAGGGGCCGAAGATAGTGAGAGAGGTTGAGAGCCGAAGGTGAGGGAAGGGAGGTATAAGGGAGGTTTGTTCTTTGGTTGGTTTAAGAGGACGAAAGAGAGAGATGAGAGAGAGAGATAAAGAGAAAAGGGATGTACCTGGGGTAGATGAGGTAGAGCACTCAGCAGACACAATGGCCATATAGAAGGATTGAGCTTCACTATTCATCAACATCATCTATTTTAGCCATGAAACAAAGGTTGACCATTTCTTTGTCACTTTCAGAAGTGGGTTCATCTGCCCAATCGTGGGTTTCAGTCATTTGACCTTTTCCCTTTTTGAGCAAGGTTTCATTTTTCTCTTTCTCTCTCTTATATTTTGCCTTGTATTTCTCAGTCCGGTCAGACTTTGAGGAGACAGACATATTTGTCTTTTGGAAAGAAGGTTGATTAGAATTAGACTTGGTTCTGACAAACCTAGAGGAGGTACGGTTAGAGGAGGGTAGTCTGGATTTATCAGAAGACCTGCTTCTGCACTCAGAAGCAAAGTGTCCCTTCCTCCCACACCTGTAACATTCCTCATTTGATTTGTCAGAGGGAGTGGTTTTAGAAAAAGTAGAAGTGGATTTTCTTGAAAACTTGGATTTTCTCGAAGAGAAGCGAGAGTTACTGGAAATTTCCTCACCTTCATCATCAGCCTCACTAAGATAGGCTTCTGAAGGATCATTGGGATCCTCTTGACTATCACGGTCAGAATCGGAGGGATAGGTGATTCTAGGAACACACACAGAGTTTTTGGAAGAATCACTAACAAGAGCTAGAGAAGAGCTTTTAATGTCTTTTGTGATGGACTTCCTTAGCAGTTTAGTCTGCTCATAGTTGAAGAGTGTGCCATAAAGAGCAGTGAGTGGCATAGAGTCAAGATCCTTGGTAGACTTGATGCAAGTACAAATGTTTTCCCAAAACTCAGGAAGACAGTCCATGAACTTGCACAAGACTTCCTCATTATCATAAATGCGACCCACAAGTTTTAGATCATTAAGAAGACTGTTAAAGCGATTGTAGTAGTCTGAGAGAGACTCACCCTTCTCATGAGAGAAGAGTTCATACTTTCTTACAAGAGCAATCTTTCTGCTCTTTTTCACTTCAGACGTACCTTCATAGAGAACACACAGAGTGGACCACATTTCTTTAGCGGTAGAAAAGTTAACAAGGGAGTGATAGACCTCATCAGGTAGAGAAAGGGCAATGATGGCTCTGACTTTAGTATCAAGAGCTATAAGACGTCTGTCTTCATCATTGTATTTGCTGGGATCCTTTACAATGTATCTCCCATTTGCTGGAGTTCTTTCTTCCTCAGAAGAGTCCTCATCAGCATTTCCCTTATCTGCCTTTTTGGCATTGTACCGGTCCCAAACCCTAGGAAGAAAATGACCTTCATGTAAGATAGTAGGATATCTGCTGTCAACTCCTTCTAAGAAGAGTATCATACGACTTTTCCACAAGAAGAAGTTATTGGGGTTAAACTTTGGTGGTTTGGCTATAGAGCCATTGTCGTATGAAACAGAGTGGTGTTTTGAGAAGAAACATTGTTCGAAGAAGAAGAAGAGGCTGCCATTGCGGATCTAGTTTATTGAGTTAAACTAAACCGCTCTGATACCACTTGTTGGTCCCAAATAGCAGTAAGTAAATAAAAGAAGTATTGTAGAAGGGGGGGTTGAATACAATACACACAGTTTTTCACTTAATTTAATTCTTATTGATTTGAAATCAAGAATTACACATAGAAAACTTTTGATTGTTGCGGAAGAGAATAGATGAAATCTATTCAAACAATCTTACACAAAGAGAAATGAAGAACAATTGTAAAACACTTAGAAAACAATAAGAACTTCTTAGAGAGAGAATGCCAGTGCACTTAGAGAGCTTGAATGCTTGAGAGCTGGTTACTGGATGTCTTGCATGTTGAAGCATCCTCCATATATATAGTGCCTCATGCATTAAATGCATGGGACACCTGTTGAGCAAATGATGGACACAGGTCTTCAGCAAGGTACATGATGTACCTTTTGTCTTGAGGTGTTTTGGCTTGAAGTGTTGACCTGTAGGATGGTGTAGACCTTTCCTTAAAATGGTGTAGGAGACAAAGCTTACTTTATCTGATCTTCAAATGAGGTCCACGTCAATGCAAGATATCACAAATATACTTTGTCAGAAAAGTACAATGTGAAGAGAGAAATCTTCAGGCCTTGAAGATTAAGAAGTCTTTGGTTGCCAAAGAGATCTTCGGGCTCCTGAAGACTGAGAGGTCTTCGGCTCCTAAGACTGAGAGGTCTTCGGCTCCTAAGACTAAGAAGTCTTCGGCTTCTGAAGATTGAGAAATCTTCGGCTTCCGAAGAGGTCTTCGGCCGAAGAGGTCTTCGGCTCCTGAAGACTGAGATCGGCACCATCCTGGCCAATGGTGTTGATCAAGTGTGCATACTTGGCTTTAGGCTGAGGAGTCTATCTTCAATCCGCTTTGAAAGATATTCTCCTTCTTTGTCTTCTTCGGTTGATCTTCGACTTCACCGAACATTTGTATAGAAACCAAGCTGCTAAAAGAACCTCAAACATATTCTAAGTAGGATGATATAAGATGGAAGATCAGGAGGTCATCTTCAAATCTTCAGATGACCCAACAGTTTGGTTTTTATTTCACCCTAGAATTAATATCATAGTTTCAAATCTTTAGATATCTTTATTTAGCAATTTTTTTGAATTTTACCTTTTAAACCTTTGTAATAAAATTTTCTAACAGGGAACGTTTTATTGAGGATAAAAAAGTTTGGGAACGAGTTGTAAAACATTAAAAGATTGGGGCTAATCTGTAAAATAGTTATGTTTAGGCTATGTTTGACAAACTAGCTTATAAGCTAGCTGGTAGCTGATAATCTAGCTTTTCAAAACGCTACTATGAGTAACTTTTCAATAAGCTAGCTTATAAACTAGTTTATAGTCATCCAAACATGTAAAAAAAACTAGTTTTTTTTGCCAAACAATGTCTTAGGGTAAAAAAGTTTGGGGACGGATTTGAAAACATTTAAAGATTGGGGACTAACCTGCAAAACGATATGAATCTTTTATCCATCAGAGAAATCCCCAAACCCTCTTCGTTTTCCACTCTTCCTCCATAAAACCCTTCAAAAATCGTATACAAAATTTTCATAAATAATTCAAGAAAGCAACAAATCCATGGCGATTATATTTTCTTCTTCGAACATGATAATGCAGATCAGGAATCATTCCTCACCATCTCCGTCATCGGTAAAAGCTGTTGGTTTCTCAAAAGGGAATTTTGTAAACCCTATCAACTTGAAGATTGCTTCAAATTTCAAGCATAAGCCATGTTCTTTCGCAATCCACGCCTGTCAGGCTGAATCGGTAACTTATTTTCATTTTTCCGCGTATAACATTTGTTGTGCCAATTACATGCTTCCGTCTGCAGTGCTTATGTGAAATCCTAGGTTCAAATTTCTTCCTACGGAGCTTTGTTTTATCATTCTATGTGTAGTATGCATTTTTGTTTGTAAATAATCAGTTTTCTGGTGTTACTAATCTGATTGCACAGTAAATGTGAGTTGATACAATGGGCAGCATCTGGGTCCAATTACGATTTCCAATTTTATAGCTACAATAGTTGATTTTTAGGGTTTTAATTTAGGGTTAATCTAAGCATCCATTGTATGGAACATAGGGACTAACTTCTAGCGGAATTTGTTCAATTTGTCTGTAAATTATTGACAATGCTACATGATGGTAAAATTTTATCCAAGAATCTGGTGAGTGTTGTGATTTAGCTTCAACTCGAGCTATTGGTAATCAAGGCTCTAAATGACATGGCTTCACGCAGAAACCAAGCTTCAAGCTTTAGGAGCCACAACAAATCTATATATCATACATATGTTTTCTACTATTGCTCAATGAGTCATGATCTTGAACGATTTAAATTCATATAAGAAGACTAAAATGATATGTATAATGCTTAGGAAAAAAGGTTGTATTAAGAGCACAATAACAAAAAAAATGTTCTACCATTGGTTCCACATACCTCTAATCTAAGACCATATATAAGTAAGTTATGCACTAATAACTAAAAAGGTAAAAAAAAAATCAAAAGTAAAAGAAAATCGAATAATGTCTTACAAAAAATGCGCATTGGGCCATGGTGTGCCACAGGGGTTAGCATGGCGTCGGAGACGAGCCTAACACCATGGCAGCTGCCAGGACGCCTCTTTTAGAACACTGTTGGTAATCAAGAAGCAGCAGAGCTAATTGTGTGGTTAACTTTTATATGGTTGTGTTAGAGCAGCCTAAGAATTTAAAATCTGCATACTTGTTATCGAAGGCCACACAGCTTTGGTTGCAAGGAGATTTGGAAATCATAAATGGCACAATTCTACTAAAAGGAGAAAGGCATGGTTGACATCCTCTTGTCTGAGTAGTTCTCTGACTTGGATAGGGTGTTGGAAATGGTCACATAAGAACTAAGGCCTTGAAATGTGTTTTGATTGCTGGTATGACAACAAAATTGTGACAGACTTTAAGTTCTGGAGAATGGTTAAAAGGTAAATCTTGCAGCTGAGTAAAGCTAGCTGTTTTGCTATTAATGTGTAATCCCATTATTGGTTCATGTAGCAGCACCACTTGTAACACCTTGAATCCCAAGTAAGATGAGTGGTGCAGTGCAGTGACTACTGAATTCTGGACCAACTCAAACCATGGTGGGAAGTTATTAGTAGCCAACTATGAAGAATTTATAGGACTTGCAGTTCACACTCGTAACAGATGTGGGACAAGATGTTATGAACTCCCCCAATTAATTTTCTTGACGTTCTTGTTAAGCGTACACGTAAATGCAAATAGAATCATAATCATTATGCATAGGAGATATGTGAGTCCAACCCATTGAACATTGAGGAGCCATTAGTCTCAAGTTCTGAAGTAATAAATTGGCCCAATAACCTTCAGATTAACTAAAACAATGGACATGGTTTAGTCAAAGACCTTGCAAGTAAAGGCTTCAATCGATACCTTCAAGCTCACCTAACTTGGTTCTAGTGTTGTGACTGGCACTCTACCAAATCCATTAATTCTTGGATTGGTTGCTTCTGAGAGAGCTGCTCTTCCGACTGCTCGTGTTCATAGGTTATTTCGATCCAAATCTGTTACTTCCTAATATGTTGAACTCAGACGCTTGATCATTGTAATTGGACATGGTTTAGTCAGAATGGTATGAACTCATCTATGGAAAACCGATTCTGGTTCATTTACAAGCCTAATTTTATGGTACTCTATAATTTGTTGCATGAATGATTCCAATTCTAGATTGTTTAAATCGAAAACTTAGGTAAGACAAGATGATTATTTACACTACACGCCCATAGAGGCATCCTGGCCAGGCAGCCCATCCTCTGCACATGCGATGAATGCACATGTGCGCCCCCTCCGTTTAGATATACACTGTAATGGTTGTGTACGATTCATGTGAACTGTGGAGTGTTTTACTGTGTATAAACTTGTGTCCGTTCCATTTTCCTGTTTATGTGTCCTAATCCTTTGTATACTTCCAACGCATTCTGTGTTTACTTGAATTAGAATTCTTATTTTTTGTTACTTATGACATTTCTAAATGGAAAATGACATCACAGGACCGAGACTTTGTAGCCAAAGAACTTGAAGCCAAGAGAATCATGGTAACACCAACCAAGCCTGAACTCGATAATTTCAAGGAACCTGAACTGGAAAAACAATCCTTAAAATTTGTCGAGGCAAAGAAATCAGGTGCATCATCCTCAAAGGAGAAGATCATCACACACACATCATCAATGGACTATCAACAGGTTCTCAAATACCCTCTCGTTACTGAAGCTGCAATGCATAAAATCATAAACGAAAATACATTAGTTTTTATGGTTGACGTACGTGCTAACAAGAAAGACATTAGGAATGCCTTTGAGAACATGCTTAAGATCAAAACCAAGAAAATTAACACATTGATCAACTATGATGGCACAAAAAAGGCTTACATACAGTTATCGTCTGATAATCAGGCTGTTACCGTAGCTAAGAAAATGAAAATTTTGGCTTAGTTTTTTGTTGTATGAAGACGAAAATTTGTGTTCTTTAAGGATTATTGTTGTATATAACAAGGCAATTGAGGATTTAGATGATGAGCATGTAAGTTCTGTATTTTCTTATAGCACCAAACTTCTCTGTTTTGTATCTTGATCTGCTTGATCCTTCTGGAGTTCTGGTTACTATAATACTATTTACCTTTGATTTATGGCTTTATGTTTGGATGTAATATTACTAAATATGCTTTATAGTTTAGTTTTGGATGTACTTTTCATAAGGTTTGGACAACTCCCTTACTTTTCATAAGGTTTGGACAACTCCCTAGTCTCCCTTGTTGTTTTTAATTTGGCCTTTGGGCATCAAGGTTATTTTGCTAAATGTTGACAGGTGCTTTTTAGGCATTCTTGTGTATGAAAGCTGTGACATTCTTAAACTTGTTGGAAAGTCGGAGATTTAAAGAAACCTGTTAGAAGATCATTTAGTCAATTTAAAGAAACCTGTTAGAAAGTCATTTAACTAAAGGACCTGTCGAGGTCATGCATAAGTGTGTTACCAGTCAAGATACATTTTTAAGGATGTTAGTTGATTCTTTATCCTCTATCTTTGCTGCCTCTGCTAACATTTACTGTTCTCACCAAAGGGCCTTTGGCCTAGCGGTAGGAGGTCAAGGGTTCAAATCTCACCAAAGGTGAGGAGGGTGTGTGAGTTTATTTGTTGTATTTGCCGTATATAAATATTATATCCTTAAAAAAACATTTACTGTTCTTTTGTTGGTCTTTAGCATTCTTATTTGAAGGCATTGTAATAAAAAGGCAGGGGCTATTTTGTAAAATACTTTTACAAACTAACGTTCCAGTGTTTTTTTAAATTTTACCGGGGCAGACTGTTTAACACCAAACCCGAGGTGTTTAAAAACACAGACGATTTGAAAGTTATTGAGTTAAAAATAATATCTAAAAGGACATGCTTCTAATTGAAAACTCTTTTAAGGTCATGTAACTAAATGAACGTCAAAGCTGATAGCTGTGTGGAGATTATATAAAACTACCATTGGACATTTAGCAATACTTTCCACTGATAATACAAAATAGTTATTATAATATAAAATAAATAAAATATTAATTATAGGTACCAAATAAAGTACAAAACGTTAAGAAATAAGTTTCAGTTTCAATGATTTATAGTTAGTATTTTTGTGTTCCACCATTGTTAATCATTAAAACTCAAATTTAAGTTTCGAAATGCTACTGTAGCATCTCATTTTCCCATGTTGGTACCCAATTATGGCACAAAACAAAATGCTATCAAGGGTTATCAGAACTTATATACTTGCCATGTTCAGCCTTTCTTGTGATCTTATAGTAGTTTGCAGTAATTTTAGCTGAGCCAAGCACTGGTGGATAGCCACATAAAAGAAAAATATTATAGTCATGAGATGGTCATGGATTTAATTAAAATCTCATCTGAGGTCGTAGATGAAGGATCGTGTGAGAAGAAAAGTTAAAGTGAGAAGGTAAAAGGGATTTGGACCATTGATCACTTTTAATTTCACTCCACCCATGATTCACACTTGATACGAGAATTGATCCGGTGCATATCATCCTAATGTGCATCCAAGGGTGGAGATCCCTTCTTACTTTTCTCACCATAGTTTTTATTCTTATCGGAACCTAACCCTAAGGTTTTATACCTAGAAATCTCCCATATATCTCTCTCTCACACACACATACACTCACACATGTCATGGCCATGCATGAACACATTGACACACGTGTGAGTTGTTTGTCTGTCTTAGAATTCGAAAAGCATGCAAATAAGTCATACTTAGAGGATATTTACCGCATCTTTACTTGGTAAGTGTTTACAGGTATCGCTTACGTTATAATTGAGTCATAGTGAGGGAGAAAACTCTTACGCGATTTGCGTTTTGTAGGTAAAAGAAGCATACCAACAATCCATTTTGATAGCAAAAAATATTAGCCAATAAGATAAGTAAGGTGGTTAATAAACAAAAACTATAAGCATAATAAGCCTTTGTCTTTTTGATGATGTTGATAAGGGCAAAATTGGTTTTGGTTGTAAGATTTTCAAGAGAAAAAGAACCCCAAATTTACCAAAAAGAGGAGATCTTCAAGGTGATCTTTGTCTTTTCTTTTGCTCCCCATTTACCCATTTCTTGGAAACTTGCCATAACACTAGGTCCAATTAACTTTTTCTACACTGATATAATTTTTGTAATTATCTAAAATCAATTTTGCTAACAATTTCTTCTGATCTGATTATTTTGCATACACTATAAAATTGATTATTGTGAATTTAAGTGTTGTAGTTATTTGGATGTGTTATAATCTGCTGCATATGTTTTTGAAAGATGTATTATATGATTGATCGTAAATCATTCTAAAACTTCTTTAAATAATAAATGATGTAGAGATATATAACTTTAAATGATATTTTAATTAAATACATGACCTCATGACTTATTAAAAAGAATGCCTTCATACTCCAGAAGGCCGTGGGGTGGCGTTATAGGGAGAGGCTAATTACACTATTATTTATGTCGGAATCAGATTAAATCATGTATTAAAATCAGATTAGATAATGTATTAAAAATATAGAAGTAAGTCTTAATATATGTGAAAAATAAATTAAACAACATATTAATTAAAATGTCATTTAATCTTAAATAGCTCACTTTTATACGCACAAGAATTTCTTTAAATTATCTGTTATTTGGAGTTGTATATTATATTTGAAAGTGAATTGTGGCTCCTACATTAACACTTGGCAATGTAATTAGAGAGATCTTGTTTCCTTTTATTTTTATAATAAAGATGTTCACAAAAGCAGCTGGGTCTTTTTGACTAGAGCTCTGGTTTAGATTCAAGCACCCAATCTATTTGGATTCCTTTTCATATATATATATATATATATATATATATATATATATATATATATATATATATATATATATATATATATATATATATATATATGGGTTAAATCATGTGAGAACCAAAAAATGATTGAGAACCGTGAGAATCGATCTAAATCATTGATTAATTTTAATCCATGGTCATTATAGGCAATGCAAGTTTGAAATAAGTTGGAAGTTAAATAACTTTTAATTAAAACCATAGGATCAAAACCAAATTATGGCTTAAATCGGTTTTCACGGTTCTCAATCTATTTTTGGTTCTCATTTGATTATCGTCCTATATATATATATATACTCCTTTTACAAACCCAATATTTATTACAAACCAGTTTTTATGTATTATTTTATATAATACAATAGATGTGAAAATACAATGTTTATATAATATTATTTCATATGTGATTAACATTTAAGACTTTCTTCGTACACAAAACAACACATGTGTACAGTATATATGAAAACTTTTGATGCTAAGGATACGTGTATTGATGGATGCTTTAGGGGATGTATCGGGGAACCACTCATGTGAACAAGCTACAACAACTTTGTATGTCGATATTTTAATGTAATGTAGGCCATAGGTGTATCCAAGAGCATCTCCAACAGATTCCCCAAAAATTTATTTAAAGCAGAGAATTAAAAGTCAAAATCTCTATAAAAAAATTACATTAACCTCCAATAGATTTTTCATTTTGAAGAAATCCAACATTGATTATAATATTAATATATTTCATTAATCTATTAAAATATTAATTCTTTTTCCAAATATTTATTTTCAATGTTTTTTGTTGGTGTTCTCCCTTAGTAATCATTTTTGGGGTGTTTAACATATTTGGAGAAAAAAACCATTTTCTATCCTACTTTCTTCATTTTGGAGATAGTTTTGGGGAAACTATTGTAGTAAAATATTGGTTCAAAATCCTTTTATTTTCTTAATTTTCTACATTTTGGAGAAGTTGTTGGAGATGGTATACGGATTTTTTATCAATTGGTAACACCATTTGACTATAAGAAATGAAACTATGGATATTTTTTCACAAAATTAACAATAGTTTGTTGGTTAGTTCCTCGCGTTTTGTAGGTGAGGTCGTGTTTTTGAGTTTTTTTATTGCAATTTTTTTCAAAAACATAAAAAAATCTAAAATTAAAAGTTAAAAAACTAAGAAAATGATAGAAACGGGACTTGAACCTACGCTTGGGGGGGGGGGGGGATAAAAACTATGCAAACCAACTTTACGAAGGGAACCTTATTGTTATAATTTCAAAATATATACGGTCACACCTTTCACGACCCTAATTTTTTTAACACTATGTCGGAAGAACAAAGGTTGCATGTGTGCCCCAGTTACTTACTCTTTAAGATATATGGAGGATAACTTAGATGGCGTTTGGTTTTTAGTTATGAGTGATCATTTAGGTATGGGTTTGATAGTACGTGAAATAAGATGAAAATAAGTATGAGTATCGACAAGAAAAAAAAAGTCAAGGAATAATGAAACGAAATATTGTTTAATTTGTAAGAGATTGGCGGATAAATGAATTTTCGAAATCCAACCGTATTGACGGAAAAACGATATGATCCCCATTTGAGACGCATTAATCAATTGCAAGATACTAGCGTTATTTACAACCAAAAGCCACCTTTGGACTGTTATTAGGGGTGCTCAAATTTCCGACTAACCCGACCAACCCAACCCGAAAAAAAAGCAAAAAAAAAAAACTCAAACCGAGGTAATTCAATACACAATCGATACAAATTTTGTCTAAACCGCATCTATTGGGTTGGAAACGGGTTATGTCCAAATTAACCCGACCAACCCGTCAACCCGACCAAAACTTGTATATTTTTTTTAATTTATGGTTTTAGACTTTTAGCGGCTCTTCTTTCTATCAATTCTCAAGTATTCTTATTTTAGCCGTAGTTTGTCCGTGAGACCACGCCGATTAAAATTGCACGAATCTAACCTTCAAGTCTTCAAAAATCTTCAACATCGATAGAATCAAGAAGCAAGAGATACTATTCTTCTACTCATATTTTCTCTTATTAGTCTTATTTTTATATTTCCATTTTGATTTTAATTTTTTAAAACGGAATCATTTAATTAGATTGTAAAATGATGTATTAAAGTTTCAACCCGACCAACCCAACCCAACCCGCACGATTTGGGTTGGGTTGGGTTGCACTTTTTATTGGGTTGGGTTGGTTTGGGTTGCACTTTTTATTGGGTTGAGATTTTTCAAACTGCAAACATTGGGTTGGGTTGTTCAACTGCCTTTAACCCAGTCAACCCAACTCGTGAGCACCCCTAACTGTTATACTTGACCTCCGACAGAGAGAGTTACTCTTTGTTTAAGATATCTCATATATGTATTTAACAACTCGTTCCACATTGATGATACATAAGATTTGTTAACTTCTTATAAGCACAACTTCTAATAACTTTCACCATTATCTTAAGTTGAATCAGAGGTTATTAGTCAGATTAGAGATGGACATTATTAACTGGTAATGGATAACTAAAATTAGGCACGACAAGTATCAACCAATTAAGACTTTTACCGGTAGGCTCCAACTAATTACTTTGTCTGAAATGAAAATCAATCCTACATTTTGCCTCGGGTAATAGGTTACTATAACCGGTGTAAATAATAATTGAAACCGAATAACCCATCCGCACTGAATGAGATTAGTGTTATTCGGTTTTTGGATTAAACGATTCGATTTTCGGTTAGATTTTTTCTAATTCGGTTAAACTGAATAACACATTCTACTAATATTTTATATATTTCATTTTAACAAAATTAAACCGAATACACATTATACTTTTATTATTTTACATATTTTATTGCTATATAATCATTTTGGCAGCTGGTAGATAATTTTTTGTTAGACTATCTTTTTTGCGTGATGTATAACGTGATGAGGAAATAATGTTTTTTGCTAGATATTGGTTTTTGGTAGATGATATTTTTCACTTAGTACAAGTCATTTATATTCTTGAGTAAGAATGCATGATACAATTATATATTTGAAGTAACATACATTGAATTTGGAAAAATTATTAAAATAGAAATTCTTATTTGATTTACCCAATTACCTAACTGAATAACCCGAAACCGACATTATTAAACTGAATCTTATTTGATTTGGTTATTGGTTAATTTTAAAAAAGTTGAAAACTAATTAATACAAACCGAATAAACCGAAAACCAATTTAAATGACCAAATATCCCCATAGAGCGTGTTTGGTACACTGGACATAACAGAACAGAACAGAACAGAACAATGATCACTGTTCCACGTTTAGCAGAACTTTTATGTAGAACAAACATGAACAAAGTGGAATAGGTGTGTTCCACCCCCCATCCCATGGAACAAAGTGGAACAAGGTAAAACATACCTATATTTTACCAATATAACTTCAAAATAAAACCTAATTCTCTTCTAAAACATCAAATACGCCTCATTCTTTACATCTTATTTATTTTGTAAATTTTATTTATTACTCCCTTCGTTCAAAAATAAGTGTCCACATTTATTTATATTTGACCCAAAATAAGTGTCCACTTTCAAAATTAGAAAACTAAATTTCTCAAATTTACCATTAACTAATGCATAAATATTTAAGAATTGTGAAGAAAGAGAAATTAAATAAGGGTAAATATGTCATTTGGTTAGCAAAACAGTGTAATAATTATGCATGTTTAAAACTATGTGTCATTTCAATTGTGGGCACTTATTTTGGGATGGAGGGAATATATTTTATTCTCTGTAAACATTAAAATTTACCATTCTCAAAGTATTATTTTTATATGGTTTCTACATTTTGGTTAATTTATGTAATTTATTAGATATTGTTAATAAAAAGAAAATATAAAAGCTATAAGATAAAAACTATAAACTTATAAGCTTTTTATTTTGGTGTCATTTTAACTATTTTGATAAAAATTTCCAATTATAGATTTTGTTATAAAAATATTTATTTTATTATAATTTAATAAATTACATAAATTAATCAAAATATATAAAATATATCTGTTTTGAGAGGACGCGTTTAGCATCCAGATGATATGATAAAACAAGATAAGACATAACAGAAAAGGACAATTGTTCAATATTTGATAAGACATAATTGAACGTGACTATGGGTCTGGTAACATCCGGGGGGTGTGGGGTGAAAGCCACACTACCCGAGTTCGAATCCCACGAGCAACACTTTCCTGAGATATCCAGACTCTGGGTCTGGTCCTTCGGGGTCGGATCCGGGACCGGTTCGGGTGGGTCCAGTCTATGGGACCCTCTACTCTGCCGGTCAGGTTCAGCTAAAGGCTGAGCCGGGTTGCAGCGGATTAGTGGGATAGCCCGTAATGGAGGCCCGATACCGCTGGAACGTGTGTGTGCGTTAACTTGCCGTTCAAAAAAAAATTGAACATGACATAACAGATAAAATGACCAATTAACCCTTAATAAGTTATTTATGTATTTCAATTAATTTATGTAATTTATTAAATTATAATAAAATATATAAACAACTTATTAGAAGTAAATTGATCATTTTATCTGTTCTGTCATATATAGTTGTAGTGACGGTTATCTCCACGTTATCTTTAGAATAAATTAAGTGGTGTAGAAAGGATGAAATATGAAAGTGTGGGGACTATTTTGGAATATTAAGCATAAAAGACCTAAAACCCTAGATCTTTCCCCATTTGGCTAATTTTGGGTGAAAGCGGCGCGGAGAGAAGAAAGTGGAGAGGGAAGGAGCTCTGGATCAAGGAGTGCAGTATTGAAGATTGTTCTTAGAAATCGAAGCAAGAAATTAGTGGGAATCTACACCATCAAGAGGTAATTCGTGTAATGTAACACCCGTATTTTTGTAATAATTTAGATTCCCAACTTGTCTGTTTTTGCGACCTTTATTCGAGTTATTTCAACTCTATCCGTTGTATCTTTTCCCGTGTTGTAGTCTCATGAGTCACGGGTTCGAAATCTGATGTTTTGAGGCTCGGTACCATCAGCGCGACCTTGCCCGCGATAGTGACACTGTCACTATCGCCGGGGGCACAATCGCGGCCGGCCAATAAGCTACGGTACAAATGGCGCGAGTATGACTCGTGATAGTGACAGTGGCACTATCGCCTGTCACTATCGCGAGCGGGCAATGAGCCATAAATCAGACAACTCCGAATTTAAATGTAAATGTAAATCCTAGCGAATGAGTATGACTTGGATCATCGGGTGCCACCCTCCCACATCGTTATTTGGACCGGCAGGTTCACGACCTTGATCCTAGTATGGTGAGCTCAAAACTCGGAAGGTGGCTTACTTTGTGTTTTGCCACAATCCTTGGAATTCGGGCTTACACCCGTCATCGCAAGATGAAGTCTGGACCGGAAGGTCACTATGTGTTTACTAAACCATTTACAAGGATGTTATTGATGAAAACAGTTTACTTATTTTGCATTTGACTTTTGTTCGTCTTTCACATAAACTGTATGTTCTCACTAGGCTTTAAGCCTAACATTTTTTCTCAAACGATGTGTATAATAGGTTCCCTTAGCAGCGGGTCTTCAAGGGTTTGAGTGAAGAGCGTGGTCTCTTACGGGCATTTTTGGATGATAGTCATTTTTGGGAACACTTAGCATTGAAACAATTATTCTTTTGGTATTGGGTTGACAACCAATGTAATCTGGCTAGTTGTAGTTTAGATTAGTTTGTTGTCGTTTCCCTATTCATTGTTACAGGTTTTGTAAATGCTCACGTTTTCCCATTATGGGTGGTTTACCCTATTTATAAACGTTATGTTGCCGAATTTTCAATTTTTAAAATTACCCCAATTTTTATGGTGTTACAAGATGGTATAAGAGCCGGGACCCGGACTAGTGTGCCAGCGAGGACGCTGGGCTTCCAAGGGGGGTGGATTGTAAGATCCCACATTGGTTGGGGAGGGGAACGAAAGTTGCCTTATAAGGGACTGGATACCTCCTCTACCAGATGCGTTTTAAAACCGTGAGTCTAGGTGTGTGGACAAAGCGAACAATATCTGGTACGGTTGGCCCGGGATGTTACAGATGGTATCAGAGCTCTAGTTTAAGCGAACTAGGCATGAATGTAAGATATCTAGACTTAGACTGAGTATGTTAGGCAATGATTGTGAGTTGGGTAGAATTCTAAGATGGGTAAGTCTTAGAGTCGACGGAGGTTATGTTCATCAAGCGTTGTGATGATGGTAACGAGAACCCTTATGTGTTATATGTTCATAATCTCACTTAGCTAATGTTATTATGAGGATATTTTACGTAAGTGTGCTTAGTTTGCTGATGTTATGACAATTGGTAGATATAGTAGCACGTTCCTTTCGTGTTTGTTTCGGTTTACCTCCTTCTTACCCTTTCTCGTGCTTGTGTGACAACCATTTCTCAGTTATGGAGAACACTCGCAGTCTTCAGTTAGACGTCGATGATAGTTCTCCAGAGCGGAACCCGGTGGTCAGAGTACCGGCGGTCATTCCTCCCGGTATGCCACCGATATTTACTAGGGAGGTGGAACGGGTGCCTCGGGTGGAGTTGGCATCCACCAACCCAGTTGTGCAAGTGGTGAACCCTCAGACCGACATGATGGCCAGTATCATGCAAATGGTATCGACGGCTATGAAAAAACAACAAGAGGCGTTCATGAAGATGTTAGAAGACCGTGATGCTAGCCTGAGGAGGAATGTGGCGGTTGCTGAGGGCGTTGTAGTGGGTTCTGGTGGTATCGGTCCGGGTATCCGAACTGAAGAGCCCAGAGTTGCGCCTGGTCAGAAAAGTGGGAAGAGTTGTTCCTACAAGTCCTTTCTAGGATGCGGGCCACCGAAATTTTCTGGTTCTGACGACCCCGTTGTGCGTGTGAAGTGGATTAGAGCTGTCGAGCAAGCTTTCGGCTCCGCTGAATGTGGAGACGATCAGAGAGTACGATTTGGTGCGCAATTGCTGAGAGATGCGGCACTCGCCTGGTGGGATGTGACTCAATCCACTCTCTCTCCTACCGCTTTGGCTCAGTTGTCTTGGGCCGAGTTCAAAAGAAAGCTTATGGAAGAATTTTGCAGCGAAAGATCGATGGATCGCATCGAAAAGGAGTTTCGGTCCCTAGTGAAGGGAAACTTGACGGTGAGGGAGTATACCCGTCAATTTATGGAGAAGTTGAGATTGGTGGGACATGTGGCCCCACCGGAGAAAGATAAGGTGAAGGTCTACCTCAATGGCCTATCGGCGGACATGTTGTCTATGGTCCACAATTCTAAGGCTTCCAATCTTCGCGAAACGATTGAGGAAACTCAATTCATGGAAGAAATCTTTGCGAGAAGCAAAGCGGAGAAAGCAGTTGTGGTTGGGGATAAGAGAAAATGGGAGAACAATTTTGCACCTCCTAAAAGGAATCAAACTTTTGTGGGGAATCGGGGTTCCAACAACCGACCGGAGGCACGTTGGTGCCAAAGGTGCAAGAGCAAACATTTTGGAAACTGTAATCCTAATGCCACCGCTTGTGTCAAGTGCGGTAAGACCGGTCACATTGTCAGAGATTGCCCGGTCAAGGGGGTTATTTGCTTCGAGTGTAAGACGTCGGGGCACTTCAGAAGAGAGTGCTCGATGTTCAAGACGGGGAGCGCCCCGGAAAGGAAAGAAAACCCTCCTAGAGTTCCTGGCCGTGCTTTCCAGATGACGGCCGATGAGGCCAAGGCATCCGCCGATGTGGTGTCGGGTATGTTCCTCCTAAACTTCGTACCTGCTCGTGTGCTATTTGATTCGGGTGCCAGTTTTTCTTTCATATCTGTTGCGTTTCGTGAAAAGCTATCCATGCCCACTATTAGTCTAGAAAATACTTTAGTGGTAGAGATAGTTAATGGTAGCCAAGTGTTAATCCGTGACGTCTTGAACGATTGTACCCTTAGCATTGAAGGAAAGAAGTTCTTAATCAACTTGATGCCAATGGTCATTGGTGGATTCGACGTAGTGGTCGGTATGGATTGGTTGGCGGACAATCATGCCGAAATCTTATGCTCCAAGAAACTAATCCGACTCCCTATATCGGATGGTGACATGGTGGTAGTTTATGGCGAAAGAAGGAAAGGTGATGTGGTGGTTATCACCATGGCTAAGGCACGAAAGTGGTTGGTGAAAGGATGTTCGTCCTTCCTAGCTTATGTGATAGACGCGAAACTCGAGAAGAAGAAGCTCGAAGACGTGAAGGTGGTGCGCGAATTTCCCGATGTCTTTCCCGAAGATTTACCCGGTTTGCCACCCGATCGTCAATTAGAGTTCCGGATTGATCTCATACCGGGAGCAGCTCCAATCGCTCGAGCTCCTTACCGGTTGGCACCATCTGAAATGCAAGAAATGATGGCTCAACTTCAAGAACTCCTAGAGAAGGGATTTATAAGACCGAGCTCGTCACCTTGGGGAGCTCCGGTTTTGTTCGTCAAGAAGAAAGATGGCACGATGAGAATGTGCATCGATTATCGCGAACTGAATAAGGCCACGGTGAAAAATAAATATCCGCTTCCGAGAATCGATGACCTGTTCGATCAGCTTCAAGGGGCAGGTTGTTTCTCAAAAATCGATCTTCGATCTGGATATCACCAAGTGAGGGTGAGAGGCGAAGACGTCTCAAAGACGGCGTTTAGGACCCGGTACGGGCATTATGAATTCTTGGTCATGCCTTTTGGGTTGACCAATGCGCCGGCAGTATTCATGGACTTGATGAACCGTGTGTGCCGACCCTTCCTCGATAAATCGGTGATAGTGTTAATCGATGACATCCTGGTCTACTCTAAGAATGAACTCGATCATGAACGACACCTCCGTGAGGTACTCAAGGTGTTGAGAAAGGAACAACTCTATGCCAAAATTTCGAAATGTGATTTTTGGCTAGGAGAGGTCCAATTTTTGAGACACGTTGTCACCCGAGATGGGGTGAAGGTGAACCCTTCCAAGATCGAGGCCATGATGAATTGGGAACCTCCAAAGAGTCCGTCAGAGATTCGAAGCTTCTTGGGATTAGCGGGTTACTATCGGCGATTTATACAAGACTTTTCTAAGATTGCTTCTTCCTTGACATCCCTTACTCGGAAAAATGTAAAATTCGTTTGGTCGGATGCCCAAGAGAAAGCTTTCCGAACTCTCCAAAAGAAACTATGCGAAGCATCGATATTATCCTTACCCGAAGGAACGAAAGACTTTGTGGTTTATAGCGATGCGTCCAAGATGGGGCTTGGGTGTGTACTTATGCAAAGGGGAAAGGTGATCGCCTATGCGTCTCGGCAACTCAAGATTCACGAAAAGAATTACCCTACCCATGATCTAGAGTTGGCGGCAGTGGTGTTCGCTTTAAATCTTTGGCGACGCTATCTCTATGGTACAAAGTGCACTCTCTATACAGATCACAAGAGTCTGAAACACATATTTGACCAGAAGGAGTTGAATATGAGACAAAGGAGGTGGATAGAACTCCTAAAAGACTATGACTGTGAACTGTTGTACCATCCTGGCAAGGCGAATGTTGTAGTAGACGCGTTGAGCAGAAAAGAGTATAGTGGAGGTCTGCAAACCTCCTTCTCTCGAATTGAGCTAGTGTCAAGTCTGATCGAGAAGATCAAGGAGTCTCAAGTCGAGGCCCTTCGGGAAGAGAATCTAAAGAATGAAGTGATGGTGAAGCAACGTCACCTCCTAACTGAAGATGGGCGGGGAGTAAAACTCTTTGAAGGGCGAGTTTGGGTGCCCAAGATCGGGGGTAATCGCGAATTACTTCTCGAAGATGCCCACAAAACCATGTATTCTATCCACCCGCGGAGTACAAAGATGTAACGGGATTTGAAACTCAATTATTGGTGGCCCTTCATGAAGTTAGACGTGGCTAATTACGTGGAAAGATGTGTGACTTGTCTTCAAGTCAAAGCAGAACATCAACGACCATACGGGAGTCTCCAATCCTTAAAAATTCCGGAATGGAAGTGGGAGCACATCACCATGGATTTTGTGACCAAATTGCCGAAGACTCTCAGAGGGCACGATACGATATGGGTGGTAGTGGACCGCCTGACCAAGAGTGCTCACTTTTTAACCATGAGAGAAACTCTCCCGATGGACAAGTTAGCCAAATTTTACATCGACAAGATAATTTCGAGGCATGGTGTACCCTTGTCCATCGTATCGGACCGCGATAGCCGTTTCACTTCCAATTTTTGGAATGGTCTCTAGAAAGAGTTGGGGACTAGAGTAAAGTTAAGCACGACGTATCACCCCCAAACTGACGGCCAAAGCGAGCGAACCATCCAAACGCTCGAAGACATGCTGAGATCGTGTGTGATCGACTTTGGCGGGAGTTGGGACTCTCATCTGCTATTAGTCGAGTTCGCCTACAACAACAGTTACCACTCCAGTATTGGCATGGCTCCTTTTGAGGCCTTGTACGGCCGGAAATGTCGAACCCCAGTTTGTTGGTTAGAAGCGGGTGAGAAACAATTCACCGTACCCGAAATAGTGCAAGTTACAAACGATAAAGTTAAAGGAATTCGGGAACGGTTGAAAGCAGCCCAAGATCGGCAGAAGAGCTATGCCGATAAGAAGAGACGACCGATAGAATTCCAAGTGGGCGACCGCGTGATGTTAAAAGTGTCGCCATGGAAAGGCATCATCCGGTTCGAAAAGCGCGGGAAGTTGAGTCCTCGTTTCCTTAGACCGTTTAAAGTGCTTAAGTGTGTGGGCTTGCAAGCATACCAGTTGGAACTTCCTCCAGAAATGAATGGGATCCACAACACTTTTCACATTTGCTACCTTCGGAAATGTTTGGCGGAAGAGGAGAACGTTATCCCTCTTTCCGAAATTAGAGTGGACGAGGGTAACCGTTGTGTTGAAGAGCCCGAGGCTATTTTGGAGAAGAAGTCAAAGAAGCTTCGCCACAAAGAAGTCACTATGGTCAAAGTTCAATGGAAGCATCATCGAGGTGCCAATGTGACGTGGGAAGCCGAGGAGGATATGAATCGAAGATATCCTCACCTGTTCGAGTAGTTCGGATTTCGGGGACGAAATCGATTTCAAGTTGGGGAGGATTGTAACACCCGTATTTTTGTAATAATCTAGATTCCCAACTTGTCTGTTTTTGCGACCTTTATTCGAGTTATTTCAACTCTATTCGTTGTATCTTTTCCCGTGTTGTAGTCTCGTGAGTCGTGGGTTCGATATCTGATGTTTTGAGGCTCGGTACCATCGGTGCGACCTTGCCCGCGATAGTGACAGTGTCACTATCGCCGGGGGCACAATCGCGGTCGGCCAATAAGCTACGATACAAATGGCGCGAGTATGACTCGCGATAGTGACAGTGGCACTATCGCCTGTCACTATCGCGAGCGGGTAATGAGCCATAAATCAGAGAGCTCCAAATTTATTTCATTTATCTGATTTTTGGGAAAAGTCTTGGTCGTTTTGCTCTGCTGCTCTTGGTAAGTTTCCAGCCCTAAATCTTCCTCTTCATTTATTACTTCATCCAACCTCCTCCCTCATTAATGGTGTTGGTTTAGGTGTTTATAAGCTTTTGTGAAGATCTCAAACTCTTAAGTTCTAGTCCTCTCCAACTAGAAGTTTCTAGGGTTTTGGTATTTAACCCAAGGTGAGTTCATACTTCCTTTTACTAAACTATTATACACATCAAAATGTATATTTTGACTTCTAAACATCTCCTTATTTACATATTTAATGTTGATGAGATTTTGACCTAACTTGGTGATTTTGGGAGATTTTAGGGTTTATTACCATTTTTGGTAAATGATGATATAAACGATGTCTTGGAACTACAAATGTGTTGTTATTGCATTATGTTGAATAAATGTTCAACTTATGGTTTTTAGCCAAGTTTATGATTAAACATTTTATAAGAGATTTGGTGAAAATGGTTATTTTGTGGAAAGGAAACAAATGGTTAAAATATAAAGAAATCCATGTTTGTATAAAATGGTTTCTATTATGGAAAGGTTTATTTTGGTAAAGAAACATTTTGGGATTTAAGTTGTTAGTCGTATGTTTTATATATGGGCTTGTGATTCTTATCAGCAGTTAACCATTAAATGGTGATTTGAGAACTAATTGGTTTTATGAACTATATGTTTGATTATAGTTGGTCACATGTGTATTGTGACGAGTCTAGACTACTACAAATGGATCCATAGGTATTTAGTTGACTTATTATTTGGGGTAATTCCGTATGTAGCTAGTTGAGACATTGGATCCTCGGAGGCACTTTGGTACGGTTATGTGGGGTCGATTACTAGCCATGGGTCGTAAATGTAAATCCTAGCGAATGAGTATGACTTGGATCATCGGGTTCCACCCTCCCACATCGTTATTTGGACCGGCAGGTTCACGACCTTGATCCTAGTATGGTGAGCTCAAAACTCGGAAGGTGGCTTACTTTGTGTTTCGCCACAATCCTTGGAATTCGGGCTTACACCCGTCATCGCAAGATGAAGTTTGGACCGGAAGGTCACTATGTGTTTACTAAACCATTTACAAGGATGTTATTGATGAAAACAGTTTACTTATTTTGCATTTGACTTTTGTTCGTCTTTCACATAAACTGTATGTTCTCACTAGGCTTTAAGCCTAACACTTTTTCTCAAACGATGTGTATAATAGGTTCCCTTAGCGGCGGGTCTTCAAGGGTTTGAGTGAAGAGCGTGGTCTCTTACGGGCATTTTTGGATGATAGTCATTTTTGGGAACGCTTAGCATTGAAACAATTATTCTTTTGGTATTGGGTTGACAACCAATGTAATCTGGCTAGTTGTAGTTTAGATTAGTTTGTTGTCGTTTCCCTATTCATTGTTACAGGTTTTGTAAATGCTCACGTTTTCCCATTATGGGTAGTTTACCCTATTTATAAACGTTATGTTGCCGAATTTTCAATTTTTAAAATTACCCCAATTTTTAGGGTGTTACAAGATGGTATCAGATCCGGGACCCGGACTAGTGTGCCAACGAGGACGTTGGGCTTCCAAGGGGGGTGGATTGTAAGATCCCACATTGGTTGAGGAGGGGAACGAAAGTTGCCTTATAAGGGACTGGATACCTCCTCTACCAGACGCGTTTTAAAACCGTGAGTCTAGGTGTGTGGAAAAAGCGGACAATATCTGGTACGGTTGGCCCGGGATGTTACATGTAATCTTTATCCAGTTTTGGAAACCTTAATCATATTGGGAAAATCTTTTGATAGCAAATCTTTTATTGAAATGGGGTTGTGTTAAGAGAATGGAGTCTTAATCAGATTAAATTCTAGACGTAGAACCTTTGGAGAAATCTTTGTTCGATTGTTGGGGAAACGTTTGTAGCATATATCTTGAGTTTCGGCAGAAAAGAGAATATGTGGGGTGATAGCCGCCATCGAAAACCCTTGAAACCGGGAGTGTCACCCACCCCGAGATCAATCGGGAGGTCCCAACCTGGGATCGACCAGGAGTCCTCAACACCTGGGATCAACCTAGAGGTCCTACCCGGATCGACCGTAACCCAGTTTGGGTCAGCCGGGAGTTTGCAACCCGGGCCACCCGGGAGTGTCGAAGACCCGGGGGCACCCGGGAGTTCACAACCCGGTACCTTGTGTCGAGAGTGTGATTTGGGTTTAACCCGGGATCTAGTTCGGGGAGAATTTCATTTGTCGTTGGTAGCTTAATATTTAGAACTATATCCTAATTGTAGGGATTCATTTCGCTTTGGGGTGAGTTTGCATGTGTGTCAATCTTTGGAATCCAGGTGAGTTCCCTAATCCGAAACCTTTATAAATGGAAATAAAATTATTATACGATCATTTTACGATGTCTCTGTAAATGGGTTTAATGTCGCGAGAATGGTGGATTATTTCGCTTATATTTATTATTATGCATGTGTTCCTATGCGTTAGCATATTTGTTAAATTTCATTGTTGATCATGAGGTCTTTGCGCCATGGCATAAGTGGAAACAATCGGGGATGGTTGAACCGTGTGCCCGGAATCCGTTTCTTGTGCACACGGATACAACATCTACTGGGGGGCCCAATGGGGATCTACTGGGGGACCCAAGTGTGGTTGTTCTACAAACATTCGGAAGCTTTACCGGCCGTGGAAATAGTTGTGGTTTTTTATTTTTAAAATAATTGACTCTTGTTAAGTTTACCGTTTGATAACTTGACTTTGTTAATTTTGGCAATTGCCGAGAATGGGAATTCACTAGACCTCTTTGGTCTAACCCTTGCTTTCAAATTTTCTTAAAACCCATTTTCAGGTAAGAGGGTCGTTGGGCTTCTACTACGGGGGAAGGAGAAGTATTGAGAGCCCAGTGATTCGAAGGCGTTCGGTTAGATTGCAGTTGTTGGTCCTTTTAGACATCTTGGCCGTGATAGTATATTCTATTGGATATTGATTTTTTTTTTAAATTCCGTATGTTTGTATTGGGACCCATTTTTGGGATTTTCTTTATATTATGTTATGCGTGTTTTTGGGGTGTTACAACAGTTCTGTCTTATAAAATATTGAACAACTGCTCTTTTTTGTTATGTCTTATCTTGTTCTATCATATCATCTGGATGCTAAACGCGTCCTCTCAAAACCGAAAATTTATTAAATTATAATAAAATATATAAACAACTTATTAGAGGGTAAATTGATCATTTTATATGTGCCATCATATACAGTTCTATCTTATAACATATTAAATAACTGTTCTTTTTCTGTTATATCTTATCTTGTTTTATCGGATCATCTAGATGCTAAACGCGTCCTCTCAAAACAGAAAATTTGTGTGGCATCCTCTCATTTGGCCAAGAACATTACCTTTTTTTTTATCTTTTCCCTTTAGTTGACCTTTTTTTCTAAAACAACTTCATTATAAATAAGAAGTTTCTCCCATTTGTAAAATCACACATAGTTCTCATTTAGATTCATGTTAAATTTTTGTTTTTTATGGGGTAAAATAGTCATCCAACATATAGATGTTTTTTAATCGCACAAGTGTTTGCATTCACAAATCCACTTTTGATACACCTATAAAATGAATTATGACCCATTTCATAATTGAAAGAATATTTAAAAAAAAAGATACGTTATATGTTTTAAGATAAAAAAGAGGCGTAAGATAATGATATTTCAGACCGTGATTGATCTGTTGCTGAATTTTTAATCGATATTTTTAAAAGTATTTAGAAATGCACTGAACAGTTATCTGATGCATATTATCCCACTAGTTGTTTATTGCTTAAACAATTTTATGTAGTGCCGGAAAAAATATAAAGAATACGAATATACTAATTCTTGGAAGTTAATAGTTGTTTTTTAATACTTAGAGCATCTCCAACAGCTTCTCCAAAATGAAGAAAATGAGGATTTTGGCCATTGTTTTGCTTCAACAGATTCTTCAAATCTTTATCCAAAATGGAGAAAGTAAGAGAGAGAGTGTATTTTTCTCCAAATTTGGAGAAGTCTCCTAAAATGATTATCATGAGAAAGAAATTGTTTTTTATTATATTTCACCAATAAGAAATCTTGAAATAAAATGTGTAGGAAAGAGAAATAATATTTTATTAGATATATACATTATTTTAATAATATAAGTAATGATGTCATCTCCAAAATGGAGAATCTGTTGGATATGAACGCAATTTTTGTTAGAGATTTTAAACTTTGGTTCTCCATTTTAGAAATTTTTTGGAGAATCTGTTGGAGACGCTCTTAAACACTATTGTTTGACTACTACTTAGAGCATCTCCAACAATGTTATTTTAAACATGCTACCAATTCATAAATTTTTACCTCATCGAGAGGAAATGATACATGCTAATTAGCGTGGACTCGTTCATGAGTCTCATCAATCTCAATGTCTATATGTGAGTCCACAACCCAATTAAAGGGAAAGGCTCATAAACATGAACGAGTTCTTAATCAAAATGGTTGGATTGAATCCAATTAAAACATATAAAATAGTTAAAATGAAGGGTTATAAACCGGTTCATGATAGAAGGTTTATAAAATATTTAGGAAAAAAAAATATCTCATGAACTTTTTAGCCTCACCATTTATGTTAAAATAACATATGGGCTAAGAAATTTAATATATTACTAAAATATAGAGTCTAATTTTCCTAATTTAACACTACAAACTGTAAACTAATTGAATAAATTCGTTTCAAAATTTTAAAACCGACCAACCAATCATGAAATCAACATCCAATATGGATAATAATTACTTGAATAAAAGATATGAATAATTCTAATTAATTAAAATAAAGCACCCCGGATCGAATATATATAATTTACATCCAAAATTAAAGTATCAATTAATTAATAACCCTAATAAAAAAAACTAAACAATACAATAGTTACTAGATCAAACGGAAGACTTACAATATAAAATTAAATAAAATCCCTTAAAAAATTTCTTTACTTACTTCTCCTGCCTCCATATATATATATATCTATATTTATATAGGGCTGGATTCCACTGAAAATTGAAGTTACGGTAAAAATAATAATAAATCATCTCCACCCTTTGATACACATTCTGAGATGCACCCACATGATCCAGATCAAATTCTGTATTAAACACGATTCATGAGTGGGTTTAAGATTAAAAGTGATCAAGGTCCATGTCCCTTCTTACCTTCTCACCTTAACTCTTCTTTTCACACGATCCTTCGTATATCTATCTTATATATAAAATACATAATTACACATACTAATTCATTAATGCCATTAATGATTGTAGCTAGATTTTGTTTGGATCAAAATGTAACGTTATTAATTATTGCATGGCCATGCAGAAGCTGATAACGTGTGGTGGTGAAGTTCCAATACTTGATGTAAGTAACATAGTTTTTGTTGCAGCATCACCGACTCCGACCGGAGTCTCTGGTTTTCTCGCCGGAAAATCTGTCCATGGTGGTTCACAAACATTAACCGCTTCATAAGTTCCCGGCTACCATTCTCGTACCGGCTCAACCGGTTCCTTAAATTCTCCAAATGTTTTTGTTTTCTCAACCGGGACCGTCTTGCCGACTCGCGGTTCGATATCTTCCTTCTTCGCCGACGTTGTTCGTCGATCGGATTAACTTCCGAATGATTCGTCTCGCCGTCGTCGGAGCCGGAGCTTGAGGTGTTGATTTTTGGGGTGGAGTTGTCGGAACCAGAGGAGAAGAAGACCGGCCGGTTAACGTCGTCGTTTTGAGGTGGGAAATGTAAGAGTATGTCGTCGAGGAATCCGGTGACGGTGGTGGTGGAGAAGAATGAAGACGGCGACATGGTGGCCGGAAAAGTGTCTGTTGGAGGAAGGTGGGAGGAAAGGGAAGAAACTATGGATAGGGGGAGGGTTTTTAAAGGGTGAATGTGGAGTGTGGGTGGGACCCACGTAGGGGTATTTTTGTCATTTGACTTGGGTAGTGGAGGGGATAACTTTAGGCTTTTTAGACTTTTACACACGTTTACATCCACAAAAGAAATAAGACAAGAAATTTTGGTGACGTAAAAATGTTGTTGGGGTAAAAACTGTCGAGGATCGATTATATTGTTCATGCTTTACGGACGTTAATAAGTGAAGTTGTCTTTTATTGTCGATGTAGTTTATTAATGCCAAAAACCACCGTTTGGAATGATTTAAGGTCGGTATGAAGCTTTAATAATAATAAAAAAAAAAAGATATTGGACAAATCACATGACAAAGAAAAATAAATGAGACACAAGAATTTGGGGACGCAGAAAACCCCGTCGAGGGTAAAAACACGCGGACGACAAATTAGGTTGTCAGTGCACTATTGACATCAAACAGGGACGTCGTCCATTGAAAATAGTGATCGAAGGTACAATTAGTTACAATCTGAATAAAAAGTAAACAAATCGTAAGATTGTTTAAGATTGTTTCGCGTGTCGTGAGATTGACTGAGATGCTGTGAGTTTCTTCGAGAGAGAGTAACTTGATTTGCTTTTTGCATAGTAGAGTGTTTTCAGATTAGCTTGATGTGTCCAAATGAGCTCTTTTTGCCTGTTTATATAGCTTTTGTCATCATAAATGAGCTTTGATGAGAATAACGGTCCTTGTATTAAATGTTATTAATGACTGTCTTCAGTTATAACCGTTGGATCATAAATGTCTTGAGACATGCATTCAATAGTCAAAAGAGAAACGCTTGTCGTGTATTAAATGATTAGTATCGTTAGTAAATTTATGACGATCGATAGTTATTGCCGAAAGGAAGGTCTAGGCCTAACTGATCGTTAGTTGTGAGCTACGGGTAATCTACGACCGATATTAAATGTAGCGACCGTGGGTCTTGCTACCTGTGGTCGTTAAGACCTAGCCTAAGGATATGTTTGGTCGTGTGAATCTTACGACGGTCGTGACTTTGGAAATTTTATCCAAACATCGTTGATACAAAATGTCAATGATATGAATAAACATTAATTAAGTTTGAATTTCTTCTATGCTAAATTGCTAATATCTCTGTGAGTGATTGAGCAATTGGATCATTTTTCCTGTCGTTTGAGTTGGTTTGATTTTTGTTTTTATATTCATGTTGTTTGATAAAATTAGGGGTGTTCATTCAAACCGTTAAACCGCACATACCACATTGCAAAGCGCGGTTTAGAACTTCCGTGGTGCGGTTTGCGGTTTGCATTTTTACCAAACCTCACTATGCAGTGCGGTTTGCGGTTTTGAGAGTTATCAAACTGCGGTTCAAACCTTACCGCACCACATATTTTGTATATTTTTAATTTTATATATAACAAATATATATATATATATATATAGAGAATAATTTAGTATTAATTTATAACTTTATGTAACATTTTTGGACTTGAATAAACAATTGGTCAATTGGTAGTCGGGGCTTACAGATCGAGATGAAAGAAAAAGTTGGGCACATCACAACTCACACGTCTAATTTAGTTTGAAGTTTGTTTTTTTACATCTTAAAATATTTTTAATTATACAATATGTATTTGGAAATCGGATGTATTGAAACTCTTTAATTTTTTGGACAACGGTTACTTTATCGTTGATTTTATAACGTATTTTTAAACTTATAAAATTTGGATTGTAGGCATAAAGTGCGATAGGGACAAACCGCATAAACCGCACCGCACCGAACCGCATTTTGCGGTGCGGTTTGAGGTTTATGCGGTGCAGTTTGCGGTTTGGAAAGATGTTCAAACCGCATATGCGCGGTACGGTTTGCGGTTTGACCCTAAACCGCACTGCGAACACCCCTAGATAAAACCGTTACTTCATGTCTTTAATATCTGGAGTAGATATTATGCATCTTTGATGAGACTCATAACTCATGGTCAATGGTTATAATTTGTGTAGGAATGAGAGAATCCTTTATTAGTAATACCTGTAATAAATGTCAAAAAGTAACAGACAACAATCTTAGATAATCATACATCGTGATTTGCATTGGTGAAGGATAGTTTAATCATTGGAAAATAAATATAATCATATGTCCATAATATAAAAGTGATGCGTTTATTTATATCTTAATCGATCATTGTTGTTATGATTTTTAAACCAAACAAATTTCTTGTTCTGTACTATTTTATTTGGGTTGTCCGACGTATAACAAAGAAAAGTGACCAACAAGATAAGTCCAATACCTTTTTCATGAGACGATATCTACTAAACTAATCAATTAAGATCAAATAAGTTCATTTTTTCCCCTAACTTTGATGATGTTTTATAATTACATATACATATATAAAATAAAAAGGAAAATTGAAGTTTATATATGCTTAGAGCATCTCCAATGCTTAAGTCATGTATAGTTTTTACTATTTAAAAAGTCTTTTGAGAAGGGTTATTGTCATTGGAGAGAATGATTTATTAAAAAGCTTTTGTTTAATAACTTATTAGAATAATAACTATTTTAATTTTACCCTCTTAATTTTTTATTTTATCAACACTTTCAATGTAATTTTCATTTTAAACCTTAATATACTTTGATTAATTAATTTAATTCATTAAATATATATAATTAAATTAAATTTATTTTATAACAAAATACATTATTAAAAGTTTCTCTTCAAGACGATCAAAATGACATCAATATCAAATACCATAAAAATATATAAATCATATAATCTATTTATCGTATTTCATTTTTTAACGAATTGATTTTTGTGTGTCCTTGTCTTTTTATCTTTATATTTTTGTATCAATGAGTTTTATTGTTTACTTTTTTAATAAAATACAAACTATATTTCAAATGGAAATAAATTGTCAAGTAATTTTTGAATATCACTTATTGTAATGTTTTTAAATATTTGAATTTTCATGTTAAGTAATTTTTGTTTTTGAAACATATGACGTGTACTTTAAAAGGACAAATTAAATTAGGGATTTTTATAAAACATTTTACATAAATGAGGTAGATTCTGATGAAATTGATGAAAAAGATTTTGCAAAAGGTTTTTGCATTAGAGAAGATTTGTAACAATAGATTTTTGTTAAAAATGTTATAGCATCTCCAACAACATTGCTAAATTTTTTCTAAAATAGAGAATCAAAAGTCAAAATCTCTAAAAACATTTTCTTCTAACTCCAACAGCTTTTCTATTTTAGAGAATCAATCATTATTTATATTATTATAATATTCCATTATTTATCATCCCAATACACTTTTTAAAAAAAACTTAAAATAAAATGTTAAAAATTGAATCTTATTGGTTAGATTTAATAAAATAATGTTTTCTCTCTCCAATTTAGAGATTATAGAGAATTCTCTATTTTTAGAGATTTTTTTATCTTTCTCTATTTTAACAAACCATATAGTAAAGCTGTTAGAAAGAAATAGCAAAGAAAAAGCCAAAATTTTATATTTTAGCAATGCTGTTGGAGATGCTCTAAGTGGAAAGGTGACATGGTAAAAGTAAAAAGTCTTTTAATAACTTATCCATTTGGTATACTTAAGAAGAAAGAAAACATTGGACAGATGTCAGCACCCGGTGGAGAGGTGGGAAATGTCAGCCAATAAGAATGAGAGATGGTGACGTGGATACAGGGTGTCAGCGCGTAGGGTAAAAAGGTCAAAAGGGATTTCGTCGTGATCCATGGGCCTGTAGAGATCCCACAATATGGTAAATGATGTCGGCCTTTTTATTAATATAAAGTGAATGGATCACACCATTTATTTTAATTTTTATTTTACCCCATAATACATAAGTTTTTTTTTTTTAAATTATAAATTACTGATGACTTGTATAATACTGATTTAAAGTTAGGGGTAATTTACTTAAATACTTAGTTTGTAAGTATTTACTGGTATAAGTCACCATTTCACTTACTTTATCTGATAAGATTCTAATAAATTAAAATGACATTATATGCATCAATTAACCCGGTAAACGTTGATAAGAATCGTCACATCCACTTTTAGGATAAGACTTTTAATCCTTACTTGTAACGCCCTAAACCAACGTAAAATAAAATAAAGATTTATATCCCAAAATGGGTTCTAATGCAGAGTCAACAAAATAAGATTGACATGAGTTCAAGAAAAAAACACTCTATCACAGCCGAGATACTAAGCTTCCACGACTAACGCCGCTTATATCGTTAACTTTCTCCACCTTCCTAGCGCTCAACACTTCTCTCTCCCTTTTGACGAAGCACCAACGACTTCCTTACCTGAAAATGGGTTTTTGACATTTGAAAGCGAGGGTTAAACAGAAGGTCTAGTGAATTCCCACCCTTGGACAATTTAAATCGATTTAAGAAATATAGTTTGCAAACGATAAATTTAATAATTACCACCCAACGCATAATAAAGAAATCGCAAACAATTCCACATTCGGAACTGAACCTCGTCAACTTGCACAATAACACACTCGGGGTCCCCCAATAGATCCCCATCCGGCCCCCTAGTCGATGTCGACGTCGTATGCACAGGAAACGAATTTCGGGCACACAGACTAACCATCCCCGATGGTTTCCAATAAGCCATGGCGTACATTTCTCACGATATGACACAATACTACATACATGATAATTCATGGTAAATATATGTACACTAATATTAGCAGGCGAAATATTTAACCAAAATAACGCACTTCGTTTAAAGAAAACATAAGGAACATCACTACAGTACTCCATTTCCAGTTTAAAACGAATTCGGACAAGGGAACTCACCTGGATTCACGAGACTAGATACACGAATCAGACTCACCCCGAAGTGGTACGAGTTCCTACATGGAAATCATAATTTCAAGAGTTTACTACCGAGTAACTTTCGATCTCACTTGCCATGCCCAAACAGGAAAACCCTCCCCAAACGGCCCAACAGATTTGGTCACCATGATTTGGTACCCGGGTCCCGACTCAAGAACTCCCGGGTCCTTCCCAATTGACGCTCCCGGTGGTGTGTGGCCTGGTACCCGGGTGGGGTAACTCTCGGTTGACACCCGGGTGGAAGTACTCCCGATGTGTCCCGGGTTTGAGGGCGAGGTATGTAACGCCCGTATTTTCGTTAGGCCTTTATTTTGCCCATCCTTACCAACTTCTAATCGAAAACTATAATTATAAACCCCTTGTGAAGTTAGAAGCTTGGATCGGGGACGCTTCAGGTCGAAAGGTCAACAAATTAGACCTCGGTACGATTTGGGCGATTATGACAGGGTGTCACTCTCGTGGGGCACCCTCGCGGCCCTTGTACCGAGAGTGGGGAGAAGCGGGCGATTATGCTCGCGGGGCACTCTCGTCGTCGGGGTCCAGACCCCTTTAAACCCCATTTTCTCATTTTTCTCATTCATTCCCTTAACCCACTCTCTTCTAAACCCTCTCTCAACCGAACCCCACCCTTTCATTTGAACCCTAATCCATTTTTGGGGGTCTTTCCTCTAAATCCTTGAACTCCCTCATCATCTATACTTGCTTGTAACTTCAACCTCTTGAGCAAGATTCAAGTGTTCATCACCACTTCTTGAAGATTCCTAAGTTTTGGGGTTTTGCTCAAAAACCTATGTGTAAGTTCATCACCTCAATTTCTAAGCTTCTTAATGAGTTATAATCACTCCATGGATGATTTCCTAGTGCTATGTTTCTCTAATTTTGCCTTGGTTGACTTTGGGAAAGTTTGGTCAAAATTAGGGTTTTGATCTCTTTGGGGATTTTGATATAAGATGTTTGGGGGTCAATTTTAAATGATTGGGTACGTATATTTATGGTTGGAAAATTTGTGGATCAAGGTTTTGAAGATCCGGTTGGTGGATTCAAATTTCTTCAAGGAAGCTCATTTGGGGGTAAACTTAGATTTAGCCTAAATCTAGCGAGGTGAGTTCAAGTTGATTTGTGAAAACGGTGTGAATGCCAAAATATTTATTTTAAAGTGTTCGTGTTTTATATTAAATTGTTAACTGCTGATAAGTTTTGATTATTTGGAAATATTTAACTTTATAAACTTATATAACCCACCTATTTGGGATTTTTGGGTATTTTGATAAATAATTCATTCTGAATATGTTTTCTTTAATGGTTTAATATATAATTGGATGTCATTTTGAGTAATTATCCATTTGGTGCATCTGACTTCGTAAACCGTTTGGAAAATGCATATCATTGTGTTATGAGTCATTTTGGAAAAATAAGGGAATGAGTCCTTTTGGAAAACGTTTTGTTTCATCCAATGAAGAGTTTTGGGTTAATCACATTTTTGGTCTTTATGTTTGTATAATCGTTGGTTAAAAATGTTTCATAGTACGATAAAGCTATTTTGTTGAGCTTTGGCTCGGTTTGACTAAAATAGGTCTTGGGGACAATTGTCCGGTTTAATAGCCCGTCGTAGAGTGTGAGTATGGTTGCGCTCAATGCGTATCATTTGATAATTACATGTTTTGAGTGCGTTGGTCATTCGATTGGAGTCATGTAATGTTTTAGACTGTAATGCAGTGGATCCATGGGCATATGAGTCGGTCTTTATTATTTAAAGAAAATGGGCTATTATTTATATGTTGGCACCGTAATTAGTCATGGGATTTCGAGGACAATACGGTGAGGGCTCGTGGAGTCTAATACCCGGACCTGCATCCGTGATGTAATTTATGAGTCTGTTTTTATGGGATAGTTATTTTCCATTTGTAGCCAGTTGAGACATTGGGTCCTCGGAGGCAATTTGGTACGGTTATGTGGGACGGACTACTAACCATGGACCATAAATGTAATCCTAACGAATGAGTATGATTAGGATCCTCGGGTTGCCCTCCCCCACATCTTAGTACGAGTCGGCGTGCTCGTGGCCATGAGTCCTAGTATGGTGAGCTCAGTAACTTGGAATGTGGCATACTTTTGTATTCCGCCACTAGCCTTGGAATTCGGGACTCCCCCATCACCGAGAGGTGTTGTTTTGGGGTATTTAGTTTTATCCTTGTTTTCGGTGACGTGTTGAGTTTGTGTTATTCTCCAATTGCTAAAATTTTGGGGTTTGAGTTCACTTGCATATCAAACGTTTAATTTATAAATTCTATTAAAATTTCAATATTTGAGCAATCATCGTTACTCGTATTTTGTGTAAGTGTTGGGTTGCATTAATTCACAAAAGAATGTTTTGGCATAGAGGCATCCATCTATAAAATGCATATTATTGGTAAATAAGTCGTTCTCCTATTTAAAGTAATTCATTTTAAAGGTCATGATTATAAGTTACAATATTTCCGTTTTACGATTTCCTTTATGATCATGAAATAAAACTCTTGAACTCACTAGGCGATAGCCTAACCTTTTTATTTGTCGGCATGTGCATCAGGTTCCATTTCGGGATTAGATCTAGCGACACTGTGAAGAGATTAGTACTAGTTGTGTGCTCAAGAAGGTGATTAGATTGTTGAAGACTTCCACATTTATATTGGAGATAGCGACAGTTAGTGGATTTGGTAGTAACACCCGACTTTAGTTAGTCTTTATTTAAGACTTTAATCATTTGTTGATGGTTCAACCTGGAAATGTATTTCAATTATGGTCTTGTAGTAAGAGAATTTATTATCCTTTAAGTTATTGTTGGAAATTTTAAATTAGTCGCTCTTTCCAAATTTGAGGGTGTTACAAGGTAAGTCCCGGGTTGAGGGAACCCTCCCGGTTGATCCCTGTAACACCCTCAAATTTGGATAGAGCGACTAATTTAAAATTTCCAAGAATACCTTAAAGGAATATAAATTCTCTTACAAGACCATTAATGAAATACATTTCTAGGTTATTCCATCATCGAATAAATAAAGTCTTACACAAAGACTAATTAAAGTTGGGTGTCACTAACAAAACCACTAACTGTCGCTATCTCCAATATAAATGCGGAACTCTTCAATAAGCTAAACACCTTCTTTAGTACACAACTAGAACCCACCTCTTCATAGTGACGTTAATCTAATCCCGAGATGGAACCTGATGCACATGCCGACAAATAAAAAGGTTAGGCTAACGCCTAGTGAGTTCAAGAGTTTTTAACAAAAATATAAGAATCGTTAAATGTAAATAATGCAACTTAAATCAAGATCCCTTAAAATAAATGTCTTAAATATGAGAAAGACCCATTTTCCAATAATACACATTTTATAAATGGACGCCTCAACGCCAAAGCTTTCTTTCATGAGGTAATGCAACTCAACACTTATTCAAAACGTGAATAATGGTAAACACTCAAATATTGGAATTTGAATAAAACTTTATAAAATAGACGACCAAAATATGAGTAAACTCAAGTCTCCAAAATTAGAGTATATGGAGGAAAACCCAACTCAACATGTTACCGAAAACAAGGATAAAACTAAATACCCCAAAACAACACCTCTCGGTGACGGGGGAATCCCGAATTTCCAAGCCTAGTGGCGGAACACGAAAGTAGGCCACATTCCTAGTTATTGAGCTCACCATACTAGGACCCATGGCCACGAGCACGACGACTCGTACTAAGATGTGGGGGTGGGCCCCCGAGGATCCTAATCATGCTCATTCGCTAGGATTACATTTACGGCCCATGGCTAGTAACCGGTCCCACATAACCGTACCAAATTGCCCCCGAGGACCCAATGTCTCAACTAGCTACAAATGGGAAACGACTATCCCATAAAAACAGGCTCAGAAATCAACTCGTGGATGCAGGTCCGGTTATTGGACTCCAAGAGCCCTCACCGACAAGTCCTCAAAATCCCAAGACTAATTATGACACCAACATATAAATAATAACCCATTTTCGTTTTAAATAATAAAGACCGACTCATATGCCTATGGATCCACTGCATTACAGCCTAAACATTACATGACTCCAATCGAATGACTAACGCACTCAAAACATGTAATTCTCAAATGATGCGCATTAACCGCCATCATACTCAAATATCCACAAAGGGCTATTAAACCGGACAAATGTCCTCAAGACTCATTTTAGTCAAAATCGAGCCAAAAGCTCAACGATTTACTTAAATCCCCAATGAAAGCAGTGTAAACATTAAAATACGTTTAACCAACGGATATGCCAACACCACGACCAAAAGTAAGATTAACTCAAAAATCGTCATTGGTTGAAACAAAGCTTTTTCCCAAAGGACTCATTCCCTTATTTTTCCAAAATGACTCATAACACAATGATATGCATTTTCCAAACGGTTTATGAAATCAGTTGCACCAAAAGGACAATTACTTAAAATGACCTCCAATTAAGTATTAAATCATCAAAGAAACATATTAAAGTGATTTATGTATCAAAATATCCAAATTCCCAAAGATGGGTGTTATATAAGTTTATAAAGTTAAATACTTCCAAATAACCGAAACTTATCAACAGTTAACAAATTTCATGTAAAGCACAAAACACTTTAAAATAACCATTTTGACATGTACACCGTTTTCACAAATCAACTTGAACTCATCTTGCTAGATTTAGGGTAAATCTAGATTTTACCCCAACTTGAGCTTCCTTGAAGAAATTGAATCCTCAAAGCCAAAACCTCCAAAAACCTAGATCCATGAATTTCCAACCGTAAATATCCATATTAACCCATTTAAAAACGTTCCCAAACATTTTACATAAAGATCTCATCTTATAATCCAAAACCCTAATTTCCATAAATAAAGAAAAGAGGAGATTACCTTAACCATAGCTTCAATCCACCACCCAAAATGCTTCTAGGTTACCAACACTAGCCATAAACTCCCAAACTTCCAAATGATGAAAAGGGTTAGGTGAAAACCCTAGAAATTAGATAAAGATAATGAAGAAGGTGGAGAGGGTGAAGATATCTTATCAAGCTTCCACATCTTGCTAGTTGAGGGAGGATCGCTTGAAACACTCTAGGTTGGTGTTTCAAATGCTCAAAATCAGCAATGGGGGTAAAGGGTTCGGTTCTTGGGAGGGAAGAGGTTGAGGGAGAGAGAAATAGATGAAATGGGTGAGTTAGAAATTAGAAAGGGCTAAAATCTGCATTTTTAACCAAACAGACCCTGGTGGTGACCTTGCCACGCGATAGTGACATTGTCACTATCGCGAGGGCACTCTCGCGGAGATTGTACCGCGGGTGGTACTCTTCCGGAGATTATGCCACGCGATAGTGACACATGTCACTATCGCGAGTCACTCTCGCGCCCCACGTACCGAGCCCGGAAAAAGGTCAAAACTCAAGATTCTCGCATGGGTCGGTTTAAGGTTCGAAAGTACAACTTATTCCACCCAAAAAGATAAATGGAAGATGAAGGGATGACTAAAGATGAACGGAACCTTACTAAGCGAAAATTCGGGTGTTACAATCCTCCCAACCTTAAAGGAGATTTTGTCCTCGAAATCTAAATTTTCATAAAACGTTGCTCGCAGGATAGATTATCCATAATCCATATTCCAGAACCACTACCATAATCCTTATGCTGATACCCACGACAGTTGTCCCCTTGGGCACGTTACACTTATGTCCGAGTGAACACTTAACTCACTAAAGTAGTCTTTACCCACAAGACTACGGTTGTCTCCCAACCTTAGGTGACACTTACTACCTCAAGAGTAGTTTGTGACTTCAACTTCTCATTGAATACGCATTCCCTTAGTCAACACCAACGCAAAGAATTCCCAAAATTCCTTAAAATTCACCCTTGATACTGGTAAGGCCTTTCTTCCAAGGGTGTACTACTACGCCTTACGAGGGGTTGGTTAACTTAGATTAGGCTATTACACAACTCCGATCTATTCTCAAACCTCAACCTTCCGTCCGTAAGTCCTTACCACATCAAGACAATCATACTCATCATACTTGATTACCAACAACCTAACTTCCTTTAAGTTCCACCACCGCGAGGCTAACATTCCTCATAATCCAACGGGAAACTTCCAAACATTCCAAAGATTCATTAACCTCAAAATAACAAGTCGACGCCTAAAATCGAGATGGTCATACTGAAAACGTAGGTACACTGGCAACATTTCATTCCAGATTTGCATTGCCAATTACAGTTAACACCTAACATGGTACTAAAATTCCTAATATTACATAATGAACCACGACATTCCCTTTAATCCTGAAGACTTGCCCCGATGGCACATCCCCGCAACACATGCATGATGCCGAACGATCAATTCAACAACCCATATCTAATCATTAGCAATTAGCCACACAAAGCCTCAACTCGAAGATTTATCGAAGCAGAAAGATCACCTCTTAATTAACTGGGGAACAAAATCTAATACCTCCGCTATTCATGCATGACCCGATTCAGAAACTGAAACTTAAAATTCAAGGTTGACCACAAGTCGGATCATCCGATGCTTCAAATCCCAAGGACTCCTCTATCCTCTTAATTGCAACTCCTTTCACGATAGGGGTTTTAAATCTATAGCCCTAATGAGTTCAAGGTTTTTCATCCAATATGCCAATTTGAAAATTATAAAACTTTCAAATACATGAGTTTTATAATAGTTAGTCGTGCGGTAAAAAAAATACACTACCGTTCATTCGATAGGTTTCAAAATTGGACACCAACACTACGCATATAAAATAATTTCCAAAACTCATTTGATCAGTAATTACGTTAACAAAACGGTAACAAAAGATGCACAACAAAATCTTCAAACGGACTACCATGGTCCTAACATGCATCAATTTATATTAAGCATATGAAAATAATTTTCCGCACTATAACATGTGTAATAAAAGTTTGTACAACTCCCAAAAGAGAATTTCACCACTTCAACTTTAAATCTTTTCTTTTAAAAACACAAACGTCGGAAGATAAAACCAACAAGGCCTATATACGTCCGTTTATTTCCCTAAATTTAGCAACACGATAGGAACGTAAATAAATTTTAAGTCGAGTTTAAAACTTTGAGCCGCACAGATAAAACACACTTGACTAAAATAACAACTACGACGACATGAATACCGAAAATTCATTTAATGCATTGCGGAAATTTCTAATAGTAAAATTTAAACCCAATACGAATAGTATGCAATGATAAACACTTGTATAAAACTCAAAAGAGAGATCGGATGATAAACGAAAATTCATAGGTTAACGTACACAGTAATGCGATTATGCGCGTTCCAAAATTTATCTACGCGACGCAAAATGTCGTAAGGTAAGACGCCATGAAACTCGACTGAATTTTCCTAAAACTCATTAACGCTAAAATCAAGTGGTGTCAAAATTTTCATTTATCAACATAAAAAGCATAAGACAACAATAGGTCAGGATGTTAAAACTCTAAAACCATAACGTACGATAAGGTGACCCCTTTCAACAAAACTTTCATGAGACGCGATGCCAAAAGCCCGTAAATTTACACGCAATAAAATTAAAACCCACGCATTTCGAAGTACACTCACGCGCCTAAAACGTCGTAAAACAATATTCCATAAAATTTCAACACGACTCGTACATACTAAAATTCCCAAGAAAATTCCGACTTAAAAACATGGGAACAACTTTTCCTTTAAAACCTTAACATATGTGGAGGAGATCCAATGTCAAGGTCAAAAATTCCACAGTTACTTGCCCAATACTCCAAATAATATTAAAACACGGATATTACAAGATCCGTAAATAGTGTTTGACACGAAACGGGGATAAAAGATTTTCAAAGAAAACATTTGCAACCACGTGCCACAAAACAATTTCATGCACACTTAAACTCACAGTTTAAAATCTAATGAATGCTAAATGTTTTACCAAGATTTCGTAACATAACTCACTTTATACTTTGAAAACATGAGAAATAATTTATGCAAACTTTTCTAGAAATAAATTTTGTGCATGAATTTGGTCGGCACTCAACATCTTAGGTCTACGCTTCTCAATTTCCCGTCATACTATTGTCATCCGGATGCATTAAACATCTAAAAGTCATAATCACACCAATCTGATTAACTTACAATCTCTTCTTGAAATAGAGTCTCTTTATCAAGCCTATGGTTCTAATTTCAACCAATATCTTCGACACCAAAATGGTCAACTTAATGCATTCATCGTGCTTAATTATCACTCCAAAGTGACAATGCTATAAACATCGACTCTTCCTTGGACTACTCGCTTAGAAACTTCTTTACTACCCCAATGGTCATCCCACCAAGGTAGTACAAGTATACACATGTAGCATGTAGGTTCACCATGACACTGGCCAGGTGCCATTATGAACATGCCGTACATGATTATTCTTGCTATCCTCGACAATTTTTCCGTTTCTAGCGACCCAATCAACTTCCAAATATCTTATCTTAAGGTACCAAATGGTGCACTTCTATCTCTCAATCACCTCAACAACGCTAGTGTTAGGTCTGATTTTATAGTAATCATTGTATTTATAGGGCTTGGTCAAATACTGTGTTTAGTGCTTATTCTGTGTTGTATTGACCAAGGGTATTTAAGTCCCTTTGGTCTTTGTGTCTTGTAAGTTCGAAACGCACATTAATCTGAATTCTTACTTTGCGCTTCCTTGTTACTCTCTCTCTACTTTCTCTCTCTAAAGAATCAGTGATCTTGGACTTTCAATTGGTATCAGAGCCAACTGAATCTTGAGAGAATTGAGAGTTTGATTTTCTGTTTCTGTTTTTGTTGATTGAAATCGAAAATTTGATCAATTTTCTTGAATTTTTCAAGAAAATCTCGTTTTCTTGATTTCTCATCAAATTTGAAAGTGTTTGTGGTCGAATTTGGTTGATTTTGATTTCTTTAGTTGCGTTTTTAATAGTCGATCACATTTGATTCATATTGTTTTGCATAAAAATCAAGTTTAGATCATCAATTTTGAGTTTAAAAGTTTTCTGAAAAAACTCGATTTCGGTACTGTTTCATTCTCGAGTTTGAGATTTAGTGTGTTTTAATCGAAATTGTTTGTTGAAAGGTGTTTTAAAGTTGTTTTCGAAACTCAGAGTATGTTTTTCTTTCATAAATTTCTTGTTTTCGTTTGATCTTGCGAGTTTTATTTGAGCTTCTGCGGTTTGCGTTTGTTCTTAGCACTTTGCGTTTCATTCATGAACTTTGCGTTTCATTCATGATTCTTTGCGCTTCATTCATGTTGATTTGCGTTTGTTCTTAGTTGATTTGCTTTTTCTACTAATTTTTGTTATCTTGTTTCAGGTTTGCGGATCTCACTACACCCGCAAAGTTCATTGTGCGCTTCAGGCTACAAACGCAAAGCCTGTCTTGCGTTTCCTTTGTAACCCGAAAGACTCTATTTTGCGGGTCTAACTTCATACGCAAAGCTAAACTTTGCGTATCCTCTATCACCCGCAAAGCTCCACTTTGCGTATCCTCCATCACCCGCAAAGCTCTACTTTGCGTTCCTATCTGCACCCGCAAAGTCTACTTTGCGTATCCCACTACATACGTAAACCTCCAGTTTGCGGGTCTCCCTAACTTAGTTTAAAAAAACAGGCTCATAAATTAACTCGCGGATGCAGGTCCGGTTATTGGACTCCAAGAGCCCTCACCGACAAGTCCTCAAAATCCCAAGACTAATTCTGACACCAACATATAAATAATAACCCATTTTCTTTTTAAATAATAAAGACCGACTCATATGCCTATGGATCTACTGCATTACAGTCTAAACATTACATGACTCCAACCGAATGACTAACGCACTCAAAACATGTAATTCTCAAATGATGCGCATTAACCGCCATCATACTCAAATCTCCACAAAGGGCTATTAAACCGGACAAATGTCCTCAAGACTCATTTTAATCAAAATCGAGCCAAAAGCTCAACGATTTACTTAAATCCCCAATGAAAGCCAGTGTAAACATTAAAACACGTTTGACCAAAGGATATGCCAACACCACGACCAAAAGTAAGATTGACTCAAAAATCGTCATTGGTTGAAACAAAGCTTTTTCTCAAATGACTCATAACACAATGATATGCATTTTCCAAACGGTTTATGAAATCAGTTGCACCAAAAGGACAATTACTTAAAATGACCTCCAATTAAGTATTAAATCATCAAAGAAACATATTAAAGTGATTTATGTAACAAAATGTCCAAATTCCCAAAGATGGGTGTTATATAAGTTTATAAAGTTAAATACTTCCAAATAACCAAAACTTATCAACAATTAACAAATTTCATGTAAAGCACAAAACACTTTAAAATAACCATTTTGGCATGTACACCGTTTTCACAAATCAACCTGAACTCACCTTGCTAGATTTAGGGTAAATCTAGATTTTACCCCAACTTGAGCTTCCTTGAAGAAATTGAATCCTCAAAGCCAAAACCTCCAAAAACCTAGATCCATGAATTTCCAACCGTAAATATCCATATCATGTAACACCCCGTTTTCACTATTATAATAATGAAAAAATTACGTTCATTTAACTATATTAAAATTTTAAGATAAGTGTTAAATATGATGATATATAATCGATAATTTAAGTTATGTTTTTCGATAAAGAAATATTACATCGGATACAGATTTAAAGTTAAGGTGCTAATATCAAAATATTGATATCATTGAAAAGATGATAATTTGAAGATTTAGAAAATATTTTTGATGGAAATAAATAAGAGAGAAATATATCTGATTGATAATTACGGAGATGAAAATATATAAATCTAAATATATATACATATTTAAACATTTAAACAATTGAATTTACAATATATATATATATATATATATATACACACACGAATAGTGATGGCCAAAAATCGGGTCCGGGCCGAGCCGGGCCAAAACGGGCTTCGAGCCAAATAGTAAACCCAAAAACCGGGCCAATCGGGCTTCGGGCCAGGCCGGGCTTCACCCGAATATGTGTGACCCGTTTAATGTTGAAAAAAACCGGTTATAGGAAAACCAGGCCGGGTCGGGCCCAAACCGGGCCGTGATCGGGCCGAGCATTTTTCCGTATTTAAAAAAATAATTTATTTATATAATAATTAATTACTAAGCTTTAAAAAATAAAAATTGGATTGGATCACTAAAATACATTTTAAAAATGCGTTTTATTTATAATAAATCACTAAAATACATTTTAAAAATACGTTTTATATATAATTTTAAGTTACAAACTTACAATACAAGTATTTATAGGAGTTTGGGGAGGTAAAAAATACAAAAAGGTCAAAAAACGTATATAAACAGTAACATAACAACACTTTTTTTTTTAAAATACGAACCAGGCCGGGCCGGGCCAAAAACCGGGCCGTGAACCGGGCTCGGGCCGCCAAATCCTCCAAAGACATGAACCGGTTCATGTTTTCGGGCTCCAAACCGGTTTTGGGCTGGGCCGGGCTTTCAAGCGGGTCGGGCTCGGTTAACCGACCGGGCCGGGCCGAGATGGCCATCACTACACACGAATAGTGTGTATATATATATATATATAAATTATTAATAATATATATTTTAATATTATTTCTATTTATAAGGTTTTGTTGTTTTACTCAAAATAGCTAGTCGTATGGATTTTTATGAAATGCGACTAATATGTTTTTGTGACTAGCGATTTATGACGGTCACAATAAAACTTTCAGATTTGAAAACCGACAAAGTTTTATTCATAGGGCTGATTCGATATTAAATATATCGTTTTTATTAATTTTATTGCTCAAATGGATTTAAAAGTTATACAATGCATATATATTCGGAATCAACGATTTACATAGATCGTAGTGACGCTTTCAGATTCGAAAAAGAACAAAGTTTTTATTTTAGGGTCACTTGAGCAAAACTATATAAATGTGTCATTTATGGATAATAGAAATATCGGATTTATACCAAATTTCATATTTAAATACGTTGAAAAATCTAGATACTATACCGTAAATGTCAAAATATGATTACGGAAATTTGTACAACTCAGAAAAAGGTATAGCAATAGCATGCTTATGGATAGATACTATCGCATAGGTCCCAAATATATGTTCATATTGATGTTTGAGGTTACATATATAAAGTTATATCTAATAAAGATAATAATTAGATAATATATAAACGATTACAAATATACATATTATATATGACTTGGTCCTTAAGCTTATTCATGCTAAAAGGATTACGTGGGGATTTTATCAAAGCCTTGAAGTCTGTTTACCGCCATCAAATTGCCGACATATTTGGTATATATATATGTGTGCTCATTTTATGTTATGAAATCAGACGCGGAGCCAGAAAATTAATATAGAGGGGCTAAAGAAATGAAAGGAAATTAGTGTTTTCACAAATGGCAAGATTGTTTTAAATTTTCTTTCTATTAAATGCTTATCCATATTTAGTAGCTATTTGGACAAAAACTTGGTTACCAACAACCCAGCTGGCCCAAACAGAACCCGTCTAAGGACACAAATGTGAAGGGGGCATATTTTTGCTCGCTCACTGACTGAGTCTAGCATAGGACTTCAGGATTGAACCCATTAATTTAAACTAAATTAATTAATTAAAGTTTAGAAAATTAGATTTTTGTACTTTTATCATTTGCTTAAACAAACCAAATACAAAATAGGGTTAGGTTCCGATTACAAGTTGACGGTGAGAAGCGTGAGAAGTGGTTATCAACTGTTGGATGAGAAATGAACGCACATTAGAATTAGATGCACTGAAGATGCACCTAATCAATTCCATTCTAAGCTGCAACTTACGGGAGAGCTTGAGATTAAAAGAGATCAACGGTTCAGATCCACTTCTCACCATTAACTCAACTTCTCACACGATCCTTCGCTATACAAAATACTTGTTTTATTATTATTATTATAATACACCAAAAAAGTGAGTCTCTAACTTTGGGGTTTTTACGAATGTTTTTCATAATAATAATAATTATTTTAAACCTTTAACTTTTGGGTTTTGTGTATTTCCTAATAACAATAATTATTCTATGTTTTTGACTCACACTATTGTTAGGGGGGGGGCTTGACACCACCTTGTCCCCCCATTGGCTACGCCATTGTATGAAATATACAAAAATGAATATGTATATATATATATATATATATATAATATACACTAGTGTTGGGTCCGTGTATTGCACGGGAGGATAAATTTTTTGTTGGAATGTTGAACCGAGTTAAAATGAAACGTAATTTTTCTGTTAACAGTTAATGAAATACAATGTGAAAAACGAATGTATTTTCATAAGTGGTTAACTTGCATATATTCTTAATCGTTTGTTATTATGAGTTTGTGCAATAATATTGATAATAGTTTTGTATTATATTATTTAAAACTCAAACGACATGTCTCACAACATATGACTATGATTGAAATAATTATAAATATGAACATACGTTTTTACAGATTTTGCAATTTTTCTGAAACCTTCTCGACAACACTTGACAATCACTTTGAAGTTTGAACGTATAAATATGTAGATTAATTAACAACATTCAACCCACATCAAATATGACAAAGAAAATAAATGATTTCTATCTTTTGTAACCGGCAACTCAACTTGTATAGTTCAATTTCACTCAGTACCACTTGAAAATTTATCTGACTATTGACTTCAATACCTCATAGTATTAGTCGATAAAAATAAAGATATGTATATATATCTTATTCCCCTGCTTCGAAAAATATGATTGTGGGTTTGAAAAATATAAACAAATCTTCAGTAAATAAAATAAAATATAAAAAAGTATTTTTTCAAAAAAACAAAAATATAGTGGAATACATTTTGTTCAGTTGCAGGTTCCGCCATTGACACCCGACCGTTCGTCTTCTTCTTGTACTCGGATGATACATAAAGAAGCTATATATATTTATAGTGAATGTAGAGAATATTTTAAAATCTTTTATTTTCATTTTCGATTTTACATTTAAATGTAAATATATTAAAAATATGGAAGAATATTTTTATAGCTACATCGTTTCTATTTTATTTTCTTTACACTTGATTAATTTGGAAAGTATTGGGGAATATTTTTATTTTAAAGAATACGATAATTTATTAGTGTATCTCGTTATTTTTTATTTTTAATTCATATCAACCTTCTTTTTTCTTCTTTTAATGCTCGTGAAAAAAATACGTGTAGATTTTATATTAGTAAAAAAAATACGTGTAGATTTTATATTAGTAAAACAAATACGTGTAGATTTTATAAAATAAAATAGATTTTATATTAGCAAAAAATATACGGAAGAAAAAAGAGTTTATATTACATCTCATTATGTAAAAAGATTTTATAAAATAAAATATGGAAAAAGATTTTATAAAATAAAATATGGAAAAATCATTATGAGATGTAATATAAAAAAATACGGAAGAAAAAAGATTTTATATTACATCTCATTAATATAGATTTAAATGTAAAATCTACATTTAAAATAGATTATGCTAATATAAAATCTATTTTATAAAATCCTTCACCAAAAAAACAAATATTTATATTAATAAATGAGTATTCATTCCACAAATAGATGATTATGTGAGATACTGTGTTTGGAAAAGTTGTACCAAAGCATTAAGAAATTGTAAATTAAGTAATTGGCTTTAATTAGTTGTACTTTGTGCTTAAAATTTTGTAATTAAGAGTTTTTTATGTCGTTTTTATAATATAGTACTAGAAGTGTACTCGCGCAATGCAGCTAGATACATCACGATTTTAATGTTTCATTTTTTTTCTGTTTTTTGTCGATTTACATTACGATTTTGGATGGTTGTGAGAGAGTGGTAATGTTTTTTTATATAAATTTGTTTAATTTAGACTTAATAATATAATGTAATTTATTTTGGTTTCATAATATAATTTTTTTTATAAAATATTATGTTAGATTTTTTAATTATATTTTATATTTTTTATATTTAAAATTTGATTTTTATTCTATATTTAATTATGCTGAGAGTTATTTTAGGGAAGTTAAAGTGGGAAATGATTTTAGGGGAGTTAAAATGGTTAGAGATAATGATTGAAAATTAATAAATAACATTAAATGTAGTACATATAACTTTAATGATTGTTTTTTAAGTAATTAGCATTAAATGACGGTACATTAAGTTTTAAGACTTGTTTTTAAGAGTTTTTATGTCTTCTTTATAATATAGTATAAATAGTGTATATTTAAGATATATTTAGCACGTATTGATAAAATTAAGGCGATGATTTGGATCTCAAGGTTAGGCAATCAAGGTGAGTACGTTATGAGATTTACTGTGTAACACCCTAAAATTTGGAAAAAACGACTATTTAAAAACTTTCAAAAACACCTTAAAGGATAATAACATCTCTTACTAATAGCCCATAATTGAAATACAATTCTTGGTTGAACCATCAACAAGAAATTAAAGTCTTACACAAAGACTAACTAAAGTCGGGTGTTACTATAACCCAATAACAGTCGCTATCTCCAATATAAGTGCGGAAGACTTCATCAAGCTAAACATTTCTCGAGCATACAACTAGCACTCTTCTCTTCACAGTGTCACTAGTATTATTCCCAACCGGAACCTGTTGCACATACCGACAAAATAAAAAGGTTAGGCTAACGCCTAGTGAGTTCAAGAATTTTATATCATGATTATAAAGGAAAACGTAAAATGGAAATATTGCAACTTATAATCATGATCCTTTAAAATGATTTACTTTAAAAAGATAGAACAACTCATTTACCAAATAAACGCATTTTATAGATGGACGCCTCAACGCCAAAACATTCTTTCATGAAATAATGCAATCCAACACTTACTCAAAATGAGAATAATGGTAATGCTCGAATAATGAAATTTGAGTAAACTTTATAAAACAAACAACCAAGATATGAGTAAACTCCAGTCACCAAAATTAAAGTATGAGAGAGATAACTCAAACCCAAAGCGTCACCAAAAACGAGGATAAAACTAAATACCTCAAAACAACACCTCTTGGTGACGGGGGAATCCCGAATTCCAAGGCTAGTGGCGGAACACAAAAGTAAGCCACATTCCAAGTTACTGAGCTCACCATACTTGGAATAACATGGCCTCGAGCTCGTCGACTCGTACTAAGATGTGGGGGAGGGCACCCGAGGATTCCTAATCATGCTCATTCACTAGGATTTACATTTACGATCCATGGCTAGTAACCGGTCCCACATAACCGTATCAAAGGCCTCCGAGGATCCAATGTCTCAACTAGCTACAAATGGGAAGTGACTATCCCATAAAAACAGGCTCAGAAATTAACTCGCGGATGCAGGTCCGGTTATTGGACTCCAAGAGCCCTCACCGACAAGTCCTCGAAATCCCAAGACTAATTCTGACACCAACATATAAATAATAACCCATTTTCTTTTTAAATAATAAAGACCGACTCATATGCCTATGGATCCACTGTATTACAGTCTAAAACAGTACATGACTCCAATTGAATGACCAACGCACTCAAAACATGTAAATCTCAAATGATGCGTATTAAGCGCCATCATACTCAAAACTCCACAACGGGCTATTAAACCGGACAAATGTCCTCAAAACTCATTTATTTTCAAATATGCATTTCCATGTTTAACTGCTGATAAGAATGAAAATCGTAAAATGAGACTATATACATTCTTTCAAGTACCGCACATAAATGTGCAAGTAGTACGTTATAAAACATCCAATTTCATGAATGATGCATAAAACACGACAAACATTTAAAAGTGTATTTCTTTGACCAAAGATCTATTTAAGCAATAAATCATCAAAACATATTCATTGGTGAGACCTTTATCACAATGCCCAAAATCCCAAATGTGGGTGTTTTACAAAGTTTATAAAGTTAAATACTTCAAATAATCAAAGATTACCAACTAACCCAACATTTGATAATTTCATGTAAAACACATAAACACTTTAAAATAGACATTTTGGCATGTACAACGTTTTCACAAATTAACTTGAACTCACCTTGCTAGATTTAGGCTAAATCTAGATTTTACCCCAAATCTTGAGCTTCCTTTGGTGAAGACTTTGGATCCATCAACACCCACCTTTTGAAACTTTATCTGGGTCACAACCAAAGCCTAGAGATGTACCAAAAGTAACCCCAAACTCAGATTCATAAGAAACCTTAGTCCAATCCCCTAATCATCTAAAATACCCAAAGTTTGTCAAAACTTTTAAAATATGGAAGATACATCAAAAGAGATGTTTTAGTAGGTTAAAATGAAAGGTTTTAACAAGAATAGAGGTTTAGAAGGTTAAGATTAACTTACAATTCATTTTTAGGGAAAACCCCAAAAACTAGGTCAACAATGGTGGAAAGCTTTGTGGGGAAGATGAAGAAGATGAAGATGTTGAGCTTCCACCCACAAGGCTTGAATATCTAGCTCCCAATCTTCTAAAAGCACTTAAAGATTTTGATTTGGTGAAATAAATGGGTTTGGATCGATTTGGAAGAGAGGGGAGAAGGGTTGGTGAAGAAATAAATGAAGAAATGAGAGGAAAAGTCGGATTTAAATGAAACTTCCAGCCCAGATGGTCGTTGGCGCGAGCAAATGGCTGCGTGGGCGCGAGCGATGGTCGCGGCCGCGAGCAATTTGCTGCGTGGGCGCGAGCAGTGAAACTTTTGACCAAAGATTGATTTTTTTTTCCGAAAGCGATATCCAACCTCACCAACACTCCTAATACTTCCAAAAGACCACTTTAAGGTTAAATTACATATTAAACTTGAAATTATACTTACCCCAAAAATCCGGGTGTTACATATTGTGATACATATATACTATACAAATGTTTTTATGCATGATAAATATTTGAAATGTTGTTTTGGCATGTTTGCCTTGTACGAGATAAGGTTATGCTTATAATGCATTTTATGAGAAAGACATGTATTTTAGATATGGCATATGAAATATTTTGTGCATGTGAAAGTATGGCCATGTTAAATACCCGATGGGGTATAAGAAATGAGGACGTCTAGCAAAAAGGACGTCAGGGAGAAGATCCTTCGCGGAACCCCAAGGATCTAGGATCCTGTTGAGAATGTTTGGCATACTTACACATATGAGATCTCGCACTAAAAGAAGATGGTGTTTTTATAGAAATGGTTTTATGCATTAATGTTATTATGCATAATTATGAGAAGTGTATTGAATTGTTATTATATGCACTAAACTGATATATTTTATGAAAGATGATTTCTTCATGAAACCATAACTGCTCACTAAGCATTAAGCTTATGTATTCCATATATGTATCTCGGGTAAGATCAGGATAAGACATGAAGGGATCAGAAGAAGAAGAGCTATAGTTCTTATAATAGCCATATTAAATGTTAGGCTATTGAGCTGTTGTTGGAACGCTTCCGCAGAAGTAAAGTTAATGATGTTATGAAAGAAAAAAAATAGGGCATTACATATCAACCAATTTAAAAACGTTCCCCAACATTTTACATAAAGATCTCATCTTATAATCTAAAACCCTAATTTCCATAAATGAAGAAAAAGAGGAGATTACCTTAACCATAACTTTAATCCACCACCCAAAATGCTTCTAGGTTACCAACACTAGTCATAAACTCCCAAACTTCCAAATGATGAAAAGGGTTAGGTGGAAACCCTAGAAATTAGATAAAGATGATGAAGAAGGTGGAGAGGGTAAATATATCTTATCAAGATTCCACATCTTGCTAGTTGAGGGAGAATCGCTTGAAACACTCTAGGTTGGTGTTTCAAATGCTCAAAATCAACAATGGGGGTAAAGGGTTTGGTTCTTGGGAGGGAAGAGGTTGAGGGAGAGAGAAATAGATGAAATGGGTGAGTTAGAAATGAGAAAGGGCTAAAATCTGCATTTTTAACCAAACAGACCCCAGCGGCGACCTTGCCACGCGATAGTGACATTGTCACTATCGCGAGGGTACTCTCGCAGAGATTGTACCGCGGGTGGTACTCTCCTGGCGATTGTGCCACGCGATAGTGACACATGTCACTATCGCGAGTTACTCTCGCGCCCCACGTATTGAGCCCGGAAAAAGGTCAAAACTCAAGATTTTCGCATGGGTCGATTTAAGGTTCGAAAGTACAACTTATTCCACCCAAAAAGATAAATGGAAGATGAAGGGATGACTTAAGATGAACGGAAACTTACTAAGCGAAAATTCGGGTGTTACAATCACGGTTCGGCACCTCCCGGTTATACCCGGGTTTGGTGACTCTCGGTTGATCCCGGGGGTGGGCGGCACTCCCCGGGTCACGCAAGTTCAGCGGCGGCGACGGGGGGTTAAATCCCAATCGAACGTTCGCACGGAAGAACTACAACCACAATCATCCATTGAACCCAAATGATACAAGTCCCAAACCGATTGAAACCCAAAATAAAGATATAAACACTACCCTAATCCTCGTATCAAATCAGATTCTTATTTCAATACTTTCTTAGGGAAAAATCAATACGAATGAGACATTCTTTAATCGATCAATGCTTCTAAGACTAACAAGGATTATTAAAGATTACCTCTCTAGAAGAAATCTACTCTAGATGATTGCTTGACCTCATGAACGAATCCCCAATCGCCGATTCCTTACTCCTCTAGCACAAACACCGGTTTCTTTCCTCCTTCCCTTCTTAGCACCGTTCACACAATACTGATTTAGCCAAATAAGGAAAGACATAAGGTTTTAGGTCTTTTATGCTACATAATTCAGAAAGGCCCCCAAACTTTCTTATTTCCCCATTTTAACACCATTTAAATTTACTCTAGAGGTAACGTGGAAATAACGGTCGTTACACTTGTGTTTGAGCCGTTTATTGTAGAAATTTTCTGAAACAAAATAAACTTGAAATAAAAAGATAAAAACTAAGAAATTGATACAAACATGACTCCAACCTGTTTTTGGAATGAAAGAAAAGTTGTAAAAACCAATAGGCCCGTTCCTGAGATTTAGAAGCCCTTAACATATGCAAAAACAAGGGCCTTCAATAAGTACGAAAAAAATATAGAATAAAAATTTTTAATAGAAGAAATACTAATAATTCATGGAGGAAAAAAGTTTTATTGTTGTTTATAATAAACTAGAAGTGTACTCGCGCAATGCTGCGAGACACATCACGATTTTAATGTTTCATTTTATTTTTTGTTTTTTTGTCGATTTACAGTACGATTTTGGATGGTTTTGAGAAAGTGATAATGTTTTTTTATAAATTTGTTTAATTTAGGCTTAAGAATATAATGTTTTTTATATAAAAAAAAGAGTGAATTGTGGATTTGGTCCCTGTGGTTTAGTGATTTCTTTGATCATGATCCTCATTCTATGTTTATTGTGGATTTGGTTCTTGTGGTATTCAATTTATTTTGGTCATGGTCCTTCTAACTAACACTTACATTAACTTTGTTAAATCAAGGACCATTTTAGCCATTTTGCCTATTTTTTGTCCTTCTTTGATAAAAAAAATATAAACAATATTTTTATACACACATGCACACACACATGTATATAAATATATATATATATATATATATATATATATAACGATATTAAAATAAATAAAATAAGACATTATAGTATGATTTAAATGTTTAATTTTTTAAAATTAATTATATTAAATACGATTTAATTTTATTATTTTATTGTAATTGTGGAAAAATATATATAGTTTTATTGTTTTAATGTAATTAAAATTTCAATTTAAACAAATCAGATCATAAAACTATATCTTATTTTATTTAGAACGAATAAAATAAAATATGGTTTTATGATTTTATTTATTGAATTAAAATTTTAATTAAGTTAAAGTCGATTTAATTATATTGTTCTTTTATTATAATTGCAACAAACAAGCTTATTGTTGATATTTTAACACAAAAAAATCATTAAAACCCGTTGAGAAATGAACTTTAATTTTATCATACTAAAAACAATATGAAAATTGATTTTGAGTTTTTGACTGAAAAACAATATGAAAATTGGAGCTTCTAATTTTAAGATGATAAAATTATAGTTCATTTCTTAACGGTTTCCAATGATTTTTGGTGTTAAAATATCAACAATAAGTTTGTTTGTTGCAATGATAGTAAAAGAACAATATAATTAAATCGTCTCTAACTTAATTAAAATTTTAATTCAATAAATCAAATCATAAAACCATATTTTATTTTATTCGATCTAAATAAATAAGATATAGCTTTATGATCTGATTTGTTTAAATTGAAAATTTAATTACATTAAAACAATAAAACTATATCTTTTTTCACAATTACAATAAAATAATAAATTTAAATCGTATTTAATATAATTAATTTTAAAAAAATTAAACAATTAAATCATACAATAATGTCTTATTTTATTTATTTTAATATCGTTATATATATATATATATATATATATATATATATATATACATGTGTGTGCATGTGTGTATAAAAATATTGTTTATATTTTTCTTATAAAAAAGGACAAAAAATAAGCAAAATGGCTAAAATGGTCCTTGATTTAACAAAGTTAATGGAAGTGTTAGTTAGAAGGACCATGACCAAAATAAATTGAATACCACAAGTACCAAATCCAAAATAAAAATAAAATGAGGACCATGGTCAAAGAAATCACTAAACCAGAGGGACCAAATCCACAATTCACTCTAAAAAAAATAAGTATTTTGTTAGAATTCAATGATTATCTTAAATATTTTAATGACATCTAGAAAAAATAACCAATTACATATTTAATAATATAATTAAAACAAATTTATAGTAATATAATATATTAATTAATAGTGATACATGAAAATGTCTGCATAAAAGGAAGACTCTGCACATAACAAATTGGTGGGTGTTAGAAGTTTGCAGTAGTAATATGTATCTTGTATTTTGATACTTATAAATTAAGAGATTTTTAAAATATTGCATAAAATGATGGTACCTTATGCCTAATAATTTGTATTTAAGAGTTTTTTATCCGTGTTTTATAATATAGTATAGATATGAGAGTATTTAAAATTCACGTACTCCTTATTAGATAATTGACAACCAATAATGTATAAAGAAAAACAAGGAGTATGTTGAAATCCTAAAATACATATATGAGTTTGACAATCTACAATGGTTCGTAATTTTTAAAATGTAAGAAATTTCTTAGTTCATGACAAGAAACATGTGTTATTCAGATACAAAAAGAGAACTCATGTAGAGAAAGGTATCGAGAGAGCCAATGAAAGTTGAAGGATAGATAAGATTATTAGGGTTTTCTGGATAAGAAGATAAATGAGGATCTGAGAAAATTAGGGATGTTTGCGGTCCAGTTTGGACGGTATAAACCGCCCAACTACAAACCAAATTGCAATGACGATTTAGAAATTTATCTGACAACAAATGATCAAATTACCAAAAGGGTGTTAGCCTAGTGGTAAGGCATGTGGACTAGCTAGTAGCGGTCTCATGTTCGAACCCTGGGGGACGCATCCTGGAGGTACGGGGGCTTCGACCCCGGGCTGCATGCTTTAGCAGTCGGGCTTCGGCCCATATTGCCAGGGATTAGTCTGGGCCCAATGTGGTCTGGGATACCCTCTCCAAAAAAAAACAAATGATCAAATTGGTTAAACTGGACTATATAAAAGTATGTTTAAAATAATTAATTTGTTTTATTTTATATATAATCAAACTATTATGATGTGTTATTAGAGCTTTATTTATCTTTTAAGCTATTTATTTATGATGAAAGTATAATTATGAATTGCTATATATAGGGGTGCTCACGGGTTGGGTTGGCGGGGTTGAAGACACTTGAACAACCCAACCCAATGTTTGCGGTTTGAAAAATCTCAATCCAACTCAACCTAATCAAAAGGGCAACCCAACCCAACTCAAACCGTGTGGGTTGGGTTGGGTTGGTCGGGTTGGTCGGTTTGAAACTTTAATACATTATTTTACAATCTAACTAAATGATTCCGTTTAAAAAAACTAAAATCAAAATAGAAATACAAAAATAAGACTAATAAGAGAAGATAATAGTAGAAGAAAAGTATCTCTTGCATTTTCATTCTATCGATGTTGAAGATTTTTTAAGACTTGAAGGTTAGATTTGTACGATTTTAATCGGTGTGGCCTCGTATAGAATGGTCTAAACTACTGCTAAGATAGGAAAATTTGAGAATTGATAGAAAGAAATACCACTAAAAGTCTAAAATCATTATAAAAAAAAGACGTACAAGTTTGGTCGGGTTGACGGGTTGGTCGGGTTACTTTGGGCTCAACCCGTTTCCAACCCAATAGATGCGGTTTGACAAAACTTGTATCGATTATGTATCGGGTTATCTCGGTTTGAGTTTTTTTGCTTTTTTTCGGATTGGGTTAGCTATATATGTTACAAGCTTTTTTCTTTTAAATCATTATCATTATCATTAATTAAATATAAATTTAAGAAACCGACAAAAAAAAAGGCAATCTTTAATTAGAGAATAAATTGAATTCGTATATTAAAATATACTATAAGTGTACTCGTGCAATGCCGCTAGATACATCACGATTTTAATGTTTCGTTTTATTTTCTATTTTTTGTCGATTTACATTACGATTTTGGTTGGTTGTGAGAGATTGATAATGATTTTTTTTATATAAATTTGTTTAATTTAGACTTAATAATATAATGTAATTTATTTTGGTTTAAAAATATATATTTTTTATAAAATATTTTGTTAGATTTTTTTAATTATATTTTATATTTTTATATTTAAAATTTGATTTTTATTCTATATTTAATTATGCCGAGGGTTATTTTAGGGGAGTTAAAGTGGGAAATGATTTTAGAAGAGTTAAAATGGTTAGAGATAATGATTGAAAATTAATAAATAGTATTAAGTGTAGTACATACAGCTTTAATGGTTATTTTTTAAGTAATTAGCATTAAATAGCTGTACATTAAGCTTTAAGACTTGTTTTTAAGAGTTTTTTATGTCATCTTTATAATATAGTATAGATTTAGATACAGTTTATAAAAGCAGTACCAAATATAATATTTAAAGAATGTTTTAGCAAAAACTTTACTAGATGTAATATATCTAGTTACGATATAAATCCGTAGTTACGTGATTATATAAAATTTTAATTATTAAGAGTTGTAATTGATCTATTTATGTTTAAACTAGAAGCGTACTCGTGCAATGCAGCGAGATACATCACGATTTTAATGTTTCATTTTATTTTTTGTTTTTTTTTTGTCGATTTACAGTACGATTTTGGATGGTTTGAGAAAGTGATAATATTTTTTTTTTATAAATTTGTTTAATTTAGGCTTAATAATATAATGTTTTTTATATATAAAAAAATAAGTATTTTGTTAGAATTTAATGATTATATTATATATTTTAATGACATCTAGAAAAAATAACCAATTACATATTTAATAATATAATTAAAATAAATTTATAGTAATATAATATATTAATTAATAGTGATACATGGAAATGTCTGCATAAAAGGAAAGCTCTGCACATACCAAATTGGTGGATGTTAGAAGTCTGCAATAGTAATATGTATTTTGTGTTTTGATACTTGTAAATTAAGATATTTTTAAAATCTTGCATAAAATGATGGTATCTTATGCCTAATAATTTGTATTTAAGAGTTTATTATCTCTGCTTTATAATATAGTATAGATACGTTTTTAATGTTATTTTTATACAAATATAATAATTAAAATTTTGGTGATTAAGATTTTAACATTATATGTTGCTAAAATATAAAATTGGCATATATATACACAATATATAAATACATTACATAAAAAAATTAAACCGGATGGATGGGAAAAAACCCCCAATTCTATGGGTGACAATGGATCAGGTTGGGTTCGATTCGGTTCAAGCCATTTATTAATTAGGTTAAAATTCTTAACTCAACCCAACCTGTTTAATTAAATGGGTTGAGATTTTCAACTCAACCCAACCTATTACCTACATGGGTTGGTATTGGGTTGATCTGTTTATGATTATCTCAACCAAACTTGTTAAATAAATGGGCTGAACATGGGTCGACCCGTTTAATTTCAAAATTTTAAATAAAAGAAAAATGATTAAACTACTTAATTTCATGACAAATACACAACCACAAAAGTCAAATAAATTATTCAAAGTTTCAATAAAACACAAGCATAAAGTCAAATAAATTGTTCAAAGTTTCAATAAAACATAACCACAAAGTCAAATAAATTGTTCAAAGTTTCAAACCGTGGAAGTCGTCATGGAAGAATGACAGAAAATGTATAGAAGTCAAACCGTGGAAGTTGTTTGACAATGGTCGTCGTGGAAGGGCGTCGAGCCGTCGCTGGTCATGGAAGGGCGTCTCGTCAGCGATCGTGGAAGGGCGTCGGTAGTCAGCTAGGGGTTTGAGGAGTCGACAAGTATTGTGAACGAAAGAGAGAATTTGGTTTGATCAATATGTCAAATTCTTAATGTGCCGCCGGATGTAGTTAGGATTTAGGAAGATTATGTTTTTTTTTTCTATTACTTTTTTAATTATTAAAAAGATATTAAATTATTAACTATAATTAACTAATGATAATTAATTAAAAATAAAATAAAATAATGTAGTATTATAAATGGGTTGAAAACAGGTTGACAATGGGTTGAAATTAGGTCAGAAATTTCAACTCAACTCACCCAACCCAACCTATTTATATAAATGGGTCTGGCAGGTTGATCCATTTAACTTAAATGGGTTGAAAATCTCAACCCAACATGCTAATTTTGGGTTGGGTCATTTTTTGCCACCCCTACCCAATTCCCCGATGGGGCATGGGATGAAACCTTATTCCCCAACGAGGATGAGGATGGGGATGGGGATTGCGCTCCCCGGTACCCTTGGCCCTGTTACCATCCCTACAGCCAACCCAAGGGGCATCAAAGCCCAACCTACATATTAATGTTAGTTGGTTCCGTTTCTGAATTTTTTTAAACAAAAATTAGCCGCTTTTATTTTCTTCCTATCGCATGCGTGACACCTCCTTCTCAACCTCTCGACTCTCGTCTCCCTTGCTCTCATTGTCTACCTTATCACACGTCTCCCTCGTCTCTCAGACTTTCGTCTCCAGGCTCCAGCAGTACAACTAATCTAATTTCTTTGTGATTAACTGATTATTGATTCGGTCGCAACCCAAGTGCCTAATCTGATTTGAGTGATTTATCATCATTTTCCCTAGTCTTGTGGTGCCCGATTTGATTTTTTGCACTTGGTTTCTCCTTACTCCAGGTATTTTCCTTCTTATTTACTTCTTATCTAAGGCTTAATTTATTGTTTATTGATTTCATGATTTCATAATTTGCTTATTTTTCTTGTTTCTTGATTTCTTGAAACTTGAGGTTTTGTTGATGACTTGATGTTTATATGCTAAAATATGATATTTCCAAATGATTTGACTATTTGAGTGATTTTCTTAAACCTATTTGATGTAATAACCACAATCAGTACAAAAAATGAGACTTTGGGTGAGCTTTTGATAAAAGTCGAAAGTTGAAGGACCACGTTGTAATTAATGGGGAAGAGGGTTTTTTACCCTGATCGTATCATTCTCCTCCTTATTTTTGTTGGTGGCAGCTATTGGAAGCAAGAGGACTCTCCTAGTGTGTGTACGAGATTGTGGCTTGAAAGAGAAACTAAAGGAGACTTTTGGATTGAGAGGAGTTCTGCATCAATCAATCAAGGTAACCTCCATTCCTATTATCTTTTGTCTTTGAGATTGACAGATTATTAATTAGTGGGGTTCTTGAGTAAAAGTGGATGAGAATCCTCTTATGTTTGTTGGAAAATCGTGTTTTTGGAAATAGTTAGTAATGGGTTTAGTTAAGGATGATTTGTTGTTCTAATATTTTATTTTGGTAGTCAAAACATTTTGATTAAGGGTGGTTTTGCTTTTGAATCGGGATTTGGGTTCGCAATAAACCCTCAATCGCCCAGCTGTGTTCGGTGTTGGGAGCAGCCCAACCGGGCGCCCGACTGCTCTGACCTTGGATGCGAAACCCGGGGGAACCCGGGAGGCGGGTGCCCGGGAGTCAGGTGGTACCGGGGGAACCCGGGAGACGGGTGACCCCGGGAGTCGGGTGGTACCGGGGGAACCCGGGAGGCGGGTGACCCCGGGAGTTCGAGTGGTACCAGGGGAACCCGGGAGGCGGGTGACGCCGGGAGTCGATAGAAAACCGGGGGAGACCAGGGTAGGAGTCCCGGGATTCGGGAGGGAGGACCGGGGGAGATCCGGGAGACGGCGAGCCGGGAAGGGGGAGGCCCACGGCCGAACCCAACCTTTGTTAAGGGTGTTACTAGACGTGTATTTTGAGTCATGTTTCTTATCAAATTGTTTAACTTATTGGTAGACGCTCGTTCTTAAGGTTAAGGCGTTAGTCGAGAGTTTTCGCGGGAACTTCAGGTGAATTTTCTAACCCCAAAATCTTTACGGATATTTGTGTTGTTGTTCGCATGAGAAGTTTATTAAACCGTTGCTGTTATTTATACTATTTACTGCATGTGAAATTTGTTTAATGCGAGAAATGTTTTATCGTTGTTGATTTGGTGAAAATGTATGCATACATTGTTGTTAGTGAGATGGCCAAATCGGGGGATGTGTCCCGTCTGTGCTCATACCGGGGGGTGTGTCTCGTATATGCCATTGGGGGGTGTGTCCCAAATAAGGCAGTGTGAGCCAGACACGTCGTTACCTCCGCGTAACGATAGTGTGTGCCAGAAGCGTGTTTTGTAAGTACAATGTTTTATTTTAAAAGCTGAATTGGTTATATTTCAATAAATCTTTTATGTGGCTTTGGCGTGAACTGTATTAAAGGAACTCACTAGACCTTTCGGTCTAACGCCCACTCTTTTCAAAACTAAAACCCTTTTTAGGAAAGTACTCGGCGGGGGGTTCTAGCAAGGGCAGGAGAAGTTGTAGGCGAGAAGTGTGGCATAGGAGAAGATTGCTGCGAGATCCCAGATTTAGTTAATTTCTGTATTAAATCTCAGTTGTGTATTAGGTTGATTCCGCAAACCTTGTTATGTGAATTGGCGTTTTGGGGCCGTTTGACATTGATTTATGTTACAATCGTTTATGCGTTATTTCCGCGGGTTTGGGTCGTTACATTTGATATTTCATTTGCTTCATTGGTTATTAGGAGTTTTGAACTTTGGTTATTTATTTGGTTGCTTGTTTATTTGGACCATTTGATTAAATGTGTTTCCTAGATCACAATTCACAACCATCCGGTGCTCAAAATAGAAAAAGAAAGAAAAAACAACAAGAAGTTGCTCAATTTTTACATGGATCGTTAAATAAAATTTTCATTTTAGACAATAAAAACCTATTGAAAATCCTACCGAAGAGTTTGCTAGTAATCCTAATTTCCAATTATCATGTTGAGGAATGTGTTGCTGACGAATTTGTTGGAGATCCTAATTCTAATGACAATGTGGAAAATATTGTTGTTGAAGAACTTTTTGGCGATTCTAACTTTAGTGACTTTGATGAGCCTTATGTCGATGAAATTGCTTTGAATATTTTTGAGCCATGTGTTTGGGTTAGTTTAAATTTAAAAAAGAAAATTTTGCTTAAAGAAAAATGGCCTATTAGAGAAACTAATATCGTTTAAAGATGAACAAAGTAGGCATTTTTCTTGTACCCACTATTTTGTAAGCTACAAAATGGTGAACGCCACAATCGAAAATGGTTAGTTTACTCAAAAGTTTGGGATAAATGTTACAAATTATTCAAAATTGTTCGATGAAAAGTGAATTAGCAAATGGACTTGATGATTGGAAACATGTTAGTCTGAGGATGTTATTCTCCCCTTAAAAATCTGTGTTCTCTTTGCTTATTGGATTATAAGCATATTTTTGATAATAAAATGGTTTCTACAGACAAAAAAAATATTCATACACGATCCTAATTATATATATATATATATATAGACAGAGAGAGGGGTGAGTTCAAATAAAAACTCATTTTTCATTGTGCACATGAGGACAAATCTTAACCATTGATCAAAACTTAGAAAATTAATCAATGGTTAATACATAATAAGGTTAATTGGAAGGTGATTAAGAACAAAATTGTAATTTTGAATCAACGCCTACCTTCTTTGACTTTTTATTTTTATTTTTAATTTAAAAAAATTACCCATATAAACTTTAAAATAATTTATCTTAAAAATTACTAATATTTTAATCAAACAAATTACATCAAAAAAACGAAAATTTCGTGCTCTTCGATATGACATCCACCTCGATATAGTTTTTTTTTTTCGTTTTAACCGTTTTTTACGTGAAATTCTATATACGTGTTATATTCATTATGAATATGCATGCACGTCTTCGGATGTCCACATTCAGTAGGAATAACGAAGGTGAACGTTCATTCACTATTCATGATGAATAATACTGTATGCAGGATGAATAATACAATATTTTGGATTTTTTTCGTTTTAACCGTTTTTTACGTGAATTCTATATATGTGTTATATTCATTATGAATATGCATGCACGTCCTCGGGTGTCCACATTCAGTATGAATAATATATGAATGACCCATGAAGGTGTAGACACATGGCGTACTCTATTTTGTTTCTCAATTCACAACCGAATTTTGGTTTAATTCATTATGAATATGTATGCGCATCCCCGGATGTCCCACATTCAGTATGAATAACAAATGTGAGCGTTCATTGATTATTCATGATGAATAATATAGTATTCAGAATGAATTATACAACATTCATGACGAATAATACACGAATTCATGAATCATGAGTTATTCACCCTGAATGTTATATTATTCATCCTGAATGATACATTATTCATGATGAATAACACATGAATGACCTGTGAAGATGTGGAGACGTGACGCGCTCTCTTTTGTTCCCCGATTCACAACAGAATTACTCGATAGGTTCTTGATTCGTCTTGATGGGTGTTGGGTTATGGTGCTGAAGAAACGTGATGCCTTACGACGTTGAAGAAAGTGTTGAAGAAGGTGATGTCGAGTTACATACTTACGGTGTCGAGACGTTGTACAAACTTGAACGTACATAAATATTCATAATGAATATAACACATATATAACATTTCACGTAAAAAACGGTTAAAACGACAAAAAAAACTATATTGAGATTGATGTCAAATCGAAGAGCACGAAATTCTCGTTTTTTTGATGTAATTTGTTTGATTAAAATATTAGTTATTTTTAAGATAATTTATTTTAAACTTTAATTGGGTAAAAATTTTTTAATTAAAAAAGAAAATAAAAAGTCAAATATGGTAGGCGTGTGTTTAAATTTTCTTCCATTTTTACCCCTAAGAATTTTAAAATTAAAAACTCTATTTAATATGAGTTGTTGGATCAAAAGAGATCGAGTGACTGAGATTTGTCCTCACGTGCATAATGAAAAATGAGTTTTCATTTGAACTTTACTCTCTCTCTCTCTCTCTCTCTCTCTATATATATATATATATAGGGTTGGATTCCGGTGAGAAGTTGAGTTAATGCTGAGAAGCGTGAGAAGTGGTTATCGACCGTTGGATGAGAAATAGACGCACATTAGGATGAGATGCACCGAGATACATCAGATCAATTTTCTTCTAAGCACAATTCATAGAAGGGTTTGAGATTAGAAGAGATCAACGGTTTAGATCCACTTCTCACGTTTCTCACCATTAACTCAACTTCTCATACGATCATTCACCTATATATATATATATATATATATATATTATATGCTTGAGTTTATAATATGAAGGTTATGAATATTTGTTGGCTATTTTGAAAAGAAAGAAATATTGTTAGTGTCGATGAAAAGAGAGAGTGTAGAAAAAAAAAACACCATCCATGCAGGTTTTTTCTGTTGCGTGACAAAAAGCTAAAGATTCATTAAAGTTTAAAAAGCATGCGACTACAAAACATGGGTTTTGCATGTCCACCATGTGCTCCATCTTTTACCACAAATTATTATATTTATATATACAAAAATATTAACAAACCATTATTTAATAATCTTATGGACGAATTTTTGATCTACACTTAAATGAAGTTTCACGTTAATTCTATTCTAGAATTATAACGAATCCAAATAGGAATAACAATTCAATCAAAGATCCGCCTTCAATGTAACTTCGTTATTTTGGTCGTGATAGAGATACTCACAATTAATACATACATTAATTAAATATTCTCTCATAATGATTTAATGTTAGGATCGAATTCTCAACAAGAATTATGAATACTCAGAAACAATATTAAAGAAGTTGCGGAAAAACACTTTAATATTCAATAAACAGAAAAACAGTATGAATCACAACTTGCAAACTTTACTTAATGATTCAAGTTACAAGCTTTTCACTCACAACCTCAATCTTGAAAAACAGACTCTTTCAAGACGAATTCTACTTCTCTAGAATTAGGAATTATGTCTTGGGGTTGATTCTCTCTAGAAAAAAAACTTAGAAAAATTCTCACAAAAGTTACTTTTCTATTCTAAACAAATCTATACATATATTGAAGATAAAAGATAATTACTAAACATAAAAAGATCTTCAAAATAATCTTCATAATTATCTTCAAGCTTTCCATGTTTATCTCCAGACGCGATCTCTTCAACATTATCTTCACATTATCTCAGAAGCAGCATTAATCACCTTGGAAGCATTAACTGAGTCTTGGCAGTATTAACTACTAAGCAGCACTAACCACTAGCAGTACTAACTAGCTAAGCAGTACTAACTTTGTTCAAGCAGCACTAACTTTGACTAGCAGTATTAATTCTACTAGAAGTAGTAATACCTAGCAGTATTAACTTTGAAATCCTCTGGCAGTACTAATTCTGAACTAGCAGCATTAATAACTTAGTCACATCTTCAGTTCCCAACAATCTCCCCCTAACTTGACTTTTAGAAAGAGAAGTCAAGTTCTTCAGATGCTTCCAAAACTTTCATTGATTCAGTCCAATGTTAGGATCCAGTCCCATACTCTGATTGATAGTTCTCTGAATTAAATACTTTGCCATTTCTGAATTTGGTGCACAACCCAGCTTCTTCTTTAACATGGCATGAAGCTTCAGACTTGTGTGATTGTAGATCCCATCCACCAAGTAATACTCCATGTGAAAAGTATCCATGACCAATTCATAGACTCCACTCTTTTCATACAAAGTCCATCCTCTAACAGTTTCAAACACATCTCTGATTAAATGCTTTACTGCTTCTGGGTTGAATAACATACACAAATACTCCATAACCAGCTTCACAATTGGTAACCCTGGAGCTTTTAACTGATCTGCATGTAATTTCATACCAACTTCAAACATCTCTTCTAAATCAGATCTTGAACATTCTCTGACAATTTTCTTCCATGTTGAAAACACATAGTACTTCTCATCCTTTCTTTTCAACCTGATATACTCCTTACCATCCACCACCATAGTATCCCAGTGGATGACTTCAGGAGGTTTGAATCCAACAAGTTCAGCTGTGATAGGCTTTGGAATTTTATCCATTACCACCATGTACATATTTACATCTGAACTCTGTGGTACTTCCTGAGATTCAACTCTCTTTTCTTCATTCTTAGATGCCTCTTCTTCTTTAGCAACCTTTTTCTCTTCTTCTACTCTAGGCTTCTTGTTAATTTTCTTTCTTTTGGCCATCATCTTGGTTCTCTTCAGAATCCTTTGACTTTGCCCTATAGTAGTTTCCTTCTTCTTTTCTTCCTTTTTCTTTTCCTCTGATCTAGGACCTTTAGAAGCAATAGACTTAACTCTGTTTATTTTCTTGATCTTCTGAGCTAAAGTCTCTTCTTCCTTAATCTCTGCCTTTTCTTTTGTTGGAGTTCCCTCTTCACTTTCAGGGAAGGGTTGATTAATGTTCACATCATGCCTCTCCTTGGCTTTCTTTTCAAACTCCACTCTGTCCTTTTCATTACTCTTCAGTTTTCCCATTTCTTTCTCATATAAGCCCTTGACTTGATCAAAAGTCATCTTTATAAACATTTCTTTCTTTACACCAATTGCACTCCTCAAGAAAGTTATCATCTTGTTTCTTTCTTGAGTTGCAAGGTGAGTCTGTGAAGGCCTTCTCTTCTTTGCACTTGATCTGGCCATCATAGCCTTTCTCATGCTTATTGCCCTTTGCTTTGCTTTCTCTGTTTCCAAGCCTTTCTAAAATGCTTCATTTAATTCATTGGCTAGTGCTCTGGCTATCTCTCTGTCTTTCTCAACCTGCTCTTTCTCTGCTTTATTTATCTCTTCTTGCAGTTTCTTGGTTAATGCTTCATCTGACTCAACCATCTTTTGCTTTTTGGTTGGTTGATCAAATTCTATCATTTTTTCTTTCCCTTTTCTCTTTGCATCTGCAGCCAAGTCTTTCTTTTCTGTTCTCTTTGCTCCCCCTTCATTTATGATCACTCCCTTTGCTTTGGGAGTGTCATTCTTTGCTTTTAAAAGCATCTCTGCTACTTCAACCTCTTCAGGCGTTAACCCTGTTACTGCTACTTGTGTAGTTTCAGCAGCCTTAACAGTTTCTGCTGCTCCTTTTTGTTCAGCAGTAGTAACAGTTTCTACTGCTGAGCTTGTTACTGCTGCTGGTGTTGTTTCTGCTGCTTTGCCAGTTTCTGTTTCTATCACACCTTCAGCCTTTTCTTCAGCCCTCTCTTCAACAAACTCTCCCTGCACTTCAACATTCTCCCCCTCAAACTGTTGATTCATCTTTTCTGAGCTTGAACTCTCCCCCTTTTTGGAAGCATTCTCCTCCTCCATTTTGTTTGCCCCCTTTCTCCTCCTTAGAACAAGCTGCTTTCTTCTTTTCTTGGCAATGAGTTTTCCCACCAATTGCTTGAGTTTTGAAATCTGCTCTTGTTGGGAGATGACCACTTGCTGCAATGCCTTGATTTCCTTTCCTTGATTAACCACATCAACATTGATGTTGGCTATTGTTTCCATCAATTCCAAGTAAGTATAGCTATCCTCACTTTCTTTAGGTGTTTTACCCACCCTTGAAGAATCATTGGAACCATCTGCCATCAATTCATCAGTTTCAGTTCTGTCCTCACCCTTTTTGGATGTTTTGCCCATCCTTGAGGGATCCTTGGATCTTGTAGTAGTGGCCTTCTGCCTAGCAGAAACACCAACTACCCCCTTGGTTTCTTGGCACCGGGGTCCTTTGGTTGATTTCTCACCCAAAGTTGCCATGGGGAAGGTCTTAGAGATGTTACCACTGTCCTTCTCTGTGCTAGCAGAAGTAGTGGCAGCCTTCTCACCCATATGCTCATTCAGCTCCTTAGAGAGCACCTCCTCAGGGTTGGGCGACACCCTATTGGTTTCCCTTTGGATATTCTCTATTGGAGAATGCTCCAATAGAGAGCTTTGAGGCTCTTGGTTAATAGTAGGTACAACAAGGGAAGGAGCCTTGTGTACCTTTCTCTTGACATAAGTCTTGGATATCATAGGAGTGGGTTTAGCAACAAAGGACTGAGGAAAAAGTTGAGAGAGAGAAGGTTGGGATTGGCTTTCAGTGGGTTGGTCTAATGAGGACCCTGAGGCCATACCTTCTTGTGGTTAGGACACCACCATCATTGTTGAGAACAATGGGGTGTCAACTCCTTCCGAGTCCCTGTCAGATTTTCTCATGTTTGAGAAGACCTTGCCTTTAGGGGGTTTAGGTACATATACCTCATCAAAGTGAGGTATATCCGTCAATTCATTTGTTATAACTGCCTGTACAAACCTGGGATACATGAAGAAACTCTTCTTGTTGTCCAGGTTTGAGACAAGATCATTGAAGATCATCAGTGAAAAGTTATATTTTTGAGCAGTAGATAAACATACCAAAGCATAGGCAATGGGACTGCTAAATTGGCTCCAGCCAGTAGTTTTCTTGGAAATACAGTGCATCAGGGTATGAACAAAGAACCTCCATTGGGGTGAAAATTGAGCTTTGAAAAACTTGAAAATCCCCATTTGGCCTTCATACCCCATTCTGGTGAGGTTTGAAAACAAATCCTCATTTGGAATAGAAGATATACCTGAAGCATCGTCTAGACGTAGATAGATGCGAATGGTCTCCTCAGTAACTGTCAAGGGTTTGTCACAAACCCTTGTTTTGATGCACGACACTCCATTGTCAGTGCTAGTAGTGGCATTGGCCCAGAATTGCCTTTGTTACTCTACGTAGATGATAGGAGACACAGTGAGAGCATGAGCGATGTGGCTTGACCTCAGAAAATCGACTATCTGGTGAAAACCTTCGGCTTGTTTTGGCTTTTGGAGCATGGCTATCTCGTTGTGCTCATCAATAAACACCATTGAAGCCATCTGTGCGCAAGGATTCTTCACTAGCGAGCACTGGATACTTGAGAGAAAAGAGTGAGAGAGAAGATGAACAGTAGACAAAGAGTCGTTATGATCTTTTAGGCGGGGAAAGGGTATTTATAGCTTGCGGATTATAAGCAGTATTAACTCTAAAAATTTAGTGAAAGCAGTATTAACAGTGAGCAGTAGTAACTGAAAGCAGTATTAACTGAGAGCAGTATTAACTGGAAGCAGTATTAACTGAGAGCAGTATTAACTGAGAGCAGTATTAACTGGAAGCAATATTAACTGAGAGCAGTATTAAAATTGTACTGGCAGTACTAAAACTGTACTGGAAGTATTAACCATACTTACACTTTTAAGCTTGTGATGAACTGAGTACTGCTATACATTTCCTGAGAGAGAATATTAGTAACACCAAGAATAAACTATATACAGGTATTGAACCACTTTTTAAGTAGGAGCTTATTCAGAGTTGATCATTCCCACACTTGTTACCAAGAAAGTGAATCTACCCACATCAAAGGCTTTGGTGAATAGATCAGCAAACTGGTTATCAGTATGAACTTTTACAACTTGAATAAGCTTCTTTTCATTGCAGTCTCTTATAAAGTGATACCTGATCTCAATGTGCTTTGTCTTTGAGTGCTTGACAGGATTATTAACAATGCTGATAGCACTGCTATTATCAATAAAGATTGGAGTGTGTAGAAAGGTTACCCCATAGTCCAGCATTTGATTCTGAATCCATAAGACTTGAGAACAGCAACTTGCAGTTGCTATGTACTCTGCTTCTGTGGTAGATGTGGACACTGCGGTTTGTTTCTTGCACTGCCATGATACTAGTCTTGCACCCAAAAACTGGCATCCTCCAGAAGTAGATTTTCTATCCAAGTTTGCTCCACCTAGGTCACTGTCTGAGTATGCAAGTAGGTCAAATGATGAGTCATAAGGATACCAAAGTCCCAATCTAGGTTGCCCTTTGAGATATCTGAATATCCTCTTAACAGCTTGATAGTGTGATTGCTTTGGCCTAACTTGAAATCTTGCACACACACAGACTGGAAACATTATATCTGGCCTAGAGGCTGTAAGATACATGAGAGAGCCAATCATGGATCTATAATGATGAACATCCATATCCTCCCCCTCAAGATCTGCTGTTATTTGCTTGTGTGTCTCCATAGGTGTGCTGGCAGACTTTGAGTCTGAGAAACCAAACTTGGTTAGAATGTCCTGCACATATTTGGACTGACAGATAAATATACTATCTGACTTCTGTTGTACTTGGAGTCCAAGGAAGAAAGTAAGTTCCCCCATGGAACTCATTTTAAACCTTTGATGCATTAGATCCTCAAACTCCTTGCACATTTTGTCTCTTGTGGATCCAAAGATGATATCATCCACATAGATTTGGACCAGCAAGATGTCCTTCTTCTTTCTCTTGATAAACAGAGTCTTATTAATGACTCCTCTTTCAAAGCCATTTTCCAAGAGATAGGATGACAGAGTGTCATACCATGCTCTTGGTGCTTGATGCAGTCCATAAAGTGCTTTCTTCAGTTTGTATACTATGTCTGGATAGCTTGGGTTTTCAAACCCTGGTGGTTGACAGACATATACTTCTTCTTCAATTGAGCCATATAGAAATGCACTTTTTACATCCATTTGATAGACTTTGAACTTCATATAAGAAGCATAGGCCAGGAACAATCTAATTGCTTCTATCCTAGCCACTGGTGCAAATACTTCTTCATAATCTATTCCTTCTTCTTGTGTATACCCTTGTGCCACCAACCTTGCTTTGTTCTTTATTACTATTCCTCTCTCATCTCTCTTATTCCTGAAGACCCATTTTGTGCCTATTGCTCTTTGACCTTTAGGAAGGTCTACCAGATCCCAAACATCTTGCAGCTTGAATTGTAACAGCTCTTCTTGCATGGATTCTATCCAACTGGAATCTTTCATAGCATCATAAGCCTTCTTAGGCTCAAGCTGGGATAGAAAGCAAGAAAGCATTGTATGTTGTTGGTCTTGCATATCTTGCAGCGTGCTTTGATTTCTAGTCATCATAGGAGAAGAGATATCTCCTATTACCAGCTGAGGAGGATGATTCTTTTGTGTTCTTGTTTGATGACTAGGTTCTTCATTGAGTCCCACCTCTAGATTGGTGTCATTCAACTCAACTGAAGTGATTTCAGCAACTACTTCTGGTTCTTTATTTTCTTGACTCTCCTCATCTCTTCTTTCTTCTTCACTCTGATTTGGTTCAGTAGATGGCTCCTTTTCACAGTCTTCAACAGGATCCACTGTAGGTATGGGAAAAATCACAGACTGAGGTATGTTGTCTTGAACTTGTGTAGTCCCTGATCCTCCACTACTTGAACCTGCATAATCATCACTACTGAAACCAAAAGAGTTAGTTAGTGAATCAATGTCAAACAGCCACTGAGGACCAGACCCAATAGGATTTGGTGTGTTCTCATTGCATTTGACATTGTCACTTTCCTCAATTATTCTAGAAGAAGTGTTAAAAACCCTGTAGGCCTTACTTTGAGATGAGTAACCCACAAGAAATCCATCATCTGCCTTGCTATCAAACTTACCTAAGTGAGATTTGGTATTGAGAATTGTGCAAGGATACCCAAATGGTTTAAAAAATCCAATAAAGGGTTTTCTTTTATTTAAGAGCTCATAAGGTGTCTTGTTCTTTAGCTTGACCACTAGAACTCTGTTTTGGACATAACAGGCAGTATTAACTGCTTCAGCCCAGAAAGTAATTGGCAGTTTTGAATCAGCCAACAGAGATCTAGCAGCCTCTATTAGTGTCCTATTCCTTCTCTCAGCAACACCATTTTGTTGTGGAGTCCTAGGAGCACTATATTGTCTCTCAATGCATTTTTCTTCACAAAAGGTGTTTAGATCAAGATTTTTAAATTCAGATCCATTGTCTGATCTAATGACTTTTACCTTTTGATTTGTTTGGTTTTCAATTCTTAGAATGAAGGATTTGATCAGTCCACTTGTCTCATCCTTAGTCCTTAGAAAATATACCCAAGTAAATCTAGAGTAATCATCAACAATAACTAGGCAGTATGATTTCTTCCCTATGCTCATAACATTTGTAGGACCAAACAGATCCATATGTAATAACTGGAGACAAGAAGAAATTGTATTTAACTCTTTGGACTTATGAGAAGTTTTGTGTTGTTTGCCTTTAAGACAAGCAACACAATGATCATCACATGAAAAGACTTTTGATGGTAAACCTCTTACAAGGTTGTTTTTAACAAGTTTGTTCATTGTCTTGAAGTTCATGTGACACATCCTTCTGTGCCAAAGAGAGGATTCATCCACAAACGCTTTTGAAACAAGACAGTTCAGGGATGAATCACTTGAAACATTGTCCATATCGAGACAATAAACATTGTCCTTTCTTGGAGTTCTAAGTAGTATCATGTTTTCATCAACTACCTTGAATTCTGGAGCAAGGATCATACATTATGTATTGGTAAATAATATACTATGTTGTTTGTCACAAACCTGTGATACACTTAACAGGTTGTACTTTAACTGATCAACATAGTAGACATCCTCAAATGTCATCTTACCTTTTGTAACATTACCTTTTCCACTTATTTTTCCACCTGCAAGATTGTCTCCAAATGCAACATGTCCTCCATTGATATGCTTGAAATCCTGAAGGCATGACATGTTGCCTGTCATATGCCTAGAGCAACCACTATCAACATGCCAGATGCTCTTACCCTTGAGCTGTTGGTTGCCCTGCACATTAGATAAATCTGTTAGTATTGATTAGGAACCCAAGCCAAAGTGGTCTTGGGTACCCCTTTCTCATCAAAATATTTACATTCCATCTTGACAAGATTTTTAAACTTTGACTCCTCATTGCTGGAGTACTTTGTCACAATAATGGGTTTGGATGCACATTTGCTAGAAGCAGTACTGGTTTTAGAAGTACTAGCTGCATTAGCAGCACTTGCATGCTTAACAATACTAACCTTGTTAGAAGTAGTAACTGTGTTAGCAACAGTAACTGTGTTAGCAGTAGTAACCATTGAAGAAGTACTAACAGTGTTAGAAGCATTAATATTCTCAGCAACACTAACACTGGTAGCAGCAGTATTGCTTCTGGCAGCACTATCCCTGTCAGCAGTACTATTTGATGTAGCAGTACTAACAGTTTTAGTGCTTCTAGGCACCCACATTTTAATACTCTCTTTTAAAACCTTTTTCTTCATGTGGTCTTTGGTTTCAACAGATTTCTTAGCCACATGTTTCTTTCCAGCCTTCCTATAACCAACAGGTTTTTGCACAAATCTTTGAAAGTTCATCTTTTGGTTAATAGGGTTAAAGAAACAGTGCTTAGCCAAATGATTCAACTTGACACATATGAAACAAGGGTTTGGTCTGATTATTTTTCTCAGATCAACTCCTTGTTTCTGAGCCCATTGATTATTCCAGTTTCTTTGATTACCTCTCTTTGTACCAGAATTTAGGCTCTCAGTTTTATTGCAAACACACTATTTACAAGGGCCAGAATTCACAACAGTGGTCTGTTTGTAATGGACCTTACCAGACTTTCCCTCTGTCTTCTCTATGTCCTTAGATTTGACCCAAGTTTTTCCACATCCCTCATTGGTGATAATGTTGTTTTCTAAGGGTATCTCTTTACTCACAACATTGTTCCTATTCTCACTGACTTCTTTCTCAGTCATATCCTCAACAACCACCTCATCCAAAGGATCTATCTTAAAGGCTTCCTCAGACAAGTCCTTTTTCTTCTTGGTCTCTAACAAGTCTGATGTAGGAGGGATGTAGTTGTTGTTGTAAGGAGGAGGTGTGTTGTTGTATCCAACACCAGACTTCATCTTATCATGAATCTAAGCCTTTAGAAGAGAATCCATTGCTTTTGAAGCATATGAAAACTTTTCTACATCAAGCTTAATCTTAGCAAGTTCTTCTTTCAACTTATCATTCTCTTCTTTGGACTTAGACAGTTTGGTCTCTAACTCATTCTTTTCCCACTTCCAGTAGTTTGTGTCATAAGAGTGTTGAAGTTCATTGGCTTGGAAGCCTTTGATTTGTTCTTCAAACCTCTCAACTATCAACACATAATCTCTTCTGTCCTTTTCTAATCTTTTGAGGTCATCACACATGTTTTGGTTGTGATCCCTGTACCTTTTGACAGTGTTTATGCAAGATTGAGTACAAAGATTAGAAATTACCTCAGAAGGGAGATCAGACACCTCTGCCATAAGAGCTTGATTCTGAATGGCTTCCTCAGCTTGGTCACTCCAGTCAAACCCCATTCCTTGTTGAGAAACAAGGGCTTGAGCAGAGTTCTTATTTTGATTGTAGCCTCCATTTTGAGCTTGTTGGTGGTTGTTATTTGGCACACCACTACTTCTGCACTCTTTAGCAAAGTGTCCCTTCATGTGGCACTTATATCATTCCACCTTTGTCTTGTCAAAACCAGCTATATATTCTCTTCTTTGAGAGAAGTTGTTCCTCCCAGTTCTTTTAATAAACTTCTTCACCCTCATAGATAACATGGCCATCTGCCATTTAATGTCCATCTCCTCCAGATCATCAGGGTGAAGTTGTTCCAGATCATCATTAATCAAGGAGTTGTTGCTGTGGCTGGATAAAAAGGCTTCAAAGACAGTTTCAGTGCCTTTTTCTGAATTCACTCCACTAGAAGCACTAACTGCTTCAGGGTTGGCAGTAGTATCAGTGGATGCTGATAGAAGTGCAACATTATGAATATACCCAGTGGGCTTTTTCTTAGCTTCTACCTCTGATTCAAAGACTCTTAGATCATTATACAGATCATCTAGTTCCTTCTCTTCCAGATTGTCACTCTGTCTGTATGAGACAGTGTACATAGTCCATTCATCCCCAAGAGATCTGAGGAACTTCCTGTTGATATCATCTTGCTCCATCTTCACTCCAACAGTAGTCAGTTCACCAATAAGCTTGTTGAACCTGTCAAAAGTTTGAGTCATAGACTCATTCTTTGAAGAAGTGAAGTTCTCATACTGCTGCTTCAGAACATCCCTTTGATTTCTTTTGGTGCTCTTCGTTCCAGCAAATCTTTTCTCTAGAGCATTCCAGAGAATTTGAGCATCAGTGCAATTGCAGAATTGATGCTGATATTCATTGGGGATGGCTAAGAGCAGAGTGCTCAAGGCCTTCATCTCTGTCTGCCTGATCTTCCTCTCACCATCTGTCTTTGGTGGAGATCTTTTCCCATCTGGTCCAATCTGACCTTCAGTAGAGGGGCCATTCTCAATGACATCCCACATTGAGTAGTCAATGAGGAGAATGTATTGCCTGATTCTGATCTTCCACATGTCAAACTCATTAGGTTTGAGCATTGGAACCTTAGAGACAAGAGTACTGTTTGATTCTGTAAAGTTTTCCATGATGAATGAATGAATGTTTCTGAGAGAACAGACTCTGATACCACTTGTCAGGATCGAATTCTCAACAAGAATTATGAATACTCAGAAACAATATTAAAGAAGTTGCGGAAAAACACTTTAATATTCAATAAACAGAAAAACAGTATGAATCACAACTTGCAAACTTTATTTAATGATTCAAGTTACAAGCTTTTCACTCACAACCTCAATCTTGAAAAACAGACTCTTTCAAGACGAATTCTACTTCTCTAGAATTAGGAATTATGTCTTGGGGTTGATTCTCTCTAGAAAAAAAACTTAGAAAAATTCTCACAAAAGTTACTTTTCTATTCTAAACAAATCTATACATATATTGAAGATAAAAGATAATTACTAAACATAAAAAGATCTTCAAAATAATCTTCATAATTATCTTCAAGCTTTCTATGTTTATCTCCAAACGCGATCTCTTCAACATTATCTCAGAAGCAGCATTAATCACCTTGGAAGCATTAACTGAGTCTTGGCAGTATTAACTACTAAGCAGCACTAACCACTAGCAGTACTAACTAGCTAAGCAGTACTAACTGTGTTCAAGCAGTACTAACTTTGACTAGCAGTATTAATTCTACTAGAAGTAGTAATACCTAGCAGTATTAACTTTGAAATCCTCTGGCAGTACTAATTCTGAACTAGCAACATTAATAACTTAGTCACATCTTCAGTTCCCAACATTTAATTGTAATATCTTGTAAGTTACGTTTTAGTTTTGCAGGTTACGATTTATAATTGTAGGTTACGAAACTCTTAAGATGTATATAAATATTCACCTACAAGTAATAATACAAATCAAAATTTTCTCACTCTATCATATTCTTTTTTCTATATGGTATCAGAGCTTAAGATCCATTTTTTTCCCTTCCTACTAACCGTCCCAAATATATTCCCCGCTTATGCCCCAAACCATCCCGTTCAGCCCTTCAAGGGACGTTGCCAATGGTGTCGCATACTTGGACATCATGTTTTGCAATGCCCAATCTTCCGCACTCAATTCCCAAATGCAACTCCACCATCACCCTCCTCTTATCCTCCAATCTCGTCTTCTTCTTTTCCACATGCTTATGCCGCTGCTACCTCAGAAACTTCATCCGATGGTTCGCTTTTTGATAGTGGTGCAACACACCATGTCACTCATGATCTTGTCAACCTTAAACTTCACTCCCCTTACAATGGTAGGGAGGAACTCATTATTGGAGATGGTACGGGCCTAACCATCTCAAACATCGGTTCAACATCTCCTCTTACTCCTACCTGTAAAATTCATCTCAATCATATATTACATGTGCCTTCCGTTTCTCATAATATTATCTCAATATCTAAGTTTTGCCAAGATAATAATGCTTCAATTACATTCTCGCCTGTTTCTTATCTTGTGAAGGATCTTCGCACGGGGGCACCCCTTCTCCAAGGCCAAACTAAATCAGGAATTTATGAATGGCAACCCACTCGTCCCACCATCCACTCTGTCAAAATGGCATCTACTACCGATTGGCATCATCGATTAGGCCATCCATCATATTTTATTTTACGTCATATTAGTAACTCTTTCAACTTAAATATTCCTAAGTTTGTTGCTTTTCATTGCAATTCTTGTGATTGCAATAAAAGTCATAAATTACCATTCTCTCGTAACACCTTACAATCTAAAGGCCCTCTTGATATTCTTTATAGTGATGTTTGGACTTCCCCCATCCTCTCTTATGATGGCTACAAATACTACATAATATTTGTTGATCATTATTCCAAATATGTGTGGTTTTATCCACTTAAACACAAAAATGATGCCACTAATGTTTTTCATAAATTCAAGCTCTTGGTTGAAAATTACTTTCAACGCCCCTTAATTACCATCTTTAGTGATAATGGTGGCGAATATATTGGTTTACGTTCAATCCTTGAGTCTCATGGCATCACTCATTTAACTTCCCCTCCTCATACGCCCGAACATAACGGTTATTCGGAGCGTCGTCATCGTCACATTGTTGAAACCGACCTTTCCCTTCTTACTCACTCTTTTATGCCACGTAGATATTGGCCCCTTGCTTTTGTTACAACTTGTTATCTAATAAATCGTATGCCCACTCCGACACTCCAACTACAATCACCATATTATAAACTCCATGATCACTCACCTAACTATCATAAATTAAGGAGTTTTGGATGTCATTGTTATCCACGGTTACGTCCCTATACCACAAATAAACTTGATCCTCGCTCCTATCCTTGTATTTTTGTTGGTTATTCTGCCACCCAAAGTGCTTATTATTGTCTTGATCCCACCTCTAACAAGATATATGTCTCTCGTCATGTTAAATTCATCGAACATGAGTTCCCCTTCTCCACCTCCTCTTTTGTCGCATCTCCACACACATCTAATGATGCGGAAGAATGGTGTGCTATCCAACTTCCCATCTTACCTACTACATCACCCATGCAACCTCCACAAAATACATCTTCATCTTTTATTCCCCCGTCAAATGAAACTAATTCTTCCTCCACGACACCTTCTGTAACACCCTCGAAATTGGGACGAGCAACTAATTTAAAATTTCCAAAAATACCTCAAAGAAAGATAAATCTCTTACAACAATTTCATTCTTGAAGTATTAATCTAGGTTAAACCATCAACAACAAAAAATGAAGTCTTACACAAAGACTAATTAAAGGTCGAGTGTTACTAAAACCCAAATACCAGTTGCTATTCCCAAGATAAAGGCGGAAGACTTCGCCAAGCTACTCACTCTTGTGCATAAATTTAGCACTCATCTCTACACGGAACGCCAACACCAAACCCCAACCGAAACCTGATGCACATGCCGACAAAATAGAAAGGTTAGGCTAACGCCTAGTGAGTTCAAGAGTTTTAAACGTGAGTAATTATATTGTTAAAAGGAAAGAATGCAGTTTTAAATCATGATCTTCCAAAATGATTTACTCTAAATATGAGACGACTCATTTCCAATAACACACATTTTTAAGGGTGAATACCCCAACATAAAACCTTCTTTCTTAAAGTAAATACAACCCAAAAGTCACTTAAAACGTGAATAGAAATTGAACTCCCATTTTATAAAATGCAGATAAAATCTTATTTCTCAAAACACCCAAATCACGGGTGGAACATAATATTCCACCCATAAATCATGGATAAAATCCATATATATATAAAATGTCACCGAAAACATGGATACTAAAATACAATACCCAAAACAACACCTTTTGGTGATGGGGGAGACCCGGTACCATATGATGTGGCGAAACACAAAGTAGGTCACATCTAAAGTTATGGAGCTTCTATCATAGCACCAAGGTTATCGAGTTCAACCAGCCACAATCTATACCTCGAGCTCCCAATGGTCTAAGAAGGATTCACTTCTTCAATAACAACACCAAGGTTATCAAGTTCAATCACCAACGATCTATACTTTGAGCTCCCAATGGTCTAAGAAGGACTCACTGCTTCTATAATAGAACCAAGGTTATCGAGTTCAACCACCAACGATCTATACCTCGAGCTCCCAATGGTCTAAGTAGAATTCTTAATAAAATCAACTGACTGACTCTTATGCCTATGGATCCAATACATTACAGTCTAAAATATTGCATGACTCCAAATGAATGACAAACACACTCAAAACATGTAATTCACAAACAAATATACGACATGTGCATATAACTCCAAAAACTCAACATAGAGCAATTTAAACCGGACTAATGTCCCAAATACTCTTTTAAGTCAAAACTGTGTCCAAACTCAACAATTGAATTGACCGATAAATAAAAGTCATCATGACAATAAAACGTGTATAACCGGCTTTTATGCAAATACGTGTTCTAAAATACATGAATAACTCCAACACAGTTTGGATTGGGGCCAATCATTTTTCCAAATGAGTTTATACCATTTATTCTTTCAAAAACGTCCCATAATACTCAAGGATAAGTATTTCTCCAAAACATGCGATAAAATGCATTTATACTCAAAGAACCACATTTCATAACATAGGTCATCAAAATACCATTACTTATGATTTATTTACCAGAATGCCCAAAGTCCCAAATGTGGGTGTTTTACAAGTTTATAAAGTTAGACACTTCAAACAAGCAAAATTCATCAAATAACTCAACAGTTAATAAATTCATGTAAAACATATAAACATTTAAAGATTAACATTTTTGGCATGTACACCGATTTCACAAATCAACTTAAACTCACCTTGCTAGATTTAGGCTAAATCAAGATTTTACCCCAATTTGAGCTTCCTTGAAGAACTTGGATCCTCAAGCCGAAATCTTCCAAAAACCTATATTCACAAGTTTCCAACCATGAATATACTCCTTCAACCAATAAAAATCGATCCCCAACATCTTATAACAAAATCCCCAATTTGGTCAAAACCTTAGTTTTGACTTAATCTCTCCAAAATCAACCAAACCGAAACTGGAGTAATAAAACACTAGGATATTGCCAATGAAGCATTTATATCTCATAATAAGGTTTAGAAATGGAGGGGATAAACTTACCACTTAGGTTTTGAGCAAAACCCTAAAACTTAGAAATCTCAAGGAATGAGGAGGAATACTTGATCTAGCACTTGAGGTTGGAGTTGCAAGCTTGATGATGATGTAACACCTTAAAATCCATGGGAATGGTCTCAAAATGAGTTAGGGTTTGTATTGGGTGTTGGGGAAACGATTTCGGAAAGAAAGAAATGGGGAGGGTGAAGTGAAATGAGGAACAAGGGTGGGAATCACAGCTTTAAAGGCCCTGGTACCCGCGGGCGACCTTGACACGACGATTATGCCATTGGCACAATCGCCAGGCATAATTGCCTGGGTTATACCGAGAGGGGAAGGGATCCCGCGACCTTGCCCTGCGATTGTGCCCGAGGGCACTCTCGCCGGCATAGTCGCCCAACACGTACCGAGGTTTTCCTTCCCCCGCGATAATGCCTTCGGCGATAGTGACAGTGTCACAGTCGCCGGGCACTGTCGCCCCGACTGTACCGAACTCCTAAAATTCCAACTTTTCAACCATGAAGCTTGCGATGTCCAAAATAGTGAAAGTAAGTCATTGAGGTACGATTCATAAGAATATAAGGCTTGGGTTCAGAACATTAGTTGATGCTTACCCCAAAAATACGGGTGTTACACCTTCACTCTCTTCTACTCCCTCATCACATCCTAATCCTCCATCTCCTCCCTGACCATGACCTCCCATCACAAGACTTCAAAAAAACATTCGTAAGCCCATTGATAAAATGAATCTCCGTGTCTCTTTCCAACCCACTTCCACCGAGCCTACCACTATAACACAAGCATTGAAAAATTCGGTTTGGCGTGAAGCTATGCAAGATGAGTACAATGTTTTACTAAAAAATCACGAATGGGATCTTGTTCCATCTTCTCGATCTCAAAATCCTATTGGATGTAAATGGGTATTTCGTAACAAATATAATCCCGATGGCTCTATGGAGCGTTATAAAGCCCGTCTAGTTGCTAAAGGATTTCACCAAAGACCCGGTCTTGACTATACTGAAACCTTTAGCCCCGTGGTTAATCCGACCACAATCCGAATGATTCTTTCTCTAGCTATCACACATAGTTGGTCTCTTCGTTAAGTTGACATTAACAATGCCTTTCTTCAAGGCTCTCTAATGGAGGATGTATTTATGGTTCAACCACCTGGTTTCATTAGTCAAACTCATCCTAATCATGTTTGCAAACTCCGTCAAGCTCTCTATGGTCTCAAACAAGCTCCACGAGCTTGGTAAAATGAACTTGAATCTATCTACTCGGCTGTGCTTTCAAAAATTCCATTTCTGACGCCTAACTTTTTATGTTATGCCATAAAAATGATCACATATTTTTTCTTGTTTATGTTGATGATATCATCATCATTGCATCAAATCCCACTCTTTTAAACTCCTTTATTTCTCAACTCTCCAATCGTTTCTCACTTAAGGATCTTGGCACACTTTCTTATTTCCTTGGTGTTGAAGTCTTACCTCACCCTCTTGGCATTTTTCTTAGCCAACATAAATACATACAAGACCTCCTCACACGTACTCACATGGCAGCCGCCAAACCTGTTCCTACCCCCATGGCTTCTCATCCTACCCTAACCCTGCATAGCGGAACCCCCTTGGCCAACCCCACTGAATATAGAGAAATTGTGGGAAGTCTACAATACTTATCACTAACCAGACTAGATGTTTCTTTTGCTATGAACAGGTTATCTCAATACATGCACAAGCCGACTGACGAACATTGGACAACTCTCAAACAACTATTACGCTACCTAGTGGGCACATCTACACAAGGTCTACTATTACATCGTGATTCGCCCACTACTCTCCATGCCTTCACAGATGCTTCTTGGGCCAGTGATAAAGATGACTACATTTCAACCACCGGTTACATTGTTTACTTGTGTAGAAATCCAATTTCTTGGAGTTCACGTAAGCAACACACTCTTTCTCGTTCATTGACAGCAGCCGAATACCGAGCTGTTGTTTCAACTACAACAGAGCTATTATGGGTCCAAAACTTACTTTATGAGCTTGGCCATCTACCCATCATAGAACTGGTAATATATTGTGATAATATGGGAGCTACATATGTTGCCGCCAATCCTAAGTTTCACTAAAAAATGAAGCACCTAGCTTTTGACTATCATTTTGTTTGTGAGAATGTCCAAAGTTGAAAGTTGCGTGTTTCCTACATTTCCGGCAATGATCAACTAGATGATGTTTTTACTAAGCCACTTGCAAGAACATGGTTCAAAGAACTCATGTCCAAGATTAGTCTCACTACTCGATCGTCCATCTTGCGGGAGCATGATAGAGATACTCACAATTAATACCTACATTAATTAAATATTATCTCATAATGATTTGATTGTAATATCTTGTAAGTTACGTTTTAGTTTTGTAGGTTACGATTTACAATTGTAGGTTACGATTCTCTTAAGATGTATATAAATATCCACCTATAAGTAATAATACAAATCAAGTTTTTCCCACTCTATCATATTCTTTCTTCTATAGGTCGTTATATCACATAAAGGAAAATGCAGTGACAAGATAAAAATGATGCAGAAGGGTCGCCGACCTAACGGTACGTGAGTTACTGATAGAATTTAGTCTCCTAAGAAACCAATGGTTCAAACTTCATCAAAAACAAAGAACATCCGGCTATCTGCCATGAATAAATATACAAGGATAGATCCACCTTTGCACCAGAAGGTGCAATGGCACCCCCTCACTCTAATAATTTTAATTTTTATGTATTAACTTTGACGTCCAATTTTTAAAATGTAATGGACTGGACTTCTTCTCCCCTAATAATATTCTCAGTTTTTATGTATCTGTTTTTTCCTGCCTCTCCAAGTATCGACACTTTCACAACAAAAACAAATGTCTGTTCTAGTTGTTTGTATAAATATAGGCATAGTTATATTGTTTAGGTCATTCATGTGTTTCAACTATTTCTTACAACTATTTTTAGAATAACTATTTATCAAAAAACATATATATATATATATATATATACTAAAAAGAGTTTCTCAAACCTTGAAAGAATGAATTTTCTACATTTTTTTCTCGACACCCCTAGAAAAAGTTTCTAGCTCCACCCCTGTAAATATATACTTCATAAAAAATTACACATCCATTAGATCTAATTATCTAAAAGACAAAAGATAAGGCATGTTGTGTTGGTTAAGTTTTGTATGGGGAGGATTTATAAATAAATATAGGTCGAGTAGTTAAGTTGTTGATTATGATAAAATATCTAGAAAGAAATAATATATTTTATAACTAACAAATTAGTATCACACATGTTATGTTATATCCAAAAGGTTGCATGAGAATAAAGTAAATTAAGATTCGTCGGAGGAAATTAAAGGGTAAAGTGGTTTGTGGGTTTTGTCCCCATTTGCTCCGTAAAAGTTTCCATCTTAAAATCATTTATCAATTTAAAAGATTATATATAATATATATTGAGAGAAACTTTTGGGAACATGTAAGAATTAATAAAAGTTATGATAAGAACATGATAGCATAGTTTTATTTACCTTTAAGTATCTTTGTTGACTTATTTATATCATTATAATCGAAACTTTAACAAATTAATGTATGTAAAAGAGATTGAAGACGTGTACAAGTTATTGAATGTGAGTGAAAGTGAAGATCAAAGTTGATGAATGTAGTTGAAGGTCCATGTTTTTTGTCAGCAATCAATTGAAAGTAATTGTAGTATGTGAATTGTTTAACCCCTAGTTTAAAAAATCAACTCATCCAACGATTTATAAGTATTCTTACCATTCTCACTAGAACTCTTAAAAAATAGTAAATATATTGATTTATATATCCATGACTAACTCCACGACATTTGGGCGGTTACATCTGAATCTGAACCATCTATTTTCTATGTATCCAATGGTTGATAGAAGTATCCAATTTTTTTAGGATCTTCACTTTTTCTTTCTCTCTCTCTATATATATATAAAATTAGAGGAAAAGTGTGAAATTAAAAAGAAAGAAAGAAAGAAAATGAGATGATAAAGTTAGATTCTCCAAGTAAAGGGACGCATAAATACAAGCCAGGTGTTGCTTCTAATTCAACTACTATAGTACTATATATCTCCTTTATAAGTTGACGTACGAAGGGGCTATTATTTACGGTTATAAGCTTAATGATTTGGACGACTTATTCGTTAAATCATTGAGTATTTTTTTATGGATTAATCGTTAAGACATTATGGCCTGTTTGTTAGCAGCTTAATGAGCTTAATGTGACTCACAACTTATTCAATTATCTATACATGATTGTTTGGTAGTGGCTTAATGATATAGAAAATGACTTATTCAGTAAGCTTTTAAGGGGGAGCTTTATGCAGAAAGACAAGTTTTCTCCAAACCTGTCATTCCCGATTAAAAAACACACCCTTTTCCATCTACGAAAAACCCCTCCTAAACAAAAACCTTTCTAATCTATACAGACAGATTAATCCACACAGACAACTTTATCCACTCAGGACTTAATGGAAAACCAACCAAACAGCCCATAAGTTAAAATGGCTATATGAAATAAGAACCAAAGTTGTAAGGTCTTCCTTTAATTGAATATGGGGATCTTTGTGAGGGAATAAGGCCTTGAGGGACCTAAAGTGTAAAAATTTTCTGAAATATAAAAAGGGAATAAATCCCTAATTGCTCACCTCTAGCATTTGAGTATGGCGGCTAAAGAATAGAAGCAGGAAGAAGGAGATTGTTGGGAAAAAGGTGAGAAGAAGATTGGAGGCTAATCATCTAAGGTAAACATTCTACTCATTGATTGAATTCTTAAGTTGGTTTGTTTTGGGGATTAAAATGTTATTGGATGTTTTAATCTGGGATTTAAGTTATACCAAATAGAGATTTTAATGATTGGGAAGATTATGGTTAATGGTTTTGATTTATGTTTGTTATCCGACTCCTTAATCTCTAGTTAAGAACTCGCTAAGGGATGGAATCATTAGAGTTTGGGAAGGATTTTACTCGTGATTAATCGTGTGGAAATGTTCGATCGAAACCTGGAATCGCCAAATCCGGGGTGAGCCGGATAGATCTCCTCTACCGGGACTCACCCGGGAGCGCTTCAACCGGGATACATCCGGGAGCACCACCGGGGCTCACCAACCGGGAGTTACCCGGGGATCATCACCCGGGAGCTATTCGAGATCCACTAGCCGGGACTCACCCGGGCACACCCCAACCGGGACATACCCGGGAGTTGATTGGGGAAACCCGAGGAGTTGACCGGGGGCATCATCGAACCGGTACCCGGGCTCTCCAGCGCCGCCCGGGAGCTTGAGCCGGGAGCTGTCCAGATTAGGAACCCGGGCATGTCGAGCCGTGAGTGGGCCGAATTCTGTGTTGGGTCGGACCCGTGAACTTTTAAAGGAGGATTATCGTTCATTTTAAGAATAAATTATCCGAGTTAACGAAATCCCGTATAATTAAATTGTAGGGGTTTTGTCTCACAGTAGGAGTTCTTGTGTATCTCGTTCCTCGCGACCAGGTGAGCTCCCGACAACTCTTTTACTCGTTTGAAATTTTATACTAGTTTAAAACTCTGAAACGGGTTAAACGTGAAACATGTTCTATTTCACTTTATCTTTATGTACATTTTTACATATGATGCCAATTGTTGATTATAATTGTAAATGAAATTATTTGGATTATGTTTATGTGGAAAGGACAGTACACAGAGAGTAATTGTTGTGGGATCTTCTTGATTCCTTGGAAATATATGGGTAACCATGTGCGTGAAATCCGTTTTCTGCACATGTGGGGATGGGGAGTCTGCTTGGGCCTTCATCGTGGTTGTTTTCGAATGTGAATGTTGGAAATTATTCTCATGCAATACCTAAATTTGTTGTGTACCGTTGAGGTTATCTTAATCTTATGTTAATTGGGATCTATATTGTTTATAACCGTTCTCGTCTGGAATTCACTAGACCTTATGGTCTAACCCTCACATTTTTTTCAACTTAAAAACCCTTTTCAAGAAGGATTGCTAGTGGTGCTTCTAGTAAAGGAAAAGAAAAGGTGTGAAGGCATAGGAGTGGGCTCGAGTAGAGGCATAGTTCCTGCACTAGAAGTTGTTTTGTCTTAGAGATTTTAGGTTGTAGTTGAGACTTCCGCTGTTAAACCTCATTTATTCTATTTTGAACCAATTGTATTGGGACCCGTTTTGGGATTTTTATTTCATGTTCCTGTTTAAAATTTTGGGTTGTTACATGAAATAAGCTATGACTCCTCACTTGTCCCCATTAAACCACCTAAACAAATTAACACCAGAAATCAGTATATATATATATATAGTATATATATATATATTAACAGAACAAAAAAATGAGGTGGCATAATAAGATTTGAGTATTCATCAAATTTTGAAACATGGTGTAATTTGGTTATCTCACATTGGTGAGAAAAAGGAAGTTTGAAAGAATGGAATGTGTAGAAGAAATGAGGAGATCATTCTTTTGTAAATCTATCTATTTTTATATTTTTATATAAAAGGAATAACCATAGAGAATGATGTGACATTGTGAGATTCGATTATTCTCAAATTTTGCATTGTGGTATTGTTCTACTAATCCCACATTGATGAGAGAGTGTAATATTGAAGATTGAGAGTAGCTATAAGAAATGAGGACATTTGGATTTGATATGAGATTTAAGCATTCTCAAATCTTGCGTTGTGGTGGTGTTTTTTTCATCCCACATTAACGAGAGAATGTAACATTGAAAAATTAAAGTAACTATATGAAAGAAGGGGATTTAGATTTGATAAATAAAAGATTTAGTTGGTTAAATATGTTTTTTTGTCTAACCCTCGTTTTTTAAGAATAAAAAACTATTTATAATAGAGAATGATATGACATTGTGAGATTTGAGTATCCTCAAATCTTGCATTTTGGTATTATTCTACTCGTCCCACATTGACGAGAGAATGTACTATTGGAGATTGAGAGTAGCTATAAGAAACGATGACATTTAGATTTGATATAAGATTCAAGCATTCTCAAATCTTGCATTGTGGTGGCGTGTTTTTCATCCCACATTGATGAGAGAATGTAACATTGAAAAATTAAAGTAACTATATGAAAGTAGGAGATTTAGATTTGATAAATAAAAGGTTTAGTTGGCTAAATATATTTTTTTACCCTCATTTTTCAAGAATAAAAAACTTTATATAAACAAATAACTCAAAAAGAAGACAAATTTAAAAGAATGAGTATGTAAAAGGTAGATGAGATATCTTATTTAGTTATTTCTGCAAAAAGATGTTAAATTTGAAAGAATTGGTGAGTATGTAAAACGTGGATGATATGACTTATTTGCTACCACATCAGCAGAACGACGAAACATATAGAAGAAAGGGTTAGTATATAAAAAGTGGATGAGATGTTTCATTTGGGTATCCCACATCATCGGAAAGACGATATATTTTAAAAAATAGATTAATATATAAAAGGTGAATGAAAGATGTCTTATTTGGTTATCCTACATCGGCAGAAATGTGATAGATTTGGAAGATGAGGTGAGTATATGAATAAGTGAATGAGATGTCTTACATGTTTAAAAGGGTTTGTGATAGTTATGAGGTTGACTTCTTTTGGTCAATCTCTTTTCGATGCAAATCAGTTTTCATAAAATATTGTACGTTTTACTTTATTTCGGTCCATATAATTCTTAAAAAATTATCGTCACCAAAGAAAATCATGAATAGATGATCTGGAACAACCGAGTCAGATAATTCTTAAATGTTGAGTTGTGCTTTGATTTAGGTTATATTATGCTACTAGGGAAATGATAAATTAAAAAAAGATGGTTATATAAAACTATGGATGCCTTGGACAATTAAAATGTAGGTTTGACCAAACATATATTTTGGTTTACCATTATTTTATAAAAAATCTATATATCTATACTTATATTTTTTTTTAACTAAATCATGTATAAATCTATATAGATTCATATAAAGAAAATTATTGAATAGATGATGTGACAATCAAATTTGAGAATTCTCAATTATTGAGTTGTGAATTGATTTAGGTTATCTTACATTGATATGAAGATAATAAATTTGAAAAAGAGATTTATATAAAGGAGTAAAAATGGATTGAAAAATTTAAATATGGGCCAGGTAAATATGTATTTTTGCCAACCATTATTTTTTCAAAATACTATCTATATTTCTATTAAAAAAAACTTAATTAAATCGTCTATAAATAATAAATATATTTATATAAATGAAAAAAACTTGAATTAATGATTTAACACAACCAAATCTGAGAATTCTCAAATATTGAGTAGCGATTTGATTTTTGTTATGCACAGGTCGACATAATCAACTATAATTTATATATGTAAATCTATATTCAGGAATTTTTTTTAATAAATGATGTGACAACCAAATTTGAGAATTACAAAATGTTGATTTGTAGTTCGATTTATCTTATTTCACATAATATGTTCATCTACTTCAATATTTCCGATAATAAACATAATCGCCACCGTGCAACGCGCGGTGCTGAGTACTAGTATATACATTAAAAGAATAACCAAAGGATAATGAGGTGTCATAATAAGATTTGAGTATTCATCAAATCTTGAAATGTGGTGTATTTTGGTTATCCCACATTGGTGAGAAGAATGAAGTTTGAAAGAATGGAATGTGTATAAGAAATGAGGAAATCATTCTTTTGTAACAAGTCATAGTGTTGCCTCACATTAGTAAACCTTTTTTGTAACACCCGTAATTTTCGGCCTGTAATGGTCTCCGGACGTTTTTGAACTTGTAAATGGTGGGATCGTGTTAGGAAAACATTATCTAAGCCCCTTGGAGTATCGGGAGCTTTCAGATGCGGAAAAGGAAGATTTCGAGACCCTGCATAGCTTGGGCGACAGTGCCCGCGACTGTGACGTGTGTCACTATCGCGGGGTAAAGTCGCGGGCCGGGGTGAAGTCGCGGTACATCTCCAGTGAGAGTGCCCGCGAGAGTGCCAAGGTCACAATCGCGATCAGCCCCAGATTGGTTTAAAACCCCGATTTTCAGCCCTAATTCATTTGTTCTTCTCCCAACTCATTTCCTCTCTCCCTCAAGACGAAAACCCTTCTCTCGTTATGGATCTTGGAGCATTCAAGACTTTGAATTTGAACACCTAATGTGACCTATCACATTTTGGTTAAGATTTGGAAGCAAGTTAGAGCCCCATCTCATCTTCCACCTTTCATGGACTTCTAAGAGTTCATCAAACCTTCTCCACCCTTTTGAAGATCTGAAGGGCGATGTTCATAGTGGTGACCTAGAGGTGTTTTGTTGAGGGATTCAAGTCTTGGTAAAGGTAAAGTTCTCTTCTCTTTAACTATGAAAATTAGGGTTTTGAGTTATGATGAAATATTCATGTAAAATGATTTGGGGATCGATTATAAATGGTTGAACATGATTACTTATGGTAGGGAACTTGTGGATCTAGGTTTTTGGAAGATTGACTTGATGATTCAGATTTCTTCAAGGAAGCTCAAGTTGGGGTAAAATCTAGATTTAGCCTAAATCTAGCAAGGTAAGTTCAAGTTGATTCGTAAAAACGGTGTACATGCGAAAATGTCTATTTTAAAGTGTTTATATGTTTTACATGAAATTATTAACTGTTGAGTTATTTGGCGAATCCTGATTAATTGAAATGTTTGGTTTTATAAACTTTGTAAAACACCCACGTTTGGGGTTTTGAGCATTTTGACAACTAAAATTATACACATTGGTATTTTAATGATTTATGTCACGAAGTAAGTTGGAATATAAGTGCATCTTATTGTGTGTTTTAAATGAGTGTTTGATTTTATGTTATGGGACGTTTTGAAAGGATAAATGGTATAATACACTTGGAAAATGAGTTGTCCCAATCTAATCTACGTTGGAGTTAATTCATATATTTTGGAGTATGGGTTTATATAATGCGGGTTGTTTACGTTTGGTTTCATTTTATTATTTTCAACGTTGGGTCTTTGGATTTGTTGAGCCTATGGCTCGGTTTGGATTTTGTTGGGTTTTGAGGACACTTGTCCACTTTTACTGGCTCAATGTAGAGCGTTTGGTTATGATTTGCATTTATTGCATCTTATTCGAGAGTTACATGTTTTGAATGCGTCAGTTCATTCGTTTTGAGTCATGTAACGTTTTAGTTAGTGCAATGGATCCATAGGCACGATGTTCTTCTGTCCCATTTTGGACAAAAGCTCACCACTTTGGTACGGAATAAGCATCGGGTCACCATGGTAAGTAAGGTGTGGACCTATACGGTCGAGCAACGTCCCATGGGCAGTAAGGTGTAATTCCCTTGTGCTAGAGTTCCCCGTTTTGGAACTCTCAAGAATAGACCTAGATGGGTTGACTTGATGTTTTCGAGCGATAGACTCAGAGGAGTTGAGCTCGGTGGGTTTTTATATGTATAACCCACATGCTTTGATTTCTTACATAATAATGTGACCTACTTTTGTGTTCCGTCACACACTATGTAATCGGGTCTTCCCCATCACCGCAAGGTGTTGCTTTGGTTATGGAGTTTTATAATCCATGTTTTCGGTGACGTTTTGAGTATGGATTGTTATCCATGTTTTGGGGTTTGCATACTGAACTTTATCCATGTTTTGGATGTTTTGGATAATAGAGTTTATCTACGTTTTCAATATTTGTTCATTAAAATGTCAGTTATGTATTACGCAAGTTTTGGGTTTTGGATTTATATTTGAAGAAACGGTTGTCTCATAATTTTAATCACAAAGAGGGGGATGTGGAAAAAGAGATTGTCTTCAGATTTAATGTATTTCGTCTCGGTCGTTTCAGATGGAACGTGTCATCATTTTGGAAATCATGATTTAAACAACATTCTTTAAGCTTATTATTTTATACGTTTATGATTAAAACTCTTGAGCTCACTGGGCGTTAAGCCTAACCTTTTATATTGTCGGCATGTGCATCAGGTCCAGTTGGGGTTTGGTTCTAGCAGTGCCATGAAGAGATGAGCACTAGGTTTACGCAAGGTGAGTAGTTTGGTGAAGTCTTCCACAGTTGGAGATAGTGACTGTTATTGGGTTTTAGTAACATCCGTACCTTTTATAGATCGCGTATAAGGATTGAAATGTGTTTATTGAAGTTAAACCTTAATTTGTTGTTGTAGATGATTCCGTCATCGAGGTAATTAGAAAATTTTGAATCAGTTGCTATTTCCAGATTGAAGGTGTTACATTTTTTTTGGCAAAAAAATATTTGTTTATATAATAAATTATTAAAATAATGCCTTTGTAGTAACTAAGGGGTCGTTTACCAAACACTTATGCGGGTAAGCGCTTACCAAGTCATGTTACCTTATCGGATGAATATGGCAAGGAGCAATAATCTTATCTGGTAAGAACTAAGGCAATGACCGAGAGTCTTACCCGATAAGTGGGGGCGAAGACTCTTACCACAGTTAGTGTTTACCAGAAATATTGTTGCATACGATACCGTTTTAGGTGACTAAAATCTTACCCGGTAGGTAAGAAATAGTGTTGAATTTTAGTGGTAAATGCTTACCTGTGTAAGCGTTTGGTAAACGACCCCTAATATATATATATATATATATATATATATATATATATATATATATATTGGATAAAAGAACAACGAAGAATGATTGTATAAAAACAACCAAGAATGATGACTTAACATTATAAATTTTGAGCATTTCTTAAATTTTAAAATGTGGTTGAGTTTTCATATCCCACATTGGTGGGAATAGAAAAGTTTGAAAGAAAGAGGTGTGTATAAGAAATGAGGAGACCATTCTTTTGTAGCATGTCGTATTGTTTGCTCACATTAATAAACTTTTTTTGGCAAAAGAAAATCTTTGTTTATATAAGAAATTCTTAAAACAATGTCGTTATGGTAACAAAAGTTATATAGATAAAAATCAATCAATCGTATATATATTAAAGGAATAACCAATGGTAAATTATGTCACATTGAGGTTTGAGAATTTCTCAAATCTTGGATTGTGGTATTAAGTTCATTATCCCACATTGCTATAAAGAAAAACTAGTCACCATAAATAATTTAACCCCCTCTCTTTGCCTCCCTCAAACTCATTTGTCTCCCTTCCCTCAGACAAACAAATTTATTTAGACAGACAACTTAACACATACATGGTTTAATATAAAGAAAAAAGACAAAAGCCTTTTTTTATTTTACTTTTGACTTGAAAGGTGCTCTCATTGTACCGCCATATGCACCTAGACATTAGACCAAGCAGGAAAGTAAACAACATGTACGTTTCTTACAACAAGCATATTTGAACACTTCGTTTCCATATTAACCCTGCAAATTCATAACATAAGAGTGGTGGCGTAATGGTTAAGGCCTTGGGGGATTTGGTGAAATATCTCACCTACTCATGGTTCGAATCTAGGGGTACACAACACTTGTGGCCACTGAATTTATCAGGGATGATTTCTTGCAGTCATAATTTGCCGGGAGTAGTCTAGGTCTATACGACACTCTTAAAAAAATTCATAATACATAATAAGCACGGACCTCCAACAGAAATACCTATGATATTGTAACGCCCGGATTTTTCGGTAAGTCTTTTCTTTCGCGCCCTCTTCCAAAGTTCTCTATTTTTGAGTTTAAATCCTTAATAAGTTTAATTTCGTTTATTAGTTCAATTCTGTATGTGTCACGACTTTAAAATCGAATTCCGGAGGCCGGGGAAGAGCTCAGCGACAGTGTCCGGCGATAGTGACATGGTCACAATCATGGTGGCATAATCGTGGGGCCTCAATGACTATCGATACAGTTGGGGAGATAGTGCCCGACGATAGTGACAAGTGTCACTATCGCGTGTCACTCTCACGCCAACACCTGAGGTCGCGGTACATCTCGGGTGATTATGCCCCGCGATAGTGACAATGTCACTATCGCCGAGTCAAGGTCGTCGGCGTGGTTTTGGGGTATAAAATGGACAGCCTGTTTTCTGATGCCATAAATTTGATTTTTGGAGGTGCTAAGTCGTTTTTCTCTGTAGTATTTTGGTTAGCCTCAACCCTCTATCATCTCTCTTCATTAATCTCCCAACAACCTCACTCTTATACATTTATGGTTGATGCTCTAGGTGATCTAAGGTAGCTTTTGTGAATAATCTCCATTCTCAAGTGCTAGTATCATCCTCTCCATCTAGGGTTTTCTAGGGTTTTCAATAAAACCCACATTGTGAGTACATTCTTCATTTTATAACTTTATACATATCAAAATGATGATTTTAAACTCATAATCTTCTCCTTGTTCATTGTTCTTATTTAAAATAGTTTTGACCTAACTTACTACTTTTGGAGATTTTTAGGGTTTCTAATATTTTGCAAATATGATAAAGATCATTATTATTTGAGTTATAAATGTTTTTAGTTTCACATATTAGAGATTGGATACTTAGATGAACTCATGTTGTTCATCTTCATAATTCTTTATGTGATGAGTTTTAATTGGAAAATATGAGTACTTTGGGATATGAAACATGTGGTTATCATAATGGTGCTAAAGAATGATTTTCTTACTTTTATGTGATTATAGTTTGGCACAAATGAAATTGTGACAAACCTAGACTATACTAGTGGATCCATAGGTATTGAGTCGGTATATTTTGGGATACTTTTCCCTTGTAGCTAGTTGAGACATTGGGTCCTCGGAGGAAATTTGGTACGGTTATATGGGACCGGTTACTAGCCATGTGACGTAAATGTAATCCTAGCGAATGAGCATGACTTGGATCCTCGGGTGCCCTCCCCCACATCTGAGTACGAGCCGACGTTGTTAGTGGCCATGGTTCCAAGTATTGAGCTCACAACTCGGAGAGTGGCTTACTTTTGTATTCCGCCACGATCCTTGGAAATCGGGTCTCCCCCGTCATCGCAAGATGTATATTGGACCGAAAGGTCACTATGTGATTGTTAATTCATTTGCAAAATCAACTCTTCGGAAAAGATTACCTATTCTTGTAAATTAATATCATTTCCCAATTTCTATATAAACTGTATGTTCTCACTAGGCTTTAAGCCTAACACTTTTTCTCAAATGATGTGTATAACAGGTACCCTTAGCGGTGGGTTGCCAAAGGTTTGAGTGATAGCATGGACGCTTAAGGCATTTTTGAGATGATAGATTTTGGAGTCCTTGCGTTTAGACGACTTTATTATTTTGGAATTTTTGGTTGACAACCAATGTAATCTAGATAAGATGTATTTAGATTAGTTTGTTGTTAGTTCCCATATTCATGCGCAAGTTTTGTAAAGGCTACCATACATTTACCCTTTTTAGGTGGTTTACTCCAATTTCAAACGTCATATTGCCGAATTTTCAAAATTTTAAATTACTCTAAATTTTAGGGCGTTACAGATATAAATTCAGAAATTGGTAAATCTCACGAACGCTAAACAACGCACCAAAACACCCCAAACTTACACACCCGGATCTCCCTGGCAAGTCTCCCCCGCCTCCTGGTTTCGGTCTCTCCGAGACCCTCCCCGGCCTCCCCGCCTACCGGGTCTTGGCCTACTGGCTCACGGGTTTCGGTCTCCCCGTCACCCGGGTTCCCCATCTACCCGGGTTTCTGCCCTAAAGATAGGAGATTCTCGGGGTACTGTGACAAGATATTGATAAAGCCTCAAATCGAGGGATTTGCTCGATTTTGGTCGGTTCTACGACCCTAAATAGGTTAGGTAAAAGCCTAAACATTCCTTAATCAAATAAACAACACAAAAATTCCCAAAAGTGACACTCATACTCATTGGAATTAATCACTTGATACTTTTTTCACCCCAACAACATTCAATCATAAAACTACCCAAGAATCCATAATAAGAGGCAGAAATGATGATTACCTTGATGGGGAAACGATGAGGAATTCTTTTTAAGTTATTGTGTAACACCCGGAATTTTCCCTCCTGAATCCTTCCTTTGGAGTTTAATTCTTTGACATGTTCCCCTTCCGTGTTGTGGATCGAGTTACGGGCGTCTTGGACTCGAAAGGTTATTTTTTTGAGCTCGGGAAGGTCGGGGAGATAGTGACAAAAGTCACTGTTGCCATGTCATTCTCGCGAGGAAGGTACTACCTGCGGTACACTCTAGGCGATAGTGCCATGCGAGAGTGACCAGGGTCACAATCGCTAGGCATAGTCGCCAGCGGGGGAGTGTCGGCGGTACACTCCAGGCGAGAGTGCCCTGGGCACAATCGTCAGGAACTATCGCGGTCGCCCCTTGGTCGTTTTAAAATGTCGAATTTCAGCCCCATTTCATTTGTTACACTTCCAACTCATTTTATCTCTCTCTCTAAACGAAACCTCTCCTCTTGAGGTCGATTTTAGAGCATCCTAGATCACCATTTTGAATATTTAAAGTGATCCTTCACCTCTTGGCTAATTTTGGGAGCAAGATGGAATTCCTCATCTCATCATCCATCTTTCTAGGTTTTAAAGTTCCATCAAACCTCTCCAAACCATTTTTTTCCCATTCTTTTGGCTCATCAAGTTGCCCTAGAAGTGCAATATAAGGGGATTCAAGTGTTTTGACTAAGGTAATCTTCTCTTTTCCTTCTCCTAGGAAATTAGGGTTTTGTCATCTTCCTATTCTTTTCCTTTGTGTTAGAACTTGGTGTGATTTGGAAGTATTTGTGGTTAAGTATCTTGTTGAAAGCTTGAGGCTAGGACTTTGAAGGTTTCAAGTCTTCATCCAAGGAGCTAAAGCTTTAGGGGTAAAAACCTAGATTTAGTCTAAATCTAGCAATGTGAGTTCTAGTTGCTTCACAAAACTATATACATGTCAAAATACAAATGTTTTGGGATTTAAACATACAATTATGTGCTCACTTGATATAAAAATGGGTTTTGATGGTTTTGGAATTCTTGAGCATATTGGGTTGTTAAATGTGTAACACTCTAAAAATTGGACGAATAAAAATCCAAAAATTCGGCTATATGACGTCTAAAATACGAAGGCCCAAATACCCTGTAAATATGAATTTCCCAAAAGAATGAAATTCCAATATTCAAGACAACTGAAAACCCATATTAATCAGGTTAGTTTGCACCATAAGGTTTGCAACAAAGAATGGGACATCAATATTACAACAACCTACTTAATCTAGGATTGATTCAAATCTAGATTAAAATGGGCGTTGCGAATTCGCTATATACTCTCTTCACAAAATTCCCCCAAAAGACCGGCACTTCGAGAACTCCTACGTGACCGGTTGACAAGTCCGACATCCTAATTTCCTACACGGGTAGGATCTGTGAGAGAGCAACAACCACAACAAGTGTTAGGACAAATCCTAGTGTGATTTCATAAGTTATATAATTCATAACCAATAATATCATATTTTACATAAAACAAGACTTGGTTTACCGAACTCCGTCGCCTCACTATTACTGTTTCCACCGCAGCCATAATTTTGCACTTGAACGCAAATATACAAGAGATAACCCTTGAAATACGAGGGAGACCCGTTTCCATTGGGGTGACGTTTACACGGGAGTGGAGTCACCCATTATGTTAATGGATTACACCTCATGTCCCGGTCTTAGTTCCCATGCCATAACGACATCACAACCTCAGACCATATTTACTGCCTTTATTGCCTACTCCGTCGAGTTACACCTCAAGGTCTTACGGGACATTATTGCCTATCCATATCTAGACGAGTTACACCTTAAGGGTCTACGACCCCTTATTTCCTACTCGCTAGTAACCCACAATGACTATCACAAGGTCCATATAACATACAACTACCTCCTCGTGCACAAGGAGTAGTGTTCACATTCTTATCAGGTGATCAACATTTGTTAAGCATTTATAACCACTTATACACCTCTTTTCTACATGCAAATATCAGTTCATCTTTACTTCTCAAGATACCTCATTCTTCATAATCTCATACATGTAGTCACAACGGTTTATTTTACTCATATTATATTTTCATAAAGTTATCAGTAGTTAGATCAAAACCATAGTAACAAGGGTTTCCTTGAAAGCTCATCATACCAGCATGAAATCAGATATCCATATTCATTTCGGTACCATAAAAGAGATTAATAGGGTTTACTAGACATGCTCACCCTTTTAGGGTTTATAAAGTTGAAATTCTACAAGTTAGGTCACAAATCACAAATGAACATCACATATGAATAAGGTACGTTTAATACAAGTAACAAATAAGTAAAAGAGTATTTAAGGAGTAGTAAACTCACACTTAGGGTTTGTAATGTAGAAAACCTACAGATGAAGCAACCCTAGAATGATGGTAGTTGAAGGAGGCTTGGATGACAAAACTTGATAATAAATGGGGTCTCTACTTGCAACCAAAGGTCACCAACCAACAATAAGTGTTAGTGCCTTCACCTAGATCAATAAATGAAAGGAGAAAGAAGGAGAGAAGGGAAGAAGTCATTACCTTGAGAGAGAGAGTTCAGCTGGAAGTTAATAAATGAGAAATGAATCTGATTTGGGTGTTTGGTCGATTAAATGGCAGGACCCCCCCCCCCCCCGGCGACTATTCCCATGGTGATGTCGCCAGACATAGTCGCTGAAGACTGCCCACTTACTGTTGAAAACGGCTAAAAAACACATACCCCGCTCCCTCTTCTGCGACATTGCCCTAACGACTTTGCCAGGGGCATTGTCGCCGGGCAATGTCGCCCTCGGCGTGCCCATAGTTGTTCGATGGATGCCAACGGGTTAAACGGTTAAAATCTCGATCTCTCTCGACTCACAACAAATCCATAGATTGGTCGATGATGATAGAGGTCTAAACACCCACACCATTACAGGTTGCTTCTATATGCACAAGTGCATGTTGCATTCACATGCACAAACCCATTCCCTTAAGGACTCGATACCCATGTTATATGAATATTTATATGTATATATAGGTACGTTCACAACCATAGATACAATTAATATAATAATATGGACACTCGCGCTCAAGACATTAAATTGGACACGAAAGCACGAGATACGGTTAGTCGAACCTTAACACGAGAACTAGACAAGCCACTACCTACGGACAATTAGGCGAAAAGGTTAAAGAAATTACTCGAAGATTTTCGGGGTGTTACAATCCTCCCCCACTAGGAATAAATTTCGTCTCCGAAGTCTCCCTTTACACAAAGAGATGAGGATACCGCCTCTTCATATCCTCCTCCGCCTCCCACGTCATGTTCGTGCCCCGATTATGTTTCCATTGAACCTTCACCATCACTACATCTTTATGACGGAGCTTCTTTGTCCCTCTCTCTAAAATGGTTTCCGGCTCTTCAATGCAACGGTTGTTGTCCACACGAATTTCAGATAAAGATATGACATTTTCTTCATCCGCCAAACACTTTCGTAGATAGCAAATGTGAAAAGTAGGGTAAATCCCACTCATCTCGGGTGGTAAATCCAGTTTGTAGGCTTGGAGTCCCACACGTTCAATGATAGGGAAAGGCCCGAGAAAACGAGGGCTAAGCTTTCCCCGCTTTCCAAACCTTATGATTCCTTTCCAAGGTGACACTTTTAACATAACTTGATTGCCCACTTGAAATTCTATCGGCCGTCTCTTCTTGTCCGCATAACTCTTTTGGCGATCTTGGGCCGCCTTCAAACGCTCTCGAATGTCCTTGGCTTTATCCATCGTCTCTTGTACTATTAATGGTCCGGAAAATTGTTTCTCGCCCGCTTCAAGCCAACACGTCGATGTCCTACACTTCCGACCATATAAGGCCTCAAACGGTGCCATACCCAAACTTGAATGGTAGCTATTATTGTAAGCAAATTCCACCAATGGGAGGTGAGAGTCCCAATTTCCCCCAAAATCGATGACACACGATCGCAACATGTCTTCTAACTAGGGGTGTTCACGGTTCGGTTCGGCTCGGTTAGTAGGAAAAATATAAACCGAACCGTACTATGCGGATACCTGGTTAACCGAACCGAAACCGAACCGCAGGATTATCCAAACCGAACCGAACCGAAGTATGTCGGTTACCCTCGGTTCGATTCACGGTTACCCGAATTTATAGAAAATGTTATTTGCAATATAAAAATAATACCAAAATAGTAAACTAAAACCAAATTAGATACAAATACTTATAAATAATCCAAGGACAATAAATTAAAATAATTCTTATTGTTTAAAAATATCCACTCTTCGGTTGATGACTTGATGTCGACTCATTCACGGCTTCACCACTTATACAACCGAATTTAGTCATCCACCGTAATGGATGAGAAAACTTGGGGCAAGTCCTTCAAATCTGAAATAACAACAAAAAAAAAGTTAAAAACGTCCATTAAACAAGACAAGAAAAATAAATGTACAATTATAAAAACATATAGAATTACAAATCATACCGGCTTCAAAGTTTTCAAGATCTTCTAACTTTTCCTCAATATCAATAGGAACATTTTGGGACCTAAGCCAATTTTGGGAACATACCAATTCCTCAACCAATGTAGGGGTTAATGAGCATCTAAAGGTATCAAGAACGCGTCCTCCGGTACTAAATGAAGATTCGGAGGCCACAGTTGAGGCCGGAATTGCCAAAATGTCCCTATCCATTGCTGCCATAGCCGGTAACCTTGATTCATTTTTCTTCCACCAATCCAGTATATCAAACTTGTTGTCTAGAGACTCACATTGTTCACCCAAATATCTATCCAACTCAGATTTCACACCTGTAATGGTTACATATAATAAATGACAAAATCAATTGATGAAAAAAACAAAGTATGATGACGTAATAAATAATAAAATCAAATAAGAATAATTTACCAGTACCACTTGAGGTCTCTTCCAGCAATCTTTTGTATTCGTAGCTCAAAAAAGTGGTTGGGTCATCATCAACATCTAAAACAATTTCTTGTCCAGAAAGTTGGAAATTGGTTGCACTGTTTTCATTTACTACTCCAACTTCAAGTGAATAATGATTAAACAATGCTCTCAATACTTTCTCTATTTCATGGCACAAACATTTAGCTTTTTGTTCATCATAACTTTGTTTGACAATGAAAGACACATAACCTAACTTGTGTCTTGGATCAAGAATTGGCCCGACAAATAAAAGCATGTTTATGTTTGATTCATTGCTCCAATATTTATCATACTTCACCTTCATTCTAGCAGCCATCTTTTTAAGACCCACATCTCTAACAGACATCTTATTTTTAATCATTGCTCCAATGCCAAAGACTTCATGGAAGTAACTATTGCTAGTTACGTATAAAGAGCCAGAAATACGCAAAGTAGAAGTATAAAAACCTCTTAAAAAAGGCAACAAACACTTAGCATAGTCCCAATCTTCTTCTGTGGGCATACCTTTCGATGATTGAAGTTCAGATCGATACTTACTATCTTGCTCCTCCAACATATCAAATGCATCTTGAAACTTGATAGCACTTTCTAGCATCAAGTAAGTCGAATTCCACCTGGTTTCAACATCAAGGCAAACGAGACTTTTACTCTCAATTTTCATTTTCTCAACACATGCCTTAAAGCGTTGGAGCCTAGCAGGAGAAGACCTCACATATTTCACAGCGGATCTAATTCTAACAATTGGGTCTTCTAATTCTTTTAACCCTTCTTTCACAACAAGACTTAAGATATGGGCACAACATCTCATATGCAAATACTGACTGTCCAAGACACTATTCTTCCAAGTATTAAGCCTTCTTTTTAAGTATCGAATACATAGGTCATTTGAACTAGCGTTATCTACGGTAATCGTAAAAACCTTGTCAATACCCCAATCAAGCAAGTTCTTCTCCACATATTTTCCAATTATTTCTCCAGAATGACCAGATATTGGACAAAAGTTTAATATCCTTTTATGTATGGTCCAATCCTGATCAATGAAGTGAGCTGTCAAACACATATAACTAAGATTTTGCCTAGAAGACCACAAATCAGTTGTTAGAGAAACTCGTTGTTTGGTCTTAGCAAAATACTTCTTCAACGTTTCCCTTTCCGACATATACAAATCCAAACAATCTCTAGTTATAGTGGTTCTTGACGGGATCTGAAACTGTGGTTGCAACATGTTTACAAAATCACGAAACCCTTCATGTTCAACAGTTTTGAAAGGTAATTCATCAAGAATGATCATTCTAGCACAATATTTTCTACATTCGGCCTGGTCAAATCTCCAAGGAACAAACGTAGAAGTACTATCTCCAGAATTTTGGACAGAAGATTTAGCTTGGAACATTAATATTTTTTGTTTCTTATCTATGTTGTACGGGTACTTTTTGCAACGATTAAGATGATTACGCAATGAACTAGTTCCATTCTTACTAGGACACTTAAGTGCTTGAGAACAATAGTCACAAGAGGCATAATCAGGATTAGGAGTATCCCTAGTGAAATGATCCCATACCGCATATTTTTCATGAGTATCCCCTTTAACCTTTCTCTTTTCTTTCTGATTTCCTTGAACTCTTTCATCATTAGATTGTTGTGTCGTTGGAGGATTGACACTTTCACTTTCGCTTGCACTTGCACTTGCACTTGCACTTGCACTTGCACTTGCACTTGCACTTGCACTTTTAGGGAGAGCATGATCAACATTAACTTCAATATCAATAGGAGCCTTGTCCATTACTCCTATAAACCATACAAAGATAAACATTATAGGAATAAAGGGAGTAATGAAAACTTTACCATATAAAGTAAAGTTATAAATAGGATTACTTATATGTTTGCCAATATAATGTAGCTAATATAATCTTGAAAATAAAACACAAAATTTATAAATTGCTATACCTAAGATCAATAAATTATAATGGCAAAAACCAAAAAATCACTAAACCTAAGAAATTATCAATAAGTTCCAAGAAAAAAACCAGTAAACTTCAATTTTCCTAACAAATGGGGAAAAACACTAAGCCTAAGATTTTTTAACAAATGTAAAACACTATACTTAAGCTTTGTTAACAAATACCATCACAAATCATCATGAAAAACGAGCAGGGAATAGGAGAAAAATTGAAACAATGGAGAATAAGAGAAGAATGAAAACTTACCTACTAAGAGCGACTGCCAACGAATACTTTGGGATGATTTCACTGAATTGTGATCGTATAGTAATCGAACTTCAGAAACTTGACAAATTATGAAGGATTGATTCGATTGAAGGTAAAAAAGCAAAAATCAAAAGGCTATAATTCAATAGAACTTAAAACTTGGAAATTATAATTGAAATTTGAGTCGTGATTTGAAGGTAAAAAGGCAAAAACCAAAAGGCAATTATTCAATAACACTTAAAACTTGGAAATTATTAGTGAAATTTGAGTTGTGATTTGAAAAGTCTAAAATCATAATTTTAAACTTGGAAATTGACAAATTGTAAAGCACCGTTTCCAATATTTTAGAATATTTTAAAAGATTTAACTTAATTAAGATTTAAAACACAATTATTTCCTAAATAAAAATAATAATTATTAAATAGGTAATATAAAATAAAATATTATTAATTATAGTATATATATCGGTTCGGATCGGTTACCCGCGGATATCTATAAATTAAAACCGAAACCGACCCGTTAATAACCGGGTTTTTCGGTTTTCGGTTTTTTCGGGTTTCGGTTTTTCGGTTTTCGGTTTTTTTCGGTTTCGGATCAAACGGTTCGGCCCGGTTTCTCGGTTTTCCGGTTTTTTTGAACACCCCTACTTCTAACGTTTGGATTGCCCGCTCGCTTTGTCCATCCATTTGAGGATGGTACGCCGTGCTCAACTTCACCTTTGTTCCCAATTCTCTTTGGAACACACTCCAGAAATGGGAGGTGAAACGACTGTCCCGATCGAACACGATGGATAGTGGCACTCCATGCCTCGATACCACTTCGTCAACGAAGAGTCTCGCTAGCTTATCCAACGGTAATGTCTCCCTCATGGCCAAAAAGTGCGCGCTTTTCGTCAATCGATCCACTAATACCCAAATGGTGTTGTGGCCCTTCAACATCCTTGGTAGCTTTGTCACGAAATCCATTGTGATGTGATCCCATTTCCACTCCGGTATTTCCAAAGATTGCAAGCTTCCGTACGGTCGTTGGTGTTCAACCTTCACTAAGGAACAAGTGAGGCATTTGTCCACGTAGCCCGCCACATCAAACTTCATTACCGACCACCAATAATTCAACTTCAGGTCTCTATACATCTTTGTGCTCCCGGGGTGAATAAAGTATCTTGATTTGTGCGCCTCTTCCAATAATAACTTTCGGCATCCTCCCAACTTGGGTACCCAAACTCGTCCTTGGAAGAGTTTCAACCCCCTATTATCTTCCGTCAAGCTAAGGTGTTGTTTCGTCATCGATTCATCTTTGAGATTCGTTTCGAGGATCGCTTTGGCTTGAGCGTCCTTTATCATGTCCATAAGGTTTGAGATGATCTCGATCCTCGCTAAAGAGGTTTTCACAGCTCCACTATACTCTTTCCGGCTTAACACGTCCGTCACAACATTAGCCTTGCCCGGGTGATATTGAAGTTCGCAGTCATAATCTTTCAATAGCTCTAACCATCTTCTTTGCCGCATGTTCAACTCTTTCTGATCAAAGACATACTTCAGGCTTTTGTGGTCGGTGAAAAGTGTGCACTTGGTGCCATACAAGTAGTGCCACCACAACTTTAAAGCAAATACAACCGCCGCTAATTCAAGGTCATGCATTGGGTAATTCTTTTCGTTCACATAGTTTCAGTTGCAAGATACGGAAAGCCTTCTCTTGAGTTTCGGTCCAAGCAAACTTCATATTCTTTCGAGTCAATGTGGTCAACGATGAGGCGATCTTGGAAAAATCTTGAATGAACGAGTCCCAAGAAGTTTCGGATCTCGGTTGGGCTTTTCGGAGGCTCCCAGTTCATCATCGCCTCAATCTTCGCGGGATTTACTTTCACTCCTTCACGGGTCACCACATGGCCGAGAAATTGAACTTCTCGCAGCCAAAATTCACACTTAGAGAATTTGGCATAAAGCTTCTCCCTTCTTAGAACTTCTAGAACCTATCTCAAATGTTGCTCGTGCTCCCCCTCATCCTTGGAGTAGACCAAGATGTCGTCGATGAATACAATGACTGACCGGTCCAGGAATGGTCGACACACACGATTCATCAAGTCCATAAATATTGTCGGCGCATTCGTCAACCCAAAAGGCATGACTAGAAACTCGTATTGGCCATATCGAGTCCTAAATGTCGTCTTCGGAACATCTTCTTCTCGAACTCTTACTTGATGATAACCGGATCGGAGGTCAATCTTGGAAAAACAACCGGCCCCTTGTAGTTGATCAAAGAGATCGTCTATTCGAGGTAACGGATATTTGTTCTTGATGGTCACTTTATTCAACTCTCGGTAATCGATGCACATACGCATCGACTCGTGCTTCTTCTTTACAAAGAGTACCGGTGCTCCCCACGGAGACGAGCTCGGCCTCACAAAACCTTTCTCAAGTAATTCTTGAAGTTGAAACATCATTTCCTGCATTTTCGTTGGCACGAGACGGTACAGTGCACGAGCTATCGGTGTCTCCCCTAGAACTAGGTCGATTCGGAACTCCACCTGACGGTCCGGTGGCAAGCCTGACAGATTGTAACGCCCCGATTTCGAAAAGTATCGTTCCAAGTTAATTCAGAAATCGGTAATTTTAAGGGAAAAATAAGATATAGGATTTTTACTTGAATCCTAGATTTTATGGTCTTGGTGGATGAAGGATTCAATTACGAGTCCAACGGTTCTTTCCGGAGCAAAATCGGAGCTATAACGAAGAAGATATGGCCAAAACAGTGAACGAAAAGAAAATCGGGTGAACAGTGCATCTCGCGACTTACGCCGTGACTTAGGGATTATGCCACGACTTTCAGTCGCGTGGTAAGTCGCAAAATACCCTGTCGAGCTTAAAACCCGATTTTCAGCCCTAGAACTTCATTCCTTCATATCTTCTTCATCCCAACTCCGATTTCAGTGATTCAAGTTACCATGGTTTCATTTTTGTGAGATCTTCAAGGATTTAGCAAGAGATTGGAAGTCTATTGGAGTATTTAATAGTATTTTGTGGTGGTAAGCTCCTCTCTCTCTCACAATGATTAAGCTAGGGTTTGTTGGTTTCACCCTTTTTCCTTTCATCCTTCAACTTGGGTGTGATTTTGGTGACTTGTATGTTGAAAGAAACCTTGTAGATGTGTGGGATATAAGAGCTAGAGAAGTTTCTTGGTGATTGAAGCCTTCATCAATGGCGATTCAAGTTTTGGGGGTAAAATCTAGATTTAGCCTAAATCTAACAAGGTGAGTTCAAGTTGATTTGTGAAAACGTTGTACATGCCAAAAATGTCTATTTTAAAGCATTTATGTGTTTTACATGAAATTATCAACTGTTGAGTTATTTGGTAACTTTTGATCCCTTAAAGTGTTTAGCTTACTAAATTTTGTAAAACACCACATTTGGGACTTTTGGGCATTTTGATAAATAAGTCATAAACTAAAGTGTGTTATTATTTCATTTCATGCATGAAGATTATTTGGTAAAATGCATATCTTTGTTGGTCGGAAATAGGCGTAATTTAGGTTATGAGAGGTTTGTAAACAACAATGGATGAGTCCTTGCATTTTGGTCATTTCCGACCTTGTGAATCATTTTGGAAACTTCAAACCTTTGTTTTGGGGAAAAGATGCATTTTAAGTATTTCAAAGAGTAAATTCCGAGCAATTGAGCACGTGTCTTTGGTATAATATTGTTTGGGGAAATGATATATCTTGTTCCAAGTTGTGTTGGAGTTGGTCGTGTATTTTGGAGCACGTATTTTCATAAATGTTGGTCGAGTGTGTTTTATTGCATTTTATTTCTTTTGACAATGAGTCATTTGGTTGTTTGAGCCTGTGGCTCGATATTTTATTATGATTGGGTTTTAGGACATTTGTCAAGTTTTGATAACTCGACTTCAAGCTTTGGTTGCGATATTGGATGAGGGACTCAACGTAAGGGCCATTTATGGTTGAAGTTGAAATCCCGTGGGTGTACGTTTAAAGTCACTGAGCCTGACATCCCTTGCGCTTGGAATCATTACGTCCAATGATGGAACAATAGTTTTCCACATTGAGGCACGTTTAGGCGTCAGATTGGGCTATAAGTCCTACATGCTAAGTATTACGATATTGGATGAGGGACTTAACGTAAGGGCCATTTATGGTTGAAGTTGAAATCCCGTGGGTGTATGTTTAAAGCCACAGATCCTGACATCCCTTGCGTGTACTTCTGTTTATATGACTAGTCTTAACAACATAAAATGAGCTTACTTTGTGTACCGTCACATTTTATGGAATCGGGTCTCCCCCGTCACCAAAATGTGTTGTTTTTGGGTATTGAGTTTTATTATCCAAGTTTTCGGTGACGTTTTGCATAAATGGGTTTTATCCATGATTTATGGGTTGAGTATTATGCCCCACCCGTGTTTGGGTGTTTCGGGATACAAAGCTTTAACCGCATTTTCATAAATGGAGAGTTCGATTTCTATTCACGTTTTGAGTAAGTGTTGGATTGCATCACTTCATGAAATAACGTTTGGCGTTGAGGCGTCCATTTATAAATTGCATAGTATTGGAAACGGGTCGTTCTCATATGTAAAGTAATTCATTTTTAAAGGATCATGATTTAAGTTGCATTATTTCCGTTTAATGGTTTTTATAATCATGATGAAAACTCTTGAACTCACTATGCGTTAGCCTAACCCTTTTATTTGTCGGCATGTGCAACAGGTTCCGGTTGGGAGTAGTGTTAGTGACACCGTGAAGCGATGAGTGCTAGTTGTGTGCTCGATGAGGTGATTAGCTTGATGAAGTCTTCCGCATTTATATTTGGAGATAGCGATTGTTATTGGATTATAGTAACCCTCGACTTTAGTTAGTCTTTATGTAAGACTTTAATTTTGTTGTTGGTTAAATCTAGAATTTGTATTTCAATTATGGACTATTAGTAAGAGATTTTATTACCCCTTTAAGGTATTTTTGAAAGTTTTTAATTAGTCTCTCTTTCCAAAATTTGAGGGTGTTACAAGTTGGTATCAAAGCTTAAGTTTGAGAGAATTAGGTGTTGATTTTTGGATGCCTAGACTTAAACTAGAGTAAATTTAAGTGATTGAATGTGAGATTGCACAATTAGGCACTTTAAGATTTGATGATTCGAAGTGAGTGGAGTCACTAGGAACGGGATTCACGCCGAAAATGGCAAGGATGATCATGTGCCGTACATTCATAATAGCACTTGGCCAGTGTTATGGTGAACCTACGAGTCACATGTGTATGCTTGAACTGCCTTGGTATGATAACCGTTTGGGTAGTGGATCAGTTTCTTTATGGGTATCCATTAGAAGTTGATGATTTTAGCATTCGTCATTTGAAGCGACAATAAGCATGGTGATTGCATTAAGTGGACCGTTTTGGGTCGTAATTGATGGTCATGGTAGAACCTTAAACTTATGGAATTGACTTTATTTGAGGAGTGTTAGAGCACAGAATTGTTGGATTCAAGATCATAAAGATTGAAGACAAAAGTTCAAGAAGTCAAAGGCTGAAAGTCAATTCTCATGGAAAGTCAAAGTCTTTTGTAATAAAGTCAAAGTCAACATATTGTATTTTTGTTTTTCATTTGTAATTGTCAAGGGTATAAATACCTTATTTCCTTTGTAATCTAAAAGCACGTTAGAAGTGAGTTGTTGTTTAAGGATCATTTTAGAAAGAGAAAAGTTTGCCAAGGAAAAGAAGGCTATTGAGCAAAAGAATGTTGGATTCTTTAAGGAGATATCAGATGGAAGAAAGGATGCTGAGAAGGGTTTTGAAGATGAAAGAAGTATTTTTGAGGAGGAGATAAGGAAATTAACTGCAAAGCTATCTGAGCTATCTACAAATGCATTGAAAGAGCAGAAAGCGAAGTCTGAGTTCAAGACGAAGATTGACCAACTTATCAAAGAAAGAGACAGTTATTCTTCAAAGGTAAAACAGCTTGAGAAAGTTATTTCTAAGATGGTGGTGGTAACTGAGTTTAAGAATCCAGAGTCAATTATCCACACACCTAGAGATGATTCAGCTGATTCAGAATGCTCATTCAAGACAGCTGCAAGCTCATTTCATAAGACTGTTTCTTCCAAAAGGTCAGTTAAATCTTCTGATCAGATTCGTACAACTAACATTTTCTATGATTGGAAAATAGATGGTTCAGGTACACACAGGAGAAGAAGGAGATATAAAGAAGAGAAACTGGTATGGAGAGTGAAACCAGTTGAAGAAGAGAAGAAAGATGGAAAGAAAGATGAGCTGAAAGGTAAAACATGTGTACGTGAGACTAAAGCCAAGAAGAATAATGTGCTGCAATGTAAACCTGATCATATATACACGAGAGATCACTTAGTCAGGATATCAGGTAAAAAATATTACTGTTCTTACTGCTGTACACATGATCATGTTCACAAAACAAGTGATCATTTCTGGTATGGCTCTTACTTAGTTACTCCCATTCGAACTGCAACTAACACACATGGACCCAAATACCAGTGGGTACCAAAGCCGAAAAGTGAATCTGTGTTGCAGACATCTACAGTCAAGGGGGAGTAATAGAACTGTGGCTTCTGAATACTACAGTTTAGGACCCGTATTTCAATGCTTAAAGAAAGATACTCCCGGGCTGGTATAAGAGATTGTATTCCGATACTCCAACGAGGATATCAACCTTCAAGGGAGAGTACATATTTTTCTGAAACTTTTGCATCCGATAAATTTGACGAACTACATTCCAAAAGGAGTTGTAGATCTCTATCATGTGATTTATAACTGACATATTTTAGATGCATAATTTCAGGGGGAGTAAAAGGATTATGATTTTTGATTAATTCATATCAGAACTCGTACTTTAATTGTTTTACTGCTTTATGTCTTTTACTTTTGAATAAATTTTGTGAATAAAGTTGCTTTGACTAGATTTTAAGACTTGTGCAGAACGAGAGAAACTGACACGATCATATCTTAATGACTACAGTTGACTTTATGAGAATTAAGATTGAGTGAAAAGGTAAATTTTGTCTCAAATGTATCTGAAAGAAGGACAACTTTCAGATATAGAAAACATGTTCTGAAATGTTCAAACCACTTCCTGATTCTTAAACTGATTTCATGAATTGGAAGTGTGATTTTTTAAAAATGTTTTTCAAATTTACTTGTGCTTCAATAATTACAAACCGTGTGTTTCCAAAGATATATACTTGTGTATTGTCTTTTCTATATACTTTCAAGTATTCACATACACCGGTTTGATTTTTATTCAAAATGTTCTTTCCATGTCTCATATTGTAACCAATTTTTTCGATGGTAAGACACCCCGTTTGTACTTCAATGAATTTTGAGTGTTAATTCATTTCGAAACTTCATTTCAAGAATGTCTATATCTTGTTTCATATAGACAATATCCATTATTCTTGACCATAAGCCTTGATTGTTATATCATTCATTTCTGATCATTTTTTATACAATGTCAGTTTTTCAAACAAGTCTCTTGCATTCATATCTATTCATTCAATATACTTGTTTGAAAATACTTCAATATTTCAAAATGATCATATCTTCATGATTATATTCTGAGCATGTAAACATCTGACTTGTATTTGAGCTTTAACTGTTAAAGTTTAACCATCTTGAGCAACACATGCTTATTAGGATATTATGGGTTCTTTGTGCTAGGACTTAAATGAACTTCTATGGATTCACGTTAACCAGTGTTTCCTACCCAAGAAGTTAATCCAATAGTGATTGAGTGTGAGGAGTCTAAAAGAAATGAGTGTGGGATGTGTGTTGAGGTAAAATGGAAAAGAGAGTTTGGTTAGATGTGAGCTTAATGATTAAAAAGAAAGAGGGTGTGAGATCAGAGTAAAAGAATATCAAACTCTGCACCAACTACTTTCTGAGTCAGGCAGCCACATTACTAATGTTTCACATTTCTTGGTGAACATTATTGAAACAGGCAAATAGCCCATGCCAACTCTTGATAAAACCCCACCAGCCACTCATTTTCTTCTAAAAAAGAAAATGTTTCATATTTTTCTGGGGACGCAGCATATAATCTATCTGGTTTTCATTTGGAAAATCTGGATATTGAAAAAGAAGGAAGTCTGCCCCACCTTCGCACTTCAATAATGCACTTAGAGTCTGTGTTTTTCTACTGTTGTATCAGTGGTTTACACAATGTTGAGCCTTAAAAAGCAATCATCAAGTGCTTAATTCTTTCTACACTTGCACGAACACACAAGGAATTCATTTCTTTGTCATAACATTCATAGAAATTGCCTTTGTGGTGTTTCGATGATTGGATGGAAGCCCTGGGGGAGTGAACATAACAAAAGCTCCTTTATATTGTGTATTTGTTACATACAGTGACTTTGTGTTACTGACAGACATTTTAACTGATTCATTTGTTGATTCAGGTGTTACATTCTTATTTTGTCTAGATTTGAAAAGATCTGGATGAATACTTTGTTCGAATTGACAATGAATCAGAGGCTCATTATCAAAGATCAGTGGTCAGATAAAATTTCAAAGATATTTCTTAGAGGAAGTTTTGATGTTATAGATGCTCTATTCATCAAAAAGGGGGAGAAGAGTTCATATATAGAAATGTTGGTTGAAAAGTTTGAAGAATTGTCTGAAATTCAAGATATGGGAGAGTTATTCAAGATTTGATTGAAAGCTGAAAGAATTTGAAGATATTGTTGAAATTTTATTTGTGAAAGAGGTTTTATAACCCTTGGGAGAAAATTTTCTGAGCTTATCAAAGAGGAATTTCATTGTGTTAAGGGGGATTTTGTAAATCATGTTTGTATCAAAAGGGGAGATTACAAAAGAAGATAAAGATTGATCAAAGGGGGAGTTATTTCAATCGAGCTTAAAGAGAGAAGATCGCATTGCTAAATCTTTTAGTAATGATCTTGATCCAAAGGGGGAGATTGTTAGAGCACAGAATTGTTGGATTCAAGATCATAAAGATTGAAGACAAAAGTTCAAGAAGTCAAAGGCTGAAAGTCAATTCTCATGGAAAGTCAAAGTCTTTTGTAATAAAGTCAAAGTCAACATATTGTATTTTTGTTTTTCATTTGTAATTGTCAAGGGTATAAATACCTTGTTTCCTTTGTAATCAAAAAGCACGTTAGAAGTGAGTTGTTGTTTGAATCAGATTGTAGAGAGAGAGCTAATCAGAGATGAGGTAAATTAGAATATCATTCTAGAGAGAGAGTAGTGAGAGAAAGTTTGTAATATGTGATTGAAATCAAAGGCTTGTGATTACGAATTCTCATCTTGATTGTTTGTGATCAATTAGAACTTGATGAAATAGGGAATATCAATGAGAAATGATAAAGTAGACCGATGAAATATTCGATTATTGTTTTGAGATGTTTAAGCATCTAGATGACGATAGTGTTACTAAGGAACGAAAGGGTGTGGTTTCGAGATGTTGAATGCCGATTAACTGCATGCACATCACATATTTTAAAGTAAATTGCATCACGTATTTCTCATGTTTCCAAATCGTCATGTGGATTATATTACAAATCCTAGAGAAATGTTTTGGCACACACAAGGTTTTGAACCATGATTTCGAGCATGCACAAAATTCTCTTCTCCACGGTCTTTGTCTTCTCGGCTTTATCCTGTGCAAAGAGTCTTTCCGTCACTTTTGCTTCCTCAATTGTTTCACGGAGGTTAGAGGCTTTGGATTTGCGGACCGCTGTGATCATGTCCGAGGGTAGGTCTTTCATGTACGCCTTTACTTTATCCTTCTCAGTCAGAGCCACGTGCCCCACTAAATCAAGATTTTCCATAAAAAGTAGGGTATACTCCTTTACTGACAAATCACCCTTCTTGATCGACCGGAACACTTCCTCTATTACGTCCAACTCCTCATTACAGTATTCTTCTAAAATCTTTTTCTTGAACTCGGCCTACGACATCCTGGCCAACACTGATTCTTCAATGGTTGAGGTGAAGACATTCCACCAAATCAAAGTCATGCCTCAGAGCAATTGAGACCCATACTTCACCTTTTGGCGCTCTTCACAATCACTAGATCTGAAAGTTTGCTCGATCTCTTTGAGCCAACTCATACACTTTGCGGGCTCATCGGATCCGGCGAACTCCGGCGGTTTGCAGTAAAGAAAGGACTTGTAAGAGCATCCTTTCTCCGGTTGCCTTGTTTCCAAGGTTGCTAGTCCATCGGTACGGATGTAACCCTCGGTGCCCCCAGAACCTGCTATGATAACATTCTCTTCAATCGTCTCGTGACGACGGTGGTTCTCATCTCGTTCCTCAAGCATCTTCATGAACAACTCTTGTTGTTTTGCCATGGTCTCATTCATGGCTCTCATCATGTCCATCATTTGAGTCTGATGGGTTACCTTAATCATGATCGGTTCAGCAGTGACGATGTTGGTCCTCGGAATCTGTTCCACCCTTCCGACAAGCATAGGTGGAATTGGAGGCCCGTCCGTCAAAGTTTCATTCGGCCTATCAGTTGTGGATTCATTTACCGTTTGTCCCTCCGACGATGACTAAAGATGACTCCGAGTATTTACCATTTTCGTTTGTCATCAGATCAGAGGAGGGTGAGAGATGGCTACACAAGATTACACATAAGAAACGTACTAATACAGTTCATCGATTATCATAATCATAGTAATTCAAGCATGCTCACGTAGAAGTACCTTCATAATAGCATTAGCTAATTGAAATTATGAACGCACACTACATAAAGATTCTCGTTACCACTTTCATAATTCTCAACAAAGTGGTTTTCCGTTGACTCTAAGACTATCCCATCTTAGAATTTCTACCCAATTCTCACATCTTATTGCCTAAAAGTCTCAGCTTAAGTCTAGGCATCTAGATTACATACTTAGTTCGCTTAAACTAGAGCTCTGATACCAACTTGTAACACTCTAAAAATTGGACGAATAAAAATCCGAAAATTCGGCATTATGACGTCTAAAATACGAAGGCCCAAATACCCTGTAAATATGAATTTCCCAAAAGAATGAAATTCCAATATTCAAGACAACTGAAAACCCATATTAATCGGGTTAGTTTGCACCATAAGGTTTGCAACAAAGAATGAGACATCAATATTACAACAACCTACTTAATCTAGGATTGATTCAAATCTAGATTAAAATGGGTGTTGCGAATTCACTATATACTCTCTTCACAAAATTCCCCCAAAAGACCGGCACTTCGAGAACTCCTACGTGCCCGGTTGACAAGCCTGACATCCTAATTTCCTCCACGGGTAGGATCTGTGAGAGAGCAACAACCACAACAAATGTTAGGACAAAGCCTAGTGAGATTTCATAAGTTATATAATTCATAACCAATAATATCATATTTTACATAAAACAAGACTTGGTTTACCGAATTTCGTCACCTCACTATTACTGTTTCCACTACAACCATAATTTTGCACTTGAACGCAAATATACAAGAGATAACCCTTGAGATACGGGGGAGACCCGTTTCCATCGGGGTGACGTTTACACGGGAGTGGAGTCACCCATGATGTTAATGGATTACACCTCATGTCCCTGTCTTAGTTCCCATGCCATAACGACATCACAACCTCAGACCATATTTACTGCCTTTATTGCCTACTCCGTCGAGTTACACCTCAAGGGTCCACGACCCCTTATTGCCTACTCGCTAGTAACCCACAATGACTATCACAAGGTCCATATAACATACAACTACCTCCTCGTGCACAAGGAGTAGTGTTCACATTCTTATCGGGTGATCAACATTTGGTAAGCATTTATAACCACTTATACACCTCTTTTCTACATGCAAATATCAGTTCATCTTTACTTCTCAAGATACCTCATTCTTCATAATCTCATACATGTAGTCACAAAGGTTTATTTTACTCATACTATATTTTCATAAAGTTATCAGTAGTTAGATCAAAACCATAGTAACAAGGGTTTCCTTGAGAACTCATCATACCAGCATGAAATCAGAGATCCATTTTCATTTCGTTACCATAAAAGAGATTAATAGGGTTTACTAGACATGCTCACCCTTTTAGGGTTTATAAAGTTGAAATTCTACAAGTTAGGTCAAAAACCCCAAATGAACATCACATATGAATAAGGTAGGGTTAATACAAGTAACAAATAAGTACAAGAGTATTTAAGGAGTAGTAAACTCACACTTAGGGTTTGTAATGTAAAAACCCTAGAGATGAAGCAACCCTAGAATGATGGTAGTTGAAGGAGGCTTGGATGATAAAACTTGATAATAAATGGGGTCTCTACTTGCAACCAAAGGTCACCAACCAACAATAAGTGTTAGTGCCTTCACCTAGATCAATAAATGAAAGGAGAAAGAAGGAGAGAAGGGAAGAAATCGTTACCTTGAGAGAGAGAGAGAGAGAGAGTTCAGCTGGAAGTCAATAAATGAGAAATGAATCTGATTTGGGTGTTTGGTCGATTAAATGGCAGGAATCCCCCCCGGCGACATTGACCGGGCGACTATGCCCATGGCAATGTCGCCGGGCATAGTCGCCGAAGACTGCCCACTTACTGTCGAAAACGGCTAAAAAATACAGACCCCGCTCCCTCTTCTGCGACATTGCCCTGGCGACTTTGCCAAGGGCATTGTCGTCGGGCAGTGTCTCCCCCGGCGTGCCCACAGTTGTTCGATGAATGCCAATGGGTTAAACGGTTAAAATCTCGATCTCTCTCGACTCACAACAAAGCCATAGATTGGTTGACGATGATAGAGGTCTAAACACCCACACCATTACAGGTTGTTTCTATATGCACAAGTGCATGTTGCATTCTCATGCACAAACCCCATTCCCTTAAGGCCTCGACACCCATGCTATATGAATATTTATATGTATATATAGGTACGTTCACAACTATAGATACAATTAATATAATAATACGGACACCCGCACTCAAGACATTAAATTAGACACGAAAGCACGAGATACGGTTAGTCGAACCTTAACACAAGAACTAGACAAGCCACTACCTACGGACAATTATGCGCAAAGGTTAAAGAAATTACTCGGATATTTCTGGGGTGTTACAAAATGTTTATAAATAATTTATAAAGTAATATTGGGCGTTTTGGCCACCAAAGTGGATGTTGATCCATTAGTAAACATTTTATGGAGTTTTTGAATAACATAATTCGTTTGTTTCTAAATGTGCAATTTGGGGTTACAAATTGTTTTTGATGGATTGATTTTAAGAGTTGGAAACTTATGGGTAATTATTTGATTACGGTTGATTTGACGACTTTACCAAACTAACGAGTTTTGAATGTTGGAACTTAATGGCTTTTACTTGGGTTATTGGAAACGGTCATTCTTGACTTTATGAATATTGGTTAATTGTAAACCTTACGATTTGGCCTTTGGCCAACCATACTTTGGAAAGTATCATTTTGGAAAAGTTGAACTTTGACTCATGTAGCCATAATGGGTTTATTATTTTGCCAATGTCTTATGATTACCTTATGGCTTGTTTATTACTCAAATGAGTTTTGGGACGTCGTCCGGTTTAAATGGCTCAATGGAGTATTTTATGGAAAGGTAACTATTATAGAAATGTTGGTTATTACATGTTTGAATGCATAAGCTCATTCATTTGGAGTCATGCAATGTTTAGACTGTATGGCAATAGATCCATAGGCATATGAGTCGTTATGTTCATCATGGAGTTTTGATGTCCATGTTTGAGTCTAGTGAGTGGTCCCCAAGTCATGTAAGCTTACGGTGCTGCTTTGCAGAGCCGTATATGGAGCTAAGTCTTGCGGTGGTGCCCATGGTGAGCCAGATATGGGGACTTCTGACTTTTGTGGTGACACTCATCTAGAGGCCGAGTAGACTAGGGTCATTTGGGTATCTTGCGGTGGTTGCTCAACGGAGCCGTATGCTGGGATCCTTGACCATGGTAAATCTCGTGAACGTCGATAAGTGACTTAACTTTGTGTTCCGCCACATCCGATGGAATTCGGATCTCCCCTGTCACCGAAAGGTGTTATTTTCAGGTATTCTTATACCCACACTTTCGGTGTTGAAACGTACCATTTATTTATACAAATAACTTTTGATAAAATATTTCATGGGTGCTTTTTGGGAGAAATTGAATGGTGTTTAATTATTTTAAAAAGGTGTATTTGGCGTGAGTAGAGACGTGATATGGAAATAAAACCTTTATATATGACGTTTCAAGTATGGATGCTTTTAGAGTGCGTTATTGGTTTTAAAACGTCTTATTAATTATATATGATCAAACTGCTTTAACTCACTAGGCGTTAAGCCTAACACTTTTTCTTATCGACATGTATATCAGGTCTTAGATGGATCTGAGTGGCGAGTGAAGCTGGGTAGAAGTTCCTGTAGGATGACTCTAGTAACGTCATCCGGTTTGAGAAGATAGCGGACTTGGTGATTGTAGTAACACCCATCGGACTTTGTTTCCGTTTGTGGGACTAGATAGTTCCGTTAGAACTCTAATACATGTTGTTGTGTTTCTTCCCTTGTAACTTTAGATTTTCGTGTTCCAAGTTATGTAATTAAGGGATTTTTGGAAGTTTTAAATTGTCTGCTATTTTTTTTTTTAATTTTTAGGGGTGTTACATATCGTCCTTCTTGATTTCTTCTTCACTTTGCACCTCCAATATACGTATGTTCCCCCTTAGCCTCCACAAATGAGAAAAAAGATTTAGAGGATAAGGGTATTAGGGTTTTAGTCACTTTTACCACTATTTACAACTTGGGCCCTAACTTTGGGCTTTTTTTTAACTAACCTCATTTATACCCATCCTTTACAAATAAAATCGTTCTCGAGTCTACAATCCAAAACAAACCTCAACCAACTTAATAACTTGATTATTGATTTTTATCTGTATCAATGTTTGCTTTAAATCCCTAACTTGTTAAGATTGATTGTTATTTCTTTCTTTGTTTGTCCTAAACCCCTAAGTCAATAACTTGAATACTTGATTGTTATTTGCAATTTGCAATTTGATTATTGATTTGTTATTTGTTTCTTATTTATTTTACTGATTATTCATTACATTAGTAAATCAAATTGTTGGATTTTAGAATTTAATTAAATAGTCTGTTTATTTTTTTATTTGGGAATTGGAAATATCAATATGTTCATAACTTCATTTGTCTTGCTTATTTGGAATTTGGTCAAACAAGCAAACTTAATTGTATATTTGTTTTATGAATTTCCCCCAAAACAAGAAATGCCTCTAACTTGTTGTGTTTAGGGTTGTACAAAAAAATGGACTAACCTGACCAACCTGATCGAACCAATCCGAAATAATTCAACCTAACCCAATCCAAAACGACTCGATACATAATCCAATTTATGGATAAAGCCTAGTATATGACCTGGTTTTAACCGAAGTTTGGTACATAAATAAATACCGAATATATATACATACATATGTGTGTAGGGTTAGGTTTTTTAGATACCTAAAATTGATTAGGAACTCAGAAACCGCCAATAGCACGATATTCATCAAGAATATGAACGTATTATTTATCATGAATGTTTGATTCATGATTAATATTCATCCTAAAAAGAGACACGTGACACGTTATGAACGGTTCTTAGGTTCCTAATCAATTTTATGTTTCAAAAGAAACTTTCCTTATATATATATATATATATATATATATATATATATATATATATATATATATATTATAATATTCATTAAATGCATCCGTTTTGGAATTTTTTTGAATCCATCTCTACCGTTTGCAACTTTGGATGGAATAACTTTACGTTCTCATAATTTTAATAGTATTTGATGAATTAAAATTAAATCACATGTGAAAGGGTGGAAATTTGGTGCTAAATTTCTCCTCATGGAGCCCATGACATCTACAACTTCGCCTTTCAAGAAATAAAGCAAAACCAATTTCATAAAGATGGTCCTACACAAACCTTTAACCATTGTGAACAAATATTCAAAAGTCAAAAAGAAAATCACAACAAATTAAATACTTGATGCATATATGTTTTGTAGTGATAAAATGGATTTGTGGTTTTCAGTTGTTTAATCGATCCTTGTTGAATGGCAGGACAGATAACAAAAATTCAAACTTCTTCAAATTTTCTTACTTTTATATTGTATGTTAAGGTAAACTGGCTCTATGATTAAGGATGAATGTTTTCGTGACACCAATGTTCTTTTTGCCTTACTTTTTTTTAGATGTTTAATTCCGTCACAAACTACATGCAACACAAATATCTCATGTGTTCTTTGTTTTGCCATTGAAGCATTCCCAGTACTACCAATGATAGAGACTGATTCGAGATGATCAATCTTCAAGAAAAGCCGAAGCTTGAGAGAAGAAGTTTGGAATAATTTTTCTGCTTAATTCCATAATGAAACGAAGTACAATACTTATAGGAAAACAAACTCTAAACGAATCCACTACTTCCTAAGTCATAAATAAATGAAATGACATGTCCATGACTCCCTATTAGCTTTCATCCTAAATAAATAAAAACATAATAAAATCTCTTTTACTTCTATTTAGGTACAGAGCTTGATTCTAACAATCGGGCTTTTAGGTTTTGATTCGAAATCCGGTTACATTTAGGGTGTTTTTGACTAAACAAACTATCTTTTTGTGCTGAATTTTAAAATGCTAATATTGAGTTTTTGCTACTTATAATCAAACTTCATGATCTATTAGACACACAAAATAAAATTTACAATAATTAGATTAACAAAATATTTTAATGTGAACGACTTTAGCCATAAGGAATTGACAACCACAGGGACCATATCCATAATTTTTCAAGTTTAAAAGTGTTTGTCTAAGAATTATATCAATCTATACTTCTATAATCATAACAATCATATAATGATAATTCAATGGACAAGGATACAATAATGATTATGTTGAGTTGTTACATTCGAGATTATTTGGTTATAATTTTTAAAAAATGTTGTAATTTTTATGATTTTATTAGAATGAAAGCATATGTAATTAATGAATCTATTTTGACATAAGAGATAACAATAGCCCCCGTGAACAATCTGGAAAAATGACATTTTAAAAAAGAAAATTTTTATTTTTATTTTATCATTTGTTTTTTTCTCCATAGAAAATGCCCATAAATTAAACTAATGTATTATATGTTATTAAATTAGATTACGGATTTCGTCCTATGGTTTCACGAAAATTACGAATTGAATTTCTGACTTTGGATTACAAATTTCAACCACGTGGTTTTATATCTTTTATTTAAGGGGTCGTTTACTAAACGTTTACCGGGTAAACATTTACCAATATGATTTACCTTATTGATTGAGCATGACAAGGATCGAAAAGCTTACCCGGTAAGAGACAAAGCAAGGACCGAGAGTCTTACCTGGTAAGTGTGAGACATGACTCTTACTCAATAAGTGCTTACTGGGTTGAAAATGCTTACCAACAATTCATTTTCATGGCCAAAGATGTTACACGAGAAGGTATATGAGGGTGAATCTCTTGACGGTAAGCACTTACCAGGTAAAAGTTTGGTAAACGACCCCTAAATCTAGTTTATCGACCAAGACAAACACCAAACCCAACTCATATCTACATCTTCCATTTTTTTTTTCAAACTTCATTTTCTAATTATGCTTTCGTACTAGATTTGGTCTAGATATATAGTGTTACTAGCTTTTTTGTTTTGTGGTTGTTCATCAATAGACAACGAGGATGGATCTCGATCTAGTGTGTCAGAGATGGACCTTCGATCTGGTGTGTTGAAGATGGATACCAATCGGGATATGCTCAATTTGCCAGAACAAACACTTCGTGTGTAGGTTCGCCAAAGATGGGGATGGGGCATGAGATGGCTCATCAAAGATAGGGATCTGGTGTAAGATGTCTAACCATATATGGTTAAGGTTTTACGATGGAGATGGTTTACGCTATATACAAGATTAATTGAGAAAAAGAAAAATTAAAGCTCCTGACTGAATGAAGCTAAGGTAAACGAAATTAAGTCAAAGGGCCTGATTCGTAAGGAAAATAAAAGTATAAGGACCCTAGTCATAACTTTTTAGGATTAGGCACCAAACAGTAATTTTCATGAAACAACAAGGATGAAACTTGTAATTTACTCATGTCATTAAACGGAAATGTCGAATTCCTTTGACCTAGTCAAATCCGTTAGATTGACCAAACATCCTCAACGTGATGATTTCAAATGTCACACAATGGTTTCTATCAGTGTTTTAAAAACCGGGTCAACCCGGCCAGTCGAACTGGTTGAACCGGGAACCGGTGAAGAGACCGGATCAATTGCAACTGGGTTGATGCCATTTTATAACCCGGATTGAACCGGCCGGTACTATTAAAAACCGGTTGAACCAGTCATAACGAACTGGTTGACCCGATAACAAAAGTTAAAAACCAATAGTCCAATAGACAATACGTGTTAGCGTTAAAAATCAACACTCCAATGTCGCAAGATCCATGATTTGGTTTGATCGTTATGTTTCGTTTTGATGTATTTGGATTGATGAATAACTTATGCTTATGTGTGTTTATTTAATGTTTTTGGATGGATGTAAAACTTGTTGTTATGTGTATTTTTAATGTTTTTGATTGATGTAAAACTTGTTGTTATGTGTATTTTTAATGTTTTAACTTTTGGACATCAAATTTTTGGTTATATATATATATATATATATATATATATGTATGCAGAAAAATGAAAATTACATAAAAATTCTTGAAACCGGGTTGACCCGATGGTTGAACCGGTTGTACCGTGACCCGGTCACCACACCGGGTCAACCAAAAAACCGGTTTTTAAAACATTGGTAATCTCCAAAATGGAAAAATTGTTAGATATGAACCTTTTTTTTTTAGTTTTAACTTTTGATTCTCTATTTTAGAGAAGCTCTTAGAAATATATTAGTATATTTATATTCAATAAATTATTTATAAACATTTGATAAACTATCATATTTAGTTAGTTATTTTTATATATGATAAACCTATCACCTGATAATAAAATTTAAGGCGCTTCTTAAAATACTTCATAACATCTCATACAGATAAGACTTTTAAAAACATTTGCATACGAGCATATGATTGAACTACTTCATTTATAACCCATTTTGAAAAATACAAATATGAAGATCGAAAAAAACCAAGTAATTGACAAGACGATATAACTTAGCACAGGGCCGTGCTTTAGGGTGTTCCGGGTGGTGTCGCCGCACAGGGCCTCCGATCGTCGGGGGCCTCGGAATTTATTTAGAATTTTTAATTATAGTATGATTAGATATAAGAAAGAAAAAATATTTTTTAGCACAAGTTGCTCTTGGGTAAGATGGTTTGCGCCTCTTCTTTTTAAGAGAAGTCCAAGGTTTGAATCTTGCTGCACGGGAAAGTACACATTTTATAATTTCAACTATTTTCTTTTATCTAAAATAAATTATTTCTTATTTCTCGCATAATTTTTTCCTAACTTTATTATAAATTAAAAGAAAAAGTAAAATAATTATATAAAAAAATTGTAATCCTTTAATATAATTTAATTATATAAATCGTTTAATTAGCTTTTTATTTTTTATTTGTGATTTCTTTACCTAATTTATCTTTAAAAAACTAAAATTTCCAATTTTTTCACTCGTTTTACCTAAATTATCTTTAAAAAACTAAAATTCACAATTTTTTTTATTGTCGTCATCATAAAAAAAATCGTAATGTTTTTCTTTAGTTTCTTCTATCTTTGAAGTACAAATTATATTCTCCATTTTCACCTTTAAAATACAAATTTCAATCTATAAGTATATATTAAATGTTTTTCTTTCTTTATTTTATTTTTTCAATGATTTTCTTCTATATTTCTTATTTGATTATTTCTATGTTTTTCCTAATTATGTTCAAAATTGAAAATTCATTTGCAATTGACTGTCTCAAGAGTCAAGATAGCTTAAATGTTTTGAGATCGATTTCGATTGGAAATGAGTTCCTGACAAATTTTGATTACAAAGAATATAAAATTATAATATATGATTTTGCTTTTATTAGTGATAGAAAATCTATCTTCAAAACATAATAATGTCTAGTTATTTGTCTTCTTTTTGAAAAATGTATATTGTAAGTTGTACTTATTGTGTCATCACATTTAAATATGACTCATATCACCGGATTAATCGTATTAGATTTAAGAGCATTAATTTAACAATATAAAGGTCATTTTGATTTTTTTTTGGTTTATAATTATTTTATACTTCCATGTATATTCTACACTCAAAGAATTTATTTTCGAATTTAGTAATAAAAAAACTTAATAAAAAATTAATTGGAAAAAGTATAAGTAGGGTTTGACACAGGACCTCCAAAATGTCAGGAACGGCCCTGATTTAGCATGTTGGGTCATAGGCACCATCAGCCCACTTCCCACCACATAAATCGTTTATATTGACTGATATATGTAGTTGTTCTAATAACCATTCACCAAAGATAACCATATGCAATTGTTGATGCCAAATCGTTGCATCACCATCACAAACACAAACAAAAACGAATTTCAAACACCAACCCATCGTAATAATCTACTTGTCATTGGAAATTAATTGAAAAGCAAACTACGACTTCAAGAGGCCAAATGGCCTGAACATTAAAATCGGCAGTTGAGAAAAATACTGCAAAAGGTAAATCGAGGGATTATCACTTACAAAGTTACAATGAACAATGTCAAGTTGAGAGCATCTCCAACAGCTATGCTAAAATGGAAACAATTGGGATTTTAGCATTTTTCTTGCTCCAACAACCATGTTATCCTCTATGCAAAAATAGAGAAAAGAGGAGATAGATTGTAAAAATCTCTAAATTTAAAGAAATCTCTAAATAGTTAGTTTCCCCAAAACTAATTATTACCCCTCAAAAAGTAAATTTTTCCTCTCCCAACTTTCTATATATTGTATATTTTAATAAAATAATTAAATAAATTGAATATTTTAATAAGATAATTAATACTAAAGTTGCTAAAATAGAATAGTTGTTAGAGTTGGATACAAAACTTTTTAGAGATTTTGATTTATTTACTCTATTTTAGAAAAAAACTTTAGCATAGTTGTTGGAGATGCTCTGAGAACTCTAAAACAAACAGTGACACAAGACAGCCAGTGATTATTGTCACCTAAAAATCAATCATAGCTAAGTTAAAGTAACACGTTAAAAGAAACGCTAATGACTTTTTGACTGCTTAGTCAAACGATGACTAAAAACGATGAAGTTCAAAAGAAAAGAAAAAAATTACTTGAAGACTTGTGAAAATGGTTTAAAGATAAAGTTAGGATAATAATTCAAACATTGTGGAAAACAGGGTTTATATTACCCTTCAATACGCCTCCACTAACCACTATACCAGTCTTACAACCATCATAACAAAGATAAATCATGATATCTTAAAATAAAATAAACATGAACCATATTTAAATTAAAATCTTACAATATTTGTACTAAAATAAAATATAAAAATATGAACCTATGAGTGGTCCGTAGAAGTCGTCTTAACATTATCTACCTTCACCTATGGTGTGGCCATAATCACTTCTCTTTTAACTGGTTCACATTTTGACCCACCATACAAACCCCCAATTTCATATATTAATAAATATATAATTCATTTCGTCTCAAAATAATTACCTATATTATTATTTTAGTTTTTTATAATAAGTATTTTTATTTTTAAAACTAAATATTTATTTTTCTCATTCTACATTTAATTATGATATGAAGAAAAAAAATTCTCTATAATTAAGTGTAAAATTGTCTTTCTTAATATATAGATTATTGAGTAAACTACGATTTTCGTTCTTGTGGTTTGTTGTTTATAACCATTTTCGTTTCTGACTTTAAAAATTGTTTTTTTGTCATTGTCGTTTGCAATTTATTTCTATTTTCGTCCCTAAAACTTATATTCTTAGGACTAAAAGCGAAAAGAATTGTAAACCATAATAACCAAAAAAGCAATTTTTAAAGATCAGGGACGAAAATAGTTATAAACAACAAACCACGGGGACGAAAATAGTAGTTTACTCTACATTATTCAAAAATAAAAACACATGAAAACATAAAACGTCTATTTAACAATGTTTTAAAACCCGGGTCGACCCGGCCGGTTCAACCGGTTGAACCGGGAACCGGTCGAGGGACCGGGTCAACTAGGGCCGGGTATTTGGGGATTTAAGGACCGGATTGAACCGGCCGGGTTTTTCAGAAAACCGGTTGAACCGGTATGGTTGACCCGGTATCAACCCGGTTTAACCCGTCTGGAAATATAAATTGGTTTTCAATTTTTCATTTCATTTAGGCTTTATCGGCTAGGGTTGAACTGCTTGATACGAACTCGATCGCCCCTCGATTCCAAGTTTCCAACAACCGCCAGTCGCCCCTCGATTCCAAGTTTCCACCTCGACAGTACCTTCAATCGACATTCGACAGAACCTTCAATCGACACTCGACAGAACCTTCAATCGACACTCGACTCGACAGCGCCTTCAATCGACAGCTCTTCAATCGACCTCGACAGCGCCTTCATCGACTCATTCGGACAGGTTCGATTCGATTTGTTAACTTGTTGCTCGATTTGTTAACTTGTTGCTCGAATTTTTAACTTGTGTTAACTTGTTGCTCGAATTTCAGTTTAGTTATTGTTCGATTAGTTATTTCGTTTGGGTTATTTCAGTTTGGATTAACTTGTGTTAACTGTCGTTTGGGTTATTTCAGTTTAGTTATTTCGTTTGGGTTATTTCAGTTATTTCAGTTTCGTTTGGGCCAGTTTAGTTATTTCGTTTGGTTGAATCCTTTTTGTTTTGTTCATTAGTTTTTCACTTGTGGCAGCCGCAAGAAAAATTTCCTCTATGGTATTACAATTAAATGATTTCTGGGTTGCATGAATATCATTCGTGTAATTAATTGGTGTGTGCTTAGCAAAACAAAAAGGATTCAACCATTATTGGATTTCGATTCACTTATAGATTATGTACTTATGTATTTATGTGTAGCTCAATGTATTCAATGGAAATTTTCAGGTCCATATGGAACCTAGAGACAATCAATCGATGGGAGCACAATCTCAATCGATGGGAGCACAATCTCATTCTTCTGTTCAATCAAATGTAAGAAAGAAGACGGATAAAGCATGGGATTATGCAACTATAGTCGGTGATGAAAAGAGCAAAACATACATATGTAATTTTTGTCAAAGAGTGTTCAATGGTGGTGGGATATCTAGATTTAAGAAACATCTTGCCGGTGTTACCGGTGAGGTTGTTTCTTGTAAAAAGGTAACTTCGGAAGTTCGTTTTATTATGCAAGGTATTTTGAAAGAGATAGAAGCGGAGAAAGCGGATAAGGCAAGTGGTATTACTATCTCGGATGACGATACGAGGGAAACACAACCGCGAAATGTCAAAGCACGATCTATTAAAGCGGAAAAAAGGAAAGCTACATCAAGTCTTCATCCTTTTTTTACAAAAGGTATAAATGATCCTTCTCAACCCACTATTAAATCTGCCATGCAAAGTAAGGAAAAACTACATGATGTCGATTTAGCTATTGCTATGTGGTTCTATGATGCATGTATACCTATGAATGCTTGCAACTCTCCTTATTTTCAACATATGGTAGATAAAATAGCGGGTATTGGTCATGGTTACAAAGCACCTAATTATCATGCTTTGAGGGTCAATTTATTGACTTGTGCATTTTTAATGTTTGAACTTGTGGACATCAAATTCTTGGTCTTATATATAGAAATTCTTGAAACCGGGTCAACCACCCGGTTGAACCGGTTGAACCGTGACCCGGTCACCACACCGGGTCAACCATAAACCCGGGTTTTAAAACATTGCTATTTAATGAATCAAAGTCAAATATGAAGTTTCTATTTTAATAAAATTCTCTTTATCGTTTTCATAGTTATCAAATTAAATAGGTATTTAAAGATGTATTTTTGGTGAATTCAATGCACACAAATCCAATATATATGTGACGACATCAATTCAAAATAATATATGACCACTAGTCCATTAATTATTATTATTATTATTATTATATATATATATATATATATATATATTGGAAACGGTGTCATAAGTTATGCCTAGACTAATTCATTGACAAATTATGACTGTAAAACATAAGCTCTGATTAAACTTTAGTGGCCAGTGGCCACAATTATTGTATATGCCTGGATTCGAACACCGGACAGATGAGATATTCCACCACATCCTCTAGGACCTTAACTAGTACGCCACAACCCTTGTGGTTAATTATTCTATATTTTATTTTGTGAAAAGAATCAAAGTATAATATTCTCTTGACCATATTCATTCATAATAAATTATTTTATTCAATTCATTCTAGATTTATGCATTGTTGATTCCATAAGTTGATATACATATAATATATGTAAGTATATATCTATATAGTACCTTTTTTGGGTCATCGAGTTCACACCACACGTTTTGACCCTTATATAAATTCACATCTTTCGTTTATGTCTATTTGTATTGTATATCTCTCTCAACTCAAGAACCATGTCTCGAGCCACTATCGTCTTCCTCGCCCTACTATTTCTCGTCTTCTCTTCGTTCATGTCTGTCGAAGCCCGCCTGCTGACCACTGCCGCCACAAAATCACAAAATAAGGTACGCTAACTCCCCTAAAATTTTTTAACAGTATTATGATATTTATTTACAACAAATACTCATGCACACTATTTTTCTTTGATGAGATTTGAACTATTGACCTCCTAGGAGGTTTGGGCTCTACCAGTAACCCTGGTAGCGTTGGGTCAATGACCATTGTTCTTTAATTCACTTGCATCACCACTTGATGTCGCTTTCTGATATTAAAAGTTCGTTTTCTTCTAGGATTTTGTTGAAGAAGTTTGTGAAGGGGTCGGGAAAGAAGAGTGTTTGATGAGAAGGACACTTGCTGATGCTCATCTTGACTATATTTACACCCAAGATAAAAAACCTTAGAAAATTTGTGATGGTTAGATATCGTTATGTTTGGCTAGACGTTACATGGTGTTTAATTTTCTTGATACGCTTATTAGCACGTAGTTTGTGTACATGAAAAACCGATAATAAAAGAAACGAATGAAAGAGTATTAATTTGATTTAGTTTTATGTTTTATGATTTCATTTTGATGGTGGTCATTGATGTTGAATGCGTTTATTCATATTTGCTCTCTCCATCTCTTATTAGTTTAAACCATCAAGCATTTTGTGTGGTAATATTTTGAAAGTTACGAGTTAAATTATTGTTTTTAAACGTTCTAATTCCTGGTTTAGTTTAAACCGTTTTGACACTTGTTATGATTTAAAAAGAAATAAAGTCGATTTGCAAGGGTTTATAAACTCATACTTGTAAATAGTATATATATGATATAACATACCCATGCATACCCCTAGCAAGCTCAAACCCTTATCCTTCGGGTCATTAGACTTTGCCGGTTATTCGCATACTGTTGAGCCAATAACAAAATTATTTTTTAAACAAAAAAACCGCAATTTTACCATATATCCTTAACAAAGATGGAATAGAATAGTAAATATAAACAAATGGTCTGTTTGGTTTGCTGAAATGTTTTTGAGTGATTGAGTTTCGATTCACATAGTGTTTTGATATAAATAAATTTGTTAAAAGAATTGGAATTTCAGAGATTTAAGAATAAACCAATGGGTCGTTTACCCAAACACTTGCCCAGTAACACTTACTGGTAAGATTCAATATATAATCATTTACCTCACCAGGTAAGATTTTTACTCCACCAAAACAACATCGTATACAACAATTTATCCTGTAAGTGTTAACCAGGTAAGAGTCGTCATTTTCACTTCCTGTGTAAGTCTCTTGGTCCGTGCTATTGTTCTTACCGGGTAAGATTCTAGGTCCTTACAATGTTCATCCGATAAGATAATGTGACTTGGTAAACGTTTACCTTTTAAGCATTTGTTAAACAGCCTCTAAATCTAGTTTAACAAGTTTGGTTGGTAGAAAATGAAACTAAATTTATTAATTCAATTCTTTTGAAAAAAAATTTGGTTTGTAGCTTAAAATCGGAACATAAATAATAATAATAATAATTAAATTCTATTAAGAAGCGTCAAATAATTAATTTCTTTTGACGTGGATAACTTTATTTTTTGGTATTTCATAAGATTTGTTTGTAATAATCATTTTTAAAAGGTAATTTAATTATTTATAAATTGTTTTTATAAACAATCTATAAGAACTGAATCCAATTCTATTTCAAATCTTACAAACCAAATACACCAGATATTCCAAACTTATCCACAAAATCCAAATCTTTCAAAAATATTATGTTAAATCAAACACCCCTTTAATTTATCAATCTAATTCTTCCCAATTATGTTAGATTCTGACAAATTATAAAGAGTTTTAAAAAGATATTTAGTTGGAAGTTTATATGAAAGAAAGAATGTGATAACCACAAGATTGTAAAGCAATGGTTGAAGCCTAGGGGAACATGATGAAATATCTCAACTGTCTTGGATTCGATTCCATATGTCCACAATAATTATGACCACTTAATATGTCAGGACGGATATCTTACTGAGAGTTAGGGGTGCTCAAAAAACCGACCAACCTGATCAACCCAACCCGAAAAACTCGAAAAAAAATCAACCCGATGTAACCCGACATATAATCGATTCAAAATTAAGACAACCCGAATCTATTGGGTTGATATTGGGTTAGACTCAAAGTAACCAGACCAACCCGATAACCCGATCAACCCGATAAACGTTTTAACGACTTCTCTAAAATTATTTGTATTTCTTTTTAATATATATAAGTTACCAAAAACAACTCGGTTTTAACGAGCAATAGAACTTATCAGAGAACATTATTGGAAAGTTATATAGAATACCTAAATATTTGATAAATTTGTATATTCTTTTGAATGATGGATCTTATTTCAAAAAAAAAATCCTTATTTTTATATTATCTATATTATTTTTTACTTTGTTTAAACACAACCCTACTGACCCAAACGAGTTGGGTTGGGTTGCACTTTTGTTTGGGTTGAATTGGGTTGAAAATTTTCAAACTGCCAACATTGAAGTGAGTTGTTGAAATGCTTTCAACCTGATATAACCCGACCCGTAATCACCCCTAATGAGAGAGGCACGTGACACCCTTTAAAAAAAAGAATGTGATTCCATTGCATGGGTGGAGTCCACGCCTCCTACTCCAAGCGATAATGGCCCATCCTCATCACTCATACACGGCAAAAAAAACACTGTTTTTCCAATCATCTATCGGATCCAAAAAGTTACAAAATGATAATTCACATTTTATAATTGATTTTTTTAATAAAAAAGGTTTACATGTCCTTTAATTATGATCATTTTTATATTTTCTTTTGTTTATTATTTGTCTAATCGGTCTTGGTACATATGTAATATTGGGTCCAAAAATATTGGAAGTATCTTGATTCTAGTTGTACAAATAAAGTCTCTAAAACGGTATTAATCAATTATCAACAAAAAAATCTCGTAAATCTTGTGTAGAAATGGAATTTTGATCTACAGAATTAATTCATTCAGTAGGGTCGCATCCAACATCAATAATGGGAGAAAAAAAGCTACTTTTCATACATTTTCCGCATCAAACAAACTAAAATCGTTGATTGCATCTCATCGGGGAATTATTAGCTGGTCCCTAAGACATAGACATTATTAAAATATTGAATCAAAACAAATTCTGGGTTGGTTGTTTCCATATTCTTTGTCAATATCAAAACATTACAAACATAATTTAGTGTCGAGGTGTCTTTCGTTCAATTACTTTAACAAGACCTATTTAGACGGCAATTAAAGAATACAACTTTGAATGTAAACAAAGCCGTTCATATTCTCAGTACAAAAATGATGGTGTATTTTTCGAGCATGATAGCATTAATGCATAATTTATACAATAAGAACATGACAACAATATGTAATTCTTTAGACAAATTTGAATTTGGCATGTAGTAATGAAACCAACTTGTTGCTTGAAAATCTTTGATTGATCCTTGTTGACCAAATCAAAACATTACAAAGTTTAGAGTATATCAAGCTTCTACAATTCACATTGATGACCAAAAAGACAGTAAAACAAAATTAGGTTTAGATAACAAAAATATTTAAGTGTTCTAAGACCATCACCAACTTTAACACCAATTTTAACACCAAAAACACTAAATTTGGTGGGCCCATCAACACCAAAAAAAAACTCAACTCCAACCACACTCTAAAAAAACACCAAATTTATGGACCCCACATTAAAATAACATATTTTATTTATTATTAATTATTTTTAATAACAATAATTAAAATTTATTAATACATATTATAATAATAAAGACCAAGTAAATAATTATTTAATAAAGACTTATTAAAATAAAAACGATAATTTTTTAATTAATATTACATTCAAATAAAAATTACATTAATTTAAATAACACAAATTAAAGACATAATTAAATAATACAAATTCTCCGAGTTAGTATACTCGTCCCACAAATGATCAATTAATGCATCTCGAAGTTGAAAATAAGAGTCACTATATGGCTAGCGGAAACCAATGGACGTTTTAACTTATGTCTTAATTTATAGATTTTTCAGTATGAAATTATGTTTATCCAATATTATGTATGTTTAATTTTGTTATGAATTTGTATTTTATTAGTTTTTTTTGTTAATGTGTTCCTTGTCTTATATATATATATATATATATATATATATATATATATATATATATATATATATATATATATATATATATATAGGGGAGCGATCAAATGGAAACCACTCTAATTTTGAAAACTGTGGAAACCCTCGATTTCATTGGTTAAGTTAATGAACTTGTTTTATGAATTGTTTAATTTGATGAAATTGTTTCATATAATTCTTTTATTGATGGAATCGTTGCATATATTTGTGTTTTTTATGTAAAAATGAAAAAGTTTCATTAAAACTGCGAAAATACATGAAACAATTTCATCAGAATGAGAAAAATAGATGAAATACAAAAAAAACACAAATATATGAAACAATTTCATTAACAAAAGAATTACATGAAACAACTTGATCATATTAAACAACTTTATGAATCAATTTCATTAATTTAACCAATGAAATTGACGGTTTTCAAAGTTTCCAATCTAATATGGTTTCCAATTGAAACCACCTCTCTCTCTCTCTCTATATATATATATATATATAATTATTATTATAATTATAAAAAATACATTTTAAAAAACTTAAATATTTTTTAAATAAATAAAATTTTAAATATAAATAATTATTAAACATAATATATTTAAAGTAAATATTAAATAAGTAATAAAATTAAAAAAATGTAGGCCCAAAATATTTGGTGTTGCTACAGTTTCACACCAAATTTGGAGGTCACATGGAGGTTTCTCATTTCAATCACCAATTTTTTTTGAGTTTTGCAGTGTTGTTGGAATTAGAATTTGGTGTTTTTAGTGATTTTGGAGGTCCATTGGAGATGCTCTAATAGATTACTTTATATGATTTAATTTATAGAACCAAACAATAACAAATCATATCTAAAAGTGTTACAATAAGTTTATAGGACGTTTACGTCACTACTACATAAATGACTTTTTTAAACACACCTTTTTAAACGGTTTTTAAAAAAATCGAAAAAACCGTTTAAAAAGGTGACTACATTTTTTAAGACTTTTTTAAAACGGTTCTGCGGTTGTTGTACTGTTTAAAAAAGTCATATGACCTTTTTAAACGGTTGTTATAAAAAAACGTTTAAAAAAGGATACATATTTCACACGGATAATTGAACAAAACCGTTTAAAAATCTGTCAAACTTTTTTACACGGTTTTTTCATACAACCGTTTAAAATACATACATCTTTTTAAACGGTTCTCTAGAACAACCGTTTAAAAAGGCCAAACACTTTTTCAAACGCTTTCACTATCACAAAACCGTTTAAAAAGACCTTTAAAAATTTAGGGTAAAACCGAACTATATTAATTCGTTTTTATATTTTGATAGGTTCGGAACAATTTGGAGCGAAAAAAGAACAAAACGATAATTTTTGACAGATTTGCGCAACTGTGGCGTTTTGATCATATCTCACTCGTCCGATCTCCGATTTGAGTGATTCAAGATGATCTGGAAACCCAACACACAGATCTATAATGTTCGTGTTTTGAGTTTTTGGTAATTTGGAGTAAATCTGGAGTTGAAGTTGGGAGTACAAAGCTGGACAGAAAATGAATAAAAAAAAATTAAAGGTGCTTCTATAAACACAGAAGAAGATGTGGCGGAATGGTAAATGTCGTGGGTTTGCATGGTTGTGGTTCCAAGATCGAGTCCTATGTGCAGGCAGTGCAACAGATAGCATTCTTTTATTTTTTAAACGGTTTTTAAACCGTTTAAAAATGTGACTTTCTTAAACGGTTCAAAAACCGTTTAAAAAGCCCCTGACCTTTTCAAACGTTGCCCTTTTAAACGGTTGTAAAAACGTTTAAAAATGTCCAAAACAACCGTTTAAAATACCTATTTCTGTAGTAGTGCGTCTTACCAAATTTTTTAAGACATTTTTAAAATTAAGTGTCATATGAACTATTTTATATGACACTATTTGAAAATGTGTCTTATAAAAACAAGTGTCATATAAAAAGATGTGTTTATTATTTCTCAAAAGGGTTCTAAAAAACTTGTTAGTACGCCAAAAAACGTCTTATAAACTTATTATAACACTATATATAAGACGCTTTATTGTTTGGTCAAATAAACATAAGACTTATAAATTGATCTATTAGAACACTAGACATTTTGGCATCCTATAAATCTGATTTGTTGTAGTGAAGGTTTTTCATCCGTCTTTTCATCTTGAAATTCTATTTTTATGCAAAGATATACAAACGAATATGTGCATTGAGAATAAACGTGATGCCACAATGCATATTTTCTTATATGTTTTTTTTGGTAAAGGAGTATCTCAGATCACTTTGGGCCCGGACTAATCTCCTGGAAAACAGGCCTATAGCCCGCGGGCATTCATCCCGTGGCCACAATGCTGCGAGTGGAGCTCGAACCCGGACAACCGCTATTAAGTCCTCAGGCGCTTACCACCACGTTACAACCTTGTTTATTAACATAATTAAGTTGTAAATTTGAATTGTTTGATCATTTGTTGTTGATAGCTCAAAATGTCAAAAGTTCATTGTGTTTCAAACTTCTAAGCTTTCATATTCGTATATTGATGATAAACCTGTCGTGTGAGTAAGCATGAGCTTATTTATGTCGTTGCCATAGTTTTGGCCCCTTCCAAACACTATATGCAAAATGGCAAAACGTAAAAAGCAGGATTCTAAATTAACTGCATAACCTTTACCTCTTTTGTTCTAACTAGAAGCGTATTCGCGCAATGCAGCGAGATGCATCACGATTTTAATGTTTCATTTTATTTTTTTTGTCGATTTACAGTACGATTTTGGATGGTTTTGAGAAAGTGGTCATGTTTTTTTATAAATTTGTTTAATTTAGGCTTAATGATATAATGTTTTTTATATAAAAAAAATTAAGTATTTTGTTATAATTCAATGATTATCTTATATATTTTAATGAGATCTAGAAAAAAATAACCAATTACATATTTAATAATATAATTAAAACAAATTTATAGTAATATAATATATTAATTAATAGTGATTAATGAAAAGGTCTGCATAAAAGGAAGGTCATGCACATACCAAATCGGTGGGTGTTAGAAGCCTGCAGTAGTAATATGTATCTTGTGCTTTGATACTTGTAAATTAAGATATTTTTTAAATCTTGCATAAAATGATGGTATCTTGTGCCTAATAATTTGTATTTAAGAGTTTTTTATCCGTGTTTTATAATATAGTATAGATTCATGGTCTCGTTGCACGACACGTAATCATGGGATGTTTGAACTTTTCTAAAGTTAGTTCAACTTTTAGATTGACAAGCCGAAACTAACAGTATAAATAAACGTATGTGTTCTCTGTAATATATATCTTATAATTGATTTTTTGACCGTTATCAAATTCATTCATTGTCACAATCTCAGTTTTACTAATCAAATCAGATAAAATTAATTAGTAGCCATCTAGATACTTATGGATTGAATGTATACTTTTCATGCTTGTGACATCATGTGTGTGAGAAGTAAACAAAATAATTAATTAATGAACCCAGTTTACATTCAAATTCTGATATTTAATTTTGTATTTTTGACATCTTGTTTTCGTAAATATTTGCAACTTGCAGTGATATGTTGAAAAAAATTTGTAAAATTGCCCTTTTTTTATATAATAAAAAATTAACATTTGAATGCTTCTAGAAAATTCAAATATATTATTTGTGGCAAATATTAAAATAACAGATGTTGAGCATCTTAACACGGGGTAAGTTATATTAATTTTTTTTTCTAACGGCCGAGATAATATAAAAAACTCGCAAGTTAAAAGAAAACAAATTACATGTAAGAGATAGTTAGAAGAGGGTTTTGTAAACAACCCACCCAATTAATGTTACACTTTCAACTCTTATTTGTAACCCAAAAGAACGAATGATACACCATCTTATCCCACAACGTGGCTTTCATGTGCTTAGAGAGCCAAAAAAGAGTCTCATTCTGAAAAGACCAAATAGTCTATAACGTCGTTAGAACAACAACCTCAAAACAAGCCGACTCCATTTTCTTCAAACGCAAAGATAATAACCAACCAATCCACTCCGAATTGGACCTAAACTCTGGAATATTCAAACTCCACCATCGACCAATTTGCTTCCAAACATCCCGAGCCATTTGAAGACTCGATCACCAAATCCCAACCCGAACATAAGAGGGAATGCACATCAATTACTCTTTTTTCAAGGTTATCTCGAGTTGGAATTTTGCTTAAACTCAACCGCCAAACAAAGACATTAATTTTGATAGGAACAAACCGATTCCATCTAGTAGGAGAAGACTCGGCCACCGAAATTTTAGAATCAACGTAACTACGAGCAGAAGCCACCGAAAACTCACCCGAATCGTCAAGAGACCAAAGCCATCTATCTCTTTGGTCAGAAATACTGACCGTAGCTAGAATCTCCCGTAAAGATGACATTTGCGACTCCACCACACCCTCTCTCGGCTCTCTACGCAATACTGAGTCCCAATCCCCCAAGACCAAACGATCTTGCACCAATGCCGATTTTTCACGATCAAACGCATATACCCTCGAAAATTGCACTTTAAGAGAGGAATCTCCTAACCAAACCTCATCCTAAAAGAGAGTAGATTTCCCATCATCTATTTTTTTCTTACAAAAAGACAAAAGGTGAATACCATTATTATCCATTTGTTGAATTGCCTTCACAATGCAAATCCAAGGAGAATTGGACATCTTATTGGGTAACCGCGTTCCAATGAGCCCACACGCACCATAAATCAATTTAACCACTTTGACCCAAAGTGCATTTTGATTGGCCCGAAACCTCCAAATCCATTTAAAAAAGGAGAGCTCTATTCAAAGCAAACAAGCTTCCAATACCAAGCCCCCCCCCCCATCTTTTTTACCAGCCAGACACTTTTTCCATTTCAATTTTCACCCAACTCATTTTCTTTTCATCAATTTCCCCTCCAACAAAGAAACGATTCCACAAAGGCTCCAAAACTTGTTCACCTGATATTGGAAGTTTAAAAGGGGACAAATAATAAGTAGGAAGACTACCTAAAACTGATTTAAGGAACGTAACTCGCCCCCTATCGAAAGAGTTTGAACTTTCCAATTAGAAAATTTAGAAATAAACTTATTGACCACCTCTTTCCAACCATCATGTTTTGCCATACTACATCCAACAGGCAAACCTATGTAATTGAAAGGCATATTTGAAACACCACATCCCACCACTCTAGCCATATTCTCGAGTTCCACATTATCAACCCCAACACCGGACAATTTACTTTTTTGAATATTTATTTTAAGCTCGAAGATAAAATAGAAACATCGGAGAATATACATTATATTTCTAGCATTAGATAGAAACCATTCATCTACAAAAACAACATCATTTGCATAAAAGAGATGAGATAACGATAATTTACCTTTACAATTGTTGCCCCATAAAAAAGTCGATTTTCTTTTGCTTCTCGAATGACCGCATGCAAACCTTTCATAGCCAAAAATAAAGAGAAATGGAGATATAGGATCTCCCTGACGAAGAGAAATCTCGAATTCCCTTGTTGAAGACCCATTCACGAACACCGAGGCCATAGAGTTTTCGAGACACCATGTAATCCAACCTCTCCATTTACTCCCAAACCCCATATTTTCAAGAACCAAGTCAAGAAAATCCCATCGAAGTGAGTCATAAGCTTTTTCAATGTCCACATTGAAAACCAGGAGCTTTTTTTTCAATTCTTATACCAATCCATCACCTCATTCAAAATTAGCGGACCATCCAAAATTTGTCTCCCCATAATAAAAGCATATTGTTCCATACTCACACAATCCCCAATGACCAAACTTAACCAATTAGCTAATAATTTGCCAATAATTTTATATTGACAACCTATTAAACTAATCGGTCGATAATCTTTAACGAAATTTGAGTCTCGAAATTTCAGAATTAGAGCAATAAAGGAAGGGTTACACTCTTTAGGAATATAACTAGACTCAAAAAACTCGAAGACTAACCTTACCACATCTTCTTCGACAGTGCTCGAAAAGATCTTAAAGAATTCAAAAGTAAAACCGTCTGGACCTAGAGCCTTATCGACACCACAGTCCCACACTGCTCGCTTAATTTCCTCCCGAGAGAACGGGGCTTTAAGAAACATAAATTGCTCCACCTAAATAAAAATATGGAAAAACCAAATCAAGAGAAGGCCAAGTATGTCTCTCACGGCCAAAGCGTGCACTAAAATGTTCAAAAAACTCATTTTTAACCTGCTCCAGCTCCACAATCCAATTGCCATCACTCATAATACCCCGAATAGCAAGTTGTCTCCTTTTCTACTTAAGAACACCATGGAAGAATTTGGTGTTTTCATCCCCTTCGATGCCCATTGGATTTTAGCTTTTTGCGCTAAATCCCTTGCTTCAAGACGTTCCAAATCTCCCAACTCTTTCAAGTACCTAAACCGCAACTCCATATCTTCATTAGAAGCTTCCCCTTTATCAATTTGGATATAAATGACGTTAATGGACTTTTGAAGGCCAGATTTGATTTCTTTCTCCCGCATTCGATTTTCTCCATTCCAAGATCTAAGCACTTTTTCAAAATTTGAAGTTTCTTTTTAAAAGAACCATCCCATGTGTCTCCCGAATGCCATCATTATTCCAAGTATCAATGACCAATTGATGAAATCTATCCAACTCGAACAAATAATGAAATAACCGGAACAGGTAGGGCCATAGTCGATCACTAATTCTTTAAGAAGAATAGGTCTATGATCAGAAAGTTTTCGTTCCAGGACAATACCCAAAAGATTAGGCATCATCTCACTAAAACCGCCCGAAAGTAAGAAACAATCCAATTACTCATTTTTATGCCCACTTATTTGCCCAAGTAAATGAATAGCCCCCAAGAAGAACATCAAAAAGCTCTACATCCCGAATAAAGGAATTAAAAACATCCGGCGAATTAGCATTAAACAAGGACCCATATCTTTTACCTGCTTCCTGAACCTCATCAAAATCACCCATCAAGAGAACTTCTCCTTGCCAACGAACAATCAAGGTCAACAAATATTGCCATACGATCCGTTAATCACCCAAACTTTGAGGAGCATAAACCGAACTCACTAAAAGTGACATGTTATTTGGAACCCAAAGACCTTCTATCGCAAGAAGATACCAAAGAGAAAATACGACTCTTTTTTAACAACAAATTATCCCAAATACATAATATACCACCCGATTGTAACACCCTCAAATTTGGAAAAAACAACTAATTAAATTTTTTGACATTACATCAAGTAAAAGATAAATCTTCTTCCTATGAAACAAAAATTGATACACTTCCAAAATAAAATTCTATATTTAACCTCATCAACTATAAACTGCAGTCTTATATAAGTACTAAACCAAAGTCGAGTGTTACTTAACCCAAATACAAGTTGCTAATCCTATAAATAAATGCTGAAGACTTTACCAAGCTATTCACTTCTCGAGCACACAACTAGCACTTATCTCTTCACGATGTCACTAGAACTATTCCCAACCGGAACCTGTTGCACATGTCGAAAAATAAAAAGGTTAGGCTAACGCCTAGTGAGTTCAAGAGTTTTTAACATGAATAAATATATCGTTAAAAGGAAAGAATGTACTTTAAATCATAATCTTTCAAAATGATTTGCTTCAAATATGAAATCCAACAACACACATTTTTATAGATGAACTCCCCAAAGTAAAGCATTCATTCGTAAAGTGATGCAACCCGAAACTCACTCAAATCGTGAACAGAAATTAAACTCCCAATTTATGAAAACGCGGATAAAACTTTATACCCCAAACACCCAAAATACGGGTGGGACATGATACTCAACCAATAAATCATGGATAATAATCCATACATACAAAACGACACCAAAAACATGGATACTAAAACTCAATACCCAAAACAACACCTTTCGGTGACGGGAGAGATCCGAATTCCATCGAATGTGGCGGGCACACAAAGTTAAGTCATTTATCAATGTTCTCGAGATTTACATAGAGTCATGGATCCCCATATACGGCTCCCTACCGAGCTACCACGCAAGATACCCAAATGACCCCAGTGTCTATTCGACCTCTAGATGGGTGTCACCGCAAAAGCCACAAGTCCCCGTATCCGGATCACCATGGGCACCACTGATGTGTTTTGAATTTGTAACCACAAGCGTACGAGTTTTGTAGCATATGGGTCGATCATAGGGAGGTGACGGTCTAAACACTAACCACTTAATAATCATGTCTAGCTATGCGAATCAGATGATTGATTTGATTATTTAACTAAATAGACATAAAATTAAACGAGATTAAGGGAATCAGAGAGAATAAGGAGCAACTAAAAGGAAACTAAGCAAGATAAAAGACAGCTAAAACTAAGAACACTGGGTAATGTAAACCTCGGACTTTGGTAATGGTGGAAATTCATTTTTTAGAAAAATACTTCAATCTCAAGGTGGAAAGACTTTTCTAACCAAGATACATACTTATTTTCTCAATATGTACGCATTGGGAAGAAACATTGAGATTTAAAATGAATATATGTCCTAATCAACGTCCCTAACTATTTACATGTTAGGACCGTTGTCAGTGATCAATTTGATCTAAGTAAAAGACCAAACTTTCATTTCGTCAAAAACCAATCGAATTAACTAAATGATTTGTTAAAAACCAATTAAATCAATTTCAACTTTCGTTAAAATCGAAATGGATTAAAACTTAACATCCGTTTTAAAAATTGTTTTTAATCAATTCCAAGACCTCGATCCTAGGCGACGATTACCCAATAAAACAAAAACCGACTCGAGACCAAGCAACAAGTTATTTATTTAAACTCTAACAAAATTAAAGATAAAAGAACATTTACTAACACAATAACTACATAAGATGCAATATAATAACAATTAACATTAACGAAAACTAACAATGAACAAAAAACCACTTAAGCAAACATGTGCAGGAAATTAAACTAAATGCAGAAAATTAGACAAATGCAGAAATTTAATTGTTCTAACCTAATTTATGCAGAAATTAAAGTGCAAAAATTTGAAAGAGTGCATAAATGAATCAAGTGCAGAAAATTAGGCTAGAGAATAAGGAATAGAGATACATAAGGGAGAAAGATAATGAAATAAACATAAGGGAGATGTAGAAAAACTAAAACTTGATGCAAACAAACAAGAATATAGAAGATTGATGAACAAAACTCAAGAATGATTAAATAGATAGCAATATTCAAATAAAAGCAAGAATTAAACTAAGTATATTAAGGAGAATAAGGAAGAAGATACTAGTGATTGTATGAAAAAACGATAATGAATCGGATTCCAATGGCCTAAGCTTGTAATGCAATCTTCTTCTCCAAATCTTGGAGAGATCGACCAAGAGCTCCCTAAAAAAACAAAATGTCATCTGCTCTATGGAAAGGAAAATAAAACGGCTCCTCAAACAAGAAACCCTAAAGGGGTTTAAAAAGGGAAGGCTAAAAAGCCCAAGGAAAAATCCCAAGAAAAATAAGTCCAAACAACTTTCACGACCGTGAAGAATCCTTCACGCCCGTGAAAGTGAAGGATGAACCTGTTCCCATGCAATAGTCAGGAATTCTTGACGATATCGAGCTGGAACAACCTGTTCTTCCTGAATACCCTGCTTTAAGGCCAAAGAATTTCCTGCCCTTCCGATGTCATCTCTTTCGATAGCTTCTTCTCTTTGCTCTCGATCATCTTCTTCTTTCCTCCATTCTCGGCTTTATCTCCCGCGGATACCTAATTATCCTCTTCTCTCTTTACCTTGAGCACATCTTCACTTATCTCACCTTTAGAACTATGCACAATATGCACAAAACATATACCAAAAGCATAAAAACAATTCCCAAAAGAATTTCCAACCGTGATTAGAGAGAATAAGAGAGAAATGAAAAACAATGCATGAAAAAGCTAAACTAAACACAAAAATATAAAGAAAATGCAACTTATATATACAAAGTTAGGTGCATAAAATGCACTTAACAAACCACCCACAAACTAAACTTTCTTGTCCCCAAGAAAGAAATAGAATTTATTCGGGTGAAAAAAAAGAAAAAAAGGAAAATAAATGAAAACCTTTGAAGATGTCAAGAAGAGTTATCCCACAATCTCACTAACATAATTAAGCATTAAGATCACGTGTCACAAACAAACAACTAAATGCCACATGTTGGATTAGAGTAAATATAAGTAGGAACCTATGATTACCAAAACGTCAAACCAACAAACACTAATCAAGCATATCGCAAAAAAAATCGCAACATATGAAGATTTTGCAAATATACCAAAGTCGCTAAGGGAAGGGCTAGTGATCTATAAAGATGGATGCTCACGATATCGCTCTAAGCTATCAAGTGTGTTTAGGGACGTGTATACGCTCAAATTCGTCTCGGTCAAGAGAATGGAATGTAGTCTTGACACGATTGAATTTATTCTCAAGTCCAAAATTTACCATGACAACACATGCAACGAGGGCTTTGGGGTAAGGTTAAGGGTATGGTTATGCTCGTTTATTGGTGTTGGGGATATCGGATTATGGGTAAATCTTTTTTTTATGCACATAAGGGTTCTTTTCCTAATGTTTTTGATGGATTGAAGGCTTATTCTACTTTTGCTCCCTTTTTTTTCTTTTTTTTTTTGTGGCTTCGTAAACCCACAAGCTATGCTTGTTTTGGGGGCTCAACGAACTACCCACAAGCTATGCTTGTGTTTTTTTCTAGACTAAATGTCAAATTCATCTATCATTTTGAAGAATTCAACCTTAACGTGCATTTTTTATTGGTGTATGGGTGTACAAAGAAGGGTCGATGTTTAGGCTCAAAGTGGGTTACAAAGAAAAAATATTTTTGAATTTCTCGGGATTAATTTTTCATGAAACGAAAGCCTCTATGTATGTTCATGATAAACTTGGACGAGAAACCACTCAAAAGCCTAGACTACACCTCGATGGGAAGTAACACACAAAAATGAGAATTGGGATTGATTACATATGTGTCAATCCAAAAAGGCCCAAAATCTCACTAGGTAAATCCATCAACTATACTCATATTTGTAATGTAGGGGGACTATGGTATGCAAACTAGTCCTAAAAGGCTACGTGGAACAACATGTTTAACAGTGTGTGCAAGTGACAACTATGGTAACATTATTTCTACAAAAAAAAATCATTTAACATGATGGCATAAAGTGGATGTGCAATTGTGAATCAAATAGCTAATCATGTGAGGTGAGATATGGTGTATTGCGAGTCTTAACATAACAAAGAGAGATCAAAAATATTTTTGGATTTTTTTATATGCAAAGTAAAGTAACACTATATGCAAAGAAAATGGAAAAAAAATAATAAAATAAAAGGAAAAACACCCACCCACAAGCTAAAAGGAGCATTGTCCTCAATGCTTGGGTTAGGGTGTATAGAAAAAAATCACGGGGAAGAGGGGGGGGGGGGATTGTGGTGCAAATGTGTATTGTGGTGAGTGAGGTGGTTGCATGGTGAAAAGGAACAAAAGGGAAAAGAGTGAGAGAATGCTCGGCGACTACGGTGGAGGTCTGTCGACGGTTGATGGTGGATTGGAGTGGTGGTGGCTGTCATTTGAGAAAGAGGGTGAAAGGGAGAGGGAGGCAGTGAAAAGTAGAATTAGGGTTTCCTTTCTTTTTTTTTTTCCTTTTTTTCACAAAACTTACCAAAGTAAAAAAAACAAAACTTTTTTTACAATATGAATTCTAAAAAAACTTTTTTATATATATAAGAAAAATACTGAAATGCAACAAACAAACAAATTTTTTTCAAACTTTACGCCCGGGAACCTTAGGCAGCAAATGAAGGCTTCCTTTTTCACGCCCGGGGTGTTTTCTTCACGTCCGGGAACCTTAGGCAGCAAGGAGTGAAAAAAAAATTCACACCCGTGTACTTCAATCAGGATTTAAACTTTGAAAATTTTGCGCCCGTAAGAAAATTTCATACCCGGGGCTTTTGGTCAGAACTTCAAACAAAAAGAAAAAAAATAAAATAAAATAATTACAAGTGTTAAGGAACACTTTCGGGAGTCGGTCTTCAAACAATTAAGCTCGAGAAACCGAAAAATTTATGGTAGAACAAAGAAGGAAAACGGAGACTCATTTTAAGTCGTGAGTTTGACTTTGGATTAAGAATTAAACGAATGAGGGAAAATGACTCGTTTATCATCGCGATCTTGACAAAGAATTAAACAAATAGAAAGAAGAGAGTGTACAAATTGGTGAAAGTCAAATGATTGACTTAAATGCTCACCGCTTTGTACGGGTTGAGTAAACACATAAAAGACACCAGATAATCGATGTGTACTCATTGTATAATATGTTACGTTACCCATAGCCGAGAATTAAACAAGGGGTAGAGAAAAAAGGATCGGTGATGTCCGACTTGACATTAAAAATACCGAACCGAGAAAATACTAAAAATAGCATGTGAGAAGCAATTAATGAGATAGAGATAAAATCACTCATCATTTCTAATGGTAATCATATCTCGGACTTACCAAAACAAGCATCTCAACGGTCCATCACTCACCGCCTTTTTCGTCAATCATGACTTTTCATTCTCATCTGCAAATTGGTCAAACTACACAAACAAAAACTTCAAGTACACGGTTGAACAAAATAAAAGATGAGATGACGAAAATGAAAACATAAAAAGAAATGGGGTAAAGACATAGACTAGTAAATAAAAAAGTAAGTCGGTGCTAGGCTAGTCGCCTCTCCGGCAACGGCGCCAAAAACTTGATGTGTTTTAATATTTATAAGCGCAAGCGTACGGGTATTGTAGCATACGGGTCGATCACAGGGAGGTGACGGTCTAACACTAACTACTCAATAATCATGACCTAGCTATGTGAATCAGATAAATGAATCGGTTATTTAACTAAATAGTTATGAAATAAACGAGATCAAGGGAAGGAGATACACTAAGAGGACGAAATTAAAAGTAAACTAAGCAAAATAAATGACAACTATAATTAAAGGGCACCGGGTAATGTCAACCTCGGATTTTGGTAAGGGTGGGAATTCATTTTGCAAAAATACTTCAACCCTTTTTCGAGATGAAAAATCTTTTCTAGACCAAGACACATATTTACTTTCGCAGTATATGTACGTTGGGAAAAAAACATTAGGATTTAAAACAAATAATTTTCCCAATCAACGTCCCTAGCTATTCGCATGTTAGGACCATTGTCATTGATCAATTTGATCCAAGTAAGAGACCAAACTTTCGTTTCGTCAAAAACCAATTAAATTAACTAAAAGATTTGTTAGAAACCAATTAAATCAATTTCAACTTTCGTTAAAATCAAAATGGATTAAAACCAAACATTCGTTTTAAGAATAATTGGTCAATACCAAAACCTCGATCCTAAGGGACGATTACCCAATAAAACGATCACTAAATTAATACCAAGAAATAGATCACTTATCTAGACTCCAACAAAATCAAAGATAAAGGAAATAAACAAACTAACAAGACAACTACATTAGACACGATCTAATAGTAATTAATGTTAACAAATAAATTATCTTACGTCTAGCCAAATTGATGTACCCGAGAACCTTATGCAGCAAATGAAGGCTTCCTTTTTCACGCCCGAGGTGTTTTCTTCACGCCCGGGAACCTTAGGCAGCAAGGAGTGAAAAGAAAATCACGCCAGGGAACTTCAATCAGGATTTAAACTTTGAAATTTTTGCGCCCGGGAAGAAAATTTCATGCCCGGGGCGTTTGGTCAGAACTTCAAACAAAAAGGAAAAAATAAAATAAAATAATTACAAGTGTTAAGGAACACTTTCGGGAGTCGGTCTTCAAACAATTAAGCCCGAGAAACCGAAAAGTTTATGGTAGAACAAAGAAGGAAAACGAAGACTCGTTTTAAGTCGTGAGTTTGACTTTGGATTAAGAATTAAACGTATGAGGGAGAATGGTTTGTTTATCGTCGCGAGCTTGGCAAAGAATTAAACAAATAGAAAGAAGATAGTGTACAAATTGGTGAAAGTCAAATGATTGACTTCAATGATCACCGCTTTGTACGGGTTGCGTAAACACATAAAAGACACCAGATAATCGATGTGTACTCATTGTATAATATGTTACGTTACCCATAGCCGAGAATTAAACAAGGGGTAGAGAAAAAAGGATCGGTGATGTCCGACTTGACATTAAAAATACCGAACCGAGAGAATAATAAAAATAGCATGTGAGAAGCAATTAATGAGATAGAGATAAAATCACCCATCATTTCTAAAGATAATCATATCTCGGTCTTACCAAAACAAGCATCTCAACGGCCCATCACTCACCGCCTTTTTCGTCAATCATGACTTTTCATTCCCTTCTGCAAATTGGTCAAACTACACAAACAAAAACTTCAAGTACACGGTTGAACAAAATAAAAGATGAGATGACGAAAATGAAAACATAAAAAGAAATGGGGTAAAGACATAGACTAGTAAATAAAAAAGTAAGTCGGTGCTAGGCTAGTCGTCTCTCCGGCAACGGCGCCAAAAACTTGATGTGTTTTAATATTTATAACCGCAAGCGTACATGTATTGTAGCATACAGGTCGATCACAAGAAATGAACGATCTAACACTAACTACTCAATAATCATGGCCTAGCTATGCGAATCAGATAAATGAATCGGTTATTTAACTAAGTAGTTATGAAATAAACGAGATCAAGGGAAGGAGATACACTAAGAGGACGAAATTAAAAGTAAACTAAGCAAAATAAATGACAATTATAACTAAAGGGCAACGGGTAATGTCAACCTCGGATTTTGGTAAGGGTGGGAATTCGTTTTGCAAAAATACTTCAACCCTCTTTCGAGATGAAAAGTCTTTTCTAGACCAAGACACATATTTACTTTCACAATATATGTACGTTGGGAAAAAACATTAGGATTTAAAACAAATAATTTTCCCAATCAACGTCCCTAGCTATTCGCATGTTAGGACAGTTGACATTGATCAATTAGATCCAAGTAAGAGACCAAACTTTCGTTTCGCCAAAAACCAATCGAATTAACTAAATGATTTGTTAAAAACCAATTAAATCAATTTCAACTTTCCTCAAAATCAAAATGGATTAAAACCAAAATTCGTTTTAAGAACAATTGGTCAATACCAAAACCTCACTCCTAAGGGACGATTACCCAATAAAACGATTACTAAATTAACACCAATAAGTTAATCACTTTTCTAGACTCCAACAAAATCAAAGATAAAGGAAATAAACAAACTAACAATTCAACTACATTAGACACGATCTAATAGTAATTAATGTTAACAAAAAAAACAAAGAAGAATAATGAATAATTAGACGAACATGTGCAGAAATTTAACCTACTGTGCAGAAAATTAAACCTAACCTAATGGGTGCAGAAATTAAGTGCAGAAAATAAAAATGATGTAAGAAGGAATGAATGAAGTAGAGTAGAGAGAGTAGAGATGCCTAAAAATAGAGAGTTACGAAGTAAGGGATAAAAAAGATGCATAAGAATCAAAACTTTATATAAACTAATAAGGATTAAAAGAGATTCAATGAAGTAAAACTAAGAACGATCGACTAAGATAATAATATTCAAACAAAACAAGAAATATTAATCAAATAAACTAAGGGGTAGGGAAGAAGATAATAAATGTATGAAAAACGAATGTGAATCGATTTCCAATGGCATAAGCTTCAAGTCCGACGATCTTCTTCCCCAAGAAATGTAGAAATCAACTAGAGAGAGCCTCCAATCGAAAGTAGTCGTATGTTGTCTCTATTCTAAAAAAAATGAAACGACTCTCCAAGAAACAAACCCTAAAAGGGTTTAAATAACCAAGCCCAAAAGTAATAAATAGCCCAACAAAAAATTCATCCCATTCACGCCTGTGAAGGAATCCTTCACTGGCGTGAAGCAAAACAGAAAATTCAAAAAAATTTCAAAGAATACTGTTCACTGGCGCGAAGGATTTCTTCACGACCGCGAAAGCGGACATAATGTAAACTTCAATTCTAGAGGGTTTTCTTCGCATTCATGAAGCTATCCTTCGCGCCCACGAAGTGTGCAAAATCTTTAAACTTCAAATTTTGGCTTTTTTCTCCATCTCTTCATCAACTCGGGTATTCATCTTTGCTTTCCTCACTTCCTTCTTGGCATCACTCTTCAATACTTTCGAATCATCCACCTTATCGCCTCCAACAATTCGTATAATATGCACAAAAGCATACCAAAAGCATAAAAATTATTCCAAAACCCATTCTAACTGTGATTAGAGAAAGAAATGGAAAAGAATAATAAAAAGGCATGAAAGGACTAAACTAAGGACTAAAATGCATGAAAGACGCAACTAATATGAATAAAGTTAGGTGCATAAAATGCACTTAACAAATCACCCACAAGCTAAACTTTCTTATCCCTAAGAAAGAAATAAAACATATACGGATGAAGAAAAAGAAAGGAAAAGAAAAAAAAAAGAAATAAGAAAAAAATGATTATCTCCGAAGATGTCAAAACGAGTTATCCCACAATCTCACAAACCATAGTCAAGCATTAAGATTACAAACACAACTAAATGCCATGAATTGGATTAAAGCAAAGTAAATAGGAACATATGATTACCAAAGCGTCAAACCAACACATTCCAATCAAGCATATCGCAAAAAAAAATCGCAACCTAAGAAGATTTCGCAAACATACCATAGCCGCTAAAGGAACAGATAGTGATCTATAAAGATGGATGCTTACGGTAACGCTCTAAGCTCTCAAGTGTGTTTGGGGACGTGTATACGTCCGTCCCGATCGAGACAATTGAAATGCAATCTTGACACGATTGAATTTATTCTCAAGTCCAAAAGTTTACCACAACAATACATATAGTGAGGGCTTTGGGGCACGGTTAGGGGTTAAAGGTGGGATTAGGCTCATTTATTGGTGTTGAGGATATTGGTTTATGGGTGATTTTGTTTGTATGCACATTAGGGTTCTTTTCCTAATGTTTTTGATGGATTAGAGGCTTTTTTTTCAAGACTTTATGAACCCACAAGCTTTGCTTGTTTTGGGGGTTCAACGAACTACCCACATGCTATGCTTGTGTTTATTTCTATTTTAAGTGTCAAATCCATCTATCATTTCGAAGAATTCAACCTTAATGTGCAGCTTTGTGTAAAGGTGTACAAACAAAGGCTAGTGTTTAGGCTCAAATTGGGTTACAAAGGGAAAAATATTTTTGCAATTTTCGGGATTAAATTTTCATGAAACGAAAGCCTCTATGCTTATTCATCATACACTTGGACGAGAAACCACTCAAAATCCTAGACTACAACTCGATGGGAGGTAACACACAAGAAATGAGAATTGGGATTGATTACATATGTGTCAATCCAAAAAGGCCCAAAATCTCACTAGGTTAATCCATCCATTATAGTCACATTTGTAATGTAGGGGGACTATGGTATGCAAACTACGGTCTAAACACTAACCACTTAATAATCATGTATATCTATGTGAATCAGATGATTGATTTGATTATTTAACTTAATAGACATAAAATTAAACGAGATTAAGGGAAGGAGAGAGAATAAGGAGCAACTAAAAGGAAACTAAGCAAGATAAAAGACAGTTATAACTAAGAACACTGGTAATGTCAACCTCGGACTTTGGTAATGGTGGGAATTCATTTTCCAAAAAAATACTTCAACCCTCTTTCAAGGTGGAAAGACTTTTCTAACCAAGATACATACTTACTTTCGCAATATGTACGCATTGGGAAGAAACATTGAGATTTATAATAAATATATGTCCCAATCAATGTCCCTAACTATCTACATGTTAGGACAGTTGTCATTGATCAATTTGATCCAAGAAAGAGACCAAACTTTCGTTTCGTCAAAAACCAATCGAATTAACTAAATGATTTGTTAAAAACCAATTAAATCAATTTCAACTTTCGTTAAAATCGAAATGGATTAAAACTTAACATCCGTTTTAAAAACAGTTAATCAATACCAAGACCTCGATCCTAGGCGACGATTAACCAATAAAACAAAAACCGACTCGAGACCAAGTAACAAGTTATTTATTTAAACTCTAACAAAATTAAAGATAAAATAAACCTATACTAACACATTAACTACATAAGATGCAATATAATAACAATTAACATTAACGAAAACTAAGAATGAACAAAAACCACTTAAGCAAACATGTGTAGGAAATTAAACTAAATGCAGAAAATTAGACAAATGTAGAAATTTAATTATTCTAACCTAATTTATGCAGAAATTAAAGTGCAAAAATTTGAAATAGTGCATAAATGAATCAAGTGTAGAAAATTAGGCTAGAGAATAAGGAATAGAGATACATAAGGGAGAAAGATAATGAAATAAACATAAGGGAGATGTAGAAAAACTAAAACTTGATGCAAACAAACAAGAATATAGAAGATTGATGAACAAAACTCAAGAATGATTAAATAGATAGCAATATTCAAATAAAAGCAAGAATTAAACTAAGTATATTAAGGAGAATAGGGAAGAAGATACTAGTGATTGTATGAAAAACCGATAGTGAATCGGATTCCAATGGCCTAAGCTTGTAATGCAATCTTCTTCCCCAAGTCTTGGAGAGATCGACCAAGAGCTCCCTAAAAAAATAAAATGTCGTCTACTCTATGGAAAGGAAAATAAAACGGCTCCTCAAACAAAAAACCCTAAAGGGGTTTAAAAAGGGAAGGCTAAAAAGCCCAAGGAAAAATCCCAAGAAAAACAAGTCCAAACAACTTTCACGACCGTGAAGAATCCTTCATGCCCGTGAAAGTGCAGCAGAAAATTAAGGGTTGTTTCAGGAGCAGTGCTTCACGACCGTGAAGAAATCTTCGCACCCATGAATTTGTGGCAGAAACTTTCAATCTTGAATAAAATAGTTTTCTTCGCGCACGCGAAGCATGGGAAACAACTATGCCCTTCCAATGTCATCTCTTTCGATGACTTCTTATCTTTGCTCTCGATCATCTTCTTCTTTTCTTCATTATCGGCTTTATCTCCCACGGACACCTGATTATCCTCTTCTCTCTTCACCTTGAGCACGTCTTCACTTATCTCACCTTTAGAACTATGCATAATCTGCACAAAACATATACCAAAAGCATAAAAATTATTCCCAAAAGAATTTCCAACCGTGGTTAGAGAATAAGAGAGAAATGAAAAACAATACATGAAAAATCTAAACTAAACAACAAAATATAAAGAAAATGCAACTAATATATACAAAGTTAGGTGCATAAAATACACTTAACAACCACCGCAAGACTTAGCTCCGTATACGGCTTTGTAGAGCACCACCGCAAGCTTACATAAAAACATGACTTGGGGACCACTCACTAGACTCAAACATGGACATCAAAACTTCATGATGAATAAACAGACTGGATTACACGAGCATCGAGTTCAACCACCCACGATCTATACCTCGAGCCCTTCGCTAACCATAAATATTTCCAGTCCCAAAACAGGGATAAAGTTCCCAATTAAACCAACTGACTGACTCATATGCCTATGGATCCAATGTATTACAGTCTCAAACATTACATAACTCCAACGAATGAACTATCGCATTCAAAACATGTAACTCTCAAATAAGAGGCAACTAAGTTCACCATACGTGAAAGGCTCCTTATTGAACTACTAAAACCGAATAAATACTCCAAAGACTCATGTGAGTATAAATGAAGCCCCAAAGGCATAATAAGTGTTTGGCTAAAATACGGAAGCCAATATGGTTACATAAGCCAAATTATATCTTTTCCCAAAATCTTTGTCTCTCAAATCACAATTGGCCTTCAGCTCAAAACCAAAAAGGTTTACAATTTCTAAAATGTTCCCAAGGTTGGGAATGACTAAAATCAAATGATTCACACGTTCGTATTTTCAAAACGTCCCTTTACATAAACGATGCATAAATCCAATAAACACTAAAAGTGCATTTTGACCAACTAACCTCCATTTATGTAATAAATCATTAAAACACTTTCATTTATGACTTACTTATCAAAATGCCCAAAAACCCCAACTGTGGGTGTTTTACAATGTTTATGAAGTTAAACACTTTAAATAATCAGAACCCACCAAATAGTTTAACATTTGATAATTTCATGTAAAACACATAAATACTTTAATATGGACATTTTTGGCATGTACAACGTTTTCACAAATCAACTTAAACTCACCTTGCTAGATTTAGGCTAAATCTAGATTTTCCCCAACTTGAGCTTCCTTGAAGAAACTTGGATCCACAAGCAAAACCTTCAAAAAACCTAGATCCACAATTTCCCAACCATAAATATTCATAATCAACCATTTAGAATCGTTCCCCAAACATTTTTCTTGAAAATCTTATCTTATCTCAAAACCCTAGTTTCCATAATTGAACAGAAGAAAATACTACCTTTACCATAGCTTGAATCCATCGACAATACTCTTCTAGGTCACCAACAAACCAAAAACACACCGAGAGCAACTCCTAAAATTAGATCCATGCAAATCTTTGTCAAAATCTTAAATCTCCAAAATACCCCAAATAGGTCAAAACTCATGATACGAGAGATACGAGAGATACATCAAGATAGATGTTCTAGGAGGTTAAGATGAAAGATTTTAACAATATCAAAGGTTTAGAAATGGTTAGAATGAATTGCAAATGGGTTTCTTGGAAAACCCCAAGATATGGTCAACAATGGTGAGGATATGATGAAGAAGATGAAGATGTTGATCTTAGGTTGATGATGAAGGCCTTGAGGAAATGGTGGTTGAACACTTAAATGAAGACCAAAAATCGTTCCTAACCCTAGCTTTCTTGTTGGGAGCATTTAAGAAGAAAAGAATGTGAGGTAATGAGATTAAAGGTCGGTTTTTCCATTTTAAGCGCAAAGTGGTCGCGCGCGTGTGATGGCGCGATTCGACGCGCTGAGAGGCGCGCTGAGCTCTGGTGTCGTGAAAGAACAGAGCCTCACGCGGATGATGGCGCGGTTCAACTCGCACGGATAGGCGCATGGGACATTGTCGACATTTTTCGTCTTCTTTTCGGCTACCTCGCTCATCATCAATTTGGGGCAGAAACTCCGAAAATTCGGGGTGTTACACCGATCAACCTTGGGCCGAATGATATGTATTGAGAATTCAATACCTATTGCATCTTTTTCTCGTCTTTTAGGATTTCAATTTCTTTTTATCCCAACAATTGAGTCATTTTCTTATCTTATTTTCCAAATCTTCTTATTCATGGAGTTAAGTTTATGATTTACCTATTTGTTGCTATTTTGTAAAAACCAACTTAAAATCTTTTATTTATTGTGATGTCAGATTGATGCTGCAGCATCGGAGGTTGTTTTGGATGAAGCTATGAAGATATTTTTCTTGAAGAAGATTGCAATCCCTGATTTTTGGCTCTCCAAATCTTTTGATAAATTAAAATCAGATAAATGGTTGGAGTAGGAAGTGGGTATAATATTTTGGGCAAATCTTTGGTTAAAACTTTAGTTGTTGTACCTTTTTAGTTTATTTTAAGTTTTCTATTTACTATTTTGCCATTCATGTTTTGGTAAAATAGGTGTTGTGTTATCTTATTTTGGGAGATAAGTTTTAGTATTCCATCTGTTGGAAGAACTGATTTCGTGGACCTCTCTAGAAAATTTTAATATTAAGTTTTAAACTTTTATAATTCTTGTTCTTCATTATTAAGTGTTGCAGCATTGCTTCAGCATTACCTGTTTTTACATTTCGTTAGTAGTTATTGTCTTTACTTTATGCACTTTACATTTCCGTCATTTACATTTCCGTCATTTACTTTCTGTAATTTACATTATGTCTTTAATTTATGTCATTTACTTTTCTTGCAATTTATATTACGTAATGAGTAGCTAATTTTATAGTTTGGGTGTGAGACGAAAAGAGAGGTTGTAAACCAAAAACTAGTAGACTTTGTTCTTCAATAACATTGTTCCACTATGTCATTTTAAGTTTTATAAATCCAAAAGCACTTCTTGACGAATTGATCACTTCTTAAAGTGTGAAAGTGCCATGGACTTAGGAATAAACCATGAAAAAGCACGTCAGTTTGAATGATACGGGAAGTATACTTGGAAGAGTTACTAGCAAGAGAACTTGCTAACTTTGTTTTTCAAACCGATTTATTCTTGACAGGTTGATCACTAGTCAAAGTGTTAAAGTGTGGTGGACTCAGGAATGAGCCACTAAGAACACGTCAACTTGAATGATATGGGAATCGACTCGGAAGGGTATATGTTGATTGAAGGCTAAACAAAGGTGCAATGGTAGATATCCGGAAGGATACTCTTTAAAGTACATGGTGTAACTTGTTGTTGTCGAACTAATGCTATAGCATCCCTATAGCATTGACCTCCAGAATTTGTGTTTACTCCTCACTTTAAGTCTTGCATCCATTCTATCTTTATATATCTTGTTAATCATATCACTGATAACCAACTCAAACAAAGTCTTCAAATTCGCCATCTGAAATCTCTTCTTTTACTACACTTTTATTATACTTTTACACCAATCTCTGTGGGAAGATATTCGGTATTTTACCATTGTATTACTTGAAAAGACGATATTAGATCCCGTTGTATACTTGCTTTGAGATTCAATTATCACATGTATTAGAGGTGTGCAAACATCCGTATCACCGAACTACAAGCATAATCAAAAAATGTATTTCCCCACAAATTTCTAACCAAGAGCATATCCAATCTAGTCAACTTGGTCTCTTGAATAGACAAAAAGTTGACCGGATGCACCGAGCACAACTCTTTCACCCATTTCTTTTTACCGACCTCCCATAATCCTTGAACATTTAAAGATAGAACATTCATTTAAAAACTTCATTTTCTCCAATACCCTTAATAATAGCACGAAGATCCTTTTCACAACCCTTCATGTGGAATCCCAAATCTTTCCCCACACCGATAGTTTCCGAGAGCTCCTCAAGAATGGGAAAAACACCCCGCACCAAATTAGAAGTCTGAGACCCATTCTTGCAACAGGAGTTACTAACGGGACGCGACTGTTTAGACTTAACCTCCCCCTCCGACGAAATTGGCCGAGGTAGCAACGACACAGCTGTGAGCCTCTCGGCATCCCGCGCCTCCTCCTGCTGAGCAACCTAAAATTGGTTAGGAATTCAGAAACTTTCTACAATGCTAAAGATTACCAACCTGTATTGATTATAAGAAATGGTTACAAGGTTGATCTGATTCAAGCTATAGATGTGTGTTCTCTGTTTTCTCTCTATTACACCTTTAAGTGTGTGTTTTTGTGTTTTTCTTATCTGATCGTGTATGAGAGTCTAGAGAGAGTTGTTAGATCTGATGAGATCTTACAAAGCTTCTACAACACACTACCTACAACTTGCAAATAGAAAACTAATATAAATTAACTAACTAATATAATATCTAACAAACTAAACTAACCTAACTAAACTAATATATAATATCTAAATATCTATTTATAAGATATTTAGATTAAACATAAAATACAATAAACATTAATTACTTTGACATTTATTACAAACGACATAGACTTTAATATCGAGAGTCGACTTTCCGGCTTTAGCTTCAGATTGCGATCTTCAGTTTGGATGATCTTGAATCCAATGAGACTGTGTCTTAACAATCTCCCCCTTTGGATCAAGATCATTACGAAAATGATTTTAGCAATTCAGTCTTCTTGTTCAGCTCAGAAGATGCAATCTCTTTCTCTAGCTCTTAAATCAGCATGTCTTCAGAATAGTTGCTTTTGAAGATTTCAATCTTTGACGTGATTCTTGAAACATGTGATCTTTGTCATTTCTTGTGTAGTCAAACATTTGGTTTAGAAGAATATACATGATATGATCCAAACCAATCATTAGAATTATGACAATAACCAAAATCATTTCTCCGATAATGATAAGATTTAGTAGTAGTAGAAGATAATTGAATCAATTGCTTTATTGAATCAATTGCTTTATTGATTCAGCTGTCTCATCATTCTTCCTTTTTGGTCGCCATTCAGTTCTTGCTTCCGACCTTTTCTTTCTTAAATCTAAAACAAAAGATTTAGATTGATTAGGAAAATCAGGTTTCTAAGATTGATTTTTCTTGCGTTTACCAGTGTTGTTCTTTTTCTGTGAATGTTGTTTCTTATGTTTCTTACCATTAGGATAGTAATCAGCATTCCCAGAAACTGATTCACCAACCTTAGTTGATGATTCACCCTTTTCATGTACACTTGGTAAAGCTTTTCCATTTATGATGAAAGTAGAATGATCTGAAAGTGGAGCATTAAAATCAAACATATCTATTTCTTCTATACACCCATCATCAGAATTTAGAAAATCATTAGCAGACTTAAATAAGTCATCAAAGTTATCAGTAGAAGTGTGAGGTGCTTTTGAAATTTTAGAACACTTTGTAGATTTAGAATGAAAAACAGTGTTCTTTAAAATTGTAGAAAACACATCTTGTTCTAAATTCACCAAAATTATTTCGTCTGATAAAACATTTTCAAGTTCAACTATTTTGCTTTCCAGAATGAGTGAAGGGACATAAACTTTTGCAATTGTAGGTTTTGCCTCCATCTCAGGAACATAATAACTAGCAAAATAGTCGTTTGAAAGAACTTTTAGTGTTTCAGAAAGATAACTATCATTTAACTTTTCATAGTTAAACGGTAGTTGCATTTTCTTAACATTCTTTCTATTTTCAGTTTCCTTGGCCTCAACTTCTTCTGGTAATTTGGTAACAAATTTGGGTTTTAAATGAGTATGTTTACCAGCAACAGCAAGAAAATCAAAATTATATAGTGATGGTTGTTTTCTGATGGCTTTCTTTAAGTAATGAGGATTTTCAAAACCAAGTCCCCATTTTTCCTTAACATCAGCCTCCTCATGAGGTGCATTAAGAAAAATTGTTTGATCTGTTTGACCTATTGCATAAAGTTTGGCTTCCAGACCATTTACCTTCTTATTTAAGCTCTTGTTCTCAACCTTCAATTTATGAACAGTTAGTGCAGATTCTTTCTTTTCTAAATCAGACTTAGAAATTATAGATTCAAACTCAGAAATCTTCTTTTCAAAATAATCTTTTTCAATTTTAAAATCAGACGCAGATTTGCGTAGAGAATCAATTAGATCTTTGTTCCCAATAACTGATTTATTAAGTTCAAAGATCTTCTGATTTCGTCCAACAACTATGTCCTTTTCCTTTTTCAGTTTAACATGAAGATCTTGAAGCTCGACCATCATAGCTTCCATTTTGGTCAAGAAATCGTGTTCAGTTAAGTTTATTACCTCATCAGCAGTTTCTTCATCAGAATCATCCTCTTTATCTTCTTTTCCCATTAAGCAGAGATGAGCATACTCTTCTTTCTCTTTTTCTTCTTCTTCATCGGAATGATCCAACCAAAATTTGTCTTCAGCCATTAATGCTATGCCAGCTTCTTGTTGCTTGGCCAATAGCATCTTGTTCTGATAATAATGTGAGTTGCGAACCTTTGGCTTTCGACATTCTTTAGCAAAATGTCCAATCTTGCCACAGTTGTAGCATTTGATTAGATCATTAGCTGGCTTTTCAGCACCGGTATAATCATTCACATATTTCTTTCTTTCTTCTGGTTTCTTCTCAACAAATCTGTTTCCTTCTACCCTTTCTCTGTGCTCATGGTTCTTGGAACTGGACGAAGAGTATCTCTGAGAATTGGATCCCGGCTTCTTGTAGAATTTATTTTGGAATGCTCGGGTCAGTAATAGCATTGCTTGCTTGAGACTTTCTCCGTCATCTCCATCAGATTCGGATTCTGATTCAGAACTTGTAATAACTTTCTTCTTTTTCTTCTTCTCTTTCTTTTCTTTCTTCTTCTCTCCGGCTACCAATGTTATAGGATCGGGAACTTTCTCAAATTTCTTTTTCTCAGCTCTTTTCTCTTCCACTTCTTCTTCATTATGACGCAACGTCTCATACACCTCATGTAACGGAATGTCATTTAGATCCTTCATATGTTTCATCCTGCGCGTATGTTTCTTCCATTCAGGTTGCAGGATGCTTAGGAAATTGACATTGTTCTCGATCTGCTTCTTTTTCACTTTGTTCTTGGACAATTCATTTAGAAGCAGGACAAACCGTTCATAGGTGTCTTCTAAGCTCTCATCCTCTTTTGCTTTGAATTCTTGGTAGTTGTTAATGCAGTTAGCTACTTTCATCTGATTTCCAACTTTCGATCCCATCATCATCTTCTGAAGTTGATCCCACATCTTCTTAGCATTGGCCTTGTAACTGTCTATCTTGATGTATATCTCGTTCGGAATGCTTTGAATAAGTAAGAATCTTGCTTGTTTATCTGCTTTAAAACGGCTTTTCTGCTCCTCAGAATATTGTGCAAAATCCATTGGAACAGTTTTCATCTTTTGCTCTCTGTCCACATCACCATCCTCACTGTCAGATGAATCATCATCGGGTATCTGGACGGTAGGTGGAACCATAGGACCCTCCATGATTGACAAAAGAATGTTTTCTTCATTTTTGTATCTGTCCACGAAGTCAAGAAATTTGTCCTTCCACTACTCGTATTCCCCTTTAAACAGAACCGGGGGCTTGACATCCGTGCCAATTGAAAGAGCGTCATTTGAAGTCATCCTGTTTGTACCTGTTTTGAAAAAATATACAATAAGAAACTAGAAACTGATCGTTAGTCCAATTATGAAATCAAAAAAAATACAAGAAATCTTGAAAAATAGAAAAATTCAGAAACTCAGAAAATTTGACTAAGTGTTAAAACTCGCAAAACACTATAAAAGCTTAAAAACACGCAGAAGCTTGAAACTCGCAAGTCACTATTCACTGATAAACTCGCAGGCTTTAGCTTGCGTGTTTGTTAAACTCGCACGCAAAGGTTTACGTGTTTTGGCAAACTCGCAGATCGCTGAAACTCGCAGAAGTCTAAACTCGCAAGTGACTGTTCATAAAGAAACTCGCAGATAGAGGTGTGCGCGTTCCCTGAACTCGCAAAGCACTACTTGCGCGTTTGAACAAACTCGCAGATCGATCTAACTCGCAAATCACTATTCCTCAGAAACTCGCACGCTTAGTCTTATGCGTTTGTAGAACTCGCTAAGGTCTACGTGCGCGTTTCAATACTTAGAAAAATTTCTCCAATCTTCAAACTCGCAGACTTCGATCTGCGCGTTTCTAGAACTCGTAGATAACCCTCTGCGCGTTTTGTCCAAAAACCAATTTCCTTCGACTTGCGCGTTCTTCCGATGAACTTGTGCGTTCTTTCGATGAACTTGCGCGTTTTATAGATCTTGCGCGTTCTTGGAGTTTTTCGAACAAAAACTAAGTTTCTTTCACTGATTTCGATCCAATATTTGTCCAATTGACTTGAAACTTTGTAGGGATGCTCGATTACAATACTAGAACTAATTACAATCAACTAAATTCAAAAACAAACCTTCTAAGTAAAAAAAAAATCGATGGAACAGTGCCTGAACACTCATGTACTAAAAACTTGACAAAAACATCAAAATTGATAACCAATACAGTGCAATTCGTGAAATTACCTATACAAACTCGATCGATTATACTCAGCAAACAAAACCTAATCGATTACAACTCGAAATTCGCACTAAAACTCAGAATTTGATTTGACTTCGACGAACACAGAGTCGAACACGTTTCTTGATTTGATTTCGATTGGATTAAGCTCTGATACCAATTGTGAGTCCTGAAATCTAGATTCCTATTGCATTTTTACAAACAAAACAAACAAGATTATCAATTACCTGTTTTGATTTCAGTTTCAATTCAAACGATTACAACTGTTTTCTCACTTTCTCTCTCTAGACAATTCTCTCTCTCTCTCTAAAACTCTCTCTGAATCTTCAACTAGTCACACACACATTAAAAAGAAAAACTAAGGTATTTATACCTACTACAAAATGTAAAGAAAACAAACAACTACAATTACATTGACTTTGACACTTTATTATAAATTGACTTTGACTTTAAATGAGAGTTGACTTTCAGCCTTTAACTTCTTGAATCTTTGACCTTCAGAATCCTTGATCTTGTATCCAACATATTTCTGTTCTAACATCTTTCGATGCCTAAAAGGAACCAACGACATGGGCTTATTCTTTCCCTGCAAAGAGAAAAATGGGTTTACAATACATGATAAAAATATTAACAAAGAAAGTGATATCCCCTACAGTGAAACCCCAAATGATATATTAGTAGGCTTTGCTAATGTTGGGTACCTCTCTAACCCACACAAAGGTCGTTCCCAAACAGGATATGTTTTTACAATTGGGAACACAACGATTTCTTGGAAATCTACCAAGCAAACCCGTGTAGCTACCTCGTCGAACCATTCAGAAATTATTGCTTTACATGAGGTGGTTCGAGAGTGTATATGGCTAAGATCTGTCATTACACATATTAGAGGAGCAAGTGGTTTAAGTTCAACCTCTAAAAATCCTACATGCATATATGAAGATAATGCAACTTGTATTGAACAAATGAAAGTAGGATATATCAAGGGTAATAATACAAAGCATATTTCGCCAAAGTTTTTGTATAATCAGCAACAACAAACTCTCCTTAAGATTCAAGTGAATCAAGTATGGTCTGAAGAGAATGTGGCTGATTTGTTTACTAAATCATTGCCTAAGGCTACATTTGAAAAACATGTGGAAAGCATTGGAATGCAGAGACTTTCCAAACTCCCTTGATTAACGTACATATCAGGAGGAGGAGTAGACAAAAGGGAGAGTCTACTATACATGTGATATTAGTATGTTGTGCTCTTTCCTTCACCGAATGTTTTATTTTTCCCAATGGGTTTTGTTCCTTGGTGTAAGGTTTTTAGTGAGGTAACATTTTATATAACTCCCATGATTGATGTACAAATCTGAGGGAATAATATACTAAAGGAATAGTCTATACACAGGTGCGTTGTACTCTTTTCTTCGTCCTTTTTTCCCATTGGGTTTTTATTTTGACGCAAGGTTTTAACAAGGCAACGATATTTCACTATCACTCTTTTGACTCGACACAAGGAGGAGTGTTATAGGATAAGTGTGTCATCGTCTAAAGGATATGACGATAGAGATAGGGATAGTGATAGAGATAAAGATAAAATATATCAGAATTAGATTAGAACTAGAATATCTAGTAGTTATCTACTTGTAATCCATTTCTATATAAAGGGTTTATGATTAATGAGAATTTATAATTTTTCTATTCTCTCTATATATTGATTGTCCTGCAACAAGTTTGACGTAATCAAACTCCATTGCAGTCTAGATCAAAGATTGGCCAAAAAGTCTTTGATATCATGATCGAATTCAAATATCATCATAATTCTAGAATAGAATTTAATTATGGTTGTTATTTTTAAACAAAAAAAATACCAATATCTAATTTTTGTTGACCATCACTTGTTTGGAATATGAGCCAATTGATTAAACTAGTAAATTGTTAGAGCATCTTCAACAGCTATGTTAAAATGGAAAAAAGTGAGATTTTAGTAATTTTTTGCTCCAACAGCTATGATATATCATATGCTAAAATAGAGAAAATAAGGGAGAGAATGTAAAAATCTCCAAAATTTGAGAAATCTTTAAGAGCATCTCCAACAGCTATGCTAAAGTTTTTCTAGATTAAAAAAAATCAAAATCTCTAAACATTTTTGCATCCAACTCCAACAGTTATGCTATTTTAGCAACACTAATATTAATTATCTTATTAAAATATTTAATTATATTATTAAAATATTTAATATATGGAAAGATGGGAGATGAAAAGTTTGAGTTTTGGAGGTAATAATTAATTTTGGAAGGAAACTATCAATTTAGATATTTCTCTAAATTTAAAGATTTTTACAATCTCTCTCATATTTTTTCTATTTTATCATAGATGATAGCATAGCTGTTAGAGCAACAAAAATGCTAAAATCCAATTTTTTTTCATTTCGGCATAGCTGTTGGAGATGCTCTAAAACTCCATATTTAAAAGAGAAATAATATTTAATTCTTTCTCATCAATAGGAAACATTAAAGTTGTGTGTTTAGGCGAGAGAAACAATATTTTATTAAATGTATTGAATATTTTAATAATATAGTTGATGATAGAATTGCTAAAATAGAGTAGTTGTTGGAGTTAGATGTAATTTTTTACAGAGATTTTGACTTTTCATACTCTATTTTAGAGAAGTTATAGCATATCTCTTGGAGATGTGACAAATAAATTGAATTGGGTCATTTCAAAATCCAAGATTTTAATTAGAAAACTAATTGAGTTATATAATTGAATTATATTTGTTTTTATGTTAGGTCGAAGATTAAATACTGATTTTAAACCTGTTCAATTAAATGAATAATGTAGTTTTTAAGTTAACACCACTAATTCACAGGTTAATAAAGGCCTGAGCGTGATTAATACGTGATTTATCTTAGGGACGGATTCAGAAATATTTTTATACGGTGACACCATATAATATAGACAAAAAATAATTACAAAAAAAATACGGTTTTTATCGACGTGTCTTCATCTTTTTACTGACGTCCAATATTGTCCGATGTGTTTTTAACCTAATTTCACAATTTCAAGAAATTTTTAAAGCTGTTTGCTTGATTTCGAGAGATTTTTAAGTTTTTTTATCGATTTCAAGAGATTTTTTCAGTTTTTTTGGTTGATTTCGATAGTTTCTTTTGGTTTTCTGGTTGATTATGAGATACGGTTGCATCTTCTTGAAGTTTTCAAAATAATACGATAGCACATTCCAAAACGATACGGTTGCACCTTTCACGAACCTAAATTTTTTTACCCTTCGTCGGAGAAATAATACGGTGGCACATGCCACCATATTCCCCACACTAAATCCGTCCCTGATTTATTTGTCCAATATTTTTTAAAATAGATATGTAATATTACGGTTTATTTTTTTATTTTTATAGAAAAAATTATTTCAAGATCGCCGACCCAATTTATGATTGTTTTGATCATCTTGAGAGTATCTCCAACAGCTATGCTAAAATAGAAAAAAACTAGATTTTAGCAATTTTTTTGCTCCAACAGCTATGCTATATCATATGCTAAAATAGAGAAAAGAGAAGAGAGGAGATAAAAATCTCCAAATTTGGAGAAATTTCTAAAACCCAATATTGAAGAGATAGATTTAATATTAAATTCTTTTCCACCAATACGAGACATTGAAGTTGTATGTTTAGGAAAGAGAAAATAATATTTTATTAATAGAATTGATGATAGAATTGTTAAAATAGAGTAGCTGTTGGAGTTGGTTGTAAATTTTTTTAGAGATTTCAACTTTTTATACTGTATTTTAGAAAATTTATAGCATAGTTGTTGGAGATGCTCTGATACAACCCATTTAGTCAAGGCATTCAATGTTTATGGACACGAGGTTAAGTCGCTAATCTTGTACTTTTATAAATTCAATGCATAATTAGTGTTCGATAAAAGTCTTTAAGTACTACCAAATTCCTCCCATTTGTCATATTGGAACTCCCGACATACATGTGAAACTCAACATGTGTCGTTTGATAGTGAAGATATCATTTAGAGCATCTCCAACAGCTTCTTCAAAATTTCTCTAAAATAGAGAATCAAAAGTCAAAATCTTAAAAAAAAAAAAATACAACCATCTCCAACAACTTTTCCATTTTAGAGATAAATCATTGATTATATTATTAAAATATTCTACATATTTGATAAAATATTATTTCTCTCACCTAAACAATTCATTTCAAAATTTCTCATTGGTGGAATGTAATAAAAAATAATTTATCTCTCTTGTTAATCATTTTTGAAATAAATCAACAAATATCAATCTTAACATTTTTTTTATCTTACGAACCCTGTTTATTTCAGGTTTTGTTTTCATTTTATAGAACATGTTTTCGCAATGCTAAAAGAGTACATCGATTTTAAAATAAAAACGTTTTTTTTTTTTTTTTTCTTATACTGTTATACATGCATTTTGTAGATAGTAACAAAAGCAAGTTGTTGCTTTGGATCGTTTGTTTGTTCTTGTTGATTAGCACAAAAGATCAAAAAAGTTTCAAGTGTTTCAAACTTGCATGACCTCTGTATTATTATATCGAAGATAAATTTATTATGTGATTTAGCATGACCTCATGTATGACATCAACGTAATTTTGACTCCTTCCAGAAACCACACGCAAAATGGCAACAAACTTAAATCTAAATAACCATATCAACTGCTACCTATCCAATTTAAATGTATAGCTTTGAAAACGAATTATTCGCATCATGGTGTGCATGTGTTTTGTGACTTTTGGTAACTCTTTGTTTGTTAAAAGACACATTATCATATAGAGTTTTAACTTTTAGGGGTTGTTTGTTTTTAAAAAAAAAAAACTCTTAATGACTCTTAAATCTGAATCGTTCAGACATTTTTACACACCACTTCTTATTAATCATAACTAAAATAAGACTTCAGACTTTAGACCTCTTAAAAAACAAATAACGGCACCTTAGTAAAATCTAATTCAACGTTTAGGCAGTCAAGTATATACGAGCAACCTAAATTTACATAGGTGTTCTTTGTAAAAGGAGCAAAAACTGTTAACAAGGCAAAAGTCATATGAGAAAAGGATCTGATCTCTAATATGTTATCTGGTTAAGAGAATTTCAGTAGACAAAAAACTAAAAGATGGTAGTTATTACTAAGTATAAAAGTCAAACTATCAATTTGTTTTCTCTAAAGTTAACAAAAGGAATTCTTAATGTGGTACGAGATTATGCTTTCTAACCACCATATCGCAAATTCAAACCTATTTTTCTGGATTTCATGAAGATATGGTAGGTGCTACTATTGACGATTGAGAGTTCAAATTAATTGTCGGTTTAAACTTTATATTTAATCTATATTTGGTCAAACAACTAAGACAATATTTGATAAAATTAAATAAATACTTTAGTGAAAGATTAATAGTCCTAAATGCTTAATTAAGACATGTACCAACATATATGAATCATTAAAAAGCAAACTAGACAAATATAATTCGTATAAACAAAGGAACAAACAATATTAGTCGAAAAACATCTTAATAAATGAAAAAAAAACAATTTAATGCTTCATTACAGAACGATTGGTTGATATGAGTAATCTAGAAGACAGATAGAATATATTAAATGACGTAAGAAAATCGTATGAGTCCCTTGCAGTTATGATAAAAAAATTTTTTACCAAAAGTCTTTTAACATGACATGAGCTAGATTTTCTATGTCCTTCTAGAAGAATTATATATGCCCCTTTCGTAAGATAAAAGAATTATTAATATTTGACTTATTTATCATCTTGGATATTATCGAGCCAATTGGTTTAGACCAACTATTCATAAGGTATTTAAGGTTTAACACTTTGACTTCATCAAACTAATCTATATTAGCATCTTTAATAGATTCATCCAAACAAGAAAATGAAGATTATTTATGGGACTTTTAACATTTGGGTAAATTTGAAGAATTTTTCAAAAATATTATTAAATGTATATATTTTTTTAATAATATAATCAATATTGTATTCTAAAATAAAGAAGTTGCAGTTGAATAAAATTTATCTTTAAAATTAAAATTCTAATTCTTTATTTTAATTTTTTTTAGAGAATATGTTAAAAATGGTTTGATGTTATTTTTTTAAACTAATGACAATATTTAACACGATCAAATTTATATGACAAATAACTTTTTCTTTATAATGTATTTATTCTTTAAATGATTTTTCTTAATATGTGTCTATTTTATAATCGTGATAAATAATAATACGTAACTCATTTTCATGACTACAAAATTTTAGAAAATTATTTTTATCGATAATAACTTCTTAACACGTTTGTATTTTTGTAACAATTATAGACAATTATCGCATGATAAAAACAAGGCATAAATATTGTAAGATATAATAATCCTCTAAGAAACAAAAATACCTTGCTATTTTTTATATTTAACCCTAAAAACAATCATCGATAAGGAAAACACATTTTAGAACAAATGTGCAAAGGGGTTTGTAACTAACAACCCTGACGTCATCCCACACCACCCTGTCACAAAAACATCATGTGAGAAGAAAAACATTAAACATGTAAACAATAATCCGTTAGGTTGCTTAAGAGTTGGGAGCCCACAAGGAGCTCGATTCTAAAAGGAGTTATAACTCCACAATACAATTGTTAGACTCAAACCCATCTATTATATAAGTATACATCTTAAAACCAACTGTATTTACATCTTCAGTCCCATTTTAAAAAAATAATTGCTAGCTTGTAATTTTCATGTATAAGAATTTAATATAACCTGTAACAATAACTAATAACATAAAAAAAATCAAAACATGTCTAGCCCAGTGATAAGGTAACATCCTTGGAGGGTCAGTGGATGGTATCTCTGACTACCCGGGTTCGAACCCCGTGGTGAGCATGTGGCGATATCCAGATCATGGGTCTGCCACTTAGTGGTACATTTAATTGGGCCAGGTTGTGGTCGACGGGGATTAGTCGGGTGGCACCCTTAAGTGGGAGCCCGGATACCCCGGGAACGTATGTGTGTTATATGCCGTTCAAAAAAAACATAAATATAAAAGTTCATGGTTATTAACATTTAACACGTTAAGGTATTGAAATTTTTTTTAATGAGATGTTGAAGAAGTCATACAAACATTCCCTACCCTTCACGAGTGGGGGCTGCCCATGCTTTATCATTTTATTTTTAGAAAGTCCACATTTTGACTCAACCCCCCCCCCCCCCCCCCCAAATGTCACTTTATGCAACAAATTCCTCCTTTTTTCACAAATAAAAGTATAATAAATATTAGCCGCACCCTATTCTTTTAGGGTCGTGACGATTTTTCATCACTTAAAACTGAGTAAATTTCTTAACGTTTCAAAACAACACTAAAAAAACTTAGAATGTTCATACTGGTTCAAGTAATTTGGATCATATGTTCGAATCTAAACAGAGTGACATATTTCTAATTAAGAAAACATGAGAAAGTTTGATGACAACAAGTGCATGATGTATCACACCAGGTTTTATCTTTGCACTTAGCGGATTTGGTTTTGACTATCTTTATGGTTGTTATATGATTTCACGAACATAACCAAAACATTTTCTTCCACGCATAACTTCTTTGGAAATACATTTAACCAATATTGTATGCTTGAAAATTTTAGAACATGAACATGTAACATGGGCATACAATCATCATAAAATTCTTGAAAACAATGCATATGCCTGTATCTAGTTTGAAAAGACTCGCAAGAAAACTCATCTTAGTTTCATGTAGGCTAGTCCGTTCTTGCTCACACGCTACCTAAACATGTCATACACATTCTCTAATTGATTAATTAATCATAAAACACTTGCATCGTCCTAACTTAGCATTTAGTATTAATTTGGTTATTGTTGCACTCAACTGGGGTATATGGTACTTCAAATGTCATGTATGATTTTGCTTAGCTCAACTCGTCATATATAACCATCTTGCGCAACTGATCAATGTGAGCTTAGGGTATAAAGGTTGAAGTGCAGATTAAGACAATTTTTTTAGTTTGATATTATTATGTTATGTCGGAATTTAAGAGTAGATAATGTTATTTTAGGAAGTTTGAGAACTATTTCATCTATCTTTACCAGCATGTACAACCATGATTGAAACTTTGAGAAATTCATACATGTGAAAGTGACTTAAGGTATGTGAAAGTATGTAAAGGTGATGAACGTCTGTGTTCTTTGTGAAACATTAGATGAAAGTCCAAGTTTTTTGTGAGCCGTCGAATAAAAAAAAACTCATCCAAAGGCTCAGAAGCCTTCTCACCGTTCTTATCAAACTTATATATCCTTACATGATCTCAACTCTCTCTCCTCATCCTCTACATGAGTTTCACATTGTGAAACAAATACATATAAAACAACTATATTTGAGAACCATAAAATTGTGATAACCTTGAGAATCGGTGTATCATGTACTATTTCACATTATTTTTTCCATCTACGACTTTGATTTAGTGTATTGATTAGCATATATTTTATCCATAATATGTTTGTTTCATAATGTGAACATCTTTTTGTGTCTTTGTGAAACAAAAAATACAACTAAAATGTTTCATATTGTGATTCGAAAACACATTATTAAACAAATATATATTAATCAATATTTTAAAAAAATTAGCCTTAGATGGAAAAAATCATTTAAAACAATACCTTATGATAATTGTTCTTACACTTATCACAATATATGAGGTTTTCAAATGATTACGCCCCAATATATATGTATAATGTAAATATTATGTATGAATTCTAATAAATATACTACGAAAATTATGTATGAATATTTATAAATGTAATACAAAAATAATGTATATTTTTTACAAATTTTTTAAACATTTAGATGTCTATGTCATTTGTAATTATTATATGACAAAAAAATAATTAAATATCATTTGAAAACAATTTGGTGATTTTAATATTATTTTTTTGTCATGTTTTGTCCGGCTTACCAATTAAGTATTATACAGACAAATTCTCTAAATATAACGTAGTCGCAAAACACCAAACAGATAACTAGTTCAGTTCAATTCTATACACCCCACCCAATCTACTTCAATTTGCATAACAAAACCACCCTAAAGTCTTCCTTTTGCTTCATCAAGTTCACACAATGCATGCATACTTTGGTGGCTATAAATTCATATCTTTACACACATCTCTTTGTATACCTTCCACTCAACTCAAGAAACATGACAACTAGAGCCACCACCCTTTGCTTCATACTTACCCTTCTCTTATCCTCTATGCTCTCCTTTGCCACCCGGTCCATGCCCACTTCTCTTCATGATCCCACCACCACAAAATATGAAAACAAGGTAACCAACAACTCTTTACATTATTCTATTTGACTAATGTTTTATGTTTGTACTGATCAAACGTTGTTATGTCTGATGTTAGATATATGTATTGATCGAATCTTGAAAAAACACTAGAATGTTAGTTTGTAGAAGTAATTTTCATAGGAGGTTATTAACTAAATAGCGCTTTTTTTTGTTATTGTTGTAGGGTGTTAAAGAAGGTTGCGAAGGGATCGGGAAGGAAGAGTGTTTGATGAGAAGGACACTTGCTGATGCTCATCTTGACTATATTTACACCCAAGATAAAAACCCTTGAATAAAGGGTTTAATGTTCGGATGTTGTTGATTATATATACTAAATGTTTACGTAAATGATGCTTAATTTATTCTATACCCTTGCAAACTCCTATTTCGTCTGTATTAAAAACCATGAAAGAAATGAATGAATGAGTATCTCAGTTACTTATACATAATTTGTCTTGGTAAATATGGATGTTTATTCTCAACAAACTCATGAGACCCTGAATGTAACAGTCAGACAAACACTATATAGTGGCACTTAGGGGATGCGTTTAAGTTTTTGTAACAATGCAAGCTAGATAGAAAAATAATGTTTAACAATGCATGAGTCATTCAATGACTTTTTATTTTTGCCACATCAGATTTCTACTAACTTTTTTTAACAAAAACCTATCACTAAAAACATTTTCCAATACAAAAACCTTTTCAAAAACTTTTTCATCAATTACATTACAATTTATCCTCATCTATTTAATGAGTTTTATAAAAGTCCCTCATTTAACTTGTCGTTTTAACATGAATTACTTAACTTATAAAAAATGAATTCGTTAAAAAAAATTAAAGATGATAAATATATTATATGATTTTAAATATTTTTTTTAATTATTCGATATTGGTGTCATTTTGGTAGTCTTAACAAAGTTTTTTAATAATGTATTTTGTTATAAAATATATTTGGTTTTATTATAAATATTTAATGAGTTAGATTAATTAATTAAAATATATTAATGTTTAAAATGAAAATTATATTGAAAGAGGGGACAAATTGAATGGAGGGGGTGATATAAAAATTTAATAGAAAAAGTAGAATTGAAAAGGGGTAAAATGAAAAATGGTTTTGAAAAAGTCATTCCAATAAGAGGTTGGTAATACCCAACATTTTATTCAAAAAGCTTTTGATTCCAATGGTAATTAGTTTTTACAATAGCTTATTGTAATAGTAAAAAACTATAGAAAGCTTATGCATTGGAGATGCTCTCAACTTATGTGGTGACAAAAAGGAGTTTTATAAAAAGTGTTTGGATTAGCTTATTGTGGTACTAAAATAACTAAAAAAGTCAATAAGCTAATAAGTTGTTATTTAGGGGTGTTTGAGATTGTTTATACATATAAAATAACTAAAAAAGTCATAAGTTGTTTTAACTAAGTTGATAAGTTAGAACCAAATGACTTATGAAAAACTCTTTTTCACCGGTTTAACACCGCTATAAGCACCATCCAAACACTGAAAATAGTTTATCTCCGGTACCATATCGAAATAAGCTAAAAAAACCTTAAATAAGGAATTCCAAACACCCCTAAGGGGTTGTTCGGTTGTAGCTTAATGGGTTGTATAGCCTATATGGCTTATTCGCTCAGCCATAACTAGTCGTTCGGTTGTGGCTTATTCGCTCAGCAAGTGGTTGAATCGCTTAGCAAGTGGCTGAATCGCTTAGCAAGTGGCTGAATCGCTCAGCTAAACAACATTAGTCCTCTACATTCAGTTGTTCAAAAGACACATCCTACCCCTCATTCACTCAAAACATTTCCCACCCCCATCTGGAAACCCCTCAAACCCGTAGATCCACAACTCTCAAGCTCCTGCCATTGTTGTCTTGTGCCTCAACATTGACAACAGTCGCTTCCCTCTGTCTCACCACCGCCGACCGTCCCTGCCTTTGCCTCACCATCGGTGGTGGTCTACCTCACTGCTCCATCTTCGAACTTTCTTCTGTCCTGGTGCTTTCCATCTTCGATCTTCGCTACCCCCTGCTTCATCGCTCAATTCTTTGCTGCTCTAGTCGTCGATTGAACCAGGAAGGCTCCATCTCTTCCAATCCTTTAAAATCAGGTCTTTTTATTTTTCCAAGTATTCAAGAGGAAAGTAGAAAAAAAGAATTAAGAAGAAAGAAGATGACACAATCGAAACAATGGAGGTTGGTGATGTCTTGGTTTTGACAGAAAGATGGAATAGGTGATGAAAGATGTGGACGGCATCTTGGCCAGGAAGAAGAAAGGAATGGAAGAAGGATAGAATATGCTTATTATTATTACATATATAATAATAATTAGTAAATAATAATACAAAATTTTTTACAATATAAGTTTTTATTTAACAAGTCAAATTTTTTCAATGGTTTATTATTTTAGGGTTCATGTATTTGGATTTTTTTTATAATTAGGGTTTTATTTGATTTTATTATTGTACTATGTAATATGATTGATCTATCAATGTTTTAAAACTCGGGTCGACCCGGCCGGTTGAACCGGGAACCGGTCAAGAGACCGGGTCAACCACCATCGGTTTTTTGGGGAATTACGGACTGGATCGAACCGCCGGTTTTTTGAGAGAACCGGTTGAACCGGTCTTATCGAACCGTTAAAAACCCGGTTTAACCCGGTTAAAAAATCAATTTGACAATTTCTTAAAGGAAGCGGCTAGGGTTATTTTGAGTTTCCATCTTGTTTAAACTTTAATCAGTGGGTTAATGGTTAAACTCCATTTCAAAATCCTCATTAAGGACTTTCATCAAACAGTTACATATCCATTCTTTTCCAGTGATAATTGGGACTAAAAAACAATGAACAATCTCATCATATCAGCATAAATCCCTAACTACGAAACGAGTGATTGCAAAAATCGGAAGAATTAAATAAACCTTGCCCCAATTACTGCTCATAAAACCAATGACTATTATACGAACCTTAATCACTCATTCTAAAATTTAATTACGAAGGTACCCACATAGAAATTGAAAAAAACAAGCAGTAACAACTACCAACATCTGCACCAAATACATAGAATTTCTTGAAACAGGGTCAACCACCGGTTGAACCGTGACCCGGTCACCACACCGGGTCAACCAAAAAACCGGTTTTTAAAACATTGTGATCTATAGAAATTGTTGTAAAAGAATTGTTTTACTATCTATATGTTATTGTTTAATCTACATTTTGGTGTTGTTTTGTAAAATTTCATCAACAAATGTTTAATGTAAAACAAAAGAGTAAAATGGTCATTTCTGACATTCAAACTGTTTATTCAGCACAACAACCGAACAACAACTTAGTTGTTAACACATAGACAACTAGGGTGTGTTTGGTACAGAGAATGGAATTGCAGAGAAAGAGAATTGGTCTGGAGAATAGGAATTGACTCTCCTGTTTGACAGCACAGAGAATTCAGCAGAGAAATGTAACAGATAATCATTTATCTTGTTTGGGAGCACAGAGATTTCAACAGAGAATTATACCAACCTATCATTTGTATCCATAAATTAATAACTAATGCATAAATTAATAATTAAATTAATAATTAAAATGCATAATTTAATAATTAAAATGCATAAATTAATAATTAAAATGCATTAATTAAATCAAAAAGTAGTTCAACATCATTCCAACCAAAGTCATACCAAAACATAATTACTTCAACATAGTGAAACCAAAAAAAAAAGTAGTTCAAGTACTTCAACCATAAACAATTATCCCATGGAACCATCGGTATACGATTCTACCATGTCGAATCAACTAGCCCCGAAACAAACGGGGTCGGTTTTGGACGAAACTTTGCGTGATGCCTCGTGAACATAAAAAAACATGTTCCCGTCAAAACCCGAGCCCGGACCGGGCCCCGAGAAAATCCCAATCCCAAAACGAGAATTTTTTTTCTTGGGATCATGTTTTTTTATGTTCACGAGACATCACGCAAAGTTTCGTTCCAAACCGACCCCGTTTGCCCGGGTTCCTGTCAAAACCCGAGCCCGGGCCGGGCCCCGGGAAAATCCCGACCCCAAAACGATATTTTTTTTTCAGATCATGTTTTTTATGATTACGAGGCATCACGCAAAGTTTCGTACAAAACCGACCCCGTTTGGGCCGGAACCCGTCAAAACCCGAGCCCGGGCCGGGCCCCGGGAAAATCCCGACCCCAAAACGAGAATTTTTTTTCGGATCATGTTTTTTTATGATCATGAGGCTTCACGCAAAATTTCGTCCAAAACCGACCCCGTTTGAGCCGGAACCCTTCAAAACCCGAGCCCGGGCCGGGCCCCGGGAAAATCCCGACCCAAAAACGATACTTTTTTTTGGGATCATGTTTTTTTATGTTCACGAGGCATCACGCAAAGTTTCGTCCAAAACCGACCCCGTTTGGACCGGAACCCGTCAAAACCCGAGCCCGGACCGGGTCCCGGGAAAATCCCGACCCCAAAACGAGAATTTTTTTTTCGGATCATGTTTTTTTATGTTCACGAGGCATCACACAAAATTTCGTCCAAAACCGACCCCGTTTGGTTGGGTTACCGTGGAACCCTCCGTGTCTTTTTTTCAATTCTCAGAGAATCCAAATTTTCAATTCTCACCTTTTCTTTTCATCTTGGGGAGAAATAAAAGTAGAGAAATGGAAATCATTTATTTCTCAGGTTTTCTTTTCTCTGACTTACCAAACAAGGGAATTAGGGTCCATTTCCATTTATCTGCCTTCAAATCTCCGTACCAAACACACCCCTGTATCTATACAGGTCTTAACAGAAAACGAACCGAACAACAACTAAGTCCCGTTAGGCCACTACGAATGGGCCTTGAGTTAGGGTTCAATTGGGTTTCTAGAAATGGTCCAAGATTCATCAATCCTGGCTGAATTTTAAACTTCCATTCCACCTTCGATATCCAGTGGAACATTTTCTTTCGCCAACAAATTTCTGAATCGCAGAAGAGGAGAAAGGGTTTTTGGTGAGAGGATGTTCAATCGAAGGAGGTTCCTCTCGCTTCCTATGGTTATCGGAGCTGTCGTGTAAGTTTATCAATTCAATCATCTGGATCTACACTTTGCTTTCATCTTTTTATATTGCATATAACCCCTTTAATTTCGTAATTGAAATTCATGATTAAACCTACGAATGTTACACTAAACACAAGGGATTTTTTTTCATCTGTTGAAATGTTTGGCAATTGTTATGTAGGAAGTAGCTATTATTACGATATATTAATCAAATGAAACAAATTTCTGTCATCAGTTATGGTGGATTTTCTGTAATGAGATCTGTGATTAATTATGGCTAATTGTTCTATTCAATTGCATCTGTTCTTTAGAATTTTCGTTTGACGATAAAACCCTAGCTCCCTAATCCTCTCTCTCTCTCTCTCTCTAAAACCTTTCCATCTGTCTATAATAACTACATAAGCGAAGGATCGTGTGTGTGAAGTTGAGATTAACGTGACAAGCATGAGAAGTGGATCTGAACCGTTAAATCGATCACTTTTAATCTCATGTTCTCTCAAAATTGCGCCATCTTATCTCCGTGCATCTTATCTTAATGTCCATCCATTTCTCATCTACCGATTGATAACCAATTCTGACGTTTCTCACGTTAACCTCAACTTCCCACCCGAACCCAACCCTAACTACATATTCTCACCCCTAGTATGCAATCCTTATCTTACATCCAAAAAATTCTTATCAAATGTCATGTCTTTAGAAATGATTAAAGTTTATCAGGCAGTGTTGGGATTTGCGCAAGTCACAAATAAATTGAAGGAAGATTGCAGTGATTTGGTCACGTTCAGAGGAGCAGATGGCAGCTTCGATGAGGAGGGTAGACGATAAGCCACCTATTAGGATGACTTACTCTAGAAGGATCCAGAGAAAGTAACGACGTAATTGTTACTTTCCGTCACTTCCAACTTCCTTCTTTTGGGCTTTTGCTATTGCCCAACATTCTGACCCATACAATATAGCTGGTCTAATGGTTACCTGGTAAATTTACCTTTCAGTTTTAACAGGACATTCTTGAAACTGATATTATGTCACGCTGATATTTTGCCATTCTCGATCTCGCCACCCTTCTGAATCAATAGAGCCTAGAAACTTGAAACTATCCTTTACTTATAAATTTGTTTGAATTTCTTAGTAAATTATCCGATGAACTAACAGTTGGATTGTCTGTTTTGTTTTAGCATTGGCATCGTATCTGGAAAAGCCATCTTTGGACCCCCGGTGGACGAGTACTGGAAGAAAAAGCTGGACCAAGAGGCTGCAGCGGCTGCCAAAGACACCGAGTCAACCTCATCATCTTAACTTATTTTTAACCCAATACACCGAGTTCCGGCTGCTTCAACACGTACAGATCAAATCGAAGGTGGTTGAATATGTGATGTTTGTTGCTGCATGTGGGCTCATATTCATAAATAGCCTCTACAAAGAACTTGTTGGCTCTACTGACTGCGAAACAAAACTTGTCTTTTTGTATTTCATTATTCTTGTTGAGCATTCTTCTGGTTCATTAAACATCAAGTTGTAACTTTTACTCCAAAATTAATAACCTTTATTGATTCATTTTATTTGGTTCAATGCCTAAACCACAAACTAAGCGCTTAACGCAGTCGATTGTAGGAATCACGGTAATTGCACACCGCTATTTTGTCGACGATAACTAACTGCGATAGCAGAGCACCGCTATTGAACGATTAACTGCATAGACCACAAACCATAGCACTTGAGGTTTGAAAGCAGCTTGAATACATTTCCAACCTGAAAAACACGAATTACAGCTCTATAGCTATAAGGTTTTATTAAACCAAAATGCTATAATAAACAAACATACAACAGATCTAAAAGAAATTGGGTCAAAAACCTCATTTATGTTTCACTCTTTTCAACTTCTTTGAAATCATTCCCCTGTTTCTTGATTCATCATCAAGACTACTTTTCGAGCCACCCTCCAAACTCTGCAACGGGCGATACTTAACTTTCGATAACCGCTCCGTTGTTGCTTCAAGCCGACTCTTCTCGTCTTTTCGAGTCTTTAAAAACCCAGAAATTTGTTGCTTACAAAGCTTAATCTCCATCTCTAACACATTCATTCTGACATCGACTGGTACACTACAATGCTCGACAATCTGCTTTTGCCTGCTACGAACGACCTCCGGCTGCCACACCTTCAATGCCGTTGAAGCTTCCCTCACTTTTCGTAAGTTCTTTAGTTCAATGATTGCAGTTTTGATTTTCTCGTTCTCTTCTACCAATTGAAGCTCTATCTCGTGTAGCTTTCTCCCGTGTTCATGGATCTGAGACTCGATTCTAAGAACAGCTCTTCGTTCTGCCAAGAGTTTCTTCACTCTATCTTTCTCGAATCTGATTTGGTAGAGTGATTTGAGAGATGGGTGGTCGGTGGAAGATGAAGGGTGTGCAGGGAAGTCGGAAGACAGTAACTTTGACCACACGACCTCTTCGTTGGAAAGACGATTAAGGCGTCTGCAACTCATGGAAAGACAGCAAAGGTCTTTGTAGCTCAAACATGAAGACTCAACTCCCAGCTTCAAAATCCATCTCCACAACTCGTCGGGTAAAGACATCTCCAAACCCTGTAGACGATAAAAATCTTTTTAAAAAATGCACAGAAAGACGATAAAAGACTCAAAAAGAGAGGGTTGGGAGTGTGGCAAGTAGCTAGTTCTTAGTTTACGGATGAACAATTGAAAGCTTCAGACCATGTTTGACAACCATAAGCTAACTTATAAGCCAACTATTATTTGAGCTTATTGAAAAAGATCTTTTTGGTTAAGCCATTTGGTTAAGCCACAAGCTAGCTTTTTTGAAAAACAACCGCTAGCTTTTCAGCCAACAGCTAGCTAATCAGTCAACAACTAGCTTATCAGCCAGTCTGCCAAACATAGCCCAAGCAATTTGTTATTTTTAAGACCATCTTAGTTAAAGCAATATAATGAGACCAAAGAAGCTCAGAGAGTTCAATATGTGCAAACACAGCGAGAGACTTTTGCCTTCCAACATTTTCCTAACAGCAGACTAACTTTTCAATCAAGAATATGTTTTAATACGACTTTATATTTCACCTTAAATTCATCAAGATCCGATGAAACATCCTCATATCTTTGTAGAACCACAGCAGACAGATGCAGCCATAAGTTATATAAAAGAAGATATTACCAACCAGTAAAAGATTCCGATCTCAATACTCCAAGCTATACACTTGCTCGTTTAAGCCTCACATAGACATTTCAAATCCATTCCAATTCCTTTGACGGATTCCAATTCCATCAAATTCTATTTTGCGAATCAAACATCCCTAAGCTGCTTGAACCACTTTTATTAACTCTCCATCAGCGTAATCTTCAGAATCATTAATCATATTCTTCGCAAAATCCCCAAAAATGGAAGAAAAAACTATTGGCAGGGAGAAAAACAAGCTTAATCAACTCCCTATCTAAGAAAATAGTACCCTAATCGTGTTTTTTCTTGCCAAAACCTAATAACCCCCTATCTCCACATTGGAAACCCTTGAAACCCTAACGAAAACGTTAATTTTCAGACAGGTGCTTCGAACTATTTCGAATTTGATCACAGATAAACCTAATTCAAGCTCTGAAATCACCCCTGTTAATCTGTTAAACACATCTACTTAAGCCAAAGCACCTAGAAACCACATCAAACACTCTATCTTCCGTAATTAAGTTATAAACCCTATAATCACCACAATTTGAAACCCTAAACTTGCAATACGAATAACTCATTTCTATCTCAATTACGTATAAACAGAACTCCTTTTCACAGCTCCGAATCCATATAACAAACAATTCTAAAAAAATTACACAAATTTTAGGGTTTTGTTTTTATGAGGAAGTATTCATTGTAGTGTTTGATCTAGGGTTTGCAGTTAGAAGAAACTAAATTACAAATATAATAGCTATATATACATATATATATATATATATATATATATATATGTTGTATGTATGTGCGATTGACGAACCTGAAGAAAGAAAGCAATCGCAGAGCCTTACGTCGACCGCCGAGTCTTCTCCTCCGATCACGGTGGAAGGACATATGTTACTTATATGTCAGTTAATTTTCACCCGAGCCCTCTGAAGTATGGATATTTTCATATTCAACCCTATACTTTGTAAAAAGTTGGAATGGTCCATTATCAATGGAAAGTTGACCCAAATAGCCCAGTTATCTCCCATAAATTTGTCTCCTAGCCTTTCATCTCCCGGTTGTCACTACCTTCGCAAGTAACAACTCTTAAATTTGTGGAGGGGTTGTAAACTATAAAAAAAAAAGTTTCTGAACATGCTCCGTGTAGGGGCCAAATCTTTAAAATAATATAAATATGTCCGGCCCGCAACTTGCGGACCAAACCTTACGGATGTATCCAAAAATACGGATTTGGTTCTTGTACTTGTGAACCATGTTTAGAAACTTCTTTTTCTTTTTTTTACTTTTTGACCCCTCTATAAATTGAGGTGTTGCCACTTGCGGTGGTAGTGACATTATGGTAAAATAAGGAGAGGAATAGCTATGAGACCATTTATGGAGAAAGAAATAACTATTTTGATCAATTTCCCATAATTCATCCATCACACACACACACACACACACACACACACATATATATATATATATATATATATATATATAGTGTTTGGTTCTGAGAAATGGTAAATATATGAGAAATAGAGAAGTAATCATAGTCATTCATATGGTCAAGATCGGATTTGACTAGTCAAATATTGCGGCTTTAACCGGTCAAAAGTTGCGACTTTGACTGGTCAAAAGTTGCGGCTATCCCAAAAATAGAAGGACAATTTTGTAAATTTTACAAAACACACGGGCTGTGTTCATATATGAACATGTATAATTCACATATGAACTATATGTTCATTTATGAACCAGTACAATTCACAACTGAACTCTTTTAACTGATTCATATATGAACCTTTGTGATTCATATATGAATCTGTATGAATCACAAAACAGAATCATATATGAATATTTGTGATTCATACAGATTCATATATGAACGCATCCCGTGTATTTTACGAAATTACCCCTCTACCTTCTATAGACCACACAAGAAATTATCCGATGCTTCGTGGTCAAAGCCGCAAATGTTGACCAGATGAATGGCTAAGATTACTTCTCTATTTCTCATATATTTACCATTTCTCAAATGAACCTCTCCCTATATATATATATATGTAATGAAACAAATTTCTTTGATCAGTCATGGTGGATTTTCTATTCCTCAAAATGAGATATGTGATTATTTGTAGCTAATTGTTCAACTCGGTTGCATCTATTCTTCAGAATTTTCGTTTGAAGATAAAACCCTAGCTCCCTAATCCCTCTCTCTCTCTCTCTCTCTCTAAAACCCTTCCATCTGTCTATAATAACTACATAGGCAAATGATTGTGTGAGAAGTTGAGGTTAACGTGAGAAGTATGATAATTGGATCTGAATTGTTAATCACTTTTAATCTCATGCCCTCTCATGAAGTGCGCCTTGAAAAGGAATGTATTTCGGTGCATCTTATCCTAATGTGCATCCACTTCTCATCCAATTATTGATAACCAATTTTGACGCTTCTCATGTTAACCTCAACTTCTCATCCGAACCCAACCCTAACTACATATTCTCACCCCTAGTCTGCTATCCGTATCTTACATTCAAAAAATTCTTATCAAATATCATGTCCTTAGGAATGATTAAAGTTTATCAGGCCATGTTGGGAGTTGCACACGTCACAAATGAATTAAGGGAAGATTGTGGTGATTTGGTCACGTTCAGAGGAGCAGATAGCGGCTTCGGTAAGGTGGGTAGACGGTAAGTCACCTATTAGGATGACATACTCTAGAAGGACCCGGAGAAAGTAACGACGTAATTGTTCGGCCACTTCCAACTTCTTCTCTTGGGCTTTTTCTATTGCCCAACATTTTGACCCATACGATATAGATGGTGTAATGGTTACATGTTAAATTTACCTTTCAGTTTTAACAGGACCTTCTTGTGATGACCTCCCACTTTAGCCACGCCGATATTATGTCATCCAAGATCTCGCCACCCTTCTGAATCATGGAGCCTAAAAACTTGAAACTATCCTTATAATCTTGTTTGAATTTCTTAATAAATTATCCAATGAACTAACGAATTGGATCGTCTGTTTGTTTTAGCATTGGCATCGTTTCTGGAAAAGCCATCTTTAGACCCCCGGTGGACGAGTACCGGAAGAAAAAGCTCGACCAAGAGGCTGCAGCGGCTGCCAAAGACACTGATTCATCCTCATCAACTTAACTTATTTTTAACCCAATACACAGAGTTACGGGGTGCTTCAAGTCGTATAGATCAAATCGAAGGTGGTTGAATGTGTGATGTTTTGTGGTGCATGTGGGGGCTCATATCCACACAAACTTTTGGAACCACAAATAGCCTCTACAAAGAACTTGTTGGCTCTACTGACAGCTAAACAAAACTTGTCTTTCTGTATTTCACTATTCTTGTTGAGCATTCTTCTGATTCATGAAACATCAAGTTGTAACTTTTATTTCAAAATTAATAACCTTTATTGATCTATTTCTACAACGTTCTTGTTTTCTGCAGTCACCATCATAAAACAATTAAACAAAGTTGGACAACAAACTTATATGTTATATAGATATGGTAAGTTTGGAAAGTAAATGACCAAACTTAGATAGCATATTAAAATTGGAATCGGTAATGAAATCAAGAATGAAACAATAAAATTTGAGATCAAAATTTCAAAACATCATATGCTACCAAACCCTAACGGCAGTTAATAATTAAGGATAGATAACATCCTTTGTTTCTTCCAATTTTGAAAATCAAATTAAAGCATATAACAAACATTGTTTGGCATCTAAGATGAATTAGAACGAGATCAAATAATCACTTCAAACAATAAAGAGAAGCTACAGAGTTTAAACAGATATAGAATAATACATTACAGTAATTGAATAACACATCAAGAATGAAATTCTAAATACCACAGTAGCTAAAATACAGTAATGAAATCAAGAACGAAACAATCTTGGATTCAATTTACTTACCCACTGTCAATCAAGATTCAAGAAAGAGACTTGAAAAATCCCCCAATTTAGCTACTGTGGTGGTGGTGGTCGACTGCCGACTGGTGGTGGTGGCGTGGACCTGGTGGTGGTGGACTGGTGGTAGTGGACCTGGTGGTACTTGACTTCTTGCCTTCTTGGTCAACGATTGAAAGCAGAATCCACGGTTAAGCGGGGAATCCCCGGCCACGGTCGGGTGGGGTGAACCGGGTTCCCCACCGGGCCGGGGCAAATCACCATCCCTAGTTTCACTCTTTTCAACTTCTTTGAGATCATTCTCCTGTTTCTTGATTCATCATCAAGACTACTTATTCGAGCCACCCTCCCAACTATCATCAAGACTACTTATTCGAGCCACCCTCCCAACTCTGCAACGGGCGATAGTTAACTTTCGATAACTGCTCCTTTGTTGCTTCAAGGCGACTCTTCTCATCTTCACGAGCCTTTTCAAACTCGGAATTTTGTTGCTTGCAAAGCTTAATCTCCATCTCTAAAGCATTCATTCTGAAATCGATTGGTACACTACAATGCTCGACGATCTGCTTTTGCCTGTGACGACCGACCTCCGGCTGCCACACCTTCAATGCCGTTGAAGCTTCCCTCACTTTTCGTAAGTTCTTTAGTTTAACGATTGCATCTTTGATTTTCACGTGCTCTTGTAGCAATTGTAGCTCTATCTTCCGTAGATTTCTTTCGTGTTCATGGATCTGAGACTCGATTCTAAAAACAGTTCTTCGTTCTGCCACGTATTTCTCGAATATGTCTTGCTCGAATCTGTTTTGGTAGAGTGATTTGGGAGATGGGTGGTCGGTGGAAGATGAAGGGTATGCAGGGAAGTCGGAAGACAGTAACTTTGACCACAAGTCCTCTTCGTTGGAAAGACGATTAAGGCATCTGCAACTCATGGAAAGACAGCGAAGGTCTTTGTTGCTCAAACATGAAGACTCAACTCCCAGCTTCAAAATCCATCTCCACAATTCGTCTGGTAAAGACATCTCCAAACCCTGTAGCCGATAAAATCTTCAAAAAAAAAGACACACAGAAAGACGATAAGTTATTTTATATTGTCATCTAGCTCATCGGCCACCTTTTACCAAAATGACTAGTATATCAATTAGCTTATCAGCCAACAGCTAGCTTATTTTTATTTGCGAATCCTTTTGTTTAATATTAGAAATATGAAAACTTTTGATTTTTCATATTTTATTGCCTTGGACTTGTGCTTTGCTTTTTCGAATTATATAAAGATTTCATTCCTAGAATTTTTTATTCGTTGAGAAAATAACCCACCGGAAGGGCCGAGAGGAATTAGCATACCAACTCGCTTTCATCCTTCCCGTTCGTGTTCATAGGCCTTTTTTTAGTTTTTAAGAGGGGTTGCAACCAAGGAGGTAATTCATGATTTCTAAATCGAATAGATTTTTTATTCGATTTAGAAAATCGGCCAATTTTTACCAAAATGACTAGCTTATTTTTACCAAAATGACTAGCTTATTTTTACCAAAATGACTAGCTTATCAGCCAACAGCTAGCTTATCCTGCCAAACATAGCCTGAACATGTATTGAATTTTTTAAGACCATCTTAGCTAAAGCAATAAAATGAAATCAAAGAAGCTCAGAAAGTTCAATATGTGCAAACACAGTAAGAGACTTTTGCCCTTCCAACATTTTCCTAACAGCAAACTAACTTTTCAAGAGACCAAGAACTTGTTATAATACGACTTCATATTTCACCTTGAATTCATCATGATCCGATGAAACATTCTCAAATCTTTGTAGAACCACAGCAGAAAGAGGCAGCCGTAAGTTATATAAAAGAAGGTATTACCAACCAGTATAAGATTCCGATCTCAATACTCCAAGCTAATACGCTTTCTCGTTCAAGCCTCACATAGACATTTCAAATCCATTCCAATTCCTTTGACTGATTCCAATTCCACCAAATTCTATTTTGCAAATCAAACATCCCTAAGCTGCTTGAACCACTTTTATTAACTCTCCATCAGCGTAATCTTTAGAATCATTAATCAAATTCTCCGCAAAATCCCCAAAAACGGAAGAAAAAACTATTGGCAGGGAGAAAAACAAGCTTAATCAACTCCCTATCTAAGAAAATAGTACCCTAATCATGTTTTTTCTTGCCAAAACCTAATAACCCCCTATCTCCACATTGGAAACCCTTGAAACCCTAACAAAAACGTTAATTTTCAGACAGGTGCTTCAAACTATTTCGAATTTGATCACGGAAAAACCTAATGCAAGCTCTGAAAATCACCCCTGTTAATCTGTTAAACTCATTTATTGAAGCTAAAGAACCTAGAAACCACATCAAACACTCTATCTTCCGTAATTAAGTTATAAACCCTATAATCACCACAATTTGAAACCCTAAACTTGCAATACGAATAACTCATTTCTATCTCAATTACGTATAAACAGAACTCCTTTTCACAGCTCCGAATCCATATAACAAACAATTCTAAAAAAATTACACAAATTTTAGGGGTTTTTTATGAGTAATTATTCATTGTAGTGTTTGATCTAGGGTTTGCAGTTAGAAGAAACTAAATTACAAATATAATAGCTATACATACATATATATATATATGTTGTATGTATGTGCGATTGACGAACCTGAAGAAAGAAAGCAATCGCAGAGCCTTACGTCGACCGCCGAGTCTTCTCCTCCGATCACGGTGGAAGGACATATGTTACTTATATGTCGGTTAATTTTCACCCAAGCCCTCTGAGAAGTATGGATATTTTCATATTCAACCCTATACTTTTGTAAAAAGTTAAGAATGGTCAATTATTCATCCATGATATTGTTCTAGTTTTTCAAGTATAGAGGAGTGACTATAAATCAATAATTCATATGAAATATTTCAAATTTTAAATCATTCTTATTTTACTTATTTGGTAAAAGATAAGAATATAAGTTTAAAGGTTTTTTTGAAAATCCATATTAGTTGTTCTAAATAAATGGGTCAAGTTTTAGAGATCCATCCAAATCAACACCACCGACCCGGTTTTAGCAGGTAATAGGGATGAGCAAACATGACCGTTTTCTCGAGACCGAACCAGTACCATATATTCAGTCCGGTATTCGGTTCCAAATATTATGCATCTTCGGGATTCGGGATTTTGGTATTCGGTACAGGAAATTTCCCGAAAATACCGAAACCGAACCGGGAATTTTTAAAGGATAGTCTTTTAAACTTCTTTGATTTTAATCAAATTAAATAATCTCCTAAACAACCCAAACTTTCTTCATAAGTATCATATCCCTTCTCCAATTTTTTTATCACCGTCAAAAAATCGGCCCTTACATACACATCAAAACACCGACCGATTCAGGATTCGGTATTTCGGTATTCGGTACCACATTTTGAACTTTTGATTGTTAAATTTTTGATTGTTTGGGATTGATTTTGAAACACATTTGAATCATTATAAATATATTTTAGTTTGCTATTGGTTTTGATATATATTTGACATGTTTTTTAGTTTTTGGTCCTAAGTGGTACTAGTACCGAATTTCCCGTCCCGAAACCGAAACCGTACCGGTACCGAACCGGTACATACGGTTCGGTATTCGGTACCGGTTTTTAGTCCCAAAAATTTTCGGTACTAACCGGTACGGTCCCGATCTCATCTCTAGCAGGGAATCCCCTATTCCAGTCGGGTCGGCTGAACCGGGTTCCCCACCGGGTCGGAGCAAATCACCATCTCTAACCCCACCAATGGATAATTTCAATATCTTATTTTTTTAAATCTATATTATCTTAAATTAGAAGCGTACTCGCGCAATGCAGCGAGATACATCACGATTTTAATCTTTCATTTTAGTTTTTGTTTTTTTGTCGATTTACAGTACGATTTTGGATGGTTTTGAGAAAGTGATAATATTTTTTTTATAAATTTGTTTAATTTAGGCTTAATAATATAATGTTTTTTACAAAAAAAAATAAGTATTTTGTTAGAATTCAATAATTATCTTATATATTTTAATGACATCTAAAAAAAATAACCAATTACATATTTAATAATATAATTAAAACAAATTTATATTAATATAATATATTAATTAATAGTGATACATGGAAATGTATGCATAAAAGGAAGATTCTGCACATATCAAATTGGTGGGTGTTAGAAGTCTGCAGTAGTAATATGTATTTTGTGCTTTGATACTTGTAAATTAAGAGATTTTTAAAATCTTGCATACCTTATGCCTAATAATTTGTATTTAAGAGTTTTTTATCCGTGCTTTATAATATAGTATAGATAAAACTATTTTTTAATCAGATAAACTATATCAAAACAAATATTTGGCTTAATCAATTTTTATTGTTTGTGATAATTGTGAGATCAATTCCAACCAATCAATTATTTATATTATTTTTTCTATGTAATTAATGGATAATGATGTATTAATAACTTTCCTAATTAAAATTTGAAATTAATTAATTAAAATTAACTTTTTAGTAGTTATCCATTAATGATGCAGAAACATAATTTACTCAAATAAATTGATTTTTGATATCATCTACTTTTTTAGCACATAAACCTTTCACTAGGGGTGTTCACACGTTGGGTTGGCCGAGTTGAAGGCACTTAAACAATCTAACCCAATGTTTGCAATTTGAAAATTCTCAATCCAAACCAACCCAATCAAAAGTGTAACCTAACCCAAACCGTGCGGGTTGGGTTGGGTTGGTCGAGTTGAAACTTTAATAGACCAGTTTACGATCTAACTAAGTGATTCCGTTTAAAAAAATTAAAATCAAAATGGAAATATAAAAATAAGGCTAATAAGAGAAGAGAAAAGTAGAAGAAAAATATATCTTCTTGCCTCTTGATTCTATCGATGTTGAAGATTTTTTAAGACTTGAAGTTTATGTTGGGTCATCTGAAGATTTGAAGATGACCTCCTGATCTTCCATCTTATATCATCTTACTTAGAATATGTTTGAGGTTCTTTTAGCAGCTTGGTTTCTATACAAATGTTCGGTGAAGTCGAAGATCAGCCGAAGAAGACAAAGAAGGGGAATATCTCTCAAAGCGGATTGAAGATAGACTCCTCAGCCCAAAGCCAAGTATGCCTACTTGATCAACACCATTGGCTAGGATGGTGCCGATCTCAGTCTTCAGGAGCCGAAGACCTCTCAGTCTTTAGGAGCCGAAGACCTCTTCGGCCGAAGACTTCTTCGGAAGCCGAAGATTTCTCAATCTTTGGAAGCCGAAGACTTCTCAATCTTCAGGAGCCGAAGACTTCTTAATCTTCAAGGCCTGAAGATTTCTCTCTTTACATTGTACTTTTCTGACAAAGTATATTTGTGATATCTTGCATTGACGTGGACCTCATATGAAGATCAGATAAAGTAAGCTTTGTCTCCTACACCATTTTAAGGAAAGGTCTACACCATCCTGCAGGTCAACACTTCAAGCCAAAACACCTCAAGACAAAAGGTACATCCTGTACCTTGCTGAAGACCTGTGTCCATCCTTTGCTCAACATGTGTCCCATGCATTTAATGCATGAGGCACTACAAATATGGAGGATGGTTCAACATGCAAGATACCCAGCAGAACCAGCTCTCTACCTTCAAGTTCTCTAAGTGCCTGGCAACTTTCTCTCTACGAAGATCTTATTGTTTTCTAAGTGTTTTACAATTGTTCTTCATTCTCTATGTGTAAGATTGTTTGAACATATCTCATATGTTCTCTTCCGCAACAATCAAAGTTTTCTATGTGTAATTCTTAATTTCAAATCAATAAAAATTAAATTAAGTGAAAAACCGTGTGTATTGTATTCAACCCCCCCTTCTACAATATTTTTCTTATTTACTTACTGCTATTTGGGACCAACAAGTGGTATCAGAGCGGTTTAGTTTAACTCAATAAACTAGATCCGCAATGGCAACATCTTCTTCTTCTTCTTCTTTAAACAATGCTTCTTCTCAAAACACCACTACTGTTTCATACGACAATGGCTCTATAGCCAAACCACTAAAGTTTAACCCCAATAACTTCTTCTTGTGGAAAAGTCGTATGATACTCTTTTTAGAAGGAGTTGACAGCAGATATCCAACTATTTTACATGAAGGTCCTTTTATTCCTAGAGTTTGGGACCGTTATAATGCAGACAAGGCAAAAGCTAATGAGGACTCTTCTGAGGAAGAAAGAACTCCAGCAAATGGGAGATACATTGTAAAGGATCCCAACAAATATAATGATGAAGACAGACGTCTTATAGCTCTTGATACTAAAGTCAGAGCCATCATTGCCCTTTCTCTACCTGATGAGGTCTATCACTCCCTTGTTAACCTTTCTACCGCTAAAGAAATGTGGTCCACTCTGTGTGTTCTCTATGAAGGTACGTCTGAAGTGAAAAAGAGCAGAAAGATTGCTCTTGTAAGAAGGTATGAACTCTTTTCTCATGAAAAGGGTGAATCTCTCTCAGACTACTACAACCGTTTTAACGGTCTTCTCAATGATCTAAAACTTGTGGGTCGCATTTATGATAATGAGGAAGTCTTGTGCAAGTTCATGGACTGTCTTCCTGAGTTTTGGGAAAACATTTGTCCTTCCATCAAGTCTACCAAGGATCTTGACTCTATGCCACTCACTGCTCTTTATGGCACTCTCTTCAACCATGAGCAGACTAAACTGCTTAGGAAGTCTATCACAAAAGACATTAAAAGCTCTTCTCTAGCTCTTGTCAGTGATTCTTCCAAAAATACTGTGTGTATTCCTCGAATCACCTATCCCTCCGATTCTGACCGTGATAGTCAAGAGGACCCTAATGATCCTTCAGAAGCCTACCTTAGTGAGGCTGATGATGAAGGTGAGGAGACTTCCAGTAACCCTCGATTCTCTTCTGGAAAATCCAAGTTTTCAAGAAAACCCTCTTCTACTTTTTCTAAAATCTCTCCCTCTTACAAATCAAATGAGGAATGTTACAGGTGTGGGAGGAAAGGACACTTTGCTTCTGAATGCAGGAGCAGGTCCTCTGATAAATCTAGACTGCCCTCCTCTAACCGTACATCCTCTAAGTTTGTCAGAACCAAGTCTGATTCTTACCAACCTTCTTTCCAAAAGACAAATATGTTTGTCTCCTCAAAGTCTGACCGGGCTGAGAAATACAAGGCAAAATATAAGAGAGAGAAGGAGAGAAATGAAATCTTGCTCAAAAAGGGAAAAAGTCAAATGACTGAAACCCATGATTGGGCAGATGAACCCACTTCTGAAAGTGACAAAGAAATGGCCAACCTTTGCTTCATGGCTAAAATAGATGATGTTGATGAACAGTGAAGCTCAATCCTTCTCTATGGTCATTGTGTCTGCTGAGTGCTCTACCTCCTACCCAGGTACATCCCTCTCTCTCTCTCTCTCTCTTCTCATCTCTCTCTTTCGGCCTCTTAAACCCACCAAAGAACAAACCTCCATTATACCTCCCTTCCCTTTCTTCGGCCCTCACCTCACCTTCGGCCCTCAACCTCTCTCACTATCTTCGACCCCTCTCTCTCACTCTTCAAAAGCCTACCGAGTCCACCATCTTCGGAGAAACTACATCTACTCATGTGAAGTTTGATGATCTTAAGTCATCATCTCTTCATGAGATGATGATTGGTGGATATCATCATGTGTTGGTGAAGATTCTCATAATCCTTCATCTAACTCAAATCCATATGTTCCTTTCTTCTCAAGGCACATCTCATCATAATGGTGAACTACCTATCTTTTCATCTCCAATCCCTAATCTTGAGATAGTCTTCTCTGAAGATCAAGATCTCTCCTTTCTCCCATCATTACATTTCACACCTACCGATCTCATTTCTCATCATATCACCTCTCCTTCCTTCATCATCAATATTTGATATCTCATTCTCGTCTCAACCTCAAACTTCACCACAAATCATCCCACTTTCTCAACCATACATTCCTTCTTTACCTATTCCTGTCGATCTTCCATCTATCTCTCTCAAAGATGTTCCATCCAACTCTCACCTACAACATTCCTTTCTTCCTCATCTAACATTAAAAAAAATAATAATAATATTTTTTTGCTACCGAACGTTTTATTAAAAAAAAAATCTGCCGAAGTATTGTTCATCGGCCGAAATACTATTCATTAAAAACAAAAAAAAAATTCGTCTTTCAACGTGTACTGTTCATTATAAAAAATAAAAAAAAATGTTTTTTTTACTCTCTCCCTCTCTCTTTCGGTAGTTCTCTCTCTCTTCCCTCCTATTTCGGTCTCTTCTCTCTCTCTAATCTCTTTCTTCGGCTCTCTATCACTCCTTCTATCCCTCCAACCCACCGAATCCCTCACTCCCTCCCTCTCCACTTAGCCGAACCCCCCCACCTCCACCCTCTTCTTCGGCCGCCAAACACCCCCCTCACCCCTCTCTTCGGCCACCGAAAATCCCTCTCTTTCTCTTTCCCTCTCTTCGGTTCTCCTCTCTCTTGCTCTACCCTTCGGTTTCTCACCCACCACCACCGAACCACCTACCTCTCATTCCCCTTAGCCGATCCACCCCTTCCCCACACCCCCTTAACCGAAACTCCCCCCTCTCTCATTTTTTTTCGGCTCACACACCCTCCCCCTACCCTCACCCTCTAGCCGAACCCCCTCCCCTCCCTACTCCCCTCTTTCGGCTCTCTCTCTCTCTATCTCCCTCTCTCTCTCTCTCTCCTTCTCCTTTCGGTTCTTCCCTTTCCTCACCAAGCCGAACCCAACACCTCCTTCTACCCTTATTCCTTCGGCCCTCCAACCCCAAGCCGAACTCCTCTCATTCCTTAATCCTTCCCATTTTCGCCCCCCCCCCCTCCACCGAATACAACCCAAACAACATTTTTGTTCTCACCCACCGAAAACACCAAAACCCAACCCCCTTTTTTTTTCGGCTTCCTCCAACCCCCCCCCCCCCCCCCCAAACCTCATTTTTAATTTTTTTTCTAACCTCTCTTTTCTTTCCTTCTTTCCCTAGACTTCCCCCTACTCACCCATCCCATCCCTTCCTTTTTCCATCTACTCCCAAATATTCCACACCTCCCTCCATTCCCTCTCCTTACACACCTCCCTCCCATTTCTTCTCCTCATTTATTTACCCATCCTTATTTTTTTTACCCACTTCCATTACATCAACTCTCATCTCTCACCTCTCTTCCCATATTTCCTCCCTTTTCCCCCATTATCTCTTCCTTTTTTTTCTCTTTCCCAAAAAAACAAAAAAAAAAAAAACAGAAAAGAGCCTCCAAAAAAAAAAAAAAAATGGGCCACTGAATTTATGAGTTCTTCGTGTCTTGTAATTTTTCTGTGTGTCGGTATTTTTTTTCTATGTGTTGATGTCATCATCAAATAGGGGGAGAAAAATATTGTTGGCTCTCTGGTTGATTTGGTGATGACTCTCCAACCAACACTTAGAAACTCAAGAAGTTCTCTCTCAACAAGGGCTCTCTATCCACCAATCGAACTCTCAACCCAGGTATGTTTTCCTTCATAACCTCTCCCGATCTACAATGGGTTGATGCTCTCGACACTCTGGTGTCCAAGGCTCCCTCATCTATAGTGGCCCCTTCTTCCCCCTCCTTAGTGACGCCGGTTAGCAATAAATCCTCAACTGCTACTGGCACCGCCGCACTTGCCCAAATGGCCATACCACCGAAAGAACCTTCGGCGGTTACCCAGGTCACACCCCATATCTCAAAGCGGCGGCACTCTACCTCTTCCCTTCCCTCTCCTCTCAAGAGGCTAAGGAAGGTTTCAAGGGCCAAGCCACCTACTCCACCCACCGGTTCTTCAAAATCGGCAGGTGTTGAAATTTTCCCATCTGGGCCCGGGGACTCTGCTAAACCCAAAGCCATCTCCTTTGTATCTTCATAAAAGGATACAATTGTAAAATTGGGGACCCCTATTATTCCCTCATCAACCTTTTCCTTGGTTGATAAGGATGACTTGGACTCCTTCCCTATCCAAGGTGCCTCTTCTCCACCTCACAACCTATCACCCAGGATTCTCAGTCCTGATGCTTCTGCACGATCCAAGGATGAATCTGCCCTTCCAAGAGCAGGTTTGGAGGATCCCGAAAATCTTCTGACTTCTTAGTTAAGAGGGAGTATGAGTTGAGGGGGAGCAACTTACCACTCAAGCTTAAACTCTGCTTTTGCAATGGACTATGTGATCAAAGCCACCTGACATCAGTTGAGGGGGAGTATGAATTGAGGGGGAGCAACCAACCACTCAAGTTCAAACAATCCCGACTACTGTCTTCTATATCTTTGTATTTTTTTTCTCATTCTTTATTCATTGTATTCATTTATTCGTATGTATAGCTATACTTTTTCATTTCCTTGTAAATGTCAGATATACAAAAAAAAAAAAAAGGTCTATGTGAAAAGAACCCAAAAAGAGTAAAAATGGGTCAAAATGTATTTATTCAGTACACTCTTTGTTCTATTCTTTAGTATGGATCTCATCCTCAAATAGGGGGAGATTGTTGGGTCATCTGAAGATTTGAAGATGACCTCATGATCTTCCATCTTATATCATCTTACTTAGAATATGTTTGAGGTTCTTTTAGCAGCTTGGTTTCTATACAAATGTTCGGTGAAGTCGAAGATCAGCCGAAGAAGACAAAGAAGGAGAATATCTCTCAAAGCGGATTGAAGATAGACTCCTCAGCCCAAAGCCAAGTATGCCTACTTGATCAACACCATTGGCCAGGATGGTGCCGATCTCAGTCTTCAGGAGCCGAAGACCTCTCAGTCTTCAGGAGTCGAAGACCTCTTCGGCCGAAGACTTCTTCGGAAGCCGAAGATTTCTCAATCTTCGGAATCCGAAGACTTCTCAACCTTCAGGAGCCGAAGACTTCTTAATCTTCAAGGCCTGAAGATTTCTCTCTTCACATTGTACTTTTCTGACAAAGTATATTTGTGATATCTTGCATTGACGTGGACCTCATATGAAGATCAGATAAAGTAAGCTTTGTCTCCTACACCATTTTAAGGAAAGGTCTACACCATCCTGCAGGTCAACACTTCAAGCCAAAACACCTCAAGACAAAAGGTACATCCTGTACCTTGCTGAAGACCTGTGTCCATCCTTTGCTCAACAGGTGTCCCATGCATTTAATGCATGAGGCACTACAAATATGGAGGATGGTTCAACATGCAAGATACCCAGCAGAACCAGCTCTCTACCTTCAAGTTCTCTAAGTGCCTGGCAACTTTCTCTCTACGAAGATCTTATTGTTTTCTAAGTGTTTTACAATTGTTCTTCATTCTCTATGTGTAAGATTGTTTGAACATATCTCATATGTTCTCTTCCGCAACAATCAAAGTTTTCTATGTGTAATTCTTGATTTCAAATCAATAAGAATTAAATTAAGTGAAAAACCGTGTGTATTGTATTCAACCCCCCCTTCTACAATACTTTTCTTATTTACTTACTGCTATTTGGGACCAACAGTTTAGATTCGTACGATTTTAATCGGTGTGGTCTCGTAGACAAGTCTAAACTAATGCTAAGATAGGAAAACTTGAGAATTAATAGAAAGAAGAGTCGCTAAAAGTCTAAAACCATAAATAAATAAATAAATAAAGCATACAAGTTTTGGTCGGGATAACCACAAGGGTTGTGGCGTATTGGTTAAGGCCCTGAGAGATGTGGTGGAATATCCCATATGCCTAGGGTTCGAATCCAGGCATACACAACAATTGTAGCCACTGAGGTTTAATCAGGGATAATGTCTTACAATCATAATTTGCCAATGGATTAGTCTAGGTATAGCCTAGGACACCCTTCCAAAAAAAAAAAGTTTTGGCCAGGTTGACGGGTTTGTCGGATTACTTTGGACTCAACCTGTTTCCAACTCAATAGATGCGGTTTGGGCAAAATTTGTATCGAATATGTATCGGGTTACCTCGGTTTGAGTTTTTTTTACGTTTTTTCGGGTTGGGTTGGTTGGGTTGATCAGAAATTTGAGCACCCCTACCTTTCACGTCCACATCATCCACTACCATCTTCACCCACTCACATATATGTATCACAATGGGTGGTTTTCAAATTGCAAATAGTTATTTTTGTATCAATTTTTATTTTGCTTTTCAAGATCATTTAAAAGTACTATTGAATAAGACAGAATATAACGAAATATAAATCTTGAGTGAAGATTCAAGATCTCAATCGTTTCGTATTATGTGTGTACACTTCTAGAATACAAAAATAAGCATTCTTATGCCTCTTTTTATGAGCAAATCGTTGTTTTTGTGAAAATTCAAAAAAAAAACCTATTATCTTTAACAAGAACAAAAAATAGTTAACCACAAGAGTTGTGGCGTACTGGTTAAAACCTTGAGAAATGTGGTGGAATATCTCATCTGCTCAGGGTTCGAATCTAGGCATACACAATAATTGTGGCCACTAAGGTTTAATCAGGGCTGATGGGATTAATCTAGGCATAGCCTAGGACACCCTTCCAAAAAAAGCAAAAAATAGTCAAATGAAACGTTCTTTTTAGGGGCCGTTTACAAAACGCTTACCCGGTAAGCGCTTACCGAGGCATTTACCTTAGCGGATGAACTTGACAAAAGCATAGAATCTTACCCGGTAAGAGCTAGGATAATGATAAAGAGTCTTACCCGGTAAGTGAATGTGACAACTCTTACCCGGGTAAGCGCTTACCGGGTAAATTATTGTATATAATACCATCGTGATGCTTACAATCTTACCCGGTAAAGTAAGTTAGTGTGTCGAGTTTTATCGGTAAGTGTTTATCGGGTAAGTATTTGGGTAAACAGCCCCTTAGTGTTTTCTGTTTTTAACTATTTGACAAATCTGTTAGTGATTACAAAGCATCTTTTTTTTGGTCAAGTTTTACAATAATGATTAAATATAAGATTTTAGAAAATTTGTTACTAAAATAACTAAGAACATCTTTTCAAATATAGGTTCCATCGCTACAATGGGTGATTGAAAACTTAAAGCAAAACACATATTCCAATTGTTCTGTATCCATATTTTACCAAAACAACATCCTGATTAACACATTTATATACAACAAATCCTCACCAACAATATTAACATATATATATATATATAGCAAGTCCTCACACATACATTCCTTACATTTAATGAGATTCAAACCCTTAACCTTCACCTTCCAGAAAAATGGTAACCACTGAACCAAATGACTTTACAACTTTATGATGCAACAATGCATAAAAAGTTCACACTATAAAACTTTCCATTTGAAAATTCAAACATAAAACCACCAAAGCTTAAAAGAGAGATAAAACCATGAAACATCTTATTGTGGCACATTCACATCCAGATCATTTATGTACATGTGTAGCAATTCCAATTTCCAAAAGCCATAATTTAGATTTGCAGAAACTGTAAATTAACAAGATATTCACAACTGACACCAACATACACAAATAATTCATTAATCACAATTGAAAAGAAAAACATCATCATCCTCATGCCACATCAATGTCATCAACATCAAGCCAATCATTAGATTCCTTCATCTCAGGGTTATGACCACTTACCTGTCCACCTCCACCGGTCGAAGACGAATCAGCCGAGCTTCTACCCAACTGAACCCAATCTCGCGAGTCCTTCGTTGACGAATCAGAACCATACGCAGCCGTTTTCTTGTAACTTGTTGGTGCATCTCCATCGTCTTCCTCGAGATCACTGAACGATACATCTTCATCGTTCTCGATCGGAATCGTCGTTGTACCAGTGACGTGTTCCGAACTATCTTCCTTCAACCAATCATCTGCATCATCTTCATCATTAGATTCTTCAGGTTTTATCTCATTTCGTGGTTCTTCTTGGATGACGGATTTGTCTACAATTTGAACTTCTTCGTTTGGGATGGGGTGTTTTTCGGTCTCTGAATCAGCTGAGATGGCAGATGTGGCTGATTGAGTTGTCGATATTTCGAGTGGGACAGATTCTGATCGAGTACCAAAAGGATGTTCTTCTTGAGAAGAAGCAGGCATATGTTCGGTATAAGGAGGATTGATTCTTGTAACTTCCTCCTCTTTTGTCTGAGAGTTAGAATGGTCCTTCAATTCGCGTGTCAATGAGGCTCTAGCTTTCACGATCTGCATAAAAGTAAATAAATTGGAGCTCATTGTGTATGGAATAGTTTCTTTAACCTATATAAGTGTCTCAATTGATGAAGTGCTACCTAGATAGATCATCACTATCTCCTAGTAGCTTGATTGATATCTAGTGGGTACTCCCTTCTTTCCAAAATAAATGTCCACAATGAAAAACAAGTTTTAGAAATGTGTGATCACTGATCATAACACTTCTTAATTAACTAAATGACAATTTTACCCTTAATAATAGAGGAAGTAATGAATTCTCCATCTCATAATGAAGAATAGAATTGGAAAGCAAGCATTTACTTTGAAAGTGAACACCTATTTTGGGACAAACTAAAATAGAAAATGTGACTTATTCTGGGACAGAAGAAGTATTTTAATTCTTTTACGAGAAGAGTGGTGGTTGTTTTTTTTTTTTTTTTTTGGGGGGGGGGTCCACAAAAGGGTAAATACATGTTCCATGGTATATATAAATACATGAGACAAAGCTCACCATACTTGAAAATGCAGTGCTAGACTGGTAGTTAATTCTGGCCCTACCATCAAACAGCCCGTACCCACCATATGACTCACTGGGTATGTAGTACTTAAGAGTTAAGACAACTTAAAGAGTTGACAGGAAAAACGCAAAAAACATGATCTTGTAATTGTCTCACAAATATCACAAAAAATACGGCAAAGAATCGTTATTCATCCTTGAAGAACTACCTTGTGAGAAGATATCAAATGGAATGGTAAATAGTGCATACTACTTGGTGGAAAATCGTTCATTGATAATCAGGATTATTCAGGAAGTTGAGGATACCAAGTTGAGCATTGGATCAAGAAGTTGAAAGAATGCCGAGGTACAGTGAAAAGCATGATCATGTTCTTGGCCCTATTTATTCATATTATTTTTCCAAAGATATGGAGATCCATATACAGCATAAATTGCAAATATTATTCCAGAATGCCTCCACAACTTCTGTTTCACCCTTTTTTTAATACCTATGATATCTAACACATTTTGTCCAATTAGTCCACATGATCAATGCAAATCACCCCTCGACATAGACAGGCTCGACATAGACAGGGCAAACTTTGGGTCTTCCGGCCAACAAGAGTGGCCTAAAAAAATTGATAGCAGCAGTAGGTGGGAGAAGGCCTCCAGGTTATTCTCCTACAAAAAAGGGGGTTGAGGCAATGAAGAAGGTGCCTGGTCAGAAAGAAATGGTTTGCCTCTAAAGTTCATTTCAATAATAGTATCAATTTAAACCCTTCTAGTCTCTTCAATACAATTCCCTCTATGTTAGGTAGACTTAATCCTATAAAAATCACTAGTTCTGACAACTGCAATGCTTTTCTTTCTACTTCTTTTGCACTTGGCCAATATGTTCACCGTTTTGCAACATGTGGCCAAACAAGTCACTAGAAATTTTGAACATTCTTGAGAAAAAAAAAATTATACAGTAATGTTGCCAAGATAAAGAAGATCAATAGATTTTGCTGACAGAAGTATAAACCCACTTGCTGAAGAATTCAAAAGCAAAAAACTGAAATCATGAAATTATCCATGTAGTACAGGCACAGCAAAGAAGACCAAAAAAGGTATGTGAAGAGGAGAGGATGCAATCAGAAACTACAGTTGTAGTGGCTAACCAAATTCATCTTTTTCATGGCTTCTTGCAAAGCCATCAAAGAATTTTGCATGAAAACTCAAGCTGCCACACTGAAGGTCTACCTTTCTAACACCAGACAACCATTGATGAGATTTTCGTATAATATTAAGACCTACTTGTCAACTAATGAACTAAAAATTATGAATTTATGATGTCCTCCATATACATAGAAACAGTATTTAGGGTATCTCACATGATGGTAGTTCTCAAGAAAGACATCCCTGCACCCAACCCCTGCAGATCCTCAGGATGCCCTGCATGCTATATGTGAGATGGTATTGGTATCTCTCTTAACCACCATACCCTGAATACTACGACCGGTATATATCATGTGTGTTGCTTGTTCTAGGCAGTATAGGAAAGAACAAACCACAGAAAACAACACATTCAGAACTATGGTCACTTCTGATTATATATCTCATGGCAGTAGCCAAATAATTCCCTACATGTAATGTAACTTCAGAGTCATACTGAATCAAAGTTGAAAGGACAATATAAATGAAGATGGAATTAGGTAAGACATCACAACCATATCATACTTTAAAATATAAGCAATAGCTGCCACTTTTGCAGTGCTAAAGAACATGCCAAATGGAGCATGAAGTGTGGATGCCATGAATGATGAACTCATGATAAGTAAGATGAAGGTCCACTGAATTAAGACGTGCAAGTGATTTACACTATCAGCTTCATGGAGAAGGTGGAAAAGCACATTTCACTAAAATGCTCAGAAGTAAAACAAACCTCCATAAGTGACCTGCTAAGGTCATCTTATAATCATTCTCGATGCCTTCATTAGCAACATAATTTAGCAGAATAACAGTATAAGAAAATTAAAACATGGCAAGTAAACATCATAAGCAACAAATGCATACTATTGCATTTAATAAATACACACATTTTGTGCTTGACTAGAGTATCTTTATTATCATCCAAACATGTACCTTATAGTAAAAGATAGAACATGCACCATATATAATAGTATCACTTATATCAGCATTCAGTTGAGAATATTTGTGTTGAAAATTTGTGGATTACGAATTATTGGGTCCATGACTAGGAACGGATTCCCTCAAAATCATTGAAATTTATAAGAGAAATATTTAGAGGAAATGGAATATCAAATATGCAAATAGCGATTGCTCTCTAAACTTACCTCAGGTGTAGAAAGAAGTTCGGCAGCATGAGGTTCAAGTCTTGGATGCAAGAGTACAAAATATATCTTCCAGAACGAACTTTCACTCATATAACCTGGGCAGAGTTCAATCCTAAGAGCAGCCAATCTTGGTGCCAAACTTTCAACAGCCAAAGCATGCTCTTGTTGTGTATCAGACAACTCAAAATCTGGAATATATAGAAAAGCAGGTATAATTAAAGTAGCAAATTCTTATTTATGTGAAAAGATTTCATCATAAACTCAGTGATACAACCTCAATGATTAACAAGTAGCAAATATGTGTTGTAGTAGATGAATGAAACAAATTAAGGAATAATGTTCTGAGAATGAAGCTGCAATTGATAAGGCTCCCCAAAAAGGAAAACTCTTGCTCATCATTTTAGGTTTCCTCACCCCATTATGAGAGTCGTCTTTTATTTTGGAAATTCAACCCAGGTGCATTTCAATTCTATTGACGTTTCTAAAAATCATACTCCAAACTGTTTCTATGGCAATATTTAACCAATTAATAATATTCCACTACAGCCAAGAGCGTGTATAATCAATTTGGAAGTTTAAAAGCAACTCATTGCACACTTAGTAGTCAAAACTGGACTGGACAAGACCATTAAGGTCTTTTATTGCAATTCATGATGAAAGAGAAAGATTAGCATTACGGAAAACAAAGAAAACAGTCTCTTCTTTACCAAAATAACTAATAATTGCAACATGCTCTTACCACAATGAAAAACTTTGCAAACTGCACTGAGCAACAAGTATCACCAGGAATCAACATTTAACCAAGTAATGCATGATAGAAAAAACACACAATTAATAACCAGATATTACACTATATCATCATGAACACATATTACCTTCATCGTCGTCTTCATCCTCTGGTAAAGGAAAATCCAACCAAGTCTCGGGATGCATAGTGATATCCCTAACAAAAGCCAGAACCTCATCGGTAACACCAATAGCATCAGCATCCTTAGACAAAACATAGTCGTCACCCTCCGGTGACAGTTGAAGAAAACTCGAAGCCATTTTCGTGATCTCCGATACATCTATATTAGTAGACAGCTTCGAAATTCCACTACGAAACCTCCCTCCGATCTCCGCAAAATCCCTCCGTATTCCAGAAATCGCCTCAGGAGAAGCATCTTCCGGATCGGACGGATCCGATTGCTCGTTAGACTGTTCAGCCGGAGGCGGAGGAGCGAGAAACGAAGCGACTCCCCAAAATTTACTAGTTAGGGTTTTTGTGATCTCCGATAAGTCTTCCTTGACTCCTCGACCTGGAGATAAAGATGAATCGTCTTCTTCGAGTTGTTGTTCACCTCCTCTTTGATCGGTGGAGAGATCTTCGTCGGTGTTGTTGTTGAGACGATGTTGTTCGTCGTCGTCGTCATCGATGTCGAGTTGCAGAGTGTTGGCAATAGATCGAGCGAACCATGACATTGTGGAATCGGAAGTTTGAGATCGCCGGCGGCGGATATAGTTCAATCGGAAAATAGGGATAGGGTAGATCCGGTTGTGTGTTACTTGTACACAAGCAGCTTGAGCATCGAAACGGCGTCGTTAATAATTCGGAGTCGGTGTTCTCAAATCTCAATCAATAACCAATGGAACGCCCAATTTGGGGAAAACAATTTGGTTTGTTTTTATACGGTAGATATTCGGGTCAAAGCATTGTTTGGAAAGAAAAAAAAAATTGGATGATGATAAACTAACTTATAAGCTAGTTTATTGAAAAGTTACCTATAGTAGTGTTTTGAAAAACTAGCTTATCAGTTAGTTTACCAAACAATTTTGGATATTTCGATTAATTTTATGGAGTTTTGAAGGCAAATCCTAATATGAGTGTTACTAATGATTAATAGTTATCCTATATTATTATGTATTTTGATTATTAATTAGTTGTTATAAAATACTAAATATATACTCGTGTAATACAACGTGATACATTTCGATGTTAATGTTTTGTTTTGTTTTCTGTATTTTTCGATTTTATAATACGATTTTGTATGATTTTAAGAAAACGATAATTTCTTTTTTTATTAATTTGTTTAATTTAATTTTTATTATGATTATAATTTAAGCTTAATAATTATATAATTTATTTTAGGTCTAATAATATAATGATTTTTATAAAATAATAATTAAATATCGTTAAAATTTAATGATTATCCTAATTGTATTTTATATTATTTATATTTAAAATGAGATGTATATCCTATATTTGATTATGTTTATCAAATTTAAACATCTAGCTTTAAAAAGTTGTACTCGTGTATTGTTTACTTGTAATTTTGAATTTTAAGTAATATGCATCAATAAACAGTACATGATGCATACAAATTTGTTTTTAAGAGGTTTTTTCAAATGCTTTATAATATAGTATAGATAAAGAGTTGTATGAAGTTTTTTCAAATGCTTTATAATATAGTATAGATAAAGAGTTGTATGAAGTTATATGCATATACACTTACTTATAAATTTGAAATTTAAAAGATTATGGATTATTAAATAATATTGTAATATTTAACAACGGAGTCCTGGGATGTTTTTCTGTTTCTCGTAGATCCCCGTCGATGCATTTTTCTTTTTTTTTTCCTTTTTTCTTAATAAAATTTGTCTTTTGAAAAAAACAACACAAGTTGTTTTAAAACTTTTACTTAAAATGCTTTCTAATATAGTATTGATAAGTTATTTTAATTATTTTACAGAAGAGTATCGTATATTATTTTTTGGTTTAATCGGGCTTTGGTCAAATGTGGGGTGATAAACGAAGAGAACATCTATTTTGAATGACGAGTGGAAATGGTTAAACACGGCCCGGTTGAAACGGACGAAGGTTTGGGACCTATTTTCAAGTTTTATAAATTATAACACAAGTTTTTCAAGATTTTTCATTTAATGTAACATTTAAAGTGTATCTCAACAAACAGTTTCAAAAATGATGATTATAAAAACTTGTATATGATTTTTGTGTAAAAACCAAAATCAAGACCTGATTTGCAACCGGATCCGAAAGACTAGGGGTGAGCATAACAGGGTACCCGCCTAAATTTCATGTAACCGGAACCGGCGGTTCCTGGAACAAAGGAACCGGAACCGCTTACATCGGTTCTCTATATTTTGGAACCGGTCCCGGAACCATTGGGAACCGGTTCCGGTTCCGGGTACCCAATTTCAATTTTATTTTTTAAATTTTAACATTTCATACAATAAATAGGTAATTTTAACTTTTTAAATCTAGTGCACACAACAAAGTACCAACTTAGAGTTATAAATACAACAAATGTTGAAAACTAATCCGATAAAAACTAACTATTACATAAACAAATTAAACATTTTCGAGTCTTAACAACAACATAATGACTTCCGTAACTAGAAAGCGGCCGTTTAAAGTGTAATGTTAAATTGTTAATTGTGAAAGTAACCCTAAGGTAGCGTTTGGTATGCAGACAAGATTGGACGGGACTGGATAGGACAGAACTGGACAGGACAAGAGGCTAGGACAGGACTGGACAGAACTGGACAAGACAAATGACTGTCTTGTGTTTGGTACGACTATGACTGGATAGGACAGGACTGGACAAGTTTCCCTAAAAGTTGTTTGATAATTTTATATGTCATATAATAGTTATAAATAACACAAATAAAGAATATTCTTAAATAATTTAATTAAAAAACATTATTAATTTTTTTACACAATTTTCATACATATAAATACATACAAAAACAATAGTAGGAAATTTGAATGAAGAATTTGAAATAATTGATGGTGGTTCGAAAAAATTGGATTCATATAAAAAAATATAATAGTTGATTCAATTTGGAAGATCTTAATGAATTGACGGATGCATAGTTGCAGCGACGAGTAAAGATAAAAGACGATGGGTGGCCGGTGAAAGACAATAGTTGTGAAGAAAGTGAAAGATAGTAATAAAGGTAGTGGTGGTGGCGGTGTACAGTGGCAATTAAGGTTATTGTAGTGGAGGAAGAGACGAAGGTTACCAACGATGGTTGACGGCGAGCGACAGTGGTGGCAGCCAGCCACGGTAGTTGGCGGTGAGCGTCGGTGACGGCGGCGACAATGGGTGGTGGTGATTGGTGGAGGTGGCGAGGGGTGGTGGTTGTGGAGGTGGTGGAGGAAGTTGTTGTAGTAGTAAAGGAAGAGGTGGAAGTGGTCGACGATGGTTGGTGGTAGCTACCGGTGGTCGTCGATGGTGGTGGCGACAATAGGTGGTGGTGATCGGTGTTAGTGGAGGTGGTCGACGATGGTAGTGGTGGTGGCGATGATAGATGGTGGTGGAGGTGGTGGAGGAGGTTGTTATGGTGGAGAAATAGGTAGAGGTGGCCGACGGTGGTTAGCGGTGGCTAATAGTGGCCGCCGATGGTGGTAGTAGCGACGATGGGTAGTGGTGACCCTTAAGACTAATACCATATTAGGATTATATATCAAATGGCGGTAAATCAGTGATTTTTAGTTTCTGTCCCATTTTGTTCCACCTATTTTGGTGGAACAAGAAAATACCCCCTTTTGTCTCATCTTGTCCTATCCTGTCCAGTCTTTGTCCCTGTCCCATGTCGCGCCAAACATGGGACAGTGAACTTTTGTCCTGTCCCATGTCACGCCAAACATGGGACAGTGAATTTTTGTCCCGTCCTGTCCCACCCAGTCTGCAAACCAAACGCACCCTAAATGGTAAATTGGTAATAGTTTTTTTAAAATATATAAAATTATTTAAAAGAAAAAACTGCGAGTACCCGTCGGTTCCGGTTCTGGGTACCCAGTGGGGACCGGGTACCAAGTCTCGGAACCGGTCCCAGCGGATACTCAGCGGGTGACGGTTCCAAAAAATGAGAACCAGAACCAGTCTTAATCGGTTTCGTATTTTAGGAACCGGAACCATAACCAATCATATCGGTTCCAGTTCCGGAACCGACAGTTCTAGAGCGGTTCCAGTTCCAAAGGCGGGTAACCAGTTCCGATGCTCATTCCTACGAAAGACCATGATCCGGAACTGTCGGGCCTAGAATCGTTCCTATAAGGCTATAACTTTTAGTGGGAAACCACGCCACCTAGACAACCACTTGCAACCGAGACAAATTGGGGCCACCCATTAAAAGAGCGTAAGCCTGTTCCAATAACAACAGGCCCAAATTAGGCTAATTTGGTCCAGAGCTTCTTTTAACCCAATCTCAAAGCTTTGATTTTTTTTTTAATTATCAATTTTAGCAACAGCAAAAATAAGAAATGAATATGTTTTTATCCGTCTCTAATCTTGATATTTCTTCAAAAGGAAAAGTTCAATAAAACCCAACAAATTATTTCATTTTGAATGATTAAGTCACTAAACTAATTTTTTAAATGAAAAAATCATTAAACTTTTTCATTTTGAATGATTAAGTCCCTGAACTATTTTTTTGAATGAAAAAACCATTAAACTTTTTCATTTTAAATGAAAAAACCATTAAATTTTCCCATTTTGAATTATTAAGTCCCTGAACATTTTTTTTCAATAAATTAAATCATCGAACTTCTGAAAATTGGTTCATCATTTTAACCCAAAAAAAACTACCTGTAACCGGTTATCTTTTGATTCTTTCTCTTTTTATAGATAAAAAATAGATCAAAAAGAGGGAGATCGATAACAGGGGCAACAACGTGTTAGGCAATATGGAGAACGGACAACGTTCGGACAACGGGGAGTGGCGAGGCGGAGGGATACGATTGTTTGTGAGTGGTTTTAATGACGTAGAGTTTGAGAATTGTAAAACTGATTTAGATTAATTTTACTTTAAAACTTTCATACTCAGTTCCAGGTACCTTTAAAAAAAAGGTAACCAATTTTCAGAAGTTCGATGGTTTATTTATTCAAAAAAATGTTTTAGGGACTTAATCATTCAAAATTAGAAAGTTTAATGGTTTGTTCGTTCGAAAAAATAGTTAAGGGACTTAATCATTCAAAATGAAAAATTTTAATGGTTTTTTTCATCAAAAAAATAGTTCAGGAACTTAATCATTCAAAATGAAATAGTTTATTGTTTTTTTTTGAAATTTTCCCTATCGTAATACTCTTATTCATAAATCCTAAATCCTCACCTCGGTTTTTCCTATCGATGACAACATAAGTAGTCAACTTGACATGCATATTTTTAACGATATGACAAAGTGAATGTTAAAAAAATAAAATCTTATTTGTTAAGAATGGTCGGAAAATTCACACTTTATTTTGTAGATGGGAATAAACTTACACTTAGTTTTTGTGATACATATTTAATTTATTAATCCATTGTTGGTAATGGAGCAGCTAATACTTTACTTGTACATATTAAACCTCGATAAAAATCATATCTGACGATTATAAGCCAACTTATAAACAAATTTATTTTTTTAATAATTGGCTTACTTATCGTTTTGATGAGAATGCCACTACTCTTACTTACTATCTTTAGAGTTTATTTTATTTTTATTTGGAGTTGTTGAAGATGTTTGTATGGTTATATGCATCTTTTTTGGGTTAAAAACGTCACTGTTTTGGGAGTAGGCACTGCGTGCCCTTGATGAGTTGATGGGCACCCGAAGGACCTTTGGACAAAAGGTTTACCCGGTTTCTATGACTTGGTTGGAGTATATTCTTAATGTTGGGGGATTATTTGCAATGTTTTAAAACTCGGGTCGACCCGGCCGGTTCAACCGGTTGAACCTGGAACCGGTCGAGAGACCGGGTCAACTATCACCAGGTTTTTGGGGATTTATGAATCGGATCGAACCTCCGGGTTTTTGAGAAAACCGGTATGATTGAACCGGCAAAAACCCGGGTTGACCCGGTTAAAAAAATAATTTTTTTATACTTGTGTTTTTTATGTTTTTAGATTGATATAAAACTTGTTGTTATGTGTTTTTTTTAATGTTTTTGGATTGATGTAAACTTTTTGTTATGTGTATTTTTAATATTTTAACTTGTGGACATCAAATTCTTGGTTTTATATATATACATATATAGAGGGAGGATCATGCGAGAAGTTAAACATTTTGCGAGAATGCGAGAAGTGTTTAATCATATATGATTACACGGCTTGTAAGTGTGTTTAATCATGTATGATTAAACGTTTATGTATTACCAATATAACATGTGTTTAATCATATATGATTAAGCTTGTGTATCATATATGATTAAACATTTCTCGCCTTCTCGCAAAATGTTTAGCTTCTCGTTTGAACCCTACCCCTACATATATATATATATATATATATATATATGCAAGAAAATGAAAAATACGTAAAATTTTTGAAACCGGGTCAACCACCCGGTTGGACCGGTTGAACCGTGACCCTGTCACCACACCGGGTCAACCAAAAAACCGGTTTTTAAAACATTGATTATTTGAATATCGTTGAAAGATTTGAAGTTCCTTTACCCATTGGATACTAGCAATACTATCCAATGGGTATTGTCCAATTTTCCAATATAAATACAAGGCTATGGAGAACATGGAGGGGAATGAACAAAGCAAAACAATGTCGAAGTTTAGATTCGTCTCTGCCTTTTATTGTTTGGTTGTAGTTTAATTAATAGTTTTTAACTTTTTTGCATTTAATTTCCGCATTTACTTTCCGCCTAAGTTTGTAGTTTATTTCTCTATTTATTTTAATGCAAGTAGTTAACAAGTATTTCTTTTTTACATTATGTCTTTTAATTTTATTATTATGAGCTAAGCACCTCTTTGGGTGTGGGTGTGGGTCGAATTTGAGACTATTAGGCGACACTTGGGTGTTGTCATTATTGCTAGCTCTTATAATCTTCGTTACTTGAGTCGGGACTTAAACTCAATGCGGATAAGTCAGTCACTTTGAAGTGTTAATATTAGATCGTGCCTCGAGAGGGATGGATTCGAAATACGGCTTAAGTGAAGCACAAAGATTTAAAAGAGTCTTTGATAACCACGTAGAGATACGATTTTTGTATGATTTGCTAAGGTTCAAACGTCAGTCGAGATTTATTTCACAAAGAGATTTGGGTATAAATCTCCATACTGATAGAACTTGAATTTTTATCAACTTAGTTAAATCGGCAAGATTAAGGGTTAGTAACAATAGATACTATATGGGCAATTGGGCACTTTGTAGGACCAGTCTATAAAAATCTACTTTCGAGAGACGGGCTTTTATAGATACTTCGTGCTACAAGGTGACTAACCATTTTGTTACTATGTATATCTCAAGGAAAACTTACAACCATACTCATTTTAGTTTCTTATTTAGTTTTTTGTTGTTAAAAAGCACCAAACTCACTCAAAATATTTTCTTATTCTCTAATTGAAATCGGTGTATTCTCGACTTAGGACTCGAAACTTTAAAGTCCAATCTTTATGGATACGATCTCGATATATTTACCACTTTATTACTTGTAGCGATCAGAGTGTCGGTGTATACTTGTACCGCCACTGTGGTCACTTTGTGGACCTATACGGTTTTCCATTACCAATTACAAACTTTACATTTTTTAGTTATATAATATTTAACGGTTATTCAAAATAATCAATTAATAAGACAAGTTTTTAAAATAGGAAATTGACTCGCATAGCCTAATCCCCCTCTCATTTTCACATCCTAGCCATTTCTCCCTCCATTTTACAAAATAGCCCTAGATCCACCTCAGCAATTGCGGACCTAGGTCCACCTCCACAATTGCGGACTTACGTGACACGTGTCACTTTCCCGTAAACCTTAATGCAACACGGCAAAACACCCTCTGGCAAGTCCAACCCTGCAATTGCGGACCTAGGTCCACCTCCGCAATTGCGGACCTATGTAGCGCATTTAAATAAAAAAAATTGTGGGGTTTGAGATGTGGGGACCGAGATATTATATAGAATAAAGAAGAGAAAGGTAGGTGGGGGTGTGGGAACCGATTACACGCATTTAATAAAAAAATATTAAAAAATCATCGGGTTTACGGGAGAGTGACACGTGTCACGTAGGTCTGCAATTGCGGGGGTGGACCTAGGGCTATTTTCGTAAAATGGAGGGAGAAATGACTAGGAGGTGAAAAAAGGAGGAAGATTAGGCTATTTAAGTCAATTTCCCTTTTAAAATTCATAATTCATTACAATAACTAATAATTTTATCAAAGAGGTGCTAGCCTAGTGGTAAGGCCCTGGGGGGATAGTGCATGGTATGCCTATCTACCAGGGTTCGAATCCTGGAGGATGCACTTCGGCGATACCCAGACCTTGGGTCGGCCTTCGGGTCGGTTCGGGTCCAGGTTTACGGGCATACCAGTCTATGGGTATGCGGGTTCGGTCTTGACCGGGCTTAGTCGTACCTGGGCGGGTCCAGTCGCTTTGGACTGGGCCGGGTCGCCGCAGATTAGTCGGTGCTGCCCAATTGGATGCCCGGATACCGCGGATGCGTGTGTGTGTGGGCGTAGCCCAAGTTGCCGTACAAAAAAAAAAAAAAAACTAATAACTTTACAAAATTCTTATATTCCCTAACATGCAATGCTCGTGCATGACATATAAAAAATCCATATTAATATTACAAATAGGATATGAAATGCAAATAATGTCAATTAAGGGGTTGTTTGACAGTTGCTGAATAATTTGGTGCAAAATGATTAAGGGGTCAGAATGATTAAGAGACTCTTATGATATAGTGCAATATGAAATATGGTTGTTTGGTAATTGTTCAGAATGAAATCAGGGTGCTTAATGGTTAAGGGAGACCCATGATACAAAATGATTCAGAGGGTTTTGGAACCATTAAGAGACAACATTTTTTTCTGCCAAACAAGATTCACCTCTTAACGATTCAGATATTGCCTCTTAATAGAACCATTAAGAGGTAAACAAACAACCCCTAAACCTAAATAATTGAAGAACTCTTTATTTTTGTTGGTACTCATTTTAATATGATTAACCATATTAGTGATTTGCTTTAAGCATTGTATGGAGAACTAAGTATTTTTTTAACATGTCTTTTTTAGTCATTTTACATTTGTCAACAAACTTATCATGTAGGTTTTGCAAAAAGTGATTAGTTTTTCAGTTAGCTTTTCAAGTAACAATTAGGTTGACCGGTAACTAGCTTATTAGCTAGTTTGCCAAACATTATCATAAACCAAGTGCACATACTTTGTCGAGAGCTTTATGTTGCAAAAGATTGTTGCATGTTTACTTAAATTCCAAAATTGAATTTAACAAAATCAATCAATGTGGTTAAATTCAATTCTACAACCTTCATGATTTAATTGGGTTTATAAAAATGGAAATCGATAAAAAAAAATCATTATTTAATTGGAGTAAATTACGTTTTTAGTCCCTATGGTTTGTTGAAAATTTCTAGTTTCATCCTTAGGGTTTTGAAATTACAATTTTTATCCCTATGGTTTATAATCTTTACCTCTTTCGTCCTTATTATTTAAATTTTATTATTTTTTTCATCTCTATGGTTTACAATTTATTTCTATTGTAGTCCTTCATACTTAAAACTAGTGTTTTGGTCTTGGGGACAAAAATAGAAATGAATTGCAAACCATAAGGCCGAAAACAATTATTTGAAACCACAAGGACGAAATCCAAATTTTTTAACAAATCACAGGGACGAAAAACGTAATTTACTCATTTAATTGTTTTAAAACATTTGCACACCTATCAGGTTCTTATAAGTACGGTTCATGTAACCTCATATAATCGCGAGCATTAATTTGTATGACACTGATATAAAGCTTAAATTTTTACAAATAATAATGTTTTTTATATTTGTAAAAACAGTTTCTCATTGTAAACATAAAAACAACCACAAGGGTTGTGACGTACTGATTAAGGCCCTGGGGATGTGGTGGAATATCTCATTTGTCCTGGATTTGAATCCAGACGTACACAACAATTGTGACCACTGAGGTTTAATCAGAACTAATGTCTTACGATCATAGTTTGCCAAGAAATTAGTCTAGACATAGCTTAGAACACTATTTAAAAAAAACATAAAGACATACAAAACGATCAGAAAAACCAATCCCACTTAGGTAAACAATGGTTTCTACCGATAGAATAAAAAAACTTAATTAAACACATGCCTTTTTTTTTTTTTTTTTTTTTTTTTTTATAGTTCATGGTTTGAAAGTGAATCAATTTTTTGGTTATTTTTTTCAAAAATGTTTGCTTGGTCCAAGTCCATAGTATTGGGATCAAATATAAAGTCAACTATCCCTGAAATTGTTGGTAATCCATGGGGAATCTTCTATAATTGGCTACAACTTGCCATAATTTTGACTTTTTCTGATCTTTGACTTCCAAGTTATTCTAAGTGTACATAAATTGAATTCATTATTGGATGTTATGTGAGCATGGAAGATCATATCAAAATGTCAAATCTTCTTGCTATTTTGGAAGCAAAGGTCTTAGTTATACTATATATAAAGTTAGCACTATATTTTTTATTGATCAGTTTTACAGTTATATCATACAAATAAAAGGTGAAGGTCCAAACGGAAACACGTTCATTTTACGAAAACGTAAGGATACCCTTATCACATGTGATAATACACGTGAGGAGACCTAGTGGCATGTGGACGACTTGGCCTGCGACCTAGGTCGCGCCAAAGGTCCTCTGCTATGATCTAGTGACTGAATTTAGTAAAACAATACTCTTATATTTTCGTAAAATGGAGGTGTTTGCTTTTAAACCCTTCCTTATAGACAAATATTGTATTTAGAATTTTTTAAACCCGTATGAATAAAATAATCATTAATGGGGACTCACAAACATTGCAGATTAAACAAAAGACTCCTTCTTAACAACTAATACAAAAAAGTTGTTTTATATGTAAGAAAACGTTTCTAAATGTATTGTAATAAGTTTGTATAATGATTTTGGGCGTCGTAAAAAGTTTTTTAAAACATTTTTGAAAAAAAAACGTAATATTAGTTATTTTATAGAATACTGTTTGGAAAAAATATCTTATAGACAAGTTACATATAAAAAGATGTATTAATAGGACATTTATCAAAATTGTCCTATAAAATAACTAAGACAACGTTTTGTAATAAAAATGTCATAGAAAACTTGTTAAAACGTATTAAAGCGTCATATAAACTTAATATAACATTTTTAGATAAGATGTTTTATTGTTTTGTCCTATAAAGTGGCATACTGAGACACTTAGAGCATCTCCAACAGCTATGCCAAAATAGAAAAAATTGGAATTTAAATATTTTTGTTGCTCCAACAGCTATGTTATCCTCTATGCTAAAATAGAGAAAAAAGAAGAGAAATTGTAAAAATCTCTAAATTTAGAGAAATCTCTAAGAGTATCTCCAACAATTTCTCCAAAATGGAGAAAATTGAGATTTTGAGCAATTTTTTGCTCCAACAACTTCTCCAAAACTTTCTCCAAAATGGAGAAAATAGGAGAGAGGGTGTAATTTTTTCCAAATTTGAAGATATCCCAAAAAATGATTACCAAAAGAGAGAAATGACTTTTTGTTATATCTCACCAATGAGAAACTTTGAAATGAAATGTTTAGATGAGAGAAATAATATTTTATTAAATATCTAGAGTATTTTAATAATATAATCAATGATGTATCTCCAAAATGGAGAATTTGTTGGAGATGGATGTAATTTTTTTTTTTTTTGAGATTTTGACTTTTGGTTCTCCATTTTGGAGAAATTTAGGGGAAGCCGGTGGAGATGCTCTTAGAAATTGTTGGCATCCTATAAACCCAATTTTTTTGTAGTGTCTATTATTATACTTAAACAATTTTGGCGTCCGATAAACTCAATTTCAATATAACCTGACATAAAGATGGAAGTTTTAAAAGAGTTCAAAAAATTAAAAAACACGAAATAAAATAGAAATGAAGCTTACTACTTTGACGATCAGTTTTTCATTCATATCAACTCCGTTTTATATGAGCAGTATGTAGAAATGAAGCTTTCATCAAGGACCATGCAAACCCATAAATATCTCTCCATACCGAGCAAAAGTTCAAATATATTATTGGGTCTAAATTAGGTATAAAACCCAAATATTCCAACAAAAATTCTTCAAAATCAACCGAAAAACCTAAAAAATTTATCGAAATCAACCAAAAAACTTTAAAATCTCTCGAAATTAACTAAAAAACATAAACAATTCCTCGAAACCAAAAAACTTAAAAAGAATCCCTCGAAATCAACAAAAAAAAAATCTCAAAATCAACAAAAAAACATAAAAAATCCTTCATAAACCGAATTTGCCTAAAAACACATCGAAGAGCTTTACAGACATTTAAAGGTACACCCGTTCAACAAAATTCGTGGATCTGTCACTGGATACGAAATGAATTAACGAAGTAGCATATTCTTATGTCACCTAAACGTTATGCACCACCAACATCACCAAAATCATTACATATGATAAAATTATGAAATTAAAATGCAACTCAACCACATACTCCCTCCACGTATAATCCCACACCCACTCCACTCACATTCTCCTTTCACACCTCTTTGTGATTTCCCTATTTAAATGCACCAATAACCCTACACATTTCTCAACCAAATAAAACTACTTACACTCTAATGGCATCCACAACATGTTTTGGCTTTGCAACTCTATTGATTGTGTATTTGTTGGTTACACCGGCTTTCGTTGCGGAAGTCGGTGCGGCAGGTGAGTGCGGTAGAACACCCATTCGGTCTGCTGCCCTTAGCTTGAGCCCGTGTTTGGCTGCTGGTGGGGACGCTAGGGCTAAGGTACCACCTATGTGTTGTACGAAAGTTAATGCTTTAATCAATACTGCTCCGAAATGCCTTTGTGCAGTCTTGCTTTCACCATTGGCTCGAAAGGCTGGTATAAAGCCTGCAATCGCAATAAGCATTCCTAAGCGATGTAACATCAAAAGAAGGCCAGTCGGAAAGAAGTGTGGGAGTAAGTAACATATCATAACTATCATCTTTGGTTTGAACTTCTAACATTTTAAAAACTCGTTTACAACAATGGTCTCTTTTCTTTTACCGATTTGCATTCATATGCTTATATATTTATTTATTTTCTTGTTCATTGCAGGATATATCGTACCATGAAGACGATATAGTGCAAAGACATATATGAAAGTTAAGATGGCATAGGCCATGCTACGAATAAATTGTTTACGGATAAGAGTTGCTTTTTGTCATTGAGTAACCTGTGTGTTCCTTGATGGAAAAGTGAATGTGAATCTAGCGTGGAAACCGTGCGTTGCACGGTAGCGTGAGTAATTTGGGTTCAGTAATATATAAATCATCCATATAAATAAATGTTTTTTGGTAAATTTAATTATCTACAAATCGTATATCATTTGCAAAATTTCATAGGAATACATTTGTAAAGTGAAATAAAATAGTAACATTAACGATGGGGATGTGGATAATGTTTGCATTGTTTGCATAATTTATGACTTTACACAAATTTTGTCTCTTTTTGGAAAGAGAACGATATCTCCGACAATTTTGTTAAGAAGTAAACAAATATACACATAGATGCACGATAACTACCATACAAATGTTCACTCTCTAAATGGGAGAGACCCCAAAGATTGACATGGATTACACTTATCCAATCGACTAAACATAAGTGGTTGAAATAACAAAAGTCTATAATTTTCGACAACCTTGAGATTTTGCAAAACATATACATTTCTTTCTTGTAACAAACACTTAAACTTAGTGATCAAGTTTTTTCAAACCATTGGGGTCATCAAGGACACCTATACAATATAGAAATATTTAACAAAACAATAAGCATAACATAATTTATTAATAATTGGTATGAACATAAGAATAAAATAATATAAGAACTCACATTTTCGTTAATAAAAACCATATCAAAACTAATCAAATCTTCATTTCCAAAAAAAATAAAAAATTAGTACACCTCATAAAATAAAGAGTTTCAAATTTGTGTATTGCACTTATTAATCGAAATCCTTTTAAGAAAATCTCATCATCTTATCACATGAACATAATCTTCATAATATAAAGAAATAAGAATCCTTATATAAACCAAAGTAAAGTCACAAAAACATTATCAAATGCCTTTTTAAGTATAAAATATTATATATTGCAAATACCACACACACATTCCTGACCTAATAGGAAAAGAAATTCAAGTTAAAGAAAAATGATTTAAAAGATAAGTCTCCTACTAATTAAAAGTAAAACCCATAGAAATCATTAGAAGTTTTGTTTCACTTGTAGACAAGTATCAAATTCATAATAATTAATACAATCATATGTGCATAAAATTTAATCTAGAATTCTCAATACAATATTTTACATGTGATTTGGATTCACAAAGGTATAAAAATAATATTCGTAAAAATAACAACTGGGTGGCCTTTTTAGAATATCAAACATTAAGTAAGCAAAGTTAATGGAATGAGAAAAAGTATACAAAAAGAATGAGATTCTACATTTGTTATAAAATGTAGAAATTAGTAACTATGAAGAAACAAAATAAAATCATAAATGATAGTGTTACAAAGATATTTGATTGGGTCGCTAGTTATAAGATTCATGATCATTATTTATTTTTTACATGTATGTGAAGATAACACTTGTTTCTTTTTATATAAAATCACCATTTCCATGACCAAAACATTTTTAATACAGTTGCCGCTAAGAGTACTAAAACGAAATTCTACACTAACCTATGCGTAGAAAATAAATAGTGTTAAGAATTTCATAGATCTTGATGAGCAAAAGTTTCAATTGTTGCTTAATATCCAACACTAACATTGATTACTCTAGAAATACGATTAAATCAAATAAAATACAAAATTGAAATAAATAGATTGAGATAGTGTGCATAAATGATTTGTTGAAACGTAAAGAAGTAAGGATGAAAGAATACATCTCATTTCTGCGAAGCTTTAAAATGGCATCACCAATCAGGCATGAAACAAAAAGCAAACTTTTAGTAACATACCAGAAAGACATGCAAATATCAACGCTAAAATAAAAGATGAATGAAAAAGTAAGAGTTCCGTGATCATTAAAATCAATATATATATATATATATATATATATATATCAATTTGTTAAAGAAATTCTCATAAAATAACGTATAAGCGTCAAAATTTATTCTAAGACATTGCATGATAAACATTTAGTGGATATCATATGTACATAAAGTACATCCATTGTGAAGGAAAACATTGTAGAAACTACATATTATTAGTCAAACGAAGTTTGTAGGTGATAAGAGATTTTTGTAGTAACAATATACTTAGTATATGAAAATCTTATTTGAGATTGCTTGAAATCCAAATAAATTGTGTTTTGTTTCTTGAAATCCAACTTTCAAGAGAAGATACAATTGAATCAAATAAACTACAAAACCGAAACCAATAGGCTGATTTGAGAAACCCATAATGCATTGTGTATACGATCCATCTGAGTCGAGATGGGAGATGGTGAAGCAAATTCTTGAACTCAAAACACAACCAAATAAAGTAAAATATGAAAATTAGATTGATAGATAGATTGTTGAGAGATTGTTTGATTGATGGAAAAAACTAAATGTTTGGGAAAATGAAACAATTGGGAGATGGAGATGAGTTAGGGAAAACGAAAATGATGGTTTTTATTGCAAATATAAATGAATAATCAATGTTTATAAAATTATAATTAAAAAAATGTTAAAAGGAGCATGAAGGAGAAAAAAGATAAGTGATTTTCTTGATTTTAGGAGAGATAATGTCATCAACATTGGTTTCTCCTTTAATATATATAGAGGGACATTCAAATGCAACCCCTTTATATGATGCAACTCACGCAACCCTTCTATCCACCACTTATTTTATTTTCACTTTTGTAATTAAGAAAAAGAAAAAAATCTAAAAATAAAATGAGTGGTAGATAAAGGGTTGCAACATATAAATGAGTTGCATAATAACTTACCCCTATATATATACTAGGTTCGATCCCGTGTATTACACGGGGTAATTTAAAAAATTAAATCATGTCAGAAAACTTATCTTACAGATATGAATGATAATCGAAAGTACGATGCTACTTTTTCAAGTTTTTTTCTTCTTCAGAGTTGTTTTTTTGCAGTTGTTTACAAAATGTTCTTGTTTGGACAATTTTCACAAAGATATGTTTTACAAAAAAATTAATAAAAATTATGAATAAATATTAATAATTTATAAAACAAAATTTATAATAGAACGTAAATGAAATTATGAAAAAAAAATACATAGCTACAATTGATATGAAATTGCAAAAATAAAATCACGACAATTTAGTAATCATTTGTATCAAATCTCATACTAATTTTAACAAATCTCATACTAATCATGACACATTAATTCGTATATATTTATGATATTTAATAATATAATTAAATCCAAAAGTATTCAATATTAGGCTCATTTCGAAGGTATTGACGAATCGATTACAATGGTATAATTTGTAAAAAAAATAAAAATGTTTTTTTAATGCATTTTAGTTAATATATATTATTTATGTTTATATGATAAAAGTCTAAAATGAAAAATAAAAAAGTAAGGGATTAAAAGTAACTACATACCTAATTATAAGGATAATAAATATAAGGTATAAATTAAAAATATTGAATTAAGAAAAGATTTAAGGAGAAATGAATGTGGATGTCCTAAATGAACTTATAATGTAAAATGCGTTCAAATACATGTTTAGGCGGGAAAATGAAAAATTGGACTCACCAGAAGACGACACGTGTCCTTTTAGTTACTTATTTATTATATATATATATATATATATATATATATATATGTGTGTGTGTGTGTAATTTCTTTGCTAAAAAATGGACTTTTCCTTGCGTTGTCAAGATAACAATTTTAACCCTCCACTGAGTAATGGAAATGACGATAACATGGTGTCTAACGAGGGGCGGACCTAGTTAAGTGCGAATGGTGGCACGTGCCATCATATTATTTTCCTGTTGTAAGGTAAAAAAATTTAGGTGGCGTTTGTTTTTTTAAGATGTCTAAAGTCTGCAGTCTTATTTCACTTATGATTAATAAGAGGTGGTGTTGAAGTCTGAAATCTGAATCAATAAGGTTGTTTGTTTTTGTAACGTATGAAGGCGTCTTGAGAGAAAGAGAGCATATGAAATGAGGCGGCGATAAGAGATTTTAAGTAGTTAGGTCACCACTTTTCTTATTTCAGATGTATTTAAGAGTTAAAGAGGTTTTCAAAACGGGGAAAAAAGAAACAAACAAATAGTCTGAATGTCAAAAGGTCTGAATGATTCGGACTTAAGAGACATTAAGAGGTATTTTAAGAAAAACAAACAACCCCTTAGATTAGTGAAAAATGCAATCATATCGTTTTAGAAGGTGCAACGGTATCGTTTTAGAAGGTGCAATTGTACCTCGTAATTAACCAAAAAACCAAACTCTTGAAATCAACCAAACACCGAAAAAGAACTCTTGAAATCAACAAAAAAAACGAAAAAGTTCCTCATAATCAAGCAAAAAAAAACGTAAAAATCCCTTGAATTCAGGCAAAAAACTTTAAAAATCTCTCGAAACGGTGGAATTAGGCTAAAGACACATCGGGTGACGTGGAAAAGTTTAGGTTCGTGAAAGGTGCCACCGTATGAAAAAAAAAATTCATGGGTCTACCCGTGTGTCTAACACCGAAAGTGGTGGGAGACTTAATTCAAGTTTTGGAAACGAGATGATCATCTTCTAGGAGGGTGTTTGGGATTGCTTATTTAAACTCCTTATTGACTTATTATGTTTTGTCACCGCTAATAAGCTATTTCTAGTGTTTGGATTGAAAAAAAAAAGTTGTTTATAACATTTTGTTACCGCTAATAATGAGTTTTTAAGAAGTTAATCCATTCTGACTTATCAACTTATTTGATTACATGTATAAACAATCTCAAACACCCAAAATAGCAACTTATTAAGTTATTACGTTATGGTACCACAATAAGTTGATCCAAGCACTTTTTATAAAACATCTTTTTGTCATCACATAAGTTGATGAACACTTTTAAAAAGTAGTTATTTTAAATTAGCAATCCCAAACACCCCTAAAAATATAAGATCCACTTCTCACGTTTCTCTCTCTTAACTCATCTTCTCACACAATCATTTGGCGAATCTTTTATATATAATATATATACATCATTATATACATACATACATTGACTTCAATACCTGATCAACAACGAATTTAATTGACTTCAATTCGATGGATACAATCAATAATACAAGCAGATCATCTTGCAATTTAGCGAATTAATACTGGCTTCAAATTCTGAGAATTGTTCAAAAACAATTTATAAATCAAACCGTGTTCGCTTCAGAAGATGAAAATTGGTTTGGATTATTTGAAATTCTAGAAATTTTAATTGGTGCACCAATTTCACCAAAAAATTTCTTGAAGTAAGATCAATTTTCATGAAAAAAAAAAATCCAAAATAACACCAAATTTACCAAAAACACCATGAATTAAGCTAGAGAATGGGGCTTTGATTGAACGCAGAAAGGGTTGTGGGGCTAAAAAGCATCGAAGAACACCACGAAAGTGACGATGGTGACAAACTGAACCCTAACGGGCTCATGGGTGCGACCCAAGATGACTCGTAAACCCGTGGTTGCGCGGGCGATAAACTCAACCCCAACGGGCTCAAACCCCCGAAACAATCCATCACCGGTGACTTCGAAGTTAACCGACCCGAATCAAGTGTTTCGTTCAAGAAATTACAAAACCCAGGGGAAAATACGAAAGCGGGTAACGGGCTGATCACGGTTCCCCCGCCTTCTGACGCCAGTGGTTTGGGAAACAACGATGGTTTTGGTATTTTTGAGAGGATAAGCGGTGGCGGAGCGATGTCTTTTAGGCGGCGTACGGGGGGAGATTGAAATTCCGGGGTGCTCGTGAGCACTCGAACAACATCTTTGAAATTGGAAGGCTCGACGTTGTAGATTTTAGGTGGGGTGGGGGGTAACGGTGCGATGAATTGTTTGGTGATGGGTTTGTGGGTCGGTTTACGGATCGAATGGAGGGCGTTATGGTAGGATGGACGGCTCGATTTGATCGATTTCGGGGGGTAATTATCGGAGGAGGAAGAAGTTGAAGATGAAGTGTAGGAAGAAGAAATCTGATCCATTTTTCTTATCGTAAAGATTTTGTGTTTGTTTGTTTTTGGTGATATGTATATATAGAAGGTGTTTAGTGCAATTATTGTTAGAAATCCACGTGATACAAGTATTGTTCAACGATTTATTTGTATATATGATATGGACATGTATTTGTTTTTTTTTTTTGTAACAGTAATTTTGACGGTCAAACTATGGGCTTATATCGTAAAATCCTGAAATATAAGTAATTAATCGATCAGATATTGTGTTTGTTTCTCAAATATCATCTGTTTTAAGTCTTCTTAAGATTATTTGAGGATTTGTTTCACTGTTAATTTTAGAATTCTGCAATATTACTCTAAAGGCATATAAATCAGTGTTCTAAAAGGTTAGATCGAGTCTTATGACACGTTAAGCTTGTGGCACGTCATGATCCAATACCCGTTTTTATAACGTGATATTTGGGTTTATTTTTTTGTTTTTTGTATATATTCTAATTTAAATTGTCTAATATTATTGACTTATTGATTAATAGTTAAAAAACATATATATATATATATATAGGGTTGGGTTCCGGTGAGAAGTTGAGGTTTTCATGAGAAGTGGTTATCAACCGTCGGTTGAGAAATGAATTGACGTTAGTATGAGATGCACGAAGATAAGATGCACCAGATCAATTCCCTTCTAAGCCGCAATTAATGGGAGGGCAAGAGACTAAAACGGTTCATATCAACTTCTCACGTTTCTCATGTTAACATCAACTTCTCAGACGTTCCCGGTTAAGGATTGACGGGCCCAAACCAGTCCCAGACCGAGCCAGTCTCAAGTCAGTCCCGGGTCCGGTCCTCTACCGGGCAGGGCCAAGCCCATTTTACCATCTCTACTCACTCACTAGTCACTCCTATCAAAACTTAAAAATAGAGTTTAAATCCAAGTATTATGGAAAGGATGGTACAGTAGAAATTCAAATGCTATCTTGAGTCAGCGCCGGCGAACCATACCCCCACTGAGTTTAATACATCGTCAACGGTGATATATTGACCAAGTTTTTTTTTTTCTTTTTTAATAATATCCAAATCTTAGTGTATCTTGGATATTATTTTTTACACTATTTATAGTTTATCTCAGGTTTTGATATTTTATTTTTTATTTTAAAAATACAAATACAAATACAAATTCAAAGCAAATTCATAATTATAAAGAAACACAATATTACTTGGATGTAAGTTATTTGTTAATTATTTTCTACCAATTACATGTGATAAATAATGTTTATTGGTTGAAATTTAATAGATTTAAGGACCGTTTACTAAATATTTATCGATAAGAGTCATGACTTTCACTAGTAAATGTTTATAACCCGGTAAGTACTTACTGGGTAAAAATCATCACCCTCACTTATCGGGTAAAACTTGATCCTTGCATTCATCTTATCAGGTAACATTCTTGGTCATTGTTATGTTCATCTGATAAAACAATTGAACCAGTAAGTGATTACTAAGGTAAGTGTTTAGTAAACAACCACTTAATTATGTAGAACCGGTTTGTCTTTATCATATATTGCACGTTATATTTTATCAACTGATCCAATCCAAATTTACCGACCTATTTCAATACAATCGATGATTAGATCCGACCAATTACTCCATTTCAACTGTTTTATTCATTTTTATAATTTTCTTAAAAATACTACATACGATTTTGAAATTATATTATAAAAAAATGTAAAATACTATTAAGAGTAAATTGTAAATTTGGTCGTTGTGGTTTGTTGTTTTTCTTGGTTTTGGCCCTTACAAACTTTTTATTGCAACAAAAAACTATGGTATACGGAAATGTTTGGTTTTGGTCACTCCCCTTAACAGAAGTTAAATTCCATCTATTAACTCCCTCATGAGCCTTGCATGTGAGGGTAAAGTAGTCATTTTATCTCTCAAATATGAAATGGCAACGACATATACTGAAATAATTTTTTTAATTTAATTTTTACAACCACAACGACCATCATCCACCCATAACACAATCAACAATAATTATAACACTAGTAAATCAAACGCAAACAAATAAAGCCGGAAAACATGTGCACAAATAACTCAAAATTCATTTCAAAGATCAAATGAGATTCTTTAAAATCCCTAACTTTAAACAAAATCTCCTAACTCTAAATAAAAACCCTAAAGTGATTCAAATCCTAAAATTCAATCAAACTCTAAAGTAAGATCAAACCTTATATAAAACCATGAATGAGAAGGTGATGTCAGATTCAAACCCTAGACAAATTCAGATTAACCGTTCTATTCCAGCCTTAGTTGTAACACCCTAAATTTGAGAGGAATAAAAAAACGAAAATTCGGCAATATGACGGCTATAAGACGGGTAAACCTGAGTAATCAATAACCTGTCAAATCAATCCCAAAGTATCATCCCGGAACGGGGAATAAAGTTATGACATTACAAACAACCAAATGAAGAATAAAGTTCGACAACCTAATAATCTAACTTAGTCAAGAAAGATTAAGATCGGGTGTCACTATCCTTCCAAAATTTGTATCCACTATAAACACTGTATTGGTCAATATATCTCCCAAAAAAACCGTATACATGTCATTTTAAGAAAAAGTGTTAGGCTAAAGCCTAGTGAGATCAAACATTTGCATTTTAAAAAAGATCAAAGGTAAGCGTAAGTACAAAAAGTGAATTTGTGATAATATTGATGCAACTCTTAATGTAACAAATACTTCTTGGGTTAACGGGGGAGACCCGCTTACTAACATAAGTGACGGAACACAAGTAAGCCACTTGACAAGTTAGTAAAGCCAATACACATAAAAGTACACGCAATGGATGTCAGGCTCGGTGGCTTTAAACGTACACCCATGGAAAGTCAACTTCAACCACATAGGGTCCTTACGTTGATATCCTCATCCAATATCGTAATACTTAGCACGTAGGACTTATAACCCAATCCGGTGCGTAAACGTGCTTCGACGTGAGAAACTAATGTCCCAACGTCGGACAAAATGCAACAACAAATATGGGGTCATGACTCCCAATGCAACCAAATATGTCACATATAGCTAATAAGCTTACCGGTGATTCGACATGTGATTATATCAACTAAAACATTTACAAGTGAAAGTTTTCCACATAATTACTCACGTAAATTTACCAAGAGGTTCCAAGTCGCCATTTGAATCATATTCCCATACTCTAAGTTTAATGCTTCAAGTTACCATCCATTCGGTTCACTTTGATATTTCGAAACCTTAGTTTTGGATCCCAAGTGTTTAAACCAAGGTTATAGTAAAACAAGTTCCCACGTACAAACTTATCAGCAGTTCAACTTTAAAATTTCATAAATCCAAAAACCATAGTTTTACCATAAAACCCTAAAACTCCAAAAGTTAGGTTTAGGTAAAAAAATTCATGAAATGCAACAATTAATGATGGGGATGTTTAGATGGTGAAAATCCACATTTTAGCATGTATAAAGTTTATAAAAGTGAATGAACTCACAAACTAGGTTTTTGATGAGAAAACCTAGAAAACCAAGTATGGTGAGAAGAGAGTGAAGATCTTGACTATCCAAGGTAGCCCCCTTGAATCTTGAGGCAAAAAGGGAGAGTAAATGCTCCTCCAACTTGTAGATGAACACCTAGGGTTTCAAATTTTCGAATTTATGAAGAGAGAGAGAGATGGAGAAGAGTAAATGAGGAAAAAGGGGTGAAAACTCGTCTGTAAGGTCTGCAGAGGGTTTTCCCCGTGGCTTTGGACGCGGCTTAGAGCCCGCGGAGTAACCCGCGCGCGCTATTGAGATTGAAAACAAACAGAGAGTCCCGCGGCTTTGGTCGCGGCTTAGAGCCCGCGTAAGTCCCTGTTTCCACTCCAAGAACATAGCTGAAAATTGAAGCCAAAGCATGGTTCTCCTCTCTAACATGCATAAGGATTTAATGAGATTAAGATTCTCAAAAATAACAAATAAACTTGCAACAAGGTCTATGAAGTGCCAAATGTACGGTGTTACAATCCTCCCCACCTTGGAATGGATTTCGTCCCCGAAATCCCGACTACTCAAACAAATTGGGGTATTGACGCTTCATGTCCTCTTCAGCCTCCCAAGTCACATTGGTACCGCGATGGTGCTTCCATTGAACTTTCACCATTGCTACTTCTTTGTGTCAGAGCTTCTTGATCATCCTTTCCAAAATGGCTTCGGGTTCTTCAACACAATGGTTGTCGTCCACTCGAATCTCGGATAATGGTATGACACTCTCCTCCTCCGTTAAGCACCTCCGTAGATATCACACATGGAACGTAGGGTGGATTCCGTCCATCTCCGGTGGTAAGTCTAACTTGTAGGCTTGAAGCCCAATACGCTCAAGTATAGTAAACGGTCCAAGGAAACAGGGACTTAACTTCCTTCGCTTCCCAAACCTAATCAACCCCTTCCAAAGGGACACCTTCAACATTACACGGTCCCCCACTTGAAACTCCACGGGTCGTCTCTTTTTGTCGGCATAACTCTTTTATCGATCTTGTGCCGCCTTTAAACGCTCCCGGATAACTTTGACCTTATCGTCCGTCTCTTGCACAATTTCGCCAACAAATTGCTTCTCACCCGCCTCTAGCCAACACACGGGGGTTCTACACTTCCGCTCGTATAAGGCTTCAAACGGTGTCATTCCAAGGCTAGAGTGATAACTGTTGTTGTAAGAAAACTCTACCAAAGGTAGGTGGGTATCCCAATTACCGCCAAAGTCGATCACACATGACCTAAGCATGTCCTCCAAAGTTTGAATCGTCCTCTCGCTTTATCCGTCCGTCTGTGGGTGATATGTCGTGCTCAAATTCACCCGCGTACCCAACTCCTGATGCAAGGCTCCCCAAAATCTTGATGTAAACCGGCTATCACGATCGGAGACTATAGACAAGGGTATACCATATCTAGAGACCACCTCATCAATATACAGTTTCACCAACTTATCCATTGGCAAGGTTTCTCGTATTGCTAGAAAATGTGCACTATTCGTCAAACGGTCAACAATCACCCAAATTGTGTCATTGCCCCTCAAGGTTTTTGGTAGCTTGATTACGAAGTCCAGAGTAATCTTGTCCCACTTCCACTGGGGTATTTCTAACGATTGAAGGCTCCCATAAGGTCGTTGGTGCTCGACCTTCACTTACGAACAAGTCACGCATCTCTCCACATAGTGTGCCACATCTAACTTCATACCCGACCACCAATATTGTAACTTCAAGTCCCTATACATCTTTGTACTTCCTGGGTGGATAGAGTATTTGGGCTTGTGCGCGTCTTCCAAGAGTAGCTCCCGGTTCCCGCCAATCTTTGGCACCCAAACTCGTCCATCAAAACATTTCATCCCTCGGCTATCTTCGGTCAAGAGTAGGCGTTGCTTGACCATTACTTCATCTTTAAGATTCTCTTCCAACAAGGCATCAGTTTGTGACGTTTTAATCCTTTCAAAGAGACTTGACACTAACTCGATTCTCGTAAGTTTGGCTTGAAGCCTCCCACTATACTCTTTCCGACTCAAGGCGTCGGCCACCACGTTCGCTTTCCCCGGATGGTAAAGTAGCTCACAATCGTAGTCCTTGAGTAGTTTCAACCATCTTCTTTGTCTCATGTTGAGCTCCTTCTAATAAAAAATGTACTTCAGGATCTTGTGGTCAGTATACAAGGTATACTTCGTGCCATAAAGATAATGTCGCCACAACTTCAAGGCAAACACTACCGCTGCTAACTTTAAGTCCTGAGTGGGGTAATTCTTCTCATGTACCTTTAGTTGCCTTGATGCATAGGCAATCACCCTTCCCCTTTGCATGAGCACACACCCAAGCCCCATCTTGGATGCATCGCTATAGACTACAAAGTCCTCCGATCCTTCTGGTAAGGATAAGATTGGAGCCTCGCACAACTTCCTCTGTAATGTCCGGAAGGCTTTTTCTTGAGATTCGGTCCAAACGAACTTCACATTCTTTTTGGTTAAGGCGGTTAATGAGGAAGCAATCTTGGAGAAATCTTGTATGAATCTTCGGTAGTAACCCGCTAATCCCAAAAAGCTTCAGATTTCGGATGGACTCTAGGGTGGTTCCCAATTCATCATAGCTTATATCTTCGTAGGATCCACCTTCACTCCGTCTTTCGTGACCACGTGCCCCAAAAACTGCACTTCCTTAAACCATAACTCACATTTGGAGAATTTTGCATAAAGCTTCTCCTTCCTCAAGACCTCCAAAAAACATCTCGGAGATGATGCGCGTGATTGGATTCGTCATTGGAGTAAATCAGAATATCATCGATGAACACGATAACCGACTTATCAAGGAAGGGTCGACACACACGGTTTATTAAGTCCATGAACACCGCCGGGGCGTTTGTCAAGCCAAAGAGCATCACCAAGAACCCATAGTGACCATAGCGCGTCCTAAACGCGGTCTTCGGAATGTCGTCCTCCTTGACCCTCACTTGATGGTAACCCAAACGCAGGTCAATCTTCGAAAAACAACCTGCTCCTTGAAGTTGGTCGAACAAGTCATCGATTCTAGGGAGTGGGTATTTATTCTTCACGGTCACCTTATTCAACTCCCTATAGTCGATGCACATCCGCATGGTGCCATATTTCTTCTTCATGAATAAGACCGGTGCTCCCCAAGGCGACGAACTCGGTCTCACGAACCCCTTCTCTAAAAGATCTTGTAACTGACCCATCATCTCCTTCATCTCTGACGGAGCCAAACGATATGGAGCTCTGGCTATCTGAGTCGTTCCCAGTGTTAGATCAATCTTGAACTCCACTTGACGGTTGGGTGGTAAGCCAGGCAAGTTGTCCGGGAATACATCGGGGAACTCCTTTACCACTTCTACATCCTCTAGCTTCTTCTTCTTGAGTTTGGTGTCTATTTCAATATATGTCGTTGCCATCTCATATTTTAGAGATAAAATAACTACTTTAGCCTCATGTGCAAGCCACATGAGGGAATTAACAGATGTAATTTAATTTACAGTTAGTGGGAGGGATCAACACAAAGCATTTTTGCATACCAAGGGGCATTTCTTGCAATAAAATTTTGTAGGGACTAAAACCAAGAAAAGAAACAAACCAGAGGGACCAAAATTGTAATTTACTCTATTATTAGTTATATATGTGTGTGTATTTATTAATTGAATGGTAGTTGGTTAGTAATTGGAATGGATTGATATGTTTTATTAGATTCTAATATATCATCCAAGAAATGTTTGAAATTTTAGATCTAATCCAATTATAGTATGTTAATTCTAATTGGATCACATAATTTTTTGCATATCTATATGTAATATGTTAAAATCATAACGATATTTGTTTATTAGTATTGAACTAAATTAGTGGGTTATTTTGAATCGTTCTTGTAAACTCAAATAAATTATCAATTATCTTATTTTTATATAAAGTTGATTCATCATCATTTAAATATAAATAGGATATCATTTTCATAGATATTGTATTTTTGAGGATTTTATAAAGAAGTCAAAATATTTGTAAAGCTTATTCAAATACAAGGGAATCTTATAATCATGAGGAAAACTCCTGAAATCAGTTAAGTACAAGGTTGGATATCTTCAGGAGCTAATTTATGTGTTTTAGTGCAAGGGTCAGTTACTTGTAATATTATTTGAACGATTCATTGCTTGACTTTTAGATGTGACCTTGAAAACTTAGGTGTTTCATACCAAACATTTCTTGAATAATAGATTGATTGAATACAATAATACTAGTTCACTATTAAAATAAAAGTAAATTTCAGGGATCGTCATTTAGGTTTATGAAAATTCCGTTTCTCGTTACTAACTTTTTGAAATTACAAGAAACATAATCAAGGTATCATTCTTGTTGCAGAAATGGTATTCGGCTGTTAGGGTCGTTAAGTAAGTCTCTCACGTGAAGTAAATTTTTTATTTTTCATATTTTTAGTTAAAAATTAAGTTAAATACAAGGCCTAAAATACAATTAAATGATGACTTTATAAAACTTCTAAACATAGAACATTTTATGTTCTAACATTCTCCCCCTAAGTTTTGTAAATGAATCATCCTCTTCAAGCTTCAACTCTTCTCCCCCTTGATTTCTTTAGAAAACTTAGTGTTGCTTAAACTTCAAAACAACTCCGACTCCTCCTTGAAAATAGCTCTTATCCTTGAAGTTTTAACTTTAATACCAGATCTGATGTAGACAATAGCCTCGACTGAGTGCACAAAAAGACAACTTTTATCTCTTGTAAATCCAACACATTCGTTATGCCCACAAGAAAGAAATGTGTGAATTATGACGTGACAACCAAAGTGCATCTTCAATTTATAACACCGGATCTATCTTTGAACCACGAGTTGAATAGGAATTCAACTTAAGAACTTAATCTGATCAACTTGCAGGAGGAAGCATCTTGTAGAAAACACTACTATGCAAGGGTTAGAAGATAATTCTGATATTTGTTCAACAACTGGTGAAAGACGCTCATTTTCTAACTGCTTTTCAGAACACTGAACGAACGAACTCAGAACTCCTTTCTTCACGAATAAGCTAGATGATTATAAGCACTCAAAATTCTGAATCACAACCAAAGCATCAGAACAATGATTGCAGTCACTCACACTTCTAATTGATCAGGTTAGAAGAATGATTAAGAACACTCAAAGGTCTAACATCGTAGAGAAAAACTTTAGACTAATGATTGCAGATACTCAGGCTGCTAATCCAATCCAATCAGTGACTAAATCCAAACATCCAGTATATAAAAATCTTGACAAGCATGAGCACTCGTGAAAATCTAGATCGGTTGCTAAAAATATGTGACCAACAGAAGATAGGAATGATGTCACATATGCATTACATGAAAAATCTCTAGAACAGGGCAAACTTGTAGCAAAATGGGTTCAGAACAACAACTTTTCGCATACCATACAAAAACTTTTCGCATAATGAACAATTCGCAGATCATTGTACTATTAAGGGCACAATTCGCATGAGGCTTGAGCCGAAATCCCAACAATTCGCATAGGCTTGCGTGCAAATTTCTACATTTCGCATACGCCTATATGCGAATTCCTCGCATTTCGCATATAACTTCATGTGAATTATGAACTTCTCGCATATCCTTTCAAGCGAATTCTATACTTAGAAAATATTTTCATCCTCGAAGCCACTTCTCGCACATAACATCATGCGAATTCTTGACATTTCGCATCAAGTGGCTTGCGAATTCTTCACAATTTGCACACAACTTAAGCACATTAGCATGCAAATTCTCCGCTTTTCGCATAGTTACTTGCGAATTTCCGACGTAGAAAATTTTGTTGTGTCCAAGGATGATTTATCATGCGAATTCTTCAATATTTCACCATGCGAATTCTTCATGCGATTTCTTCATCGAGTTCTTCATGCGAGTTCTTCAAATTCATGCGAATTCTGTAGATCTACGAATGTTTTTGACTGATACATCCAAAAATCTTCGAATTCTCCTTCAATTTTTCGAATTTTGAGATGAAATTTTGTACACATGCTCGAAAAATGATTTTGATCAGCTTTATAGTTGATGATCTTGTCTGGAAAGCACTCTATAACGAAATTCGATCTCAACACAGTGTATTCCATTTTTCGAACCAATAACACCCGTAATTTTCGGTAAGTAAAGGTCACCCAGACGTTTTTGTAATTTATAAATGGAGGGATTCTTGGTGGGAAATCATTATTTAAAGTCCCTTAGAGTATCGGGGGTATTGGCGTTGAAAAAATCGAGTTTCGGAGCTTGGTACGGGCTCGACTACAATGCCCAACGACTATGACAGTGTCATAGTCGCACCAGGCAAAGTCGCACCATGAAACAGAGTGGTGGCTGGAGTTGGCGACAATGACCAACAACATTTCCATGGGCAATGTCGCGTGGCAAAGTCGCACCAGAGTTGCAGCAGGCTGTAAAATTCGGGTTTTTGGCTCATTCTTCATTTCTCTCTTCTCGTTTTCACTCTCAACCCTCTCTAAACTCTCCCAAGATCAACCTTCATCTATGGTGATTTTGGAACATATTTGTCTCAAATCCGTTGGTATTGTGGGGGTGAACCATCTTCATGTGGTAGATTGAAAGCCTTGACCAAGAACTCTCCATCTCCATTTTCATCTTCAACCTCAAGCTTCATTTTAGGGTTTTCTAGGTTTTCACCAAAACCTAAGTGGTAAGTTTATCCTCTCCATTTCTAAACCTTAATATAAGTTATAAATGCCTTCTTGACGGTTTCCTAGCATTTGGTTTCTTAAATTTCGGATTTGATGGTTTTGGAGAAATTAGGTCAAAAATTAGGGTTTTGGCCAAGTTGGAGATTTTGATGTAAAATGTTTGGAGATCGATTCTAAATGGTTGAACTAGTGTACTTATGGTTGGAAACTTGTGATGATAGGTTTTTGGAAGGTTTTGCTTGTGGATTCGGAGTTCTTCAAGGAAGCTCAAGTTGGGGGTAAAATCTAGATTTAGCCTAAATCTAGCAAGGTGAGTTCAAGTTGATTTGTGAAAACGGTGTGCATGCCAAAATGTTTATTTTAAAGTGTTTGTGTTTTACATTAAAATGTTAACTGCTGATAAGTTTGATTGTTTGGAAGTGTTTAACCTTGTAAACTTATAAAACACTCATCTTGGGGATTTTGAGTATGTTGTTAAATGCATCGAAATGAAAATGATTTGATGACTTATTTACCTAAATGGAAAGTATTGGGTAATAATTCATTTTTATGCTTGTTGGTATTACGTGCATTTTGTATCGTGAAATGTTTTTAAAATACCACTGTGTGAGTCATGGGCGCTTGGTCATTCCCAACCTTGCAAACGTTTATGAACTTATGAACCTTTGGTTTTGGGAAAAGATGTAACTCAAGTATTTTATTGAGTAAACCAGTGACATTAGTATTTAAATGATTTATAGTATAGGTATAAATCTTTTGAGTAATTTTTTTTGAACGACAACTTAAACGCACACACCCGCCCCGACCGAAGTCGACGAGGTATCCGAGATCCAAACGGGCACCCGACTAATCCTCGCGACCATGGACCATTACCGATCCATATCCTCGTCCATGCCCAACCCGAAGGCCGACCCATGGCTGGGGTATCGCCACCTGTTCCCCCTAGGAATCGAACCCGGGTAGATAGGGATGCCATCCACTATCCCCCCCCAAGGATGTTACCGATCGTTGGGCTACAAGGGATTTGATAAATCTCTTGAGTAATTGTCATTTAAATGTGTGTCATGGGACGTTTTGGATAGAGTAAATGAGATTATAAACTTGTGGAAAATGATTTATGTTGGAGTTTATTCATGTAGTTGAAACATGTGTTTGCATAAATGTGGTCGTTGCATTTTATTGCATTTTGTAGATTTTAGCATATGGGCGTTTGACTGGTTGAGCTTAAGGCTCATTTTTCGGCTTTGTCAGGTAATGGGGATTTTCTTCCGGTTTTAATAATTTAAAGTGGAGCTTTGAGTGTGAGTTGCATTCATTGCACTTTATTTCGAAAAATACATGTTTGATTGCGTGTATCATTCATTTGGAGTCATGTATTTTAGACTGTAATGCATTGGATCCATAGGCATGTAAGCCAGTCGTGTTAATGGTGAGGACTCTTGGGATTCTTACTTTGGGAAAATATGTCGTGTTGGCATTGGTGTCATCCCGATTGTTTGGCGAAAGGGAACCTTTATGGGTTGTACTTCGGGACCATGGGTTTGGTGTTGGATGTCTAATTCTTGTGCACGAGGTTAGACATCGAGAGTTATCAAGTAAGGAGTTGAGGTTCCTATCTTGAATGCTAGGGAGTAGGCACTAGGGGTCGAATGAGTACCCTGAGGATGAAACTCTGCTAGAGACCGAACATGCAATAAGATCGTGTTTCCTTGAGGTATAGCTCGACGGAGCAGGCAATAGGGGATACGGTGTTTGAGACTTGAAATAAAGTCCGACTGGAGGTGTAGCTCGACGGAGCAGGCAATACAGTCATGACTGGAGGTGTAGCTCGGTAGAGCAGGCAATACAGTCACGATCTAAGGTGTAGTTCGACAACATGGTTATGTGGCTTAACTTTGTGTCCCGCCACGTACAATGGAATCGGGTCTCCCCCGTCACCGAAAGGTGTTATTTGGGTATTAAAGGGTAGTATTTTATTATCCATATTTTCGGTGACGTGTTGCATATTTGGGTTTGTTTACTCAAGATCTATGGGTTGTGTATTAAGCCCCACCCACGTTTGGGGTGTTTCGCGAAGTGAAATTTTATTTCGAATTACTATAAATTGGGAGTTTGCTTACTATTCACATTTTGGGTGAGTTTGGGATAAAATGGCCTTACGAAAGGAGGTTCAAGTTGAGTCCCTTGTTTTAAAGGTATTTTTGGGAAAATGTTGTCGTTTGATATTTAAAGTAAATCTTTTGATGGTCTACGATTTAAATTGCATTCTTTCCCTTTAACAAATATACTTATTCCATGTTGTAAACTCTTGAACTCACTAGGCGTTAGCCTAACCTTTTTATTTGTCGGCATGTGCATCAGATTCCGGATGAGGGAAATGGTTTTAGCGTTGTTGCGAAGAGTTGAGTATTAGTTATATCCACGAGGGTGAGTCGCCTGGTGAAGTCTTCCGTCTTTATTTTGGGAATAGCAACTTGTATTTGGGTTTTAGTAACACCCGACTCGATTTAGTCTTTGTGTAAGACTTTATTTATTTGTTGATGGTTGAACCTAGATTAGTAATTCAAGTTTGGACTTGTTGTAAGAGATTTTATCTTTATTTGAGGTTTTATTGAAAATTTTAAATTAGTTGCTCTTTCCAATTTTAAGGGTGTTACACCAAAAATTCTCAAAATCGACCAATTCTTCCAAATTGATTGAAATTAAACATTGTAATTGATTCACTATGATTCGAATTTGATCTCTGAATCAATTTAACTTCATAGCTTAACTAATTAAGCACCAAATCAAACAAATCAAAAATTCTCAGAAACTGTTCATGCGTAAGTCACTGTTCCATTGAAGAAATTGTGATCTTAATTGAATCGATGATAAATTCTTCGATTTAGGCTCTGATACCACTTGTGAGGTCCATAGATCACAATTAATTCAATATATGAAAGAACAAGAGATGATTGGAGATGAAATTGTTTGTTTTATTCACAAATCTAGAGAGAGCAGAATGTTTCTCTCTCTAGAAACACACAGTGTACAAACGACTACATTGTTGAATGAAAGTTACAAACACAATTACAAACAAATCCTATTTATACCCCTATCACCCTTGTTAACAATTAAGGCCAAACCCAATGCTAAATAGAAGGCCCAAAATACATGTTAGAGCAGAAATAAGTTGGATACAAGATCATGAAGACTAGAGGTCAAAGTACAAGAAGTCAAAGCTGAGAAAGTCAACTCTCATGAAAAGTCAAAGTCCTTGTTAATAAAGTCAAAGTTAATTGTATTTGTTTTTGTTTCCTTGTTATTTGTAGTGGGTATAAATAGTTTTTCTTGTTGTTTAATAGATATATAGTTAAGAGAGAAATTCGTATTTTCAAAGAGAGTTGTAGAGAGAGAAAGAGGAACCTAGAGAGAGAAAGTGAGAAAACAGATTGTAATCGTTTGCAATTTGTAATTGAAATCAAAACAGGTAGTTAATTCATTCTTGTTTGTTTTGTAAAAATGCAATTAGAATCTTGAATCAGGGACACACAATTGGTATCAGAGGAGATTCAATTGAAATCAAATCAAGAAAACGAAGTCGACACTGTGTTCTTGAAGTCGCAGATTAAATTTGTGTTTCTGAGTATAATTTCGAGTTGTAATTGATTCAATTTATTCGAATTATGTTTTAGATCAATTATGTATAGGTTAATTTCAGAATTGCACTGTAATCGATCGTAATTTTTGAAATTTGGTGTTTTTAGAGTTCACGAGTTCAAAACACTGTATCATAGATCGATTTGTATTTTGAGTGTTTGTTATTGAAATTCAGTGGTAGATTTTGGTTCTAGATGTGTTTGTTGTCAAATTGTTAAAATTTCGAGTTGTAATTCGAAGTCTAGATAGGTCTTTGGATGAATCAGATCTATTTTTCTTCGAAAAGTTGAAGAACATGCAAGTTTTACGCCAGATCCACGTTTTGCGCCAGATCATCAGTCTTTTACACCAGATCTACGTTTCTACGCCAGATTCATGTGTTAAATGGGTTTAGCGCATTTCAGAGCTTTTGAGTGTTCCAAGAGTTTTTGCGTATTTAGTGTTCTTTCTCGCAAGATTGTTTTGCGCCATCCTCTAGTAGCACAAGTTTTCTTTTGCGCTATTGTCTTTAGTGCATGTTCTGAATTTTTGCGCCATCTTCACTTAGCGCAAATTAGCTTTTGCACTACTGCCTTTAGCGCATTTCTGAGTTGTGCGCCAGTTTCACACTTCTATACTTAGACAAATTTTTTCAAGATTTTCTATTTTTGTGTGATTTCATTTGAACTAACGATCAATTTCAAGTTTCTTATTGCATATTTTTTCAAAACAGGATGATTTCAAAGGACGCTCTTTCTATCGGCACAGATGTCAAGCCTCCCGTTTTATTTAAAGGGGAGTACGAACAATGGAAGGATCGATTCCTTGACTTTGTTGACCGTCATATAAATGGAGAAAACATTTTTTTGTCAATCATGGAGGGTCCTATGGTACCACCTACTGTTCAGATACCTGATGATGATTCATCTGACAGTGAGGATGGTGATGAGGACAGAGAGCAAAAGATGAAAACAGTTCCAAAAGAGTATGCTCAATTTTCTGAAGAGCAAAAGAACCGCTCCAAAGCAGATAAACAAGCGAGATCATTACTTATTCAAAGTATCCCGAACGAGATTTACATCAAGATAGACAACTATAAGGCTAATGCTAAGAAGACGTAGGATCAACTTCAGAAGATGATGATGGGTTCAAAAGTTGGAAATCAAATGAAGGTAGCCAATTGCATAAATAGCTACGAAGAATTTAAAGCAAAAGAAAATGAGAGCTTAGAAGACACCTATGAACGGTTTGTCCTGATTTTGAATGAACTGTTAAAGAACAAGGTGAAAAAGAAGCAGATTGAGAATAATGTCAAGTTTCTGAGCATTTTGCAACCCGGATGGAAGAAACATACGCGCAGGATGAAACAGATGAAAGACCTAAGTGACATTCCTTTGCATGAGGTGTATGAGACGTTAAGATAGAATGAAGAGGAGGTGGACGAGAAAAGAGCTGAGAAAAAGAAGATTGAGAAAGTACCAGATCCCATAGCATTAATGGCTGGAGAGAAAGAGAAAGAAAAGAAAGAGAAGAAGAAAAAGAAGAAGATAGTTATTTCTAGTTCTGGATCAGAATTTGAATCTGATTTAGATGATGGAGAGAATATTAAGCAGGCAATGTTGTTACTAACCCGAGCATTTCAAAAGAAGTTCTACAAGAATCCTGGATCTAATTCTCAGAGGTACTCTTCATCAAGCTCAAAGAACCATGAGCATAGAGAAAGGATAGAAGGAAATGGATTTGGTGAGAGGAAGCCAGAAGAAAAGAAAAAGTTTGTGAATGATTACACCGGAGCTGAAAGGACAACTAATGATCTGATCAAGTGCTACAACTGTGGCAAGGTTGGACATTATGCTAAAGACTGTCGGAAGCCTAAGGTTCGCAACTCGGAGTATTATATGTAACACCCTAAAAATAGGGATAACAAAAATCCGGAAAACGGACATGAGGTATGCTAAAATTGCCATAGCAAGAGCCTCCCAAAAATGGGGAATATAAAATTAATAACCTGTTTAATCATAATTGTAATTTAACGGACAGTAAACAACAACCAACTAATCTAATTTCTACATCTAGAAAAGAGATTACAAAAAGGGTTGTCATCTATAGACCCAAACGGTATATATCCAAAAGTATAACGCGTCCATGTGCAATCCTCCAAGCTCTCACCCCCAAGCAACTAAACCTGCTTAAGACCGCCGCCGCTAGAACCTGAGATACACATCGACACCAAACAAGTGTTAGGCCAAAAAGCCTAGTGAGTTGAACAATAATAAGCATGCATGAACAGATACAATTCTTATTAGCAGTTAACCAGTGTTCAACATATGTGGAGTCATTAGGGGAGACCCAAAGCACCAATCAAGTCCCACCCAAGAGTCGATATACCTTGATGCCCTTAACAAGGAACACCCCAAAGGCCCGGCCCACTCGAAGACTATCGCTAAGAAAATTCCCCGAGTGGCGGAGGTCTAGGCACATACCATCACAGTGGCGCCCAAGACTACATCCTCCTAGTGTACTGACTTGGTTCGTCCACATAACATTTATAAGGGGTCCTTTAGATATATTTCAATCCACAAAATCAATACCAACTACGGATATAATATTACCACCTTATCCTCATGATGTCTAACAAAAGACCCAATGTAAATCATGCTCGTCATGCATATAAACATATCACCAAAATGGTGTTCTAACTAGAATCATCATAATACCCATATATGCATATATTTAACATATCAAGGTACCCACATTATGTATTTATGAGACAATACCAAACAATAATACACATAACCATAATCAATGCAACTCACCCATAAATATACATCTTCCAACTATTTTCATGAAGAAACCCTCAAACATTTGTACATATAGAGATAAATTATCAATTAGAAGATTATGATGTGTATCTAGTTTTAACAAAGGTTTAGTAAACTCACTATCTAGGTTTTGGACCAAAACCTAGAAAAGATGAAAATCCTAGATAATGCCCAAAGGAGACTTGATGAAGGAAAGGAGTAGCTTGATGATGATCTTCAATAAATACACTTGGTTGAGGCTTGGAGAGCAATAAATCACCCCAACAACCCAAAACCCTAGAAATTTATGGATGTAGGTGAAGAAAACCTAAAAATCACCCAAAGAATATGCTCTCCCGTTTTTGATGATAAAATGTGATAAATGATGGTTGAAAAGGGTTTTAAGTCAAAGAGGACTGCCCCCCGCGGGCGACAATGCCCCGACGACAATGCCCATGGCATTGTCGCGTGTCATAATCGCGAACATCCTCGAGGTCTCGGTACGTCCCTCGCGACATTGACACCGCGACATTGACAACGTCATAGTCGCATGTCATAGTCGCCACACACACACACCCTACGGTACACTCCCCGCGACCTTGACACGGCGACAGTGACCATGTCATAGTCGCCTGTCACACCCCAAACGTCCCGAATTTTGACCTTATTCGACAATTAACGCGAGATTTGAACAATTAAGGATGGTAAGCCATATTATACGACATTTCAACATATCAACTATCATAAAACGCATACAAAGGCTCATATACTCACACAGGTACATTTAATGCATTTAAAGGGAATAAATACTTACCTTGAGAATTTCCGGGTGTTACAATCCTCCCCACCTAATTGGGATTTCGTCCCCGAAATCTTACACTAGATTAAATAAGTGAGGGTAACGCTTCTTCATATCATCCTCGGATTCCCAAGTAATGTTAGCACCCCGATGGTGCTTCCATTGGACTTTAACCATAACCACGTCTTTATGTCGCAACTTCTTCACTTTCGATTCCAGAATTGACTCCGGCTCCTCCACACATCGATTTTCATTGTCTACCCGAATTTCCGACAGAGGAATAACGCTTTCCTCTTCGGCTAGGCACTTCCGAAGATAGCACACGTGGAACGTAGGGTGTATCCCATCTATTTCCGGCGGTAAATCTAACCGGTAGGCTTGCAAACCAATCTTCTCCAAAATAACGAACGGTCCAAGGAAACGAGGGCTAAGCTTCCCACGTTTCCCGAAACGTATGATCCCCTTCCACGGAGACACCTTCAACATGACCCGGTCACCCACTTGAAACTCAATCGGCCTTCTCTTCTTGTCCGCATAACTCTTTTGTCAGTCTTGTGTCGCCTTTAGCCTTTCCCAGATCTCTTTCACCTTATCGGCCGTCTCTTGAACGATTTCCGGCCCGGCGAATTGCTTTTCGCCTGCTTCTAACCAACAAACTGGGGTCCTACACTTCCATCCATACAAAACCTCGAACGGTGCCATTCCGATACTAGAATGGTAACTGTTGTTGTACGCGAACTCCACCAAAGGTAGGTGCGAATCCCAACTTCCCCCGAAGTCTATAACACACGACCGTAACATATCTTCTAATGTCTGGATTGTCCTCTCGCTTTGGCCATCCGTTTGAGGATGGTATGCCGTGCTCAGATTCAGTCTAGTACCCAACTCCTTTTGCAAGCTAGCCCAAAAGTTCGAAGTGAAGCGACTATCCCGATCCGATACTATAGACTGCGGAACTCCGTGCCTTGACACCACCTCGTCGATATACAGTTTAGCCAATTTCTCCATCGACAAAGTCTCCCGCATCGCAAGAAAATGCGCACTCTTGGTTAACCGATCCACGATCACCCAAATGGTATCGTGACCGTGCAAGGTCTTCGGTAGTTTGGTTACAAAATCCATAGTGATGTTGTCCCATTTCCACTCGGGAATGGACAACGGTTGTAAACTCCCATACGACCTTTGATGTTCCGCCTTGACTTGGAGACAAGTGACACATTTCTCCACATAGTTAGCCACATCTAACTTCATCACCGGCCACCAATACATTAACTTTAAATCTCTAATGATTGGTTTGGATCTTATCATGTTTATTCTTCTAAATCAAAAGTTTTCAAAAGTTTTCAAAAGAAAAGAGGATCCATATTCAAATGGATGCCAAAATCTTGTACTAATCTGTTAGGACCCGTTTTTAAATGGGTACCTAAAATTGTTGTTTCCTAAAATTGGATAGCGGCTATTCCAAGCATATGACCGGGAAAAAAGATTTATTGTCTAATTATACAGAGAAATTCAGTGGCAATGTGCGATTTGGGAACGATCAGTTTTCACCAATCTTAGGATATGGTGACATCATTCAAGACAACTTAGCGATTAAGAAGGTGAGCTATGTCGAAGGTTTAGGGCACAACCTGTTTAGTATCGGTCAGTTCTGTGACAAAGGGTTAGAGGTGAATTTCAAAGCTAAGAGATGTTCGGTACGTACTGAAGACGACAAAGAACTCTTAGATGGAAATCGAAAGACAAATCTCTACACCATCAATCTTGCAAAGATCCAGAATGACAATCAAGTTTGCTTACTGACAAAAGCTTCGATGCAGCAAAGTTGGCTTTGGCACCGAAGGTTATCTCATCTGAATTTTCGTTATATAAACAAGTTGGTCAGTGGAAAGTTAGTTACAGGACTTCCTGAGCTGAGATACGAAAAGGAACACTTGTGTGCAGCATGTGAAAAAGGGAAGATGAAGAGAGCTCCACATAAACCGAATCCTGAACCTAGTACCAGTTCTCCACTAGAGTTGTTGCATATGGATCTTTGTGGTCCAATGTGAACGCAAAGCTTAGGCGGAAAGAAATATGTTCTTGTTATCGTGGATGACTATTTGCGATACACGTGGGTCAAATTTCTACGATCAAAGGATGAGACACCCGAAGTACTCATTTCCTTTCTGAAGACGACCCAGGTGAATCTGCAGAAACCAGTCAAGCTTCTCAGAACGGATAACGGCACAGAGTTCAAAAACAGAACTGTTGAAGATTATCTCGAATCGGTCGGGATATCACATCAATACTCTGTTGCTCGTACGCCTGAACAGAATGGAGTAGTCGAAAGGAGAAATCGAACGCTAGTCAAGGCCGCTCGTACTATGCTCAGCCAGTCTGACTTACCTCTATTTTTGTGGGTAGAAGCTATTTCGACTGCATGCTACACTCAAAACTGTTCCATGATACATCGCAGATTTCAAAAGACTCTGTATGCGTTGATCAACAACCGAACACCAACCATTTAATATTTTCATGTTTTTGGTTGTAAGTGTTTTGTGCTAAACGACAGAGAGAGTCTGAACAAGTTCAGTGCTAAGGAGGATGAGGGCATCTTCATTGGATATTCTTCTACATCTGCTACATATCGAGTTTATTTGAAGAAGTCGAAGACTGTTATCGAGAGCATAAACGTTACATTCGATGAGGAAATGGCTTCTGAACAAGTCAGTTCAGAACCCGTGATAACTGGAGTATTAGCTTCTGGGCAATTCCGTTCAGAACCTGTACCTGAAAAGAACAAATAAGATGAAGCATCAACGTCTACTAATCATTTATCTGATTTAGATCTTTTATTTGAACTGTTTATGATGAATATCTTGGATCTAATGTGAATAAACCTGTTGTGGTTGACAGGATTGAAGATTCAACGATTAATCATCCAACCACTTCAGATGTTTCTACTGAATCAAATTCTCCGATTCGGCAAGATATTCTAGTTCAAATGCCTACTCCAATAGTTGAAGTTGTATCTACTAATGATGAGCCAGAAGTTGCTGAGTCAGTAGGATGTGCTGTAAGGACATATCAACAGACTGAACAAGCTGTATCTACTGAAGCTTCTGCACCAAATACTTCAACTGAATCCCTCCCTCATACTGTTCAAACTGAAGAACCTGAAAGTGGATTTTTACATGACAACCATGATCAATCTTCATCTAATCCACTCCCTCATGAACATCGCTGGACCAAAGAGCACCCTCTTCACCAAGTAATTGGAGATCTTAACAAACCGGTGCAAACTAGGTCAGCAACTTTGAATCAATGTATGCATGACTCATTCCTCAGCAAAATAGAGCCTACTCGAGTATAAAAAGCTCTTGCTGATTCGGATTAGGTGTCTGTTATGCAAGAAGAGTTAAACTAGTTCGAAGCCCTGAAAGTCTGGAGACTCGTGCCAAAACCAGAAGGAAAAACCGTTATCGACACTAAATGGGTGTTCAAAAATAAAAAGAACGAAGATGGTATTGTTATAAGGAACAAAGCAAGACTTGTTGCCAAAGGATATAGGCAAGATGAAGGCATCGATTACGACAAGACGTATGCTCCAGTAGCGCGTATAGAGGCAATCCGCATGTTTCTAGCCTACGCAGCTCACAAGAACTTCACTGTCTATCAAATGGACGTGAAGACTGCCTTTCTGAATGGCATACTTAAGGAGGAAGTATACGTCTCTCAGCCAGAAGGGTTTGTAAACCCAGATAAGCCAAATCACGTCTACATTTTGGATAAAGCCTTGTATGGTCTGAAACAAGCACCTCGCGCCTGGTATGATGTTCTATCTCAATTCTTGGTCAAGTTAGGTTTTTCAAAAGGTAAAGTCGATACCACTTTGTTTATTAAAAAGGAAAAATCCGATATCATCCTTATTCAGATATATGTCGATGATATTATATTTGGTTCTACAAATCCTAAATACTGTAAGAACTTTTCTAACCTTATGGTGTCACGTTTTCAAATGAGTATGATGGGATAGATGAATTTCTTTCTCGGATTACAAGTCAAACAGTTTTCAACGGGGATTTTCATTAATCAATCTAAGTACATTTTTGATATTCTTCGGAAATTCAAAATGGAAAATTGCAAATCAATTGGAACCCCAATGGCACTAGGTACTAAGATTAACACCGATCCTTTGGGAAAAGCTGTTGATGTTAGGACTTATAGAGGTATGATAGGGTCTTTAATGTATCTTACTTCAAGTAGACCAGATATAATGTTTTCAACATGCTTGTGTGCAAGATATCAGACTGACCCTAAAGAATCCCATTTGGCTGCTGTCAAACGGAGTTTTAGATATCTGAAGGGGACTGCAGATCTTGGTCTGTGGTATCCTAAGGATACAGGGTTTGAACTGACTACTTATTCAGACGCAGATCATGCTGGGTGTATGCTAGACAGGAAGAGCACTTCTGGTCATATTCAATTCCTTGGAGACAAGCTCGTTAGCTGGGCGTCAAAGAAACAACTTTGCGTTTCCACATCGACTGTTGAAGCAGAGTATGTAGCTGCTGCCAGTTGCTGCTCTCAAATATTGTGGACGCGGACACAGCTGCGTGACTATGAATTCAAGTTTGACAAAATACCGATCTATTGTGACTCAAAGAGCGCTATCGCGATATCAGCTAATCCTGTGCATCACACTAAAACAAAGCACATTGATGTCAGGTATCATTTTATAAAAGATAATGTAGAAAAAGGTACAATAGAACTTTACTTTGTTAAAACTGATTATCAGCTTGCAGATTTGTTTACCAAAGCTTTAGATGAAAAGAGATTTAATTTTCTTGTATCTAAGCTTGGTATGCTAAATCTCAAGGTCTAATCAGTAATTACCTATTAAAGTTTCTTTTATTGTAATTTTTCATCATCTTTTATCATTATTTCTGAAAGGATATCTGCACTTTCACATGTTGTTCATGTTCTCAGGGGGAGTGAGACAAGATTCTAAGTTGATCAATATTATTTTGAGGGGGAGTTTATAGAATTTAACTGCTAAATTTTCGTGATGCATGAATTTAGGGGGAGTTTACAAGTTAAAGGAGTAAGGATATGACTTCTGATTATTTAGAATCAGAACTCGTACTTTAAATTGTTTTACTGCTTTATGTCTTTTATTTTTTGAATAAATTTGTGAATAAAAGTTGCTTTGACTAGACTTTGAGACTTTTTGCAGAATGAGAGAAACTATCAATATCATATCTTTATGACTTCAATTGACTTCATGAGATTTAAGACTGTATAGAAAGGTTAAATTTCTTATCTTAATCTCATATATGGTTGAAAGAAGGACAAATTTCAATCATAGAAAACATATTCTTAAACGTTCAAACCACTTCCCGATTCTTAAAACAGATTTCATGAATTGGAAGTGTGATTTTAAATGTTTTCATTTTTTTGGTGCTTACATGATTACAAACCGTGTGTTTCCAAAGATAAATACTTGTGTATTGTCTTTTCTATATACTTTGAAGTATTCACATACACACCGGTTTGACTTATTTTTCAAAACGTTCTTACCATGTCTCAAATTTGAAACATATTTTTCGATGGTAAGACACCCCGCTTGCACTTCAATGAATTTTGAGCGACAATTCATTTCGAAACCTTCATTTCAAGAATGTCTATATTTTGTTGCATATAGATGATATCTATTATTCTTGACCATAAGCCTTGATTGCTGTATCATTTCATTTCTGATCATTTTTCATACAATGTCAGATTTTCAAACAAGTCTCTTGCATTCATATTCATTCATTCAATTTACTTGTTTGTAAGTACTTCATTGTTTCAAATGCTCAAATTTTCTTGATTATCTTATGAGCATACATTTATCTGACTTGTATTCGAGCTTTAACTGATAAAGTTAAACCATATTGAGCAACATATGCTTTCTAGGAAAATATGGGTTCTTTGTGCTAGGACTTAAATGAACTTCTATGGATTCACGTTAACCAGTGTTTCCTACCCAAGAAGTTAATCCTTAGTGATTGAGTGTGAGGAGTCAAAAAGAAATGAGTGTGGGTTGTGCGTTGAGGTAAAATGGAAAAGAAAGTTTGGTTAGCAGTAAGCTCAAATGATTAAAAGAAAGAGGTAAAATGGAAAAGAAAGTTTGGTTAGCAGTAAGCTCAAATGATTAAAAGAAAGAGGGTGAGAGAACAGAGTAAAAGAATATCAAACTCTGCACCAACTACTTTCTGAGCCGGGCAGCCACATTACTAATGTTTCACAATTCTTTGGTGAACATTATTGAAATAGGCAACTAGCCCATGCCAACTCTTGATATAACCCCACCAGCCACTCATTTTCTTCTCAAAAAGAAAATGTTTCATATTTTTCTGGGGACGCAACACATAATCTATCTGATTTTCATTTGGAAAATCTGGATATTGAAAAGAAGGAAGTCTGCCCCACCTTCGCACTTCAATCATGCACATTGAGTCTGTATTTATCTATTGTTGTTTCAGTGGTTTACACAATGTTGAGCCTTTTATAAAAGCAATCATCATATGCTTAATTCTTTCAACACTTGCACGAACACACAAGGAATTTGTTTTCTTGTCATAACAATCATAGAAATTGCCTTTGTGGTGTTTTGATGATTGGATGGAAGTCCTGGGGGAGTGAACATCAAAAATCTCCTTTCCTATGTGTATGCGTTACACACAGTAACTTCGTGTTACTGACATGCATGTTAGCTGATTCATTTGTTGATTCAGGTGTTACACGATTATTTTTGTCTGGATTTGAAAAGATCTAGATAAATACATGGTTACGGATCATCGAATCAGTGTCTCTTGGACAGATCAGAATGGTCAAAGACATTTCTTGAAGGAAGTTTTGATGATTTCGATGCTCAATTCATCAAAAAGGGGGAAATGAATTACAGAAATGTCAGATTCAGAATTTCAAAGTTAAAGATTTGAAGAAAATAAAGTTTAAAAGTTTGAGAGATTGTTCAAGCAAAGTCAAAGATGTTTGAAGATGTGTTGATTTTCTGAAATTTTTCTTTGAAGATTATTTGCTGAAGCAAGTCGAGCTAAATCTGAAGATAATTTCTTTCCGAAGTCTGAAAGAGTTGTGTGGTAATTTTTGAAGAGATTATTGAAGATCGTTTTATCATATTTGGGAAGATTGTTATATCTTTTGAAGACAGACTTTGGAAGAACCCAAACAATTTTTGAAGATAAAGATGTTATAAAGAAAAGGGGAGATTGTACTGACAGAGCTTAAAGAGAAGACTGAATTGCAAAATCTTTCAAAGATGATCTTGAATCCAAAGGGGGAGATTGTTAAAGCAGAAATAAGTTAGATACAAGATCATGAAGACTAGAGGTCAAAGTACAAGAAGTCAAAGCTGAGAAAGTCAACTCTCATGAAAAGTCAAAGTCTTTGTTAATAAAGTCAAGAGTAAACTACGATTTTAGTCCCCATGGTTTGATGTTTATAACGATTTTCGTCCCTGGTCTTTCAAAACTGTTTTTTTTAGTCCTTGTGGTTTCTATTTGCTTCTATTTTCATCCCTCCCTCCAATTTTATTAATATTAAATGTTAATTCATTTAAAAATTAAATAAACAAATTACATATTTGGTCCTTGTGGTATATAAAATTTTACATTTTTATCTTAATTTACATTTTTTACTTTTTATTTATTTATTGTATTTCATCAAGACATTTATTTTTCTATTAATTATATTGTATATTTTCATAATTATTATTACTTTAATTATAAAAATAATCAAATAATTTCATTAAAAATACTAATAAATACATGAATTTTTTTTCAAAACTTTAGGTTTAGATCTCTTAAAATTAATATATTTTTTTCTGTTGATTTATTAAAGTTATTTATTTATTTTAAATTACCATTGAAAAAGTTTAAATAAATTTCGAGAAAAAAAAATCTTACTTTATAACAACCGGTTGTTTATTGGTAAATTCAATTTACTCCAGTTATTTCATATTTTCATTTAAACTTTATTTTTATTAATTAATCAAATTTGTTAATATTTAAAATAAACACACACACACACACACACACACACACACACACATATATATATATATATATATATAGAGAGAGAGAGAGAGAGAGAGAGAGAGAATCGGGTTCTAACGAGAACGATGCCTATTTAAAAGAACACGAAAACGGCAAATCAAATGCAAAATCATAAGTGATTTTACATCAGCGGGGAAGTCGTACAAAATCACAGTATGCGGGCGACTTTTGCCGCGACTTAAGGTCGCGGGAATCATATGTAAAATCACTTATATTTTGTATGTGATTTGCCGTTGCCGTGTTCATTTTAAATATGTATCTTTCTCGTTTGATCATCTCTCTCTCTCTCTCTCTCTCTATATATATATATATATACATCAAGGTTTTAAATAATGATTGTGTTTGACGCCACGTTAATTTTGAGGCACGTCATGACCCATTGCATGATTTTTATAACATATTGAAATCTTCTTATCCTTTTATTTTCATATTTTTTGTTTTTAATATATAACTTAATTTAAAACGGTGTGTGTGTGTGTTTATGTGTATATGTCTTATTTAAATATTAAACAAATTTGATTAATTAATAAAAAATAAAGATTAAATGAGAATTTAGAATAGTAGAGTAAATTGCATTTAACAAAAAACAATCGGTTGTTATAAAATAATACTATTTCTTTCTCAAATTTTATTAAACTTTTTTCAATGATAATTTAAAATAAGAAATTGCTTTATAAACCAATAGATAAAAAAATATTAATTTTAGGAGATTTAAACCTAAAACTTTGAAAAAAATATCATGTATTTATCAATATTTTTAGTGAAATTATTTTATTATTTTTTATAATTAAAGTTATAATAATCATGAAAATATACAATATAATTAATAGAAAAATAAATGTTTTGATGAAATACAATAAATAACAAAAAGTAAAAAAAAAATATAAATTAGGATAAAAATGTAAAAGTTTATATACCAGAAGGACCAAATATGTAATTTGTTTATTTAATTTTTAAATGAATTACCATTTAATATTAATAAAATTGGAGGGAGGGATGAAAATAGAAGCAAATAAAAACCACAAGGACTAAAAAAGCAGTTTTGAAAGACTAGGGACGAAAACCGTTAGAAGCATCAAACCACAGGGACTAAAATCGTAGTTTACTCTAAAGTCAAAGTTAATTGTATTTGTTTTTGTTTCCTTGTTTTTTGTAGTGGGTATAAATAGTTTTTCTTGTTTAATAGATATATAGTTAAGAGAGAAATTCGTATTTTCAGAGAGAGTTGTAGAGAGAGAAAGAGGAACTTAGAGAGAGAAAGTGAGAAAACAGATTGTAATCGTTTGCAATTTGTAATTGAAATCAAAACAGGTAGTTAATTCATTCTTGTTTGTTTTGTAAAAATGCAATTAGAATCTTGAATCAGGGACACACAATACAATTAAATGATGACTTTACAAAACTTCTAAACATAGAACATTTTATGTTATAACACAAGTGTTTAAAGTTTTCAAAAAAATTAAAAAACTAATCTCTAAAATGAACCCCTACCCAACCACTAGCACCCACTCCCCGTCTTGATCACATACGACGGTATCCCCTCAACCCCCATCTTCATCCTCTCCCTCTCCCCCTCCCCATCTTCTTCACCTTTCTCCACTCACCATAACAACTCCGACGATTGTCTCCACCTTCAATCTCCATCTCCAGTCACACACCACCTTGCTTTGACCTTTTTTCTCTAAAACCTTAGAAAGTAGGTTTAGAGAAGAAGGATGTTGTAGTAGAAGTGGAGAAGTAGTGCAGTGGTTTTAGGGCCCATCTCTAGAGACTGTCTCGACCTTCAATCTTCATCTTCTGCAATGCATTGCCAACTTGCTGTGGTTTGGGGTGAACTCAAAAGAAAGAATATGGGCTAAAAAAGAAGGATGTGTTATAGTAAAGAAGAATAATAGTGGGGCTAATGATATGTAAAAAGTGAAAGGATCTCAATCACCGGAGATGGAGGTCAATATGCACGAATGATGAACAGGACGGTTAGGCCAATGTACATGGACGATGAGGCCATGAGGGGTTTCAAGTTTTTTAGTGGCTATAAACACTTGCACATTAGCATAACTAACGTGTACACTAACTTTTATCTATTAAAAAAACATGAAAAGAATCTCCAAATTGCTCAGGTGACTTGCATACGGGTCATGTAAGGACACAACTTAACGTCCCTAATTGTAAGGTACCAATTCTCCAACAACTTCGAAACCTTGATGACTTTTTTGGTAATTTCGAAAAGTTAGAAACGAAGAACTAATCTATATCTATACTATATTATAAAACATATGAGAAAACTCTTAAAAACAATTTTTTATACATAAAAAGCTGTTTATTGATGCACATTACTTAAAACTTAAAATTACAAGTAAATGATGAATGAGTATAACTTTTTAAAACTACATTTTTGAATTCATAACTAACTGATAAACATAATCAAGTATAGGATAAACATCTCATTTTAAATATAAATAATCTAAAATATAATTAGGATAATCATTGAATTCTAACATAATACTTAATTATTATTTTATAAAAACCATTACATTATTAAATTAAATCTAAAAATTAAATCAAGCAAAATTTAAAAATAAACATTGTCGTTTTCTCATAACCATACAAAACCATATTATAAAATCAATAAAGACAAAAAATAAAATGAAACATTAAAATCAAGATGTATCGTGCTGCATTGCACGAGTACGCTTCTAGTATTTTATAAAAGACCAAGAACAATATTTATAACTTACTCTTAAAATAAATCAATAAATTCTACTATTTGAACTTTTTTATTTCAAATTATAATATTAATTTCGGTATATTTAACTATGAATATTCCGGAAATTTTGGAAAAAAAACATTATTGACCATAAAAAAAGTTTGTCAAACCGACAGGCTTAACCGGAGGTTCATATTTTAGCCGCCGCATATGGGCCCATGCTGGTGGGTCCAAAGTGTTTAATTAAGTTTCGCATCAATATTATATTGCGTGTAATTTAATAAAAAAAGAAAATTAAATTATCAATTACTATATATTTAACATGTTCTAAAGAGTCGGATGTAAATTTGGTTTATGTGGTTTGCTTAAATTAACAACTAAGGTACTTGAAAAGATTTTTTTTAATAAGGAACTTTCCTAGAGTTTTATTTTAAACAAATATAATTCCTCATACTAGCATCGTCAATTAAAGTTTCGTTAGTGAGGGGAAATCTTGTCCATCAACCCTTCTCTCCTTCAACTTGCGTCTTTTATAACGGATTTGGTCCCTCTAATTATTTTATGAGAAATTATCTATGATCTCAAGGATTACATACAATGGTTGTGGAAATCTAACGAATACACACTACTCGCATAATTCTCTGCTTTACTTGATACAATTCATCAATCATGCTCTTATCCGGGTAAGCACTTACTGGTATCACTTACCTTACGATCCTTACCTATTGAGTATGGAAACTACCTAGAATCTTACCCGGTAAGAGCTATAACAAGGACCTAGAGTCTTACCCAGTAAGTAAGAGAAATGACTCTTACCCGGTAAGCGCTTACCGGGTTTAAGACTGTTAAGTCAGATTTTATTGTAATCATTGTATTTATAGGCTTGGTCTAATACTGGTTCTTAGAGCTTGTAATATCTTTGTATTGGTCAAGGGTATTTAAGTCCCTTGTGGCCTTAGCTTTGTAGAACTCTAATTGCATTTTTTGAATACAAAGTGTTTTGGCGCATTCCTCTCTCTCTCTACTTTCTCTCTCTAAGATTTAATTGATCTTGGATTATCAATTGATATCAAAGCCTAATCTGAATCTGAGAAAATTGAGAGAAACATGTTTTGATTCTGAATTTGTGGTTGAATCAGAAATTTTGATTGATTTTCTTGATTTTTTCAAGAAAATCTCATTTTTTGATTTTTCATCAAATTCAGATTGTTTTCTGATCGAATTTTCTTGTAGTTTGGTTCGCTGGATCCGATTTTCTTAGTAGAATATTTTTGATTCACATCATTTTGCAAGAAAATCAATTTTTGAACTTCAATTTTGAAAATTTTCGAGTTTCTGGAAAAGTCGATTTGCGTACTGTTTATTTCACGAATTCTCGCTTTTGTGATTTTTGATCGAACTAATTGTTTGAAAGTTGTTAGAAAACAGTTTTCGAACACATCTGTGTGAGCAAGTTTCATCAATTTCGTTTTTGTAATCAAAATTTGGAAGTTTTTCTTGATTTTCTGGGTTTTGCGCCATATCTGATTTTTGCGCCAGTTCATCTCAGGTTTGCGCCAGTTCTTCAGGGATTATCTGAAGTTTGCGCCAAATTCATCTGAATTTTGCGCCAGTTCATCGAGTTTTGCGCCAGATTCATCGAGTTTTGCGCCATATTGATCCGAGTTTTGCACTAGTTCATCCAGTTCTTGCGCTAGTTTCTTCTGTTTCAGGATTCATCAATTCATCGCGCAAAGTGAAAGTTTGCACCATCTTAACCTTGCGCAAATCAGTTTTGCGCCATCTCAGTCTCGCGCAAGTTACTTTTGTGCCACCTACTTATCACGCGAAGAAAGGTTCTCGTCATCAACGTCTCGCGCAAAACAGTGTTTGCGCCACCTACTTATCGCGCAAAACAGCTTTGCGCCAGATATCATTAGCGCAAATCTCCTTATTAGCGCCGGGTTATTCAGTTTTTCGTCAAGTTCAGAATTTTGCCAAAGGTTTCACTAAGTTCAGATCTCGTCTTCTCGCGAAAAGCTCAGGTTTTCGTCATCAGTTCGTCACGCGAAGTTTAGTTTTTCGCCAATAGTTCTTCGAGCAAAACTAATTAAGTTTGCGCCACTATTGTCTAACGCAAAGTTCATTTTTCGCCATCAACGTATCACACAAAGTTAAGTTTGCGCCATCTTCTGTTTGCGCAAAACCTAGTTTGCGCCAGTCACAGTTAGCGCAAATCTCCAGTTTGCGCCAGTTTCTATGTGTTTCAAGACTTGGGTTTTTTCTCTGAAATTCTGAAGATATGGATATGTCAAAGTTTTCTTTTCAAGCTCAGTTTTACAAGAATGATCTTATGATGTCGTTGGGAACAAAAACTCGTCCTCCTGTTTTGATCAATGAAAATGAGTTCACCCAATTAATGGCAAGATCGGGTCATTAATTTCATCGAGCGTCAAGCTAACGGAGAGAACATGATGAAGTCATTTACTAAAGGACCATTTGTCAGACCTAAGAACGATATTCCTTTGACTGCCGAAGAGGTTACACGAGAAAAAGAAGATCATGAAGCAAAGTCTAATCTTATGTTAGCATTGCCTAATTCTATCTACAATCGAATTGATTGTTTCAAGCATGATCCGAAGATGATGTGGACTCAGTTAGAAAAGATTATGCTTGGTTCAACAGTTGCTACACAACTTCGGCAAACGCTCTACATGAATAATTTTGAGGAATTCAAAGCAAAGGATGGGGAGTCTTTGAAAAGTGTCTTTGACAGGTTCTCGGTAATAATGAATGATCTGCAAAAGATCAAAGTGACTAAAAATGAGTTAGAAACTAATCTGAAGTTCCTCAACGCTTTGCAACTGGAATGGAATAAATTTTGCCATCGTTTGAGGAATGATGTCTGGATATCTTCTATGCAAATCCAAGAGCTTTATGAGATTCTGATGACAGATGAGAGCATAGTCAAGGAGAAGAAGGCCAAACTTGACAAGAAAAACAAGAAGACAGTGGACCCAGTTGCACTTCTCACGAGCCAATTGGCTGAACAAGCATTGACTGATAATGCTTATGACGGGGCCACTGATGATGATGGCGAAGCTCTTCAGAAAGTGATGATTCTTCTCTCTCTCAGCACTATAATAAGAAGTTCCAACCTCGTTCGGGTTCCAACAACCTTCGCTTCACTTCAGGGTCTAAGAAGAACGAGAATGTCCAAGTGCCCGAGGCTAAGAAACCTGCAACATGCTTTAACTGTGGAAAGTCGAGCAAAGGTGGTTCGGGATTCGGCATATTACAGAAAGAAATTGGAACTAGCCGAAAAGAGAGAGAGTGGAACCGCTCTGTTAGTCGAAGAAGAATTCTGGCTAGATCACTCCGACAATGAAGCTGACAATGTGGAAACTGCTCATATGTGCTTCATAGGAGATGATCAGACTGATGATGATGAAGATTCAACTGATGAATCTGAGGTACCTTCTGAATTCGATTTCACATTTATATCCTCGCAGATGAACATCATTATAACTGCTTTACATGATCTTCGCTCAAAGTTATTATCTAAAAAACAATTAAATTCAGAAAAGTCAAATTTGATTGATAAATTACAAATTTCTTTGAAAGATGAAAAATCTATTTTGGCTCATACAAAAGAAATATTTCAAAAGAAATTGGATGATTTAGAAAAATCAAATATGACTTATCTTAATTCTTTGACTGAAATGACCAAACAAAAAGAAAGTTTTTCGGATAAAATAAACAAGTTGGAAGAAAAATTATATCTACGGAATTAAACTGAACAAACTATTTATTTGAACAAACCACGGAGTTATGAGTCTATTAAATAAAAATGGGGACTTGGTTTTGAAAATCCTCATTTTTTAGATAAAGTGAAAAATGAAGTTCCCAGTTTATATGAATACGATTATCTAACTCTTGCAAGATATGCTCCTCAGTTCAAATTTCATTGGACTAGTGAAAAGCGAGTTTTAGAAATCGAAAATGAGAAAAGAATGAACAACTCGAAAAAGGAAATTCCTTTTGTTTACATGCGCGAAAATGCCAAATATTTTCCCGAAAATTCAAAGAAGAACAGAAACAATTTAAATGTCATATCTCCCATTAAATCTCCATTGTCTGATGATTATTTTGATATCTGTGCCACTAACACTGATAAAGAAAATATATCTCCAATTTATTATGATTCTAAGAGATATATTCCTCCATTAGTGTTAGAAAGCAAAATCATTGATCTTGAAGATAAAATGGAAGAACAAAATATTCAAAGAGAAATTGAAACAGATGTAATTCTTTCTTTCATAACGTCAAGTCTTGAAGAAAAATTAATTTCTCAAAAACAAGATTATGTTTCTGGTCTTTCTTCTGATTTTAAAGAAAACAAAAAGGAAGTTCTAAAATCTGAAATCTTTTCTGAAATTTTTTCTGACTCCGAGGCAAGTTCAGGTTTATTGTCTGATCAGTTGGGCTTCTTGGGTAAAATTGTTTCTTCAGACTCAATTCTTAAATCGAAAATTCTTGATGAATCTTTTACGCTAAATGATGATCATTATAAACCAAAGCGTAAAAGGAGAAGGTCAAAGAAGTCAAAGAAACAAGATATTGTTATTTCTGAAAATTCTAATTCTTGTGATTCAAATGTTTCAAATAGGACTTTGAGGACTCCTACAAGGCAGATATGGAGGGTCAAGCGGACATCTGATGAATCTGTGACTAATGAGGATCGAAATGTAGACAAAATTTGTAGAAGTGATTCATTTGCTACTTGTAATAAAATTTTCAAATATTCAATACAGCAAATGATTCAAATTGCAAAAGATGTCTCCTATTCCTCCTCTGGTTCTGTTGGGTCATCTAAGATTTGAAGATAACCTCTCCTTTAGTTTGTGTTTACTCTTCTGTAAGTGATTGTACATCTTAGAATTAGTATGGTTCTTTGTAATAGCTTAGTTATGCATAAACAGATCGGTAAGTCGAAGACATACCTAAATCAACATGAAGGAAGTCTACTTTGCGGATTGAGATGAACTTCAAGAAGACTAAGCCTTGCCTGCCGAACTCATATTCGGCAGACTACTCATATGCCGAACTCTCTTCTGTTCGGCATTCTTCTGCCACTCTTTCGGCAGAACCTATTCTTGCCGATCCTCTCTGTGTCGGTAACACCCCTTTATGTCAAACCCTCTCGATTTGACATACTTCATCATTCCCAATGTTCTTCTGACAATGGGAATGGAAGCTTTCTTCTCTTAGAAGATATTCACCCAAGTTCTGAAATGATGGAGACTTTCTCCAAAAGATCAGAAAAAGGACATGTACCAAATATACTTTATTGAGGTGTTGTCTTATCAAGGTACAAAAGTCTACTTTGCTTTATGATAAGTCACATCAAGATCTTATTGCTTTTGCAAGAAGATATTTGGTATCCAATACCAAGATGACAAGTGTCCTTTGCATTATTGCACATGATGGTATTTAAGGGTGAAGAACGTCTCCTTCCAAGCTAACCTTTTTTAAGAGAACTAAGTGCTCAAGAAAAGTTGGAAACCTCTCTCTCTCCCTCTCTCTCAAGAACTTCATAGCTTTGATCTTTGTATTTTCAACTTGTGTTTAGTTTTCTTGTTTCTAAGTGAAAGATTGTTAGAATAGATTTATCTGTTCTTTTCCGCAACAATCTTAAAAGTTTTCTATGTGTAATTCTTGATATTTACATCAATAAAGAATTAAAATTAAGTGAAATTTTTGTGTATTGTATTCAACCCCCCTTCTACAATACTTGTTTTGCTTACTTGGGACCAACAGGTTCAAGTTCAGATGATTATGCTTCGTCCTCTACTGATGATTCTGTTCATATATTTGATTATTTTTCTCGTGCTTTCTATGTCAAATCTAACAAATTTACTCTCATTAGAACTGCAACTAACAAACATGGAACCAAATACAAGTGGGTTCCAAAACAAAAGATTGATTCTGAGTTGCAGGCACCTAATGTCAAGGGGGAGTAAGAGAAAGATGGCTTCTGAGTAAATCAGCTCGGAACCCGTACTTCAATGGACTTCGACTTCTAAACATGTCAGTTTAGGACTCGTTCTTCAATGCATTTAGCTTCTGGACAAATGAGAAACTGTGAGTGCATCTACTTTATTCCGCTGCATTTATCTCTGACTGTGATGTTGTTCCAGTTATCTCTAGTTTTTCAAGAATCTGAGTAAGATCGACAAGACTCAATACATTGATATGAGATACCATTTCATTATACATTATGTGGAAGAAGGTATTATTGAATTATATTTTGTTCCAACTGAATATCAACTTGCCGATATTTTTATTTTTTTTTTGCTTTCAAAAATTGGCATGCTGAATTTAAAAGTTTAAATCTTTACAAATTTTATTCTATAAAGTAAAAATTTTACAGTTTTTCTATCTTTTGAATAAAATATGTGTCTAGGATAAATTTTCAAGTTGCTTTGTTTATATCTAAGTTTTATATGTTCAAATTTCAAGTCTAACAAAAATCGAAAGGTCAGCAACATATTTGAAACTTTTGATATTGCTTTAAAGTTATGTGATTCGGAATATTTATAGTTTACAATGCTTAGAAATCCTAAAAAGTCAGAATTATAGATTGTAATGAAAATATGGGCTAAGCACTTAGATGTAAAACTGAGTGGTTGAGATGAAAAATTAAATATATAAAATACAGAAATCTCTAAGTTTAAAAGTTTGTACCTGTGACCTTTCTGATTTGGGAAAGTAAGTTCCGTGGGATGCTTGTCATCTGGTCCCTTAAGGTCAATTGGTCTGGGAGTGATCGAACCTAAATCCTTTTATAGAATCAGATCGAAAGTCATGTTCTACTGGTATGAATGGGTTTAGGATGTGTCGATGTAGCTTTTCTGATATGGGAGAGTAAGTTCCAAGGGGTGCTTGACACCTAGTCCCCTAAGGCTAACTGGTCTGGAAGCGGCTGACCCAAATCCTATAATAGGATCAGATAGAAAGTTACGTTTACGACATGTTCTTTACTTACCAAACTTCTTGATTAAAAGATGTCAATGTGCACAAGTTTAAAAGATGCCAAAGAGCACACTCATGTGAAGATGCCAATGTGCACAATGCTAAAAGATGCCAATGAGCACACATCTCATGATACTTGGTGATATGTTTGAGTTGCGATAAACCTATAAATTTGTGAAAGTCATAATTCTTGACAACTTAGTGTGAGTAAAGGCAAAGTTCTCTATTATATTTTTAGAATTGCATTTTCTTGAAGCTAATCAAAGTTCGCATGCTAGCACACTGAATAGATTGCTGGAAGTTTTTGAAACTGAACATGTCTTAACTTGATATGCAATGAAACTTGTATCTGTATCCAACAACATATTTGATTTCATTTGATGGATAAATCTGTGATATTTTTCCAAGTAGAATTTAATTTGTATAGTGTTTAAATTTTTATATGTTTAGTTGTTTCAAAATTTATATTCAGTATATTTTTGTTTACACAGGAGAATATTTTAAAAGACCTTATCTCATTTCGAGGGGGAGTATCTGATTTTCTATACGAATGCTAACTTGAATTGTCATATTTAGTGAATTTGTATAGGGGGAGTAAAAGAGCTCAACACGTGATTATTTTCTGAGTTTAAGTCAGATTTGCGCCAACAGTTGGTAGCGCAAAACTCAACTTTGCCCCTCCTTCAGCTAGCACAAACCTAAGTTTGCGCCACCAACATGTAGCGCAAACCTTCCTTCTTCTTCCTTTTTCTGAATTTTGCAGTTCTGAAGCTGTCTCGTCTCCAACGTAGGCATGACCAAGTTGATCCTGATCATCAAGGTCATGAGGGGGAGAAGTTAAGGAGAAGTTAAAGAGACAAAGAGTTCAAACGTTTATTTGCTGCTCAAGATTCTATTTTCTCAGCTATACTAGTTCTTTTGTTGTTCCAGCTCCGACCACCATAGTTCATTCAAGTACATTTGAAAGAGGTGCGTCATCTAGAGCACAAGTTGATGAACCGATTGTTCCTTCAAGCTTATTACAAACAGGTCCAGTCTTGTCAAGGCAGCAAAGGCAAAATAGATTGAAAGATGCTGAGAAGAAAATTTTTTTAGTCAAGAAGCTTCGCTAAGTCGCTTAGCAGGTCTGATTAGAGTTCAAAGATAGATATATCAACTTACTTTGAAGACCGGAGCGCCAATGATTACTAAGGGGGAGATTATTAAGTCAGATTTTATAGTAATCATTGTATTTATAGGCTTGGTCTAATACTGGTTCTTAGAGCTTGTAATATCTTTGTATTGGCCAAGGGTATTTAAGTCCCTTATGGCCTTAGCTTTGTAGAACTCTAATTGCATTTTTTGAATACAAAGTGTTTTGGCGCATTCCTCTCTCTCTCTCTCTACTTTCTCTCTCTAAGATTTAGTTGATCTTGGATTATCAAAGACACTTACCAATAATCAATTTTGATGGCCGAGACACTTACCAACACTCATTTGTGATGCTGGCATGGTAGATGTAACTTGAATATCGTCACTACTGATGAAAATCTCCAAACTGATCTCTTCGATAGATACCATTCGATCAATTTCATCAATCGTTTCTGATCTTTGCTGATTGGTGGTCATTCGATTTCGTCTTTCTTTAGCTGTTTCAGCAGCACCACCTGTTGCCCTATCTCTAGCAAACAATTCTAACATATCATTGTAGTTAGATATTTGTTTCTTTTTCCATTTTCCAGCATCGGGCTTTTTCTTTAAAAAATAAATAATAATCGTATTAGAAATAATAATCAGTAAATATTATAAATGAAATTATTAAAAACACATACCGCTATCAATCAATAAATTTTATAAATGAAATTATTAAAAACACATACCGCTATCAATGCTTCCCAAACCTCTTCTTCTGCCTCAAATAACTTTGTCTCATAATTCCAAGCAAAACCACTTAACGAAACACCGCGAAAAAATGTCATAGCATTGAGCAAAATGATCTTTCAAGGTCTTCAAACGATTCTTCAGATAATTTTTGTTGAAATCTTTCTTAAGACTTTTACTTAAGTCATCTACCATATTGGCATATGCTTGGGAAGTGAATGTTCCGTCAACCATGTTACCTTTATCTTGTTCCTTGAGCATTACCTGAATAAATGCATCATCCATATGTGGAATCCAAACAAATGGCTCCCTCTTCCCTGTGTTTCCATCGGTTACCTTTTTACTCATGACCAATTACTGCGTAGTAAGCATGCATATTAAACTTAACAATATTAATCTAAAAAATATGAATAGCAATTAAATATAATACATAATTTAAATAAATCCAAACATTAATCATCCATCATCCATCAAATTCAAATTCAAATATGACCATACAATATTAAACAACTACTTAGACATTACTTTCGTTGTTTAGGTACAACGAGTAATCACTCCACATTTCATTTGCAATTGAACTTCGAATTTGTTCTCCTCTATCATCTATCTTTCTTGGAGCATGAGTTTCTTCTTCTTGTGTTGCATTTAATACCTCTTGTAAAACTTCTTCTTCAAGTTCTTTGTCACGATCTTCGTCAAGTAAAAATTTATGTAAGATGCAACATGCTAAAAATATGTCTGATTGTGTCTCACACGAGTAAAATGGTTCCGTCATACTTCTAATTATAGGGAATCTTTTCTTTAAAACACCAAAGGCTCGTTCAATAGCAATTTCGTAATGATGCATGCCGAAGGTTAAATAATTCTCTTGAATTTTGAGGTCCACGAGACGAATATTCCTTCAAATGATATCTAACGCCTCTATAAGGTGCAATGAGCGAACTTCTATGGGGTAAGCCAACATCAACCAAATAGTATTTACCTATAAACAAAATAAACTTAGTATAATAATATAAGCTCAGTTATATAACCAACTTCGGTTTAAAATATTACCTTCGGGAATCAGTAGTTTGTCATTTCTAGTGAGTGCATTTTTTATGATTCTCGAGTCCGATGCCGTGCCTTCCCAACCACTCAAAACGTATGTGAACTTTAAATCAAATGTACATGCTGCTAGTACATTTATCGTTGGATATCCCTTACGACCACGATATCTAGGGGCGTCTTTACTAGGTACTCTCACACGAACATGTGTTCCATCAATCGCCCCTATACAATCCTTAAAAAATGGATAAAATCTTATTTGTTCTTGAATTTCTTTTGGAACCCTATCTCCGTTTGGTTGTCTAAGATATTGATCTTCTAATGATATGATTGCGTTCAAAACTCGATGGAAATGCCTACTTGTGGCTGATCCGGACCGACGATAAAACCAAGAGACAAAACGATTTCTTAAATCATTTCCAACGATATGCAAAAATCTAGCAACCTGCTCTTCAACTGACATACGTCGAGTTGGTCGAAGGCCACCCTCATTCTTTAACTTTTGACACAATATCTTAAAAGCGGTCTCACCCATACAAATAATTTCTCGACATTTACCACTTGATGAGAGACTAGACAACATCTCATCTCGTACTCGTTGTCTATTCAACCTCATATCATGGGTAGGTAAACTAATTTCGTTTCTGTTTTGACGTGTACGATGTATAATAAAATGCACCACCAGACAAACCAAGTGAACCACTGCTAATTGTTGAGTTCTAAATAAACGAAGTGTGTCATCATCCATTGATATCTGTGTATTCATTATTAAATGTAGTAAGTCAATCAAACATAACGAAATTCCAATCAAAAGTTCATAATTTTCACTGTTTTATTGGATAGAATTCTGATATTAAGTGATTAATAAAAGGAAGTGACATCAACCCCACTTGGGACTTATTCTATCCATCTCATTTACACACACACACACATACATACATATATATATATATATATATATATATACCCACATGGGTAAACCATACAAGCATTCATCTTTCAACTTTAAAAATCCTTCTGCTTATTTCAAGACAATACAGAAAGAAGCTCTCACAAGAAATTGTCAAAGAAAACACTTAGATGAATTCAAAGCAAATGCCTTGGATTAGTCAATGTAAAAGTCATACGTAAAAAAAGTCATACGTGAAAAAAAAACCTAGCACCTACAAACGTCTATGTAAAAGTCAATCAACAACCATATCATGATTCATATAAACACACAGTTCGTATATATATACAACTTTTTTATTTTGTATCACTCTTAAAACACAGCAGCAAGAAGACATGAAAGAAAAGATGCATCGGACTAACATGTGTAGAAGATGCAGAAGGAAGAAGAAGACGCAACAGGGAACTTCAAAGACGCAGTAGAGGAAGAAGACCAAGCAACAGTCGACAGTTGTATGGGAAAAAGGAAGAAGAAGAGGACGAAGTATAGAAGAATATGTGAATGATATGGAACAAAAATAAGGGTTTAATTGGGGGCATTTATGGTATTTTCATACAAAATATTTGGGCCGAGCTTTCTTTCCTTCGCTTTCTTCCCAACTTTGGGAGGAAATTTTTGGGAGGAAATTTATCAATTCTTTCCTTCCGTTTCCTTTCCTTTATTTCCTAAAAAAGTTTCGAGAACACGAGTTTTTTTCACTTTCCTCCCCTTTCCCTCCCTTTCCTTTCCTTTCCTTTCCTTTCCTTTCCTTCGTTAAATGGGTTTCGAGAACACATCGTAAGTGGGGTAAAATCTAGATTTAGCCTAAATCTAGCAAGGTGAGTTCAAGTTGATTTGTGAAAACGTTGTACATGACAAAATGTCTACTTTAAAGTGTTATAAGTTTACATGAAATTATAATTTGTTGAGTTATTTGGTGAGTTTAAGTATTTGAGGTGTTTGTCTTTGTAAACCTTGTAAACCCCCCCCCCCCCCACCCATACATTTGGGACTTTTGGAGCATTTTGATAAATAAGCCATTAAAGAAATTTTTTTAATAATGCATTGCATAAAATGTGGATTATTTGGTAAAGATGCATTTTTGTGTTTGTTGGAAATATGCATAGTTCGGGTTATGAAATGTTTTGAAAGTATCAACGTGTAAGTCATTGGGTTTTGGTCATTCCCGACCTTGTGAATATTTCGGAAATTGTACATCTTTTGGTTTTGGGGAAAAGGCGCATTCCAAGTATTTTGATGAGCAAATCTTAAGCATTGACAATTCTAACGAATTATTTTACGGGTATAAGTCTTTTGGTGTAAATATACTTAATATGTGTTTTGGAGAAATGTTCATCCTTGTGATATGAGACGTTTTGAAAGAGTCAATGGTATATCCTTGTTTGGAAAATGATCTGTCTCAATCTAAGTTGTGTTGGAGTTGGTCGTGTACCTTGGAGCACGTGTTTGCATAAACGTTGGTCGAGTGCGTTTTATTGCATTTTATTTCCTTTGATAATGTGTCATTTGGTTGTTTGAGCCTGTGGCCTGGTATTTTATTATGATTGGGTTTTAGGACATTTGTCTAGTTTTGATAGCTCGACTTAGAGCTTTGGTTGTGATATTGGATGAGGGACTCAACGTAAGGACCTTTTATGGTTGAAGTTGATATCCCGTAGGTGTACGTTTAAAGCTACTGAGCCTGACATCCTTTGCGCTTGGAATCATTATGTCCAATGATGGAACGCTAGTTTTCCACATTGAGGCACGTTTAGGCATTGGATTGGGCTGTAAGTCCTACGTGCAAGTACACGATATTGGATGAGGAACTCAACGTAAGGACCTTTCCCGGTTGAAGTTGACATTCCATGGGTGTAAGTTTAAAGCTGTAACACCCCAAAAATATGGATAACAAAAATCCGAAAAACGGACATGAGGTATACTAAAATTGCCATAGCAAGAGCCTCCCAAAATGGGGAAAATACCCAACCTGTTTAATTACAATCGTAATTCAAATGGATAATAAATAACAACCAACAATCCCAAGTCCTAATATTAGGAAATAAATTACACACGGGGTCATTTATAAACCCAAATAATTCTTCACTGAATAATAAGTCCAAACGCAGTATTTCCCAAGCTCTCACCCCAAAGCAACTAAGCCCGCTTAGGACCGGCGCTGCTAGAACCTGAGATACACATCGACACCAAACAAGTGTTAGTCCAAAAAGCCTAGTGAGTTGAACAATAATAAGCATGTATGAACAGTCATAATTCTTATCAGCAGTTAACCAGTGTTCATAACATGTGGAGTCATTAGAGGAGACCCAAAGCACCAATCAAATCCCACCCAAGAGTCGATATACCTTGATGCCCTTAACAAGGAACACCCGAAAGGCCCGGCACACCCGAAGACTATCGCAGAGAAAATTCCCCGGATGGCGGAGGTCTAGGCACATACCATCACAGTGGCACCCAAGACTACATCCTCCTAGTGTACTGACTTGGTTCGTACAACATAACGCATATAGGAGGTCCTTTAGGTGTATTTCAACCCAACATATTTCCATACCGACTACGGGTATAATATTACCATCCTATCCTCATAAGTCCAACAGGGGACCCAAATTCCAACATATTTCATGTTCAATAATTGAATCGCCAAGAAGGCATACCAAGTAGAATTTATCATCTACTATGTCACATATACTCAAATCATGTCAAAATACCCATAATGTGTATTCATGAAGTAAATCCCAAATATTTGACCAAGAAAGTAAATCATGGCAAAATACTCATAAAACATATTTCTCACATTATCTCATGAAAAACACCATCAAATACTTGAACCCATATATATGAACATTTTGAGTAAATATGTGATAAATACGAAAATTAAGCAAATATGATGTGTATCCAGTTTTAACAAAAGTTTAGTAAACTCACCTTGCTAGATTTAAGCAAAATCTAGTATTTACCCACTTAGAGCTTTCCTTGAAGAAATTTGGTTCTTCAAACCAAATCTTCCAAAACCTAGATCCACAAGGTTCCAACCATAAATATACATTTTCTACCATAATTAAATGATCCCCAAACACTTAATCATCAAAATCTCTATTTTGGGCAAAACCCTAATTTTGACCCAAAACTCCCAAAATTATCCAAACCGAAAATTAGAGAAATCAAACACTAGGAAACCATCAATGGAACATTTATAACTTATTTCATGGTTTAGAAATGGTTAGAATGACTTACAAGTAGGTTTCTTGGAAAACCCCAAAATATGGTCAACAATGGTGAGAAGGTGATGAAGAAGATGGAGATGGAGATGGAGATGGAGATGGAGGTGAAGCTTCCAACCCGAAACCTTGGATGATGATCTTCACTCTAGTAATAAATGGTGATTATTTGGTGGTTGAAGAGGCTTAGAAGAGGTAGGTGAAGAGGAAGGGTTTGGGAGAGAATTCTTGAAATGAAGAAGATGAGAAATGAGAAATATTTGGGGAAAACAAAGCATAAAAAAACGTCCAGCCATCCACGTGGGTTGATCCGTGAGTTCAGCTTCAGCAACCCACATAACAAGGTACCCTAATTTTCATTCTCGTGGGTTGCTCCGTGGGTTCAGCTTCAGCAACCCACGTAACAAGGTACGTCAGCCACTGATTTTTCTTCTTATTTGGTCAAATCCCGTTTCGGTCATAACTTCTTCGTTATAGCTCCGTTTTCTCTCCGAAAAGAACCGTTGAACTCGTAATTGAATCCTTCATCCATCTAGACTATAAAATCAAGGATTCAAGTCCAAAATAAAAAATCTTATTTTTCCTTAATATATCGCTTTCGGTATTAACTTGAAATGATACCCTTCGGAAATCGGGGTGTTACAATCCTCCCCACCTAAAAAGGATTTCGTCCTCGAAATCTTAGCCTAAATTGAACAAGTGAGGGTATCGCTTCTTCATATCATCTTCGGACTCCCAAGTAACGTTAGCACCCCGATGATGCTTCCATTGGACTTTAATCATGACTACGTCTTTATGACGTAGCTTCTTCACTTTCGATTCTAAGATCGCCTCCGGTTCTTCCACAAAACGATTCCCATTGTCTACTCGAATTTCCGACAAAGGAATCACACTTTCCTCTTCGGCTAGAGACTTCCGAAGGTAGCATACATGAAATGTAGGATGTATTCCATCCATTTCCGGTGGTAAATCCAACCGGTAGGCTTGTAAACCAATTTTCTCCAAAATAACGAAGGGTCCGAGGAAACGAGGACTAAGCTTCCCACGCTTCCCAAACCGAATAATTCCCTTCCATGGAGATACCTTCAACATGACACGGTCGCCTACTTGAAACTCGACCGGTCTTTTCTTCTTGTCCGCATAACTCTTTTGCCGATCTTGCGTCGCCTTTAGCCTTTCCCGAATTTATTTCACCTTGTCGGCCGTCTCTTGAACAATTTCTGGTCCGGTAAATTGTTTCTCGCCCGCTTCTAGCCAACAAACCGGGGTTCTGCACTTCTGTCCATACAATGCCTCGAACGGTGCCATTCCAATACTAGAATGGTAATTGTTGTTGTATGCGAACTCTACCAAAGGTAGATGTGAATCCCAACTTCCCCCGAAGTCTATCACGCACGACCTCAACATATCTTCTAACGTCTGAATTTTCCTCTCGCTTTGACCATCCGTTTGAGGATGATACGTCGTGCTCAAATTCAGTCTAGTGCCCAACTCCTTTTGCAAGCTAGTCCAAAAGTTCGAAGTAAAGCGACTATCCCAATCCGATACTATAGATTGTGGGACTCCATGCCTCGATACCACTTCATCAATGTAGAGTTTGGCCAATTTCTTTATTGGTAAAGATTCCCGCATTGCAAGAAAATGCGCACTCTTGGTTAGTCGGTCAACAATTACCCAAATGGTATCGTGACCGCGTAAGGTCTTCGGTAGTTTCGTCACAAAATCCATAGTGATGTTGTCCCACTTCCACTCGGGAATGGACAACGGTTGTAAACTTCCATATAGTCTTTGATGTTGTGCTTTGACTTGAAGGCACGTGACACACCTTTCCACGTAATTGGCAACATCCAATTTCATCACTGGCCACCAATAGTTCAATTTCAAGTCTCGGTACATCTTGGTGCTACCGGGATGTATAGAATATTTTGATTTGTGCGCTTCTTCGAGAAGTAATTCTCGGTTTCCTCCCAGCTTCGGTACCCAAATTCGTCCTTGGAAAAACTTAAGTCCACGACGGTCTTCAGTTAGAAGTTCCTTTTGCTTTACCATGATCTCTGACTTGAGATTTTCCTCCTTGAGTGCTTCTACTTGACACGACTTGATGCTCGCCAACAAACTTGATACCACATCTATCCTTGTAAGGGACATTTTGACACCTCTATCATAACTCCTTCGGCTCAATGCATCCGCTACCACATTGGCCTTACCGGGATGATAGAGTAAGTCACAATCGTAATCCTTCAAGAGTTCAAGCCATCTCCTTTGCTGCATGTTGAGTTCTTTTTGATCGAAGATGTATTTGAGACTCTTGTGATCCGTGAAAAGAGTACACTTTGTCCCATACAAATAGTGTCGCCACAACTTCAACGCGAACATTACCGCCGCCAATTCCAAGTCATGAGTAGGATAATTCTTCTCATGATCCTTCAATTTCCGCGACGCGTAGGCTATCACTTTCCCTCTTTGCATCAACACGCACCCAAGCCCCATCTTGGAAGCGTCACTATACACCACAAAGTCTTCCGATCCTTCGGGTAAGGATAAGATCGGAGCCTCGCATAATTTCTTCTTGAGCGTTTGAAAAGCTCGCTCTTGTGCATCAGTCCAAAGAAACTTGACGTTCTTCCTTGTAAGTGAAGTGAGCGGTGTAGCGATCTTGGAAAAGTCTTGAATGAAACGCCGGTAGTAACCCGCCAAACCCAAGAAACTTCGAATTTCGGTCGGACTTGTCGGAGGTTCCCAGCTCATCATCGCCTCGATCTTTGCCGAGTCCACTTTTACTTCGTCTTTTGATACCACATGCCCCAAGAATTGCACCTCTTGGAGCCAGAACTCGCACTTTGAGAATTTCGCAAACAATTTCTCCCTTCTTAGAATCTCTAACACTTCACGTAAGTGTTTCCCATGCTCTGACTCATCCTTTGAATATATTAAAATATCGTCGATGAAGACGATCACATATTTGTCCAAGAATGGTCGACACACACGGTTCATCAAATCCATAATACGGCCGGAGCGTTGGTTAAGCCGAAAGGCATCACCAAAAACTCATAGTAACCGTATCGCGTTCGGAAAGCCGTCTTTGGAATGTCATTCTTCTTTACTCTCACTTGATGATAACCGGATCGGAGATCGATCTTGGAGAAACATCCCGCACCTTGAAGTTGATCAAAGAGATCGTCAATGCGAGGTAGTGGATACTTATTCTTCACTGTGACTTTGTTCAGCTCTCGGTAATCGATGCACATTCGCATAGATCCGTCCTTCTTCTTTACGAATAAGACCGGTGCTCCCGAAGGTGAAGAGCTCGGTCGAATGAAACCCTTCTCCAACAATTCCTGAAGCTGCATCATCATCTCTTTCATTTCCGTCGGTGCCAAACGATATGGAGCTCGGGCTATCGGAGCTGCTCCCGGAGTTAGGTCGATCTGCAACTCCACTTGTCGTACTGGCGATAACCCGGGTAAATCTTCCGGAAAGATGTCCGGAAAGTCTTGCACTACTTCCACATCTTCTACCGACTTCTTCTCTTTCTTCGCGTCCACCACGTAGGCCAAGTACGAAAGATAACCCTTCGCTAGAAACTTGCGTGCCTTAAGAGATGAAATGATGGAATTATTCCTCTTTCCTTTTTCCCCATAAATGGTAATCACACCATTTTCCGGCGATGACACTTGGATCATCTTTTTAGAACACAAGATGTCCGCCTTGTGTCTTACTAACCAGTCTATCCCTACAACCACGTCAAACCCTCCTATAGTCATAGGTAGCAAATCTATCCCAAAAGAATTCCCATCAATAATTATAGTGCAATCACAAAAACGATCGCGAATAATCACTTGATCTCCATTGGCTAGTTCTACCACTAGAGCATCGGGAAGAACACTTAAAGGAGTAGTAAATTGTTTACAGAAGATATCCGACACAAAAGAACATGTAGCACCCGAATCAAACAAAACACGAGCTGGCAAGGAGTTTACTAGAAACGTACCCGAAACAACATATGCAGTCTCCTTTGCCTCCTCGGTAGTCATCTGGAAAGCTCGACTCGGTGCCCTTGGTGGTTTCTCGACTCTAGCTGTCGAACCAACAGAATTTCCACCATTTCCTCCTACTAACTTTGGACAATTTCTCTTCATATGCCCCGGTTCTCCACACTCATAGCATACTGACCTACGGAGGGAACATTGCCGAGTTGTGTGGTTCTTCTTACCACACTTGGTGCACCCAATTGTACCGGAGTGAGTCACTGTAGCGCATGGTCCCGAGTGTTTTGACCTGCACTTGTGGCACCATCGTTCCTCACGGCGTTGATCACCCTTTCTTCCGCTTGTAAAGGGTCTTGACTGACGAACGGGCCCAGATGACCCTTCCCACTTCCGTTTCTCGACCACTACGCTCCCCTCCACCTTATTCGGGCCGTAAGAGTCTTCTATTAGTTGTGCTTCTTCTATTGCCTCCCGAAGAGTAGAGGCCTTGGACACTCGAACCATATTCATCATTCCTGTAGGTAAACCCTTGATGTATGCCTTGATCTTCTCTTTCTCGGTGGGGACCAGGTGTCCCACCAAACCCAACTTGTCCAAAAACAGCTTGTTGTAATCCTTCACCGATAAATTCCCCTTTTTCAAACTCCGAAATTCATCGATGATCTGGTCCATAGCTCGCTCGTTGCAAAATGTTTCCATAACCTTCTTCTTGAAGGTTTCCCAGCTTAGTTGAGCCAATACGGTGGCCTCAATAGAAGTGGAATATACATTCCACCATGTAAGGGTCGCCCCTCTAAGCATTTGAGACCAAAATACTGCTTTTTGGTTCTCCCCGCATTCGCTTGATCGGAAAGCCTGCTCCATCTCTCTAATCCAGTTCATGCATGCCACCGGGTCGTCCGTGCCCTTGAATTCTGGTGGTCGGCATCCGAGGAATGACTTGAAGGTACAAGTCTTAGGCGTTGGTCTTAAACCAGAAGGAGGAGTTTCATTAGATGGGACAACGAGTCCCGAACCTCCGGATCCCGCCACAATCACATTTTCAGCTACCGTCTCAGGCCTTCGGTGATTAGCATCCCTTTCATCCAATAGTTTCAGGAAGGCCTCTTGCTGCTGAGCCATAGCTGCATTCATTGCTTGCATCATCCGCTCCATCATTCTAGTTTCCGTTGTCACCTCTTCCATGATCGGATGAGTTGCAGCTATGTTGCGTCGAGGTATATGCTCCGGTCCTACACCCAACGCATTTATAAACGGTGGGGGCAAATCATTATTCGTCACTCTCGGTTGATCGGCCGTCGATGCCGTCGTATCCTGCCTTTCTGGTCGATTACGCGTATTAACCATAGTCTGCCACACACACGCGAGAACATAGATAAGATAAGACTAAACGAGTTGAACTCATTGTACGTACTAATACCTTCATTAATCATCATGATAATAGTAACCAAGCATGCTCACGTAACAATGCATTCATAATAGCAGTAGCTAAGTGAAATTATGAACGAACCATACATAAAAATTCTTATCACCATCATCACAACTTTCAATTAAAGTAATTCCGTAATCCTAACGCTCTCCCCACCTAGGATTCTTACCCCAAATGGACAGTGAAGTCATAAAGTCTAAAGCTTAAGTCTAGATATGCTAAACAATACCTAGTTCACTTAAACTAAAGCTCTGATACCAACTTGTAACACCCCAAAAATATGGATAACAAAAATCCGAAAAACGGACATGAGGTATACTAAAATTGCCATAGCAAGAGCCTCCCAAAACGGGGAAAATACACAACCTGTTTAATTACAATCGTAATTCAAACGGATAATAAATAACAACCAACAATCCCAAGTCCAAATATTAGGAAATAAATTACACACGGGGTCATTTATAAACCCAAATAAATCTTCACTGAATAATAAGTCCAAACGCAGTATTTCCCAAGCTCTCACCCCAAAGCAACTAAGCCCGCTTAGAACCGGCGCCGCTAGAACCTGAGATACACATAGACACCAAACAAGTGTTAGGCCAAAAAGCCTAGTGAGTTGAACAATAATAAGCATGTATGAATTCTTATCAGCAGTTAACCAGTGTTCATAACATGTGGAGTCATTAGGGGAGACCCAAAGCACCAATCAAATCTCACCCAAGAGTCGATATACCTTAATGCCCTTAACAAGGAACACCCGAAAGGCCCGGCACACTCGAAGACTATCGCATAGAAAATTCCTCGGATGGCGGAGGTCTAGGCACATACCATCACAGTGGCGCCCAAGACTACATCCTCCTAGTGTATTGACTTGGTTCGTACAACATAACGCATATAGGAGGTCCTTTAGGTGTATTTCAACCCAACATATTTCCATACCGACTACGGGTATAATATTACCATCCTATCCTCATAAGTCCAACAGGGGACCCAAATTCCAACATATTTCATGTTCAATAATTGAATCGCCAAGAAGGCATACCAAGTAGAATTTATCATCTACTATGTCACATATACTCAAATCATGTCAAAATACCCATAATGTGTATTCATGAAGTAAATCCCAAATATTTGACCAAGAAAGTAAATCATGGCAAAATACTCATAAAACATATTTCTCACATTATCTCATGAAAAACACCATCAAATACTTGAACCCATATATATGAACATTTTGAGTAAATATGTGATAAATACGACAATTAAGCAAATATGATGTGTATTCAGTTTTAACAAAAGTTTAGTAAACTCACCTTGCTAGATTTAAGCAAAATCTAGTATTTACCCACTTAGAGCTTTCCTTGAAGAAATTTGGTTCTTCAAACCAAATCTTCCAAAACCTAGATCCACAAGGTTCCAACCATAAATATACATTTTCTACCATAATTAAATGATCCCCAAACACTTAATCATCAAAATCTCTATTTTGGGCAAAACCCTAATTTTGACCCAAAACTCCCAAAATTATCCAAACCGAAAATTAGAGAAATCAAACACTAGGAAACCATCAATGGAACATTTATAACTTATTTCATGGTTTAGAAATGGTTAGAATGACTTACAAGTAGGTTTCTTAGAAAACCCCAAAATATGGTCAACAATGGTGAGAAGGTGATGAAGAAGATGAAGATGGAGATGGAGATGGAGGTGAAGCTTCCAACCCGAAACCTTGGATGATGATCTTCACTCTAGTAATAAATGGTGATGATTTGGTGGTTGAAGAGGCTTAGAAGAGGTAGGTGAAGAGGAAGGGTTTGGGAGAGAATTCTTGAAATGAAGAAGATGAGAAATGAGAAATATTTGGGGAAAACAAAGCATAAAAAACGTCCAGCCATCCACGTGGGTTGATCCGTGAGTTCAGCTTCAGCAACCCACATAACAAGGTACCCTAATTTTCATTCTCGTGGGTTGCTCCGTGGGTTCAACTTCAGCAACCCACGTAACAAGGTACGTCAGCCACTGATTTTTCTTCTTATTTGGTCAAATCCCGTTTCGGTCATAACTTCTTCGTTATAGCTTCGTTTTCGCTCCGGAAAGAACCGTTGGACTCGTAATTGAATCCTTCATCCATCTAGACTATAAAATATAGGATTCAAGTCCAAAATATAAAATATTATTTTTCCTTAATATATCGCTTTCGGTATTAACTTGAAATGATACCCTTCGGAAATCGGGGTGTTACAAAAGTCACCGAGCCTGACATCCCTTGCGTGTGATTGTTTATATGACTAGTCTTAACAACATAAAATGGGACTTACTTTGTGTACCGTCATATTTTATGGAATCGGGTCTCCCCCGTCACTGAAAAATGTTGTTTTGGGTATTGTGTCTAGTATCCATGTTTTCGGTGACGTTTTACATGTACGGATTTTATATATGATTATGGGTTGAGCATTACTCCCCACCCGTGTTTTGGGTGTTTCGGAATATAAAGTTTTATCCGTTTTTCATCACTCGGGAGTTTGATTTCTATTCTTATTTGGAGTGAGTTTTGGGTTGAATTTAATTTACGAAAGAACGTTTTATATTGGGATCTTCGCCCTTAAAATAGTTTGGATTGGAAAACGTTTATATTAGTGGTTCTTCGCCTAAAATGCATATTTTTGGACAACGAGTCGTTTTCATAATCGAAGCTTATCATTTTGAAAGAGTATGATTTTAATTGCATCCCTTCCTTTCAACGATATATTTATTCATGCTGAAAACTCTTGAACTCACTAGGCGTTAGCCTAACTTTTTTATTTGTCGGCATGTGCAACAGGTTCGGTTGTGAATAGTTCTAGTGACACTGTGAAGGGAGGAAAGCTAGTTATGTGCTCGAGGAGTGCTTAGCTTGTTGAAGTGTTCAATTTTCGCAAAGAAAAACATGAAGTTGCTTGTGGTGTAACTTTTCTGGCATATTATCTATAGCAAGGATCATGTAAGGTTTTGGGTTTGTAAATTTCTCAAAGGAAGATGAAGCCAGTTTAGCTAAAAATTCCACGGATGGGAAGGTTAAGAAATACCCTTTTACACATGCTCCAAAATTCTAAATTGAGTACCATATCATCATTGGAAATTCAGTAGCCATATCACACTTTAATTAAGTTCACAGTGCTCAGTTGTGCAATAGCTTTGAGGAACTAACTTATAAGTGAAGAATAAAATGTTTTTAATTTAACGGTTTATCCATTACCCATTTTGTTATCCGCTATTTTAATAGATCATATAGAGATATGGATAATTACCGTTTTATTACCCTTTAATAAAGGGTAACGAAATCACCTTTATTTGAACCATACTTTACTGATTGTCAGCCCTACTTTTTACGACGGCAAATAAGGGCCAACTTTGCACAAGACAAGGTCCATAAAAAACATGTAAGCTCACGTTGATAAAACAATGGAACCACCTTCATTAGGAGTCGATGATACAACATTTTTTGTCATACATGATCATCGATATGTCAGTGGTATGTATGTTTTTTTTTATCATGAAGCTTTCAAATTTTTATTGTCGTGATTGGTTTTGTTTTAACCAATTCTGTAATTAACTGAAAAACATATGTTTTAATATGAACAGATTTTTTAAATTAGGCATCTATATATCGATATGGTTAAATTAGGGTATTAATTCATTTTGTTTAATTGAGTTAAGATTTGCCTAGATTAGGATTCTAACATACTCTAATTAATGGTTCTCTTGTAACTAGATGGACATTTTTCTTGTCCTATGAAAGAATTTGTTTCATTTTGCTTAAAGGTGTCTACTCAACTATGTGTTTGTGTAACATCCTAAAATTTAGGGTGAATTTAAAACTTAAAAATTTGGCTACATAACGTCTATAAATGGTAGAAACCAATCTTCCCAAAAAGAGAGATCCAATAACCTGTAAGATAAGAGTATAACAATCTAAACCAATGTACGTCAACCCAACACGGGGAACCAAGTATGGCTATTACAACCCAAGAACAAATGAAGAATACAATTCAACAACCTAGTAATCTAACTTGTGCAAGCAAGATTAATGTTGGGTGTCGCTATTCTTCCAAAAGGTATAATCTCTATACTTCAAATATTGGTCACTAAGTCATCAAAAAGACCGCTCTCGACCCCAAGGCCATCCTCTCAATCCCGACGAGTCCCGCCGCTAGAGTGACCTGCCATACATGACAATCAAAACAAGTGTTAGGCTAGAGCCTAGTGAGAACATATAAGCGGAAAATAACTTAAACAATAAAGCCGATTGAAGTCATGTAGCCGATCTAGCCGTGAGCTAAATCAAAACAAATCCAATAAACCATTAGCATCCAGTAAATACTGACAACAGTTCAAACCACATAGAGAGCTCAACTACTCCAAGTCTATTGCTCGAAAACATCAAGTCAACCACTTCAGGTCTATTCTTGAGAGTTCCAAAACAGGGGAACTCAAACACAATGGGATTACACCTTACTGTCCATGGGACGCTGACCGACCGTATAGGCCCACACCCTACTTACCATGGAGCCCGATGCCTATCCCGTGCCAAGGGTAACCAAATGTTCGGACGAGACATTGGAATACCGTGCCTATGGATACATTGCACTAAGACCAAACACCAAAACATGTAAATACATTCGCATCTGATCATATATAATGGGGTAAAACCCAGATTTACAGATATAAAGTTTAACCACTCAGAGTCTTGACTCCCCAACTTGGAGGAAGACATTTCTCCACCCAATGATATAATATTATACATCCTATCCCATTTTACATCAATAATAACAAATAACCCATCATTTGTATTTTTACCAAAACCCTAGTTTCATCTTTGAGATACAAAATACCATCAATAAAGTTCTTCAACATTTATGTATAAAATCTAGGGATATCATTAAACATAACCCAACTCAATTATTCAAACATTTATGTTTAGGTTCCGAAACCCTAATATCTTTAGAACCCATATTTAGGTCAACATACAATTAACCCAAATACTTGTTCATGAGACATGAATAAACCTACAACACATAAACCTTAGTAGATTACATAAAATAGAGGGTAGAAAACTCACCTTGAAGAGGTTATAGAAAACCCTAGTTAAAATACTTGAGGAGAGAACTTAGTAGGAGACTTGACACTTCCACAACAAGGTTCTTAATCACCAACAACCACCTAGAACAACCCATAAATGAATGAGAATCGCAAGTTGGATGATAATGAATGAGGAGATAAGTAGTCTTACCTTTTGACTCTCTCAAAATCGCCTCTAACAGATCCACAAACCAATGAAATGAATAAAAAGTCGGCTCTAGGGCATTTAAAGCTCGACCCCCCAACCGCGACTATGCCAAGTCGCCTAAGCCAAGTACCTTGCGGTACAAACTCAGCGACTATGCCCCGCGAGATTGACAAATGTCATTCTCGCGTGGCAATGTCGCACACTCCCCCCCACCGCTCGGTACAAGCTCCGCGATTGTGCCCTGCGAGAGTGACTCCTGTCACAGTCGCAGGCACAATCGCCCAAGGTGCTCCGAAGCCCGATTTCCTTCTGATTTCGACCCGAAAGCTCCCGATCCCAATACTTCAATTGAAAATGGCAAAAAGGTCAATTTAGGGACATACCGAAATTGCGGGTGTTACAATCCTCCCCAACTTGGAGAAGGTGAGGGTACCTTCGCTCCAAATTCTCTTCGGCCTCCCACGTCACGTTATCACCTCGATGGTGCTTCCATTGAACTTTTACCATCATGACTTCCTTGTGACGAAGCTTCTTCGCCTTCCGTTCTAAAATCGCCTCGGGTTCCTCGATGCACCGATTCCCTTCATCAACTCTGATTTCGGAGAGTGGAATAACACTCTCCTCCTCCGCTAAACATTTACGAAGGTAACACACATGAAATGTGTTATGGATCCCATTCATTTCTGGAGGGAGCTCCAACTAGTAAGCTTGAAGCACGACTCGCTTAAGCACTTTAAAGGGTCCAAGGAAACGGGGACTTAGCTTCCCACGCTTTCCGAACCGAATAATCCCCTTCAAAGGGGACACCTTCAACATAACTCGGTCTCCCACTTGGAACTCTATCGATCGCCTCTTCTTGTCGGCATAACTCTTCTGCCGGTCTTGAGCCGCCTTTAAGCGTTCACGAATACCTTTCACTTTATCCGCCGTCTCCTGAACAATTTTGGGTCCGACAAATTGTTTCTCCCTCGCTTCCAGCCAACACACGGGAGTTCGGAACTTGCGACCGTATAAAGCTTCAAACGGTGCCATCCTTATACTTGAGTGGTAACTATTTTTGTATGCGAACTCCACCAAAGGTAGGTGTGAGTCCCAACTACCACCAAAATCGATCACACAAGATCTTAACATATCTTCTAGCGTCTGAATTGTCCTCTCGCTTTGGCCGTCGGTTTGAGGATGATAGGTCGTGCTCAACTTCACACGCGTGCCCAATTCCTTTTGCAACCCATCCCAAAAATTCAATGTGAACCGACTATCATGATCCGAGACAATAGATAACGGTACACCATGACGAGCTATCACTTCATCAATGTACAATTTTGCCAATTTATCCTTGCATGTATATAATGTTTGGTGTTTTCTGCGTATCTCCACTAATCTTCCTTGCATGCAGGCACATATATATCGAGAGGAAAAGAATATTTTAGATTTGTATGGTATGCTTCTAAGATATTCAAGGTAATGAAAGAAAGTCACAAACTCACAATCAGATTCAAATTTAGATATTCTGACCTTTGCAACTTCATACGACTATACAAGTGTCATCTGCTTATTGTTGTTATATGTATTATTTCTTTTGTGTTTTCAGTTTGGTCTTGGATACTATAAGATTTCATCACGACTACAAGGTTTTGTGCCCAAAGGAACGAGCATATTGCAAAAAGGTGAAAATGTTTCATAGATCTTTAGTTGTGTCTCACACTGCATGTATATATGTTCCTTCTTGGGTCAAAGTTTTGATGACAAGGTGTTATTTATTTCCCTCTTTTTCCAACAATTGCTTGTGGTGATAGATGAGTTGGAATCTTTGAAAGCAGAAGTTGACAGTCAACTAGATGGATTGAACAAAGGTCATACTAGAAATGAAGAATCTCAACCAAATGGCCTTGGAGAAACCCCACACATAGATCAGGGGAGTCTTATTTTCAACTATCTGTTGTGAATAACAGAGTTCCTTTTGGCACTAATAACAAACAGGTAATAATTGTTGTCATATGTTAAGCTAAGTGGAGGGCTTAGTTGTTGAGTCACATCCTATCGCATCTTTGGACATATATTTGGAATCATATCCTTTGTACTGGAGTTTTATGCTATTGCTGCATAGGGATATGTAAGAATCATACCGATTTCTACTTTTCATAGGGAGTATGTCGTGTACCCGATCAACGGACGGGTATGATGCGTATGCCGCAGAAGAAAGTGTGGTCGGGTTGGCTCTCACCTAGAGATGAGAAGAACGGAGTCGTTCCTTCAACTAATTCAAGCCCTAGGGACAAAGGTTTTGCAAACAGTGATTCTACACCTAAGGGTTTGGTATCCAACATTGGGATTATGGATCAAGAAAAAATGGATCTTTTTTGGTTTTTTGATCGGTAAGTTTCTCTATTTCTTTTTATTTAATTTTGCTAAAGATATTAGACCAAGATATTATACGTGTTCATTGCTTCTGGATGAAATCAAGCAAAAGAATTAATATGATGTTGTTGATCATATCAAAAGCTATATGAAGCATATGAAATCAATGTGCACGCCAACTGTCCTGATAACAACGTTATATTTCAAGACGACCCCAAAAGGTAACTCCTTTCGCTGCTAGAAATTATGAAGTTTATAAAGTGAACTCTTACCTTAAAAATGTAGTTACTTGAGGATGGCAATTTCATGACTTTGTTGTCCTCAAGAACCTGGTGTACCTCTGTTGTTGAGACTAATGGAAACAAGTTTTAGAAACACATTTGAACTTGACTGTCTACCATATGTCATGGATTCTGAACTCTTAAACTTTTCTTTAATAAAATGACAGTCATACTTTATGGCTTTCTGCTTATCTTATAATTAACATTTTACTTGTCATGATAATTTTATTACCCTTGCAAATGTATATCATTTGCTTAATCCATGGTAGTAGTATCTCATGAAAATTAAAGGATCTATATGATATGGTGGACTAAAAGTTTAGTTCCTTACGAGTCATGAGTGGAAATTGCGCAATGAAAATGTTTGTGAAGTTAAATAGTTAGAGAACCGCACTATAAGTTCTATCTTAGGAAAGCAATTTTGTAGCACTACGTAGTCCTGTTGGTTTACGAATAAGCTTGAGTCACCAGTCTCTTCAACATTGTCTTTTCTATTTTCGGATTTCATATCTGATTGTTTTCATTTATTGATCGCCAAATATGTTAAGAAAGTGAAAAGATATCTTAAGAGTTGAATATATATTATGCTGACTACGTTTGTTTGTTCTAAACACATGTAGGGTTGTCATTTGGACACAAACCAAACAATCGAGGACCAACAGTGCATCAATATCATGTCGATTATACATTTCATAATTGACTATTGTGCTTTCCATATTTGTGTGGCCAACAAGAAGAAGATTAAGATTTTTATAAGTAGGTCATAAACATCGGTATATTCTTATCACTATGTTGTGGATTATCTTTGTGTATAATATCACTTTTGAATTGTTCATAGATACGTAGTTCTTTATTAAATGAGAAGTTGAAATAGAAAACATTGTAATTTTATTTTGTTCAAACCTTAAGTTTGTATTTTTGTAATGAGTTGTGTTAATTTTTATTTCCTAATTTACCAGAAAATGTTACATCAAGTTGCATTACGGTGGTAAGATAACATTTTCCCATTCAAATTGAAGAAAAAAAACGATTTTCAATTCGAGATCATGGAGTTATAGAGAAGCATATGGTCAAACTTTTCTGGTATCTATTTTTGAAATATGGACTTCAAAAGACAATTTATACTATATTATTTATGATCATTGGATTTTACTTTTCACTACATTGCAACATGTATATATATTAATGAAATGAAGGAAGGAAAAAAGTAGTAATAGTAGTAGAAAGAAAGGGATGGAAAAAGGAGGTTGGAAGTTGGAAGATGCTTATTTTTTTGGTTGCTTATGGCTCCCCTCCGTGACCACCCCACCAAAACAAAAGAGTCACTTGTGATTTCCCTCATTCTAACGAGTTCTCTCCTTATTTACCCACCTAGCACTTGCATATCCACAAACATGGATCTACCGTTTTAATTTTAAATAACAAATTAAGTCGACAAACAATTAAACAACAATATTAATAATGGAATCATTTTAATCAAATCGACTGATTAAATTTCACAATAGGAGACTAGGTGTTATCTTATAATGGGATTCCAATTAAATAAAGTCATGTTGTGTACCCGACCAACAGAAGAGCATAACATTAGTTTTATAGAGTTCAAGGGTTGTTTAGTAATTATCAAACATTTAATATTTTGCTTCAGGGTAAAATAGAGGTTTTAACACTTTAAGACTTTTTGTAAATCAATTTTCATCGCTAATATATGAATTTAGAAAAGTTAGATAACAATTCATTAATTGTAGTTAAAAAAATAAATATAAAGATTAAGATGTGGGTCCAATCCTCTATAGGTACGCATTGTGTTATGCAACCACGTCACACAACTAATTGTTCTAGTTGTGATGGCTTTGCCCCCAAATGACTTTCCAGGTGATGTCGGCTCAAAACGGTCTTAAACCGACAAGCTAAATCCTATCCATAAAATACAGAGTTGGGTTGTTTCATCCTCACCCAAAATTCAACTCATACTCGAAAAGTGGCTTGATTGCAACATGGGAAAAACTCCATCAATTTCCTTATTTCAACAAAAAGTTCATGCTAATCAATGTTTAACCTAACATGAAGAAATATTCATCTATTACCGTGATTAATTTGATTGAAAATTTTATAAAATAATGGATTTTACTCTGTCATGTCACCTGTGTCATTTTTTATGTCGAATACCACAAAAGCAAGGTCTTCAGGGACACCATATAGTTACAAAAACTTGGTCATAACCATTTAGGGAACATCACCGAACCATTAAAGAGTGATTGATTCAAAGTCTGGAGTAGAAATTTTTGACTCATATTGCACAAACCTGAACGAGAACCATAGAATTTACACTATTACCCCCTAATTTCTCTCGAGAAAAACAGTAAATTTAGGGTTTGTTATCTATTTGTAGACGCATTGACTGTCCAAGAACATTAGGAATCGATTTGGGTTCCCAAATTTGAAAGTTTCTATTTTCTTGTTTTACCATTACCACTTTCCACAACAATCAAATCTACTTTATATTTAGTTCAATTGACAATAAAAACTTGGGTCTTTGAGGATCTTTTTTCAGAGGTCACAAGTTCGAGCCTTTACAAATCCATTGGGGATTTTTCTTATTGCTTTCCAGGGCCCTTGAGATTAGTCGAGGTACGTACAAGCTAATTTAAATACCCATTATTATAAAAAAAAACTACTTTGTTTATTAGTATGCTATAACTTTTTACTTATTTCTATTTTGATCTTTTTTTCCTTAATTCTTTTCACAGGTTATTACACACAAATTAAAAAAAAAAACATTACCAAACAATATTTTGTTGTTTAAACTTTGGTATATTTATTTTGAAAATTAAAGTATTATGGTCAATAATACATGAGAAGATGTATCATTTTCAATGAGTGTGATGATACCCATGTAGGCACTATCAAATAATTTCATTAATTGTTAGTGGTTGAATCTTGGCTGCCTGTGAATTTTCCGGAATATATATTGTTTCTTATATAAAATAAACAAAATAATTAATTGAATTCTTATGATATTTCATGTGCATATATATTTTAACAAAAAAAAGTTTATAATACTGTTTCGATAGTATAAATCACATTTTTTTAAAGTGAAATCGGGATATCATAATATTAACTATTTAAAAATAGGTATTTTATGCTTTTTTTTATCAAATAGTCCACGAGATCAATATAAATTCTTTCACTGAGTATTACTGAACATGACAAGTTTTTTGCTTGATGTGTGAAACGGCTAAGACCGGAAAACACTAGGCTTGACAAGTTGCCTTATATGTTGTTTATTGATCTTATATGGTTGTTACCGATGGTAGTGAAGGTGGTTAGCAACAGTGGTGGTGATAGTGAGGAGTAGAGGCGGTGGTACCCCATGGTCGATGATGGTTGTGGATGACATGCAGATGGTGGATGGTGGCAACTGATAGGGTGGATAAGGAAGCCGAAGTGGTGGTTGTATAATTAAAAACTATGGAAATTAGCGACCGTTTTATCTATTGTATTCAACACAGTAATGAAATTAAATAAAGTGATATCTGAGTTTTAATGCTTCTATTCATATGCATATTTAATAAAACATTTATTACTTTTATATTTACATCCTCATAATTACATCATTACATTATTAAAAATAAGAGTATCGTCGATAAAAAGAATCCATCCGTATTTTGGTAATAACTACTATCAATGGATTACATAAGGACATAGCATGCCCTGTAACAAATTTTATTGACGGCTATTAAAATTTAGTGGCGGCTTTGTCCGTCGGTAATGCATAACTAAAAGACGATAATCCTTTAAAAAATTGAATGTCGTGGAATATCAACAACCTACACTTGGGTTATGGAAGGAAAGTCAACATTGATCTCTTGGTAGTTGTGGCAGTTTAGCGACGGATTAGCAACTGTCACACTTGGGTAGCTAATCTCTCTGTCATTGTTTTTTTTATTCTCAAATTTGTTGTTATTCTCTCAATGATTCGTTGAAAATTACCGATGTGGTCTTTCCGCCAGTAATATCCTTTGATGAACGTGAATTTTGTAGCAGTGTTCCATTAGCAACTTTAATTTAAGCCATGTAAGTTATTATTCCAATTCTACGATTTTTTAGAAATTTAAATTTTACAGGGACAATTTTCAATTGCAAATAATGCGGATAAAACTTTATTTATGAATTCTCGATATAAACTACCTTTAAAATTTTAATGATCACATTATCTATGAGATAAATGCAATTAATAAACTCTGATAAGTCAGACTATTTTTCATGTTAATAACGTACATTATTGAAACAACAAAACGTACAGTTTTAGACAAGTATTTTAAGACAAAATTAATTATAAGAAATTAAAAATATATATTTTATTTTAAAAAACAAGTTATTTAAAGCCATTATAATAAAATAGTAATATGTGAAAGAATCATAACCAAAAAACCATTTTTAAGCTAAATATTTAAATATAAATTTCGAATGTGAATGATATAAATTTTGGAAAAGTGATTTCGGTTGATAAAAAAATTATATATGTGATCTTCCAACTTATCCAAATAATATCTTTTAGGTATTGCTTAACGTATTAGATGAATAAGACAAAATGATATTGTTTTGATTGACTTACAAATTTTATAAGATTACAATGTTAACGATTTTTGATAAATTAAGCCATAGTTTTGTTTCACCCATTTGTTAAATTGATGATAGATCAATACTAATATTTTTAAACTTAACTCTTGATAACGTCATACTTATTTATATTTTTAACGGATAAAGCATGCACTATTACTCATTTATTTGTTGGATTTGATTGAACTTTGTTTTGCTTTTGATGTGAGTATATGGACGGAATGGATAAGGAAGGCGAAATAAGCCTACTAGAAGCATGTAACGATTGTGTCATGCATAAGGAGCATTCTCACGCAATCGTTTTGGACCAACATAGAAGTTTTACTGTTTCAGGATGTTCTACATGTACGGCCATACCTAAATGCAAAATTGAAGGGACGCTGGAAGATCATGTTTGGTTGTCTACATGCATGATTGGACGATTTATTGGCTTTTAAGAGGGGTAAATTTCACATCTGCATAACCTTAAATATCAACTATACACTCAAGTGCTCAACAAATGATCTAATCACCATTCATTCATCTTCTATGGCCTAAATATTAGAGAGTTCTAAACCCTAGGAGCCATGTATATTTGTCTCCTTGAGGTCAATTTTGTTCATAAAACTTTGCTTTTTATTCATTGTTTCTTAGATTAAGTTGTTAAGGGAATGCATATCCAATCATCAAATGTGAAGATTTCAAGCCAACTCATTGGCTAAACCACCTCTAAGATCGTCTAATATGAATGTCAAGCATTCTTTTCAATTATATTAGTTACGTGATTATTCTTTTAATGCAAGTTTGGAAAAGCATGTTGGCATAGTGGGATTGATTTGAATGACAAGTATCAATGTTTTATAAGAATACTTTTAACGTTTTCGTATGTGTGATAAATATTTTGTTGTTTTTTCTAGGAGATATTTGGTTGTTTAATTGATAAACAACATGAAAATGGTCTAGTGTATCTTCATACATGCCATAAACAATATGTATGTTTGATTATGATTGGTTTGGATATATAGTTATAGATTATATATATCAAGGGTTTGATCGGATATAATGGTTTTCATTCACACAATTAATGCAAATTAGATTTCATTCATTTATGTTTATTTTATAAGAAAAACCATTTTTTATTTATTTTCATTATTCAATGCAACCTATCATTTGTGTCAATTAATTATATGTTTACGTACATATTTACCACGAATTGTTAGAAGTAATTATGTTGTACGTACGTAAGGAAAACATATTTTTTTTTGGTTGTATTCGAAGGGGTATTTTGGATAAACACACCACATGATATTATTTTTTAAACTTCAATCATTTTCGATGATACTTGTATAAATATTATCAGATAATTCTATTATGGTCCTGCTATATATATTTTGTTGTTGTTCTTACATACAATTATTTTATTTATGAGACCAAAGTTCATTTTATAATTAATTTTTTAAAACTTTTATATTACGTACGCTATTATTTTATAATATCTCGCTGCCAAAAAAATCTTGAATTCTTCGGTGACTCACCAATCCTATTTTCTATCAAGATGGGTTGAGTTGTCATAACCAGCATCCCTCTTAAATACGTTTATATATAAGCTTACAAATATCAATTTCCATCATTTATGTGAGACTTGGGATGCTTAAAAAACCAACCAACCTAACCCGAAAAACCCAGGAAAAAAATCAACTGGAAGTAACCCGACATATAATCGATACAAAATTAGGGTAACCTGAATCTATTGGGTTGATATTGAGTTAGGCTTAAAGTAAGCCGAACCAACCTGATAAACGTTTTAGCGACTTCTCTAAAATTATTTATATTTCTCTTTAATATGTATTAGTTACCAAAAACAACTCGACAATAACGAGCAATGGAACTCATAGGAGGACATTATTGGAAAGTTATATATGTAATACCTAAATATTTAATGAACTCGTATATTCTTTTGAATGATGTATCGTATTTGATGAAAGAAAATTTTCTTACTTTTATGTTTTCAATATTGTTTTTATTTTGTTCAAACACAACCCGACCAACCCCAACGGGTTGGGTTGCACTTTTGTTTGGGTTGGGTTGGGATGAAAATTCTCAAACCGCCAACATTGGGTTGGGTTATTGAAATATCTTCAACCCGATCAACCCAACCCGTGAGCACCCCTATGTGAGACGAGTTTTCACAAGATGGAAACTCTACAAAGCCTTTAGCGTTTCTCGCAAGTAGGTAATACACTTTGAAGAGTTGATAACATTTATGAAATTAGAGGTACACGTAAGCCGGCCCAAACACCTCTTGTTAACAAGGAAAAAAAACATATGTTAAATTCGATTCAAAAATATTTGAAGTAATCTACCCTGGAAGGTTGTTGTCGACTAGCTTCAAGTCTCCATAAAATAGTTGAAAAGTCTTAACCATAACTAATCATCCTCGATAAATGGATATAATTGTAAAAGAAAACATTAAACTTTACATAAATATAAATTTTGGAAACTTCCTTTTAAGAGATTTTATCACAAAAGAAAACTTCATAATTCAAAGATCACACGTGATCTAACACTAAATTATGATTGTAAGTTAAGCCGACATGAAATAAAGAAACTTTGACATATCATACTTATTTCAAGTCGAAAACACGAATTATTGAAATATTAGTAAATACGACATTTAAATAACATTTTTGAGTTTCTAGAGACCGAATTAAAAGCATGGTCCAAAGTCCGAACTAATAATGCATTTGTTTTAATTTCTAAAAGTGTTATTAAAATCGCAAAGTTTTTATAATAGAAAATCAATAAAAACCATCATCACATTTTAACGAATCGGAACCAAACAAAACATTTTTGAGCAAAAAATTATTCTTACGTTTGTTAAAAATTGTGACTTTCGTTCCTTTGATTTTGAAATCATGGTTTTCATCAATCTGGTTTGCATTTTATTGTTATGCATTAACTCATACTTTAAATATGAGGGCGGAAACATAAATGAATTGTAAACCACAAGGATAAAACAACAATAAACTTTAATTGTAAGGACGAAAACAACAATGAATTATGAACCACGTAAATGAAAATCGCAGTTTCAAAAGTATAAAATAAATATAGTGGTTTTTTAACAAACCACAAGAACACAAAATGTAATTTACTCCAATTTACAGGACTTTGATATTTTTTTGTAGCTTTAATTACCATAGAAAACTTTATGATTAGGGATCGCGGCTAAAAACTAACAATTAAATTAATTCCATTTTTTATCTACTGCGACGTTGCTATAAGTGAAAATAAATTTAGTTGCACCAATTCCTTACTAGAAATTTGCTTATCACCTACCAACAATTTCTGATGAACGTTAAGTTATCCGTCGGTAATTACCGACGGAACACTGACGGAAAAATAATATTTGCGACGGATAGACCATCCGTCGGTAAATATATATATTTTCGACGGATCACTGACGGATATAAAATTATTTTATTTTTGTTTTTTTTAATATTTAAATCCGTCGAAAATCCGTCGGTAAATTTAATAATTTAATACATAATAATTTTTTTTCTGATGTCCGTCGGTGATCCGTCGGAAATTACCAACAGATTACCGACGACATTAAGAATTATGTCGGTAATAACGTGTATGTATGTACATCATGTATGTATGTACATCATGTATGTATGTATGTATGTATGTATGTATGTATGTATGTATGTATGTACATGTATGTATGTATGTATGTATGTTTATATGTATAGTATGTATATATGTATGTATGTATGTATATACGTATGGATCATGTATGTATATATGTATAGTATGTATGTACGTATGTGATCATGTATGTATGTATGTACGTATGTGATCATGTATGTATGTATATGATCATGTATGTATGTATATGATCATGTATGTATGTATATATGTATGTATTATTTTTTTTTTAAATTAAATTACCGACGGATAATCCGTCGGTAAATGATTTTTAATTTAATTTTTATTTATTAAATATCCGTAGGAATTTCGTCGCTAAATCCGTCGGTAATCCGTCGCAAAATAGAGACCGTCGGTGATCCGTCGGAAATTAACACGCCGTCGATGATCCGTCGGAAAAATAAGTCGTCGGTGATCCGTCGGTAATCTGAACGCCGACCACTGCTATACCGACGACCATTTACCGACGGATCACCAACGGATTTCACTTTTACCGACGGATCACCGATGGATTGGTCCGTCGGTGATAAGCATCTGTTTTGTAGTGATTGGTCTACATTATGGCCTCAATATCGACTTTAAACTCACCCTCAACGAATCTCCAACATATTGTGGCACTTATCAAACAATAAAACATAAGCTTTGTGTAGAAATCATACCTTAATATATTGCACCAATTTCATTTTTCATATGTTTAAGCTAAAATCAGTTATAATTACTACATAACAACTAATTGATGTTATCTTTTGATTATATAACACTAGAAACGTACTCGCGCAATGCAGCGAGATACATCATGATTTTAATGTTTCATTTTATTTTTTTGTTGATTTACAGTACGATTTTTGATGGTTTTGAGAAAGTGATAATGTTTTTTTTATAAATTTGTTTAATTTAGGCTTAATAGTATAATGTTTTTTATATAAAAAAATTAAGTATTTTGTTAGAATTCAATGATTATCTTATATATTTTAATGACATCTAGAAAAAATAACCAATTACATATTTAATAATATAATTAAAACAAAATTATAGTATATATTAATTAATGTCTGCATACATGATCACATACGTACATACATACATGTAATTAATATAATTAATAGTGATATATGTAAATGTCTGTATAAAAAGAAGGTCAATAACATACCAAATTGGTGGGTTTTAGAAGTCTCCAGTAGTAATATGTATCTTATGCTTTGATACTTGTAAATTAAAAGATTTTTAAGAGTTTTTTTATCAGTGCTTTATAATATAGTATAAATAGATAAATTGTTGGACGTATGCTTACATTAAGGTTTACTTTTTAATAGAAGCAAAGGTGATAGATCTTTCCAAATAACCAGAATAATTTATAGGCCTTTGACATTTCATGGATATAAATAAATTTACTTTATCAAAGAGAAAAATATTATTAATTATACATTTTTAACTTCTTATAATATGATTTTTCTTAAGAAAAATATGATTTTACTAAAATACATTGTACACGATAAATCAAGACATTACACATCGAAATCTAATAAATTAAAATAACACTCGTGTTCTTTTTCTTCTGAAGGAATGAGTTATTTGTCTTTATATATAACTGTTTTTTAGTCAAATATACATATAAAAGAATTTGAACGAAAATCTACAATATCCATCGATCACATGATGAAATGCAAGTTGTTGGTCACTTGATCAATGTTGAAAAAGACCTGACAGGTTTATCAATAGATGTAATAATTACTAACAGCCAACCGGTGGTCGAACCAAATCAATAATGGATCAATGAATGGTTGAGTCCATTCTATCTTCTACTACGATACTACTTTAAAAGTCAAATGTTTATCTTAGAAAAAAATCAAACATTTGTAGACTTGACTTAGTCTCAGGTTCGACTTCCAAATACCTTATTGTACGGTCGATATTTGGATAGACCATGCTTTATTTTCTTTTGGAACGTTAGAACATGTTTAACACATTTTAATAAAATATATGTAACGTTTTTTATGAAATATAGTTCAGCAAGTTTTAGTAATAGATAATTAAACGTTTAAATATACTAGTTATAAAAAAAAAAACTTTGTAGTTTGTATATCAAAAAATCAGTGTTCAAATATGATTTTACATTGAAGTCACGTACAAAATTATATACGATTCATGTGACTCCCTGGGACTTAAGTCGAGACCAAAGTCGTTTGCACCCATTTTTTGGCCGTTAATGTAAAATCACGTGTGATTTTTCACATGATTTATTGTTTCTTGTCTTTTTAAATTAATAGTTAGCGTTTTCGTTTGAACATTTTTTTCTCTCTCTATATATATTTGAATTCAGATCAAACTTTCAGAGGAAGATATTTTAGGATAATATAAAAAATTAGTATACACATTTTAAAACAAAGCTATAAATAAATGAACATGTGGATACATAAGATCATATTTTATGGTTGCCAAAAAGTTATGTTGTTTATTATCTAAGATATTTTTTTATTGAAAATTACTTTAAACATAAAACAAAATTTTCATCTTTAAATTAATATGATTTTCGAGTCTTAAAATTAAAAAACGTCACTTGATGCACATTTTCATACTCAAACTATATCTGAAAGGAATTACGTTTGTGATACAAAAACTATGTCAAAAAAACAGGAAAAGGCATGCATGATGTATTCGAAATTTTAAAAATTATTATTAACCATAATATATAAATAATTAGTGGTATATATGTTGATTTTTAATTTCAATTATTATTACTTCACATGAATTTTGAAATACCATGTATATATTACATTATATGACGAATGTTGATAATATATACACTAAGGTGTCGTTTGTTTTTTAAGAGGTCTGAAATCTAAAATCTTATTTTACTTTTGATTAATAAGATGTGGTGTTGAAGTCTGAAATCTGAATCAACAAGATTGTATGTTTACGTAACGTCTGTAGGCGTCTTGAGCGAAAGAAGATCATATGAACTGAGGTGGCGATAAGAGGTTTTAAAAAGTTATGTCACCACTTTTTATTTCAGACGTATTTAAAAGTTAAGAGGTTCTGAAAACTGGAAAAAAAACAACTTAAATCTAAAAAGATTCAAATTTACAAGCTATTAAGAGTTTTTTTAGAAAAACAAACAACCACTAAATCACTAATCATAAGACACTTGTACCCTGTGCGTATATACATGTACCATAAGACCTATTTTTTTAGGGTCTAGCTTTTACCTTTAATTTTATATGGAAAACCATAAATCAACGATGAAAAACTATAGCTTGATGATGATATTGGTATTAAAATCAAACCCTAAAATGCAACAATACATATATGTGTGGGGTTGGGTTCCGGTGAGAAGTTGGGATTAACATGAGAAATGTGAGAAACAATTATCGACCTTTGGATAAGAAATGAATGCACATTAGGATGAGATACACCGAGAAAAGATGCATCGAGATGCACCGGATCAATTCCCTTCTAAGACGTAATTCATTAAAGGACATGAGATTAAAATTGATCAACAGTTCACATCTATTTTTCACGCTTCTCACATTAACCTCAACTTCTCACACGATCATTCGGCATATCTGCCTGTGTGTATATGTATGTATATATCTATATCAAAACTATGCGAAAATTAAAGCACCATGAAGCTAGAGGATGGGGGTTTGATTTAAGGAGGAAAGGTTCTCCGAGCTCAGAAGGATCGAAGAACACCAAGAAAGTGAGTTCGGTGACAAACCGAGCCCCACCGCCACCGGACTCAAACCCTCGAAATAATCCACCCCATCGGTCTTTGAAGTAAACCTAGTGGTATCCATTGTTTCATTCAAGAAGTTACAGAAATCCGGCGACAACATGAAGGTCGAAAGCGGGCTCACCATTCCTCCACCTTCCGATGGTGGTACCGCGGGTGTTGGTTTGGGAAATAACGATGGTTTCGGCATTTTAGAGAGGATGAGCGGTGGCGGGGCGATGTCTTTTAGGCGTCGTGTAGATGGGTATTGAAATCCGGGCGTGCTAGTGAGCACACGAACAACGTTCTTGAAATTGGAAGCATCGACGTTGTAAACCTTAGCTGGGGTGGGGGGCAACGGGGCAATGAATGGCTTGGTGGTGCGTTTTTGGAGGGATTTACGGACCAAATGAATGGAGTTATGGTACGATATTCTGTTCGATATGATATTTTTTGGTGGATTTTGTTGTTGGTATGAGCAAGAAGATGAAGTGTAGGAATGAGTATTTTGATCCATTTTTGTAATGATAAGAGGATTGTGTTGTTTTTGTTTGATAGGATTTGGAAGGATGTGTGTATATATAGAAGATGATGAGGGTGATAGATTCAAGTATATTTTTGTCGATCATATTTAGTTGAATGTATTTAATAAATTATATTTGAATAATTTTTCTTTCGTCATTTTATGGTGATTTTTATTCTAGAATCAATTTTAAAGATTGTAACCGACTCTTTAATCATAATATCATATCGGTTATATTCTCAATTCTTTGTTTTGTTTTCTATGGATTTGTCCTGTGTTAATAGAAAATCGAAAAAGAAATCAAAAATCAAAAAATCACAAAAATCGTATAAAAATTATATTAATATGGATGCTAAATTAAAGAGAATATAATTATTTCACTCCAATTTTGATTATATTTCGTATTTTTTAATTAGAAGAAGAGGAGGTGGAGGTTTTTTAATTTAACCACCCCTTTAATCATATCTTTGGATCAACTAATAGACTTGGGATCAGGTGATACCGACTTGTTTTCGTGAATGAGACCACACTTTTACACTTGAAACTTTACAAGAAAATACTGTGAAGATAAAAACCTTCACAGCGAAACTCTCTGGAGGTTCTCATTTTTTTTTTTACCTTCACAATGTTTTACTGTGAAGTTTCAAGTGTAAAATTGTGGTCTCACGAGTCTCACGTGAACCCAACCCTCAACTAATATAACGGTTGATAAGGGTTATAATAATATATAGGGGTGGATTAAAATGAGAATGTTAACTATTTTAAAAAAACACGAGAACGACCGTTAATGTATAAAATTATACACGATTCACGTACAAAATCATATATGATTCACGCGACTTTGTCTCGAGACTTAAGTCGCAGCCAAAAGTCACCGACGGCCAGTTTTTGCCGGTTAATGTAAAACCACATATGATTTTGTACATGATTTGTTGTTTTCTTATTTTCTTAAATAGTTAGCGTTCTCGTTTGAACCTTCATTGCGCTCTCTCTCTCTCTCTCTCTCTCTCTCTCTCTCTCTCTATATATATATATATATATATATATATATATATAGGGGAGCGATCAATTGGAAACCAGTATTACATTAAAAACTTTGGAAACCGAAATCAACCAATAAGTGAATTTCTTTTTTTTATTTTTATTTTTAATTGAAAAGATTATTTTTGTCTTTTACATTATTTCATAATATATATGGTAACTGTTATTATTATTATATTAATAATTATTTAATTTTAATTTAGCTTATATATGGTAATAATAATCATTGATTAATTTAAAAATGAGATATTTAATTTAGGTAAATTATTTAATTTTAATTTAGCTTATATATGGTAATAATGAAACAATAATGCTAACACGATAAACCTGATGAATCTATTTTCATTATGAAACAATAATGCTAACACGATGAACCTGATGAATCTATTTTCATATACGGATATGCAACTGAACAGGTAATGAAACAAAAATGGGAAGTTAACAAAAATGGCACAAATTCATCATGTTTCATTATGAAACAATAATGTTAACACGATTAACCTGATGAAATCTGTAATCCAATGAAATCTGTAATCCACAAATTCATTTTGTTTCATCACAATATTAGATTGCGTGGGAAATTTTATAATAAAATGAAATTAAATAAAATATTTTCTTACATTTTAAAAGAAAAATAATTTTTTTTGATGAAAAGACAAATGCTCCACGTTTTCATAGTAAAAAAAATAACAAAATTTAGATTGCGTGGGAAATTTTATTTTGGTTTCAAGTAATCTAAATAAAATAAACATTTCTTACCATATTTGAGACACAAAATCAAAAGACATATTTACCCTTTTCATCTATTATTTTTATTTATTATTAATAAATTAATTAATTTACTACCATATATAATTCAAATGAATCTTAACCATTGATTATAAAGATCAATGGCTGAAATTTGGTTTCCAAAGTTTCCAATGAAACTTGGTTTCCAATTTATACCACCCCTATATATATATATATATCGACAGGTTCCCTTAGGAACCTAACATTGATTAGGAAACTAACATATTTATCCTGAAGAGGGACAAATGACAAATGACACGGTGTGGGCGATTTTCGAGTTCCTAATCAACTTTCGGTTCCTAACAAAACATTAACTCATAGTAACACACAATAACCATGAAAACTTTAACACACCTTAACAATAGTAACACACCTTAAAACATGTCAACCAAAAAAAGTTGGCTGAATGACCAATCTGCCCTCCTTCATTTTTGACAGCATACATGGACAGATGATGTGCACCATCATGATCGACGCTTGTAGGGGTATTCCTATGATTCCTCTGGATTTAGGAATTTCTATCGCAACTCAATCCTACACACACACATGCATCAAATTTTTCTTCAAAAGAGTCGTTATGAAGAGAATCGAGATTACAAAAGATTAGAATTTACTTGATTTGGGACTCTAACACATTCATCCTCCTCTCCACCCACACGCACCAAAAAAAAGGCTAGATGGACAGATGTTCAAGATCGTCGAGTCCTTAACACGGACATCCAGTATCCGAAAAGTAGACCTAGACTCTAATACAATGTGAAATATATAAAACCCATTAAATTACATTTCAAAATAGCTCTTAAAAAATTGTGAAAGTTTCAGTGTATATTAAAGATCATAGTTCTGATCTAAATGTTGCTAATGAAAAAATCTGACATGTTATATGAAAATATAGTCATATCCTTGCACATAAAAATGGATTTTTGTTCAAACAATTGGATTTCTTCTGGATTGAAATTATGATTTAAATGAATACTATATACGTTTGTTTTTTAATATGTTTAAAGTCTGAAGTCTTAATTTAGTTATGATTAATAAGAGGTGGTGTGTAAAAAGGTCTGAACGATTCAGACTTAAGAGACAAGAGATTTAAAAAAAAAAACCTAAGCATCCAGTCAATTTTTTGAAGAAAGCTACCGACTAACTTGTTTGTATTTATTTAATTATACACTAATATATATTGTGAACGTAATTTTGATATTTTTCCTACGTTAATATTAAAAAAAGGTGTATCGCATAAAGGTTTAAACGAGAACATGCTATGAAAATTTTAAAAAAACTTATGATCTTCTCACCCTCCAAATTATTCAATCTATAATAAAATTAGAATAAATGAAAATAAATCATTAAGGGTACTAATGTAATTATGTACTCATCAACCATTTTCTATTATCTTAATTATTTGTCCTTCATGCCTTAAATATTGTTAGTATCATCAGTGACTTCTTATGTCGACGCCTTTGTTGTCGATAATGATGTGATAATATTGTAACAATTATATGAGTTTAGTTTGTTGTGATAATGCTTTGATAAATCGAAATACTTCTTATGATGTGATAAATCGAAAACCATTGATGATCACGTTCACGGTCATTAGCTCTATTTGTTCATTATGTGATTTGCAATTTTCTTCTACCATCATGCCTTCGATATTACCAAAAATTAGTAAATATTTATTTAACATTTTATTGTTTCATTAAAATTGTGACTTAAAATAGAATAGTGATGGCCAAAAATCAGGCTCGGGCCGAGCTGGGTCGGGCCAAAACGGGCTTCGGGCCTCAACAGTGAAAGCAAAAATTGGGCCCAACGGGCTTCGGGCCGGGCTTCACCCAAAAATGTTCGGCCCGTTTAAGGTGGGAATAAACCGGTTATATAAAAACCGGGCCGTGATCGGGCCGATGATTTTCTCGTATTTTATTAAAATAATTTCTTTATATAATGGATCACTAAAATAGACTTTAAAAATACGTTTTATTTATAATAAATCACTAAAATACACTTTAAAAATACGTTTTATTTATATAAATCACTAAAATACACTTTAAAAATACGTTTTTATATATAATTTTAAGTTACAAACTTACAATACAAGTATTTATAGGGGTTTGGAGGGGTAAAAAATACAAAAACCGTATATAAACGGTAACATAGCGTCTTTTTTTTTTTTGAAAAGTACGAATCGGGTCGGGCCAGGCCAAAAACCTGGCCGTGAACCGGGCTCGGGCCGAGCCGGGCCGCCAAAAACTCTAAAAACATGAACCGGTCCATGATTTCGGGCTTCAAACCGGTTTGGCATCGGGCCGGATTTTGAGACGGTTCGGACTCGATTAACTGGTCGGGCCTGGCCGAGATGGCCATCACTAAAATAGAATGTAGAATTATAAATGTTCTTATATTTACGAAAATCACATATATTCTTATTTAAACCTTATCTCATCGTTTAGTAATCAATTTTTTTTCAAAACATAAACTATTATCACATATTTGATACATAAGTTTACAAAACAGGCCAAGATCATATTACATTTTATATAAATGCTTTATTAATCTATACTATATTATAAATCACGAATAAAAAACTCTTAAATACAAATTATTAGATATAAGGTACTATTATTTTATGCAAGATTTTAAAAATCTCTTAATTTACAAGTATCAAAGCACACAAGATACATATTACTACTGCAGGCTTCTAACACCCACCAATTTGGTATGTACAGAGTCTTCCTTTTATGCAGACATTTCCATGTATCACTTTTAATTAATATATTATATTACTATAAATTTGTTTTAATTATATTATTAAATATGTAATTGATTATTTTTTCTAGATGTCATTAAAATATATAAGATAATCATTGAATTCTAACAAAATACTTATTTTTTTTATATAAAAAACATTATATTATTAAGCCTAAATTAAACAAATTTATAAAAAAAACATTATCACTTTATCAAAACCATCCAAAATCGTACTGTAAATCGATAAAAAAACAAAAAATAAAATGAAACATTAAAATCGTAATGAAATAAAATGGTAATATAATAAAATAAATAAGAGGGTGTTTGGGATTGTTTATTAACTTATAGGAAGAAGGGACAAATATGTAATTTGGTTAAATAAGTTAATAAGGAGTTTCAAATAAGTCAGTTGAGAATGACTTATTAAAAACTGCTTATTAGCGGAGTGGAGAAGTCATAAGCAGTTTTCAATCCAAACACTCAAAACAACTTATTTGTTATTTGAAAACACAATAAGTTAATAACCACCTCAAATAAGCAATCCAAAACACCCCCTTAAATTCTTAAACTTTTCCAAGAAAACGTAAGGAAGTTAGCCGCCGGAGACATTATGTGATAGGGATCTTTTATTGCTTCTAAATTTGTTGATCATTTAAAAAAAGTAAATGTCATCCTCAATTAATTAGCTGGTGGCTGGCTGACCCAAATGCATTATGTTTTTTCCAAATTTTTTAATATTAAATTTTAATTGGAATAAAAAAAATATTTTGTTTCAGGAAAAAAGTTTCTTTAATTGTCTTTTGTTAATTTTATTTGATAAAATTGTATGGAAATACAAATACAAGAATAAAAATAACAAGTAGTGAATTAAGAAGAAATACAAGACATTGTATTTATCTATACTATATTATAAAGCACGGATAAAAAATTCTTAAATATAAATTATTAGGTATAAGGTATCATCATTTTATGCAAGATTTTAAAAATCTCTTAATTTACAAGTATCAAAACACAAGATACATATTATTATTGCAGATTTCTAACATCTACCAATTTGGTATGTACAGAGTCTTCCTTTTATGTAGACATTTTCATGTATCACTATTAATTAATATATTTTATTACTATAAATTTGTTTTAATTATATTATTAAATATGTAAATGGTTATTTTTTCTAGATGTCATTAAAATATATAAGATAATCATTGAATTCTATCAAAATACTTATTTTTTATATATAAAAAACATTATATTATTAAGCCTAGATTAAACAAATTTATAACAAAAAATTATCACTTTCTTAAAACCATCCAAAATCGTATTGTAAATCAACAAAAAAAAACAAAAAAAATGAAACATTAAAATCGTGATGTATCTCGCTGAATTGCGCGAGTACGCTTCTAGTAGATTTTAATGTGATAGTATGATTACTTAGGCCATTGAAATGTTATTAGTATATTTTTATTCACGGATAGGGCGGTTTGCTACGCCCGACTACTTCTGGAAGGCCTGAAAATGACCCGATAATATTAATGTGCCGACATGGGCAAAGCAAAAATTAATTCGAACAAGCCAGTTCGACCGTTTTATATTGTTATAATTAATTAAAATCTCAGTGGGCCTCCCGCTTCCCAATTTCCCATATATCCGCCTCTTGATATACTTGTGTATTTTTGAATTGCATAGGTTATATCTTTAGAAGTATAATACTTTATAGATCTGTTAGCTTATGGATAAGCTTGATCTATTTATATGGTGACTTGGTGCGCGAGTAAAAGCAAGTTATCAGGCTCGCAAAAAAACTTGTGTTTGCTATATTAAGTCAGTTATTTCGGTAAGCCTGCAAATGATAAACTTTAATCGTCAGTGTTGAACAAAGACATGAATAGAAAAACTATAACATTATTCGACTAATTATAATAACCTCTTGTTTAAAATCTGACTTTCTATGAAGTTTGGGGTGGTAATTGCAAATTTGATAATTTCAAGGATGTAAGACTAATTATAAGAAATAGAGGGAAACCCCTCTTCTTCACCTCATTGTGGCTTACAGTTTGGAAGAAAAATAGAGAGAGAGGAAAAGTTGAGAAATTGGTTGTAATAACCGGTCTAAATTAAATAAGTAAGAGTTGGGTGGAGATTTTGTTAAAAGTTTTCTAAGGAAGGGGGTTAAGTGTAAATATTTACCTTTATGGATTTGTATTAGGGTTTTGGGTTCTTGTTCCACTTGCGGCCGAGAGAGAGGGAGAGGCAAGGAAGAAGCCGGTCGAATTGGGGGTGAAGAAATCAGTGGAGTTCGAGCAAAAAAAATTCTCACAAGGTAAGGTTTCTGGATCTATCATCTCCCATTAAGCTCCTTAATCAATGTATAGTCCATTGGAAGTTGAAATTTGTTAGAAAAATAATCTGGATGAGAGGAAGTTGTTTGTTGTGTCATTTCATTTAAAAATCAATTAAGGGTAGTTTGGTATTGGGTATTTGAATGAGAAGTTTAAAGAAAAGTGAAAGGAACCATTGCATTAAGATTAGAAGTTGATTTGTAGCAAGCTTTAAGTCTGTGTTTGTAATTTTTGGGTTATTCGAAAACCCAGAATCGCCCCCGGTCGGTGTTGGGTATCGGTCGAAGACCCCGGTCGGTGTTGGGTATCGGTCGAAGACCCCGGTCCGAGTTGAGTATCGGTCGAGCTTTGAAGACCGGTCGTCTACGGAACACCTCTCGGCTCCTGGAGCCACCGGTCGGCGCTTCGGTCGGCGCCTGTGGCGGCATTGGTCGGCGCGAGGGAGGCATAGGCAGCGCCCTGGACGGACCGGTCGGCTTCTGGAGCAGCCTCGATCGGCGCCTGGGCTGACTCCGGTCGGCTGGGTTTCGTTGGGTCCATTGTGGGTCGAAGCCCACAATTCTATTTTGGGGATGTTAATGTTTGTAGTTGGACCCATTTGGTAGAAATCTGATCCGTCATTTTTGGGAAGCTTGTTAATTAGTTTTAGTAATTATTTAGCGGGAAAAGTTACGGGAATAGAAGTCGTTAGATTTGCGAGTTAGGTCTACTATTATAAAATAGTTGAATAGAGAGTTTACTCGTCTATGTTTCCTTATAGGTTTCCAATCGGTTTATTCGGGTAGACGCAAGATCTAAGTTAAGGACGACGGGTGAGTTTTCTGAACTAAATCCTTTTGTTAACGAAAACATGCGAAAGTTTTATTTTAAACTTGATCTATATATGATGGCATGAGTATTATGAAAATTTATATGCAAGCTTTGAATTGATGTTGCTTCAGTACTTACTTGCGAGTTTATTTAAATGCTAAAGATGTTTTCCTTATTGTTGACAAAATGGAAATGTATGCATACATGGTCCTAAGTGAGAAGGCTCAAAGTCGGGGGGTGTGGCCCGCCTGTGATCATACCGGGGGGGGTGTCCCGTTTATGCTATATGGGTGGGGGGTGTCCCATCTAAGGCAGTGTGAGTCACAGACACACTGTCACCTTAGGGTGGCGGTAGTGTGAGCGGAGAAGTTTACTGAAAGTTAAAGGTTTTTCCTTGAAGCTGAAAATGGTTTATTTCATGATAAATTATTGATTGTTTGTTTGACGAGTTAAGAACTGTTATAAGAGGGGACTCACTAGACCTTTCGGTCTAACCCTCGCTCTTTTAAAATCTAAAACCCTTTTCAGGTATAGAGTGTCAGTGGAATGAGCAGTTACATTTTAAGAGAAGATGCGAGCTGAAGCTGATTTAGAGGTCATCCATTGTAGATTCTTACTAGTGTATTCTCAGTTGTGTACTAGATTGTCTTCCGAAAACCTCATATTTTGGTGTTGTATTGTGCCATTTGGCTTTATTATTTATTGTAGTTGGTTCTATCTCTTGTTGTGAGACTTAGGCCGTTACATTGATGGTTCCCTTTGAGAATATTCAAGAAGAAAGCATTGTTCAAGGATTGGGAATCTCCAAGGTAATCCTCTTCAATTCATTTTCATGTCTTAGTAAAGGGTTATGATTTTTGGATTGGGAAATTCTTACCCATTTGGTCTTTTAATTCAAAATGGATTAGGAAAGTGTTTTAGATTGAGTTTTGATGATTTTTCTTGTTAGTTATTGAGTTTCAACATCATCTTTCCATGGTAGTTTCAAGGTCAAGGGTGTAAGCTTTTGATTTGAAATTGAATCAAGAGATGGATTTGGATTGGATAAATCAGTGTTTTGATGGTAGTTTATTGTTCAAAATGGTTTGGGGTATTGATTTTATCGATTTGGGTGCTTAAAACCGTTTTAGGAGGATTTTGGTTTGAAATGGTGTGAGAATTGTTGGTAGCAAAGTCGTGTAGACCTGGGGGTTGTTCCCAGCAACTTGCGCAGGATAGGCCATGGCCTGAAGCCACAGGCCAAGCCGCCCAAGTTGTTGTTTGGGCCACCTTTTCGGTTTTGCTCTATTTTTCGTTTAGGTCTAGGATTAAGGCATCGATTGGGGGATTGTTCTAGGGATTAGTAAGGGGGTTAGGATGAATTAGATGGTTTAACATCATTCTTATGTCATCCAATTAAGGTGTTCGTTTCGGTGAAAAATGAGTCTAGGACGTGTATCGATTCGCCGAAGCTCATGTGAGTTACCTATCACTATTTGTGCATATGAAATGATTTGCAAATGTTTATAACCATTTAATTTGGTTTTGAATATGATGGCATGTTAAATATTTACAAAAGTTTTGATCATACATGGCATGAACCCGTTTACTAATGCACATATGTTACTTTTGTGATTTACATGATTTGGTCTTTTGTTTTGGTGTCGGGTTGTTGTAACACCCGTAATTTCAATGTTATGTATAAAACAAATCTAGAGAAAACGGTCGAGGAACGACCAAGAAAACGGTTGGTTAACGGTTGAGAAAACGGTTGGTGAACGGCAGGGAAGACGGTCGATGAACGACCGAGAAAACGGCTGGTACAAGTATGGCGAAAGTGACATATGTCACTTTAGACAGGCACTCTCGCTGAGAGTGTAAAACTCTCGATACATCTGGCATGAGAGTGCCTAGAGAAAGTGACATATGTCACTTTAGCCCGGCACTATCGCGGAGCGGGCCTGGAGATTGAAAATCCGGTTTTTTGGGTTTTTCTTCATTTCCTCATATCTCCTTCACCATAACTCCGTTTGAGACGATTCTTTTTGCTATGGTTTTGTATTTGAGAGATTTTTAAGGATAAATTGTTAGTTTTAGGAAGATTCAAGAGTATTTGGTGGCGGATTGGAAGCAAAGGTCAATAGCTCATCACCATCACCTCCATCTTCAAGAAATTTGGGGTTTTATAGGTTTTCACCAAAACCTAAGTGATGAGTTCATCTTCATAGTTTCTAAGCTTCATTATAAGTTATAAATACATCATGGATGATTTCCTAGTGGTTATGTTTCTCAAATTTCGGATTTGATGATATTGGAGAATTTAGGTCAAAATTAGGGTTTTGGCCAAAATGAGGATTTTTGATATAAAATGTTTGGGGAACAATTCTAAATGGTTGAATATGGATATTTATGGTTGGAAACTTGTGGATCTAGGTTTTTGGAAGGATTTGCTTGTGGATTCAAGTTCCTTCAAGGAAACTCAAGTTGGAGAAAATCTAGATTTAGCCTAAATCTAACAAAGTGAGTTCAAGTTGATTTGTGAAAACGTTGTACATGCCAAAATGTCCATTTTAAAGTGTTTGTGTATTTTACATGAAATTATCAAGGTTTGAGTCATTTAATGAGTTTTGATTATTTGAAGTGTTTACCTTTATAAACCTTGTAAAACACCCATGTTTGGGATTTTTGGGCATTTTGATAAATAAATCATAAGTATAAGTATTTTAATGATTTATCTTATGAATGAAGATCTTTTGGTATAAACGCGCTTTTAGTGTGTGTTTGGATAAATGTTTGTTCTTGTGTTATGGGACGTTTTGAAAGAATAAATGGTCCTTTCGGCAGATGCTACGGTCACAGGTATTGTCAACATAATTTGATGCTACGGTCACAGGATAACAATCTGCAACTTTGACAAACTCAAGAATTTCAATTGTCGACATTGATTTAAATGGCAAAGTCACTTGCATCACCTTTAATTCAGAATAAGATCATTTACATCAACATCCACCATATTGTTATGACAAAAAGTATCACCAAAATTAGCACAACATTTCATCAAATCATTCTCATCCAATGACTTTACTTTATCCGAATCAAATAAGAATCTAAAGATACTTTCAAATATCTTTAGTTGCTCAAATCTGTTATTCAACGAAGAAATTGTCATATCTACAACGGTTAGAAAATAATTAACTCTAAAATTCTCCTCTTCCGATGCTTGCATTTCATCTCCATGATTACTTTCATCAAATTGTTTTTTCCTAATAATACGACGCTTAATTAAAAATGTAGGATCTATGTTCATTTCACATGCTATTTCTTTAACGATATTCATACTTTATGCAAACCCTTCAATCTTATACTTTTCAAAATACTTCATTACAACTTGAAATTGTTCCATGGTAGCATCAATGCACATAGATTTGTATTGCAACTTTTTACTAACCATGTTTATTGCAAATAATATATCATACCAAATAATCATGCCAAGTAAAAACTCAAAATTTTCAACTGCACTTACCAAAATTTCTGCTTCACTTTTCGTCTGGGCATCATCACATGATTTGCATAATTCAAGTAAAGTCGATTTTATTTGAGGAGCCTGAAATCTAATTGCCTTAACACTTTTGACTCTACTTTCCCAACGTTTGTTGCATAAAGATTTAACAGTTAAGTTTGAAACATTATCAACTAACACCTTCCATCTTTTTGTAGAACTAGAAAATAATGTATATATGCGTTGAACAATTCCAAAAAATGAAACACCTTTAACACAAGAATGAGTCATATCACTAAGAGTAAGATTAATCACTAAGAGTAAGATTAAGACTATGACAACAAGCACATGGCATATATAATGCTTTTGAATTAACTTCAAGTAATCGGTTTTGTACCCCTAGGTGTTTTCCCTTCATGTTGGAACCATTATCATAACCTTGACCCCTCACATCGTCAACACTAAGGTCAAGAGATTTAAGTACATTTAATTTAAGGTAGGGGTGTTTGGTTGGAGGTATTGAGGGGTAAGGAATGGGAATAGGAATGAAAAATGTTGTTTGTTTTGATATAATATAATGGACCCATTACCCCAAATCCATTAATTTTCATTCCTGACCAAATTGGGAGGAATGAAAATCTTATTCCCGCTCAGTCACTTTTTCCCATACGCTCTTCATATCTCGATGTTGAATGAAACATATTTTTTATTTTCGTGTTGAACGACACGTATTTGTATTAAAAAATATTATATAAAATAAAAATTTTATTGATTATATTGGTTTAACCAAACAACATCAATGCAATGCTCATTCTTATTCCCATTCTACTTCATTCCCATTTTCATTTTCATTTCTATTCCTTAAAATGAACCAAACGGCCTTAATAATTCATTGAACAATCCTAAACCGGACGTATCATGAACCTTTAAAAATTCTACAAAATACTCTTCTATTTTTATTTTATTACTAGACATATTCACACACCGTACTATTAAGCTCATTTTCTCTTGATGGCTCACATCAGGTGTACAATCAAGAATTACAGAAAAATATTTAGCATCTCTGATAATTTGTATTAGGGGTGCTCACGGGTTGGGTTGATCGGGTTGAAGGTTTTTTAACAACTCAACCCAATATAGGCGGTTTGAAAATTTTACAACCCAACCCAACCCAATCAAAAGTACAACCCAACCCAAACCGTTCGGGTTGGTCGGATTGTGTTTAAACAAGATGAAATCAAATTTAGAAATATAAACATAAAGAAAACATTTCTTTGAAATACAACCGAATGACCAATAATTCATGAAAGTATGTAAGTTCATCAAAAATATTACGATATTACATATAAAAATGTCTAAACCAAATGATAATATGTCAATCAACAACAATCGTTTTAGACGTCTCCAACCCCGATTCTTTCGCTTTCTTGGCCTTGAGGTTGGTCGTGATCATCAACCATTTGGTACAACTTATTCATACTTCTTAAATCTTAAATATATCACGTTTAGTTAATTTTTTTGTTTGCACATATATATATATATATATATGTGTGTGTGTGTGTGTGTGTGTTTACATTTATTAAACATATATACAAAGGAGTTATATAGAGATGAATAATAGATTGAGAATATACGTAAATGAAGAGGGTACACAATAGTGTAATTGTCTAATTTACATATTAATAGAGACTTAATAATCATATTAAATCCACAAAATAAAAGCATCGGGTTCATCGGATTGGGTTGGATTCAAATAAAAGTAACCCGATATCAACCCAATACCTACGGTTTGAAGATTTTACAACTCGATTAGACATCGGGTTGCTTTGGTTTGAGTTATTTCACGTTGGGTTGGGTTGGGTTGGTCGGGTTGATCAGGTTTTTGAGCACCCCTAATTTGTATGATAGAACTTTTAACATTATGAGCTAAAGTAGAAATTAACTCATTTTGAGGACCGAGATAATGATAATGAATTTCAAGATTTTGAATGCGTCTAATATGATCTTGAATAACCATATCAAATTCCCCAATCATTTCAATTAACCCCAAAAAAATACCATTACTATGTTGATACAACTCCTCATTAGATCCCCTAAAAGGCAAAGAATATTTAGCAAGACATTTCACAACGGCAATTATTCTTACTAAGACTTGTCTCCAACATTCTTTCTCTTTCAAAATCTATTGTTGTAAATCTTTATCAATGGTTTGGTTTGTGTTTAGTCTTACTCTTAGTTCATTCCAAGATAACATGTTATTCATATGCTCGATACTATTCTCATGTTCTTTAAGTCTCTCATCAAGATGCTTCCAATCTCAAAATCCTTCATTAGCTATTGCATTTCTATAATTCTTGGATTTGAACAACTTACAACAAAAACCATACACTTTATCCTCATATTTTGAATAAACTAGCCATTTACGATCACTATTTTCACCATTACTTAACTTTCTATCATAATACATATATGCAAAATGTCTAGACGTGTTATCTAAGGGAAACACGATACCCATTTCTCTAACAGGTCCTTTTTCAACTAGGATATCTCTTGATTTAGTATCAAAATTATCCCAATTTCTAGGATCACAAATATCAAAAAACGGAATTGATTGTTCATCTACGGATAAGTTTTTAGTATTTTTGGGGACCTCATGTTCACTCACATTTGGATGCTCAACATCATGTTCACTCATATTTGGGTGCTTAACATCATGTTCACTCATATTTGGGTGCTCAACATCACGCTCATCTAATTCCTCTAAGTTTTCATTAGAAGAACATATTGTCTTAACAAACTTATCCATAGCTCATTTTTACGACTTTTTCAATTGTTCATCGAACTTTCTTTTTTTCTTTTTCTCACTTCCAGACAAGTACTTGTACTTTTTAGGCAACATGATCAATATTTAACAATTCCAATGATTCAACAAACTCAATGTAAAAATGAACAAAGGCACCTGATTGGCTGAGTTGCTAAGTCCTGAGTTTGGATTATGGAATACCGAATAATTAAAGAGGTCAACTGGGTTTTTCAATAAATTGTAGTTTGACATTTAAAAAAAGTAAAGCACAATTAGTCTCCAAAAATTTACCTAATATTAGCAAGCAATTACAGTTTAGAGAACAAAATTGATACAATAACAATGATACATACCTTTAAACTGTTGACCTAAACCCAATGAGTGAATGATGATAACAATTGAAACGATTCTTGAATCTTGGATCCAAAATCAATCAGAAGTTCAAGACACAAATTCTTTAGGTCAGAAATCATAACTTAAAAGGTCAAAATCATAACAAAACTCAGAAGCAGAAATCGAATTGAAAATTTAGAACCAAAAGTCTTGTATTTAACTTGAATGAATCGAACCTGGAAATAGATTTTGAGAAGACAACGCATCGGAGCTTTCATTGTATCGTTGAGGAATTGAATCGTCGAACGGTCGATGATAGGAACTAGAAATCTTCAATCGTCGATGATAGGACTCAATCATTTTCACATAGCATTTGATTGCACGAGCGATTGTTTTGTACGACTTGGGATTTAGGAAATTAGGAGTAGGAAGTGAGGGATCTGTATGTTATTTTTGGGTTGATATGAAATGGGCCTTTTGGTTTTATAAATTTGGGCCCTAACATCTCCACTACAACTTACAAGGGTCCAATATTTATATATTGTAAACTATTATTTTATCTAAAATATTTTTTAAACTAATTAATTTTTTTTGGGCCCCTAATCTTTTTGGGCCCTGGGCAGGTGCCCAGCCCACCCTCTCCCAGGGACGGCACTGGCCACTAGCCATGGAATTCGGGTCTCCCCTGTCACCGAAAGGTGTTATTTTGAGTATTTAGTCTTATCCATGTTTTCGGTGACATTTGAGTATGGGGTTTTCTCCATATGTTATAATTTTGGGGTTTGAGTCTTATTTGTATTTCGGTAGTTGAACAATAAAGTTTTTACTCTTGTCTTCATAAAATGGGAGTTTGATTTATATTCACGTTTTGAGTGGCATCACCTTATGAAAGAAAGTTTTGTAAGCGACGTTCATCTTTAAAAATGTAAGATTACTGGAAAAGGGTTGCCTTCATATTTAAAGTAAATCATTTTGAAAGATTTTGATTTAAGTCGCGTCCTTTCCTTTTACAATATATTTTATCCATGTTGAATTTGTCGGCATGTGCAACAGGTTCCGGTTGAGAATAGTTCTAGTGACATCATGAAGAGAGGAGTGCTAATTGTGCTCGAGAAGTGAATATCTTAGTTAAGTCTTCCGCATTGTTTTGGGGAAGAGCGACTGGTATTTGGGTTAAGTAACACCCGACTTCGGTTTAGTCTTTGTATATAAGACTGGAGTTTATAATTGTTGTGGTGAATGATAGAATTTTAAATTGAGGTATATGGAGTTTTGATTTATAAGTGGAAGTTTTGTTCTTTATTTTATTTTATATCGAGATTTTTAATTAGTTGCTCTTACCAAATTCGAGGGTGTTACAGTTGCACAGTGTGATTAATGTACCTCAGGATTGAGAATATCCCTTGGGAGTTTACTTAAATCGCGTGCCATGAATTTGTTTCTTATGCACGCGGGAATGGCATCTACTAGGAGCTATGGGGAGTCTGCTTGTCCCCAATCGTGAAGGGAGTATGCTTGGGCCTCGATCGCGGACATCACGCTAGGGTGATGGATGGCTATGAACACTATGCAAATATCCATGTGTTGTGTAGAATTGTTAAACTGCTTGTTGATGGGCCTTCATGACGATTTGCATATTTTTGTTGTGAATTGTTATTTGTTTCCAAGAGGGAATTCACTATACCTCGTGGTCTAACCCTCGCTTTTCAAAAACTAAAACCATTTTCAGGCAAAAGGGTAACTAGGAGGCTTCTAAAGGTAAGGAGAAGGCTTGAAGGAATAGAGATGTCGGTTTTAGAGATAGTTCGTTTTAGTACTTCTCGACTAGAATAGATATTTCAGTTGTGGATGCGTGCATCCGCTGCTATATATTGAGTAGGGGTGTTCATCTAAACCGCACAAACCGCCCACACCGCATCGCACCACACCGCAAAGCGCGGTTTAGAACGTTTGTGGTGCGGTTTGCGGTTTGCATTTTTACCAAACCGCACTATGCGGTGCGGTTTGGGATTTTGAGTTATCAAACCGCACCGCACATTATATATATGTATATATTTTTAATTTTATATATTAAACACACATATATGTATATATAGAATAGTTGCAATATTTATATAATATGTATTTTAGAATTGGATGTATTGAATATTTTTATTTTTAGGGACTACGATCACGTTATCGTTGATTTTAAAGTGAAATTTTGATCTTATAATTATTGAATTGTAGGTGTAAAATGCGTAAGGTACAAACCGCATAAACCGCACCGCACCGCATTTTGCGGTGTGGTTTGGTGCGGTTTAAGGTATATGTGGTGCGGTTTGCGGTTTGAAAAAATGCTCAAATCGCATATGCGGTTTGCGGTTTTACCCCAAACCGCACCGCAAACACCCCTAATATTGAGAATATTGTTATTTTATGACTTTAATGTTTGGGACCATTGGTTTTATTTATGATTTATGTTGTTTGTGGTTTTGGGTTGTTATACTAATAATGTTTTTTAAATACATTTAATATATTAATTATTTAGAAAATTAAAAAAACAAACACAAAAATAAGTATTTATGGACCAACTCAGCCTGATCCAATACATTTTGACCTATTTTGCAAATTCTTTTATCTTCACCACCCATTTTGTCATGGGGGTGTGTGTGTTTTTCAAGTGGCTTTTAGAAATGCAAACTCAAAACTGCATTAAAGGTTCTCTTTGAAAGAGACCTAATATTGGGCCAGTTCAAAAAGCCTTACCTGCAAACACCCCCAAATTTATGGGCTGACATAATTTATTGGGCCCAAGCAATACAAATTCTTGAATTCTTGCTTTTTTTGGGCGTTTAATTTATTTTAGATACAATATTTATGGTAATTTTTTTTTTGAAATAATATTTATGGTAATTATAAAAAGAAAAAAAATTTAAAAAAATACTTGCTTAAAACCATATAAATAACAAGTAAAGGTTATTGAAACAACATATTTTGTGATAAATTTTATGTAAGCATTAGTGATAATTTACAGTTTTTTATCTTATATTTTGTTTCTATTGTATTAAATCTTAATTTTTCATTTCATGATAATGAAGAGAAATTTGGCAATAATATCAATGGAAGTTATAGATTTAAATAAAATAGATGGTTTAACAACTCTTCTTACATTGATGGAAAATGATATTTATAAACTCGTTTACTTTTTTTAAAGGGGGGGGGGGGTGTTTGACAACCGTCCCATTGAATAAAAATTGAGATTTGTCAGCTTCTTAAAAAACTTATGTTGTGGTTCACCAATAATTTCAATCCTACTTTTAAGTTGATTTGGACGTTACTCGACTAGTATATTGTCCTTTTATTTTGGGATGTTACATATAAACTATATAAAAATATAGATAAAATAAACAGTCGTATCTAATTGGTTTTTGTCTAAAATAACTTTTTTTGTAAAATATAATTCTTATCTTGTAAAAACGACAAGTTATCGGAAGGAAAAGTCATATGGAAATTTAAAGAAGTTGATTATTCCTTAAATCCTTAAAAAAATTATAATTGACATGTATTTAGCTTTTTATTTTTTTATACTATCATCTAATGATATTGATTTTTTTTACCTTTTAAGTGTCTTACTTTTAAGGTATTAGTATATAACCTAATTTAAATTGTTTAATATCATTAACTCATTGAGTATTAGTAATATATAGTAGAAATAATGTGGATACACATAATTATATACATATATGCTATCATAAGTCACGCATTGAAAAACGTTGTGTTCTTGCAGTGACTCCTAAGGCTTAAGGTTTGACATCTTCACGCTACACGACGCCTCACGCAATTTAGAATCTTGTTTCTAATTAATCAATATTATGTTCATAATTGTTATATTTAAAAGGTTGATTAAAGATCGATTCAATAAAAAGGCCATGAATTATAAAAATGCAAATCTTGATACATAAAACATATAAAAACATTTACAATAAATGCTTTATATATATATATATATATATATATATATATATGTATATTAATGTTTATTGTATGACATAGCAATTGGGGACCAAAAATTCTTACGTTTCATAGTTTTCACATTAATTAGCTGACATAGTATTTGCTACTCGGACACAAAAATACATGTGGGCCAACTATGTGCCATAGATATTAAAAATCAAATGTTACAGTTAGGGGTGTAAATGAGACGAGACAACTTGCGAGCTACTAGAGATCGACTCGATCAACATTCGACTCGAATAGGCTCGACTCAAACTCGAGCTCGACTCGATATACTAACGAGTCGAGTCGAGCGACCTGATATTCGACTCGATAAGCTCGTGAGATACTCGATAATCAAAATAATAATAATAATTAGTAATATTGTTTTAATTTAATTGATAATAATAATAATAATAATAATAACTCAAGTTTTTTGATTTTTTTTTTGGAAAATGATGGTGTAAAAGACATGGGTAAAGCTTCAAATACATTATCGGGAAGTACCGTTTGCGGAACCTCAATATCCACTGGTTTATTAGCTAAATGGCAATTGGCGCATACAATACGTCCAGTCGCTTCTCGTGGATGTGTGTCTAATTCATCCCACATTGGCGAGATATAGAACTCAATACTTTGAACTCCACTATATATAGACCTTTCTCCTCCCTTGTTTTACATATTCTTTTGTCTTTGTTAAATGGCTTGAGCCTAAGGGCTTGAGCCTATGTAGGGGGTATAAATGAGACGAGACAACTTGCAAGCTCCTCGAGATTGACTCACTTGAGATCGCCTCGGTCAAAACTCGGTCAACACTCGACTCGAATAGGCTCAACTCGATATACTAACGAGTCGATTCAAGTATAACGATACTCGAGCTTGACTCGCATCATTTACACCCCTAATTACAGTAAATCTTATACGAAATAGGATCTGGAGGATAAGATGTTCTTTCTACTCTAAGGAGTAGAGACGTTTTTCTTGGAAGGTACAAGGATACTGGTGTTATTAGATATGGTCGTTCTTTAGCATGTTAAATGTGTGATTTTTTACAGGGCCCTTCAAAATTTAGGGCCTAATTTTATATTGCTTAGGGTCTTTCATTAACGAATGTAAAAACTTTAGCCCACCGCCAGTGCCACTCTAATTTCTATCAGAAAACAAAAGTAATACACCTTATCATCGTCTATGTAATTTGTATATATGTATCTTTGGTGTCTCATTTTTTAGTGTAAGCAAAGTTTTAGGTATAATAGGACCTGCAAAAAGATTGGAACGTCTCTGTTATTAAAGAATAACTAAGTATAGCAAGTTGGACATACGAGCTTATTGAAAATAATGAAAATGAAACTCTTTATGGGTTCTTGTTTTTGTCTGATTGAGAGATCAAAAACTTAATGGTAAAGTTTATTGCATACCGTCCCAATGATGGGCCAATGGATACTAGGAGTTGCGGTGTGTGGGAGATTTGGCCCATGACCTAGGTCATGTCAAAGGTCGTTTGCATGTCTTATTTAGTATCACATGTGATTGATTATAGCAAAAGTTTACTCTTGTGTTTTCATGAAACAAAAGTATTCTTCATTATCAATTAAAATCTTATATAATGACTGTTCATTGTTTATAAATATCAAACCTCAATCAAGATTTTAAAGTGGAAGCAATAAAGTGCTTAAAACCACTTGTCAAACATCTAGCACTACAATCCTCAATCGTCACAATATATATATAGAGAGAGAGGGAGAAGTTCATTTAAGAAATGTTATATATGAAAAATAGAAAAGTAATTCTAGCATTTCATTCGGTCAAGATCGGCTTTGACTGGTTAAATATTGCGTCTTTGACTGGTCAACAATTACGTCTTTGACTGGTCAAAAGTTGCGACTATTCGAAAAGTAAGACTGTTTCGTAACTTTTACAAATACAGGGACAAGTTCATATATGAATCTGTATGAATCAGTGTAATTCGCATATGAACTCTTTTAACTGATTCATATATGAACCTTTGTGACTCATATATGAACCAATTAACTGATTCACATATGAACCAATTAACTGATTCACATATGAACTAATTAACTGTAGGTTCATATGTGAATCAGTTGAACTAATTAATAGACTCATATATGAATCTTTGTGATTCATATATAAATTAATTAATTGATTCATATATGAACGTATAGTTCATATATGAATCACAAAGGCTCATATATGAATCATTAATTGATTCATATATGAACGTATAGTTCATATATGAATCACAAAGGCTCATATATGAATCAGTTAAAAGAGTTTATATGTGAATTAAATTAGTTCATATGTGAATATATAATTAATATGTGAATCATACAAGTTCATATATGAACTCGTCCCGCGTATTTTACGAAACTACCCATCTATCTTCTACAAACCATACAAGGAATTATCCGGTGTTTCACGGTCAAAGCCGCAAATGTTGACCAGATAAAGGGCTAAGATCATTTCTTTATTTCTCATATTTTTAACATTTATCAAATGAATCTAATCATATATATATATATATATTGGAGTAAAGAACACTTGTAACATTTACTTTACAAGATAGGGTCCTCAAACACATTAAAAAGGCTCCAAAATTAAATTGTGCATCAAAATACCATGAGAATCCCATATTCCATTGGTCTTTAATGCCCCTCAGAGCTTTCTTGACATCAATTTATAACTCACAATTACTTTCATACCAATACTTTCCAAAAATTTACATCATTTCCGAATCATTACATGTCACAAGATTACTCGATTTCAATATGTAAAACCGACAACGTATAACAAGTCTCTACAACACTCGAAAACCGTGTCCCAAAAAGCAAAATTGTTTGCCCAATCAAAAAGGTGTTTGGGATTGCTTATTTGATGTGTTTTTTAACTTATTACGATTTGGCACCGGAGATAAGCAATTTTAAGTGTTTGGATGAAGAAAAATTAAAATGACTTATAACGGTGTCAAACCGCTGAAAAACACTTTTTGATAAGTCATTTGGTTTTAACTTATCAACTTATTTGAAAAGTGTTTATCATTTTTTTGGTTATTTTATATGTATAAGCAATCCCAAACACCTTTAAATAACAACTTATTAACTTATTACGTTTTGGTACCACAATAAGCTAATCCAAACACTTTTTTAAAAACTTCGGTTTGACACCGCATAAGTTGATAAACACTTTTTAAAATAAGCATAAGTTGTTTTAAATAAGCAATCCCAAACACCCCCTACATCTGATATTTTAGGCTATGAAATAATCCCTCCGCAAAATTTCTATTTTAATTTGTCCTAAAATAAGTGTTTACTTCTAAAAGTAAATGTTTACTTTCTCATTCTACCCTTAATTCTCTCTCTATTATTAAGGGTAAAGTTGTCATTAATTTAATTAAAAAATGTAATAATTAATAGAGGGAGGTTAAGGGATTATTAATTAAAAAATATAATAATTACTAGAGGGAGGTTAAAGGGAAAACTCTAAATAAATGAAAAACCGAAAAACCTTATGACTTTCTCATTCTTCACACTTATTTTCAGATAGAGGGAGTAACTAATTTCATGTAAAATATATTATGATACGGATTTTAGTTGATAAATGAAGGGTAGATTCAAATATATAGATTTTTTAGGGTACATTTGTAGGAGATAGCAGAACAAATTTGTTATCTCATATTTGGCGTCCCAATTAGACTGTGATATGATATGACATGACAGGTGGGACAAAAATACAGTTTTTTTATCCCACCATATTAATCGGAGAAAAGAAGATGAAACAAAATAGGTTGATTACTAAACTATCTACGTTAAGTTAAAACCTAAAACCCTTCCACCATTCTTTCAATCGCTTATCTCACTCTCGCTTTATAAATCAACATTCTAACCATTGATCAATAAATCAAACTTATCTTTTTCCTGTTTTCAACAGTTGGTGTTGCATTATCCAAGTACAGTAAAAGGATTTTGGACCATCCTGTTCATCTCCAAGTCATGAGTGATGTGAAATATGATTCTTTGATGTGGCCTGTCTCTTTGGAGGGTGTTGCTATATGCACCCTAGTCTATATGTCTAGGGTGCAATTGGATCGGAAAACCAAGCAGTAATTATACCATTCCCTCCTCACAACCTTACAAGACTAGGGTGTAAATGACACATAGACTAGGGTGCAATTAGAATCACCCTTCTACAAATGGCAATACTTGTGTCATCTCAAGAACCAATCACTGTGACCAATTATCACACATCTACTAATCATATATGCAATCACCAAACACCCAAAATGTAAAAACATAATTTCAAAAACAGAATCAAGAAAACTCAATTGGCACTCAACAATTACAATTGTGATTGCAAAACCCATATGGTTTTTAACAATTTCACCTCTCCCTGAACCACCATCTTTTGGTTCCAAATCCCATTACAAATCCCACCATTTTCTTTTTGAAGCAAAGAGATTAAAAAACCTTCCTTTTTTTCACTCAAAATCTTGAACAAAAACTACTAAAAAGAAAGTGAACAATCATCTGTAAAGACTTCATCTTTGCTTCAGCCCATATCAAGAAATCTTGGAAAAATAAAGAAAGTGAACATTCATCTGTAAAGACTTCATCTTTGCTTCAGCCCATATCAAGAAATCTTGAAAAAATAAAGAAAGTGAACATTCATCTGTAAAGACTTCATCTTTGCTTCTACCCATATAAAGAAATCTTGAAAAAATACCTGGGATTCGAAGTTAATCGGCTATACATGCGAGTCCGGCAGCTTTCGACTCAATCTTGGAATCCATCATTAGGGTTTTTTCCATCTTTTTATCCCCTTTCACTGGATGGTTCTTGTAAGCTTGCACTTTGAAATGAAAATTGAATCTGAATAATTTAAGCTGCATAGCTTCAAAAGCTCTGCTGATTGCTGCTTTAGAGATGGATTACAACCACTTTGGATGACAAGAAGAAGCTTTGCTGCAAGACCCACATCCACAGCAATCAATGAATACTCTTGAGGTGAAAGCTTGCAAACAGACCATAAGATTGATAAAGCATGTTGTGTACAGTTTTCCGAAACCCTCATCAACACTCTTACCATATTCGGTATGGTTTTCGAACAATTACTCAAAGCCAATTTACCTTCTCTTATGGTCGAAAGAGTGTCCAATACGAAAAGGGCTAATTCCAAACAATTAGGATTCAATTCGGGCAATAATTCGACCAATTGAGGGATAGCACCGATGCTAACAATCAAGATTCTAACTTGTTTGTGTGCGCTAATCGATTTGAGTAAGCTAAGCCCCGGCAAGTTCCCATTTGGGAGCCTTTTATCTCTCACCATTTTCATCAATGCAACGAGTAAACTATGGCTCGACACGATTTCCACTTGGAAATTCTCTTCTTCCATCAAAAGCTCTATTAATCGGGTACAATTGATCTTCGTCTCTATCGAACCTTCGTTTAACATGTCCACCATTAGCGATACCTTCGCCGGCTGCGTTAGATTCAATCTCGAAGAAGAATCTAGTTTCAAATGAACAAGAATCGAAACGACCTCAGAACCAATGGCGTGAGACGTGTAAGGACCCAATAACGACGAAAGAAGACTCACCCCGCCATTTTCAACGACCGTTTTCCTAGCGATAGCGTGAGCCGTGACAACTCGTCGGAGCTCCTTGAGCGATAAAACACGAGCCTGACCCTTAACCTTCTTAAGGGTGTCTAGAATCTCGGATGTCATCCCAGAAACATCTTCGGATTTCTTCTTCATTTGGAAGTATTTTTGGGAAAACCAAGTGTGGACTAATCTATGAAGGGTGTTGTTTGGGGTAATAGAATCATCCCAGAGTTCTTGCATAGTTGTGGGGCATGTGAAATGACCCAAACTGAACCATTTCAAGATATTGGATCGCTCATAGGTTTGGCCGGTGCAAAGGGTAACAGGGTCTTCCATTGGTTCAAGAGAAATTGGGCAAATGAACACCGATGGGATTTCAATTTCAAGCAAGTTTAACTCTTCAATCATCTTTTTCAGATCCAGTTTCTGAGCAAACCCACCACCAAAACCCACTCCTCCACCCAAAATCCCATCTTTAACAGCAGTGTCTAGATCTAGAACCTGCCCATCAGCCCCATCTCGCCGCGAAGAAAACACAGGCATTTTCACAAACATTTGGTGTGCAAAAACGCAAAAGTTTGCAAAAACTTGTAAAAAACCCCTTTGTGACGAATGAAAACGAACAAAACTCACCTCCAAAGGCACGTTACATGGAAAAGATTTCTTCTTTCTTCCATTTCACACCGCAAACAAAACATGTTTCTCTCTCCTCTAATGGCGAGTCCTTTTCACTTTAACCGATTTTTTTTCTTTTCTCTTTCTTTTCTACGGTCAAAAGACTCATCACCATCGTAATAAAAATCATAAACAGGGGATGATAAATTGATAATCAAATGACACACGACCCAAAATTCAAAGTGATTTCACATCTCATTCAAACCTTCAAAAGGGGTTGAATCATCAAACAAATACTAGAATAGTGATTACACAGAGATCTATGTACTTTTTTCAAGTGGGGTTATAAATTTTATAATATAAAAGAATCAAAAAGGAAATTTTGGTAAAGAACAAAGCGACAGAACCTGAAACAAATTGAAAAGCCGCTGATGAAAATTATGAGTGAAAAAAAATAGAAAATTTTGTGAATTTTGGAATCGTAAAGATGGAAAAATCAAAAACCCTTCTCATCGAGCAATGTTAAATGCTGAAAAAAAAGCAAAATTAATTAAGATGATAAATAAGGAAGATAGAATTTGTTGATTTTGTTTTTTTCTTTTTTACGCTTTCTTTGATGGAAGAAGTGGGCCCGGTATTACCTCATCGGCCCGGTATACACGTGCTCATCTTTTTTTATTATTAATGTACACACTTTGTAAAATTGAAATATTATTATTCATTTCAAAATTAAAATAAAAAGATTAATTATGTAAATAAATATTAGGCAAAATAATGATTTGTTACCAAGGAAAGAGGGTTGTTAATGGTGTGAGGAGTGACATGATTGTAAGAAACACTTATCTAGTATGTATTTGTCGGTAAAATTTAACACTATCGTTTACTTACCAAGTAAGATTTTAGATCACTAAAACGGTTATGTATGCAATAATTTATCTGATAAGCACTAACCGTGGTAAGAGTGGTTGCTCTCACTTAGCGGGTAAGACACTCGGTCTTTGCTTTCTTTTTTACCGAGTAAGATTCTTGATCCTTATCATATTCATTCTGTATGTTAATGTGATTTGGTAACTGCTTACCCGGGTAAACATTTGTTAAACGGCCCCTGAGTCTCAAGATTTAAGAACCACAATGAGGTTGTCATGTTTTTTAGGGGTATCTAGAGCGACAAATTTGTATATTATATATATTTAATATTTGTTGAAGTAAATTACACTTTTTATCATTTTGGTTGTGACTTTGTTTCGTTTTTTGGTCCATATGGCTAAGGGTATTAACAAGGTCCGTTAACTACAAAGCAGTTTTCTATTTTTCACATCTATTTTATTTTATATTAGAAAAATAAACAAAAATATTATTATATTATGTATACACACCCTACCTCTTTTTTTTTTCTCCAGCTGTAAACCTCATTCGTCACCATGGATTCGTCGGTTCCGTTACTTGTTCATCCTCTTCAGTCTTCTCTGGCCATTCTCCAACTCCGATCTCCTATCTGGATCTGGGGTTTTAATAGTCAAACGACATTTTTATAATGTTGGTGGTTCTTCAAGTTAGCACCTTCAACTTGAGGTCCGTTAGTTATCCATGTGTCCCTCACGTTAAGGGTAATTTTAACAAGAATTAATTTGATAAAAAAATATCTTCTTCATCTTTAATTTTCATTTGTCTTTAAGTTAGTCAAGATAATTTATTATGAATCTTCATATTTTTCATTAATAAAATTAAGAACAAATATTGAATAAAAATCCCTAAATCTAAATGTATAATCCTAAATCAATTAATTTTAAATCCAAAATAAAATGATGGTGTGTTCCAGGCGCCATTGATACCAAATCCATATTTTTTTTATTAGGGGTGGCAATAAGTTAGGTTGGGTTCAGGTTCAATTCATTTATTAATTGAGTTGAAAATCTCAACCCAACCCAACTTGTTTAATTAAATGGTTTGAGATTTTCTACCCAGCCCAACCTGATACTTAAATTGATTGGTAACGGGTTGACTTGTTTATGATTCTCTCAACCCAATCTGTTAAATAAATGGGTTGAACCTGAGTTGACCCATTTAATTTTAAAATTTGAATAAAATAAAATGGATTAAACTACTTAATTTCATGACAAATATACAACCACGAAAGCCAAATAAATTATTTAAAGTTTCAATAAAACACAACCATAAAGTCAAATAAATTGTTCAAAGTTTCAATAAAACACAACCATAAAGTCAAATAAATTGTTCAAAGTTTCAAACCATGGAAGAATGACAAGAAATGTATGGAAGTCAAACCTTGGAAGTTGTTTGACAACGGTCGTCGTGGAAGGGCATTGAGACGTCGTTGGTCGTGAAAGGGCGTCATCGCGTCGGGCCGTCGACGGTCGTGGAAGGGCGTCGGGTGTCGATGGTCGAGTAAGGTTTTGAGGAGTCGACAACTATTGTGAACGAAAGAGAAAGAATTTGGTTTGGTCAATGTGTCAAATTGTCAATGTTCCGCCGGATGTAATTAATTAAGATTTAGGAAGCATATTTTTTTCTATTAATTTTTTAATTATTAAAAAGATATTAAATTATTAACTATAATTAAGTAATGATAAATAATTAAAAGTAAAATAAAATTATATAGTATTATAAATGGGTTGAAAACAGGTTGACAATGGGTTGAAATCAGTTTGAAAACAAGTCTGAAATTTCAACCTAACCCAACCCATTTACAGGATTAGGCGGGTTGATTCATTTAACTTAAATGGGTTGAAAATCTCAACCCAACCTGCTAATTTTGGGTTGGGTTCGGATTGGGTTGGCGGGTTAGGTCACCTTTTGCCACCCCTATTTTTTATACAGTTATGTATGTATCTAAAAGCGTCGTGCATATTAGTATGGGTGAGGATAACCGGGTGGTACCTATATTTCATGGAACCAGAATCGGAACTGACGGTTCCTGGAATGAAGGAACCGGAACCGCTTGCATCGATTCTCTATTTTTTGGAACCGGAACCAGAACCGCTGGGAACCGGTTCCGGTTCCAGGCACCCGGTTACAATTTTTTTTAAACTTAACATTTAATACAATAAAAAGGTAATTTTAAATTTTTAAGTCTAGTGCAAACAACAAAATACTAACTTAAATAATAAATACAACAAATGGTGAAAACTAATACGACAAAAACTAACTATTGCATAAACAAATTAGACACTCTCGAGTCTTGACCGTAATAAAACGACTTTCATTACATTTTTCACATCAAATAATCGTGATGTGGGAGGCGGGAGCAACCATGTACAATTGAAAGTGTGTAATTGTAATGTGTATTTGAGAATCGTGAAAGGAAATGAACCCTAAATGATAATAGTTTTTTTAAACATATAAAATAATTATAAAAAAAACAGCGGGTACCCGTCGGTTCCAAAAAAATGAGAACCAAAACCAGTCTTAATCGGTTCCGTATTTTAGGAACCGAAACCAATCGCATCGGTTCTGGTTCCGAAACCGACAGTTCCGGAGCGGTTCCGGTTCCAAAAGAGGGTACCCAGTTTCGATGCTCACCCCTACATATTAGAGGAAGGTACCAATTCTTCACGTTTTTACAAACTACAATGGTCAAAAGTTAATGATCATTAGAGGAATAGACCAATTTTAAATTGACCGATTTGTGTACATAACAATGAACACAAAAAAGTTATATGACTGTATTCACATTATATGATTTTACAATTATTTACAATGTGTTATTTATTTGATTTCCATCAAATATTATGGAATATATAAAATTTTGTAATATATAGATAGAGGGAGAAGGTTTAAATGAAAACAATAACAAAATAAGTAAATAAGAAAACAACCAAATAAAGTGTAAAATCACATATTATTTTACATTAACAGTCAAAGCAAGGGTGTGCAAGCGACTTAGCCCGCGACCTCAGGTCGCGGCCAAAGTCGTATTAATTTCATGTGATTTTACACGTGATTTTACACGTGATTTTACATGTGATTTTAATGTAAAATTATATGTGATTCGAACGTTTTTCTTATTCTCTTATTTGGTTTGTTTTTGTATGAACATGACTCTCTCCCCCCCCCCCCTCTCTCTCTCTCTCTATATATATATATATAGAGAGAGAGAGAGAGAGATGGGGGAGGGGGAGGGGGGGTTAAATTAAGAGGAATAAATATCGTAAAAAGGTAATAATAGAATGTTCATTGTGAAACTGAAAATTTCATTTGAAGATACACATGTGAACCCATATGAACAATTTGTAATATCGTTTAACATATACATCTTCAAATATATTTGTTACGGGTTTTTTCAATCATTCACATACGAACAATCTTTTAATCTTCCATTCTTACCTTCTCACACAATATTTAGTTTTTCTTATTTGAACATCCCACAATATATATATATATATATATATATATATATATATAGAGAGAGAGAGAGAGAGAGAGATTGTGTTTGTTAAGAAAGAAAAAACACTAAGAAATTAAAAAAACGGAGGAATCATAACGACCGTTAAACTAATTGATCCAAATTATATGATGGGCTTGTTTGTTTACCTTTTAATAGTTCCATTAAGAGGTATTCATCTGAATCGATAATAGATTAATCTTCTTTGTGGGGCGTTTGGTTCGCCGGATTCCGTCTGAATCTGATGAAATTGGAATGGTCAATTTCATTGACCAAATTCCATCCTGATGTTTGGTTGTCCATGGAATGGAATTGAATTCCAAAGATTCCATTAAACATGGATTTGATCATTCCTTCTTAAAAGTGATGGAATTGAAATCCATTCCATCCGATATTTTGAAAATGACAAAAATACCCTCGTAACAAAATTAAAACCCTAGCCATCGCTCCATCTGCTTCATATCGATCCATCTGATTTTCCACCGATAGCAACTTGTTCAATCGATCCACTCGTACTGATTCAAACTCATCATCTGATTTATGCAATTCACTCTTAAAAACAGTATTCAATCGGTTCCAGTGACCGCACATATATTTTTACATAACAAGAGGTTGAAGATGATGAGGTTAAAAGTTAGAACATGACTATTTTGAACCAAAATTGCAATAAAACCTGCAGATTGGCTAGATTACATGGACGCTTTTGTAGCTTACTTAATAATAGCAGAAGCAGTAGCGATCATAAGCCTTTGTAAGCGGTTTGTTGATTTCTGAATAGAACCATCGGCCACGAAAATGGATGCTTGACTAAATAAATTCAAATCAAACCCTAGAATTAGAAACCCTGCTCCTTCATTTCCTCTTAAGAACCTTATCTGGAGAAGGTTGAGATTATACTCATCGTGAATTTTTTATCATTTCTTAAATGTTAATTTTATAATTACTTATAATTAAAAAAAAAAACTAAAAAAAAATCAAAGAAAGGGTATTTTGTCATTTTCAGAATTCTATTACAATTCCTTTGCAAACCAAATAGACAGATTCCAATTCATTTGACTGATTACATTCCATTCCAGCCAACCAAACACTTGGTCAAACCTGATAACATTTCATTCCAATTCCTTCCAAATTCCAATTCCTTTGACACATTCCATCCATTCAGAAATCATTCTGCGAACCAAACGTCCGCTTGGTAAAAAAAAGTTGTCTCTTAATGCTTCAAAAACCCTCTGAATAATTTTGTATCATGTGTCTCCCTTAACCATTCAGTGCCCTAATTTCATGTTGAACAATTACCAAACAACCATATTTCATTTTGCACTATATCATAAGTCTCTTAATAATTTTGACCACTTAATCATTTTACACAAAACCATTCAGCAACCACCAAACAACCCTTAAATGAGTTGTTGAGCTTTATTTTTAGATTAGAAAACCATTCTTTATTGTTATTTTTAATCAGAAAATCCCAAAATATAATAAAAAAACTAAAACGAAACAAGTTATACTTGTTATAGGAAAAACATGATAGAACAACAGTAAATAGAGATAATTAAATATGTAATTCTCATTAATCATAAGCCCTTTAAATAGGGAGAAATGTACAAAGAAAAGGAAACATTCATTATGGTAAATTTTAATACTAGGAAAATATTATATCAATCACTTCCTTTTGATGATGACACATAATCTTACAACACTCCCTCTTGTGCCGAGTCAAAGGAGTGATGGTGCACAATCGTTGCCTCGTTAAAACCTTACGCCAAAATAAAAACCCAGTGGGATAAAAAAAATAGGACGAAGGAAAGAGTACAACGCACCAGTTTCTTTGCAATATATAGACTTTTCCTTTAGTCTAGTTTTCTCTTAGATTCGTACATTAATCATGATGGTATATAAACAGTTGCCTCACTAAAACCTTACACCAAGGAACAAAACCCAATGGGAAAAATAAAACCTTGGTTGAAGGAAAGAGCACAACATACATATAGTAGACTCCCCCTTTTGTCTATTACTCCCCCTGATTCGTGCATTAATCAAGGGAGTTTGAAAAACATTTGCACTTGCTTTCTACATGTGTTCCCAATATATGGTTTTAGGCAATGATTTGGAAAAATATGTCATGTTCTCCTGACATCTTACTTGATTTAATTGAATCTCGATAAGAGTTTCTTATTGCTGATTGTATAAGACTTAAGCAGAATATTTGATGTATCTTACGTTCATTTCTTCGATACATAATGCATTATTTCCATATATGCAAGTAGGATACTGATTGAACTCAGAATTACTAGCTCCTCTACTATATGCAATGATAGTTCTTAATCATATACATTATTTAATTATCATGGCGAGTGATATTCTTGTATTAGTTCAAGGGGGTAGTTACAAATGATTGCTTAATTCACTTCCAAGCAATCGGCGTGTTCCTTGTGGTAATTCTTTATCCAGTTTGGGAACAACCTTTGTATGGGTCAGACAGATACATAATATCAGCAAAGACATACCAAGACTGTTAGATCCCATTCCCAGCAACAATTGAAGATACTCCATAGAAAAGTAGAGATAAGATAGAAATTAACAACAATGATAAACAAGAACTTATCTCATATGCTTTGATTGATAGATGGAGGGGATATTGGGAAGAACACCACAGTAAACTAGTAAACGACTCTCATGAGATTCACCTGATCTGTGTGTGTGAAAATGTTCTCTCCAAATAACCTAAATGAGACAATGAGCCATGGGAACCTTTATATAAGGCCCATTTACAATAAAAAGGCTCAAGCCCACACATCTAATTAAAAAGCCCAAATACAATTTCTTTATAAAACATTCAATTAATTGGGGACTAATTTAAGCTAACAATCTCCCCCTAATGTTTTATAAAGAAAGCATCATCTTGTAGTCTCCCCCTTGCTTTCTTTAGAAACTTTGGTGTGTCATTCTTCGAGTCTTCAAAGCATCACAAGCTCCCCCTCAAATGTAGGCTCATATTCTTGAAAGACTTAGACGAATTATCCCAATTTGTCCAACTTTCATGTCTCAACTTTACCACTGTTTTTGACCATCAAGGAGTCTTATTGAGAGAAAACATAAAGCATGCACATTGAACTCCAGCCTCATAGCTTTTCAACAAGCTTTGATTCATCCATTTTGGATGAAAATTGAGTGAGTTGTGCAAGATTTTCCTCAGGTGCGCAAAAATGGTTGTCAAAACAGAAAATTTGACTCTTCGAACCTCGTTGAGTAAACCTTAAGCACCGAGACTTAAACTTGAATAACGAAGGAGGGAGTGACAAACAATGTGTCACATATGTAGCTTGAAACCATAAAGAACCGATGAGAGAACACCGTTCTTGAAAGCGGAAAGAGCATGAGTGAAATACGATGCTTTTGGTCCAGCACTCTAACGCAGACTTTGAAACAGATTTTGGCATATCAGCTCACGGAGTTTGAGAAAACTCAAAACATCAAAGTCGTACGTCTGTGTTTTAGCGATTCAGCGCAACTGGACTCATGTAAATCAGAGCTTCGAGTAAAAAGTTGTGCGTGTGTTTCTGAAACAGCGCAATGCTGTCAGAAAATTCGAAAATTTCGGGCTTCGGGCACTTGGTTCATCGCGACCTCTGATGTTCAACCTCTGATCCCCCCCCTCTGGTCCCTACTCGTACCTCTGAGATTTTGTTCCACAGAGCCTCTATGGATGCTTCTGCATTTTTCTTGGTCAGAGCCTCTGCGGACAACCAAATAGTATCTCTTTGCCTCTTAAGAGCATCTCTACGTATGCTTCTGCACGACAACCTCTGCACGTGCAAAGAGAATTTGTGGACTTCTATCCTCTGCACATTCTTTACTTCTGGACACCCTTACAGAGGCTCTGCAGAAGTCCTCTGATGTGAATACTTTCTGCACCTCATCTTCTGCACGTGCACAGAAGTTCTGCGCATGCCTCTGTGCATAACAACCTCTGTGCATATTTAATTAACATCTATTGCTGCCTCTGTGCATATATCTTCTGTGGTTTCATCCTTTGTGGTTAACCTCTGCAATTATCTATGATACAAATCCGTTTTGCACAACAAGGACAATAACATATATGTTTTACTTGCTGTTTTGAAACTTAACAACAGCTTTCTGTCCAGAAGCTATGTACTGACTTCGACGCAGATTTTGGCCAATCAGCAAACTGATTCAGACCAATCTCAAAACATGAAAAATGTTCATCTGTCTCTTAGGAATCCAACACATCTGGACTCGTCAAATTTGAAGCTTCGAGGAGGGAGATCTGAGCAAAATTCGACAGATGCGCAAAGCTGTCAAGTATTTCTGAAAAATCGACTTTGCTATGAAGTAGGCTAAGTGTAAACTCTGATTAGTCTTGATGTCTGAACATTCATGATCAAACTCTGAATACACTTCAAAATAGAAGCCTCTCTGTCATTGGATCCGGCTAGTGCTGCACATAATAAACTGAACAACAGCAAGTTTGTGCATGACAACAACAAACAGCAAACAGCAAACAGCAGCAAATAGCCTTCTGTCCAGCAACTATCACTCGACTTCAACACTGTTTTTGACCTACAAGAAGCTTTATTTTGAGAAAACGCAAAACATCAAAGTTGTGCAACTGTGTCTTAGGTTTCCAAAGCATCCAAAATCTTGAAATTTGGAGCGATAATGAGAGAGATATGATCAAAATGCTACAGCTGCGCAAATGTGACAACACTTCTGCGATTTTGAAACTGATTATGGGCTGAAATCATGACAGCAACAAACTCGTTTGAATCAACTTCTGGAGTAAGTCTTGGTTGAATTCTTGACTAATCAACATAATCAAATTCCATTTGCACAAATCTGGAAGAACACAGCAGCTCTGTCAGTTTTGAGCTTGTTTCTTCAATTCTGTCTTCAGAGAATGTCTTCAGAGCTCTGGTGAGAACGTCAGAGCCTCTGATGAAGCCATCTCTGATGTATGCTGAGTTCCTCTGATAGGTACTTCAGAGACAGGTGTGTCCTCTGAAGTCTTCGTCCTCTGAAGTCTTTCTGTAAGTCCGAACTCTGGATAGCCTGCAGAGGCTCTGTGATCTCCTGATATGAACTTCTAGCCTCTGAACTTCTGCACTGATTGCTGTCTCTGCAGAGCATATCTCTGGACAGCTTCTGCAGAGGTTCTGGACAATCAACAGAGGCTCTTTTGCTGCAACTTTCTGATAAATTATGGATTAGCATAAGAGCATCTCTGAACTATGATCATGCTCTGGTTCTACTTCTGCACTTGACTACCTCTGCATCAATCTTCTGGACAGCCTCTGATCAAATGAACAGAGGTCGTCTGCACATTTGACAGCATCTCTACGTTGCTTCTGAGGTACAAAATCCTTCGATTTTCATGATTTAAACACAACATCTCTGATCTTTAAATTTAGACAGCAACCAACAGCAGATAGCAGCTTTCTGTCCAGCAGCTATGACTTGCGTTCAACATAGTTTTTGACATAGAATCAGCTTGATTTTGAGAAAACTCAAAACATGAAAGTCATAAAACTATGTCTTAGGTTTCCAACGCATCTGAAATCATCATTTTTAGAGCTGTATTGAGAGAGATATGATCAAAGTTCTACAGCTGTGCAAATCTGACAGCAACTTGCTGTTTTGTACAACTCAACAGCACCTTTCTGTTTGGGACAGCAACAAATCTGCACAAATTTAGTTCTGCACCTATGCAAGACAGGAAAGCAACATTTTCCAAGACCCAAATGACTTAGTCTTTCATTGAATCAATTACGAGCAGCGGAATATTAAACAAAATATGGATCAAAGACAGTCCAATCTCGAATGATATCAAGGTCATATCTAAGATCAACAACCTAACTATCGAGATTCTAAAATAGCAATGGACTAAAGCACACACAAGGATGAGATCATAGATCAATCATCTACTTAGTGCTTATCAAGTGTAGACCAATGAATGAGAAAGATCAAGAACACACACATGTAATAAAACTGATCAGATTTAACCAAAATGAAATTAAATCTTCTCATAGGCATTTCATCAAACATGTGGTGTGCAGAAATCAGATTTGGTGTAGAAATCAATAAAATCTTCCATCAAAGATTATCCAAATCTCATCTATACACTAGAACAGATTTCCAATAAGCACAAAACAGAGAAAAAATCACAGAAATGATATTTGTGTCAAGGCTCATGTGATTTAACCAATCAAAGCACCAAAACAACAAAATAATCATCCATCTTCAATTGTTGCCATTGATGACCGAACTGAAGAAAAGTTTCTTCAGTTGGCTCTGATACCAATTGTTAGATCCCATTCCCAGCAACAATTGAAGATACTCCATAGAAAAGTAGAGATAAGATAGAAATTAACAACAATGATAAACAAGAACTTATCTCATATGCTTTGATTGATAGATGGAGGGGATATTGGGAAGAACACCACAGTAAACTAGTAAACGACTCTCATGAGATTCACCTGATCTGTGTGTGTGAAAATGTTCTCTCCAAATAACCTAAATGAGACAATGAGCCATAGGAACCTTTATATAAGGCCCATTTACAATAAAAAGGCTCAAGCCCACACATCTAATTAAAAAGCCCAAATACAATTTCTTTATAAAACATTCAATTAATTGGGGACTAATTTAAGCTAACAAAGACATTGTTTGGTGTTTTTCTATAAGAGCTAGTTCTTTTGCTGCTTACATTCTAAGTAGGTATTGAAGTTTCATTATCAACCTCATTTTTCTTTCTATAGGGAAAATATAAGCTTATGTCAATGGTTTCAAAAGATTAATTTGATATCATTCCAATGACGTTGCATTGGCGCTGAGCTAAATCTAACTAACAAATTCACTGAGAAATACAATATACGGTCAAGTGTATTGTGCTAAGTACAATAATGCGCATATTGTACTTAGATAGGGAATTCCAACTCCCAACATGTTTCGTCATCGTCCTTTTAGACGAAATGGATCTTTCCTTATATCCGACGCTTCGACCGATCATGGGTGTGCTAACCGGATGCGCTTTGTCCATATTAAATTGCCTGATTATTTTCTGGACATATGCAATCGGTGAATTAATATTTCACAAACTCGGTGTCCTAGCTTAATTATCTAGACAAAACCAAGTTTTCCCAAGATCTTTTCAAAATCAGATTTCAGGTAGCTTGTGGTTCCTCTTATTTCATCAAGAGTGTCTATTATGTTCATAACATTGGCATATAGAGCTACTTTGAAAATCTGGAACTTGTTTTCCATAATAAATACGCAAGGGAACAATTCATCATTCTTATATATCATTTACCAATCAAGTATTCCATTAGTTCTTATATATCCTTTATAGATTAGATTGCTTTAATCTATAAAGTGGGCGTTTCAATTTTATTGCAAACGCATTTCGTGGTTTAGAGTTACTTGATTTTGGTAATGTAATATCATCAAGCACTTTTATATATCTCTAAATTTAGATCCCCGTAGAGATATGTGGTAACCACATTTATGAGATGCATTTACAGTCCTTCGGAAACTACTAGGCTAATTAATTAGCATAACATTATAACGTCCATCACGGGAGAGTAAGTCTTCTCGTGGTCAATCCAGGTGTTGTGAGAAACCTTGCGCCAAAGGAGATTCTCATACATTATGACTTAATTATTTTCATTACGCTTTACGACAAATGATTTATCTATGTCTTACAGGCTTTACACTTGGTGGGTTAGCACTACCAAACCAAATACTTGTTCATTTGTCAAATAATATGATTTTCCTGGATTGCTTATTTAGGCCAATTTTCTCTTTGTTGATATTTTTCAACTAAGCATGGTTCGATGTCAATGTGTTCTATCATCTCATAAGCAACAATATATGTGAAATATATCATCAATGAGTATGTATGATCTGTCCATCGACTCATATGCACTCTCATAATTCATTTGAGATTTCTTTAATCTCTAGAATCAATATTAACTTTGGAGCGTCCTCCAGTAATGATTCATAGACATAGTTTAATCAGAGACAATCTCATGAGAGGTTTATGTATTGATGACAAATAGTTGTGCCTTACTCTTCTCTTCCTTTAGATGAGTATCTATCGAACCAAGTAGCTTCCCCTATTTTCGTTTGGGAGATACGACCTCAACCACACCTCCACCATGTGTGATTGCAACGCACTTTCCAGCGACGTTGTGCCCTTGTTTGGGGACTTTAACCTTGAGAGTATATTTACAACTCGTATATGTGATCTTGTCACTTCTGGAATAACATTAAACGTATCAGATATCGAGTCTGATTCATTTGACTTCAACATTACGTTGTGAAGTTTTGGGGATCAAAATGAGACAGAGTGGGAATATTCAATGACACTTCCTGTCGTTCCCATGGAAAATCCTTTTTCCTATCTCCCCCTAACGACAGGAAGACTGTCTCATGAAAGTGACAACCCGCAAATCTAGTGATAAAGAGATCACTAGTCAAATATTCTGATTAGCGGATAATTGTTGGGGATTCATATCCAACATATACCAAATCGTTTTTAAGGACCCATTTTGATGCGTTGTGGGGGCGCAATTGGCACATATAATTAAACATGCGTAAATGTAAAGTATCAGGCTTATATCCAGTTACCAACTGGTACGCATGAGGTTGGTTAGCAAGCAGTGGGTCTAAAAACAAAAAGAAAAACTGCATATAATAATTGCATAACCCCAGATAAATGTGGGTAAATTGGTGCGCATTACTAATACCCTAGATGTCATCATATTCTTTTGATAAAAACTTCTATGAGACCATTTTATATATACACATGGGGTATAGGAAACTCTACATTGATCCTCATACATATGCAATTAACATCAAATCCTTATGATGTAAATTTTCCAACATTCCAAGTCATGTAGACTTTATGAAATAATCAGGGTGGTGAGCCCTTAAATGTATAGCTAGTGCTAGGAGTGTAGTATTTCATGTGGACAATAATACGACATGTGCTCATCGTGTCGAAACCAGAACCATAAAGTTTTAATGGCCCGCATTCTGGATGTTTATGTCCATAAATATCACCTTGTATTCGTTGCAACAATGGAATATTTTTGTATTATGTCCTTAGCTTTAGGATGATCTCATTCCTGTCTTGGCTAAGGATTAGGGTATATACAAAAGTTTTAGGTATTCGAGAGGGCATATTATGATGGCAATGTTGTTTCTTATGCTGCAGAAGTCAACAGTTGCAATTTGCCTTGTTTTGCCTATCATTTGAAAGAGAATGTGTCTTTGTGTATTTTGCAATACACGGATCACTATGTCATAACCATGGTGTCCACATGGTTATGTCGAAACATATATGTGTCATTTCCCTAAAGTTCTTTATTGGTGACAAAAATGTTTCGATGACTCAATAATCTACTAGCTAGTTTGACACATAGTTTCCATGATATATGTTTACTTTCAAATTCATTAGAACTTATGTATATATGCTCATTATAATTTCCATTTGATACGAATATCTTTACAAGGTTCTTATTGATCTTGTACCAACAAGAAAATGACAGTTCATCGTCTAAGTATTTCGGTTGAATGAATTATAAAATAAGTATTTGTCTATAATTTTAGATTGTGTGGAATATTCTACAAAAACTCAAGTTCTCCTCGATACATTCCTATATGGAGCGGAGAATATTGATAGTTTTGTTATTTATTTATTTAGATGTATTTATTTATATCTATAATGGTTACATATTCGATTTTACTTAAGCAAAAGAAAATTATTAAAATGCTATAAAATAAATTTCAAAGAAACCTATACTTTATCATTCTTAAATTAATATGATATAGTTCATTTTTAACCTGTTCTCTTTTCAACAGGAACACTCTTTAGTGCATTTGTTATTTGATTGTCCATTTTTACCTGGGCCGGTAGTTGTATCTCTACTCCAGATGTTGAAAAATCATTCCCGACTCTTACCGAGACCCTGACCCCGTTCTAGGGTTTCGTCCACATAGTGCATAAATGTCACATGTATGAAGTTGTTTTTAACTCTCTGTTCTTTGGAGTTGTTTCCACCTTTAATGCTTTCATTATTGATTTCGAGAATTTTCTTTGTCTCGACATATGTGGTGTTGTTATTCGAAAGAACCTTGTTATGTCTCTCAATCAGTTGCAGTAGGTTGATGAGTTCGTCTAAATGTTACTTTCCAACTTATATTAGTTCATTAATATTTTTGATATATGAAATGTGGAAATAATGTTACAAATCATGTCATCTTTTGTGAGTTCCTTGCCACAGAGATTGAGACGCGTTTTGGATATAACATTTCTTTGTTGAAATCAGTTACCTTTTTTGTAATCGAGTAGGTGGGTTTCATTCCACTGTATGATTAGTTCGGGAAGTACATATTCATGACTACTCCCTATTATCCCTTTCGGGACATCACACATTTCTTTGGGGGTTTCTAGTAAAGGTATTCCTATGAAACTTAGGATTTATATGTCGTCTCAAAACATGAGGGTATTTGCTTGTACCTTTTCAAGAGGTTGGTTTTAGAGTCAATTGGGGAGTTGATGGACTTTAAGTATTTTCTTGTACCTTTTCAAAAGGAGGTTTATATACTCATTTATGATACTCAGATTCTTTTGAGTTTACGACGTTGATTTTGGGATGAGTTGTTTCAACCATTTACATATATAAAGGATAATATATGATTTTCTTTTTTATAAGAAAATGGATTATGGTTATGAAATTTCATTTTCATAACAATATTGGATTTTTGTATGCTTACATTTTGTTGATAATACATTATCAATATTTCAATTTGCGAAAACAAATCACTCAATCTATTGGATTTCTAGCTAGTAGGGGAATCACATGGATTTCTTAAGTCCCTACAAACCTTAGGGCTATTTACACCCGTTTGACAAAATCCAATCGATATTTTGAGATTTATTTAATTTGAAGATAACATTATTAATTATAGAGCTTTTGGCATAAGACCAAAATGAATATGAGTTTGGCATATGAAGCCAAATTTAGTGTTTTAATACCTTCATATTATTTTAGAAGATTTTGTCATTAGACAAATAAATATTGGTTTTGACATAAAGTCAAATTCAAATTCAAAATTTAAACATATTACTAATAGAGTAAATTACAGTTTTGGTCCTTATGGTTTTCATTCACTATCAATTTTGGTCTCTCTTATAAACTAATTACATTATTAGTCACTATGGTTTGCGTTTTGTTTCAATTTTGGTCCTTTTGACCAACTCTAGTTAAAAGAGTGGTTAATTTTTTTTTTTTTGTCTTTTCTCTTTTTTGTCTTATTAGATCATAGAGTAAATTACAATTGTAGTCCCTTTGGTTTGTCTTTTTTCATTTTTGTCTTTCCTACAATTTTATTTTATATTTTATACCCCTTATCATATTAATTAATTAATGATATTTTTAATTAAAAATATGTATTTTATTTTGTAAGTTATATCTCTAAAAAACTTTTGTCGATATCTGTAAAATAAGTTCAATATTGAATACTTTAAATTTTTATACATATATATATATATATATATATATATATATATATATATATGTAAGCAAATCCATCTACACTAATGCAAGAAATGTTTTCTACTTTAACTTGGGTTTAAAAAATAGGTCATTTTTTTTCTTAATAATGTAATATGAAGATAGAAATTTATTTATGTCTATTAATTAAAAAATTACATCGTTTCAGATATTTCATTAATATTTAATAGACATATAAATTTTGTTCTCGAAAAATGATGGCCGACAAACGATTTTTAAGTTGGGTTCAAAAGATGTATTTTTTTTATGTAATATATGTATGTATGCAGATCCATCTACACTAAGCCAAAGAACATTTTCTAATTGAAGTTGGGTTCAAAAAATGTATCATTCTTTTTTTCTTAATAATATAATATGGAAAATCAAAATTTATTTATGTTTATTAATAAAAAATGTATTGTTTCATATATTACATAAATAAGAAAAAAAAATGTACATCTTTTGAACCCAACTTAAAAATCGTTTTCGGCCATCATTTTTTGAAAACAAAATTTATCTGTCTATTAATAAAAAAATGTATCGTTTTCAGATTCTAATTTAATTAAATGTTTCTCTAATTGTGTATCAAACAAAAAATTTATAGTATACATTTAATTTTTTTTTTTTTAAATTATCAACTTAAATTTATGTAATAAAAAATGAAATATCTGAAACGATGCATTTTTCTAATTAATAGACATAGATAAATTTCTATCTTCATATTACATTATTAAGAAAAAAAAATGACCCATTTTTTGAACCCAAGTTAAAGTAGAAAATATTTCTTGCATTAGTGTAGATAGATTTGCTTACATATATATGCATAAAAATTTAACATATTCAATATTGAACTTATTTTATAGATATCGATAAAAAAAAAAATTAGAGATATAACTTACAAAATAAAATACATGTTTTTAATTAAAATATCATTAATTAATTAATATGATAAGGGGTATAAAATAAAAAATAAAATTGTAGGAAAGACAAAAATGAAAAGAGACAAACCAAAGGGACTACAATTGTAATCATTCATATGGTTTCAAACATCACTTAATGTCCTTAATCTAATTTGCTAACCTCAGGCCCAACCAGGACTCCGATTCCAGTTTTTCTTTTAAAAACATAACAGTCCTCCCAAACTAATCAGCAAATCACTCAATCAAATTACAAAGATGTAGATAAAGGTTTTCTATTTAAGATACTTACCTCTTGATGAAGGATTCCACAGATTTCGATGGCTTCTTCCCAGCTTCTAAACCTCGCTGATAATCGATTAGCTTCTCTATCTCTTTGAATCACCGACACGGCTTCACACTAGACAACTCTCCCCCAAATGACAGTCCCCTAGGGTTTTAGACCCTAAATGGTCAAGTTTTCCTAAATAGGTCCTCCAATTTTCCAAGTCTTCCACATTAAACCCACGAAGTTTTTTTATTTAAAAGAATAAACACGAAATTTCACTTTGACGGATGTTACAACACTCCCCCCCCCCCTAGAAACAATTTCGTCCTCAGAATTTCTTCGGCAAAAAGATGCGGATATTTGGACCTCATATCAGATTCTAACTCCCACGTCGTTTCCCGTCCTTTATGGAACCTCCATTGAACTTTCACTAGATTGATATCTTTTTTCCTCAGTCGTTTAACTTTCGATCCACTATAGATTCAGGTTCTTCGACGAAGATCAATTTCTCATCTACCCGAACATCCTGTAAAGGCACTGCCATAACGACCTCTGCAAGACACTTTCTCAAGTTTGAGACGTGAAAGGTGTTGTAAATACTTCTCAACTCCTCAGGTACTTCCAACTTGTACGCCACCTCCCCGACCCGTTCCACTTGCGAAGGTACACTGCGGATTTCCTCGTAATTTATCCGGTAGTTCAAGTTTGTTCAACACTTACCCACATCTCTCACACTCGCGAACGGTCCGATGCACGCAGGCTCAACTTTCCTTTCTTTCCAACTTGCACCACCCCTCTCCCAAGGGAATACTTTAAGCGACATACAACTCCGACCCGAAATCCTACGTCTTCCCGTCGTTTAACCGCGTAGCTCTTACGACAACCACGAGTCACCTTCAACCTTTCCTGACTAAAAATAATAAATACCCACCTTGCCAACTTGACACAGGGTCATTCTTGATTTACCCCCTAAAGCTTACAGGCAATAATTCCTGTATTCAACAACATAATACTTATCAAAGCCCTCTAAAATCGCTCACAACACTACTAACTCATTGATTTATACCACAACGTCGGTCACTAAATTCTTTGATGGTAATAATTCAACCGCACAATGCACCCATCAACCAAGACATCAAACACACTTATTCCTTTGGATATTTTCATATACTTGAGAACGTAAACATTCCACATGTTCACTGCCCGAATAGTCCGCCGAAGAGTTTAGCTCCCCATACATATAATCGTTTACCACCGAACCCACCCGTACTCATACATCTCTTAGTCTTATTCCGGTTTCACTTTCCCTACGAGAGGAACAATACTTTCTCACAATCCAAGTTTAATTTTTTCGATGTCAAACTCAATGCTCACTCAGAATGCTTATCACATTAACACTTACTCACATCCTCCGATCTTTCCCTTTGAGCATCTCGATCAATCACTTTACTTGTTTCTATGAAAACATAGATCACTCACTTTCAAAGAAAGGCTTACTCAAGGTGGCAAACTTTAGACCAGACTCGCGCAGAAATAATAATACCCAACCCATAACCGAAAGCTTCCTCATATTCTCGTGTGCTGTTCATATACTCGCAAAGTTGACTCTCTTAGCCATACTCCACATTTATCTGTTCCACTGGGCGAACTTCTCAGTTTCATATTACTCCCCTTACGGCGACATACTAGCCTCATTTTCTCACTAACAGATTCGATTTGACGACCAGGAGCTACTTATCTCCAAGAATACTTCAATCCTCAGACGAACTTCAATCTACAACAAGGCACTACTACCAACCGCATAAGACATCCTCACTAGCGTTCCGATGCAATCAGACGAGCTCACCCGAAGTTTACCGCACCCGAGAAGAACACGAGTTCTTCTTCTAGGCGGTCGCCATTTATCACCTAACCTATCACAACACCTATATCAAGCGTACTTGTCGCGTATGGATCTTTCTTTAAAATCTCCAAACCAAGATTTACAGTTACCCTTGCCCCTCTATACGACCCAAATTCATCATCCAACCTAACGACAATCCATTCTTACATCACAGACTTACAAGTCTAATATGGCATGAAAATATCACCCACTTGATTATACCTTTAACAGGCCCTTCACGATCCTCTTTATATTACTTAGACACCCCTTCTTCTCCTCACCAACATAACACAGTTACACTTGAATTTATTGCGAGGCGAGACCGGGTCCTCCCAGTCATCCGCATACATAACCAACCTTGCCTTCATATACACCTACTCGCATGTAAGACCCAATCGATCTCTTGATATACACCTACCCGGTTTCATCCCTTCTCCAATCCAAATTAATCACATCTCCCAATTTCCTGATGAAATCTATGCACTCCCTTTACGAAGCGCTAGAACCTCACAGAGGAAACACTCCCTCCAAGTAATCACCTTCCATTTCCATAACGTTTCCACACGGTTACCCTGCATCCGACACTTATACACCTTCTCTGAACGTCCCACCACGTCTATGTATCCCCTGATAAATTCTTAAATTCCAGTCCTCCGACAACATCTTAAACAGTTGCTCACTTTGATCAATAAAGAAAAACGACAAGATGTTGCTTCCATAACGTCCTCAACCGCCAGAACTTCTAACAAAACTTACTTTGCCAACGAATCGCGTTCAGCTTAACACTTCGCCGTCTCCACTTGAAAGAGGTTCACGGTTTACTTGAAGCCATGTCTAACTTACGAAACAATTCCAATAACTCAGGTTCCATTCCCTTTTTATCTGTACTTCAGGTACGACAATACACTAATAACAGCATGTTGAATTTCTGAGCAAGGCTCAATCTGCTGTAATACCATAAATGCCAGAATTCCCTTTTTCGACATTACCAATCTTCCTTATTTTCCCTAATAAATACCGGAAGCATAAATCACCCAACATTGGCTTGACAGACCCATCCCCTTCTCTTAGATCCTTTCTTTGTACTTCCTTCCACTACTTACACGACCTACTGAGTTCATAGCCTTCATGCATGACATCAGGATAATTAGAAGTTATTTCTCATATTGAACATTCAAAAGGGCACAAAATTTGAAAACATTTTTGAAGCACACATGACCCAAAACCCACATAACTTTAAAGTCATGCACCAAGATCTCGAGAATAATTCGCATGAAACTTTCGATAAAATACCACCTTGACCAGATAACACAATGTCATGACAATTGTGTTGTAGAAAGAAATCTTCCCTATACAATGGGAATTTTTTTTTTGAACGAAACCGCTTGTTCAAATGAAAATGGTCGGTTCCCGCATGCGGTTATAAGATATCAACGTGTCAAAACCCATTTTGGTTACACAATTTGCAGTGAAATGTCTTCGTGATTTTCACAATGAAGTTTAACTTAACATAAAGAAAATGATATTATTCACAAATCGGTAAACTCAATATTTTATTATGCAATGGAAAAATAGGTTTGTCCTTATTCTTTAAATACATACTTGCGCTCGTCGACTTGTTTCCAAAAGATACGAACTTCGATATGTATGCATCTACTTTTTAATCTCGAATGAGCTCTCGAGATACCTTTATAGTTATAAGGCATGAACTCACTTGCAATTGAAGGCTATTCACTCAATCGAGTCAACTGTTACACTCACCCAATCATCATGGCATCCAACCTTTAGCTACCGTCCCCTTTCTCGTAACAACAACAACTTGCAGTTCAGGTGTTTCACACCCTAGCTAATTGGTTACCCCACCAAGTTCTCGTCTTGATCCCTGATGTATAATTCGTATGATTTCAAATTTTGACCCCTACAGGACAATAACCCAATCACATTTTCTCCTTGATCGGTTCCTCTAACACTTTCCTTCAATCCCGATTGGGAAGTCATGAGATTCCCTCTTTCTCCCAACCTTGAATTTAAACCTTTCATAATCCTAACTCAAACCCTTTTTCTCCTGTCCGAACAGATAAACACACCATCTACCAACATGAGAAGTTACTTGACACTGAAAGTTCCCTCTACTCAATCCTTCACCCGTTTCGAACACATAAAGTTCTTCGTTGGTCGGTCTGTTATTGTTTTGAGTAATACTCTTTCTAGGGTTTATCATCAATTTCATTACAAACAACCTTACACACCCCACCAAACTATTGCCAACAACGCAGGGCTAGAACTTTATTCCTTTCCATCACCCCTTCATAGACTAATCCCTCAATAATAACCTTCCGATCGCGGCGAGGACTAAACTATCCACACTTACCAAACATTCTATCGACTTCTACGCATAGAAAGGTAATCCGAGCACGTACATGTGCCTGTAAATTCGCAATTACATTGGCCAGATGTAATTCCAAATTTACCTCACATGTTAGTCCCCACCTCTCAAAACACACATTCCTATAGCGGTAATCCCCTAGGACATCCTATTTCTCGGTTGTGTCCCATGTCCTACATTTTAAGTTTAGGCCCAACCGGTCGCCTAAATCCCTTAAACTACGGCTTTGATACCAATTTGTAACAACCCAAAAAGATCAACGAGATAAACATACGCATATCAACCCAACTCGGGTCCCAATACATCATCTGATAAAAGATTAACATAGTCTGACACTGAGTCTATTACAACCAAGATTCTAAGTGAAAGTATCTATGCCGCTTCTATGTCCCGCTCTTCGCCTCTTTAATATTTAAAACTTCTCTTTTCCCTTTGGATGATCCAGAAATCACCCTATTACCTGAAAATGTGTTTTAAGAAAATAGGAAGCGAGGATTAGACCGAAAGGTCTAGTGAATTCCTATCCTCGTCCGTTTTATAATAACATAAGTACAATTAAGAATATAAAAATAATTCACCACTTTATGCCACAAGAGACGATATCTTATACGTCAAAAGCCTTTGTCGAAAAATCCAGGACTGCTCGTCCCCGGGCCCCCCCAGTAGATCCCCATACGGCCCCCTAGTCGATGTCGTTACCGATGTGTAAGGAAACGAATTCCAAACACCCGGTTTCAACCATCCCCGATGATTGAAGGTAAACCATAAACTCAATTCATAACACAATTCCACATTTCTTATCGTAAATATGAGAAAGTATGTAGACGGAATATAAGAAGTGGATCCAACAATTCACAGTGCAAAGATACAATTTCCAAAAGAACGATAATAGTAATCGACATAGTTTAAATAAAACCATTTCCAGATTTCGTAATTTAGAATAAAGGAACTCACCTGATTGGACGGTCTCGGCTTACTCATGACAATAAGTCTTGCAGTATCGATTTCCTACAATTTAAATATATGGCCACTAAGTTATTCACTTCTAAACTGAAGGTTCAGGAGATTAAAACTCAACTAATAAACAGACCCCGGTCGAGAGAGAGGGATCCGGTCGCAGCCCCCCCCCCCCCCCGGGTTCGGGCGACCCCGGGCCGTGCCACACCGGGCGACATCGGTCCCCAAGCTTGGCGACTTCGAACAAAACCCCACACAGAAAACCCAAGAATCGATTCAGTCCATCAATCTATTCTCTTAACCCAATATTTAAATCGTTCATATGGTTTCAAACATCACTTAGTGTCCTTAATCTAATTTGCTAACCTTAGGCCCAACCAGGACTCCGATTCCAGTTTTTCTTTTAAAAACATAACAATCCTCCCAAACTAATCAACAAATCACTCAATCAAATTACAAAGATGTAGATAAAAGTTTTCTATTTAAGATACTTACCTCTTGATGAAGGATTCCACAGATTTCGATGGTTTCTTCCCAACTTCTAAACCTCGCTGATAATCGATCGACTTCTCTATCTCTTTTAATCACCGCACACGGCTTCACACTAGACATCTCTCCCCCAAATGACAGTCCCCTAGGGTTTTAGACCCTAAATGGTCAAGTTTTCCTAAATAGGTCTTCCAATTTTCCAAGTCTTCCACATTAAACCCACGAAGTTTTTTTATTTAAAAGAATAAACACGAAATTTCACTTTGACGGATGTTACAACTCTTACTAATATTTTTTGGAGCTTTTGGTATAAAAAACCCAAAATATATAAGGATTGGAAATGTACCTTCCAAAAATTAGTTATAAGATTATGATATGTAATTAAGATATAATATTTAAATATTATGTGGGAAAATCAATTAAATACTAAATCCATAATCAAATTTATAAATATTTATTGCCCCGTATAATTAAATTAAAAATGGCAAGCCAAGTTAAATAAATTAACTATCATATCTAAATAATAATTAATTAACCATTAAATAAATATTTAAAGGAAAAAGATAACATATCGCAGTAATAATAAAGTTACCGTCCAAGAAAGAACAGTTTACAAGCATGAACACATATAAAAAAATCAAGACTTGATAATCAAGATTTTAAAATAGATCGGTTTTCATCAGCTTCTTTGTTTTTTGAGTAAACTACGATTTTCGTCCATGTGGTTTGATGTTTATAATGATTTTCGTCCCTGGTCTTTAAAAATTTCTTTTTTTGTCCTTATGGTTTCCATTTTATTTCTTTTTTCGTCCCTTTGACAAACTCTGTTAAAAACCCTTGTTAAATCAAGGGTATTTTAGTCTTTTAATATATTTCTTTATTTTTATTTATGTTTTTAAAAAACTATTAAATCCTTTTTTAAAAGACTATTAAATATATATTATTATAACATAATATTACATATAATATATATGGTAGCCACTAGCCACCTACCACCCCATCTTATCTCAATTTCTACCCCCACCATCTTCCCAAAAATCCCACCCCACCGTCTTTTGCAACAGTGTCATTGTGATTTAAATATCACAGTCACAGAACGAGACCATATTTCCCAAATCCTTTTCTCCCCGATTCTTCCTTCACCCTTCTTATCCCCCTCCATGTTCTCTTTCCGACGACCTCCGTCACCTCCCCATTGACCTCCCCTCAGTGATTTCACCCTTTAAATCAAAATACGAAACAAACATCAAAACCAAAATCAAAATAACAATGAACCATAAACAGGGGTGCAAATTTGTACAAGTGAAATGGATAAGAGGAATCGCAAATTTGTAGTGCTGTGAAGAGGTTTGATGGGAAGAAGATGGGTTTTTTTTGGTGGAAACGGGGGTGTGATTTTCACTATGCAAAACCAAAAACAACTTCGAATGGGAAGGCTGAACATCGATAGCCAAAAACAAAATCGCGATGAGTCTCGGTATGACTTCTAGTTGTCAACTGATATGGTTGAAAGGACTTCAATCTAGTCTGGGTTGTGGCTGTCGAGTCTCGATGGTTCTCTTTAAGTTTGTTTCTCGCAAACTTTTCCTCTGTAACCTGTTTTGTTTTTAGGTTTGGTCTTTGTTGGGTCGTGGTTTCCATGGCTCTGTGTCTTTGTTCCTTGTTTTGTAGACTGCAACTTTTGTTTTGGTAATAAAGTTTGCTTGTTGTTAAAAAAATTCGAGATGAGTCTGTGGTTTTGGATCGGAGCGGTGGTGGGGGTGGAGGGAAGAAGACATGTTGAAAGCGAAAAGGAGAGAGAAGAAAAGGGACGGGAAGGAAATCAAAGGTGGTATCTTTTTGACTTGTGACCTCAGGTTTTGAGATGGGCGAGGAGATGCTGGAGTTAACGAGTGATGTTTTCATTCTGGTTCTCAATGAGAATAGGGGTTGTGGTGGTTCACAGAGAGAACAATTTGAGATGGTTATTGTTTTGGTTCATCGGGAATGGGGAAGGGACTATGGGAGTGGTTTTGGTTGGTCTCACCGATGAAGTTGGTTGCGCCGGTGAAGGCGGTGGGAACAGGGAAGGGAGGGTAGTTAATACATACACATATATGGTATATAATATATGTGTGTATAATATAGTATATCGATTAATAAATGTTTAAGGAAAAAAGAAAAATATGTAAAAAGACAAATATGCCCTTCATTAACTTGCTTTTTTTAACAGAGTTAGACTCAGGGACGAAAAACTAAAGGAATTGAAAACCATAAGGATGAAAAGAGCAGATTTTAAAGACCAGGGACGAAAATCGTTATAAACATCAAACCACAGGGACAAAAATCGTAGTTTACTCTTGTTTTTTTTTCCGTGCTACACCTTAAAGGAAATTATTTTTAATTTAAAAGGTGGATTAAATGTAATATCAATTAAGTTTTTGTGTGAAACTACATATATGCAACAATATATTTTTAACGGTTCAGGGTCAAATTTTATTAGAATAAATATGAAAGAACCGAAAAGATACTTGATTTAATTGACAAAACCATAGCATACACGAGATCATCTCGTAACAGAAACAATGGTTTAGGTTTGGTGTCGAATTTGATAAAACATTCAATGTCAAAATAAAACATTCAATGTCAAAATAAACAAACTACAAAACATTTTAACAATTATATCATTATATGATCCTAAATCGCAAATATGATTACTAAGAATTCAAGGGACTTCAAATATGCTTAAATATTAATATAATATTTAAATATTACAATATAAATGATAGAAACGTATTTAGATTTACATATCCATATATAGTTGGTTTAAAATAGCAACTAGAATATTAAATAACTCATATAATTGAATCAAATAAATTATCATATCTTAAATTAACTTGTTATAAAACAATACATATATGATAAAATTATGTATTTTAAGAATATTTAAACAAATCTATAAATTATTTGATTAACCAAAATAAAACACCATAAAAGTTAAAACATATTGATTTTGGATTCTCTTTTTTTTCCGCCAAGATCAATTGAACAAAAAAAAATAAAGTTTTTTTTTTCAATCCGTTAGGTGTTTAATCACAAAACAAATAAATTAAAATTTTCAAACGAAGTAGTAGATATTTCACAATATTAATTAAGCATATACTTTAAACATGAAATCATAGATGTGCAATAACATGATCTTAATCGGTTTATCAGGGTATCAAAGTTCATTACGATACTAAATGTAAAAAAATCGAAACTATACCTGATTTAATTGAAGGAGCAGTAGCATAAAAAAGGCAATATTTTGGTGTCGGGTTTGATAATGTTCATAGAACGTACGTGCTGATAACGTGTTATAGGAAAAACATGATAGAACAACAGTAAATAAACAGAATGAAATATGTAATTCTCATTAATCATAAGCCCTTTAAATAAGAGAAATTTACAAAGAAAATAAAAAATTCATCATGGTAAATTCTAATACTAAGAAAATATTATATCAATCACTCCTTTTAATGATGACACATAATCTTACAACAACAATAAAATAATTGTTTGATTTTTCGTTAATTTAACATACATGATAGTAAAACTTTTGTATCCATTTATTCATGGTTTTTCAGTTTTTCATATTTATAGGATTTTTATCCGTCTGATTTGTAGCGTGGTTATGCAGGTTTTATGGTGCGGTTGGATTTGTTTTGATGACTAAAAGTATTTATAAAATCAAATTATTATTTTATTAATAATTTTTTAATGATACGTAGAGTAAAATAATGGAAAAGCATCTTGACCGTGACAGTATTGCGTTTGACTCTGCCTTATCTGGTTTTTTGGTTTGACCAGTAAGATGCACCTGCTCATTGCCTTTTTTTTTCCTTATTTTATTTTAATAAATAAATAATTTAAAATTAAGTCTATCATAATTTTATTTAACGCATGTCCACATATTCTTTACAACCTTCTCCAAATGGTAATGCTATATATACTATTTTTTTTTAAATCCGATTAAATTATGCATTGAAAATGTAAAAAGATGTGTAAAAAAGAAATTAGTAAAACAAGTTGTCGTTAAAAAAAAACAAATTTAAGGGTATACGTTGTGAGTTTCAACTTATTGATAGAAGGCTAGTCTCCAATGGATTCAAGGTTGTAAATGTCATAGGATCTTGGATGTTTCCGAAAGGGTCTACAACCACTCCAAAACATCGGTGTTGCAAATGACTACTGTTTAAAAGCTGAGAGTTGGCGTTCTAACAAGAAGAAAGTTTAAGTACTTCATAGACGGAGATTACGACATTCATAAAAATGTAACAACCGCCGTTGGCTTCTCTGTAGACGTGTTCAATACTTGCATTCGTGCGTTACCACATGAAGTACCTTATGAGTTAATTCCATTTACAATGGAACTTATGATGATCTTATAAAGAAGGTTTACGCTAAGGGTGCTCAAAAACCCGAACAACCCGATCAATCCAACCCGACCAACTTGGAAAAAAATCAATGCGGGGTAACCCGACATATAATCGATATAAATTTGGACAACCCAAATTTATTGAGTTGATATTGGGTTAGGCTCAAAGTAACCCGACTAACCCGATAAACGTTTTTAACGACTTCTCTAAAATTATTTATATTTCCCTTTAATATGTATAGTTACCAAAAACAACTCGACAATAACGAGCAATGAGACTCATAAAAGGACATTATTGGAAAATTATATGTAATAACTAAATATTTGATGAACTCGCATATTCTTTTGAATGATGTATCATATTTCAAAGAAAAATTTCCTCGTTTTTATGTTTTCAATATTATTTTTACTTTGTTTAAACACAACCCGACCAAATCGAATGGGTTGGGTTGGGTTGCACTTTTATTTGGGGTGGGTTGGGTTGAAAATTCTCAAACCGCCAACATTAGGTTGGTTTGTTGAAATGCCTTCAACCCGATCAAACCAACCCATGAGTATCCCTACGCTCAGGCATGTAAGTTTTCCTCGGGATAGCCATTGCAAAATCTGTTTTATAAGACGTCAAATATGCCTAAATGTCTTAATAGACTCCTTTATATGATTTATTATAGGACCAAATAATTGTGCGTCTTATGTAAAGGTGTTATAATAAGTTGATAAGATGTTTTGGGTGTTCTAATAAATTTTTTACGGTAATTTTGCAATAAAATGTCCTATCAGTCCTTTAATATCACATTATTTGAAAAAAATGTCTTACAAAAACAAGTGTCCTGTAAAAAGATGTATTCATAGAACACACAAAAAAACTAATATGACACTTTATTCCAAGAGTGTCCTAGAAAACTTGTTAGGATGCCAAAATATGTTCTAACGTCCTATTGTAACACTTTTATATAGGACACGTGGTCTTATGACTTAAGCCATGTGAAACGGTTTATTAGGACGCGTGGTCTTATGACTATTGTGACAGTTATGTATGTATCTAACGTCCTAATGCGTATCTATTTTTCATCCAACAGTTGATAATCACTTCCCACGCTTCTCACGTTAACCTCAACTTCTCATCGGAAACCAATATATATATATATATATATATATATATATATATATATATATAGAGAGAGAGAGAGAGAGAGAGAGAGAGAGAGAGAGAGAGAGAGAGGGAGCTTCTTTTGTAAACCTCTTTTTTCTTGTAAACTTTGTAAACCGATCTAGGCCATTAATTATCTTGATCGACGGTTGAGAAATTTATGGATTTAAAATTATTAAAAAAAGAGAGAAAGGGTAGTTTGGGAATACTTTTTAGGTATTTTAAATTTTAAATTATTAATTAATTAATTAGAATTTATCTAATTATGGTTACATTATCTTCCTAATTTTCTCCATAATTATCTCATCTCTCTCTCTCTCTCTCTCAAAAAAATTCCGACCACCATGATTAAGGGGGTGTTTGGGATTGCTTATTTAAAATAACTTATGCTTATTTTGAAAAGTGCTTATCAACTTATGCGGTGTCAAACCGGAGTTTTCTAAAAAGTGTTTGGATTAGCTTATTGTGGTACCAAAACGTAATAAGCTAATAAGTTGTTATTTAAAGGTGTTTGAGATTTCTTATACATATAAAATAACCAAAAAAGTCATAAGCACTTTTCAAATAAGTTGATAAGTTAGAACAAAATGACTTATGAAAAAGTGTTTATCTCCGATTTGGCACCGCTATAAGCACTTTGATTTTTTCTCCATCCAAACACTAAAAAGTGTTTATCTCCGGTGCCACACCGCAATAAGCTAAAAAAACACCTCAAATAAGCAATCCCAAACACCCCCTAACAACGACGATGGTTCTTCGCGGTAGGTTTTCTGCACACGTACCACTGTGGACGGTGGTTCTTCACAGTGGGTTTTCTGCACACGCACCACCGTGGACGGTGGTTCTTCATGGAGACGAAAGATATACGGCTACCATGAAGAACAAGGACACTCGATGCTAAACTCCAACTAATCCTTCAAAACTCCGGTGGGTTTTCTGCACACGCACCACCGTGGACGGTGGTTTTTCACGGATACGAAAGTGATGGAAGTTTTATGCACACACACAATCCGGTGGTTTTCACGCACATCGTATATGAAATATATAAGGATTATGAGGATCTTCTTTCTCTCTGGCGACGTCCTCCCTCTACCGGCGACGGTTTCATATATTTTCATAAACGGTTTCATATTTTTTCTCTTATATGAATAATTAGATTTTTAAGTTTCATATATTTTCTCCTATATGAATATTCAGATTTTTTTTGATATAATCATATATTTTCAAAGTTTCATATGTTTTTTCTCCTATGAAACTTGAAACTTGAAAAAAATATGAAACTCCAAACAATTATGAAACTTGCCGGAATTAGGGGAGGTCGCCGGAGTGTGAGGAGGTCGCCGGAGTGGGGGGTCATCGGAGTGGGAGGTCATCGGAGAGAGATGAAAATAATTGAGAATATTAAGAAACTTTGTTGTTACTAAAAATATGAATTATCCTAAAATTATGAATTTGGAGAAAAGACCCAAATATCTTTGGTTACAAATTTACAGGATAAAATGGGTTTACAAAATAAGTGGACTATATATATATATATATATATGGGAGCGATCAATCGAAAATCATTCTTAAAATGAAAACTTTACAAACCAAAACCAACCAATCAGAGATTTTCTTGGGTTTTTTTTAATTATATGGGTAGTTTGGACATTTTGTATACAAGGTGTTATACAAGGAAAGCATCCATTTCGTTTTTTATTTTTAATTTGACAATATCATTATCTTTTATTTAGGGAAACTATATTTTTTAAAGTCTTGAACAAATCTATTTTTTATTAATTCTTTTAACAAATCTTTTTTGTTTTCCAGCACGTAGAGATGCCTTAAATCCATTTTTTTTCCGGTAGAGATTGAGTGGCCACCATGAGATTCAAGATTTTTTTTTTTGGATAAAATGGGAATGAGAGGATTTGGGAGGAGAAGGTGGAATGCACTATGTTCTACTCTTATGTTTCTTAGGAAACCTTATGCCATCTTTTGTGTTGAACATTATGCCATCTTACCAACAAATTTCATTAACGCATGTTTCAAGGAGTTGTTGCCTCTCAACGTAGACGCACTCGACCTTCGTCGTGCTCTCTCTATTCTATCAAACAATTCCGTTTCTTTCATTTCATATCGGGTTCATCTCCGTTCACTTCCGTTTCATCTCCGTTCACTTCCGTTTCATCTCCGTTCATCTTCGTTTCATATCCGATTCATGTCCATTCATCTCCATTTCATTTCCGTTCATCTCCCTCTCGTCACGATGAAAAATATTTGAAGATGATGTTCAAATCTTGGTAACCAGAATGAAAAAAATATCAAAATTAACTTAAACGGATTTCATCTTCAATTTTGGTAATTTTTTCAAATTGCCGGAAAAAAAGGGATTTCATCCCCTTTCCTTTTTTCAAATCGGATGACAAAAGAACTACTATACCCTCCCATTTCATTATTTTAATATTTTTAATATTAATAAATTACGATATTACCATAAATAAAGTCAAATGATCTAGACCGTTGAGCGATTACATCAAGGGTAAATAAGTGGGTTTCACAGTTTGCAATATAACAATGGTTTTCAAATGAAACCGCCTCTCTCTCTCTCTCTCTCTATATATATATATATATATATATATATATTGGGAGATTAAAATAAGAAGACTAAATATCTTGAGGAGGTTGAAGGAAAGGTTAAGGGAATGTTTATATGCAAATTATTGAAAAAATGGGGAAAATCTACTTGAAGATGCATTTGTGAACGGACGTTACACGTCATATGCATCTACAATTGAACCTTCCATTCTTAGCTTATCACGATATTTAACCTTCTTATTTAAACCGACCCTTTTATATGTTATATCTCACTACAAAATCGGCTTTATAACCGGTGTTTGGTCCTATAAAACAGTCTATTAGGACAATTAGACATATTTGACGTCTTATAAAGCCGATTTTGTTGTAGTTTCTATCTCTATTTTGTGTTAATTTGAATACATTATAAAGGATATTGCTCGGATTGTGTGTTAGGAGAGAAGTTGTCAAGTAATCTGTCAAAATTTGTGGTGTTTGTATGGTTACTTGTGGTACTTATTTTGATCTTGAGTTACACAGCAACAATGGAATACTATAGTATCACAACTTAAGTTTTCTTATGCATACATAATCTAGAAATAATTTCATTTTATATATTCATACAAACCGCTTATGCTTCCTCATGACCTTCTTACTTAATCCCGGCTTAAGAGACTCTTAGAAAACTATAGGGTGTATAATCTGTAAAATTGGAATAGAAAACAATTTGAGGACGTTAATATGGTTGGTTACCAAGTATTTGGGTAAGCGCTTAACCGAAGCACTGACCTGAGTTAGACAACAACCTCTTCCTTACCGGGTCAACATCATATTTGTAGGTAAGCACCTCTTAGTTTTCACTTTCCCACCTATGTGGAACAACTCTCAAGACTCAACATTGTTAATTAGAGACAACATGAGACTAAGAGCCTGTTTGTTAGCAACTTAATAAGTTTAATGAGACTCACAACTTATTCGGTCAACTATACATGACTGTTGGATAGTGACTTAATGATATAGAAAGTGGTTTATTCAGTAAGCTTATAAGAGGGAACTTTATGCAGAAAACTAAGTTTTTTCCACACCTGCCCCTCCCAATTAAAATACACGCTCCGTCCATCTATGAAAAAAACATTTCAAACAAAAATCATCCCGATCTATACAAACAGATTAATCCATACTGACGATTTTATCCATACAAAACTTAATGGAAAACCAACCAAATAGCCCATAACGGCATCTCTAATGTATAACATCAAATCTTGCACCAAATCCATAAAAATTGGTGTAAATTTTGGTCCGAACAATAAATCTTCTCCAATGGGTAACACCAAATCTTACATCAAAATGTTAAGATTCTAGGTATATTCCTTTTTATATTCTCGGACTAGTGTAAATGAATAGTGTTACATCAAATTTGGTGTATTACTATTCATTGCACCAAATTTGGTGTAAGTTTTGGTATCCCTATTTGAGTGAGTTGGTGTCAAATTTGGTGTTTGATGTAAAATTTGGCGTCCCTGTTGGAGATGGTCTAAATGCTAGAAGGTCACCCCGCCCACCTAACTTCGCTTAACTTTTTTTAGATCAATGATTTCATGTTTATGAACAATCATAGCGCAATCACCCTATTCGTGTTAAATTCTTTGCTACTTCTGATATATCTATCTCATTCAGATCTTCCAAAAAGGTTCGCCTTTAGTACCAGAGATGTCACGACAAATTGCCCAAATACGGGAAGACGAAACTCTGAGACTTCTGGAAAAGAAGTGGTTTGAGAAACAATCGTTATCATCCCAAGATCCTCCAACAAAACCGAAAACCTTGAATTTTGGTAGGTTCCGAGATTTGTTTATTATTAGCGGATCTCTTCCGTTTTCGCCCTTTTGATATCATTTATTTTGCTTACTACAACTTCATATTAGTTGAAGAATCACACTATTGAGGGAGCTTTTATTTGGATGTTTTTTTGTTAATAATTTGTATTAGTTGTATTTGGATTTTTGTATTGTAATGAAAAACATGAGTATGCTCTTGATTTTTTTTATTTTTTTTATGTTATTCTGTTATCAATACGAGTGAGTAGTTTTTTTGAAAAAAATTGGTTGAAATGGTGAAGCTAAGATTAATTAGAAGATAATTTTTAATTAATTAAAAACATTTTTAATCTTGATAATAAATGAAATAATGAATTTCTCCATCTCGTATAATTAAGGGTATAATTGAAATGTAATCATTTACTTTTGACACCCTCATCTTGAGTCGATTACTGAACACCTGTTAATCAACTACTAAAAGGATGTTTACTAAACATTTACCTTGGAGCGCTTATCAGTTCAATTAGCAAACACTTACTTGTAAGCGTTTATCGGTTCAATTACCTTAACGGGTGAATATAACAAGGATCGATAATCTTACCCGGTAAGAGAGAAGACAAAGATCTAAGTAAGGGTAATGACTCTTACACAGTAAGTACTTAACAAGTTATAAACGCTTATTGACAATCCATTTTGATGGCCATGAATGTTATCTTATAAGGTTAATGAGAGTGATAAGCGTTTGTTGAACAACCCCTAAAATTACACTGCTTTTACTAGTTCCACTTGTTAAGTTTCTTTTTTAAAATATATAATATTTATATATAACAAATAAACTCACACTCTCTATACATCTATACATTTAATAAGACTGAACCCCTGACATCAAATGTACCCCTAGGCCAATGCCATTCAATTGGTATACAATCAAACCATGTCAATAATTATTAAACCATGAATCTCAATTCAACCATAACCTAACCTTTTAGGGGGCGTTTGGTTCGCAGAATGTTTTTGGATGGAATGGAATCTGTCAAAGGAATTTGACTTTGTTGGAATTGGAATGAAATGTTGTCAGGTTTGACCACCTGTTTGGTTGACAGAATTGGAATGAAATCTGTTAAATGAATTGGAATTTTTCTGTTTGGTTCACAGATTGTAGCTTCGAAATTGGAATGAAATTTTGATAAATGACCAAAATACTCTTTTTGATTATTTTAATTTTTTAAACAAAAATTACTTTAATAAAATAGTCATTAAATAGTTTAGTTTTTAACAAAAAATGTTTTTATTATTTTAGCACATAAATGATGCCGAGAGAGTGAGGAGAGAGAGAGAGAGGAGAGAGAGGAGAGGAGTGAGAGGAGAGAGGGAGAGAGAGAGGAGAGAGTGGAGGAGAGAGAAAGGATAGAGGGAGAGAGAGAGAGGATAGAGTGGAGGAGAGAGAGAGGAGAGAAAGAGAGAGGGAAGAGAGAGAGGAGAGATAAAGAGAGAGGAGAGATAAAGAGAGAGGGAAGAGAGAGAGAGGAGAGAGAGGGAGGAGAGAGAGAGGAGAGAGGAGAGATAAAGAGAGGAGAGAGAGAGGATAGAGGGAGAGAGAGATGGAGATAGAGAGGAGAGAGAGGGAAGAGAGAGAGAGAGGATAGAGTGGAGGAGAGAGGGAGAGGATAGAGTGGAGGAGAGAGAGAGAGAGAGGGAGAGATAGAGGAGAGGAGAGAGGGAGAGAGAGATAAAGAGAGGAGAGAAATAGAGAGGAAAGAGAGGGAAGAGAGAGAGAGAGGAGAGATAAAGAGAGAGAAGAGAGAGGGAGGAGAGAGAGATAGAGAGAGGGAGATAGAGATGAGAGAGATAGTTGGTGTTTGTTGATAATCAATATTAATAGGGTTTAGTTTGGAGTAAACGGTAAATTTGGAATTATCAAAATATAAGATTCAATTCCATTGAAATCCTTGGGTTTTAGGATGGAATGTTCAAATCCTTCATTTGTGGAATTCGGTGGAATTCACACGTTCCTTCCATAGAAAAGAATGAACCAAACAAGGGAATTGAATTTGGTCAAAGGAATTGGACATTCCAATTCCATCAGAATCTGCGAACCAAACGTCCCCTTAGAATACAAACACCATAAGGTAGTTTAAAACAAATATCCCACTTAACAAAAACATTTCATTTCTTCCATTAGTAGTTGCAAATTCATTCCATGGGTTAGGTTCGATCGATGAGAACTTGAGTTAACGATAAGAAGTTTGAGAAGTGGTTATCAATCGTTGGATGAGAAATAGACGCACATTAGGATGTGATGCACCGAGATAAGATGTATCGAAATGTACCAGATCAATTCCTTCTAAGCCGCAATTCATGGAAGGGCTTGAGATTAAAAGAGATCAACGGTTCAGATCCGCTTCTCACCGTTAACTCAGTTTCTCACACGATCCTTCGCCTTCATTCCATACCCAAAAACAACAAGTAATCAAACTTAAAATCCTAAATCAAGATAACAACATTTGTAATCAACTTGGTATCATAATCATGAGGTTTACCACCTTTAAACCGATAACCGTTAACAATCGTTTTACTGCAAACCCTCGTATAAATCTTGTAACAAAAAGAACAAATTAACCTACGCTTACCTCGCATCTTAACAAAGAACCGAGCTTCAAAGATCCTCTTGATTCCTCGAATACTCGCCGGTATCAGCCTGCCGAATAACCACGAGCCCGTTCGGGTCCATCTTCCTACAATCCTGAGTCGATTTTGCAGCAATCCCGAACCCCAAAGGTACATCCGACATAGAAAACACGACCACCCCATCATAAGCATTAATGTTGTCGGTAATCCGCCCTAATCCACCTTTAACGACATCGTTTCCATACAAGAACGACATCTCTGAAGTGGGTTTTAGCCATTGGCAGCCAGCGAATTCAACGCCTGAATCGTAAGATGGAACTTGCCGCTTTTTGTGAACTTTCCGATGTTTGTGCCGAGGACCACGAGGTTTTCCCGCTTGATGTTGGTGGCTCGTTTGACTAGTGATTCGGAAACGTAATAGAGTCGGTTCTTGTGAAGACGGAAACAGTAACGACCCGGGTTTTTATCGAGGCCTTCGTGTGAAGGGGATTCAACGATGTTTTTGAGATTGTTGCCGGTGAATTTGAATAGCTTCTCGAATACTTGAGTGGTCTCGGCTTCGTCTAACGGCCTCATCTCAACTAAAGGCCGAAAAGTAGAGGGATTCACAGGAAGAACTGAAACAGAACACGGGTCGTAAGAAACCTAATCTTTCATACAAAATATTAAATCAAAACAAAGAGATCCGGTGGTGGGGTTCAAAGAGAAAAAACGTAAACAGACCTAACCTCTATCTTAAAGAGTTGTACGGCAGTTTTTTTGAAGACCCTCGACTTTTGCAAAGTGTGCAGAAAAAAAAGGTAGAAAATTGCTAAAAAGGTTGCAAAAAACCATACATACACAACCAGTTTCAACCAACAACCAAGGTATGAATTACACACCCCTAATCTTTTACGCAAATATTTCATATAAACAAGTTTAATTTGTTTCAAGGTTATATATATATATATATATATATATACATACGGGACCTTTTTTGAGAACCTATGAAATATGTTTTTTTTTAAATCTAGGTTTAGGATTTAGAATATTGATCGTTCATAATGTGTTTGTTTCTCATATATTTGTTTCATAACGTGAGAAAAATTATTTGAAACAATGCCCTGAGGTCAAAGTTCTCACGGTCATCACAATGTACGTTCTCAATCGATTATGTCTCTCTCTCTCTATATATATATATAGAAGTTAAACATTTTGCTAGAAGGCAATAAGTGTGATATCATATATGATTATACAACCTGTGGGTGTATGATTAAACGTTGCGTAACATGTGTTTAATAATATATGATTAAGCTTATGTTATCATATATGATATCACATTTCTCGCATTATTGCAAAATGTTTAGCTTCCGTTTGAAGCTACCCCCTATATATAGGTTCAAACGAAAACACTTTCATGTTACAAAAAACAATAAAAATCATATACACATAAATATAATTAATTATATCAAAGAGAGAGGTATGAACTGTGCGTGAACAATGTGAGGATTCAGACCTGCTTGAACGATGCGAGGAGTTAGACCTGCGTGCAGCCGTGAACGATGTTTGGATTGAGATTTGAGATCGATTTACGTTTAGGGATTCGGGTTTGAATTTGGGAGTGGGCTGCTTCTAATATATATTTGGGCTTCTAGATATTAATTATTAATGTAAATAGATTTTAATATAAGGCCCAATAAATTTCAAACTTTGAAATCCCACCACGTCCAGTTAGGAAGTCTTCGAAATCAACTCGAAATGTTTGTTTTTTTTTTTTTTTTTGTCATACTTTAACTTTAACGATCAAGCTTTAAGTTCAAGTTTTTCTTAGGGTTTATATCGAACCCTCGTTTTTTGACGATTTCAACAAAATCAGTGGCTTTCAATCCGCGATTCCGATATGAAACAATGATCAAACAAACGTATAATGTTTATGCAACTGTTGAGAAACAATACTTTGTATGTTTGAAGTATAAATTACCTCGAAATCGTTGCTTTAGATCCCGAAAACCCTAGCTCCGAATCCACGGCCGAATTCTCCCTCATTACTCAATCGTTTCTTGTGAATTCAAAGGGGTTTCGCTATCTGATTTGTGGCGAACACCTTGATGTAGATATTCGATTTTAGAGATGTATCTGGTGCGCCAATTTGGCTTCACAATCTCGGCAACAAAAACGAGATTTATCTCAAATGGAATTCCAAAGCTTTTGGGGATTTTGCAAAACAACCCCTAAGTTTGTTTATTTACATTCTGCCTCCCTTAACATCATCATATTTTCATATTTTAGGTTTATTTGGCCTTTTATTTTATTTTAGTCTGATTTTTTTTAATGATAAATAATTGTACGCATTTATTGGGGTGTTGCATATGTTTTGTTTAAGCTTATCAAGGAACATTTATTTATCTAACAAAATGGTTATCCGGTCAGTGACGGATTTAGAAAATTAGGTGATTAGGGACACACGTAAAGGCGTTGAAAAAATTTGAAACATAATAACTTGAATGAACCAAAAATCTAAAATGGTTATGTTAGCCGAGTAAAGATAACTTAGGCGTTGTTCAGTTCGTTTTTTGTTAAGACCTATATGGATAAAGTTGTTCGTATTAATATAGTTGTCTGTATGTTAACAGATAAGTTGTTGTTCGGTTATTGTGCTGAATAAACGGTCTAAATATAAGAAAATGACCATTTTACCCCTAGTCTTTATTTTTGTACTAAAATAAAACATAAATTGATCAAAAAATTGGAAAAATCCATACTCTTGTCTCCAGTAGAAAAATGGAATCCAAATGTCTGAGTAAGAAGGTATCCCTAATTCCTAATACCACAGTCAATGAGATCCTCACGAAACTCCGACGACTTCAACCGGAGAAATATCGTCGGAACCATTACTAAAGTCATAATTCCTGATACCACAATTTGTTCCTTCTATTTCCGTTTTATTTCGTCATCATGATGCCTAATATCGTCGGAACGATCACTAAAGTTGTTCGTCGCCATGACTACTCGTTGGTGGTTCTCAGTGTATCGGTTTTTGCAGGGGGGGTTTTGTTGCAGTTACGTCTAATTAAATACATCTCCTTGCCTAAAAACGAGAAATCGAGTCTGAAATTGTTGCCTAAATACATCTCTAGGGGTTGTTCGTTTCTAATTAGTTTGTTAACTCTGAAGTTGAAGTTGCAGGTTTTGGAAGATTTGGAGATACTGTGAGGATGAAATTGAGGGTTAGGGTTAAAAAACCTTCATTAATACTCAAAAATTCGACATATACAGAAGGGTGGAGCGATGAAAATGAGAAGGGTAATTGAAGAAAATTAATGGCTGAATACAAACGACACAAATAATTTAGCTGAGCGATTTAACCATGAGCTGACTGAATAAGTCGCTACCGAACACCTGGATATGGTTGTGCGAATAAGCCATATCCATTATACAGCCCATTAAGCTCCTACCGAACAACCCCTTGTTTGATTAAAATTTCAGTTATCTTCTTACCATTTTGGTTGAACTGAATAACAATATTCTAATGATTCATAATGAATCCAATGACCAAAAGAATAAATCGATAAACTAATTTGTAACAAAATCACATGTTGTACATAACTGATTATTAACAAATGTAGTAAAAGAAACAAATCCACTTTTGTATAATATATTGTATATTAGTATTTGTACATATAACAAAAGAATAAATGTAGTTAACAAAATTATTAACTAATTATTATTATAAAGTCAAGAAAAAAAATAATAAAGATAACGTCACATCCCACACATTTTATGGTAAGATCCAAGGTTCTTATTTAAGAACCTAGAGGGATTTGAGTTCTTATTCCACAATGCTAGTTCTTACTAGCCACTAGTGATGGCCAAATGGGCTCGGACCGACCCGACCCGATTGATTAATCGAAGCCCGACCCGGTAGTAAACCGGTTTAGAGCCCGAAAAACCAAACCGGTCTAGGATTTTGGAGGTTTTGCCGGCCCGGCCCGGGACCGGTTCAAGGTCCGGTTTTTGGCCCGGCCCGGCCCGATTCGATGGTTTAAAAAAATAGCCGTTATAGATCCGTTAACTAGCCGTTTATAGCCCTTTTTTTGATTTTTTACCCCCCAAAAACCCCTATAAATACTTATGTTGATTATGGAATTAGACACCAACTTACAAAACGCAAAAAACGCATACAATTCTCATTTTTCGCTATATTCGTTTCTCGCAAGTTCTAGTGATCTAGTCTAAATTATAAATAAAATGTATTTTTAAAGTGTATTTTAGTGATCAAATCCAATTTTTATTTTTTAAACTTTAGTAATTAATTATTATATAAATAAATTATTTAAAAAAAACATGGCTCGATCACGGCCCGGTTTTGGGCCCGGCCCAGCCCGGTTTTCTATGAACCGGTTTCTTCCAACATTAATCGGGCCACCGATATTTGGGTGAAACCCGGCCCGGCCTGAAGCCCGTTTGGCCCGATTTTTCTGTTTGGGCCCGAACCCGATATTTGGCTCGGCCCGAACCCGATATTTGGCCATCACTACTAGCCACTACACTTTTTGCTTATAACAACCTTGCATTGGAGATGCTCATCAGTCTTCAACTCTTTACCCGAGACGTCGATTCAAAACTTGTTTCGTTTCCAAGATGACGGTTCGTCCTCCAATACGCCTCCAAGACAAAAATATGCCTTTTTATGCTCTCAAATCCATTGATTCTCTTTTCATGGTTTCTTCAAATCACAAAATGCTCTTCAATTCTCATGTACGATTTCTCACCCTAAACCCTAATCCATCTTTGCTCATTTTCCAATTGCTAGGTCTTCTCTGCTGATACTAGACCCGACAAAAACTGACACGACACGCTAACTCGACACGAACTCGACACGAAATAAATGGGTTTGGGTAATACATTTCAACCCATTTAAGTAAATGGGTTGACACGACATGACACGAAAATTAAACGGGTAAGGTCAGAGTCAAAAATTTCAACTCGAAAATGACCCGAAATAAACGGGTTTGGGTAATACATTTCAACCCGTTTAAGTAAACGGGTTGACATGACACGACACGGAAATTAAACGGGTAAGGTCAGGGTCAAAAATTTCAACTCGAAAATGACCCAAAAAACCCATTTATATATATTTTTTATAAGTTTTTTTAATGCTTTGGATTTTTAATGTTAAAGATTTGGTTAAAACTTTTAAGTTTGAACTATAAAATTTGGATTTATAATGCTTCCATTTGAATTTTGGATTTGTACTTTTTTGTGAATTTTTTATTTTTAATTTTTAGTTTTATAAATGTTAAATGGGTTAAACGGGTTAGGCGGGTCGGTTTAGGGTTGGGATTTTCTGACCCGTTTATTAAACGGGTCGGGTTAGGGTTAGGCATTCTCAACCCGTTTAACTTTGAACTTGACACGACACGTTTGCCAGGTCTAGCTGATACTTCAAGGTACACTCTAATTAGGGCTTCTAACAGATTTTTCAGTTTGATCTTTTATGTGCAAAGTGTTTGATGATATATTTCAACAGTGCTTCTAACAACTTTATTTCCTTTATCTTTACTTTCAACTATGGTTTGGTGTTTTCCTGTAATAACCCATTTTTTTTCAGTTTGACCAAAAAAAAAAGAGAATTGAAATGAATGAAATGTTAGGGATGATTTTGTTAAGCTATCATTCTTGAGGGGTTATTTATGTAAATATGGGTGTACAAAAAGAGGAGTCCTTATCCGTAGTGATGTTTTGCCGACTCTCAATCCATATTCACTATATGTGTGTGCACGCCACTAGAAAAAAAAAAGAAAAAAAAAAGAAAAAAAAGAGAGAGAGCTCATATAGATGAACAAAGGAAAAATTTGAGAAAGGAGGTTTCGGTTTATGGATACTTTCTTATTAAATATGTACGGTTAGAACAACTTTAATCGTCAAGACTCGGGGTGGAATATTTGGATCCAGGTGAGTTTTCGTTTAACCATTTTCAAACTGAAGTGCATATATTATCAAATGGTTATTATTCCGATGTTATATCGGATTGATATGTTTGAATTATTACCGTTAACTATGATAAAATGGTTATTATTACATGTTGTTTATTATTAACACATGTGGTTGGATTATAAATTTTTGGGATAAAGGGACTTTCACAACAGAAGTCGGGTGTGTTAGGACTGTGATGGTCCGAGCAAGGGTTATGTATATATAGTACCCACGAATTTGTTTCGTGTGTTGGGCCACAACCGGTATTGATTGCGATCTTATCGAAGTGTGTGCGGTTAAATTGTGACGACCGTTGTGGTTAGTTACCTGGTTGAGATATTATGCCTGGGTGCCAAATTATTTAAAACTGATTTGTAGTGCCTGAGAGCTTACTTTATGACTAAATGATTTATGACATTATGTTAAAATGATTTTATTGGATTATTTATATGACAGAGATTTACTCACTAAACCGTATGGTCTAACCCTCAATTTTGTTTTAAAAAATATGCATTTCAGGTGAATTTTATATTGGGATCGCTAGCTTGGGAAAAAGGTAGTTGAGGGTGGATTCAATTACCGGTTCGCTAGTATTGATCAGGTTATTGTTATCAGTTTGGGTGATCATGGATTGGTAAAAATATAAATCTTCGGTTAGAATTTATTATTGCGGTTAGAATTATTTCTTTCCGTAGTTGTACTTGAGAAGATTCTGGAAAGATTATTTTAGTTGATTCGTTTCAAATCGTATTTGGATGATTTCATGTTATTGTAGTTAATTTGGAAATCGGGTCGTTACATTTCCTTATGGTCATTTTTTCTCTTGGTCGATTTTACCGTTTTTTTTTACCTAAAAGCGATTTTTTTTAGTTTCAAAAATTTATCGAAGAGTTGTTTCAAAACTCTGCTAAAAAATTTGTTTAATCGCATGTCTTTTGCTTGAAGATTTTTTCAAAAGCTTCATGGACTGTCGACTTTAGAGGTCACATAATCCAAAGGTGTGGAAGTTGATATTGATTTTGATAAGGAGCATAGAAGATCATTTTATGTTATCTCATTTATGGATTTGTTCTGTTTTGTATATTGAAGATTTTCTTTTGTTATTTATTGATATGTGATATCAAAGAGTTTCTTTTTTTATTTGAGTGTTAGTTACAATTGGTCATGAAACAGCTAAGTCAATTTCTGTTCTTGCCGTTTTTAGGTTGTGAATGTGGTCTGCCATTTAATCATTGTTCTCACGTTTTTGTGTGTTACCTTTCCAGGGAACTTTTGTTTGACAAACCTTGTAGACATAAGGTACCCATCGACACCTTTACCCTATTTTCTACTTATCTAAAGATCGTTTTTTTAGTTTTGATTTGCAGCTGCAGAAACCACTGGCTTGGGAGGGAACTTTAACTCTACTTGCAAAATCCTGCAGAATTGAGTCAATCATGATTACGAGAACTTTGTAAGTAGCATCATCACCTTCTATATGTACCAGAGTGCTCTTTTGCTTTTGAAGGGAGGGGCACCATAGAGAAATTCATAGCACAAGATTCCAAAACTATATATTTGCATCATGCTCCACACTTTGCACTACAATATATATTATAAACTCATTTTAATCTTTTCTTTAAAAATCTGTCAGATCTCTTGTGCTGGTGGTTTTAGTTCTAACTACTACATGTTCAACTATAGCATTGTGATATATATAGATAAACCCACTTCATTACATTTGAATGTATATTGGTTGAAAAGGCTGAGTTGATCTGATGAAGGAAAAAAATGAAGACGATATATTGTATTTTTTTGCAAGATATTTAGGCTATCTACGGTGTTTTTATAGGTATTCAAATATTCAAGTGGCTCTAAAAGCTGTTTAAAATGGGAATTTACTTTTTTGTCATGGTTTGGCATTCAACTGACTTCACATCAGGCCGGTGAGTGATTTTAGGTTAGCTCCTCTCAAATGGAGGGAAATGGTTGTCAAAAGGTTTATGTTGCAATTATCAAAATTATGAAAAATACATTAAAATGTGAACAAGATAATTACTTTCAGCTGGACATTTTCAAAAGCAGCTATCGTGGCATTTTTTAGCAGCCTTGGTGAACTTGGCCTTTATTCTGCATTATTGGTACTTTGTATACCACTAACTAATTGTGATACTTTACTAAAAGAACACTAATTCTGATACTATTTGAGCCTTTCCATGGAGTTAAACATTCATTTTTGTATACTGAGGTACTATTTAAAGGCAGAATTCCATTTTGATAAAGATCAGGTTGCTGACTTGATGATCATCATTGGCATTGCAGGGATTATATCTCAAGCATGCCTTCTAAATTTAGCATATTTTTGGATAACCATGGTATCTGATTTTTAGTCAACTAACTTCATGGGGTCCAAGTCCACCAAAACACACAATTGAACCAGAGAAAGTTATCCCTTACGGGAGATTGATGTGAGCGTGACCCACTATTATAGATTGATAGCACCCATGGAATTGAACATGAGGCCTCTTGCTTCATGAAATAATAGGTGACCCGATGTGTGTCGTTGATGCAATAAGTAGGGTGAAAGAATTATTTTATATGTTTTTGAGATTCAACTTTAATATTTAAAGTTGTCCTATTTTCAATTCCTGCAGATGGTTCTTATGCCCCTGTTGGTTAAAGTTATGAATGAAGAAAAAATTCTTGCAATTGGGCTCATCTTTAACTGTGAACATGTAAGTTGATTTCCAATTTGTTTTAGTTTTTGACAAACGTCATAAAAGCATATTTTGTCATTACTTTTTGATTTATCCTCGTCTTATAAAGGAAGCTGATACTTTTCAGTTACGAAGCATTGTATTCAAACAAGTTGGTCCAACTGAGCAGGTAATCCAAAGCATACTTGGTTTGTGTTCATAGAAATAATAGTCACAAGAATGTCTTTCTTTAAATCCGTTGATTAAGTTAATGAAAGGAGAATTGATGGAACCTTAACAGATAATGGATTCTTATATCATGTTTTATATGGCTGTTATTTCGTTTCTTTCCAGGGAAATGCTTAAGGAAGCATTTCCAGTCCTATCTTCCTTTGCCATTATCGTTTCTCCACTGATTTTCAGTCCTCTATCAGGTGAAGAAACTTTCAAGGGTATGCTATCTTTTTAGTTGATGTTAAGTGCAACTAATGAAGTTGTGCTTCTTTTCTGCAGCTTTATTCTTGTTTGACAATGCTCCGTTCGTGAATCTGGGTTTTAGACTTTTAGTCTTGTGTGTGTTGCTTCTTTTGTGGTAAGAGCTATGGCACCATCTGAATCTATTCTTTTTTTAATTAATGTGTGTCGGTTATTGACATTTTATTGACTATAGTTGGGTATAAGGAAGGAATTGTATCTCAGTTTTTATGTTGGGTGTTGCATCAAAATCACATTTTTTTTTCTTTAACTTTGACAAGAACGTGCATAAGTTGACTGACAATAGTGTGGCAGCAAACTATATACCCAGATAATGAGTTTGACTATTGCCATACAAGATATAACAAAAGTACTTGTTTTTAGATGCTTCCAATTAACGTGAGTTTTAATTGTGTAAGTAGTCATTTAAGTAACTTATGAGATGTAATCAAATAATAAAATTGAAAAGATGCTCATAATTACAATATTTTAAAGGGTATATTGTACATATAAACATGTTATTCTAAAATAGTTAGAAGTTCCATTTTATCAACATTCAAACTGGTCTTAAATTTCTTGATCGATCAATCGGTTGCAAACGTTTTTGATCGTATTTGTTAGTGTCGTATACAAATCATTGGTCAGAACCTTGAATTTATTTATAAATGATTTGAAATTCAAAATCACAAAAGACCATAAAAATAAAATCAAGATAGATGAAAAATAGAACGAAACAAAATTGTGGGTTCGAGATCTCAATCTCATAACCAATAATATATATGAAGATGAAGATGAAGATAAAGATAAAGATAAAGGAAAGTAAATTGAAAATTATTATAAATTTTGAATTATGTGCAATACATGTAATTTTATTAGAAATAATAATTATTTTTTATCTCCAATAAAAAGTATAGTTGACGAATTTAATATAATTAAATATGATTTATTAGACGGTCCAAACACCCACGCATATTCTAAACTTTATAATCTTATTTTCGGATAGACTTATAAAGTGTCCAATTCATATCACATGTGCTCATGGGTTGAGTTTGGTGAGATCATAGAAACTTGAATAACTCAACCCAATGTTTGTGCTTTGAAAAATCTTAATCCAATTTAAACTGTGCGGGTTGGGTTGGTCGGGTTGAAACTTTAATACATCATTTTGCAATCTAACTAAGTGATTCCGTTTAAAAAACTAAAATCAAAATGAAAATATAAAAATAAGGCTAATAAGAAAAGAGAACAGTAGAAAAAAAGTATCTTTTGTCTCTTGATTCTATCGATGTTAAATATTTTTGAAGACTTGAAGGTTAGATTCGTAGGCAAATCTTAATAGATATGAAGACTTGAAAATTGATAAAAAGAAAAGCCGCTAAAAGTCTAAAATCATAAATAAATAAAAAAAGTAAAAATATACAAGTTTTGGTCGGATTAACGGGTTGGTCGGGTTACTTTGGACCCCACCCATTTCCAACCCAATAGATGCGTTTTGGGCAAATTTTGTATTGATTATGATCGGGTTATCTCAATTTGAGTTTTTTTTTGCGTTTTTTCAAGTTAGGTTGATCGGGTTGGTCAAGTTGGTTAGAAATTTGAGCACCTGTGATTCATATGGCTCGAATAAATTTCAAATTAATGAAAAACAAAAAACTAACCCTAAAAATTTTCAATTGGGATATTAATGTGAAGAAGTATTTTCCCACCATTTTGAAAAATATAATTCAAATTGAAGTTTTAAATATTTTGAATAAAAAAAAATAGATGTCATTATTGAAGATTAAAGAAAGAAGGAGGTCTTATTATATTTTCCTTCTTTTCATATTATATTGGAAAAAAAATGAACAAGACCTTTTGGATACAATATTTTTTTAATAGTAGGCTAACAAAAATTTCCGAAAAACGAAAATGTGGTATATAAAATGTTATAGTATGAGCCTCTCAAAAATGGGGAAATAAGAATAACTGTTTAATTACAGTTTGTAATTGTAAGGGAAAATAAAACAACAACCGACTAATCTAATTTCTCAACGGAAACAAGATTACAAAAGGATGTCGTCTATAGTCCATTGACGGTCTTTACAAAAAAATGAGCATTCCCTTACTCTCCCCAAGCTCACACGGGTCCGCCTAAACCTTTTTAGATGCGGCGACACTAGAACCTGAGATACACATAAACACCAAGCAAGTGTTAGGCCAAAAAGCCTATGACAATTAACATATGCATGAGTTCAATTCTAATATTTATTTTCCAAGGATGGGTTCAATAAATGGAATCAATGGGGAGACCCATAACACCAACCAAATTCCACCTAAGAGACGAGATACCCTAGTGTCATACTCCATGAGTGACACCTCAAGGCCCGACACATTCGAGGGTACAACATAGGCATTGCCCCAAATGGCGGGGGTCTAGGCACATACCAACACGGTGGTGTCCAAGACTAAGTCCTCCTAGTGACCATTTGACTTGGTTCATCCACACAACTCATATATGACCAATGAGCACATTAGTTCTTACAATGTGTATTCAACACCAATATAAATCGTATGTCCCAAGTGTTTTTACCCAACCACAAGTAGGTGCAAGGAAACATAATATTATTCACACCATGCTTTAACATGTATCTATAACTAATGTTCTAAAAAACTCGCCGCACTGCCGTCATGGCGCACCATGACACCAAGGCTTGTGTCTCACGCCACGTTAAGCCCGTGGCACGCCATAGCCTAATGCACAATTTCGTAATGCAATATTTGATTTTTCTTTACTTTTTTAATGTCTTATTTGCAAGTTTTTTAATATATACCATAATTTAAATTGTTTATTATTATTGACTCATTAAGTAACACTACAAAACGTATGTTTTTATATATAATGATATATATGAATTAGAAAAATGAATCCATAAGTCACGCCTTGAAAACGCCATGGCTTTGCCGTGGCTCCTAAGGCTTGAGGCTTAGCCACGCCGCCACGCCACGTCTCACGCCATTTAGAACCTTATCTATAACCATAAAGATAATATACCCAAAAATGAGGATATTCCCCCAACACATGAATAATCGTATCAACATAAAAGTCATCTTTTACTTGTCCACATTACCAACATATGTACATTTCCACCATTCAAGTAACCCTTCATGCTCAAAATAACATTACGTCAAATAAGCAAGATATAAGAAAAACCTAAATTCCATGAGATGGAAATATCAACAAATATGCAAATAAATACATGTATCTTATTTGTAAAGGTTTAGAATACTCACTTCTAAAACCTAGAAAAGATGTTGGAATGAGAAGGAAGTGAAGTCTTAAGATTCCAAAGCTTGAAAGTTAGCCCTTAAATGCACCCTAGAAGTGGTTTTGATGGAAATTTATTGCACCCACCAAACCCTAGTGTATTAATGGATGACAGAGTGTGAAAGAGAGTGAAAATCGCCTCCAAGAATGCTCCCAACCAAACCCAAAATTTGATTTTATGAAAGTGAGAGGTGAAGATATGCTGGAGAGGGTTTTTAACCGGGCAGACCACGCGGGTGATAGTGCCCCACGATAGTGCCACTGGCACTATTGCTAAGGCATAATCGCGGCCCTCTCCCCACTCTCGGTACAATCCTAACGATTGTGACCGGCGAGAGTGCCCAATGGCACAATCGCGGTCACTCTCGCCTGAGGTGTACCGAGACTCGTAGACCCCTCGCGATAGTGTCGCGCGACTTTGACACATATCACTGTCGCTGGCAAGGTCGCCAAGAGTGTCTGGCCACTCGATTTTCGTCCGAAAAGCTTCGTTAACAGTTAGTAGTGACCTATTAGATTATTTCTATGAATGAGAATGCAATTAACTCATATAAGGCCTACTAGAGTGACATAAGGAAAAATTAGACTTAAATCTTACTTATCTAAAAATTTGCAGGTGTTACAACAACTATCAATAGAAAAGGGATTTATAAGCATTTATTAACAAACACACGTTATGTAACACCCCAAAAATTGGGACAAAAAACTTCCAAAAGTGGAATTGTGGTATAATGATTGCCAAGGCATGAGCCTCCCAAAAATGGGGAAAGTATAGTCACCTGTTTAATTACAATTTGTAATTCAACGGAAATAAACAACAACCTACTAATCTAATTTCTAAAACAAAAATAAGATTACAAGAAGAGTGTCGCCTATAGTCCAACAAAAGTCTTCACAAAAAGTGCACCCGCTTGCACTCCCCAAGCTCACACGAGATCCGCCTAAACCTTCTTAGATGCGGCGCCACTAGAACCTGAGATACACATTGACACCAAACAAGTGTTAGGCCAAAAAGCCTAGTGAGGTTGAACAATAAGCAAAAAGCACATAAATGAAAATAGATAACTTGTTACCAAGAATTTTTTTCATAAATGGAGTCAATGGGGGGAGACAAGAATGTCTCACACAAATTAAGAGTGTTTCTCAATATTTATGGAAAACCCTAGCATAGAGTTGTTTGTGAGTAAATGTCCTTCAACAACCTATTCCATATTGTAACATCCCAGACCAACCGTACCAGATATTGTCCGCTTTGTCCACACACCCGGACTCACGGTTTTAAAACGCGTCTGGTAGAGGAGGTATTCAGTCCCTTATAAGGCAACTTTCGTTCCCCTCCCCAACCAATGTGGGATCTTACAATCCACCCCCCGGGAGCCCAACGTCCTCGCTGGCACATTAGTCCGGTTTCTGGCTCTGATACCATTTGTAACATCCCAGACCAACCGTACCAGATATTGTCCGCTTTGTCCACACACCCGGACTCACGATTTTAAAACGCGTCTGGTAGAGGAGGTATTCAGTCCCTTATAAGGAAACTTTTGTTCCCCTCCCCAACCAATGTGGGATCTTACACATATCCTCATCACATAACCCCCTTCTATTTTCCAAAAGTTTGACATATAAACCAAAATATAATTTCACCAGTAAATCAAGTATAGAGAAGGTCTTGGCCAAGTAAATCACAAAGGTTAGTAATAATGCAAGTAATAACATGTATCTAGTTTGTACAAAGGTTTAGAACACTCACAATCTAGGTTTTGATCAAACCTAGAAAAGTTAGCAAAACCCTAGAAATGGAAGAGATGAGTTGAGTTCTTGAGTTTTGATCTTCTAAAGCTTGAAACCTCACAATAAATGTTCCCAAGAGTCCTAAATGACCCAAAAGAGTCCTCAACCAACCCTAACTTCGCATTTATGGATAGGGTAATAGAGGAGTATAGAAAATCGGGTTTATAGTTGTGAAGTCGCTCCCAAACTGATTTGTGTAATAAATGTGAAGGAAATCTGCCAAAAATGGGTTTTAATCCCATCTCACCACGCGGGCGATTGTGCTAGGGGCACTTTCGCCAGCACTTTCGTTGAGATTGTACCGCGGCATAAGGGCGGAAACACTCTCCCTGGAGTGTACCGAGAGCCATTAAGGCTCGACGATTGTGACATAGCGATTGTGCCCTTGGGCACTCTCGCTGTCACTCCCACACCACTCGTACCGAGCCTCACCAGGTTTGGGCAATTGAGTGGAAGGCTCTGGGGTTTGGCCAAAGGGTTACGACTAAACTTACAAACGATTTATCATGCACAATTAAGGAGAACCATGCGCTAATTAGAGGCTATAGACATAAATTAACTTGAGGATTCTACGAGTGTTACACGTTAAGAGAAATAAATACACACATGGTACGCACCAATGTCCCACGTTATAGTCACACACACTCTTGTGACAACGTGTTAGAGCACCCACCCACCCTTGGATCAATTATATGAAACAAATTCATATAGTCTGCATGGGACACACTCCCCATATACATAAGTTAAGCCATCGCATGACCCCCACCCTTTAGACAACACGCATTTCATGCATATAGGAAAGACTACGTAAGAACATATTATTCAGAAGTAAACACGTATATGGGAATTCATACGTCAATAATTAGTTTAGAAAGACTCACATGCCGCTCACCCTAGGGTCTCTTTGCTTGAACTAAACATCTTTGAACCGCGCACCTACGTTTCAAACCAAACACGAGAGTGATGAGACATTCGACCAACCCATATGGGCCAACTTTCCTACAACTCGAATCTCTCTTTACTCAACACTTCGGATCTCGCTCGAAGCTACCGACGAATCGCACGAAATCCAGTCGACAGAACCCGTAAATCAACTATTTAGACATCCCACACCCAGGTCCTAATCAAACGGACATTTCCATCCGGGTTCGGCCTCTCCCGGATTCTCATCCCGGGTTTTGGCCTTACCCGGTACCCCTTCAATTCCCGGTGGCCACAACCTTACCCAACCCCCCCTTTAATTCCCAGTGGCCATGGCCTTACCCGGTTTCTACCTAATCCGGTTGATACGGGTTTCCACATAATCGGCACGAAATCCTATCGTGTCTGGGTTTGGTCATACCCGGGACCCCATCCCCGGGTTTCCCTCCTCACACGTCGCCACTCCCGGTTTCTCTATACCGGGTTTACACATTCCCGATCCCTAAATTCGTTCTGGTTTTAACCCAAGTCCGGTACCTGCAAACTCCTGATTACGAGGTATCTGCACGAGGGTTCCAGATAAAGTCCCCAAAATCAATTTAATCAAAATCCATTGTCCAAATCCCAAGTTGATTTCAAACCAACATGTAACACCCTCAAATTTGGAAAGAACAACTAAATAAAAATGTCGATATTACATCAAGTAAAAGATAAAACTTCTTCCTATAAATAAAAACTTGATATACCTCCAATTAAAATTCTATAATTAACCGCATCAATTATAAACTCCAGTCTTATACAAGGACTAAACCGAAGTCGGGTGTTACTTTACTTAACCCAAATACAAGTTGCTAATCCCAAAATAAATGCGGAAGACTTCACCAAGTTATTCACTTCTCGAGCACACGACTAGCACTCATCTCTTCATAGTGTCACTAGAACTATTCCCAACCGGAACCTGTTATACATGCCGACAAATAAAAATGTTAGGCTAACACCTAATGAGTTCAAGAGTTTTCATCATAAATACAAATATCGTAAAAAGAAAAGAATGCAACTTAAATCATAATTTTTCAAAACGATTTACTTTAAATATGAAAACGACACATTTCCAATAATACGCATGTTTTAAAGATGGACGCCCCAATGCAAAACGTACTTTGATGAAGTGATGCAACCTAAAACTCACTCGAAACATGAATAGAAATCGAACTCCCAAATTATAAAAACGTGGATAAAACTTTATATCTTGAAACACCCAAAACACGGGTAGGGCATAATACTCAACACATAAATCATGGATAATAATCCATAATTACAAAAAGTCACCGAAAACATGGATACTATAACTCAATACCCAAATCAACACCTTTCGGTGACGAGGGAGACCCAAATTCCATCGAATGTGGCATGGCCACTTATCAATGTTCTCAAGATTCACATTTGGGTAATGGATCTCCGTATACAGCTCCCTACCGAGCTACCACCGCAAGATACCCAAATGACCTTAGTGTCTACTCGACCTCGAGATGAGTTTCACTACAAAAGCCACAAGTCCCCGTATCCAACTCACCATGGGCACCACCGCAAGACTTAGCTCTGTATACAGCTCTGCAGAGCACTACCACAAGCTTCCATAAAAACATGACTTGGGGACCACTCACTAGACTCAAACTGGACATCAAAACTCCATGATGAATAAACAGACTATATTACACGGGCATCGAGTTCAACCACCCACGATCGACCTTGAGACCTTCGCTAAAGGTTAGACTGTCATCGAGTTCAACCACCCACGATCTATACCTCGAGTCCCCGCTAACCATAAATATTTTCAGCTCCAAAACAGGGATAAAGTTCCTAATGTGATAGGTTTCAAAAATTGATTAACCACACAACGCATATGAAACCATTTCCAAAAACTCGTTTGTTCAATACTTACGTTAGTAAAGACAACAATAAAACATTCACAACAATTTTCACCATATAAGAGAAAATAGATTCATGCACCACAACACGTGCAATAAAGGTTTGTACAATTCCAAAAGAGAAATTCACAACTTTAATTTTTAAAATCATTCCTCTTTAACCAAAAGACGTTGTGGCCTAAAATTATCAACAATCCTAAACACATTAGTTTAATCCTCAAGGCTTGGTAAAATAGTGGGAATACAAATAAAGTTTCAAATCGAGTTTAAAGCTTCAGATCGTACAGATAAACACCTTTGACCAAAAAGTAACTGCAACGATATAAACATTGCTAACTCAATAAATGCATTGCGGAAATTTCTAACGGTAAAAGTAATTGATTGAAATATGAACAGAACAAAAGTCCTGTTTGAAAAGATGTAAATCTTTTATATATTTACTCATACCAACGTTATAATTAAATCCAAATGCAAATAGTATGCAACGATTGACATTTGTATAAAGCCCAAAGATAAATTGCATGATAAGGGAATTTCCCCAAAACAACATGTGGGATGACACCGATTAGTAAATCTACATTTAGACGCGTGCAGAAATGTATGAACACATGCTCCAACCTTATTTACGTAACGCCAAATGACGTACGATGAGACACCAAGGACCCAACTGAATTTTCGTAAGACTTACTAACATGAAAACCAATTGGCGTCAAACTTTCGTTACTCGACAGAAGTGTAAAACGACAATACTTTTAAGATATTAAACTTTTAGGAGTTTCCTCCTTTTACTGAAATGAAAGGTGAAATAGCGCTTTACAAAATTTACATGGGACACGACGCTAAATAAATCGCAAGCTAAAAAAACAAAATTAAAACTCACGCATAAAAAGACATCGTGTAAAACAATACTCCATGAAATTTCAACAAAACTCACACAAACTAAAATTCACAAGAAATTCCGACTCAACGCGTGGGAATAACTTTTCCTTCAAAACCATTGACATATGTGGAGGAGATCCAATGTCTAGGTTAAAATCTCATAACTACTTTCCCAATACTCAAATGACATTAAAACATGGATATTACCATATCCGTAAATATCGTTAAACAGGAGACGTGAATAAAAGATTTTTGATAACAATTTGCAATTACGTGCAACAAAACAATCTCAAATATGCTTAAGCTCACAGTTTCAAATCTGATGCGTGTTAAATGCTCTACCAAAACTTTATAATATAAACCACGTTTTGTTTTACGAACATAAGAAACAATTTATGCAAATTTATTTCGAAAATAAATTTAGTGCAAGAATTTGATCGGCACTTGGCATCATAGGACTACACTTCCCAAAAAAACCGACATACTATTTTCATCCGGATGCATCAAACATCTTAAAGCCACAATCTCAATAATTGATAAACTTACGAATTCTCCTTGAATAGCATCGGTCTACCAACTCACGAAACTAATCTAACCAAAATTTCCGACCCAAGAGGATCAAGTTAGTGACCTCCTCGCACTTAGTTATCACTCCCCGGTGACCTTGATATACACATCAATCCTTTCTTAGCTAACTCACTTAGGAACTTCTCACTACCCCAACGGTCATCTTCCCGAGGTAGATCAAGTATACATATGTAGCATGTAGGTTCACCATGACACTGGCCAGGTGCCATTATGAACGCACAGTACACAATCATCCTTGAGACCCTCGACAAGTTTCCCGTTTCCAACGACTTGGTCAACCTCAAATTATCTTATCTTAAGGTACCTAATGGCAACTCCACTTATCTTTGCTTATAAGAACGCTAGCTTGAGTCTAGGCATCCTAAAATCAATACCTAAATCTCTCAAACTTAAGCTCTGATACCAACTTGTAACACCCTTAAATATGGAAATAGCAACTTATTAAAAATTTACTAAATACATCAATAAATAAATCATCTTCAACCACAAATTATGACTTAACATCAATACAACCATTCATTCTATACAAAAGTCTATGATAAGGACGGGTGCTACTAAAACCCCATAATAGTTACTATCTCGAACGTTGCGGAAGACTTCACCAACTACTTACATTTGCACAAAGCTAAGGCTCAACTCTTCATAGGATTGCTAGGACCAAATCCCAACCTTGAAACCTGATGCACATGCCGACAAATAAAAACGTTAGGCTTAACGCCTAGTGAGCTCAAGAGTTTTTCAACATATATAAAATAATCGTTTAAAAGAGAAATAATGCGGTTAAAGTTATAGCCCTTCAATATGATACGTCTTACAAGAGAAAACGACTCATTTTCCAATAATATGCAATTTAGACAAAGAACACCAATTTAGACATTTTCCAAAACCAACTACTTCGAAGATAATGACACCAATGTAAGTCGCCCATTCATAAATTAGCCTTAATCCAAAACTCACGCAAAACGTAAATATAAATTGAACTCTCCATTTAAAAAGATACGGTTAAACCTTATATCTCAAAACACCCAAAACACGGGTGGGGCATAATACTCAACCCATAAATCAAGGGTAAAACCCAAATATATAAAACGATACCGAAAACTTGGATAATAAAACTCAATACCCAAAACAACACCTTTCGGTGACGGGGGATTCCCGATTCCATAAAATGTGACGGTCCACAAAGTAAGCCCATTTTATGTTGTTATGACTAGTCATATAAACAAAAGTACACGCAAGAGATGTCAGGCTCGGTAGCTTTAAACGTACACCCACGGAAACTCGAGTTCAACCCCGTCGGGTTCCTATGTCGAGCCCCTCATCTAATATCGTAATACTTGAGCACGAAGGACTTACACCTCACCCAGTACCTTAACGTGCATCACGTAGGACTTACATCTCACCCGATACCTAACGTGCAGCTCGTAGGACTTACATCTCACCCGATACCTAACGAGCTTCATCCAAAATTGCCAACAAGGCTCGAAATCGAGCTACCAAAACTGGACAATTGTCCAAAGGCCCCAAATCAAATAAATATACCAATCCGTAGACTTAGCAACCCATTGGTAAATGAAATAAAATACAATAAAACGCACTCGACCAACGGATATGTAAACACCGCGACTAAAAGTGTAATAATTACGAAACTCCACATTAGTTGAGGCAATCAGTTTTCCAAATGACTTATACCCTTATATTTCCAAAATGCCTCATAACACAAATGACATGCATTTTCCAAACTTGACTGCTGATAAGAATGAAAATCGTAAAATGAGACTATAAGCATTCTTTCAAGTACCTCACATAAAAGTGCAAGTAATACTTTATAAAACACTCCATTTCATGATGATGCATAAAACCCGACATACATTTAAAAGTGTATTTCTTTGACCAAAGATTCATTCATGCAATAAGACCTCAAAACCCATTCATTTGTGACACATATATCAAATGCCCAAAAATCCCCAAATGTGGGTGTTATACAAGGTTTGTAAAGTTAGATAATTCAAATAATCAAATATTAGCAAATAACCCAACATTTGATAATTTCATGTAAAACTGATATGCATTGAGAAATCAATGCATTTTCACTCTTTTTCTCTCTTTTAGGATAGTTGTTTTATTTTCAAATCCCTAGTTTGAGTCTTTTTCTATGTTATTTTCCATATTTTTCTTATAAGGCTTAATGTGGTAGTGAAACTTATCTTTATGTTAAATAGTAGCTTATTTTGTGTTTAATGTTTAAATAATGCAGCATTTAGTCACAACATTCCCGCAGCATTGGATGGCAGCAGGCTTTTGGATGGGCTTCATGGATCCAGTTGTCATGGTTATTGGGTCAGGCTTTTGTTGAAGATGTGGGCTGCTGATTTTTGAAGAAATCATCAGATTTCCTTTTAATTTTTGGGAAAATGTCAAAAACACTTTATTGTACTTTTATTTGACTTTTGTGTAATCTTGGGTTCCAAGTTTGTCTTTACCCATTGGACATTACCCAACTTCTTTTATATAAATAGGTGGGTTTAGGTGCTTGTTTAGGGTGCAAATAAGTAATCTCAAGTAGTGATTATTCTCTCAAACTTCAAGTTAGCAAGTACTCTAAAGTTCTAAGTAGCTAAAAGCTTTTGGCTCTCAAGACCCAATCGGTTTCATAAACCGATTGTTACATTTTCGTAATCATTTTAATATAAGTCTCGTATTTACTTTATTTCTTGCTTTCTTGTATTTATTTATTTATTTACGCTTATCGCATTTACATTCCGTAATTTATTATTGTCATTTACTTTACGCAATTTACTTTATGTCTTTAATTTCCGCTCTTTATATTTCTTGCAATTTAATTTCCGTCATGAGTAGCTAATTTCATTAGCTTGGGTGTGAGGCAAATGGTGAGTTTTTAAATCAAAAGAAAGTGGACGTCGTTTCTCAATAACGATGTTCCACCATTTCATTCTAAGTTTTATAAATCCAAACGCACTTCTTGACGAATTGATCACTTTGAAAGTGGTAAAGTGTAGTGGACTCAGAGATGGGCCACATTAATACACGTCAATTCGAATGACATAGGAAGTATACTTGGAAAAGTTGCTTACCAAGAAATTTGGCAACTATGTTTTTCTAATCGATATGTTCTCGACGAGTTGATCACGAGTCAAAGTGTTAAAGTGTAGTGGACTCAAGGATGAGCCACTTGGAACACGTCAACTTGGATGATATGGGAATTAACTCGAGAGAGTGATTTTTAATAAACTTGTTTATTTATCCATATACTTTAAGAGCACCGTTCAACACTATCACTGGTTATGATACTGCACAGAGATGTGCCTGGTTGAAGCTAAATCCAAGTGTTACGACTGAATCCGAGAGGATCGTTCTTAAAGTAGGTGGTGGAAATAGTTGCTGAGAGACTCAATGTTGTAGCATCCCTACAACATTGGTCCACAGAAACTTATATTTGATACTCACCACAAGTCGTACACCCTTGCTATCTTTATTCTCTGTTATCTTAATTTAACTGTCAACCAAACCAAACAAAGTCTTCAAATTCGCCATCTGAAATCATTTTTTTCATTACACTTTTATTGCACTTTTACAACAATCTTTGTGGAACGATATTCGGTATTTTACCATTTTATTACTTGAAAGACGATATTGGGTTTTATTGTATACATGCCTTGAGATTCAATTATCACATGTCTTAGTGGTGTGCAAACATCCGCATCAAGTTTTTGGCGCCGTTGCCGGGGATTGGCTCGCTAAAAGTCTGTAAAAGTTTTTTAAAAGATTTGATTTTTCTAACACCGTTTGAATCACCTTCTCTTGGTGTATGCTAAGAATACCACATGGGGAATTGTTCGAATTTGACCCAGACATTGAAAGGACGTTTCGTAATAGGAGGAAAGCGCCAAGAATTGTATTGACCATAGATCCTCCCATCATGGAACCACCCCCACCAGGTTTCGAAAATAGGGTGCCTGGGCTAGAAAATCAGCAAAGACAACAACCGATATTTCACGATGCACCACCCATTTTTGGAAATCCACCCGAATTCCCTTTTCAGCAAATGCCAAATCAAGGGAACAATAATCATAACCATAACCGAAATCAACACCCTAATGATGATGCATAATCCAATGGTAACAATGAAAATAGGGATGAAGCTCCGAACATCATAAATCTTGCAAATTCTAAAGAGGGAAAAATTATGGACTACGCTATCCCGGATTTTGAGCAATTGAACTCGGGGATAGTTAGACCCCATATGGCCACCCTCCATTTTGAGCTAAAACATATCATGTTCCACATGTTACAAACAAATGGACAATTTGCCGGAATGCCATCGGAGGATCCTCACTCTCATTTAAAATCTTTTATGGAGATCACCGATGCATTCTTGATCCCTGGGGTATCTAACGATGCCCTAAGACTCACTTTATTTCCATTCTCTCTAAGGGATCGGGTAAAGTCATGGTTTAATTCATTGGCACCTGGTTCTGTGCCATCATGGAACAATATGGCTGAGAAATTTTTGCGAAAGTATTTTCCACCTACCCGTAATGCTATGTCCAGAAACTAAATTTGCATGTTTAAACAAATGGACGATGAAACAATTCCCGATGCATGGGAAAGGTTTAAGGAGTTGTTAAGGAAATGCCCTCACCATGGCATTCCCTACTGTATTCAACTCGAGACGTTTTACAATGGGTTAAACCCCATGACTAAACAAATGCTCGATGCGACATCAGGAGGGGCCTTTACAGCTATTACCTATAATGACGGGTATGAAATTCTTGAAAAGATTTCAACAAACCATGGACATTGGGCTGATCCACATGCCCAAACGCAAAAAAGGACTACTGGAATTCATGATATAGACGCATACACCGCATTGACAAGTCAGCTTGCTTCCATGACAAATATGCTCAAAAATATAACTTCTGGTCAAGGAGCACAACCGACTGTAACTACACCTATTCCAACAGTACTCTCGATACAATGTGTTTGTTGTGGTGGGGAACACTCTTATGAACATTGCCCTCAAAATTCTGAATCAGTGAATTATGTTCAAAATAGATCTGCTCCCTACGGCAACACTTACAATGCAAGTTGGAGACAACACCCAAACTTTTCTTGGAACAATCCATGTTTAAATCCACCCGCACAAAAACAACAAGGAATTTCAAATTTTCAACCATAACAACATGCAAGTAGTTCTCAAAATCATCACCAAGGTTTTCAAAATACTCAACCATCCTTTCAAAATAACCCACCTCCACAAGCTGATTCATCATCTTCTTTGGAAGCGATGATGAAAGGGTTTATGACCCAAACACAAGCTCTCTTAACCCAACAACAATCCCAAAATCAATCTATGTTTAATCAACACAGTGCAATACTCAGGAATTTGGAAACCAAAGTAAGTCAACTTGCACTCAACCAAAGGAATAGGGCCATTGGCACTCTACCTAGTGACACAGAAGTCCCAAGAGCCTTAGGAAAGGAACATGTGAAAACAGTAACCCTTAGAAGTGGTAAGAACCTGACAGAGGTTGTGCAAAAAGAAACTGGACATATAACCAAAGCTGATTTTGAAAAAACCATAAGGTCAGAACCCAATGCTACAACATTGACAGGATCGAATTCTAAACAAGAATTAATTCTCAGAAATAATATCAAAGAAGTTTGCGGAATAACACTTTGATATTTAATCAAACAGTAAATCAAAACAGAATATAATCAACAAACTGTAAACTTGTATTGAATGCTTTGAAGTTACAAGATTACACACTCAACCTCAATATTGATGAACAGGCTCACCAATACGAATTCTACTTCTCTAGAATTAGGATCTATGCCTTGAGGTTGATTTTCTCTCTAATAGAATGAATAAAACCAAAGTTAAATCACTATTCTAAACTATACAATATATATACTGAATACAAAGATAATTACAATAAATAAAATATCTTCAGTATATCTTCCATGCATATCTCTAAGCTTCCATGTATATCCTTTCATACGAATCTTCATCATATAAGCAGTATTAATCTTCAGCAGCATTAAATTCCTTCTAGCAGCATTAACTACTAAGTAGCACTAACTACTAGCAGTACTAACTAGCTAAGCAGTACTAACTTTGTTCAAGCAGCACTAACTCTGACTAGCAGTATTAACTACTAGCAGTAGTAACACTCAACAGTATTAACCTTTAAGTCTTCTAGCAGTAGTAACTTTGAACCAGCAGCATTAACCATACTTGATGAATTCTTCAGTTCCCAACAATCTCCCCCTAACTTGACTTTTAGGAAGAGAAGTCAAGTTCTTCAAATTTTCTTCAAGATGCTCCCAAAACTCTATCATGGCCTAAATTCCAGTGTTTGCATCCAATCCCAAACTCTGATTGATGGTTCTTTGAATCAAGTATTTAGCCATTTCTGAATCTGGAACACATCTTAACTTTTTCTTCAGCATGGCATGTAGCTTCAATCTGCTATGATTATACACTCTATCCACTAGGAAGTATTCAGTGTGATTTAAATCCAAAGTCACTGTATATACTCCACTAATTTCATATAGAGTCCAACTGTTGACTGATTTGAAGACATTCTTGATCACATGCTCTACTTCTTCAGGTTTGAACATCATACACAGATACTCCATTACCAGTTTTGTAATTGAAATCCCTGGAGCCTTTAGAATATCTGCATACAACTTCATTCCTATCTCAAACATCTCTTCAAGATCTGACCTAGAGCATGTTCTGACAATTTTTGCCCATGTGTTGAACACTTCATACTTTTCATCCTTTCTTTTTAGCCTTATATATTCCTTTCCATCCACTGTCAATGTATCCCAGTGAATGACCTCAGGAGGCTTTATACCAACAGGTTCCACTGAAATTGGTTCAGGAACTTTGTCCATCACTACCATGTACATCTTTAAATCATCTAAGTTTGATGGCTCTTTCTGTTTAGATGACTCAGGTGCCCCTTCTTCTTCAGCAACCTTCTCAGCCTCTACTTCAGATACTCTAGGCTTCTTGATTGACTTTCTCCTAGCCATCATCTTTGTTCTCTTTAAAGTCCTTAGACTTTCTCCCAGAGTGGTCTCTTTCTTAGGAGGTGTTTCTTGCTCATCTGGAAATGGCTTTTGACAATCAAAGTCATTACTTTCTTTTATCCTTTTCTCCATCTCCACCCTAGCAGTTTCATTTCCCTGAAGCTTTAACATCTCTGAATCATACAGCTCTTTGATCTTCTCAAAAGACATTTTGGAGAACATCTCCTTTTTGACTCCTACAGCACCTTTGAGAAATATAATCATCTTGTTTCTCTCTTGGGTACCTAGGAATGTCTTTGAGGGTTTTCTCTTCTTTGCAACTGTTTTCACCACTGATTTCTTCATACTTGCAGCTTTCTTCTGTGCAATTTCAGTTGCCATACTCAGTTGATAAGCTTCATTCAGTTCAGCAGCTAGAGCTTTTGCCATCTCCCTGTCCTTTTCCATCTGAACTCTTTCTTCCTCTTCAATGTCATCTTGCATTTTTCTAGCTAAGGCTTCATCTGATTCAACCAACCTTTGCTTTTTGATTGGTTGATCAGATTCCACCACCTTTGCTTTTCCTTTGTCTTTATCCATTGCCTTCTTACTGTTATCTTTCTTGATCACTTCACCTTGATCTTTGATGATTACTCCTTTGGTCTTTGAAGTGACCTTGGGAGTATCATTCTTGGCTTTAAGTAAGGTTTCTGCAATCTCAAGATCTGTTAAAACTACTTTCACAGTTTCTGCTGCTTTATTTATGTCAGCAGTAGTAACCGTTTCTGCTGCTTCTTTTGTTTCTTTTGGCACTGAATCTCTTTCTGTTTCTGCTTCCTGCTCCCCCTCAACATTAAGCTTCCCCTCTCTTGTGGCTTCTTCCATGTTGATCTCCCCCTTTTTGGGAGCATCATTCTCAAATTTCCTTCTCCTTAGCTGGAATTGCTTTCTCTTCTTCCTACCATACTAATCACCATCTTCTTCAGTTTAGCAATCTGTACTTGTTGTGACAGAATTACTAGCTTCATTTCTTCAATATCTTTGCCTTGTTTGAGAACATCTTGATTGATGTTCCCCATTGTTTCCATCAATTCATAGTACGTATATCTGTCCTCACCCTCTCCAGAAGTGTTACCCTCCTTTGAAGGATCATTGGATCTTTTAGTAGTGGAAGTTTTCTGCCTTGCAGAAGCACTATCCACCCCTGTGGTTTCTTGGCACCAGGGACCTTTAAATGATTGCTCATTCAAAGTTTCCATGGGGGAGGTCTTATTAATGTTACCACTTTCCTCCTCTGTGCTAGCAGAAGTAGTGGCAGCCTCAGCACCCATATGCTCTACCTCCTCCTCAGAGAGCACCTCCTTTGGGTTGGGAGACACCCTTGTGGATTCCCTTTGAATATTATCTACTGGAGAATGCTCCAATAGAGGGCTTAAAGGCTTGGGGGATGATGGTACAAGAAGGGAAGGAGCCTTCTTTACCTGTTTCCTCTTGTAAGTCTGGGTGATAGGAGAGGTTGGTTTTTCAAGAAGGGACTGGGGAATAGATTTTGAGAGGGAAGGTTGGGATTGGCTAGCAGTGGGTTGGTCTAATGGGGGCCTTGACCCTGCTGCCATACCTTCATTGGTTTGGGACACCACCATCATTGTAGAGAACAATGGGGTGTCAACTCCTTCCGAGTCCCCAGCAGATCTTCTCATGTTTGAGAAAACCTTGCCTTTGGGGGGTTTAGGTACATATACCCCAACAGGTTGAGGTATATCCGTCAATTCATGAGTAATGACTTCTTGGACAAACCTGGGGTACATAAAGAAGCTCTTTTTGTTTCCCATGTTTGAGACAAGATCACTGAAAATCATTTTAGAAAAGTTATACTTTCTGGCAGTGGCCAAGCACACCAAAGCATACGCAATAGTGCTGCTGAACTCACTCCATCCAGTAGTCTTTTTGGAGATACAGTGCATAAGAGTATGGACAAAGAAACGCCATTGGGGTGAAAATTTGGCTTTAGAGAATTTGAAAACACCCAATGGGCCTCCATACCCCATACTTGTCAGATTGGAAAACAGTTCATCGTTTGGGATAGAAGTTATACCAGAGGCATCATCTAGACGTAGACTGATGCGAATAACCTCTTCAGTAACTGTTAGTGGTTTTTCACAGATCCTTGTCTTGATCATTTGCACACCATTCTCAGCAACAATGGTGGCATTAGCCCAGAACTGCCTTTGATGCTCAATATAGATTGTAGGAGATACAGTAAGAGCATGAGCAATGTGGCTGGACTTAAGGAAATCCACAATCTGATGAAATCCTGCAGCTTGCTTTGGCTTTTGTAGCATCGCGATCTCATTGTGCTCGTCGATGAACGCCATGGATGCCATTGATCTTAGTGAAAAGCTTGCCTGAAAACTTCGAACTTGAGAGAGAAAGGGTTTAGAGCGCAAGTGAACAGTATGCAAAGAGTCGTTATGAACTTTTAGGCGGGCAAAGAGTATTTATAGTATTCGGAACATAAGCAGTATTAACCTAGAGCATTATTAACTTCTAGCAGTATTAACTACTAGCAGTATTAACTAACTAGCAGTATTAACTGAGAGCAGTATTAACCACTAGCAGTATTAACTGAGAGCAGTATTAACCACTAGCAGTATTAACTACTAGCAGTATTAACTGAAAGCAGTATTAACCACTAGCAGTATTAACTAAGAGCAGTATTTACCACTAGCAGTATTAACTACTAGCAGTATTAACCACTAGCAGTATTAACTAAGAGCAGTATTAACTTCTAGCAGTATTAACTGAAAGCAGTATTAACTGAAAGCAGTATTAACTAACTTACTCCTTTAAACTTGTTAAACACTGAGTACTGCTATGCATTATCCTGAAAAAGAAGATTAGTAACTCCAAGAATAACCAATATACAGGTATAGAACCACTTTATGAGAAGGGGATTATTCAGAGTTGATCATTCCCACACTTGTTACCAAGAAAGTGAATCTACCCACATCAAAAGCTTTAGTGAATAGATCAGCAAACTGATTATCAGTGTGAACTTTTACAACTTGAATAAGTTTCTTTTCATTACAGTCTCTTATAAAGTGATACCTGATCTCAATGTGCTTTGTCTTTGAGTGCTTGACTGGATTATTCACAATGCTGATAGCACTGCTGTTGTCAATAAAAATTGGAGTGTGTAGAAAGGTTACCCCATAATCCAACATTTGATTCTGAATCCATAAGACTTGAGAACAGCAACTTGCAGCTGCTATGTACTCTGCCTCTGTTGTAGATGTGGATACTGTGGTTTGTTTCTTGCACTGCCATGAGACTAGTCTAGCACCCAAAAACTGACATCCTCCAGAAGTAGATTTTCTGTCCAAGTTTGCCCCACCTAGATCACTATCTGAGTATGCTATTAGGTCAAAGGGTGAGTCATGAGGATACCAAAGTCCCAATCTGGGTTGCCCTTTGAGATATCTGAATATCCTCTTAACAGCTTGAAAGTGAGATTGCTTTGGCCTAACTTGGAATCTTGCACATACACAGACTGGAAACATTATATCTGGCCTTGATGCTGTGAGATACATGAGAGAGCCAATCATGGATCTATAATGATGCACATCCATATCCTCCCCCTCAAGATCTGCTGTTATCTGCTTGTGTGTTTCCATAGGTGTGCTGGCAGGTTTTGACTCTGAGAAACCAAACTTGGTTAGAATGTCCTGCACATACTTGGATTGACAGATGAAGATGCCATCTGACTTCTGTTGAACTTGGAGTCCAAGGAAGAAAGTAAGTTCCCCCATGGAACTCATTTTGAACCTTTGATGCATTAGATCCTCAAACTCCTTGCACATGTTGTCTCTTGTAGATCCAAAGATAATGTCATCAACATAGATTTGGACCAGCAAGATATCCTTCTTCTTTCTCTTGATAAATAGAGTCTTATCAATGACTCCTCTTTCAAAGTCATTTTCCAAGAGATAGGATGACAGAGTGTCATACCATGCTCTTGGAGCTTGATGTAGTCCATATAGTGCTTTCTTCAATTTGTATACCCTGTCTGGATAGCTTGGGTTTTCAAACCCTGGTAGTTGACAGACATATACTTCTTCTTCAATTGAGCCATAGAGAAAAGCACTTTTTACATCCATTTGATAGACTTTGAAGTTCATGTAAGAAGCATAGGCTAGGAATAGTCTGATTGCTTCTATCCTAGCCACAGGTGCAAAAACTTCTTCATAATCTATACCCTCTTCTTGAGTATATCCTTGAGCCACCAGCCTTGCTTTGTTCCTTATGACAATACCTCTTTCATCTCTCTTGTTTCTGAAAATCCATTTTGTGCCAATTGCTCTGTGACCTTTAGGAAGGTCTACTAGATCCCATACATCTTGTAGCTTGAACTGTAACAGTTCTTCTTGCATTGCTTATATCCAGTTAGATTCTTTCATAGCATCATGTGCCTTTTTAGGCTCAAGCTGGGATAGAAAACAAGAAAGCACTGTATGCTGTTGATCTTGCATTTCCTGAAGCCTGCTTTGATGTCTAGTCATCATAGGAGAAGAGATATCTCCTATTACCTGCTGTGGAGGATGATTCTTTTGAACTCTGGTGTTATGACTAGGTTCTTCATTCAGTCCAGCCTCTATATTAGAGTCATGCAACTCAACTGAAGTGTTTTCAGATGCCACTTCTGATTCTTTATTTTCTTGAATCTCCTCATCTCTAGATTCTTCTTCACTCTGACTTGGTCCAGTAAATGATTCCTTTTCACAGTCTTCAACAGAATTCACTGTGGTTATGGGAAATATCACAGATTTAGATATACTTTCTGAGACTTGTGTAGTCCCTGATCCTCCACTTCCTGTTCCTGTATACTCATTACTGAAACCAAAAGAGTTAGTTAGTGAATCAATGTCAAATAGCCACTGAGGTCCAGACCCAACAGGATTTGGTGTGTTCTCATTGCATTTGACATTGTCACTTTCTTCAATTATTCTAGAAGATGAGTTAAAAACTCTGTAAGCCTTACTCTGAGATGAATATCCAACAAGAAATCCATCATCTGCTTTGCTATCAAACTTACCTAAGTGAGATTTGGTATTGAGAATTGTACAAGGACACCCAAAAGGTTTGAAGAAACCAATGAAGGGTTTTCTTTGATTTAAAAGCTCATAAGGGGTCTTGTTCTTTTGCTTGACCACTAGAACTCTGTTTTGGACATAACAAGCAGTATTAACTGCTTCAGCCCAGAATGTAATTGGCAATTTTGAATCAGCCAACAGAGATCTAGCAGCCTCTATTACTGTTCTATTTCTCCTTTCAGCAACACCATTCTGTTGAGGAGTCCTAGGAGCACTATATTGCCTCTCAATACCTTTCTCTTCACAAAAGGTATTTAGATCATGATTTTTAAACTCAGTTCCATTATCTGATCTAATGACTTTTACTCTTTGATTAGTTTGGTTTTCAATTCTTAGAATAAAGGATTTGATAAGTCCACTTGTTTCATCCTTAGTCCTTAGAAAATATACCCAAGTAAATCTGGAGTAATCATCAACAATAACCAAGCAGTAAGATTTCTTGCCTATACTCATAACATTTGTAGGACCAAACAGATCCATATGCAATAACTGGAGACAAGAAGAAACAGAATTTAACTCTTTGGTCTTATGAGAAGTTTTGTGTTGTTTGCCTTTAAGACAAGCAACACAATGATCATCACATGAAAAGACTTTTGAAGGTAAACCTCTTACAAGGTTGTTTTTAACAAGAGTGTTCATAGTCTTGAAATTCATGTGACACATCCTTCTGTGCCATAGAGAGGATTCATCTACAGAAGCTTTTGAAACAAGACAATTTAGAGATAAATCACTATCAACATTGTCCATATCCAGACAGTAAACATTGTCCTTCCTTGGAGTTCTAAGTAGTATCATGCTGTCATCAACTACCTTGAACCCTGGAGCAAGGATCATACACTCAGTATTAGTAAATAATATACTATGTTGTTTGTCACAAACCTGTGATACACTTAACAGGTTGTACTTTAATTGATCAACATAGTAGACATCCTCAAATGTCATCTTACCTTTGGTGACATTACCTTTTCCACTTATCTTACCACCAGTGAGATTATCTCCAAATGCAACATGTCCTCCATTGATATGCTTGAAATCCTGAAGGCATGACATGTTGCCTGTCATGTGCCTAGAGCAACCACTATCAACATGCCATATGCTCTTTCCCTTGAGCTGTTGGTTGCCCTGCACATAAGATATATCAGTTAGTATGAATAAGGAACCCAAGCCATAGTGGTCTTGGGTACCCCTTTCTCATCAAAATACTTGCATTCTTTCTTGACAAGATTTTTGAACTTTAACTCCTCATTCTTGGAGTATTTTGTTACAACAATAGGCTTGGAAATATTTTTGCTAGAATCAGTACTATTTTTAGAAATACTAACTGCCTTAGCAGTACTTGCATGCTTAGCAGCACTAACCTTGTTAGCAGTAGTAACTGTGTTAGCAGCAGTAACTGTGTAGGCAGCAGTAACTGTGTTGGAAGTATTAACCTTTGAAGAGGTACTAACAGTATTAGCAGCATTAATATTTTCAGCAGTACTAACACAGGTAGCAGTAGTAACTATGTTAGCATCACTAATATTATTAGCAGTACTAACACTGTTAGTACTTCTAGGTACCCACATTTTGACACTTTCTTTTAAAATCTTTTTCTTCATGGGGCCTTTCCTTTCATCATGTTTCTTTATCACATGTTTCTTTCCAGCCTTCCTATAACCAACAGGTTTTTGCACAAATCTATGAAAGTTCATCTGTTGGTTAATAGGGTTAAAGTAACAATACTTAGCCAAATGATTCAACTTGCCACATATGAAACAAGGTTTTGGTCTATTGATTTTATTCAGATCAACTCCTTGTTTCTGAGCCCATTGATTATTCCAGTTTCTTTGATTACCTCTTTTTATACCAGAATTTAGGCTCTTAGTAGTATTGCAAGCACACTGTTTACAAGATCCAGGATTCACAACTGTGGTTTGTTTGTAATGGACCTTGTTATCCTTTCCTTTTGTCTTCTCTATCTCCTTGGACTTGACCCAGATTTTCTCACATCCCTCATTGGTGATAATATTGTTTTCTAATGGTATCTTTTTACTCACAGTATTATCCCTGTTCTCACTGGCTTCTTTCTCAGTCAAATCCTTAACTACTACCTCATCCAAAGGATCTATCTTAAAAGCTTCTTCAGACAAGTCCTTTTTCTCCTTAGTTTCTAACAAGTCTGATGTAGGAGAAATATAGTTGTTATTGTAAGGAGGGGGTGTATTGTTGTATCCAATACCAGGCTTCATCTTTTCATGTATCTGAGCCTTTAGAAGATAATCCATTGCTTTTGAAGCATAAGAAAACTTTTCTATGTCAAGCTTAACTTTTGACAGTTCCTCTTTTAGCCTATCATTCTCTTCTAATGACTTAGACAGTTTGGTTTCTAACTCATTCTTTTCCCACTTCCAATAGTTTGTGTCATAAGAGTGTTGAAGTTCATTAGCTTGAAAGCCTTTGATTTGCTCTTCAAATCTCTCTACTATCAATACATAATCTCTTCTGTCCTTTTCTAATCTTTTGAGGTCATCACACATACTTTGATTGTGATCCCTGTATCTTGTAACAGTGTCAATGCAAGATTTAGTGCAAAGATTAGAACTTACCTCAGAGGGGAGATCAGACACTTATGCCATAAGAGCTTGGTTCTGAATGGCTTCCTCAGCTTGATCACTCCAGTCAAATCCCATTCCTTGTTGAGAAACAAGGGCTTGAGCAGGATTCTTGTTCTGATTGTATCCTCCATTCTGAGCTTGTTGGTGGTTGTTGTTTGGAACAACACTCCTGCATTCTCTAGCAAAGTGTCCTTTCTTGTGACACTTATAACATTCCACCTTGGTCTTGTCAAAACCAGCTCCATCTTCTCTTCTTTGAGAGAAGTTATTCCTTCCAGTTCTTTTAATGAACTTCTTCACCCTCATGGATAACATGGCCATCTGCCATTTAATATCCATCTCCTCCAGATCATCAGGGTGAATTTGATCCAGATCATCATTAATCAAAGAATTGCTGCTATGACTGGACAAAAAGGCTTCAAATATAGTTTCAGTGCCTTTTTCTGAACTTACTCCACTGGCAGTACTAACTGCTTCAGGGTTGGCAGTAGTATCAGTGGATGCTGAAAGAAGTGCAGCATTGTGAATATAACCAGAGGGCTTCTTCTTGGTTTCTACCTCAGTTTCAAAAACTCTTAGATCATTGTATAGATCATCAAGTTCTTTCTCTTCCAGATTGTCACTCTGTCTATATGAGACAATGTACATAGTCCATTCATCCCCAAGAGATCTGAGGAACTTTCTGTTGATATCATCTTGTTCCATCTTCACCCCTACAGTAGCCAGTTCACCTATGAGTTTGTTGAACCTATCAAAAGTTTGAGTCATAGACTCATTCTTTGAGGAAGTGAAGTTCTCATACTGCTGCTTTAGAACATCTCTTTGATTTCTTTTGATGCTCTTAGTTCCAGCAAATCTTTTCTCTAGAGCATTCCAGAGAATCTGAGCATCAGTGCAGTTGCAAAATTGATGTTGATATTCATTGGGAATGGCCAAGAGCAGAGTGCTCAAGGCCTTCATCTCTGTCTATCTGATCTTCCTCTCACCATCTGTCTTTGGTGGAGGTCTTTTCCCATCTGGTCCTATCCTTCCAGCTTCAGAAGGACCATTCTCAATGATATCCCACATTGAGTAGTCAGTGAGAAGAATATATTGTCTGATTCTGATCTTCCACATATCAAACTCACTTGGTTTGAGCATTGGAACCTTAGAAACCAAAGTACTGCTTGATTCTGTAAGATTTTCCATGATGAATAACTGTTTCTGAGAGAGTTTGGCTCTGATACCACTTGACAGGATCGAATTCTAAACAAGAATTAATTCTCAGAAATAATATCAAAGAAGTTTGCGGAATAACACTTTGATATTTAATCAAACAGTAAATCAAAACAGAATATAATCAACAAACTGTAAACTTGTATTGAATGCTTTGAAGTTACAAGATTACACACTCAACCTCAATATTGATGAACAGACTCACCAATACGAATTCTACTTCTCTAGAATTAGGATCTATGCCTTGAGGTTGATTTTCTCTCTAATAGAATGAATAAAACCAAAGTTAAATCACTATTCTAAACTATACAATATATATACTGAATACAAAGATAATTACAATAAATAAAATATCTTCAGTATATCTTCCATGTATATCTCTAAGCTTCCATGTATATCCTTTCATACGAATCTTCATCATATAAGCAGTATTAATCTTCAGCAACATTAAATTCCTTCTAGCAGCATTAACTACTAAGTAGCACTAACTACTAGCAGTACTAACTAGCTAAGCAGTACTAACTTTGTTCAAGCAGCACTAACTCTGACTAGCAGTATTAACTACTAGCAGTAGTAACACTCAGCAGTATTAACCTTTAAGTCTTCTAGCAGTAGTAACTTTGAACCAGCAGCATTAACCATACTTGATGAATTCTTCAGTTCCCAACAAACATTGCTCCCTGTTGATGAAATACCAACCAAGCCTCTAGGAGACCAAAAGTCTGATGAAACCAACCCTATCCCTCAAAGGTCTGACTACCCTGAGTTATTCCCAGAAGAAACCTTGAAGAAAAAGACAGTAGAAAGTAGTGTTCCAACCACACCACAAGAGAGTGCACCAAAAGACATAAAGGATCCATCTTGCTCAACACATTCAAGCAAAGCTGTCATAAAACCAATTCCTCCCTATGTACCTTTTCCCCAAAGGTTAAGGAATCAAAAGGAAGAATTGCAATTTAAAAAATTATTGGATGTGTTTAAAGAGTTGCATATCAACATACCCCTTGTTGAAGCAATTGAGCAGATGCCCAGTTATGCCAAATTCCTCAAAGACATCTTAAGTAAGAAAAAGAAGTTAACTGAATATGAGACTGTTGCCCTTACTGAAGGATGTAGTGCTCTCTTGACCAACATAATACCCCCTAAGCTGAAAGACCCAGGGAGTTTCACCATTCCCTGTTCAATAGGTGGGAAGGAAGTTGGAAAAGCCTTGTGTAATTTGGGAGCCAATATAAATCTCATGCCATTATCTGTATTTAACAATTTAGGAATAGAAGAGGCCAGACCCACCACAGTCACTCTCCAGTTGGCTGATAAGACCATTGCCTACCCGAAAGGAAAAATTGAGGACGTCTTAGTTCAGGTTGACAAGTTCATCTTTCCGGCAGATTTTATTATCTTAGATTTTGAGGCTGATAAGGATATTCCCATTCTTTTGGGAAGATCCTTTCTAACCACCGGAAGAACTTTGATAGACGTCCAAAAGGGAGAGTTGACCATGAGACTCCAAGACCAAAAAGTCACATTTAATGTTTTCAATTCCTTAAAATACCCTGATGATGTAGTGGATTGTTCAACATTGAGTGTGATTGAATCAATGTGTCATGAGGAGGGTGTGAGAAAAGCAGATGAGTTGGAGGAAGAGAATAATGAGAGCTTGACCATAGAAGAAGAAATTAATGTTGAGGAGTTCGCCTTAAGAGCAGAAAAGACTGTCCCAGTGAATGTTGCAACATTTGAATTGTTGGAAAATAATGAGCAAAAGCCTTTCACACCATCTATTGTTTCACCACCTGACCCGGAGTTAAAGCAACTCCCATCTCATATTAAAAATGTTTTCTAGGAGAAGAAGGCAAATTGTCTGTCATAATCTCATCCACCCTAGATTTGCATCAAAAAAAGAAATTGGTGGACACGTTGAGAGTAAATACAAAACCCTTAGGATAGACCATCGCTGACCAATTTGTGATGACTATGACACAAGACTTGTTTGCACAAAACAACAGGTACATGAATGGGTTGATTGATCAAAGAAGGAAGTTCATGGACAAAGTAAAGATGAGGAAGGCGGAGTTTGTGGACAAAGGGCAAAAGAAAGTCAGAACAGAAGTAAAAGAACTCAAAGTTGATTTGGAAGCCAACACATGAAGCAAGGTAAGGATTATGGGAACCAAGTTAAAGAAGTTGAAGGAAGAAAACTGCAGGTTGACCGAGGAGAATGCTAAGTTAAGGGAAGAGTACAACAAGATCAAGTTTGATGCTGCAGTTGCAAATGCTGCAGCATCCGATGGCAGTTATGAGGTTTTGGAGCCTACTCCTTCGGAGTAGGGCAGGTTTCTTCTACTACTTTAAGCCTTTTTTTTTTCTTTTTGAGTCTAGGGGTAGTTTTTATAACTTTTAGGTTTATTTTTACTTAAGATTGCATGTGTTAGAATGTTCCACTTTTGTGTCTATAGCCCAAATAATTCCTTGGTTTAAACACAAACTCACCTAGTAGTTGTTCTTGCTAGAACTAGTTGCATGTTTATGGGACACATAAGATCACACATCACCACAAGTTCTAAGGGATGAGATAGGCCATCACTTTCTTTCTCATTTGTTGTCGCTTGACACCTTCATACACTACATCCTTATAAACACATCCAATGAGGACATTGGACATTCCAAGTTTGGGGATGTGAGGGTTACCCCTCCTTTACAAAAAGCAGAAACAAAAAGATCAAAACAAAAGAGCAAAGCTCTAATATGATACTTTGTTGAGAATATGTCAAGATGCACCCAAAATGTCCCATAGGGGCAAGGTGCACACTTTCAATTAAAAGAGCACAAAAGTGCCAAAATTTTGAACAAAGTTCAAAATGACAGCTATGTTGAGAGGAAAAGGCAAAGTGAGGAAAATATATGCCAAAATGAGTGAACCCAAATGTTAAAGTCCTATTGACCTTAGAAGTGGTATGTGTTTGAGCAAACAAAGATAATGTGTAGCTAGCTTATGGTTCATACACTTCTAGTAAATGAGTTTGTCACTAAAGATTTATGAAAGGCTATGGATTACAATTGTTGGTTGATTCTTCATGTGTGTGTACTTAATGCCATAATCTTGAAATTTTCAAAATTGAGTCATTTTAGTTGTTTCTTTTAGTTGCTTGGGGACAAGCAACATTTTAAGTTTGGGGATGTGATATGCATTGAGAAATCAATGCATTTTCACTCTTTTTCTCTCTTTTAGGATAGTTGTTTTATTTTCAAATCCCTAGTTTGAGTCTTTTTCTATGTTATTTTCCATATTTTTCTTATAAGGCTTAATGTGGTAGTGAAACTTATCTTTATGTTAAATAGTAGCTTATTTTGTGTTTAATGTTTAAATAATGCAACAGTTAGTCACAGCATTCCCGCAGCATTGGATGGCAGCAAGCTTTTGGATGGGCTTCATGGATCCAGTTGTCATGGTTATTAGGCCAGGCTTTTGTTGAAGATGTGGGCTGCTGATTTTTGAAGAAATCATCAGATTTCCTTTTAATTTTTGGGAAAATGTCAAAAACACTTTATTGTACTTTTATTTGACTTTTGTGTAATCTTGGGCTCCAAGTTTGTCTTTACCCATTGGACATTACCCAACTTCTATTATATAAATAGGTGGGTTTAGGTGCTTGTTTAGGGTGCAAGTAAGTAATCTCAAGTAGTGATTATTCTCTCAAACTTCAAGTTAGCAAGTACTCTAAAGTTCTAAGTAGCTAAAAGCTTTTGGCTCTCAAGACCCAATCGGTTTCATAAACCGATTGTTACATTTTCGTAATCATTTTAATATAAGTCTCGTATTTACTTTATTTCTTGCTTTCTTGTATTTATTTATTTATTTACGCTTATCGCATTTACATTCCGTAATTTATTATTGTCATTTACTTTACGCAATTTACTTTATGTCTTTAATTTCCGCTCTTTATATTTCTTGCAATTTAATTTCCGTCATGAGTAGCTAATTTCATTAGCTTGGGTGTGAGGCAAATGGTGAGTTTTTAAATGAAAAGAAAGTGGACGTCGTTTCTCAATAACGATGTTCCACCATTTCATTCTAAGTTTTATAAATCCAAACGCACTTCTTGACGAATTGATCACTTTGAAAGTGGTAAAGTGTAGTGGACTCAGAGATGGGCCACATTAATACACGTCAATTCGAATGACATAGGAAGTATACTTGGAAAAGTTGCTTACCAAGAAATTTGGCAACTATGTTTTTCTATTCGATATGTTCTCGACGAGTTGATCACGAGTCAAAGTGTTAAAGTGTAGTGGACTCAAGGATGAGCCACTTAGAACACGTCAACTTGGATGATATGGGAATTAACTCGAGAGAGTGATTTTTAATAAACTTTTTTATTTATCCATATACTTTAAGAGCACCGTTCAACACTATCACTGGTTCTGATACTGCACATAGATGTGCCTGGTTGAAGCTAAATCCAAGTGTTACGACTGAATCCGAGAGGATCGTTCTTAAAGTAGGTGGTGGAAATAGTTGCTGAGAGACTCAATGCTGTAGCATCCCTACAGCATTGGTCCACAGAAACTTGTATTTGATACTCACCACAAGTCTTACACCCTTGCTATCTTTATTCTCTGTTATCTTAATTTAACTGTCAACCAAACCAAACAAAGTCTTCAAATTCGCCATCTGAAATCATTTTTTTCATTACACTTTTATTGCACTTTTACAACAATCTATGTGGGATGATATTCGGTATTTTACCATTTTATTACTTGAAAGACGATATTGGGTTTCATTGTATACTTGCCTTGAGATTCAATTATCACATGTCTTAGTGGTGTGCAAACATCCGCATCAAAAACACATAAAACACTTTAAAATAGACATTTTGGCATGTACAACGTTTTCACAAATCAACTTGAACTCACCTTGCTAGATTTAGGCTAAATCTAGATCTTTCCCCCAACTAGAGCTCCTTTGAAGAACACTTGGATTCTCAAGACAAAACTTCCAAAACCTAAATCCATACATATTCAACCATACATAAACATAATCAACCACAAAGAATCGTTTCCCAAACCATGTGCATGAATACCTCAACTAAAACCGAAACTCTAACTCCCATAACTTAAGAGAATAGAGGATTACCTTAACCCAAGCTTGAATCCACCAACCAAAACACTTCTAGTTCACCAAAATGGCCACAAATCTCCAATCTATGAAAGGAAGCACAAAGGGTGGGTGAAACCCTAGAAAACTCGGTGAAGAAAATGAAATGGGAGAGATGAGAAGCTTACCACCACAAAATACTATTGTATACTCCAATATACCTCCAATCTCTTGCTAGATCCTTGAAGAGCTCTCAAAAACGAAACCGTGACACTTTGAATCACCCAAATCGGAGCTAGGATGAGAAATATATGAAGAAATGAAGTTTGGGGCTGAAAATCGCGATTGAAGCTGGAACAGTGGATTTCGCGACTTGTCTCGCGACTTAGGTCGCGGCATAAGTCGCCCGCTTCCGCTGATTTTCTTCTCGATATTGTTTTGGCCGTAACTTCTTCGTTATAGCTCCGTTTTTGCTCCGGAAAGAACCGTTGGACTCGTAATTGAATCATTTATCCATCTAGACTATAAAATCTATGATTCAAGTCCAAAATAAAATATCTTATTTTTCCTTTATATATCGGTTTCTGTATTAACTTGAATTGATACCTCTCGATACTCGGGGTGTTACATCAACTCTAGACATGAACCAACATCAACTAAAACCTTTAGATCTACAAAGATCCTTATACTAAAACTTGGATTATACAAGAGATTTACCTCAACCGAAATTTGAAGACTTCCAATCAACCATTCCAATGAAATCCTCCATCCTTTCCATAGCTAAGCCTTAAGCCACCAAATCCTTGATCTTTTTATTGCAGATCTACACTAAGAAGCTCCCAAAAATTAATACTTAAGTTCCCCCAATCGATCTAAGGAAGAGAGAAATGGAGGGTGAGAGTAAATGAGGGAAAACCCTAAAAATTTAGGCATAAACCGATCAAGCTGTTTCTCGCGGCCTTGGTCGCGACCTCAAGTCGCGGGCCAAGCTCCGCGTGCTCTTGGGCTGCAAACCACAACGACTTACGCGTCCCTAGCCCGACTTGAGGTCGCGGGCCAAGCCGTGCGTGCTGTAGGTCGCACCTCTCTGTGCCTCATGTTGAGCCATTCCCCATTCTCTCGGTCGGCTGATGACTATTTCCTTGGCCGCTCCACAACCGTCATTAAGAAATCACGGGTGTTATACAACAAAAGATAGAAACGACCCTCTTAATTACATATCTCATTGATAAATCAATAATCATTGATTCAACATCAAACCCACAAAGCTGAGGTTATACTTATTAAAGCTACCAAAAATCAAACCATAGACTCGAAAAACTTAGAGAGACACAAGAAGAAATATTCGCCTTAATGGAGATTGAGCACCACACTCTGATTGCCATCCAAATCCGATTTTCTTGAAGAATTTGTGCAAAGATCTCCACCCCTTCTCTCTAGTCGCCTCTGATTCTGAAGAAGGAAAAGTGGGGGGGGGGGGGGGGGTTAGGGTGTTTTAAATCCCTATTTTCCTTATTTACAACTAGGCCCTCAAACTTTCCGTTTTCCCCCATACCCATCAAACTTAGTTTATTTACCACATGAACACGATTATTACATTCACCTTAATTTGTCACACAATTAAAAAATAGTTCATAAAACGAATATTTATCTTTAAAAAAATGACATGTGACTTAAAATTATACTAATAATAGTTCTAAAAGACATAAAATAATATTATCATTAACTTTTCGAGATGGAGGGTGTGGTTTGTTAATTTATATTTATTTATAAATTATTCTAAAATGTTGAGTTTGTAATGCCAAATTGCCAATGAGGTATTTGTGGGTTTCCTAATTTCTAAACAATGATAAAACATTTTCTAAAAAACAATCAATCTAATCCTTTAGGACGTTTAACAATTATTTGATATCTTAATAGTACAGTTAATAGGACTTTAAGTTTATACTAGAAATATACCCTCGTAATGCAGTGGGTTTCTGAAATCTAGAACTCGAACCCTTGATCATTATTCATACTTTTTGTTAGTCTTTTTTTATTTTATTTTACGATTTTGAGAAACTTAGATTTAAAACAAAAATATATTTTAGTTTAGTTTAATTATGGTTTTTTATAAAAAATAATAATAAAGTATTTTGTTACGGGTCAAAAAATGTTTAATTTAAATGATTATCTTATTTAAGATATTTTATATTTAAAATTAAAAAGATAACATACTTCATTAAACAATAAAAATAAGGTGTTTTATCTCGAATTTTCTTATATTTATCGGTTAGTTATATCAATAGTTAAAAATTTTAGATATTTTAGAAAATAAAAATAAGTGTTTGTTTGCAGTTAGTTACACGAATTCAAACATTGAGCTTTTATAAGCTGTATTTATTTTTAATCAATTTGTACTTTTGGATTTTAAGTAATATGCATTAATAAGTGGTACCTAATGCATAAAAATTAGTATCGATATATTAGTTAAAATTCAAAATTACAAGTTAATGAAACATAATTATAACTTATTAAAGTCTCATGTTTTTATTTGTATAACTAACTGCAAATAAACATATTAAATACAGGATAAACACTATGAGATAAACTACGTTTTATTTTTTATTAAAATATATTTATTAGATAAATGCATGTTTTTATAATATAATATAGATATATTCAGGGCCGTCCCTGGGGGAGGGCGTGCCGAGCGTACGCCCAGGGCCCAAACGAAATAGGGGCCCAATTTTTTTAGTATATAGTATATGTTAGTAGTTAAAAAATTGTAAATAAAAAAGACAAAAAAAATTAGTATATAATAGGGACCCAAAAAGAATTTAACATTATATTAAGGGTCCAAACAAGTATTAACTAATAACATTGGACAAGTTTGTAAAAAGTTATTTAGTCTTTCATTTTATAGTATTGTTTATTGTTTCTTTAAGTTTTTTTTATCTAGTACTAATATCTAAAAACTATTTTAAGCTATAATCTTGGATATATACTCCATTACTCATCTTCTATATACTCTTTTTATTATTCCATCCGTATGAATTTTATTATTGTGTTAGAATATAGTAGATTTCTTGTTATTAACTAAAAAAACTCTTACATTTTAAAAACAATTACCAAACTATATAAGACGACCCAATATATATATATATATATATATATATATATATATATATATATATATATATATGATTTCAAAGATACTTCTTTTTCATACATTACTGACTCTTTATTATCTAATATTGGGTGCATGAATCTTTAAGTACTCTCTTATCTCTAAAATAAGAATAAGATTTCAAACTATAATCAACATAGAACTTTGATTCTAACATTGATGGTTCTTAAAGTTTGTTTCATCCCTAAAAGTTTAAAATGATGATTAACATCAAGTAACATGTGGAATCTACTGATTTATGATGATTTACTTAAACTGTTACTCTGAATGGTCAACAAAGTGACGTCAAATGATTTCAACCTATATATTAAAAGTATATCATAAGATGTCTTTGATGGTGGAACTGATTGACGATGTAATGTAAAAATGATATGGTAGATAATATTAATTTAGAAATGATTATTGGTTGATCTTGCGTTAGGAATACCAGGGAAATCGGTTTTATATGAATTATTAGTATTATTTGAATTCAATGTTATTTTTGATGATATAAATAATATATTGAAAATAATTTCGTAGTTATCGAGGGCCCATTTTACATCTCGTCCAGGGCCTAAAAAATGTCAGGATCGGGTCTGGATATATTAGTTATGAGATTATAACTAATATAGATATAGATATATTAAGAGCAAATCATAAAATAAAAAATAAATATTGATAATATTAATATTGATCAAATCGTCCAATAAATATAAAAAATAAATATTGATAATAGTAGATAATATTGATCAAATCGTTCATTAAATATAAAAAACAAATATTTATATTAATAAATGAGTATCCATTCCACAAATAGATGATGATGTAAGATACTATGCTTGGATAAGTTGTACCAAGGCATTATGAAATTGTAAATTAAGTAATTGGCTTTAATTAGTTGTATTTTGTGCTTAAAATGTTGTAATTAAGAGTTTTTTATGTTTCTTTTATAATATAGTATAGATAACTAAAATTGTGTGTCTTACACATTAACGTCACAAAAAGTCAGGACAAAAATATATTAAAATTTTGATGCTTGAATTAGTGTTATGATTGAGATCTTATAGTAAAATAATGATTATATGCATGCTAGAAGTTAGAATTAAACAAAAGCAAATAGAATCGATAAAAACAAAGTAGAATTGGTGTTTGGTTAATTTTATGGAGGTTACGTTTGAAAGACAACCCCCGATGTAGTGTAGCAAGTTTAGTAGGTGCCTCTGGTAAAATCGCACTCAAGTTTGTGAAGATGAAAAGCGGCAAGGTTGAAACTTGCCTCTTGGTTTTGCCCAAGTGAATTGAATGTGGGTTTGGAAGCGAGCTTGATCTGGCACAAGAACTCCCTCCGGAAGTATAAGTGAGTCATTGGATTGCGAGCTCAATGACCTCACATTAAGTAGAAGTGAGCTTGAAAGCGACCCTAAGGTCCCTTTGACCTCTAGAGGAGATAACTTGATCATATCCAATTAACGCTTATAAGTTAATTGATTCAAAGTGTCATATTTGATAACTGGACAATTAATTTGTTCTAGTTATGTATGTGTTAAATCAGAAGCCAATATCAATCCTATGCTAACTATTTTGTTGTGTAGAACTTTATGTTTGATTTCGTTCAATGATATTATAGCTCGATATGAGACGAGCTACAAGTGTTGGATTTTCAATATTGTCTTTTAGTTGAAATTGCAACACTTGAGTCGGATGTTGTTTTTGCTTGAAATGAGGGTTGGGTTGTGGTTGTGGTTGTGGTTGTGAGGATGAAGTGAGTATGATGCCTGCCATCTGACGCAGTAGGAATACGAGGAAGGATTGACAAATGTCAAATCCAAAAAGGCTTATGAGTTTACAAGCGTAAGACTCAAAAATATGGAGAAAACTCAAACTCTCTAAGAGAACTTTTATTAAAACTTGATAAACTGAATTGAAATCAATAAAGAGATTAATCCTATTTATAACTAGGCTTAGAGATAACTAAGGAAGGAAATACTAAAAATAAGGAAATAAACTATAAGAAATACTAAGATAAGGAAATACTAATATAAGGAAATACTAAGATAAGGAAATATAATATAAGGAAATTCTAAGATAAGGAAATATGTTTTCGAGAGTTGTCCCGAGACTCAAGTCTCGGTGAAACTCTCAGTAGTTTCTGGGATTCCAGTGGTGACCGAGACTTGTCCTGAGAGTTAAGTCTCGGTGAAACTCTCGGTAGCTTATGTTTTCCTCTTTTCCAATTCCAATTTTCGAGCCTCTTTCGAGCTCGTTTTCTTCTTTTCCAAAGATAGAAGAAACATCTTGATAGCCCTTGAATTCTCCCTGTATCAGTCACCCTCACTTGAAAAGAACTTGACCTCGAGTTCATTTGAAAAATATATTCATCCGGACCGTAGAACATTCGTTTCTTCATAACGTTTGGATTCACAACTTGGCCTCCAAAATTCAAAAAAATTGAACAGTCTTCAAATCCCAACTGAGGTTGTCGTGATCGTTTCCATACGACCAATATTTTATGAAACTTGAAAGGGTAAGAGATTAAAGTAGCTTTACCGGGAATTGTTTCGGTTTGAACGGAAACAAAATCTTCGGGATTAATCTTCTTGACTTCTGGGAACATAGATTTCGTTGGCTCGGGAATGTTTTAAACCGGTTCACTTTCGATTTTTTCGGTGGCTGGTTCGAGATCTGGTTCAGATACTTTGGTCTCGATCAAGATTTCTTGTTGTGGTTCGGCCACGACGAGGATGCCTTTCTCTTCAAATTTGTCCGGCAAGACTTCATCCTTTTCGGGTGGCTTCTTCGGAATAGGTGGTTGTTTGACGAGGGAAGAAACGTGATACATAATAGAATCGTCATTGTTGGCAGGTTTGAGATATAACTTGTTAAGGATCCGTTCATAATCTCCTGGTAAGAATCATTTAATCATAAGTTGCTTCATTCTCCTCCAAGATCGAACTAGTCCCTTTCTTTATCATTGTCTTTGCACGATCAGTTTATCCCACCAAATAGCTGCGACACTCTTTAGACGGAAAGCAACCAACTTTACCTGTTTGTCTTTGGGAACCTCCGTAATATCAAAAAAACGATCGACCTCGATTTTCCAGTCTAGGAACTCTTCTATACCCATGGTTCCATAGAAGTAGGGAATATCAGCCTTCATTCGGTAATCGGGGTCTTTTCGGGATCGTTCGGATTCCTCCTCGGATTTCGAGTTGGAACTTGAACTAGTGGTCCGGTTGTATCGACCACCATGCGGTCGATTTCGATCTTCTTGACTGTCTCGTCTCCGTCTTTCAATATTGTTGGCATTGATCTGATTGGCGAAGGTGGTTGTCAGTGTATTGAGGGCTGCGGTAAAAGCCGCTGTGACCCCATCAAGATCTGCTCGGGTGAGAGGTGGTGGTTGTTCTGCCATCTCGAAGGTGAAGAGACAGGAAAGTCTGTTATCTGATACCAACTGACGTAGTAGGAATACACAAAAGGATTGAAAAATGTCAAATCCAAAAAGGCTTATGAGTTTACAAGCGTAAGACTCAAAAATATGGAGAAAACTCAAACTCTCTAAGAGAACTTTTATTAAAACTTGATAAACTGAATTGAAAACAATAAAGGGATTAATCCTATTTATAACTAGGCTTAGAGATAACTAAGGAAGGAAATACTTAAAATAAGGAAATAAACTATAAGTAAATACTAAGATAAGGAAATACTAATTTAAGGAAATACTAAGATAAAGAAATATGCTTTCGAGAGTTGTCCCGAGACTTAAGTCTCGGTGAAACACTGAGTAGTTTCTGGGAATTCCAGTGGTGACCGAGACTTGTCCCGAGAGTTAAGTCTCAGTAAAACTCTCAGTAGCTTATGTTTTCCTCTTTTCTGATTCCAATTTCCGAGTCTCTTTCGAGCTCGTTTTCTTCTTTTCCACAGATAGAAGAAACACCTTGATAGCCCTTGAATTCTCTCTGTATCACCATCCATATAAAAATTGGATTGTTACATTAAAAAGTATATTGATATGTGTGGTATTTAATCTCTAACATACCAAATTGAAAAATTAAAAATTCAGCTAAATATTGCATGTCAAACAACAAAAGCCATCATAATTAGGGGGGGATCGGTGGTGATGATGGGGTGATTAGGGGGGGGGGGGTCAGTCGGTGTGGGGAAACATAATTAGAGTAGGTAAGGAAGTGGAGAAATTAGGAATTAATTTTGAAGTTTTATTTGGGAAAAAAATGGGGAGAGGGAATGAGACGAGGTTTTGGAAGGATAGGCGGATGGGTAATGAGGTGCTAGGTAGTAGATTCAAGAGACTCTTTCAACCAGATAATAGAAAGGAGGATATGATTGCCGATAAGGGAGGGTGGGTCGATGGAAGTTGGGAGTGGAGGTGGTCGTGGAGGAGGGAACCAAGAGGTAGGGAGGCGGGGGAGTTCGAAGAGTTGAAGGAATTAATTCAAAATTGGAGTCCCAAGTTAGAGGTTAGGGATCATACCAAGTGGCCGCCGGGGGGTGGGGGGTGGGGTGAAGGTTCATATTCGGTCCAAGATTTTAAGGAGATGAGAGAGTTGCGGCGATAGGTGATCAATATAGCGAAACTTGTTTGTCGAAGGTGATTCCGAAGAAAGTGGGTATATTTTATTCGAAAGCAAAACTAGAAAGGTTACTGTGCATAGAGGTCTTAGAGAGGATGGGGATGGATCTTGATTCGGTGTTAATGCCCGCGATGCGGAAAAAAGTGGAAACGGTGAACCACACGTTGGTGAAATGTCAAGAGGTAGAAAAAGTTTGGAAATTGGTGTTGCGGTTGTGGGACATCAAAGAAGAAAACATATCCTCTCTTCAAGACTTAGTGGAGTTGGCCCAAATATTGACAGGTAACGGTTCACGATGTAAATTTTGGACAGAAACGGTGTGGAGTATGGCATATTTAATCTGGGTGCATCGAAATCAAATAGTGTTCAAAAACGACAAAAGGAAGCTGGATGAAAGATTATTGGAGTCACAACGTACGTGTTTCGAGTGGATCGGCAAGAGGAGTAGCGGTACAAAACTCGACTGGGCCAGGTGGTTGGCCAACCCAGCTTCCTGCCCATGACCGATCGGTGGCTACTGTGGAGTCTCGGTGAGGTTGCTGGACCGACCAGCGGCTACCGTGGAGCCTTGGTGATGCAATTGCCGACTTAGTACAACGGTGCATTACGTTTTTGGTGTCCTCGGTATGGTCCTTGTATTATTTCGTTAACCGTAGTCGGTCTGTTTAGTTTGGGGATTTGCTCGGGAGCGGTTTCGTTTCTCTGTATTTGTCTTTCTGTGTTAAAATCCGTTTTTGGTTTGGTAATGATATGGATGCCTTTTAAAAAAAAAACCCATCGAAAATGTATTCCAATAAATACAACTTATTATAAATGGCTCATTGTTTTAATAACATGGCTGTCGTAATTGTATCTAATACATTAGTTGTTCATATATGACTTAACAAAATGAATAAAATATATTGACAAATCAACCGAACCTGATATAGTACCTATTTACCTTTACAAACAAATAGTTACTTTAATCTAAACTCATTTTAACATGTTATTCTATTGGTTTAAACGTTTATTTTAATATCTTTATTCAAAAAGAGGATAAAAACAAATTACAAAACAACAAACAACAAGTAAGATTAGCTTGATTGCAAAAATAAATTATTGTAGGATATAATAATATTAAAATATTACAAATAACAAATAGAGTAAACTACGATTTTCGTCCCTGTGGTTTGATGTTTATAACAATTTTCGTCCCTCGTCTTTAAAAACTATTTTTTTCGTCCCTATGGTTTCTATTTCGTTTCTCTTTTCGTTCCTAGGACTAACTCAGTTAGAAAATGTTAGTTAAATTAAGGGTAATCTGGTTTTTTTTTATCATTTTAACTATTTTTTTTATTAAAAAGACGCCACATACGTCGTCCCTTTCCCCACAGAACCCCAACCCCGTCCCCATACCCTTCCTTCCATCCGGTGACCATCTCGGTCTTCTCCGACCCTCCTATTCTTCTCCAGCGATAAATATCGAGATTGAAGCTCTTCTTTAGATCAAGGTCAACCCATAAATTTTTATCTAGGGAAGAAACCATAGGTGACCATTGAGATCGAGATTGAAGGAAATAAACCACAGGTGACCATCCGGTGACCATCGAGATCGAGATTTCCCTTTGCTCTTCTTCCCCTTCCCAATTTCCCTTTCTGATTGATCAACGAATCATAAAGACCCATAACTCCATTTCGGATTACAGGACTGCCCAACTGATTATTGTTCGTGGGGGATCCATATGCTACATTTGTTTGCTTCGGAAACAACGGTTGTTGTTGGTTTTGTGTAGATCGAACCCCATTGCCGTTCAATGGTAGATTTACATATTGAAATGAAATCTGATTACTTCCACCATCAGGATCAGGGATTCTGCTTCCCATAACATCAAGAAGCATTCTTACCTAACGCCAGTTGGAAATTAATAGCACCAAATCCCGGGTTATTCGAGGAATTTGTTAAATTCGAAAACAACCCGTTATCGTTTGGTTTCCCAGTTAACTAGGTTTCTTCCCTAACAACACCAGATTTTCCATTTTTTGTTTCTAGCCTTAACCGGAGGAGATGACTTCAGTCGCTGGAGGAAAATTGCAGACATCAAATAAGGGGAAGGAAAAGTGGGAAGGAGGGAAGGGGGGGGGGGGGTTTGGTGGTGAGTCATATGCTAGGAGTATTTTAATAAATGTCTTTATAAATTTATTTAGGAAAAGAAAAAATAATAAAAAGAAAAAGACAAAGTTACCCTTAATTTAACAAACATTTTTAACGAAGTTAGTCCCAAGGACGAAAAGATAAATGAAATGGAAACTACAAGGACGAAAAAAGCAATTTTAAAGACCAAGGACGAAAATCATTATAAACACTAAACCACAAGGACGAAAATAGTAGTTTACTCTAACAAATAAATGAAATTTGCTAGTCTTCAATTGTGAGCGGAAATATTCTTCATCTAATATTTCCAAGTTTTCAAACATTTCGCATTCAACCTACACGTTTCTTGTAACCGTCAACTCGTTTGTGACGTTACGATTACAGAACTTCTAATAATAGATACTTCCGTACGATGCAGCGGAATGTAAGTAAAGAACGAATAATTAATACTACTTCCTTATAGACATGTCATCAACAATCAACCATGACCTAAGAATCACAACTTATTAAACCCTAAACCCATAAAAATATTCAATAATTAATTTATATTACAATTATTGACGAAAAAAATTATAATGATATAATTTATAATAAGAATGAAACGTATTTTACGATTATGTATTTTTAATGTGCTAACGGTGGAAAAAAAATAAAACGTATGTATAGAAAACAAATTAATTCGTAGATATTCATGATATTTAATAGTACGGTTAAATTAAAAAATATTCAATATTGAGCTCGTTTTGAAGATTTTAACGAGACGATTATAATGGTATAATTTGTAAAAAAAGAAACGTATTTTTTCATTGCATTTTTGTTCATATACGATTATTTGTGTTAATATGATAATGGTGTAAAATGAAAAATGAAAAAACAAGAGATATAAAATAAATTAAATAAGTAAGTGTAAGAGTGATAAATGTAACATTGTACAAGAAACCACTTTTTAAAAATTCTAATGTTGATTATATTATTAAAATATTTTATATATTTCTTAATATTTAATTTTTTTTTTCTAATTTAATTTCAATGTCTTTCTAATTGGAAAGAAATAATTAAGGGAAATTAATTAAACTAGCAATTTCAGAAAATCGGCTTTATCTTCTAACCAATCTCTCTCTCAATTTATTAAAATAGCCCATAAGTTCGTGAAAGGTGTTCGTATATACGAACACATCCCTAAATCTGATAAATTTGACATATGTTCGTAATATATGTTCGTATATTCGAACATAATTTAAAAACTCAACAATTTTTATTAACTTCGTGAAATGGGTTCCTGGGAAATGAAATCAGTTTAAAAAAATTACATTTATGGCCCCTGTTCGTATTTCACGAACCAAACTTACATTTTTGACCATCGTGTGAGCTAAAGAAATATTATAAATTTACAATTTTAGCCCCTATTCGTATATATCATGTGAGTGATACGAATATACCGAATTATAAGTTTGTTCAATTTGATTAATGTTTCAAAGATGAGGGGTCATAATTGTAATTTGCTTTTTTATTTAAACCATTTACTTCGTATCACATAATATACACGAACCAGGGGCCAAACTTGTAATTCAGTATATTCGTATCACTCACATGATATATACGAACAGGGGCTAAAATTGTAAATTTGTAATATTTCTTTAGCTCACATGATGGTCAAAAAGGCAAGTTTGGTTCGTGAAATACGAACAGGGGCCATAAATATAATTTTTTTAAACTGATTTCATTTCCCACGAACCCATTTCACGAAGTTAATAAAAATTGTTGAGTTTTTAAATTATGTTCGTATATACGAACATATATTACGAACATATGTCAAATTTATCAGATTTAGGGATGTGTTTGTATATACGAACACCTTTCACGAACTTATGGGCTATTTTAATAAATTGAGGGAGAGATTGGTTAGGAGATAAAGTCGATTTTTTGAAATGGCTAGTTTAATTAATTTCCCAATAATTAAATATCACTACAGTTTATTCCATCATTTTTTAAGGGTGTCTCAAGCTATGTCCAGACTAATTTCGGTAAATTGTGACTGTAAGAAATCAGCTCTGATAAGCTCATTGGTCACAACTGTTGTGTATGCTTGGAATTGAATACTAGGCAGATGAGATATTCTACCACATCCCCCCAATGTTTCAACCACTACGCCACAACCGTTATGGTTTTCTATTTTAAAATATTGATTTCAGAGATCTAGTTCAATTTGACTATTTACACATTCTATATCATTTTTTCTCTATTTTAATATACATCATAGCATAGCATGGCTGTTGTAGTAAAATATCTTTTCAATCTTTAAAACCTCTATTTTAACATAGTTGTTAGAAATGTTCTTACGTTTTCGTATCAATTTTGTTAAATGGGATCTTTCGAATTTACAGATTATTTAATTTTTCGTCAAAATAATTCTGAAAACGTTATTCATTCTTGATCATTATTTATTTGTTATAGAAAATATTAGAATGAACATAAATCGTTACTCTCACTTGTAATTGTATAAAATATGTATTTTGAATATATATATATATATATATATAGGGGGTCATTCATGGGAGAACTGAGTTATTTGTGATAACTGTGAGATCCAATCTCAGCCACAAATCAGATAATAAATTAGGAAATTATTAATTTTGGTAATTATGATTTAAATTTTAATTAAAGGGCAATTTAAATATTTTAAAAATATCCTCTCTCCTGCCTTCTCTCACCGACGAACTTTTTTCTGGCGAAACTTTTTCCGGCGAAATTTTTTCTGGCAAACACATTCATTCTGTGATACCCTTAACAAAATAACGAAAATAAAGAAAAGTAAAGCAACACCACCTGATACATTATGATACACTTCGTAAAACAAAGGAAATACAGTATGATACAAATATGATACCTTATTATGATACCAAATGTGATACCCCATTGTGACCCTACACCAAATATGATACCCCAATGTGACCCTACACCAGTGTGATACCAAATGTGATACCCCATTGTGACCCTACTGTTATACCAAATTTGATACCCAATTGTGATACCACCAGTGTGATACCAAATGTGATACCTAGTGATATCCTACTGTTACACCATGATACACTTTGTAAACTACAAAAATACATCGAAAATACATGATAGCACACTATGATACCCTTTTGTAAATATCGAAAGAACATTGAAAAAAACCCACCATGGTGACTGATTTGAGGACACCGGCGGGCGGCGGGTGCGGCGGCAATATCGTCGAATCCTTCATGGAGAACGCCATCACAAAGAACAACTTCTCGACCTCCTCGATCTGTTCGTGATACCTCTTCTGGGCATCCTCAATCTGTTCTTGATACCTCTTCTCGGCCTCCTCGATCTGTTCGTCGCCCTCCTCGATCTGTTCGTCGCCGTCGACCTTCTCTCTCCTCCACTACCACCTCCCTCCTCCACGCCCCCGGGACTCACTTCCGTAACTCCGGTCACCGAATCCTCTCTCGTCGATCTATTATACGTCACCGTAGGCGACTGGAGGAAGTTTTCAAGTAGGAGATCTGAAGGAGAGAAAGAGAGAGGGAAAAAGCAAAAAAAGGTTGGTTTGATGGGGGCGGCAGGTTAAAGGGATAGGGTTTAATGAGTTGTAGTTGAAATCAAATTACCATTATACCCTTTATTTTATTTTAGTAAACAACATTAATTATCTTAAATGATTGGCTGAGATTGGATCTCACAGTTACCATAAAATAGTCAGTTCTCATTTGATTACGCCCCTATATATATATAGGGTGGGTTAAAATGAAAACTCATCTTTCATTATGCATATGAGAACAAATCTTAACCATTGATCAAAACTTAGAAAATTAATCAATGGTTAATACATAATAAGGTTAATTGAGAATTGATTAAAGAAAAAATTAGAAATTTGAATCAACGCCTACCTTGTTTGACTTTTATTTTATTTTTTAATTAAAAAAAATTTACCCCCTTAAACTTTAAAATAAGTCATCTTAAAAATTATTAATATTTTAATCAAACAAATTACACAAAAAAGGAGAATTTCGTGCTTTTCAATATGACATCCATCTCGATATAGTTTTTTTTTTCTTTTCGTTTTAACCGTTTTTTACGTGAAATTTTATATATGGGTTATATTCATTATGAATATGCATGCACGTCCTTGGATGTCCACATTCAGTATGAATAACAAAGGTGAACATTCATTCCCTATTCATGATGAATAATACAGTATTCAGGATAAATAATACAACATTGAAGATGAAAAATACATGAATTCATGATTCATGTATTATTTATCATAAATCGTGTATTATTCACCCTGAATGATGTATTATTAATCCTGAATGATACATTATTCATGATGAATAATATATGAATGACCCGTGAAGGTGTATACACATGGCGCACTCTCTTTTGTTTCCCAATTCACAACCGAAATTTGGTTTAATTCATTATGAATATGTATGCGTTTTCCCGGATATCCCACATTCGGTATGAATAACAAATGTAAACATTCATTCATTATTCATAATGAATAATACAATATTCAGGATGAATTACACAACATTCATGATGAATAATACACAAATTCATGAATCGTGAATTATTTCACCATGAATGTTGTATTATTCATTCTAAATGATACATTATTCATGATGAATAATACATGAATGACCCGTGAAGACGTGGAGACGTGAAGTGCTATCTTTTGTTCCCCGATTCACAACCGAATAACTCGATAGGTTCTCGGTTGGTCTTGATGGGTGTTGGGTTACGGTGATGAAGAAATTTGATGTCTTATGACGTTGAAGAAATTGTTGAAGAAGGTAATATCGAGTTACATACTTACGGTGTCGAGGTGTTGTACAGACTTGAACATACATAAATATTCATAATGAATATAACACATATATAACATTTAATGTAAAAAAAAGTTAAAACAAAAAAAAACTATATCGAGATTGATGTCATATCGAAGAGTACGAAATTATCGTTTTTTGATATAATTTGTTTGATTAAAATATTGGTAATTTTTAAGATAATTTATTTTAAACTTTAATTGGGTAAAATTTTTTAATTAAAAAATAAAATAAAAAGTCAAATATGGTAGGTTTGAGTTTAAATTATCTTCCATTTTTACCCTAAACATCTTAAAATTAAAAACTCTATTTAATATGAGTTGTTGGATCAATAGAGATGGAATGACTAAGATTTGTTCTCACGTGCACAACGAAAATTGAGTTTTCATTTGAATTTTTTTTTTCTCTCTCTCTATATATTCCATGAAATTCGATTCTTTTAAGTTCTAATAATTAAAGTCAATAGCCATTTTTTTCTCTGATGTATTTAGATTTTAGACCTCAATATCAAATGTTATTATGATTTTGCAATGCGGGGTTATTTGGTAATGATTTTGAGCATCATGGTGTCACGAGAAAACCTACTAAACGGATCAATATAAAGTCACAAGGTTTTTCAAGATCTCAAAATTTGGTATTGTTATTGTCAACAATTATTTCTAAATATTCTATAAATATCATGCAATTCGATACCGACAAGTGGACACCTTCAGATAATTGATCGTATATAGTAATTATTCTAAAATGTATGAAATTAATATACAAATATTGGTCTAAGCTGACATAATTGACTTGTTCATGTTAATTATATATGTGCCTTTTTTTTTTTTTAATTGCAAGTCCTATAAATACTATTTGGTTATAAATAACATTGTTTGATCAAAATGATACATGTTATATAAGCAATGTGATCTATACAATATTCGGATCCAATATGTCATAGGCTTTCATGTTCACAAAGTTAGAAATACAATTGTATGGAAAAAGCCACAAACGAACCGATGGTTGTTAGAAAGTCAAAATATATGAGAAACTAAAATTGAACGTCAAAAAAGGTGATTTTAGCAAAGAAGTTTGTGACAAATCTTAGTCGATAGAACTAGAATAAGTGTTGTCACTTTCCAAACTTCTCGGGAAGTTTCAAAGTACTTTGAATATGTTACATCATCAAAAAACTCAAAAGAATGGATTGATAAAAATAAATTTTAGATAAACTTAAAATCATGATGAAAATTAATTATTGATAATTCATAACTTGCAATGTATAAAAAAGTTCACAAATGACCAATCTTTCTTTTTTCTTCATTAAGGTTGAATAGGCTATTATAACCGCTTACTCTAATTTAATTTGTTCTCAGATATTACTTTTCATAAAAAAAAAACGTATGCATCAAAATAGATGTAGGATACAAACATTTATACCACTATACTCAAGTTTCAAATATCAAATGGTTTGTGTATGTGAAGGTATTATGTGTAGGCAAAAGATACATGAAGAACCCTGAAAAAGAAAAGAATCGGGGAATCAAGAAAAAACCAATAAAAAAATATCAAATTAGATATCAAATCAAAGATAATAAAATTATCATTTTTTATGTAATTTATTTCGTTCCAATTTTTGTTGTTTTAGCTAATTTTTTATTTTAAAAATTAGGAGGAAATATTTTTAGTTTTTGAAAAAAATGGTTATAACTACCTTTTTAATCACATCTATAGGATCATCTCAATATAATGGTTATGGTTAGTTATATAGGGGTGTATATAGGTCAGGTTGGCTTGGGTTCGGGTTTAACCCATTTATCAATTGGGTTGAAAATCTCAATCCAACCCAACCTGTTTAATTAAATGAGTTGAGATTTTTAACCCAACCCAACCTGTTGGGTTGATGGGTTGGTAGCGGGTTGATCTGTTTATGACTATCTCAACCCAACCTGTTAAATAAATGGGTTGAACCTGAGTTGACCCATTTAAATTTAAAATTGTAAATGAAATAAAAATGCTTAAACTACTTCATTCCACGACAAATACACAACGACAAAGTCAAATAAATTGTTCGAAGTTTAACAGTGGAACAGTGGAACTGAGGTCGGGAACTCGTCGTGGACTGGAGTCATCGTGGAACAATGGAAGTCTGGAACTCGTCGTGGTCCTCGTGGAAGTGTGGAACACTGAACAGAGCCGAAGAGGGAGAGGAATGGTTCAATTCAACGCCTCGAGGACTGAGGAAGAAGAGAGGCGCCTATTTCCTTTTGTGATTTAGGGTTTCAATTTTAACTTTCAAATTTTAATATAGAAATTATATTATATTTATTAATAACTAAAATAAAAATATTAGGTAATATTATAAATGAGTTAGAAACAGGTTGTAAATGGGTCGAAATCAGGTTGAAAACAGGTTGGAAATTTCAACCCAACCCAAACCCAATTAATAAATGGGTTAGACGGGTTGACCCATTTAACTTAAATGGGTTGAAATTCTCAACCCAACCTGCTAATTTTAGGTTGGGTTGACGGGTTGGGTCACTTTTTGCCACCCCTAGTTAGTTATTCGATTCTTTTATTTTTTAAGTTCTCTCTCAATCGCATCCCTGTATGTGTGTGTATATATATATATATATATATATAGAGAGAGAGAGAGGGAGGTTCAGGGGAAAACCTTAAGAAAATTGAAAACCGATGAACATTCTGGTAGTCATTGATCCGTATGGTATGCACTTGTGCATACAAGTAAATTAAGTTGTTGTTTTTTTTTTGAAAGAAAAATTAAATTGTTTTTATGCATGTGTGCATGATGTACTTATACATATGCACGTGTGCATGTTACAAATTACTTGTATGCACAAGTGTATACCGTTTATATCAAGTGCTATCAGAATGTTCCTTAATTTTTCGTTTTTTTTTTTTTTGAGTTTTTTCCTGAACCTAACCTTATATAATGTATTTATGTATCTACTTTTTAATAAAATATTTAGTTTTCACTTTATAGTTCAATGATAAAAATTCCGAAATAAAGACCACAAACAGACAAACATGTGCAAATATTATATAAGCATACTATATATATATACACACCAACTATATATTATAAAAAACCATGTTGTACATTATAAATACATACCATTTATATTCGCAAAGCATGACGATATAATTGTGTACATACTTTAAGTCTTTAACAATCATCTGTCTGAATCAAAAATTAAGCCACCTTTTTTTGATAAATTTGACTTATTAAATTCAAGAAATCCCACGTAACGCCACCTTCCACCACACATTCCACAAAACCGCTATAAACACCACCACCGGCCCCTTTCATTTTCCTCAAAAATGGATCAAAAAAAACCCCAAAAACCCACAATAATCATCAGGGTCTTAAAAGCTCCGGTGAGAGCCATCTGCAAGATCCGAGACTTATACATCTCCGGCATGTACTCATGCGCCGCCGGCATGGGTGGTCCGGCGAGTGCCCACACCTCCGGTCTGCCCAAAAGCTACAGCACCACTTCTTCAAGAAACGATGACTTTGCAGAGCTCATGAGGATTGCTTCCACTAGAAGTTTGGGCAGCAGGTTGGGAACTGACTTTTCCGGCGGCCAGCAAACTCCGCCGGCGCCGGTGGTGCCACGTAGTCAAAGCGTGGCTATTGGTAGAATTGATGAAGAGAAATCTTGTGAATTTGGTGATGATTTCAGATTGAATTCAGAGATGTTTCCGAGGAGTAGAAGTCATGCGGTTACAAGAATGTATGGTCTGAATGGAATTGTTGATAAGAACAGGTTATAAAGCTCTTTCTGCGGCTGATCGTGTGAAAAGTTGAGTTAACGGTGAGAAGTGTGAGAAATGGATCTGAATCGTTCATCTTTTTTTAATCCCAAGCCCTTACCATGAATTGTGGCTTAGAAGGAAACTGATTTGGTACATCTTATCTCACTGCATCCCATCATATTGTGCGTCCATTTCTCATCTAACAGTCGGTAACCACTTTTCACGCTTATCGCTGTTAACTCAATTTCTCACTGGAACTCAACCACTGTGTTTGATTGGTACTTTTGATCTGAATCTAAAGAAAGTTTCTTGTGTTTTACAAATTATTTGTGGGTTTTTGTTTTCGTTGGAAATGGAAGTTTTTTATTGTAGTTTTGAATGGAAAATGTAAAATTCGTCTCATCCATTTATGAAATCGCCATGAAAACTGTAAATTTGGTTTTGTCTTGTTGTTTTAAAGTAACTAAAAATCGGTTTTTTCGATTCCTGTAAAAAATAATGGAGTAAAGTACAAATTTGGTCCATGCAGTTTTTCGAAAATATCAATTTTTGTATTTGCAGTTTTGAAATTACAAGATGATCATTATGGTTTGTAAAAACATTAGGATTTGATCAATCTCTTTAATGGCGGTTAAATATTTCGTTATAGGAGGGGTATTTCCATCTTTTTATTGGGTTTTTTTGTCTTTTTCTCGAATGAAAAACATGGCCAAAATTAAAATCGATTTTGATCAGGATAAAAATGTCCCCCATTTAACAAAAAAATTTAACGGCTGTTAAAAAAATGGACAAAAATCGAACATTTTTGTAAACTATGATGATCATCTTATAATTTCAAAACTGTAAGAACAAAAAATATTATTTTTAACCAACCACATGAACGAAAACTATAGTTTACTCCGAATATTCTTATGTTATAGTTCATTATGTTTTTGATCATTTTTGGAAAATAATTTATATTTTCATTATGGAGTAATTGTTACGTGTAGGTTCCCGACAATTATGGGTCTTTCATAATTTAATGGAATAGTTTTTGAAATTGAATTATTTAATTCATGCTGACTAGGTATCGTGTATTATTAATATATATCTTGTGTTATTCAATTATTGTCGTTGAAAACTCTTGTAAAAAGGAAAGAAAAAACAAATTTGGATAAGTTCTTGTAAACGGCAGTCGATTTTTTCGATAGTAATATCCAGTCTAAAAAATATAAAAAATGCAACGAAATTTGTTATAATTCTTTTTTTATGTTTATTTTGAATAAAAATTGGTTATAATTCTTGTATAATGTAAATGTTGATTTTTTTTTCTTTTCCAAATTTAGTGCAAAAAAAATATTCAAATTTTCTTATCTTGTAACTAGAATGCAACTTCCAAAGTAAAGCAATACCCGGTATGTTAAAAACCCCTTTATCAAATAATCAAATATGAAATTACAACGATTTTGGGTTATAGTAATTGAGAGAAAGAATATGGTTATATAAATAAAAACTAAAACAAAAATTATTACACTTTACTCTATTAAATATTATTTACCCAAACGTTTTTCCAGTAAATGCTTATCGGTAAAAGTTAACACTCTAACTTAATTTACCGGGTAAGATTATATATTTCATCAAAACGGGTATCGTATGCAACAATTTACGAGGTAAGAGTCGTCATTCTTACTTATTGAGCAAGAATCTCCATACTTATTAGCGCTCTTAGTAGATAAGATTTTTGGCTCTTGTTAGATTCATCTGATAAGGTAAACAATCCAATAAACTCTTAGGGGCCGTTTACCAAACACTTACCCAAGTAAGCGCTTACCAGTATAATTCAACACTATCGCTTACTTACCGGGTAAGATTTTAGTCCACCGCTATGCAACAAATTTTCCGTTAAGCACTAACCATGGTAAGAGTATTCACCATCATTTACTAGGAAAGACTCTCGGTTCTTGCCTTAGCTTTTACCGGGTAAGGTTCTTTGTCTTTATTATATTCATCCTTATAGATAACTTGACTTGATAAAAGTTTACCCAGGTAAGCATTTAGTAAAGTTATGAGAATCATACAAACTACCTTTTTTTATATGAGTCAAATAAGTATCGATAAAAACACCTTTAATTACAAGGTTTGTGGTATCCATCCGTAACGACAACAAATTGTGTCGTTTTGTGAATAGCAAATGATGGTGGCATGCTGTTTTGTGAATAACAAATTCCTCGCCATTCTGCCGCCTCCTTTTTTGGCCACTCGTATTAAACAATTTAAACGTTTAATGATTCATATAATTTTATAACTTTATTTTATATTGGAATTATTCAATGAATTGCGATCTTATCTGGTTTATGCATTAAAGACTTGTACCTTTTATACGTGAAATTGGTAAGGTTGTAGTTTCATCTGTTGCGACTTCTAACAAATCTAAGGAGTCGTTTATTGAACACTTGTCTTGGTAAATATTTACTGGTTCAATTACCTTACCGGGTGAACATTATAAGAACCAAGAATCTTACTCGGTAAGAGAAAGACAAAGATCGATAGTCTTACCCGGTAAATGAGGACCGGTAAGTGCTTACCGGGTTATATACCTTACCATCAATCCGTTTTGATGGCTTGGTTGAAATGTTATCCCATAGGATAAATGAGAATAGTGACTCTTGTCGGTAAACACTTACACGATAAACGTTTGGTATACAACCCCTAAATAACAAAGTTCTCAGATAACATCATTAAAAATGATTATTACAATTCAAGTAGCTTAAACATATTCAAATATCATTTCAAACATCTCATGCTATAGATATTAATTAATCTGGTTATATAAAAGTAATCCCGTAAATGAATAAAACTAGGGGTGTGAACAACTCCAATTTTTAACAAGCTATTTGAGCTCGAACTTAATAATTCTTGAGCTCAAGTAGTTGATCTCAAACACAAAATAAAATTCATTTAACTTAACGAGCTGAACTCTATTACACCATTGTTTGACTTGGATTGTTCAAAATCTCTATAATTAATGATTGTTTCATATTTCAATACAAATAATAGAAAGATTTCACAAGCATATTTTACCCATATTAATTTATTTTATTTATTTATATTTCTAAAATCATCCATGGTATCAATTCTTTTAGCTCAGAAATGTAACGCAATAAAACTATATTCTTCAATGTCAGTGTAGTAGAAGCATATGATATTTTACATAGTTTAATATGTAGCATGATACAATACAAATAATGCAAAACATGGCCATTCACAAATACAAAACCATGTTCTCAAACATTTACAAACCATATGGTCTCAAAAATAACATAAATATATAATAAAGCTATCAATATCATGTGATATTTATAAAATAAAATACGATTTCGTTCATTTGTGAAAGGGTGTTTAATATTCTAATACATTTTGAGGGAGATGTTAAGAGTCTCGTATACAGGGTCGGTCCTAGGATTAATTTTTGGTGTCCTGGGCAAAATCAGTCAAAAGTGCCCCCAACAAAAAAATTAATTTTTTTACGTTTCGTCACAATGTCGAAAATGATGTTACCGAGCAGAAAAAGGGGTCACTAGGGATAACATAAAAACTTGTGTTCAATGGCTTCTAAAGTGTAAAAGTTTATGTAAATGGAAAGTAGCTACTTATTGTTAAGAAACTATTTAAAATAATCAAATATTCGTTGCTTGTAAATGATTCTTTTGAAGTCAGTTCTCAAACAAGGTTTAAAAGAGTCAATTTATAGCAAACTCATATAACTGATTAAAAACTAAAGACAAACCAAAGATACATGTGCAGTAGATGAAACAACAAAAGACAACTTATCAATTTCATGTATAAACATATTTTTGAAATCATACACAAAATAAAAGGAATATGTTTTCAAGTATTATCATGGTGTCTTCTAAAAACAAAAACCTTTACAGAATATTAGTTGTTGGATTTTATTAACTTTATTTAGTTTTTTATTTCAATTCAAACAAATATATCATTATAAATTGGGGACAAAAAATCAATGAGTTTAATAAAAGGGGATTAGGAAATAAAGAAATAAAAATTAATTGGAGACAAACAAGAAACTAAGGTGCGGTTTGTTTTTTAAGAGGTCTAAAGTCTGAAGTCTTATTTTAGTTATGACTAATAAGAGGTTGTGTGTAAAAAGGTCTGAATGATTCAGACTTAAGAGTCATTAAGATGTTTTTTTAAAAAAACAAACAACCCCTAAATCATGAGTAGCCTAGTGGTAAGATTATTTATAATAATCATAGAAGTCTCAAATTCTAGTCTGTTCTTAACATTTTAAATATTTTTTAAATGTAGCAAAAATGTCTTGCTAAACCCAAGTCGTGAATTGATGCCTTTTAGGCCCGTGTTGCCCTGGGTCGTCGCCCGACTCGCCTCCTATTATTTATAACAAGAGAGAGAGGGAGGTAGCTATTCCCTCCGTCCCAAAATAAAAATATCTATAAGAAAAGAAAAAAAACATACAGTTTTAGAATGTATAACTATTACACTATTTAATTAACAAAATAACAAATTTACTCTTAATTATAGAAAGATAAAGTTTTTTCCATCTCATAATTAAGAGTGGAATGAGAAAATACACATTTACTTTTGAAAGTGTATACTTATTTTGGGACAAATTAGAATAGTTACGTAAACAATTATTTTGAGAGGGATAAACTTTACATGCAGGGCCGTTCCTAGGGTTTTAGATGCCTTGTGCGAAAACGCTAAAAAAATGCCCCTATGCCTATTTTTTTTAATAAAATGAAACGACGAAACATACGATTTTTTAAAGGGTTTGGAACCTAGTTAAGCTAAGTGATTCATCCTCACAATGATTTTTATTAATTATAAATAAAAAAAATTCAAACAGGGGACATAAAAACCAAAACCCCAAATTACAAAATATAAAATGATAAAAGAATAAAACCAAAATTAAGATCGTGTTTCTTTCTTTTTTAGTTTTCCCTTTTCCAAATTGAAATTAGCACAATAGAACATTTACTTCTATATATGGAACTTAAGACTAAAAGATAAGGAAAACTATAATTAGTTTTAACTAAAATAGTAAATTAAATCGAAGTTAATGTCATAGTAAGCAAAGACCAAAACTCAGAAAGTTACATGTCTAAAGTTTAAAGTCTAAATCTAATGTGGTAATGTCAAACCTTAAATTAAACAAAAGGAAAAAGAACAATGATAAATTGTAAAATTCGTAATCTATGCTATTGTGCATTGCAAAGAACAATTGCCCAATGAGGCAATATCACAATATGTTGTTATTGTTGTGCAATGCGCTCCAACTGTACTGATACAGTAATGTGTTCAAGTGCATTAATTGCAAATTTCAATATGCAAAACGAACCAAACGAACACGGATGTTTATGTTTGTTCGTTTAACTTAACCGAACAAATAAACAAACACGAATGGTAAAAGAGCGAAAGTTTTTGTGTTCTAGTTCGTTCGTTTAACTTAACCGAACAAACGAACGAACGGTAAATAAATGGAATTTTCTGTATTCTTGTTCATTCCTAAAGAAAATATATTCGTTAATGTTTGTTCTTTAAGATGCTAAACGAACGAATATAAAAGAGAATGAAAGTTTTTGTGATCATATGTGTTCATCAAGAAAAGTTGTTTGTTCATGTTTGTTCGTTAAGATGTTAAATAAAAATAAGCTTTAGTTGTTGAAATGTTGGGCTTTTACCGGTTCACGATGCATATTCAGTATCCATCAGTACCAGGCCTTGGTTTGTTTTATAGTTGAAGTCCACTTGTCCAATTCCCAAATTATTAAACAAAAAATTAATTATAGATGACAACTTGATGCCCCCTCGGGCTTTGATGCCCTGTGCGATGGCACATGCTGCACGTGGCTAGGGCTGGCCCTGTTTACATGCATACATACACGTATAGAATTGGGATTACGTACCCTTGAGACCACGTTTTTACACTTAAAACTTCACAGCAAAACACTGTGAAGGTAAAAAAACCTTCACAACAAAACACCGTGAAGGTTTGGATTTTTTTACCTTCACTATGTTGTGTTGTGATGTTTCAAGTGTAAAATCATAGTCTCATGAGTCTCACGAAAACAGGCTGGTCTCACGTGAACACAACCCCACACGTGTGTGTATATATATATATATATATATATATATATATATATATATAGAGAGAGAGAGAGAGAGAGAGAGAGAGAGAGAATGGAATGAAATGAAATGAAGCAAAGGGAGCAACAAGTTGCAGGGTGTTCATAAATCAACAAATTAAGTAGGCTTTTTTAGGGAAAAGTTCAAAAAACCCAATAAACTATCATATTTTGAATGGTTAAGTCCCTGAACTATTTTTTTAAATGAAAAAACCATTAAACTTTATCATTTTGAATGGTTAAGTACCTCAACTGTTTTTTGAACGAAAAAACCATTAAACTTTCTAATTTTGAATGATTAAGTCCCTCAACATTTTTTTTTGAATAAATAAACCATCGAACTTCTAAAAATTGGTTACTTTTTTTTAAAGATACCTGGAACTGACGATGAAGGTTTTAAAGTAAAAACAAATCAAAATCAATTTTACCGTTCTCAAATTATACGCCATTAAAACCCCTCATAGACAATCGTATTGCTCCGCCTCGCCTCTCCCCATTGCCCTTACATTGTCCGTTCTCCATATCACGTAACACGTTGTTGCTCCTGGCATCGATCTTCCTCTTTTTGATCTATTTTTTTATTTATCAAAAGAGAAAGAATCAAAAGATAATCGGTTCCATGTAGTTTTTTTTGGGTTAAAATGATGTAAGTAACCAATTTTTAAAAGTTCGATAATTTAATTTATTGAAAAAAATATGCAGAGACTTAATCATTCAAATTGGAAAATTTAATGGTTTTTTCATTCAAAATGAGAAAGTTTAATGTTTTTTCATTCAAAATGAGAAAGTTTAATGTTTTTTCATTCAAAAAAATAGTTCAGAGACTTGCTCATTCAAAATGAGAAAGTTTAATGGTTTTTTCATTCAAAAAATTAGTTTAAGGACTTAACCATTCAAAATGAAATAGTTTGTTGGGTTTTTATCAACTTTTCGTTTTTTTTTTAATGTTAAACTCGCGTTTAAATTCTTGATCCGTGATAACCAGTAAAAATATAATAAAATACTTACATGTCTATACATCGAAAAAGGAAAAATAAAAATATTTATTGTTTGAGATGAAATACAAAAGAAACATAAATAAACTGACAATCTTTAAAACCCATGAAATGGAAATTCTGGGTTTATTTGGAAAAGCCGTCGTGTGAGTTACAACTTGCCATATCGCAAACTAATCAACCATTTTAGGGAACGAAAGTTTGCACTATTAGATGAGAAGAATGATAACCATAAAACGGTAAGTGAAACCCGTAAGGCGAGCGTCTATCGATCAAGGGTTTAGAGCTTTAGAATTCTCGGCGTTCGAAAATCGATTGAGTTAGGATTTTTCTTGTGTACGCTTTGAATTGTATTCTACTCTATCCCCGAACCAGCAACCTTCGTGGTTCGCGCCAGGCAAGACCTCTCTAAACTCCTCCCTCAGCTCCGACTTTCATTGGTCCTTAGTTCAACCTCCTACGGTCGATATGGTAAGCTCATAATGGGATCACTACTCCCATTATAAACCGGACTAGAAGTCACTAGCTTTATGCTGGTGGGGAATTCAATCGGGATGGTCGAAGGCAATCAACTTCATGATTCTATAGATTCGTAGTGAGATTGACTGAGTTCAACCAAGGAACTTATGCAATTGGCGCATACAATACGTCCAGTCGCTTCTCCCGAAGAGTCTTGATAAATGATAATTGAGACGAGAATCTACACTTTTGAATCACGAAACACTTGGTTTCCATTTCGGTTGTAGGTGTAACCGACCCGCTAAGTTCCTATCTATAGATCTCGTGTAAAAAAAGAATAAAAATAGGTTGGTTTGAGGATGGAAGCTCCCCTCTTAGGTTTAGGGGAATTAATAGGAACCTGAAGAGCATGAAGGCAAGCTTGTGATCATGTAAACCCAACAAAAGCGGGGTCTTCAGTCAACTAGTTAGCGCTAACTGTTTTGGGTGACGAATGAGTAGGCCAGCATGAAAGTTCCATTTTAGAGAAGAACGACGCACTATGATACTTTCTCTTTTGTCAAGTCGTGTTGGGTGAATTGTGACCTTGTACAGTTGTGTCGGGTGAGCAACAATGTGATTCAAGAAAATACCCTACTCCTTCCCATTCCCTTTAGTAGATATAGGAAGTCCGTTGGAAAGATTCTTTGCCACATCGAAATTCTTAATGATTTTGTAAATTGATAATTGTATATTGAAATCCTAAGCGTATCGAAATTTTGAGAAGTGATGCATCGGTATTTTGGTTATAAATGGATTTAGAGATAAATCATGGGCCTAGACCTTCCAAACCTGTTTTCAGTGAGTAAGAAAAAAAAATCTGGGATGGGCTTCGGGATTGAAAAAGGACTTGACTGGGACTTCTAAAGTTGGGTTTAACCGGACTTTTTTAGGCCGGCCCTACCCCTAAAAATATCGGCTGGGTCGTACTTCGGGCTCACCAGGCTCAGGCTTATGGTTTTTTGTGCATATCTAATTGAATTATTGAAGTTTACAAATAACTTTCAAGTAGTATCTAATGTATTAGATATATGGTTTTGGACCATGATTTCGAGATCTTAATGCAGATGAGATTATAATTAGATTGACGTGGTTGCTATGCGATTGTTGTCACTTTGACCAAGTTGAGACTAGAATGTTAGTAGAATTTGATTGTTGAGCAATAAGTATTGAAATTCCCGGTTTGGACTTAAATAAAGTGTTAGGTTGTGAGCTTAGCACAAACTAAATTGATTGCAACGACGAATGTGACATGGAAAAGGCCAGCCGATCGACACGGTATATTATAAGAAAAATGTTGAGTGTTGTTAAGATAGTTATGTAAAATTGTTATCATAAACTTATACGAAGATCGACAATCGTGAGAAGAAGCTTTAAAGGCCGAGAATCAAAAGTGAGTTTCATGTGATATTTTAGGGATGCAATAAATGTTTTATTATGATATTGTCATTTTGTTCATCTCATGTGAAATGTTATGGTGAAAAGTTGATGCATGAAAGCATGTGATTTATTTTAAGAACGCATGAACATGGTTTATAACTACACAATATGTTATATGTGGTATGTCGTTGACTCACGTAGTGGAAGTGGAGTTTAATGGGACTCTGATGGTCCACATGACAATTATTGCAAGTGTGTTTAGCTATGCTATGTTATACATAAGAGCATGGCAGGTGTGTCATGTCGTCATATGCAATACGTAAGAACATGGCAAGTGTGTCATGCCATCACTACTACAGAAATGACTTTATTACACGCTTATTTTTACACGGTTTAAACTTGTTGATGTAAAAATTCCACAAAACCTTGACCCTTATTGGGTTTTGAGGCTTACCCAACTCTTTTAAAACGTATGCAAACCCAGGTCAATATTTAATTGGAAACAATGTGCAAGAAAGAGTATATATGTAATATGGTGATCGTCATGCAAAGAAGATGAAGCGTAGAGTCAGGTGCAACTTCATAGTTTGGTATTTATGTTTGTTATGGTTCCAAATCTATATCCCTTTTATGTAATTTCAGACTACAATGTTAGTATTTGATCTTGTGATTAATATTTTTTAATAAATTGGAATATTCAAAAAAATATGCTCCAAATAAACTTGTTTCTAAACATTTGTGGTTTCTTTTACGTAACTTAATTAAGAAAAGTTTCAATTGCCGTAACTAAAATTTGTATTTGCTTAATCACTAAAACATGAAACTTGAGAATTGATGATACAAACGATCCATAAACCCAAACACCTATTTATTTTCGAGCAAAATAATCCCAAAAAAGGTCAAATAAATAAGACCCAAAAAATAATAATAATAATAATAATAGGACCTTAGTTATCCGTCCTAGTAAACGGTCTAGCTTTTGAATAACGAAATAACATAACTGATTGTTTAAAATAACACATAACATAACTAATAATTGGGTTTTTCCATTTGCACCATAGTCTAATTTTCATTTGCACCCTAGTCTAATTTTTTTTAGGTTTTTTAAATCTCTCTATTTCCCAAATATACCAATTTTCCCTTTTTAACCATTTTTTAAATCTTTTTATCAAACCAATAATGTTTTTAAATCTATTTTCCAAATATACCAATTTCCCCTTTTTGACCACTTTTTATACTTTTTAAATCTTTTTATCAAACCAATATTGTTTTTATCCCTCCGGTCACCGTCGCATCTCAAGCTACCGTCATTCCTCCGGCCACCGTCATTCCTCCGGCCACCGTCATTCCTGTAATAACCCAAAAAAAATATATTAAAAAAGAATAGTGGATAGTTAATAAGTTGCATGGGTTTATTTAAATGCAGATAAATGAAGGGATCTGCCATGAATATCCTTTGCAATGCAATCGTCCAAACAAGAAAAGAAAACTCTCCCACCATTTACTATGTATGTCTATTGCTTTTCTTTGAAACCGTCAATACTTGGGTATACAAAGGATGGAGCTTGGTGGTCTCTAGGAAGAAAAACAAAAAAACAAATCGGTGAGAGGGTGGGCTACTGTAAGCAAAGATATCGGTGAAAAGCGGAGTAAAAGCCGACGTGCAAGGTCAACCGGTAAGCAATTCGTAACCTCTCATCTCGGTCGCTATATATATATATATATATATATATATATATATATATATATATATATATATATATATATATATACATTAGACGTTCAACTTTTCGGATGGGTTCTCATAGGATAACGGTGGCGAGCGGTCACCGCTAGCACCATCGTTCTTCACAACGGTAATATCCGTGACATCGAGTTGTCAAATATGTTCCTAAAAGATAGAACCTATTGATTCGTGCGAATGTCGGTAAAAAGTGATATAGAATGGATGCTATGATGTTAGGCCGCTACCGACCGGTTCTTAAAGGTTCTGATTTAGGCGTATATTTATGAAACACTATGCCTCGTGGTCCCTGGGTTTTTAGAAAGAAAAAAAAAAGATGAACAGAAGTAGTATTAGTCATGGGTTGCTTGCTTAGTTTGACATCAATGGCATAAAATGTGTGTGTATCTATATGTATACACACACACATATATATATATATATATATATATATATAATTACACTATGGGTGGGTGGTTGGAATTTGAAGTGAGGATGGCTTGCATGAATAAAAACTCATGCATACGTAATGTACGCTGTAAGTATAGGTTATATATATATATATATGGGGAGAGGTTCATTTGAGAAATGGTAAATATATGAGAAATAGAGAAGTAATCTTAGCAATTCATCTGGTCACCATTTGCGGCTTTGACCGCGAAGCACCGGATAATTCCTTGTGTGGTCTATAGAAGGTAGAGGGGTAATTTCGTAAAATACACGAGATGAGTTCATATATGAATCTGTATGAATCACAAAGATTCATATATGAATCTGTTAATTAGTTCAACTGATTCATATATGAATCTTTATCATATATGAATCTTTGTGATTCATAAAGATTCATATATGAATCACAAAGGTTCATATATGAATCTGTTAGTTAGTTCAACTGGTTCATATATGAATCACAAAGGTTCATATATTTGTGATTCATATATGAATCAGTTAAAAGAGTTCAGTTGTGAATTGCACTGGTTCATATATGAACATATAGTTCATATGTGAATTATACATGTTCATATATGAACACAGCCCGTGTGTTTTGTAAAATTTACGAAATTGTCCTTCTATTTTTGGGATAGCCGCAACTTTTGACCAGTCAAAGCTGCAATATTTGACTAGTCAAATCCGATCTTGACCATATGAATGGCTATGATTACTTCTCTATTTCTCATATATTTACCATTTCTCAAATGAACCAAACACTCTCTCTCTCTATATATATATAAGTTGGAATAACGTCGAAACCGAAGTTGTTGGTTTATGGATCGTTAAAAAAATAGTGTCAAAGGGAATACTTGATCGTTAAATAGTTGGTGTGTGTATTTTTTTTAATAGTTGTAAATAACATATTTTAATTTTTTTTTCATTTAAATCTGTAGGAAAAAAGATGACGGATACTTCAAAATTTTCCACCGAGCAAGTATAATATCCAATTTTATTATTGTTAATAAAAAAATCTAATTTTATTATTATTTTCATGTGTGTAATTAATTGATGTATCTAGTAATTTTTTAACGTAGATTTTTTCCTCTCAATTTTTAGGTGTTTGGATCTCGTGAAGAATTAATGACTTGGGTGCAAAATGTGGCACGCTCTCAAGGTTTCGTAGTCGTCATCAAACGATCTAGGCCAAGTCTTATTGGATACATCTCTAAAATCGTACTTGGTTGTGATCGTGGTGGTGTATCTAGAAGTAAAGGTGCTGAAACCAAAAAAATCAATTGTCCATTCGAATAGGTGGGAAAGTATTTGAAGGCGCATGTTGTATGGACGTTGCGGGTTGTATGTGATTATCACAATCATAAACCAACAATGTATATGGAGGGTCATTCTTATGCAATGACTCACGAATATACAAGATGTAAGGGGTGATGGGAATTGTGGTTTCTGATCAATAGCTGTTTGTCTCGGGTATGGCGAATACTAATGGCCCTATGTTCGTCATGAATTATTAGACGAGTTAATGAGTTCATATGCGGCATACTCTAGAGTTTTCTATGAAATCGATGAAATACTTACTTCGTTGTCTTTTTGGGAATCGCCAGCACCAGAGCAACACTGAATGACTATGCCTGAGACAGGTATATTGATAGCCAACAGGTTTAGTGTGATCCTTCACCTTTTAACCAATGGAGGCTCTATGACTTGTTTTCCTCTCTGGAAAGGTCCCGAAGAGTTTCAATACCATCGGGTCCTTACAACTTCACTTGTAAACAACAATCATTATGTGATGGTCCAGTTAGAATGAGAGTACCCAATGCCTCCCATTTCAGCATTATGGACCCGTAACAAAATCCCGTCTGCAGCTGAATGGCAAACCATATATATGTCACGTCTAGAATTCTATAAGAAACTCAAACCAACTCAAAAAACTTTTGTAAATATAACGGATTAGTTGTTAAAAATTAATTTTTATATTTATTAATCATGTTATGCTTTGGAACAAGATTTTATTGTTTAAGCGAAAGTTTATTTCTTTATAGTCTTTTGTATTGTATGTATCACATTTTTTATATAATCAAGTTATTATTATTATAATTATTATGAAACTTGTTGTAGGATAAATGTGTCATCGTCTAAAGGATATGACGATAGAGATAAAGATAGAGATAGAGATAGAGATAGAGTTAGAGATAGAGTTAGAGATAGAGATAAATATATCAGAGTTAGATTAGAACTAAAATATCTCGTGGTTATCTACTTGTATCTCATCCCTATTTAAAGGGCTTTTGATTAATGAGAATTACAGATTCATTCTCTCCGTATATTGTTGTTCTATTATGTTTTTCCTTTAACACGTTATCAACACGTAAGCTCAGATATATCCGGTTTCCGCTGTTGGACAACTCGCATCCTCCTACCAAATACAATTACACATTCTTCAACTCTATATGCATATGAACAATTAAATAATTGTGCTAATGATGTGGATGAATTTGTTTTAATGATTTATTTTGCTTTTTTGCCCTTCATATGGATTTGGTCACCTTAGTTTCGCTATTTTTTTTATTTATTTGAAAGGAAAATACACACTTTATTTTTTTTTTTGTGTTTTAACCTTTCATGTGGATTTGGAATCGTATTTTATATATTTTAAACAATTAATTACTGACTCAATTTTTGTTATAGTTATTAATTTAGGTATTCTTAAATAAGTTTATAATATTGCATATATTTAGTTAGTTAACTTAATCATGTTATTATTATTTACTTATTTAAATAAATTAATTTGTTACAACTCATTATTATAACGATTAATATGTTAGTAATCTTCGATGTTGTAAATTTCAATTTCAAATCAATCTTATAGTTGAAATTAATATTTGTAGATTTAGTTCTGAACCCTCAAAAAAAAGTTATTATTGGATTTGTTAGAATTATCTCTTATCTAATTTTTTCTTGGACTTATCAACATTTAATTTTGTTATTTGTTTAATTTGCATTTGAACCTGAATTTGTCATTATCTATCGGATCATTATTATTTTAATTGTTTTATATATGATTCTATTTTATCCTATTGTTATTGATAATGTACATTGAAGTGGACAACTTAATTTGTATTTATTTATCTAAATCAATTGTTTTAATTTGGTATTAAAATGTTTAATAATTCTTTTATAGATTTTTATGCCTTATCCACATAATATTCAAATGTTTATCTTGTTTATGAGTTCCTACTCATTAATCTCAATCTTATAAATTATATTTAGAATTTACACTTTCAACCCCCCATAACTTTTGTTATTTTTTGCTAAAAGCTCTAAAAATAACATTAAAATGTTAAAAAAAAATTTGTATCCAAATACTTATCTTGATTATGGGTTCCTACTCATCATTTTTAAACTATATAATTAATCTTTGGAAGTTACACTTCCAACCCCATATATTTTGGTTTTTACTAAAAGCTCCAAAAATACTATTAAGGTATTAAAATATTAAAATTGGCTTATATGCCAAACTCATAGTCATTTTGGCATCTTTCCAAATGCTCTATAATAAATGTTTTATTTAAATTAACTAAATCACAAGATATCGACTGGATTTTGTCAAACGAGTGTAAACAGCCTTAAGGTTTGTAGGGATTTAAGAAATCCATGTGATTCCCCTACTACCTGGAAATCCAATAGATTGAGTGATTTCTTTTTCGCAAATTGAAATATTGATGAAGTATTATCAATAAAATTAAAGCATACAAAATCCAATATTGTTATGATAATGAAATTTCATAACCATAATTCATTTTCTTATCAAAAAGAAAATATATATTATCCTTTATATATGTAAATGGTTGAAACAACTCATCCAAAAATCAACGTCGTAAACTCAAAAGAATCTGAATGAGTATATAAACCTCCTTTTGAAAAGGTACAAGAAAATACCTAAAATCCAACTCCCTATTGACTCTAAAACCAACCTCTTGAAAAGGTACAAGCAAATACCTTCATGTTTTGAGACTACATATAAATCCTAAATTTCATAGGAATACATTTACTAAAAACCCCCAAAGAAACGTGGGATGTCCCGAAAGGAATAATCGGGAGTACTCATGAATATGTACTTACCTAACTAATAGTACATTGGAATGAAACCCACTTACTCGATTATAAAAAAGGTAACTGATGTCAACAAAGAAATATATCCAAAACGCATCTCAATCTCTGTGGCAAGGAACTCACAGAAGATGACATGATTTTTAATATTATTTCCACCTTTCATATCTAAGTAAATATAAATATAAGTTGGAATGCAACCTTTAGACAAACTCATCAACCTAATGAAAGTGGTTGAGAGACATAACAAGGTTCTTTCGAATAACACCACATATGTCGGGATAAAGAAAATTCCCGATATCGATAGTGAAAGTGTTAGAGGTGGAAACAACTCCAAAGGATTGTGAGTTTAAAAACAATTTCACACATGTGACATTTCTGCACCATGTGGACGAGACCCTATAAAGGGTCAGGGTATTGGTAAGAGTCAGGAAGGATTTTTCAACACCTGGAGTAGGATACAACTACTACCCAGGTGATAATGGACAATCAAATAAGATATGCACTAAAAAGTGCTTCTATCAAAAAGGGAACACGTTGAAAATGAAATATAACATATTTGTTTTAATATTTAATATTGATTATGCATATGTTTCTTTGAAATTAATTTTAAGTACCAAAATTAATTTCTTTGCTAAAGTAAAATCGAATATGTAACCATTATAGATGTAAAGAAATACATCAAAACAAATACAAAAAAATTCAATATTCTCCGTTCCGCTTAGGAATGTATCGAGGAGAATTGATTTTTTTGACCTATCACACAATCGGAAAAAAAAAAGATAGACTAATACTTGTTTTATAATACATCCAACCAAATTACTTAGACGATGGACTGTCACTTTCTTGGTGGAACAACTTTAATAGGAACCTTGTAAATATATTTGTATCAAATGGAAATGAAAATGAGTATATATACATAAATTCCAATGAATATGAAAGGAAACATATATCATGGAAACTAATGTGTCAAACTAGTAGATTATTGGGTCATCGGAACATATTTTGTCACCAATAAAGAAATTTTGGGGGCAATAACACATATATGTTTCGACATAACCATGTGGGACACCGTGGTTATGACATAGTGATCCGTGTATTGCAAAATACACATAGACACGTTCTCTTTCGAGTGAAAGGCAAAACAAGGCAAATTGCAACTGTTGACTTCTGCAACATAAGAAACAACATTGCTATCATAATATGCCCTCTCGAATACATAAAACTTTTGTATATACCCTAATCCTTAGTCAATACAGGAATGAGATCGTACTAAATCTAAGGACATTATACAAAAATATTCCATTGTTACAATGAATACAAGGTGATATTTATGGACATAAACATCCAGAATGCGGACCATTAAAGTACTTTATGGTTCTGGTTTCGACACGATGAACGCATGTCGTACTATTGTCCACATGAAATACTGCACTCCTAGCACTAGTTATACATTTAGGGGCTCACCACCCTTATTATTTCATCAAGTCTACATGACTTGGAATGCTGGAGAATTTACATCATAAGGATTTGATGTTAATTGCATATGTATTAGGATCAATGTAGAGTTTCCTATACCCCATGTGTATATATAAAATGGTCTCATAGAAGTTGTTATCAAAAGAATATGATGACATCTAGGGTATTAGTAATGCGCACCAATTTACCCACATCTACCTGGGATTATGCAATTATTATATGCAATTTTTTTTTCGTTTTTAGACCCACTGCTTGCTAACTAGTCTCATGCATACCAGTTGGTAACTGGATATAAGTCTGATACTTTACATTTACGCATGTTTGATTATATGTGCCAATTGCGCCTCCACAGTGCATCGAAATGGTTCCTTAAAGATGATTTGGTAAATGTTGGATATGAACCCCCAACAATTATCCGCTAATTAGAATATTTGACTAGTGATCTCTTTACCGCTAGATTTGCGGGTTGTCACTTTCATGAGACAGTCTTCCCATCGTTAGGGGGAGATAGGAAAAAGGATTTTCCATGGGAACGACAGGAAGTATCATTGAATATTCTCACTCTGTCTCATTTTGATCCCCAAAACTTCACAACGTAATGTTGAAGTCAAACGAATCAGACTCGATACCTGATATGTTTAATATTCCAAAAGTGACAAGATCACATATACGAGCTGCAAATATACTCGCAAGGTTAAAAAGTCCCCAACAGGGGCACAACGCCACTGGAAAGTGCGTTGCAATCATACATAGTGGAGGTGTGGTTGAGGTCGTAGCTACCAAATGGTGGAAGCTACTTGGTTCGATGGATACTATTCTAAAGGAAGAGAATAGTTAGGCACATCCATTTATCATCAATACATAAAACTCTCATGAGATTGCTAATTATAATTATGTCCATGAATCATCACTGGAGGACGCTCCGAAGTTAATATTGATTCGAGAGATGAATATTAATCTCAAATGAACTATGAGAGTACATATGAGTCGATGGACAGATCATATATAATCATTGATGATTTATTCGCATATACAATGACTCATAAAATGATCGAGCACGACGATATCGAACCAGGATCAGTTGAATAATATCAACAAAGAGCATATTGGCCTAAATGTAAAGAAACAATCCAAAAAGAATTCTATTATTTGACAAAGGATCGGGTATTTGGTCAGGTAGTGCTAACCTACCAAGTGTAAAGCCCGTAGGACATAACTGAGTCTTTGTCAAAAAGCGTAACGAGAATAATGAAGTCCTAATATGTAAGGCTCTCCTTTGGCGCAAGGTTTCTCACAAAGCCCTGGATTGACCATGAGAAGACTTACTCTCTCGTGATGGACGTTATAACGTTCTGCTAAATAATTAATCTAATAGTTTCCGAAGGACTGGAAATGTAGCTCATGAATGTGGTTACCACATATCTCTATGGGGATCTAGATTTAGAGATATATAAAAGTACTTGATGATATTACATTACCAAAATCAAGTAACTCTAAACCACGAAATGCGTTTGCAATAAAATTGAAACGCCCACTTTATAGATTAAAGCAATCTAAGCGGATGTGGTATACCCGCCTAATGGAATACTTGATTGGGAAAGGATATATAAGAACGATGAACTGTTCTCTTGCGTATTTATTATGGAAAACAAGTTCCAGATTTTCAAAGTAGCTCTATATGTCAATGTTATGAACATAATAAGCACTCTTGATGAAATGAGAGGAACCACAAGCTACTTAAAATCTGATTTTGAGAGGAAAGATCTTGGGAAGACTTGGTTTTGTCTAGATATTTGAGCTAGGACACCGAGTTTGTGAAATATTAATTCACCGATCGCATATGTCCAGAAAATAATCAGGCAATTTAATATGGACAAAGCGCATTCGGTTAGCACTCCCATGATCGGTTGAAGTGTCGGATATAAGGAAAAATTCATTTCGTCTAAAGGAAATGACGAAAAATGTTGGGAGCTGGAATTCTCTATCTAAGTACAATATGTGCATTATCGTACTTAGCATAATACACTTGACCATACATTATATTTCTCAATGAACTTGTTAGCTAGATTTAGCTCAGCGCCAACGCAAAGTCATTGGAATGATATCAAATTAATATTTTGGAACCATTGACATGGGTTTATACTTTCCCTATAGAAAGAAAAATTGGATTTATAATGGAATTTCAATACCTACTTAGAATGTAAGCAGCAAAAGTACTAGCTCTTATAGAAAAACACCAAACAATGTCTTGGTATGTGTTTGTTGATATTAGGTATCTGTCTGACCCATACAAAGGTTGTTCCCAAACTGGATAAAGAATTACCACAAGGAACACGTCGATTGCTTGGAAGTAAACTAAGCAATCCTTTGTAACTATCTCCTTGAACTAATCCAAGAATATTACTCTCCATGAGATAATAAAATAATGTATATGATTAAGGACTATCATTACATATATTAGAGGAGTTAGTAATTTTGGGTTCAACCAGTATCCTACTTGCATATATGGAAATGATGCATCATATATTGAAGAAATGAACATAAGATACATCAAGGTAATAACACAAAGCATATTTTGCTTAAGTTTGTATACAATCAGCAATAAAATACTCTCTTTTAGATTCAAGCGAATCAAGTAAGGTGTCAAAAGAATGTGACATATTTTACCAATTCATTACCATAAAACTAGGGGTGTTCGCGGTCCGGTTTGAACGATTTAACCCCTCAAACCACAAACCAAACCGCTAGTGGCGGTTTGTTGATTTTTCAAACCGAGCGGTTTGACATCAAGGGCCCAGACCGCTCAAGTCGGACCGCGGTTTAGGCGGTTTGATCGACTGGTTTAGGCAGTTTGGGTCTTTTTGTATATATTTAAGTGCAAATAAAATCCACGACGATTTAAAATTATCTTTGGGTCTTTTTGTATATATTTAAGTATAAAGATAAATTGGATATTTGGGCTAAACAATAGATGATATAAAGATGTATATAAAATATATATATATATATAGATATATAGATATATTTGGCGGTCGGTTTGGTCCAAACCGCCCAAAAAACCTTCAAACCGCAGACCAGACCGGACCACCGGGTTTGGCGATTTTTCAGACCAGACCCCAGACCGCCTAAACCGCCAAAAACGGTCTGATTTGACTTGGTTCGACCGGTTTGAGTGGTCCAACGGTTTTTTTTAACACCCCTACATAAAACCATATATTGAAAAACGTGTAGAAAGTAAATGAAAATGTTTTCCAAACTCCTTTGATTAATGCACGAATTAGGGGGAATAGTAGACAAAAGGGGGAGTCTACTATATTTGTGATATTGGTATGTTGTGCTCTTTCCTTCAACCAAGGTTTTATTTTTCCCATTGGGTTTTGTTCCTTGGTGTAAGGTTTTAGTGAGACAACTTTTTATATACCATCATGCTTTCCTAACTCTCAAGATTAAAGTATGAATCTAAGAGAAAACTAGACTGAAGGATAAGTCTATGTATTGCAAAGAAGCTGGTGCGTTGTACTCTTTCCTTCGTCATATTTTTATTTTTTCCCATTGGGTTTTATTTTAGCGTAACGTTTTAACGAGGCAATAACTGTGCACCACCACTCCTTTAACTCGGCACAAGGGGCAGTGTTGTAGGATAAGTGTGTCATCGTCTAAAGGATATGACGATAGAGATAAAGATAGAGATAGAGATAAATATATCAGAGTTAGATTAGAACTAAAATATCTCGTGGTTATCTACTTGTATCTCATCCCTATTTAAAGAACTTTTGATTAATGAGAATTACAGATTCATTCTCTCTGTATATTGTTGTTCTATTCTGCTTTTTCTTTAACACGTTATCAGCACGTAAGCTTGGACCATTGTATGTCACCGCTAGATGGAGGTTCAATCGATGTCGGTCTTTATGCTCTTAATCTAAGTATAAAATCAAGTAAGCATCTATATTGTATTCGATCTTTCGTTCATGTTTTATATCGTCCTTCTTGATTATTATTATTATTATATACAACATGTTTACATGAGCACTTTAGTAAAACATATACCTTTGTTTCTACAGCAAATTGTCATGAATATTTTGTGTTCCATTGGTTTATAATTATCGTTTTGTGTTCCATTGGATATACAATATGTATTGTTTAATATAAATCAAATTAAGATCCAAGACCAGTTTTATTTTTCCCATTTGAAAAGTTCCAGAACAAGTCAGGGAGCACAAGTGAAAAAGAAAAAAAAGAAAAAGAAAAAAAGATAATCTTCCCTTAAGGTTGTCGCCCCCTTGTTTGTTTGTTTTTGGATAATACCCAAGGCTCTATTAGATATTTTTCATTTAAATTAAGTATTTTTTAATTAATTGTTTATATGATAAATTTATCTATTTATTTGCTATATATATATCATGTTGATATAAATTAATTCGCATTTTAATTCAATTTAAAGCCTAATATATTTGTTTTATTAAAGTTAATTACCATTACATTATATATTTTTATTGTGGTTCTACAATTATTACTGTAACATAATATCACATAGATAGTTATATTAAATATTTATAAAATTATTGTTATATCATATATTCATATATTTATTTGTATACGATGTTAATAGTCGCCCATGAAAAAAAATATCATGCCTAACAATAACAAATTAAAATATATAGTTAAAATACTTTTAAATTTAGTAACTTCTTCATGTTTGTTTGCTTGTATTATGTTATGCATGCATATTACTTGTTCCCACATATAAATTAAATGGTTATGTGAGTACTTAATTAATGTATTAAGATATTATTAGATTAATTATGAATTTAGTATTTAATTTGATTTCTCTGTATGATAGTTAAATGTCTATCATGATTATAAGTTTCTAGATTTATTATGTTAAATATTTTTTATTTTCATTTATAGTTATTCTTTTTATATTTTTTGTTTCTTTGTATTAAAATTTAAGATTAAATTAATATGTTTTTCTAAAAGAAAAATACATATACAAAGAATTAAAAAGAATTAAAAAATTCATTATTTGTATTAATATATATATATATATATATATATTATACTAATAAAAATTATACAATTATTATATACTCATAATAATATATTAAAGAAAAATTAATAAAGATAGATGAAAGAGAATATAATAATTAGTAATTAATAAGGTCAATATCATTACAATAGAAATGATTACATAAAACTTATAACCTAGACATATAGACTAGGGTGTATATGGCAACACCCCTAATAGTTTAGGGAAGAATTTATAAAAATTCAACAAACTATTATATTTTGAATGATTAAGTCTTTGAACTAAGGGGCTGTTTGTTTACCTCTTAATGGTTCCATTAAGAGGCAACATCTGAATCGCTAAGAGGTAAATTATGTTTGGCAAAAAAAAGGGTTGCCTCTTAATGGTTCCAAAATCCTCTTAATGATTTTGTATCCTGACCCTCCCTTAACCATTAAGAGCCCTGATTTCATTATGAACAATTACCAAACAACCATATTTCATTTTACACTATATCATAAAAACCTCTTAATCATTCAGACCACTTAATCATTCTGCACTAAACCATTCAGCAACTGCCAAACAGCCCCTAACTTTTTGAAAAAAAAAAACCATTAAACTTTCTCATTTTGAATGATTAAGTCCCTAAACTATTTTTTTGAATGAAAAAACCATTAAACTTTTTCATTTTGAATGAAAAACCCATTAAATTTCTCATTTTGAATGATTAAGTCGCTGAACATTTTTTGTTCAATAAATTAAATCATCGAACTTCTAAAAATTGGTTACTTACATCATTTTAACTCAAAAAAACTACCTGTAACCGATTATCTTTGATTCTTCCTCTTTTGAAAGATAAAAAATAGATTAAAAAGAGGAAGATCTATGACATGGGACAACAACGTGTTAGGCGATATGGAGAACATACAACGTTCGGGCTACGGGGAGTGGCGAAAAGGAGCGATACGATTGTTTGTGAGGGGTTCTAATGGCGTAGCGTTTGAGAACGGTAAAACTGATTTAGATTTGTTTTTACTTTAAAGCCTTCATAATTATTTCCAGGTATCTATACTATATTATTAAGAGCCTTAAACGGTTCTTGAAATTTTCAGTTCTTGAAAACAGTTCTTGAAAATTGGTTTTTGGAAAGGTTCTCATACCCACGATCTCCTCTTCCCCTCGATCGTCTCCTAATCGACGATAAGTCTCCTTCTCCTCCACGTCTACACCAATTTCTCACAAACCCCTCTCCCTCTCTCTATCTCTCCCTAAACTGATAAGGTTAGGGTTTTGAAGAACAAAGGTAAGGTATCCGAGGAGACAGAGGCAATGGTGATTAAGTTTTTGGACGAGAATAGGAAGGTTGCTCCGGTGACTGCTTCTCCGTCTTTGGTCATGTATATCTCATATCTGCGTATCTCTCTCCCCATCTCACACGTCCGCTGGTCGTCGTGCTTGTGGTTGTGGGATGGAAAGTGAAGATCTCCTTCTGTTTGGGCAATTAATTTCTCCATCTCTTTCCTTATTGGATCTCTCTGCGGCAGGGTTACGTCGTCGGTTACGACTACCTCTTCCAAACACATCCTGTAAGTGTTCCCTAATATTTTTGTCCTCAATGGTAAATCAATACCATCAGTCTAAAATCATGTATTAGTTTGTAGTTTACAAATTGAGTCCAAAAAACGTCTCTCCATTTAGAACGGGGAAGAGGATTAATACTTTTGTGATTTGTTCTCTTGAACTAACGCATTTGACTATATACAAGTTGGGGGTGAACTTGGTACTTGATGTGGGGGTTCCTTATAGGAGTTAATATTTAATATGATATATGTGTTTTCACAGGAAATTGGCTTAAATGGATGGTGGTAGGGGCATTTACCACTTGCTGAGGAGCAGGCTTCATTCTCGAACCACTGTAAGCATTATTTTGGTTTGCATTTTCTTAATGGTTTTTTACAAACTTTCTCCTTTTTGCTTTATATGTGCATTGGTTAGTCAGGCTATGGCCTTAGTTTGTTTCGAGTGTGATTTCTCTTAGATATATGAGTGAGTGGAAGTAGTGGTAACAAAAAACTGCATAGAAGCCACTTAAAAAACTGCATAGAAGCCACTGAAAAATGTCCGGCGAGAATCTTACGGAGGAAGAAAGAGTTGCGTTTCTTCACTATTCTTATCAGAATTTGGGCGATGATATTTGTGAACTCGTACAATATTTTGATGAGTTAATCAATTTTGAGATGCGCTGCGTCTTGATACAATATCAACAAGCCTTTTGTGCAATCATTGCAAAGGAAAGGTTTAATAGTCATTGTACAGCGTAAAAGAGTCTGGAGGAGTTTGTTTTGAGGAGTTAAATTATGTCACGTTGGATGATACATAAGCTATACTTTGTCTGAAAGGCAGTAGGCTCTGGAACCCTGAAAGCTCTTTTGCTATGGTGCAAGTACTAAAAAGTATCTAAAAGAAATTTATGATATTAATGTGATTTCTAATTTTCTTTTGTGGCATTATAACTGTTTTAGAGGTAAACTGTTCTTCTTGTCACATCTATCTGAAGTATTTATAGGTGGATTTTCTAGGAGTATTGTTGTAATGGTGTTCTTAAAAGTTAAATCTCATTCAACTGTTCTGCTGTACTTAGAAGCAGATGCAAAACCAGAAGATGTGGGTGGATTTAACGTCGTTCCATTTTCTTACGGAAACTATGAGGCTTCTAATGATCAAAAGACTACCGAGACTGAATCGGAATGCCTTGGATTTCATCCCCCCTTCCCTGTTCTTGACAGCCTGGTTCAAAACTTGGTAAGTTCAACTACATCAGCTTTCTATGAACTTCAAGGCTTTGATGCTATTGTTTATTTGTTAACTGTTACTTAGATGGATGAGGCCAAAGGATAATTCTCTAAGGTACATATGTTATTTAAAGGCTTACCATGTCTAAGTTTACAGATTCTTGGGGCAGGGATCGAGTTGTGACCTAAGGTTGCCATTCACAGGCACCATGTTCTCTTTTGATATCATGTGCAAGGGTCCGTACAGGTGGGGTTAGGATTATAGAATGTTTTATTACCGTAGTATGGAAAAATCATCACACAACTTGAGAATGGAAGCCATACATCCTCAGTGAATTATTTTAGTATTGTGATTTTCCTTACTTTTGTCAGGTTTATTATGCTTATTTGGCATTTCCCGTAAAATTTCTATGTTTTATGATGCAAACTTGGTGATTCCATTCGCTAAAAGGAAGTCTTCCATGTTTTCTATTCGTTTTGTGTTTCTCTAGCCTCCTACAGAGAAGGTTCATCAGATTATTGCGAGGACTGCTCTTTTTGTCATAAAAAATAGAGGTCAATCAGAGATTGTTTTGAGGGTGAAACAAGGAGACAACTCGACTTTTGGGTTCTTAATGCCTGATCATCACCTACATCCGTAGGTTTTTGGTCGATCACCAGGATCTTCTGCAGTCAAAAGACAATGGACGTGCTGCAAATGATGAAAAAACATCCAATACTGAGAATGCGGCATGAGCACTGTCTTTGCTTGGTTCTGTATATGGAACTGGTGAGGACGATGATGGTGGAGCAGAGCATGCATCATCATCTAGAGAGTGTGTATCTGATGTGGCCATCTCTCTTGCAGCAGGGAAAACCATGTTGACAGCTGGAAAAGATGAGCCTGTTTCAAAGCATTCACTTTTTTCTAAGGAAGATGCTCCTATTTTAAAAAGGAATTCGTTAACAAATGCATTGAAAGTTGGGTGAACTAGCAGCATGAGAAAAGGTGAGTCCTTAGGTTCACTCTCTACTGTTCCAGATAAGTTGTGGGCTTCTTTTCTTCCTCCCATTCCCAAGAATGAGAACATGCTTCTAGATCCTCCTCCTGAAATGAAACGGTTAGTTGACAAGATTGTAGAGTTCATCAAGAATGGGAGGCAGTTTGCGGCAGTACTTATGGAACAAGACCGCGCTCATGGGAGATTTTTATTCCTAATCCTATCAAACAAATTCCATCCATACTATTTAAAAGTTCTCCAGAAAACCCAGGAGGTACTTTCTTCTCAAAATCTGGTTATTTATAATATTTTATTTTGTGTCTTGAATCATGGTATGGAAGTCCTATGGAAGTCCACTTTAACCTGCTTATGATTTACATGTGAAGTTATGAGTACAGTTCTTAGTTATGCCAAACTATTGTGGACTGGTTTACTAGAATAGAAGATTCAACATCTAATTGCAACCTGGTAGTTTCATAGCAGGATTTGGTAACTTGTCCATTCGAAACACAAAACACTAGATGTAGTTAACCAAACCCTTCTCCCCACCAGATACAAATTTACTTGCTCAAAATATTCAAACTTTGAACTTGCTACTTACATATCACCATGTCAACAATATTACTGTAAGTAATACATTCCAGCAACAGTAAATGCTCATTGGTTAGCCTTAGCCCCAAAGTTTAGTTGACTTGGGGATGGGTATAAGGTTTCTTATTGTATTGGAACTCAAAACATGGAAAAGGAAAAGGAATCTTCTAAATGTTTTTAAGTTTTTAGCTGATCTTTGACTTAAAATATCCCTATCCCATGAAATTATGATCAGGAGTGGAAGTGCATGTTAAGTATATATTTATGTGTTGATTCATAATGACTAACCAATTCAACCTACTAATTTTTGCCATCCAAGCTATTTTTTCTCTTCTCAGTTAACGAAGATGAAATAAGTATCTTCATGTGTTATCTCAATTCTCTGTGTTTCCGATGTCCCTAATGTATATGTTTATTTGCAAATCAGTGTGCTCATCTCTTGACATGTGTCTTCTCACATGATTGTTTGGTCATAATGATTGTTACTCTTTTTTACGGTCTTGGCTTCTATTGTTAATATGTAAAGTAACCTCATTTTTTCTTCGTGGATGATTAATTGTTTCTTCGATCTTGTAGTCGAAATTAACTGTCAAGAGTTTGCACAACGAGAAGGAAGATTTCAGAGGACATGTCTTGAACAAGAAAACATCTATCTCAAGGGAGACTGAAAATTGTTTGATGGAATCTGATGATATACCACTTGATTCTGAAAGGAAAGAGAAGTTTAAGATGGTAATTAACAAGTCTAGAAGGGAAGGATCAGATTTGCCATCTAAAGCCACACAACCACAACTTGGGGTCCAGGTGGATGCTGCTCAAGCAGCAGCTATTCTTCAGGCTGCTACAAGAGGTATTAAACATCCAAATTTGGGGATACTTTCAAAGACATCACTGAATGGCAACAGTTATGGCCCCAAAAGTGAGGGTGGACAACCCTCTAATCCATCTCATCCCAGTAATGTTGCTAAAGAAGTTGCAAGTGAAGTCGATTCCTCTAGGCACACTTGACTCAGGAGCAGAAGTTGAAGGCCGAGAGACTAAAACGGGCTAAGATGTTTGTGGCAATGCTGAAAAGTGGAGCTGCTCCATCAAAAACTGAACCCTTGCATGGCTTATTAGCAGAGCCACAAGGATCAGGGGCTTCTTTAGGCGATGATAATTGCTTTGCAGCTAAAGAAAGATAGGCGATGATATAGTGGTAGTGTGATTTCCCCCATGGTATTTGTCACTCCTCCGTTAAATCCAACGAGTGTAGTCGAGCGTCGAGTAATCTCGGATTTGTCGATCCCCATAGCTTTCACTGCATCAAAAAAGATAATGTTAGCGTAACTACCTCCGTCGACGAGTATTCTTTTTGTCAGGCAATTTCCAATGCTCAATTGGATAATTAGTCTGTCATGATGTTTCTGGTGTACGTCGTCGAGATCTGCTTGGTCGAACGTCAAGGGCATAACTTCTAATTCTGTGTCCTCCTTGGGTCTTGCCTCCTTTGGAATTGGTCAGTCGTCGGGACCGCGACTAGCATGTCTCTTAGCAGCTGAATATGTGGTTCCACAGATATCAGAACCTCTGGTGATACAATTAATCACTTTAGCGTGCTCTGGGGATGTAGGATGCACATCCTTCTTTCCCATTAATTCTTGTAAATAACCTTTCGAATTAAGCTAGGACAATTCTTTCTTCAGGGCGATGCCATCATCGGTTATATGACCGAAGTCATTATGGAAATCGCACCATTTTGTTTTGTCTTTCTTATCAATGTCCTTATCGCTTTTCTTTGGCCATCGAATGTTGTGTTGGAGCTGTTTCAGGGACGCGACGACGTCCTTGGCTGATCCAGGGAAGCCATAAGATGATATCTTATGATACTGGACAGATTTGGAAGTCGTAGGCCCTTTCTTTTCAAATCTGACATTTGAAATCTGTCGGACAGGCTCTGATCGACCGGTCGACTTCGGTTTGAAGTCTGGATTTTTAACACCTAGGCCTTTCTTGCCGCTCGAGTGTTTATTTTTGAAAGCGAAGTCATCCTTGACCCTCATATGAGCGAGCGTCCTTTCTCGTACGTCTTCGAAGGTTTCTGGAGGATATTTCGTAAGGTCGAGATATAACCCTGAACTATCGTCCAGACCCCTTTTATATGCTTCAATAGCTGTTTTTACGTCGCAATTTCGGATACCGATCATTTCTGCGTTGAATCGGTTAAAATAGTCCCGGATGGACTCTCCATTTTTCTGTACGACATAGTAAAGGTCGCTCGTCTGTTTTCCATTTTCCGGCTGCTGGCGAATTGCTGAGTAAATTGGTTCACCAACTCTGCAACAGACCCAATGGTTTTAGGTTTGAGATTGATCAACCATTGTAACGCTGCTCCAGTCAAGGTCGATCCAACACTCTTGCACATACAGACTTCTTGAAACTAATACGGTATCGAGACAGTCCACATAAGGTGTTTATATTGAGCGACGTGTTCTGTCGGATCAGTAACTCCTGAATATTTTGGGGAGAAGGTCGGGATGCTATATTTCTTTGGAACGTCCACCAACGCGATCTCATCAACGAACGGCGACGCCTGAAATCCTGTACGTGGTTCGACATCAATTGGGACTGCTGCCCCCGGTAATTTGGCCAGCATCGACAAGACACGCTCATTCTGCTCTTCCAGAAGCTTCAATCGTTGTGCAACGGGATCCATCGGAACACTATTTAGGATACCCAGTGGAACATAACCTGACCCGTTGAAGCTGGTCTGCTGCGAGGAATCAGAGGCATGTCCATTGAATGGCATAGAGGCCATAGGCATGGTTGGGATTACGAAGGTCGCAGGATTAACTGGTGATAAACCAGGATAATTAGGCAATGGAGGTGGCACGTTCCAAGTACCGACATAAGCATTCGTAGTCCCTGTCACATTGTTTCCGTTCTGGTTTCTTAGATGCTCGATGGTTTCAGCTGCTTGTCGAGCCTGAGCTGTTAGGGCGTCAATACGAGCACGAGCAGCAGTCAGCTCCATGTTCATCTAGGCCACAACATGATCTTGGGTTCCTTGGAATGCCATTGTCCTGAATGGATGCAAAAAGAGAACACTCGAAGGAAAACGTTAGTACGTCGTAAGATTATCGAAGATTTTCTTTGGATGGGGCCCCACGGTGGGCGCCAAACTGTTTATGCCAAAAATCTACCAAGGAAAATTTAAGGTAAATGTGAAGCCTGATCCAACCAAAGAAAGTAACTCCAGTAATCGAACGACAATAATAAAAATAAAATAAATGGGACGAGAGAACTGGTGACGCGGAAAACCCCTAAAATGGGTAAAAACCGCGGACGAGGGTGAGTCGTCGTGCACTATGGACGTCAATCAGGGACGTCGTCCTTGTTAATAAGTGTTACAAGTGTAATACAATGTAAAACAATACAATAAAATAAAGTCGGTCGTGTGTCGTGTGTCGTGTGTATTTAAACTCCGATCGTGCGTCGCGTAACAAATAGTAGTAGGCTTTATGAATTTCGAGAGAGACTGAGCAAGCTTGAGAGCGTAATTTGTGAGCTTCTAAGGTTTGAGAATCAGATGTCCCGAATGTGAAGTTCTATCTTCATATTTATACTCTATTTTTCCGTTGATGTGTCTTGAATGTGTATGACCGTTTGATATTGATGATAGCGTCCGTTATGTCTGTTGTTATTGATGATGACTTCCGTTATAATCTTTGGTCATGAATGTCTTTGAATTCTGCATTAAATATAATATAACGTATGTAGCAGGTTAGTAACTAAAATCAGGTCGTACGACAGTATTTGTCGGACGGATATTTTAGTCTTGGCCGCCCCAAAGGAAGGGCGTCAATTATCTCTCTGATCGTGTGACGATGAACTGATGGACTGTTGGAATTTCTACCTGACGGTTATCGATGGTCGTACGACAATGGACTATTGGTATTTTTACCCAAACAGTTTACCCCCAAATTTAAAATTCAAGCGACAACTTTTTGAAATTTAAATTTAAAATCAAGACACGTGTCATAAAAGAACGCGGGTAGTTCGTATGGAACTGAATCGGTTTGTTTCCAACTAAATAATGACGTCATTTTCTGCAAAATGAACAGTTAGACAACTAATATTAGACAGGTGTCACGCATCCGACGGATGTGCTCAAAAGATTGCTTGACACGGACGACACGTGTCGGTTGGCGATTCGATTTCTTTTTGGTGATTCATTTTCCGATTTTCGGTATAAATATGGACCGCCTTCAATCTTTTCTTTTTTTACGCTTACCCTTTAGAGATCATATTCCTCCGGCGAGATTCACTTTCCAGGCGATCAGAATCCTTTTCGTTCTTAGTTCGAGGTTTAGAGTTCTATTTAAGGTACGATTTCCCGTTTTCCCTCTGTGTCGATTATATGCGTAGGAAGTCCATAGCCAAGAAGCCTAGGAAAGATTGGGATATACTTAGTTACTGGTTTGCGACCCTGAATATCCCAGATTTTCAGATGTCGACTGAACCTGTAAGTATATATAGGGAAGAAGAACACCTAGATTATTTTCAAAAATTGGCCAGGATTCCAGATGGAATCAATCTGATGACGCCGGAAGATTTAAAGCCGGACGAGGTTCCGAAGGGGTACTGAGTTTTATATGAGTATCCCTTCAAGATAGGATTTACTTGGCCATTTAGTCCTTTGGTCAAGGTGTTTTTAGATGCGTTCGACTTGACTCCTGGACAGTTAATGCCTCAGTTCTGGCGAATTATCTAGGTTATCGGGCGTCTTACGGCCGACTGGGAGGTTCCGTTCAATGTGAACGACCTCTTGACTGCTTACAGCGTTCGACCGGATAATTATCACCGGTATAGTCTATTCCCTCGATCGAAGGGAGATAATGTACTGGTGCATAATACTGCGGTGAACGACCGTGGTTGGAAACGCCAGTACGTTTTCCTCCAAGTGGCGTCCGTGAACGACGAGTACAGCCAATGGTTGTCGTCCGTATGGAATGAATCGGGTAGGCTTACTGCTTTGTTGTGCGTTTTCGTCGTGCGTTTATTTAATATATATATATATATATATATATATATATATATATATAATGATGTCTTTCTTTGTTTGGCAGCAATCGACTTTACTAAAGTGAAGCCGAATCGCGATTCTCACGACAAGATTCAGAGGATTTTGGAGAGAAGTATCGCTGATCGTTCGTTCTCTACTCGGTCGAACGACGAAGAAGAGGGGGTCGTCTTCGTAAAAGAAGCGACGTTCGTCGAGAGTTCTTGTCGGGAAGAAGAGAAGAAAGAAGGAGAAGAAGAAAGAGAAGAAGAAATGACTGGTATGTCGCTTTGACATTATTTTACTTTCGTATCGTATGTTTTTTCTAACTTATTTTATTTTATCCAGGAGATGCACCTGTGAAGTCGTCCGCCCTTAGACGAGACGAACAACTGGAGCTTGCCCGTCAAGGGAGGGAAAAAACGAAGAAGAGATTTGCCCCTTCTGCGGGGGCAGACACAAGACGGGTCCGAGACAAACCTCGACTCTCGCCCAAGAAGACGGACGACGCTGCTTTATCGTCCCTTGCAGGGACGACACCATCGAAAGGAACCGTTGATGGGACCGAGCTCGGAGGCTCGACTCAGGTGACGAAGGACGCCCCAATGTCGGGGGTGTCGGGCGTTGATAAGCCCTTCCCTGCACCTTCTTCCTCCTCTAAGAGTGAGGAGAAGAATAAGGAGAAAGTGGGAGAGACGACGTTTAAAGTCACTCTCCCATCTGACTTCATGGCTAATGACGTCCTCGAGAGGGACGTCATTTTTTCACACCTGGGGAAATTTCTTCTCCCGACCTTCTATGACTGATACAAGGAGTCTCGGGTCGAAGATACTGGGGTGCACGCCGCTGGTCTCTCCTTTATGGTATGCCTTTCTTTATTTTCTATTTTCTTTGTTACTCACTGTTCTCGTTTTTTTAACTATTTCCCTTCTGTCGTTTAGGATTTCCAAGCCTGTCTGAGCTTGTTCGCTCAGACGGAAGGTCTTAGGGCGTCTTTCCCTGACATCAAAAAGAAGGCCGATGAGGCTCTCAAAAGGGAGAAAGTCTCCTTGGAGGCGGCTGAGGCTGAGAAGGCAAAGGTCGAGGGCCTTAAGTCTGAGCTCTCCGATGCCCGAAGTCTACTAGAGATTTCGGATCGTGAGAAGGTTAAGCTCAGGGATCGTCTCTTTGAGCTTGAGGCGTCGTCGACCAAACTGGAGGTCGAGAAAATCAAGGTCGTCACTGCTGCTACTACTTCTGCTGACGAAGTCGCATCCCTCAAGAAGAGGGTCGAGGAACTGGAGGGCGACATCAAGGACTTGGAGGAGGAAAATAAGCAAGTCGAAGCCTTCTCTCGTTTCACGGCCCGCGCCGCTTTGATGAGACGTTATCTGAAAGGGACCTCGATGAAGATGATGAACTGGAGGGAAGCGACGATGGAAAAGAGGCAGTGGCAGCAGAGACTACAGTGGCTGATGTCGTGCAAGAACAATCTGACGTTCCTCCTTCTTAGTTTCTTTTGAATTTACTATCATGGGTCGGCCGTCTGTGGTCGTCCCTTGTCCTTGTAATTATCTAATGAAAAAATCTCTTTTGTCCGTCAATGTTTATTACTTACTTTTCTTTTCCAAACTTATATTTTACCGTATGTCAAGTAATTTAGGAAGATATATAACTACGGTACATCATACGTTTGACCACACCATCATTTATTATAATGAGATCAACCAAGTGCAATTCTAAATATTGAACATCAAGTGCAGAAATTAACCTTTGTCACAAATTACGATCGACCGTATACGTACTACCGTATGAGTCGTGCATAAGGTTTTAATTAAGTCGTGCGTCCCTGCGAAAAATAACATTAGTGGGGTGGTCGTTGGTTTGACCAACGACCCTCTGATGCTTAAGTTAGTAATTTTTCTTAAGAAACAACCAAAGGAAATAAATTCGGATTTTAAAAGAAATACCTCTTTAAATGAACTGCATTCCAACTTCGTGGGATATCTCGACCGTCGAGGGTTTGGATTTTATAAGCTCCCTTACCCACGACGCCAGAGATTCGGTAAGGGCCTTCCCACTTAGTGGAAAGTTTACCTGCATTGAGTTCTTGAGTGTTTTGGAACACTCGACGTAGGACGTAGTCGCCTTCTTGAAAAACTTTGATTTGGACATTTTTATTGAAATGTCGCTCGACCGTTTGTTTCTGTGACGCCATGCGAATGTGTGCAGCTTCTCTAAGTTCCTCTAAGGCATCGAGGTCATAGCTCATGTCGACCAAGTTATGCTCAACGGACATATGTCTTGAAGTCGGTAGTCGTACCTCAATAGGTAACACAGCTTCACATCCATAGACTAGGGAAAAGGGGGTTTGTCCTGTGGACGTACGTGGTGTCGTACGATTAGCCCATAGAACGGAAGGTAATTCTTCCACCCACTTTCCTTTGGCAGCTTTGAGTCTTTTCCTGATTGAATTGATAATAGTTTTATTACTTAACTCGGCTAGACCATTCGACTGTGGATATCGAGGTGTCGATGTTACCAACTTGATGTTTCTTTCTTCACAAAATCTTCGCGTCCGATCACTGATGAATTATGTCCCATTGTCACATGTTATTTCGGATGGAATTCCAAACCTGCAAATGATGTTAGTTTGGATGAAAGAAACGACTTCTTTATCCCGAATTTGGGAAAAAGCCGCTGCTTCTATCCATTTAGAGAAATAATCTGTTAAAACTAGAAGGAATACTTTTTGCCCGGGGGCAGGTGGTAACTTCCCAACGATGTCCATTCCCCATTTCATAAAGGGCCATGAGATCAACGTCGAGTGCAAAGGTTCAGACGGTTTATGAGACATACCTGTGTGTCGTTGACATGCGTCGCACGACTGTACATACCTGATTGCATCTTGCCTTAATGTCGGCCAATAGTAACCTTGTCGTGATATCCTGTTGGCTAGACTGCGACTTCCTGAGTGATTTCCGCATTCACCATCGTGCATATCTTGTAGGATTTTCTGGACTTGCGTCTTGTTGGAAGTCCATAGCCAGGAAGCCTAGGAAAGCTTGGGATATACTTAGTTACTGGTTTGCGACCCTGAATATCCCAGATTTTCAGATGTCGACTGAACCTGTAAGTATATATAGGGAAGAAGAACACCTAGATTATTTTCAAAAATTGGCCAGGATTCCAGATGGAATCAATCTGATGACGCCGGAAGATTTAAAGCCGGACGAGGTTCCGAAGGGGTACTGCGTTTTATATGAGTATCCCTTCAAGATAGGAAAAAGAAGAGGATTTCTCCTCTGAGCATCTTATATTCGCTGGGATAAAGCTTTTCCTCTGCAGGGGAGAAGCACGAGCGGAGCGGTCTGGCCCTAAGAGCTTCTTCTCTAGCAGGCGATTTGGCAGTCGATGCTCATATAACTGCATTTTGATACTCTCACTTTTCCCTTCGATGAGCTGAGCCAGGAATGGCCGTTAGTGGACACCCACCTTCACCGGTTAGAGAGGCCCTTCTTTCTACTTCTTTCTCAAAGTAAAGCAAGCAACCTTTCGTGCAGGTGAGGCGTCGGTCGGTCCTAGAAACGGCGGCAGCTTTACTTGGCCATTTAGTTCTTTGGTCAAGGTGTTTTTAGATGCGTTCGACTTGACTCCTGGCCAGTTAATGCCTCAGTTCTGGCGAATTGTCTAGGTTATCGGACGTCTTACGGCCGACTGGGAGGTTCCGTTCAATGTGAACGACCTCCTGACTGCTTACAGCGTTCGACCGGATAATTATCACCAGTATAGTCTATTCCCTCGATCGAAGGGAGATAATGTACTGGTGCATAATAATGCGGTGAACGACCGTGGTTGGAAACGCCAGTACGTTTTCCTCTAAGTGGCGTCCGTGAACGACGAGGACAGCCAATGGTTGTCGTCCGGATGGAATGAATCGGGTAGGCTTACTGCTTTGTTGTGCGTTTTCGTCATGCGTTTATTTAATATATATAATGATGTCTTTCTTTGTTTGGCAGCAATCGACTTTACTAAAGTGAAGCCGAATCGCGATTCTCACGACAAGATTCAGAGGATTTTGGAGAGAAGTATCGCTGATCGTTCGTTCTCTACTCGGTCGAACGACGAAGAAGAGGGGGTCGTCTTCGTAAAAGAAGCGACGTTCGTCGAGAGTTCTTGTCGGGAAGAAGAGAAGAAAGAAGGAGAAGAAGAAAGAGAAGAAGAAATGACTGGTATGTCGCTTTGACATTATTTTACTTTCGTATCGTATGTTTTTTCTAACTTATTTTATTTTATCCAGGAGATGCACCTGTGAAGTCGTCCGCCCTTAGACGAGACGAACAACTGGAGCTTGCCCGTCAAGGGAGGGAAAAACGAAGAAGAGATTTGCCCCTTCTGCGGGGGCAGACACAAGACGGGTCCGAGACAAACCTCGACTCTCGCCCAAGAAGACGGACGACGCTACTTTGTCGTCCCTTGCAGGGACGACACCATCGAAAGGAACCGTTGCTGGGACCGAGCTCGGAGGCTCGACTCAGGTGACGAAGGACGCCCCAATGTCGGGGGTGTCGGTCGTTGATAAGCCCTTCCCTGCACCTTCTTCCTTCTCTAAGAGTGAGGAGAAGAATACGGAGAAAGTGGGAGAGACGACGTTTAAAGTCACTCTCCCATCTGACTTCATGGCTAATGACGTCCTCGAGAGGGACGTCATTTTTCCACACCTGGGGAAATTTCTTCTCCCGACCTTCTATGACCGATACAAGGAGTCTCGGGTCGAGGATACTGGGGCGCACGATGTTTCCGTTCTGGTTTCTTAGATGCTCGATGGTTTCAGCTGCTTGTCGAGCCTGAGCTGTTAGGGTGTCAATACGAGCACGAGCAGCAGTCAGCTCCATGGTCATCTGGGCCACAACATGATATTGGGTTCCTTGGAATGCCATTGTCCTGAATGGATGCAAAAAGAGAACACTCGAAGGAAAACGTTAGTACGTCGTAAGATTATCGAAGATTTTCTTTGGATGGGGCCCCACGGTGGGCGCCAAACTGTTTATGCCAAAAATCTCCCAAGGAAAATTTAAGGTAAATGTGAAGCCTGATCCAACCAAAGAAAGTAACTCCAGTAATCGAACGACAATAATAAAAATAAAATAAATGGGACGAGAGAACTGGTGACGCGGAAAACCCCTAAAATGAGTAAAAACCGCGGACGAGGGTGAGTCGTCGTGCACTATGGACGTCAATCAGGGACGTCGTCCTTGTTAATAAGTGTTACAAGTGTAATACAATGTAAAACAATACAATAAAATAAAGTCGGTCGTGTGTCGTGTGTCGTGTGTATTTAAACTCCGATCGTGCGTCGCGTAACAAATAGTAGTAGGCTTTATGAATTTCGAGAGAGACTGAGCGAGCTTGAGAGCGTAATTTGTGAGCTTCTAAGGTTTGAGAATCAGATGTCCCGAATGTGAAGTTCTATCTTCATATTTATACTCTATTTTTCCGTTGATGTGTCTTGAATGTGTATGACCGTTTGATATTGATGATAGCGTCCGTTATGTCTGTTGTTATTGATGATGACTTCCGTTACAATCTTTGGTCATGAATGTCTTTGAATTATGCATTAAATATAATATAACGTATGTAGCAGGTTAGCAACTGAAATCAGGTCGTACGACAGTATTTGTCGGACGGATATTTTAGTCGTGGTCGCCCCAAAGGAAGGGCGTCGGTTATCTCTCTGATCGTGTGACAATGAACTGATGGACTGTTGGAATTTCTACCTGACGGTTATCGCTGGTCGTACGACAATGGACTATTGGTATTTTTACCCAAACAGTGAGTCTATACTTCTTTTGTGCAGGATTGAGAGGCTTATGCCTACCTCTTAAATGTTCTTGCTCCCAAGCATAGTAATGCGTCAACTTGGTTGTTAGAGATCCTTTTAACTTGTAGTTTTGAGGCAACTTGATATATAAAATTAGGTGTTAATAATCTTGATAAAACCACATGCTTGATGACTTGCCTTCTCATGTAAAGCAATGTTATTTACACTAAAAAACCACTTCTCAGTATACAACAAAATTTTGTATCCGATGCATCGCGCGGGTATTTGACTAGTCTTTAAAAAAGGTAACAAATTTTTCGAAGTTCGATGGTTTATTTATTAAAAAAAAATGTTTAGAGACTTAATCATTCAAAATTAGAAAGTTTAATGGTTTTTTCGTTCGAAAAAATAGTTGAGAGACTTAATCATTCAAAATGAAAAAAGTTTAATGATTTTTTTTATTCAAAAAAATAGTTTAAGGGCTTAATCATTCAAAATGAGATAATTTATTGGAAAAAATTCAATGATCTAAATAGTAATCTATTGGGTTTTTTGTAACCGATCCCATGCCTCTTATAAGTTATAACTTATCAAGCCGGTTTTGGGTTTGGGCCAATTCCCATATAATAATGGTTACCATCTCTCTTGGGCCAAATTCTATTAAAACATAATATACTTTGATTTGATTTATATTTTAGGTAACTTTTTTTAAAACATTCATTTTGGTACCTGAATATTTAGGTATCTGGATATTTGGATATCTGGTAAAGCTATAAATATTTAGGTATTTAGATAACCGATTTAATTATTAACATGTTATTATATTGACATGGCAGATGATGTGACATATAATACAGTATTATTTTATGATGTGGCATGTGACATTTATAGAGTACACACTTCATAAATATATTTTATAGAAAACCGCTTTGTAAAATACATTTATAAAATACACACTTCATAAATGTATTTTATAGATAATTGCTGTGTAAAATACATTTAGGGTGCGTTTGATACACTGAACATGACAGGATAGAACAAAACAGAGATCACTGTCCCACGTTTGGTAGGACTGTTAGGTGGAACAGACCAGGAACAAAGTGGAACATGCATGTTCCACCCCACCTCATGGAACAAGGTGAAACAGACTTATGTTTTACCAATATAACCTCAAAATAAAATCTAATTCTCTTCTAAAACATTAAATACGAATTCTTTTTTTCATTTTATTCATTCTTTAAATTTTATTTATTTTATTTTATGTTCTTTAAATTTTCACTTTATTGTCCTAAGATATTATTTTTATATAGTTACTATGTTTTGATTAATTTATTTAAATTATTAAATATTAATAGTAAAAAAATATAGAAAAGGTTAAAAAATAAAAATTGGAAACTATATAAAATTTTATTTTGGTGTTACTTTAATCTATTTTGAAGAAAACTTTCTAATACTATATTTGTTATAAAAAATATTTATTTTGTTATAATTTAATAAATTACATAATTAATCAAATATATATATATAATATATAAACAACTTATTATGGGTAAATTGGTCATGTCTGTTCTATTCTGTCCAGTTATGTTTTACCAAACGCTAAACAGTTATTCTGTTTTGTCCTGTTCCGTTCTATCCTATCTGCGTACCAAACGCACCCTTATAGAATACTAACTCTTCATGAAGCTAGGAAGCCACCTCCCATTACCTAGATTTTTCATAATTTACAAAACATATCCTTAAAATTATCATTTCAACTTTTAGACTCTTTGTTCTTGTTTATTTCATTTTGATGCCCATATTAGGAATTCAATGCATAAAATGCCTATGTTGATCAGCCATTTTGCTCTACTTTGTTCATAACTTTTTTAATTCATTTATAACTACAATTATTACATGCAATTTAGATATAAAATTTACAAAAATCTTTATTATTGTTTTTCAAAATTTGTATAAAACAAAACATAAAATTATAATTAATCCAAGAAGATGAGATCTAATCACATAATAAACATATACGAGTGCGTGTGTTGGCAAGCAAGGGTTAGATATGTAGATTGATATTGACAAAGACGGATCGAACACCGTCTTGGCGGTAAACACCAGTTGCATGTTACAAATAGGGCATACCTTTGACATTGTCCTGCCAAGATGCAATCCAATTTTCACCTAATATTCGATAAAAACATTGCTCAAAATTTTCTTTCATAACAAATACGTCACCGCCTCAAAATACTAACAACCAGAAATGTTTTTCGAGAATTAATGAAAACGAATGAAAACAACAAATATTTATCGTTTTTATTTTGTAACAAGTATGACCTTGAACGATTATACCCCATCTTATATTCCTAACTCCACCACTGCTGAGAAACATAAAAAAGGGCCTCTAGGTTGATGTGGGTTAAGCTTTAGGGGGCGTTTGGTTCGCAGAATGATTTCTGATGGAATGGAATCTGTCAATGGAATTGGAATCTGGAAGGAATTGGAATGGAACGTTTTCAGGTTTGACCAACTGTTTGGTTGGCAGGATTGGAATGTAATCAGTCAAATGAATTGGAATATGTCTGTTTGGTTTACAAAGGAATTGGAATGGAATTCTGAAAAATGACAAAAATACCCTTTCTTTTATTTCTATTTATTTTTTTTAAATGTCGAGAGAGAGAGAGAGAGGAGAGAGACAGGAGAGAGAGGAAAGGAGAGGAGAGAGAGGGGAGAGGAGAGGAGAGGAGAGAGAGAGGAGAGGAGAGAGGAGAGGAAAGGAGAGAGAGAGGAGAGAGAGGGGGGAGAGAGAGGAGAGAGGAGAGAGGAGAGGAGAGAGAGGAGAGGAGAGGAGAGAGAGAGGAGATAGAGAGAGAGGAGAGAGAGAGGAGAGAGAGGAAACCAAATCCACATCTGATGGGTTTTAATTTTGTTAGAAAAGGTTTGAAGGGTATTTTTGTCTTTTTGAAAAACCATGATGAAATGGAATTCAATTCCATCCATTTTCAAATGGAATGACCAATTCCTTAATCTAAGGATTTCATGGAATTCAATTCCATTCCCTTGGCAACCAAACAGCACGACGGAATTCGGTCAATGGAATTGACCATTCCAATTCCACCAGATTCCGGCGGAATCCAGCGAACCAAACGCCCCCTTAGTTTCAAATGAGTTTTCTTAGATGTATTTATTAATAAAAATATTATAAAATTTGCTATTACTTTAAAATAAAAAACTTTACAAATTCGAAAAGAATTATTATGTGAGTAATTTTTTGTTTAGGTAAAAGAATTAAAAATTTTACGTTTTACAAAAATAACTATAGGGAATAATTTGAATTTGATTAAGAAAAATACTACAATTTTTTTTATTAGCAAATGTTGTTGTAGAATTTCTTTTGCTTAGTTGACATTTAAAAAAGTATAAAATTAATGATATGTTAGATAAAATCTAATTCCAGAAAGCGTTTTCAGGTTATTAGGTAAAACTAGAAACGTACTCGTGCAATGCAGTGAGATACATCACAATTTTAATGTTTCATTTTATTTTTTTTATGGATTTACATTACGATTTTGGATGATTTTGAGAAAGTGATAATGTTTTTTTATAAATTTGTTTAATTTAGGCTTAATAATATAATGTTTTTTATATAAAAAAATTAAGTATTTTATTAGAATTCAATGATTATCTTATATATTTTAATGATATCTAGAAAAATAATCAATTACATATTTAATAATATAAAATATTAATTAATAGTGATATATGGAAATGTCTGCATAAAAGAAAAGTTCTGCACATACCAAATTGGTGGGTGTTAGAAGCCTCCAGTAGTAATATATATCTTGTGCTTTGATATTTGTAAATTAAGAGATTTTTAAAATCTTACATAAAATGATGATATCTTGTGCCTAATAATTTGTATTTAAGAGTTTTTTATCCGTGCTTTATATAGATATAGATGTGTACCTAAAATTTTAAAATGTCATATCTCAGATACCAAAATGAATATTTTAAAACTATGTTACATAGAATAGAAATTAGACCAAAGTAGATTGCATTTTCATACAATTTACCAAATTATAAAAACAAAATATCAACAATCTTGTATGTTTATTTTAGAAACATATTTGTGGGCCACCTCATATCTTATGTGGGGCAAAGGGAAAATCGGAGAAATAATGAGAGCATTTATAATAGTTATTTAATTAAGAGTAAATTGTGGATTTGGTCCCTGTGGTTTATTGATTTCTTTGATCATGGTTCTCATTCTATGTTTATTGTGGATTTGATCCTTGTGGTATTCAATTTATTTTGGTCATGGTCCTTCTGACTAACACTTCCATTAATTTTGTTAAATCAAGGACCATTTTAGCCATTTTACCTATTTTTTGTCCTTTTTTTATAAGAAAAATATAAACAATATTTTTATACACACATGCACACACACATGTATATAAATATATATATATATATATATATATATATATAACAATATTAAAATAAATAAAATAAGACATTATTGTATGATTTAATTGTTTAATTTTTTTTAAATTAATTATATTAAATACGATTTAATTTTATTATTTTATTGTAATTGTGGAAAAATATATATAGTTTTATTGTTTTAATGTAATTAAAATTTCAATTTAAACAAATCAGATCATAAAACTATATCTTATTTTATTTAGAGTGAATAAAATAAAATATGGTTTTATGATTTGATTTATTGAATTAAAATTTTAATTAAGTTAAAGACGATTTAATTATATTGTTCTTTTATTATCATTGCAACAAATAAGCTTATTGTTGATTTTTTAACACAAAAAAAAATCATTAAAACCCGTTGAGAAATGAACTTTAATTTTATCATTCTAAAAATAATATGAAAATTGATTTTGAGTTTTTGACTGAAAAACAATATGAAAATTGGAGCTTCTAATTTTAAGATGATAAAATTATAGTTCATTTCTCAACGGTTTTCAATGATTTTTGGTGTTAAAATATCAACAATAAACTTGTTTGTTGCAATGATAGTAAAAGAACAATATAATTAAATCGTCTTTAACTTAATTAAAATTTTAATTCAATAAATCAAATCATAAAACCATATTTTATTTTATTCGATCTAAATAAATAAGATATAGTTTTATGATTTGATTTGTTTAAATTAAAATTTTAATTAAATTAAAACAATAAAACTAATTAAATTAAAACAATAAAACTATATCTTTTGTCACAATTACAATAAAATAATAAAATTAAATCGTATTTAATATAATTAATTTAAAAAAAATTAAACAATTAAATCATACAATAATATCTTATTTTATTTATTTTAATATCGTTATATATATATACATGTGTGTATGCATGTGTGTTTGTGTGTATAAAAATATTGTTTATATTTTTCTTATCAAAAAATAGGCAAAATAACTAAAATAGTCCTTGATTTAACAAAGTTAATGGAAGTGTTAGTCAGAAGGATCATGACCAAAATAAATTGAATACCACAAGAACCAAATCCACAATAAACATAGAATAAGGAACATAGTCAAAGAAATCACTAAACCACAGGGATCAAATCCACAATTCACTCTTTAATTAATTTATTTTAAATTACAAAAACTACGTAATTAATAAATTATTTTGTATTAAGAAGTTACAATAGATAATATTTAATTGTAGTTCTGGTGATAGCTTGTTATTTGATTAAAATATAGTTTTATTATGAGTTGTCGTTTAACAAATTATTTAGAAATCACTGTAATTTATAGATAAACTAGCTTCAAGATACCTCATTTTCCAAACAAAATACACTAAGGGGTTGTTTGTTTTTTTTAAAAAACCTCTTAATGACTCTTAAGTCTGAATCATTCAGACCTTTTTACACACTATCTCTTATTAATCATAACTAAATTAAGACTTCAGACTTTAAACATATTAAAAAACAAACGACACCTAAGAAACTAAACTATTTGTTTTCTCATCTATTCTGTCAACAAGTGGTTTAGCATATATAACCTGCAATAGTGTAACTGAATATAATTAACAAGACTTCAACAGCGGATAAAATCAAATGAGGTAAATATGCTTGTTTGATCTTCCTTCAATTAAAGTTGTTAATTCGATTTGTCAGCACCTAGCATTCAAAATGTTGTTGCACTTACTGGTTTACTTTGGCAAGTCATTTTCACCTATTAGCATGGCCACATAGGATCCATGTGAATACTGTTTTTTTTTTTTTTGGTAACCGTGGGTTTCCGGGCCAACTTACGCTCACCGACTAATCCCCGGGCGACCATAAATGGCCTGGAGTCATTGCAGGTGAACCTCCATGGCCACAAGAGCTGTGGTAGCGCATGGATTTGAACCCTGAGTAGATGAGATCTTCCACTACATCCCCCAAAGGCTTTACCAGTGCGCCACAACCCAAGTGGTTTATCTTGTCTCCAAGGCGCATGGATTTATGTATCTTTAGTATTATAAGACAACTATATACCTCCCACAAATAGAGAACATAAATAAATAAATGTTCATACCAATAGAAGAAGGGAAATTCCATATAAGTGAAAACACTGGTTGGATCACTGATCAACAACCAGTACTCCACCCTGCCAAAATAGCATGGAATATGTAACACCCGCGAATTTGGTAAGAGCAACTAATTTAAATTTTCGATATAACATCAAAATAGGGACAAAGATTCATCTTACAATTCAAAACCTAATATAACTCAAATTGAAAATCTATAATTAACCTCGACAAATATAAACTCCAGTAAGCTACAAGGTCTAAACCGAAATCGGGTGCTACATAACCCGAATACCAGTTGCTCATCACAAAACCTACGCGGAAGACTTCATATTCACGAGCACACCATATCACTTCTCTCTTCATAGTGTCACTAAAACTATTCTCAAACGAAACATGTTGCACATGTCGACAAATAAATAGGTTAGGCTAATGCCTATTGAGTTCAAGAGTTTTCAGCATGAATAAATATATCGTTGAGAGGAAAGAATTCAATTAAAATCATGATCTTTAAAAATGATTTACTTTAAATATGGAAGCGACTCGTTTTCCAATAACATTCATTTTTATAGACAATGCTCCAATACAAAACATTCTTTATAAGATGATGCAACCCAAAACTTACTCAAAACGTGAATATAATTGACTCCCATTTTATGAAAAACGTGAATAAAACTTCATACCCCGAAACACCCAAAACATGGGTGGGGCATGATACTCAACCCGTAAGTCATGGTTAATAAATCACGTATACAATACATCACCGAAAACATGGACACTAGGCCCAATCCTCATGCAACCATAAGATGGAAGGAATCCAAATATCAAAACATGGGAAGGCGTGTTTCATTCAAACCTTAATATACGCGGGGGAAACCCAATATTAAGGTCATCATTTACAGTCGACCACACACAAATCCAACGACAATGAAATAAGGCGTTAACATATAAAATACTGTTGGCTGGCGACGGGGGAGACCCGTCTCCGTTGAGAGTGGAGGAACACAAAAGTATGCCACCGTTGCAACGTTAATCGCATGACACCTCACGACATAAAAGCCCAAGTGTCCCTACGACTCTTAAAAAAATTTCATCTTAAGAGACAGTTAACCTTGATGAACATTACAAAGAACTCCACCCCGAAGGCCCGACACACTTAAAGACTACCTCCCAAACATTACTTCAAGCGGCGGAGGTCCTAGTGCCTACCTCCCAGGTAGCTCCTTCAGACTCAACCCTCCTAGTGCATACTTGTAAAGTTTTCGGTCGTAAAACATGAGTACCGAAGTTTAACCCCGCAATACCCAATTGACCATCCAAAACAGACTGACTTACGTGCCTATGGATCCAATGCAACACAGTCTAACATTACATGACTATACAGGAATGACCAACACACTCGAACATGTAATTAACATCAATATGCAACACGGTGCATTAATATGTAAACCGTAACCGGGCTCTACATTGAGCCACTAAAACCGGACAAGTGTCCCAAGACTCTCTTAAGTCAACATTGAGCTAAAATGCCCAAAACCCCTTTTTGACCAACGATTAACGATCTCCAATTGATAAACACAATCGACTCACGTCATGCAAACACACTCCAAAATACATGTGACGATTCCGAAACAGTTTAGATTGGGACAAATGGTTTTCCAAATGAATCTATTACTCTTATTCTTTTCAAAACGTCCCATAGTACAAAACCAAGCCTTTCTCCCAAATAAACGCTAAAATGTCTTTTTACCAATTAATTTCCATTTATGCAATAATCGTCTAAACACTTTAAAATGACTTATTTATCAAGATGCACAAAAATCTTAATGTGGGTATTTTACAAAGTTTATAAAGTTAAATACTTCAAATAATCAACTCACCAAATAACCCAACAAATGATAATTTCATGCAAAACATATAAACACTTTAAAATGAACATTTTGGCATGTACAACGTTTTCACAAATCAACTTGAACTCACCTTGCTAGATTTAGGCTAAATCTAGATTTTCCCCAACTTGAGCTCCTTTAGAGAAATTTGAATCTTCAAGCCAAAACTTTCAAAAACCTAGATCCACAAGTTTCCAACCATAAATACACATATCCAAGTGTTTAGAATCATTCCCCATTTTGGCCAAAAACCCTAATTTGACATAACTTTTCTCAAAATCTTTCAAACCGAAATTGGAGAAACCAAACACTAGGAAATCATCAATGGGGTATTTATAACTTATATTAAAGTTTTGGAATTAGGAGGATGAACTTACCACTTAGGTTTTGAGAAAAACCTCCAAAACCTAGAAATCTCAAGGAACGGAGATGAACATTTGAATTTAGCACATGAGGTTGAAATTACAAGTATAGATGATGAAGGAACACTTGGTTTTAGGAGGAAACCACCAAAAAATGAGTTAGGGTTCATGAGAGAAAGTGGGAGATCGATTTGGGAGAGAAGGGTGAAGAGGAATAGGTGAGAAATGGGAACAAAAGCTGAAAATCGTATTTTTAACACTCTGGTACCCGCTGGCTATTGTGACGACTATAGTGACTTTGTCACAATCGCTGTCACTATAGCCAAGAGTGTACCGAGAGGTTTTTGGCTTCTAGAGATTGTGACGGCTATAGTGACATTGTCACAATCGCTGTCACAATAGCCAAGAGTGTACTGAGAGGTTTTTTGGCTTCTGGCTATTGTGACGGCTATAGTGACAGTGTCACAATCGCTGTCACAATAGCCAAGAGTGTACCGAACGCTGATTTGGCCATAACTTCTTCGTTTTAGCTCCGTTTTAGCTCCGGAAAGAACCGGTGGACTTGTAATTGAATTCCTCATCTAGCAAGACCACAAAATCTATAATTTAATACCAAAATACCATTTCCTCTATTTCACTCAAAAGATCGATTTCTACACTTACTTGAAATAGTACTTACCCAAAAATTACGGGTGTTACACCATTGTCATAAATACATGGAACATTCGTTGGGACGACCAACTACTTGGTAATTGTCGTTGCTATTATGACATTTGTCACAACTTCATGGCACTATGGCTGGGACTACCACACTTTCAGTATCATTGGTGCTATTGTGACAGATGTCACAACCTCATGTCACTATAGCAGTACTCCATATGTGGTTCTTCCTTTATCGATTCACCCAGTTCAACACTCTTCTTCAATTGGGATAAAAATTCAAGGTGTTACAGAATAAAGACAAACAAGGGTGCAGGATCAGTGATCAACCACCCCCTTGAAGTCCTATTTAAAGACCAAATGAATAGAAGGAGCAAAAACACACACACTAATATCAAAAAAGATATGCGCATCAGAATAAAAACTCCACATTGCAGGAGCAGAAATTAGATGTCAATGGCTATACAATATTAGATACCAGCTCCTCATATCAGTAGTAGAACCAATAGGAGCCCAAATCAATTTTTGAATAATAGAGGGGATAATGTTAAACCATGAAATAACAATACTCAACCTTATATCAACCATTCCCATGTGACAGTCCCCATTATACCAGAACAACATCCTCAAGCTCCTGAATATCTCAAAATAGATCTGATCCTGCTGACTCCAAACCAAAAGAAACAATAGAAAAATGGGCCAAACTTTAATTTTTGATCTAGCAGTAGTAGAATCATAGGAACTGCCATGAATTGAAACCACCTTATCCCTCCAAGAAATAGAATAAACCAATAACAAATGCATGGGCTCACCCACAAATATCCACATCACCCAACAATACCCTATATGTATAAACAGATCCCTCATCCCAAGAAAGAAAATCAATATAGGAAAAGAACCAAAAAATTGTTCTTTCCCATAATTGATAAAATCAAAGAACCAAAATAGCCCTCCCCCCCCAAACTAATACACTTGTGTTACTATTCTTGAAGTTTAAGAATGTGAAATCCAGGGACAGATCTTCTAATGAGAAAACTCTCGAAATCAGACTCTATAATTGTGTTAAATTCTTGGTGATATTGTCCCTGATTCAAGTTCTTACTGTTTAATCACAATCAAACGAGATGAATTAACAGATTAAAATCCATCATGTGATTTCTATTTCAATTCAACAATTCATATACATAACTTCAGTTCACTTTCTCTCTCTAACTTTCTCTCTCTACAATCTGCGTATTTCTCAATTACAAAAATTTGCTCTACAAGACTATTCAACAGAAAACTAATTACAAAACACGTTTATCAAAAACTAGCTAACTAAGACTTTGACTTTGATATTTGACATTGACTTCCACATGAGAGTTGACTTCCAACTTTGACTTTCTTGAACTTTGACCTTCAATCTTCTATGATCTTGCATCCAACATATTTATGCTCTAGCAATCTCCCCCTTTGGATTCAAGATCATCTTCAGAAAGATTTTGCAATTCATTCTCCCCCTTTGTAGACTTCTTTCAATTCAGATCATCTCAGCTTTGAAATACAATCTCCCCTTTCTTTGATTAACAATATCTTCAAAACTTTCAGTAGTCTTCCCAAAATATGTTCTTCAAGAATAGTAACATTCTCCCAAAGGTTATAAAAACCTCTTTCCAGACTTCAGAAAGAAATTATCTTCAAATTCAGCTCAAAATGCTTTAGCAAATAATCTTCAAAGAAAATTTCAGTAAACTTTAGCACATCTTCAGAAATCTTTGAACTTTTCTCATTCAAACTTTCAAACTTTGCCAAACTTTGCAATTCTTTGAACTTTGCTTGATCATCTCTAACATTTCAGATACAAACTTTGCTTTCCAGACATTTCTTAAACATAACTTCTCCCCCTTTTTGATGATTAGAGCATTGAAATCATCAAAACTTTCACCAATAAATGTCTTTGATAATCTGAACTGACCATTGATCTTTGAACACAAGAGCCTCTGATTCCCCGTCGATCCAAAATATATTCATCCGAATCTTTGCAAATTCAGACAAATTATGAGTGTAACACCTGAATCAACAAATGAATCAGTTCGAATGTTTGTCAGTAACACAAAGTTACTGTGTATAACAAATACACATTGGAAAGGAGATTTTGTGATGTTCACTCCCCCAGGGCTTCCATTCAATCATCGAAACACCACAAAGATATTTCTATGAACGTTATGACAAGAAAACAATTTCCTTGTGTGTTTGTGCAAGTGTTAGAAAGAATTAAGCACATGATGATTGCTTATATAAGGATCAAAATTGTGTAAACCATTGAGACAACAATAGTATAACACAGACTCTATTGTGCATGATCGAAGTGCGAAGGTGAGGCAGACTTCCTTCTTTTTCAATATCCATATTTTCTAAATGAAAATCAGATAGATTATGTGTTGCGTCCCCTTGAAAATATGAAACATTTTCTTGTTAAGAACAAAATGAGTAGTTGGTGGGTTTTTTTTATCAAGAGTTGACATGGGCTAGTTGCCTGTTTCAATAATGTTCACGAAGAATTGTGAAACACTAGTAATGTGGCTGCCCGGCTCAGAAAAAGTTGGTGCAGAGTTTGATACTCTTTTACTTTGTTCACTCACCCTCTTTCTTTTTAATCATTGAGCTCACATCTAACCAAACTCTTGTTTACATTTTATCTCATCACTCAACCCACACTCAGTATTTTGACTTCTCACTCTTCGATCACTCAAGGATTAACTTCTTGGATAGGAAACACTGGTTAACGTGAATCCATAGAAGTTTCATTTAAGTCCTCACAAAAGAAACCCATGTATTGTCCTAAAAGAACATGTTGCTCAAAAGGTTTAACTATATTAGTTAAAGCACAAAATATACAAGTCATATGTTTGTATGCTCATAGAGATAATCATGAAGATTTGAGAATTTGTAAACATTGAAGATATTTCAAACAGGTATATTGAAAGAATGGAATGAGTACAAGAAACTTGTTTGAAAATCTGACATTGTATGAAAAAGATCAAATAGAAATGATTTATCGATTAAAGCTTAGGTAAGCAAAAATTGATATTGTCTATACGAACCAAGATATAGACATTCATGAAAGAACGTTTCGAAATGAAATCACGCTCAAAAGTTTTTGAAATTCAATCGGGGTGTCTTACCATCGAAAATTTGTTTCAACTTAGAGACATGGTAAGAACATATTCAACAAAATATCAAACCGGTGTGTGTGAATACTTGACAGTATATGGAAAAGATAATACACAAGTATTAATCTTTGGAAATACACTGTTTATCGACATTTAAGCAGATATAAAATGAAAACATTTAAAATCACACTTCTAAATTCATGAAATCGTTTAAGAATCAGAAGTGATTTGAACATTTAAGAACATATTTTCATATCTGAAAGTTGTCCTTCTTTCAGATACATATGAGATTAAGAATAGAAATAAACATTTCCACTCGGTCTTAAATCTCATGAAGTCAAGCTATAAGTCATATAGGTATGATCTTGTAAGCGTCCTCTCAATCTGCAAACAGTCATAAGTCTGTCAAAGAAACTTTATTCACAACACGTTATTGAAAATAAAATGACATAAATCAGTAAAACATTGAATATACGAGTTCTGATCTGAAGTAATCAGAAGTCATAATCTTTACTCCCCCTGAAAATATGCATCTAAAATATATCAGTGAAAAAGCACATGATATAGATCAGATACAACTCCTCCTGAAGTGTAGATCATCATATCTTCCTAATGCATAATTCAGTAAAAATATATACTCCCCCTTGAAGGTTGATCTTCTCATTTAAGCATCGGAGTACAAGTCCATATCAGCTCGGGAGTATCATTTCTTTCATCTTTGAAGTACGGGTCCTAAACTGTTGTGTTTAGAAGTCAAACTCCGTTGAAGTACGGGTCCTGAACTGATTTATTCAGAAGCCTTGGTTCTCTTACACCCCCTTAACTTGAGGTGCCTGCAACACAAATTCATCTTTTGGCTTTGGTACCCACTGGTATTTGGGTCCATATTTGTGAGTTTCAGTTATATTAGGAGTAATCGAGTAAGTACCATACTAGTAATGATCACTAGACTTATGAACAAAATCATATGTACGACAGTAAGAATAATACCTCTTTTTAGATAACCTGATCAATTGATCTCTCGAATAAGCAAGATCAGGTTTACCTTTCAGCACTTTGTTCTTCTTTGCATTTGATGTATGTACAAATGATTTATTTTCTTTCTTCTCTTCCTTCTCCCCATCATTATTCTCATCATCAACTGGTTTTACCTTCTAAACCAACTTTTCTTCTTTATATTTCCTTCTTCTTCTGTATGTATCTGAACAATCTACATTTTCATCAAAGAAAATGTTAGTAATACGAATCTGATCATATGATTTAACTGACCTTCTTGAAGAAGCAATTTTCAGATGTAAGCTTGAGGCTGACTTGTTAGAACCAACTGAACTATTTCTAGGTTTGTGGATTTTTGACTCTGGAGACGTTTTATCAGTCACCACTACCTTTGAAACAATCTTTTCAAGCTCTTGTATCTTTGAAGAATAACTGTCTCTTTCTTTGACAAGCAGGTCAATCTTTCCTTGAAATTAAGACTTCGCTTTCTGCTCTTTCAGTGCATTTTTTGATAGTTCAGATAACTTCTCCGTAAGTTTCCTAATCTCTTCCTCAAACATCTGTCTTTCTTCTTCAAAGTCTTTCTCAGCACTCTTTCTCTGACCAGATATTTCCTTGAAGATTCCCACATTCTTCTGTTCAATGGTCTTTTTCTCCTTCTCAAACTTGTCTCTTTCCATAATGATCACTTTCTCAAAATCTGAAATTTGTTGAGAAAGTTTTATACATTTGAGCTCTACTGTTTTCTTCTCTTCAACACTCTTCCTGGAAAACTCTGAGAATTTATTAGCAAACTCTTTCTTTTCTTTCTCAAAAAATGATCTTTCTTCAACAATTTGCAGTTCTAATTCAAATATCTTCTTTTCGTTAGCACACCCTATTTACTGAAACTTGACAAATTGATCTTCTAACTCTGAGATCTTGCTCCGTAACTCAGTGTTTTCAATTATCATACTCTGTTCCTTGTCTTTAATGCTTTCATCATCTTTCAAATTTTGAGAGTCAGAGATTTGCTTCAGAAGATCCTCATTAATCATCTTTAAAGCACTGACTTCTTCTCTCAGTATTTTCCTTTCATCAGAATATCTCTTTGACCTCTTAGAATAGTAATCAACTGAAGAAGCGAGGTTTTTGTTCTCTATTATGAGCTTAGCAATCTTCGCTTCATCATCAGAAAAACTCTTCTTGAATTATCTGTTACAAAAAGAACTTGAATTTGATCGTTAGTCCAAATGAAATCAAGTAAATCAGAAAAACTTAGAAAGAAAATCAGAAATGAAATTTCTAAAATTCTCTTAAGTCTGGAATTCGCAAGTCACTTAGAAACACCAAAAATTCACATACAAGACAAATTAAACAAGAATTCACATATAAGACAGATTCAGACAAGAATTCACATATAAAAAGAATTTAGAATTCGCATGCAAAACAATTTAACTACAGAATTCGTACACAACATATATCAACTTCAGAATTCGCAGACTATAAGAAAACAGAATTCGTATGCACAGAATTCGTAACTTAGTCTTTTACGAATTCTAAGAATTCGTAAGATACTTATATATGAATTTTGAAGAATTCGTATACAAGACTTATGCGAAATCAGAAAGCTATGCGAATTTTATCCTTGATATTTCTCTAAGAAAAACTTTTCGCAATTCACAAGTATACGAATTCTGATGGTTTCTCAATACTCTCACATGCGAATCTTAAGCAATTCGCAAGATACCCATCTGTGAATTCTATCTTTGTTTATTTTTCAGAATCAAATTTATGCGAAATTCTTTATAAATTCTGCGAAAACCAATAAATCTGCGAATTCTTCAAGGTTTTTGCGAATTCTACTGAATCTGCGAGTTCTTCGTATAATCTTGCGAGTTCTTGAAGATTTCTGCGAGTTTTTCAGATCTCGAATGAAAATAACTTCTGATCTGCTAAAAAACACATCAAAACTTCATCTTTCAATCTGAAACTTTGACAAATCGATTACCTATACTCTTAGAACCTAATTCTACCAATGAATTTCAACAAGATACACTTAGAAGTGCAAATCGATCCAATATAGTACATAACGAACTCGTGAATACAAAACTCAACAAATTCATCAATTTGATGAAAAATTACAGTGCAATACTCGAATTAACCTATACAAACCTAATCTAATATGTAATTCGAATACAAAACAATTGATTACAACTCGAAAAACTCAGAAAAACAAGAAATTCGATCTAAGACTCAATGAAACAGTTCGAACTCCATTTCTTGATTGATTTCAATCTAGATCTGCTCTGATACCAATTGATATTTCCCCTTATTCAAGTTCTTACTGTTTAATCACAATCAAACAAGATGAATTAACAGATTAAAATCCAACCTATGATTTCTATTTCAATTCAACAATTCGTATACAAAACTTTAGTTCACTTTCTCTCTCTAACTTTTTCTCTCTACAATCTGCGTATTTCTCAATTACAAAAATTTGCTCTACAAGACTATTCAACAGAAAACTAATTACAAAACACGCTTATCAAAAACTAACTAACTAAGACTTTGACTTTGACATTGACTTCCACATGAGAGTTGACTTCCAACTTTGACTTTCTTGAACTTTGACCTTCAATCTTCTATGATCTTGCATCCAACATATTTATACTCTAACACTTGGGTATCTCTCCTGACAAGGAATTGTTTGATAGGTCCAGGTAAAACAGAGACTTAAGATCGCCCAAAGAGGCCATAATTGATCCTGTCAACTGATTCCATGACAAATCCAACAACTGCAACTCGGTTAAACCATTTAGCCATGATGGAATGCTACCCGTGAGCCTGCAATTGGCAATCACAAGAGCCTTGAGTGCTTTGAACCGTAGGTCCTCATCGGATGGCAACTGTTAGGTATGAAATTTCATGGTAAGAACCAAAACTGTTAGATTGGGGCAGTGCTAGAGGATTTGAAGAGATGTTGACAGGTTACTGAGACTGCAATTGGAAAGTGAAAGGTAAGAAAGAGACTAAAAGTTCTTGAAACTTTCTGGGACTTGGCCAATGAGTCTGTTCCTTGCAAGATTTATAGCTTTTAACTTGAGGCGAGAAGGAAGATCAGCAAGTATTGTGCCAGAAAAGTTGTTTGTACCCAGATCAAGTGAGGTAAGATTAACCATTACCGAACAATTAAAATCGATCGAACCATCTAAAGAATTGTTTCTCAAGTTAAGATAAGAAATGGTTTGTGAATTCAACAATGATGAAGGTATCCCACTTACAACATAATCTAATAATTTCTTAACAAACCAAAATCTAAGTTAATCCAGTGATGATTAAATAATACAATAAATCTTCCTATCCCACTTCCCCTAATAATCAAATAATACAATCAATTCTTCCATGCCTATCATTTCAGTTGCATAAAACTATTGCGATTTAAACCCTAACTATGCTGCTTTCAAATAAATTCACATAATCCTAAATGTTGGATTAACTATTTGTTTCAAAAAATCAAAATGAATCTCTAAATTTGGATACACGATCGTCATAAACCCTAGACAAAATTTCCGTAAAATGCAATTTAAATAGTTTTGAGGGAAAACGAATCACATAAGGAATTGTACCTGAGGAGTTGTTTTGGACTGGAAATGAGAAGAGAAAGATGTGGAGATGCAAGATAATTCACTGAGGCCTCGATTCATTCAATTTCGAGCGATTGGTTCTTCAATTTCGAGCGAATGGTTTTGGTGTATACCCTTCCTCCATCTGAAATGGTGCTTCAGTTTCTTCAATTCGACAGACTGGCTTTGGCGCCGTGAAGGGATTTTAGGTGGGCTTCAAAATTGGGTTTTGTGTTCACGTGGGTTTATTGGCATAAATATAAATTTATTTTAAAAATCGTTTTAATTTTAAAATTTGTTGACATAAATAAATAACATTTCAAAAACTACATCGTAGTAAAATATTACTTGTTTTTGGAAATAAAATATTACTTTTTAAATCGTTTTATCTTATTTCAAATAAAAACGCAATTAAAATTTCATCATAGTATATGTTGGGTCATCAAAGATTTGAAGATGGCCTCCCCTTTTCGGCTTGTATTTGTGTATCTGTAAAATGTTGTACACTTTCATACTTAGAGTATTTTATGGTTCTTTGTAATATCTTAGTTGTGCTTTAAAAGATCGGTGAATCGAAGACCAACCGAATTCAACATGAAGTGAGTCTACTGATGCGGATAAAGATAAACTTCAAGATAACTGAGTTACCCCTGCCGAAGAGAAGCAACATCTTTGGAAGATTCCCCTTCTGCCGATCATTTCGTATGTTCGGCAGGAGCAACCTCTGCCGATTTCCCTCAATCGGCAACCCCTACCGAATCTTCGACAGAATATCCCATTCCCGAATCTGTTCCTTAATTTGGTAAATTCCCTTTATAACAAATCCTCATGATTTGACTATACTTCTTCATTCCCAACATCCTTCTGACAAAAGGAATGGAACCTTCTATTGCACAGAGGATATTCACTCAAGTTCTGAACTGATAAAGACTTTCTCCAAAAAGATTTGTACCAGGTATATTTTATTGGGATATTGTCTTATCATAGTACAAAAGTTACCTTTTGCATATTGGATCTCACCTGAATCGCCCCAACTATCCTCCTGAGGATATGCTTTGGGAGTGTGAGATAGGCGGACGGGAAGTACGCAAACGAACAACCACAGGGGCTTCCAGCAGTGATAGCTGAACTAACCAGATGGGTCGCCCAAAACTTTAATGTACATTTAATGTGTGTTTTGGAGAAATGATTGATTTTGTGTTATGGGACGTTTTTGAAAGAATAAATGGTATAGACTCATTTGGAAAATAATTTGACTTAATCTAAATTGTGTTGGAGTTATTCATGTATTTTGGAGCATGTGTTTGCATAAACGTTGGTCGATTGCGTTTTATTTCGTTTTGTGGATTTTAGCATATGACTATTTGATTGGTTGAGCTTAAGGCTCGGTCCTTCGTCTTTGTCAGGTCTTGGGGATATTTGTCCGATTTTAATAAATTCAAGAGGAGTTTGGTGTGAGTTGCATCTATTGCACTTTATTTTGGAGAATGCATGGTTTGAGTGCGTTTGTCATTCATTTAGAGTCATGTATTTTAGACTGTAATGCATTGGATCCATAGGCATGTAAGTCAGTCATATTTAAGGGTGAGAAGTCTTGATATTCTCACCTTGGGAATTATGTCGTGTTGGCATTGTTGTTGTCCTGGTCATTTTGCGGAGAGGAACTTTTATGGGTTGTACTTCGGGACCATGGGTCTTGTGATTTAATGTTCTAATTCTTGTGCACGAGGGTTAGACATCATGAGTTATCAAGTAAGGAGTTGAGGCTCTTATCTTGAATGCTAGGGAGTAGGCACTAAGGGTCGAATGAGTACCCTGAGGATGAAACTCCACTAGAGACCGAACAGGCACTAAGATCGCGTATCCTTGAGGTGAAGCTCGACGGAGCAGGCAATAGGTGATACGGTGTTGTTAGGACTTGGAATAAAGTCCGACTGGAGGTGTAGCTCGGTAGAGCAGGCAATACAGTTACGATCTGAGGTGAAGTTCGACAACATGGCTATGTGGTTTAACTTTATGCTCCGCCACGTACAACGGAACCGGGTCTCTCCTGTCACCGGAAGGTGTTATTTGGGTATTAAATTGTGTTTATTTTATTATCCATGATTTCGGTGACGTTTTGCATATACGGACTTTTATTCAAGATTTATGGGTTGAGTATTATGTCCCTCCCGTGTTTTGGGGTTTCAGGAAATAAAGTTCTATCCGCGTTTTTATAAATTGGGAGTCTAATTACTTTTCACGCTTTGGATGAGTTGGGGTTGAAGTTACTTTATAAAGAAATGTCTATGTTGGGATACTTGTCTTTAAAAGTGTGTGTTATTGGAAAATGAGTCTACTTATACTTAAAGTAAAACATTCTGAAAGATTATGATTTAAACTGCATTCCTTCCTTTAACAAATATATTTATTCATGTTGGAAAACTCTTGAACTCACTAGGCGTTAGCCTAACCTTTTTATTTGTCAGCATGTGCATCAGGTTTCAGTTGAGGAATGGTACTAGCGGCTTTATGGAAAGATGAGTGCTAGTCATTTGCTCAAGAGAGAGTAGCTTGGTGAAGCCTTCCGCATTTTGGAGATAGCAACCGTTATTGGGTTTTTAGTAACACCCGACTTTAATTAGTCCGTATATAAGACTTTATTTATTTTGTGGATGGTTCAACCTAGAATTGTATTTTAAGTATGGACTGGTCGTAAGAGATTTTAATCCACTTTGAGGTATTGTTGAAAATTTTAAATTAGTCGCTTTTTCCAAATTTGAGGGTTTTAAAATTGCGCTTTATTTTGGAGAATACATGATTGAGTGCGTTTGTCATTCATTTGGAGTCATTTATTTTAGACTGTAGGATCCATAGGCATGTAAGTCAGTCGTAGTTAATGGTGAGGACTATTGGCATTCTCATCTTGGGTAATATGTCGGGTTGGCATTGTTGTTGTCCCGGCTGTTCTGCGGAGATGAACCATTATGGGTTGTACTCCGGGACCATGGGTTTTGTGTTGCGATGTTCTAATTCTTGTGCACGAATGTTATACATCATGAGTTATCAAGTAAGGAGTTATAGCTCCTATCTTGAATGCTAGGGAGTAGGCACTAGGGTCGAATGAGTACCCTGAGGATGAAACTCCACTAGAGACCGAACATGCAATAAGATCGTGTATCCTTGAGGTGTTGCTTGACAGAGTAGGCAATGGGGGAAACGGTGTTTTGGGAATTGAAATAAAGTCTGACTGGAGGTGTAGCTCGGCAGAGCAGGCAATACAGTCACGATCTGAGGTGTAGTTCGACAACATGGCTATGTGGCTTAACTTTGTGTTCCGCTACGTACAATGGAATCGGGTCTCCCCCGACACCGGAAGATGTTATTTGGGTATTGAATTTTATTATTTTATTATCCATGTTTTCGGTGACGTTTTATATATACGGATTTTTATTCATGATTTATGGATCGAGCATCATGCCCATCCGTGTTATGGGTGTTACGGGAAATAAAGCTTTATCCGCATTTTTATAAACAGGGAGTTCATTTCTATTCACGTTTTAGGGGAGCTTGGGATTAAAGTTGTTTTACGAAAGATTGTTTATGTTGGGTTGCTTGTTTTTTTAAATGTGTGTGTTATTGGAAAATGAGACATTTAATATTTAAAGTAAATCATTTTGAAAGATAATGATTTAAACTACATTCTTTCCTTTAACAAATATATTTGTTCATGTTGAAAACTCTTGAACTCACTAGGCGTTAGACTAACCTTTTTATTTGTCGGCATGTGCATCAGGTTCAAGTTAGGGAATGGTACTAGCGTTTTTGTGAAGAGATGAGTGCTAGTTGCATGCACGAGTGAGATTGGTTTGGAGAAGTCTTCCGCATTAGTTTTGAGGAGAGCAACTTGTATTGGGGATAAGTAGCACCCGACTTCTGTTTAGTCCTTGCTTAATATTGATGTCATTGTTGTTGGGGTCAATTATAGAAATTTTCTATTGAGTTTTGATTTGTAGGAAGAAGTTCGTCTTTTATTTGATTGATATCGAAATTTTTTTATTAGTTGCTCTTACCAAATCTGAGGGTGTTACAATACTCCATGCTCAATTTTTCCGTCAAACGCTTCTTTCAATTTGCGGTATGGGTGAACCCTAGGTAGTGATCTTCGGTGTCCCATTAATACGTTTTTCTTACAATTTCTCAACCTCAACGAATGTGTGTCATCTTAACATACATGACACGCTTTCTTTCCTTTTGTACTGTATCTTGACAAATTGTCGTACGCTGGAAAATAATTTATGGTGCAAAATATCATGGCTCGTAATCGAAAATCCTCCTTACCGTGCGTGTCATATACTTGAACGCCTGAACTCCATAATTCTTTTAAGTCATCAACTAACGAAGCCAAATAAACATCAATGTCGTTCCTGGGTTGTTTAGGACCTTGAATTAACAATGACATCATGATGTATTTCCGTTTCATGCATAGCCAATGAGGGAGATTGTAGATGCATAACAAAACTGGCCAGGTGCTATCACGATTGCTCATGTTTCCAAAAGGAATAATCCCGTCTGAACTAAGCCCAAACCGGATAGTTCTAATTTCGTCGCCAAATTCTTCAAAATCAGAATCGATATTTCTCTATTGAGGAGAATCAGCCACTTGTCTTATTTTCCCGTCTCTTTTACGCTCTTCGGCATGCCAACGCAACAATTTTGCATCTTTGGAGTTTGTGAATAGTCGTTTCAGCCTTGGCACAATGGGTAAATACCACAATAATTTAGCAGGGGGACCATCTTTCATCTTATCACTGTTTTCTTCCGCATGTTTTTTCGCTTATACCGTGATGTTCCACATCTAATATATTCATGTAGGTTTGCATACTCGTTTCGGTACAACATACAATCATTTGGACATGCGTGTATCCTTTCAATTTCCAATCCCATTAGACACATTAATTTTTTTTGCTTGGTATAGAGAAACTGGCAACTCATTATCTTTAGGAAGCATTTCATGCAAAATCTCTAATAGACTAGTGAAACTTTTATCACTCCAACCATTGTTTGCTTTTAGGTTAAATAATTTCAAAACTGCTAAAAGTTTGGTAAATTTTGTACAACCAACATATAATGTTTTTTTTTTCAGAATCGTCGAATAATTGTTGAAAATTTTCATAATTCTTATCAGCAACATTATGCTCCACGTCATGTAACATATCATCGATATTATCACGGTTACTGTTGTCTGAATCATCATTATCATCAACATTACAATCATGACCCATGTTACGATCATCAAATACCTCACCATGTCGTGACCAAATCGTATACCCTTCCATAAACCCACGACATATCACATGTCCTTCAATTACATTATAATCACTAAACTTATGCAAATTATGACAATCTTTACAAGGAGGTAAATGGTACCCGGTTTCGTTAAAGCCACCGGGTAGGATTTCAAAAAAATCGCACACCACATTCAACCCACCTAGTATTACCCCGTTGGGTTAAGGGACGGGTACATTTTAATTCAATGGAACCCGGTTCCTACTAAACAACCGGGTACGATTACAATCTCTAAATTTCCAACCCAATATAACCCGGTTTATTAGACGAAGACGGGTGCGAATCCCATGTGTAACAAATAGTACCTGTTTTTTTAGTTAACCGGGTTATATTTGGTGGGTTGTATCACACTCTCTATAGTTGTGGTCTTTACCGGCTGACAACTCTCTAAAAAAAACAAGGAAACTCCTAAAAACCTAGGTTTTTGTGATCCTTTTTCTGAAAATTTGCATTTCTTGTGATTGACTGTCGGAAAGCCGTCGAGAAAATGTGTCGATAAACATTAAGTTCCTTGTCAGTGAAGAGTCGTTCGAACTTATATTTTTGTAATTTATCCATGTGTTTTCGACGGTTTGCCAACAATATTGCCGTCGGTAATTGGAAAAACACCGTTGGTAAAAACTGTCGATTGTTTTTACCGACCCACCTTTTTCTGACGGGTTTTTCCCATTGATATAGCCCAATTCCGACGATTTACCGGCGGTTTTGGTCGTCGGTGATATCTTGGTTTTTAGTAGTGTAAATTTGGGTATTTCCTTTCCCCAATCGCCTGTCAGCTCATGGATTCCCCGATCAAACTGGTTCGATATTCCTGTTGGATACGATTTTCTCCTTTTCTTGTCACACAAACACTCTCTCTCTCTCTCTCTCTCTCTCTCTATATATATATATATATATATATATATATATATATATATATATATATATCCCTTGTTATAAAATGTACAATTGTTATTCTTGTAAAGAAAAAAATGCATCAAAACTCAACTCACTATATTCCACATCACATCTTGTAGTTGAACTCCAAGTATACTAGTTGTGTGCTATCCCATACTTTCCTTTAATTTGGTTTTAGTTCTAGGACGGTGGCAAGAATTAAAGAGCGTTGGAAAAGTAAAAAGTCAGGGCCATTGATTGAAGATAAAAGTATATCAAACTGATATAATGTTTTATGAGCATATTGTATCCAAGTCAAATAAAAAATAAAAGACATGGCAATCCAAAGGAAGATAAACTTATAATTAAATAGCCAACCACTGCAATCGGCCGGAGAAAGCTTTCATTTTTGTAATTGCAATCCGCTGCATTAAAGTCGCCTCCCCTAGTGAGTAATTAATACGATTCATAGGCTATATTATGCAATAAAATGATAACATGGGTTATATTATGCAGTAAAATGATAACATACCGATTTTAATGCAGTGGAGAATCAATCAATATATATATATATATATATATATACAGGATCATACGAGAATGACAACTGTTTAAAAGGATAAAAGAATAGCTCTCAACCAATCATAGTTAAGAATAATTCCAAAAATAATAATATCCAAAAATAAGGTAAAAAGGGCAAATATGTCAAAATTTGTTATTGATTATTTTTAGAATCCTACCAAATTCCCTTTAATTCTCATTCAGTCTTAATCAAATAAATTAGACAATCCCCGTTTTTTTAAACCCACTCCTGATTTTTTTGAAACCCTAATACAGATATTGCCTATTGGTATTAATTCATAAAATCACGCATGATTTTGGCGTTAAGTATAATAAATAAGCATTTTATTTAATTCATTTGTACTCTAATCACATGTGATTTAGGGTAGCAAACTAATAACATCATTTTATCCAAACTATTTATCATAAAATCACATATGATTTTGTGAAATATATCAAATATAAAAATATGTCTAATTAGTATAAAATATAATCACATTTGATTTAGTGATGCAATTACACTTAAACAACCTGCCCAATTTATTTATAATATAATCATATGAGATTTTGGGTTGCATATTATATCTAAACAAGTTGTCCAACATATTTATCATATAATCATTTGTGATTGGGTTGCATATTCAAGATTTGCTTAAAGAAACAAACAAAATCAAATCAATTACCGAAATGGATTAACCCATTTGCTTGAATAAAGAAAAATGATAAATACGATTTTGATTTAAATGATTTATTGTTATCTATTATTTTTTAGGAAGTCAATACTATCCTAAATTAATCCATATCATATATGATATGACATTAATACCCTTTTAATCTAAATTTTGGAAAGTATTATTTTCGGAATTATTATAAAAAATGATTGGCTAAGAGTTAATCTTTTATTCTTTTAAATAGTTTTCATTCTCGTTTGAACTCACCTCTCTCTCTCTCTCTCTCTATATATATATATATATATATATAAGAAGGAAGATGAGAGAGAGTTAAGGAGAAGTCTCCATTGAGGTCATAGAATTTTGTGAGAGTTTTGATTTTTTTAAATAAAAAATGTAACATTAAATGTGTTCAACTTCTCATTTTCTCTATTTAATTTTTATTGATTTTATATCAAATCTCCTTTTTATTTAATCAAACCGTAATTCAATAAATCAAACATTCGCTAAATTTTTAAAATTACAATTATTTTATATTTATTAAATGAATTTACTTATGTTATTATTTTATTATTTTCATTTAGTAAAGTTACATTAATTAAATATTATATGGACTTAAAAAGTTAGGTAACAATGTTTATAAATGAATACTTATTTTGAATTTTTTTAAATAAAAATTAATACATTAAATGAATACACCTTTCATTTTATTTATTATTTTTACTATTACTCTTATTTATCTAATGTTTTTCATTTTTTCAAATAAATATATATTCTTTACTAACCTAACATCAATCATCAAATCTATATATCTATATATAAAAGAGGATCTTAACGAGATGAGGTGACACATTCTAATGCTTGGAAACACTTCTTCTTATTTTCTCCATTTTTTGATTTTTTAAAACGATGATGAATATGCTAAAGACGTTTTTATCCCAATATTTAAATCTAGAGTAAACTCCAATTTTGGTCCCTGAGGTTTGGTGATTTCTTTGAAAAAGGGGCCTATGGTTTCATAATTCAAGTTTTCGTCATCATGGTTTGAATTTTGCTTTGAAAGAGGTCCCTAGACACTAACTCCGTTAAAACACTCCGTTAGAGCCATGGGTATTTTCGTCAAACCATGTTTTTGTCCTCTTTTTGCACTCTTTCTTGTTTCTTCTTTTTATTGTGTAAAATCATAAAAACTTAGGGACTAATTTATAAATTTCTTCTTCTTCTTCATTCTTCCTTCTTCTTTGTGTAACAAGTTAACACCAATTTCTAAATTTCTTCTTCTTCTTCTTCATTCTTTCTTCTTCTTCGTGCCCGGAGGAGCGTGAGACGGCGGCAGAAGTGCAAGGATTTGCTCAGATTGAAATGGAGAAGAAAGATTATGGTTTCTGTTGCTCAAACGTTGGGGACGATGTGCAGGGATTTTGTTTCGTTTTCGGCAGATATGCAGTTGTTTCTGTGGCAGACGTTGGGGACAATATCCCTGCTTTATATTATAGATAAATGTATACCATAGATATATACACATACAAACATATGCAGATTGGATTGTTGGTGATGACAAGAAGTTTTGGCCAGCGAAATATAATGAAGCAACAACAGTGACAACGAAATCCCTTCACCAAACTCCAAACAGTGACAACTCCTCCATTCATCAATGGCACAAAAATCCAACAAACTGTTTGTACCCATCCACACCAGAACCTAAATTAAACAAACCTGGAAACTCCCTCCTCCTGTTCCCGTCGATTTCAAAAACCAGGATCCATTCCCCTTGTTCATGTCGATTTCCATAACTAGAACAAGAACCCCCTCCCCCTGTTCCTGTGGATTTCCATAACTAGAACCCCCTCCCCTTGTTCCCGTCGATTCACGTGTCAAAGTCTGAGCCCTAGCGTTGCTCAAAATGGTGGTTCATGCTCGTTCCAGTGGGGCCATCGAGGTCATGGGGCTTATGCAAGGGAAGACCGATGGTGATGCAATCTTATATGGGTGTATTTATTATTTTCATTTCATTCTTGAAAGATTTTAGCTTCTAATCATGTTTCTTGATCTTGGAGTTTCTTGGTTATCAATTGAATTTTTTTTTTCTGTTTGTTGTTGAAGAATGAATGCAATATGAGATGGGTTTTTGGTTGTTCATTTGAATTTGCAGGAGGCCTGGATGGATACCCACTAAAGATTTGAGTTCTTGATCATCTTTCTTGATCCGGGTGTTTTGCAATTCTTGATTTTTTCAACTTTGGAGGGTTGTTCTTGCTGGAAATTAAATGGAATCTGAGATGGGTTCTTCTTCATGGGTTCGTTTCAATCTGCAATAAGAGTGAAAATCTAGTGATGATTCGAGCTTTTGATCTTGTTTCTTGATCTGGGTGTTCCTCAATTCTCACAGAATTCTCTGTTTCTATAACACGTTCAATTCTTAAATCCTCTTTTTTGATCACTTTAGCTTTCAATTTGATATGGGTTTTGACCTTTTCTTTGTTGAAAAACAAATTGATCAAGAACTGGTGAAATACATGTGTAAGCTCTGCAACAAGATGAGAAAATCACTCTGATGAAGATGATATCTGGGTTTTTTTAGATGATATTTGGGGAAGAAGAAGGAACAAGAAGAAGAAAGTGTAACACCCTCAAATTTGGTAAGAGCAACTAATGAAAATTTTCGATATTACACTAAATAAATCAACACATCTCCCTATAACTCAAAACTCATTATGCTTCAATTATGAAATTCGATAAGTAACCTCAACAAGTACAAACTCCAATAATACACAAAGACTAAACCAAAGTCGGGTGCTACTAAATCCCCAAACGCAAGTTGCTCTTCCCAAAACAATTGCGGAAGACTTTGACAAGCTAAACCCTCCTCGAGCAGAAAACTAGCACTCTTCGCTTCACAATGTCACTAGGACTATTCCCAACTGGAACCTGTTGCACATGCCGACAAATAAAAGGTTAGGCTAACGCCTAGTGAGTTCAAGAGTTTTCAACATGAATAAAGATATCGTTGAAAAGAAGTAATGCAATGTAAATCATAATCTTTCAATTTGATATGTCTTAAATATGAAAACGACTCATTTTCTAATAATATGCATTTTAGGCAAAGAAACACCAATATAAACGTTCTTTCGTAAATTAAACTCAACCCAAAACTTACTCAAAACGTGAATAGAAATTGAACTCCCAATTTATGAAATGCGGATAAAACTTTATATCCCGAAACACCCAAAAACACGAGTGGGGCGTAATACTCAACCCAGAAATCACAGATAAGATCTATATATACAAAATGTCACTGAAAACTTGGATAATAAAATTCAATACCCAAAACAACACCTTTCGATGACGGGGGAGACCCGAATTCCATCGAATGTGGCGGGCACACAAAGTTAGGCCACTTATCAATGTTATATGAGCGTCACTTAGGGATAAAACACTCGTTAACATCAACCTTTACGGGTCTATAGCTAACAAACCAACAAGCTCAACAACTCCATGTCTATTGCTTGGATAATCATCAAGTTCAACCCCTCTAGGTCTGTACTTTGGAATTTTTCGTGCACTCATCAAGTTCAACCCATCTGGGTCTATACTTTGGAATTCCAAAACATCCCAGTTAAGCTCGTTCACAAGAAAATTGCAATTATCGGTTAGAAGACCCCATGCCTATTTCAAGTTACAATACGGGGATATTTATCCCACTCAAACCAACTCTTATGCCTATGGATCCATTGCATTACAGTCTAAAACATTACATGACTCCAAATGAATGAACTAGCGCATCCAAAACATGTAATTCTCAAATAAGATGCAATAATACAAATCATAACCAAAGTTCTATAGTGAGCTATCAAAACTGAACAAATGTTCCACAGACTCATCTGAGTGTAAACCAAGCCCCAAAAGGCATAATGAGTGATTGGCTAAAATACGTGAGCCAATAGGGTTGCAAAACCAAATACGTCCTTTCTCACAAATCTTTGTCCCTCAAATCACAATTGGCCTTCGGCCCAAAACTAAAAGGTTTACCATTTCTAAAATGTTCCCAAAGTCGGGAATGACCCAAAACCAAAGGCTCACACATTCGTACTTTTTAAAACATCCAATTTTATGAATGATGCATAAAACCCAACAAACACTAAAAGTGAATTTTTGACCAAATATCTATTTATGCAATAAATCATCAAAAACACGCTCATTTATGACACCTTTATCAAAATGCCTAAAAATCTCAAATGTGGGTGTTTTACAAAGTTTAAGAAGCTAAACACTTCAATTAATCAAAAGTTACCAAATAATTCAACAATTGACAATTTCATGTAAAACACATAAATACTTTAAAATGAACATTTTGACATGTACAACGTTTTCACAAATCAACTTGAACTCACCTTGTTAGATTTAGGCTAAATCTAGGTTTTACCCCCAAAACTTGAATATCCTTTGATGAAGGCTTGAAATCTTCAAGCAATCGCCCTAGATATTAGATCCAACACATCTACAAGGTTTACTTCACCATATAAGTCAACAAAATCATACCCAAGTTGAAGGATGAGAGGGAAAAATGATGAAATCATCAAACCCTAGCTTAGCATTGAGAGAGGTGAGGAGCTTACCACCATAAAATACTCTTGTATCTTCTAATAGACTTCCATTATCTTGTTATAATCTTGAAAATCTCTTAAAAACGAGACTATGGCAACTTGAATCACCAAAAACGGAGTTGAGATGCAAAAGTTATGAAGAAATGAAGATAGAGGGCTGAAAATCGGGTTTTATGGTCGAACACGGCCTCGGGCGGGTTATTACGGGCCTAAGTCTCCCCACAACTCGCCCGGGTGTCCCTAAGTCGCCCGAATGACCCTAAGTCGCCCCGGAAGTCGCCCCATGCACTGTTCGTCCAATTTTCTTCATTTTTCATGTCCGATCACTGTTTTGGCCATAACTTCTTCGTTTTAGCTCCGATTTTATCCCGGAAAGAACCGTTGGACTCGTAATTAAATCCTTCATCCAACCAAACTATAAAATATAGGATTTAAGTCCAAAATCCTATATCTTCTTTTTCCCTTAAAATACCGATTTCTTTATTAACTTGGAATGATACATTTTGAAAATCGGGGTGTTACAGAAAGTCTTTGTAATTTATAAGTTGGAGCCTAAATTTCTATGGTTTTATACAGATATAAGAAAAAAATAAAAGGGAATTGCAAAAAGGGGACAAAAAATGGTCAAACGAAAATGCCCCTGACCCTAACGGAGATTTTTAACAGAGTTAGTGTCCAGGGACCTCTTTCAGAGCAAAATCCATACAATGAGGACGAAAACTTGAATTTTGAAACCATAGACCCCTCTTTCAAAGAAATCACTAAACCTCAGGGACCAAAATTGGAGTTTACTCTTAAATCTATATCTATATCTATATATAAAAGAGGATCTTAAGAAGATGAGGTGACACCTTCTAATGCTTGGAAACACTTCTTATTTTCTCAATTTTTTGATTTTTTAAAATGATGATGAATATGCTAAAGACTTTTTATATATCCCTATATTTAAATTAATATATCATTAAAAATAGGTTTTTTTTAGTAATTTTACGTACTTATTGCAATTTATGTTCATTAACTATTTGTTTTCCTTTCTTTATATTAATACCCATTCAATTTCCCTTTTTTAAAGTTATAATTAATCATCCATTTTCTTTTATTTAAGTATTGGTGATTTTTTTGAAGATATGATTGGAAAAAACCACATCGCAAAACTATGAAATTCTCTCAAGATAAAAAACCCGAAATTTTTTATGAGAGAATATATCACTTTGTTTTGTTACGTACATATTGTTTCAAATCTACATAGATGTTGTTTTATATGTTTCCAACTTAAACAACTTATATCGAAAATATTTTTTTGTGGATTTTTGATGTTTGTAGGATTATTCAAGATTTTGTGATATTAGAGATCGACGTTGCAATTGATTTTGCAAATTATGATGAGCACTCAAAGATTTTTTTTCTCTATCTCTTCCTTTGTAAATTACGAATTCTATGATTATATTACATGTTGGTCATTTTTCTTTTCTTTATATTCTTTTTATTAAGTGGTTTTGTCACCTCAAATTTAATCATTTAGATTAATGGAAGTGACAATGCAAGCAACCATGATGGAAGCATGAGGATGCACTTCGGCAACAATGTTTTAGAAATAAATATTAGAAGTAACCCCACTAAAGTAAGTTTTCATTTCATCTAACTAAAAAGTGTATACAATTTGGAAAATTCGGCATTTTAAATCTTATGATTAATACAGATCAAGACATTTTGAGTTTGAACTATTAAATGACAATCAAACCATTAATAAGAGTTTTTGGTAGAGTTGTCAAAGATGAACGAGAAAGAAATTCAATCAAACAATTTTATATAGAATCAATAGAAAGTATCTACTTATGCTTATCTGGTTTATTTTAATTTTGATATATTTTTAATTCAAAAAATTTCATTAATTGATCAACTTTCATTTTCTTTATTCCATTTGTTTTTTATTTAACAACTATTAATTTAATTTAAAACTTTTATCTTTTACTTACATTTAGGGTCTGTTTGTTTGCAACTTAATGAGCTTAATGAGACTTACAACTTATTCAGTCAACTATATATGACTGTTTGGTAATGACTTAATGATATAGAAAGTGACTTATTTAGTAAGATTTCAAGGGGGAGCTTTATGCAAAAAGCCAAGTTTTTTCCAAACCAGTCACTCTTATTAAAAAAACACGTTCCTTTCATATATAAAAAAAACTCTCTCAAATAAAAACCTTCTAAATATATACAGACAGATTAATCCACACAGACAACTTTATCTATACAGAACTTAATGGAAAACCAACCAAACAGTCCCTTAATTTTATTATTTACATAACAACAATCAATATATATAGTTAAAAATTTTACATTTATTTAACTTTCATTTTTTATATTTACACAACAACAATCTGTAACATCCCGACTTCTAGATAACACCCAAAATTATAGAAAATAATCAAATTAAAATATAGTGTAAAGTCAAGGGGGTTTTATGTATTTATAGGAACTTAGTTATAATTAATAAATCATGTCCTAATTTTCAAGGACATGTTCTGTAAATTTATATTAAAAATAAATGGCACTTGGGTGATTTCAAGAAGTTTGATACCTGTACCCAATTGATAATACATGGCTATATTTATTCTAAGACGTGGCAGCCAAGTTGATAGGTTTTTAAGATATATAAATAATTTTTTTTGGTGCAACTGTACTTCTCTGTTAAGTGGAGCAAAATCCAGAAAATGTTCATAATATAGCTTGAATAATTTGAGCCAAAAATCGATGCATGGTTGAAGGTGAGAAACCATGAACAAATATAAACTATAAAGCTTTATATGGGATAATTTTGATGATTGACAAAAACTTTAAACAACAACGTCAACAAGGTGAGTTTCATGATGCTTTAATGAAAAATGAGATAAATACAAAAGTTTAAGGTTATATTCATGCATTTATGAGATTTATGTTATATATCGTTTGTATGTACAAAAGGTTATCAAATTTGTATGCATGAATATTTTAAATGACATGCTTGAAATGTTTTGTTGTCCACCTGTGGAAATGTTCAGGACGCCGGGGTCAAAGTTAAAGAACGGGAAACCGTAATGAAAGGGTTTTCAATGTATAAGATTTTTCCTACACTTGAAACATAACGAGTGATTTTATAATCACTGTCAATTTGATCCACATGGTGCATACAACACAAAAGGGAGATCTCCATAATGAAATGATTTTAAGGCACGAAAATGTTTATGATATTTTTTTTTAAATGTTGCATAATATGTTTTATGATTACGATATATGTTTATGCCAAAAATCTCCCAAGGGAAATTTAAAGTAAATGTGGAGCTTAATCCAACCAAAGAAAGTAACTTTGATAATCGTATGACAATAATAAGATTAAAATAAATGAGACGAGAGAATTGGTGACGCGGAAAACCCCTAAAATGGGTAAAAACCGCGGACGAGTGTGAGTCGTCGTGCACTATGGACGTCAATCAGGGACGTCGTCCTTGTTAACAAGTGTTACAAATGAAATGTAATGTAAAACAATACAATAAAGTAAAGTCGGTCATTCGTCGTGTGTTCTTAGACTTCAATCGTGCGTCGTATGACGAACAACAATAGATTTTATGAACTTTGAAAGAGACTGAACAAGCTTGAGAGCGTAATTTGTGAGCTTCTAAGGTTTGAGCATCAGATGCCCGAATGTGAAGTTCAATCTTCATATTTATACTCCAATTGTCCGTTAGCAAGTCTTGAATGCATATCTTTAATGAAGTAACTGTTTGATATTGGTGATAGCATCCGTTATATCTGTTGTTATTGGTAACGTCTTCCGTTATGATCTCTCATCATAAACGTCCTTGAAATCCTGCATTAAACATAATATAAAATATGTTGCAAATTAGTAACAGTAATCATGTCGTATGACTAACTTTGTCGGACGGATATTTGTTCATTTTAATCGAGGTCGCCTTAAAGGAAGGGCGTCGGTTATCGCTGGTCGTACGACGATAGACTGTTGGAATTTTTACCCAAACAGTTTGCCCCCAAATTTAAAATTCAAGCGGCAACTTTTTGAAATTTAAATTTTAAAATCAGGACACGTGTTATAAAAGAAACGCGGGTAGTTCAAATAGAACCGAATTGGTTTGTTTCTAGCTGGACAATGACGTCATTTCTTGCAAAAATAAACGGTTAGACAGCTAATTTTGGACAGGTGTCATGCATTCGAAGGATGCACTCAAGTGGTTCGCCTGACATGGACGACACGTGTCAATTGGCGATTCGATTTCTTGGCGATTCAGTTTCCAATTTTCAGTATAAATAGGGATTGTCTTCAATCCTTTCCTTCTTTACGCTTACCTTCTTTAATACCTTATACCTCCGGCGAGATTTACTTTCCGAGCAATCAGAATCCCTTCCATTCTAAGTTCGAGGTTTAGAACGCTAATTAAGGTACGATTTTCCGTTCTTCCCTCTGTGTCGATTTATGCATAAGAAGTCCATAGCTAGAAAACCTAGGAAAGCTTGGGATATTCTTAATTATTGGCGTGCGACTTTAAATATCCCGGATTTCCAGATGTCGAGCGAGCCTGTGAGCCTATATAGGGAGGAAGAGAATTTAGATTACTTTAAGAGTTTGGCTAGACTTCCAAATGAAATAAATCTGGTGTCGCCGGAATATTTAAGGCCGGATGAAGTTCCGAAGGGATATTGTGTTTTATATGAATATCCCTTCAAAATAGGGTTTACTTGGCCGTTTATTCTTTTGGTCAAGCCATTTTTAGATGCATTCGATCTAACACCTGGACAATTAATGCCTCAATTCTGGCGGATTGTCCATGTTATCGGGCGTCTTACGGCCGACTGGGAGGTTCCGTTCAACGTGAACGATCTCTTGACTGCTTATAGCGTTCGACCGGATAATTATCACCGGTACAACTTATTCCCTCGATCGAAGGGAGATAACGTATTGGTGCATAATACCGCGGTGAACGACCGTGGTTGGAAACGTCAGTACGTTTTCCTCCAAGTGGCGTCTGTAAGCGATGAAGACAGCCAATGGTTATCGTCCGGATGGAACGAATCGGGTAGGTTAACTGTTTTTGTCGTACGTTTTTTTCGTGCGTTTTTGTCGTGCGTTTTTGTCGTACGTTTTTAATATTTACTAATGATATCTCTATTTGTCTGGCAGCAATTGACTTTACTAAAGTGAAGCCAAACAGAGATTCTCTCAACAAGATTCAAAGGATATTGGAAAGGAGTATTGCCGATCGTTCGTTTACTGTGCGGTCGAACGACGAGGAAGACGAGGCCGTTTTTGTAGCTGAGGTGACGTCTGTCGAGGGTTCTCATAGAGAAGGAGAGAGGGAAGGAGAAGAAAGAGAAGAAGAAAGAGAAGAAGAAATGACCGGTAAGTCGTTCGACAATACCTTTCACTTGTATATCGTACGTCATTTCATTTTTTTTAACTTGCTCTCTTTTTTCAGAAGATGCAGCTGTAAAGTCGGCTGCCGTTAAGCGAGCCGAGCAACTGGAGCTCGCCCGTCAAGGGAGGGAAAAAGCAAGGAAAAGATCTGCCCCTTCCACGGGGGTAGATCCGAGATGTGTCCGAGGCAAGCCTCGGTCCTCGCCCAAGAAGACAGGCGATGCCACTTTGTCGTCCCTTTCAGGGGCGACACCAGCGAAGGGAATCGTTGTTGGGGTCGAGCTTGGAGGCTCGATCAAGGCGACGAAGGATGCCCTAACGACGGGGGCGTCGGGCGTTGAAAAGCCCTTTGCTGCACCTTCTTCTTCCTCTAATAGTGAGGAGAAGAATAAGGAAAAAGTGGGAGAGATGATATTCAAAGCCACTCTCCCAGCTGACTTTATGGCTAATGACGTTCTCGAAAGAGACGTCATTTTTCCACACCTAGCAAAATTCCTTCTCCCGACTTTCTACGATCGGTACAAAGAGTCTCGGGTTGAGGACACGGGGGCACATGCTACTGGCCTCTCTTTCATGGTAAGTTTTAATTATTCTCCTTTTTCGTTGCTCGTTTTTTTACTACTAATTCCTTTCCTTTTGTTGTGCAGGCTTTCCAAGCTTGTCTGAGCTTCTACGCTCAGACGGAAGGTCTTAGGTCGTCCTTTCCTGATGTCAAGAAAAGGGCCGACGAGGCTCTTGAAAAGGAAAAGGTCGCCCTAGAGGCGGTCGAGGCTGAAAAAGCAAGGGTTGAAAACCTTAAAGCCGAACTCATCGATGCCCGTAGTCTACTAGAGTTTTCGGATCGTGAGAAGGTCAAGCTCAGGGACCGTCTCTTTGAACTTGAGGCGTCTTCGACAAAGTTAGAGATCGAGAGGATTAAGGCTATTACCACTGTTGCTGCTTCTGCTGACGAGATCGTGACTCTGAAGAAGAGGATTGAAGATCTGGAAGGTGACGTCAAGGACTTGGAGATGGAAAATAAGCAAATTGAGGCTTTTTCCCGCTTCACGACCCGAGCTGCTTTAATGAGGCGTCACTTGAAGGGGAAGGATCCTATGGCGTCGGCCTCCGAAGAACTCAAAACCTACCTCGACACTGTCGGGACTGAGAGGGACCTAGATGAAGACGACGAATTGGAAGAGAGCGATGGCGTAGAAGAAGTGGCAGCAGAGGAGACCATCATCGCCCAGGGACAACCTGACGTTCCTCCTACTTAATTCCCTTTGAACTTATCACCTAGAGGTTGGCCGTTTGTGGTCGTCCTTTATACTTGTTACTCAATATCTAATGAAAAAAAGTATCTTTTGTTCGTCGATGCTCATTACTTGTTTTTATAATTAATCGTACGTCGAGAAATTTAAGTAGTTGGACAACTACATTATATCAAACATTCAACCATACCATCATTTATAAAGAAATCAACTGAAACTTTCGATTGATCTTAGGTAATTTGTAATAATGGTTTTTGATTCCAAGTATTCGAACATCAAGTGCAGAATTTAACCTTTGTCGTCCATTAAAATTGAACATATACGTGCGATCGCATGAGTTTTACTCGACACAAAGATTTTAAATAAGTCGTGCGTCCCTGCGAAAAACAACGTTAGTGGGGTGGTCGTTGGTTTGACCAACGACCCTCCGATGCTTAAGTCAGTAATCTTTCTTAAGAAATAATCTTTCTTAAGAAATAATCGAAGGAAATAAATATGAAATTTAAAAGAAATACCTCTTTAAATGAAATGCATTCCAGCTTCGTGGGATATCTCGACCGTCAAGGGTTTGGATTTTATAGGCTCCTTTACCCACGATGCTAGAGATCTGATAAGGACCTTCCCACTTAGTGGAAAGCTTACCTGGATTGACCTCTTGAGTAATTTGAAATACTCGACGTAGGACGTAATCACCTTCTTGAAAAATTTTGATTTGGACATTTTTGTTGAAATGTTGCTTGACCACTTGTTTTTGTGCCGCCATGCGAATGTGCGTAGCTTCTCTAAGCTCTTCTAGAGCGTCGAGGTCATAACTTAGGTCGACCAAGTTATTCTCAACGGACGTATGTCTTGAAGTAGGTAGTCGTACCTCAATAGGTAACACAACTTCACATCCATAGACTAAGGAAAATGGAGTTTGTCCTGTGGACGTATGAGGTGTTGTACGATTAGCCCATAGAACGGAAGGCAATTCTTCCACCCACTTCCCTTTGGCAGCTTTGAGTATTTTCTTGATTGAATTGATGATAGTTTTATTACTCGACTTGGCTAGACCATTCGACTGTGGATATCGAGGCGTCGATGTTACCAACTTGATGTTCCTTTCTTCACAAAATCTTCGCGTTCGATCACTGATGAATTGTTTCCCGTTGTCGCACGTTATTTCAGATGGAATTCCAATCTTACAAATGATGTTAGTTTGGATAAAAGAAACGACTTTTTTGTCCCGAACCTGGGAGAAAGCCGCTGCTTCGACCCACTTAGAGAAATAACCTGTTAAAACTAAAAGAAATACTTTTTGCCCAGGGGCAGGTGGTAGTTTCCCAACAATGTCCATTCCCCATTTCATAAAGGGCCATGGGATCAAAGTCGAGTGCAAGGGTTCAGAGGGTTTATGAGACATACCTGTGTGTTTTTGACATGCGTCGCACGACTGTACATACCTGATCGCATCTTGCCTTAGTGTCGGCCAATAGTAACCTTGTCGTGATATCCGGTTGGCTAGAATGCGACTTCCTGAGTGGTTTCCACATTCACCATCGTGCATATCTTGTAAGATTTTCTGGACTTGCGTCTTGTTGGTGATACATCGCAAATTCAGACCAGTCGAAGATCTTCGATATAATTGTCCTCTGATCATAACATACCTTGATGCTTTAAATCTAACCTTTCTTGCTTCCATTTTGTCATCAGGTAGTTGATCGTTCTCCAGATAATTTTTAATATCGTCCGACCAAGAGTTTTCTTCCTCAATTGGTGCGACTAAAATATTACCATCGTCTTTGATGGATGGTGTTGCAAGGTGAACTATTGGGATATTGTCGAATGTCGTTTGATTAAGTGCTGATCCCAAATTGGCTAATGCGTCAGCTTGAGTGTTCTGATCTCTTGGTACCTGTTCGATTATGAAGTGACTGAACTTCTTTGCTTCTTCCTTTACTATTTTATAATAAGCAATCATCCTTGAATCTTTTGCTGCAAATTCTCCATTAACTTGGTTAACAACTAGGGACGAGTCGCTCCGGACATGTAGACATGTTGCCCCCAAGTCATGAGCAATTTTCATTCCTGCAAACAGTGCTTCATATTCTGCCTCATTATTTGTTGCCTTGAAGTCGCACCGTATGGAGTACACTATTTTGCCCCCTTGTGGGGACTGTAGGACGACACCCAGGCCTGTTCCTCGTATGTTTGACGAACCATCGACGTCGAGCGTCCAAGTAGTGTCGTGCAAAGTCTCCACAATTAACTCGTTGGACGACGTCGCTTCGTCTAATTCCGGACTGAAATCTGTAACAAAATCTGCCAAGACCTATAATTTGATCGCCGTCTTAGGTTTGAAATCCATATCATAATTGCTGAGGTAGATGCTCCATTTAGCTAGTCGTCCTGTTAGTTCAGGTTTTCTTAACACAAACTTTAATGGAAAGTTAGTTACCACAGTTATAGGATGCGATTCAAAATAATGCCGTAGCTTTTTAGCGGCCATGACTAACGAAAGCAAGAGTTTTTCTATAGATGAGTACCTGGTTTCAGCGTCTAGTAGAGTTTTACTTACATAGTAGATTGGCAATTGTTGTCCGTCAGTTTCTCGTATAAGGACTTCACTTACCGAATTAATACTGACGGCCAGGTAGAGTTGAAGAGCTTCATCTTTCTCAGGTTTAGAGAGGAAGGGGGGGTGATGTCATGTATGTCTTGAGTTATTGCAATGCCTCCTCGTTCTTATCAGTCCACTCGGATCCTTTATTTTTTCGCAGGACGTTGTAGAATAGGTGACATTTGTCGGACGACCGAGAGATGAACCTGTTCAACGCTGCTACACGTCCTGTTAGACGTTGGACTTCTTTAAAATTTCTAGGTGACTTTAGCTCAATAATTGCTTTAATTTGGTCTGGGTTAGCTTCGATTCCTCGTCGTGTAACCATATAACCGAGAAATTTTCCAGCTCAAACTCCAAAAGAACATTTTGTTGGATTCAACTTCATTTTGTACTAACGCAAAATGTCGAACGATTGTTTCAAATGTCCTATATGATCGTCCGTGTACTTTGATTTGACAAGCATGTCGTCGATGTATACTTCCATGGTATCGCCCAAATGTTCTTTGAACATCATATTCACCAATCGTTGATACATCGAACCTGCATTCTTAAGACCAAAAGGCATTACTTTATAACAATAAATACCTTTATCTGTCATGAAGGCTGTTTTTTCCTGGTCGTCAGGATGCATCAATATTTGGTTATATCCAAAACATGCATGCATGAAAGTGAGTAATTCATGTCCAGCTGTAGCATCGACCATAGAATCGATGTGTGGCAATAGAAATGGATCTTTTGGACAAGCCTTGTTAAGGTCTGTGAAATCAATGCAGACTCTCCATTTGCCATTTTTCTTTTGGACGACAACAACGTTGGCGAGCCAGTCTGGATATTTGACTTCTCGTATCTTTCCTGTTTTAAGCAAATTATCAACTTCGTCGTTGATAACTTTATTTCTTTCAGGAGGGAATTTTCGTCTTTTCTGCTGAACAAGCTTGAACGATGGATCAACGTTGAGTTTATGAGAAATGATACTTGGATCGATACCCACCATGTCTTCGTGCGTCCATGCGAAACAATCATTGTGATCCTGCAAAAAAGATATTAGTTTCTTTTTAAAAGAAGGGTCGAGCGTCGAACCTATGTAAATCATCTGATCAGGCTTATCCTGGTTTAAGACGACAGCTTCCAAGCGATAGTCGTCGTCAGGCCCAGGAACGTCCTGGTTCTGTAATTGCTATACTGTCTGCTTCGGGGGCTTCAAATAAACTTTGTAACATTCCCTAGCAACTTTTCTTTCGCCTTTGATCTCCTGTACTCCCCATTGCGTGGGAAATTTCAAGGTTTGGTGGTACGTCGAAGGTGCAGCTTTCATGTCATGAATCCAAGGTCTCCCCAGGATAACATTATAAGCTGATGAGCAATCGACAACATTGAACTTCGTTTGCCTGTTGATTCCTTTAGCATATACTGGTAGTGTGATTTCCCCCATGGTACTTGTCGCTCCTCCGTTAAATCCAACGAGTGTAGTCGAACGTCGTGTAATCTCGGATTTGTCGATTCCCATTGCTTTCACTGCATCAAAAAAGATAATGTTAGCTGAACTACCTCCTTCGACGAGTATCCTCTTTGTCAGACAATTTCCAATGCTCAATTGGATAATTAGTCCGTCATGATGTTTCTGATGTACGTCGTCGAGGTCTGCTTGGTCGAACGTCAAGGGCATAGCTTCTAATTATGCGTCCTCTTTGGGTCTTGCCTCCTTTGGAATTGGTCGATCATCGGGACTGCGACTAGCATGTCTCTTAGCAGCTGAATATGTGGTCCCACAGACATCAGAGCCTCCGGTGATACAATTAATCACCTTGGCATGTTCTGGGGATGTGGGACGCACATCCTTTTTTCCCGTCAATTCTTGTAAATAACCTTTCGAATTAAGCCAGGACAGTTCTTTCTTCAAAGCGATGCAATCATCTGTCATATGACCAAAGTCACTATGGAAATCGCACCATTTTGTCTTGTCTTTCTTATCACTGTCTTTATCGCTTTTCTTTGGCCATCGAACGTTTTGTTGGAGCTGTTTTAGGGACGTGACGACATCCTTAGCTGATCCAGAGAAACCATAAGATGATACCTTAGGATATTGGACAGACTTGGAAGTCGTCGGCCCTTTCTTTTCAAATCGGACGTTTGAAATTTGTCTGGTAGGCTCTGATCGACCAATCGATTTTGGTTTGAAGTCTGGATTTTTGACACCTAGGCTCTTCCGGTCACCCGAGTGTTTATTTCTGAAAGCGAGGTCATCCTCGACCCTTATGTGAGCAAGCGTCCTTGCTCGTACGTCTTCAAAGGTTTCTGGAGGATACTTCGTAAGGTCGAGATACAACCCTGAACTATCATCCAGACCCCGCTTGTACGCTTCAATTGTTGTTTTCACGTCGCAATTTCGGATACTAATCATTTCCGCGTTGAACCGGTTAAAGTAGTCCCGGATGGACTCTCCATTTTTCTGTACGACATAATAAAGGTCGCTCGTTTGTTTTTCCATTTTTCAACTACTAGCGAATTGTTGAGAAAATTGGTTCACTAATTATGCAAAAGACCCGATAGTTTTAGGTTTAAGATTGATCAACCATTGTAACGCTGCTCCAGTCAAGGTTGCTCCAAAACTCTTGCACATGCAGACTTCTTGGAATTGATGCGGTATCGAAATAGTCCACATGATCTGTTTGTATTGGGCGACGTGTTCTGTCAGATCAGAGACACCTGAATATTTTGGGGAGAAGGTTGGGATGCTATATTTCTTTGGGATGTCCACCAAAGCGATTTCATCGACGAACGGCGACGCCTGAAATCCTGTTCGTGGCTCGACATCAACTGGGACTGCTGCCTCCGACAATTTGGCCAGCATCGACAATACACGTTCATTCTGCTCTTCTAGAAACTTCAATCGATGTGCAACGGGATCCATTGGTATACCCCCGGGAACACCCAATGGAACATAACCTGATCCGTTGAAGTTAGTCTGCTGTGAAGAATCAAAGGTATATCCATTGAACGACATAGAAGTCATAGGCATGGTTGGGATTACGAAGGTAGCAGGATTAACTGGTGGTGGACGAGGGTAATTAGGCAATGGAGGAGGTACGTTCCAAGCACCAGTATAAGCATTCGTAGTCCCAGTCACATTGTTTCCACCTTGGCTTCTTAGATGCTCGATGGTTTATGCCGCCTGTCGAGCCTGAGCTGTCAGGGCGTCAATACGGGCACGCGCAACAGTCAGCTCCATGTTCATTTGGGCCACAACATGATCTTGAGTTCCTTGAAATGACATTATTCTGAATAATTGAAAAAAGAGAACACTCGAAGGAAAATGTTAGTATGTCGTAAGATTATCGAAGATTTTCTTTGGATGAGGCCCCACGGTGGGCGCCAAACTGTTTATGCCAAAAATCTCCCAAGGGAAATTTAAAGTAAATGTGGAGCTTAATCCAACCAAAGAAAGTAACTTTGATAATCGTATGACAATAATAAGATTAAAATAAATGAGACGAGAGAATTGGTGACGCGGAAAACCCCTAAAATAGGTAAAAACCGCGGACGAGTGTGAGTCGTCGTGCACTATGGACGTCAATCAGGGACGTCGTCCTTGTTAACAAGTGTTACAAATGAAATGTAATGTAAAACAATACAATACAATAAAGTAAAGTCGGTCGTGCGTCGTGTGTTCTTAGACTTCAATCGTGCGTTGTATGACGAACATCAATAGATTTTATGAACTTTGAAAGAGACTGAACAAGCTTGAGAGCGTAATTTGTGAGCTTCTAAGGTCTGAGCATCAGATGCCCGAATGTGAAGTTCAATCTTCATATTTATACTCCAATTGTCCGTTAGCAAGTCTTGAATGCATATCTTTAATAAAGTAACCGTTTGATATTGGTGATAGCATCCGTTATATCTGTTGTTATTGGTAACGTCTTCCGTTATGATCTCTCATCATAAACGTCCTTGAAATCCTGCATTAAACATAATATAAAATATGTTGCAAATTAGTAACAGTAATCATGTCGTACGACTAACTTTGTCGGACGAATATTTGTTCATTTTAATCGAGGTCGCCTTAAAGGAAGGGCGTCGGTTATCGCTGGTCGTACGGTGATAGACTGTTGGAATTTTTACCCAAACAATATGCATGTTAACAAAACTCATGCTCTCACAAGCCTGTTTTGGCTGATTGTTTTTACTTTAAAATTTTGCATGTATCCCAGTACCAGTACCAGGTATCAAAGAAAGTTCAAAAGATAAGGAGAAGATCTAAAGCTTAGAAAGAATAGTTGAAGGGTCGAAGTTCTCCTTGTGTATGTATTTATAAGAGGGGACCAAAGATGTTTTAGTTAAGATGTTTCCACTGTAAGGTAAGGTTTTGACCTTAAGATCAGATCATTTTATAAGTTCTTGTTATGTTATGGTGTAAGTGACAACTTGGAAAAGTGGGTGTCACACAATCAAACAAAACAAAAAATTAAGTAGAAAAATCATACTACAAGTATTAATTAATATGTATAAAAAGAAAACAATATGTAGAAAAAATCTATAAAATTCATAATCATTTAAACAACTTATTAGAAATCAACATATATAAATGAAAACATCATAAAAAATTATTAAATGTTCAAATTTCCATTTATTTATTACCTTTTATTTTTATTATTTATACAACTATCAATCACATATAAAAGAAGGTTAAAAAAAGTAATTTGGTATTGTGGGAGGACTTGAAAGATAAAGCTAGTTTACTATTTTATACGGCGGCTCTTAAGGCCAACATTTGTATCCAATTTCTGGGGTTTTTAAATCAACTAGAAACGCACTCGCGCAATGCAGCGAAATACGTCACGATTTTAATGTTTTATTTTATTTTTTGTTTTTTTATCGATTTACAGTACGATTTTGGATGATTTTGAGAAATTGATAATGTTTTTTTTTATAAATTTGTTTAATTTAGGCTTAATAATATAATGTTATTTATATAAAAAAATTAAGTATTTTGTTAGAATTCAATGATTATTTTATATATTTTAATGACATTTAGAAAAAATAACCAATTACATATTTAATAATATAATTAAAACAAATTTATAATAATATAATATATTAATTAATAGTGATACATAGAAATGTCTGCATAAAAGGAAGGTCCTGCACATACTAAATTGGTGGGTGTTAGAAACATGCAGTAATAATATGTATCTTGTGCTTTGATACTTGTAAATTAAGAGATTTTTAAAATCTTGCATAAAATGGTGGTACCTTGTGCCTAATGATTTGTATTTAAGAGTTTTTTATCCGTGCTTTATAATATAGTATAGATATAGATAGATAGATTGTATTAATTGATTAGTTTTTTTATATCTTTTTAATTATTATATCAATATACCTTATTAATTGATCTAACTTTTTATACCTTTTTTTTATTATTAATATGAACAAAAATATATAAATGAAATATTTATGACAATTTAATATATTTTGACAAGCTAATCAATTATAAATCGTATTACAATTAATATATAATCAATATATACAAATAAAATAGTTATGACATTTAAAAAGGACATATTATAAGGGAAATTATATCCTTACCCCCTTCAAAAAACTGGAAAAAGTATACCCCCTCCCCTTTTTTACTTTTTTAATTAATAGTTACAATTTTGGTTCCTATACTTTTTTGATAGATTTATTTTATACCTTTTAGTTTTATATTTTCCATTTTCATCATATTAACACATATAATCGTATATTAACTAAAATACGTTAAAAAATACTTTTTAATTTTAACAAGTTACACCATTTGAAAAAAGAGAAAATGCATTACATTGAACGTAAGTTTTTAACATAAAGGTAATAAACATAATAAATATATTGCGTATTTTTTTATTCCAACAAATTCCAACTTTGATTATTTATTTAAATCAACATATTCACGAGTACGAGTATGCTCTATATAATCTTCATACACATCTAATCTACGTTTGTATGAGATAATCCACGACATTGCATCTGGAAGTGTATAACGTGTCCAATGGTGTATGAGTGTGAGCATTGGGTAATCTCCGTTTAATACCACCTTTATGTAATGATTACCATTAACATGCACTATTACAATTGACTCGTGTTGAGATGATAACGGCGGTTGTGCCCTGAATGGTAAGTATGTCGCACTGTCTTCCATACTGAGAACATGTAGTATGACATTGAACCTTGAAGCAATTAAAATTCCCATTTCAGACATAGTTATCCAATGCCTAGATGGTGCAAAGACGCTATTCTGGAAAAAATCCAATGCTTTGTAAATTCTTTGGCACTCGTTGCCAATCACATCAGAGTAATAATAAATATACCTAGTTAGTTCACCCATTAACGCTGTACGGATAGTGTCCTATGCATCTTCATGACCACCCAAACAAGTAGATATGACTCGAAATCCACAATTTCCATCGCCCACAACATCTTTATTTGTTTGACATATTAATGAAATAAACTCGAGATTTGATCAAGATATGGAGTTTGGGGGGGGGGGGGGGGGTTGTCGTTGGAAGTAGGAGTTATGCCTCGCTGATTCTTGATGACCAAAATCTTCGGAGTTGATAAATGTTGACACGTTAGAACAACTGTGTCTACGAGAGTCTTCAATAATATTTTTCTTTGGAGCTTGATTCTTTAGAGAAGGATGTCCACGAGTGGTTCTATGAGCCGAGGGTCCACGAGTGGTTCTATGGTTCTATAATATTTTGAATGTTGGCTTTCAACTCTATTTGTTGTATAATTTCCAAAATTTAAAAATCGATCAACCCAAACAGATTCAAACATTTTCTTATATGACGTCAACCATACACGTTCCAAGTCATTTAAAACACCAGAAAATATAAAAAATATACATCAATATCTTTAGTAATAATGGTTAAACTTTTTAAAAAAAATTATTCTCTGAACAAACTGTTTATATCACAAAACGTGTCGAAGAACATGGAAACTTATAACCAGTGTACACTTATATTCTTATATGCAAGTCATTCTATATACTTCTTTTTATCTCAATTTAATCTTAATTTTGTCAAATTTGCAATTCAATAATTATGAGAATAAATCAATTTTTATTAATTTCCAATCCATATTTTATGGCTGTAAATGAGAATAAATCATCATTTAGAATACGGATACTAAATCCATATTTAAAACAAAAATAAGAATAAAGATGAATATGTTTTTTTTTTTTTTTGAATTTTACAATCAATATAATAAGAAGAGAAATTAGAATAAATTAATATTTAAATGACGGATAGTAAAAAGAATAATCTCAATTGTATACGTTGCGCAACACGCGGTGTAATTACCTAGTTATTTGTGGTCACAAGTCGTTACTTTATTTGTGGTCACAAGTCGTTGTGTAAGATACTTATGGCATGGAAGCAATATAATGTAAACTAACTTAACATCTAATAACATATATACCCTGTTAAATAAAAAATCTACATCACAGTTTTTGCACATAACAAGTCATCTTTGACGTGCAAGAATCCCTCTCCTTCACAATTACAACATAACATGTGGTTCACACAAAATAATAACAAAACTTAAGAAAAAAAACAAAGGCGAAACAAACCTACTGTTTGTTCCTTAAAAGCAACTTTAATTACCAACCTTTTGACAATATCTTTGTGTCTTTTTCTGTGTTCTAATGGTTACAAAAAGAAGCCCAAATCATAATAATCCATTTGTGTTTTCTTCGACTTTCCTTCGAGGGGTGAGCTTCTTTTCTGTGCATATGTTTTGACGAAACGAATGCCCGAAATGGAAATGTTGCACTGCTCGATGCATAAACCTTGGTCGTTTCGCAGTTACAAAAATTTTGGTTTCGGGAACAAAACCGTGAAATCTCAACCGACTTCCGTTGTTTCAATTTCTAGAATCAAGGATGGGGTACACGAACTCGAAAAAAGAGTAACCCAAAAAAGACATAAGCAAGAAGATCATACCATCAGGGAATCTAGTATACCGGATTCAAAAAAACCATCATGGGAGCCCAATTTACTCGAAAAAGTATTTAGGACACTTGATGACGCTATAATCAAGTTTCTTGATCCTCCTCTTCATCTATCGATTGATCCGAGCTACATATTGTCCGATAATTTCGCACCGGTTGATGAGCTCAGTCCCACTGAGTGCGAGGTGGTGCATGGATCCATCCCTCCATGCCTCCATGGTGCATACATCCGTAACGGACCCAATCCACAGTTCGTCCAAAGTGGTCCGCACCACTATTTTGATGGGGATGGGATGGTGCACTCGATTAGGATCTCTCACGGTCGTGCCACTTTCTGCTGTCGATATGTGAAGACCAACAAATACTTGTTTGAGCACCAAATTAGATCAAATGTCGTTCCAAATGTTATCGGAGGCATGCGTGGTCTTGGTCCGTTTATGGCTCGTGCAACCTTGTTTGTTGCACGAGTCATTTCCGGGCATTATGATATCGTCAAAGGCATTGGTGTAGCCAACACCAGTATAGCCTTATTTGGTGGCCATCTGTATGCTTTATGCGAATCCGATATTCCGTATGCCATCAAGGTAGAAGAAGATGGCGACATAATAACGTTAGGTCACCACGATTTCAATGGAAAGCTTTCGATGAACATGACGGCTCACCCGAAAATCGATCCGACGACAAAAGAGGCTTTCGCGTTTCGTTACTGGGCAACACGACCGTATCTGACGTACTTCCGCTTCGATTCAAACGGATCTAAGCAACCGGACGTCCCCATTTTCTCCATGACACACCCATCTCTAACTCATGATTTGGCAATCACCCAAAAGTATGCAATCATGTGTGAGATTCAAATCGGAGCGAATCCCATGAATCTGATCCGTGGAGGACGGTTGGTGGGTGTTGACCCCAGAAAAGTTCCGAGAATTGGTGTACTTCCACGATATGCAAAAGATGAGTCCGATATGAAGTGGTTTGAGGTTCCCGGATTCAATATATTTCATTCCGTGAATGCATGGGATGAAACGGATGAAAACGGTGGCGACGTGGTGGTGCTGGTGGCACCCAATATCTTGTCTATAGAACACTTCTTTGACCGAGTGGACCTCATCCATGGATCCATGGAGAAAGTGACCATTCACATGGAGACCGGTGTTGTATCGAGGCACTGTTTGTCGACTAAAAACGTGGAGTTTCCGGTGATTAATCCAGCCTATGTTGGAAAAAAGAACAAGTAAATAGCAAAAACCTTTTTTCTTTTTATTATTCGGATGTTTGTTTACGTGGAACCATTAAGAGGTAACCTCTGAATCGTTAAAAGGTGAATCATCTTTGGCAGAAAAAAAGATTGTCTCTTAATGGTTCCAAAACCCTCAAAATCATTTTGTATCATGCGTCTTCCTTAACCATTAAGGCCCTGATTTCATTCTGAACACCAAACAACCATATTTCATATTGCACTATATCATAAGAGTTTCTTAATCATTCTGACCCCTTAATCATTCTTCACCAAATCATTTATCAACGGCCAAACAGCGCCTTAATTAATTAATTAATTCAGCAGTCGTTTTATATATATATATATATATATATATATATCCATGCAGGTATGTCTATGTAGCAGTTTCTGAAGAAAGGCCATTAAAATCGAAGATGATGAGGGTATCAGGGGTGGCAAAGCTTGACATTGCAGCAGCGTCAGAAGAGATGATGATTAACAATGAGTGCACAGTGGGTAGTCGGATGTATGGAGATAACTGCTTTGGAGGCGAGCCATTTTTCATTGCAAGAGATCCGGAGAATCCGGAGTCAGAAGAGGACGACGGGTATCTGGTGTCGTATGTGCATAATGAAAGCTCCGGCGAGTCGAGTTTCTTGGTGATGGATGCGAGGTCGCCAGATCTTCAAGTGGTGGCGGTGGTCAAGCTTCCACAAAGAGTGCCCTATGGTTTACATGGGATATTTGTTACGGAAAAGGATCTAAATCAAATCTGAGAGACCGCCTTTGTATGTTAGGATTGGTGGATCAATATTAACTATGTGTGACTTTCAGGCTTGTTTCTGACATTTTTTTGGGCCTCGAGGATTTGTAAATTTTGGGACTGTACCAAAAAAATCTTTTAAGTAAATATTTTTTTTATCATTAAAAACAAACTTTCATACAATAAATACTAATAATTCATATAAAACAACTTTTTTCGAACATTTCTTAATGCAAAATCATCAATAATAACATCTAGTTCATACAAAACAACTTTTTCGAGCATTTTTGGATGCAAAACATCAATAATAGCATCTAATTTATACAAAACAACTTCTTCGAGCATTTTTAGATGCAAAATCATCAATAATAGCATCTAAATTAACATTATCTAGCATGTCTTTTTCAATGCATAGTATTGTCAATCCGTTCAACCTTTCTTGTGACATGGATGACCTCAAGTATGTCTTCAGTAACTTCAACTTTGAAAAACTCCTTTCGGCAGATGCTACAGTCACAGGTATTGTCAACGCAATTCGATAAGCAATCGAAACATTAGGATAACAATCTGCAACTTTGACAAACTCAAGAATTTCAATTGCCGACATTGATTTAAATGGCAAAGTCACTTGCAACACCTTTGATTCAGAATAAAGATCATTACATCAACATCCGCAAAATTATTATGACAAAAAATGTCACCAAAATTAGCACAACATTTCATCAATTCATTCTCATCCAATGACTTTAGTTTATCCAAATCAAATAAGAATCCAAAGATACTTTCAAATATCTTTAGTTGCTCAAATCTATTATTCAACGAAGAAATTGTCATATCCACAATGGTTAAAAAATAATTAGCTCTAAAATTCTTCTCTTCCAATGCTTGCATTTCATCTCCATGATTACTTTCATCAAATTGTTTTTTCCTAATAATACGACACTTAATTAAAAATGTAGGATCTATGTTCATTTCACATGCTATTTATTTAACGGTATTCATACTTGATGTAAACCATTCAATCCTATACTTTTCAAAATACTTCATTACACCTTGAAATTATTCCATGGTAGCATCAATGCACATAAATTTGAATTGCAACTTTTTACTAACCATGTTTATTGCAAATAATATATCATACCAAATAATCATGCCAAGTAAAAACTCAAAATTTTCAATTGCACTTAACAAAATTTCTGCTTCACTTTTCGTCTTGGCATCATCACATGATTTGCATAATTCAAGTAAAATCGATCTTATTTGAAGAGCCTGAAATCTAATTGCCTTAACACTTTTGACTCTACTTTCCCAACGTGTGTTGCATAAAGATTTAACAGTTAAGTTTGAAACATTATCAACTAACACCTTCCATCTTTTTGTAGAACTAGAAAATAGTGTATATATGCGTTGAAGAATTCCAAAAAATGAAAACCTTTAACACAAGAATGAGTCATATCACTAAGAGTAAGATTAAGACTATGACAAGCACATGACATATATAATGCTTTTGAATTAACTTTAAGTAATTGGTTTTGTACCCCTATGTGTTTTCCCTTAATGTTGGAACCATTGTCATAACCTTGACCCCTCACATCGTTAACACTAAGGTCAAGAGATTTAAGTACATTTAATAATTCATTGAACAATCCCAAACCGGACGTATCATGAACCTTTAAATTTTTTACAAAATACTCTTTTATTTTTATTTTATTACTAGACATATTCACACATCGTACTATTAAGCTCATTTTCTCTTGATGGCTCACATCGGGTGTACAATCAAGAATTACAGAAAAATATTTAGCATCTTTGATAATTTGTATGATAGAACTTTTAACATTATGAGCTAAAGTAAAAATTAACTCATTTTGAATTCTAGTACAGAGATAATGATAATGAATTTCATGATTTTGAATGTGTCTAATATGATCTTGAATAACCACATCTAATTCTCCAATCATTTCAATTAACCCCAAAAAATTACCATTACTATGTTGATACAACTTCTCATTAGATCCCCTAAAAGGCAAAAAATATTTAGCAAGACATTTCACAACGGCAATTATTCTTACTAAGACTTGTCTCCAACGTTCTTTCCCTTTCAAAATCTCTTGTTGTAAATCTTTATCAATGGTTTGGTTTGTGTTTAGTCTTACTCTTAGTTCATTCCACGATAACATGTTATTCATATGCTCAATACTATTCTCATGTTCTTTAAGTCTCTCACCAAGATGCTTCCAATCTCTAAATCCTTCATTAGCTATTGCATTTCTATAATTCTTGGATTTGAACTTACAACAAAAACAATACACTTTATCATCATATTTTGAATAAACTAGCCATTTACGATCACTAGTTTCACCATTACTTAACACTCTATCATAATACGTATATGCAAAATGTCTAGATGTGTTATCTAAGGGAAACACGATACCCATTTCTCTAACAGGTCCTTTTTCAACTAGGATGTCTCTTGATTTAGTATCAAGATTATCCCAATTTCTAGGATTACAAATATTAAAAAACAGAATTGATTGTTCATCTACGGATAAGTTTTCAGTATTTTTGGGGACCTCATGTTCACTCACATTTGGATGCTTAACATCATGTTCACTCATATTAGTGAAAATGTGATAGATAGATGTTGAACTATATAAATGATATTTTTTGTAGTTAATATATATGTTGTGATAATTTTGAACATACTAACAATACAAATATATATATATATATATATATAGAGAGAGAGAGAGAGAGAGAGAGAGAGAGAGAGAGAGAGGAAAGTTCAAATGAAAACTCATCTTTCATTGTGCACATGAGGACAAATCACAGCCCTTGATCGCAGCCAAATTGGAGCCGATGGTTTAATACGGCTTCAAGGGTAATTTTGGCAGAATCCTTATTTTTGTCTCATATCGATTTCTTCTAAATAACTGATATTTCGCAATTCTTTCACTCATTATTCGAATGTTTCCTTATTTTTCTTAGCTCGATTTCTTTCTAATAGATCTATCGATTATCGATTTCTTCATCTTTCTTGGTTCTTTTTCTTTTATCGATTAGTTCATCTTTCGTGATTGCTTCAAATCAATATTTTGATCTGAATGTTATCGGTTTCTTCATATCGTACTGTTTTTATGGATTTTGTTCTTGTTCAGAATTATACACTTTTTGTTGATCAAAGAGTCAATTTTGTTGATGATTATGATTCTGTGGATACAGGAAACTGTGAAATTGATTCTTTTTCTATGTTCTCCAGTTTATCGAATGTTGAGGAATCATCGATCTGTAAGTTTTTTTTGTTTAATTAATCTTTTTTCTTGTAATATAATCTGATTAATGTGTAACTGAATGTTCTTTTGTATTAGTTCTTAGTTTTAAAGTTATTATTTGTCATTAAATTAGCTATTTTTGATGTTTCTGTTTTTGTTGTTAATTTTGTTCATGTTGTAGTTCGATTTTTTTAAATGTGTTTCTTATTAATATTCAGTTTGAATATGTGTTGTTATGTTTGTCCTCTTTAGTTATATTGAATAATGAAATTTTTAAGTAGCGTATCATCTTTATTTATACTGAATATTGTAATTATATCAATACATATCATCTTTATTCATATTGAATAGTGAAAATATTCATGTTCTGTTTTTGTGCTTTTTAATTAAGAACAATTTTTTATTCATATTGAATAGTTCATTAATATTCCGTTTGAATATGTTTTGTTATACTTGTCCTCTTTAGTTATATTGAATAGTGAAATTTTTAAGTAGCGTATCATCTTTATTCATACTGAATATTGAAATTATATAAATACATATGATCTTTATTCATATTGAATAGTGTATATATTCATGTTCTGTTTTTATGTTTTTTAATTAACAATCATTCTTTATTCATACTGAATAGTTGATTAATATATTTCTTGTTAATTCTTTATTCATTTTGAATATCTTTCATATGTTTATTGATATTATTCATGATGAATAAAGTGTATGTATAATCATGTTTTTTGTAATTTTGTTTCTACATGTATTCTGAATTTTGTTATTTTAATTTTTATTCATTCTGAATATGCTTTGTTGATCAAATTTATAGTGGAGGTCAAGACGATCATTCAAGTATTGGAACTGATGGTAGTGATGGAGTGAAGTTTTGGATCCCGGTTGTAGATGATAATTTGAAACCTGTTGTTGGGAAAGTTTATGAATCATTGGAGAAAGGTATTGAAATATATAAGAATTATGTTGCTAAAGCAGGATTTGATGTTAGACTATCTTCTGTGAAAACAAATGCATATTCGATGATTGTTTTGAGGTATGTTGTATGCAATAGAGCTGGATTTCCAGATTCTGTTTAGGCAGATACATTGGATGGATCGAAGAATAAAATAAGAAGTAGTAACATTCGTAGAACTGGTTGTAAAGCTTGTGTGAAGTTCAAAGTTATTCCTGGAGCGAGGTCTTTTAGATTATACGCTTTTGAAGAGAAACATAATCATTGTTTATTTGATGAAGATTCGAAGCACTTGCTGAAAAGTAGTCGCAGATTAGATTATTCTCAACAAAGGTGGATTCTTAAGATGTCTAATGCAAATATTGGTGCTACACAAGCCCATAACATTCTTTGTCAGTTGAAGGGTGGGTATGAAATGGTAGGTGGTACTAAGGTTGAGTATAAGAATTTTCAGCGGGATCGTAATTGTTTCATTGGTGATATCGATGCAAATTTATTTGTTAGGAAAATGAATAATGGGAAGTTTTATGTTCCAAATTATTCCTTTGAATATAAATGCGGTGAAGGTGTATTGAATTATGTATTTTAGGTCAATCAGACAGCTAAATGCAACTTTGAAGAGTTTGGTGACATTGTTCATTTGATGCAACCTTTCGAACAAATAAGTAAGTATTGTTTTTTCTTTTATAATATCTTTTTGTATTTTTTTTCTTTATATCTTGTATTAAGGAAATTTATTTTAGGTATTGTATGGTATTTGTTTCATTCACTGGAATTGACAATCACAAGAATTGTGTAACTCTTGGTACTGGTCTTCTTGATGGTGAAAATATTGAAGCATATAAATGGTTGCTTCATTCTTTCTTGAAATCTTTTGGGAGGCAACCAAAGTTGATGTTACTGATCAGTTTCATGCTATTAAGCAAGCTGTTTCTGAGGTCTTTCCGGAGTCAAGGCACCGGTTTTATATGTGGCACATTAGTACAAAATTGCTTTCGAAGGTACTTCTTTTATTTTTATTTTTTATCAGCCATAAACAATCACATTTCATATGTTTTATTCACTATAAATAAAATGTTTAGTTCACTATTTGAAGTGGTATTCCTACTGAATTTATATACCTTTATTCAAACTGAATAAAACTACATATTTAGTATGAACATAACACCTTCAGAATATGAGAACAAATTTTTAGAAGCAATAAACAATCACATTTCATCTGTTTTATTCACTATGAATAAAACGTTTAGTTCAAAATTTTGAATTGGTATTCCTACCGAATATATACCTTTATTCAGATTGAATAAAGCTACATATTCAGTGTGAATATAACATCTCCAAAACATGAGATCAATTTTTTTAGCAGTCATAAACAATCACATTTCATCTTTTTTATTCACTATGAATAAAATGTTTAGTTTGAAATTTTATATTATCATTTATACTGAATAATGAAAGTATCATTTTATACTGAATAATAAATATCATCTTTATTCATACTTAATAAGTATATTCATACTGAATAATAAGTGTATTCATATTGAATAATAATACATCCCATCTTCAATTTTTCATTTTATATCAGTTAACATGAATATTCAATGTATTTATGTTTAATATATTCTAATATTATTATTTTTTTTTTCAGATTTCTTCAAATATTATTTCAAATATTGATTTCAAGAAACGGTTTCATGCTCTTATATGGGATGAACACATTGATGATATTCAATTTGAAGAGAAATGGAATTCTTTAGTTGTTGAGTTTGATCTTGTTGGCCACAAGTGGTTGGGTTATATGTATGATAATAGACATAGATGGATTCCATCATTTTATAGGGATATTCCTATGGCTCGTCTAATGAGAACGACATCAAGATCTGAGAATGAAAATTCATTTTTTTCCCTATTTTTTCATCATGGTGCAAACCTTATGGCCTTTATTGACTCATTTGATTCTGCTATGGACAAACAACAGAATAATCATAGGTTGCTTAATCATCAGACAAGAACAACGGTACCAAAGTTTAGCACACCCCTTCCAATTAAGGTTCATGCTTCTAAGATATATACTCGTGTTATATTCAGATATGTTCAGAATGAGAGAAATGAATCTGTTTGGTCGTGATTCCAATCATCTGTGAGTTTGGTAGATGGTTCTGATGTTATTGTTGTTGTTGAGAAGAAGGTTCAAAATAAAAGGAAAGATGGTGAATGCACTTCAAATCTAGAAGTTTATATGAAAGATTCTGATCACAAGGTTCGTTTAGTTTTTAAATTATATTTATTTATTCAATATGAATAATGAATACAATTTATTATTCATTCTGAATAATCAAGTTATTCAAAATTTTTGCAGATTGTGCATAATAAGTGCACTGGTTCTTTGGATTGTAGCTGCTTGTTTTATCATCATTATGGTTTGCTTTGTCGTCATATTATTTGTGTATTAAAGAATATGTGCATTACCATTGCAATATATAGTGAAGTGTTGGAGAAAAGATCTCATTTCTTCTGAATTGTTGAAGAAACGTCATTGGTATGGAGAAAGAAATGAGCTTCGTGAAAAACTTGAAAATGATGCTCAAGATGCGTTTGATTATTGCATTGGTCTAGTAGTTGATGATATGGAGAAGCTTGAAGACTTTGTTTTGAATATACAAGAGTTGAAGAGTAATTTGGAGGCCAGTGGATGTAGTCTTCCTCATCGCAATAGGGAAGAGGTTATGGAGTCGTTGCTTGGTGTGTCAAAACCAGAAGTTGTTGATATTCATAATCCTAATCACGAATGGGGTGATTTCGGTTGAATTTGTTCGGTCACAACAAAATCTAGCGGGCCACTTGACGAAGGGGTTAGCTAGGGACTTGGTTCACAAGTCGGTGATAGGGATGGGATTAAAGTCCATCTAAATCTCTAACGGTGAGGTACCAAATTCCCTTCTAATACAACGTTATAAGTTGAATTCAATGGGAAAGCTCACTCTAAGGGATTGGAGCACAAGATAATCATCCCAAGGTATGTGCTCAGTACTGCAAATGAAGGAGGTAATAGTTCTTTTGTAAAAGTGCATGTGCAGGTGCATGATGAAAGGAACTACCTATATGAGTGTGAAGTGTGGTCGCTTCAATAAGCTTAGACTTGGCTTTGATGCACTCACGAATGGATAAGGACACATGGTCTGTATAGTGTCAAGTTTAAACTTTAGAGAAATATTTAAATTCATGTGTATGTTATTTTCTAGTACTCAAATGGGTGAAGGGTTCAATCCATAGGACACCCAAATTCTTGAGTATTTAAAATGTGTAATGTACTAAGATGAAAATTCAATCTTCTAGATATTTTCATTTATGCATAAGTTTGTTTCTATATTAACTTTTGTTTGTGAATCAAGGATTGCACTAAAATGGTGGAGGACTGTTGGTGATTTTAGTGAAATCATTGGTTCATTTTATGTCATTGGATTCACAAGATAATTCTAAGCTATTTTTTTCCTTTCCCCATTGCATCTTTCATTTTGTTTTTATTATTTTATGGTTTAGATTAATATTTAGCGCTTTCGTCTTAATAAATCCATGTTATAATAAAATTGCGGCAAAAGTCTTATATATCTATATCTACATGTTTTAGGACCGGAGTTTGGCCGATTGAAGTCCATGTTGTAAGCTCGATAAATCCGTACGTCAAATTTGTTGGACTTCAATCGGCCAAACTCCGGTCCTAAAACATGTAAATATAGATATATAAGACTTTTGCCGCAATTTTATTATAAAATGGATTTATCAAGACGAAAGCGCTAAATATTAATCTAAACCATAAAACCGTAAAAACAAAATGAAAGACGCAATGGGGAAAGGAAAAAAATAGCTTAGAATTATAAAAATAGGACTAAAAATAGGGTAAATAAATTTACCCTATCACAACCCCAAACTTGAACGGTTGCTGGCCCTCGAGCAACTTTTATTAGAAAATTAAAAATTTGAGCAACAAAAACGTTTTATTAACAAGAGGATCTTTCCGTACCAATCATCGTACACACACCCACAATCAATTTAGACAAATCCATAATAAATGTGGTGATAACCCTTCACAAATGATTTTTCTCAACTAAATTGAAAAAAAATCAACCATAAGCTAGCCAAACAATTATTTGCCTAATTAGGATCAACAATGCAACAAAAAAATGGGTATGCATTTAGCTTTTTCATGCTTTTGATTCAATGCATTGCCTTTTTCCAAGCTTTCTAGTTTTCTCTCTTTATGGTACCATTTTTCTACCATCTTCTCATTTTGAGGAATGAAGTTTGGACACATTGGTCTCTTTATGGTACCATTTTCTACCATCTTCTCATTTTGAGGAATGAAGTTTGGACACATTGGTCTCTTTGTATCTTTGACACTTTTTTAATTGCACTGAAAACAAGATTAGAGTTTTGCTCATGGTTGCATGAATGTTTTCATTTTTGTGCAATTTCTTTTGAAGTTTAGTGTATATGATAAGTTTTTGAGAGAAACGCGAACAAGGAATGATATGGTTAAAAATGTGAGTGATTATCCATATCATCCTCCCCCCAAAACTTTGAATGGTTCAATGCCCTCATTGAACGAATGATAGGTGTAATGGAAATTTCAAGAAAGGTGGAGAAGGTGTATGTATTGTGTTGATTCTAACAAAAATTGGTGAAAGCAAATAATATTGAGGCTAGTTTTAGTGATATGTATAAAAAAATCCAAGTGAAAGAAATGTACATTTGTTGTGGCTATCACACAATGCTATAGAACTTGTTGTCAACAACTTGTGAACCATATCCATTGTGATAGAACAAGAAAAATAGAACTCTTCTTAACAAAACAAGACAATCCCAGACTCATAGGCATAAAATTAAAGGAAAGTAAAATGCAAAGGGAGATGTGATAGAACCTGTCTTACTCGGGATGAGTAGGAGAATGCGCCAGTGTTTCCCAAAGTAATTGCATGGGAAAAGGTGTCAACCGCCTAACAAACTTTGGATGTTCCTTGGCTAGCATAACCCGAAAAACATCGTCCCTTGATTTTCGTATTTCCACCATGCCACAAGTTGTCTATAAACTTCGTCCGTGCCCTCCGATCGTCTAATCAAAAGGTCCAACTTCTGCTCCACCCCATTTGCTTGTGCCAAAAGCTGTTTTGAGATTAGTGCACAACGGTTTTTTAACGTTGTCTTAAATTCCCCATGTAGAGACTTTAACTTTGTTTCCAAAGAAACAAAGTGGCCTGGATGATTTGTTGATTCCAAGCGTGTGTTATTTCGTAAAAATATATCCACATCCCTTTTTTCCATAATCATTTTTTCCATTGAAATGCGGTCCGTGGATAATGGTGTAACACCCGCTTTGATCATTAACGAATGAATGATCGTGAGAAAAATAAGTCGCGCATTGGCCCTTTCCACCCCTTTTCTAATAATGGAAGAAACAAGACGACCCATATCTATTTTTAATTCCGCCAAGATGCAATATATTAATAATACACGATCCATGCAAAGAGTGGAGTCATGTGTCAAGGGGTGTAAATTATGGTGTATAAAATAAAACCATGCGTTCGCTAGAGGTTTTAAACATTGTGTTTTAAGAACACGTGATCGGCCTTGAAAAACCATTCAGACCCCTCGTGTGTGATGGTGTTGAGGATCGTTTACAACTCCTCTTCACTCGTACTCTTGGATAATCTGTGAAAATCTGAGTGCGTGGGTGGTTCGAGACCTAAAATTTTGTTGATGTTAGTGGCTTTAAAACACACTGGGGTATCTCGAACATTGACAGTTAAACCCTGAGTTACGAATAATTCAGTAAAAAATTATGTCACCCAATCGATATTGTACGGAGCCGGTTAACTACAAAATAGATCCCATCCTAATGCATGCAAGGCTACGTGGAATTGTGGGTGTGCTCGTAAGGTTTCCATTGGAAACCCTCTTGGTGATTGACAGATTTTTCTCCGAAATAATGGATATTTACGTGCGACTTCGTCACAACTAAAATATGCAAGAGGTGAGGATGAGAATACCGTATCGTTACCCATTTTGGCTTTCCTTTACGGTCGACTTGGCGTCTTCTTTTGTTTGAATCTTCATCATCGTTGATGTTATCGTCACCGCCTTCACCCAAAATGACCGAAAGTTTGAGTTTCTTTTGTGGCGGTACCCCTCGAAATGCAACCGAACTATATTTACATGGGGTGTTCGTTTTCGGTGGTCGTGCATGGGAGGGGCTGAATTATGTAGATTTAGGGATAAGTTGAGTGTAGGTGGTGTGTGAAAAGGTGTGGGTTGAGGTAGATTTCGATCGACCGTTGGTACGCGGTTTGTTGTGGGTGTTGGTCGATGGTTAAATGGAATGGGTTGCGGTGATCGTTGATATGTGTGGAAAGTCGAAGGTGGGTGGTTTTTTATTGTCGATGGAGGGGGTTCTATTGGTTTCTCGTATCGGTCTAATACCACCGCTTGTGCGGCCGTTGGTGGGTGTAAAAAATGGGTCTGTTGAAACTCCTGTGGCGATGCGTAGTGTATCGGGAGAATCGATGAAGACGATGATCGATCGTACCTTTTAAAAAATCGATGTGGTGGTGTACGTATGGTCCACATCAACTTCATTTTGGGTTTTGTTTTCCGGTGATATGGGTGCAGCATCGATCGGTTGGACAATGGCAGCCGCGGCGGCAAGAGTGTGGAGAGCAGCGAGCAATGACGTTGGTATGGAGGTCGGCACTTGCTTCGATGGAGTGGAGGTCGTGGTCGTTGGAAGTGCGACGTAGGTGCGGGTGGTGGGCGTTGGGTTGTAAAGGTGGTGATCGACGGCTGTGTGATAGAGGTGGTGATCGGCGGCTGTGAAGGTGGTGATCGGCGACAGTGGGGCTGCGGTTTTTATTAGCAGCGGGGGTGGTGGTGCGTGGGTTGTGAAGGTGGTGATCGACGGCATTGGGACAAATGTGCGGGTGGTGGTTTCATTTTTGAGGTGGTCTCCGGCGTGAAAGGGGGTGCGATGTTGGTGAGAGGTGCATTGGTTGCCGCCGGTGGTGGGTGTGAAAAAGTTATCGCCGGCGTGAGGTTGGGGAAGACATGTGTTCTCATATTTGTTTTTGGAAAATGGAGGTGAAAGGTTCTAAAAAGTGGGTTTGTTTGTATTATTATTATATTTTTTTTCTTTTAACCCCATGGATAAATAAGGAGTAAGGTTTGTGATGTGATTTTGGCGGCTCTTACAAAATAAGAAGTTTCTCTTGTGTTAGTTTTTCTGAGATTCTCTGCAAAAAAAATCTAGTTAGATATCAGGTAATTCTTAGAATAATCAATTATTAAATATTAGACAACCCCATGGATATGATTTATTTAGTTACATTTGAACCCCCCCCCCCCCCCCCCCGTTTTTTTGGATTATGTTTTCTTTAAATTAACCCATGTGGGCTAAAAAATATATGGCCTAATCCAACAATTGTAAATAAAATTAAAACATTTGACCAATTAACATAAAATTGTTAAAGGGAAAAACAAATGAAACAACAATATGAAGAGAATAACAATAAGACAGAGAGAAGAAGTCTATCTTTCTCATTAATCATAAGCCCTTTAAATAGGGAGGAGTTACAAGTAGATAGTTAGAAGATATTTCAGTTCTAATCTAACTATGATATATTTATCTCTATCTCTATCTCTATCGTCATATCCTTTAGACGATGGCACACTTATCCTACAACACTCCCCCTTATGCCGAGTTAAAGGAGTGGTGGTGCATAATTGTTGCCTTGTTAAAACCTTACGCCAAAATAAAACCCAGTGGGAAAAAATAAAAATATGATGAAGGAAAGAGTACAACGCACCAGCTTCTTTGCAATACATAGACTTATCCTTCAGTCTAGTTTTCTCTTAGATTCATACTTTAATGTTGAGAGTTAGGAAAGCATGATGGTATATAAATAGTTGCCTCACTAAAACCTTACACCAAGGAACAAAACCTAATGGGAAAAATAAAACCTTGGTTGAAGGAAAGAGCACAACATACCAATATCAAATATATAGTAGACTCCCCCTTTTGTCTACTACTCCCCCTGATTCATGCATTAATCAAGAGAGTTTGGAAAACATTTCCATTTACTTTCTACACGTTTCCCAATATATGGTTTTAGGTAATGACTTGGTAAAATATGTCACATTCTTTTGACACCTTACTTGATTCACTTGAATCTAAAGGAGAGTCTTTTATTGCTGATTATATAGAAACTTAAGCAGAATATGCTTTGTCTTATTACCTCTGATGTATCTTATGTTCATTTCTTCGATACATGATGCATTATTTCCATATATGCAAGTAGGATACTGGTTGAACCCAAAATTATTAACTCCTCTAATATATGTAATTGTTAATCAAAAATCCTAATTAATCAAGCTAATTACTCAAGATATCATCATTAAGATCAAGAACTAGAGAGAGAAAGTCTAGAGAGAGAAAGTAGATCTTGAATTACACCCTCTAGAATTACAATATACAAAGACTCTCTAGAACGTCATTACATGATTTCTAACAAAACCTATATATACTCACTAACTAATACAAAGCCTTAATGGCTAAGGAAACTAAACTAGCTTTGACTAAGACAATGTTGACTTTTACATTGTTGACTTTCCTATTAAATCTTGGATACAATATTTAGACCTAACAATCTCCCCCTTTGTATTCAAGATTTAATAAAAATTTGATGCAGATCTTCAGCTCTTGATTCTTCATCTTTTATCTCTTGATGCTTTCACAAACTTTGCTCTTTTGTAGCTTTTGAAGAATCATGAAAAGTCTTTTTAATCTTTGAAGCTCTGAAAGCCAACATTCCTTGAACAAAACAGAAAATTCTTGAAACTTCTTTGAAACTTGAAACTTCATTTCTGAAAAATCTTTCGTCTTCAAACAAAATTGGAAAATTGTATCTTCATCACTTTGATCACTGAATCGTCTTCGGAAGAAATTCTTTATCAGAAACTTTTGACTTTGAATCAGTCTTTGAAACAGCAGCGGAAACATTTTGAATTTAAGACTTGAACTTTGAACTCGAACTCTGAAATTGAATCTTTATATCGTTCTCCCCCTTTTTGATGATGTGAGCATCAGATCATCAAAATTTCTTCAATTTCAGCTCAGACTTTGATAACCCCTTTGAAACAATCTCCCCTTTGATAAATGTTGTACTTTGATCTGAAGAGCCGAATCATGAACTGTTTATATCCGAATCTTTGCAAATTCAGACATAATAAGCGTGTAACCCTGATTCAACAAATGAAACAGTTAGAAATGCCTGTCAGTAACACGAAGTTACTGTGTACAACGGATGTACAATGTAAGGAGCTGGTTTGATGATGACTCCCCAGGACTTCCATTCAATCATTGAAAAACACAAGGTAATTCTATGAATGTTCTGACAGAAAAACAGATTTTCTGTGTGCTCGTGCTTGTGTATGAAAGAATTTTAGCACAATGATTGTGTTTCATAAGGCTCAAAGTATGTAAATCACTGTGACAGCAATGATTATACATGGACTCAATGTGCATGAAAAAGGGTCGAAGGTGAAGCAACTTTCCTTCTTTTTCAATATTAGTATCTTCCAAGTGAAGATCCGATAGATTATGTGCTGCTTCCCCAGAAAATGTGAAACATTCTCTTTTTAAGAAAAGAATGAGTAGCTGGTGAGGTTGTATGCAAGCGATGGCATGGGCTATTTGCCTATTTCAATGATAGTCACCAAAGAAATGTGAACCAATCAGTAATGTGGTTGCCCGACTCAGAAAGATGTTTGGTGCAGAGTTCTGATATTCTTTTAACTCTGTTCTCTCACCCTCTTTCTTTTAAACATTTAAGCTCACATCTAACCAATCTCTCATTTCCATTTTATCTCAGCTCACTCCCACACTCAATTCTTTTAGACCCCTCTCCCCTTAATCACTCAAAGGATTTCTTCCGGGGTAGGAAACACTGGTTATCGTGAATCCATAGAAGATCTATTAAGCACTCACACTGAATCCCATGATATTTCCTATGAAGAACGGTTGCTCAACAGTTTAACTGAAACAGTTTAGCACAAGATATATGATACCATTGTCAATATGTATGCTCGTGATATTTGAGCAATTGAACAATGAAGATTTCTCAAAACAATGATATTGAATGAATGAAATGAAATCAAGAGAATTGTTTTGAGAATCTGACAATGAATCAATCAGATCAAATCAAAAGGTTAGGGTATCAAAGAATTGGAAATTTGTTTATATGAACAAATATAAACAATTTGTCAATGAAAGCACAAATATGAACAAGATGAATGATGCACAACAATTTTGAACGCAAACGGGGGTATTACCATCGAAAAATTGTTTGAATTTGAGACATAGTAATAACAATTTCAAATAAAATACTGAACCGGTGTGTATGAATACTTGACAGTATATGGACAAAATAATACACAAGTATTGATCTTTGAAAACACACGGTCAGTTAAACAATAAGCTCAAAAAATTTAGAAAAACATTTAAAAGCACACTTCTAAATTCATAAAACTTTTGAGAATAAGAAGTGGTTTGAACATTTGAGAAATTGTTTTTCATGTTCGAAAGTTGTCCTTCTTTCAAACAATCTGAGATCTAGATCAGAAGATTTTTACCTTTTCAGCTCCCCCTCAAATCATGATTAAATGATTTATATCTTTTAAGCTTCCCTTGGATATTAGCACAATATCCATCTTTGATCATTGATGAACGGGTCCTGATCTGTCATGTGATCAGAAGCCACTTTATTCATATTATTTATTCAAAAATAAAAGACAGAAAGTAGTAAAACGGTTTATAGAATGAGTTCTGATCTGAAATAATCAGAAGTCATCACCTTTACTCCCCCTTAAATTAAGCATCTGAAATATGTCAGTTAAAACAGGATAGAGATCAAACACTCCCTTTGAATTGTTAGACCATCAATATCAGAAAAATTTAGCAAAGAAAAAGTATAGGATAGAGATCAGATCAATTCTCTTGGGATGAAGACCATCAATATCCATCGGATGCAATCATACAGGAGTAAGGTCTTTTTGATCTCTGAGGTACGGGTCCTAAGCTGTTGTGCTTAGAAGCCATAATCTTGACATTGAGGTGCGGGTCTTGAACTGCTGTGTTCACAAGCCATTTTGACATTGAAGTCCGGGTCTTGAGCTGATTTACTCAAGAGCCATTTTCTTTCTTACTCCCCCTTGGAGTGAGGTGCCTGCAACACAGATTCAGGTTTCGGTTTTGGTACCCACTGGTATTTGGGTCCAGAAATGTTAGTTGCAGTGCGTGTGGGGGATACAGAGTAAGAACCATACCAGTAATGATCATTTGTTTTATGAAAATGATCATGTGTACAACAAATAGAACAATAAAATTTCTTACCGTTAGGTGCTTTGTTCTTCTTTGCTTTGTGTACAGGTACACATGATTTCATCTCTTTCAGCTCATTTTCCTTATCATCTTGGACTGGTTTCTTTTGCCAAACCAGTTTCTCTTTCTTGAAACTTTTTCTTGGATAAGTATCTGAACCATCTAAAAATTCATCGTAGAAAAGGTTAGTGCGACGAATCTGATTAAAGGATTTGACTGACCTGTTTGAAGAGGTGAATTTCTGATTTGAACATGAAATAGATTTCTCAAGTTCTTTGATCTTTGAGGCGAAGTTGTCTCTTTCTTTCACAAGATGGTCAATCTTTTGTCTTGAATTCAGACTTCGTCTTTTGCTCTTTCAGCGCAGCTGCAGACAGTTCAGACAACTTAGAAGTCAGTTTTTTAATTTCATTTTCAAAGATGGATCTTTCTTCCTCAAATCCTTTTTCTGATTCATTTCTCTGGCCGGATAACTCTTTAAAGAATCCCACATTTTTCTGTTCTATGGCCTTCTTTTCTTTATCAAACTTCTCTCTTTCTAAAATCAGAATTTTCTCAAAATCTGAGATTTGTTGAGAAAATTTTAAGCATTTAAGGTCCAACGAATTCTTTTCCTCAAAACATTTCTTTGAAAAATCTGAGAACTTTTTCGAAAAAATTTTCTTTTCAGAATCAAAATCAGCTTTATTTGCAACAAGCTGTTTTTCCAAAACAGATAAATTCTTTTTAAGCTCAACGTTCTCAGATTCCAAAACAGATATATTCTTTCTAAGCTCAGTGTTTTCAGATTCCAAAACAGATATATTCTCTTCGAAAGTCTTCAACTTGTTCTGAAGCTCAACTGATTCTGCTTGTAGCTCAGGTGATTTCTGTTCAATTGTCTTCAGTTGGCTTTGAAGAGTTATAATCTCTTTCTCCTTTTCTTTTATCTCTTTATCCCTCTCATAAAGGATACCTGAAAAATTAGAACTATTTTTAGTACAATTTATACATTCAGGAGTTTTAATACAATTGAACAATTTAATTTGCAACTCCTGAATCTTTTTGAGATATTCTGAATTTTTCAATTTCAGATCATTTCTTTCAGCTTCAATACCAGATATATCATATCTGTAGTAAATTGACATCTTGAAAAAGTAATCAACTTGAAGTGAATGACCGTTCCAAACTTATGTATCAGAAAATCAAAAATCAGATTGAATTGAAAATTTTCGAAAAAAAATATTAAAAAAATGAAAATTTGAAAAACACTAGAAATGACACAAAGTTTAACAGAAAAAAATATGTCACACTCAAAAAAAATTTCCAGATTTTTTTTTTTAAACTGAGGTTTGCATTTGACGTCTGGAACGCAAAGCTATGGTTTGCGTGTGATGCCTGAAACGCAAGATGAGCTTTGCGTATGTGCCTTGAAGCGCAAGATGAGCTTTGCGGGTCCTGCTTGAAACGCAAAGTATGGTTTTCGGGTATTGAAAGACACGCAAAGTAAAACTTTGCGTTTACAGAGAGATGCACAAAGATGGACTTTGCGGGTTGAACTTTGCGTTGCAAGAAAGATTCGCAGATGTGAACTTTGCGTTTCAACAATGATACGCAACCCTTATGATGGAAGCGCAAAGTGTATGATTGAAGCGCAAAGTCGATTTCTTGACAGATACAAACTTAAATCGATCGAAACCTGCACAATTGATCTCAAGAATTTGTTAGCATCATCGAAAAATAGTTCTAAAGGCACAAATACAATCAATTTTCGATTAAAAACATCAAATCGAACAAAATCGATCAAGAACAGTAACCGAACGATATTTCAAGAAAAATCTCAAAAATCGAAAATTGACAAAGATTTAGATTAAATTACGATATGTAATCAACACAAGACTCAATCACCAACATAAATCGAACACAATGAATCCAATTTCTTTCATTAAAAACAAATTTTCACTGAAAATTCTAATGAAACAGTAAAGAACACGGTTTCTTGAAAAAATTTCGAAAAAAAAAACTCAAATTTTCAATCCAAAATCACATAGATTTCAATTCAAACTCTGATCAAATCTTTTCTGAAAAATTTGGTTCAGCTCTGATACCAATTGTTAATCAAAAATCCCAATTAATCAAGCTAATTACTCAAGATATCATCATTAAGATCAAGAACTAGAGAGAGAAAGTCTAGAGAGAGAAAGTAGATCTTGAATTACACCCTCTAGAATTACAATATACAAAGACTCTCTAGAACGTCATTACATGATTTCTAACAAAACCTATATATACTCACTAACTAATACAAAGCCTTAATGGCTAAGGAAACTAAACTAGCTTTGACTAAGACAATGTTGACTTTTACATTGTTGACTTTCCTATTAAATCTTGGATACAATATTTAGACCTAACAGTAATGATAGTCCTTAATCATATACATTATTTTATTATCTCATGGAGAGTAATATTCTTGGATTAGTTCAAGGAGGTAGTTACAAATGATTGTTTAGTTTACTTCCAAGCAATCGACGTGTTCCTTGTGGTAATTCTTTATCCAGTTTGGGAACAACCTTTGTATGGGTCAGACAGATACCTAATATCAGCAAACACATACCAAGACATTGTTTGGTGTTTTTCTATTAGAGCTAATACTTTTGCTGCTTACATTCTAAGTAGGTATTGAAGTTCCATTATCAATCCCATTTGTCTTTCTATAGGGAAAGTATATACCCATGTCAATGGTTCCAAAAGATTAATTTGATATCATTCCAATGACTTTGCGTTGGCGCTGAGCTAAATCTAGCTAACAAGTTCACTGAGAAATACAATATATGGTCAAGTGTATTATGTTAAGTACGATAATGCGCATATTGTACTTAGATAGGGAATTCTAACTCCCAGCATTTTTCGTCATCATCCTTTAGACGAAATGGATCTTTCCTTATATCCGACACTTCGACCGATCATGGGAGTGCTAACCGGATTCGCTTTGTCCATATTAAATTGCCTAATTATTTTATGGACATATGCGATCGGTGAATTAATATTTCACAAACTCGGTGTCTTAGCTCAAATATCTAGACAAAACCAAGTCTTCCCAAGATCTTTCCTCTCAAAATCAGATTTCAAGTAGTTTGTGGTTCCTCTCATTTCATCAAGAATGCCTATTATGTTCATAACATTGACATATAGAGCTACTTTGAAAATCTGGAACTTGTTTTCCATAATAAATACGCAAGAGAACAGTTCATCGTTCTTATATATCCTTTCCCAATCAAGTATTCCATTAGGCGGGTATACCACATCCGCTTAGATTGCTTTAATCTATAAAGTGGGCGTTTCAATTTTATTGCAAACGAATTTCGTGGTTTAGAGTTACTTGATTTTGGTAATGTAATATCATCAAGTACTTTTATATATCTCTAAATCTAGATCCCCGTAGAGATATGTGGTAACCACATTCATGAGCTACATTTCCAGTCATTCGGAAACTATTAGGTTAATTAATTAGCAGAACGTTATAACGTCCATCACGAGAGAGTAAGTCTTCTCATGGTCAATCCAGGGCGTTGTGAGAAACCTTGCGCCAAAGGAGAGCCTCATACATTAGGACTTCATTATCCTCGTTACGCTTTCTAACAAAGACTCAATTATGTCCTACGGGCTTTACACTTGGTAGGTTAGCACTACCTGACCAAATACCCGATCCTTTGTCAAATAATATAATTCTTTCTGGATTGTTTCTTTGCATTTAGGCCAATATGCTCTTTGTTGATATTATTCAACTGAGCCTGGTTCGATGTCGTCGTGCTCGATCATCTTATGAGCCATTGTATATGTGAATAAATCATCAATGATTATATATGATCTGTCCATCAACTCATATATACTCTCATAGTTCATTTGAGATTAATATTAATCTCTAGAATCAATATTAACTTCGGAGCATCCTCCAGTGATGATTCATGGACATAATTATAATTAGATACAATCTCATGAGAGTTTTGTGTATTGATGATAAATGGATGTGCCTAACTATTCTCTTTCTTTAGAATAGTATCCATCGAACTAAGTAGCTTCCACCACTTCCATTTGGTAGCTACGACCTCAACCACACCTCCACTATGTGTGATTGCAACGCACTTTCCAGTGGCGTTGTGCCCCTGTTGGAGACTTTTTAACCTTGCGAGTATATTTGCAGCTCGTATATGTGATCTTGTCACTTTTGGAATATTAAACGTATCAGGTATCGAGTCTGATTCGTTTGATTTCAACATTACGTAGTGAAGTTTTGGGGATCAAAATGAGACAGAGTGAGAATATTCAATGACACTTCCTGTCGTTCCCTGGAAAATCCTTTTTCCTATCTCCCCCTAACGACGGGAGGACTGTCTCATGAAAGTGACAACCCGCAAATCTAGCAGTAAAGATATCACTAGTCAAATATTCTAATTAGCGGATAATTGTTAGGGGTTCATATCCAACATTTACCAAATCGTCTTTAAGGACCCATTTTGATACGTTGTGGGGGCGCAATTGGCACATATAATCAAACATGCGTAAATGTAAAGTATCATATATCCAGTTACCAACTGGTACGCATGAGTCTGGTTAACAAGTAGTGGGTCTAAAAACGACAAAAAAAATTGCATATAATAATTGCATAACCCCAGGTAGATGTGGGTAAATTGATGCGCATTACTAATACTCTAGATGTCATCATATTCTTTTGATAACAACTTCTATGAGACCATTTTATATATACACATGGGGTATAGGAAACTCTACATTGATCCTAATACATATGCAATTAACATCAAATCCTTATGATGTAAATTCTCCATCATTCCAAGTCATGTAGATTTGATGAAATAATAAGGGTGGTGAGCCCTTAAACGTATAACTAGTGCTAGAAGTGCAATATTTCATGTGGACAATAATACGACATGCGTTCATCGAGTCAAAACCAGAACCATAAAGTACTTTAATGGACCGCATTCTGGATGTTTATGTCCATAAATATCACCTTGTATTCGTTGTAACAATGGAATATTTTTTTGTATAATGTCCTTAGCTTAGGACGATCTTATTCCTGTATTGGCTAAGGATTAGGGTATATACAAAAGTTTTATGTATTCAAGAGGGCATATTATGATAGCAATGTTGTTTCTTATGTTGCAGAAGTCAACAGTTGCAATTTGCCTTGTTTTATCTTTCACTCGAAATAGAATGTGTTTATGTGTATTTTGCAATAAACGGATCACTATGTCATAACCATGGTGTCCAACATGGTCATGTCGAAACATATATATGTGTTATTGCCCCCAAAATTTCTTTATTGTGACAAAATATGTTCCGATGACCCAATAATCTATTAGTTTCCATGATATATGTTTCCTTTCATATTCATTGGAATTTATGTATATATGCTCATTTTCATTTCCATTTGATACGAATATCTTTACAAGGTTCCTATTAAACTTGTTCCACCAAGAAAGTGACAGTCCATCGTATAAGTAATTTGGTTGGATGTATTATAAAACAAGTATTAGTTAATCTTTTTTTTTCGATTGTGTGATAGGTCAAAAAAATCAATTCTCCTCAATACATTCCTAAACGGAACGGAGAGTATTGAATTTTTTTTATTTGTTTTGATGTATTTCTTTACATCTATAATGGTTACATATTCGATTTTACTTTAGCAAAGAAATTAATTTTGGTACTTAAAATTAATTTCAAAGAAACATATGCATAATCAATATTAAATATTAAAACAAATATGTTATATTTCATTTTCAACGTGTTCCCTTTTTGATAGAAGCACTTTTTAGTGCATATCTTATTTGATTGTCCATTATCACCTGGGTAGTAGTTGTATCCTACTCCAGGTGTTGAAAATCCTTCCTGACTCTTACCAATACCCTGACCCTTTATAGGGTCTCGTCCACATGGTGCAGAAATGTCACATGTGTGAAATTGTTTTTAGCTCACAATCCTTTGGAGTTGTTTCCACCTCTAACACTTTCACTATCGATATCGGGAATTTTCTTTATCCCGACATATGTGGTGTTGTTCGAAAGAACCTTGTTATGTCTCTCAACCACTTTTATTAGGTTGATGAGTTTGTCTAAAGGTTGCATTCCAACTTATAATTATTTACTTATGAAAGGTGGAAATAATGTTAAAAATCATGTCATCTTCTGTGAGTTCCTTGCCACAGAGATTGAGACGCATTTTGGATATAACATTTCTTTGTTGACATCAGTTATCTTTTTGTAATCGAGTAAGTGGGTTTCATTCCATTGTACGATTAGTTCGGGAAGTACATATTCATGAGTACTCCCGATTATCCCTTTCGAGACATCCCACATTTCTTTGGGGGTTTCTAGTAAAGGTATTCCTTTGAAATTTAGGATTTATATATCGTCTCAAAACATGAAGGTGTTTGCTTGTACCTTTTCAAGAGGTTGGTTTTAGAGTCAATAGAGAGTTGATGAACTTTAAATATTTTCTTGTACCTTTTCAAAAGAAGGTTTATATACTCATTTATGATACTCAGATTCTTTTGAGTTTACGACGTTGATTTTGGGATGAGTTGTTTCAATCATTTACATATATAAAGGATAATATATGATTTTTGTTTTTGATAAGAAAATGGATTATGGTTATGAAATTTCATTATCATAACAATATTGGATTTTGTATGCTTTAATTTTATTCATAATACTTCATCAATATTTCAATTTTTGCGAAAAAGAAATCACTCAATCTATTGGATTTTCAGGTAGTAAGGGAATTACATTGATTTCTTAAATTCCTACAAACGTTAGGGCTATTTACACCCGTTTGACAAAATCCTTTCGATGTATTGCGATTAATTCATCAATGAAATACATAGATAACATTTGTTATTTGGTAAATTTTGACATGAGGTCAAAAAAATTCATACCATATTGGTATTTTGGGATCTTTTGGCAAGAGGCCAAAGTGACTATGAGTTTGACATATGAAACAATTTTAATACCTTAATAGCATTTTTTGGAGTTTTTGGTAAAGATCAAAATATATGAGCTTGGATGTGTAACTTCCAAAAAATAATTATATAGTTTAAAATTATGAGTAGGAACCTACAATCAAGATAAATGTTTGATTTTAACATTTTCATACGATTTTTGGAGCTTTTGTCAAATAACAAAAGTTATGGGGGTTGGAAGTGTAACTTCTAAAAATTAATTTTAAGATTATGAATTATAATGAAGATAAACATTTAAATATTAACATAAACAAATAAATAAATTGTAAACTAATTGGATAACCATTAATAAATATTAATATTAGTTTAAAACGATAAATGCTATCATATCCATAAAAACTATCATACTCACATGAAATTAAAATATGTTGAATCAAAATTAATGTAACATAACAACCAAATATTGCAATAAATAAATAATTTTTTTTTTCAAATATCAATAACAATCCTAATCAACCCAGAATGAAAAAAAAAATATTATAAGAGTAAATCTCGAAAGAATTAAATAACGTTAACAAATATATATATATATATATATATATATATATATATATATATATATATATATATATATATATAACAAGTTATAAGTAAAGCTTTAATTAATTATAGATTGTTAAAACCAAATAACCATGAACCATTTTTTTCCTTTTAGCATGGTGAAGCAAATATGTAATATAATGAATAAATTAATACTAATTTGATAAAAACAAATGACATTTTAATTTTATATAAAAATATTAAATTGGGCAACCACTTAATTAATAATAATATTAATAACAAAAATAATATAATAATAAAAGACATGGTATTCAAATCATTCTCAAGGTGGAAAAAAAACTTAATTTATCTCTTATTGATGTCTAACAACCGCGACTTATAACCCAACAAAAAAAATGATAAAAGAAAATTCCGGCCAAACATCATCTAAGCCCAATATTTTAATGTTTGTTAGCTAATTATTAGATTTAGGGTTCTAATATGTCTTTGAACTTCATACATTCATTTATATCCACTTATCCATATCTTGATTCAATTGGAATAAAGGATAAAATATAACCAACAAAACACAACATACATAACAAATTACTTCGAGACTCAAAAGCGAACACTTTTAAAAACAAGCCAATATGCATATAAAATTTTCAAAACAGAAAGTTAACCGAGACAGATTTACGGTTTATGACATGAATATTACGCCGCATAAATATTATACGTGTGTAAGAATTCTTACTTGGATTGTAGCATCGACGGAGGGATAAATTTATGAAGTTGGAAACCCGAAATTTGATTGTCGAACTAACCGATTGAGCTTACGTGCTGATAACGTGTTAAAGGGAAAAACAAATGAAACAACAATATGGAGAAAATAACAATAAGACAGAGAGAAGAAGTCTATCTTTCTCATTAATCATAAGCCTTTTAAATAGAGAGGAGTTACAAGTAGATAGTTAGAAGATATTTCAGTTCTAATCTAACTCTGATATATTTATCTCTATCTCTATCTCTATCTCTATCGTCATATCCTTTAGACGATGACACACTTATCCTACAACAAAAATAAAGATTTTTAGCCCGATAGAGATTTTTGTGTCTAAAATTTATCTTTTTGTCCCTAAAATCTTTATTTTATGAATACCCCATATATATATATATATATATTTCGAATTATCACTGTTAAAAATCATATTAAGATTAACAAAAATCAAGATTTCTCAAATCTAACTTGGTTGATTTTGAACCAAATTGGTTACAATTCAATGGCCCATAAGGAAACCAAATGTGGGCCGAAAACTTCTTAAAGATCTGGTCCAACAGCTTTATCTAATTATACTAATTATTTATTTTTGTTTCTACCAATTCCTCAATTTAATACAAAAATATATTTTTATAATTAACAATAACAAAAAAAAACTTATGTACAACGATGTTTTTTTTTACTAAGACGACACAAAAAATTAACAACTTTTAAAATTTAAAAATTGAATATATATATATATATATATATATTCTTTTTGCACCAATATTTATACTTTGTTTGGTTAAAACTCAAGAACTCACACAATCTTTTCTATTCTTGGAAATGAACAACCTCAAGAGGTCATTGCATTAATGCCGAAGGTTCAAAAAAAGGTTTTACCCTTTGTCCGTTCACCTTAAAAGTGGTATCCCTTTTCTAATAAATTAATTCTACTACACCGTAGGGGTAGACTTTTGCAATCTGATACGACCCCGTCCATCTAGAGTTCAATTTTCCAAGGAACAACCTGAGTCTAGAATTAAACAATAGGACTTGTTGACCTTCAGTGAATTCTTTTGGTATAATTTTTTTATTGTGCCATTTTTTGTATTTTCCTTGTACAGTTTAGCATTTTCGTAAGAAAATTTTTCGTGTTCTTCCAATTCGCAAATCTGTAAAGATCTTTTGTGTCATGTGTTGTCTAGAATCATGTTAAGTTCCTTGATAGCCCAATAGGCTTTGTGTTCCAATTCTAGAGGAAGATGACATGCTTTTCCAAAAACCAGTTTGTAAGGAGACATGCCAATAGGGGTTTTGTAAGCGGTCCGTAGGCCCACAAGGCATCATCCAACTTGGAGGCCCAATCTTTTCGGTGTGACTTGACTACCTTCGTTAATATTCATTTGATTTCCCTATTGGACAATTCGGACAAACCATTTGTTTGCGGGTGGTAAGTAGTTGCCACCCTATGCTGAATGTTGTATTTCTCCTGCTACCACATTGTTTATGAAGTGAGTGTCTTCATCACTAATCAAGGCACGAGGTGTGCCAAATCTAGAGAATACATGTTTTTGTAAGAAATTGACAATTGTCTTAGTATCATTAGAGTGGCAAGCCATAGCTTCCACCCATTTGGACACATAGTCTACAACAACTAGGATATAGGCACAGTTATTGGAGAGTAGAAATGGTCCCATGAAGTCAATGCCCCAAACGTCAAATAATTCCACTTCTAAAATTCCATTTAGAGTCATTTCATTCCTCTGAGATATATTTCCACTCCGCTGACACTCATTGCAACTTTTTGCAAAGTTGTGAGCATCATTGTTCAAAGTGGGCCAGTATAACCCTGATTGCAGAACTCTTGCTGCAGTCCTATCTCCTCCAAAAAGTCCACCACAAGGTCCTGTATGGCAATGATATAAGACAGATGCCACTTCTTCCTTTGGAATGCACCTTCTTATCACATGATCTGCACAGATTTTAAAAAGATAAGAATCATCCCACAAAAACTTTTTTGAATAAAAAATGAGTTTCTTTTTTTGATGTTTGTTAAATTCCTTGGGAATGATTTCACAGGCTAAATAATTCACAATATCTGCAAACCAAGGTGTTGCAGCTTGTTGTATAGCCAGGATCCTTTCATCCGAGAAGACCTCACAGATGTCACCACTGTGTCTTTTATCTTCTTGTTTTTCTAATCTTGACAAGTGGTCTGCCACTTGATTATTGATACCCTTCCTGTCAATGATTTCCAAATCAAATTATTGCAATAACAAGACCCACCTGATTACCCGATTAGCCTAGGTTTTGCATCATTTTTAGAAATAAGATACTTGATGGCAGCATGATCAGTATGTACAATTACTTTAGCACCCATCAAGTATGATATGAATTTTTCAAAGGCAAACACCACAGCTAATAATTCTTTTTCAGTGGTAGTGTAATTGATTTAGGCTTCATTAAGGGTTTTACTCGCATAGTAAATAAATGAAATTTTTTATTTTTCTTCTGTCCTAGAACAACTCCTACTGCCCAGTCACTTGCATCACTCATTATTTCAAAAGGTAAGGATCAATCAGGTGTCACTATTAAAGGTGCAATGACCAATGCATCTTTTAAAATTTTAAAAGCCTTTTTACAGTCCTCATCAAAATTAAAAGCATGGTCATGTTGTAATAGTGAACACAGAGGTTTGGATATTTTAGAAAAATCTTTTATAAACCTCCGGTAAAAACCTGCATGTCCGAAAAAACTTCTGATTCCTTTTACAGTGGTTGGCTCAGGTAATTTTGCAATTATTTCCAACTTTGCTTTATCAACCTCAATACCTCTATTGGAAATGAGATGCCCTAACACAATGCCCTCCTTAACCATAAAGTGACATTTTTCCCAATTTAAAACCAAATATGTCTCTTCACATCTTTTAAAACTTTGTTCAAGGTTTTGCAAACATAGATCATATGATGTCCCATAAACAGAAAAATCATCCATGAAAATTTCCATGGACTGTTCTAGCATGTCTGAAAAAATAGACATCATACATCTTTGGAAAGTGTCATGGGCATTACAAAGACCAAAAGACATTCTTCTAAAAGCAAAGGTTCCATAAGGACAGGTAAAAGTGGTTTTCTCTTGATCTTCCGGTGCAATGGCAATTTGATTATACCCAGAGTAACCATCCAAGAAACAATAAAACTTTTTTCCTGCTAGTCTGTCTAACATCTGGTCAATGAAGGGTAATGGAAAATGGTCTTTTTGGGTAGCTTGGTTAAGCTTCTGGTAGTCCATGTATATTCTCCACCCTGACACTATCTTAGTAGGTATAAGTTCATTTTTCTCATTAGTTACCACAATAACTCCACCCTTCTTGGGTACACATTGCACTAGGCTGACACACATACTACTTACAATAGGATAGATTATGACAACATCGAGCCATTTCAGAATTTCCTTTTTTACCACCTCTTTCATCATTGGATTGAGTCTTCTTTGAGGCTCAACTAAGGTGAAATCTTTGTTTTCCAAAATGATTTTATGTTGACAAATGGTAGGGCTTATGCCTTTTAGGTCAGCAATGGTCCATCCTATGGCTTTGGTGTGTAGTTTTAACATGCAAATCAGTTTTTCTTCTTGATCAGATTCTAAGGATGATGAAATGATGACTGGCAACTTCCCTGGATCTCCTAAAAAGACATATTTCAAATGTGAGGGAAATTGTTTCAATTCTAAGTCTGGAGCACATTCTATGGAAGGAACAAGTGTTTTCCTATCCTCACTATGTAAAACTTCAACAACAGAGGTAACATGTATGTCTTCTAATTCCTCAAACTCTGATGTATCTTCTTCACTATCAGACTCCTCTATTCCCAAGATCTCCCAAAAACTTTGGTCTTGACACCAAGATTCAGTCAAACCTAAGGTAGAGCATTCCTCCCTCTCTTTAAGAAATTTAAGGGAATCCAAAATATTAAAAGTCACTTGTTGGTCTTGAACTCTCATGGTAAGTTCACCCTTTTGGACATCTATCAGAGTTATGCCTGTTGTTAGGAATGGTCTCCCTAAGATAATGGGAATTTCTTTGTCCGCCTCAAAATCTAAGATGATGAAGTCTGGTGGAAAAATGAATTTATCAACTTGAACTAGGACATCCTCAATCTTACCCTTAGGCCAAGCTATGGACTTATCTGCTAACAATAGAGAAACAGTGGTGGGTCTAGCTTCACCTATGCCTAAAGTGTTGAAAACAGATAAAGGCATAAGATTTATGCTAGCTCCTAAGTCATATAGAGCTTTTCCTACTTCTTTTCCTCCTATGGAACATGGGATTGTGAAAGTCCCTGGATCTTTTGGTTTCGGAGGTATTTTGCTAGAAAACATAGCACTGCACTCTTCAGTCAGAGCTACAGTCTCATACTCATTCAACTTTTTCTTTTTGCTTAAAATATCTTTCAAAAATTTTGCATAATGGCATTTGCTCAATGGCTTCCACCAAAGGTATGTTGATATGCAACTGTTTAAAAACATCTATTTTTTTTTGAATTGCAGTTCATCCCTTTGATTCCTTAATCTATGGGGATAAGGAATATAGAGATGAACTGGAGTAGGAGATGTAGTCTTTTGAGGAGTATGTGCTGGAACTGTTGGTGGGATTTTGTCTACCTTAGTGTTATCAGGATCTTTGGGTCTGTCACCAGCTTGTGACACATCCACAACATTATGTTCGTTTATCTTTTGATCTTTCTTTGGTTCATTTGGAAATAATGTTGGAAGGTCTATCCTTTTTGGAATGGGTGTGGTATCAATAGGCCCGACAGTGTTTTTGGGCCCAATGCTCACACTGGATTGAGTAGAATTTGAAACTATGTTTTTCCTTTCAAGCTCTGTTTTGTTTGTATTTTTTAAATGTTTTTGAAAGTTTTCTAGCAAATCCTGTTCACTTCTCAAAGTTACAGCTTTCACATGCTCTTTTCCAGTCCTCTGGGTATCTTTGTATCACTAGGGAGGGAACCTGAAGGACGTTTTCTTTATTCTAAAGCCATTTGACCCATTTGGGTCTCCAGATTTTTAATTGATGCATGTGTTGGGGTCATGAACCCTTTCATCATTGCTTCCAAAGAAGTGGAGGAATCGGCATGTTGGTTTGACTTTTGTTGAAAACCAGGTTGATGATTTTGAAAATTTGCATGTTGATTATTTTGAGGCCTGTGATGAGATTGTTGATGAAAGTTTGCTTGTACTTGCAATTTTGGTGGTGGTGGATTTTGAGTAGGACTGTGCCAAGAAAAATTCGGATGGTTTCTCCACTCTAGATTGTAAGTTTGAGAAAAAGGTCCACCTTTGTTATTACTGCTGACATAATTGACTCTCTCAGGATTTCCAGGATAATGTTCAAAATGATGGCCTTCTCCACAGTAAGTACACTGTATAGATTGCACAGTTGGGGTAGGTGCTACAGTATTAACTTGCACAACATTAAGATTTTTTTTAAAGATGCCATGTCAGCCAGCTGTAAAGATAATAATGCATAGGCATCTGTGTCTTGTACCCTTGCTACTTTTCTAGGTAATGCATGTGGATCGGCCCATTGGCCATTGTTGTTTGAAATTCTTTCAAGGATTTCATATCCTTCATTATAGGTACAAGTTGTGAAAGCTCCGTGTGCAGTAGCATCGAGCATCTGTTTAGCAGTAGTATTTAAACCACTGTAAAACGTCTCTAGCTGTATGCAGTACAAAATGCCATGATGAGGGCATTTTCTCAATAACTCATTGTATCGATCTCATGCATCAGGAACTGCTTCATCGTCCATTTGTCTAAAAGTGTGGATTTCATTTTTGGACTTAGTATTCCTCGTGGGTGGAAAATATTTTTTTAAAAACTTTTCTTCCATTTGGGTCCATGTTATTATAGAATTTGGTTTCAACGAGTTGTACCAAAACCGTGCTCTATCTCTTAGAGAGTATGGAAAAAGTTTTAATTTTAAAGCATCGTCTTGTACACCAACCAGTTTAAAAGAATCTGTAATTTCCATGAAAGACCTGAGGTGAGAATGAGGATCTTCAGCTGGCAGACCAGTGTACTAGCCGTTGGTTTGCAACATCTGAAACATTATCGGCTTTAATTCAAAATGGTGAGTTTGCAAGGTTGGTTTAAGAATTCTTGAATGTAACTGAGTTAAAACAGGAACAACGTAAGACATAGTCTCGGTCCCAACTTAACTTTGTACCCCGAACTAAGACGATTAACCCATCATAGTTTGGATTCTAATTATAAAAGAAAAGGAAAATTAATGTTAACTAAAAGAGATAGTTAGTGCCTTCAAACAATCAACAATAGAAATCGTAGGAGTGTTGCGCAAATAACATCTCTTTAGACAAAGAAATAATATTGCTTGAAATAAAAGACTGAAAGTAAAAGGACGTAAAATAAATTGCAGAATTTAACTGATCGAAAGTAAAAGACATAAAATAAAATTGCAGGAAATAAATTGCATAAATTAAATTGCGAGAATTAAAGTGCGTTAAAATAAATGACAGTAAAGTAAGGCGGGAATTATAAAATTAAGAGGGAATTAGAAATGGTGATGGAAAATCTTGTTTTAAATATGGATTTAGTATTTAAATTATTTGGAGAGTCCTTGGTGTTCTTAAAGATTGTAACATTTGTCAACGTAAGTAATGTAATATGCGGGAGGGTTTTTATACTTTTGGAAACACGGAATAATTTTAATACTACAACAAACCGTGAACCAAACGAGGTTGGGAATCCGAAATGATTGATCGGACTTCCGGTTTGTAATAGAACTAAAAATTGTAGTGAAAACCAAATAAAAACCAAGAGTCAATCGGCCCGTAAGAATTTAGTCGAACTTGCGGGAATGAAACGAGACACTTACTTACCAACACTTCAAACAAGAAGGAAACTATGCATTAATTTTAACCCAAAAGAAGAAGTTTAAATAGTGAGCTAGAGTATCCATGATCAAACCGTGAGCTCTTGGCTCACCAAGTTCAAACCTCCCAATACAAAGGAGTTCATCATCTACTACAACCTTCTATGACCAAAATGAGAGAAGTATGAGAGATCTCCATGCTAGTAACAAGGCATGCCTATTTAAAGGTAAATTCAACCTTGGGGCCTAAGATTGCAAAATGGGGGCCTAAGGGAATTGGAAGTGGCTAGCCAAAAAGAAATCAAATGCTAATTCCAAGCATTCTCGGCCCAAACATCAAGTAATAAAAGCCCAAACATTAGCCTACAAAATGTGCCATCCAAGATGTAGCATCCGAGTCCATAGAAATCAGCCCGTCTTTTTACAAAATTCAGTTCATCAAAATGATTGAAGTCCACGTTGGTGTGGAGGTCGACACTTGCTTTGGTGGAGTGGAGGTCGTGGTCGCTGGAAGTGCGACGTAGGTGCGGGTGGTGGACGTTGGGTTGTGAAGGTGGTGATCGACGGCTGTGTGACAGAGGTGGTGATCGGCGGCTGTGAAGGTGGTGATCGGCGGCAGTGGGGATACGGTTTTTATCAGCAGCGGGGGTGGTGGTGCATGGGTTGTGAAGGTGGTGAAGATAACATCAACGATGATGCAGATTCAAACGAAAGAAGATGCCAAGCCGACCGTAAAGGAAAAGCCAAAATGGGTACGATACGGTATTCTCATCCTCACCTCTTGCATATTTTAGTTGTGACAAAGCCGCACGTAAATATCCATTATTTAGGAGAAAATCTGTCAATCACCAAGAGGGTTTCACCCACAATTCCACGTAGCCTTGCATGCATTAGGATGGGATCTATTTTGTAGTCCACCGGCTCCGTACAATATCAATTTGGGTGACAGAATTTTTTACTGAGTTATCCGTAACTCAGGGTTTAACTGTCAATGTTCGAGGTACCCCAGTGTGTTTTAAAGCCACTAACATCAACAAAATTTTAGGCCTCGAACCACCCACGCACTCAGATTTTCACAGATTATATGAGAGTGCGAGTGAAGAGAATTTGGAAACGATCCTCAACACCATCACACACGAGGGGTCTGAATGAATTTTCAAAGGTTGATCACGTGTTCTTAAAACACAATGTTCAAAACCTCTAGCAAACGCGTGGTTTTATTTTATATGCCACAGTTTACACCCCTCGACACATGACTCCACTCTTTGCATGGATCATGTATTATTAATATATTGCATCTTGGCGGAATTAAAAATAGATGTCGGTCGTCTTGTTTCTTCCATTATTAGAAAACTAGGTGTGAATCGCGCGATGCGCGGTGACGAAATCTTATAGTCGACATTGGGTGTGTAGAGCATTGTATGAAATATAAAATGGACATTTCCATGACAAAAAGTAGCATCAAGTATTGTGATTCATTTAAAGAAACTGTGAAATGATTGAGCGTTTGGTAAAGATCAATATATTAAGCAGAGTCCAACAAAACAGGTGATGTTTACCATTGCAAGTACAACTCTAACCATATTAGCCGGTGCATAATAGTAATTATTCAAGTTTATCCTGCATACAAAAATTTAATATGTAAGAAGTGTTGTTTTACCAAATATAATTTCATAAACAGAAAAATAATATGACTTACGTAGAGAAAATTAATATTTTAAATTTGAAAAAAGTTAATAGATGTTTTTGTGAAGATAGATTGAGCATGAGAAAAGTGTCCTAAAGAATATTAAGAGGAGTTGATTAAGTCATAGACAAAATTGCTCATTCTCACAAAATGAAACCATAATCACTTTACGCACACAAAAATAACGAAGAAATAATTTTATAAAAAGATAACCTCCACGTAATGCTATCAATTCAATAATCCATTACCTGGTGAGATGTGTTTCAGCCACAACACTTGGCTAGAATACAATGGTGCTAGTCTTGATAGACATCAACTGATCCAATTAGTAAAATTTCATATAATTTTATATTTTTTGGTTGCAAAATAATGATTTGATATTAAGTTCAATTCATATAAACATTGTTAACCGCACACTTATGCTTAATATTAAATATTATGGTGTTATATATATATATATATATATATATATATATATATATATATATATATATATAATTACTATTTTCAGTTTAGCATTATGGTGGGTTTATGCAAAACATATAGTCATCCAAATAATTAGATGTGCAATTTGTATAAAAGAAGTGATATAACTAAATTTATAATACAATTGAATAATATAGATAGATAGAATATGAAATCCACCATATAGATAGATAGAATAATGAAAGCCCTTAATCTTGAAGTGTGAGTTGCGATACGGTGGTGGAGGATGAAGGGTTTGGAGGAGGTGGAGTTTGTGGCGGAGGGAAGATCAGAGAGTTGTGAAGTAGGAGTCGATGTCGGTCTAATTGTGGTAGATGAATATACGTATACACATATATGCTTACATGAGATGAAGATTCCGATTTAGAAGAACAAAAGCATCGATGTCATAATTGGTAACAATTTTATGTTTAGATTGTAATAAGTTAAACCTTAAAATCCTAAAATAAGATCTTAAAGATAACTACTTCACTTGCCTGAATCATCTGGAGAGGAGGGATTATTTGGGACGTTCTCATCTTCAACGTGATTTCTTCTGGCACGGTTGGTCATGATCTTTTTTGTGGATTCATTTGTTCTTGGACGGCTGGATCCTATAACATGATTACAAATTAAATTAAATGAAAACAAAGGATAGTAATGTTTTAATACTATGCATTTTCTTATTAAAATGGAAGTCTTTAGTTTCAGAAACTTCTAGGTGCTATAACACGATCCCATTGTACCACCTTAATTAGTTTTCAAAGTCAATGGCTCTATTTAAACCTTGATCTGCATATTGCAAAACCATATAATTGAATAGAAGTCACCAACCAAGAAGGAAGTTCAGCTATTGCAGTTGCCATACAAAGTAATTAACCCGCCTCTCTATTTATTTTATCTTTTTCATTAAGCTTTCCTTATCCTATATAATTAGCCCTCTTACCTTTTAAATTTTGTATAGCAGAGGAAATGGAGCTAAAATTTATCCAATGGCAAAAACTGACGTCGAGGTTGGAGGTGTACCTAACATTTGAGACACCGTTGAAATTCCTCTCGAATGTAGAGAAAACGGACAAAATCTTTCCATTCAACTACCACCATCGATTTACATGGTTTCTATAAGGCTCCGAGATCTAAGTTCGGGTTCTTTTGAACCTCAAGTGGTGTCTATTGGACCTCTGCATAGAGATGACGAACTGGTGCAAGAATTCGAAGAGCAGAAAGCGACTTATCTGCATCATCTATTAGATAGTGAAGAAAAAATCACCAATAGAACGAACCCAATAAATTCTATTAATAAAGTGCATACATATTTCAAACCCTATATATATATATATATATATATATAGATGCATTATGCACTTGTGCATATGGACGTACCGTTCAGATGAACAGCTAGCAGAGTTTCTTCAATTTTCCATTTTTTAAGGTTGGTCAAAGTTCCCTGGATTAACAAAAACTCGACACATAAGCATCAAAATGTACTCATGTAACTTGAATAAATCAAATAAGTTAAGAAAGAAGCTTGCGTTTGAATAAAACTGATCAATTCATCTTCACCATAAGATCCCGCAGATAGTCTGGTATCCACCTTATGCATCAACTTCCCCATCGAATCAAATTGCTAATCAAATCATCAAACAAACATACAATCAACAACAAAAAAAACTTCAAAACCAGAAGAACAAATAAATTCACACGATTACGATACCGACATGAAAATATATGGAATTGAAATGAAGTTGGTTACGATACCAACGTTTAATTTAAATGAAAATCCGGGTTGATTTTATCTTCCCCTTATCTTTATCCACCATGCTACCACCCTTGTGGCTTTGTTATCAATTTTGCTCGATAAAATTCTGATTTTTTTCAATTTTCAATGTCAAATACACGCAGGAAAAAACAATCTAACCTGTGGAAGCAGACTTAATTTTGAAGGCCAACTTGACAGAAGCATCAAATAACTCAGCAACTTTGACAAAATCATCCTCAATAAACCCCCTGTACGTTAGAGCAGGCAAAGAAAACAAAGATAAAATCAGAAGGATTTCTTAGAATTCAAAGATAAAACATCGAAATTTAAAATAAATGAAACAAAAAGAAAGAGAGGTATAAGCCTTACCTCGTTTGCCAAACCTGGATTCGCGATCGCGTTTGAGATAAGTCGGCGACGGGCGGATCTATATTAATAAACCCTGGCATTAGCATTTTGAACCTTAGCAAAAACGCCATTGAAGATGATATACCTGGCGTGTTTGGGCCAAGATCTTACTTCATGATGATGGATTTATCATATAACAAACTGACAGGTCCGATTCCAAAGTCGATAGCGTCGACATCCTTTGTCGGACATCTTGATCTGAGCCATAACCATCTCTATGGAGCGATTCCGGCCGGTTCGTGGTTCGAGCACCTTCAAGTTAAGCATAAGGGTCAATCAATACCCATTCTGGAAGTTAAGCATGTCTTAGTTCTATTTAGTAGAAGATAAGATCGCATAGGGTTTCAATTCGTCAAGAAATTTAGGACAACTACCAAAAGGATATGAACATTAACGAAATACAAAAACTTACCAGGAAAGTTAGGGTTTTAACCCATCACAAAATCGTTGAGGTTTCATCCCTAAAATGTTTGGGGACATGATTCAGATATCCACCACAGATAGACAAAGTGGCTTACAGATCCATATTTCAGCAGAAGAGAAGAAGATGGAGGTTTATACAGGTCTAAAGTTGTTGTTTCTCGCTTCCAAATTGCTATCTCTGCATAGATTTGGGGTTTAAAACAAAGGAAACAAAAAGAAAGAGAGGTATAAATTTGGGGTTTAAAATAAATTTGCCAAACCTGGATCCATGTAGGTTTATACATATCTAAAGTTGTTGCTTCTCGCTACCAGATTGCTATCCCTGCATCCAACACCGGAGGTGATTGGGACAATGCAAAGAAATATATCGAGGTATATCATATGAACACGAATAACCCTTTTCTTGATTTTTGTTTATCCGATCTGCTTTCGAAAATAGGGAAGATGAAAGGAACAATAAATTTGGGGTTTTCAAGAACAATGCTTTCGGAAGTAGGGGAGATGAAATGAACCATAAATTTGGGTTTTTCTAGTAAGAAGATGAAAGGCTTGGAATGATTAAAAAAAATGAAAAATCGCCAAAATTTTGAGAAGCCAAAAATTGTGAAATGCTAAAATATCAGGAGGACACGTCAGCACCCATAGGATTTGCTTTTATATATATATATAGATGGGTGGAAAGGGCCAATACGCGACTTATTTTTCTCACGATCATTCATTCGTTAATGATCAAAGCGGGTGTTACACCATTATCCACGAACCACATTTCAATGGAAAAAATGATTATGGAAAAAAGGGACGTGGATAGATTTTTACGAAATAACACACGCTTGGAATCAACAAATAATCCGGAAAATTTTGTTTATTTGGAAACAAAGTTAAAGTCTCTACATGAGGAATTTAAGACAACGTTAAAAAACCGTTGTGCACTAATCTCAAAACAGCTTTCGGCACAAGCAAATGGGGTGGAGCAGAAGTTGGACCTTTTGATTAGACGATCGGAGCGCGCGGACGAAGTTTATGGACAACTTGTGGCATGGTGGAAATACGAAAAATCAAGGGACGATGTTTTCCGAGCTATGTTAGCCAAGGAACAACTAGAGCTTGTTGGGCGGTTGGCACCGTTTCCCATGTAATTACTTTGGGAAACACCAGCGCATTCTCCTACTCATCCTGAGTAGGACAGGTTCTATCACATCTCCCTTTGCATTTTACTTTTCTTTAATTTTATGCCTATGATTCTAGGATTGTCTTGTTTTGTTAAGAAGAGTTATATTTTTCTTGTTCTATCATAATGGATACGATTCAGAAGTTGTTGACAACCACATGAATTCCATTAATCATGGATTTGGTCATTCCTTCTTAAAATGGATGGAATTGAATTCCATTCCATCAGTGTTGGGAAATTCAGAAATGCTCAGTTAAAGTTAATGTTGCTGATACAACTTAATGCTGCTCATCAAGAATTACTACTGCCAGTACATCATGATTACTACTGCTAGTAGATTTTACTACTGCTAGTAGTTAGTACTGCTGGAGTTAGTACTGCTAGAACAAAGTTAATACTGTTGGGCATGGTTAGTACTGCTCAGAGTATTAATGCTGCTTATGAGATGAAGATTCGTATGGCAAGGATGACAGCTGGATTGAAGATATCTATAGAAGCTTAGAGATAATGATGGAAGATTATACTGAAGATCTTTTATTATTTTGTAATTATCTTTATCTTCAGTATATGTATAGAATAGTTTGTTTTTCTTTGAATATAACATTAATTCTGAGTTTTTAGTTTTAATAGAGAGAATCAACCTCAAGGTTAGAACCCTAATTCTAGAGAAGTAGAATTCGTATTGGTGAGTCTGTTCATCAATATTGAGGTTGTGTGTAAAAGCTTGTGACTTTTTCAATAAAAGTTTGCAAGCTGTTTATCAGATTTACTGTTTGTTTATTATTTTATTGAATATCAAAGTGTTATTCCGCAAACTTCTTTGATATTGTTTTCTGAGAGTTTATTCTTGTTAAGAATTTAAGATCCTGACAAGTGGTATCAGAGCCTGTATTATCAGAAATCTTATTCATCATGGATAACGCAGTTGAATCAAACAGTACATTGGTCTCAAAGGTTCCAATGCTCAGACCCAATGAATTCGACATGTGGAAGATCAGAATCAAGCAATACATACTCCTCACTGATTATTCTATGTGGGACATCATTGAGAATGGCCCATCTGAAGCAGGAAAGATTGGTGCTGATGGAAAGAGGACACCTCCAAAAACTGATGTAGAAAGAAAGTCTAGACAGACAGAGATGAAAGCCTTGAGCACTTTGCTCTTGGCTATTCCCAATGAATATCAACACCTCTGCAATTGCACAGATGCTCTGGAATGCTCTAGAGAAGAGATTCTCTGGTACCAAAAGTACTAAGAGAAATCAGAAGGCCATACTGAAGCAACCGTATGAGAACTTTATGTCAACCAAGAATGAGTCCATGACTCAAACTTTTGACAGGTTCAACAAGCTAATTGGTGAACTAGCTACAGTTGGAGTACAAATTGATCAAGATGATCTAAACAGGAAGTTTTTAAGGTCCCTAGGTGATGAATGGACCATGTATACTGTCTCTTTCAGACAGAATGATCAACTAGAAGAAAAGGAACTTGATGATCTATATAATGATCTAAGAGTCTTTGAATCTGAGGTAGAGGCTAAGAAGAAGCCTTCTGGGTATGTTCACAATGTTGCACTCCTATCAGCATCAATTGATTCTATCTCCAACCCTGAATCAGTTAGTGCTGTTATTGGAGCAAATCAAGAGAAAGGCATTGAATCTGTGTTTGAAGCCTTTCTGTCCAGCCATGGAAACTCTTCTCTAATTAATGATGACTTGGAACAACTCCATCCAGATGACCTTGAAGAGATGGACATTAAATGGCAGATGGCCATGCTCCCTATGAGAGTTAAGAAGTTCATCAAGAGAACTGGGAGGAACAACTTCTCCCAAAGAAGAGAAGATGGAGCAGGTTTTGACAAGTCAAAGGTGGAATGCTATAAATGTCACCAAAAGGGACACTTTGCTAGGGAATGCAGAAGTGGAGTGTCTCACAACAACAACCACCAACAAGCACAGTCTGGAAGCTTCAATAATAACAGAAACTCTGCACAAGCTCTAGTCTCTCAACAAGGTATGGGGTTTGATTGGAGTGATCAAGCTAAAGAGGCTATCCAAAATCAAGCTCTAATGGCAGAGGTGTCTGATCTCCCAACAGAGGTAACTTCTAATCTTTGTTCTCAAAATTGCATTAACACTGTTAAAAGGTATAGGGATCACAACCAGAACATGAGTGATGACCTTAAAAGATTAGAAAAGGACATAAAAGATTATGTGAGGATTGTTGAGAGGTTTGAAGATCAGATTAAGAGTTTTCAAGCCAATGAGCTTCAACACTCTTATGACACAAACTACGGGAAGTGGGAGAAGAATGACTTAGAACTTCAACTAACCAAATCCAAAGAGGAGAGTGAAAAGTTAAGAGGAGAGCTAGCTAAAGTCAAGCTAGATGTAGAAAAGTTTTCCAATGCTTCTAAAGCAATGGACTCTCTTCTACAAACTCAGATTCATGATAGACTGAGAATAGGAATAAAGTACAATACCACACCACCACCCTACAACAACAACTACATCCCTCCTAGTTCAGACTTGTTAGAGACAAAGGATAGGAAGGACCTGCCTGAGGGAGCCACTGAGATAGATCCCTTAGATGAAGTAGTTGTTGAGGATAAAACTGAGAAAGAAACTGTCAAGAATAAGGACAGTACTGTGAGTGGTGAGATTCCTATAGAAAACCACATAATTACCAATGAGGGATGTGGAAAGCATTGGGTCAAGTCCAAAGAGATAGAGCAGACTGAGGGAAAGACCAAGAAGGTTCATTATAAACAGACCACTGTTGTGAACCCTATCCGTTGCAACAAGTGTTCATGCAATAAATCTGATCCCCAACAACATGATAAAAAGAGGGGTAATCAGAGAAATTGGAATAATATATGGACACAAAAACAAGGGATTGATCTGAGTAAAATCAATAGACCAAAACCCTGTTTTATTTGTGGAAAGCTTAATCACATTGCCAAATATTGATATTTCAATCCCATGAACCAAAGGATGAACTTTCAGAGACCTACTCAAAAACCTTTTGGTTATAGGAAGAAAGAAAAGAACCATGTGGCTAAGAAAGTTGTCAAATCTAATAGCCACATGAAGAAAAAGAATGTGAAAGACAGTGTCAAGATCTGGATACCTAAAAGCACTAAAGCTGTTAGTACTGCTACCACAAATAGTGCTGCTGACAGTGATAGTGCTGCTAGAAGCAATACTACTGCTACCAATGTTAGTGTTGCTAACATTGTTAGTACTTCTGTAAATGTTAATACTGCTAACTCTGTTAGTGCTGCCAACAAGGTTAATACTGCCAAACTTGTTAGTACTGCTAACTCTGTTAGTACTTCTAAAGATAGTACTGCTTCTAGTATTAGTGCTGCTAGATCAATAATCTTGACAAAGTACTCAAATACTAAGTGTTCTGATTTTAAAAACCTCATCAAAAAGGAATGTAAGTATTTTGATGAGAAAGGGAGACCCAAGACCACTTTGGCTTGGGTTCCCAATCAATACTAATTGTCTAATCTTATGTGCAGGGCAACCAACAGCTCAAAGGGAAGAGCATCTGGCATGTTGATAGTGGTTGCTCTAGGCACATGACAGGGAACATGTCTTGCCTCAAGAACTTCAAGAAGATTGATGGTGGGCATGTTGCTTTTGGGAATACTCCAGATGGAGGTAAAATCAGTGGTAAAGGTGATGTGACCAAAGGTAAAATGACCTTTGAAGATGTTTTCTATGTTGAACAGTTAAGGTACAACCTGTTAAGTGTATCACAGGTTTGTGACAAACAACATAGTATACTGTTTACAGATTCTGAATGTATTATCCTTGCTCCTAGATTCAAGGTAGTTGATGAAAAAATGATACTACTAAGAATCCCCAGAAAGGACAATGTATATTGTTTAGATATGGAAAGTGTTTCATCTGATTCATCCCTAAACTGCCTGGTTTCAAAAGCTTCTTTGGATGAATCATCACTTTGGCACAGAAGGATGTGTCACATGAACTTTAAAACAATAAATGAGCTTGTTAAAAACAACCTTGTAAGAGGTTTGCCTTCTAAAGTATATTCATGTGATGATCATTGTGTTGCTTGTCTCAAAGGCAAACAACACAAAACTTCTCATAAGTCCAAAGAGGTGAACACAATCTCTAATTCTCTTCATTTATTGCATATGGATCTGTTTGGCCCTACAAATGTTATGAGTATTGGTAAGAAGTCATACTGTCTAGTTATTGTTGATGATTACTCTAGATTTACTTGGGTATATTTTCTAAGGACTAAGGATGAGACAAGTGGACTGATCAAATCCTTTATTCTAAGAATTGAAAACCAAACCAATCAAAAAGTAAAAATCATTAGGTCAGACAATGGGACTGAATTTAAAAATATTGACCTAAACATCTTTTGTGAGGAAAAAGGAATTGAGAGACAATACAGTGCTCCTAGGACTCCACAACAAAATGGTGTTGCTGAGAGAAGGAATAGGACACTGATTGAGGCTGCTAGATCTCTGTTAGCTGACTCTAAACTTCCAATAACTTTCTGGGCAGAAGCAGTTAATACTGCTTGCTATGTCCAAAACAGAGTACTAGTAGTCAAGCCAAAGAACAAGACACCTCATGAGCTTTTTAATAAAAGAAAACCATTTATTGGATTTTTCAAACCTTTTGGGTGTCCTTGTACTATTCTCAATACTAAATCTCACTTGGGAAAGTTTGATAGCAAGGCTGATGATGGTTTTCTTGTTGGTTACTCATCTCAAAGTAAGGCCTACAGAGTTTTCAATACTTCTTCTAGAATAATTGAGGAAAGTGACAATGTCAAATGCAATGAGAACACACCAAATCCTATTGGGTCTGGTCCTCAGTAGTTGTTTGACATTGATTCACTAACTAACTCTTTTGGTTTCAGTAGTGATGATTATGCAGGTTCAGAAAGTGGAGGATCAGGGGCTACACAAGTTCAAAACATTATACCTCAGTCTGTGATCTTTCCTATGCCTATAAAAGAACCTGTTGAATTCTGTGAAAAGGAGACTATAACTGAGCCAATACAGAGTGAAGAAGAAAGAAGAGAAGAGAAATCTTCAGTGCATAAAGAGCTAGAAGTAGCTGAGGTGATTCCATCAGCTAAATTAAATGATTCCAATCTAGAGGAGGGAATCCATGAAGAACCTAGTTTTCAAACTAGAACACAAAAGAATCATCCTCCAGAGCTAGTAATAGGAGACATATCTTCTCCTATGATTACAAGGAATCAAAGCAGACTTCAAGAGCTGCAGGATCAACAACACACAGTACTCTCCTGCTTTCTATCCTAGCTTGAGCCTAAGAAGGCCTATGATGCAATGAAATATTCAAGTTGGATAGAAGCCATGCAAGAAGAGTTACTTCAATTCAAGCTACAGGATGTTTGGGACTTGGTGGACCTTCCAAAAGGTCATAGAGCTATAGGCACCAAGTGGATTTTCAGGAACAAAAAGGATGAGAGAGGTATTGTGATCAGGAACAAAGCAAGGCTTGTAGCACAAGGGTACACTCAAGAAGAGGGCATAGATTATGATGAATTGTTTGCCCCAGTGGCAAGGGTAGAGGCAATTAGGCTGTTCCTAGCCTATGCCTCATACATGAAGTTCAAGGTCTATCAAATGGATGTAAAGAGTGCCTTTCTATATGGTACAATTGATGAAGTATATGTCTGTCAGCCACCTGGTTTTGAAAATCCTACATATCTTGACAGAGTATACAAGCTGAAGAAAGCACTCTATGGTCTACATCAAGCCCCAAGAGTATGGTATGACACTCTGTCTACCTATCTCTTGGAGAATGGGTTTGAAAGGGGCATCATTGACAAGACCCTTTTCATTAAAAGAAGTAAGAAGGACATCCTATTAGTTCAGATCTATGTGGATGATATCATCTTTGGATCCACAAAAGATCAGATGTGTAGAGACTTTGAAGAGTTGATGCACAAGAGCTTTAAAATGAGTTCAATGGGTGAACTTACCTTCTTCCTTGGGCTTCAGGTGAAACAACAGTCAGATGGGATCTTTATCAGTCAGTCAAAGTATGTGCAAGACATCCTGGATAAATATGGTTTAAAAGACTCAAAGTCAGCAAGCACACCAATGGAAACTCATAAACAGATCACTGCTGATCTTGAGGGGGAGGATGTTGATGTCCATCTATATAGATCAATGATTGGATCTCTAATGTATCTCACAGCCTCAAGACCAGATATCATGTTTCCAGTATGTGTATGTGCCAGATTTCAAGTCAAGCCAAAACAATCACATCTTCAAGCTGTGAAAAGGATATTAAGATACTTAAAAGGGAAACCTAGATTAAGTCTTTGGTATCCATATGAATCTTCATTTGACTTTATTGCTTATTTAGATAGTGACTTGGGTGGTGCCAACATGGACAGAAAGTCTACTTCAGGGGGATGTCAACTTTTGGGTGCAAGACTAGTATCTTGGCAGTGCAAGAAACAAACCACAGTGTCCTTATCAACAACAGAAGCTGAGTATATTGCTGCTGCAAGTTGCTGCTCTCAGGTTCTATGGATTCAAAATCAGATGCTGGAATATGGGGTAACATTTCTTCACACTCCAATCTTTATTGACAATAGCAGTGCTATAAGCATTGTTAACAATCCAGTCAAGCACTAAAAAACAAAGCACATTGAGATCAGGTATCACTTTATCAGAGATTGCAATGAAAAGAAGCTCATTCAAGTTGCCAAAGTTCATACTAACAACCAGCTTGCATATCTATTCACTAAAGCTTTTGATGTGGGTAGATTCACTTTCTTGGTCTCAAGTGTGGGGATGATCAACTCTGAATGAGCTCATGTTTTTAAAAAGTGGTTATATACCTGCTATTTTGGTTATTTGTGTGCTGCTAATCATCTTTCACAGGAAGTTATCGCTTTGATTAGACCTTCATAAACTACAAAAGGAGTAAGTACAGTTAATACTGCTAGTTAGTTAATACTGCTAGTGGTTAATACTGCTCTCAGTTAATACTGCTAGTGGTTAATACTGCTCTTAGTTAATACTGCTATCAGTTAATACTGCTCTCAGTTAATACTGCTCTCAGTTAATACTGCTAGTTAGTTAATACTGCTATTAGTTAATACTGCTCTAGGTTAATACTGCTTATGTCCCATACACTATAAATAACCTTTGCCCGCCTAAAAGTTCATAACGACTCTTTGCATACTGTTCACTTGCGCTCTAACCCATTTCTCTCAAAGTACCAAGTTTTTCAGGCAAGAACATTCAAGTTCAATGGCATCCATGGCCTTCATCGATGAGCACAATGAAATCGCGATGCTACAAAAGCCAAAGCAAGCTGCAGGATTTCATCAGATTGTGGATTTTCTGAAGTCTAGCCACATTGCCCATGCTCTAACTGTGTCGCCAACAATTTACATAGAGCATCAAAGGCAATTCTGGGCAAATGCCACCATAGTTACAGAGAATGGTGTGCAAATTCTGAAAACAAGGGTGTGTAACAAACCCTTGTCAGTAACTGAAGAGGTGATACGCATCTGTCTACGTCTAGACGATGCTGCAGGTATATAACCTCTATTCCTAATGAGGACTTGTTCGCAAATCTTACAAGAATGGGGTATGGAGGCCCATTGGGTGTCTTTAAGTTCTCAAAAGCTAAATTTTCACCCCAATGGCGTTTCTTTGTCCATACCCTTATGCACTGCATTTCCAAAAAGACTACTGGATGAAGTGAGTTCAGCAGTACCATTGCCTATGCTTTGGTCTGCTTGGCCACTGCCAGAAAGTACAATTTCTCTAAAATAATTTTCAGTGATCTTGTATCAAACCTGGGAAGCAAAAAGAGCTTTTATATGTACCCCAGGTTTGTACAAGAAGTTATAACTCATGAATTGACGGATATGCCTCACTTTGATGGGGTATATGTACCCAAAATCCCCAAAGGTAAGGTCTTTTCAAACATGAAGAGATCCCCTTTGGACTCGGAAGGAGTTGACACCCCATTGTTCTCTACAATGATGGTGGTGTCCCACACTGAAGAAGGTATGGCAGCAGGGTCAAGGCCCTCATCAGACCATCCCAATGCTAGCCAATCCCAACCTTCCCACTCTATATCAATGCCCCAGTCTCTTCTTTAAAAGCCAACCTCTCCAATTACCCAAACTTATATAAGGAAAAAGGTAAAGAAGGCTCCTTCCCTTCTTGTACCTTCACCCACAGAGCCTTTAAGCCCTCTAAGGGAGAATTCTCCTTTAGAGAATATCTACAGGGAAACCAAAGGGGTATCTCCCAACCCCAAGGAGGTGCTCAATGAGGAGATGTTTGAGCATATGGGTGAGCAGACTGCCACTACTCCTGCTAACACAGAGGAGGACAGTGGTACCATAAATAAGACCTTCCCCATGGAAACTTTGAATGAGCAATCATTCAAAGGTCCCAGGTGCCAAGAAACCAAGGGGGTGGATAATGCTTCTGCTAGGCAAAAGACTTCCACTACAAAAAGATCCAATGATCCTTCAAAAGGAGGTAACACTCCTGGAGAAGGTGAGGACATATATGACTATTTTGAATTGATGGAAACCATGGGAAACATCAACATAGATGTGATCAAACAGGGCAAAGAGATAGATGAGATGAAAATGGTGATTCTGTCACAACAAGTACATATTGCAAAGTTGAAGAAAATGGTGACCAGGTTGGTGCAAAAGAAGAGAAGAAAGCAGTTTGTGTTGAAGAAAAGATCAAATGATAAAGATGCTTCCAACAAGGGGGAGAAAGAGGCTGAAACAGAGAAAGTAAGTACAGCTGAGAGGGCATTTGAGGTTGAGGGGGAGCAATAGGCAGAAATAGAGAAAGTAACAGAATCAATAGCAGCAGAAAAGGAAACAGAATTTGATCAAGCAGCAGAAACTGTTAATGCTGCTGAAGTAAAAGAAGCAGCAGTAACAGGGTTGTCTGTTGAAGAAATGGAGATTGCAGAGACCTTGGTAAAAGCCAAGAATGACACTCCTGAGCCTAGTAAAAAGGCCAAAGGAGTGGTCATCAATGAAGGAGGTCTCCCAAAGAAAAGAAAAGAAACAGGTAAGGCAAGTCTGAAGGATGCTAAGGGAAAAGAAAAGATGGTTGAACCTGAACAACAACCTTCAAAGAAGAAAAGTCAGATTGAGCTAGATGAAAAGTTAGCAAAGCAGCTTCAAGAACAGATGGAAAAGGAGGAACAAATCCAAACTGAAACAGATAGAGAGCTTGCAAGGATAATGGCCAGAAAACTCAATGCAGAATATCAAAAGAGCTTAAAAGCAGCAGCTGAGGCCAATAAACTTCCAATCAAAAGAATGCCACTCAAAAAGCAGAAGAGACAACCCTCCAAGACCTTTTTGGCCAATCAGGAAAGAAGAAAAATGATAAATTTCCTGAAAGGTTCAATTGGTGTTAAAGGGGAAATGTATAAGAAAGAGATGGCTAAGCTGCAAGGGGACTCCTCACAAAGGGAAGAGGCTGAAAGAAGAATGAAGGAGAGACATGATCTAAACATTCAGCAACCATTCCCTGAGGAAGTCACACCTACAAAAGAGCATAAGGAAGACTCAGAGAATGTTGGTACAGAGGTTAAATCTGCAAAGAGGGTAAGACTATAGCCTCCAAGAAGCAGAGCAAAAGGCCAAGAGTTGAAGAAAGAGCAGAAACTGCAGCAGAACCTTCAGTTACTCTTACAACTGAATCTGTGCAGAACCCAGAACAGTCCAATAAGCAATATAATCTTGAGCTTTATATGACTACAACAGCTGATGAACCAGTTCAAGCTGATCCCATTTCTATGAAAGCACCATAAGTCATTTTTTGGGATATTCTGGAAGATCAAAGAAAGAAATACTTCAGGCTTAAGAGAGTGGGAGATGTATATGAAGTGTACTCTACTTGGGGTAGACTCATCAGAAGTTGTTCAAGATCAGATTTAGAAGAGATGTTTAAAGTTGGATTGGATTTATATGAAAAGGAGCTGAAAGGAGAAAGAATGAGCTTAATCAGACTAGCCATGGAGTACTTGTGCATGATGTTTGATCCTAGCAAAGTTAAACATGTGATCAGAGATTTGCATCTACAGAATAAATTCCAAAGAATAGAAAACTGGATGATATTTGAAAGGTGTGGAGTCTATGTCATCACTGTGGACAGAGCTTATCATGAGTACTACTTGGTTGATAAAATCTATGATCATAGCAAGGCTAAATTACAAGCAATGTTGAATGCCAAGCTTACATGTTCAAAAGATTCAGAAATGGCAAAGATTGTGGTTAGCAGAATCATTAATCAAAGCTTGGGTTTGGATCCTAATCTAGGAGTGTGAACTAAAGTGTTGAAAGCATCCTGAAGACCATCTGAAGAACTTGACTTCTCTTCCTAAAAGTCAAGTTAGGGGGAGATTGTTGGGAAATTCAGAAATGCTCAGTTAAAGTTAATGCTGCTGATACAACTTAATGCTGCTCATCAAGAATTACTACTGCCAGTACATCATGATTACTACTGCTAGTAGATTTTACTACTGCTAGTAGTTAGTACTTCTGGAGTTAGTACTGCTAGAACAAAGTTTATACTGTTGGGCATGGTTAGTACTGCTCAGAGTATTAATGTTGCTTATGAGATGAAGATTCGTATGGCAAGGATGACAGCTGGATTGAGGATATCTATAGAAGCTTAGAGATAATGATGGAAGATTATACTGAAGATCTTTTATTATTTTGTAATTATCTTTATCTTCAGTATATGTATAGAATAGTTTGTTTTTCTTTGAATATAACATTAATTCTGAGTTTTTAGTTTTAATAGAGAGAATCAACCTCAAGGTTAGAACCCTAATTCTAGAGAAGTAGAATTCGTATTGGTGAGTTTGTTCATCAATATTGAGGTTGTGTGTAAAAGCTTGTGATTTTTTCAATAAAAGTTTGCAAGTTGTTTATCAGATTTACTGTTTGTTTACTGTTTTATTGAATATCAAAGTGTTATTCCGCAAACTTCTTTGATATTGTTTTCTGAGAGTTTATTCTTGTTAAGAATTTAAGATCCTGACAATCAGATTTTCTCAAAATGACACAAATACCCTCCTTACTTTTTCTAAAAACCACAGCCGCTTATAAAAACCCTCTCTCTCTCCTCTCTCTTCTATCTCTCTCCTCTCTTTTATCTCTCTCCTCTCTATTCTCTCTCTCTCTCTTATTTCTCTCTTCTCTCTCTCTCCTCTCTTCTCTCTCTCCTCTCTTTCTCATCTCTCTTTCTCATCTCTCTCTCCTCTCCTTCCTCTCTCTCTCTCTTCTCTCTTTCCTCTCTCTCCTCTCTCCTCTCTCTATCTCTCTCCTCTCCCTCCTCTCTATCTCTCTCCTATCTTTATCTCTCTCCCCTCTCTTTACCCGCTCCCTCTCTCACAATCTCTCTCTCCTCTCTCCCCTCTCTCTCGTCTCTCTCTCTCTCTCTCAGCATTTAAAAAAGTAAAAATAAAAGAAAGGGTATTTTTGTCATTTTTCAGAATTCCATTCCAATTCATTTGCAAACAAAACAGACATATTCCAATTCATTTGACTGATTACATTACATTCCTGTCAACCAAACACTTGGTCAAACCTGATAACATTCCATTCCAATTCCTTCCAGATTCCAATTCCTTAGACAGATTTCATTCCTTCAGAAATCATTCTGCGAACCAAACGCCCCCTAAGTGTCTCATTTCATTCCCGCAAGTTCGACTAAATACTTACGGACCGATCGACTCTTGGTTTTTATTTGGTTTTCACTACATTTTTAGTTCTATTACAAACCGGAAGTCCGATCAATCATTTCGGATTCCCAACCTCGTTTGGTTCACGGTTTGTTGTAGTATTAAAATTGTTCCGTGTTTCCAAAAGTATAAAAACCGTCCCGCATATTACATTACTTACGTTGACAAATGTTACAATCTTTAAGAACACCAAGGACTCTACAAATAATTTAAATACTAAATCCACATTTAAAACAAGATTTTCCATCACCATTTCTAATTCCGTCTTAATTTTATAATTCCCACCTTACTTTACTGTCATTTATTTTAACGCACTTTAATTCCCGTAATTTAATTTATGCAATTTATTTCCTGCAATTTAATTTTCTGTCTTTTACCTTCTATCAGTTAAATTCTGTAATTTATTTTACGTTCTTTTACTTTCAGTTTTTTATTTCAAGCAATTTTATTTCTTTGTCTAAAGAGAGGTTATTTGCGTAACACTCCTACGATTTCTATCGTTGATTGTTTGAAGGCACTAACTATCTCTTAGTTAACATTAATTTTTCCTTTTCTTTTATAATTAGAATCCAAACTATGATGGGCTAACCGTCTTAGTTTGGGGTATAAAGTTAAGTTGGGACCGAGACCGATAAAAAGATAAAACGGTGTATCGTATCGCATGATTGTCCGACATTGTTTAAATTAAAGTTATATTTTATGCCGGATTGCAATTAATCAATTGACAACTGGTTCGTTGTATGACGACTTATTTAAGTTACATAAAATATCGACTTTAAGATAACGAAGGAATGCAATCTCATCTTTTTATCCAATTATTAATTTTATTCCAACGAATCTTTGTACCCTGTGCTTCTTTTTATAGTTAAACTCTTCAGTAGTGTTAATCAAAACCCCAACCAAAATATTGTTTTCAAATTCGCCAACTGAGACTCGCTTTTACAGACCCGACTTTCAAAAATAACTTTTCCACGTTTCCCTGTGGGATCGATATTCGGTACTTTGTACCATTATTACTTGTTACAAAACGGAAGTAGATTGAGATATATATTTGCGTCGAGATTTACTTATTTGCATTTTAAAAAGGCGTAAACACGAAAATACCGCAACAGCTACTCGCGTCGTGCACTGGAATGTGGGGACGAAACAGTGACACGTGCGGTTTGTGGCGTGGGGTTACACGCGTCGAAACCCGCGTGGTGCATTGTAACCGATTTCTTTTTATAACCGCCTCTATTTATGATATCAATTTTGTAACCGCCTATTTATGAAATCATTTTGTAACCGCCACCATTATGTCCAACAATCAATATCATTCAATGGGGTATTATTATCAATATTAATATGGGGTCGGTTACAATTCTCAAGGTGTATAAATATGATCGATTTCTGTCTAAATCGATACTGTAAATTGAGATTATCCTCGAGTGAATTTCGTGATACCCGAGCAGAATAGGGTCGAAATATCACTTAAGGAAAGCGAGCTCTCATGCGATCTCATATTCTTTATCCAAGTTCTGATCACTCTCTTCTTCTCCCTCTATATTTTGCACCCTCCCAACAATTCTCATCTTTCCAATCACCATCATGAGATTCTTTGGTGTAGTTCTAATTGAAAGAGCTCTATATTCTACTTTTTTCTTTCCCTTTTCTTCTATTTTCTGCTCTTCTTCAACTTTTCTCTTTTTCTTTTTGTTCTCTTCTTCATCCTTTTTGTTTTTGTTCTTGCTGCTAGTGGCTTCATCTTTTTTCTTCTTACTGCTCTCTTTATCTATATTCTTCTTGCTGCTCTCTTCATCTTTCTTCTTGTTTTTGCTCTATCCTTCTTTCTTCTTCTTTTTGCTTTCTTCTTCTTGCTGCTCTCTCCATCTTTCTTCTTTTTTCTGCTCTCTTCATGTTTCTTCTTCTTGCTAGTCTCTTCGTCTTTCTTCTTCTTTCTCTCTTCATCTCTATTCTTCTTGCTGCTCTCTCCATCTTTCTCCTTTTTGCTCTCTTCATCTTTCTTCTTCTTGCTTCTCTCTCCATCTTTCGTCTTCTTTTTGCTATCTTCATTCTATTTTTTGTCTTCTTTCATTCTCTTTTTTGATAAAGATTGTCCATCTTCATTCTTTCTTTTTGTTCCTATTGTATTTAAATTCAGACAGTTAATAAATATAAGATTTATTCACTATGAATAAAACGTTTAGTTCAAATTTGTGAAGTGGTATTCCTACCGAATATATACCTTTATTCAAACTGAATAAAGCTACATATTCAGTATGAATATAACACCTCCAGAACATGAGACCAACTTTTTTAGCAGCCATAAACAATCACATTTCATCTGTTTTATTCACTATGAATAAAACGTTTAGTTCAAATTTTTGAAGTGATATTCCTACGGAATATATGTCTTTATTCAAACTGAATTCAGTATGAATATAACACCTCCAGAGCATGAGACCAATTTTTTTAGCAGCAATAAACAGTCACATTTCATCTGTTTTATTCACTATGAATAAGTAGTTTAGTTCAAAATTTTGAAGTGATATTCCTACGGAATATATGCCTTTATTCAAACTTAATAAAGCTACATATTCATCATGAATATAACACCTCCAGAGCATGAGACCAAATTTTTTAGCAGCAATAAACAATCATATTTCATCTGTTTTATTCAATGTGAATAAAACATATCTAACAAAATATTTATGGTTTGTAAGTGATATTTTTACCGAATAAGTGATATTCCTATCGAATATATACCTTTATTCAGTTTGTAACAAGATCTAACAAAATATTTCTTGTTTTTAGTAAAATTTATCGAATAACGTTTCTAATAATCATTTTTTCAGATAATAAGTCTTCATTTCAAGCATTTATTCATGAAATGTAACAATATCTAAAAATGTAACTTCATATAAACAAAATCTCATAAACATATGTCTATTTCCTAGTAAAATTAGTAAAATATATTGTGTTCTTCATTTTTTCCGTTTTAGGGTTTTCGAATGAGATTTTATTTTTGTTATTGCTTCACTTTCAACTTTATCTACTAATTGTTAATCAGTAAATAATTAATACAAACTCTAACTATTCAGAATATACATATTTCTAGATTTTAGAAGTTACCTCTTGTAAATACATGTGCAATCGGAATGTTATCTCGTTGTTCTTCGCTTGAATCGCCCATATTTCTTCCTTTTTTTCAGTAAAAGTTCTTCGTTGATGATCTTCGACAATGGCGGTTTTAGTGAGAGAATTAATGAGAGAGTCAGTGAGAGAATTTTAATTGATAATGGCCGTTTTTAGTGAGAGAAAGAGTTTCTGAATATCCGTATTTGCAGTCTATGCATTATGATTATGGTCTAAGTTCTTTTTTGAACCGTCAATGAATTTTTACAAAATTACCCCTACGCGCTAAATATTCAGTAAGCCGTGAACAGAGTTTTCAACTTATTTACAAAATTGCCACCGCATTTTTGAACCTTGGATCTATTCACCTTTTTTTTGATCGACGGTCCAGACTTGTCCGCATGTGCACAATGAAAGATGAGTTTTCATTTGAACTCACCCCTATATATATATATATATATATATATATAAATTAATTATAAAAAATATAAGAAGTAATAATACAAAATCATAAAAATAAACTAATAGTTTAATAAGTATATATATATATATATATATTTATCAAATGAACATTGGATATTGTTTGATCTTAAACTACATTTATGCAAATAAAAATATTAATATAAATATGTCAAATTAATTCCAATATTGCACAAATAAAATATAACTATCGGTAGTTGTATACACAAAATAATTCAATAAACCATAAAAATAACATGACTATTATGAGTGTGATAGGTCTAAATAAGTAATAAGTAGGGATGGAAATGAGTCGGTGTTGGGTGGGTAATGCATCCCCCATCCGCGACCCCAAACCCCGGTTAAGCTCACGTTCCCGACCCCGCATTGTCTAATCCCCAACGGGTTTGAGGAGGAAGGAATTCCGAAGGGCGTGTTTGGTTTGCGGGATTGGAATGGATTTGGAGAGATTTGGATTTCAAATCCATTCCAATTCTGCGTTTGGTTTGCAGGAAATGATTTTGTTGACCGGATTTCAAATCCGTTGACCATTTTAAAATCCCTCATATGATGAATTTGGAAATCCTTGGCTTTGGGCATGGATTTGAAATCCAAATCCGATGGATTCTAAAGCGTGATCCAGACCAATGTTTTAAAACCAGGTTTTTTGATTAACCCGGTGTGGTAACCGGGTCACAGTTCAACCACCAGTTCAACCCGGTTTCAAGAATTTCTATGTATTTTTCATTTTCATGCATACATACATATATATATATATATACTATAACCAAAATATTGATGTCCACAAGTTAAAACATTAGAAAAACACATAACAACAAGTTTTACATCAATCCAAAAACATTAAATAAACACACATAAGTTTTTCATCAATCAAAATATATCAAAACGAAACATAACGATCAAACCTAATCATAGATCTAGAGACATTGGAGTGTTGATTTTTAACGTTAATACATATTGCCTATTGGACTATTCGTTTTTAACTTTTGTTACCGGGTCAACCGGTTCGATATTGGTTCGTTATGACCGGTTCAACCGGTTTTTTAATAGAACCGGCCGGTTCAATCCGGGTCATAAAATGGCATAAACCCGGTCACATTTGACCCGGTCTCTTCACCGGTTCAACCGGTTCGACCGGTCGGGTCAACCCAGTTTTTAAAACATTGATCCAGACTTCAAATTGTATCGATCCAAATCCGACGTTTCCCAATAAAAATAAATTATTTATAAAATAAACAATAATTAAAAAAAAAACTCAATCCAAATCCAAATCCTACACACCAAACAAGACTTGTAAAGGAATGGATTTGAAATCCATTCCAAATCCTACAAACCAAACACATGAAGGGATTTCAAATCCCCCCAAATCCAAATCCCTCCTTGAAATTCAATCCATTCCATTTCATTCCAATCCCGCAAACCAAACGCGCCCTAAGGGGTTTAAGAACCCGTTGGGTACCCGTTCAGTAAAAAACAATAAAAACAATGTATTTTAATATTAAAATTATAATAAATCGTCACTATATTAACTATGAATATTGAAAACTAAACATATTTGTCATTTAATAGTAAATGTATAATACATACACATATACATTTATTTATACATAAACACACACACACACACACATACATATATATATATATATATAACATAATAAAATATTTAATCCGGGTCCACTTAGGGGTGAATAATGTCATCTTCAACCCTGTCTCGACTCCGGTTCAGATATGAAAATAAACCCTCGTCCCGACCCCATTACTCACCACGGTGGGGAATCCCCACCCCATTAGGGTCAGTACCCAACCCAATACGTAAAACTTTCATCCTTAATAATAAGCATGCATCTGCATAAGGGAGCTTAACAATATATACATGTGCATACACATATGTAACATTCATAATCGTAATTACAAACAACAATGAAATAGATGTAATTTTTAATAATATTATCATTGCACAATTCCTAGAAGGAAACAATAATACACGTTATATTTATAGTAAACCGGTGATATTTTGACTGTCCAAATGTTAATTTTCTTCTATTTGGTTTTTGATATACCTAATTAATAATATATGTGGTTAAATACAATGTGAATTGTTAATGTGAATAAATTCAATTCATTTATGAACTCTCATTACATGTGTAACACATAATGTACTAAATGTCCTATTAAGATATATTTCTACATGCATTTTGGTGTGACTTTTCGATTTCAAAGAATTCATAATGTAGATTAGTGACATGTATTTGTGAAAATTGATATAATTATAATGCATTAAATTTTAATAATATAAACTGCAAAAAAAATCTTCAATTTTACAATTACACAAAAGTAGTTGGCAAAACTTTGTAAGAATAACTCATAGCAAACGAATAACTTAATTCCATTTATCTTGCACATTGTTTGGCTATGTAAGTTTATTGGCGTATATATTAGCGTGCGACCTACTAAAAAATGAGCTAACTATGTAATATCATGATGGAATTTCACATATAAATTAAACAAAAGTAAATATAATAACCTTATTTTCGTTAATATGGATATATGTTTCTATTCTATGTAGTATTCGTAATTTAAGAACCAAAGCTTTCATGACTTGTACCTTTAACTGGATAGTTGTATCTAGGCTTGTAGGGATAAAAATTTAAAGAAAAAAATTATAAGGTTTAAAATGTAACGAATTTGAAACTAGAAGGGTTAATAGCTAAATACCCTATATTCATATCTTTTATATCTAGATTAATTCAGACATTTCACTTTCTTCATCTCTTCATCATCTAGAACGTACTTAGAGAGAGGGAGGGAGGGAGGGAGGGAGAGAGAGAGACAGAGAGAGAGAGAGCTTAGTGAGAGAAACCCAAAATTTGTGAAGAAATTTGTAACACCCGGATTTTTCGGTAAGACAATTCCTTCATACTCTCTTCCATGTTCTCTTTTCTTTTGGTATGAATCCCTGTTAAAGTTTACCTTCATTTATGGTTTCTAGTAAAGGGTGTGTCGAAGCTTGAAAATCAGTTTTCGGAGGCCGAGGAGGTGTTTGGCGACAGTATCACGCGATAGTGACATGGTCACAATCGTTGTGGCATAGTCGCGGGGACGCTTGGACTCGTGGTACAATCGACGCGATTGTACCGACGATTGTGACAAGTGTCACTCTCGCCTGGCACTCTCGCTGGAGATGTACCGAATGGTCTTTGTAGCGGGTGATAGTGCCCGACGATTGTGACCAATGTCACTCTCGCCGGACAAGGACACGGTCGGGGTATTTGGGTATAAAATCGACCCAACTGATTCATTTATCATGTATTGCATTTCAAGAGCTGTTAGGTGAGATTTCTTGGTGCCCTAAGTGGGTTTCTTCATCTCTCTTCATTTATTTCCAATAAAAGTAAGTCCTAAGTTAATTTATGGTTATTCCTAGGGTTGTCAAGTATTTGGTGTGAAGATCTCAAGCTTGCAAGTTTCAAGAATCCTTCCTCTTCCATCTAGGGTTTGCTAGGGTTTTAACCAAACCCCTATTGTGAGTTCATCCTTACTTTCTAAAACTTTGTACATGTTAAACTAACATTTTTAGACTTCTAATCATCTCCTTATGTTAGGGTAAATTGTTGGTTAAATAGAAGTTCAGGGTGAAATCTGTAATTTATTGAAAGTATTTTGGTTAATGGGCTTTTGGGCCCATAAGGCTTACACGCCTCATATTTAATTCTTTTCTTAACCTAGTTTATGTTAGAGTTGGTCATTAGAAGGTTTACCTAGCCGTATTGAAATTCTCTCTGTAAACCTTAAACTCTTTACTGATAAATCTAATCATATGACCAGTAGTTGTGGTTCAATCATTTCTTATTATTGATTATTATCTTGTGATTGCACTGTTTCTAGGATCTACAATTGGTATCAGAGCAAAGAGACAAGATTTTTGATCCAAAAGGTTTGTCTAAAACCCTCTTTTTTATCGATTTCCGTTTTATCGACTTCTTGTTATATTGATCATGTTCTTCATATTCGACTTCTTGAGTTTTATCTGGCCATTAAATTGAATCTGTGGTTGTATTTGTTAGGTTTTGATCAACGAGTTTTGTGCTCAATCTGTTTGAAAGGCTTATCTGTTCGATTTTGGTTAATCGACTGCTTTCGATTAACCCATATTCTCTTTTGGGTTATTAGGCTGTGTTCATCCTTAGTTCTTCAAATTGAATAGTCAACTTGTGTTTTTAGTGGTTTTTTTTTTATTGAAATTGATTTTAAGGTTATTGGATAAAATCATTGGCTATTTTTTATTTAAAAAGGTTGATTTTGGTCAAATTTATTGGTTTATCGCCACTTTTTTAGAAGAACACGAACTGGTTCAATCTCCCGGACATTGCCCCCAGACTCTTCACTCTCCCCGGGATCTTAACTCCCGGGACTTTGCACTCCCGGGTTCCTACCTCCCGGGATCCCTTACTCTCGGGTTCCTGCACTCCCGGGTTCTCGCACTCCCGGGTCCTTTGCCCCCGGGTTCCTGAACTTCCGAGTCTCGATCTGTCGGGTTCCCGTCTCCCGGGTCCTTGTCTCCCGGGTCCAGGTCTCCTAGGTCCTAACTAGTAAATTTTCTTTTGGATCAAATAATTTGTCTCACTATCAGTACAGTGCATTTAAGATGAATTCCAGAGACGCTCTAGCCATCGGGACCGATAACAAACCTCCTGTACTTTATCGGGGGGAATACCAGCAATGATACGACATATTCATGATCTTCATTGAATCAAAGGACGCTTATCCAGAGATATACAAGTCCCTGACAGAAGGACCACCTCCCACTCAAATGACTGAAATACGTGCAAATGAGGTTACTGGTGCACCTGCTCGTATGGTCCCAAAGACAGTCGCTTAAATGACGGGTCTAGAAAAGAAACTGTATGAAGGGGAACGTCTCGCAAAAATGTACATTCTCCAAAGCTTGACAAACGATGTATATGCAAGCATCGACAGCTACAAGGCCACAACAAAAGGAATGTGGGACCCGATTCACAAAATGATGATGGGCAGTAGAATAAACGATCAGTTGAAAGTCACCAGTTGCATTGCCCAATATGACAGCTTCAAGGAAAGAAAAGGAGAGACGCTCACTGAAACATACGAACGGTTCAACCACCTTCTGAACGAGCTGCACAAAAAAAATCAGTAAAACGAACATTGAGAACAACATCAAGTTCATGAACAACCTCCAACTGGAATGGAAGACGTTTGTTTCGCATATCCTGCACACTCAAACCCTGGAGAATCTTCCCCTGCATTAACTGTTTGAAATGATTTTACAGAACAAAGATGAAGTTCTCGAATTAATGGGAAATCAAAAGTCAGACGAAAAACAAGTGGTTGATTCCTTAGCACTCGTCTCAGACAAAAGAAATCGTTCTTACAGTCGAACCTCCCAAAAGGAACCAGTAAAAAGTGACTCTGAACCAGAAGACACTAACAACGATTCAGGTCCAGAATACACCCAGTTCAAGGAAGTCGTGCTGTTCCTATCTCAAGCCTTTCAGAAAAAGAAATTCTTCAAAAAGCCTTCTTCAAACAATCAAAGGTACTCCACTACACCTCACAAACGACATGATCCTAAGGAGAAGAATGAAGGCAAGAAACGATTTGATGAAGGAAAGAAGGTCGAGAAGAAGCATGATGAGAAAACTAAGGATGAGCCAATCAAATGCTACAACTGTGATCGTCTGGGCCACTTTGCCAAAGAATGCTGAAAGCCAATCGTTCACAACTCCGAATACTACAAGGCCAAGATGTTATTGGCTAAAGAAAAGGAAGTTGGTAAGGCTCTCATGGAAGAAGATGACTATTGGCTCAACCTGTCTGATAAAGAAGAAGATGATGCAGAAGCTCACATGTGTTTCATGGGTAAGCAATCAACACAGTCGGATACTGACGACGATGATCGCGATTCCACATGTCAGGTATGTGGTCCTATCCATAAAGCCTTAATTGATCAGATGGAAATCACCATGCAAAAGTTAGACTCTTACAAATGCACTTTAAAAGAAAAATCTCACCTCATTTCCACTTTAGATACACGAGTGTCCACACAGAAGAAGACCCTAGAGGATATTCTCGCTGAAAATGCTGGACAATTATGTGAAATTTCAAGTCTAAAGGAACAATGTGAGGATTTTTCAAAAGTGTCCAAGGAATTAAAGACCAAAGTAGATGAACTTACTGATAAACTTCGTATGTCAGAAAATGAGAAAATTGAGATTGTTAGTAAACATGTTTCGTGTGAAAAGAAAAATAAAAACTTAACTGAAAAGTTAAAGGATCTCGAACTGAAACTGTATAAAATTGGTCAATCTGAACACACAATTCATCTGAACGCACCTAAAGAATTCCAACACTCTAATCAAGATAAGGGTCTCGGTTATGATAACCCATATTATTTGAAAAAGGCTTTGTCCAATGTGCCCACTTTATATGCTTTCGAATTTTTGGGTTTGGACAAGACTTATCCAGAGTACAAAATCAGATGGAGGATCGCTTGATGATGAGGATCCGGAACTGGAAACTTTGAGAAGAAAAAATACTGTCACTATGCAACTTCCTTTTGTGTATGACTCATTGAATGCGTCATATGACACCGATAAACCCACTTTTCTGTCAAATGACTATTTTCGAAGCTATTCTCAGGATGAACTTCATTCAAAACATGTTGAGGAGGAATCAATGGACCACAAAATCTATGTTCCACCTCTGATTTTAGAAAAGAAAATTGTTCAGCTAGAATAGTCATTTGCACAGAAAAAACTCATTTTTTAAATGGAAAACAAGAATTATTATCTAAACTTGAGTGCCTCAATTCCGATCAAAAGGAATCTGGATCTAGGGAGGAAAAGGAACATCTTAAAACATAGATAAACAAACTTACTTCACAATTGTCTGCCTTGGCAGCAGATCTGATGAAAGAACAACTTCATAAAGTTGATCTTCAAGCTAAGCCTGACATACTCCAAGATGAGAAAATTAATCTATCAGAAAATTCCTATCCACCCTTAGACTCCTCTTCATGTAAAGCCTTTTTGGGTGATTCTTCACCAAACTCTTCTGATAAAGGAAAAGAGCCTCAATTAGATTTTTTCCGAAAGGATCACCATTCTGATTTTCAAAGTGCTTCCGCCAATGATCTGCCTCAAAACACAAATTCTTACAGTTTCCTGAATCCCACAAGTGATAAGGTTCCCTCTGATGAAAAAATGGAATTTTCAACATTTCTGAATTCCGAGGTGTGTCTAGACAATTAGTTAGACCAATTTGATTTTAATCCTTTACTTCCAAGTCATGTTGATTTTCTGAATTCAACTTGTGAGCCTCCGGTAAATTTTTACAAGGGCGAGAGTTCCAAATCAGCCCCTCCAAACACTTCTGTGAACAAATCTTCTAAATATAAATCAAAAAGTCGTTCACAGAAGAAGAAAAAGACTGGACGCTCAAACAAGAGACAATCCTCAAAGTTCAAAAATTCTGACTATGAGTTTAACGGTATTTCAGATACTTTTGGTCGAAGGAAAGAAGTCAAATACGAGTAGGTAGCTAAGAAGTCTAAGGAGAGCACGGCGAAGACGGAATCAGTTAATCCAGTTTTGAATTCTAGGAAAAACAATAACAGTCACGATGCTTTTAATTTTAAAACTTTGGTTGAACATAATGGATTGTTTCCTTTGAAAATATATTCCATTCAGCAATTACTTCAACTATCTCATGATTGTGTTTGTTGTTCCAACTGTGGATTGAATGATTTCGTTGATCGTAGATATGCATCTGATTGGTTTGGTTCTTATAATGTCTTTAATTATCGCTCAAAGTCTGATGCACCTCGTCATAGAAATAAAGCCAAGTCCAAACGGGTATTCAAGACGGGTATACCCCCTAACCCAAAGGACCCATTTACGAATGGGTACCTAAAAAGACTTAACCTGTTTTGCAAAATAGTCATGTGTGGTATTTAGATTCAGGCTGCTCCAAACACATGACCGGAAGAAATGAGCTTCTTACGAACTTCACCGAGAAATTCTGTGAGAATGTACAGTTTGGGAATGACCACTACTCTCCAATCTTGGGATACAGAGACATAATTAAGGGCAACCTCACCATCAAGAAGGTGTCCTACGTCGAAGGTCTTGGTCACAACTTATTCAACATCGGTCAATTCTACGACACGAACCTGGAGGTCAACTTCAAAGCCAAACGGTGCAGCGTCCGGACTGAAGATGGAAAAGAATTACTTGTTGGAATGCGTCACACAAATCTCTACACGATTGATCTCTCATCTCTAAAAGCAGAAAAGGAAGTTTGTTTGATGTCCAAAGCTTCAACCGAACAAAATTGGTTATGTCATCGTAAACTCTCATACCTGAACTTCAAGATCAACAAGTTGGTGCTCGACGGACACGTGAAAGGTATGCCAGATCTCAAGTTCGAAAAGGATCACCTATGTGCCGCTTGCGAAATGGGAAAGATGAAAAAGGCTTCTCACAAGCCTAAAACCGCCCCAAGTACTTCACGGTCCCTCGAACTCATCCACATGGATTTGTGTGGACCGATGTGCGTTTAGAGCATCAACCACAAGAAGTAGTTCTAGTCATGGTCAATGACTTTTCTCGTTACACGTGGGTCAAATTCCTTCGATCCAAGGATGAGACTCCCGAACTGATCATCTCATATCTGAAGAGCATTCAAGTTAATCTCCATCAATCAGTTCAGACCATCAGGATGGATAACGGCACAGAGTTCAAGAATCAAGTGTTTGACGGGTACCTAAATTCAGTGGGCATCACCCACAACTTGTCAGCTGCTCGTACTCCTCAGCAAAACGGGGTAGTAGAGTGCCAAAATCGAACTCTCGTAGAAGCCGCTCGTACGATGTTATCCCAGCCCAAGATCCCGTTTTTCTTATGGGCAGAGACAGTTGCAACCACATGCTACACTCAAAACCATTCTATTATCAACAAGCGGTTCAACAAGACGCCATACGAGGTCATCAACAATCGCATCCCGAACATCAAGTATTTCCATGCATTTTGATGCACATGTTTTGTATTGAACGACAAGGATGATCTTGGCAAGTTCAGCCAAAAGGAGGACGAAGGAGTGTTCATCGGTTATTCGTCTCAAGCCCAAGCCTACAGAGTCTACAACAAACGAACGAAGACCGTCATAGAAAGTGTGAATGTGACTTTTGATGAGACCGCTAATATGGCTTCTGAACACCTCAGTTCAGAACCCAGTTTAACCGGTGTGTTAGCTTCTGGACAACTTCGTTCAGGATCTACACAATCTCTAGTAAATTCAAATCAAGCGTCTACGTCACAAACCAATCTTTCAGATTTGGATTTACTTTTTGAGCATTTTTATGATGAATATTTTAATCCTAAGCCTAAAGATATACCATGTAACAGGATTGCAGCTCAACCACAGGACGTGACAACTGTCACGGGTCCATCCGCATCAAGTGAATCAACCTCGTCTGATGTTGCCTCTCCCACTGTCACTGAATCAAAATCACCAAGCTCGTGTGATCCCCCTCCGACCTCTTAAGCTACTATTGAAGCACCGACAACAGTAGCAGCTCTTGAACCGACCCCTGCAGAAGCTGTTTAAGAAGCTCCATCTCCGGAAATCCCAAAAACCGTTACAGATACATCACCTGCTGAGTCGTCCTCCTCTACTCGCACGACTCCAGCACAGGAACTTCCAATTCACAGGTCGTCGTCACTCGAAGCAGTTCAAGATCTACCCTCGGGTGGTTATGTGGATCCCGATACCTCCCAACAGACGTATCAACCTCTCCCATATACCACCAAGTAGACACGAGCTCACCCCCTACATCAGATCATAGGCGACCCCAACGCACCCGTTGAGACTCGATCCGCTACCGCAAATGAATGCCTCTTTTCTTCGTTCCTTAGCCACATCGAACCCTCAACTGTCTCTGAAGCACTAAATGATCCAGACTGGGTGATAGTTATGCAAGAGGAGCTCAATCAATTCGAGAGCCTCAAAGTGTGGCGACTTATTCCCAGACCAAAGAACAAGATGGTGATTGGGATGAAATGGATATTCAAGAATAAGAAGGACGAAGATAGAATCGTAGTACGAAACAAAGCGCGTCTGGTAGCCAAAGGATATCGCCAGCAGGAAGGAATTGATTACGATGAGACGTTCGCACCGGTTGCTAGAATTGAAGCAATTCGAATGTTTCTTGCCTACGCAGCACAGAAGAACTTTATTGTGTTCCAAATGGATGTGAAGACCGCGTTTCTGAATGGCATTCTCAAGGAAGAAGTCTATGTATCGCAACCCGAAGGCTTCATGAGTTATGACAAACCACATCATGTCTACATTCTTGACAAGGCCTTGTATGTTCTTAAGCAAGCACCACGAGCCTGATATGATGCACTCTCTTCATTTTTAGTTAAAGCTGGATTTTTCAAAGGTAAGATTGACACCACCTTGTTTATTAAAAAGGAAAAGCATGATATCATTCTTGTACAGATCTATGTCGACGACATAATATTTGGCTCAACTAACCCCAAGTATTGTCATAACTTCTCAGCCCTCATGAGCAAACATTTTCAAATGAGTATGATGGGTCAAATGAATTTTTTCCTGTGTCTTCAAGTTAAACAATTAGCCACATAAATTTTAATAAATTAATCTAAGTACATCTCGGACATTCTTCGGAAATACTAGATGGAAAATTCTGCACCCATGAAGACGCCCATGTCTACAAGTACTAAGCTACACTCTGATCCTGATGGAAAGGACGTGGATGCTAAGACTTATAGAGGCATGATTGGTTCCCTAATGTACTTGACGGCTAGTAGGCCAGACATTATGTTTTCGACATTCTTGTGTGCAAGATTTCAGTCAAAACCAAAAGAATCTCATTTAATAGTTGTTAAGCGTATATTTCGTTATTTAAAAGGTACTGCTTATCTTGGCTTGTGGTACTCGAAAGAGACAGGTTTTGAGCTGGCGGCTTATTCAGACACTGACCATGCCGGAAGTATGTTGGACCGAAAAAGCACGTCGGGGCATGTCCAGTTCTTGGGAGATCGACTACTCAGCTGGGCATCAAAGAAACAGAACCGCGTCTCAACCTCTACTGTAACACCCTCGAAAATGATAAGAGCAACTAATTTAAAATTTTCAATAATGCCTCAAAGAAAGGTAATATATCATAAGACATGACCATACTTATATTACTGTTCTAGATATAACCATCAGCCAAACAAATAAAGTCTTACACATAGACTAATTAAAGGTCGGGTGTTACTAAACCCAATACAAATTGCTATACCCAAGATAACAGGAGGTGGCTTCAGCAAACTACTCACCCTCAAGCATAACCCAACTTCTCATCTTTTCACAGTCTCGCTAAAACTCTTCCCCAACCGGAACCTCATGCACATGCCGACAAATAAAAAAGGTTATGCTAACGCCTAGTGAGTTCAAGAGTTTTCAACAGGAATAAATATTTCGTAAAAAGGGAAGAATGCAGTTTAAATCATGATCTTTCAAAATGATTTAACTTAACTATGAAAGCGACTCGTTTTCCAATGACATACGTTTTGAGGACGAAGATCCCAATACAAAACATTCTTTATAAAAATGATGCCACCCAAAACTCACTCAAACGTGAATAGAAGACGGACTCCAAATAATAAAACGTGGATAAAACTTTATATCCCGAAATACCCAAGACACGGGTGGGGCATAATACTCAACTCATAAAATCATGGGAAAACAACCCATATAATATAATATGCCATTGAAAGTATGAGGTTAAGATTCAATACTCACGTGACCATAAAATGGGATGAAATCCAAGTATTAAAGCGTGGACAATTAAATATCCAAAATACTATTGGCCGACGACGGGGAAGATCCGTATCCGTTGAAAGTGGAGGAACACAAAAGTATGCCACTCATACAACGTTAATCGTAGACACTTCACGACACGCAAGCCCAAGTGCCCCTACGACTCCCTTCAAGCTACACCAAAAAAGACAGCTGACCTTAGTGAATACTACCAAGAATACCACCAAAGGCCCGACAACATCTGAGGACTACAACCATGGCATTACCCCGAATGACGGAGGTCCAAAACGCCCATCATGAAATGCCCATCATCATGATATCACAACCGGACTCAGCCCTCCTAGTGTACACTTGAAAGGTTAAGGTCATAAAACATGAGTCCCAGAGTCCAACCCCGGAATACCCAACTGACCATCAAATAAAGACTGACTTACGTGCCTATGGATCCAATGCAACACAGTCTACCTTACATGACTACACATGAATGACCAACGCACTCGAGCATGTAAATATCATTAATATGCATTAAGATGTAAATCGTAGATGGGACTCTATATTGAGCCATTAAAATTGGACAAGTGTCCTCGGGACTCTTTTAAGTCAAAATCGAGCTAAAATGCTCTAAATTCCATTTGGCCAAAAAAATAACGGTTCCCGGATAATAAAACGCATTTAAATGACGTTTATGCAGACACATACCTCAAAGATGTGATTAACCCAAAACTCGACCCCGATTGGGAGATATCATTTTCCAAATGGGTTTGTGAAATCAAATATACCAAAAATGCACATATCGTGAATTAGACTTCGTTTGTACAAAAATCGTCAAAGATGCATAAATCATAAAATAGCCTTTACTTGTACAAAATCCCCAATAATACATAAATCCTGCTATTTACTTGTTTAAATATTTAGAACCCAAATATGAGCATTTCATGAGATTAAGACAACCCAAGTTTACCAAATATGAAAACTTATCAAAATACTCACACTTTAACAATTACCAAGTAAAACATATTTTTACTTCAAAATACACATTTTGGCATGTACATAGTTTTCACAAAGCAATTTGAACTCACCTTGCTAGATTTAAGCTAAATCTAGATTTTACCCCAACTTGAGCTTCCTTGAAGAAATCTGAACCTTCAAGCCAAATCTTCCAAAACCTAGATCCACAAGGGTCCAACCATAAATATCCATTTTTAGCCATTTAGAATCATTCCCCAAACATTATACATAAAGATCTCAACTTATGTCAAAACCCTCATTTCCATAAATGAAGAAAATAGAAGGTTACCTTAACCATAACTCCAAACCACCAACAAAACACTTCTAGCTCGCTCCAAGATGAGCCATACACTCCCAATCTTCAAAATGATAAAAAGGGTTGGGTGAAAACCCTAGAAATTGAAGAAGATGGTGAAGAAGATGAAGACATCTTAGCTCTACCTTCCAAGTATGCTAGATGAAGAATAAACAATTGTTTTAGAGGAGAAAAGGCTCCAAAATGGGTTAGGGTTTGTAAGGGAAGAAGGGAACTGATTTGGGAGAGAAAGGGAAGAGGTTAGAAGTAAGAAATGGGAAGAATGGCTAAAATCCCGTATTTGACAGCCTCTCAGGCCCTTGGTGAGACATTGCCAGGAGACATTGCTCTGGGCAAGGTCGCTGGTCATAGTCGTTGGTGTGTACCATCACATGGTATACTCCATGCGATTGTGACAGTGCGACTATATATGACACTGTCATAGTCACCGGGCATTGTCGTGGAACCCTTCCCAAGCCCCGAAACTCAACTTTTTCAACGCCAATGCCCCCGATACTCTAAGGGACTTTAAATACTATTTTCCCAACAAAATCCCACCATTTACAAGTTTCCAAAAATGTCCGGGTGACCTTTACTTACCAAAAATTACGGGTGTTACAATCTACCGCTGAGGCAGAGTATGTAGAAGCCGCCAGTTGCTGCTCGCAGGTGATCTGTATGCGAACTCAGCTCAAAGACTATGGATTCCACTACTCGAAGATCCCCATTTACTGCAACTTGAAGAGCGCAATTGCTATATCTAGCAATCCCGTCCAACACATGAAGATGAAGCACATAGATGTATGTTATCTCTTCATCAAAGATCACGTCGAAAGAGGTACACTCGAACTCTACTTTGTTAATACAGAACATCAGATAACAGACCTGTTTACCAAAGCCTTGGACGAAAAATGCTTTCAATATCTAGTGTCCAAGCTCGGTATGCTTAATCTGAAAGTTTGACCCTTCTACAGACCTATACGAGTCTCATTCAATAACGAATGACTGTGACTTAATGATCCAGTGATTTGTCTCTGGATGCTCAAGTAAATACTTATTGGTTATTGCATTTTACTCGTCAAGTTCTGTGCTAGCTTCACACTTCTGTATTAATAAGTTAGATTTCGTTCGTTTATATTTTGGTGTGTTTCCTTTATTTCTTCGTTTCGTTGTGTCTCATTTCGTTTTTCAGTACGTTACTTCAGTTACTTAAAGCTTCTGTCGTTTTTGGTAGAGTTAACAGTTTGTTCATGTGTTAAGGGGGAGAAACACTGTGTGAAATTTTGTAAGTTTTTCATCATTCTTCATTTGAGGGGGAGCAGGTAAGTTTTCTTGTGCAAACGTGAAAGGAATAAATTTTTTGAGAAAATAATTTTTTTTGGAAAAACATGTTCTCATTCAAGGGGGAGCATTATAAGCTTGGATGTTTCGAAAAAGATTAGTTGGTATATTTCCTTAAAACAAATTTTTTTCTAACTTTAAGTTTTAGGGTATGTGGGACCCGAGATACTGGGCAACCCGGATCCCCCGGGCACCGGTACAAACCGGTCAACCCCCATCGCTTTATAACCCTAGACCCGGGGGTGTGAGACCCCGGGATCTTATTAGCTCTCGGTCTCTCGTGTTTCTCTCTCAATCTATCTCTCTTTATCTCTCGGTCTCTCGTATCTCTATCTCTCTCTCTCGCTCTACCTCGATCGACATCTAGGTAAGTTTTATTCTCTTATGTTCATTCGTTAATGAATCAATCGCACACACCGGAATCGATCGACTAAACCCATTTAGGGTAGTCGCCGCAACCACCGTCAATTAGGGTTTAATCCCATCGCCATCGTCGACCACCACACGCCCCATTGACCTAGGGGTTCGATCTTTCAACGCCAAAACCAATCAGTGGAAATATATGGTTTGGTCAATCGATTGGGATGTTTAAAGTTTCAATTCTTTTTTAGTTTGTTTGGGTAAGTTTTCTGTCGGTTTGCATCTGGTTGCATCGATCTTAATTATGCGATTTCAATTAGTTGAGTTGAAATAGTTTTGGGATAAATGTGATTTTGAGTTCGAGCTAAGTTTCATATGTTCATAATCGGCTAATCAATCGATTATGTGTTTTTGTTTGTTCATATTGATTCTTTATGAATTGTGTGAACTCTCGGGTTCTTTGGGGGTCATGTCCCGCGTTCCATCATACTCCCGGACTTGCTATTCTCTGGGATAAACCCACTTCTGGCCCCGGCCCCTCCTGGTCTAAACCGGGTTTGCATCTCCTGGGACCTCCCTCAACACCCGGTACCACAAGGTCCGGTCGTTTAACTCCAGGACCGCCCAATACTAACCCCTCCCGGGTTCCCCCGGGCCCTGGTGGTTTTCTCACTCTCGGGGTATTCAGTCTTGGGTCTTCACTTACGGACAACATCTCCCGGTACTTTAGCATCTCCCGGTACGTGAACTGTCTCCCAGTATCTCCCGGGGTCTGACCAAACCCCGGTCCCTCGATCTCCCGGGGTGACATCTCCCGGGTCTTGAACTCCCGGGGTAGCCCACTCCCGGACCCCATTCCATGGTTTCCTCTGTTAAAGTTTTAGTTTGCGACTCCTCAAGTTTTTGTCTAATATATGCTCATATGTGAAAATCTTTTGATGTTAAGGTTTGTTATATTGGTTTCACATACGGGTTAGCTTCCCATGTGGTTTCGTATTCGTTAAGGAACTAGTTTCGAAGTGACATGCATTTCAACCCAGGAACCAGCTAAATATAACAGGATTCTGTACTCTATGCTAACTGTCTGATACTTCACAGGTACCATGGCACAGAATCCGAATCAAGACATTGATCCAATCGCCAACGCCGCACTAATCCATCCAAATTAGTACCTACTGCTTACTCCAAACAACTTCCATTTGGACTTCTCCCAGCCCTAAGGCCAACACCAAGTGATCCTTCAGATCCTCAGAGGCCACCCTCTCTCGTATGCTCTCACGAAAATTGCTGATGTTCCTCAGCTGTATCTCCAGCAGTTCAGGCAATCTCTCACGCATATCGAAGAAGAAGATGGATTCCATCTGGAGGTCAGAATTGACAACACGCAGAAACTTCTCACATAGAAGCTTTTTCGACAATTTCTTCGCTTACCAACCGCTGAATCCTTTCCGGGCAGAGACGGTTTCGACCCTATCGTCTCAGACTCCACACTGTGTGCAAATATCCACTCTCTGGGATATGCGGTGCCTCTACCTTTCCATTCAGCATTCAACCGCCGACACCTAACACCTATATGGTACACTCTGTTCACGTACCTCGACAGATGTTTATCTGCTATCACTAAAGGCATAGATCAGACTAGTGCCAACTTACTGCGCCTCTTTCATGGTGTTGCATTCCACCGACATGCTGACTACGCCGATATTCTATGGTTCGAGCTAGACCAAAAGGTCAGAGACAACGCAACAAAACGACGGAACTTCATCCCGTTTATGCGTTTTCTTCAGATCTTCATCAGGAACTACATGCACATCCATCCCATGATAGCTCGACACTCCTCTCATCCGGTATGTCCTCACCATCCCACTCATCGTCTTCGAACTCGAAATAAAATCACCAACATAGTCGCTAGACGTATTCCTAATGGGTTACTGGCCTACGCTAGTCCGACGACACTGGGTGTGATAGAATATAGACGCACACACAATATACCTGCTCCTATGGTCCATCCAGAACTGGAAGGACCTCTCCAAAGAGCACGACCTGAGAGGCGTGAGGGTCCACGCACGAGAGGTGGAAGAGTCCGGAGAGCTGGGGCTCTCAAACCGGGTGTGTTGAGAGAACATATTGCAAGGGGAACTGAAGCGGGCAGTGCCGTTAGACCAAGTGGGGCCAGCACTTCTCGCCGATCGCCTATCCCACCGCAAGAAGATTCTCAGATTTCGGAAGAGGATACCGCGACAGAAACGATAAGATCCATTCTTCTTCCCACACCGAATCTGAAGTTGTCGACGACCTGTCCACCACCCCATCTGAATCTCAAACTGAGTCAACGGAACCAAGTGACGAGTCATCTGACTCTGATGGTAACGATGACTAGCCCTCACCCGGAGACATAAGGAGGGCGGAGGGAGTTCAAGTTGAAAATGCAGAGGTGAATAGATAGAAGGAAAGAAAGAGTAAACATAATTTTGAGTGTATACGAGTGATGAGACAGCCACCTCATGTTGACCTACCCTTAGCCACTATTAGCCAGGTAGCCACATCTGCTACCCAGTCTCATGTGTTGAGACAGGGTATTGAAGAAGCCGTCGTGGACCTAGAGACGCAATTGCACACCCCACCCAGCCACTCCGACGTCTCTCAACAGATGTTGGTTTCAGTTTCTTATGGGGGATCAGTATATACTCTACCTGACTCTCACTTGGAGAGTTCTGGTATTGAAACTAGAGCACAGTTGCCCCAATCCTCGCCTTCTTTCAGTGCACAACGTCTAGAGCCAATTGATGAAATTATTTCTTTGACTAGGACACGAGTCCCTACTTCGGCTACTACTGAACGTCTTAGTGACTCAGTCGGAACACCCATAGTAACTCTACCTATTGGTAGATTACAAGGATTAGGTGAAAGTCCTACCACAACTATCATTACGCCAGCTGTGAACGTAGGTGGTACGACTTCCATAGTCGTTACAACAACTGGAAGTCAGAGTGACCCAGGTGTTAGTTTTCCCGAGTTTGTCTCAGGGGAGTTTCTGGACGGCGCCCTAAAGGCTGTCCATTCTATTATGCGATCAGAAATGAAGGAGGGGGTAGATGCTCTGAAGCGAATGATCAAAGGTAAATCCCCTATGCCTGAGCCTGAAACACAACCTCCACCACCACCTCCACCCACCGAGTTCTCCATAGATGACCTCAAATCCATGCTTCTGCCAAACTCTTATCCCAATCCCAAACTGAACCATCCCAAGATGCAGACCTAATCTCACTTCTACAATCTCAAGCATCAACCCCTACACCTACACCCCCACCCACTATATCTCCTGAATCCTTCCAGCACCAAACCGCCACTATTCAGTCTATGAAGCAAACTATATCTGCAATGACTGAAAGGGTGTCATCTTTGGAAGCAACCTGCCGAAGTCAGGCAGAAGGGCTCAAGTGCAAACATGATGACCAGGATGATCCTGATCACCATGAGGGGGAGAAGCGCCAACGCACATCTGAGCCCGAATCAGCACAGGCAGTGGTTAGGGTACAGGGACAGACAGAGATGGGTTCAAGTACTCCAAACGAAGGACAGAGTCAGGCCCAGGATCAGGTAATGGATTTAGTGCCATGCGACGTCGATCCAACTATGGAAAAGCCCGAGAGTCAGGCCCAGGATCAGGTAATGATCATGTTCATCTTACAATCTATATAGTTGGGCAATCATCGTTGATCCTTATTCAGATCTAGATCCAACAGAAGAACCGGTCAACAAAGAAAAAGCTTTGGTAGTCTTTCAAGCCGAAATCGATGAGCTGTTAAATTTCGAAAATGTGGCTCAAGATCACCATTCAGTCGAACAATCTTCTGTCGGTATGCCTCTTTTGACTTATTCATCAGTTCATCCCGATCTATCTCAGACAGATCACCCCAGACGATCTCTACCAGCCTCACCAGTTCACGAAACAGAAAGTACTTAGCCAGTTCCTCCATTGAAATGGGAAAGAGTCGGAATCAATGTTCCATTTCTTGAAGAAAGCCAGAAAAAGCTCTTTGCCCATTGGATCCGCCCATATGATGAGGTCGTCTTGCATGGTCTTCAGTCAATGATAGACAAAAAGAAGCAACGCGAGCATGTTTTTATGTACAAAAGTCTCAGAAAAGGCATTGACAAGACAAAGCTCATAATCAGATCTGTTGATCAGATTTACTCTTGCCGCTTCATGAGCATAAAGTATTCTTACTTTGAGGTGAACAGAGAAGATGGCAGGCAATGGTATTTTTCTGAAGTTGACTTTGCAAGTCTCGAGTTACCAGATCTTCTATTCCTGCTCTGAGACATAAAGACCAGAACCATTCAACCAGGAGAAGTTATAGATGCACTAGAAGTAGTCAAGAGATACATGAAATGTGCTATGAAACTTGCCTCCATTGAAGATTTCCAGATTGGGTTAGAAAGCAATCAAGCAAAGATAAATCTGCTCAAGCCTAATCTCAGTCTTCCTTCAGATACTCAGAATGTACCTGCGTATACGGTGGTAAAATTTCCAGAACTAGGCATGACTTACATAAATGGTAAAGGTGATACGTGATTCTTCTGATTTAGTCAGATTGCACGGTTTTGCGATGGTACACTGATGCTACTTCGAGACAAGTTGAAGCTCGTTATGGATCAAGATGACAAAGGGATCCAGCCTTTGGATCCGAATTACAAATGCCTTGTTCTCAAAGCTTTGGGCCAAATCAAAGAACAGCTGGAGTACAAGATGTCAATGAGACATTTCGAGATCAGTTCGGATTTCGGAAGACACATGTTCCCAACTGGCGAGATTACGAACTTCAATTTAAAGGGGGAGATTGTTAGGGTAAATTGTTGGTTAAATAGAAGTTCGGGGTGAAAACTGTAATTTATTGAAAGTATTTTGGTTAATGGGCTTTTGGGCCCATAAGGCTTATACGCCTCGTATTTAATTCTTTTCTTAACCTATTTTAGGTTAGAGTTGGTCATTAGAAGGTTTACTTAGCCGTATTGAAAGTCTCTCTATAAAACCTTAAACCCTTTACTGATAAATCTAATCATATGACCAGCAGTTGTGGTTCAATCATTGCTTATTATTCCTTATTATCTTGTGATTGCACTGTTTCTGGGATCTACACCTTATTTACACTTCTTGTTTGAAACTTATTTTGACATAACTTCACATTTTTGGAGATTTTAGGGTTTTCTTACCCTTTTGAAAATATGATTGTGAAAACTATGTTTGAACTATAAAAGTGATGTGTTCTACATATTTATGGTTAAATAAACACTTAAATGCTTCTAACTCTATTGATGGTTTTCGTAAATCATGGAATAATTATTCAAAAAAATATTTGGGAAAAATGGAATCATATGATTGGTTGAAAAGCTACAATGGTGATTATTGTACATTGGAGAAAGTTGGAAAATCTATTATTGTGAGAGAGTAACCAAAATGACTTGGGATTGTTCACATGAGCTATATGTTTGATTATAGTTGGTCACAAATGTAATTGTGACGAGTCTAGACTATTACTAATGGATCCATAGGTATATAGAGTCGACTTTAATTCTTTGGGTTAAATCTCGTTTGTAGCTAGTTGATACATTGGACCCTAGGGTGGCAACTTGGTACGGTTATGTGGGACCGGATACTAGCTGTGGGTGATAAATGTAAATCCTAGAGAATGAGCATGATTAGGATCATTGGGTGCCCTCCCCCACATCTGAGTACGAGCCGACGAGTTCATTGCCTTGATCCTTGTATGGTGAGCTCAAAACTTGGAAAGTGACCTACTTTTGTGTTCCGCCACAATCCTTGGAAAATCGGGTCTCCCCCATCATCAAAAGATGCATTTTGGACCGTAAGGTCTTTATGTGATAACTACTCAAATTGTAAATTCTACTCTTTGGAAAAAGGTTACCATTGTTGCGATTTAAATTATTTCTAAATTGTTTATATAAACTGTATGTTCTCACTAGGCTTTAAGCCTAACACTTTTCTTTAACGATGTGTACAACAGGTTCCTTAAGTGGTGGGGTTCCGAAGGGTTGAGTGTTGAGCATGGACTTTTGAGGCATTTTTGGAATGATATTATATGTAGTCGAAGCGTACAAACAATCTTTTATTTTGAAATTAGGTTGACAACCAATGTAATCTAGATGTAAATAGTTTAGATTAGTTTGTTGTCAATTTTATTATTCATCCGCAGGTTTGTAAAATCTATTCTATATTTACCCATTTCGGGTGGTTTACTCCAAATACAAACGTCATATTGCCGAATTTTTAAATTTTCAAATTACTCTAAATTTTAGGGTGTTACAAGTTGGTATCAGAGCTCTAGTTTAAGTGAATTAGGCATGAATGTAAGATGTCTAGACTTAGACTAAGTATGTTAAGTGACGATTGGTGATTTTGGGTAGAACTTCTAAGATGGGTTGGTCTTAGAGTCCACGGAAATTATGTTCATCGAGCGTTGTGGTGATGGTAACGAGAACCCTTATGTATTATATGTTCATAATTTCACTTAGCTAATGTTATTATGAGGATGTTTTACGTAAGTGTGCTTAAAATACTGTTGTTATGACAATTGGTAATGTCGTAGTATGTTTCCTTCGTGTTTAATTATATCTCTCTCTTACTCCTTTCTTTGTCGTGTGTGGCAGATCAAGATGGTTAGTACACGTGGTAGACCGTGTACACGGGTGGAAGGTGTTGATCAACCGGAGAGGGTTGAGGTCGTCGTGCGCCCATCACCCTAACCATTGATAGGCGGAGGGCCTGAGATCATTCCTCGGGTGGACCTAGCTTCGTCCAACCCGATCATATGAGAGGCGAACCCTCAAACAGAGATGATGGCCAATTTGATGCAATTGATGAACGACGCAATGGCCAAGCAACAAGAGTCACTTCTGAAAATGTTTGAGGATCGCGATGTGAGCAACCGGAGGAATGAAATGATTGCGGAGAACATTGAGGTGATTGGGTCCGGTGGCACGGGGCACGTGAACCGGACTAACGAGCCAATAATTACCGAAGTGAGGCAGGACAGGAGAGCTTGCATGTTTAAGTCCTTCCTAGGCTGCAGACCGCCGGAGTTCTTCGGTTCTGAGGACCCGGTTGCTTGTATGAAGTGGATTCAGGGGATTGAGCAGGACTTTGACTCATCTGAGTGCAGAGAAGATCAGAAGGTGAAGTTCGGTTCCCAAATGTTGCGGGACACGACACTCACCAAGTCCTCCCTATCCCCTACTATTTTGGTCCAACTGACTTGGGCCGGATTCAAGAAGAAAATTCTGGAGGAGTACTACAATGGGAGGTAAATGAACCGGATTGTTGACGAGTTCCGAGCCCTCAAGAAGAGAAACCTGTCTGTGAGGGATTACTCGAGGAAGTTTGTCGAGAAACTTGATCTGGTGGGGCATGTGTGTAACACCGTAAAAATTAGCGGAATAAAAATTCGAAATTTCTGCAATATGACGGCTATAATTAGATAAAATTCTGGTTATAAAACCTGCTACAATCAATCCCAAAGTAACATCCCGAAAGGACGGGGAAACAGTACTATAATCATTACAATGAATCAAATGAAGGATAGACTAACAACCTAATAATCTAACTTAAGTAAGAAAGATTAATATTGGGTGTTGCTATTCTTCCACAAGGTATGATCACTATTTCAAAATGCCGGTCTATACATCTCCCAAAAAGACCGCTCTTGGCCCCAAAGCTATTCGCTCAGTCCCGACGAACCCCACCGGAGACCTGACCTGATATACATGTCATTTTAAGAAAAAGTGTTAGGCTAAAACCTAGTGAGATCAAACATTTGCAATTTAAGATATTGAATATAAAAATAAGTAAAAGGTTTATTTTTATACAACAACGACAACGATGATGATAACAATAATGCTCTTGAAATATAACCAATACCTCTTGGGTTAACGGGGGAGTCCCGCCTACTAACCCGAATGACGGAACACAAAAGTAAGCCATTCGATTGGTCAGTAAAGCCAATAAACACATAAAGTACACGCAAGGGATGTCAGGCTCAGTAGCTTTAAACGTACACCCACGAAAACTCGAGTTCAACCCCGTCGGGTTCCTATGTCGAGCTCCTCATCCAATATCATAATACTTGAGCACGAAGGACTTATACCGCACCCGGTACCTAACGTGCAGCACGAAGGACTTATAACACACCCGATACCTAACGTGCCTCGACGTGGAAAACTAGTCGTCCCAACACCGGAACAATAATAACCAAATACGGGGTCATGACTCCAAATGCACCAATTAAGCCAAATAATGCACATAAGGCTCAACAAATAATTCCAACAATGATTAGTATGCAATAAATGATATGAAGGGTATTTCCCACCAAAACCACTCATATTATTTACCAAGAGACCACTTAGTCAAAATATAGATAATTTCTCTTTATTTCCAAATCCCCAAAATATGAAGTGAGTTTAACATGTAACTTATCAGCAGTTAACCACAATACCCATATTTTCAAGTCCATAAGTTATGCATAGCAATGCCATCCACATAAAGGTATAACCCAAGTACAAAGAAGCTAAAGAACATTGATAGAGTTTATAATCACCATTTCTCCAAAATCATCACAAATACTAATATCCGCAAAAGCTAGGTTTAACACAATGTCTTGAAATTTAAATATGTGAAAGAGGAGATATTAAGTATTCAAAATCCACCTTTTGACATGTATAATGTTTAGTAAAAGTGTAAGAACTCACCTTGGTAGTTTTCTTAAGAAGGAAACCAAACCCTAGAAATAGAGGAGATGAAATCACTTGAGAGCTCACCAATCACCACTTCCTAAATGTATTAAGGACCACCATTAATGACCTAGAATCACCATAAATGAAGAGAGAAGTCTAGAGGAAGAGTGCTTACTGAAGTCAGCTGCCAAAATCGCTCCCAAACCCTAGAACTCGGATAAAAATGACTGAAAATCGCGACTTATCTTTTTATACCCGAAACCCCCATCGGCGATAGTGACATCTGTCACTATCGCTGGCAAGGTCGTGAGCACCTCACCACCCTCGGTACAGATTGGGCGATAGTGCCCCCGGCGATTGTGACCATGTCACTCTCGCGGGCACAATCGCGAGGAACGTACCGAGGCCCAAAGGCCTTCGGCGATAGTGCCCTCTGCGATTGTGACACCCTGTCATTCTCGCGGGCGAACAGTCCTAAATTTCCCAAATTTGATGATTTTTATCCCACGATGCTTAATCCAACTTTCTCGATATTAAGCAAATAAAATCCCAACATATATAAGTTCCAAAGCGAGAAAAATAATACATGGGTTCTCAGAATTCGGGGTGTTACAATGTGGCCCCAACTAAGAATGAAAAAGTGAAGGCTTATCTGAAAGGGTTGCCGGTGGACATGATGTCTATGGTTCGCAACACCAAGCCCTCTTCTCTACGTGAGGCCATTGAAGAGGCCATAATCATGGAAGATGTCTATGATAGAGACAAGGTATAAAAAGCCACAGTGGTGGGGGACAAGAGGAAGTGGGAAAGCAACCCCGGACCTCCCAAGAGGTCGAGACCATTCAACGGGGGAAAAAGCTTTGATAACCGTCAAGAGGCGCGGTGGTTCCCTAGGTGCCAAAGCAAGCACCATGGAAACTGTAATTCTTATTCCACCTCTTGTGCCAAGTGTGGGAAACCAGATCATACTACTCGGGATTGCCCGATCAAGGGAGTGGTGTGCTTCGAATGCAAGATGTCGGGACATTTTCGAAAGGATTGTCCGAAGTGGGAGACGGGGAGTGCCCCAGAGAAGAAAGAGAACCTCCCAGAGTTCCTGGCCGGGCTTTCCAGATGACGGTCAATGAGGCCAAGGCATCCACCGACGTAGTGTTGGGTACATTTCTCCAAAACTCCGTACCTGCTCGTATGTTATTTGATTCTAGCGCTAGTTTCTCTTTTGTGTCAGATTCTTTTTGCCAAAAGCTTATCATGCCCACTAATAGCTTAGTTGATGCTTTAGTGGTAGAAATAGTGAATGGTAGTCAAGTAGTGATTTGCGATGTTTTGAAGGATTGCTCGATTGACATCGAAGGGAAGAAATTCCCAATTAATCTGATGCCCATGGTGGTCGGTATGGATTGGTTGGCGGACAATCAGGCCGAGAACCTATGTTCCAAAAACTGATCTGACTCACTATATCGGATGGTGACATGGTGGTAGTATATGGAGGAAGGAGGAAGGACGATGTAGCAATTATCACTAAGGGCGAAAATGCTTAGTGAAGGGATGTTCATCCTTCCTAGCATACGTAATCAACGCCAAGCTCGAGAAGAAGAAACTTGAAGATGTAAAGGTGGTGCGCGAGTTTTCCGATGTCTTTCTGGATGACTTGCCCGGTTTACCACCCGATTGTCAAGTAGAGTTTCGAATAGATCTTGTACCAGGAGTGGCTCTGATTGCTCGAGCCCCTTACCGGTTGGCGCCATCGGAGATGCAAAAAATGATGGCTCAACTCCAAGAGCTCCTAGAGAAGGGGTTTATAAGACCTAGTTCGTCACCTTGGGGAGCCCTGGTTTTGTTTGTCAAGAAAAGGATGGCACAATGAGAATGTGCATCGATTACCGTGAACTGAATAAGGCTACGATGAAGAATAAATATCCACTCCTGAGGATCGACGACTTGTTCGATCAACTCCAAGGAGCGGGTTGTTTCTCGAAAATCGACTTGCGTTCAGGATATCATCAAGTGAAGGTGAGAGGGTAGGACATCCCGAAGAAAGCCTTTAGAACGCGTTACGGCCATTACAAATTCCTCGTGATGTCGTTTGGTTTGACTAACGCACCGGCGGTGTTTATGGATTTTATGAACAGAGTTTGTCGGCCATTCCTCGACAAGTCGGTCATTGTGTTCATTGATGACATACTCGTGTATTCCAAGAGCGAGTTGGAACACGAGCAACGCCTTCGTGAGGTTCTAGAGGTATTGAGAAAAGATAGGTGGTATGCCAAATTTTCCAAGTGCGATTTTTGGCTCGAAGAGGTTCAATTATTGGGTCACGTTGTCACTCGAGACGGAGTGAAGGTGTACCCCTCCAAAATTGAAGCCATGATGAATTGGGAGCCTCCCAAGAGTCCTTCCGAGATCCGAAGCTTCTTGGGTTTAGCGGACTATTACCGGAGGTTTATTCAAGACTTCTCGAAAATCTCTTCTTCCTTGACGGCCTTGACTCGGAGGAACGTCAAGTATGTTTGGACCGAAGTGCAAGAGAAGGCGTTCCGAACTTTACAAAAGAAGTTGTGTGAAGCTCCAATTTTGGCGTTGCCCGAGGGATCGGAAGACTTTGTGGTCTACAACGATGCTTCCAAGATGGGTTTGGGTTGCGTTTTGATGCAAAGGGGCAAGGTGATTATTTACGCATCAAGGCAACTCAAGATTCACGAGAAGAACTACCCTACCCATTACTTGGAGTTGGCGGCGGTGGTGTTTGCTTTGAAGTTATGGTGACACTACCTCTATGGCACGAAATGCACGCTCTACACTGATCATAAAAGTCTAAAATACGTCTTTGATCAAAAGGAGTTGAAGATGAGGAAAAGAAGGTGGCTCGAATTAATTAAGGAATATGATTGCGATTTGCTTTACCACCCCGTTAAGGTAAATGTGGTGGCCGATGTGTTGAGTCGGAAGGACTATAGCGGAAGTATTCGAGCTACCCTTTTGATAATCGAACTAGTATCGAGCCTTATTGAGAGAATCAAGGCATCTCAAGTAGAAGCCTTATTGGAGGAGAATCTCAAAGGAGAAGTTATGACAAAGCAACGTTTGCTCTTAATGGAAGACAATCATCGAGTGAAATTGTTCAACGGCTGTGTATGGGTACCCAAGGTTGGAGGCAACCGAGAACTTCTTCTCGAGGATGCCCATAAATCCAAATATTCCATTCATCCGGGAAGTACAAATATGTACAGAGACTTGAAGCTACATTACTGGTGGCCGGTAATGAAACTTGATGTGGCACGTTACGTGGAGCGTTGTGTGACATGCTTACAGGTCAAAGGCGAGCATCAACGACCGTATGGGAGTCTTCAATCCTTGCAGATCCCTGAGTGGAAGTGGGAGCATATCACCATGGACTTCGTGACCAAGTTGCCTAAAACTCTTCGAGGTCACGACACCATTTGGGTAATAGTTGATCGGTTGACTAAGAGCACTCACTTCTTGGCCATGCGCGAGACACTACCGATGTACAAGCTGGCAAAGCTTTACATCGATGAAGTGGTTTCGAGAGACGGATTGCCCTTTTCTAGTGTGTCGGATCGCGATAGTCGGTTCACTTTGAACTTTTGGGATGGTTTACAGAAGGAGCTTGGAACGCAAGTAAAGTTGAGCACGGCTTACCACCTGCAAACCGACGGTCAAAGCAAGAGAACGATCCAAACGCTTGAAGACATGTTAAGGTCTTGCGTTATTGATTTTGGGGGCAGTTGGTACTCTCACCTACCTTTGGTGGAGTTCACTTACAATAATAGCTACCACTCGAGTATCGGTATGGCACTGTTCGAGGCGTTGTATGGGCGGAAGTAACGAACTCCCGTGTGTTGTCTTGAAGCGGGATAAAAGCAATTCGCCGGACCCGAAATTGTTCAAGAAACAGCCGATAAATTGAAAGGCATTCGGGAGCGATTGAAAGCGGCTCAAGATCGGCAAAAGAGTTATGTCGATAAGAAGAGGCGACCGATGGAGTTTCAAGTGGGTGACCGTGTGATGCTTAAGGTGTCACCTTAGAGAGTCATTATCCGGTTCGGAAAACGCAAAAAGTTGAGTCTTCGTTTCCTTGGACCATTCACGGTGCTTAAACGTGTGGGATTGCAAGCTTATCAATATTGTAACTTCCACTGGAAATGAGCGGGATCCACAACACGTTTCATGTTTGTTACCTTCGGAAGTGTTTGGCGGAAGAATAAAGCGTCATTCCTCTTTCCGAGATAAGAGTGGACGAGGGTAACCTATGTGTGGAGGAACCCGACGCTATTCTATAAAGGAAGTCCAAGAAACTTCGCCACAAGAAGGTCACTATGGTCAAGGTGCAATGGAAGCATCATCGTGGGGCCAATGTGACATGGGAAGCCGAGGAGGACATGAAGCGGAGATACCCTCACTTATTCGTGTGATCAAGATTTCGAGGACGAAATCATTTCCAAGTCGGGGAGGATTGTAACACCCGGATTTTTCAGTAAGACAATTCCTTCATACTCTCTTCCATGTTCTCTTTTCTTTTGGTATGAATCCCTGTTAAGGTTTACCTTCATTTATGGTTTCTAGTCAAGGGTGTGTCGAAGCTTGAAAATCAGTTTTCGGAGGCCGAGGAGGTGTTCGGCGACAGTGTCGCACGATAGTCGCGGGGACGCTTGGACTTGCGGTACAATCGGCGCGATTGTGCCGACGATTGTGACAAGTGTCACTCTCGCCCATTTCGGGTGGTTTACTCTAAATACAAACGTCATATTGCCGAATTTTCAAAATTTTCAAATTACTCTAAATTTTAGAATGTTACATAATTAAAGGATTTAAGCTTGGTTTTGGAAGATTAAGGCTAGATTGTTCAAGGTAACTCTCTATTACACTTTAATGTTTGTTATGGTGGGTTCAATATATGTTAAAGTGTATGCGTTTGGTGTATAAGGCTGATTAGAATCAAGGAAGAGTTGAATATATCAAAGTTAAAGCATTTGAGGTAATAATCTTCAAAAGATGTTCAATTATGTTGGAAATTATGAGTTTTAAACTTATAAGATGTATAATTAGTAATGAATGTGTTTGTATTGTTAAATTATGGTTAGAAGACTCTAATAAGTTCATGGATTAAGGAATGAAACCATTAAAAATGGATTTGAGCTTCAAAGTTAGGTTGCACATCAAGTGTTTGATAAAATGTTTGAGAGACTTTTGTAGTTTTATAGTTTCTGTCTTGTTATTAAATAATCGTAGAAAATCAACCGTTGGTCCAAATGAGGTGTACGATATACCGTTGGAAACCTTAGAATGTCCTTTAAAACTTTTATGCATAGTGAAAGTCCTAATTATGCGTCTAAATGTATCAAAATACTGAGTTTTTGAATCAGCTCATGGTGTAACAAAAACATGCGCACTATTTTTGTAAAGGATGTATCGGTCTGCTCGTAGCTCCGAATTACATGAATCCAGTTTCTATAGAATCCTAAGATACCAATTTACAACTTTCATTTAGGTTATAGTGTCCATTTTGGCTTCTAAATAAAAGATATATATCGTAACTTAAGGCATACAGAAGCTGTCAAATTCTGTTTTTAAGTCAAAAATGAGATTTTGGAAATGTTGTCTAAGATCTTAATGATTGTGTTGAGCATTAGTTAAGTCTCTTATTAAATGATTGTAGGTAAACGGAAGTAAGGAAATGAATAACTAAGGTACGGATATCCTATTTCTTTGAATCGAGGGTAACCGGTTACATTCCAGAAATCTCATCCATCTTCATATATGTGACTCCGAACCTTATGGTGTCGAGTACTGGTATAGGAAACATTTATTTTGTTTCAAAGTTGAGTGTGTGCTAATCGTTTGAATATGTTTCATGATTCAAACATTTTGATGAAAGAGTTTGACTTTATGATAATTGAAACATTGATTTAAGAACACGAGTTTTCTTTGAATTTGAATTAGACTCAACACTTGGGCCACGGGTGTTGAGATGGCTATTAATGACCATGGCGTTCTTGTAAAGGCTAAGGCCAAGCTAAATAGGGGACGTAGGATGCATCCAAGAGCCGAACACCAGAAAATGTATGGTTACCGGATAGAACCGATTGTCGGATAGAACCAAATACCAGAATTGAACTGGTTATCGGGGAATGGGTGGTGTTGTGCCCGACATTGACATTCCAAGTCTGATTGGACTGATCATCCGATTAGACAACGTATTATTGCAATACAGGTGACTTGTTGATTTAAAAAGATAAATAAATGATTTCTACATTCTTTATTAGGATCAGAATGATTTCACTACAATTGTTTTATATTAACTTTTATTTGAACTTATATTATGTTCACACCCTTATGCACTTTATCCGCCCAATGAGCGACTTTGCTCAGCCGAGGTGTTTTCTGTTTCCTCGACAAGTTTAGGTTCCACTCCAAGGACGGGTTGAAAGATCGAGATATCAATGGGAGTAAAAAGGACTTAAGATCAACTTTTGTATATCGGGTTTGTATAATCTTTTGGGATTAGTTCAGACGATAACATTTGGGTTTGTAATTATGTTTAAGTTTCGTTTTAAGTTAACTGTTATTTTTTTGGAGGAGCTTGGTACAACTCTCGGAATTGTGGTGTTTTAGAGTTTTGATCCGGTTATCGGATTGTACACCTCCCATCTCAAGTTGCACGGGTCGAGGGTGTTACAGTAAGTATTTAAATACTGTATTAACTCACAATTATTGATATGTTACTATCAATCCTTTGAATACATAATCGAAACTCCAAACCAATTCGAACCAACATTAAATAAATCTCTAGAAAATATTAAACAGGACAAATAAAAAACAAATAGCTCACTCACTTTTTTTATTTATTGAATAAATAAAAAAATCTCTTTGTTAGATCAAAATTTATTGTATTCAAGATCATTGTGAGAAAGTCAAAGCCCCAAGTCAATGCCTTAATGAGAAAGTCAAAGTGAGCCTTGTTATTTGAAGAAAGTCAACTATGCTTAAGGGAAAGTCAAAGTCAAAGCTTTGTTAGTTTTGTTTCCTTGTAATACTTATAGGTATAAATAGTTTTTGGTTTCTTGTTAATCTAGCTGCTATATTGGAGAATTATTCTAGTAAGAGAAATATTGTAGAGAAAGAGAATATTGTAATCGTTTGATTCTATAATTCAAAGTGATAATTTGGTGAAATCATTGTTATACACTACTATCATTCTTTTTTTTTATACCAAGTCTTTAATCTCACCGTCTGCAAAGCATAATAAACTTATACACATTAAAAAAACAATTTTTTAATTACTTCTTTTATATCTAATATTAAATATAAAACTGTACAAAAATCTTAAACATCAATAAAAAAAGTCATTTTAACTAGGGGTGTTCGCGGTGCGGTTTGGCCTATGCTGTTTGAGCATTTTCCCAAACCTCAAACCGCACCGCATAAACCTTAAACCGCACCAAACCGCACCGCAAAATGCGGTGCGGTTTATGTGGTTTGTCCCTATCGCACTTTATGCCTACAAATCCAAAGATTACAAGTTTAAAAATACATTATAAACCGAACGATAAAGTGACCGTAGTCCAAAAAATAAAGCGTATCAATACATTCAATTCCAAATACATATTGCATAATTAAAAATAGTTTAAGAAGTAAAGAAAATAAACTTGAAACTAAATTAGACGTGTGAGTCGTGAAGTGTTCAACTTTTTCTTTCATCTCGATCCTTAAGCCCAGACTCCCGATTCAATTGACCAATTATTTATTCAAGATGGGACTTTGGGGCAAAAAACGAAGTCCATAATATTACATAAATATTAAATTATTCTATATATATATATATATATGTTATATATAAAAATAAAAAATATACAAAATATGTTGTGCGGTGCGGTTTGATAACTCAAAACCGCAAACCGCACCGCATAGTGCGGTTTGGTAAACATTCAAACTGCAAACTGCAAACCGCACCGCGAAAGTTCCAAATCGCGCTTTGCGGTGTGGTGTGGGCGGTTTGGCGGTTTGAATGAACATCCCTAATTTTAATCACAATACATAGAATGACATAAAAAATACAACAAAAAAATAGTCATATAATATATATTGATTTTTCACGAATAACCAGAATATAGAGAATGACATAAAAAATACAAAGTGAAAAACTCTATAAATATAAAAGACGGAGAAAAAAATTCATAATAAAAAAACTTCACATAGATCACACTCGATCAAAATCTAATTGTTCTCAAGAAACAAAAAATAAAACTTGAATAACTACAACAACAATCTATATCTATACCATATTATAAAAACGACATAAAAAACTCTTAATTACAACATTTTAAGCACAAGTTACAACTAATTAAAGTTAATTATTTAATTTACAATTTCTTAATGCTTTGGTACAACCTTTCCAAGCATAGTATCTCAAATAATCATCTATTTGTGGAATGGATACTCATTTATTAATATAACTATTTGTTTTTTTGGTGGAGGATTTTATAAAATAGATTTTATATTAGCATAATTTATTTTAAATGTAGATTTTACATTTAAATCTATATTAATGAGATGTAATATAAAATATTTTTTCTTCCGTATTTTTTTATATTACATCTCATAATGATTTTTCCATATTTTATTTTATAAAATCTTTTTCCATATTTTATTTTATAAAATCTTTTTACATAATGAGATGTAAAAACTCTTTTTTCTTCCGTATTTTTTTTGCTAATATAAAATCTATTTTATTTTATAAAATCTACACGTATTTTTTTTGATAATATAAAATCTACACGTATTTTTTTTGATAATCTACACGAGCATTAAAAGAATAAAAAAGAAGGTTGATATGAGTTAAAAATAAAAAATAACGAGATACACTAATAAATTATCGTATTCTTTAAAATAAAAATATTCCGCACTACTTTCCAAATTAACCAAGTGTAAAGAAAATAAAATAGAAACGATGTAGATATAAAAATATTCTTTCATATTTTTAATATATTTACATTTAAATGTAAAATCAAAAATAAAAATAAAAGATTTTAAAATATTCTCTACATTCACTATAAATATATATAGCTTCTCTATGTATCATCCGAGTACAAGAAGAAGACGAACGGTCGGGTGTCAACGGCGAACCTGCAACTGAACAAAATGTATTCCACTATATTTTTGTTTCTTTCAAAACTACTTTTTTAAATTTTATTTTATTTACTGAGGATTTGTTTATATTTTTCAAAACCCACAATCATATTTTTCGAAGTAGGGGAATAAGATATATATACATATCTTTATTTTTATCGACTAATACTATGAGGTCTTGAAGTCAATAGTCAGATAAATATGTTGTGAGACATGTCGTTTGAGTTTTAAATAATATAATACAAAACTATTACCAATATTATTGCACAAAGTCATAACAACAAACGATTAATTATATATGCAAGTTAACCACTTATGAAAATGCATTCGTTTTTCACATTGTATTTCATTAACTGTTAACAGAGAAATTACGTTTCATTTTAACTCGGTTCAATATTCCAACAAAAAATTTATCCTCCCGTGCAATGCACGGGCCCAACACTAGTATTAGTAAAACAAATTAATCTATACTATATAATGAAAATTCTAAAACGGTTATACGGTTATTGTACAATCTTTTGTACAATAACATTTACCACCCTTAATCTTTTGTACAATAACATTTACTACCCTTATAATGTTACATTTACCACTCTTACAATTACTTATTTAATTTATTTTATATCTCTTACTTTTTCATTTTTCATTTTACACCGTTATCATATTAACACAAATAATCGTATATGAACAAAAATGCAATGAAAAAATACGTTTCTTTTTTTACAAATTATATCATTATAGTTGTCTCGTCAATACCTTCAAAATGAGCCCAATATTGAATATTTTTTAATTTAACCATACTATTAAATATCAAAATATATACGAATTATCAATACTACTAAAACGGTTATTGTACAATCTTTTGTACAATAACATTTACCACCCTTACAATGTTACATTTACCACTCTTACAATTACTTATTTAATTACTTTATATCCCTTACTTTTTCATTTTTTATTTTACACCATTATCATATTAACACAAATAATCGTATATGAAAAATACGTTCATTTTTCTACAAATTATATCATTATAATCGTCTCATCTGACCTTCAAAACGAGTCCAATATTGAATATTTTTTAATTTAACCGTACTATTAAATATCATGAATATCTACGAATTAATTTGTTTTCTATCCATATGTTTTATTTATTTTTCCACCATTAGCACATTAAAAATACATAATCGTAAAATACGTTTAATTCTTATTATAAATTATATCATTATAATTTTTTTCGTCAATAATTGTAATATAAACTAATTTTGAATATCTTTATAGGTTTAAGGTTTTATAAATTGTGATTCTTAGGTTATGATTGATTGTTGATGACATATCTATAAGAAAGTAACATTAATTGTTCGTTATTTACTTACATTCCGCTGCATTGCACGGGTATATGTCTAGCTATATAATGAAAATTCTAAAACGGTTATACGGTTATTGTACAATCTTTTGTACAATAACATTTACCACCCTTAATCTTTTGTACAATAACATTTACTACCCTTACAATGTTACATTTACCACCGTTACAATTACTTATTTAATTTACTTTATATCCCTTACTTTTTCATTTTACATTTTACACCGTTATCATATTAACACAAATAATCGTATATGAACAAAAATGCAATGAAAAAATACGTTCCTTTTTTTACAAATTATACCATTATAATCGTCTCGTCAATACCTTCAAAACGAGCTCAATATTGAATATTTTTTAATTTAACCATACTATTAAATATCAGAATTTATACTATATAATGAAAAAACTAAAACGGTTATTGTACAAACTTTTGTACAATTACATTTACCACACTTACAATGCTACATTTATCACCTTTACAATTACTTATTTAATTTACTTTATATCCCTTACTTTTTCATTTTTTATTTTACATCATTATCATATTAACACAAATAATCATATATTAACAAAAATGCAATGAAAAAATACGTTCATTTTTCTACAAATTATATCATTATAAGCGTCTTCTCAATATCTTCAAAACGAGTCCAGTATTGAATATTTTTAATTTAACCGTACTATTAAATATCATGAATATCTACGAAATAATTTGTTTTTCTATTCATACGTTTTATTTTTTTCCACCGTTAGCACGTTAAAAATACATAATCGTAAAATACGTTTCATTCTTATTATAAATAATATCATTATAATTTTTTTCGTCAATAATTGTAATATAAACTAATTATTGAATATCTTTATGGGTTTAGGTTTCATAAGTTGTGATTATTAGGTCATGGTTGATTATTGATGAAATGTATATAAGGAAATAGCATTAATTGATCGTTCTTTACTTACATTCCGCTGCATCGCACGGGTATATGCCTAGTCTACTACTACTGAATAAAAATTCTAAAACGGTTTCTTTGAAAATACAGTTTCTTTTGAAAGCCAAGATTTGCGCTCCACGTTTCCTCCATGCTCCCTGATTTCTCTGCACTCATCATCATACACCTTCCCCTAATCTCTCCCCCTCTCGCCCTCACCTAACAAGAAACGGGATCAATCACTCACCTCCAGCACCATGACTCTTTTGCCCCAATAACATCAACAATTTGTTGGCTCTTCTTCTCTTCTCCATTGATCATCGCTTTAGGTTTTGCTACAGGCGTCTTTTCCTCTTCCATTTCCTAATTTCAAGATAACTGATTTGATCACTGGAATTCAACTACAGGTATGTATGTTCTATCAATCTGGTCTTGTTTTTAGTCCAATTCATTGAAATATTTCAGATCTTTTCAAATTTGTGTCATAATTAGCAAGCCCTAAGCCCTGAGTCTGCAGTTGCAATTAAAAAAAAAGCAACCGGAAAATAATGTCGGTGGTGGTGGTTGGTGTAAACAACGAAAGGGTTCAAGACAAACGAGAGAGAAGTACGATCCAAGGTTTTTGATCAGAGAAGATGGGATCATTTCGGAATCAAGTTTTTCCGAATCAAGAACTACGGTTATGATCAAGAACATACCCAACAAATACAGGTTTATATTCATCATTTAAATACGTTCTTCAATTTATTAATTCAGAAACCAGAATCTAAGATTTTGAGTTTCGTTTTTTCTTGATGAGTGCAGTCAGAAACTGTTGTTGAACATGCTGGAACACCACTGTATTCACTGCAAGCCGCCGCTGCCATTGTCTTCATACGACTTCGTCAACCTTCCTATCGATTTCATGTATGCATGTTTCGAAGATCATTTTTTACAAAAAACCAAAATAATAATGAAATTGCTTAACAATTAATAACTATTATTCATTGAATTTGCAGGAACAAATGCAATGTGGGATATGGGTTTGTAAACATGACGTAACCGGAGGCAATATGGAGGTTGTACAACGCGCTTCACCATCAAAACTGGGAGGTTTTCAACTCCAAGAAGATCTGTGAAGTTTCTTACGCTAGATTGCAGGTTTGATTCAATCAATTTCAATTCTTGTATTATATATAATATTTATTGTGGTTTTGACGTGAATTTGTGGGAAATTGAAAAGGGTGTGGATGCGTTGAAGGAGAACGCAGAAGAAGCCACAAATGCTAAAGAAGTAGAATCGTTATTCTATGCTCCTTTGAATATGTTTCTCAAGGTTCGTAAACTTGTTTTTCTCTACACGATCACCTAAATTCAATCATATTCTTGAAAGTTGAAATTGGGATTTTTGTGATCCAGAATAAAAACAGATGACATGAAGAGAAAGAATTTCAAGGAGAAAAATATGTGCGTCGCTATTTTGATCACGAAACAAATAACAAGTTGTATGTGATATGGGCTCTAACAACTGGGATCTTGATTGCAGCCGCCAACCGGATTTTCAACCACGGATGCCTTTATTCTGGAACAAAAACTACAACAGATCCTAATGTTCTCAGGATCAGAAAATGTCAAAATCAATAAGCATAGAATCATTGTACTCGATGTACTGAATGAGACGATGATCCTGCAGTTGGGACTAAATTGTAATTTTAGTTGTATTTATCATGGATTCAATTGTAAGTTCATCTCTTTTATCTTTTATCATGGATTCATTTGAGTGAAACAGATATGATATCTATAGTGTTCCTATTTTGCTAAATGTTTTTGTAGGTTATAATTTGCAGTCCAAAATGATGTTTTCTAGAGGTGCAAAAGAGTCGATCGAGATTCTTTGCAGGCGAGTGAGCACTCCTATACATTCTAGATATAGGGAAAACTTCATTTCTGAACCAAAAAGAAACGGAACTGGTACGTTTGTGAGAAAGTATTCAAGCGATGCTTCACCTTCGGACAATATGTATCTTATAAAGAAGTTAAGGGAGAGAACCAGTGCTCCTATTAAAGAGGCCAAGTCTGCTCTTATTGATTGCAACTGGGATTTGGGTAAGTTTTCTTTTGCTTCTAATTTTCTAAAATTGGGTTTCTTTGGTGTTTATGTTGAATATAGCAAATGTATAATTATGTTACAGAGGTTGCTCAAAAGGAAATGTGGAAAAGGGGAATTGTTCTTGCATCAAAAAAGTTGTCTCGCACTGCAGCTGAGGGTTTGCTTGCGCTGGCTCAGAATGATACCCAGGCTGCTGTTATCGAACTTAACTGTGAAACCAATTTTGTTGCAAGAAACGAAATATTCCAATACTTGGTTAGTATCTTAGTTTTTGCATATACAATTCTTAAATGCAACAGAAATGAAATATTTCGATACCATTTTCATTGGGTCTTCGATTGATTTGGTTTTTTCTTTTAATTTGGGTTTTCTCTAATTTTGCTTTTGCTCTGTGGTTTCTTCTATTGATCTGGGCTTCCTCTGTTAAACCATTCTTTGTCAAGGTTTGGCTATAACCATTCTTTATCATTTTCTGTCAAAGAGCCACATTCAGTTGATCGATACAATCTATTTGCCAAAAAAAAGTTATGTATAATTTAACGTGGTTTTCAATTTGTGTTTTGGGGCCAAAACGACAGTTAGGGTTTTGTTCTGAACACAAAGGATTGATGCTTCTTTTTTAGACTCAGAAGGAGAGCTACATTACTGTTTCGTGCGGCAATTTTTTTTGGTTCTTCTTCTGATACGTCATCATATCAATGGCAACCGGTTAGTATGTTTCTCCTTGTCTTTTTGTGATTCTACTTGTAATATATTCAATAGATTGCATTAGCAGAGAAGTGATTTTATGAGTTTGATGTGTTAACCTGCAAACACTTTTTTCTGATATTAAATTTTTGTTGTGATTTTTCTTTGTAATCGTTTACAGCAACAACACCATTACTAATCTGTAGAACCACTAACAGAATTCCAGTTGATGTTGTAGGTTCTACATTTTGTTGCTAGGAGATAAATCCATACTGATCTGTAGAAACACTAACCTAATTCAATTATCAGATTAATAGGTTCTATAGGCAACAACCCTCCCCCAACTGACGGACCGATTGCTATAGGTGTGCTTGAAGAAAAGGATAGTGACACAGAGGAAGATGAGTTCTGGATGCCTCCAGTAGGAGATCGATGGGACTTTGATGAGAGGAAAGATCGCTAGGGTTCTGATTTAGAATCAGAGGTGGATCCAGAAAAGAAATAGTTGGATTCAGAAAATGATGATGCAAATGAAGCAGGTATGTATGATTCAATAAACATATCAATACGACTTTTTAATGGCATAAGTGTTGAAATCAACCCATGCATTATGAACCATCATTTCCTGTTATCCTTAAAGTTTCAATTTGAAAGTAATTTGATTACATTTTAGGACTTATTTTCAGATGCTACTGGCAAACAAACTAACAATGAATTAAACATAGGAGCTTTAAAAGAGGTATATGTTTGCTTTCTTTGGTTGTTGGTGGCACCTTTTGACCCTATTCTTAAGTGTGATCCTTTCTTTAGGATGAAGAGGACGCGATAGAAATCGAACCATGTGACATTGCTTTAAAGAAGAAGAAGAAAAAGATCCAATCCACATGATATATGTATGTGCTATTTATTGAAGCATGAATCATCCTCAAAGTTGTATTTCTATGAATATGTAGCCCACAGAATTGAGACTCCAGATTTTGGTTGTTTTCTTCAACTTTCAATTGCTATTTTCCTCAATGAGTTTGATTGTTTGTAAGCTAATTGGTCAAATATATTCCATGAAGAAATGCACAATTTTGTGGCAATCCTTGGTGCATCAAGAACTTTTTTGTTGATTATCATTATAATTTTTTATAAAAGACGATGATTTATATATCAAATTTAAAATAACTTTTTCATTGTGATTCAAAAAATTACAATATTGATTTTGGCCATGTTTGACCATGGTTTTTCGAGAAGTTGGAGTATTCTAAATCAAGCAAGCGAATGAAGGAATATTAAAGCATCCACACTATATGAAGTAAAATTTGTGGGAATATGAAATTAGATGTTTTTTTTCCGGATCCAGACTTCGCTCACACTAATCCCGTGCCATGCCAAACGCGTACGTAGGTTGATCTTAGTATCATTTCTCCCTTTAAGTGTTTGATTTTGTTTTCATAACTTAATATATGTTCATATTGGTTTCATTATTTAAGACAATGTTGTTAAATGCATTCATGGGTAAGTATTTTTAACATACGTGATTCGTCATATGTGTTGGTGCTCTCCCTAAATAGCAGTTGTCGATCAGTTATTTGTAGCTTACCGGGTGAGCATAGCAAGAACCAAAAATCTTATTTGGTGAGAGAGAAGACTCATAGCCGGTTAGTGTTTAATGTTATCCGATAAGGTAATTAAGGTTGGTGATTTTTGCTGGTATCCATTTAATAAAAGACCCCTTAATCACTTTATTAATGACTTGAACAAAGACTAATATAAACCATCTTATTTAATGCCTAACCTTTATACCTTAGTGTTTATGTTCCAGAAAATCGCTTACGCGACTTTCCAATGTGTATATCGATGCTTTTTTGATGTCATGCAAGCTACTAAAAAAGTTCTCTCTATTGGAAGAGAAGCACACATAAATGATCCGGTCGGGGATGGGGACGGGGATCCCCGTTTGTCTCAAACCGGGGATGGGGATGGGGCCGGGTATCACACTTTCCGCCCCGCCCCGTCCCCGTTATATTTTTTAATTAAAATTTTAAATATATATATTATTTAATTTAAGCTAAATCGGTAATTCATTATTTTTTATTTCCTAACTAGGTTTAGAATCTAAAATTGTTATTTTTTTTAATGTTAGTATGTATTTTGGATGTCAATTAAAAATATAATTATTTGATATGGTTTTAGATATTACTCGATATGTTATGGTACGTGTGACGTTAAGTTTTTTTCTTGGATTGGATTGAATTTCTTTTTGTTTTAGGTTACTAATTATTGTATGAGATTGTGATTTTTTTTTGTATTAAGTTAAATTACGTTCGATTTTAGGTTTATTGGAAATATGTGAGATTTATAAATGTGCGGTTTCTCACATATTTGATTTAAAATAGGTTACGTCAATGGAAAAAAAAATCCCCGTTTCGCCGTTGGGGATGGGGATGGGATCATATTCCCCGGCGGGGATGGGGACGGGGATGAAGATAAGGGATCGGGGACGGGGATGGGGATGGGGATCGGGGACGGGGATGGGGATGGGGATTGAGGTCCCCGCCCCATCCCCATGCCTAGTTGAATGGATGTGAAGGCGTAGTTTCAATGTACACTTTTTCATGTGAAAAATGTAAGCATATTTTTTTCTATCCTTGAGGTGAGCACCATTACTCCTGATCTCCTTTAAGCATATATTATACGGGAGAGGTTACCTATTATTTATCTCCCATTCTTCATTAAAGCTCTTTATTAAGCTATTGGTTATTATTTATCCCTAAAATAGTCATTCTATTTTTTAATGACAATTACGATCACCTCTAATGGCTTCTTTGGAACTTGAATTGGCTCTGGACCTCTTGATAATAGCTTTCTTCTTGCCTCAACTTACTTGAATTTGTTATGGATAAGATCTTATGTTGGAGAGTTTTATTGGATTAATTGTTCACAGGATGGACTTGGCTGACCTTCAGAAGGTTATGGGTTTGATGGTTTATATATGTTTCCCACTGGACCAAAATTTGGGAAGTATTGCTTAGCAATTGCAATTAAAAGCTGATATCATTATTGAATTGCAATTGCAATTAGATACACATGGCAGATCTACTTAGAAAGGTTGTTGGCACTTGCTCGAGTTTAAGGATTATAGAAGCATGTGTCAAAGCTTGATAGGCTGGAGATTCGTTGTTATCTTGAAATGTTTTATACTCTAAAGTACCACAAATTAGTAAGCTTGATTTATATCAATAAATGAAGAAATTGATGGATGGATGGATGCATAATGAATATGGATATGTCAAATGTTCATACATTTATTATATTTAACATTATTGGTTTATACCAGTTGTTTTTAAACCGTGTTTTACTTATAAATTTTTCATTACTTTTTCGGTCTCGGTTTGCGTCAACTTTACATTCCACTAAAATGCACTAGGTACATAACTAGATTCATCAAATTAACATCGAGAAAGAGGAAAATAGAACAAAAAATGAAACATGATTGTTATATCAAGTTCTTGGTTTAGGTTTCGATCAGATACTCCACGTCGCATCGCGTGCGGGTAAATAACTAGTGCAAAATAAAAAGGCACATAAAAAGTACACACACAGACAACATAAATTACTTCCGAAAAATGAGGGATGAAAAACCATAATGAATAAAATATAATAATGGGGAAGAAACTTTTGAAAAGAAAAGGCATTCATCAATAACAGTAACTCATACAAATCATAAAATAAAATGTAATATTTATAACCCGGAAAAGTTTATGGTGAAATATATAACATTCACTATGGACAATTACAATAAAAAAAACTGTGGAGAAACACGTAAATATGATATATCACACACAGAAAAACAAATGTAACAATAATTAACAAAGTATAATAACATGGAATAAAAAACATTCATCAACAACATATATATGCAGACAAATAATAAAATAAAATATAACAATTCTTATATGGATTTTATGGAGGAAGAACAATGTATCACGACAAAAAATTCTGCAAAAAAAGTAAACACAACACATCAAATAACAAAAAAGAGCTCACATAAAAACATAAAAAACCAGAAAAATGTAGCTTACATCCTGATGAGACATTCAGTTGTGTAGTTTGCAATATGATGGAGAATTCGGTAAAACAAAAGAAAAAAAAAATACTTCCATCTTGAGTAGACATTCGATTGTGTAGTTTGCAATATGACGGTGGATTCGGTAAAACAAAAGAAAAAAAACGTTAAATGAGAAATAATATATAGATGGGATAAAAACGGAATAAACAACCGAAAGATCTAGGAAATTTATGAGTTAATAAAAGACAATTAATATAACCAACAAAATAAATTATAAAAAGTTTTTAAAAAAATAATTATGAAATAATTCTTTCACAAAGTGTCATCTAAGAAACTTTATATTTTAGTTTTAAATACATGTGAACTACTAATGCGAGTTGCTCAACGAATGACATATTTGGCTTGAAATTTTGTTATCATTTTGGAGAAAATAATGAAATACACATTTTTCATTCATGGGCAGAAAAATCGTTAACTTATTTAACATTTTATAAAGTCTTTAACTTAATTTTCTTTATGAAGAATCATTTTGTAACAATGTGTCAAATTATTTTATTGTAGGTTTTCCCTTAATTAGTAGATGGAAAGATGAAAAAAGTGTAATGAATATTCTTATGAAGTTATGTAGTTTGAAAGTTAAAACTAATTAAATCAAAAGTGAAATTACCAAAGAAACCTTCTTATAATGAAATACATATTTTTAATTTAGGATAGAATAGTCATTAACTTATTTAATATTTAAAAAACTCAAAACAATAAAAAAATTCCATTAGACAAATCATCTTCTTACAATGTGTCATATCATTCTTTATAGATTTTAAAAGCTGAGGTAACAATTGAAAATGTGTGTCATAAGTTATATTGTAACGAATGGTCTTAATATTGATTTTACAATAAATTAACATAAAACGTAGGGTAGCTAACATAGATAAAACGAACTGGGGTTGATTTAGGAAAAGCAAAAGTACAGGGGCATAATATGCAATTCTTTGAAGATTTGGATAAAAAGTAAACATTAATTGCTCTCGTTGAGAGTCGAACTCAAGACCTCCCGCTTACTAAACGGGTGCTCTAACCAACTGAGCTACGAGAGCTGCTTGTTTCCATTTTATTTATTTATTTATTTAAACAATTAAAAACACGTGTGTTTGCATAATTAATAGGGCCGAGTGGGGTGTGTTAATTTAGTGAGATGAGTCGCTGTAGGTATGTATCTGCACCCAAAAGCCCAACACATCTCGTGAATGCAATTATGACTTGTACTCTCTAACTAATACCTCCACCAATCTGCTTCTGACATGTGGCAAACTAGGTCCATCGGGTTTAATTTTAACAATTAAAAAAAAGCGTTTATAACAGTTTGTGAAATGAAAACAGATTCAATTTCATTGGTATAGATTTGTCTACGTTCTAGATGTGTTTTCAACTCAATTATGAACTTAAGTCGTTGAATTTCTTGTAAAATAGATATATATTAATGGTGGTGTATAAATAATACAGTGTACTTAGAGAATTAGAGATCACAAATGTTGTGGGATCTTCGTATTTTTATGAATTTCTTGATTTTTTACCAATAATGTAAGCAAAGCTAGGGCATTGCCAAATGGGACTCGTCTTGATTATGGTGGGGTTAGGTGCTGTGATATTAAATGGACTTGTCCTATAGTAGTTGCGATTAAAAATGGTGGGCAACACTGATGTACCGTTACATTTCTCTGAAAAATTGAGTTCATTATTGTTTTTGCATGTGCTTTTCTTTTTTTTTTTTTGGGGGGGGGGGGGGGGGGGGGTTGTTAAAGTATAAGATTTTTAAAGGAAATAAGACATTGGTACAAGAAAACTTGTTTGGGGAGGTAAATGTACAATTACTTGACCATTTCTTTTTAAAAAGTTGTTTGATTATCTGATTTTTAAAATGCAATGATCACTTAAAAACACCCATTCAAATGCAGTCCATATTATAATTTGATCTTCAATCAATGCTTAAATCTTTAAGATACATAAAACCAATATGACTATAACGGTATCTTTATTTGTTTTCAGTATTCGAAAATTTTCCTATCTTGTCTTAAAATTGACAACTACGTTTCCTTTTTAGGGGTGGGGGAGGGAGGAGGTTTGAGGCAAGACTTTTTTTTGGGGTTTTGTCTATTCAAATTTTTATTGTCTTTAAATAACATTTTTGTCTCGTGTCACATGCATTGTTCATATTAAATTTTATGTATTTTTGCAAGTTGTTTGATTAGAGTAAATTTGTTGGTTGAATTTTTTTAATTTAAACCCAAAAATAATACAAATGTAAGAAAACTAAACTAGTCGATAGAGATGTAACAAAAGATTAAGCTCAAAGTCCGGTCCAAAAAAGCTCAGGCCTAGTGAGCTTCGGCCAGATCTCAATGCTCGATCAAGCCAATTTTTTTGGGGCAGCCCAAAAGTCCGATCTAAAAAAGTCTAGTTAAGATTAAAAAAAACGATCGAACCCTTTTAACTCAACTCGGCCTCAAGTCTTTTTCTTACTCAATAAAAACAAGTTTGGAAGACTGAGGGGTTGTTTGGCAAATTTTCTATTAAGTTCTGTATGAATAAATTTGACTGTCTAGATAAAAATATATTGTTGTTTACTTTTTTTACTGAACCGTCTGAATGATGTAAATGACCGTTTTACCCATAATTCATCAGATGAACATCAACAAAAATATGAACTTGTGGAAATTCATAAACAATCTGAACTTGAACAACAGTAAACAATATGAACTTAGAACAATCTCGAACAAACAATGTTCATAAACTTCAAACGAAATTGAAAACGAACTTCAAATCTGGAACTAACTTCATAAACTTGGAACGAAATCGATCGAAAACGAACTTCAGAAACTTGGAAGGAAATCTGGAATGAAATCGATAAATGTCAAATATGGAACAAAATATGGAATCAAAAATCGAACTTAAAAAATGGAAAGATGTTCAGAAACATCAAACGAAAGTCGAAAAGAAAATCAAACTCCAAATCTGGAACAGTGTTCAGAACGAGATCGATCTAAAACAGACTCCAAAACCTTCAAACGAAATCAAAATCAAACTTCACAAACCTTCAAACTTTGGAACAAAATCTGGAATAATGTTCAGAACGAGATCGATAGATGGCCTCACATGGAACGGAATATGGAATCAAAATCGATATCTGAAATCAAAATCCAACTTCAAAAACCTTCAAACTTGGGATGAATCTGGACGAGACCGATGAGGGAAGCGCCGGAAATCAGAAACTTCAAACTTCAAAAGCAGGGTCGCCGGAAAAGAGGGAGATGTCGATGAAGAAGAAGATGTCTCCAGTCACTGGAAAAAATGGTCTCATAGTTGAAGAGAAGGTGCTAGGGTTTTGAGTTTTGATTAGAGCCTGGGTGTATGCAAGGGTATGAGTGTCATTTTTTTGGCTTAATGGGGACAACACTCCCCTTCCCTGCTCAGCGAATAAGCCCAATTTGTTTGCACGAATAAGCCATTAAGCCACAAGTAAATATTCCAAACGTCTGCACGAATAAGCCATTTTTGTCATTAAGCTCATTAAACCACAAGTAAACACCTCCAGAGACACATACCAAAAAAAAATCCCAAGCTTTGTGAAACTCTACTGTAACAACCCAACCAAAGAATAGTAAAATATCAATTTAATCTTAATAGAAATAAAGCCAAAACGATCCCAAGCGTACAAAGTAATAACAAGGTTTGAATAGGCAACCTATTCACAACTGAGATACTATAAATAAACGTCTAACATGGACGGTCTTCTAACTCTTCTACTACATCCTCTCTTCTCCGACTTCCGCCTCTATTTTAAAACTTGCTTGCCTGAAAAGATTTTTAGTTTAAAAGAGCGAGGGTTAGACCGAAGGTCTAGTGAGTCCCCCTCTAACGAGTGAGCAATAAAATAACTTTCCAAAAATAAATCCACATTTAATAAATGCACAAAGATAAACACGCTACTGACCACACGACCGTCAAAGACGATGTGTCTAACTCGCGCTGCCTTAATGTTGGGACACACCCCAACGACATAAACGGGCCACACTCCCCGGCACGAGTAGGCGGGCCATACTCCCCGACTTAGGTCACATGTTCCACAAATAATGTATGCATACATTTTAACATCAACAAGATATATACAACACATTTAAAACATCTCATTATAAACTTAATATCATGAACAAATCAACATTTAAAAATCAATCGGCGCATGCTTTCGTTCATAAAAGGGTTTAGTTCAGAAAACTCACCTGTCGTCCTTTGCTTAACGCTTTACGCCCACCTTTATACTCCGGGACCAAACCTATAAAACAATGCACTCACGATGAATCCTCGATACTCTTTAATCTAACAAAGTTGATCCTAAACCCCAGAATCTCCACAGTCTCCTATTACATATGAAAACTCACCTTCCTAAATGTTGACTCAAGGAAGAAACTAAAGCACCCGAATTTGCTACCTTGAACTGGTTAAATACATAAAATGAGGCCCAACAATAAAGTTAATTAACTAAACTTAACTTTACTTAAACTAGAAGTTCTTGGCCCACAATTACTTAAATAAGACTTCGACCCATAGCGAATTAATTGAAATTCGGTCCATAATTAATTAATTGAAACTTCAGCCCAAAATCAATAAATGAACTTCGGCCCAACCAGACGAAGACCGGACTAGCCGACCGGGGTGGCACTTGCCGACCGGTATGGCCTTGGCCGACCGGTGTGGCATTTGCCGACCAGTATGGCCTTTCAGCGACCGGGGTCCCCTGTTCAATCCGACCGGGATCATCCCCAAGGCACCGACCGGTGCCGCATGACCTCTAATTCGACCGGTATACAATTTCGACCGGTGTCCACTTCAAGCCGACCGGGATCATCCCCAAAACCTTCACACGACTCATCAAAGCTTGTATTTCTTGATGGATCTCTTCTTCCTCGGTCTTTCTCAAAATCGCCCAAAGCTTTACACAAAGTAATCAGCCGCCACACTCCTATTATTACAATAACAATTAGGGTTAAAACCCCTTTTTCCCACTTTACACAAAAGACCCCTCCTAAATGAGTATTTTCTACTCTCGTATCCAACTTTTTAAAATTTCCTTTACTTTTAACCCGGTTGTTACAATATTCCCCCCTCAATAGAATTCCGTCCCCGGAATTCCTTCGTCAAACAAACAGGGATATTGATTCCTCATAACCGACTCTAACACCCCAGACGCTTCTCGTTCCTTGCGGAATTGCCACTGAACTTTTATCAAATGAATTTCCTTGATCCTCAGATTTCTTCACTTTACGATCTAAATGATCGAAGATTCCTTAACATAACATAGTATCTCATCTGCTCGAATATCGCCCATTAAATATAGATTTTAACTTCCATTTCCTTCTGAATCGGGTCACATTCATCCAATGCGAGGCAGGTAACTTTACATTTGCCACTGCTTCGGACTAATGAATCATAAATCTCAATTTAACCAAAATAATACCATTCGATCCTCCAAGCTATCCTTATCAATGCATAGCCTTACCTAACCATCAGATTTACCCCTTTAATACATTAACTTCCATAACCGCTAGAATTTCACCGGAGTCACACCACGACAACATGCATCTCTGACTAAATACCCACTCAACCTGCCAACTTAACACATCGCCAACTGTAGGCATCTCCCACAACTCACAGTCATGAATTTCTTCTTCGCATAGCTTGCCCCTTGTAAGCAACCCCTCCTCGGCACGACATGAGTCAAACGCAACAACACTTTCTCTTTCGAACCACATTGATCTCACTCCTCGGCATTATCCCATCTTACACGCTGACCATACATTGTCCCAACATCATTTCTTCAACTCTTCACATAATGATAGAAATTTCCACAATATAAAACCTTCGCAACCCACCAGTTTCATCTGGCCAAACAATGTGATGCATGCCCCCATCCTTTCTCTTTACATCCACAAACACTCGACCAAAAGCGCACTAAAACCCCACTTCACCCACACAACCCAAGGTGGCCAATCTCATACACACTATTCCAAGTAGCTTAACACTGGACAACTGACGCATTTGAAATTCCCTTATCATGCATTACCAAAACTGACATCATGCTTCGCTCCGAGCACTATATCTAACCACTTCTACTTCCCTCCCTGAAGACTTCAGACCCACTACTAACGGTCGACCCACTGACTAGAGACATGAACCTTTGGGCCAGCCGCACAATTGTTTCTTATCACACTCACACCGCACCGAAACGCCATCTTCTCTCTCTCATACCCACGCTAGGAATTTATAAGCTTGCTAACAACAAAACCCGCAACCATACCTCCACATTATGTGCTACTTGCCAACTTCTCGCCTCAGATTTCCCACTTTTCCAACATGATACCTTTGTTCACTCTTCTCGTTGCAAGGAACACTGCTCGTCCAACATTACTTACTCGAAGCCTTGATGATTCCCAACCGTATCGAAACACGATAACACTACTTGTCTGATCAACCGACTATCCACCATTCTTATGCGAGACAATCAACCCAACTCTCCTAAAACATTACCCACTATTCGAAAGCGCCGCACAACTCTCTCTCGCCGAACAAGATTGCCCAATCTGCTAGAATCCCTTCACCCTCAAAGAATATTTCATCATACCCACGAATTTCCTATCTACTGCACAACCTCCTGAATTAAGCAGTTCAACACTTTCGACAATCATTCTAGGGATATAAGGTAATCCCGCTCCAGAACTTGTCAGAAACCGGCGCACACAGTTCCTCTCTTAGATAACCGCCCACCATCAATTGCAAATTACTCTCAACTTAGCAATACCCCCAATACTAACCAAACATTCGCACTTCCTGACCACATATCTATCACTTAAAATTCACTCACCCCCGATCTTCAGATGAGGACGCTCCTCCGATAACAATAACGTCAGCCGCATACATATTCTCAAGAAAGCTCCTTACTCCTTTAAGGATTTGCACCCCCAAATATGTCATAAAGACATCACTACCCCATAGTTACAACCACCACTCTACTACCTCATCCCAGAATAACTGCGACTCTCCACGACCACCTAAATAAATCGCAAAACTATGATCCTCAAACCACCAACAAAATATCGCTCCTTGTCGGCTCATTGCGACCTGTTGGAATTAACTCCAAAAGCCTGAAAGATTAAGCATACTACCTTGAATACTTAAGTGCTCAAAGCACAACCCTTCCCAGTTGTGTTATACTTAAACTTCGCTCCTAAATGACCATCAAAGCCTCTTCGGTAGAGAACCACCTGACTGAGCTAAAGATCTTCCGTTTTTGTACGATCCACACAACGTTGATCAACATCGCGTTAGGTACGCCCTTTACTAAATAACATGTCGCTTCCTCACGAAACTCCTTGATACTAACCAAAACTACTCTTTCATTTTCAGCGTTCTGTCATTCACCACAAAAATGGTTTCTGACTTCCACGACAATAGTCGACGTTGAGATACTTCCATTATGTCTCCAATCAACAAGGATCCCCAATGAAATCTACCTCTTCCACTCTCTAAACTTTCATCATTTTTAATTTCAACCCCTCCCCTCGACCTAGAGAGTTCATAGTCTTCATGCATGACACACAAATATTTAATCTTTAGATACGTTTGAAAATTTAAAAGATACCTACATCAGAAAACAAACTTACGTGCATACGACACAACACTGACTTAGCCATGCACCACGATTTCCGGAATCGTTCTACCTTATCTCCACAACATTTTCTCTTCACCACACCCCAATATCGGGGTTGGCACATTTGAAAACATTTCCGATGAACTTTACACGCACGATTTATAAAATACTACAAAATTGTTTACACTGAGCGTACCAAACGACTTTCACCCTTGTTGATATAACAACACATGCCTGAATCAAACTCAATTATAAAATCATGCGGTTACATGTTGTTTTTGATTTTTTTTATAACCAAACGTTAACTCATTTACGAAGAGGTACATAATATTTCCCCACACCGAAATCGAAATTTATCACCCAATGTCATAAACTTGTGTGGACTGAGGAAGAGGAACCTGTGATAGTCAATCCAACTAAGAAAAGAAAGAGATTGGGAAAGGTATATGCCAAGAAGACCAACAGGGAAGGGTCCAGAAAGAGTAAGAGAACCAAGAGAGTGATGACTGAAGGAGAACCATCTGGAACCAAACCTAGTGATACCAACTGTTATGCTGCAGCATCCTTGCAGCATGAGCAGTCTGTAAGAAGAAAAGAGAGAAATGAGGAACCTGTTGTGGCTCTCTTACCAAGGCCTACCTCACCTCACAATGGGTTCAGCTCCAAGGCTGCAGCAAAAATGTGGCCTAAATTTCAGACTAAGATTGGGTTCCCTGAGAAAGGAATAGATGAGCACAGTTTGAGGGAATTCCATTTCATTAGGCAGGTAGTTGACACCCAAGGTCTCAGCAAGCTGTGTCATGTGTATACCTCCTAAAATCTCACCCTTATTAGAGAGTTCTACTGTGAGATGTCTGTGACTTCAGCCTCAAAGATTCAAGTTAGAGGAACCACTGTCAATCTCACTGCCAAAAGGATCAACCAGTTCCTAGGACTCAACCCACCCAAGAAAACAGAATACTATGCACTTGTGCATAAGGCCACTGTCAATGACCTTGCTGAGGTTGTTGCAGTCTTGGGAAAACCTAAAACCAATTGGGAAAGCCATACCAATCTCATGTTGAGAACATTCAGATCTTCCAACCTCACAGCTGACTCCAATGTATGGATCAACTTTGTGAGGCACACCATCTCACCAACCTCTCATGATACCTTCATCACTGTGGAAAGAATGTTTTTACTTTATTGCCTTGTGACAGGTAAAACCATCAACTTTGGAAGGATCATCATGAAAAGTATAAGGGAGTACTCTACCAGATCAAAATCAAGGGGAAAATTTTACTTCCCTAGGATGTTAACCAAGCTGCTGACTGAGATAGGTGTCCCTAGGTACATTGATGATTTGATTGTGAAGGAACAAAGAGAAAGACACCAGATGGATATGAAGGCAGTACAGAGGTTGAGAGACAGAAAAGAGAAAGGTATTGGGGAAAATGAGATGGTGGGAATGATGCAGGAAATGTTAGCTCAAAACAGCAATCTGATGGACACAATCCTGCAACAAAGGAATGAGTTTTTGGAAAAGCTGGAATACCTTCATCACTGGGATGGAAATTGGGATCAGGGATGGGGACGAGGATTGAGGTCCCCGCCCCATTTCCATGCCTAGCATCACTTGCATCCCCTGTTGGCCACACACAGCCTACTCAACCTGAGTAGGACAGGTTTAAATCACACCCTTTTTACTCCATGTCTGTTTATTTTTAGTTTTTAGGATGGGATAAATTTTTACACTTTATAGGTTTTCTTATTTGCATTGGATCATGTTTTGATATGATTGGTTTAATTGTATATCCATAATAACTTCATGAGTCCACATCTCATATTAAAAGTAGTGCATGCTAGAACTAGCCTAATAGTTACTTGGGACACAATTTGGACCATGTTCTACACATTTCACACTCATATGATTGGTATTCATCCTTTTCTTGCACCATAGCCACCCAATTGTCAAAGATATAAACACCTTTCTCTCCTACAATGAGGACATTGCAGAATTCTTAGTTTGGGGTGAGGGTGTCTAATATGGCACAAGAAAAAAGCCATGAAAAGTGGCAAATCAACACCACAAAAGTCCCATAGGGGCTGGTGTATGTTCCAACAGAAAATGCACAAAATTTGAAAATTTTCAAGTGTTGGTACATATGTGAGAAAAGGCATGGAGAGGAAAGAAAGAGCCAAAAGAGAGAAACCCATACACTCAAAGCCATGAAAGAGGTGTGATGTAGGATGTGTGTCCATAACAAAAAGAATATAATGCTAGCATATGGTTCATGTCAAAGCATCTAGGATGAGATTGTTGGTTACTTTGGATTTATGAAAGGCTATATGATATAGACTTGGCATGCTCAAACTCATGATATACACCTAATGTATTCCAATGCAAAACTTTCACATTTAATGTCTTTTCTTTTGTTCTTTTTATTCCTTGGGACAAGCAAAATTTTTAGTTTGGGGTGGTGATAAGTACTCAATTTTGAGTACTTAAGCACCTTTCTCATAGTCTTTCAGATAGGATTTTTCACTTTCAAATCCCACTTTGAGTCATTTTCTACCTTGTTTTCCATTTATTTGATATTGGAGCTGAATTTGTGTGATTTGCTTGTTCTATTAAGATTGTAGGCTAACTTGGTCGTCTTTTGAAAATCTATTTGGACACAGGACATGCTGCAGCATTGGAACAGCATGGAGCTGATTGTTTTTGGATGAAAGAATCGAAGAAGATGGAGGCTAATCTGAATTTTTGGCTTGGAATTAAGCTTTTGTAACCCTTGAACAATTAACTAATCTGGATTGTAATAGTTAGTTATGTTTGGACAAGCTTTGGTAACTCTAGTTAGGTTTATACTAGACTAAGTACAATTAGATTCCCCTTAATTACAACTTTGCCACTCCTCTTGTCTATAAAAGGAAGGCTTAGTTGCTCATAAGGGGACATCTCTTATCATCATCTTAGTTTATGTTTCTTAATGTCTTTTGCATCTGATTTGTAGTAGCTTGGGAGCTGATCGTAATTTACTCTTTAGTTCTTTAAATTCCAAGTCTTAATTTTTAAGTTCTTCATCTTGCTCTTCATATTTTCTTTAAAGCTTTCCATCTTGTTATGCTTAGTTTAATTCTTTTACTTTCTGTCTAACTCACGAACTGGTCTTACTCCAGTCCAGTGTCCTTTTTAATTTCCAGAATTCATGCATTTAATCTTCATCGTGTTTTTCATCATCTTCATATGGTCTTCATTCTTGAATATGAATGCTTGCAGCATTGAAACAGCACCCACCTGCACATTTCATTTGGTTGTATTTTCTTTCTTCGTCTTGCATCTCTAGCCTTTCCTTTACTCTTTTGTTTTAGATTTCAGTAGTTAAAGTTCATTTTATTTATCTTCAAGTTACTTTCTTGCCATTTCCATTTCCTTGTAATTTACATTCTTGTCTTTACATTTCAAAGCCATATATATATATTTATATATTTTCAAGTCTTTTACATTACAAGAGCAATTTACATTATGTTTATCTTTGTAATTCTTAGTAGTTGTTTTTATTTCTTTATTGTAATGAGTAGCTAATCCTCTTAGCTTGGGTGTGAGGCAAAGGGTGGTTATGTGGATCTAAAAGAAAGTAGGTTTTTGTGACTTTAACGAAATTTTATTATTCCAACTCAAGTTTTAGCAAGATAACAAAACTCTTTGACAAAATGATCATTTTGATAGTGTAATAGTGTCATGGACCTAGAGATAGGCCATTGAATAACACGTCAATTTAGTGACATGAGAGGTAATATCGAAAGAGTTACTTGCAACGAGAGTTGTTACTTGTGTCATTTAAAATGGTCCATTCTTGATAAGTTGTCACTTTTTCAAAGGGTTAAAATGGAATAGACTTAGAGATAAGCTATTTGGAATACATCAACTTGGGAGGTACGGGGGTTATGTCGAAAGAGTAACTTTTAACAAAGAGAATTTGTTTTGCCGTATATTTTGAGAACTCCATTCCCATCATTCCCTTATCTTGAACTTTGCTCAGAGATGAGATGGTTCATAGCTACTGGAATAATGGGATGGTGAGAGTCCGAGAGGAACGTGTCTTGAAATTGTTAATGAAACTAGTTATTGTCAAAAGCATGCTTCAACATTCCTATAGCATCATGTTATGCTGAAGCTGTAGCATTGACCTGCTGGAATTTGGATCCATATACCACCAAAAGTCTTACACCCTTGCTTCTCGTTTATTCTTGTTCATTTAGATCTGTGTTAATCAACCTTCCAAAATATTGCTTCAAATTCGTCATCTGAAATCTCATCTTTCATTATACTTTTAACACACTTTTTAATCCAATCTCTGTGGGACGATATCTGGTATTTTACCACTTTTATTACTTGCAAGGCGACATAGTACCAATTTGTATACTTGTTTTTTGGTATTATCTGTCTCACCCTAAGATACACTAAAGGGCCTGTTAAGTTTTTGGCGCCGTTGCCGGGGATTGGCAAGTCAAAAGTGTTTAAAAGTGTTTTAAAAGATTTGGTTTTTCTACCACCTTTGGGAGTTTCGAAAGATTTTTAAAAGTGGCGCATGCCAAGAATACAACGCGGGGAACTTTTTGAGTTAGATCCAGATATTGAGAGAACCTTCCGTCAAAGAAGGAGAATTCAAAGAACCTTTCAAAACATAAATCCTCTCAATATGGAAGGACCTCCCCCGGGCTTTGAAAACATGCATCTTAGACCACCACTTTTGGAAAATAAACCGCCACCTTTGGAAAATCAAATGAGACCACCTTTAGTGAATCAAATCAGGCCACCACTAATTTTTGCAAATAATCAACCAATTTTTGGAAATCCTCCACCTCATCAGTTTCAAAATCACCAAAATCATAATGAGGAAGAAGATGATGTCGGATCTGTTGGTAATGTTGAACCACAAAACATCATTGATCTTGGAAACTCAAAAGATGGAAGAATTATGGACTATGCAATTCCTAATTTTGAGCAATTGAATTCTGGGATTGTTAGGCCACAATTGGAAACTTTACATTTTGAACCAAAACCCATCATGTTTCACATGTTGCAAGCCAATGGTCAATTTTCCGGAATGCCATCGGAAGATCCACATTCACATTTAAAATCTTTTATGGAAATCACCGATGTTTTTCTAATCCTGGGAGTATCTGCTGATGCCTTAAGGCTCACTTTATTCCCATTTTCTTTAAGGGATCGGGAAAAAGTTTGGTTCAATTCATTAGCACCAGGTTCAGTACCATCATGGAGTGATATGGCCGAGAAATTTTTGCGAAAATATTTTCCACCTACCCGGAATGCCAAATCCAGAAATGAGATTTGCATGTTTAAACAAATGGATGATGAGGCTATTCTGGATGCGTGGGAAAGATTTAAAGAACTGTTGAGAAAATGCCCTCATCATGGCATTCCCTACTGTATTCAACTCGAGACATTTTACAATGGGCTTGTTCCCAATGCAAAACAAATGCTCGATGCGACTTCAGGAGGGGCTTTTACATCCAATACCTACAATGCCGGGTATGAGATTCTTGAAAAAATTTCAACAAACAATGGACACTGGGCTAATCCAAGGGCCCAAACTCAAAGGAAAACTAATGGAATGTATGATGTAGATGCATATACTGCATTGACAGCTCAACTTGCTTCCATGACCAACATGCTTAAAAATATAACTGTTGGTCAAGGAGCACAGCCGACTGTCCCTACACCTGCTTCAGCAGTTCTTTCTGTGCAATGTGTGTGTTGTGGTGGAGAACATTCTTATGAACACTGTCCACATAATTCTGAATCTGTAAATTTTGTTCAAAACAGACCTGCTCCCCACTCCAACCATTACAATGCAAGCTGGAAACAGCACCCAAACTTCTCTTGGAACAGTCCATGTTTGAATCCACCAACACCAAAACATCAAGGGAACTCCAATTTTCAAAATCAAGCAACTAGTTCTCAAAACCAGTACAAGGGAAATTTTCAAAGTAATCATCATCAGAATAATCGTAATCAAGGTTTTCAAAACAATCAGCACACTCAACCACCTTTTCAAAATCAACATCATGCACCTCCACATGATGACTCAAATCTCTCTCTTGAAGCAATGATGAGAGGATTTATGAGTCAGACACAAGCAGCTCTCCGGAGTTTGGAAACACAAGTCAGTCAAATTGCACTTAATCATAATAACAGAGCCTCAGGCACTTTGCCTAATAACACTGAAATACCCAAGGCTCCTGGAAAAGAACATGTGAAAGTTGTCACACTTAGGAGTGGTAAAGAATTACCTGAGTCAATGGAAAAGGAATCAGGACCAACAACCAAAACAGAATCTGAAAAAATATCCAAGTCCATTCCTGACCCAAAGATTCCTGTAATTCCAATACCAGAAGTTCAAGTAGAAAATCAAGATCCTAAGATCACAAGTTCAAGTCCATCTTTGACTAATCCAAAGACCACAGTTGTAATTTCACCTAATGAAACCAAGACCAAAAGCATACTGGATCCATCTTGCTCAAAACAATCAAACCAAGCTGTTATCAAACCAGTTCTCCCTTACATTCCTTACCCCCAAAGGTTAAGGAATGAGAAAGAGGAATTGCAACTTAAGAAATTTTTGGATGTTTTCAAAGCATTGCATATCAACATACCTCTTGTTGAAGCAATTGAGCAGATGCCCAGTTATGCCAAGTTTTTAAAAGACATATTGAGCAAGAAGAAGAAGTTGAATGAATATGAGACTGTTGCCCTCACTGAAAGTTGCAGTGCTCTCTTGACCAACAAAATTCCCCCTAAGCAAAAAGATCCAGGGAGTTTCACCATTCTTTGGTCCATAGGTGGAAAAGAGGTTGGGAAGGCACTGTGATTTAGGTGCTAGTGTCAACCTTATGCCATTGTCCATTTTCAAAAGCTTAGGCATAGAAGAGGCCAGACCTACCACAGTCACACTCATTCTAGCTGATTGTAACACTCTAAAATTCCAGAGTAAATTAAAACCTGGAAATATGGTAACAAGACATCCGAAAGGATATAAACTTCACATAAAGGGGGTCAGTCCTTAAGACTATACAAAACTCATACGGATATAGAATTTATCAACCATACTAATCTAAACATAATCGTCCAGACTACAACACTTGGCGAACCATAAATCACTAAAAGATGGGACTTAAAACAATGCCCAACACCAAAATACTAGACATCTCAAAATATGCCTCGAGTCCACGCTCGACTCTCAAAGACCCTGTGCAACCCACCGCTAAGGGAAACCTGTTATACACATCATTTGAGAAAAAGTGTTAGGCTTAAAGCCTAGTGAGAACATACAGTTTATTCAAAATCGGAGATATAAACATCAGTATCATAAAGAAATCTTTTCATAAAGGTTTAATTTATAAAGATAACATTTCGCCACAACCGGGCCTTTTCGGTCCAAAACTCGTTAATCGATGACAAAAGGACCATTTTACCAAGGATTGTGGTGTAACACAAAGTAGACCACAAATCCGTGTTATGAGCTAAACAATTGGAATCCGAGGATACGAACACATAAGTTCGTGCTAAAGTGTGAGACCTAGCCCCAAGCAAAACCAATGTATACTCTTTCACTAGGATCACTATGAACCATGGCTAGTATCCGGCCTCACATAACCGTACCAAGTTGCCCTCTAGGAACATATGCATCCATAGTTACAAAATGGGGAATATAACCTCCCAATAATACAGTCGACTCAAAACCTAGGGATCCACTAGTAATGGTACAGACTCGTCACAACAACATATGTGACCAACCATAAATAAACATATGGTATTAACACATTTTATAAACAAAATGCCATTTCCAGTTCAACTTCTGGTAAGAATGAAAATCATTAAAATGAGTTCATAAACATTCTTTTTACATAATCACATAATGTGCAAGTAAAACATCATTTTACTTTAATAAGGCGGAACCAGTCATTTTAGTCAAAACTGATCGGGAACCCCGAGAATCACCAAAAACTTCATTTATATCAAAATGTAGAGAACATAAAATCATACCGTAGAAATACTTCGGATTTCGCAAATAAGAGTTTTGACATGTATAAAGTTTGTAAAATGGTAGTAGGAACTCACCCAATAGGTTTATACGAAAACCCGAAGAACCAGATATCGACCACGACGAAGAGGTGAAGCTTTATACACCGAAACCCCGAGCAATGCACTTAATACTAGCGATCAACGGAGCTTCAAAGATCGAAGAAGCCAAAGAGAAATCTTAGAGAGAGAGAGAATTTGAAGAGAGATAATGAGATTGAGAAATGAGAGATATTTTGGGTGGAAACCCTTAAGTCGTCCAGGAGAGCTTCGCGGGTTATGCCGCGACTTCCACTCGCGACATAACTCGCCCGTGTCCCTAAAACCCCAAGACATCCAGTGGGTTTCGCGGGTTATGCCGCGACCTCAACCCGCGACATAACTCGCGTAGTTCACTGTGGTTTGTCCTAAACCACCAAATGCCAAACTCAAACTTGGTAACAAATGCGGTGCTAGCGACAAAAGCTTAACACTAGAATACCAAGGTTACATAGCGAAATTAGGGGTGTTACACTGATAAGACCATTGCATATCCCAAGGGTAAGATTGAAGATGTGTTATTCCAGGTTGACAAGTTCATTTTTCCAGCTGACTTTATCATTTTAGACTTTGAGGCTAACAAGGATATTCCCATACTTTTGGGAAGACCTTTCTTAGCTACTGGTAGAACTTTGATAGATGTCCAGAAGGGTGAGTTGACCATGAGACTACAAGACCAAAAAGTCACATTCAATGTCTTCAATTCTTTGAAATACCCTAGTGATCTGGAAGACTTCTCAAGCCTAGGTGTCATTGAGGAATTGTGTCATGAGGAGGGAGTCAAACAAGCTTGTAGGATAGAAGAGGAGGATGAGGAAGACCTAACCTTAGAAGACTTAGACAAGGAATATGATGATGATGATGATGATAATAAGACCTTGGAGAAAGAGTTTGTCCCTTTGGATGCTGCAGCATTTGAGCTGCTGGAAAGTAATGAACAAAAGTCATTTACTCCATCAATAATCTCACCACCTGACCTGGAGTTAAAACAACTCCCATCCCACTTGAAGTATGCCTTTCTAGGAGAAAGAGACAAACTACCTGTCATTATTTCTGCCACCCTAGAATTGCATCAAGAAAAGAAGTTAGTAGATATGTTGAAGTTACACACAAAAGCCATAGAATGGACTATTGCTGACCTTAAAGGGATTAGTCCCTCTATTTGTCAACATAAGATCATCTTAGAAGACAAGAACTTCACTTCCATAGAGCCACAAAGAAGACTGAACCCTGTCATGAAAGAGGTAGTGAAAAAGGAAATTTTGAAATGGTTAGATGCAGGAATTATTTTCCCAATAGCCAATAGTTCTTGGGTTAGTCTAGTCCAGTGTGTACCTAAGAAGGGAGGGATCACTGTCATTTCCAATGACAAGAATGAACTCATTCCTACTAGAATAGTCTCCTGATGGAGAATTTGCATGGACTACCGTAGGCTGAACAATGCTACTCAAAAGGACCATTTTCCTTTACCTTTTGTTGATCAAATGTTAGACAGGTTGGCTGGAAAAGAGTACTACTGCTTCTTGGATGGATACTCAGGATACAACCAGATAGCCATAGCACCAGAAGACCAGGAGAAGACTACCTTCACTTGTCCTTATGGCACCTTTGCCTTCAGAAGGATGCCATTTGGACTTTGCAATGCTCCTGCCACTTTTCAGAGATGCATGATGTCCATATTTTCTGATATCCTTGAAAAATCCATTGAAATATTTATGGATGATTTTTCTGTTTATGGTTCATCTTTTGATCATTGTTTGGATAATTTGAAACAAAATCTTAAAAGGTGTGAGGAGACTGACCTGGTCCTTAATTAGGAAAAATGTCATTTCATGGTAACAGAAGGGATTGTCCTTGGTCATTTAATTTCTAAAAGAGGAGTTGAGGTAGACAAAGCTAAACTTGAAGTAATTGAAAAACTACCTGAACCAACCACTGTTAAAGGTATCAGAAGCTTTCTTGGCCATGCTGGATTTTATAGACGGTTTATAAAGGACTTTTCAAAAATTTCAAAACCTTTATGTCTATTATTACAACATGACCAAAAGTTTGATTTCAATAATGAATGTAGAAATGCATTCAACACTTTAAAGAAAGCTTTGGTAACTGTACCAGTGGTTGTGGCTCCTGAATGGGACAAACCTTTTGAAATCATGTGTGATGCAAGTGACTGGGCTGTTGGTGCTGTGTTAGGTCAAAGAAAAGAGAAAAATTTTCATTCCATCCACTATGCAAGCAAAACCCTAAATGAAGCTCAAATTAATTACACAACAACTGAGAAAGAATTATTAGTTGTGGTTTTTGCATTTGAAAACTTTAGATCATATTTGATGGGAGCAAAAGTCATTGTACATATCTACCATGCTGCCATTAAATATTTGATATCAAAGAAAGATGCTAAACCTAGGCTAATAAGATGGGTTTTGTTGTTGCAAGAGTTTGACCTAGAGATTATTGATAGGAAGGGGACTGAGAACCAAGTGGCTGACCATTTGTCCAGGTTAGAAAAACAGGTTGAAAGTAGAAAAGAAGGAGACATTATAGAGACTTTTCCAGATGAAAAGATTCTTATGATGCAAGCACAACTTCCATAGTTTGCTGACATAGCAAATTATTTGGCTTGTGGCATCATACCTTCTGATTATACTCATCACATGCTTAAGAAATTTCTCCATGATTGCAAATTTTACTTGTGGGATGACCCTTTTTCTGTTTAAACTTGGTACAGATCAATTGTTGAGAAGGTGTATCCCAGAAACTGAAGCTGCAGCAATTCTACAGCATTGCCATCAATCAGCTTATGGAGGACATTTCGGAGGCCAAAGAACAGCAGCTAAAGTGCTTCAATCAGGATTTTATTGGCCAACTCTCTTTAAAGATTCCCATAAATTTGTTCAAAGATGTAATGAATGTCAGAGAAGTGTTTCCATTTCTCAGAAAAATGAAATGCCTTTGAATGGGATCTTGGAAGTTGAGTTATTTGATGTTTGGGGAATAGATTTTATGGGACCTTTTCCCCCTTCAAACAATTGTCAATATATCTTAGTTGCTGTTGATTATGTTTCAAAATGGGTAGAAGCAATGGCATGTGTTTCTAATGATGCTAAAACTGTTGTAAAGTTTTTACAAAAGCAAATTTTTACAAGGTTTGGTACCCCCAGGGCACTAATTAGTGATGAGGGTACCCACTTTATAAACAATTTGTTGAGTAAAGTTCTTGAGAAATATCATGTGAAACACAGGGTTGCCACTGCATACCACCCACAAACCAATGGATTGGCTGAGCTCTCAAATAGGGAAATAAAAGGGATTCTTGAAAAAGTTGTTAAACCAAACAGAAAAGACTGGGCTTTCAAATTAGATGATGCTTTATGGGCATACAGAACTGCTTTTAAAACACCTTTGGGTATGTCTCCATACAAGCTAGTCTTTGGAAAGGCCTGTCATCTCCCTTTGGAACTTGAACACAAAGCATATTGGGCTATAAAGGAATTGAACATGAACTTAGATGAGGCTGGCAACAAGAGAAAGTTGCAACTCTGTGAGCTAGAAGAACATAGGAACATGTCCTATGAGAATGCCAAGTTGTACAAAGAAAAAACAAAAAAATGGCATGACAATAGGATCAGGCACAGAGAGTTGAAAGCAGGCCAAAAATGTCTTTTGTTCAATTCTAGGATGAAGTTGTTTCCAGGTAAACTTAAGTCTAGATGGTCAGGCCCATTTCTCATCCACAAAGTATATCCATATGGGGCTGTAGACTTAATCAATCCGGAAAACAATAGTGTGTTCAAAGTCAACGGCCAGAGAGTAAAGCTATACCATGATGTTGTAGCATCTCCACAGCATGGCTCTGTGGAGATGGTCACTCTATGCTAAAAAGCTTCAATCAAAGATGGGAACTATCTTAAAATTCCACAATCTGTGTAAATAATTCATGTTTAATTAGTATAGCAATTTTCTCTGTTAGTCTTGTATAATTTGTTTGTTAGTGTGCAACCTTAATTTAGGAAAAAGAAGGAAACAAGAGGATGCTATTCCAATGCTGCAACACCAAAGATCTGAGTCTTCAAAAAGAAAAAGGGAATGTCCGGCTGAAATTTAGGGAATATATCAGAAGCAATTTTTGGGTTTGTTTAGGAAAGGTACCAGAGATGACATCATATTTTTGGCTATTTTTAGACTTTGCATCTATTTTATAGCCACAATAATGAGGAAGCCTCCAAAAAAATATGCCTTTTTGTACCTCTCCTTAAAAACCCAAAAGTCATTAACCAAATTACAGTTTGCATCCTCCCAGTTAATCAGATAAGGACTCTATCAAATCACCTTTTTGTCTTTTCATCTTCCAAAAACCCTCTTTTGTGATATAACCGTTTCCTATCTCTCACTCTCACTCTCACTCCCTGTTTTTTCCCTCTCAAACCGAACACCTCCTAAAAAACCACCATCTTCTTTCTCTGTAACATGGCAAGAGTCACGAGAGCCATGGTTCGAAACCCTACTAGTGCCGAAAGAAGAAGAAGCCCGCGAACTAGGGCTGTTGATCAGACTCCGAGCGCTGGAAATCCTCAATCACCAGTGGTTTTGGAGGACAACTCCATTCCTCCACAAGTTCGAGTCTTTCCAAAAGCCCTATTCCCTAATGCTTCTGATGTCGAGGGCTCCCAAATGGCCGATAAAGCAGAAACTACAGCAAGAACACCGAAAGCAGGGGAGATTCCAGCAAGTAATCTTTTTGCAGTCATTCTTCATCCGAACTTCATCACCATTACAGACTCTCAGGTATCCTCTTCGGCTAAAAAATCTATGATCGATGGCCTGATCAGATCTTGTTCTGCGGATGAGTCTGGAATACCCATTTCTTCGACAAAGGTAAATGTTGATCATTTTAGAAAGTATGAGTTCGATTGCTCATTTGGGCCCTAGAAATCTACTGATAAAATAATCACCACTAACCCAATACCTAGCCAAACTGATGAAGAAGTAGAAGTTACTGTTGAGAGTCTTGACCCACTAGAGGAACCCCCTGTTGGAAAGAGCATTGAGAGCCCTGTTGATGACCTTGGAATAAGAAGAAATGAGGAAACCATCATTGAGAATATGGAGGTAGAAAGAGATATAGATGAGAACCGTGAGGATCCATTTGTGGATTTCCCTCAAAATGATATTGTGTAGACTGAGGAAGAGGAACCTGTGATAGTCAAGCCAACTAAGAAAAGAAAGAGATTGGGAAAGGTATATGCCAAGAAGACCAACAGGGAAGGGTCTAGAAAGAGTAAGATGATCAAGAGAGTGATGACTGAGGGAGAACCATCTGGAACCAAACCTAGTGATACCAACTGTTATGCTGCAGCATCCTTGCAGCATGAGCAGTCTGTAAGAAGAAAAGAGAGAAATGAGGAACCTGTTGTGGCTCTCTTACCAAGGCCTACCTCACCTCACAATGGGTTCAGCTCCAAGACTGCAGCAAAAATGTGGCCTAAATTTCAGACTAAGATTAGGTTCCCTGATAAAGGAATAGATGAGCACAGTTTGAGGGAATTCCATTTCATTAGGCAGGTAGTTGACACCCAAGGTCTCAGCAAGCTGTGTCATGTGTATACCTCCTATAATCTCACCCTTATTAGAGAGTTCTACTGTGAGATGTATGTGACTTCAGCCTCAAAGATTCAAGTTAGAGGAACCACTGTCAACCTCACTGCCAAAAGGATCAACCAGTTCCTAGGACTCAACCCACCCAAGAAAACAGAATACTATGCACTTGTGCATAAGGCCACTGTCAATGACCTTGCTGAGGTTGTTGCAGTCTTGGGAAAACCTAAAACCAATTGGGAAAGCCATACCAATCTCATGTTGAGAACATTCAGATCTTCCAACCTCACAGCCGACTCCAATGTATGGATCAACTTTGTGAGGCACACCATCTCACCAACCTCTCATGATACCTTCATCACTATGGAAAGAATGCTTTTACTTTATTGCCTTGTGACAAGTAAAACCATCAACTTTGGAAGGATCATCATGAAAAGTATAAGGGAGTACTCTACCAGATCAAAATCAAGGGGAAATTTTTACTTCCCTGGGATGTTAACCAAGCTGCTGACTGAGATGGGTGTCCCTAGGTACATTGATGATTTGATTGTGAAGGAACAAAGAGAAAGACACCAGATGGATATGAAGGCAGTACAGAGGTTGAGAGACAGAAAAGAGAAAGGTATTGGGGCAAATGAGATGGTGGGAATGATGCAGGAAATGTTAGCTCAAAACAGCAATCTGATGGACACAATCCTGCAACAAAGGAATGAGTTTTTGGAAAAGTTGGAATACCTTCATCACTAGGATGGAAATTGGGATCGGGGATGGGGACGGGGATTGAGGTCCCCGCCCCATTTCCATGCCTAGCATCACTTGAATCCCCTGTTGGCCACACACAGCCTACTCAACCTGAGTAAGACAGGTTTAAATCACACCCTTTTTACTCCATGTCTGTTTATTTTTAGTTTTTAGGATGGGATAAATTTTTACACTTTATAGGTTTTCTTATTTGCATTGGATCATGTTTTGATATGATTGGTTTAATTGTATATCCATGACAACTTCATGAGTCCACATCTCATATTAAAAGTAGTGCATGCTAGAACTAGCCTAATAGTTACTTGGGACACAATTTGGACCATGTTCTACACATTTCACACTCATATGATTGGTATTCATCATTTTCTTGCACCATAGCCACCCAATTGTCAAAGATATAAACACCTTTCTCTCCTACAATGAGGACATTGCAGAATTCTCAGTTTGGGGTGGGGGTGTCTAATATGGCACAAGAAAAAGCCATGAAAAGTGGCAAATCAACACCACAAAAGTCCCATAGGGGCTGGTGTATGTACCAACAGAAAATGCACAAAATTTGAAAATTTTCAAGTGTTGGTACATATGTGAGAAAAGGCATGGAGAGGAAAGAAAGAGCCAAAAGAGAGAAACCCATACACTCATAGCCATGAAAGAGGTGTGATGTAGGATGTGTGTCCATAACAAAAAGAATATAAGGCTAGCATATGGTTCATGTCAAAGCATCTAGGATGAGATTGTTGGTTACTTTGGATTTATGAAAGGCTATATGATATAGACTTGGCATGCTCAAACTCATGATATACACCTAATGTATTCCAATGCAAAACTTTCACATTTAATGTCTTTTCTTTTGTTCTTTTTATTGCTTGAGGATAAGCAAAGTTTTTAGTTTGGGGTGGTGATAAGTACTCAATTTTGAGTACTTAAGCACCTTTCTCATAGTCTTTCAGATAGGATTTTTCACTTTCAAATCCCACTTTGAGTCATTTTCTACCTTGTTTTCCATTTATTTGATATTGGAGCTGAATTTGTGTGATTTGCTTGTTCTATTAAGATTGTAGGCTAACTTGGTCGTCTTTTGAAAATCTATTTGGACACAGGGCATGCTGCAGCATTGGCACAACATGGAGTTGATTGTTTTTGGATGAAAGAATCGAAGAAGATGGAGGCTAATCTGAATTTTTGGCTTGGAATTAAGCTTTTGTAACCCTTGAACAATTAACTAATCTGGTTTGTAATAGTTAGTTATGTTTGGACAAGCTTTGGTAACTCTAGTTAGGTTTAGACTAGACTAAGTACAATTAGATTCCCCTTAATTACAACTTTGCCACTCCTCTTGTCTATAAAAGGAAGGCTTAGTTGCTCATAAGGGGACATCTCTTATCATCATCTTAGTTTATGTTTCTTAATGTCTTTTGCATCTGATTTGTAGTAGCTTGGGAGCTGATCGTAATTTACTCTTTAGTTCTTTAAATTCCAAGTCTTAATTTTTAAGTTCTTCATCTTGCTCTTCATATTTTCTTTAAAGCTTTCCATCTTGTTATGCTTAGTTTAATTCTTTTACTTTCTGTCTAACTCACGAACTGGTCTTACTCCAGTCCAGTGTCCTTTTTAATTTCCAGAATTCATGCATTTAATCTTCATCGTGTTTTTCATCATCTTCATATGGTCTTCATTCTTGAATATGAATGCTTGCAGCATTGAAACAGCACCCACCTGCACATTTCATTTGGTTGTATTTTCTTTCTTCATCTTGCATCTCTAGCCTTTCCTTTACTCTTTTGTTTTAGATTTCAGTAGTTAAAGTTCATTTTATTTATCTTCAAGTTACTTTCTTGCCATTTCCATTTCCTTGTAATTTACATTCTTGTCTTTACATTTCAAAGCCATATATATATTTATATATTTTCAAGTCTTTTACATTACAAGAACAATTTACATTATGTTTATCTTTGTAATTCTTAGTAGTTGTTTTTATTTCTTTATTGTAATGAGTAGCTAATCCTCTTAGCTTGGGTGTGAGGCAAAGGGTGGTTATGTGGATCTAAAAGAAAGTAGGTTTTTGTGACTTTAACGAAATTTTATTATTCCAACTCAAGTTTTAGCAAGATAACAAAACTCTTTGACAAAATGATCATTTTGATAGTGTAATAGTGTCATGGACCTAGAGATAGGCCATTGAATAACACGTCAATTTAGTGACATGAGAGGTAATATCGAAAGAGTTACTTGCAACGAGAGTTGTTACTTGTGTCATTTAAAATGGTCCATTCTTGATAAGTTGTCACTTTTTCAAATGGTTAAAATGGAATAGACTTAGAGATAAGCTATTTGGAATACATCAACTTGGGAGGTACGGGGGTTATGTCGAAAGAGTAACTTTTAACAAAGAGAATTTGTTTTGCCGTATATTTTGAGAACTCCATTCCCATCATTCCCTTATCTTGAACTTTGCTCAGAGATGAGATGGTTCATAGCTACTGGAATAATGGGATGGTGAGAGTCCGAGAGGAACGTGTCTTGAAATTGATAATGAAACTAGTTATTGTCAGAAGCATGCTGCAGCATTCCTATAGCATCATGTTATGCTGAAGCTGTAGCATTGACCTGCTGGAATTTGGATCCATATACCACCAAAAGTCTTACACCCTTGCTTCTCGTTTATTCTTGTTCATTTAGATCTGTGTTAATCAACCTTCCAAAATATTGCTTCAAATTCGTCATCTGAAATGTCATCTTTCATTATACTTTTAACACACTTTTTAATCCAATCTCTGTGGGAAAATATCTGGTATTTTACCACTTTTATTACTTGCAAGGCGACATAGTACCAATTTGTATACTTGCTTTTTGGTATTATCTGTCTCACCCTAAGGTACACTAAAGGTCCTGTCACTGACCAACCAGTAGGAATCCTCCACTGTACCCCACTCTCCGGCACCATCGTCTTCTAACAATCTTTGAAACCCCACATCTAATCACCACCGTGACTGTTGGGTCATCTGAAGATTTGAAGATGACCTCCTGATCTTCCATCTTATATCATCTTACTTAGAATATGTTTGAGGTTCTTTTAGCAGCTTGGTTTCTATACAAATGTTCGGTGAAGTCGAAGATCAGCCGAAGAAGACAAAGAAGGAGAATATCTCTCAAAGCGGATTGAAGATAGACTCCTCAGCCCAAAGCCAAGTATGCCTACTTGATCAACACCATTGGCTAGGATGGTGCCGATCTCAGTCTTCAAGAGCCGAAGACCTCTCAGTCTTCAGGAGTCGAAGACCTCTTCGGCCGAAGACTTCTTCGGAAGCCGAAGATTTCTCATTCTTCGGAAGCCGAAGACTTCTCAATCTTCAGGAGCCGAAGACTTCTTAATCTTAAAGGCCTGAAGATTTCTCTCTTCACATTGTACTTTTCTGACAAAGTATATTTGTGATATCTTGCATTGACGTGGACCTCATATGAAGATCAGATAAAGTAAGTTTTGTCTCCTACACCATTTTAAGGAAAGGTCTACACTATCCTGCAGGTCAACACTTCAAGCTAAAACACCTCAAGACAAAAGGTACATCCTGTACCTTGCTGAAGACCTGTGTCCATCCTTTGCTCAACAGATGTCCCATGCATTTAATGCATGAGGCACTATAAATATGGAGGATGGTTCAACATGCAAGATACCCAGCAGAACCAGCTCTCTACCTTCAAGTTCTCTAAGTGCCTGGCAACTTTCTCTCTACGAAGATCTTATTGTTTTCTAAGTGTTTTACAATTGTTCTTCATTCTCTATGTGTAAGATTGTTTGAACATATCTCATATGTTCTCTTCCGCAACAATCAAAGTTTTCTATGTGTAATTCTTGATTTCAAATCAATAAGAATTAAATTAAGTGAAAAACCGTGTGTATTGTCTTCAACCCCCCCCCCCCCCTTCTACAATACTTTTCTTATTTACTTACTGCTATTTGGGACCAACAAGTGGTATCAGAGCGGTTTAGTTTAACTCAATAAACTAGATCCGCAATGGCAGCCTCTTCTTCTTCTTCCTCTTTAAACAATGCTTCTTCTCAAAACACCACTGCTGTTTCATACGACAATGGCTCTATAGCCAAACCACCAAAGTTTAACCCCAATAACTTCTTCTTGTGGAAAAGTCGTATGATACTCTTTTTAGAAGGAGTTGACAGCAGATATCCAACTATTTTACATGAAGGTCCTTTTATTCCTAGAGTTTGGGACCGTTATAATGCAGACAAGGCAAAAGCTGATGAGGATTCTTCTGAGGAAGAAAGAACTCCAGCAAATGGGAGATACATTGTAAAGGATCCCAACAAATATAATGATGAAGACAGACGTCTTATAGCTCTTGATACTAAAGTCAGAGCCATCATTGCCCTTTCTCTACCTGATGAGGTCTATCACTCCCTTGTTAACCTTTCTACTGCTAAAGAAATGTGGTCCACTCTGTGTGTTCTCTATGAAGGTACGTCTGAAGTGAAAAAGAGCAGAAAGATTGCTCTTGTAAGAAGGTATGAACTCTTTTCTCATGAAAAGGGTGAATCTCTCTCAGACTACTACAACCGTTTTAACGGTCTTCTCAATGATCTAAAACTTGTGGGTCGCATTTATGATAATGAGGAAGTCTTGTGCAAGTTCATGGACTGTCTTCCTGAGTTTTGGGAAAACATTTGTACTTGCATCAAGTCTACCAAGGATCTTGACTCTATGCCACTCACTGCTCTTTATGGCACTCTCTTCAACCATGAGCAGACTAAACTGCTTAGGAAGTCTATCACAAAAGACATTAAAAGCTCTTCTCTAGCTTTTGTCAGTGATTCTTCCAAAAATACGGTGTGTATTCCTCGAATCACCTATCCCTCCGATTCTGACCGTGATAGTCAAGAGGACCCTAATGATCCTTCAGAAGCCTACCTTAGTGAGGCTGATGATGAAGGTGAGGAGACTTCCAGTAACCCTCGATTCTCTTCTGGAAAATCCAAGTTTTCAAGAAAACCCTCTTCTACTTTTTCTAAAATCTCTCCCTCTGACAAATCAAATGAGGAATGTTACAGGTGTGGGAGGAAAGGACACTTTGCTTCTGAATGCAGGAGCAGGTCCTCTGATAAATCTAGATTGCCCTCCTCTAACCGTACATCCTCTAAGTTTGTCAGAACCAAGTCTGATTCTTACCAACCTTCTTTCCAAAAGACAAATATGTCTGTCTCCTCAAAGTCTGACCGGGCTGAGAAATACAAGGCAAAATATAAGAGAGAGAAGGAGAGAAATGAAATCTTGCTCAAAAAGGGAAAAAGTCAAATGACTGAAACCCATGATTGGGCAGATGAACCCACTTCTGAAAGTGACAAAGAAATGGCCAACCTTTGCTTCATGGCTAAAATAGATGATGTTGATGAACAGTGAAGCTCAATCCTTCTCTATGGCCATTGTGTCTGCTGAGTGCTCTACCTCCTACCCAGGTACATCCCTCTCTCTCTCTCTCTCTCTTCTCATCTCTCTCTTTCGGCCTCTTAAACCCACCAAAGAACAAACCTCCATTATACCTCCCTTCCCTTTCTTCGGCCCTCACCTCACCTTCGGCCCTCAACCTCTCTCACTATCTTCGACCCCTCTCTCTCACTCTTCAAAAGCCTACCGAGTCCACCATCTTCGGAGAAACTACATCTACTCATGTGAAGTTTGATGATCTTAAGTCATCATCTCTTCATGAGATGATGATTGGTGGATATCATCATGAGATTCTCATAATCCTTCATCTAACTCAAATCCATATGTTCCTTTCTTCTCAAGGCACATCTCATCATAATGGTGAACTACCTATCTTTTCATCTCCAATCCCTAATCTTGAGATAGTCTTCTCTGAAGATCAAGATCTCTCCTTTCTCCCATCATTACATTTCACACCTACCGATCTCATTTCTCATCATATCACCTCTCCTTCCTCCATCATCAATATTTGATATCTCATTCTCGTCTCAACCTCAAACTTCACCACAAATCATCCCACTTTCTCAACCATACATTCCTTCTTTACCTATTCCTGTCGATCTTCCATCTATCTCTCTCAAAGATGTTCCATCCAACTCTCACCTACAACATTCCTTTCTTCCTCATCTAACATTAAAAAAAAAAAAAAAGAACCTTCAGCGGTACTGTTCATCGGCCGAACATTTTATAAAAAAAAAAAAAAAAATTTTGCTACCGAACGTTTTATTAAAAAAAAAAATCTGCCGAAGTATTGTTCATCGGCCGAAATACTATTCATTAAAAACAAAAACAAAATTTTTTTTTTCGTCTTCCAACGTGTATTGTTCATTATAAAAAATAAATAAAATGTTTTTTTTTACTCTCTCCCTCTCTCTTTCGGTAGTTCTCTCTCTCTTCCCTCCTCTTTCGGTAGTTCTCTCTCTCTTCCCTCCTCTTTCGGTCTCTTCTCTCTCTCTAATCTCTTTCTTCGGCTCTCTATCATTCCTTCTATCCCTCCAACCCACCGAATCCCTCACTCCCTCCCTCTCCACTTAGCCGAACCCCCCCACCTCCACCCTCTTCTTCGGCCGCCAAACACCCCCCTCACCCCTCTCTTCGGCCGCCGAAAACCCCTCCCTCCCCACACCTCACTTTCGGCCTCCTCTCTCCCTCACCGAAAATCCCTCTCTTTCTCTTTCCCTCTCTTCGGTTCTCCTCTCTCTTGCTCTACCCTTCGGTTTCTCACCCACCACCACCGAACCACCTACCTCTCATTCCCCTTAGCCGATCCACCCCTTCCCCACACCCCCTTAACCGAAACTCCCCCCTCTCTCATTTTTTTTCGGCTCACACACCCTCCCCCTACCCTCACCCTCTAGCCGAACCCCCTCCCATACCTACTCCCCTCTTTCGGCTCTCTCTCTCTATCTCCCTCTCTCTCTTTCTCTCCTTCTCCTTTCGGTTCTTCCCTTTCCTCACCAAGCCGAACCCAACACCTCCTTCTACCCTTATTCCTTCGGCCCTCCAACCCCAAGCCGAACTCCTCTCATTCCTTAATCCTTCCCATTTTCGGGCCCCCCCTCCACCGAATACAACCCAAACAACATTTTTGTTCTCACCCACCGAAAACACCAAAACCCAACCCCCTTTTTTTCGGCTTCCTCCACCCCCCCCCCCCCCCAAACCTCATTTTTAATTTTTTTTCTAACCTCTCTTTTCTTTCCTTCTTTCCCTAGACTTCCCCCTACTCACCCATCCCATCCCTTCCTTTTTCCACCTACTCCCAAATATTCCACACCTCCCTCCATTCCCTCTCCTTACACACCTCCCTCCGATTTCTTCTCCTCATTTATTTACCCATCCTTATTTTTTTTACCCACTTCCATTACATCAACTCTCATCTCTCACCTCTCTTCCCATATTTCCTCCCTTTTCCCCCATTATCTCTTCCTTTTTTTTCTCTTTCCCAAAAAAAAACAAAAAAAAAACAAAAAAAAACAAAAAAGAGCCTCCAAAAAAAAAAAAAAAAAATGGGCCACTGAATTTATGAGTTCTTCGTGTCTTGTAATTTTTCTGTGTGTCGTTATTTTTTTCTATGTGTTGATGTTATCATCAAATAGGGGGAGAAAAATATTGTTGGCTCTCTGGTTGATTTGGTGATGACTCTCCAACCAACACATAGAAACTCAATAAGACCTCTCTCAACAAGGGCTCTCTATCCACCAATCAAGCTCTCAGCCCAGGTATGTTTTCCTTCATAAACTCTCCCGATCTATAATGGGGTGATACTAAAGACACTCCGGTGTCCAAAGGTCCCTCAACTGTAGTGGACCCTTCTTCCCCTTTCTTCAGTGACGCCGGCTAGCACTAAATCCTCAACTGCTACTGGCACCGCCGCACTTGCCCAAATGGCCATACCACCGAAAGAACCTTCGGCGGTTACCCAGGTCACACCCCATATCTCAAAGCGGCGGCACTCTACCTCTTCCCTTCCCTCTCCTCTCAAGAGGCTAAGGAAGGTTTCAAGGGCCAAGCCACCTACTCCACCCATCGGTTCTTCAAAATCGGCAGGTGTTGAAATTTTCCCATCTGGGCCCGGGGACTCTGCTAAACCCAAAGCCATCTCCTTTGTATCTTCATAAAAGGATACAATTGTAAAATTGGGGACCCCTATTATTCCCTCATCAACCTTTTCCTTGGTTGATAAGGATGACTTGGACTCCTTCCCTATCCAAGGTGCCTCTTCTCCACCTCACAGCCTATCACCCAGGATTCTCAGTCCTGATGCTTCTGCACGATCCAAGGATGAATCTGCCCTTCCAAGAGCAGGTTCGGAGGATCCCGAAAATCTTCTGACTTCTTAGTTAAGAGGGAGTATGAGTTGAGGGGGAGCAACTTACCACTCAAGCTTAAACTCTGCTTTTGCAATGGACTATGTGATCAAAGCCACCTGACATTAGTTGAGGGGGAGTATGAATTGAGGGGGAGCAACCAACCACTCAAGTTCAAACAATCCCGACTACTGTCTTCTATATCTTTGTATTTTTTTTCTCATTCTTTATTCATTGTATTCATTTATTCGTATGTATAGCAGCTATACTTTTTCATTTCCTTGTAAATGTCAGATATACAAAAAAAAAAAAAAAGGTCTATGTGAAAAGAACCCAAAAAGAGTAAAAATGGGTCAAAATGTATTTATTCAGTACACTCTTTGTTTTATTCTTTAGTATGGATGTCATCATCAAATAGGGGGAGATTGTTGGGTCATCTGAAGATTTGAAGATGACCTCCTGATCTTCCATCTTATATCATCTTACTTAGAATATGTTTGAGGTTCTTTTAGCAGCTTGGTTTCTATACAAATGTTCGGTGAAGTCGAAGATCAGCCGAAGAAGACAAAGAAGGAGAATATCTCTCAAAGCGGATTGAAGATAGACTCCTCAGCCCAAAGCCAAGTATGCCTACTTGATCAACATCATTGGCCAGGATGGTGCCGATCTCAGTCTTCAAGAGCCGAAGACCTCTCAGTCTTCAGGAGCCGAAGACCTCTTCGGCCAAAGACTTCTTCGGAAGCCGAAGATTTCTCAATCTTCGGAAGCCGAAGACTTCTCAATCTTCAGGAGCCGAAGACTTCTTAATCTTCAAGGCCTGGAGATTTCTCTCTTCACATTGTACTTTTCTGACAAAGTATATTTGTGATATCTTCCATTGACGTGGACCTCATATGAAGATCAGATAAAGTAAGCTTTGTCTCCTACACCATTTTAAGGAAAGGTCTACACCATCCTGCAGGTCAACACTTCAAGCCAAAACACCTCAAGACAAAAGGTACATCCTGTACCTTGCTGAAGACCTGTGTCCATCCGTTGCTCAACAGGTGTCCCATGCATTTAATGCATGAGGCACTATAAATATGGAGGATGGTTCAACATGCAAGATACCCAGCAGAAGCAGCTCTCTACCTTCAAGTTCTCTAAGTGCCTGGCAACTTTCTCTCTACGAAGATCTTATTGTTTTCTAAGTGTTTTACAATTGTTCTTCATTCTCTATGTGTAAGATTGTTTGAACATATCTCATATGTTCTATTCCGCAACAATCAAAGTTTTCTATGTGTAATTCTTGATTTCAAATCAATAAGAATTAAATTAAGTGAAAAATCGTGTGAATTATATTCAACCCCCCCCCCCTTCTACAATACTTTTCTTATTTACTTACTGCTATTTGGGACCAACAGTGACTATTGATTTATACATCAATCATCCTCATTCTAGCCCAACAGCCCGCCAGTAATAACTCATTTCCATCCAATCCTTTCCACATGTTATTCGCCAACACTGATATCGTCTCTCAACTACTCTACAAATAACAACAACTTTAAAAATGTCTCAACTCTATCATTTGATTCCTGAATTAACACTCCCTTGCTTCACACTAAACAACATACCACTCTACTAGACCGAAGATTCCCCTTGGGGCAGAAGCCACCTCCTACCATCATTCTATTCCTTATGGACCCAGGAGGTCCTTTCTCAACGAAACATCTACATCCTGCACGATAAGCATCCTAACCGGTAATAATCTTACCACCAAAACGAACTTCCACCACACGCTAGGCTAACACTATCAGTCTATGGATAGAACTCTCTACCCTGACCCACCCTCAACAGTAACAATTAAGTATGCCCATGTACCTGTAAGTTCATAATGACATTGGCCAGATGCGATTCTGAATTTACCTTACATGAGAGTACTCACTATTGTTATCACATATCACGATGATCAAGGTCTTTCTTAAAGGCTTCCTAAATCTCAGTTGTGTCCCTCTCCTCCACAGTTTAAGTTTAGACCCATCCGGTGTTAGAGGGATCATCATAAATGATTGAAGTGTGTCGTTCACGGTACATAAAATATTCAGCCAGAGCTGCTCCTGTATAAGGAGCGAGGTATAAGGAGCGAGGTATTGTAATGTAGCAGGGGAATCCGCCGTTTCGGCTACCACAATAGTATATTCCATCGCGCCCCTTTCCTGGAAATTAGTCACTACCTGAGCCACAGAAGATGCTGCCTAAATCCCTTAAACTATGACTCTGATACCAACTGTAACAACCCAACCAAAGAATAGCAAAATATCAATTTAATCTTAATAGAAATAAAGCCAAAACGATCCCAAGCGTACAAAGTAATAACAAGGTTTGAATAGGCAACCTATTCACAACTGAGATACTATAAATAAGCGTCTAACATGGACGGTCTTCTAACTCTTCCACTACATCCTCTCTTCTCTGACTTCCGCCTCTATTTTAAAACTCGCTTGCCTGAAAAGATTTTTAGTTTAAAAGAGCGAGGGTTAGATCGAAGGTCTAATGAGTCCCCCTCTAACGAGTGAGCAATAAAATAACTTTCCAGAAATAAATCCACATTTAATAAATGCACAAAGATAAACACGCTACTGACCACACGACCGTCAAAGACGAAGTGTCTAACTCGCGCTGCCTTAATGTTGGGACACACCCCCAACGACATAAACGGGCCACACTCCCCGACTTAGGTCACATGTTCCACAAATAATGTATGCATACATTTTAACATCAACAAGATATATACAACACATTTAAAACATCTCATTATAAACTTAATATCATGAACAAATCAACATTTAAAAATCAATCATCGCATGCTTTCGTTCATAAAAGGATTTAGTTCAGAAAACTCACTTGTCGTCCTTTGCTTAACGCTTTACGCCCACCTTTATACTCCGGGACCAAACCTATAAAACAATGCACTCACGATGAATCCTCGATACTCTTTAATCTAACAAAGTTGATCCTAAACCCCAGAATCTCCACAGTCTCCTATTACATACGAAAACTCACCTTCCTAAATGTTGACTCAAGGAAGAAACTAAAGCACCCGAATTTGCTACCTTGAACTGGTTAAATCCATAAAATGAGGCCCAACAATAAAGTTAATTAACTAAACTTAACTTTACTTAAAGTAGAAGTTCTTGGCCCACAATTACTTAAATAAGACTTCGGCCCATAGCGAATTAATTGAAATTCGGTCCATAATTAATTAATTGAAACTTTAGCCCAAAATCAATAAATGAACTTCGGCCCAACCAGACGAAGACCGGACTGGCCGACCGGTGTGGCATTTGTCGACCGGTATGGCCTTGGCCGACCGGTGTGGCATTTGCCGACCGGTATGGCCTTTCAGCGACCGGGGTCCCCTTTTCAAGCCGACCGGGATCATCCCCAAAACCTTCACACGACTCATCAAAGCTTGTATTTCTTGATGGATCTCTTCTTCCTTGGTCTTTCTCAAAATCACCCAAAGCTTTACACAAAAGAAATCAACCGCCACACTCCTATTATTACAATAACAATTAGGGTTAAAACCCCTTTTTCCCACTTTACACAAAAGACCCCTCCTAAATGAGTCTTTTCTACTCTCGTATCCAACTTTTTAAATTTTCCTTTACTTTTAACCCGGTTGTTACATCTACTAGTCAAATATAGAGTCTACAAATGGTTTTTGTAATTTATCTTAACTTTTTAGCTTATTTTGCAATCCTTTTGATTAATTAAATATTTAGATACATTTTTGTGTAAATAATTAGTTGCCCACACGCAATATGTTTGCTTTTTTTGGTTAATTGTTTTAAATAACAATTATTAATTTTTTATTTAATTATATCAACTTTAATATTAAGACACTTTGTCTTTATACAATTAAATCAATCACTCGCAACTCTTAATTGTCTATGAAATTTTCGTTCTTAAATATCTATTCTTTTAAATTATTAATTATCTTTATTTATAAAATATTTGATTAAAAGTTTACAGATATTTGTATACATACATAATAACAACTTACTTCTTTAAAACTCTTTAAACCTCATGAAAATAACTAATAAACCAACTGATAAAAATATTTAAATACATATCTATACTATATTATAAAAACGGCATAAAAAACTCTTAATTACAACATTTTAAGCACAAATTACAACTAATTAAAGTCAATTACTTAATTTACAATTTCTTAATGTTTTGGTACAACCTTTTCAAACACAGTATCTCACATAATCATCTATTTGTGGAATGGATACTCATTTATTAATATAACTATTTATTTTTTTGGTGGAGGATTTTATAAAATAGATTTTATATTAGCATAATCTATTTTAAATGTAGATTTTACATTTAAATCTGTACTAATGAGATGTAATATAAAATCTTTTTTCTTCCGTATTTTTTTATATTACATCTCATAATGATTTTTCCATATTTTATTTTATAAAATCTTTTTCCATATTTTATTTTATAAACTCTTTTTTTTCCGTATTTTTTTACTAATATAAAATCTATTATATTTTATAAAATCTACACGTATTTTATATTAGCATAATATAAAATCTACACGTATTTTTTTTGATAATATAAAATCTACACGTATTTTTTTTCACGAGCATTAAAAGAAGAAAAAAGAAGGTTGATATGAGTTAAAAATAAAAAATAACGAGATACACTAATAAATTATCGTATTCTTTAAAATAAAAATATTCCGCAATACTTTCCAAATTAACCAAGTGTAAAGAAAAATAAAATAGAAACGATGTAGATATAAAAATAATATTCCATATTTTTAATATATTTACATTTAAATGTAAAATCGAAAATGAAAATAAAAGATTTTAAAATATTCTCTACATTCACTATAAATATATATAGTTTCTCTATGTATCATCTGAGTATAAGAAGAAGACGATCGGTCGGGTGTCAATGACGGAACCTGCAACTGAACAAAAGGTATTCCACTATATTTTTGTTTATTTGAAAAACTACTTTTTTATATTTTATTTTATTTACTGAGGATTTGTTTATATTTTTCAAAACCCACAATCATATTTTTCGAAGTAGGGGAATAAGATATATATACATATCTTTATTTTTATCGATTAATACTATGAGGTCTTGAAATCAATAGTCAGGTAAATATGTTGTGAGACATATCGTTTGAGTTTTAAATAATATAATACGAAACTATTACCAATATTATTGCACAAACTCATAACAACAAACGATTAAGAATATATGCAAGTTAACCACGTATGAAAATACATTCGTTTTTCACATTGTATTACATTAACTGTTAACAGATAAATTACGTTTCATTTTAACTCGGTTCAATATTCCAACAAAAAAATTATTCTCCCGTGCAATGCACGGACCCAACACTAGTTAAGTATTATAAATACAACATAATACTCAATTAATTTATATCCAAAAAAAGAAATACTTTATACTTTAAACTAAAACAAATTACATTTTTATTTTTGTATCTGAGATATTTAAATTATGGAAAAAATAAGATTTTTTTGATATTTAATTTAACACCATATATTTTCCAGTTGTTTTTACCGAGTCCCCAATGAACAAGAAATGTTCGGTTATCACTTGTAACATTCTATTAAACACAAAATTTAGATGTTTTTAAAATTAAAAGTAGTGTTAATTTTTATTATTGTTTTATCATAACATCTCACATTCCGTTGAATTATACAGATTCAAGACTAACTTTTTATATCATAATTATAACCTTTTAAAAGTTAAGTATAGTAGATATTTTTTATTTAATAAAAAATAAATGATAAATAATACTTTTTAAATTTGAACAACATTGGTCATTCCAATCTTCTTACCAAAGAAACCCCACAAGGAAAAGGAAACAAAAGAAGCAAACACTAAAGATTTTGCAAATGGCTTTATGCCAAAATAAATTAATTAAATACTAAAATTGGTGGTACAAGTTTTGTTCATAATCATGTCTATTTTTGGTATCGACATCATTTACGTATATATACATATGAACTCAACAAACTTTTTGTCGAATCAAAGAATGGTATGATTAATTCATAAATAGTGGCAGATCCATAAAAATTTGTTAGTAGGACGCCTTTAAAGGTAGATTAAATATATACAAAGTTGTCAAATGTATTTTTAGCTTAAATCCATTGTTTCGAGGGATTTTTTCGATTTTTTTGTTGATTTCGACTTTCGAGGGTGTTTTTGGTTGATTTCAAAAATCTTTTTTTGGTTGATGGGGGGCTAGATGAAAAATTATTGGGGGAACTAAGCTAGAAAAGTTTAAAAAAATCAAGTTTTTAACCTAAAAAAATTCATTTTTTTCTTCTTTTTTTAATGGGGGCCATCCTCCCCTAATTATACACATACATCCGCTCCTGTTCATAAAAAACGTTAAAGATGAAAATCAAACATGAATTTTCGAACACAGACATATTAGACCTTGAACGTGAAACAAAATTCACATTATTGAGGAGGCTGCATAAGAGCATCTCAAATGGGAGGTTCTTATAAAAATTACTATTAGAGAGAGTTCTTAATAAGAACCTTACATCTTTTGGGTTCTTATACAAAAATCTTGGATCTTACCTTGAATTTGGAGTGGAGTGATATTTTGTTCGTTTTTATTACCTATTTTTTTGACTTTATAATTATTAATATGTATATATTGTTGATAGAAACCCGCACATCACTGTTGACTTCATAATTACCCTGTTACCTTTCAAATTGAAAAAATACACGAGACCCATAAAATTGGTTCTTATAAGAACTATTATAATATGGATCTTTAAGCAGGTTCTTAATTTGATGAGTTAGAAATGATATGACAATAAAAAAAATACAATAATAGGTTCTTATAAGAATCTTCATTGGAGATGTTCTAATGAAACTACAAATTCCCTATTCTCACAGTATATGTCCTTTTTTGTTCCATCAATCAACTCTTGACACACCATTACTTTATTCAACGTAACTCTTCGATCAATAAGATGATGGTTTATCAATCGTTGATTGATAAACAGAAATAAAACATGAAGTTTAGAAAAAAGTAGTTTTTATCTGCATAACCATTATTGAAATGTACAACTTGGGTCAACAAAGTTATAATCTTTTTAAAGCTTATTGAATCATATCATTGAACTTGTCATCATGGCAAACCCTCATCACTCAATGTTCTTTCAATCTTCAATCATGTGCAAGTAACAGGAACTTGATATTTGAAATGATACATGATTTCAAATTTATTAGTAAATAAAATCTTCTTATGGATTCAGATATTTGAATGTATATTCGTTATAGAATTAACTAATCGAGAATTAAGAGGTATAGAAGAACTATACCAAGTCTAGAAAGATTTGTATAATACTTTCATAATACAATAATTGGAGATCGACATGAAATAATGTGGTAAGTTATGAGGCACCGACTTGTTAAAACTACCCCACCATCAATCAACACTGACCTTCTCCTTTGCATCACAAACCTAAATTTAGTTGTCGAAGATGGATTTTCATTGTTGTAGTCTTTTCAGTGACCATTATTTCAGCAACAATCAAGAAATGAAATTAGAATGCATGTCTCCGTGTTGGAGTCCTCTTTGCATTTCAACGATACGTTATGAGAATTCTTTGACTAACACTGTCAATCTAGCCCAAGTCATACAAAGTAAAATCTTTAATAATCTACTTAGATTAGCCATTTCATTATGCCTTTAAATTTGACTTTGCATTCTCCTCTATAGCTTGACCTTTAATGGTACTCATCGGGTTCTTGCAACCCGTCAACTCAAACCCGACTCTCCAAAACACCTTTGTACTCGACACTTCCATATTTTAGCATTAACATTTTAATCTATCCATCACCTAAACTACGACACAATTATCAAATAATCCTTCAGGCTATGTTAGTTATTTCATATTCTTTTTCTTCTCACTTTAAAGCCTTAAAAGTTCCAAGACAACCATTACATGGTTTGCATCCGTAATATCCCCCTACTCACTAATCAACGACTCTTCAATAGAGAATTCAACGCTTTAATAAAAAGCAAATAACCCAGATTTTTCTAAAAAATGACATAAATTGATTCCAAATAAATTACTTATTGTTCATTTAGCTCTTTTCTACTAAACTCTCCGAACTAAAATCCAAGCTCTCATGGATGAATATAGAACCTTTCACCATTATATACACTTTTGTCTTTATTATCCACCAACATTAGTAGTTATAGAAAAATATGTAATAAATAATGTTCACCAAAAATAATAAGTGTTAAAACTATAAGATAATAAACATTAAATGTACTTAAAAAGGACAAATAAGCATTAAAAGACGTCACCAAATTACGTGCTTTTTAATTGTATTTATTTAAATAGTTAACATTTAGTGATGTAGAACAAGGATCATTTGTTAACCACTCATTTCTTGTTAGCTTTATGAACTTTGCTCAATCAATAGAAATGCAAGATTGATTGTTGTTTAATTTGTGTATATATTTAATGTAAAAGGGTAGAAACGTCATTTTGTAAATAACCAATATTTCATTAATTTTATTGGGGGTTACAAAAATGAAGCTTCCATAATTATATTGTATGTTACGATTTCATTATTTTTTTCATTTTCAACATATTTTTTAAATCATATCAATATTACCAAAGTCTTCCGGTTCATATGTTTGTTAAAATCGTATAGTCGTTGTTTTCAAAAAATTTATCCGGTATTCATTTTAATTCAGAAAACACATGAACATCCCTGAAATGAACACAACAACGATGAACATCGATAGAGATGAACACAAATGTTCATCGATAGATATGAACATCCCTGAAATGAACGCAACATCCCTGAAATTTATCCGGTATTCATTTTAATTTTATAAAATGTTCATCTTACAAACATTGATAGATGGGAACATCGATGAACACCTTAGAAACATTGCCAACCATCTTACAAACTATGATAGATGGGAACATCGATGAACATCTTACAAACATAAAACATTGCATAAAACATATATGTTCATCTTTAATTTTGAATTTATACCCTTCCGCCATGAATGTTCATCGGTTACAAATTGTGGTGTAAGGAAACATTAATGAGTCTTTTTAATGGGTTTTAAAAGAATGAATGTTTTAATCCCCAAACTACCCTTAACCACAAATGTTCACATATTTATTTAATAAATAAAACATATTTTATTAATTAAAAATCTAGTTTTAATCTCAACCATCTATTGTTAAGATTGATGGTTTAGATTAGTTCATATAGTTAACAACAAAACTAAGGTTAACAAAAGAATCTAACCCTAATGATGTATAAGGATGTAATTAGCCTCCTCAAATAAATGAGAAATCAATAAACTTGATATATTTTTTGATTAGGGTCCCTATGGTATGTTTATTGTGGATTTGGTCCTTGTGGTATTCAATTTGTTTTGTCCATGGTCCCTCTGACTAACGTCTCTGTTAACTTCGTTAAATTAAGGGGTTATTTTAGCATTTTGCTTTTTTTTTTGTCTTTTTCCCATAAAAAAAGTAAAACAATATTTTTATACACACTATACAAGTGTAGGGAGAGGTTCATTTGAGAAATGGTAAATATATGAGAAATAGAGAAGTAATCCTAACCTTTCATTCGGTCAAGATCGGATTTGACTGGTCAAATATTGCGTCTTTGACTGGTCAACAATTGCGGCTTTGATTGATCAAAAGTTGCGGCTATTCCAAAAATAGAAGGACAATTTCGTAATTTTTACAAATACATGAGACAAGTTCATATATGAACTTGTATGATTCACATATAAATATATGTTCATATATGAACCAGTGTAATTCACATATGAACTCTTTTAACTAATTCATATATGAATCTTTATGATTCATATATGAACTAATTAACTGATTCACATATAAACTAATTAACTGATTCATATGTGAACGTAAAGTTCATATATGAATCAGTTAAAATAGTTAAAATGTGAATTACACTGGTTCATATATGAACATATAATTTATACGTGAATCATACATGTTCATATATGAACTCGTCCCGTGTATTTTATTAAACTACCCCTCTATCTTCTACAGACAACACAAGAAATTATCCGATGCTTCACGGTCAAACCACAAATGTTGACTAGATAAAATGCTAGGATCATTTCTTTATTTCTTATATTTTTATAATTTCTCAAATGAACCTAATCCTACAAGTGTATGTGTGTATGTGAATATATATATATATATATATATATATATATATATATATATATATATATTTATACTACCTTAATATTGGTTTACACCAAATGTCTTAAAGACAAGTCTTAAAGCATAAAGTACTACCAATTCAAGCATGAAATTCAAAAAACTCTTAATTACAAGACTTAAAGCATAATGTACAAGTAGTTGATGCAAATATTTTCAAACTTGACCCATACCAAATATTTTCAAACCTTCCCATACCTAAAGTAGAAGCTCAAAACCCATACTTTTCCTCTTACCTCTTATTGAGGTCTCAGAGCAGAGCCATATTGTTTCTACCTGCTACTTGCTCAAGATTGTCTCCATTTCAAATTAAGAGGTAAACCCCCCACCTTCATATTCAAATTGTAAACCTTATACATATGTTGCCTATTATTCATCATCACAGTCTCATCTTATTTGAAATTTGAATTTTCAATTCCAACCTTCCATCCATCTACCGTCTCTGATGGTGTTTTTCTCCCATCTTTAAGTTGATCTACCTTGGGTAAGTTTTATTAGTTTATGCTTATAATCAATGTAAAGGTTTGTGATTTGATCCATCCATCGTAAAGGTTTATAATCATGTTGTCTTGCTCTACATACAATTGGAAGGACTTCAAATTTTTGCCCTTCTTCTTGAACAAACAAACACTCTCACTTTTGACTTCCATCCATATACACACGATGCAATCGACCAAATCATGGATTTATGCTTTGTTTTACCTCACTCTCATCACGATTTCACTCTATTTGGTTCAACTTTGGATTCTATCTGACACGTTAATGGTGTCTCATCACAGAATCACTACCAAGAAACATCCAAATCTTCCTCTACGTTTCAATTCCGACGGCACTTTCAAGATCCTTCAGGTTTACTTTTATTTCATTACCAACGATTTCAAGTTCTATTAAGAAATCAAAAAGAGTTGGTTGTATGTGTCGATTAGGTGGCTGATATGCATTATGGAACTGGATTGACTCGGTGTAGAGATGTTTTCAGCTCTGAGTTTCAATGGTGTTTCGATCTTAACACGACTCTATTTTTGAAGCGAATGATTGATGCCGAGAAGCCTGATTTTATTGCTTTTACAAATTACAGGTAGATTTTTTGTTTTTTAAGTAATTTTCTATACAGTATCTGAACTACTTATTTGGATACAAATTAGACTTTTAAGTTTGCATTATCGAGGCATTTGCTTCACTTCTTATACCTTTAATTGATGAAGGATATACACGTTGACTTTAGAGAATCAAATGAGTTATTTTTAGAGTTTTAAACTTGCTAAACCATTTTTGAGAACATTGATTATTATGTTGAACTCTATATAAGACATCACAAATGGAAGTTGTATCAATTTCGGATTTGAGAAGTACCAAGTTTTGAGATTAAGAAGTCAGAATGTTACTCTTTTCTGGAACTGAAGGCTATATGTTATTTATCTGTTCTCTGATAGTGTATGCAACCTTCTACAGTGATTCCTTATATGTAGATAACAACATTGTAAGAACTCATTATAGAATATGCAATATATATTGAGAAAATAGAAACATAATGGCGTGCCGTGTTAAGCAAGCTTTTAAGTACGAAACCATGTTGATGAATAACTAGACACCTCATTTATTCATCGAAAGCTCTACTCTACTAAGTATAAATTTAGCAACATAAGAAATTTGGTTTGTTCAGAGTGTGAAATCTCAACCGATCGGTTCATCACCCGACTCTTTTCCCTCGCGTTGGTTTATACTGAGATAAAACTTAACAATAGTCCAAAAGAAAAGATGGAGTGTACATGGATTATAGATGAGTAACATAATGATCTTTTATTCTCGAATTATTAGTTACTATCTAATTTTGTACCAGTACTCTCATTTCTCAATCTGCTATGTGACTGGTCAATGCATAATAATTGCCACTTTTTGATATATTCTCAAGTTAATTAGAAGTCGTTTGACTGTTGTTTGAGGGGATGTTCGGTTGTGGCTTAATGGGTTGTATAGCCTATATGGCTTATTCGTTCAGCCATATATACATGTTCGGTTGTGGCTTAATCGGTCAGTCGGTGACTTATTCGGTCAACCACAAAAACAAGGTCCTTTGTATTCAGCTATTTATTTACCCTTTTATTCCTCTTTTACCCTTCACCCTCATTCATCTTCTTCATTATCATTTCAATCAACAGATCATAAGGTCTTTTTTTTTCAACCTCCTAAAACCACAGATCATAAAGCCTTTTTTTTAACCTCCTAAAACCATCATCTGTTTGTCGGTGAAGACCACCAAATCCATGGTGGTTTTGGAACTTATTTTCTCTTCAATACCCTTTTGAAGACCACCAAATCCATCTTTGTTGGTGAAGACCCCGTGGATCGAAGAAATCTCAGAGAAGGTGAAGGTTGTATCTATGAAATCGATTTGCTTCTTCTCCTTCTCTATGATCGATCGACTCCTCCCTGAATCAATCAAAGAAATATCGATTTGGGTTTTTTTTCGATTTAGGGTTCTAAAATCGTTTGATGCAGATCTTATTTTCTAAACCATCTGTTTTGCACTTGTTCTCCTTCTTCCCATTGTCGGCCGATGCAGATCATAGTTCTACACCCTTTGAGAGAGAGAGAGGGGGGGGGGGGGAGAGAGTGATCCAGCGGCAGGGAAGAAGAATGGAAGATGTGAATCAATATTAATGGATATTAATAAATTATTTAATGTAAATAAAGATTATTCAAAAATTTAAATTGATATTTTTAATATATATAATATAAAATTATATTTTTAAAAGAAAATAAATGTTTAAATTGTCTTATTTTATTTAACAAATATTTAAATTGATATTTTTTATAATTAAAAGTCATTTATTCAATAATTTCAAATAGTTGTTTTATTCAAACAAAAACAAAGACTGGGAGTAAAATGGTCATTTTTGACATTCAGACTGTTTATTCAGCATAATAACCGAACAACAACTTATTTGTTACCACCCAGACAACTATATCTATACAGACAACTGTATTCATACAGGTCTTAACAGAAAACGAACCGAACAGCACCTGAATGTAGTATAAGCTGCTGAATTTTCTACAGGATTCTGCAGGTTTGAAATAGGGGAAATAGGGAGCATTAATTATGGGATTTGGATGAAGCTTGGTTTGAAATAGGTGTTCCTTTTCCATGCCTCAAATGTTTGATCTTTTCTCTTTAGAACCATTCACTCAATCAGTAGCACCATTCAAAGAAACCTACCTCACCATTGAAGCTTCTCTGCTGCAATTTGCTCCTGCTTGAAATCTGTTTGATTTTGATTTACCTCTGCTCAGTAAGGTACGAAACCGTAACTCCTGCTCGATTTTGATTTTCGATTTCCCTAATCATATTTGTATCAGTTTTCTACTTTAGAATCCATTCCCTAATCATATTTGTATCAGTTTTCTCTATTATGGAATTGATCCATTAGTTTTCTCTAATCATATTTGTATCCGTTTGCATTTATATTCGATTCTATATTTGATTCCTAGCTTGTGTCCCATGGATGATAATCTTATCAAAATGAATATGTTAAAGCAGGACTTCTCATACCAATGGATGATCTTATCAAACTGATTATGTTTTAATCTTGTGCGAGTGATGGATTGTAGTTGAAGGTCAGCTTGCATTTTCATTTTACAATTAATAAATCTGAGTGTTAACATGTTTCTATTTCCTTATCCTTGGATCTCATAATAGGTAAAATTTGTTTAGTTTCGTTCTTTGATTTGACTATTAAAAGGTTTATACATATTTATTATTTTTGATGCTTTAAAGTGATTTGAAACACATTGATATTTTATAATATGAATTCTAAAGGCAATCCTTATGCTTAGGAACTTAATAAATATCGAGATACACCAAATGATGATGATTGATGGTTAGCAGCTTCTTACCTTTTCTATAAATCTTTTTATGAGATCACTCTGAAGTTGAATATTTGATTTCTACCACTGTGATAGTGAGGGTGGCAACACTAAGAAAATGACAAATTACATGAAGGTTAAATAAGACAACTCTTGATCTGATATTGTTAATGCCAATGTTTTGCTATTTATTGCCTTCCAAATAACGTTTATTAAGCTTATGTTAAATTAACAGAGATTTAGAAAATATTCTGGATCGAATCATTAGTTAACTGTTTCTTTTGTTATGTATGAGTTCTCTGCAATCTTTCTATTTGTGCTTTTATGTTTACAAACTTTGTTTTTTATGGATAAGCTTGCCTTGTTTTTTTCTTAGACAAATTGAAGAAGTTGAAGTCCAAAACCAACTTTTGAGTGGTTACAGTTCCAGCTATAAAATGCAGGTACAAGACTCCAACGACAAATTTTTAGATGGTAGATTTTGCTGCTTGACGTTATTTCTCATAATATATTAATTTTGAATTGATAGGTAATGTATGTAGAGATAAATGCCAACAGCCGAACCAACCATTGATGCTACTGCCAAGGGATTGCCTTATTACTCTATGCGCATGGACTTATATTTAATGGATTGCCTCAATTATCCAAACTACTGCCCAAGCGACAAACGTGGGAGACTAATCTCTGGTTTGCCTGAAACTTTTGTCATGATCCTTTGGTCTTGGCTTTTCGAACATTTTCTCCATACTTGGAGCATTCTCGATCGGATTGTGATTTGGGCTTGGAGGGTTGGGTTAATGTTGATATTTGTTGGAATTCTATACTTTGTACCTTGTTGTATATGTGTTTAGTGGTTTTAGCATGTGTGGACTGGTTTGTGGTGTGTATAGTAAATTTTGTAAATGGATATTTAAATTAAACATAGGAACAAATGTAGTAGACATTATGACATCTTGACAGAATTTGAGATTTCAAAATTGCATAAATCTTGATGAAACTTTTACATCCCGCCACATTGTGCGGGTACACAACTAGTATAGTTTGTACAAATTGTTTGGTTTGCAGAAGAAACGCACCCTATATATATGTATGTATCGTGACAAATAAAATAAGATATTATTCTATAATTTGATTTCTTTAAATTAAAAAATATTTAAATTAAATACGAATTAATTTTATTGTTTTAGTATTTTTACCTATTTGGGTATGAAAACCTAGGTGGAGTTTATATAGAGATTCGTTCAATTTGTTCAATAAAATAAAAACAATTTTTTTATATACACAAATAATATATATATATATATATATATATATATATATATATATATATATATATATATATATATATATATATATGAGGTTTACTTTGCAAACCACGTTATTTGTACAAACTATACAAACCATTATATTAAGAAATAATTGAGATATTTATGGATAATAATCATCTATCTATACTATATTATAAAACACGGATAAAAAACTCTTAAATACAAATTATTAGGCACAAGGTACCATCATTTTATGCAAGATTTTAAAAATCTCTTAATTTACAAGTATCAAAACACAAGATATATATTACTATTGCAGACTTCTAACACCCACCAATTTGGTATGTGCAGGACCTTCCTTTTATGCAAATCTTTTCATGTATCACTATTAATTAATATATTATATTACTATAAATTTGTTTTAATTATATTATTAAATATGTAATTGGTTATTTTTTCTAAATGTCATTAAAATATATAAGATAATCATTGAATTCTAACAAAATACTTAATTTTTTATATAAAAACATTATATTATTAAGCCTAAATTAAACAAATTTATAAAAAAACATTATCACTTTCTCAAAACCATCCAAAATCGTACTATAAATCTACAAAAAAATAAAATGAAACATTAAAATCGTGATGTATCTCGCTGCTTTGCGCGAGTACGCTTGTAGTGATTTATTAAATACGATTGAGATATATATGGAAGAGGATAAAGTTTATTTATTATGATCATGATATTGGTTAACGAAACAAAATAAAATTAGATATTCATTAGACTAGATGGACAACTGAGATTAGTTTGTAAGTTTGTACAAATAAAGATGATTTGCATTTGATCGCTACTCTATATATATATATATATTATATATATATATATATATATATAACGATATCAAAATAAATAAAATAAGATATTATTGTATTATTTGATTTGTTTAAATTTTTAAAGAATTAATTATATTAAATATGATTTACTTTTATTGTTTTATTGCAATGATGAAAAAAGATATGACTTTATTGTTTTAATGTAACTAAAATTTTAATTTAAACAAATCAAATCATAAAACCATATCTTATTTTATTTAGAGTGAATAAAATAAATAGGAGGGATTGGCCTCCTAGCTATCCCTCTCACTTTTTTACAGAAATGTCACTATCTGCGCAAAATTAGGGGAGGGGGGGGTGCGCAATTTCTAACCCCTTTTTTTTGCGCAAAAAAGGTAGTAGATGCGCAAAATAGGTGAAAATGTATTTTCTATAAAGGTAAAGAGGGTTGCGCAAAAAAAGGGGTATGCAATTACGCACCCCCTTTTTGCCCAGATAGTGACATTTCTGTAAAAAAAATGGAGAGGGATGGCTAGGAGGCCAATCCCTCTCCCTATTATGGCCATTTGAGCCAATCTCCCAAATAAATAATGCTTTTATGATTTGATTTGTTTAAATTAAAACATTAATCATGTTAAAGACGATTTAATTTATTATTATTTTTCTTTCATTGCAATAAACAAGTTTATTATCGATATTTTAACACTAAATCATTAAAAACCACTAAGAAATGATCTCCAATTTTATCATCCTAAAATTAGGATTTTTGATTTTGATATTGTTTTTCATTAAAAAAACTCAAAACCAACTATTTAGATTTTAACTAAATTAAAAAAAAATCATATATACTATCATCTTTTTTTTTGCGCAAAAAAGGTCGATGATGCGCAAAATAGGTGTAAATGCATTTTCTATAAAGGTAAAGAGGGTTGCGCAAAAAAAAAGGGGTACGCAATTACACACCCCCTTTTTGCCCAGATAGTGACATTTCTGTAAAAAAAATGAAGAGGGATGGCTAGGAGGCCAATCCCTCTCCCTATTATGGCCATTTGAGCCAATCTCCCAAATAAATAATGCTTTTATGATTTGATTTGTTTAAATTAAAACATCAATTATGTTAAAGACGATTTAATTTATTATTATTCTTTTTCTTTCATTGCAATAAACAAGTTTATTATCGATATTTTAACACAAAATCATTAAAAACCACTAAGAAATGATCTCCAATTTTATCATCCTAAACTTAGGATTTTTTATTTTCATATTGTTTTTCATTCAAAAACTCAAAATCAACTATTTAGATTTTAACTAAATTAAAAAAAAAAGATTCATATATACTATCATGTTTGTAAAAAATCTCTATATAAACTCTAACTGGGTTTACCTTTCCAAAAAGAAAAAGAAAAAACTCTAACTAGGTTTTTATCTACACTATATTATAAAGTACGGATAAAAAAACTCTTAAATACAAATTATTAAGCACAAAGTACCATCATTTTATGCAAGATTTTAAAATTTTCTTAATTTACAATTATTAAAGCACAAGATACATATTACTACTGCCCACCAATTTGGTATGTGCAGAGTCTTCCTTTTATGCAGAACTTTTCATATATCACTATTAATTAATATATTATATTACTGTAATTTTGTTTTAGTTATATTATTAAATATGTAATTGGTTATTTTTTCTAGATGTCATTAAAATATATAAGATAGTTATTGAATTTTAACAAAATACTTTAATTTTTTTATACGAAAAACATTATATTATTAAGCCTAAATTAAACAAATTTATAAAAAAAACATTATCACTTTCTCAAAACCATCCAAAACCGTACTGTAAATCGACAAAAAATAAAATGAAACATTAAAATCGTATTTAATATAAAATTTTTAATTCAAACAAAGTAAATCATAAAATAATATATTTTATTTATTTTGATAACATATTATTTATATATATATATATATATATATATATATATATTGTTTTTAATATTTTATTTTATTTATTTTGATATTATATATATATTATATTGTGTATAAAATATTGTTTTTACATTTTAATGGGAAAAAGACAAAAGAGTAAGAAAAATGTTAAAATAACCCTTGATTTAATGGAGTTAACAGAGACGTTAGTGACATGGACCATGGACAAAACAAATTGAATACGACAAGCATCAAATTCATAATAAACATATTATAGTGACCCTAATAAAAAAATATATCAAAACACATAACCAAATCCACAATTCACTCTATAAACAATTAACGACACCTACAAACACTCATTAAGACCAGGGACAAAACCGCAACAAAGATAAAACATCAATGACGTCCATTACAATCTCAAAAAAGATAAAAAAAAAAAAGACAAAAGCCATGTAAAACCTAAAGAACAATCTTTATAATTTACTCTTACAAAAAAAAGTGTAATAAATAAATTATACTAGTAACAAACGAGCAAGCAAGCCACATGATCAAAATGTACGTGTTGTCAATACTAGTAACCCCATCATAGTTAAAAACAGTGGACCCTCCACTCCAACGCCATTAAAATTAAAGCCACCTTCACAAACTTTACACCACCACAATAAAAACTCTCCCGTCACCTCTCTTCACCGACGCACCAAAACCCCTTTTTCTTCCTCACCAATTTTTCAGAAACTTGTTCATAATTCGCCGGAAATTGTTGAAGATATTAATGTACCGTTTGAATTCCGGTACAAAATGAAGTCGCCGGAGATTTATCAGTCCCAATTTCCTGCTCCGACGGCGAGGAACAACGGCGGAGGACGGAGGTCGTCGTTTTCGATCGCTTCCGATGCTTTCATTTTCTTCTCCGGCGCCGTCGCCGCCCTGTTACTCGTCTGGACTTTTTCCACTTTCTCAAATCATCAACCAAACCCGATTCCCAATTTTGAAACCCGAATACCCGAACCGAAATCCTCCGTCATCGATGACGTCAGTTGTACAGGTAGCTCCGGTGGCTTTAACCTCCAATCCGACCCGATCGACCCGAATTTTTACGATGACCCGACTTTCGGGTACACCCTCGACAAACCCATAAAAAACTGGGATGAAAAAAGACGAGAATGGCTTGAAAAACACCCTTCATTCGGGTCGGGTTCCGACGAACGGGTCCTTGTCATATCCGGGTCACAATCCGGCCCGTGTAGTAACCCGATCGGTGATCATTTACTCCTGAGATTTTTCAAGAACAAAGTAGACTACTGTCGGAGACACGGATACGACGTCGTTTACAACAACGTTTTACTCCACCCACAAATGCACACCTACTGGGCCAAAATCCCGTCGGTTCGGGCAGCAATGCTGGCCCACCCGGAAGCCGAGTGGATATGGTGGGTCGACTCAGACGCCGCCTTCACCGACATGGACTTCAAGTTACCGTTACAACGTTATAAAAACCACAATTTCGTCGTTCACGGCTGGCCCAAGTTGATCTACGAGAAGAAAAGCTGGACGAGCTTAAACGCCGGCGTTTTCTTGATCCGAAACAGCCAATGGGCGCTTGATTTCATGGATGTTTGGTCGGGTATGGGGCCCCAAACTCCGAATTACGAAAAATGGGGCGAAATATTGAGGGAGACTTGTAAAGACAAGTTTTTCCCCGAATCCGACGATCAAACGGGTCTGGTTTATTTATTATTAAAAGAAAAAGAAAAATGGGGGAATAAAATCTACGTGGAAGGTGAGTATTACTTCGAGGGGTATTGGTTGGAAATTGTGGAGACATTGGAGAATATAACGGCGAAATATAACGGAATTGAGAGGAAGGTGCGCAGGTTAAGGAGGCGGCATGGGGAAAAGGTGAGCGATGGCTATTCTGCGTTGTGGGAGGAGTATCTAAAAGACGCCGGTTTCGGGAAGTTTAGTTGGCGGCGGCCGTTTATTACTCATTTCACGGGCTGTCAACCGTGTAGCGGGCAGCATAATCAGATGTATTCCGGGCAGAGTTGTTGGGACGCTATGCAGAAGGTGTTGAATTTTGCTGATAATCAGGTGTTGCGTAATTATGGGTTTGTACATCGCGATCTACTGGATTCGGCCTCTGTTTCACCGTTGCCGTTCGATTATCCAGCATGATTGATGATTCATTGCAAGTACAATTATTTGCTCTTCAAGTACGATCTCGTAATCTTGCATATCAAACCAACTTAGGATTGTTTGGTTGATTTTCTATTAAATTCTGTATGGATAAAGTTGTCTGTGTGGATTAATATGTCTGTATAGATTTAGAAGGTTTTTATTTGAGAGAGTTTTTTCATAAATGGAAGGAACGTGTTTTTTAATGGGAGGGCTGGTTTGGAAAAAACATGTTGCTTTCTGCATAAAGCTCCTCCTTGAAATCTTACTGAATAAGTCACTTTTTATATCATTAAGCCACTACCAAACAGTCATATATAGTTGACTGAATAAGCTGTGAATCTCATTAAGCTGCTAACAAACATGCCCTTAAGGTGTGTAAAAAGTGATCCGGTTCAATTTGAATCGACTAATTTAAAATTATAGTCGATCAACCTTAATCGAATACAATCAGATCCGGAATTTTAACATCCAAGTTGGTTCAATTGGTTTTTGGATGACAGTTTAGAATCCAGTAAAACCAATGTATACAATCCAATTACCATTCTATTAAGATAAATATTGTTATTGATTAATGTTTAGCATGTTGTGTTTTTAAGAAATTAAGAAAATATATGAATAATTGGATGAGATGATGGATTAGATTAAATGGTTGAAATTTTGTATCAATAGTATAGATACAATGAATATCAATGGTAATATTCAGTGGATGAGACCAATTCGATCCATTTCATCCATTGATCAGATTGGTTGTTCAATGTTAATTAGAATTGGAGTGGATGACAACATCGAATATCGAATGGATGATTGGATTGAATAAGATCCATTAAATTCTTGACAAAATCTCTAAATTAGTAATTTCATAATTTTATTTAATTCAACAAATTCTCTAAAAGGCTCTATAAACTAAAGAAAATAAAATTCTCTAAATTTGGTGAATCACTCAAAAATTTGATGTTAAAAGAGATTAATATATTTTTAATTGTTTCGTATTGTCTTTCTCTAAAGTTTGGTGGGTATTAGATGAATTTAATATTTTGATAATATAATTAATACTGGAATATCGAAAATAGAGAATCTATTAAAGACAGATGTAACTTTTGTTATATTTTAACTTTTGATACTCTATTTTTAAGAAATTAAAAAGAATATGTTGGAGATGCACATTGATAATCAAGTTGTTACTTGAGAATAAACTAACCGAGAAATTAGTCATATTTAAATAAATTAATTGATTAATTAGATAACAATAAAATAACTATGTTAAAAATTTAATTGGAATAATAAGGAGCATAAGTAGGAAAAAAGAGTTTATGATACTTATTGACACGCAAAATGATTTTTTTTAGTAAACTATATATTAGACATGGCAAATATAACAACTTTATATCTTTTTAATATTTGATTTTTGACTAAAACGTTTACTTGTTTACTTGGTGCAGATCGATGAGTGGAAACTTATGCTTACCCCAGCGGCAAAAAAGCAAAAAAGACATGTCTTCCATTCAATTGCTTTCCTTATTTTTGTATTTTTATTTTATATATAAAAATAGGATTGCTACCTTTTTGCACATTTTTAATGGTTTAATTTGTTGAGTCTTTTGTGATTATTTCGGAGTAATTGTATATGTTTTGGTCAAGTATCAATCAAGACAAGACATACCTTATTATATAAAGATTGAATTATAATCCTTCTGGTATTATGTTTTTAATGGATTTTATCCTTATTTTGAAATTTTAACAAGTTGAGTTGTTGTGATTGCATATTTTTTAACGAATTGAGTTTTAATGCAACCACAAGGACCCGACTTCAAGGAATTGGGCCCCTTGGTGTCCATGCAATAAGTCCCGTCAAGAAGTCATATTTTATTCCAAATTTGTTGTTTTTTTTCGGAAAGGGTATCCTTGGCCTAGACTAATCCCTTCGCAAAAAAACCGACTGCAAAAATATGCAGCCCTGAGGTTAAACCCAGTGGCCACAAAGCTGCGAATGCAGGGAATCGAACCCGGGTTGAGCGCTATAAACTCCCCAGGTGATTACCGCTACACCACAAACCTTGTGGTTAATTTGTTGTTTTTTATGGTAATGTTATGTTTAATACTTTTAGGGGTTGTTTGTTTTTTTTAAAAAACCTCTTAATGGCTCTTAAATCTGAATCATTCAGACATTTTTACACACCACCTCTTATTAATCATAACTAAAATAAGACTTCAGACTTTAGACCTCTTAAAAAACAAACGGCACCTTAGTTTGTCCTCCATAGTCAAACCATATATAGTTTACGGGCAACGCTATTTGCACCTTTTTTAATATTAGAATCATGTCAACTCAAACATTAAAATGTAAAAAGTAGGTTTTGATATTGTACCAAATCGACAGGTAGAAGATTTCTCGGCATCCCTTGTCCCTGACTTTTTCTTTTATTGGTGTTTCCACATAAATCTCGATGTCTCTCTATCTATCTTTAATTGCTTTATGTTCACATGATGATTGTCATGATTTATTTGATATGGAATTTGCTTAGTGAATATATAACTTAGGGCCTATTTCTTAGCAATTTAATGAGTTTAATTTGATTCACAACTTATTTGGTTAATTATACATGACTGTTTGGTAGTGACTTAATGATATAGAAAATGACTTATTTAGTAAGCTTCTAAGAGAAGTTTTATGCAGAAAGTTTTTTTTCCCAAACATACCTCCTTCCATCTATAAAAAAAAACTCTCCCAAACAAAAACCTTTCCAACCTATACAGACAGATTAATCCATACAAAAAGCTTTTTTATATATGACTTAATGGAGAACCAAAAAAAAACTTCATCAATCCATTTTCGCATTTGAAACCAATATCAAAAATATTATTCTACGATAATAATGGAAAGTTAACTTGTGGAATAGAATTTAACTGTTGGTTATTTGTGGTTCGTTGTATAATAATTTGGTATCAATAGCATGTCGGATTTAATATTGGGATCTATGTTGGGTTGATTGTGGTTTGTTAACTTCCTAAGCCCTAGTAAATAATATGAGTTTCCATCACTAATAGGGAACACTAAAAATGCGAGTTGAGTTCATACATATGAATTTGCGTTAAGTGTTTAATGGGACGTGGCAAAGTGCTTGTATCTCAGATAATATTGCATATATTGAATGATATCTTATTCGATGTTACCGAAGAAGCAGTTGGAATTTGGTTGAAGTTAGAACAGTTATTGTTGACAAAGAGTCTCTTGTATAAATAGAATGATAAATCGACAGGAAGGGAACGAGGAAAGGATTTGTTCGAGATGTTAAGATGAGTTACTCAAGTACAAGTGTTATTGAACTTTTGCAAGTAGTTAAGAGGCGTTCGGTTCAGAAAATGGAATTTTATGGAATTGGAATCCATCGAAGGAATTTGACTGTGAAAAAATTAGAATGAAATTTGATGGAATTTGACCACACGTTTGGTTGGTAGGAATTCAATTTTTTCACTTAAGCCAAGGAACGATGAATTCCTTAAATTGTGGAATTCAATGGAATTGGAAGGATTCCGTCGCTTTCATTCCGTGAACCAAACATGAGCTTGGAATTTGGTCAATGGAATTAGTCATTCCAATTCCTTCTAATTCCATGAACCAAACAGCCCCTTAGGCGTTTGGTTCGCAAGATGGAATTTGATGGAATTGGAATCCATTGAAAGAATTTTACTTTGAAGGAATTTGATGGAATTTGATCACGCGTTTGATTGGTGGGAATTGAATGAAATTCAATTCTTTCACTTTAGGTAAGGAATGATGAATTCCTTGATTTGAGGAATTCAATGGAATTCAAGGGATTCCATCATGATCAATATGTGAACCAAACAAAGGAATTGTAATTTGGTCAAAAGAATTATCCATTCCAATTCCTTCAAAATCCATGAACCAAACACCCCCTTAGGGAACGTTTGGTTCGTAAAATGGAATTTGATGGAATTGGAATCAATTGACGGAATTTGACTTTGAATGAATTGGAATGGAATTTGACCACACGTTTGGTTGGTAGAAATTTGATGGAATTCAATTCTTTCACTTTATCTAAGGAATGATGAATTCCTTGATTTGTGGAATTCAATGGAATTCAACGGATTCCATCATGATCAATATGTGAACCAAACAAAAGAATTCGAATTTGGTCAAAGTAATTATCCATTCCAATTCCTTCAAAATCCATGAACCAAACACCCCCTTAGTCCTTAGAGTATGTACTTGATGCATGTATAGGAATGTGTTCGAGCATGTGACATATAAAGCTATTACAATTCAAGGGAGTTTCATGTGACTTTTTAAATGAGAAACACGCATATATTTGTAGTTTATTTGAGCATGCTATATTTATAATGTCATGCATATATTTAGACGTTGTAAAAGTGATGAGCGCATAAACATGTTATGTTTATATCCATGGGTGGACCTATGCTTTGGGTTGGGGGGTTGAATGATCCCCATTAGTTTTAAAGAAAAAAAAATGTTTTTTAAGCTATAAAATTTACTTTGTTTTCAAATTTATCTTGTCCTGATTCTCCTAAATGTTGGGTTTTATGTTTTAATTATTTCTGACCCATGAGAAAAAGTTAAAATAGCCCAACAATAGTGGTCCGATACAATCTATATATTGTCTTGTATTCTAGGGTTTTACAACAAGTGAAGAGAAAGTCCATAAAATACAAAAGTGAGAAAAAAGAGAAAATTCGTCTATAATTTTCAGCAAAGCGCAGCCGTGCCGTTTTGTCTATTCCCGGAGTTTGAACAGTCGGATCGTCGTGATTTTTGGACAGTAGCTTCACGACATCTTTATATATATTATGAACGGTGGAGATCGGGTTTGTAGATCCGGAAGTCCCCTTTTGCTATTTGACAGCTTGTTTTCTGGGTGATGTTTCTTCCTCTTTTCCTTTTTGGTTTGATTTCATACTTCTTGATGGTTTGTTCCAAGAGTATGATGATTGTGGTGTGCCTCTAGTTCTATCTAGAGAAGACTTTTGTATTGTTTATTGGTGGTAGTGTACTTTAAGCGGCCTAAGGGTCCCGTGGTTTTACTCTCGCCTTGAGAGGTTTCCACGCTAAAATTCGTGTGTGTTTGATTGTTGCTTATTTCTGTTTTTGGTAGTTGATTATCATTGCATTAGTATACCCTATTTGTTTGCATCCTCAAAGGTTCATATAAGTCGGGAAAGTTTTGTCCAACGAAGGTTTATTCCACATTTATCGTTACCATTGTGACGCATTTTTCCCAACACTAAAAAGTTGGTTTGACCCATTGTTTGGGCAAAAACAACCAAGGACCTTTGTCGTACGTCTTTAGATTCCAAATAGACCATTGGCCCATAGTCGCACGACCATAGAAATAACTGACGTCCTTCCTTTGAGCGACTTTGACCAGATTATCAACACCCGTCCATGATGGCTGTCGTACGACATGATTTCAGTTACTAATTTACAACATACTTTATATTATATTTAATGCAGGATTTCAAGGACGTTTATGATGTGAGAATCATAACGGAAGACGTTACCAATAACAACGGATATAACAGATGCTACCATCAATATCGAACGGTTACCTTATTAAAGATATGCATTCAAGACCTGCTAACGGATAATTGGAGTATAAATATGAAGATTGAACTTCACATTCGGACATCTGATTCTCAGACCTTACAAGCTCACTCATTCTCTCTCGAAGTTCATAAAGCCTATTGTTGTTTACCACACGACGCACGACCGGAGTCTAGTTACACACGACGCACGACCGACTTTACTTTATCGTATTGTTTTACATTGTATTACACTTATAACACTTGTTATTAAGGACGACGTCCCTGATTGACGTTCATAGTGCACGACGACTCATACTCGTCCGCGGTTTTTACCCATTTTAGGGGTTTTCCGCGTCACCAATTCCCTAGTCTCGTTTATTTCATTTTTATTATTGTCGTGCGATTATTAAAGCTACTTTATTTGGTTGGATCAAGCTCCACATTTACCTTAAATTTTCCTTGGGAGATTTTTGGCATAAACAGTTTGGCTCCCACCGTGGGGCCCCATCCAAAGAAAATCTTCGATAATCTTACGACGTACTAACATTTTCCTTCGAGTATTCTCTTTTTTTCAGTTATTCAGGATAATGTCATTCCAAGGAACTCAAGATCATGTTGTGGCTCAAATGAATATGGAGCTGACTGCTACTCGTGCCCGTATTGACGCCCTAACAGCTCAGGCTCGACAGGCGGCAGAAACCATCGAGCATCTCAGAAGTCAAAGTGGAAACAATGTGACTGGGACTACAAATGCTTATACTGGTGCTTGGAACGTACCTCCTCCATTGCCTAATTATCCTCGTCCACCACCAGTTAATCCTGCGACCTTCGTAATCCCAACCATGCCTATGCCTTCTATGTCGTTCAATGGATATGCCTCTGATTCCTCGCAGCAGACTAACTTCAACGGATCAGGTTATGTTCCATTGGGTGTTCCTGGGGGTGTACCAATGGATCCCATTGCACAACGATTGAAGTTTCTAGAGAAGCAGAATGAGCGTGTCTTGTCTATGCTAGCCAAATTTCCAGAGGCAGCAGTCCTAGTTGATGTCGAACCACGAACAGGATTTCAAGCGTCGCCGTTCGTCGCTGAAATTGCTTTGGTGGACATCCCAAAGAAATATAGCATCCCGACCTTCTCCCCAAAATATTCAGGTGTCACTGATCCGACAGAGCACGTCGCCCAATACAAACAACTCATGTGGACTATTTCAATACCGCATCAATTCCAAGAAGTCTGCATTGCAAGAGTTTTGGAGCAACTTTGACTGGAGCAGCGTTACAATGGTTGATCAATCTCAAACCTAAAACTATCGGGTCTTTTGCAGAATTGGTGAATCAGTTTTCTCAACAATTCGCTAGTAGTCGAAAAATGGAAAAACAAACGAGCGACCTTTACTATGTTGTACAGAAGAATGGAGAGTCCATCCGAGACTATTTTAACCGGTTCAACATAGAAATGATTAGTATCCGAAATTACGACGTGAAAACAACAATTGAAGCATACAAACGGGGTCTGGATGATAGTTCAGGGTTGTATCTCGACCTTACGAAGTATCCTCCGGAAACCTTTGAAGACGTACGAGCAAGGACGCTTGCTCATATGAGGGTTGAAGATGACCTCGTTTTCAGAAATAAACATTCAAACGACAGGAAAGGTCTAGGTGTTAAAAAGCCAGACTTCAAACCAAAATCAATCGTTCGATCAGAGCCTGCCCGACAGATTTCAAACGCCAGATTTGAAAAGAAAGGGTCGACGACTTCTAAATCAATCCAGTATCCTAAGGTGTCATCTTATGGTTTCCCTGGGTCTGCCAAAGACGTCGTCGCGTCCCTGAAACAGCTCCAACAAAACGTTCGATGGCCAAAGAAAAGCGATAAGGATGGTGATAAGAAAGACAAAACAAAATGGTGCGATTTCCATAATGACTTCAGTCATCTAACGGATGATTGCATCGCCCTGAAGAAAGAACTGTCCTGGCTTAATTCGAAAGGTTATTTACAAGAATTGACGGAAAAGAAGGACGTGCGTCCCACATCTCCAGAGCATGCCAAGGTGATTAATTGTATCACCGGAGGCTCTGATGTCTGTGGGACCACATATTCAGCTGCTAAAAGACATGCTAGTCGTGGTCCCGATGACCGACCAATTCCAAAAGAGGCAAGACCCAAGGAGGACGCAGAATTAGAAGCTATGCCCTTGACGTTCGATCAAGCAGACCTCGACGACGTACATCAAAAACATCATGACGGATTAATTATCCAATTGAGCATTGGAAATTGTTTGACAAAGAGGATACTCGTCGACGGAGGTAGTTCAGCTAACATTATTTTTTTTATGCAGTGAAAGCAATGGGAATCGACAAATCCGAGATTACACGACGTTCGACTACACTCGTTGGATTTAACGGAGGAGTGACAAGCACCATGGGGGAAATCACACTACCATTATATGCTAAAGGAATCAACAGACAGACGAAGTTCAACGTCGTCGACTGTTCATCTGCTTATAACGTCATCCTTGGGCGACCATGGATCCACGATATGAAATCTGTACCTTCGACGTACCATCAAATCTTGAAATTCCCCACGCAATGGGGAGTATAGGAGATCAAAGGCGAAAGAAAAGTTGCTAGGGAATGTTACAAAGTCTCTTTGAAGCCCCCGAAGCAAACAGTATAGCAATTACAGAGCCAGAACGTTCCTGGGACTGACGATGACTATCGCTTGGAAGTTGTCGTTCTAAACCAGGATAAGCCTGATCAGATGGTTTACATAGGTTCGACGCTCGACCTTTCTTTTAAAAAGAAACTAATATCTTTTTTGCAGGATCACAATGATTGTTTCGCATGGACGCATGAAGACATGGTGGACATCGATCCAAGTATTATTTCTCATAAACTCAACGTTGATCCCTCGTTCAAGCCTATTCAGCAGAAAAGACGAAAATTCACACCTGAAAGAAATAAAGTTATCAACGACGAAGTTGATAACTTACTCAAAACAGGAAAAATACGATAAGTCAAGTATCCAGACTGGCTCGCCAACGTTGTTGTCGTTCAAAAGAAAAATGGCAAATGGAGAGTCTGCATTGATTTCACAGACCTTAACAAGGCTTGTCCAAAAGATCCATTTCCATTGCCACACATCGATTCTATGGTCGACGCAACAGCTGGACATGAATTACTCACTTTCATGGACGCATATTCCGGATATAACCAGATATTGATGCATTCTGATGACCAGGAAAAAACAACCTTCATGACGGATAAAGGTATTTATTGTTATAAAGTAATGCCTTTTGGTCTTAAGAATGCAGGTTCGACGTATCAACGATCGGTGAATATGATGTTCAAAGAACATTTGGGCGACACTATGGAGGTATACATCGACGACATGCTCGACAAATCAAAGCATACGAACGATCATATAGGACATTTGAAGCAATAGTTCGACATTTTGCGTGAATACAAAATAAAGTTGAATCCAACAAAATGTTCTTTTGGAGTTCGAGCTGGTAAATTTCTCGGTTATATGGTCACACGACGAGGAATCGAAGCTAACCCAGACTAGATTAAAGCAATTATCGAGCTCAAATCACCCAGAAATTTTAAATAAGTCCAACGTCTAACAGGACGCGTAGCAACATTGAACAGGTTCATCTCTCGGTCATCCGACAGATGTAACCTATTCTACAACGTCCTGCGAGAAAATAAAGGATTCGAGTGGACTGATAAGCATGAGGAGGCATTGCAACAACTCAAGAAATACATGTCATCACCTCCCTTCCTCTCTAAACCTGAGAAAGGTGAAGCTCTTCAACTCTACTTGGCTGTTAGCATTAATTCGGTAAGTGCAGTCCTTATACGAGAAACCGACGGACGACAATTGCCAATCTACTATGTAAGTAATACATAGTCTCATAGAACCATCTTTCTTCTTTACAAAGAGTACAAGTACACCACACGGAGATACACTGGGTCGAATGTACCTTTTGTTTAATAGATCTTGCATTGCTCCTTCAGTTCTTTCAGCTCAGACGGGGCCATACGGTATGGAGCTTTTGAAACTGGGCCAACTTCTAGAATAAGATCTATTGAGAATTCAACCTCCTGTTCAGGCGGTAACCCAAGAAGTTCATCTGGGAATACATTAGAGAATTCTTTTACAATTGGAATATCTTCCCATTTAGGATTTGCTTTAGAAACATCCTGGATCGCGACTAGAAAAACTTTACACCCACGATCTATTAGTTTGTGAGCTTTTAAAGCAGAGATAACACATATAGATTTTTGGGGTGGAATGAAGTAAATGTTCAGGCTCAGTGACGTCCCCAAATATAACTTTTTTTTTTGGCTTCACAGTCAATTATGACTCGATGTTTAGCCAGCCCGTTCTTACAGAGTATGGGATCGAAATCTCTCATTCTCATAGGAAGTAAGGTGGTTATCCAAACTTTCTTCCCAATCATTAATGGACAATCAACATATTCATCTAAATGAAATTTAGTTAAATAACATATAATATAATATGACATAATAAACTATTTATATCCCATCCTAAGTCTACCCATTTCTCACAGGTCAAACTTAGATTTATTCTATAGGTCGCAACCTATGCTCTAATACCATAAATGTAACATCCCATACTAGCTATACTCGCTTAAACGCATACAGAGCAACTAAGTAACCTTTATAGCAATATAGTAATAGTTATAGACAACCGGATGTTAAGGTACATATATAAATATATACAATCCCAAAAGTTTCTATACAAAAGTAAGGTTGTCCGGTCAGTCTTCAAAATATCCACTCTCGGTCACTCATCCCGGATAATCCCCAAGTCTATCTCTAGAACCTGCCACGAAATAACAAACGTGGCTGAGCAATAACTCAGTGAACAGATCAATGAAATCAACAATAAACAATATAGGGTAAGTACAAATTAACCCTATAATCATGAAACGATAAAATAATCAATCGAATATCACAAAGATATAACAAGGGGTTCACGTAATCACCCGTTCCGTGTTTCGTGTTATTCAAGTTCACATATATCACCCGATTACACTAAACCCATTGTTCCCAAAGAATGTACGGTTCTATGGGCATAATTGAGAACTAGCGATGTGGGCACGACACCCACTAGCCCTCGACTACTATTAAAGCAGTCCTAGTTCTGTTATGTTCCTAGAATATCCATTCGCCCCTATGGCCGGATCAGGGCCAGCGCACTTTCCACGCATACACAAGGACGCCATAATGATTATAGCCACCATGGAAGCATCACAAAGTCGGTGCCCCCGACTAAGTGTTTGGGTAAAGGATCACAACGTATGTGATCTAACCGGATCACAAAAATAAACCAATAATCAATGAACAAGTCAATATGGCTTGACTCTATATAGTCGTGCCATTCTTAATCCGATAATATCACGGTCATTGGACCGATTCAACAAATCATATTTATCATATTCCATTCGCGCCTCAACATTCAGAGTAAAACTCAAGAACCGGGCCAACGGTCCCTATTAGGGGCAGCAGACTTTGGAACACTCCTAAGTCGTGCTCAACTAATGGAACACCAAATGGAATTCAACAAAAGGAATTACACGATGAAAATGCAAGAAACAAAATCATTGAGATCTTTTCGAACCTCAAGATTACTTTTCGGTAAATCATATTTGAATGGATTGACCCTCAACAATAGGTCAATCCCTCTCCAAGACAATAAGAGATCCGTACCTTTATATAGCCGAGAAAATCAAACAAGATGCTCGAATGTCAATGTTTCCAATCCTTGCTAATCAGATTTCCTATCATAAGTAATATATACTTAGAATTATACAAATATTACCAATATTTATTTGATCTACTTAGCCTATTGACATCCTTATTTTAGATTAATTTAACCTTATTTGTATCTTTATAGTCTTATAGTTCAATTCTATTTTTATGAAAGGATGCTAAATGAATCGAACAAAACAATTAAAATATTGCAAAGAAAAACTCCCCTGCACATTTCAGTTTCTGTCCATCTCTGTGTTGGACATATTTCTCATATTTAGGAGCTGAATTTCATGATATTGTCTAAACGAAAGTTGTACCTATGCTTCTTAGGAATCCAATCGCACTGGATTCATGTTGTTTGAAGCTATGATCAATTTTATATGAATATTTCACTAACAGTGTGCAATTCTCGATTTTACAGAGACCAGCTACTCTAATTTTCTATTTTAGCATACTTAAGCACAAAATTAGCTTTAGGACTCTTCATAACAATTGAACTAGACACACTAAGGTTTCCAACCACATATCACATACCTCAATTGGATCAATAGTTAATTTTATACACATTTTTAAAGTAACAACAACTTTCTGTTTTCTTCCAACAGCACCAAGATTAACTATTTTTAAGATATCAACACTATCATTTGATTTGGTAACCATTCTAAACCATATATGAACCAATTTGAAGTATTTTGATTTTGGTTTTACATCCTTGAACATCACATAATCAGAACCTAGATAAATTATTCAAGCATCTAACTCAAATATTATCAAAGTTCTTACCTTTAAGGATGATTACACCTCTTCAAGGTGTTGATTCCATTAATCCCTTAACTCCAGCCCCTAATCAACAAAAACACACACCAACTTAGTATAAATCTTCCTCAAATAACTTATATTTCAAAATTACAAGCTTACCCAATGGTTACCTTCAAGATTTAGCTTCAAAATCATCAATTTCCCATCATTTCTTCAAGGTTTTGAGGTTTAATTTCATGGATAAAGGTTTGGTCTAGGGTTTGAAGAAGAAAACGTGAAGAAGAAGGAGAAATAAATCTGATTTTGATTTCTTTTATTTTCATAATTTGTTTTTATATTTTTCAATTATTCACTTTAAGTCCCTCAAGTTTCATAAATTGCAAATTTACCATGTTTAGAGAATTTCCTCACATTTTTGGTTTAATTATTGTTTCACTTATCCATGTTTAACCCCTCTAATGTTTATGTTTGATAAAGTTAGTTCGGTTTAAGTCCATATGCTATATGTACAAGCATACAAAGCAATGACCAACACCAAACACTAACTTTTCAGTTAAAGATCGATATAAATGTCCGGTTATTATAAATCCCTTTTGAATTGTAAATCGTCATATCCTCCAAATATATTTTCAATGAAAAAGCACATGATAGAGATCAGACAACTCCCTTGTGAATTGTAGATCGTCATATCTTATCGGATGCAAAGTAAGAATGTACTCCCCCTTGACGGTTGATTTCCTCATTCGAGTATTTGAGTACAATCTCTTATCATGACAGGAGTAAGGTCTTTTGATCACTGAAGTATGAGTCCTAAACTGTTGTGTTTAGAAGTCAAACTCCGTTGAAGTACGGGTTCTAAGCTGATGTACTTAGAAGCCTTGGTTCTCTTACTCCCCCTTGACTTGAGGTGCCTGTAACACAGAAGCAGTTTTCGGCTTTGGTACCCACTGGTATTTGGGCCCATGAATGTTAGTTGCAGTTCTTGTGGGGGTAATTGAATAAGAACCATACCAGAAATGATCACTGGTCTTGTGAACATGATCATGTGTACAACAATAAGAACAATAATTTTTCTTACCTGATAACCTGATTAATTGATCTCTCGTATAGATATGATCAGGTTTATCTTTACGCGCATTGTTCTTCTTTGCTTTGGATGCATGTACACATGACTTTTTACATTTCAGCTCATCTTTCTTCTCGTCTTCAGCTGGTTTCTTTCTCCAGACCAATTCTTCTTCTTTGTATCTCCTTCTTCTTTGATGTGTACCTGAACCATCTATATTTCTATCATAGAAAAGGTTAGTACTACAAATCTGATCAGAAGAGTTAACTGACCTTTGTGAAGAAACAATTTTCTGGTTTGAACTTGATGTTGTCTTTTCAAGCTCTTTAATCTTTAAAGCAAAGCTGTCTCTTTCTTTGACAAGCAGGTCAATCTTCGTCACGTATTCAGACTTCGTTTTCTTCTTTTTCAGAACATTCTCAGATAGTTCAGATAACTTGGCAGTCAGCTTTCTAATCTCAGCCTCAAACATGCTTCTTTCTTCTTCAAATCCCTTCTCAGCATCGTTTCTCTGGCCGGATATTTCCTTGAAGAATCTCACATTCTTTTGTTCAATGGCCTTCTTCTCTTTGGCAATCTTTTCCCTTTCTAGAATGAGTACTTTCTCAAAATCAGAAACTTGCTGAGAAAGCTTTATGCATTTAAACTCAACAATCTTCTTTTCTTCAAAACACTTTCTTGAAAAATCTGAGAACTTCTTTGAAAAACCTTCCTTTTCACTCTCAAAATCAACTTTATCTTTGACCATCTTTTGTTTCAAATCAGATATATTCTTTTGAAGCTCAGCATTAGCATCCTTCAGACTCTTAATCTTCTCCTCAGAAGTTTCAACAGATGCTTTCTGGATTTGAACAATCTGATTTTCAAAATCAAAGATCTTTCTTTTCAGCTCAGAATTCTCAGATTCCAATCTCAGTATTTTCTCATCATTCAACCCAAAAGTCTGTGTCAGAAGATCTTCATTAATTGTCTTTAATGCACTAACTTCTTCTTTCAGTATGATGCTTTCATCATAATATTCTTTTGACTTCTTCGAGTAGAAATCAACAGCTCAGTTAATCTAAGATTTATGCTCTCTAATTCGAGCTTTTTATTCTTCTCTTCAAGTTCATCAAAATATCCAAATCCCATCTTGAATGAGAAATAAGCTTGATAATAATGATCGTTCCCAAACAATTCAGAAAATTTTGACTGAAAGTCAAATTAAAATCACCACTTGAAAAATAATCTCAGAAAAATCCAATCTCTGGAACTCTTCAAATCACTTGAATCAGATCACTTGGAATTTGAAATTCTCAAATCTCTTGAACTTGAATTCGCAGATCACCAAATTGGATTGGAAGCGCAAATCTCATTACATGAATCGCGCAAAACTAATTTCTTGAGTGGCGCAAATTTGATTGAATTTGGCGCAAATGATGTTTTTCTCGAGTAGAAGGTTGCGCAAGACTTTGATTTTCTCTAAATGAAGGTGGCGCAAATATGCAAATGGATACAAATTAAACAGTTAATGCCCCACTAACACTTCAATATCAATTTGATTGGCGCAAAACAAAATAAATGTATGGCGCAAAACAAATTAATCTTGATGGTGCAAAATAAAAACAATCTAGCGCGAAACTTGAATGAGGGTGGCGCGAATGATGAAATTTGCGCAAGATTTGATTGGCGCAAAATTGATGAGCAAGTTTTGATTGGTGCAAAATTGATGAGCAAGTCAATTACCACCGTCCCACTTAGATAATGAATTTCTCAAATCAAATGAACAAATCCAGTCGGCCACCATCCCATTATTGGCGCAAAACTCAAGTGATAGTGGCGCAAAACTGAAAAAATGCCACCGTCCCATTATTGAATCTGACGCAAAATTAACAATCAATTGAAGATGTTGGCGCATAAAATGATGCTATTGTTGGCGCAAAACTTTGAAGAAGGTGGCAAAGAGAGTCAAAATCAATTATGCAGCTGCACAATTTTGTAATTCCACATTCACCATCCATGAATTCATTATAGCCACCGCCCCATTATCTATGAGGTAGCCAATCAAATTAATTCAAACACCGATTGATTAACAATCTGGTGCAACTCAGATTGACAGACCATATGGATTCCATCCAGCGCAAAATTAACATATGAGTGGCGCAGATTGATGTTGGCACAAGTTAGATGAACAATATGGAAACTTGAAAGTTTTGCGCGAACTGATAAGAAATGCTGCGATCGGTGTGAAAAGTTTTGAAGACACAATCTGATTGAATCAATCTGAAATTCGCAGATTTAACAAACTGAAATTCTCAGAAAGCTTCAATGGAAGCAGGTTGTGTTCTTCATGAACTCGCAATCTGAGTTCCACAGATCGATCCAAATCAAATGAAATCTGCAAAATTGAATCTTGAAATTGTATCAACACAATCAAAATACAAATCTAAACACATTCTTATCAATCCAAACATGCTAAAAATGACAAATTACAATGCATGATCAAGATTCACAATTATCGACATATTGACAACAAGATCCAAGAAAATCTAAAAAAAACAAACTGATCTTGTGGTTGATTCATGAAATCTTGTGAATACAAAGTGTTTATTATCACAAATCGATCACAACACGATCAATCTTACAATCTAACATCAACAAAATAATGAAAATTCGATCCAATTTCATTTTTTCAGAAAAAAAAATCCGTGTTCTTGAAAATTTCCAGATTTTGATCCAATTTTCTGTGCAAAACTTTTCTAAATCAGTTTGGTACGGCTCTGATACCAATTGTGAATGTAAAATCCCAAACAAATCAAGCAATTCTCATCAAGATCTAACAATATGAACTAGAGAGAGAAAGTAGATCTTGAAATCACACGTCTCTGAATATTACAATTAAGATCCCTACAAAATTACAAGGCTCAAAACCTATTTATATCACAAGTCTAACAAAGACTAACAAGATAAGTAAACTAAACAATTTTGACTATTCTTGACTTTGACATCATTGACTTTACAACTTTGACTTTCCTATTAAATCTTGGATACAATATTATGACCTAACATCTGTTCATGGGTGTTCTTGATTTAGAGTGTTCTTGGTTTTAGGATGATGAAACTCTTGCAAATTTCAGTTCTTGGGTTGTTTCTTCTCCATTTGTCATCAATTTTCTTGAAAGATTTTGTGTTTTAGTTTCTTCTTGCGAATATCCTTGGTTCTTGCTTCAAATTTGATGGTAGGCATTCCACATTTTGAGTGTTCTTGGTGGTTGGGTTGGGTGGTACAAATGTTGAAAGGTTTTTTTTCCGTATTTCTAATCGATCTTCGTTGTAACAGGCTAGATATCGTAGAATAATGGAGGAAAATATGACTTTGGATAGGGAAGGCAGACCCTTCAAAATGATTGTTTTCAGAGGAAGCCCAAAATTGAGTAGAAAATCGATCCGGTACATTGATGAACTTCGTAACAGTGATGAAGAATTATTCAACCATAACAACAACCCGAGCCAACAAAGAACATTCACCAAGGCTTTTTTTATGGAATTTGCTTTTGAGATCTTTTTCTGTTATGTTTTAACACCGATTTTCTTGTTCATCTATTCAGAAAGAGAGCAAAATACTCGATGCTCCGTATCTAAAGGACGATTTCTACATAAACGTAATGGATTGGGGGAAGAACAACATCACGGATCTTCAATCAGAATACAATTTCATGAGTTTTCAGGATTCTCAGAAACAATGGTTTAATCGGGGAGATCCCATCAAATATCTACTCCACAGATCCGGGCATTGTAAGTTCTTAAGTTGTCTCTTCAGTCACCTTTTGTTTTATTATATGTTTCTTTTCTTCATAATCTTGCAACAAAGATGTATCTTTCAATTCCATCACCGGTAATTTGCTAGCTAATTTCGCCAAAATTAGACAATCTTGTGAGTTGTACAACATTTTAATTCATATATGATTTCTTCAAACACTGCATAAACATAATAGTTTTTCTACAGGAATGTTGTCGGAACTTTGATGAATGGAGACGACTTACTAGACGGGTAAACCATTTATCCTAAAAAAATTTGGTGCTCCTCATACATATCTAACCCATTTTCTTGAGATATTTTTGTTGAAAATCGTAACCTTTTTTTATTAAAACTCGGTGCAGGAAGGCATCTGAGATCTCATATTGCCTGCTTAGCGATAGCAAGTGAAGAGATAAGGTTCCAGTGGGTATGTTCTATTTAAACATCATTCATGGTGAACCAATGAGAGAATATCCTAGAGATTCTCTATAATTTCTTCAAAATAGAGATGCAAAAGTTAAATCTAAAAAAAACTACACAACTCCAACTAGTGATGGCCATCTCGGCCCGGCCCGGCCCGGTCGGTTAACCGAGCCCGGCCCGCTTGAAAGCCCAACCCGGCCCGCTTGAAATCCCGGCCCGGCCCGGTGGAAAACCGGTTTGGAGCCCGAAAACATGAACCGGTTCATGTTTTTGGAGGATTTGGCGGCCCGGCCCGGCTCGGCCAGAGCCCGGTTCATGGCCCGGTTTTTGGTCCGGTCCGGCCCGATTCGTATTTAAAAAAAAAAAAAGAGCCGTTATGTTACCATTTATATACGTTTTTTTGACCTTTTTTGTATCTTTTACCTCCCCAAACCCCTATAAATACTTGTATTGTAAGTTTGTAACTTAAAATTATATATAAAACGTATTTTTAAAGTGTATTTTAGTGATTTATTATAAATAAAACGCATTTTTAAAGTGTATTTTAGTAATCCAATCCAATTTTTATTTTTTAAAGCTTAGTAATTGATTATTATATAAAGATTTTTTTTTTTAAATACGGAAAAATGCTCGGCCCGATCACGGCCCGGTTTGGGCCCGGCCTGGTTTTCCTATAACCGGTTTTTTCCAACATTAAACGGGCCACACATATTCGGGTGAAGCCCGGCCCGACCCGAAGCCCGATTGGCCCGGTTTTTGGGTTTACTATTTGGGCCCGAAGCCCGTTTTGGCCCGGGCCGGGCCGGCCCGAGCCCGATTTTTGGCCATCACTAACTCCAACAGTTTCTTTATTTTGTAAATTTCAACATTAGTTATATTATTAAAATACTCACTAGGTTTAATATCTCAACAAATTTCCAAATAAATCTTATCTATACTAATAATCACCATATTAAAATGGTAAAACGGTTATTTTCAAGATTCGAGATTACCTATTCTTTTGCACGATGTACAAGTTTCAAAGCATATAAACGGTTATTTGATAGTGAAGTCTTGAGGTTTTTTCATGCTGGATGCAACTAAAGGCTTTAGGTTTGTTTCTACAAGACAACTCTTAAGTGGAGAGCAAAGACTTTGAATTGCACTTGGAAGTACACTCCTGCTTGGTATGTGCTATGAATGATATCAAGTGTAGTAGTAACCTATTGGCATCTGTTTGTTATATTAAGACGTGTTTTATTTGAGTAAGTTTCTTTGACATTGTTTCACTTCAAGATATGATTTATGCTCTCTATCTTTTTGTTTAGAATTTTTTAATAAATGGAAGGTATATATGGATATTTCATGGTATTTCTCTAAGGAGTATTCCCACTTAAGGGGTTAGATGGTCAGTAGAAACATCAGGACCATCTTTTGGATTCAGAAGTCGTGGCAGCCACAGTGGCAGCTGCTATTTTGAGCTGTTAGTGGTTTCTTGTTCATGTCCGGTTCTTTTGCAAAAAGGTGCAAAGATGGAATGAAGCTGAATTTGGTGTTAATGGTTGCCATTGCAATATTACATACTTAAGGGTTGTTTACCAAACGCTTACACCGGTAAGCATTTACCAGTGAAATTCAATACTATTACTTATTTACTTGGTAAGATTTTAGTCCACCAAAACGGTAACGCATGGAACAATTTTCCCGGTAAGTGCTTACCATGGTAAGAGTTCTCGCCCTCACTTACCGGGTAAGACTCTCGATCTTGCCTTAGCTTTTACCGGGTAAGATTCTTGGTCCTTGCCATATTCATCCGTAAGGTAATATGACTTGGTATGCGTTTACCCGGGTAAGCGTTTGGTAAACGGCCCCTTACTCTCTTTTGTTTTCTCTTGACTTGTGATTACAATGGGAACCCTGTGAAACAAGAGCTTGAACAAATGTGCATCAAAATCTTTAATTTTTTTGTACCAAAATCTTATTTTTGTTCAATTTTTTTTTTTGGTTTTGGTAGATCATTAATTCAAAGCTTGTTCTGGAATCACCTAACATGTATAACTCGATTCTTAGCATCATTAAATCTTTATACATGCATCATTGTTTGTACTTGCCAAAACTAAATTTGTTAATGTATGTTTCTGCTCTTGTTGTTGGTATGTATGTGAGTAATATTCCAATAGCTCGTTCATTGACTAAGGTATGTTTATGCTCTTATATGGCTTTTTCTCTATCTATTGTATCCGATAATTTAGCACTTACCCGATGATTTTGGAGATTGTCTTTAACTTTTTAGGCATTTGTTTTTGTCAGTGTCTACTTTTACTTTTTTTTCTCTACAGTTTATATATTTGCCATTTAAAATACTCTGTATTTTCCTCAGTTTCTTGGTTTGCTTTTAGTATTTATGAGGCGTAGTTTCTCTTGATATTGCTTTGACTTGGAATATGAGAACCAATCATATATGCTAATAAAGATACCAAAGAAGAAAATAAGAAATTCTCAACTTAAAGTCTACAGAGCCAAAGAGGAATTTATTAAAAATCTTTCTATAGTTGTTTTTGTAATATAAATAAAGTATTAGAAGGTAGTGAACGGTAAACATGGCTTGTTGGGAATGTCCTTTTTGTACCTACATAAGGACGACCTCAAGAGAGCAGACTTATTTTTTTACATTGGCATCTTGACTTGCAGACTTGGGTGGTGTTTGTTAAGGTTTGAATAAACTGAATTGCATTGAACTCTACTTGTCAACAGGTGTACCAAAGAAGAAAAAAGAACATAATGGGCATGATTAAGAGAAGGTTAGCAAGGCTTAACAAATTAAAGGTGTGATTGATAAGCTGCTTGGCAGCCTTCGTCTTCTTTTTTATTGACAGAAGCTGCTCCTTTGGTCGGTTAAATTTGATCACTCTTGATAACCATATCTATACTATATAATGAAAATTATATTTCAGTTATTTTTCAAGATTCAAGAATACCACTTTTTATGCATAACGTACAACCCATTAAAGCATTTTTGGCTCTGATTGGTGGGTGTTGTATTTGACTTAATTTTAAATCATTACACTTATTATAACTCGGATATGTGAAACTGGTGTTAAATTTGTAAAACCTTGCATATCAATTTTGCATTAGAAAGTAAGAAGTTTGATTTCAAAAGTCAAAGTGTATCTCTTAGTTATGAATGGAAGAGTCTTGGTTTGATTCCTCCTGTACCATCATTAAGTTTTTTTTTTCTGGATATATCTTTATTGATGGATCAGCTTCTGATTTGGATCTATATATTTCCATTGAGATGGTGGGTTGTTGCTAATGCTATAACCGAAAACTGTTGTGTAACACTAGGTATATACCCGCACATGATGTGGCGCGAAAAATCGTGCAATCGAAGTAACAATTGACAAAGGTATGTATTCGTTCACGAAACATCTTGAAATCAAAATGACAACAACGTTTTCATTTTAAGTTTTTATTATTCGTTCTTATTGATACTTTAGTCTATGAAAACACGGTGCTTGAGTCGTTTGGTGCACTTATATGTGAATCATAGACTAAAGTATCGATAAGGACGAAGAAATACAAACTTAAAATGAAATCTTGTTGTCATTTTGATTTCGAGATGTTTCGCGAGTGATACATACATTTGTCAATTGTTACTTTGATTTCACGATTTTTCGCGTCACATCGTGCGCGGGTATATGCCTAGTATTTCTAAATAATTTATTGAAGTTTTATGAGAATACTACAAAGATAATAAATATGACAATCATACCCTCAACCTAATCATAGTTGTAAACTAAACATTTTCACAAACAACATACGTACTATAATAACTAACTTTAAGCAGGATAATCGAACGGTAAAGGCATCACCGAGGCCGAATCACCTAAACTCGGGTGCACGAAACCATAGCTACGCAACACCTGATTATCAGCAAAGTTCAACACCTTCTGCATAGCGTCCCAACAACCCTGCATAGAGTACAACTCATTATGCGTACCACTACAGGGTTGACACCCCGTGAAATGCGTCATAAACGGCCGTCTCCAACCATCCACCCCATAGCCTGCACCTTCCACTTTCAAATACTCCACCCACAGCGCAGAATAGCCTCCCCTAACCTTTTCAGCATGCCGTCTCCTTAACCTGCGCTTCCGTTTCTCAACTCCGTTATATCTCGCCGTTATGTTCTCCAATTTCCCCACAATTTCCATCCAATACCCCTCGAAATAATACCCGTCTTCCACGTATATTTTATTCCCCCATTTTTCTTTTTCTTTTAATAATAAATAAACCAAACCCGTTTGATCGTCGGATTCGGGTAAAACCTTGTCTTTGCAAGTCTCCCTCAATGTTTCGCCCCATTTTTCGTAATTCGGAGTCTGGGGCCCCATACCCGACCAAACATCCATGAAATCAAGCGCCCATTGGCTATTTCGGATCAAGAAAACGCCGGCGTTTAAGCTCGTCCAGCTTTTCTTCTCGTAGATCAACTTGGGCCAGCCGTGAACGACAAAATTGTGGTTTTTATAACGTTGTAACGGTAACTTGAAATCCATATCGGTGAAAACGGCGTCCGAGTCGACCCACCAGATCCACTCGGCTTCCGGGTGGGCCAACATTGCGGCCCGAACCGACGGGATTTTGGCCCAGTAAGTGAACATTTTAGGATGGAATTGTACGTTGTTGTAAAAGATATCGTACCCGTGGATCCGACAATAGTCCACTTTGTTCTTGAAAAACCTCAATAACAAATGATCGCCAATCGGGTTCTGACAGGGGTCGGGTTGTGACCCGGTTATTAACAAGACCCGTTCCTCCAGACCCGGTAGAAATGAAGGGTGTAGCCATAGCCATTCTCGTCTCTTCTCGTCCCAATTCTGGATCGGTTTGTTGATTGTGTACGTGAGATTCGGGTCGTCGTAGAATGTCGGTTCAGGTGGGTCGTGGGTCAAGTTAACCCGTTTAGCAGTCACGTTCCGGATTCCACCGGAAAATATTCTGAAGCTATTAATAGACCCGGTTCTGTAATTGGTGACCCGGTGGCGGTGGGTGGTACCGAAGCTGATTCCCGGCCAAAACGCCCATAATAGCAACAGAGCTACGGTGGTTCCGGCGATGAGCGGAATTCCGTTGGCGGCAAACGATGAACCTCTCCGATTCGGCATTGTGGGAAATTGAATTTAGAAACTGAATGGATGACATTTTAGTTTTGGGGGTTTTGTCAAATTTTAATCGGTGGAGGTGACGTTGGGTGAGATGGATTGAAGTGTCGTGAAGAAATGCGCAATTGGATTTCTTAGATCAGCTTTGAAGAAAATAAATGGGGATGGTGTGAAATTGGAGATATGTTCAAATTGGGTTTTCTATATTTAGGAGAGATTGCAGAGGGGGGTTAAGTGATAAGAGTGAAGAGTGGCTTTAATGGCGTCGGTGGCGGGAAACTTTTCTGGTTGTGGAAGTGGAAAGCTTCCGGTAGGTCCTTCATAGATGCAGTGATGCGGTTTGTGTGTGTGTTCGATTGCATGGTTGACACGTGTCCTAAATAGGCATGGAAATTGGTCCCGATCTGTCGGAGAACCCGATCCACCCGTCCCGATCGGGGATGGGGATTCCCCGCTAAACCGGGCAGTGACGGATCCAGGATTTTTTCCTGGTGGGGGCACCTTTTAAGGTAGATTAAATGCCCGTAAAATTGTCCAGTGCATTTTAGCCTAAATCCACCGTTTCGAGAAATTTTTAAAGATTTTTGGTTGATTTCAAGAGATCTTAAAGTTTTTTGTCGACTTTGTGATACTTTTTTGGTTTTTTTAGTTGATTTTAAGGATGTTTTTTGGTTTTTTAGTTGGTTTTGATTCATTTTTTTTGGTTGATGGGGTCCCAGAGAAAAAATTACTGGGGGGACGGAAGATATAAGATTGAAAAAACATATTTTTACCTAAGAAAATCCTCACTTTTTCCCATTTAATGGGGGCCCATCCCCCCATTAATTCTACATTACATCCGCCCTTGAAACCGGGGATGGGGACGGGGATCTTCGTTTGTCTCAAACCGGGGATGGGGACGGGGACGGGTATCGCACTCCCCGCCCCGCTACATCCCCGTTTTATATTTTAATTAATATTTGATATATTATTTATTTAAACTAAATCGATAATTCATAATTTCTTATTTTCTAACTAGGTTTATAATATAAAATTGTTATTTTTTGGATGTTAGTATGCATTTTGGATGTCAATCAAAATACAATTACTCGATATCTTTTGGTACATTAGAAGTTAAGTTTTTTTGAATTCGGTTGAATTTCTTTTGGTTTTAAGTTATTTATTATTATATGATGTTGTGATTTTTATACTAAATTAAATTTCTTTCGATTTTAGGGATGAGGATGTAATCATATTCCCCGACGGGGATGAAGATGAGGGATTGGGGTATGGATTGAGGTTCCTGCCCCATCCCCACCCCATTTCCATGCCTAGTCCTAAAAACTGAAGTAGATGAATTGAGGTTAAAAGTAAAATAGGTTTTTAGACCACCCACATGGACTTACAAACAGCCTTTCAAATTGAATTGCAAACTTGAAAGTAGTGCCATATAGGATTGGCAATTGCAATTGTTGCAATCCTACTTGCAAGCCACGTGGCCACTACATAACCCTTTTTTGATTTTTTTTAATTTAAATAAATTTCAAGTATATATTTTCTATTAGTTAATGATTTTAATTTATTTTTTAATTAAATTAATCATTTTTGTTTTAAAAAAATCTATATATGTATATATGTTATTTTTTAAATAAAATATAAATACAAATATAATTTAAATAATTTAAATATTAATGAAATTAAATCTATATATGTATATAATAATTTATTATATTATATATTAATAGTTTATTTGAAATTAAAAAATTATATTTTAATTATCATTAAATTAAAATAAAGAATTATATATCATGTTATTAACTAAAAAAATATAAATGTATATAATAATTTATAAAATAATTAATAAATGTTGTAGTGAGGACCACTTTTGAAAGTGTAGGTGGATTGCATGTGTGTAGACGATAATTGCAAAAGTTGATGTGACACAATTGAAAGTGTAAATGAATTGCTGAGATGTGGATGGTCTTAGTCCTTGTGATATGTGAAGATTGGTAACTTTCATCCTTGTGGTTTGAAATTTGGATTTTTGTTTCTATATATATAATTAATTGTTATGTTCGTTTATAAGGCACACTTTACCTTTAAGGTGCGTTTGGTACACTGTATAAGACATAACGGAACAGGGATCATTGTCCCATGTTTGATATAACTTTTATGTGGAACAGACAGAAACCGAGAGGAACAAACTGGAACAGGCTTGTTCCATCCCGTCCCCATGTAATAAGGTGGAACAGATTTATATTTTACTAATATAGTCTTGAAATAAAACCTAATTTTTTTTCTAAAACATCAAATATGCCTCTCTTTTTACATTTCATTCATTATTTAAATTTTATTTATTGTATTTTATGTTATTTAAACTTTCATTTATTGTCCTCAAAATATTATTTTTACATAGTTTTTATATTTTGGTTAATTTATGTAAACTTTAGTGACATACTTTGTTATAAAAAATATTTATTTTATTATGATTTATTAAATTATATAAATAAATCAAAATAAAAAAAAAATATATAAACAACTCATTAGGGGTAAATTGGTCATTTTATCTATTCTGTCATGTCCATTTTTGTCTTACCAAATGTTGAACAACTGTTCTTTCCTGTTTTGTTTTGTCCTCTCTTGTCTGGATACCAAATGCACCCTTAAAGTATGAGGGACGAAAATTATGTTGAATAACAAAAAATTGTAAATTATAAAGATAGAAACAACATGAATTATTTACCTCAGAACAATCTTCACATATTTTGTCTAATAGAAAATTTCCAAGAAAAATCAACTAAGTTCCATTTTGAATAATGAAGTTGATGAACTTGATAGTAATGTTCATTTAAACTGTATAAACCGTTTCACTGTACCATAAAATGCAGTTTAGAAATTAGAACTTTCGCGATGTGGTTTGCGGTTTACGTTTTTATCAAACTGCACTATGCCGTTGGGTTTGTGGTTTTGAGTTGTCAAACTGCAGTTCAAACCGCACCGCACCGCACATTATATTATTTATATATATTTTTCATTTTATCTATAACATATATATAGGTTTAACGTGGCGTCAAACACAAGACTTGAGCTATAACGTGCCACGAAGACTTTTGCGTCGAGCCTTTTGTAACAATTTTTGTAGCTGGTTAAGAATGTTTTAAAGTTAAAATGATACTAAATCAGTTTAACGTTCCTAAAACCAATGTCATTCAAACCTCTCGCACCCAACGACATCGCTCTCCCTCACCGTGTCATGTCGTTGCTCTCCATCATTGCCCATCGTCTTGCCATCGCATCCTGCTAGGGGACTAGGGGGTACACAACTTGGGTTGGGTGGTGTGCAACATTTATACAACCCAACACAATTCATTCAAAAGAATAACCCAACCCAACCTTTACAGTTTAGGGCGGGTTGGGTTGGTGGGTTAGTATTATATATAAATTTGACAAATAAAATATACCCAATGAATTTATTAACATAATCCAAATATATTTTTAAATCACTAAGTCTTATAATCAATCTTCAAAAAATTGAATGATAGGTAATACTTTGAATCATCAATCCAGTACATCCACTTTGGACTTCTCCTGACTCCAATGTTGTCTTCGTCTTGAGTTTGTTTATGTTCTCTACAATTCAACAAAAAATCTATGGCAACGAGAAGCAAGTCGACTTGGAGATTAGGGTTATGTACTTGATCGATTTACTATTCAACTTGGGGTTGAGAGAACGAGTAGACTAGCGACTACAATGTAACTGTGTAAGGGCTTCTGGTTAATCAAAATTCGAACTTGATCAATCAACTTGGAGCTATGGACTCGATCTGTTTTGGGTCATGGGGTATAAGGACTTGATTAGTGGATTGGATTTATTTTAGGCATATTCATTTACACATTATTAATATATATATATATATATATACATATATGTGTGTGTGTGTGTGTAATAGACTAGTATATTATAGATATAAATAAAATTTTAACGAAGTTAATATATTAGCGGCAGGTTAGGTAGGGTTGAGCTAGGACTAACCCTTTAAATACGGGTTGGCAGGCTGGAGTGGACAGGTTGTGCGTGTTGATGTTTTCTTTACAACCCTACCCCACATGCCACAACTATCAATTTCCATCTTTTTGATTAGTTTGTTAGTCTTTCAATTCTCCGTTTTCTCCAAAAATTTAATGAAGTGCATATATACAGATAAAAACAAATGGAGAATTGAAAAACCAAAAAAGAGGTTTAAAAAGAGGAAATCGATGGAAGCGGCCAACATTGACGATGAACGATGATGGATTGTGAATGATGATGGGGTGGCAACAAAGAGCAATGGCGTTGAGTGCAACGGGTTTGAATGCTAGGGTCTGGGAACTATAAAACTGATTTTTTTTCCTCTTTTTACTTTAAAACCTTTCTATTAGGTTACAAGTGACTTTTTTTGGGTTAACCAATTTTTAAAGTTTGATAATTTATTTATTTTAAGAAAATATTCAGCGACTTAATAATTCAAAATGAAAAAAATAATAGTTTATTTATTAAAAAAACCCAGGTATTTAATCATTCAAAAAGTAAAAGTTCATTATTGTTTTAGATACAGTCATGTGAATAAAAATCCTGAATTATGTACTATCCCGACCACCTATTTTAGAACATGTAAGCTTCAATGCATGTTTGCTTCCTTCTTAACCTCTATTCACTCCATAGACAAGGACCAGAGCTTTCATATGAATTCCCCTATGTTCGAAACCTTTATTTTATAAATATGCATAAACGAATTCGTGCCTATCTAAACGCACACACCCTCCAGGATGTCTTCCCCTTGCGCTTGATAACTCTTCTAACAAGGAGTCCGCAATTGGAGGAGGGATGAGTATGTCGTCACTTTCGTGTACGCATCGGATGAACCCCCCCCCCCCCCTTTCTTTTGAACTTTTATCTTTTCTAAATGAAGGAAAATAAATATTTTGTTTTTCGTAGTCTACTGTATCATAATTTTTTTATAATGTTTTTCTTTAAAACAGAGAAATTAATGAAAACTCCTACTTTAAATTTTTTTATAAAATTTAAATGTTGGAGAAAAAAATAATTTTTAATTTTATCTTTTCACTAATAAGATGGAACTATTGTTATTTTATATAGTTCTTTTTAAAAAAAGTATCAAGATGATAAAAATATATAAATAATGTTCAATTTTAAAACTTTATCTAATCTAATAATAACATTTGATATACAAAAATAAAAGACAAATATATTTTCTTTCATTTCTTATTTTAAAGAACGTACTTTTAAATTATACATTTAATGTTCCATCACATATTTATAGACAAAAAAGGGCAAATAATACATGAACAAAAGTGATGTTGAGGTACATTGATAACTCTCAAATCTTGAGAGTTAATTCATCTCTTTTCGTATTCATTTTACTATATTTTCATCCATTTTGTCCCTTACCTCCTTCGTTTGGTCTTAATTGTTCAAACATGGTGATGAAGTCTCAAGGTTGCAAAAATTTCGGTTTTACTAACTTTTTGTGCAGAACGTGACCACCTTGTCACAACGTTGCGACGTTGGCTGAAAATTTATGGATAAGTCTTGATCATTTCTGGAAAAATTGTCTTTTGAAGAAAAGTAAAGAAGTTTCTACTCTTTCACAAGAATAATCAAGGAATAAGACAAAAGGTGCAAGTGAAAGGAAGGTTCAATACTCCTCCTTAAAACTACTTTTTAGGATTTGTCACATCAACACTTCTTCTTCCTTGGGTTATAAATTGAGGCTTGGGAGGCACCATTTCATCATCATCATTTTCAGGAGCATTCAATATTACCTGGAGCTTTACATTTAGTTTACATTCTCTCTTTAAAGCTTGTAGTGTAGTTGCATTTAATTTTTGTAAGTTTAATTTTTTTTGTAACAGTTGTCGCCACGTTGTGGGTACCTTGGCAACAACCTTTTAGTTTCATTTATGCAATTTATGTTCATGTTCTCTCCTTATTCTATCATGTCTTTTATAGTTATTATGAGCTAAACACCCCTTTGGGTGTGGGTATGAGCCAAGGCTAAGACTAGTAGGCAACACTTGGGTGTTGCCATCTTTGCTAACTCTTAGACTTGGTTGCTCGAGTTGGGACTTCAACTCAACGCGGACAAGCCGATCACTTCTTAGTGTTAATATTAGATCTTAGACCTCAAGAGGGGCGGATCCGAAATTCGGCTTGAGTGATGCAAAGAAGATTTGAGAAAGTCTTTTATAACCACGTAGAGATACGGGTTTTTGCATGACTTTAACTAAGGTTCAAAATGTCAGTCGATATAGGTGTCACAAAGAGATTTGGGCTTCTATATCCACACTGGCGGAACTGAAATCCTTAGAGGTTTACTTAGTTAAGTCGGCAAGTCTTGAGTTGGCGAAAGTGGTGACTTTGTGGGTGCAACGTGGCCACGTTCCGAGGAAACTCACTTTCGAGAGAAAGGGTTTTTTAAAGATATTGTGTGTCATTTTGTTTCTGACCATATTGTTACTACATCAGTCTTAGTTAATGCTTGTACCCACATCCTACCTTTTATCTTGTTAATCCCTTTTAATCGTTGTTTAGTTTGCTTAAAACTCACAAATATTGATATTGTTCTCAAAACTCAAACAAGCACTAGAATTTCTTGAAAGTTCTCTGATTCTTAGTTGACTAGTCCCTGTGGAAACGATCTTGGTACTCTACCATTTTATTACTTAATAGCGATCATAGTGTCTAGTGTGCACTTGCACCGCCACTGTGGCAACATAGTGGCCACATTGTGGACCTATACGATTTTCCGCTATCATACGTACACAAGATAATCAAGTCAAAGAGGAGTTAGGTAAGAACTCAGTTAAAAAAATCTAAATGGGAAAAGCAATATCCCTCTGAGGAGGCTTTCCAGACTCGTAAAAGACGGCTAGGAACAAGAATAGGGCCAATAGTCTCCGTCGTTGCAGGTCCTTCTCCTTCCGCTGAGATGGCCCTCTTAAAAGATTAGACATTAAGGGCCTGTTTGGAAACAACTTAATGAGCTTAATGAACCCTTTGGCTTATTCTCTCAGGCATAGTGTGATGTTTGGAAGTGGCTTAATGATTTAAAAAGGAGCTTACCGATTACATTTTGAGAAGGAACGCTTATGGATACAGACACCTCATTTCCATCCATACCCCTGTTAAATACACGAGAGAAAATTAACCTACCTGCTCCTCTATCTCTCTCAATCAAAACCTAAACCCAATGCTCCACCCAATCGTCTTTCTACTCCTCCTCATCACCGCCTTGCCCCTTCCTCTCTACTCCTCACCATTACCACCCTACCCTTCTTTTTGTTGATGTTGCCACCAACTCAATGGGTTAAACAACCACTGTCGTGCCCCTCCTTCTTGTTGCAGATCGAAGGTTTTAAGGTTCATATTAGATGAATACATTCAAGCTTCGACCTCAAAGTTTAAGATTCAGATGTACAACGAGACATATCAGATGAATACATTCAACGTTCCTCCTCCTTGTTCTTCATCTCCTCCACAACCTGAATACCTCTACATCTGATGGAACATATTGATTTTTAGGTTTAATTTTTCATATTTTCTATTTTATTTTAAGGATTGGATTTGGAATAGTGTTTGATTTTTCAGCTTTTCGTTCTTCATCTCTGCCACAAAGGGGGACTAGTGTTTGATTTTCATATTTTATTATTTAATTTAGGGATCAGATTTTAGGTTTTATTTTAGAGATTTGATGAACTTAAAAATGTTTATTTTGTGTTTGAATTTGTGATTGAGATTTTTAATTAAAATTTCATATTTGGATTTGCTTCAAGGATTTATTTTCTTGATGTTCTTGAATTTTTTGATTGGCTTTGTGTTTGGATTTTGGTGTTTGGAGATAGATAAAAACAAAAATAAAATAAATAGAAGGGTAAAATAGTCATTGTTATCATTCAGACAGTTTATTCAGTACAACAAACAAACAACAATTTATTTAATACATACAGACAACTTTATCTATACATGACTTAATGAAAATCCAACCAAACAGCCCCTAAATGTTCCATATGAAAGTATCTTTCCAAAAATAGAAATTAAAACAAAGTAGGTTATGTTTATTAGCCATGAGAATGTGAGCGTTGATGGGATGGGGTCGTAGAGGCCCCAATCTCCATCCCCTCCTCGTGCATGACCCTAACAGGGAATTGGGATTTTTTTTCTCCGTTTATGTATTTTAAATCAAAAGTGTTAAATACTACACTTGATTTATAATGGTCCATGTTTATACCTCTCATATTTCCAAAATTTTGTTTTTATGGAGTATTAGATATTTATATGTTAACAAAATCATATCATATGTAATTGTTTGATCAAACGCTTTCGGATCTCTATGATTTTTCTCTAAAATAAGTAAAACAATTTAGAGAAAATGTATATAAGAAGAAATGTCATAATACATTTTTCTAAATCTAAAAAATATTAAATCTAATTCTTTAAAAATAATATATTTAATAATAAATACACAATATATTTAAAAATAATAAATATGTAATAATTTAATATACGGGGACAGGAGGTCAGGGATCACGTTACCCGACCCCGCCTTGTTCCTCGTTTTTTAACTTTTGGGGACTCCCGTCCCCATCCCCGGTTTTGCAGGGATCCTTAGCCCCATTGGGGCGGGTACACCAAGTTCCTCAATAGGGCGAGTCTCATTTTCATGCTTAATATTCACTACTCGCGTCTCAAATAAGTGTCTAATTATTATTTCATTTTGTCCAAAAATAAATGTTTTATTTTAAAAAACAAATGTTTGTTTTCTCATTCTGCCCATAATTATGAGACGGAGAAAACTTATTTCTCTATAGTTAAGTATAAAATTGTCATTTTATTAATTAAAAAGTGTAATAATTATTCATATCTAAGATTAGAATCCTTTTTAATTAGTGTAATATATGGGTGCTCATGAGTTGGGTTGATCAGGTTGAAGTCATTTAAACAACCCAACTTAATGTTTGTGGTTTGATAAATCTCAACCCAACGCAACCAGGGGTAAAGGTACCTTGTAAAAGCATCTCCAACCGTAGCACAAAAAAAAAACACCAAATATGGTGGGCCCATCAACACCAAAAAAAAATCAACTCCAACCGTCCTCTAAAAAAACACCAAATTTATGGACCCCACGTTAAAATAATATATTTTATTTACTATAAAAATTTATTTTTAATAACATAACATATAAATATTAATTATCAAAGGAATGATTGATTAAAATAAAACAAAACAAAAATGCTTTAATGGTGGGCCCGATATTTATACCGTTCCCAATTTCAACCGACAAATATGCCATTCACTTTCTCTGACCGGCAAAAAAAATCAGAAATACCGGCCGATTGGAGCTTTGAAACCGGCAAATTTGAAGAAATAGCGTTCGACTGGAGATGCTCTAACAAGGATTAACAACTTTTCAAAAAAAAAATGATATACTAATTTTTTAATACTTAAAAATCAATGGGCTGAATTTACTTATATTTAAATTGGATATTTGGGCCACAAACTTAATAGTTAATACTATAATTCATGGGGCTACATTTTTAAATAAGTACGCCACTACACTATAGACCATACAATATAATGAGTGATCAATAGTGTTAGTCCCAAAGAAGTAAACAAGTAGTGTAGAAGGGGGGGGGTGAATACAATAACACAAAATTACTTAATTTTAATTCTTTTATTGATAATGAATATCAAGAATTACACAAAGAGAAAATAAAGATTGTTGCGGAATAAGAATAGATGAGAACTACTCTAAACAATCTAACACTTAGAAGATATTAAGAACACAAAGACTTAAACCTTAAGAAAAAGAAAGACAACTATCAACCTGCTTGAAATCTTGTGAATGCCAAAGCTTGAGCTGAAAGCTTAAGTAGCAAGGTGCTACTTCCATCCTTTATATACTCTCCAATGTAATGAGTGCAAAGGACAAGTAGGAGTAAAGGCTTTGGTGGTTGAGAGGTTGACAATAAATTATAAGATATTTGATGTGACTTGTCACAATACAAAAGGTAACCTTTGTACTATGAAAGTACAATATCAAATATAAAATATTCAAGGGACAATCTTTTTGAGATCTATTAGAAAATAAACATCTAATCAAATTAAGACTAAATGTAAATCTTCTAAAGGAAGAGAGAAGCTTCCATTTCCATTGTCAGAAGATCATTGGAAAAGAGGAAGTATGTCAAATCATGAGGATTTAACATAAATGCTCGTACTAGATAAAAAAGCAATCTGTACGAGGAAAGTTACCGAAGAAGGAATTCGGTAACTTAGGTATGTGCCGAAAGAGAAACTTGGCATAGAAGGAATGAATGCCGAACAGGTGAAGGTTCGGCAGAAGAAAGTTCTGCCGAACATGAGAGGATTCGGCACAGGGGTAAGTTGTTGAATTGGAATTGGCAGGGATATGATATGCCGAATTGGAATCGGCAGATTATGCTTAGTTCACTCTTGAAGTCCATCTCAATCCGCATTGTAGACTTCCTTCATGTTGGATTCGGTTTATCTTCGACTCACCGATCTGTTAAACTAACTAAGCTATTACAAAGAACCATAAAACAAAATACAAGGTTCAATCATCAATCAAGACTAAGGAGAGGTTATCTTTAAATCTTAGATGACCCAACAATCTCCCCCTATTTGATGATAACATCTCATACAACATAGAAGTTAATGAATAATGCATTTTGACCCTTTTTCATATTCTTTTGGGTTCTTTTTCACATAGACCATTCTTTTGTTTATATTTGGATTTTCTAGAGTATCCGACATTTACAAGTATAAAAGAATGAAATAAATATTTGTACAAATTATTTACGATAAAACATAAAAGCTCAATGTATTAATCTTTTTAAGAAGATTACAATACAGAGGAAAACAAAATAAACTATACCGAATTTATTCAAAAGAAAAATGCGGTTCAACATCCCTCTTCTTTAGTTCATCGGTAGTAGCCACATAGAAATCCTTAGCCGACATTGGAATTATTTGAATAATCCCGTGGAGAAAGGTTGTGTCGGCAATAGGGATTTGGCTTGATCTGAAGAAGGAGATCTGCCCAAGCGCGTTGTTGAAGAAGATACCATGAGTCGGCTCAGAAATCACAGTTGTTGAAGGATGAGGAACCGGAATAGGTAAAGAGAGATCAAGATTTGAAGTATCCGGGACCTTTCCTTCTTTAGCCATTTGAACAAACACGTCTTCCTTTTTGGATTTCGACTTTGATTTGGGAGGAGGACGACCAGACATTAGATTGTTGATAATCTCTTCTTCGGCAAGAGTATGGACAATGTTGTATCTTTTTCGGTAGGTTCTGAACTTGGTTTGAAGATCTGCAATGTATTTATCAACCTCAGCTTTTGCAGAGCTTTGGCTTTTTAACAAGCAGATACCAATTTCTACCCATTCTGATACTCCAAACCGAACAAGAGAGTCTAGTCGGTCCATAGACAAAGAAGCATCATCCCTGGTAATCTTTAGCCGAATAACCTTGCAGCTTGCAGACGGTTTGATTATTTTGACATCTGTGATTTTGGCAGAGCACCGACGTCTGTTGAGGGTTTTTCGGTACCAATCGATACACATAGTCTTTATTTCCTCATTTCTCTTCGCCGAGTCCTCTAGAGCGCTCATCTGAGTTTTAATTGTATTGGTAGGATCTTCTTCAGCAGCTATCTTCAACGCTAGCTCGACATCTCTGTCACGAGCAATCTGGGCAAGCTTTGCAGCTTTCAGTTCTTCTTCAGACAGGCCTAGATCAGAAGAGGTAACCTTTGGAGGAGGAAGATGAAGACCAGCACCATCCGCAGCTTTCTTTAAGAGAGCATCTTTACGACGCTTTTCTTCAGCAGCTATTTCATCCGGTGACATAATAGTTTTGCCCTTATCCTTTTTGGGCAGTTTCTCCCCCTTAGGTTCTTCGACCACCTTGGGGTGATTGGTTCCCTTCTCTTCGGTAGCAGAAGGTTCGGCAGCAGCAGCAGCATTGGGTTCGGTAGCAGCAGAGACTTCGGCAGAAGCAGAGGGTTTTCCCTGACTCGTACTGACTATATGAACCCGAGGGAGTTGCTCCCCCTGAATTTGTTGCTCCCCCTCAGTTGATTTCTCCCCCTCAGAACGAGCCGGGGAAGAAACACCAGCTTTAGCCGATACACGGCCAAGACGGCGATCAACACGCTCCAACACTGTGCGATCATCAGGAGTGAAAGCGGACTCGGTGATGTCGATGTCCAGAGATTGAGCACAGTATTGAGCAACATCGGCAGGCATAGAATCAAGACGCCGATTTATATTCTGAAGAGCAGTGAGAATTTGAGAATTTACAGATTCTTGTGCCAGGGCCTGCTTCCGAAGATTGATGAGATCCTGATCCCGTGCATCAGAGGCTGCCATTAGAGCGACCACTGACAAAGTCAATGAGGTATTTTGATCATTGAGCCTGACCACCTCCTTGAGAATAGATTCCATAGCGGCAGAGAGACGGGTACGAAGACCATCAATTTGGTTATGCACGACATCCAAACACCGAAAGATGTCACGATTGAGACCGACAACCTCAGAATTTTGCTCTTTGACGAGCTGCAGAAGTTCGGCAAGAGAAATGTTGTTGACATCCAAAGAATGAAGGAGCGCCGGTTCACGCAAGGACTTGCGGAGCTGTTCAAACTGAGCACCTAGCATCCGTACTTGCCGATTGGAGTCAACAATATCGGCAACAAACTCGGAAGGTACGGTGATCGGTACTTGTGCAGAAGCCCCACCCTTTTCGGTAGAGGAGGGTTTCGGTGAGGGGGATTTCTGTGGTGAAGGTTTTGGGGAGGGGGTCTTCTTTGGTGAGGATTTTGGAGAAGGGGATTTCATCGGTGAGGAAGTGGGAGAGAAGAGCCGTCGGTACATATCCTGGGATGAAACCCCAGTTTGTGCAATATCAACGGGATTGACCCCGGGTGATAGGCTGTGCGGTGAGGAAGCAGAATGTCGGTCCGGAGAGAAGACCAACTCATCTTCAACCTCCACATAAAGAGGAGGAGGAGAAGGAATATGTGGGGACTCCTTTTGTACATCCAAATCTTGTTGAGAAGGTTTGGAGGAGGTGGGAGTGGGCTTAACAGATCCCCGTGGCCCTGGAGGGGAAAGTTCAACATCTACCGATTGTTGAGAATCGGTAGATGAAGTGTGAGGCTCGGCCGAAGGTTTCCTAAGTTTCTTAGAACGAGACTTAGGAGGGGATTTGGAGATCCGTCGCTTAACAGAAATAGAAGGGGTTATGACTGGGGTAGCCACCGAAGGATTCGTCGGTGGCATAGTCATGAGAGCAAGTGCGACGTTTCCGGTGGCCTTTTTCTTTTTAATAGCCACCGTCTTAGCTCGGGAAGGTTTTGGGGGAGAGGGGACCACCGATTTGGATGGCTTGGGAGAAGATGAAGGCCTTGCGGATTCACCTTCGGCAAGCATTCCCCAAATCGGATTGGGAGAGGAGATGAAAGAAAGCATACCTGAGGTGAGCGGAGAGTCGGTAGGCTTGATGGACTTAAAGATCGTTTGCTTGCTGATTTGAGAAATGGGCAAGTCAAACTTGATCGTCGGTTCAGGCAAAGCAGCATCGGCACACAGTTGTGCTGATAGCTTGTGGTTGATGATCAGAGAAATGAACCGTGGGAGAGCCACATTGTGAGTTCTTGGAGGTGTGATGGCAGTGACCAAGGAATCGAAAAATACCTGTGAAAAGTCGATCCTCCTCATAAAAATAAGGGTATGAGCAAGACGAGTGATAGCTGCCGGGGATTGATCCCACCCCGAAGTCTTGTGAGAAAGACAGTAGAGAAGGTAAGAAAAGAAGTAGTTCCAAAGTGCACCCATATTCTTTCGAAGAAGAGTGCCGGAACCCTTGGATTTGCCCTCGTGTACATAGTTGAGAGCTGCAATGACCTCATCGTGTTCTTGATGAGTAGGGAATGGAGCATACACATTAAACTCTGGAATATTGAGAACCGCACGAATGTCATGCACCCCAAAGGAAAGGTCGGGATGCTCTTCAGAAGAGAGAATGGAGGCAGAAACCTGATGAGTATCAGAGTCGTACTTACAGGTAAGCCAGAAGTTACCAAGAAGCATTTTGCTCATCTTGGTCGATTCAGTGAGAGCATGGCGTAATGGCGATCTTTGAAGAAAGATAGAAACTTGGTTGAACTCAGGATGATCAACATCCGCAGAAAGACGAGCCACCTGGTTGCAGGGAGGGAACACAAGGGAGTCCCTAGTGAGAGGAGTAGCAACCTTTGAAGCTTTCGAGGTTTTTGAAGACGCCATGGAAGAGAGAGAGGGTTGCAGGTTTTTAGAGGAATAATGGAAGAAGAAGATAAAAACGAAGGTAAAGAAAAAATGAAAAGCAAGCAAAAAGAAGTATATATAGGTTAGAAAAGAAGAGGGAAAGGTGAGAATTCAAAAGCCAAAAAAAAATAACGGTAATGATGGTACGACGCAAACTTGCGTCATTGAGAAGGGTAAGGGCCGAAAAACGGCTAAGTGTCAGGTCGTGGACGTCCCATCAACTGACGCACCCTGTAGTGCCACGTGGCATAAGCCCATAGCGTAAAGAAAAGGTGCCGAAGATATTCGGTATGAGAGAAGTGGATAAGGATGACACATCATATACTATACCGAAAAAGAGAGAGATGCCGAAATATGAGAGATATTTCGGTAAGAAGTATTCGGTATATAGAGATACCGAATAGAGAAGATACGATCTTTCGGTAAGGTCGATGGTACCGAAATATTAGAGAAATTTCGGCAGGAATTAGGGAAGTACCGAAGTATGAGAGATAGTTCGGTAAGTGGTATAACGAACGAAGACATACCGAAATAAGACATATACCGAAGTTTGAAAAGATAGATACCGAAATATGAAGGAATTTCGGTAAGATTGAGTCCGGTATGTGTAAGTACCAAAATGTGCCGAAAGGAAATCTTCGGTAAAGGAGGTACCGTCAATTATTGGGCAATTTAATTTTTTTTTTTTTTACGATAAATTTAACATACCTAAGGATCCCACAAGGAAGTTGAAACGTGCCTCATCCAGTGGTTTTGTAAAGAGGTCTGCAAGTTGAAGATCTGTCGGAATGAAGTGAAGTTCAATATCACCTTTAGAAATATGATCTCTTATAAAGTGATACCGAATATCAATGTGTTTAGATCTGGAATGCAGCACTGGATTGTTGGCAATGGCTATGGCACTAGAATTGTCACATAGAATCGGTACATGAGAATAAACTTTGGCATAATCTTGTAGTTGGTTCTTCATCCACAAGATTTGAGCACAGCAACTTCCAGCTGCAACATATTCGGCTTCGGCAGTGGAGGTGGATACCGAATTTTGCTTCTTACTGGACCAACTGACTAAGTTTCCACCTAGTAATTGACAGCTGCCAGTTGTACTTTTTCTGTCAACCTTAGACCCTGCAAAGTCAGAATCTGAATAGCCAATTAGATCAAAACCTGAGTCCTTGGGATACCAAAGACCCAGATTCATGGTACCCTTTAGGTACCGAAAAATACGTTTCACAGCCGCCAAGTGAGATTCCTTGGGATTGGCTTGATAACGTGCACAAAGACACGTAGCATACATGATGTCAGGTCTACTAGCAGTAAGATAAAGAAGAGACCCTATCATTCCTCTATAATTCGTGATATCTACCGACTTGCCGGTGGAATCTGCATGAATTTTTAGAGGTGGTGCCATTGGAGTTTTCATGGGAGAACAATTTTCAAAATCAAACTTTTTCAAAAGATCACGAATATATTTATTCTGACAAATGAAAATACCTTCAGAGGATTGTTTAATTTGAAGACCAAGAAAGAAAGTAAGTTCACCCATCATACTCATCTCATATTTGCTTTTCATGAGAGAGGCAAACTCTTGACAAAGATTTTCATCAGTGGCACCGAAAATGATATCATCCACATAGATTTGAACAAGAATGATATTACCGTTTGTTTTCTTGAGAAAAAGAGTATTATCAATTTTACCTCTGGTATATTGGTTGGATAGAAGAAAATCAGACAAGGTGTCATACCAAGCACGAGGAGCTTGTTTCAGACCATAGAGAGCTTTGTCAAGTCTGAACACATGGTACGGATGAGCTGGATCTTCAAAGCCAGGTGGTTGTTTCACATAGACTTCTTCAGCAAGTTCTCCATTGAGAAAAGCACTCTTAACATCCATTTGAAAGACCCGGAAGTTTTTGTGAGCAGCATGAGCAAGAAAGATTCTTATTGCCTCAAGTCTAGCAACAGGAGCAAAGGTTTCATCATAATCAATACCTTCCTCCTGCCTATATCCTTGAGCAACAAGCCTGGCCTTATTCCGGATTACAGTACCGACTTCTTCCATTTTGTTTCGGAAAACCCACTTAGTACCTATAATGGTTTTACCGAAAGGTCTTGGCACAAGTCTCCAGACTTTGTTTCTCTCAAATTGAGACAAATCTTCTTGCATGGCAGTGACCCAACAAGAATCTGCTAGAGCTTCTTCAATTTTCTTGGGTTCGATAACGGATAGAAAATTCACATAGAGACAGATTTTTCCAATACCTCTTCTAGTTTGGACACCTGCTAGCTAATCTCCGGTAATTTGATTTATCGGATGATCTTTGGTCCATTTTAAAGCAGGGGGAAGAGGTGCAGGAACTGTGTTTGGAAAGTATGAAGGTGAAGGATCGGTAGGTATAGGATGAATATGATGAAGAGGAGAAGTATGTAAGGTGGTTTCGGTAGGAGCTATGGATTCGGTAGGAGCTGTGGGTTCGGCAGTTGGTAAAGGTTCTGACGAATCATGATGGAGAGAAGTAGAGGGTACTGAAAATGGGACATATGGAGGTCTTGAAGATAGAATATTTGGAGACTCTTCTCCAACACAGGAAATAATCCATTCATGAAGTTCAGTGTCATCACAAGATAGAGAGGATGTCTTGTGATCATCAAACTTCACATGTATTGACTCATCAATACATTTTCTTCTTAGATTATATACTCTGTAGGCTTTAGAGGAGAGAGAATAACCCACAAATATACCTTCATCAGCTTTGGGATCAAATTTCCAAAGCTGCTCTCGATCATTCAAGATAAAGTAAAGGCAGCCGAAAACATGAAGAAAACCAATGTTTGGTTTTCGGCCATAGAAGACTTCATAGGAAGTCTTGTTGTGCCTTTTCACAATGATAGATCGATTTTGAGTGAAACATGTTGTATTGACAGCTTCAGCCCAAAAATAGGTTGGAAGATTTGATTCACTTAACATGGATCTTGCAGCTTCACATAGCGTACGATTCTTTCTTTCTACAACACCATTTTGTTGTGGAGATCTTACTGCTGCAAAGTTTTGAGAAATACCTTTGTCACAAAGAAAGGCATCTAAAGTAGCATTTCTGAATTCAGTTCAATTGTCACTTCTGATAGATCTGACTAATTGACCGTTGAGAACTTCAGATTTCTTGATAAAGTTGATGATTTCTTCAGGTGTATCACTTTTGTACCTGAGAAAGAATACCCAAGTGTAACGTGTGTATTCATCAATAATTACAAGAATGTACCTTTTTCCACCTAGGCTAGGTGTGCTGACAGTCCCACAAAGATCCATATGCAACATCTGTAGAGGAGTAGAAATAGAAAAACACTGTTTTGATTTGAAAGAAGATTTTGTCAGTTTGCCTTTCTCACAAGCTGCACAAAGCTTTTCTTTTGAGAAAGAAATTTTCGGCAAGCCAACAACAAGCTCTTTGTTGGATAGAGCATTTAACGTTTTGAAGTTGAGATGAGAAAGACGTTTATGCCAGAGCCAGTTTTTCTTTTCAGAGTCTTCAGAAATGAAGCAGATGCTTTCCTTTTCAGTTGATTTGTCATTCATATTGATGACGTACACATTATCCTTTCTAAAACCAGATAGGACAGTGTGAAACTGTTTATCAGTGATGAGACAATCAATTTCTCTGAAAATTACATAGAAACCTAAATCACATAGCTGACTAATGCTTAAAAGATTATGCATCAGTCCCTTCACATAGGCAACTTTGTTAAAAGTAATGGAACCGTTAGAAAGAGTTCCATAACCTTTAGTGGAACCGCGAGAGTTATCACCAAAAGTTACAGTTGGTCCCTTTTCTTTCACAAAGTTTAGAAGAAGAGATTTGTTCCCAGTCATATGTCGTGAGCATCCGCTATCAAGATACCATGTTTGATGATGCTCATAGACCTGCAGATAAGAACAAATTAGTCTTTTGGAACCCGTTTTGAGGTGGATCCTTTAGGGTTAGAAGAGGAAGAAGAAGGATTGGTCGGATGATATCTTTCGATACGGTCCTTTGGACAGTCTTTGGCCAAGTGAAAAGTATCACCGCAGTTGTAACACTTTCGGTAAATAAATTTCTTCATTGGATCAAGAGAAGCAGCTTTTACCTTTCCTTGAGTTTTGGATTTAGGAGGTTTGGAAAGGTGAGAGGGAATGGGATAGCTGTACGAAACGTGAGGGTTATGGGGAGCCGGTCCAAGGATTCCTTTGTAAATGGAAGATGAATAAATGTTTGAAATTCCTTTGGACTTCTTTATTTTTAGGGCTCTTGGAATGAAGTCCGTTGTGTTCATGAGAGATTTACCTTTTGAAGAAGGTGTAATCTTTCTTTTGTTAGGAATATTAACGACAACGGATTTTCCTTTAGAGAGGAAATGGGCCTTTTTCGAAGAATGGGAAGAAGAAGAAGAAGAGTCGTTGTTTAAATTTAATGACATAAGAAGATCATTTACAGGTTTGACCAACTCATTTGAGTCTTGATCTTCTGTTAGAATAGGTTTGGAAGATTTAGCAGACACAAAGTGGCCAAATTTTCTTGAATCGCGAAGATCCATTGAATATACAGAATTAGAGTCTTCTGACATAGAATCATTCCAGTCAGTAGAATAAGAAGGTAATTTAGAAGACAGAGGAATATCCTGAGTAGGAGAGGATATGTTTTCAGAAGGGAGGCACAAAGAATTTTCTTTCCAGTACCCTAGACCATAAGTTTCACCAACAACTTGATCTTGAAAGATTTTCTCAAGATTTTTGGAAGAGATGTTCCATTTGTTTAGGGTTTCTTGTTCCTTCTGTAGCTTCTTTAGAAGCTTGTTCTTCTCCTTGGCAAGCACAAAGTTTATAGTCTTTAAGTCATCTAACTCAGCTTTTATTTTGTTAAACTGTTCTAGCTGGGATAGAGACTCATGAAGTTGGGATGAGAGAGTTTTGACTTGAGCATTTGCTCTTTTCTTTGCATCTTTTTCATTGTGAAAAAGTACAGTTAAAGAGTCAAAAGCTTCAATCTTTTCTTCATTAGTGAGAGAGAGGAAGGGATGTACCTGAGAAGAAGAGGAAGAGCACTAAGCAGTGAAGTCCATCCTAGAAAAGGAGTCTTTAGGTTCTTTATCAAGTTTGGCCATAAGACATTTACTTGACACTTCTTTCTCACTGTCGGAAGTGGGTTCGTCTGTCCAATCTAGAGTTTCAGCCATCAAGCCTTTGCCTTTTCGTTGAGAGTTGAAATTTCTTTCTTTCTCTCTTCTACATTTGGCTTTGTATTTGTCGGCTTTGTTGGTAAGTTCTTTGAAGGAAGAAGATGGAGAAGGTTTTCTTGGATGCGATCTACCTGTAGAATTAGATCGAAGATGTCTTCCTTTAGAAGAGTTAGAAGAATTCGATATGGAAATCCTAGAAGAATTGCTTCTGCATTCAGATGCAAAATGGCCTTTCTTACCATATGCATAGCAATCCTCCTTTGATTTGTTCAAGGAGTTTCTAGAAGAAGAAAAATTTCTGTTTCTTTGAAATTTATTAGAAGAATTCTTTCGAAATTTAGAGAAATTTGCAAGCATACCCATTTCCTCTGTCAATAGATTGACAGAGGGATTTTCTCCTTCATCATCAGCTTCACTTAGATAAGCTTCCGAGGAGTGATTCAGATTTTCATGACTTTCTCTATCTAAATCATCAGAAGGGTAGGTTATACGAGGAATACACACAGATTTCTTGGAGCCATCACTGATAAGAGCCATAGAGGGGGCTCTTATTTCTTTATAGATGGTTTTCCTTTGAAGTTGGGTTTGTTCGTGATTAAGAAACATACCATAGAGAGAAGTGAGAGGAAGGCTTTCCAAGTCCCTGGAAGTCTTAATGCAAGTGGAAAGGGTATTCCAGAAATCTGGAAGACCATCCATGAATTTGCATATGATTTCCTCGTTGTCATAAAGTTTTCCAACGAGTTTTAACTCATTTAAGAGACTGTTAAAACGGTTGTAATAGGAGGGAAGAGATTCTCCCTTTTCATGAGAGAAAAATTCGTATCTACGTACGAGACAGATCTTTTTAGATTTCTTTACTTTATTTGTACCTTCATACAAAACACATAGAGTTGACCACATATCTTTTGCCGTTTTAAGACTGACAAGAGATTGGTATACTTCATCAGGAAGGGATTGAGCAATGATGGTTCGCACTTTGGAATCAAGTCCAACTGTGCGCTTAACTTCATCATTGTATTCTTTGGTCGTTTTTAAGACATATCGACCAGTTGCAGAAGTTCTTTCCTCCTCTGATGAATCATCGGAAACTTGAAAGAGATTGTCCTTTTTCTTTTCTTTATCCTTAGGAGTTTTGACAAATCTATCCCAGACTTTTGGGATAAGAGGACCGTCACTAAGGATGGTAAGATATCGACTGTCAGCTCCTTCAAGGAAGAGCATCATCCTACTTTTCCATAAGGAGAAGTTGTTCGAGTTGAACTTAGGAGGTTTAACAGTAGATCCATTGTCAGAGTAAAAAGAATTTTGAGAAGAAGTCTCAGGTTTTGTAGAAGGAGAAGTCATTACGGATCTGGTTTATTAGATTAAACCAACTGCTCTGATACCACTTGTTAGTCCCAAAGAAGTAAATAAGTATTGTAGAAGGGGGGGGGGGGGGTTGAATACAATAACACAAAATTACTTAATTTTAATTCTTTTATTGATAATGAATATCAAGAATTACATAAAGAGAAAATAAAGATTGTTGCGGAATAAGAATAGATGAGAACTACTCTAAACCATCTAACACTTAGAAGATATTAAGAACACAAAGACTTAAACCTTAAGAAAAAGAAAGACAACTATCAACCTGCTTGAAATCTTGTGAATGCCAAAGCTTGAGCTGAAAGCTTAAGTAGCAAGGTGCTACTTCCATCCTTTATATACTCTCCAATGTAATGAGTGCAAAGGACAAGTAGGAGTAAAGGCTTTGGTGGTTGAGAGGTTGACAATAAATTATAAGATATTTGATGTGACTTGTCACAATACAAAAGGTAACCTTTGTACTATGAAAGTACAATATCAAATATAAAATATTCAAGGGACAATCTTTTTGAGATCTATTAGAAAATAAACATCTAAACAAATTAAGACTAAATGTAAATCTTCTAAAGGAAGAGAGAAGCTTCCATTTCCATTGTCAGAAGATCATTGGGAAAGAGGAAATATGTCAAATCATGAGGATTTAACATAAATGCTCGTACTAGATAAAAAAGCAATCTGTACGAGGAAAGTTACCGAAGAAGGAATTCGGTAACTTAGGTATGTGCCGAAAGAGAAACTTGGCATAGAAGGAATGAATGCCGAACAGGTGAAGGTTCGGCAGAAGAAAGTTCTGCCGAACATGAGAGGATTTGGCACAGGGGTAAGTTGCTGAATTGGAATTGGCAGGGATATGATCTGTCGAATTGGAATCGGCAGATTATGCTTAGTTCACTCTTGAAGTCCATCTCAATCCGCATTGTAGACTTCCTTCATGTTGGATTCGGTTTATCTTCGACTCACCGATCTGTTAAACTAACTAAGCTATTACAAAGAACCATAAAACAAAATACAAGGTTCAATCATCAATCAAGACTAAGGAGAGGTTATCTTTAAATCTTAGATGACCCAACAAATAGTGATCGATTGTTTGATTTCTTATATTGAAAAAGATGTTTTTGTTGATATAGATAATAAAGATATTTTGGATAAGTTTTAGAAAATGAAAAGTCGTCAAGGTCATTGTTGAAACTGTATAGGTTGATGTTTCAATAACATATGATCGTTATTTTTGCTTACTATTTTCAAAAATTTAATATTTACTTTATTTAATTCATTATATTTATAATTGTCGCTTCCTCTAGACCAAAACCCTGGCTCCGCCTTCACACTTAGCGTTACCTGTTGCTCCGATCTCCCCTACGCCTAGGACGTTGTCTGGGACCACCAAGAGCCATAGTTAGTTGTTGTTTTCATTTGGTAGTTTTTTCTTGTTGTTGATACCGGCAAGACCCAACCAGATGATGTCTGCTGGTTGGTAGTGAGAGGACTCTTATATATATATATATATATATTATATATATATATATAGTGGAAGGATATTTTGCAACCCTTAAAAAGATTGCAACTAGGGGTGTAAATGAGACGAGACAACTCGCGAGCTACTCGAGATCGACTTGGTCAAAACTCGGTCAACACTCGACTCGAATAGGCTCGACTCGAACTCGAGCTCAACTCGATATACTAACGAGTCGAGTCGAGCGACCTGATACTCGACTCGATAAGCTCGTGAGATACTCGATAAGCAAAATAATAATAATAATAATTAGTAATTTTATTTTAATTTAATTTAATTGATAATAATAATAATAAACTCAAGTTTTTTGATTTTTTTTGGAAAATGATGGTGTAAAAGACATTGGTAAACTCTTGATGGTGTGTCTAATTCATCCCACATTGGCGAGATATAGAATCCAATGCTTTGAACTCCACTATATATAGACCTTTCTCCTCCCTTGTTTTACATCTTTTGCCTTTGTTAAATGGCTTGAGCCTAAGGGCTTGAGCCTATGTAGGGGTGTAAATGAGACGAGACAACTCGCGAGCTACTCGAGATCGACTCGGTCAATACTCGACTCAGTCAAAACTCGGTCAACACTCGACTCGAATAGGCTCGACTCGAACTCGAGCTCGACTCGATATCTAACGAGTCGAGTCGAGTATAATGATACTCGAGCTCGACTCGCATCATTTACACCCCTAATTGCAACTCTTGCAACCCACATCTTAACCGTCGGATTTATGATCGGCGGTTATTTTATTTTTATTTTTCTGTTTTTTTAATTAAAAATATTGGGCCCCATATCTATTGTAACCGCCGATCATGAATCCAATGGTTAAGATCTTTTTAAGGGTTGCAAATTAAACAACCCCTATATATACATATATATATATATATATATATATATATATATAGAGGCAGGTTATTATGCAACCCATCTACATGGTGCAACCCATGCAACCCCTTTATCCACCACACATTTTACTTTTACCTTTTTTTAATTACATAAAATATGTGGTGGATAGAGGAGTTGCATGGGTTGCACCATGTAAATGGGTTGCATTTGAACCACACCCTATATATATATATATATATATATATATATATATATATATATATATATATATATAGGGGATAGATATTTTGCAACCCTTAAAAAAGTTGCAACCCTTGTAACCCACATCCTAGTCGTCCATCTCAAATAGTTTCACTTTATTTTTTATTTTATTTTTTTATGGTCCGTAGGGGTGTTTATGTCATTTGTAAATTTGTTTTTTTTAATTTGTTTTAATTATTAATGGCAATTATCCTTTCCATGATTGTAGCAGTTATTTTTGGGATGCATTCTTCAAACCGTCTATGATGCAGATGATATCTTTTTTTTTAATTAAGCAACATATTCTGGATGCGATCTTCCTTCCATCTTGATTTGATTTTCATGGATTTTTTTAGTTTTCGATGCATAGTCGTTCGTAGGGTTTTTTTATGTAGTGAAGCTTTTGGTTTTGTTTTCTGTTTTCCATGGATATAGAGTGTGAGGAGGGTGGAGATTGTAGCGGAAGAGATGATTTCTCCGGCGGACTTGACGGCGAACTTGTAGGGCAGTCTTCTGTGTTGTCGTCTAAGAAGAAAGAGGTTGTTTTGGCCTTTGATTCTCTGCAGTGCAACCCCGTCGAAGTAGTAGACGGTGCTTCCAAATCGGTCGATGTTTTTCGGGTTGAAGACTGTTTTGTTCCGGATGAAGATGTTGATGATGAAGGTTGGGTTTTTTTTTATTGATGCGATTATCAGTTCTCATGTATGATATGTGGAAGTGTAGAGGTCTAATTTGAGTCTGTTTTGTATTGTAATTTTTTGTTTCCCGGTAGTCAATAAAGTTTTGGTTGTTCTAATGAGTTGTTTTTTGTCATGGGTTTGATGCATTCTATAATTTTCATGAATCATATTTCATGTTTCGAATTGTGGATATACTGTCGGTGTGTAATCTTCATTGGGTTTAATGTGTCGTCTAAATAACTTCCTTTAATAAATAGGTGAACGATTCAGTTTTCATGAATTCGGTTGCATTGTTGTTTCTGTAGATGAGAGCTAGTTATATTGTATGTGCATGAATTACGACTTTTGAAATTCGGAGAATGTTTTGTTGTTTGTTATAATTGAGATCTTGCATGTTTTTGTTTCTGAATCGATATATAAATCCTGGCAGGTCGCTATAGAATATTAATTAGAAACGAAATGATATGTCAACATACATAGAAGCATTTGTTTTTAAGGAATACAAACATACTTTGTTGAACGATACATGATTAGCTAAATTTGATGATTTATGAGAAAATTCTTATGACTGTATGAGGCAAAACTATGTGAAATAGTACAAAAATATCATGTATATATTTCATGAGGCAAAACTACGTGGGACAACCAAATACCAAAAGTCTTGTTTAATCTGGGATATATGTGATGAGATGGGTCACATTTAGCTAAATTTGTATCTTTCTTTGGCGTTTCTTCTTTACCTCTTCTGATCTTGATCTGCTTCGTGTACATCTTGGTGAGCTCCCGATTTCAATTACCGGATTTTTGATGCCCTCTCTATGCTCCTGCCATTTAACTTCATTTGATCTTGTTGTGCTTCGTGTACATCTTGATGAGCTGCCGATTTCAATCACCAGATTGGTTGTGAAGTCACTGTCTTCCGGTAGTTTAGCTTCAACAAAAATCATATCCAATATTTATTTTGAAGTTGTATGAAGTGAAGTGTGTGTTTGAACAGTTCGATGGTGCTCTCATCTTTTTTCTTACATGTTTTCCGCTTATTTTTCTGTGTGTAGGACTTCAGTGGCTTCTTCTTCTCTGATTCATCTGATTTGGTTTTCCCTTCAGTTAAAGCACTGATTAGATGGGTGTTTATATGGTTAGTGTTGTTTGTCGAAAACAGTTTTTAGGGTTTATTTTTCCACCTTGACTTCTTATCCCAACTTTCACAGATTGTTGGGGTGAAGTCATCATATATTTCGAAATGAAATGTGATTTGTATTTGAATAATTTTTTACCTTTGTCTTGGCGACTCCCATTCTCTTTATCTTCCATCGTCAAATCTCTCATGAGTGTCTCCATTCCTACATTGACAATCCAGAAGAAAATGATAGCTTTAATATGGTATTCATGTATTGTATTCATTCATTTTGGGATGAAGTAGGCATATATGTATCACTGTCATTTCAGAATCCTTATTAATCAAACTTCATGAATATGGTGTCATGAGTACTCAGTCAACTCCTCAATAACATATAATTGTATAACGATCCATGAAAATTTGTTTTCCCGTAAAAAACATATTGGTTTTTAGGTTGTTCATTGAGACATATGACAAATAATTCAATTTAAATTGGTGTTCACTCTGATTTCCATATGCTCATGAAACAAAATTCAAGAATAGGGCATCATGAGTCTTCAATCATTCAGATCAATTGAGATGTGTTTTGTGTGTCATATATTTGTATAACCATCCATGAGTATTTGTTTCTGATGGCAACATCATAAGGGATTACAACGTTGTCCATGGGGCTTATAACAAATAAATTAGGGCAAACATGTGTTCACTCTCATTGACACATTTTCATGAATATGAATATGATGAATAGGCTACCATGAATGTTCATTCACCCTGATTATATTCATGAAATATATTGCATGTGTAGGGGACCATGAATGGGCAATCATACTACTCAATAGCAATGTGTGTTGTGCCATATATTTATGGATATCCAAGAGCATTTGCTCATTGTTCCAACATCTTAGGGTTTAACAGAATGTTGATTGTGTCATGAACCAAATTTAGTTGCTGAATTGATAGTTGATATTATGTTTCATGTTTTGTTCACATAAGCACAAAGGATCAAGATTGAATATTATATAACACCCAACTGAGCATGTTTATGTTTGAATAACAAATAAATGAAGGAGAAAAATAAAGAGATGTAAAGAGTATGATTCTCACACCTATGGTGAATCATATTTCATGAATAGTGTTTTCGAGGATTCAATAAATGATGTAAATGAGTTTTCTTTTTGTGTTCTAGATTCTTGTATAAACAACCAAGAGGGTTTCCCCTGCCATCTGGGATTTCAAATTGGAACTGGGAATTTTGGAATTTATTTGCTTGGGTCAGATTTCTCCCTGATTCGTAATTCATCCCATAATCCAAGTTTTTTCAAGCAAATAAAAAGGCATAATTGGAAATTACAGTATGTCATCAAGAAATAGAAATAATCAGAAAATCGTTCAGTAAAGTGCAATTGTATTTCCTCCACTGTAATCTTTTTCAGAAAAGGCTTTGAAACAAGCAAAAAAAGTTAAGGGAACCTATAACATATTTGACAAGAATCCAGAGCATCAAGAAAAGTGAATATGATGTCATGTAAGTTTGATTAGTTTGTATACCTTCTTTTTGTGATTGGACTTCGCCGGTTACAGGTGTGTCGACAACCATCTCCTCCACCTGGTTGTCGGTTGTAGCTTCAGTTTGTTCAGAGGTGTTTCCCCGTGGACCGTCGTCGTCTTCAATGGTGATATCAATCAAAATCGGATTCGATTGAGTGTTTTTGAAGCGAGAGAATGGATATTTCAACATTATTCTTTTGCTTTTTCTTCTTACTGAAATTCGAAAATCAAAACCCTAGTTATCGATCATTCAACGATAACTGAGATTAATATCATGTGCATTATATTCATACCTCGTATTTGCTCCGCCATTTTCTTCCGATTGGGTTGCTGAATATGGATTTCAACTTGCAGAGCAGTTTAATCGGTAACTGTATCAATCGTTTGCGATGATTTCAGGATTCGAATGATTGACACGCATGATTCCATGTTTAGGTGTGTTTTGAATTTTTTCTTCTTCCGGATTTGCCCCTTAGCTGGTGTTTTTCCGTAAATTAAAAAAATTGAAAATGAATTTTGTAAATACAAGGTTAATGTAGGGGTGTTCGTGGTCCGGTTTGGGCGGTTTAACCCCTCATACCACAAACCAAACCGCAAGTGGCGGTTTATTAAATTTTCAAATCGAGCGGTTTGACATCAAGTGCCCAGACCGGTCAAGTTGGACCGCGGTTTAGGCGGTTTAGTCGACCGGTTTAGACGGTTTGGGTCTTTTAGTGAGTTTTAAAGTTTAAACATAAAAACATATAAAACTTTGAATTTTAAAGGCTCATTGGCTTGATCCATTTGAAATAAAGAACAAAGTCCACATCAAAATAACAAAGTCCAAAAAAGTTAACAAAATATCTTAAAGACAAAACACTAAAAAAAAAGTAATATGCAAAGTGCAAATAAAATTCACGGCTTAACTTCTTCATTTTTTCCGTTCTTTGTATTCCACAATCCATAGAGATTTCAATCTTTTAAAATACCTTGGGTCTTTTTGTATATACTTGGACATTTGGGCTTTATATCATCTATTATTTATAATAAAGGTATATATAAAAAAATAAAAATATATATTTATATATTTGGCGGTCGGTTTGGTCCAAACCTCCCAAAAAAACCTCCAGACCGACCGATTTGACAATTTTCCAGACCAGACCGGACCGCCAGACCGTTCAAACCGCCAAAAACGGTCCGGTTTGACTTGGTTCGACCGGTTTGAGCGGTCCAACAGTTTTTTTGAACACCCCTAGGTTAATGAATTGATCTTATCCGTTGGATGGTATATCTATGGTGTAAGAGTAGGTTGCAAAGGTTGCAACATTTTTTGGGGTTTTATATTATACCACCTCTACAGTTATTGAACAATGAACATATATACAAATGAGTTATATGGAGATAAAAAATATATGTATATTAAGATGGTACGTGATGGTGTTATTGTCTAATGTACATACTTAACAACCATATTAAACCAAAAATTTAAAGGATATCTGGTTCATTGAGTTGAGTTGGGTTCAAATAAAAGTAACACAATATTTAACTCTTTAAGATTTTACAACTCAATTAGACCTCAAGTTATTTTGAGTTGAGTTATTTCACGTTATGTAAGTTGGGTTCGTGAGGTTTTTTAGGACCCCACTCTAATACAATTTGCCTTAAAAATAATAATTTAATAGTGATGTGAGGGTATGAAATTGATAGAGACCCTGCAAATTTGTTTTAGTCATTTTGTTCATCTTTTGTAGGCCGGCCATTAATAATCCTCCATATCCCTCCATGCCTCCGTACCTATCCATCGTCTTCTCCATTTCCATCTATAATGTCCGCATTAACATCTCCATCCACCCTCCGCCATTGCTACACCATGCGGATCCAATTACAGATGCAATGCACATGCCACAACACTACCTACCAACCAACATCGGTACGTACTACTAATAGTGAATTTTACTTTCCCGATTTTCAATTACTTGACCTCTGTAGCCATAGCCATAGCCATAGCTCATGAACAGCTCTTTTTTTTTCTGTTTCTTTCGTTGATCACATCACTAAAGGAATCTAGATATCTGTGTTTTACTTCATCTACTCTATCGATCAACGTGAAGATTCTATCAGTTTTCGTCACTCTCTCTTTTCTACATTGACTGGATCTGAAACTTTGTACGAACATTTTCCGCCATTTTTACAGGTACGTACATCTTTAGCCACTTCAAATTAAGGCTCTAGTTTCTGAATCGTTTTCGTGAGGTTTTAATTAGGATTTTGGTTTAACCGGATCTATCGCCGGCGGTTGTTAATCAGGTATGGGGAATTGTCAGGCGTCGGACGCAGCGACGGTTGTGATTGTGCATCCAGGGAAAAAAGTCGAGAGGATGTTCAGATCTGTGATTGCTCGTGAAATCATGGATTCAAATCCAGGCCACTACGTCGCACTCGTTGTGACCTCCGCGGTTGTGAAGTCGGAGAACGGATCGGCGCCGGTGAAGCAGCTCAAGCTTCTCCGGCCAGATGATACTTTGATTATTGGCCAAGTTTATCGGCTCATCAGCTTCGAAGGTAAACGAATCACCATGGCTGACGTTAACATTTGATCTTGTGCAGTTCATTAATTTACGATGTGTTGTTAAGATGTTTTGAAAGAGTTTGCTGCGAAGAAGTGCTTAAAATTAGGAAAGTTGATGAACGAAAGAGGATTGCTCCGGCTGGAAAAGAAAAAAGACGTTGCCGGTGCTCCGTCGCCGGCTCCGATTCCTCCTTCCGTTACGGTAATAACACTTGGAGCATTTTTTTCTAGAAATCAAAAGGCTCTTCAAATAAACTCTAAAATATATCATGAAAATTGCGAGTTTGTTCATGATGAGCATCCACAATGTGGTCGTTGAGAGCTTTTTCAAAAAGCAAAAACCTCCCTTTTCAGGTTTTTCATATAGTGGAGAGGTTTTTCAAATGAGGTTTTTCATCATAGCTCGTAACTGTACGATCTTTTTGTAGTTTTTTCGTATTTAATCAGTTTTAACTTTATATAATTTTATAAAAGTTTCGTATTTAATCAGTTTTATTTATTAATATATTTAAGAGTGAATTGTGGATTTGGTTCTGTGGTTTAGTGATTTCTTTGACCATAGTCCCCATTCTATGTTTATTGTGGATTTGGTCCTTGTGATATTCAATTTATTTTGGTCATGGTTCTTCTGACTAACACTTCCGTTAACCTTGTTAAATCAAGGACCATTTTAGTCATTTTGCCTAAACTTTGTCTTTTTTTATAATAAAAATAAAAACAATATTTTTATACACACAAACACGCACACACACACATGTATATATATATATATAACGATATTAAAATAAATAAAATAAGATATTATTGTATGATTTAATTGTTTAATTTTTTTTAAAATTAATTATATTAAATACGATTTAATTTTATTATTTTATTGTAATTGTGGAAAAAGATATAGTTTTTTTGTTTTAATATTATTAAAATTTTAATTTAAACAAATTAGATCATAAAACTATATCTTATTTTATTTAGAGCGAATAAAATAAAATATGGTGTTATGATTTGATTTATTGAATTAAAATTTTAATTAAATTAAAGACGATTTAGTTATATTGTTCTTTTACTATCATTGCAACAAACAAGCTTATTGTTGATATTTTAACACCAAAAATCATTAACAACCTTTGAGAAATGAACTCTAATTTTATCATACTAAAAATAATATGAAAATTGATTTTGAGTTTTTGACTGAAAAACAGTATGAAAATTAGAACCTCTAATTTTAAGATGATAAAATTATAGTTCATTTCTCAACGGTTTTCAGTGATTTTTGGTGTTAAAATATCAACAATAAGTTTGTTTGTTGCAATGATAGTAAAAGAACAATATAATTAAATCGTTTTTAACTTAATTAAAATTTTAATTCAATAAATCAAATTATAAAACCATATTTTATTTTATTCGATCTAAATAAAATAAGATATAGTTTTATGAGCTGATTTATTTAAATTAAATTTTTAATTACATTAAAACAATAAAACTATATCTTTTTCCACAATTACAATAAATAATAAAATTAAATCGTATATAATATAATTAATTTTAAAAAATTAAACAATTAAATCATACAATAATATTTTATTTTATTTATTTTAATATCGTTATATATATATACATGGGTGTGTGTGTGTGTGTTTGTGTGTATAAAAATATTGTTTTTATTTTTATTATAAAAAAAAACAAAGTTTAGGCAAAATGGCTAAAATGGTATTTGATTTAACAAGGTTAACGGAAGTGTTAGTCAGAAGGACCATGACCAAAATAAATTGAATACCACAAGGACCACATCCACAATAAACATAGAATGAGGATCATGGTCAAAGAAATCAATAAACCATAGGGACCAAATCCACAATTCACTCTATATTTAAAGTAATCTTATTTAAATATAATTATTGACATATTTATACAATTCTAACAGATTTCTTAATGACCCAATTTTTATTTTCGGTTATACATACTTTTAAGTTTAACATTTTTTAATTTTTATTTTACCTACTTTTTATATACAATTTTTATATATTTGTTAATAACCTAATTTTTATTAATTTTATTGTACATATTTTTATATATTTGTATGAATTTTAATATATTTATTTTTATAAATAAGAATAAAAATGATATAAAGTTAAAATTATGGGACCCTGAATAGTTTAAAAAAGTAATGAAAAAGTTTGGGTCAGGTTTTTCACATAGTGGAGGTGTATAAAGGTTTTTAAATTGTTGAGGTGGCAATAATGTGTAAGAAAAAAGCTATGAAAAACCTTGGTGAAAAACTCGTACATTGTGGATGCTCTTAAATCATTTCATTTCGTACATAATGCAATGAGCCAATAAAGAGAAACCGACACGGACAAAGAAATTGGTTTCCTAACTATTTCTTTCCCGATTTTACACTTATGTCCCTACGTCCACAACATCCATGTCGGTAATTGCGGATGTGTGTAGAAAATGTAATTTTTTTTTTCAGATTTCCTTTAATTTTTTATCTGGGTCCTAAATAAAATTTTCTTTTTTTGTTTTTTAAGTAAAAAAATGACCAGATTCGTTTTTTTTTCTTTATCGTTTATCCAGGCCCGCAATGGATATTGCGGAAATAGTGATATTTATGTAAAAGAGTGAAAGAAATGGTTTGGAGACCAATAGACAACGAGTTGGTAGCCTAGCGGGAGGAGGCTTGGGGCTAGTGGATGGTATCCATTGGTCTCAAGTTCGAATCTTGTGAAGCTCACTCAATGTCATCAGGCTTTGGGCTTCATCCTTCGGGGCTAGTTGTGGAGGTCCTCTGGGCTGTAACTAGTTGGGCCGGCCTTAGGGTTGGTCAGGCCGTCGAGGATTAGTCGGGTTGCCTCGAATGAGAGCCCGGATACCTCGGGAACGTGTGTGTAAGTTATCGTGCCGTTCAAAAAAAAAATTCCCGCCAATAAATCCTTTGTTCTTTCTCACCTTTTTCATATTCATGGAGCTTGTTCGTGTTCTTGAGCACCATGAATTGTTTTTGATTTCATCAGTCCAATTATAGGGGTGTTTGGGATTGCTTATTTGAGATGTTTTTTAGCTTATTACAATTTGGCACCGGAGATAAACACTTTTGAGTGTTTGGATGAGGAAAAATTAAAATGACTTATAACGGTGCCAAACCGCTGAAAAAACACTTTTTGATAAGTCATTTGGTTTTTACTTATCAACTTATTTGAAAAGTGCTCATCACTTTTTTTGTTATTTTATATGTATAAGCAATCTCAAACACCTTTAAATAACAACTTATTAACTTATTACGTTTTGGTACCACAATAAGCTAATCCAAACATTTTTTTAAAAACTCTAGTTTGACACCGTATAAGTTAATAAACACTTTTTAAAATAAGCATAAGTTAAATCCCAAACACCCCTATAACATATTTCCTTGTGTATTCAATGGCAGAGGGTGCACAATAGCAGAGCAGGAGGGGGATGGAAACCAGGGTTGAAGACAATTTCAGAAATTGGAAATTGAACAAGAACACGAATGTTTGTAATCTCCCAGGTTTGCATTTTTTTTTATGTCCTATCGAATTTTCAAAATGAATGATTATGGATACAAGTCTTAGTGTTAACAAAAATGTATATATTTTCTCTATGCTCGGATTAAAAACTAGAGTTTTCGGTAAATTGCAAACAACATTGTTAAAAATATTATGTGATTGATGGAAAATGAGATATATGAGCTCATTTGAATTAGAAAATGAGACATGTAAGCTCGTTATAAGCTCCATATTACGAGTTGCCAATATTTTTTTTAATTTGGCTTAAGTTGATTTGGAGGGGTTACTTGCAGAGGTGGTGACTTTTTGGAAAATTTGAAAGAGAAATGACTATGAGGTAAATTTGGTTGGCTGAAATCGTTATGTTTGCCATTTTCCCTCGTTCTGTTTTTGGCTTGAAATGTTACAAATGGTATTAGAGTGGATCATTGTTCTACCAAGATGGTTATGCAAACCTTAAGATGCTCAATTTAACCAGCGTTGAATACATAATTGTATTTATATATGAAATGAAATTTTCATACACAAAGAACATGTATGGTCTCCAGGGTTCTAAAAACTCGCCTTGGTGAGGCGTGATGTTATTGTCACGTTTTCCCTCTTGGCGTAGATATAAGGCGTGGAGCTCGTTATGGCGCGACATGGCATGCCACCCCCACCCCCCACCCCCATGTGTATTTTTGATTCTTCAAATATGTGTAATTCGAAATTCTATTAGAATGTGCCCATTAGTATCGATTAGAATTTAGAATCTCTTTTATTTATCGTTTTATATGAATTTAAATTGTTAATAACTTAATCATTATTGTTCAAGACACTGACGTAAGCATACACATATATACATATATATTATATACATATTTGCCGCCTTAAGTCACACATTGGAAAACGCCATGGACTCATCGTAACTTGTAAGGTTTGAGGCTTGACCTCGCCGTCACGCCACGCCTCACGCCATTTAGAACCTTAAGAATAACAAAGGTCCATTTTTGTTTCAAGAGGTAATTTACGTCATTTTTTCATATCTTTGTTATTCGGTAGACTAATCCAGTAATCCTTGTCTTTGGTCCTTATACCCTTTCGAGCTTAAATATTCAAAAGTTACAATTTGATACAAATTTTAGACATACATTGTGAGGATGATGACTTTACCCGGTAAGCGTTTATTGGGTTATAAACGCTTATCATCAATCCATACTTTGATGATTGGAAATGTATAATGACTCTTGTCGGTAAGCGTTTACCTTAATCGCACTATTTAGTCATTTTTATTCAACTCCGGTGAAAACTGGACACATACAAATAATTGTCGTAATCAAGCAATTATGCCTCACATCAAGTCAATCCAATCTTGTTTATCGAATGCCCTTTTAATGTGACATGGTCCTTCAATGTTTTATCATCATACCATAAAATTTAATATGTATGTATCTACTAGTTAGTTGTTCCGTTTGAACTCTAAACGTTAAATAATACTTTGAATTTTGAAATTGATATGATAAATTTAATTTTCGAAACAAAGGCGAAGGATCGCGTGAGAAGTTGAGGTTAATGTGAGAAGTGGATCTGAACCGTTGATCACTTTTAATCAAATGCCCTCCCATGAATTGCGGTTTAGAAGGGAATTGATTTGGTGCATCTCGTTGTGCATCTCATCATAATGTGTATACATTTCTCATCCAACGGTTGATAACCACTTCTCATGTTAATCTCAACTTATCAGCGGAACCCAACCCTCAAAACAAAATCAGTAACCATGTGTTTTGTATCCATTGTCTTTGTATTCTAGTACCGATAATCTATTATCCATAGGTGTTTATTTTCTGGTTAAAATAGAATTATCATAATGTAAATATGAATGTACTTTCTCTGAATGTTCAAGGGTTCGGGGGTGTGGAGAAGAAAAAATGGGTAAGAGAGTTATGTGTTTGCCATGGGGTAAATTTCTTGTCTCTCCAAGAGACGAAATTGACTAGACTTGATTTATTTGTGGTAAAATTTCTTTGGGGTAATTCTTTTTTTGACTTTGCTTCTAGTTCGGCTAGGGGTAGATCCGGTGGCATTATATGCATTTGGGACAACACTTTCTTTAAAAAGTACCGTGTTTCTTCTTCGGAGTATTTTGTGGCTATAGAAGGAATTTGGGTGCCTAATGGCCTATCTTTGCTTTGCTGGTTATCTCGGTGTACGCGCCTCAAGAGGCGGCTCTTAAAATCAATTTATGGTCTATGCTTCTGGGTATGATTAGTAGATGGCATGGGGAGGTAATTGTGATGGGAGATTTTAATGAGGTTCGCGTCTCTTCAGAAAGATTTGGTTCGACTTTTCAAGCTAACTCCGCAGACATATTCAATGTCTTCATTCGTGACGCCGACCTTCATGACCTTCCTCTTGGAGGGTATTCTTTTACGTGGACAAATAAATGGGCTTCCAAAATGAGTAAGCTTGACCGGTTCCTCTTGTCCGATGGCCTTTTTGATTTAATGACCAACATTTCGGGTTTGGTGCTTGATCGTAAGCTTTCCGACCATAGGCCTATTCTTTTTAAGGAGTTATCCTTTGATTACGGGCCTACGCCGTTCCGTCTTTTTCATTCTTGGTTCAACATGCCCGATTTTGACCAGATTGTGAAAAAATCATGGTATGATGATAGTGCTCGTGATTCAAATTGTATGATTGCTTTTAAAAAGAAACTTCAATTATTAAAGAAAAATCTTCGCGTGTGGATTAATGAAAAAAGAAAGAGTGATATGGAGGTGAAAATTGGCTTAAAAACAAGTATTAGGGAAATTGACGCTCGGATTGATTCGGGTAACGCTTCTAGATTGGACATCGATTCTCGTGTCCAATGTATGAAGACTCTGGGTGACTTGGAAAGGGTAGAAAATTTGGATGTGGTGCAAAAAGCTAAAATCCGGTGGGGAGTTGAAGGAGATGAGAATTCTAAGTTTTTTCATGGAATTCTTAAAAAGAAAAGACGTCAACTAGCCATTCGTGGAGTTATGATTGATGGCGATTGGGTTATAGAGCCAACCAAGGTCAAAGATGAGTTTTACTCATTTTCAAGATCGGTTCAACACTTGTGGGGTGGGAGTTCGTTTAAATTTAAAGGTGGAGTTTCCGAATATTTTGTCGTCGGATCAGGCTTCCTTACTTGAGGAGCCTTTTGCGCGAAATAAAATTAAAAAAGCAGTTTGGGAATGCGGAGCGGATAAAGCCCCGGGACCAGATGGTTTTACTTTCCATTTTTTCAAGAAATTTTGGCATCTCATTGAAAATGACGTGGTGAAATTGGTGGATGACTTCTTTGAGTCCAGTCGATTCCCGCAAGGTTGTAACCCTTCTTTCATTGCTCTCATTCCGAAAGTTATTGATCCTAAATTTGTTAAAGACTATAGACCGATTTGTCTTATAGGTTGCCAATATAAAATTATTGGTAAACTTCTTACTAATCGTCTTAGTATGGTTATTGGGGATATCGTTAGTAGCGAGCAATCCGCTTTTATAAAAAGGCGTCAGATTCTTGATGGTCTCTTAATTTTGAATGAAGCTATGGATTGGTATAAAAAAAATTCGGTCAAAGCTTCTGATTCTTAAAGTTGATTTTGAGAAAGCGTACGATTGTTTAAGGTGGGATTACTTGGATTTAATTCTAGTGAAATTGGGATTTGCCATAGTTTGGCGTGGGTGGATTCGTGGATGCCTTGAGGATTCGATGGGGTCGGTCCTCGTTAATGGCTCTCCGACAAAGGAATTTTGCTTTCGTCGTGGATTAAGGCAAGGAGACCCTCTCTCCCCTTTCCTTTTCATCTTAGCCATGGAAGGATTACATGTCATTATTCAAGATGCGGTTTCAAAAAATCTCTTCCTGGGTGCTGCTGTTGGTAAAGAACGGTACCCTCTTTCCCACCTTTTCTACGCAAATGATGCGATTTTTCTAGGTGAATGGTCTTTAGCGAATGCTAGAAATATTATTCGTATTCTTAGATGTTTTTTCCTTATCTCGGGTCTCAAAATTAATCTTCATAAAAGAAAACTTTTTGGTGTGGGGGTGGATTCGCAAGAAATCGAGTGGTTGGCCTCTCGTGTTGGGTGTGATGGATTGAAGCCTTCATTTTTATATTTAGGCTTACCTGTTGGGGGTAATATGTCCAAAAAGGAGGGTTGTAAGGTGGTGTTCGATAAATTCTTGGTCAAACTTTCCAATTGGAAAGTTAAAACCCTTTCGGCTGGTGGTCGGGTTACCCTTTTAAAGTCCGTTTTGGGGAGCCTTCCTACTTACTTCATGTCTATCTACAAAATCCCAAGGTTGGTTGACCAAGGCTTGGAATCTATCCGAAATAGATTCTTTATTGGCGCTGATGTGGAGGAAAAGAAAATGTCTTGGGTCAAGTGGAAAAAAGTTATGGCTAGCCTCAAATTCGGAGGACTTGGTATTGGTAGTATTATGGCGTTTAACCGTGCATTGCTTTTCAAGTGGATTTGGCGGTTTTGGTTGGAGGATGAGGCACTTTGGGTTAAAATTATTAAATCCATCTATGGCGAGAAGGGCCTAATTGGTTCGAGTTTGCCTAGGCAAATTTTGAACTCAACATGGGTTTCAATTATAAAATCGGTCAACGCTCTGAAGGACAAAGGTATTGATCTTTTCTCTTTTTGTAAGAAAAAGGTGGGCGATGGTGTTTTGACCGCGTTTTGGGATGATGTTTGGCTTGGGGATTCTCTTAAAATTCAATTTCCTAGAGTTTACGCTTTAGAATTGAATAAATCGGCGAATGTCAAGTCTCGTTTGGAGCTAGGGTGTTGGGATGTGTGTCTTTGAAGGGCGCCGAGAGGAGGGGTTGAGGTTGTCCAATTTAGTGAACTACAACAAATTTTGTCTACCTTTGTGCCCTCCTGTCAAAAGGATAGATGGGTGTGGTTGTTAGAAGGATCGGGTGATTTTTCAGTGGCTTCAGCGAGACGTTTAATTGATTCTAGTCATTTGGAGGTGGATTCTCGTCCTACTAGATGGAATAGACTTGTTCCCATCAACGTTAATGTGTTCGCGTGACGGTTGCTTCTCAATCGGCTCCCTACTCGGATAAATTTGGATAAACGAGGTATCGATGTTTCGTCTCTTTTATGTCCTAACTGTGATATAGGAGTAGAGGATTGCAGTCATCTTTTCTTTTCATGTCCTGTCGCTAAAGACTTGTGGGTTCTCATTGGTCGTTGGTGGCGTATGGATATTCCGAATCTCCATTCTTATTCCGATTGGATCTCTTGGATCGACTCAATTAAGTTGAAGAGGGAGTTTTTTTTGTGTTTTGAGGCCGTTATGCTTACCACTTTATGGTCTATATGGGTGTTTCGGAATGGTATTATCTTTGGCAACTCGAAGCCAAGGAAGGTGTTGCTTTTTGAGAACATCATAACTCGTGTTTATTTTTGGGTAACTCATAGAAGTAGCAATTTGTCTATTAATTGGGTTGGTTGGCTTACTAATCCTCCCCTTGTCATCACTTCTATGTAATTGTTTCTTTTTCTAGTTTCTTGCTAGTTTTATAAAATTCCGCCGTTCAAAAAAAAAAAAATGTAAATATGATACCATATTTTTGCTTATAAAATCATGATCTAACTTCTTTGTTATTTTGGTCTTTTCCCGGTTAAAATGTAATTTTCATAATGTAAATATAATACCATATTTTTGGTTATTAAATTTTTACTGTAAAAAATTAGTTTTTACCAAAAAAAGACCAAAATAACAAAAAACTTAGATCATGATTTGTAAGAATGAAACACAATAATTAAGAAATCATATTTCTTTTTAATTTTATTTATTCAATCCTACCAACATCCAATAAATATCATATTTGCTAAAGTTATATTTACTTCTTTCAAGTAACATCACCTTTTTCCTCGTATACAATTGGGTCTTTTCATCAAAGGGTAATATGTCAATTCTCAATATTAATTTCCCCGAAAAACAACCACCCTCGATTTTAAGTTTGAATTTTACAAATAATTGTTCGAAAATTGAATTTGGAAAGTACTTTTAAAATAGATATGATATTAAACATATAAATAAACAAATGATTATGCATTTAATTTTTTCTCCCAAAACCATACTACAATCGTTAATTTCCACCATCGATTAAAAATTGTTTAGCTAGAATAAAATAAATTGGTGGAGCAACAAAAGATGAAAGGACTCCATACTCGTGCCTTCAAAAGGGGATCCAAGACTTCCATTTCAAAAAAACCAAATAAAATATACTTTAAGTATTTTATTTTTCACTCTCGTTCCCATGTTTTAGAGTGCAGAAATACGTGACTTAAATTTTTGAGAGTGTGGCTTCAATTCAAGGAGACGTGAACTATAAAGTTGTGTGATTGTAATAGTTTTTCACATAATGTCCTTTTCTTTTGAAGGCTTGGGGCTTTTCTTCATTTTTAAGGTTTTCCACGTAAATGTTTGTGTTGTCTAAGTAGAACCAATCGACGTACACATCGAGTCCTATACGCAAACACATCTTTTATCCCAAAAAAAACTGATTGTTTACATGAATCTCCCTGGTTCCCACATCTACGAGACTACGACAGTCTATTCAACAAACCGCCTTCGACGTATTGCTCAGTTGGCAAATGAGCATGACGATTTATTCAACAACCCACCCCTCTGGCCTCAGTAACTAAGGGGTTGTTTACTAAACGCTTACCCGATAAACACTTGCCGGTTCATTTACCTTACCGGGTGAACATGACAAAGGCCGAGAATCTTACCCGGTAAGAGCGATGATAAGGATGAAGAGTCTTACCAATACCCGGTAAGCGTTTACAAGGTAAATTGTTGTATACGGTGCCATTTTGATGGACTACAATCTTATCCGGTAAAATAAGTTAGAATATTGAATCTCAGAGGGTAAGCATTTGGGTAAATGACTCCTAAGTGAGCCAAAAAATATCCCCCCAAATTAATGTCTTTGAGCGGTTGAGAATGTCGATAATCAAACCCCATATCATAATTCATACCAATAGAATCTTTAAATTATATTTAGAATAACTGTAACAAAAATATGGTGGGAAATTTGTTCGGTGGATTGAGACATGCACAAAAATGCAAAACAGACGGTGTAGATTCACATATGAATCCGTCCAAACCCTCTCTCACTTTCAATCCACTAAACAAACGTTTCGCTGCGTCTTTCTATACACCCATCACCATCACCCATCAACTCAAAACATTTCAACATTTATGCATCAATTTTCATCCATTTCATTTCATTTCATCATCACCTCCTTAATTATCATGTCTGTCGTACACAAATCGAACCCGTATTCTCCGCTCCGACACCGGGATTTCCGGCGGAACACAGCGGAATGCGGTGGTGGAGCTTTGCGAGGGTTCGGTGTCGGTAAGATCGGGACGAAATTGGTGATGAATTGTCGAGTTAATGACGGGTATTGTAGACGACGATACGGTGATCATTGTTGTACGGACAATGGCGGTGGCCGGAAAAAGGGTGGGTTTGTGGAGATGATGAGGGAAGGGTGGCCGTACTTTGAAGCTTATAGAGGACGCATATTTGTAGTTGTCATCTGTGCTGAAGTTATTGAAAGCAGTAACTTGGGAGCTATTCTTGAGGTAATAAAATTTATTACAGCATCTCCAACAACTATGTTATAATTTTTCTAAAATAGAGTATATAAAAAGTCAAAATCTCTAAAAAAAATTACATTTAACTCCAACAACTACTTCATTTTAGCAATTTTATCATCAATTATATTAATAAAATATTATTTCTTTCTTCTAAACACACAACTTCAATGCCTCCTATTGGTGGAAAAGAATTAAATATTATTTTTCTCTCTTAAATAGGGAGTTTAGAGATTTCTCCAAATTTGGAGATTTTTACCTTCTCTCTCTTCTTTTCTCTATTTTAGCATATGATATAGTATAGCTGTTGGAGAAAAAATGTTGTTAAAATCTCACTTTTTTTCTACTTTAGCATAGCTGTTGGAGATGTTTTTATTATCTCAGTCTCTATATAAATGTTCATAATGAAAAAGACATATAGTTTTAAAATTGTGTAATTATTACACTCTTTAATTAATAAATGGACAATTTACCTTTAATTATATTATAGAGAGATGACTTTTATTCGTATCATAATTAAGGACAGAAGAAGGAAAAAAACATATACTTTAGAAAGATTGAACCTAAACGTGATTATCTAACCTAATTTACAAAAAAACAAAAATAACAATAAGAAGAAATCACAAACAATTCGTTGGCAGTTAAGAAGAGAAATTTGATGAGAATAACGTAAAATAAATTAAATTCACCTCAGAGCAGACCCAAGATTTTTTTTTTCATATGGTGACATATTTTATGAACCTAAAATTTTCTCATATCGTCCGATGTGTTTTTAACCTAACTCCACCGTGTCGAGAGATTTTTAAAGTTTGTTGGTTGATTTTGAGGGATTTTTAAGTTTTTTTTAATCGATTTTGAGGGACTTTTTTGGTTTTTTAGTTGATTTCAAGAGTTTTTTTTTATTATTACAAGGTATGTTGCACCTTTCACGAACCTAATTTTTTTTTAATCTTATGACGAAGAAACAATACGGTGACACATGCCACCGTTGGCACTTAACTAGGTCCTCCCCTGATTTACCATTCTACTTGTGAATCCCAAACACGATGAACAAAAGTAAAAGAAGAGAGACAAAAGATTTATTCGAATAAGAATATGAAATTGTAAGGTCTAAAGTATGAATTTTGTTTTTCGAGTCTTTTGGGAGTTCAATCATGAAATCAGGAACAAAAGATGGTTGAAGAGGGATGGCATATTAGAAAGATGATGATAAGGCATATTCTTATTGTTTTCAAACAAAAATTAGAGAGACACTGAGGTGTGCTATAGATAAGGCTTTACAGAGGTTGATGAAAGACCCTAACTTGATTGATTAGAGTTCTGTTTTAACTAGATGTGTCTAACTTGATTTAGGTTGGTTTTGTTTTAATTGTCTTTAACCCCAAATAATCAATTGAAGATGGGTATTATATTGTAGTCCAAAAAGCATTAAAATGAAACAAAATTTGTCTTAATTCATATTTAATCTGACGTTAGATTTTTTTTTTAAAATTAATGTAACAAATGTTCATTCTGTTTCATGCTATTTTGGTAACTTATAGATTATTGTAACTATTGATGACATTGATGCTATGTTGTCAAGTTTTATTGTAAAATTGATTATATAAAAATGTCATATTTGAAGTATTTGATACAATATACACTGAAAAACAGTTTTTCATGTACAATAGGTACGAAATAATAATAATAGAACGTTTGTTAAACTAGTTGATAAAAAAGTTCATCTGCCTTCAAAATAAAAAAAATAATGTTCATATTTATAATTTTGTTAAATGTTTTTTTCATGAAACCAATGAAAATGTTGAGTTATATAAACATGATGTTATATTTATACAAACAAATTCCGACTCCTTACTTTTCAATCTGTGCGAACTCTATTTTCTATCATCTTTTTTCAAGAAAATAAAACTTTATAGTCATCCATATATACTAAAAGTGTACCTACGCAACAATACATCTTTATACTGTATATTTTGATTTTATTTTATAGATTTGTGTCACTTTTGAGTGAACGGGAGAGTCTTCTGTTGGTTATCAGTTTTACGGAGTACTTTACTATATTAGTAGGTCTAACGTTTATCTTATATTTGAATATGTTTATCAGTTGATTATTAGTTTGTTTTATAAATAAAACGTATTAATAAGTTATAAATGGTGTATTATATAGTAAAAATACTGAATGAATATACTCACATGTAAATATACTTGTGATTAAAAATTTGGAAACAAATTAAAAAATTGAAAAGAAAAATATCAATATAAGTATCAAATTAAAGAGATTAAAATACTTGTTTTTATATAATTTGTTTAATTAAAAAACTAATCATATTTAAGATAAATTAGATTTTCTTAAAATTCAAATAAATCCGTGTGTTTCCAAAATTTAATTCATTCATATAGGAAGGGTAATATGAGTTCCCTAAAACCTTTCAAGCTTCTATTCTTATTGTTTATAAAAGAGGGGAATATTACATTTTTTGAAAAATTATACATGCATCATTGAGTTATATACATAAAGCTAAAATATCTGTATTAAAAGATTGAGGGTAATATTGTTAGCCTTTTTTGTATGTTTCTCATTTTGATTTACTTCGTTTAAACATAAACGCTTAACTAGATTGCAAAATGATGTACCAAAATTTCAACCCGACCAACACAACCTAATTTGCACAGTTTGGTTTAGGGGTGCTCAAAATTCCGATCCGCCCAACCTTAAAAAAACCCAAAAAAAAACTCAAACCGATTTGACCCGACATATGATTGATACAAAATTAAGTCAAACCATCTATTGGGTTGGAATTGGGTTAAGGTAATTTGAACTCAACCCAACCCGATGAATCCAATGCTTTTCTATACTATAGATTTTATATGATTGTTAAATTATTAATTTATATATATATATATATATATATATATACGTTAGAAATTAGACCAACCCGTAGTTAGTTATATTCAAAATTATATTACAATTTCAAACGTAATTTTATTTTTTTATTCACATGAACCGTCAACTTTTTTTGAGTTTGTTAGCCTTTTTTGGTATATTCTCATTTTTATTATACTTCGTTCTAATACAAATGTTTAATTAGATTGTAATATAACATACGAAAGTTTCAGCACGATCAACCCGACCAACCCAACCTGCACGGTTTTGGTTGGGTTGTAGTTTTGATTGGGTTGGGTTGGATTGAGATTTTTTAAACCGCAAACATTAGGCTGGGTTGTTTAAATTCCTTCAACTTGGCCAACCCGACCCATGTGCAGCCCTACTTTGGTTTGGGTTGTTCAAATGCCTTCAACCCGGCCAACCCAACCTATGTGCAGCAACCCACGATAGACAGGGGAGAGGGGTCAGGGAAGCATAAAACTAAAACTCAATGGACAAAAAGTGTAGATTGCAAAATAGTTAGGGCACGTTAACAAAGTTTGGTTTAGTTTCTATTTAAGGGTAATAAAGTTTGACATTTTCGTATTTGATGACGTGGATGCTCATTTAGTCATTTATGAAAGCTTTACGAAAGAACTATGACAAAGTGACGATAAACTTCAAATTGATTGAGAAAAAAAAAATCCTTATTACACTAAATAAAAATTAAAACATACTTTATTGTATTTTACTCCCAAATAGAAAGTTTGGTTTGAAGTTTGATGATGATAATTAGGGTGTTGCTATATACATCCTATTTATTTCAGAATCAGATCCAATCATACATTGAAAATATAATAATAAATCTTGATGTTGACCAGTACGAGGAGAAAATTAAGGTAAAATTACACAAATGATTGATATACTTGTGTATATTTAAGAAAATGACCATGTTCTAAGGTATTTGCACAAATGACCACGCATTCTGCTAAAGTATTCCTCCAACATTGGCTAAATGTTGACAATGGACCTAGTTGTAATAAAAAAAAATACATAAGATTCCATGCATTCAACCAATTTTTCACACATTTCGCCAACCATTGCGACTTACCTGAAAATTGGGTCTCACCTCTGAAAAGGTAACTTTCTTCAAAATTAGTACTAATTTTCTCCAACCCCAAACGAAATTGGTGGGGCGCTAGCGAAAAGGTGTTGTCTTCCTACCGGTTGTTGAGTTCGGTTGGTCAGCTTTAAAACATGATCATTTTCTTAAATATACATATGAATACCGGTCATTTATGTAAATTTCCCGAAAATTAATAGGGTATGTTTATCCTACCAATAGTAATTATACAAAAGACCAATTGAATGAAATTGAATTGAATGAAGTGGGCATTTTATACAGGATATCTCTCTTCTTCAAGGCCTGGGGATAAAACTTGTCCTTGTTCCAGGGATACATGTACAAATTGACAAGCTGTTAGCTGATAAGGGTACGTACGTATATGACTTCAATTTAATTACATCCTTTAATGTCAAGAATATTTCTATCTATTATCCTTTGTTTGTTTTTTTTGGTAACCGTGAGTTTTCGGGTCAGCTTATGCGCACTGACTAGTCCCCGGACGACCACAAATGGCCTGGAGTCATCGTAGATGAACCTCCATGGCCACAAGGGCTTTGGCAGCGCCTGGATTTGAACCCTTGATAGATGAGATCTTCCACTACATCCCCCAAAGGGTTTACCAGTGCGCCACAACCCAAGTGGTTTATTATCCTTTGTTCTTTTATGTTACCTGTGGTATGTCGTGTATGTCGTTGGGGGGTATGTCGTGTATGTCGTTGGGGCTGGACTAGACTGGACGAGCGATAGTGAGGTAGATAGGTAAATGAATTGTGAAATGTTTTAGGGTTTTAATTTGACACGATTGGTGTAGTAATTTACTAATCTTATCTCATCTTCCTGGTTTACAGAAGAAGAAAAAAAATGTGTTTTTGTCCCACTCATATTTTGTCAATGTCCCTAGTCTAATGTTACGCCAAACGTAGGACAAGTATCGAGTTGTAAACCCAACCCGAAGCAAACCCGATGTCTAATCGAGTTGTAAAATCTTCAAACCATAGGCATTGGGTTATGGTCATTTGAATCCAACCCAACCCGATGAACCTGATGACGAAGGATCGTGTGAGAAGAAGAGTTGAGGTGAGAAGGCAAGAAGAAATTTGGACCCTTGATCACTTTTAATCTCAAACCACCCATGAATTATGTTTGATACGGGAATTAATTTGGTGCATCTCATCCTAATGTGTATCCAAGGGTCGAGATCCCTTCTTACTGTTGAAAAACTTAAATCAGATAAGTTTTTATTGGTGCTGTGCAACTCACCAAACACAATGTACAAGTGTTTAAAGCTTGGATATGTGGATTAATATGAACCACACATCTTGGATGACATCATCTATATGACATCATCCATATGTCATCCTCCATTCCTTCCCCTATAAATACATGCCTCCATTCCATCCCAAAATACACCAACAAGAAGTTAGAAGTCTTCTTTCTAACTTTCTTCTTCTTCTTCTTCCTTGTTCCCTTTTGTTGATATATATATATATATATATATATATCATTGATATATATTTATATATATCTTGTTTTGGGGGAACATTTGGTTAGCTGATTTGTTGATCCAAGGATCTCGTAAACACGTTGTAATTTCTCCCGGTTGGTAATATAAAGATCTCTCTCTCCCTGTGGATGTACACTATCACACTGATAGTGGAACCACGTTAAATATTGTTGTCTCGATTTACTTGCTGTTTTCGTTATATTTTATCGTATATTCGATAACTGTTATATTTACGCTTGTGGATCGGTATGAATCAATAGACCAAAATATACAATATTTAGATCTCGTTATTCCGCATTTGTTGTAACGGGTCAGTTGCACGTGATTTATTGTTATCATTTTTGGGACCGTAAATCACTTGAAATACGATTTGTAACTGCCACCGACCCTTACAATTGGTATCAAAGCTGCTAGATCTAAATTTGTTTTATATTGTATATTTTTAGTCGCACGATAAGTGCTTGTTAAAAATGTCTGTTGATTCAGGAAATCCATTCGCCGGTTCCGTTTCCAACTCGGACCCAAATGTTTATCAAAAAGGCTCTTTTAAATTATCGGGGGCCGGGATTAGAATAGAAAAATGGAACGGGGAGGGTGATTTTGGTAAATGGCAGTTTACTACAGCAGCAGCACTTAGAAAAAACGATGTTCACCCCGTAGTCTTTGCTCCGGAAGAAATAAATCCGGATATGTCCACCTTAGAAGCTAAGGAAATGGAGGCTTGGGCCTTCACTACCTTACAAATGGCTATGGGTCCAAATGTAATTTCTGAAATCGTTTCTGAAAAGACAGCCGCAGGGATTTGGAAAAGACTTGAGAATCTTTATCTCAAGAAAACTTTGACTAACCGACTGTTATTGATGAGGTCGTGTCTGTTCTTCAAAATGAAGGAAGGCACTACCATTCAGGCCCACATGACTGAATTCGAAGACATCATCATGAAGTTGAAGGCAACAGATTCTATTTTTGCCACAGATAATGAGGCACTCGCTTTGATTCTGTTGTATTCACTTCCTGAAAAATATTCCCAGTTCACTAACAGTTTTATTTATGGAAGAGATTCCATATCGTTGTCTGACGTGAAAGCAGGGATGATCTGTGAAGAACAGAGAATTCAGATGAAAATCGGTAACAGTTCCCGGGAAAACAACCACAACAGTCATGGTCTATTTGCCGAAAGAGACCAAGACGATCAGCTCAGGGGAAGAACTCGTGGCCGCTCCCAATCTCGTAAACCTGGTCATCGCGGGAAATCTAAGCAACGTGGCAATTGTAATTATTGTCACAAACCAGGTCATTGGGTCAGAGATTGTCCGAGTTTGAAAAACAAGGACAAGAACAAAGCAGAATCTTCAGCAGTTGCAACCGAACAAGATACAGGCTTTTCAGCAACGGTTACTGCACCGCAAGGCGACAAGCGTTGGGTGTTGGATACCGGAGCTTCGTGCCATATGACACCATTTCGGGACTGTTTCACTACTTTCGAGGAGTTCGAAGGTAACCATATTTATATGGGAAACAATACATCGTGTGTCACTCGGGGCATCGGTTCGATCAGAATCAAAATGTTTGACGGTACTATTCGAACTTTATCAAATGTTAATTTTGTATCGTCTATGACTTGTTCTTTGATTTCTGTTGGACAACTGTCCAAACTTGGCTGTAAGATTCGAACAGAGAATGGGAGTATGCGCATTTCCAGAGGGAACTTTGTTGTGATGAAAAGTGAGCAGGCAGAAAATAACCTGTTTCATCTGGTAGGCGAAACAGTCAGTTCTGATGCGTGTGTCGCGGATAGTTCAAGAAACTTAGATGCTACCCGTTTGTGGCATCTTAGATTGGGGCACACTTCGGAGAAGAATTTGGAGATTTTGCGCAAGCGGAAACTCATTGCAGTTGACACGCCTACAAGTCTGGACTTTTGTTCAGAATGTGTCTCGGGTAAGCAGACGCGTGTTTCTTTTGGTGTTGGAAAACACAACACCAAAGGGATCCTTGATTACGTTCATACAGACGTCTGGGGACCATCTTCGACACAGTCCCTCAACGGAGGTAAGTACTATGTTACTTTTATTGATGATTTCTCGCACAAACTTTGGGTGTATGTGATTAAGTTAAAGTCAGATGTTTTTGAAATATTCAAAACTTGGTTAGCACTAGTCGAAGTCGAGACTGGTAGAAAATTAAAGGTGCTTAGATCTGACAATGGTGGTGAATACACTAGTGGTAACTTTAAAGACTTTTGTTCACGTAGAGGTATTCACCGACACTACACCACACCTGGCGATCCGCAATCAAACGGAGTCGCCGAGCGGATGAATAGGACCTTGTTAGAAAAAGTCCGATGTATGTTAGTTACATCTGGTTTCCCTAAAATGTTTTGGGCTGAAGCACTTCACACTGCTGTACACATTGTGAATCGGTTACCGTGTTCAGCCATTGAGGGAAAAATTCCGGAAGAAATTTGGAGGGGTAAGGGTTGTATCTGTTTGAAATACATACGTGTATTTGGATGTCCTGTGTATATTCATGTGACAGGTCATGACAAGTTGGATCCCAGAGCCACCAAGGGATTCCTACTCGGCTATACAGATGGAATCAAGGGTTACCGAATCTGGAACCCGGTCACCCGAAAGGTGATTCACTCTCGACATGTGACCTTCGATGAGTCGACTATGTTCAAGTCTAATCATAATCGACAACCCGCTCCAGAACCGGAAATTATCTCTTCTGTTTCTCCAACAGCCGATGGAGATGAGATAATTGTCAGTCCTATTGTACCCAACTCATCTGCTCGTGGTTTTACTTTGGGATCAGAATCTGAAGAAGATGTTAGTCCACCAGATACATCTACTTCTGATCCAGTTAGCTCAGTTCAGGAAGAAATTCTGAATGATGGTGGAGGTCAAGGCGATACAATTCCAGTATCAGTACCTGTGAGGCAGAGCCAGAGAACTAGTCGTCCTCCTAATAGGTATGGTGATTGGGATTTTGCAAATATGAGTTTTACTGACCAGCTAGAGTATGCTTTGCATGTTGTACAGGATGAGCCGTTTGATTATTCGGAGGCCCTAGCTTCGAGCCACTGTGATAAGTGGTTAGGAGCTATGCATGAGGAAATGGAAGCTCTATCTAAAAATAACACTTGGGAGCTTTGTCCATTACCGAAAGGCAGTCGTGCAATTGGCTGCAAATGGGTCTATAAAGTCAAAGACGATAAGCGTTATAAAGCTCGCCTGGTTGCGAAAGGCTTTGCACAGCGGAAGGGTATCGAGTATGACGATATCTTCGCGCCTGTGGTTCGACACACATCTATCCGGGTCCTTCTGGCCCTTGTGGCAATTCTTGATATGGAGCTCGAACAGTTAGATGTGAAAACAGCTTTTCTGCACGGAGATCTTGAAGAAACCATCTATATGAAGCAACCGGAAGGTTTCATCTCCGACAACAAACCTGATTGGGTCTGTAAGTTGAAAAAGTCCCTGTATGGACTCAAACAATCGCCTAGACAGTGGTACAAGAAGTTTGATTTATTTATGCTCTCGTTGGGTTTTGAGCGTAGTGAGAAAGACGCTTGTGTCTATCATAGATCAAGCGGTGGCGTTTCTATTTATCTACTTCTTTATGTTGATGACATGCTGATAGCTTGCAGGGGTCATTCTGAAATCAACCGTTTGAAAGATAGGTTGAAATCATAATTTGAAATGAAGGATCTCGGTGAAGCTCGTGTTATTCTCGGCATGGAAATCGTTCGAGACAGAAAGTCTCGTACTCTCAGGTTAACACAGAAGGGCTATATTCAGAAGATTCTGAAGCGGTTTAATCTTGATGAAGCAAAGTCGGTGTCTACGCCACTTCCAAGACACATCAAGATTACAAAAGACGATTGTCCGGTAGACGATATTGGAAAGGCTGAGATGGCAAAGATTCCGTATGCCAGTGCAGTCGGGAGCCTCATGTATGCTATGGTATGCACCCGTCCCGATCTTGCACATTCCGTTGGTGTAATTAGTCGGTTTCTATCAAACCCGGGTAAGTCACATTGGAATGCAGTGAAAACTGTATTTCGTTACTTGAAAGGTATGGAAACTCACGGCCTGATTTATGGTATGCAAAACAACTGTGATATTCTTGGTTACTGCGATTCAGATTACGCAGGTGATCGTGTCAGTTGGAAATCCACCTCTGGTTATGTTTTTACATTAGGTGGAACAGCTGTCAGTTGGAGATCTCGTTTACAGTCTGTTGTTGCATTATCGACTACCGAAGATGAACTTATTGCAGCGGTCGAGTCTGCTAAAGAAGCAGTTCATTTACAGGAACTCTTGTATGGTTTGGGCCTGAAGCAGACTACCGTTCGTATTAATTGTGATAGCCAGAGTGCTATTCACTTGGCAACAAATTTGGCGTTCAGCTCTCGAACGAAGCACATTAATGTGCGTGATGCATTTCTGGTAGCTTTACACGACGCAAAGGTTGTGTACTTGAAGAAAATATTATCTGAAGATAATGCTGCCGATATGTTCACCAAGTCGTTACCGCCAGCCGCATTCGAGCATTGCTCGAATTTGATCCAGCTTAGATTGTGTTAGTGCCGTTTGGCACCTTGTGGGAAAGATGAGAATATTGCTACAGATGACATAGCGACATCTTTGGGGAGTTATTACTTGTTACGTGTTTTTTGGGTTGCTTAACTCGTTCGTCTATTGAGATTGCTCACTTGAGGATTTTTGCTTTTGATTTTGACGGGTGATGGCCGAGCCGAAGCTCGTCACGATCAAAATGCATTCTGTTACCTCGTGTCAATCTTTATCAGCTATTTGTCCGTATTCGGGGGATTGGTTCGTGCTTTGGTTTCGTTGAGTGATTTGCACATCATGGTGGAGTGTTGAAAAACTTAAATCAGATAAGTTTTTATTGGTGCTGTGCAACTCACCAAACACAATGTACAAGTGTTTAAAGCTTGGATATGTGGATTAATATGAACCACACATCTTGGATGACATCATCTATATGACATCATCCATATGACATCATCCATATGTCATCCTCCATTCCTTCCCCTATAAATACATGCCTCCATTCCATCCCAAAATACACCAACAAGAAGTTAGAAGTCTTCTTTCTAACTTTCTTCTTCTTCTTCTTCCTTGTTCCCTTTTGTTGATATATATATATATATATATATATATATATATATATATATATATATATATCATTGATATATATTTATATATATCTTGTTTTGGGGGAACATTTGGTTAGCTGATTTGTTGATCCAAGGATCTCGTAAACGCGTTGTAATTTCTCCCGGTTGGTAATATAAAGATCTCTCTCTCCCTGTGGATGTACACTATCACACTGATAGTGGAACCACGTTAAATATTGTTGTCTCGATTTACTTGCTGTTTTCGTTATATTTTATCGTATATTCGATAACTGTTATATTTACGCTTGTGGATCGGTATGAATCAATAGACCAAAATATACAATATTTAGATCTCGTTATTCCGCATTTGTTGTAACGGGTCAGTTGCACGTGATTTATTGTTATCATTTTTGGGACCGTAAATCACTTGAAATACGATTTGTAACTGCCACCGACCCTTACACTTACCTTTCTCACCATAACTTTCATTCTCACCGGAACCCAACCCTGAACTTGATATCCTTTTAATATGAGTGTTAATTGTTAAGTCCTTATTAATATGTACATTAGACATTTACACCATCACGTACCCTCTTCATATACATATATTATCAATCTCTTCTCCATCTCTATATAACTCCTTCGTATATATGTTTAATAATTGTGAACATATTATATACAAATTGAGAAAAGTAGTTAAATGTGATATACTTTAATATTGAGGATAAAATGTACCAAATGAATGATGATGAAAAAGGAATTATGAGTAGAGAAAACAACATATTCAAAGTTATAAGAATATTTTGATGTATAAAAGTATCAACCAAACCAACCCAACAGTTTGAGTTGGGTTGGGTTGAGTTGCACTTTGGTTTGGGTTAGATTGAGATTTTTCAAACCACAAATATCGGTTTGGGTTGTTCAAATGTCTTCAACATGATCAACCCAAACCGATAAATAGCCCTAGTGATTATAAATGGAATTTTGGCTAGCTATTCATAAGTTTATGTTGTGTTTGAATGTGTTTATTGCAGGATGTGAGCCCAAGTATGTTGGGAGATACAGAATTACGGACCGAGATTCACTCAAGGCGGCAATGGATTTGGCCGGAAGAATTTGTCTCATGATTCAGGCTAAGCTATCTCCCGGGCCCTCGTTATACAACACCCGTCGACATGGAGACAACACGCAGTTGCATCACACCGTCAGTGTTGCTACCGGTAATTTTCTAGCAGCCAAGGTAAAGAATATTATAAGTCTTTTCGATTCATGTCTCTAGGAAAAATGTTGGAATTTTAGTAGTGTTGGCCATTTGGTATAATTGAGATTTACACTAGATAAAAAAGGTTTTGTATCATAGCTTGGTTAAGCTACGATACTGGTTACGATGTTCGGAGAACATACTCATGTAAGCAAATTTGAACCCGGGATCGGCAAATGGCCGGAGTCAAAGGGGACGTACCCCTTGCAGTATAAGCAAACTTGAACCAAGACCGACAAATGGCCAGAGTCAAAGGGGTCGTGCCCTTTGCAGCCAAAACATCTGTAACTGTCTGGTAACCACCAAAATAACTACCAGTCAATACGTACTTCTTTTAAATATATAATAAACTACACACACTCCTAACATTTTATGAGGTTTGAACCAACCCTTGACCTCATGGGAGAATGAGCTCTACCGGTAATTTTCTTTCTTTCTTTCTTTGGGTACCTCTTTTTCCATTTTTCTAAACGGGGTACCGTTGGACCAATCACCCCTTAGTCGGTACATATGAAATATAGCTTTTTGCAGTTTGATTACTACCTAGAAGCACAACAAAATCTATATCTTTTTGATTGATATATCACGAAACCTTGTTTTTAACAATAATGTGGTTCAACTTATGATATGGTTGTAAAGCATGCACTAAACAATCAGCATTCTTAACAAAGAGTCATTGGCCCAACAGTTCCTAAGGTGCCGTTTGTTTTTAAGAGGTCTAAAGTCTGAAGTCTTATTTTAGTTATGATTAATAAGAGGTGGTGTGTAAAAAGATCTGAATGATTCAGACTTAAAAGCCATTAAAAGGTTTTTTTAAAAAAACAAACAACCCCTAAGTTACCAGTAGAACCGAGCCTCGCAGAAGATTAAGCATTCAAACCTCACCAAAGATGAGAAGTGTACGCGAGTATTTTCCGTATATAAAACATTAGATACTTCAAAAAAACCAATCAGCACTCTTCTCATACTGCTTCTTTCCAATGCCTTTTACAATAAGAAGGCTGATTTTTGTTACTGTAATTGTATATCTTGGCAGAAAAGGGGAGTTGTTGAAGGCATCGATTATGAAGCAACCGGGGAAGTAAAGAAAATAGATGTTTCTCGGATCCGTGAAAGACTTGATAACGACTCTATTGTGATCTTAAGCAACCTTGGACATTCCAGTTCTGGGGATGTATTAAATTGCAAGTATGCTATATGGCTTTACTAATAGGTACCTTTGTCATATATCACATAATCTGATGATATACAATTTAAGAAGATTATAGCCTCTCATTCACAATCTTCATGGCCCAAGATAAACAAAATCACTATATAAAAGTGTTATAGAGGATGTTAGAACATATTTGGGCATCCTATCAAGTTTTTTAGAGCACTTTTGAAATAAAATTTCCTATTAGCTTTTTTAAGTGTCCTATGAACACATCTTTTTATAGGACACTTGTTTTCATGAGTAACATTTTCAAATAGTGTTGTATAAAAAAGCTAATATAATATTATATTTCAAAAGTGTAAAAGAAAAAAACTTGTTATGATGCCCAAAAATGTCCTATCAACTTATTATAACACCTTACATAGGATGCATAATTGATTGGTCCTATAAAGTAGTCTATTATGACATTTAGACATCTATGACATCCTATAAAGCCGATTTTGTTGTAGTAGTAAGCATCTCTATAAATGCTTTGCTTATTAATCCTCCTTGCATTCAATGATGCAGCACATATGAAGTTGCTACAGCTTGTGCTTTGGCTCTTGAAGCAGAGAAGCTTATTTGCATTATCGATGGTCCTATATTGGATGAATCAGACCGTCTTATTAGGTTTTTGAGTATTGAAGATGCAGACGAGCTAATCCGCAAACACGCCAAGCAAAGTGAGATAGCTGCTAATTATGTAAAAGCCATTGGTGACAAGTATGGTGCTACGTTTCAGAATGGAGTTGGTTTCGACAATGGGAATGGTTTTGCGATTGGTGGTCAAGAGAGGTTGAGTAGATCAAACGGTTATCTATCAGAGTTGGCTGCTGCAGCTTTTGTTTGCAGAGTAAGTCCTTAAAACGAAGAAGAATTCTACTTACTCAACGTTGTTGAATCTTCTTGAAAGTATCTGCATCAATGCTTTTTAATTGTCTCGACAAAGGCATCCTATACTGTAGTTTTCTTAAGTTGGTTTTTATTGACACTAATTTCCCGAGCTCCAGTTGGATGTCTACCCTGAGAATGTACTAATAAAAAAACAGTCCATAACATAGGATGCCTCGTCTGAAGAAAAAAAAAGGTGCAGTTATCTAAAAGGCATGGTTACTGTTGGAGTCTCACATCAGCTATATTTGGACCATTTCTCTTCAGTTGGAACATCTCTTTTCTCCTCAAGAGGTTTTTTGGAGAGTAATCTAATGGGGGTCCACATAGCCTCACATGGTATCTTATCAGAGCCAAGCTCTACCATCTAGGAACTCGACACTTAGAGACGGTCAATCTTCGCCTGACCTCCATTGGAGGGGGCGTGTTAGAGTCTCATATCTGCTATTCTTTGACCATTTCTCCTCGATAAATGTTGGTACCTCCCTTTATCCTCAAAAGCTCTGTTAGAGAGTAATCTTATAGTGTTCCATATATTTTTACAGTTAAGGGCACTCTTCTAAATCTGTACATTTAATGTACCCCAGGGAGGTGTCCAGAGAGTTCATCTACTAGATGGGAATATAGGTGGAGTGCTATTGAAGGAATTATTTCAAAGAGATGGAACTGGGACAATGGTGGCTAGGTATGCAAACTTTTGTTACTTCTTTACAGCAACAACAGTTAGGACAGTGTTCTTCCTACTTCATATATATTTATTCGTTTCAGCGACCTTTATGAAGGAACAAGAATGGCTAAGGCGGCTGATTTTCCAGCAATAAGACGAATCCTTAAAACTCTAGAAGATTCGGGAGCTTTGGTCAGGTGGACCAATGAGGAGGTTTGCATTAGTTATCCTTTCTGTGCTTTGTGCCAACTGCCAACAGCAATTAGTTGTTGAATAACTTAATTGTGGTTTGCTGGTTTCATAGCTACTTAATGCATTGGATTCATTTGTTGTTGTGGAGAGAGAGTGCTAAATTATTGCATCTGCTGCTCTGTTTCCGTTTTATGTATTCTGATATCTTTTACCTAATTGCAAACTTGCAGAATACATAGAGAAGAAAGCATCCTTCATGGGACTGCAAACGCTTTTCTTGGTGACAACCCGCACAGCAGATTGGTAAATCTTCCGCTTTGGAACTTTTTGCCCCACAAATGTGAGAAAATACAGAATACATGTGTACTATGTTTTCTTATTGATATCATAACTTAAATTGTATGATGATGATGTCTATAATAATAATAATCTTAACACTAACAGCAAGCAAATTACTAAGGGGTTGTTTGTTTACCTTTTAATGGTTCCATTAAGAGGCAACCTCTGAATTGTTAAGAGGTAAATCTTGTTTGACAAAAAAAAAAGGTATGCCTCTTAATAGTTCCAAAACCCTCTGAATGATTTTGTATCTTGACCCTGCCTTAACCATTCAGAGCCCTGATTTCATTTTGAACACTTAGGGGTTGTTTGTTTTAAAAAAAAAACTCTTAATGGCTCTTAAGTCTGAATCGTTCAGACCTTTTTACACACCACCTCTTATTAATCATAACTAAAATAAGACTTTAGACTTTAGACCTCTTAAAAAACAAACGACACCTTAGCAAACAACCATATTTCATTTCGCACTATATCATAAGAGTCTCTTAATCATTCTAACCACTTCATGATTCTACATAAAACCATTCAGCAACTGCCAAACAACCCCTAAATCACGTAAATATCATTTCACCATTTTGTTGTTTCCTGCAAGCATTGTCATATCATATTTTGTGCGACCCTGTGATTGTCGATTATAACATGTGCTGATATTTTGTTGGTCTCCAACGAGTAACAATAATCACACGAAACATGTAAAAAGGGGTTGAATACAACTTTTCAAGATTAATAATTAGCTTTATTATTAACTTTTGCGATCTAACATATTTCCATCCTGAAACCCATTGAACATTTTGTCGTTGCACTGTACCCTATTTATGGATCACAACTGTAAACTTTCATCTGAGAAATATAACTATCTGGACAGGTTCATGAGGCGTGGCTTCTCGGAGTGCTCAATCGAGTTCATACCAGAGGAAAGAAGAAAAAGGATAGATATTTCGCCTAGATCTAAGTACTACATGAAACGACTTTTACTTGGAGGTAACAAGTGTTAACAGCACAGAATGCTGTAAACATTATGTATTAAGCATCAAACGACATTACAAGTGCAAAAGTGAAATTAATCACCATACCAAGCATGAATGAAATTGCTATGTAAATGCCAAAGATGACATATGATGTTACAAAAGAGGTGAATTTGTTTGAAAACATAAATGATGAATGGTACAAAGTGCATAGAAATGAGGGGTAAAGTAGAGGACCAACAGTCTGATTTATTGAAATCAAAGGAGGTTCTTCAGAATTGCAATCCAAGCTCAGACCTTGATTTATCCAAACAAAACCACATTAATTTTCTGCTGTTTTCGGAGGTCCCTTCCATTTGAAGTTGTCTGAATATGCCTTCACCTATATTACAAAATCATGCCAAGACAAGGGATTAAATTGGATCCTTGTCACCAAATATGAAGGCAGCAACAAAATCATCAGCACAGAAGGTGCCAATGAGATATACAACTCTGAAGTGCACCCAACCATATATATATATATATATATAGAGAGAGAGAGAGAGAGATGAAGAATCGCGTGAGAATAAGGGTTAAGGTGAAGTGTAAGAAGGGATTTGGACCCTTGATCACTTTTAATCCCAAAACAACCCATGAATTGCGCTTTAGAAGGGAATTGATCCAGTGTATCTCATTAGTGTTGATCTAGTGGTTCTCTTCGATTAGGGTTGATCCAAGGGTGGAGAACCGTTCTTACCCTTCTCACCGGAACTTTCATTCTCACCGGAACCCAACCCTATATATATAGGGGTGAGTTCAAACGAGAACACCATTTTATGAAACGCAAGAACCACCATATCACATGTGATACAAAATCAGAGATGAGGGCGACCTTTGGCACGGCCTAGGTCGCAGGCCAAGTCGCTCGCACACCACCAGTTGCACTCACGTGTATTATCACATGCGATATGGTTGTTCTCATGTTTCCGTAAAATGACGGTGTTATCATTTAAACTCACCCCTATATATATGTGTGTGTGTGTGTATTTGAGAGAGAGTTCAAATGAGAACCATACATGTTTTGATTTGAGAACCATGAAAACCAGCATATGCATATATATATATATATATATATATATATGCATTGACGTATATACACCATCAAAATATGTATCTGTCAATTAATATATTCATCAATGTATATGTACTATATATGCAAATATATATGCCTGGGTGCATGTACTCACTGAAATCCATATAGTGTATGTGCATCAATATTTAATGCATATATTGGTTCTCATGGTTCTCAAACCTTCCCCTATATGTTGCAGGAGCAGGATTGTGACTCTAAGAACAACATCGTGACATGTGTACTGGAAAACAGGAAAAATCACATTCCTAATCTGGCAAAGAAGAAAGATTCAAAAGAATGGGGTAACTACTTCAGCAAGGCCACATTACACTAATACAATTATTTTGGATCCCAAATTCCCAATATAAGAAGGAACAATCAATACTGGCTCAATGGTAGATCAAACTGCAGAGTTAGTAAACAGATCCTATGTGCAGTGTCTATCCTATGGGCCAGTGGGCAAGTAGCCATGTACCATGCAAATCCCAGAAAGGATACCATGTAATTAGACATACAAAACAGATCCAGAACTTTTCATTCATGCAGTTAATCAAAGAAGTCACTAGAGTTGGTGTTGAGTGTCAAACCTTCAACAGAGGTGTCTGGTGCTTCTTGACCTGCATATACGAATCATGTAAACGATTGATGATCAAATTCAATAATAAGGAACAACAATTAAAATCAACTCAAAGTAGAAGAAATAAGTATGACAGACAACATAAGATAACATACTGCATAGAGTCGCAATGTAGAATGCTAGTTATGGTATGTTCAGAAACATGATAATGTAGAATGCTATAATAAGAGAACAGAATGACTAAATAGGTATCAATAATGACCATCTGAATCTACAAGTCTACAGCGATGTGGGGTGAGGTATTGAACAGTTCATGAGGACATGACAACTTTGCCACACAAAAACAAAAGAAACTGAAGAGGGACATAACATTACTCTGATTGTTTAGAGAAGAAAAATGACACTATTTTACGAACTTAGAAAAATCAACACATTCAAAAGAGAAATCAATAACAAAAACAAAGCTCTAACAACAATTTATATATAGTTCTTAGTTCTTACCGTGTAGTCCCAACCATGCCTTTCTGCAAATCCTCTTGCATCTTCTTCACTCCCAAAACTGAGGGCAGAGTCCCCAACATTGGCATATGGATCCCCTGTGGATGTCCAACCCATCAATGGATTTTCCCATCTACATAAAACAGAAATAAGATATTTTCTTCATTATGGTGCAGCAGTCAAGTTGACAAATCTAAGACTTAGTATTAGACATGCAACAATGTCCGGTATGTCCCTCCCATGTGAAAGCAAAAGATGGTTTCTGGGAAACAATGTAATAAGGTACACCATTTAAGAACAAGTGAATACATCATTACTGTTGAGTGTCTTCTTGGCTTTTCAAATTACAGAAACGATTTGGCTTATCGAACAATAAACCCACTCACCAAAATACAAATTAAGAGTAACATAATTTCAGTAGCGTATATTTAAGAAAACTTGCAACCCAAGGTTAGGTGTCTTCATATGACTTCACTTTAAGCATTCAAAGAAGATTTCAGCATTGTATAATAAGAACTGTGAAGTGTTAGTGTACTGAGCTGATAACATTTCCTACTACCAGCACATTTATTCACTAGATTAGATATCTAAAATGAATGTGTTACTTAAACTTGGAGTGCATGTGGGAATCACAGGAGAGAGAGAGAGAGAGGCATACTTCTGTGTGGACAAAAAATTGATTTTCCACCTTCCAACTTTTCCTGCCCCTTGCTGTGAAGCTGTTCGAGCAGGTGAATAAATAAGAACCTGACATCATGATAGTTAGACTATTATTTTATTATCATAAATTAGACATCTTACATCAGATCAGACTAATTTATCTAAATATGCCACAAGTCACAAATCCATGTCTCTTGAATAGAAATTTACAGTATGGAACACAAAAACAATATGGCGCATTAGAAAATGCAGAGACAATAATTACAGGTAACAGCATTAGATCGTGAAAGTTTTCCTATAAGTATTTAGCAGACAATATGCCTGGCATCCAGCAACACTCAATACTGCAAATGATGGAGAGAATGATTGTAGTGATGAGTTCATTACTCATGGAGAAACAGGGTTGGAACCCGGAAGGGATTTGGGAAGCACATACGGATAAGTGGGCTGAGGGCCACGGCCATCAAATTAGTTTGCTGCCAACATCCCATGCATTACACTCACAAATCATGATAACATCACAACTGACCAACCATCAATCTTAAATGATACAGACTTGACATCTTTTATATGTTTGAAAAGTGCCTTGAATCTCACAAATCACAATGATTCATTTCACACTGTTGCTAGCATGCTCAAGACGATGTACAAACCAAATAAACATTGATAACAATCTAAAAAGTATCTTCTTCCAACCTTTGAAACAATGCGACAATGAAATTCTTGCTACCAGTGAAACAAATACATCTTGCAACAATGCGAGGGTGAAAATAGATGAGCTCATAACTAAGATAAAAAGACATCCAAACAACAGTCAACAGAAGCTTGATAAGTTAGCATAGACAAATTAAACAATGGCATCCTAGCTGAGAACTACTCTATAGAACAAACATTCGTCTCGGATATAGAGTGCCATCATAAAGACATTCACTATGACTACTTTCTGGATCCGGTATCAAACTAAGTGACCCAAAAACCATTTTTCACTCCACTAATGAACGATTTAGATATCATGAAAACTTCTCCATTAGAGAGGCCTCTCCAAATACAAGCAATTTGATACCAGCACCAAGTTAGCTATAAGATGGTTACAGTTGCAGATAGCATGTCTTAGACCACAAATACGGGGCAGAGGTCGGTCATAAAGAGCACCTCCAGTATATGCATGTAGCATTCCAAACTAAAGGACTTCAATTGAACTCCAATATACAAAATGAGAAACATTTTGCTCGAAAAAAGTCAACAAGCGAATACAAAATAACAATACATACAATTAACAAGTGCGTACGATACACAATCAACTCAAAGTATACAACTTTGGGGAATTAGGATTTCATTTTATCCCATTAGCGATACATGTATATCCAGAACGGCAGAAATCACAAATTCACAATCATGATTGACAAAACCCTAAATTCAAAATCCCATCAATTAACGAAGCAAATCAAACAAAAAATCATGTACTGAATGGTTTCAAGTGGATGAACGAAATGAAAGATACAGTTAATTATAGAATGAAGAATCGGATCTTACCCTCCTTTGAAGATGTTCATCCGGTATACCGGAAACAGTGCCGATCTCTCCTGCTTTGTACTCAACTGACAAAGCATCTGTAGAGAATCGACTGATCAATTGTGGAAATACAAATCGATGAGCATTACTTGAATGGCTTCCTAGACGACGGAGAGAGCTCGCCATTTTTGCCGAGAAGAAGATGCTTGGGTTTGGGGGCGTATCGTTAGATATCAGCAAAGTCTACTGAAAAATGAAAAATGAAAAATGAAAAATAGAGTAAAGTTCGGTTTTAGTCCCTAATGTTTGTTCATTTTAACGGTTTTCATCCCTAAACTTTATTTAATCGGTTTCAGTCCCTAATGTTTTTGTCCATCTTACATTCGTTTAACAGCAGTTAATTTTTCTGGTTAACTTGATTTAAATAAGAGGTACTTTAATCATTTGACATTTAAGACTATTTTGATTTTTTAGCCCAAGTAATAGACTCGAGCCCTTGTGTCTTCCCCGACACCTTACTTTGTCGGAAACAGAACTTTGTTTATAAGGTATTTAGGGAATATTTGTTCTTTTTCTTTGCCTATAGTTTGGTTAATTATATGTTAATAATAGTTAATATATCAGGCAAGGTGATCAACCTCAACGAAGATAATATTTGGTTTTCATCCAAGAAACAATGGTGCAGAATTGAACAGTTTCGACAAAATCTAAAATTTGTAAAATACAAGATCGTACAGCTTTATCATCATATTGGAAACGAATTCGTTCAAGCTAAGTTTTTCTTGTCGTAAACAGTTATCCCCTTAAATTGAGAACGAAGGTGTGATTAAAAGCAAGGCCTTAAGACCTTCAATTCCATGAAATGGGTGCCTGGAAGAGTTTGTAGCATGGTCGGTGGGTTATACTCAAATTTAAAGCATGTTTTGTTAGTGTAATTGTTGTTTATCATGTTAAAATATGTGTTAAATGGTGTTGGTAGTAAATTAATGCAATAAACATGAGTAATTTGACCAATAACCGAATTAGTATGGACATTTGGTTCAATGTACGCGTATAACAGACATTGTATGTTAAACGTGATTCCGGATGCAGCCCAAGAGGTTGCATAAGCAAGGTCACAAGGTGTAGTATGCAACTATTGAATTGCGTAGGAAGGGCGTATGAGTTCGGCGACATGGGTTCAAAGCTCGCGTAAAAGCCACTTTGACAGACTAATGTGAATCAAATCAGTTGAGTCGCAGACAACATGTGCGAGGCCGAAAGTGAATTTTGAAATTGCCCATGAAGTCGATTAAGACTTTTGTCAAATTGACTTTGGCCAGATCAGACATACAACGATAGGTTAAAATAACATAATTGATTGGTATAATTTGTTGGAAACGTGTATGAGTAGCATTCAAGCAGCGCCAGTTAGACCTGCGTGGAGTCGTGGACTAGATATGAGTTTTATTTGACTTTAAAATTGTAATACATGCCTATATATACGATTAGGTATTTTCAAAATCTAATTTCTTAAGCATGTTTTCACATATTTGAGCTGATTCATTAAAAATCTCATCATCATATTGTTTAATTTGCAATTCACTCATGGCAGGGGCGGACCTACCCTTCCCAAAGGGGGGTCCCGTGCACCCGCTCAAGTTCGCTTCGTAAGGACGAAAATTTTTTCGGTACGTAAGGTGCACCCGCTCAACTACAAGGGCGTGCTCCGTGATATATACGTTTTTGAAAGGTGAAAGGTGCACAAGTCTCAAAAAATCAAAATTAACTCTCGAAATCAACCAAAAAAATCGAAAAAATCTCTTGAAATCAATAAAAAAAAAATCTATCGAATCAGCATAAAAAAAACAAAAAAACCCATCAAATCAACACAAAAGCTTAAAAAATCCCTCGAAATCAACCAAAAAATCAAAAAAATCTCTTGAAATCAATAAAAAAGAAACCCAAAAAATCTCTCGAATCAACACAAAAAAAAAACAAAAAAGCACATCGAATCAACAAAACCTTAAAAAACCCTCGAAATCAACCAAAAACATACAAAGTCCCCCAATAGGAGAATTCGGCTAAAAACACATCGATAACTATTTCTTAAATTTTTCGTTTGTGCACCCGCTCATCTAAAATTCTGGGTCCGCCACTGACTCATGGTACTCATTTCAAATTCATTTTACCTTACGACTTGGAAATTAGTTTCAGGAAAATTGTGATTAGATGTTTCACAAAATCATATATGTTAAAATGTCATAAATTTATCATCATTAGAAAAAGATGGTGTGTGTAAGCGTACGCCTTTATTTCAACAAATTATAATACACTTGATAATTTCACTAGTTTTGATGATAGCAAACAACCAACTTATTTTATGAACTCTAATTTTAATTGGGTGTTAAATATCATCATATTCCTATTTTATAATCAATAAATCGCAATTTTTCTCCAAATGCATACCCGCCATAGCATTTTTATTCACAATGAATAATCTTGAGATCACCTGAGCCTACTATTTATAAACAATAGTATAGAGTACTTCATTTGTAATTCTTTCTTAAAAAAGCAAAAAGAATCTTATAATCAAACCTCTAATTTGGTTTTAATTCTACCAAAATAAAATGTTTATAATAGATAATGAGTCTCCAGAGTCATTTATAATGGATCATAAGTCATAATAATCAATATTAGATAGGTTCTCAAAAGAACAATAAAAGAATCACGTGATTCATCCATCTATTTCTAATCCAACGATTACATATATGTTTTTACCAAAACTAAATTCACGATTATAGATGCGGTTACAGAATCCGTGCCATCCATTTTTTTGGATCCAGTGGTTCATAAGAGTTTATTTATTCGGTTTTCTCTTAAACTTCTCTATAAACGTTTATACGTACAAAATGACAAGTTCTACAAGGGCCATTAGGAATTTTCCTGTCAGTCAGAAATGTACACAAATTGATCCGGACACTATGTTAAAACAAAAACAATCCAAATGTGACATTTGCATACTTGCCTAGCATCCATACCAAGGAGAAATTTTCACAAAACAGGGAAATCCAAAAGAAAAACCACCATAAATCAATCAAAATCAACATTACATGATGATTTTGGGGTAAATTTAGCACCTTCCAAATGCAAATTTTTACAGTTCAACAAAAATATAATTCTAATTGCAGAACTTGTTCTAAAATCAGAAACCAGTCTAGTGGTTGAACACCGGTTGACGATCAGCAATCGAACGAAAACATCGTATTAGAATCTCCTTTGCAATTCATCGAAAGACGCCTCGAAAGTTATTCAAACCGATAATGAAGCGGTAAAAAAGCGATCAAAATTCATTCTAATACAACGGTGGCACCTAAATCCTTGAGTTTCGCCATTATTGATTCAGCGTCCTCCTTAGTAATCCCTTTCTTCACTACCACCGGTACTTTTTCCACCAAATCTTTCGCTTCTTTTAATCCTAAATCCGTAAAAGCCCTAACTTCCTTAATGATTTTGATCTTCGAAGCTGCATCATATTTCTCTAGCTTTACGTCAAAAACAACTTTCTCGGCAGCCTTAGCATCGGTTCCTGGACCAGCAGCGGCAGGGCCGGATGATGCCGAACCAATGCCGGTTACCGAAGGGCCGTAGTTGTTGAAACCCATCTTGTAGCGTAGGAGGACCGTATAATCATACCTTTCGAGTTTTGTAAGACTGAGGATCTCGTCGGCGATTCTTTCGAGCTTCTGTGTTTGAGTTCCAGTGGTCGTGCAAAGGGTACGTGAAGTTGTTCGAGCAGCCTGGCATTCATGGAAATTGGATTACTATTTTAGCATAAAGTAGACATCTTAAATCAAAGCAGACTAATTTATCCGAAGATGCAACAAATCATAAAATCCATGTCTCTCGCTAGAAAATTCATAATGTGGAACACGAAAATGATGGCAACAAACGCATAAAAAACAATATGGTGCCAAAAGCATAAAGAACAATATGGTGCCAAAAGCCACTTGATAGAGAGGACTCGATAATAACATCTAACAGCACTTAAATTGTGTATGCAATCGGTTTTCCAACAAGTATTTACTTAGGTAATATGCCCAACACTCGACAAGACTCGATACTGGTGTGTTTGTATGCAGGACATGACAGGACTATACAAAAAAACCTCGTCTCAAGTTTGGTGCAACTGTTAGATTGGGACTGGACATGATTGAGCGAGACAAATACGCATTTTTTCTGTCCCACCTAAAAAACCACCACGGAGATGGGACAAGCTAGGTAAATTACTAAACTAACCACGTCAAATTAAAAAACCCTATAATTCCCTATTCTTTCACCCACCTAACTCACTCTCACCCGTCTGCATACCAAACGCACCAAAATGATATTAGAGACGAGTTCATTACTCATTGGGAGAACCGGATTGGAATCCTCAAGGAATTAGGGAAGCACAGACAACCAAGTAAATTGAGGGCCATCACGGTATTAATTTTCTGCCAATATTCCATATATTACATTAAGGGCCCGTTTGGTTTGCTGGATTTGGAATTAGATTCTATTCCAATCCCACATGAAATGTACGGAATTGAAATCCCACAAATATAGGATTTAGAAATCCCATGGGGGTAGTTGGAATGTATTTCACGGAATTTCATAGGATTTATTTGTAATAATGTTTTAAAATAAGTTAAAAACATTCGTTTTGTAATAATCAATTAATAAAAGGTAATTTAATTATTGTTACAACTATTTATAATTTGTTTTTATAAATCATCTATAAAGAACTGAATTCAATTTCATTCTAAATCCTACAAATCAAACACACCAAAGATTCCAAATCCTTCCGTAAAATCCAAATCACTCAAAAACATTCCATCAAACCAAATGGGCCCTAAGAGATCACAATAACCATCATGACTAACCAATCATCTTACAAAGAGACACATTTGATATCTTCGAGCAGGTGAATAAATAAGAACCTGACGTTCATGATAGTTAGACTATTATTTTATCACCATAGACTATTATTTTATTATTAGACATCTTACATCAGATCAGACTAATATCTAAATATGCCACAAGTCACAAATCCATGTCTCTTGAATAGAAATTTACAGTATGGAACACAAAAACAATATGGCGCATTAGAAAATGCAGAGACAATAATTACAGGTAACAGCATTAGATCGTGAAAGTTTTCCTATAAGTATTTAGCAGACAATATGCCTGGCATCCAGCAACACCCAATACTGCAAATGATGGAGAGAATGATTGTAGTGATGAGTTCATTACTCATGGAGAAACAGAGTTGGAACCCGGAAGGGATTTGGGAAGCACATACGAATAAGTGGGATGAGGGCCACGGCCATCAAATTAGTTTGCTGCCAACATCCCATGCATTACACTCACAAATCATGATAACATCACAACTGACCAACCATCAATCTTAAATGATACAGACTTGACATCTTTTATATGTTTGAAAAGTGCCTTGAATCTCACAAATCACAATGATTCATTTCACACTGTTGCTAGCATGCTCAAGACGATGTACAAACCAAATAAACATTGATAACAATCTAAAAAGTATCTTCTTCCAACCTTTGAAACAATGCGACAATGAAATTCTTGCTACCAGTGAAACAAATACATCTTGCAACAATGCGAGGGTGAAAATAGATGAGCTCATAACTAAGATAAAAAGACATCCAAACAACAGTCAACGGAAGCTTGATAAGTTAGCATAGACAAATTAAACAATGGCATCCTAGCTGAGAACTACTCTATAGAACAAACATTCGTCTCGGATATAGAGTACCATCATAAAGACATTCACTATGACTACTTTCTGGATCCGGTATCAAACTAAGTGACCCAAAAACCATTTTTCACTCCACTAATGAACGATTTAGATATCATGAAAACTTCTCCATTAGAGGGGCCTCTCCAAATACAAGCAATTTGATACCAGCACCAAGTTAGCTATAAGATGGTTACAGTTGCAGATAGCATGTCTTAGACCACAGATACGGGGCAGAGGTCGGTCATAAAGAGCACCTCCAGTATATGCATGTAGCATTCCAAACTAAAGGACTTCAATTGAAATCCAATATACAAAATGAGAAACATTTTGCTCGAAAAAAGTCAACAAGCGAATACAAAATAACAATACATACAAATAACAAGTGCATACGATACACAATCAACTCAAAGTATACAACTTTGGGGAATTAGGATTTCATTTTATCCCATTAGCGATACATGTATATCCAGAACGGCAGAAATCACAAATTCACAATCATGATTGACAAAACCCTAAATTCAAAATCCCATCAATTAACGAAGCAAATCAAACAAAAAATCATGTACTGAATGGTTTCAAGTGGATGAACGAAATGAAAGATACAGTTAATTATAGAATGAAGAATCGGATCTTACCCTCCTTTGAAGATGTTCATCCGGTATACCGGAAACAGTGCCGATCTCTCCTGCTTTGTACTCAACTGACAAAGCATCTGTAGAGAATCGACTGATCAATTGTGGAAATACAAATCGATGAGCATTACTTGAATGGCTTCCTAGACGACGGAGAGAGCTCGCCATTTTTGCCGAGAAGAAGATGCTTGGGTTTGGGGGCGTATCATTAGATATCAGCAAAGTCTACTGAAAAATGAAAAATGAAAAATGAAAAATGAAAAATGAAAAATAGAGTAAAGTTCGATTTTAGTCCCTAATGTTTGTTCATTTTAATGGTTTTCATCCCTAAACTTTATTTAATCGGTTTCAGTCCCTAATGTTTTTGTCCATCTTACATTTGTTTAAAAGCAGTTAATTTTTCTGGTTAACTTCATTTAAATAAGAGGTACTTTAATCATTTGACATTTAAGACTATTTTGATTTTTTAGCCCAAGTAATAGACTCGAGCCCTTGTGTCTTCCCCGACACCTTACTTTGTCGGAAACAGAACTTTGTTTATAAGGTATTTAGGGAATATTTGTTCTTTTTCTTTGCCTATAGTTTGGTTAATTATTTGTTAATAATAGTTAATATATCAGGCAAGGTGATCAACCTCAACGAAGATAATATTTGGTTTTCATCCAAGAAACAATGGTGCAGAATTGAACAGTTTCGACAAAATCTGAATTTTGTAAAATACAAGATCGAACAGCTTTATCATCATATTGGAAACGAATTCGTTCAAGCTAAGTTTTTCTTGTCGTAAACAGTTATGCCCCTTACATTGAGAACGAAGGTGTGATTAAAAGCAAGGCCTTAAGACCTTCAATTCCATGAAATGGGTGCTTGGAAGAGTTTGTAGCATGGTCGGTGGGTTATACTCAAATTTAAAGCATGTTTTGTTAGTGTAATTGTTGTTTATCATGTTAAAATATGTGTTAAATGGTGTTGGTAGTAAATTAATGCAATAAATATGAGTAATTTGACCAATAACCGAATTAGTATGGACATTTGGTTCAATGTACGCGTATAACAGACATTGTATGTTAAACGTGATTCCGGATGCAGCCCAAGAGGTTGCATAAGCAAGGTCACAAGGTGTAGTATGCAACTATTGAATTGCGTAGGAAGGGCGTATGAGTTCGGCGACATGGGTTCAAAGCTCGCGTAAAAGCCACTTTGACAGACTAATGTGAATCAAATCAGTTGAGTCGCAGACAACATGTGCGAGGCCGAAAGTGAATTTTGAAATTGCCCATGAAGTCGATTAAGACTTTTGTCAAATTGACTTTGGCCAGATCAGACATACAACGATAGGTTAAAGTAACATAATTGATTGGTATAATTTGTTGGAAACGTGTATGAGTAGCATTCAAGCAGCGCCAGTTAGACCTGCGTGGAGTCGTGGACTAGATATGAGTTTTATTTGACTTTAAACTTGTAATACATGCCTATATATACGATTAGGTATTTTCAATAGGATTAGTATTTTTAAAATCTAATTTCTTAAGCATGTTTTCACATATTTGAGCTGATTCATTAAAAATCTCATCATCATATTGTTTAATTTGCAATTCACTCATGGCAGGGGCGGACCTACCCTTCCCAAAGGGGGGTCCCGTGCACCCGCTCAAGTTCGCTTCGTAAGGACGAATTTTTTTCGGTACGTAAGGTGCACCCGCTCAACTACAAGGGGGTGCTCCGTGATATATACGTTTTTGAATGGTGAAAGGTGCACAAGTCTCAAAAAATCAAAATTAACTCTCGAAATCAACCAAAAAAATCGAAAAAATCTCTTGAAATCAATAAAAAAAACAAAAAATCTATCGAATCAGCATAAAAAAACCAAAAAAAACCCATCAAATCAACACAAAAGCTTAAAAAATTCCTCGAAATCAACCAAAAAATCAAAAAAATCTCTTGAAATCAATAAAAAAGAAACCCAAAAAATCTCTCGAATCAACACAAAAAAAAACAAAAAAGCACATCGAATCAACAAAACCTTAAAAAACCCTCGAAATCAACCAAAAACATACAAAGTCCCCCAATAGGAGAATTCGGCTAAAAACACATCGATAACTATTTCTTAAACTTTTCGTTTGTGCACCCGCTCACCTAAAATTCTGGGTCCGCCACTGACTCATGGTACTCATTTCAAATTCATTTTACCTTATGACTTGGAAATTAGTTTCAGGAAAATTGTGATTAGATGTTTCACAAAATCATATATGTTAAAATGTCATAAATTTATCATCATTAGAAAAAGATGGTGTGTGTGAGCGTACGCCTTTATTTCAACAAATTATAATACACTTGATAATTTCACTAGTTTTGATGATAGCAAACACATGCTCTTCACATCTATCTGATATACCTTGAACTGCATAGAGAGCTTTCTTCAATGTGTATACTCTGTCAGGATATGATGGATTCTCAAATCCAGGGGGCTGACAGACATATACTTCTTCATCAATTGTTCCATAAAGAAAGGCACTATTCACATCCATCTGATATACCTTGAACTGCATAAATGAAGCATAGGCTAGAAACAGCCTAATTGCCTCTACCCTTGCAACTAGAGCAAATACTTCCTCATAGTCTATGCCTTCTTCCTGAGTGTACCCTTGTGCCACCAGCCTTGCTTTGTTTCTGATTACTATTCCTCTCTCATCCTTTTTATTCCTGAAAATCCACTTGGTGCCAATTGCTCTATGACCTTTTGGAAGGTCCACCAAGTCCCAAACATCTTGTAACTTAAACTGTAGCAACTCTTCTTGCATGGCTTCTATCCAACTTGAATCTTTCATTGCATCATAGGCCTTCTTAGGCTCAATCTGAGATAGAAAGCAAGAGACTGTATGTTGCTGATCCTGCATCTCTTGAAGTCTGCTTTGATTCCTAGTTACCATAGGAGAAGAGATGTCTCCTATTACCAGTTCTGGAGGATGATTCTGAGGGGGTCTCATCAGCTACTTCTGGTTCTCCATGCTCTGGATTCTGCTCATCTCTTGTTTCTTCTTCACTCTGAATTGGTTCAGTAACAGTCTCCTTTTCACAGATTTCAACAGGTTCCATTGTAGGTAATGGAAAGATCACAGACTGAGGAAAACTATTCTGTACATGTTCTTCCCCTGATCCTCTACTTCTTGATCCTGCATGATCATCACTACTGAAACCAAAAGAGTTAGTGAGTGAATCAATGTCAAACAACCACTGAGGACCAGAACCAACAGGGTTTAGTGTGTTCTCATTGCATTTGACATTGTCACTTTCCTCAATTATTCTAGAAGAAGAATTAAATACTCTGTAGGCCTTATTCTGAGATGAGTAACCAACAAGAAAACCATCATCTGCCTTGCTATCAAAATTTCCTAAGTGAGTTTTGGTATTGAGAATGGTACAAGGACATCCAAAAGGTTTGAAAAATCCAATAAATGGTTTTCTTTTATTTAAAAGCTCATATGGTGTCTTGTTTTTAGGCTTGACTACTAGAACTCTGTTTTGGACATAACAAGCAGTATTAACTGCTTCAGCCCAGAAAGTAATTGAAAGTTTTGAATCAGCTAATAGAGATCTAGCAGCTTCAATCAGTGTCCTATTCCTTCTCTCAGCAACACCATTTTGTTGTGGAGTTCTAGGAGCACTGTATTGCCTTTCAATTCCTTTTTCCTCACAAAAGGTGTTTAGATCAACATTTTTAAATTCAGTACCATTATCTGACCTAATGACTTTTACCTTTTGATTTGTTTGGTTTTCAATTCTTAGAATAAAGGATTTGATCAGTCCACTTGTCTCATCCTTAGTTCTTAGAAAATATACCCAAGTAAATCTAGAGTAATCATCAACAATAACTAAGCAGTATGATTTCTTACCTATACTCATAACATTTGTAGGTCCAAACAGATCCATATGCAACAACTGAAGAGAAGAAGAAATTGTGTTCAACTCTTTGGACTTATGAGAAGTTTTGTGTTGTTTGCCTTTGAGACAATCAACACAATGATCATCACATGAAAAGACTTTTGAAGGCAAACCTCTTACAAGGTTGTTTTGAACAAGTTTATTCATTGTTTTAAAGTTCATGTGACACATCCTTCTGTGCCAAAGTGATGATTCATCCAAAGATGCTTTTGAAACAAGACAGTTTAGGGATGAATCAGTTGAAACATTTTCCATATCCAAACAATATACATTATCCTTTCTGGGAGTTCTTAGTAGTATCATCTTTTCATCAACTACCTTGAATCCAGGAGCAAGGATAATGCATTCTGAATCAGTGAATAATATACTATGTTTTTTGTCACAAACCTGTGATACACTTAACAAGTTGTACCTTAACTGCTCAACATAGAAAACATCCTCAAAGGTCATCTTACCTTTTGTTACATCTCCCTTACCACTGATCTTACCTCCATCTGGAGTATTACCAAAGGCAACATGTCCTCCATCAATTTTCTTGAAATTCTTGAGGCAAGCCATGTTCCCTGTCATGTGCCTAGAGCAACCACTATCAACATGCCAGATGCTCTTTCTCTTGAGCTGCTGATTGCCCTGCACATAAGATAAATCAATTAGTATTGATTGGGAACCCAAGCCAAAGTGGTCTTGGGTCTCCCTTTCTCATCAAAGTATTTACATTCCTTTTTGATGAGATTTTTAAAATTAGAGCACTCTTTACTGGAGTACTTTGTCAAGATGATTGATCTAGCAGCACAAACACTAGAGGCAGTACTAATTTTAGAAGTACTAACAGAGTTAGCAGCACTAACAGGTTTAGCAGTACTAACCTTGTTAGAAGTACTAACAGAGTTAGCAGTATTAACATTTGAAGAGGTACTAACAATGTTAGTTTTAGAAGTACTAATACTCTCAGCAGCACTAACATTGGTAGCAGTAGTATTGCTTCTAGCAACACTATCTTTGTCAGCAACACTATTTGTGGTAGCAGTACTAACAGTTTTAGTGCTTTTAGGAATCCACATCTTGACACTGTCTTTCACAGTCTTTTTCTTCATGTGGCTTTTAGATTTAACAGGTTTCTTAGCCACATGGTTCCTTTCATCCTTCCTATAACCAAAGGGTTTTTGCATAGATCTTTGAAAATTCATCCTTTGGTTAATAGTATTAAAGTAACAGTACTTGGACAGATGATTCAATTTGCCACATATGAAACAAGGTTTTGATCTGATGATTCTACTCAGATCAACTCCTTGTTTCTGAGCCCACTGATTATTCCAATTTCTTTGATTCCCCTCTTTTTATCATGTTTTAGGGGCTCATCCTTATTACATGCACACTGTTTGCAAGGAACATGATTCACAACTGTGGTCTGCTAGTAATGGACCTTTCTAGACTTTCCCTCAGTCTTCTCTATGTCATTGGATTTGATCCAAGCCCTTCCACAATCCTCATTGGTGATAATGTTATTCTCTAAGGGAATCTCACCACCCACATTGTTCTCCTTACTCTTACCAGCTTCTTTCTCAGTTTTGTCCTCAACAACTACTTCATCTATCTCAGTGGCTCCCTCAGGCAATTCCTTCCTATCCTTGGTCTCAAGCAAGTCTGATATAGGAGGGATGTAGTTGTTGTTGTATGGTGGTGGTGTGGTATTGTACCCAATTCCTCTTCTCAGTTTGTCATGAAACTGAGTTTGTAGTAAAGAGTCAATTGCTTTAGAAGCATTGGAAAAATTTTCCACATCTAGCTTAACTTTGGCTAGCTCTCCTCTCAACTTTTCATTCTCCTCTTTAGACTTTGTCAGTTGGATTTGTAGATCATTTTTCTCCCACTTCCAGTAATTTGTATCATATGTGTGTTGCAGTTCATTGGCTTGGAAACTTTTAATTTGTTCCTCAAACCTCTCAACAATTTTCACATAGTCTTTTATATATTTTTCTAATCTCTTAAGGTCATTACTCATATTCTGGTTGTGATCCCTGTACCTTTTAACAGTATCTATGCAAGTTTGAGAACAGAGATTAGAAAGTACCTCAGTTGGAAGATCAGATACCTCTGCCATGAGAGCTTGATTTTGAATAGCCTCTTCTGCTTGATCACTCCAGTCAAACCCCATTCCTTGTTGAGAAACAAGAGCTTGAGCAGAGTTTCTGTTCTGGTTGAAGCTTCCAGTCTGAGTTTGTTGGTGATTGTGAGCCACTCCACTTCTGCATTCTCTGGCAAAGTGTCCCTTCATATGACACTTATAACACTCCACCTTTGACTTATCAAAGCCTGCACCATCTTCTCTTCTTTGGGAGAAGTTGTTCCTCCCAGTCCTTTTGATGAACTTCTTCACCCTCATAGAAAGCATGGCCATCTGCCATTTAATATCCATCTCTTCAAGATCATCAGGATGAAGCTGTTTCAAGTCATCATTGATTAAAGAGGAGTTTCCATGGCTGGAAAGAAAGGCTTCAAAAACAGATTCAGTGCCTTTTTCTTGATTTACTCCATTAGCAGCATTAACTGATTTAGGGTTAGCAGTAGAATCAATTGATGCTGATAGGAGTGCAGCATTATGAACATATCCAATAGGCTTCTTCTTTGCTTCCACCTCAGATTCAAACACTCTCAGATCATTGTACAGATCATCCAATTCCTTTTCTTCCAATTGTTCATTCTGTCTGAATGAAACAGTATACATGGTCCATTCATCTCCAAGGGACCTTAAGAACTTTCTGTTTACATCATCTTGATCAATCTGTACTCCCATAGTAGCTAGTTCACCAATCAACTTGTTAAACCTGTCAAAAGTTTGAGTCATGGACTCATTCTTAGTTGACATAAAGTTTTCATACAGTTGCTTCAATATAGCCTTCTGATTTCTCTTGGTACTTTTGGTACCAGAGAATCTCTTCTCTAGAGCATTCCAAAGCATCTGTGCATCAGTGCAATTGCAGAATTGGTGTTGATACTCATTGGGAATAGCCAAGAGCAGTGTGCTCAAGGCTTTCATCTCTGTCTGCCTTGTCTTCCTTTCTGCATCCGTTTTTGATGGGATTCTTTTTCCATCTGCACCAATCTTTCCTTCATCAGATGGGCCATTCTCAATGATGTCCCACATGGAGTAATCTGTGAGAAGAATGTATTGTTTGATCCTAATCTTCCACATGTCAAACTCATTAGATCTGAGCATTGGAACCTTTGAGACAAGAGTACTGTTTGATTCAACTGTGTTTTCCATGATGAATGAAGGTTTCTGAGAATACTAGCTTTGATACCACTTGTCAGGATCTAATTCTTAACAAGAATAATGAACTCAGAAACAATATTAAAGGAGTTGCGGAATAACACTTTAATATTCAACAATCAATGTAACAGTGAATCAGAAATCACAACTTGTAAACTTTATTGAATGATAAAGTTACAAGATTTCAAACAAAACCTCAATATTGATGAACAGGCTCACCAATACGAATTATACTTCTCTAGAACTAGGGTTCTAAACCTTGAGGTTAATTCTCTCTATGAAAACAAGAAATTCAAAATTATTTTCTTCTGTCAAACTATTCTATATTATATACACAAAGATTGAATACAAGATAATTATAAAACATAAAAGATCTTTAGAATTCTTCCATAATTATCTTCAAAACCTTCCATGATTATCTTCAAACTTGATCTGCACGAATCTTGATTATCTCATAAGCAGTATTAAGTTGTAGCAACATTAATCACACTGAGCAGTACTAATCTTTATCAGCAGTACTAACTTGGCTTAGCAGTAGTAACTTCTTCAAGCAGTATTAATCTGGCTCAGCAGTAGTAACTTGTCTCAGAAGTAGTAACCATGTTGTGCTAGCAACATTAACCATACTTGAACAATTCTTCAGTTCCCAACAAAATGAAAAAGGTTCAATTATTTATTTAAAAAAGTAGGAATTTAATCATTTAAGTAAGAAAGTTCATTTAATCATTTTTCTAAACTTTTCCCTTTATTTAAAATTAATAGAAAAATACATGTCAAAAAGATAAACACGCATTTAAATAAAAAGTTATCGGTAGTTAGTATTTTTCCAAACGTGACAATGGCAAATTAAATTATATATATATATGGATGGAGACGAGTCAACCTGTAACACCCGGAAAAGTAAGGTAAGTATTTATAATTTTCTTAGTGTTTGCATCAATCATAATTGTTGGGATTCTTACTTGGGTTTGAGAATAGTATTATGTCATTTTACCTGTTAGTTTTCCTTGGATTCCGTACATGTTGAACGTTATCGAAAGCGACGAAAATGGGATTTTGGAGTGCTGGGCGACTGTGACCAGCGACTATGACAATGGTCATAGTCGCGAGGTACTATCGCGGGCCGGGGGGTGGTCTCGGTACACCCCCGGCGACTATGACTTGCGAGAGTGACAAGGGCAATGTCGCCCTGTCACAATCGCCGAACATGTACCGCGGGCTTCCAGACGCGCGCGACTATGCCCTCGCGACTATGCCCATGGCATAATCTCCGGGCAATGTCGCCGTCGGGGTCTGAGAGTATAAAAACTCGGTTTTGACCATTTAGACTTCATTTCCTCATCTCACACGTTTTGGTTCCGGTCAAGAGCTCATCTAGGGTGATTTTCTTCATTCCAAAAACCCTCCAACACTTACTAAAAACCTAGTGTTAGTTGGGAAAATTTCAAGAGTCGTTAAGTGAAGCATTTAAAGCACCTTCAAGTTCTCACCCTCACATCTTCTTATCCAAGTTTTCTAGGGTTTTGTGTGAAACCCTAGATAGTGAGTTTCTTACATTATTTTCAAATGAGATACATATTTTATATGCTTTCATACCTAATGTATTATTGTTATGAGAATATCTGATCACCTGATAAGTTTGACCTAACTGCTAAGTTTGGTATTATGGGTATCTTAGCCTTAAATATGGTTATGGACATGGATGAGGTTATTATTCTTGATGTTTGAGCATGTTTACATATTTGTCTTGATGAGTCATGGATAATATTGAATATTTGCATATCTTAGAGTTTTGTACCTAAGTTATGCTTGGGATTGTTGTAGTCTTATACATGTATCTTATGGGTATGAAACTATGTATAGAGACGGACATTGTAAGTACACAGAACGAACCATGAGTAAGTGTTAGGAGGATGTAGTCTTAGGTGCCACTATAATGGTATGCACCTAGACCTCCGTCGTTTGGAGTAATGCCTGGGAGGTAGTCTTCAAGTGTGTCGGGCCTTCGGGATGTTGCTCAAGCGAGTGAACATCAAGGTACATTGACTCGAGGTAAAACTCATTGGTGTGATGGGTCTCCCCCATGATTGACCCCATAAAGACTTTGGTCATTGAAGTGTCCTAATTGTTCATAATATGCTTTATGTTAATATGCTATGTTTTTATGTAACTCACTAGACCCGTTTGGTCTAACACTTGATTGTTGGTATGTATCTCAGGTTCTAGCGGCGCGAGCACCAAGGAAGCTTAATCGACTTTAGTGGTGAGCTTGGGAGCATTTTGGGATGCCAATATTGAAGACAATTATTTTGGGCATAGTTGACAACCTTTTTGTAATCTTATGTCTAGAGAGACTTAGATTAGAGAGTTGTCATCTATTATTGTGTCTTATTACAAACTTGTAATTAACAGGCATTTGTTGTTCCTTTTGTATGAGCTCGTGCTTTGGCATTTATGCATACCACATTTCTATTTTCCGGAAATTTTTGTTAGTCCCATTTTTGGGGTGTTACAAGTTGGTATCAGAGCTCTAGTTTAAGTGAACTAGGTATTGACCTTAGCATACCTAGACTTAGACTGGCGATGCTTATAAAATCACTGTCCTCTTGGGTAGAGCATTCCTAGGTGGGGAGAGTATTAGGAATTCAGAATTGCATTGATTGAGAATTATGATGATAACGAGGATTCTTGTGTAAAATATGTTCACAATCTCACTTGGCCAGTGTTGTTCTGAATCTATGATTACGTGAGCATGTTTGAAATTATTATTATGATGATTGATCCTTGTAGTAGTACGTATTGAACCGGTTATCTTTTAAAGAATTAACCGGTATTACTCTTGTCATGTGTGACAGTCCATTATGGTAAACACGAGGAGTCGGGTCGGGGCGACCGAGGAAGCAAATGAAGCAAGTGTAACTGCTCCAGAGATTACCCGACCGGTAAACGCACCGATTAATCAAGTCATTCCACCAATACCCCCAATGCTAGAGGGTATCATCGACGCGAATCCCCAAGTGAAATTGGAAACCGTGGAACCAGTTATTCAAGAAGCGGACCCCCAGTCGGTCCTATTAGCCAGCATAATGCAAATGATGAACTCTGCAATGGACAAGAGGGACGAGAGACTCTTGAAAGTCCTAGAAGACAGAGATACAAGTAACCGGAGGCACGAGACGGTGGGAGACAATGCGGTTTTGGGATCGGGCGGTGCGGATAATGCTGTAGGCACCGAAGAGCACGCGGTTAGAGCTGATAAGAGGAAGGAAGGGGGATGTTCTTTCAAGACCTTCTTGTGTAGTTGGGATCCAGAATTCTCAGGAACGACTGACCCGCTAGTTTGCATAAAATGGATTCAAGATGTAGAGATGGCTTTCGAGTCAAGCGAGTGCGCGGACTCGCAGAGAGTCAAATTTGCCTCTCAATTGCTTAGAGGGGATGCTCTGAGCTAGTGGAACGTCACCCGAAGAGCACTTACACCGGAAGTTTTGGCCAAGCTCACTTGGCCAACATTCAAGAAGAAAATCATGGAGAAATACTGCAACGAGAGAGCACTCGACAAAATAGAGGAAGAGTTCAAAAATCTGAAGAAAGAAAATCTGTCGGTCGCGGATTATGCTAAACAATTCTTGGACAAGCTCAGTTTAGTCGAACACTTGGAAATAGATGAAGGGTCCAAGATAAAGGCTTTTGTGAAAGGACTACGTGCGGAGATGAAAACGGGCGTAAGGAACGCTCAAAAGGTTACGTTGCAAGAAGTGATTGAGGCGTCTCAGTTGGTGGAAGATGATCTGATTCAAGAGAGAGAGGAGAAGAAAGTTCAAAGACAGAAACGTAAATGGGAGGGGCCAACCGGGCCCGCGTGACCTTTCAAACCCTTTAGCGGGGGGAGGAACACCGAACTGCGACGGGAGGCGAGGTGGTGCCCCAAATGTAAGAGCATGCACTCTGGGCCTTGCAATCCGAGGCCGTTTTCTGGAGCTATAGAATGTTTCAAGTGTGGGCGGAAGGACCACATTAGTCGGGATTGCCCCTCACGGGGAGTTTGTTACGAGTGCCGAGAACCGGGGCACATCAAGCGCGATTGCCCTAAGTTAGCGAGAGGTAGCCAAGGGGTGCCAAGTGGGGCATTGCCGAAGAAAGAAGTTCAACAAAAGACGCCAAGTTGGGCCTTCCAGATGACGGCTAGTGAAGCAAAGGAGGCGGCACACGTAGTGTCAGGTACGTTTCTAGTGAACTCTCTACCTACCCGTGTTTTATTCGATTCCGGTGCGAACCGATCTTTTGTGTCTACATCCTTTTGCAAGAACCTCTCTACTCCTTGTAGTTTGTTGAATGATGCTCTAGTGGTAGAGGTAGCCAATGGGGAGCATATGGTTGTTAGGGGTTGTTATGTAGGATGTACCTTAGAGTTAGATGGAGAGCCCTTCGTTATAGATTTGTTACCGGCCAATATTGGAGGATTTGATGTAATAGTGGAAATGGATTGGTTAGCTAAGCATGACGCCGATATCTTTTGTTATAAGAAGTTGATTCGGGTACCCTTGTCTAAGGGCGGTGAAGTGTTGGTTTACGGGGAGATAAACCGAGGAACCCATATGATTATATCATCACTCAAGACACGCAAGAGCCTAGCCAAAGGATGTGAGTCGTACATAGCTTATGTGATCGACGCGAAGCTAGAGAAAAAGAAATTGGAAGAAGTGGAAGTGGTGTGCGACTACCCGGATGTCTTCCCGGACGACCTACATGGACTTCCACCGGAACGACAAGTGGAGTTCCACATCGACCTTACTCCGGGAGCCGCTCCGATTGCTCGTGCTCCTTACCGTTTAGCCCCGACAGAAATGCAAGAGATGATGACGCAACTCCAAGAACTAATTGAGAAAGGATTTATACGACCGAGCTCGTTGCCTTAGGGAGCGCCGGTGTTATTCGTGAAGAAGAAGGATGGTTCTATGCGAATGTGTATAGACTACCGCGAACTCAACAAAGTTACCGTTAAGAACAAATATCCACTTCCCCAGATCGACGACCTCTTCGATCAACTTCAAGGAGCGGGATGTTTCTCCAAAATAGATTTGAGATCCGGCTATCATCAAGTGCGGGTGAAAGAGAGCGACATACCGAAGACGGCGTTTCGGACGAGGTACGGTCACTATGGGTTTTTAGTTATGCCATTCGGGCTGACTAATGCTCCGACCGTGTTCATGGACCTGATGAACCGAGTATGCCGACCCTTTCAAGATAATTCGGTCATAGTCTTTATCGACGACATCTTGATCTACTCGCGGGATGAGGAGGAGCATCGAAAATAGTTGCGGGAAGTCTTAGAGATCCTTCGACGAGAGAAATTATTCGCCAAATTCTCGAAGTGCGAATTCTGGCTGCAAGAAGTGCAATTCTTGGGCCACGTGGTGTCAAAGGATGGTGTAAAGGTGGACCCGGCCAAAATCGAGGCAATGATGAATTGGGAACCACCGACCAGCCCAACGGAGATAAGGAGCTTCTTGGGTTTAGCTGGTTACTACCGACGTTTTATCCAAGACTTTTCGAAGATTGCGTCTCCACTCACGTCTCTGACAAGGAAGAATGTAAAGTTCTTATGGACTGAGACGCAAGAGGAAGCCTTCCGAACCCTCCAAAAGAGATTATGCGAAGAACCGATCCTATCCTTGCCTGAAGGATCCGAAGATTTTGTGGTTTATAGCGACGCCTCCAAGCTTGGACTCAGATGTGTATTAATGCAGAGAGGGAAAGTGATCGCGTATGCATCGCGACAACTCAAGGATCACGAGAAGAATTACCCCACGAATGACTTAGAGCTAGCGGCGGTGGTTTTTGCCTTAAAGTTATGGCGGCATTACCTTTATGGGACAAAGTGTACGTTGTTTACCGATCATAAAAGTTTAAAGTACATCTTTGACCAAAAGGAGCTCAACATGCGGCAAAGGAGATGGTTGGAGCTCTTAAAGGATTATGATTGTAAATTGCTTTACCACCCCGGTAAAGCCAATGTGGTAGCTGACGCCTTAAGCCGAAAGAGCTACGGAGGGGAAAGTAAAGTAACGTTTGCTAAAATTGAGGTAATATCAAGTCTTATGGAGGACATCAAGAGAAGTCAATCCGAAGCACTTCGCGAGGAGAATCTCAAGGACGAGGTCATGGTGAAGCAAAAGGATTTATTATTGGAGGATAGCCGTGGTCTCAAGTTATTCCAAGGGAGGATTTGGGTGCCGAAAATCGGGGGAAACCGTGAGTTGCTCTTGACGGAGGCACACAAATCAAAGTACTCCATACATCCTGGTAGCACCAAGATGTATAGAGATTTGAAACTTCATTATTGGTGGCCAGTAACGAAGCTCGACGTGGCGAATTATGTGGAAAGGTGCGTCACATGCCTTCAAGTTAAAGCGGAGCATCAAAGAACTTACGGGAGTTTTCAACCGCTAACCATTCCGGAGTGGAAGTGGGAGCACATCACGATGGATTTCGTCACGAAATTGCCGAAGACTTTAAAAGGACATGATACCATTTGGGTGGTGGTGGACAGGCTTACCAAGAGTGCCCATTTCTTGGCAATGAGGGAAACATTAACGATGGACAAATTAGCTAAGCTCTATATTGACGAAGTGGTGTCTCGTCACGGTGTTCCGTTATCCATAGTCTCGAATAGGGATAGTCGGTTTACTTCAAAGTTTTGGGATGGGTTGCAAAGGGAATTGGGCACGAGAGTTAAGTTAAGCATGACATATCACCCTCAGACGGACGGGCAAAGTGAGAGGACGATCCAAACTCTCGAGGACATGCTTCGATCGTGTGTCATAGACTTTGGAGGAACTTGGGATTCACACTTGCCATTAGTGGAATTCGCCTACAATAATAGCTACCACTCGAGTATCGGGATGGCTCCATTCGAGGCGTTCTACGAACGAAAATGTAGGATACTGGTATGTTGGCTCGAGGCAGGGGAAAAGCAATTTGTGGGTCCGAAAATTGTGCAAGCGACGTCGGATAAAGTGAAGGGCATCCGAGAGCGATTGAAAGCGGCCCAAGACCGACAAAAGAGTTACGCGGACAAAAAGCGAAGATCCGTGGACTTCCAAGTGGGAGACCGGGTTATGTTGAAAGTGTCGCCATGAAAGGGAATCATCCGTTTCGGGAAGCGCGGGAAGCTTAGTCCCCGTTTCCTTGGGCCCTTCACGATTTTAGAGAAGATCGGACTTCTAGCTTATCGGTTGGATCTACCGCCGGAGATGGACGAAATCCATCCTACCTTTCATGTTTGTTATCTTCGCAAGTGTTTGGCCGAAGAGGAAAGTGTTATTCCGTTGACGGAAATACGAGTGGACAACGGGAATCGATGTGTAAAAGAACCAGAAGCTATCCTAGAGTCAAAGACGAAGCAATTGAGGCATAAAGAAGTGACTATGTTGATGGTTCAATGGAAACACCATCGAGGTGCTAATGTGACGTGGGAATCGGAGGAGGACATGAGGAAGAGATATCCTCATTTATTCTAGCGTTTAAGATTTCGGGGACGAAATCCTCATTAGGTGGGGAGGATTGTAACACCCGGAAAAGTAAGGTAAGTATTTATAATTTTCTTAGTGTTTGCATCAATCATAATTGTTGGGATTCTTACTTGGGTTTAAGAATAGTATTATGTCATTTTACTTGTTAGTTTTAATTGGATTCCGTACATGTTGAACGTTATCAAAAGCGATGAAAATGGGATTTTGGAGTGCTGGGCGACTGTGACCAGCGACTATGACAATGGTCATAGTCGCGAGGCACTATCGCGGGCCGGGGGGTGGTCTCGGTACACCCCCGGCGACTATGACCTGCGAGAGTGACAAGGGCAATGTCGCCCTTTCACAATCGCCGAACATGTACCGCGAGCTTCCAGACGCGCGCGACTATGCTCTCGCGACTATGCCCATGGCATGAAAGATTTTTGTATATAAATTCCAAAATAGGAACTTCATAATTTCAAGCTACAAAACCTCTCTCTTTGACCATAAATGACATGGAATAAAAATTTCCCAACAAGACTCGCATACATTAGACTATTTCCCAAACTTAGTAAAATGATAGGTGCATGCGATTTGGCCAAACGAAAAAAGAAAATAATTTAAATTGTTTTCAAGCTTTTAAGCCACTTGAATAAATTGCTCTTAGTCCCCCATAATAGAGGCTACCCTGACATGCATACCGATAACCCCACATAATGCATTGCGTGAAACTATAACAGTAAAATCGATCACTGAAGAAAGTGTAAAACAAAAGTTCAACTCGAACCATCAAAGATCTTTCACATGCTTACTCACGGAAAAGAGTAAATCAACTTAAGTACCAAACAACGTACCACGAAATACTTGCATAAAACTCGAAAGAGGAATCATATGATATTGAAACTTCCCAATTTAACATGTGGGATAACATTCATCAACAAAACTCTCAAAACGTCTCTTACAGTTGCGAAAGGACATGTGCAAACCCGCATGAGACAAAATATTAAGCAAAGACTCATAAGTTAACGCACATAATAATGCAAGTATACGTGTTTCAAGGTTCTTTTTAAACGACACAAAATGTCGTAAAATAGAACTCCACAATACCCAACTAAATTTTTATAAAATCCATTGACACAAAAGAAAATCAAGCGTTGCCAAAATCTTCGTTTTCCACACCAAGGCATAAGACGAAGTTATGACTAAAATGTCATGTTTCCAAGAATTTCCCTTTTTATCGCAATGTAAAGTAAATCGACACTTTTCAACAAAACTCGCATGAGACAAAACGCTTCAATAAAACTCATAAATTCACATGCATCAAAATTAAAGCCTACGAATTTAAAAGTGTTGGAAAATTTTAGTAAAAATGTGATTTTTTACTAACTTTGGACACAAATAAATACATGTATATGTATTATATATATCTAACTCTTCGTGGGTTTATGTTCTCCTATATGAGAGCTTCGAAACGATATATTATGTGTCCAAAACGAAATATGTGTGAATGAGATATCGATGCTCAAAGTTGAGTGTTTGGGATGAAAATTGGCAAAACCAAGTGGGTGTGGGAACTTGTCCCACATAGGAAGGAGGACCAAATTTTATGAGGTTTATAACCTTAGATGTGGAAGGAGCTTACAAGCTCTTTGTTTGGTTTTACTCCATCACCTACCCGCGCGCAGGGGGCGTGCCGATTGTGACTTTCGTAGGCTAAAATCGGCGAACTTGTGCATGGGCGCGACCTGCGGACACGAATGCAACTCCGAAATCTTGTGCTCGCGCAAGTTGGTTTTTGCGAAATTTTGTTTTGAACCAGTGCATTACGCGAGTTAGGTCGCGGGTAAAACCACGCCATTAGTCGCAAAACTCACTGTCTTGAGGACAATAAACAGTGAACCACGCGAGTTTACCCGCGTGACAAGTCGCGACGCGCACTGTTACTGATTCGTTTGTAACTCCTCTCGATACTCATGAATGGAAAATTTAATATGTTTTAAAGTCAGATAATTACTATTAATTTCTGATTAATTACGTATTGATTTTGGGGGTTTTCCATCTCGAGTATAAAATGAGGAGTTCGGTTCATTCCACGATACGCCAATACCAAACAATACACATACTCTCTAAATTCTCTACGCATACGGTTTCTTCTCCGACTTTTTCAAGCAAGTGGTGATATCCGGCAGTACACACTACTTATGCTGTTGTACCCTGGGAACAGACGACGAATCTGTTTAAGGGAATCGTGTTCAACACGAGCCTCAGCATCGTTTGAATCGATATACGGTTTATTCGGCTTAATTCTTTTAGTCGATTCCCTTATATCCGTTATCTAATCATTTTGTTGATTACATTTGATTATTACTTTCGTTGTAATATTTATATGTATTATTGAAATACATATAGTGGGAAAATTACTAACACAAAGTACACTCGTGCATAGCAAAACGTCATAAAATAATGCTTCATAAAACTCAACAACTCACACGTAATAAAATTTTCAATAAAACTCGAGCACCAAAACATGGGAATAATTTTTCCTTTAAACCTTAACATTTGGAGGATATCCAATGTCAAGGTTAAAATTTCGCAGTTACTTGCCCAATACCCCAAATAACATTTAAAACACGGATATCACAATATCCGAAAATAGCGTTAAACACAAAACGGGAATGAAGAGATTGTCAATAAAAATTGCAACCAAGAGCAACAAATAATTTCATGCATGCTTGAACTCACATTCTAAAATTTGATGCGTGCTAAAAGTTTTTCGAAGATTTCATAATGTATTTCGCTTTATGATTTGGGAAACATGAGAAATAACTGATGCAAACTTATTTTAGAAGTAGATTTCGTGCATGAATTTGGTCGGCACTCAACATCTTAGGGCCACGCTTCTCAATTTCCTAGCCACACTATCGTCATCCGAATGCATCAAACATTATAAAGCAATAATCACACTAATTTGATTAACTTACAATTTCTCCCTGCAATGGAGTCAATTTAACAAGCCTATGATTCTATTACAACCAATAACTCTGATCCAAATGGGTCATCTTAGTGTATCCGACGTGCTTAACCATCACTCCAATACGCCAATGCTATAAACATCAATCATTCTATCAGTTACTCGCTTAGAAACTTTCTCACTACCCCAACGGTCATCATACCGAGGCAATTCAAGTATACACATGTAGCATGTAGGTTCACTATAACGCTGGCCATGTGCCATTATGAACGTACCGTACATGATCATCCTTGCTATACTCGACAAGTTTCCCGTTTCTAGCGACTCAATCAACCCCAAAATATCATATCTTAAGGTACCTAATGGTGTAATTTCACTTTCAATCACTTAAAAGAACGCTAGTTTAAGTCTAGGCATCCAAAATCAATACCTAATTCTCTCAAACTTAAGCTCTGATACCAACTTGTAACACCCTTGAAATTGGAAAGAGCAACTAATTTAAAATTTTCAATAATGCCTCAAATAAAGATAAAATCTCTTACAACAAGACCACCCTTGAATTATTAATCTAGCGTTTAACCATCAACAAAATAAATAAAGTCTTACACAAAGACTAAATAGGGTCGGGTGTTACTAAAACCCAAGTACAAGTTGCACCCAAGTACTAAAACCCCTCGAATGATTTTTAGTTTCTGTCTCACTTTTGTCCCACGTTGTTCCACCTATTTTAGTGGAACAAGAAAATACCATTTTTGTCTCATCTTGTCCCACTCTGTCCAGTCTTTGTTCCTGTCCCATGTCGCGCCAAACGTGGGACAGTGAATTTTTGTCCTGTCCCATGTCACGCCAAACGTGGGACAGTGAATTGTTGTCCCGTCCCGTCCCACCCAGTCTCCAAACCAAACGCACCCTAAAGGAACCTGATATGAACACCAAAACAGACAAGTGTTAGGCTTGGAGCCTAGTGAGTTCATCCAACAATATATAATGGCAAGGAAATAATGTATTAGTGAACATTTAACAATAAATAAATTAGTAATAATAAATGAATCCTCCAACGTCTGAACCTCATGCGATACGGGGGAGACCCGTCCCACCATAGGCTGTGACGGAACACGAGAGTAGGCCGCAACCCATGTGGAGCACTTAGTTGGAATGATTATTTACCGGCGTCAACTATATCCATGAATCTTTAGCCGTTAGAACATCAACTCTATCCATGAATCTTTAGTTCAATGTAAATATGGTTTCGACTCTATCCGAGTCTATTCCTAAAGAGTCACCAAGTGCAACCTTATCCATAAATCTATACCTTGGGACCTCACCATTCCAAACTAACATGATTCACCAATATAACAACGTGTACTTTGCTATAAATCCCAAACACATGAATCTCATATAGCGCCATGTTATTACAATGTAAATCAAAATAGACATATTCCACATGTTAAACATATTACCATAACATTACTGATATAGTCCACTCAAATCACGTACACAAAACAATCAAGAACAATGAAATTCATGGGGAAATCACAAGTGTATTAATGTCACAAGTGAAAGAGTTACAAGGTTTTCTCTCTCTAAGGATTCTCTCTAAATGTTTACAAATGAGGCTTACACAATAACAAAAGCAAGGAAGACCTATTTATAGGTCAAACAAGAAATAAGGAAAACTTACAAAAGTCAACACAAATGATCTAAACAAAATTACAATAACAATCTCCCCCTTTTAGATCATTTGACAATTTTGCTCTGGTCCCATCTTCTAAAGCAGATTCTTCTGATCCCAAGGTGTGCTTCAAACCTTCTGATGTGCTCCCTGAAATCAATCTTCTTGTTTATCTCTTCTAGCATAACTTCCATATTAAGAGACTCATCAGTTCTTACAGCTTCATTCTTTCTAAATCTTTCCTGCTCAGACAGAAACAATTTATCTTCAAGCACTTTCCGCACATACTTCAAAGTACCATCTGAATACTTAGCCAATTCTGATGCTCTCATGAACTGCTTCTTATGAGACTTGGTGTTTACATATATCACACCCAACTCTGGATATCTGGAGATCTGAAAGGGCTCTAGAACTTTGATCTTGGGATGGTTGAAGTTTGGTGCCAGAAGGTTTACTCTGTTCTGATTGGTTTCAATGCCAAGCTGAAAATCAAACGAATAAGCATTGTAGACACTCCTTGTCATGAATCTTTTAATAGCATCCAAAGCATAAGCAACAACTTGTGACCTCCTTCTATTTCTCCTGTCTCTGAACTCATTCACAATGAACATAATGTCTGAGAAGTTCAAGTTATCAAAATCAGCTTCTGTAAAGGTACTGATCTTCATATCTTTTCTTTGAACTGTGAACTTTGGATAGTGAACATTAAGAATCTTGCAAATATGAACATTTTGAATTTGCAGAATCTCTTTTCTTTTGGCATAAGGGGAAAGACTACACATTGTCTTCATGAACCTGATGTAATTGGCTTGATAAACTTTATCTCTCTCTCCAACACCATAAAAACAAGCTTCATCAATCGGCTGTAGAGAAGAAACAAAGATTTTGGTTGACTCTTCCAGGAATGGTACTTTGAGAGACTTTCTGATGATCTCAATGAACTTCAAAGAATCCCCCTCAACATCATATCTTGTATAAGGAATAACACCAACTCTAACATCTCCTTTAAAAGTAACTTTCCCTATATCACTGATTTCATAAGAGATGAGCTCTTCTGCTTGCATTGATTCAAGTTCTGGATCATGAGCCTTTGAGAATTCTTCCACTTCCATAGGAGTAACAAAAACAGTATTTGGCTTTAACTGTATAGAGGTTTCAGCTTTGCTCAAAATCTTTGGACTATTTGGATTTCGGATGTAAGGAAGTGCACTAGATTTTGCTCTGGCTGCTTCTTCTTCCTCTTTTCTTAACTCAGCTTTTGCTTCCCTGATTATCCGCCTTTCCTCCTTTTCTCTTTGTTTTCTTTCTTTGTACAGCTTATTCCTGAAGTCCTGGATATCAATAATGATTGGCCTTTCTTCTTCAAGATCTTTTGGTTTGAGCTTTGGGGTAGGAATTCTTGATCTTTTTGACTTTCTGGGCTTATCAGCTTTTGGTTTCTGCTTGGGTTGTTCAGCTGGTTGTTCAGAATCAAACTCTTCAGGCAAGGGAAGAGCAACTCTTGGTTCAGAAGCATCAAGGTTTTTAGGGACAGAGAAGTTTCTTGTGGGTGAGGCTATCAGAATAGCAGTCAAGATTTCATCTTCATCAAACAATCTGTAATTTGGTGGAGCATAATCAACTGTACTCGCAATCTGTGCAACCTCCACAACTTCGGCTTGTTGAACTAGAAACGTTTGATCAAGATCTACAATCTCTTCATCTTCACCTTCAAGATCATCAAAATTTTCATCTAAATTTTCTCCAAACAAGTCATCCAGAACATTTTCACTCTGACCCAGATTTCCTTGAGAAATAGCATTCTGTACAAACTCTTCAACTGTAACTGAATTCTCTGGATCTGGTCCATCACTTTGAATGTTGTGCTCAATAACGTCCATTCCTTCCTCCTTAACTTTCCAGTAACTGTCATACCTAGCAGCAGCCTGCTCATCATCATCACTTTCATAATCATCTAGGTTGACAAAGTTTTCAGCCGTAACTCCCAATATCTCCATTACTTCCTCAACAGTGGCAATCGCAGGCTTTTCAACCCTTGATTCCGTATTGTCATAGATCATCAACTCTACTTCAGCCTCTGGAACATTCTCTTCCAACTGTTCCTTTTCTGATTGATCTCCATGTGTAGTTTCAGTTACATCAGTCCCCTGCTCCTCAACAGTAACAATAACAGTATCTTCTGCAGTTTTCTGTCTCTTATTTATCTCCCCTCATGATCTTGATCAGAATCACGATCATGCCTCTTCTTTAAAATTGCATCAGATTGAGCCTTGCAAGAAAGTTGAACTGCTGTGGTAAGATCATGTAAGTGCTTCTCCACTGAATCTTTGAACTGGTTGAACTGAGATTGAGTGACATAATCTACTGGAACCTGAGGAACAATTGGTTGAGATTGTTGCCTCAGTAAACCAATAAGATCTGCTTCGGTTTGATCTGCTGGGGCTTCAGATAACAGTTGGGCTAGAAGTAAAGATTTTAGCTCAGAAACTGATTGAACTGGTGGTGGTTGTGGAACAGATGGTGGTGGAACTGTTTGCTCAGGCTCCTCAACACCTTCCCAATCTCCTCCTCAAACTTTGCTGTTGCTTTACTCATCTCCAACTGAAACTTTTGCGATAAAGAGTTTTCAACAACCTTTAGGGCGTCGTTGAGAAATTCCCTTGAAACGAATTCAGGTAAACTAACACCGGGGCTACTCAAGCTTCCCGTTAACATAGCTGTTGAAGATACAATAGTGTGGCCTGTGCTCAAAGCTGGCATAGTGTTAGCAATGACAGGACTTCCACCTGATCCTCGTAGTCCGGAATGCGGATCTACTACAGATGTTCCGATCGGGGCACTAAGACTCCCGATGGTAGCAGATATGATTGGTTGTGTCCTAGGAATGAAAATAGATGTATCAATTGGCTCTAGACTCAAAGGTGCACTAAAAGAAGTCAAACTCGGGGGCAACTGAGTTCTTGTTTCAATACCTGCCATTTCCGAGTGAAAGGCAGATAGAGTATGTGCTAAATCCCCGTGAAAAGATGAGACTATAGCTTGTTGAGAGGCAATAGAATGGCTGGCTGAGGTGTGCATATGCATTAGTGGGCGACTAATGTCTGTTTCAATACCTCTTGCTCGCAACACATGCGGTGAGGTAGCAGATGTGGCTGCCCTTCTAGAATGGTAGGTTTGGATACACTCACGCTCACCATGTTCTTTTTCTTCATTCACTCTAATCCTCACATTTTCTGAGTTTTCAACTAATGCTCCCTCTTCCTGCCTTATAACTCCAGAATCAGAAACAATATTCCTGATTATTGAATCAACACCTTCCAAGTCAGAATCTCTTGCAGTAGAACCAAGACTTTGGTATAAAGAAATATTATCCAAAAATCCAAAACTATGGCCCAAGTTATCATCAGTATTAACATTGTGATCAATTCCTTAATCTGCTGCATCCTGTGCTGATGTTGCTGAAGGTACTGAAGTACTAGAAGAACTTGCTTGACCAACCGATATAGTTTTCTCAGAGTTCTGACTTTCATTGGGATTCTCTTCCTGAGTGCCCAATTGAGGAATGATAGGAATCTCAGGTTGAGATGTAGGAATCACTAAATGCGTGGCAGATTGTGCCTGTGTTCCCACACCCTCCAGTACAGAAGGCTGACCCACTCCTGAACCCCTCTCTATATTTTCTCTCTGCTCACTTTCCCGTTCAACTACTCCCGTAGTATGTTGAACCCTCACCGACTCCGCTCTACTAACTGGTTCTGAGTCCTGGGTAGGGATCTCCGGCTCTGGAAATCCCATGGACTCCCTATAATACTTAACACTTGGAGCATTCGGATTGGCATAAGCAAGCAGTGCAGCAGGAACTGTCATCTCAAAAGGAAAGGATAGCTTCTGCTTTTGAAGATGAGTCATTTCATTTTCTGGGGCACATTCATGGTGTAATATCTTTGGAACCTCTAGGCTGGATCTCAGTATACCTCGGATAATAAGCTGTAAAAATCTCTGATAAGGCACATATTTTGGCTTCTTTGAATGTCTCTTGCTCAGAACTTTCTCATACAGCTCAGTCCAGATGGCTACAACATAATCAACATGCAGATCATAAATGATAGCATGGAACAGTCTTAGAGTATGAATGTTTGTATTGTCATGCCCAGAGTGTCGTGAAGTCAAGCACTTGTTGATCACTGATAGTAGAATGGTGGCAAGTTTGACTTCCGAAAGTCACTCATCTTTGACAGATTTCCAACATATCCTAGAGCACGAATACCAGCAAACATTTCATGATCAGTCGGATAGGGATCAAAAACTGTCTTTCCTTCTCTGGAATCTGGCAAAGGTAGATCAAGAAGCAGACGAAGTCTTTGAAAGGTCAGGATGGATGTTAAGTTGTCGATGCGAATGGTGAAATGCTTTCTGTCGCCTTGCACTACATGCTCTATGGTTCTCCATGCTTGTTGTAAGTAGATCATTGGTACATTAGCAGTTGCAGTTAAGGCAGTGCAGATGGGATGATTTCTTAGGATATCCTTTATCAAAGGCTTGACCATCAGATTTTCAAAGATTACATGGTGATTGTTTGGTGATAAAGGAAGATAATCTTGAGGATTGATCAATTAAAGATCAGGATCAACACCAACTTCCGAAAAATGGGATCGGGAAGAAGGCATGGGCATCTCCCGTGAAACATTTGGATCATGTTCATCCATCTGAACACTTTGGTCATGAATGTTTTCCTCCGCCATTGATTTCCTGAAAAATCATAAAATGTATTGGATAAAATCCAATATGTCAGTATAAATCCAAAAACCTTGTTTTTCAGAAAAACCAATTTTGAAGTACAGAACAATGTACTTTAAAATTTTGCAATGAAAGCACAGTAAGTTGCAGAAAACAAGTTGCAACTTTGAATGAACAGAATAACACTTCAACACACAAAACATAAAATTGACAACAATACTTCACATTTCGAATTTATTCTGTCAAATTAATGTTGTATTTAAAAATAATACTTGAAATCTGAAAGATTATTTATTTTACTGATTTTGCAAGGTATCCAAAAACATTCGACTCTTTATATTTGAAAATATTTGAAATGAACTCCAATACCCAAACTTTGCAATTTACTTTTATTTGAAAATTTTGAAATTCAAATTCAAATTTGACTTTCAAAAATTCAATCTTTTCACCTTTATGACAAATCTGACTTTTAAACTTCTTTTAATATTTTAACAATATGATTAAAGATTATGAAATTGTTTATCCATCCATTAAGTCCAGATTAGTTTTAGTTCAGGATATCAGTTCAAGTCCAGAATATGAGTCGATTTCTGTTCAGTCCAATATAGTCCAAATATGAACAACAGTTCAGTTTCAAACTTCCAATGTCATGGTAACCTGCAAAAAAATATGTATATCGAGCAATTCCAGATTTCAACAAGTATTATTTTCAATATCGAAACATTATTTTGAAAGATTAAATTCAAAATATTCAGTGTTCTTGTCGATTTTTGAACACACCGAAGCAAAGAAGATGAACAGTCAAACCATTTTGAATCGTTACTCTTGAAAAACAAAACCCTAGAAATGATAAAACTAACAACAAACAATCAAAGAAATGTAAAACAACAACCTACACTTGATTCTTCGATGGAAATGAACTGAGAAGTTGAAAGTCGCAAGAAAAAAAAAATCAGAGAGAAAGTCGCTAAGTGAAGAAATTCGCAGGTTGATAATGAGAGAGAATGAGACTGAATATATATATATATACTCGACAAAACTCGCAACACAAAGAACTCGCAAGTAACTATTCATTCACAAAACTCGCAAGTCAAAGAACTCGCAAGCAACTGTTCATTCATAAAACTCGCAAGATACTATTCATTTGAATAAAACTCGCACACAACGCACGATTTGAGTTTTTCTTCTCTCATATCAACAAAACAAGGTATTTGTCTCAAAAATCGACAAATAGGTGTGTGATTTTCACTTAAGAAACAATTTAAGTGAAATTTTTTGTGAAACTCGCACGCCTAAGAAAGATGAAACTCGCACGCTCTCGCCCAAACTCGCAAGTAACGCCTTGCGCGTTTCTGAAACTCGCACGCCACTATTAGCGCGTTTTAAAGCAAACTCGCTAGCTCTTGCGCGTTTTTCAAACTCGCTAGCTTCAGCTTGCGCGTTTTTCAAACTCGCAAGCTTCAGCTTGCGCGTTTTTCAAACTCGCTAGCAATGCCTTGCACGTTTAAGCTTATGCATAGTGCTTTGCGCGTTTCCTGACTTAGAAATTTTTTGAGAAATATTTCCAAAAATGAAATCTTTCTAAAAATGGAAACTTTTGCTTTCCCAAAATAGCAACTTTTCAGAATTGTCTTTTTAGCACAAAATTAGTATTTTTCTCCAGAAAAAATTTGCAGACTTTTCAAAAACTTTTCAGACTTACATACACACTTATAGACTTTTCCATTTTGCTCCCCCTTGAAGTATGCACTCATCTTTATTTCTCCCCCTTGATTTTTTTCTGTTAAGCACAAATCATGAAATACGAGTCCTGATCTGATTTGATCAGAAGTCATAGTCCAATACAAAAACTGTAAAACAGATAAAACTTTTGGTACTCATTGAGCATGAGTCCAGGTTTGTTAACAGTATCCAGCTTTTTGAAATTGAGAAAATGAATTACTCAAGCATACCAGATATAGAGAAATGCTCCCCCTCAGAAAAATAAAGAATGATGTAACTATTCATTAAGGTTCAACATGCCAAGTTTACTGACTAGAAAATTAAATCTCTTTTCATCAAGAGGTTTTATAAACAAATCAGCAACTTCAAGATCAGTTGAAACAAAATGCATTTCTACATCACCTTTTTCAACATGGTCTTTAATAAAGTGATACCTGATATCTATGTGCTTCGTCTTTGAGTGCTGCACATGATTTGATGTGATAGCTATTGCACTCTTAGAATCACAGTAGATTGGTACCTTATGGAATGTATATCCATAATCTCTCAGCTAGGTTCTCATCCACAGAACCTGTGAGCAGCAGCTTGCAGCCGCAACGTATTCCGCTTCAACTGTAGATGTGGATACACAATTCTGCTTCTTTGATGACCAGTTGACCAATTTATCTCCCAGATAATGACATGCTCCGGATGTACTTTTCCTGTCTAATTTATTTCCTGTATGACCTGTGTCAGTATATGCAATTAATTCAAACTTGGAATCTTTTGGATACCAAAGGCCCAAATTCGGAGTGCCTTTGAGATACCTCAAGATTCTTTTGACAGCAGAAAGATGAGACTCTTTAGGATTTGCCTGATACCGTGCACAAAAACATGTTGCAAACATAATATCTGGCCTACTTGCTGTCAAATAAAGAAGAGAACCAATTATACTTCTGTAAGTATGTTGGTCTACTGATTTTCCGGATATATCAGCATCCAACAAACTGGCATCTAGCATTGGAGTTTTCATGGGTGAAGTAGAATTCATGTCAAATTTCTTCTTCAACATGTCTCTGATATATTTAGCCTGATTTATAAAAATCCCTTCTGGGGTTTGCTTGACTTGCAGGCCTAAGAAAAATGTGAGTTCACCCATCATTGACATTTGAAAACGCTTTTTCATGATATTTTCAAATTCTACACATAAATCTTGTGAAGTATAGCCAAAAACTATGTCGTCAACATAAATTTGTACAAGTATCATATCCTTAACTTTCTTTTTAAGAAAAAGAGTAGTGTCGATTGTACCTTTCCGAAAACCTGATTCAGTTAGGTAGACTGATAAAGTTTCATACCATGCTCTTGGCGCTTGTTTTAGACCATACAATGCCTTGTCAAGAACATAGACATGATCTGGGAACTTCGGATCCACGAAACCTTCAGGTTGACTCACATAAACTTCTTCATGAAGAATGCCGTTGAGAAAAGCAGACTTCACGTCCATTTGATATACTTTAATATTCTTGTGAGCCGCATAAGCTAGAAAAATCCGTATGGCTTCAATCCGAGCAACTGGTGCATAGGTTTCATCATAATCAATTCCTTCTTGTTGATTGTAACCTTTTGCAACCAGCCTTGCTTTGTTCCTCACAATAATTCCAGCCTCGTCCTTTTTGTTTCGGAACACCCACTTTGTTCCAACAATTGATTTGTCTTTAGGTCTTGGTATCAATCGCCATACTTGATTTCTTTTGAACTCATTCAGCTCATCCTGCATTGCATTTATCCAATCTAGATCTTTTAACGCTTCTGATGGCTTCTTTGGTTCAATGCTGCTCAGAAAAGTTGAAAACATGCAGAAGTTTGCAGTTACTGGTGGAAAAGCAGATCTGGTAGTCACTCTAGCAGACGGATCACCAATAATGTATTCTGGAGGATGATTCCTTGTCCATCTGTGTGAGCTTGGTAAAACATCAACCTCTGTTTGATTGTTAGAAGAATCAAACTCATCTTGTATTGCTGGTTCTTCAGGAGTTGAAATCACTTGAATTTCTGTTTCTTCTGAATTAGATACAATTGGACTTGATATGCTTTGCAATGGAACAACTTCTGCAGTGGGAGTTTCCAACACATTTTCTTCAGGTGTAGATGTAACATCTTCATTATTTGTTGAAGTTGTGTTGTCTGAAACTTCTTGTACTTGAGATGTAGAAGCTTCTCCATTTTCTTCAGAGGGTCCTGATATATCTGCAGTGGTAGTAGATGTATCAGTGATAGGTATATCATTTTGACTTTGTATGTTCCGAAAATCATCAAAAGCATCATAGAACAGTAAATCTAAATCTGAATCAGTGAAAGAGTTAGATGTCTTAGTCTGTTTTTGAACAGGTTCTACTCTTGATGAAGTAGAAGCTTTGTCTTTTTCTTTAGATCCGAGTTCTGAACTGCTTTGTTCAGAAGTCCTTGTCTTGCTTTCATCAAAGATTACATTTGCACTTTCGATCACCATCTTTGTACGAGTATTGTAGACTCTGTATGCTTTGGATTGAAGAGAATACCCAATAAATATCCCTTCATCAGCTTTTGGTTGAAACTTGGATAAGTTCTCTCGATCATTAAGAACACAGCACCTGCATCCAAACACACGAAGAAATTTAACAGTAGGCTTACGACCATTAATCAATTCATAAGAAGTTTTATTAAAGCGTTTATTGATAATAGTCCTGTTTTGTGTGAAGCATGCAGTTGCTACAGCCTCAGCCCATAGAAACATTGGTAGTTCTGAATATGCCAACATTGTCCGTGCAGCCTCTACCAAAGTTCTATTTTTGCGTTCAACGACCCCATTTTGTTGAGGTGTCATCACGGCAGAAAAATTGTGTGATATGCCAACAGATTCTAGAAATGTTTGCAAAGTAACATTCTTGAATTCTGTTCCATTATCACTCCTCAGTTGCTTTACAGGGATTTGCAGCAAAACTTGAATCGTCTTGATAAATTTGATGATTAGATCAGAAGCTTCAGATTTCTTTCGTAGAAACTCAAGCCAGGTATACCGAGAGTATTCATTCACCATCACTAATATGTATTTCCTTTCGTTGATGGATTGAGTACTCATTGGTCCACACAAGTCCATGTGAATTAGCTCTAGACACTTGTTGCAGTTGGATAGCATCTTTAGTTTGTGTGAACTTATCTTCATCTTTCCTTTTGCACAAGCTGAACAAAGGGAATCTTGTTCAATCTTTAATTCAGGAAGTCCAATCACTAACTGTTGTGTCCTCAGCTTGTTTAAATCACGAAAATGTTGATGAGAAAGTCTTCGATGCCACAACCAACTTTCTTCTGTTGATGTCTTAGAGATTAGACATACTGACTTTGAAGCTTTTAGTGTTGGAAAGTGAACACCATATAACAATCCCATCAAATTCTATCTTGCATTTCTTTTCTGCAAATTGGCTTATGGAGAATAGATTGTAAGCCAAGCCTTCCACATACAGAACCTTTGATATTGTGATCATACTGTTCTTTATAGTCCCGTAACCTCTGACATAGCCTTTCATCTCATTTCCAAAATTTACTGTACCTGCGTAATGATCTACGTAGTCGAACAATAGGTGTTTATGCGCTGTCATGTGTATTGAAGCTCCAGAATCAATGATCCACACATGACACGCCTGAAAACAAGAATCACTTAACTTTAGGTACCCATATGAATATGGGTCCTTTATTGTTAGTACTCTTAACAATATTTAAATTTGATGATGACCCTTTAATTCTCCATTCAAATCTTGGTCTGTTTGGTGGAGTTTGTGTGTTCAGTTTAACTTTTGGAATCCACTTCCACACAAACTTCACATCAGCAAGTTTATTAACATGAAAATCATTGTTTTTCTTCTTTAAAGAATAAATCTCAGCATTGTTGGCTTTAAAATGATTAAGAGATTTTATGTTCTTAAATTGGATATGTTTATTTTTCTTTGAAGACTTTTGTTTCCAAGAGAATGAACTACTAAGACAATATGAACATTGCAACCTAGTAGTAGCTTGTGTCAACAACTCTTTTCGGGAAAAGATATTCGTTTTATTGAAATTTCGTTGTTTGACAGAAGAACAAGCATTATCTACTCTACTACCTTGACATTTATCTATTTCATTCATAGTCTTTTCTACTACAGTCTTCTTTTGCTCCAAACAGTCTTTCTTCACAGTTTCATCTGAAATAGAAACATATTTAGAAATGTTAACAGATGATACAGAATAAGAACATTCACCTTTAACTTTTTCTTGTTCAGATTCAGATGAAGACTCACATTTAATCACAGAAATTGGAATATTTTTATCAACAATAACCTTTTTGCCTTTTGATAATTTGAAAATTTGAGATTCTAAACTTCTGATTTCTTTTTGTAAAGATTCATTTTGATTAAAGCTTGAGTCTAGTTCCGTCCCAAAATTTTCATTTGCATCTTCCAATTCAACAATCATGATGTTGAGATGAGAGATTTGCCTTTGTAAAACTTCAATTTTATCGAAGGCTTGTTGATATTCAAGATCAGAAAATTTAGAAGTACAAACGGAATTAGACTTATCAGAAATGACACTTTCATTTTTATCTTATAAGATTGAGCAGGTCAAGACAATTTCAGAATTGTCAGAATTTGAATTAGATCTTGAAGACTCAGGTTTTTCTTTAAACATATTTTCATATTCTACAAATGAATCCTTGTTACTTTCGTAAGAAGTATTCAGTTCATCATATGAAAATTTAACAGATTTAAAATACTGAGTTTCTGATTCAGTTTCAATTTCTGTCTTTTCTGCCACTGTCTCTTCCTTTTCTGTCTTAGGAAATTCAGGCTCAGAAGTCTCAGGTTTTACAAATGTTTCTATGATGTGTGAAATTAAAACAATAGGTTCATCACCCGACTTTTTAAAGTTATATAGATTTTCGGGTGCCTTTTTCAACACATCCACATCAGAGATACCTAAACCTGGTTTTGCTTTATAGAAACGAGTGTCTTTCTGATTGTTGGTTAGAATCTTAAGAGTCTGTTCCGTTTGACCTCTTTTGTAAAGTAAATCTTCCAATTCCTTGATCTTGATGTAAGCTTCCGTCCTATCTTTCAAAACAATGTCATACTGAAGTGTTAGATCAAGATTCTTATCTTTTAAAGTCATGATTTCTTTTTGCTGTTCAGAAATCCTTGTTTGAAGTTTAATTATATCCAATTTCAGAACATTTTTCTCTTCTTCTTTTTCATCAGCCAATGTTTTGTAGATGTAAGCCTGATCTTGATGTCCTTGTATTGTACTCCTTTGTTGTTTGAAATTTTCTTTTAATTTCAAAAACTTAGAGTTCATCAGATTAAGCTGGGACATCAAGTTCATTACTTCATCATTATCATTAAAAGATTCAGAATTATCAAAATGATTAGAATCAGAATTTACCTCAGAACCTGACTCATCATTCAGATGTGCCAATAAGTTGTAATGGACTTAAGTCAGATTCACTTTAGCAACCTCAGTCTCTTCATCATCAGAATATCCAAGCCATATCTCATCTTCTGCCTTTAAAGTTGTGCCTTTTTCCATTGCTTTCGCCAATTGAGCCTTTTTCTTGTAATACTCGTAATTCTTGACACGCTTTTCTGGGCAGTCTTTGATAAAGTGACCGGGCTTTCCACAATTAAAACACTTATCAAACTTCTCTTTCTCTTCTTTCTTTTCTTCTTTTCTCTCTTCTTTCTTCTCTTTCTCTTTCCTTTCTTCATATCTGTCTTTATGCTTGCTGTACTTGTAGGAATCAAACTTTGGCTTGTTGTAAAACTTCTTCCGACCAAACCTTTTATGAAAGCTTGAAGTCAGAAGTGCAAGCTTCTCTTCAAATTCTTTCAATTCATCATCATCAGAATCATCTGGAGCATCATTCTCTGAGCTGTCTGAACTGTCAATCATGCTTGTGATCAGTGCTTTCTTTTTCAAACTCTTTCCCGAACCAGAACTTGACTTAACTGTCTTTCCCTTGTTCTGAACAATTAAAACCAAAGAATCTTCTACCTTCTTTTGTTTGTCCTTTAACTGAAGCAACTCTTTGTTCACAAAAGCCTGTTCCTTTATCTTGTCCTCATGTTGGTTTAAAGCACAGAATAGATCATTCAGCTTTTCTTCATCCATGTCTTTATTTATCTGCATTTGAATAGTGTAGACATCCCACTATGGCTGAAGATTCTTGATAAACTTGAAGTTTATTTCAGATTCAGACTTTTGAACTCCATTCCTTCTCAAATCATTTAAAATGATGTTGTAACGATCATACGCTTCCCTCAGAGATTCTCCTTCCTTTGCCTTGAATCCTTCATAAGCATTGATACTCTGATTCCTTTTAGTCTTGATGGATTTTGCTGATCCTATGAACTGTTTTTCTAGCTCATCCCAAATATCCTTTGCAGATTCCCGACTGTCAACACGATTGAAGATATCATTAGGGATGGCCATTATCAGATATGTCAAAGCAATTGCATCTCTTTCCACTAACTCTCTATTAGTGCCACTGTATTGAATAGGATCTCTAGCTACAATCCTTTCGGGAATTTCAGGGCTATTATCAGTAGCTGGAATTCTTGCAACTGTCACATGTGGAAAATGTGGACCATTAAGAATTGAATCCATCAATTTCTTATCTTGATTATTTAAGAAATTGATCATCCTTATCCTCCACTGTAGGTATTCATCAACTTGAAGTACCGGTGGTTTGGATTTCGAACCCATGCTGAGAAGATCTCTATACATGATTGTAACTGAAATGTGATTTGAACTGATCGTTCAAGAAGTGCAGATTACACTCGGTGTGTAAAATTCAATACTGATCAAATTTGAAGCAAAGGACAAAACTCGCAGGCTTAAAACTCCCAGACCGCCAAAACTCGCACACCACTGTTTCGAGAAAACTCGCACACCGAGGAAACTCGCAGAATACTGTTTCGAAGAAACTCACTAGCTGAACCGTGCGCGTTTAGAAAACTCGCAGATGATTACTTACGCGTTTAGAAAACTCGCAGACAAACTCGCAGCTGAAACTCGCAGATGAATACTTGCGCGTTTTAACAAACTCGCAAGCAAACTCGCAGATGTACGGAACTCTCTGACTTTGACTTGCGCGTTATGGAAACTCGCTAACTTCGACTAGCGCGTTTTAGACCGAATCTTCAACTTGCGCGTTCTAGCGATGAACGTGCGTGTTTCACGAAATCTGTGTGTTTATTGGGAAGAACTTGCGCGTTTTATGGATCTAGCGCGTTCTTGGGTTTCCTTTGCGAGTTCTTCACCTGATCGATCAAAAATCAAGTAAAACTTGATTTTTGATTCTGCAAAACACACAATTAGTCCACGATAACAACCTGATCAAGATTACAACACTGAATTTTCAAAAGAAACCAAAAATTACAGTGTTTCAATCAATTTACAGTGTTCGACTTCACTATTCACGAACCTAACAATTTGATCAAATTGATCAATCTAGAGTGCAAATTTGACTATGTGATCTGAACAAATGTTGATCCTTATAACAAAACGTTCACAATCAAATCAATTTCTTGATTTAATTGTGCAAAAACACAAAAAATCAAGATCAAACAGTGAAATATCAAGTCCGCCAAAATTTTTTTTTAAAAAAAACTTCAAATCTGATCGAATCTGCTTCTTCTTGTTTGCTCTGATACCAAATGATATAGTCCACTCAAATCACGTACACAAAACAATCAAGAACAATGAAATTCATGGGGAAATCACAAGTGTATTAATGTCACAAGTGAAAGAGTTACAAGGTTTTCTCTCTCTAAGGATTCTCTCTAAATGTTTACAAATGAGGCTTACACAATAACAAAAGCAAGGAAGACCTATTTATAGGTCAAACAAGAAATAAGGAAAACTTACAAAAGTCAACACAAATGATCTAAACAAAATTACAATAACAGTTACATATTCTCAAGAGTCAATGACACATATAGACCATAGACTCACCAATCTTCTTTTCTAGTCATGAACCCAACTAAACATTTCACACATTTGGTTTCCAAATATTCCATAATACATAAATAACTCATAATCATTATTTTCCAAACCTTTTATGTCATCACATTTTTTGATATTCCAAAAGTATCAAAATCCTAGTTTTGACCCAGGCAAGTTTCAAAGACATATTTTAACAAAATGAAGTAAATAGCTAAAATAGTATAATAAGGGGTTTTCATAGAGTAACTAATAAATGATAAAGATGGACTCACAAAATGGGTTTTGATAAAAACCCCAAACCCTAGCTTGATTTCCTTGAAGGAGATGATGATGGAGGTAGTGATTAATGTTCCTAGCTTGAATCTTTGGTTGACACACCTTGATCTTAGCAATAAATGTTGGTAGTTGGACTCTTGGAACCTCCAAAATCGAATTCAATGATGAGAGTAGGTTGAGAAAGAGTTTGGAAGAGAGTAAATGAAGTGATAAATGAGAATGGGGTGTTGGGAAGGGTTTTATTTAGGTCAGGGCCCGATGGCGAGAGTGACACGCCACTATGCCCTTGGCATAGTCGCCGGGCATAATCGCCCCGCGAAGAGCACCCGCGGTACACAATTCGCGAAAGTGCCACGCGATAGTGACTCGGGCATAATCGTCGGGCACTATCGCCCAACCTGTATCGTGACTCGATTGGAACCCACGATCATGACATAGCGACTATGCCAGATGGCATAGTCGCCGGGCATTCTCGCCCCCGACGTACTGAATGCTAAAACTTCACATTCTCACACGGATGACAAGGAGAGTTCGATATACGGATAACTATACAAATAATGCGAGCAACAACTCATGATAATAACTATAAAGATGAGGTTAAGGAGCGTACCAAAAATTCCGGGTGTTACAACATCCACCCCATTTCATCGTCACCGATATGCCCCTATGGTTCCTTTGTTCTACTTTTTTGAGGTTTACTCTTAACCTCACTCTAAACTTGTATATGTACAAATGTTTAGGTATATGTATAACAGTATAAGAAGGCCTGTTTACATGTATATGTATTTGACTTTGTATGTATGCTTATGTACATGTATAAGCATGTATAAGCAGTTAATACAAGTTGCATGAAAGCAAGAATCAACACAAATAAACTTTGTGGGGTTGACTCAACTCGCAACAATACTTGAATCTTTGAGGCTCCAACTTATAAGCCAGATTACAGGGATTTTTTTGATTGTTCTCCAGAGTCCAGTACCTGTAACACCCTCAATTTGGAAAAAGCAACTAATTAAAATTTTCGATATTACGTCAAACAAAAGATAAACCTTCTTCCTATAAATCAAAAGTTGATACACTTCCAAGATAAAATTCTATATTTAACCTCATCAATCAAAAGCTCCAGTCTTATACAAGGACTGAAACCCAAGTCGTGTTACTTAACCCCAAACATAAGTTACTTCTCTCAAACAGATGTGGAAGACTTCAACAAACTAAGCACTCCTCGAGCACACAACTAGCTTTCCTCTCTTCACAGTGTCACTAGGATCATTCCCAATCGAACCTGTTGCACATGCCGACAAATAAAAAAGGTTAGGCTAACGCCTAGTGAGTTCAAAAGTTTTCAGCATGAATAAATATATCGTTGAAAGGAAGGGATGCAATTAAAATCATACTTTTTCAAAATGATAAGCTTCAATTATGAAAACGACTCGTTGTCCAATAATATGCATTTTAGGCAAAGGAACCACCAATATAAACGTTTTCCAATCCAAACCATTTTAAGGGCGAAGATCCCAATATAAAACGTTCTTTCGTAAATTAAATTCAACCCAAACTCACCCCAAATGAGAATAGAAATCAAACTCCCAAGTGATGAAAAACGGATAAAACTTTATATCCCGAAACACCCAAAACACGGGTGGGGCGTAATACTCAACTCATAAATCATTTATAAAATCCGTAAATGTAAAACGTCACTGAAAACATGGATACTAAGCCCAATACCCAAAACAACACTTTTCAGTGACGGGGGAGACCCGATTCCATAAAATGTGACGGTACACAAAGTAAGCCTCATTTTATGTTGTTAAAGCTAGTCATATAAACAAGCACACGCAAGGGATGTCAGCTCAGTGGCTTTAAACTCACACCCACGGAATGTCAACTTTAATCATAAAAGGTCCTTACGTTGAGTTCCTCATCCAATATCGTGTACTAGCACGTAGGATTTATAACCCAATCCGATGCCTAAACGTGCCTCAATATGGAAAACTAGCATTCCATCATTGGAAAAATGATTCCAAACGCAAAGGATATCAGGCTCGGTAGCTTTAAACGTACACCCACGGGATATCAACTTCAACCATAAAAGGTCCTTACGTTGAGTCCCTCATCCAATATTGTAACTAAAGCTCTAAGTTGATCTAACAAAATGGACAATTGTCCCCAAAACCCAACATAATCAAATACCCAGTCACAGGCTCTAACAACCAAATGACTCATTGTCAAAAGCAATAAAATGCAATAAACGCACTCGACCAATGTTTGTGCAAATATGTGCTCCAAAGTACACGACCAAACTCCAACACAACTTAGAATAAGATAGATCATTTTTCAAATAAGGTTATACCATAGACACGTGCTCAAATGCTCAGAATTTACTCATTGAAATACTTAAAATACATCTTTTCCCCAAAACAAAGATTTGAAGTTTCCGAAATGTTCACTAGGTTGGAAAATACCAAAATCCAAGGATTCATCCGTTGATGTTTTCAAAACCTCCCATAACACAAATTATGCATATTTCCAACAAATACCAAAAATGCATTTTTATCAAATAATCTTCATTCATGCAATAAATTATTAAAACACATTAGTTTATGACTTATTTATCAAAATGTCCAAAAGTCCCAAATGTGGGTGCTTCACAAGGTTTATAAAATTTAACACTTCGAATACTCAAGACTCACCAAATAACTCAACATTTAATCATTTCATGTAAAACACATAAAAACTTTAAAATAGACATTTTGGCATGTACAACGTTTTCACAAATCAACTTGAACTCACCTTGCTAGGTTAAGTTAAACCTAGATTCCGAACCCAACCGTTAGTCTCTAAAAGTATAGATTCCACCATTTCCAAGTCATCTTCAACAAAGAGCTAGGGTTTTCAAATAGTCCATTTTATCAACTCTAGAAATGAACCAATAACAAGTAAAACTTTTAGATCTACAAAGATCCTTATACTAAAGCTTGGATTTACAAGATCCTTACCTCAAACGGAACCTGAAATCTTCCAAACCACGTATCTCCCATGAAATCTTTTACTCTTCCCATAACTAAGCTTCAAATCACCAACCCTTTGATCTCTCTAGTGTGGATTCACCTCAAGCTGCTCCAAAATCGGCTCTTGAGCTCTCAAAATCGTCCCAAGGAAGAGAGAAGTGGAAAATGGGAGTAAATGAGAGAAAATCCTAAATTTTGGGCATAAAAACGACCAGACAACTTCCCGCGGCCTTGGCCGCGACCTCAAGTCGCGGGCCAAGTCGCTGCTGGAACCCAAAACTCAGTGTAACACCCTAAAAATAGGGATAACAAAAACTTTCCATAAAAGGAGAAGTGGTATAAAGTTTGCCATAGCAAGAGCCTCCCAAAAAGGGGAAATATACAAATAACCTGTTTAATCACAATACTGTAATTTAACGGATAAATAAACAACAACCAACTAATCTAATTTTTACATCTAGAAAAGAGATTACAAAAGGGGTGTCATCTATAAACCCAAATCTTCCAAAAATAGTTCAAGTGCCAAAATCCCCAAGCTCTTGCCCAAAGCATCTAAACTTGCCTAGGAACCGCGCCGCTAACACCTGAGATACACATCAACACCAAACAAGTGTTAGGCCAAAAAGCCTAGTGAGTTGAACAATAATAAGCATGCATGAACAATCACAATTTCTTATCAGCAGTTAACCAGTGTTCAATATATGTGGAGTCATTAGGGGAGACCCAAATGACCAATCAAGTCCCACCCAAGAGTCGATATACCTTGATGCCCTTAACAAGGAACACCCCAAAGGCCCGACACACTCGAAGACTATCGCTAAGAAAATTCCCCGAATGGCGGAGGTCTAGGCACATACCATCACAGTGGCGCCCAAGACTACATCCTCCTAGTGTACTGACTTGGTTCGTCCACATAATGCATATAGGAGGTCCTTAGGTATATTTCAACAAAATATAATTCAATACCAACCATAGGTACAATATCACCCTCCTAATAGCATGAGTCCAACATAAGACTTAAACATCCACATAGCCACGTTGTAGATACAATATCACCAAGAATATATTCCAAATGGAAATCATCATGATATACCAACATATATTCCTTATACATGTCCAATACCCATTGTGGGCACACATAATGGAAATCCCCAAATAATTACACAACATAGAGTAAATCATGGGATGACACTTCATATACATATATCTCACATAATCTCATGGAAATACCATCAAATACATAAACCCGTAAAGATGACCATTTTGAGAAAATATGTGATAATAACAACAATTAAGCAAATATGATGTGTATACAGTTTTAACAAAAGTTTAGTAAACTCACCTTCAAGGTTTTGAACCAAAAACCCAGAAAATAGAGAACTCTAGATCCAAGAAGATAAAACTTGGAGAAGATGAAGATGGAGATGGTGGTGAAGCTTCTAAACCGAAATCTTGGATGATACTCTTAACTCTAGCAACAATTGGTGATGATTTGGTGGTTGAAAGAAGCTTAGAAGAAGTAGGTGAAGGGAAGGGTTGGGAGAGAAATTTTGAGATGAAGAAGATGAGAAATGAGAAATATTTGGGGAAAATAATGTATAAAAACGTCCAACACCATTCTCGTGGGTTGATCCGTGAGTTCAGCTTCAGCAACCTACATAACAAGGTACCCTAATTTTCATTCTGGTAGGTTGCTCCGTGGGTTCAGCTTCAGCAACCCACATAACAAGGTACTTCAGCCACTGATTTTGGCCCACTTTTGAAATTGATTTTTCTTCTTATTTGGTCAAATCCCGTTTCGGTCATAACTTCTTTGTTATAGCTCCGTTTTCGCTCCGGAAAGAACCGTTAGACTCGAAATTGAATCATTCATCCATCAAGGCTATAAAGTCAAGGATTCAAGTCCAAAATCAAATATTTTATTTTTCATTATTGTATCAATTTCGGTAAAAACTTGAAATGATAACTTTCGAAAATCGGGGTGTAACACTCAGAGACCTACGCGGCCTGTGTCGCGGCCCTGAGTTGCGCGCCAGGTCACGCAACTCCCTGTCCAACCCCGTCTTGCCTAGATCTTCGTGTTCGACTCGATCCTTGAGATTTCCATTATGATAGAGAGGTAAACCTCAATAAATTTCCATCATAATAGTTATACGGTTACACTACAATGGTAAAGGGTTTCCAAAATTCACGGGTGTTGCAGTACCCGAGGATTAGTCGAGGTGCAACAGACCCACAGTTAAAAAAAAACAATGCAAATGTGACACTGAAAATCCAAAACAAAAAACCATCACAAATCAAGGTCAAAACTACATGTTGATTTTAGGGTCAATTTAGCACCTTCCAAATGCAAATTTTTACTGACAATTTCTTTACAGTTCAACTAAAATATCATTCTAATTGCAGCACTTGTTCTAAAATCAGAAGCCAGTCTCTGGTTGAACATCGGTTGACGACGATCGGCAATCGAATGAAAACATCGTATTCAAACAGAATCTCGTTTGCAATTCATCGAAAGACGCCTAGAAAGTTATTCAAACCGATAATGAAGTAGTAAAAAAGCGATCAAAATTCATTCTAATACAACGGTGGCACCTAAATCCTTGAGTTTCACCATTATTGATTCAGCGTCCTCCTTAGTAATCCCTTTCTTCACTACCACCGGTACTTTTTCCACCAAATCTTTCGCTTCTTTTAATCCTAAATCCGTAAAAGCCCTAACTTCCTTAATAATTTTGATATTTGAAGTTGCATCATATTTCTCTAGCTTTACGTCAAAAACAACTTATCGGCAACCTTGGCATCCAATCCTGGTCCAGCAGCAGCAGGGCCGGATGACGCCGAACCAATGCCGGTTACCGAAGGGCCGTAGTTGTTGAAACCCATCTTGTAGCGTAGGAGGACCGTATAATCATACCTTTCGAGTTTTGTAAGGCTTAGGATTTCGTCGGTGATTCTTTTGAGCTTCTGTGATCGAGTTCCAGTAGTCGTGCAAAGGCTACGTGAAGCTGTTTGAGCAGCGTGACATTCATGGAAATTGGATTATTATTTTGGCGACGACATAAAATAGACATCTTACATTAAAGCAGGATAATTTATCCAAAGATGCAACAAATCATAAAACCCATGTCTCTCGCTAGAAATTTCATAATGTGGAACACGAAAATGATGGCAACAAAAGCGTAAACAACAATATGGTGCCAAAAGCCACTTGATAGAGAGGACTCGGTAATAACATCTAACAACACTTAAATAGTGTATGTATCAGTTTTCCAACAAGTGTTTACTTAGGTAATATGCCTGACACTCAACAACACTGGATAGGTAATATGCTTGACACTCAACAACACTCGATACTGGTGTGTTTGCTATCAGGACATGACAGGACTATACAAAAACTTTGCCCAAAGTTTGCTGCAACTGTTAGAGTGTTAGACCGGGACCGGACATAATTGAGTGAGACAAAAATGCATTTTTTCTATCCCACCTAAAAAAGCACGGAGATGGGACAAGCTAGGTAAATTATAAAACTAACCATGTCAAATTAAAACCCTAAAACCTTTCACTATTCTTTCATCCACCTAACTCACTCTCACCCATCTCGTCCCGTCCGCATACCAAATGCACCAAAATGGCAAGAATGATATTAGAGACGAGTTCATTACTCATTAGGAGAACCGGATTGGAATCCTCAAGGAATCATGGAAGCACAGACAACCAAGTAAACTGAGGGCCATCACGGTATTAGTTTTCTGCCAACATTCCTTATATTACATTAAGGGCCGACTTCGTTTGCAGGATTTGGAATTGGGTTCTATGCCAATCCCATGTGAAATGTCCGGAATTGAAATCCCACAAACATAGGATTTAGAAATCCCATAGGGTAAGTTGATATTTCACGGACTTTCATTAGATTTATCTGTAATAATGTTTTATAGTACGTTAAAAACATTCGTTTTGTAATAATCAATTAATAAAAGGTAATTTAATTATTTTTACAATTAATTATAATTTGTTTTTATAAATCATCTATAAAGAATTAAATTCAATTTCATTCCAAATCCTACAAACCAAACACACAAAGATTCCAAATCCTTCTATGAAATCCAAATCCCTCAAAAACATTCCATCAAACCAAACGGCCCCTAACAAATCACACTAACCATCATGACTAACCATCATCTTACAAGAGACACATTTGATATCTTCCATTTTTTTAGACAATCATGTATCTCCGCCATGACACATTTTACACCGTGGCCAACATACTCAAGATAGCGTACAAAGACAGATGGAGCCTAAATAGACACTAACAACAATCTAAAAAGTGTCTTCTTCCAACCGTTAAGCTGCATTAAATTTCTTACTGCTAGTGAAACAAATACATCTTATAACAAAGTGAGTGTGAAAATAAATAAGTTTATAACAAGATATCCATAGAAGTCAACAGAAGCTAGAAAAGTTAGCATAGACAAATTAAGGGGTCGTTTACAAAATGATTACCCGGTAAGTGCTTACCGGGGAATTTACCATAGCGGATGAACATGACAAGAGGATAGGATCTTACCCGGTAAGAGGGAGGATAAGGATGAAGAGTCTTACCCGGTAAGAGAGAGTGACAACTCTTACCCGAGTAAGCGCTTACCGGGTAAATTGTTGTATAAGATACCATCGTGATGATTAAAATCTTACACCACCACCTATGACTAATTTTTTGATCCAACATCAAACTAAGGGCCCATTCAGGTTTGGTTTGCCGGAATGTTCTCAAGGAATTTGGATTTCGTGGAAGGATTTCGAATCTTTGGTAAGTTCGGTTTATAGGATGTGGAATGGAATTGAATTCCATTCTTTATAAATAATTTTTAAAAACAAATTATAAGAATAATTAAATTACCTTTTTGTTAATTGATTAATGAAAAAAAGGTGTTTTTAACATATTTTAGAACATTATTACAAACAAATCCTATAAAATCCCACAAAATACCAACTAACCCCCATGGAATTTCTAAATCCTGTGGGATTTCAATTCTGAACTTTCAATTAAACCAAACCCGGGATTGGAATGGAATCACATTCCAAATCCTGCAAACCAAACAGGCCATAAGTGATACAAACCATTTTTTCTCTCTATCGAGAACATTTCAGATATCATGAAAACTTCTCCACTAGAGGCCTCTACAAATTCAAGGAATTTTGTACCATTACCAAGTTGGCTAAGATGATTACAGAAACCATGTCTTAGACTAGTATTAATACTGGATGGAGGCGGGGAGCATAGGTGGTTCATACAGGAAGGGAGCATAGGTGGTTCATACAGGAAGACCTCCAGTCTACGCATGTACATAACATGATTAATCAAAGTAGAATTTAGATCAACTCAAAGACTTAGCAAACCTCAACTTCAATTTAAATACACAAAATCAAAAACATTTTGCATGAAATGAGTCAATAGGTGCGTACGAATAACAATACATACAATCAGCAATTGCATACCATAAACCATGAACTCAAAAATACACAAGTTGGGAGTTAGGAGTGCATGTTATCCCACTATCGTATCAATAGACGTATCAAATCAAAGAACTATTCATATGGCAAAAGGTTTTAAGCGTACGAAATGAGAATACAACAAATTATGAAATAAAAATCGGATCTTACCCTCTTTTGAATACTTTCATCTGGAATGTTCCAAACAGTGCCTTTCTCTCCTGCTTTATACTCGTCACACAAAGCATTTATAGAAAATCGACTGATAAGTTGACGAAACACAAATCGATCAGCGTTACTTGAATGACTTCCTAGACGACGGAGAGAAGTCACCATTTTTCCAGAGAAGCAGACACTTGATGCTGGGGGGCCATATAGATATTGGCAAAGTTTACCCTAAAAGTACAACAACACAGGAATAAAAATTGTCAAAAGTTTTTAAAGCTGTAAAAATGTTATAAAAGATCAACCAACTTTTAAATTGGTGTTATTTTTACTAAATTTGATGTAAAATAACTATAACACAATTTTATTCCATTTAAATTCTGATTATCAAAATTAATTCTGGTAAGTTGTAGGAAAGGAAAGGGGATTGTCTTCAATCATTCATCCAAGCCTTCATGTTTTCACCACACTTTCTAACATGACTTAGGTTACTCACAGACAAAATGTTAGCATTCCAAATTAATTTTTTGTACATCAAAACTCGGGAACTTAAAATTAAAATGTGAATGTTACGGTTTTGATCAGTTTTACATTTGGTGGTACATTGACCATTCAATACATTTGCGGCAGCGCGCAGAGGCGCCGAAGATCAGGCAGCTGGGGCAGCGACGGCCGGTAGCGATAGCGGACTGAGCAGTGGTCGGTCGAGAATGGAGACGAGATTCAGAAAGCAATCTACCCCCCCCCCCCCCCCCCCCCCAACCACACTTGGGCTGAGACTGGGCCCAAAAGCTACAATTTGATTCATTTTGGGCCTTTTTTGACCCATAAATGATTTGAGTTTTTTCCCATATTCAATGATAAGTCGATAAAATTTTTAAATAAATAAATTATTGAAAATTTTTGTTTTAAAAGATTAAATACTTGAATTTGCTTAGTAAATAAATTGTTGAATTTTTTTTAATATACACCATTTTAACCTAAAAAGACTATTTGTAACTAGCTAGATAAGGTTTTTAAGTTAAAGAAAAACCCTAAACCAATTTTACTGTTCCCAAATCTTACTTCATTCAAACATCTCACCCAACGACATCGCTCCCCTCGCCGCCCCATTGTTATCCGCTCTCCATCATCGTCGTGTGTCCTTATTTTTATCTATTATTTTTGTTTTATGATCCTCCCTCCTTTCCAACATTTGTAATGGAGTATGTATAGATTAAAAAAAAAGAAAAAAAGAAAGAGGATAATCAAAAGATAAAAAAAAAGATCGATGGTAGTGGCCTACAACAACGGTAGGTGGTGATAGAGAGTGGACGACGATGGGACGGCAAGGGAGAGTCATAGCGTTGGATGTGAGGGGTTTGAATGACGTAATAATAGGGAATATTTCTCTACTTAAAAACTTTCCTAGCCTGTTACAGGTAGTTTTTTAGGTTAAAATGATGTAAATAAGCAATTTATAAAAATTCGTTGATTTATTTATTCAAATAAAAATGTTTATGGACTTAACCATTCGAAATGAAAAAGGTTCAATTATTTATTTAAAAAAGTAGGAATTTAATCATTTAAGTAAGAAAGTTCATTTAATCATTTTTCTAAACTTTTCCCTTTATTTAAAATTAATAGAAAAATACATGTCAAAAAGATAAACACGCATTTAAATAAAAAGTTATCGGTAGTTAGTATTTTTCCAAACGTGACAACGGTAAATTAAATTATATATATATATATGGATGGAGACGAGTCAACCTGTAACACCCGGAAAAGTAAGGTAAGTATTTATAATTTTCTTAGTGTTTGCATCAATCATAATTGTTGGGATTCTTACTTGGGTTTAAGAATAGTATTATGTCATTTTACCTGTTAGTTTTCCTTGGATTCCGTACATGTTGAACGTTATCGAAAGCGACGAAAATGGGATTTTGGAGTGCTGGGCGACTGTGACCAGCGACTATGACAATGGTCATAGTCGCGAGGCACTATCGCGGGCCGGGGGGTGGTCTCGGTACACCCCCGACGACTATGACCTGCGAGAGTGACAAGGGCAATGTCGCCCTGTCACAATCGCCGAACATGTACCGCGGGCTTCCAGACGCGCGCGACTATGCCCTCGCGACTATGCCCATGGCATAATCGCCGGGCAATGTCGCTGTCGGGGTCTGAGAGTATAAAAACTCAGTTTTGACCATTTAGACTTCATTTCCTCGTCTCACACGTTTTGGTTCCGGTCAAGAGCTCATCTAGGGCGATTTTCTTCATTCCAAAAACCCTCCAACACTTACTAAAAACCTAGTGTTAGTTGGGAACATTTATTGGTGGTTAAGAAAGCTTCAAGAGTCGTTAAGTGAAGCATTTAAAGCACCTTCAAGTTCTCACCCTCTCATCTTCTCATCCAAGTTTTCTAGGGTTTTGTGTGAAACCCTAGATAGTGAGTTTCTTACATTATTTTCAAATAAGATACATATTTTATATGCTTTCATACCTAATGTATTATTGTTTTGAGAATATCTGATCACCTGATAAGTTTGACCTAACCGCTAATTTTGGTATTATGGGTATCTTAGCCTTAAATATGGTTATGGAAGTGGATGAGGTTATTATTCTTGATGTTTGAGCATGTTTACATATTTGTCTTGATGAGTCATGGATAATATTGAATATTTGCATATCTTAGAGTTTTGTACCTAAGTTATGCTTGGGATTGTTGTAGTCTTATACATGTATCTTATGGGTATGAAACTATGTATAGAGACGGACATTGTAAGTACACAGAACGAACCATGAGTAAGTGCTAGGAGGATGTAGTCTTAGGTGCCACTATAATGGTATGCACCTAGACCTCCGCCGTTTGGAGTAATGCCTGGGAGGTGGTCTTCAAGTGTGTCGGGCCTTCGGGATGTTGCTCAAGCGAGTGAACATCAAGGTACATTAACTCAAGGTAAAACTCATTGGTGTGATGGGTCTCCCCCATGATTGATCCCATAAAGACTTTGGTGATTGAAGTGTCCTAATTGTTCATAATATGCTTTATGTTAATATGCTATGTTTTTATGTAACTCACTAGACCCGTTTGGTCTAACACTTGATTGTTGGTATGTATCTTAGGTTCTAGCGGCGCGAGCGCCAAGGAAGCTTAATCGACTTTAGTGGTGAGCTTGGGAGCATTTTGGGATGCCAATATTGAAGACAATTATTTTGGGCATAGTTGACAACCTTTTTGTAATCTTATGTCTAGCGAGACTTAGATTAGGGAGTTGTCATCTATCATTGTGTCTTATTACAAACTTGTAATTAACAGGCATTTGTTGTTCCTTTTGTATGAGCTCGTGCTTTGGCATTTATGCATACCACATTTCTATTTTCCGTAAATTTTTGTTGGTCCCATTTTTGGGGTGTTACAAGTTGGTATCAGAGCTCTAGTTTAAGTGAACTAGGTATTGACCTTAGCATACCTAGACTTAGACTGGCGATGCTTATAAAATCACTGTCCTCTTAGGTAGAGCATTCCTAGGTGGGGAGAGTATTAGGAATTCGGAATTGCATTGATTGAGAATTATGATGATGATAACGAGGATTCTTGTGTAAAATATGTTCACAATCTCACTTGGCCAGTGTTGTTCTGAATCTATGATTACGTGAGCATGTTTGAAATTATTATTATGATGATTGATCCTTGTAGTAGTACGTATTGAACCGGTTATCTTTTAAAGAATTAACCGGTATTACTCTTGTCATGTGTGACAGTCCATTATGGTAAACACGAGGAGTCGGGTCGGGGCGACCGAGGAAGCAAATGAAGCAAGTGTAACTGCTCTGGAGATTTCCCGACCGGTAAACGCACCGATTAATCAAGTCATTCCACCAATACCCCCAATGCTAGAGGGTATCATCGACGCAAATCCCCAAGTGAACTTGGAAACCATGGAACCAGTTATTCAAGAAGCGGACCCCCAGTCGGTCCTATTAGCCAGCATAATGCAAATGATGAACTCTGCAATGGACAAGCGGGACGAGAGACTCTTGAAAGTCCTAGAAGACAGAGATACAAGTAACCGGTGGCACGAGACGGTGGGAGACAATGCGGTTTTGGGATCGGGCGGTGCGGATAATGCTGTAGGCACCGAAGAGCACGCAGTTAGAGCTGATAAGAGGAAGGAAGGGGGATGTTCTTTCAAGACCTTCTTGTGTAGTTGGGCTCCAGAATTCTCAGGAACGACTGACCCGCTAGTTTGCATAAAATGAATTCAAGATGTAGAGATGGCTTTCGAGTCAAGCGAGTGTGCGGACTCGCAGAGAGTCAAATTTGCCTCTCAACTGCTTAGAGGGGATGTTCTGAGCTGGTGGAACGTCACCCGAAGGGCACTTACACCGGAAGTTTTGGCCAAGCTCACTTGGCCAACATTCAAGAAGAAAATCATGGAGAAATACTGCAACGAGAGAGCACTCGACAAAATAGAGGAAGAGTTCAAAAATCTGAAGAAAGGAAATTTGTCGGTCGCGGATTATGCTAAACAATTCTTGGACAAGCTCAGTTTAGTCGAACACTTGGCAACAGATGAAGGGTCCAAGATAAAGGCTTTTGTGAAAGGACTACTTGCGGAGATGAAAACGGTCGTAAGGAACGCTCAAAAGGTTACGTTGCAAGAAGTGATTGAGGCGTCTCAGTTGGTGGAAGATGATCTGATTCAAGAGAGAGAGGAGAAGAAAGTTCAAGGAGAGAAACGTAAATGGGAGGGGCCAACTGGGCCCGCGCGACCTTCCAAACCCTTTAGCGGGGGGAGGAACACCGAACCGCGACGGGAGGCGAGGTGGTGCCCCAAATGTAAGAGCAAGCACTCTGGGCCTTGCAATCCGAGGCCGTTTTCTGGAGCTATGGAATGTTTCAAGTGTGGGCGGAAGGACCACATGAGTCGGGATTGCCCCTCACGGGGAGTTTGTTACGAGTGCCGAGAACCGGGGCACATCAAGCGCGATTGCCCTAAGTTAGCGAGAGGTAGCCAAGGGGTGCCAAGTGGGGCATTGCCGAAGAAAGAAGTTCAACAAAAGGCGCCAAGTCGGGCCTTCCAGATGACGGCTAGTGAAGCAAAGGAGGCGGCAGACGTAGTGTCGGGTACGTTTCTAGTGAACTCTCTACCTACCCGTGTTTTATTCGATTCCGGTGTGAACCGATCTTTTGTGTCTACCTCCTTTTGTAAGAACCTCTCTACTCCTTGTAGTTTGTTGAATGATGCTCTAGTGGTAGAGGTAGCCAATGGGGAGCATATGGTTGTTAAGGGTTGTTATGTAGGATGTACCTTAGAGTTAGATGGAGAGCCCTTCGTTATAGATTTGTTACCGGCCAATATTGGAGAATTTGATGTAATAGTGGGAATGGATTGGTTAGCTAAGCACGACGCCGTTATCTTTTGTTCTAAGAAGTTGACGTGAAATGTCCGGAATTGAAATCCCACAAACATAGGATTTAGAAATCCCATAGGGTAAGTTGATATTTCACGGACTTTCATTAGATTTATCTGTAATAATGTTTTAAAGTACGTTAAAAACATTCGTTTTGTAATAATCAATTAATAAAAGGTAATTTAATTATTTTTACAATTAATTATAATTTGTTTTTATAAATCATCTATAAAGAATTAAATTCAATTTCATTCCAAATCCTACAAACCAAACACACAAAGATTCCAAATCCTTCTATGAAATCCAAATCCCTCAAAAACATTCCATCAAACCAAACGGCCCCTAACAAATCACACTAACCATCATGACTAACCATCATCTTACAAGAGACACATTTGATATCTTCCATTTTTTTAGACAATCATGTATCTCCGCCATGACACATTTTACACCGTGGCCAACAAACTCAAGATAGCGTACAAAGACGGATGGAGCCTAAATAGTCACTAACAACAATCTAAAAAGTGTCTTCTTCCAACCGTTAAGCTGCATTAAATTTCTTACTGCTAGTGAAACAAATACATCTTATAACAAAGTGAGTGTGAAAATAAATAAGTTTATAACAAGATATCCATAGAAGTCAACAGAAGCTAGAAAAGTTAGCATAGACAAATTAAGGGGTCGTTTACAAAATGCTTACCCGGTAAGTGCTTACCGGGGAATTTACCATAGCGGATGAACATGACAAGAGGATAGGATCTTACCCGGTAAGAGGGAGGATAAGGATGAAGAGTCTTACCCGGTAAGAGAGAGTGACAACTCTTACCCGAGTAAGCGCTTACCGGGTAAATTGTTGTATAAGATACCATCGTGATGATTAAAATCTTACACCACCACCTATGACTAATTTTTTGATCCAACATCAAACTAAGGGCCCATTCAGGTTTGGTTTGCCAGAATGTTCTCAAGGAATTTGGATTTCGTGGAAGGATTTCGAATCTTTGGTAAGTTCGGTTTATAGGATGTGGAATGGAATTGAATTCTATTCTTTATAAATAATTTTTAAAAACAAATTATAAAAATAATTAAATTACCTTTTTATTAATTGATTAATGAAAAAAAGGTGTTTTTAACATATTTTAGAATATTATTACAAACAAATCCTATAAAATTCCACAAAATACCAACTAACCCCCATGGGATTTCTAAATCCTGTGGGATTTCAATTCTGAACTTTCAATTAAACCAAACCCGGGATTGGAATGGAATCACATTCCAAATCCTGCGAATCAAACAGGCCATAAGTGATGCAAACCATTTTTCTCTCTATCGAGAACATTTCAGATATCATGAAAACTTCTCCACTAGAGGCCTCTACAAATTCAAGGAATTTTGTACCATTACCAAGTTGGCTAAGATGATTACAGAAACCATGTCTTAGACTAGTATTAATACTGGATGGAGGCGGGGAGCATAGGTGGTTCATACAGGAAGGGAGCATAGGTGGTTCATACAGGAAGACCTCCAGTCTACGCATGTACATAACATGATTAATCAAAGTAGAATTTAGATCAACTCAAAGACTTAACAAACCTCAACTTCAATTTAAATAAACAAAATCAAAAACATTTTGCATGAAATGAGTCAATAGGTGCGTACGAATAACAATACATACAATCAACAATTGCATACCATAAACCATGAACTCAAAAATACACAAGTTGGGAGTTAGGAGTGCATGTTATCCCACTATCGTATCAATAGACGTATCAAATCAAAGAACTATTCATATGGCAAAAGGTTTTAAGCGTACGAAATGAGAATACAACAAATTATGAAATAAAAATCGGATCTTACCCTCTTTTGAATACTTTCATCTGGAATGTTCCAAACAGTGCCTTTCTCTCCTGCTTTATACTCGTCACACAAAGCATTTATAGAAAATTGACTGATAAGTTGACGAAACACAAATCGATCAGCGCTACTTGAATGACTTCCTAGACGACGGAGAGAAGTCGCCATTTTTCCTGAGAAGCAGACACTTGGTGCTGGGGGGCCATATAGATATAGGCAAAGTTTACCCTAAAAGTACAACACAGGAATAAAAATTGTCAAAAGTTTTTAAAGCTGTAAAAATGTTATTAAAGATCAACCAACTTTTAAATTGGTGTTATTTATATTAAATTTGATGTAAAATAACTATAACACAATTTTATTCCATTTAAATTCTGATTATCAAAATTAAATCTGGTAAGTTGTAGGAAAGGAAAAAGAGATCTTTGACCTTCAAGCAAAGCTGAAAAGATCTGAATCTAGCTCAACATGGTCAAAGAAGGAACTAATGCAAAAAGAGCTAGATCAATTGAGAAGAAGAGCAAACATTGCGAGTGAGACATCTGAAGGACTTCTGGACACAACAGTTCAGAACTCGGTCTTAACGACAAAGCTTCTATTCAAGCAAGAATAGAACCAGCTATAACAGGATCATCTTCTTCAAACTCTAACTCTACTTCATCTGAGTTAGATTTATTGTTTATTGATGCCTTTGATGATATATGTGCAGATTTTGAAAAAGGCATATCAACATCAATAACAAGTGGTACAAACTCGGAGGTCCCTACTATCTCTAAAGACATGCCTGGACCTTCCGACGAAGTCACTGACACTTCAACTCCATCAGGTACAACTACACCGTTAGTTTCTGACTCTACTAATACTGAATCTGTCTCTACAGATAGTTCATCTGGAAACGAAGTCCCGAGCACTTCAACCGCTAGTCCAGAAGCTTCAGTGTCAGAAACACCAGTACAAGATGTCCCGAGTACATCTGTGGAGCAACCTGCTGTACAAGATGACAACGATGCATCAAATACGCAACAAGCAGTTGATGCACTACCAAGCACACATCGTTGGACTAAGGATCATCCCCTGAAAAACGTGATAGGTGACGTATAATCTGGTGTCACAACAAGATCTGCAACAGCTAACTTCTGCATGTTTTCAAGCTTCCTCAGTTCCTTAGAGCCAAAGAAAGCGGCTGAAGCTCTACGTGATCCTTTCTGGATTTCTGCTATGCAAGACGAGCTTCTACAATTCGAAAGGAACAAGGTATGGCGCTTGATCCCACTACCTAAAGGTAAATCCGTTATTGGAACAAAGTGGGTGTTCAGAAATAAGAAAGACGAAGCTGGAGTAGTCGTGAGAAACAAAGCTCGTTTGGTCGCCAAAGGGTATTGTCAACAAGAGAGCATTGACTATGATGAAACATTCGCCCCGGTTGCAAGGATCGAAGCCATCAGAATCTTTCTAGCCTATGCAGCGCACAAAAACTTTACAGTCTATCAGATGGATGTAAAGTCGGCTTTCCTGAACGGCGTTCTGCATGAGGAGGTCTACGTGGCTCAACCTGAAGGTTTCATTGATCCTCATCACCCTGATCATGTCTATGTTTTAGACAAAGCGCTTTATGGTCTTAAACAAGCACCGCGAGCCTGGTATGAAACTCTCACTAAATTTCTACTTGCTTCTGGTTTCAAGAAAGGTACTGTTGATACTACCTTATTTCTTAAAAGGCAAGGTGAGGACTTGATTCTTATTCAGATTTATGTTGACGACATAATATTTGGGTCGACAAATCCGAAATTTTGCAAGAACTTTTCAAAGATAATGGAAACAAAGTTTGAGATGTCGATGATGGGTGAATTAAATTTCTTTCTTGGTCTACAAGTAAAGCAATTACCCGAAGGCATATTTATTAATCAAGCTAAATATATAAAAGATATTTTGAAAAAGTTCAATATGTCAGATAGTTCCGTCATGAAAACACCAATGGCTACTGGTACACTCTTAGACGCGGATCCCTCCGGGAAACCTGTTGATCAAAAGGTGTATCGTAGCATGATTGGTTCTTTACTTTATCTGACTGCCAGTCGCCTGGATATAATGTTTGCCACATGCTTTTGTGCGAGATATCAGTCTAATCCTAAAGAGTCGCACTTAACTGCTGTTTAGCGAATCCTTAAATATCTCAAAGGTTCTCCTAATCTAGGCCTTTGGTATCCAAAGGATTCTCGTTTTGAACTAACTGCCTTTACAGATGCTGATCATGCTGGTTGTAAGCTAGACCGGAAAAGCACCTATGGATCATGTCAATTCATAGGTGACAAACTTGTGAGTTGGACTTCAAAGAAACAAAACTGCGTTTCAACATCCACTGCCGAGGCTGAGTATGTAGCTGCTGCTAGCTGCTGTTCTCAAGTCCTCTGGATGACGACACAGTTAAGGGACTTTGGATACAACTACAAACGCGTTCCGATTTATTGTGATTCCAAGAGTGCAATATCTATAACTGCTAATCCGGTACAGCACTCGAAGACCAAGCATATAGATGTACGCTATCATTTCATCAAGGATCATGTAGAAAAAGGTAATATTGAAATGCACTTTGTTCAAACTGACTTCCAGTTAGCTGATCTTTTCACCAAGCCATTGGATGAAAAGCGATTTCAATTTCTAATCAGCAAACTTGGTATGTTGAACATGTCTTAAACCTTACTCATGATTCAAGGGGGAGTCTTCCAAATCTTGATAGTGTGTTATTTTCCAACTGTTGTTAACGAGAAAGGAATCATTTTCATAAATGATTACCATTGTTTCTTTCACTTATGCAGGTTGGTTCAAGTGACTATGGCTTCTAATCACATCGGATTAGAACCCGCACTTCAGTGCTCTATCTATTTTTTATATGCTTTATTTCCTTATTTATTTATAAAAAAAAAAAAACCCAATAGTGATTTAAGGGGGAGAATATCTGTGATATTAACAGATTTTTGGATACTTAAATGCTTATCTGACCGTGTGTTCTTAAAGATAAATACTTGCGTTTTATCTTGTCAATATACTTTGTCAAGTATTCATACACATAACGGTTCAGAACATTCTATTTTGACTTTGTTATTACCATGTATCAAAAGTTAAATCTTTCTATGGTAATACTCACGTTAGTTGTATTCACTGTTGATTGAATCAAACGTCATTTCATGTGCTTTCATTGAACATATGTTTATATATTGTTCATATAAACAACATTCGTTTTTGATTCTCCAGCATAGTATTCTTCATGACAAATCGTCTATAAGCTTAATTGAAAACTCCTTAAGAGCTTAAATCGTCAAACTCTTTTAGTTTGAGGGGGAGAATTGCATCGTCAAACATCTTCTGTTTTGACATCTCCGAATATTTTATTCTTCATGTAACAAGTGGTATTTGTGCTTACATGTACAATAGCCTGTTGAACAACATGTTTCTTTTAGGAAAATACATGGGATTCAGTGTGTGAGCTTAACAGAACTTCCATGGATTCACGATAACCAGTGTTTCCTACCCAGGAAGTATTCCCTGAGTTATTGAGGGGAGAAGGGTCAAAAGAATTGAGTTATGGTGTGTGAAGAGGTAAAATGAAAAAAAGAGATTGGTTAGACGTGAGCATTAAAAGAAAGAGGGTGAGAGATCAGAGTAAAAGAATATTAAACTCTGCACCAAACTTCTTTCTGAGCCGGGCAGCCACATAATCTGATTGGTTAACATTCTTTGGTGACCATCAATGAAAAAGGCAACTAGCCCATGCCATCTCTTGCATACAACCCCACCAGCTACTCATTCTTTTCTCAAAAAGAGAATGTTTCACATTTTCTGGGGACGCAGCACATACGCTATTGGTTCTTCATTTGGAAGATACTAATATTGAAAAAGAAGGAAAGTTTCCCCACCTTCGCACCCTTTCTCATGCACATTGAGTCTTTGTACAATTTGTTGTTGTCTCAACAAGTTTACATACTTTGAGCCTATAATGAAAAGCAAACATCTGTGCTTAATTTTTTCATACACATGCACAAGCACACAGAAATTTGTTTTCTGTCAGAACGTTCATAGATAACCATGTGTTATTCGATGATTGAATGGAAGACCTGGGGAGTCTACATCAAACCAGCTCCTTATATAGTAACTTTGTGTTACTCAGTAACTTTGTGTTACTGACAGGCATTCTAACTGAGTCATTTGTTGATTCAGGGTTACACCTATTAACCTGTTTGAATTTGAAAAGATTTGAATGGTTACTACTTTCTATTTTAATCTGAAAAGATTGAAATAATCACTCTTTCCATCTGGGAAGACTGCTCTTATTTCATACAGGGCTCGTTACATGATGAAGACTATGCTTACATGATGATCATACACAAAGGGGGAGATTGTCTTGAAAAGGGGGAGATTGTTTTGCCAAGTTTTGATGATGTTGATTCTCACCACTCATCAAAAAGGGGGAGAAGATATAAAAAGGGGGAGAAGATACAAAAAGGGAGAATACAATCTGAAGATCTGAAGATATTCAAATTTTCAAAGATTTTAAAGATTTGAAGATTGTTTAAAGATATCAAGTTTTGAAGTTTTGAAGCTATCAACGTCATATCTGAAGATTCTCAAGAGAAAAGTGAAGACAAGAGAAGACCCGAGGACAATTGCAAATTTTTTTTTAATCTTGAATCCAAAGGGGGAGATTGTTGGATCATAAATTGTATTCAAGATTAAAGTTAAAGTTAAGGGTTTAAACTGCAATTGTGCTAAAGTTAACTAGAGGGTTTAAATTGTAAGAAGCTAATAGTTAATAGCTATTGGGCCTCAAGCCCATTTAGCATTTAGTAAAGCCCAATAGGCATTAGGCCTGGGTATTTAATGTTTTGTTTATTTCAGTTTTAGGGAGAACTCTCATTATTATTACTTTCATAATTATTGTTTAGAGAGAGGTTGCTGTAATCCAAGGGTATCAAGAACACTCAAGGTTTCATTGTTTATTCAAGGGATTGGTATGTTACTCTGATTTATATATCTCTTGATTATTATTGTGTTGCTTGATTACTTGATTGATTGTTTACCAACTAGATTAAACTGGGATAACAATTGTCTTCAATCATTCATCGAAGCCTTCATGTTTTCACCACACTTTCTATCATGACTTAGGTTACTCACAGACAAAATGTTAGCATTCCAAATTCATTTTTTGTACATCAAAACTCGGGAAATTAAAACTAAAATGTGAATGTTACGGTTTTGATCAGCTTTACATTTGGTGGTACATTGACCATTCAATATCTAGCCAACCCTCCCTAATTATCCACTCCTCTGAACCAGGCATTAATTTTGTCATCAATCATCACCTATTTCACTAGATTCACAGTCCCTCGCCGTCAATAGATCAAGATCAAGTTGCTAAGCTTCGACTTTTGTATTTGGTTTTGAGCCTCTACCACAATATTTCATTAACCTGTAAATTAAATTGATTTCATACTATGCCAAAAGTTGTATGCTTCATGATCCCTTTATAGCTTGAACCCAGAATATGGCTTATTTACTTTTCCATCCGTTCCATACATCCACAGGTCCAACCAGGGACAGTCCTGGGGTTTTTCATGCCCATGGTGGAAAGGATAAAAAATTTCCCCCATTATATATAAAAAGCTAACTTAACATGTTTTTTAAGGGGTTTGAAACCTAGTCAAACTAGGAAACACATCACCACGTTGATTTTTGTTACTATTATTGATTGATAATGTGTTTTCCATACTATATATATCTTATAACTATATAGCACCATAATGTAATATCAAGCTAAGTTGAACTTTAGAGGCTTAAAGTTGATATACATACACTACCATACAATGACTGTTGTGCTCTAGCCAACCCTATACAGCACTATATGGTGTTCAACTTGCCTTAAACCTCAGAAATACTTAGATTATAGTTGTACGAAATTTTTTAATAGTATGAAGTATGAACATCCTGAGTAGGGGTCGCGGTGCGGTTTGGAGCAAAACCGCAAATCACACCGCATATGCGGTTTGAGCATTTTTCCAAACCGCAAACCGCACCGCATATACCTCAAACAAATGCGGTGCGGTTTATGCGGTTTGTACCTTACGCATTTTACACCTACAATTCAATAATTATAAGTTCATAACTTCATTTTAAAATCAACGATAATGTGATCGTAGTCCCTAAAAATAAAAATATTCAATACGTCCGATTCTAAAATACATATTATACAAATATTGCAATTATTCTATATATACACATATGTGTGTTTAATATATAAAATTAAAAAAATTATACATATATATAATGTGCGGTGCGGTTTGAACCGCGGTTTGATAACTAAAATCCGCAAACCGCACCGCATAGTGCGGTTTGGTAAAAATGCAAACCGCAAACCGCACCGCGGATGTTCTAAACCGCACTTTGCGGTGCGGTGCGGTGCGGTGCGGTTTGGGCGGTTTAGTGGCTTAGATGAACACCCCTAATCCTGAGCAGTCTACACAACCCTATATAGCCTTATACATCAACCAAACTAATGAACTCTGAGTGACGAACAACTTTGGATCTACAAGATTCAACATAGAATCAAGAAATATGAAAAAAAATAATAATAATAATAAACAAATTTCTGAGAGTCATAATGGCTCTGTGAAGAATCACTTAAAAAGTATTTGAAACTAGCTAGTAATATGAATTATTTCATATAAGGATTGATTTTAGAAAATAGCACATAAGAAATCAAAAACTGATTACTATCAAATATAGTTAAAAAGACATGTAGAAGATCGATAAAGACTTAAAATCTTAAATAGTATGCCAAAAAGCAGTACTGAAGCATTCATGATATCCACGACCATTAGAGCGTATGTTAGGCAGTCAAACACCCTAAACAATGAGTGTTATGTGGTTTAAACAGCCGTAAATAGCAAATATAAACAGAGCCTCGACAAAAACTTTCAACAACAGCCTTAATCATACCTAAATCGAGCATAACTAAGCCTACACAACCCTAAACGATACTAGCAATTGTAAGTGATGCCTTCTGTATCTTAGATAAAACACAGTTGTTATTAATTTCTTTAATGAAAATACCTAATAGATGATACTTAGCTTTGATTCAATCATATTATCATACGCTTCACCTTTTAATTTCATCATCATTCCGTTTAAAAAAAATTAATTACACAAGTATGTTATACTTACAAGAACAAGGCAGCAGAGAAGATAGAGAAGTCGAGAGATGGAGGTTTGCGGCAGCGCGCAGAGGCGCCGGAGATCAGGCAGCTGGGGCAGCGACGATCGGTAGCGATAGCGGACTGAGTAGTGGTCGGTCGAGAATGGAGACGAGATTCAGAAAGCAATCTACCCCCCCAACCACACTTGGGCTGAGACTGGGCCCAAAAGCTACAATTTGATTCATTTTGGGCCTTTTTTGACCCATAAACGATTTGAGTTTTTTCCCATATTCAATGATAAGTCGATAAAATTTTTAAATAAATAAATTATTGAAAAATTTTGTTTTAAAAGATTAAATACTTGAATTTGCTTAGTAAATAAATTGTTGAATTTTTTTAATATACACCATTTTAACCTAAAAAGACTATTTGTAACTAGCTAGATAAGGTTTTTAAGTTAAAGAAAAACCCTAAACCAATTTTACTGTTCCCAAATCTTACGTCATTCAAACATCTCACCCAACGACATCGCTCCCCTCGCCGCCCCATTGTTATCCGCTCTCCATCATCGTCGTGTGTCCTTATTTTTATCTATTATTTTTGTTTTATGATCCTCCCTCCTTTCCAACATTTGTAATGGAGTATGTATAGATTAAAAAAAAAGAAAAAAGAAAGAGGATAATCAAAGGGAATTTAATTAAAATGCCCTAAGTTGAAAAATCAGTACCCAATATGCCCCAAATCTTGTTATTTTTGCCAAAATACCCCTTATGTCCGCGTTTTTTTGCTTGAAACGAGGACTTGGTCCGCGTTTTGTCCTCGTTTCACTGTTACACGCGGACTTAGTCCGCGTTTTGTCCTCGTTTCACTGTTACACGCGGACTTAGTCCTCGTTTTGTCCTCGTATTGTCCTCGTTTCACTGTTACACGCGGACTTAGTCCGCGTTTTGTCCTCGTTTCACTGTTACACGCGGACTTAGTCCGCGTTTTGTCCTCGTTTTGTCCTCGTTTTGTCCTCGTTTTGTCCTCGTTTCACTGTTTCACGCGGGTTGGGTCCGCGTTTCCTCACTATGTCCGCGTTTTGGATGCAATTCAATTCAATTGAATTGGAAATTTATTATATATTTACAGTTTATACCCCTATAATTATTTAGTTAGTTTACTTTATACCTTTTACTTTTCTATTATTCATTTTATACTTTTATCATATTAACACATAAAATCGTATATTAACTAAAATACGTTAAAATAATACGTTTTAATTTTAACAAGTTACACCATTATAATCGTCTCTTCGAAACCTTCGAAATGAGCCAAATATTGAATATTTTTGGATTTAATTATTTAATTATTTAATTATATATCATATGTATTACATAAAACGTATGAAACGTATGCATATGCTATTTTTCTTTTTACCCTAAAACATATTATATATCATATATATTACATATTTTTGGACAAATTATTCATAATTTATAACGATATAACGATATTTTAGTAAAAATAACGATATTCTACCATTGGATTAAAAATATCGTTATTCTACTAAAAATATTGCTATTCTACCATTTTTGTAAAAATAACGATATTATACCATTGGACTAAAAATAACGATGGTATAATATCGTTATTTTTACTCAAATATCGTTATTTTTAGTCCAATGGTATAATATCGTTATTTTTACTCAAATATCGTTATTTTTACTCAAATATCGTTATTTTTAGTCCAATGATATAATATCGTTATTTTTAGTCAAATATCGTTATTTTTACTCAAATATCGTTATTTTTAGTCCAATGGTATAATATCGTTATTTTTACTCAAATATCGTTATTTTTACTCAAATATCGTTATTTTGAGTCCAATGGTATAATATCGTTATTTTTACAAAAATGGTAGAATAGCGATATTTTTATTAGAATAACGATATTTTTAATCCAATGGTAGAATATCGTTATTTTTACTAAAATATCGTTATTAGTAAAATATCGTTATTTTTACTAAAATATCATTATATTGGGCTCATTTCGAATATATAATTAAATAATTAAATCCAAAAATATTCAATATTGGATAGAAAGGGAAGTAAGGTAAGTATTTATAATTTTCTTAGTGTTTGCATCAATCATAATTGTTGGGATTCTTACTTGGGTTTAAGAATAGTATTATGTCATTTTACCAGTTAGTTTTCCTTGGATTCCGTACATGTTGAACGTTATCGAAAGCGACGAAAATGGGATTTTGGAGTGCTGGGCGACTGTGACCAGCGACTATTACAATGGTCATAGTCGCGAGGCACTATCGCGGGCCGGGGGGTGGTCTCGGTACACCCCCGGCGACTATGACCTGCGAGAGTGACAAGGGCAATGTCGCCCTGTCACAATCGCCGAACATGTACCGCGGGCTTCCAGAAGCGCGCGACTATGCCCTCGCGACTATGCCCATGGCATAATCGCCGGGCAATGTCGCCGTCGGGGTCTGAGAGTATAAAAACTCAGTTTTGACCATTTAGACTTCATTTCCTCGTCTCACACGTTTTGGTTCCGGTCAAGAGCTCATCTAGGGCGATTTTCTTCATTCCAAAAACCCTCCAACACTTACTAAAAACCTAGTGTTAGTTGGGAACATTTATTGGTGGTTAAGGAAGCTTCAAGAGTCGTTAAGTGAAGCATTTAAAGCACCTTCAAGTTCTCACCCTCTCATCTTCTCATCCAAGTTTTCTAGGGTTTTGTGTGAAACCCTAGATAGTGAGTTTCTTACATTATTTTCAAATGAGATACATATTTTATATGCTTTCATACCTAATGTATTATTGTTATGAGAATATCTGATCACCTGATAAGTTTGACCTAACCGCTAATTTTGGTATTATGGGTATCTTAGCCTTAAATATGGTTATGGACGTGGATGAGGTTATTATTCTTGATGTTTGAGCATGTTTACATATTTGTCTTGATGAGTCATGGATAATATTGAATATTTGCATATCTTAGAGTTTTGTACCTAAGTTATGCTTGGGATTGTTGTAGTCTTATACATGTATCTTATGGGTATGAAACTATGTATAGAGACGGACATTGTAAGTACACAAAACGAACCATGAGTAAGTGCTAGGAGGATGTAGTCTTAGGTGCCACTATAATGGTATGCACCTAGACCTCCGCCGTTTGGAGTAATGCCTGGGAGGTAGTCTTCAAGTGTGCTGGTCCTTCGGGATGTTGCTCAAGCGAGTGAACATCAAGGTACATTGAATCGAGGTAAAACTCATTGGTGTGATGGGTCTCCCCCATGATTGACCCCATAAAGACTTTGGTGATTGAAGTGTCCTAATTGTTCATAATATGCTTTATGTTAATATGCTATGTTTTTATGTAACTCACTAGACCCGTTTGGTCTAACACTTGATTGTTGGTATGTATCTCAGGTTCTAGCGGCGCGAGCGCCAAGGAAGCTTAATCGACTTTAGTGGTGAGCTTGGGAGCATTTTGGGATGCCAATATTGAAGAAAATTATTTTGGGCATAGTTGACAACATTTTTGTAATCTTATGTCTAGCGAGACTTAGATTAGGGAGTTGTCATCTATTATTGTGTCTTATTACAAACTTGTAATTAACAGAAATTTGTTGTTCCTTTTGTATGAGCTCGTGCTTTGGCATTTATGCATACCACATTTCTATTTTCCGGAAATTTTTGTTAGTCCCATTTTTGGGGTGTTACAAGTTGGTATCAGAGCTCTAGTTTAAGTGAACTAGGTATTGGCCTTAGCATACCTAGACTTAGACTGGCGATGCTTATAAAATCACTGTCCTCTTGGGTAGAGCATTCCTAGGTGGGGAGAGTATTAGGAATTCGGAATTGCATTGATTGAGAATTATGATAATGATAACGAGGATTCTTGTGTAAAATATGTTCACAAAATCACTTGGCCAGTGTTGTTCTGAATCTATGAGTACGTGAGCATGTTTGAAATTATTATTATTATGATTGATCCTTGTAGTAGTACGTATTGAACCGGTTATCTTTTAAAGAATTAACCGGTATTACTCTTGTCATGTGTGACAGTCCATTATGGTAAACACGAGGAGTCGGGTCGGGGCGACCGAGGAAGCAAATGAAGCAAGTGTAACTGCTCCGGAGATTACCCGACCGGTAAACGCACCGATTAATCAAGTCATTCCACCAATACCCCCAATTCTAGAGGGTATCATCGACGCGAATCCTCAAGTGGACATGGAAACCGTGGAACCAGTTATTCAAGAAGCGGACCCCCAGTCAGTCCTATTAGCCATCATAATGCAAATGATGAACTCTGCAATGGACAAGCGGGACAAGAGACTCTTGAAAGTCCTAGAAGACAGAGATACAAGTAACCGGAGGCACGAGACGGTGGGAGACAATGTGGTTTTGGGATCGGGCGGTGCGGATAATGCTGTAGGCACCGAAGAGCACGCGGTTATAGCTGATAAGAGGAAGAAAGGGGGATGTTCTTTCAAGGCCTTCTTGTGTAGTTGGGCTCCAGAATTCTCAGGAACGACTGACCCGCTAGTTTGCATATAATGGATTCAAGATGTAGAGATGGCTTTCGAGTCAAGCGAGTGCGCGGACTCGCAGAGAGTCAAATTTGCCTCTCAACTGCTTAGAGGGGATGCTCTGAGCTGGTGGAACGTCACCCGAAGGGCACTTACACCGGAAGTTTTGGCCAAGCTCACTTGGCCAACATTCAAGAAGAAAATCATGGAGAAATACTGCAATGAGAGAGCACTCAACAAAATAGAGGAAGAGTTCAAAAATCTGAAGAAAGGAAATTTGTCGGTCGCGGATTATGCTAAACAATTCTTGGACAAGCTCAGTTTAGTCGAACACTTGGCAACAAATGAAGGGTCCAAGATAAAGGCTTTTGTGAAAGGACTACCTGCGGAGATGAAAACGGGCGTAAGGAACGCTCAAAAGGTTACGTTGCAAGAAGTGATTGAGGCGTCTCAGTTGGTGGAAGATGATCTGATTCAAGAGAGAGAGGAGAAGAAAGTTCAAGGAGAGAAACGTAAATGGGAGGGGCCAACTGGGCCCGCGCGACCTTCCAAACCCTTTAGCGGGGGGAGGAACACCGAACCGCGACGGGAGGCGAGGTGGTGCCCCTAATGTAAGAGCAAACACTCTGGGCCTTGCAATCCGAGGCCATTTTCTGGAGCTATGGAATGTTTCAAGTGTGGGCGGAAGGACCACATGAGTCGGGATTGCCCCTCACGGGGAGTTTGTTACGAGTGCCGAGAACCGGGGCACATCAAGCGCGATTGCCCTAAGTTAGCGAGAGGTAGCCAAGGGGTGCCAAGTGGGGCATTGCCGAAGAAAGAAGTTCAACAAAAGGCGCCAAGTCGGGCCTTCCAGATGACGGCTAGTGAAGCAAAGGAGGCGACAGACGTAGTGTCGGGTACGTTTCTAGTGAACTCTCTACCTACCCGTGTTTTATTCGATTCCGGTGCGAACCGATCTTTTGTGTCTACCTCCTTTTGCAAGAACCTCTCTACTCCTTGTAGATTGTTGAATGATGCTCTAGTGGTAGAGGTAGTCAATGGGGAGCATATGGTTGTTAAGGGTTGTTATGTAGGATGTACCTTAGAGTTAGATGGAGAGCCCTTCGTTATAGATTTGTTACCGGCCAATATTGGAGGATTTGATGTAATAGTGGGAATGGATTGGTTATCTAAGCACGACGCCGGTATCTTTTGTTCTAAGAAGTTGATTCGGGTACCCTTGTCTAAGGGCGGTGAACTGTTGGTTTACGGGGAGATGAACCGAGGAACCCATATGATTATATCATCACTCAAGACACGCAAGAGCCTAGCCAAAGGATGTGAGTCGTACTTAGCTTATGTGATCGACGTGAATCTAGAGAAAAAGAAATTGGAAGAAGTGGAAGTGGTGTGCGACTACCCGGATGTCTTCCCGGACGACCTACATGGACTTCCACCGGAACGACAAATGGAGTTCCACATCGACCTTACTCCGGGAGCCGCTCCGATTGCTCGTGCTCCTTACCGTTTAGCCCCGACAGAAATGCAAGAGATGATGACGCAACTCCAAGAACTAATTGAGAAAGGATTTATACGACCGAGCTCGTCGCCTTAGGGAGCGCCGGTGTTATTCGTGAAGAAGAATGATGGGTCTATGCGAATGTGTATAGACTACCGCGAACTCAACAAAGTTACCGTTAAGAACAAATATCCACTTCCCCGGATCGACGACCTCTTCGATGAACTTCAAGGAGCGGGATGTTTCTCCAAAATAGATTTGCGATCCGGCTATCATCAAGTGCGGGTGAAAGAGAGCGACATACCGAAGACGGCGTTTCGGACGAGGTACGGTCACTATGAGTTTTTAGTTATGCCATTCGGGCTGACTAATGCTCCGGCCGTGTTCATGGATCTGATGAACCGAGTATGCCGACCCTTTCAAGATAAGTCGGTCATAGTCTTTATCGACGACATCTTGATCTACTCGCGGGATGAGGAGGAGCATCGAAAACAGTTGCGGGAAGTCTTAGAGATCCTTCGACGAGATAAATTATTCGCCAAATTCTCGAAGTGCGAATTCTGGCTGCAAGAAGTGCAATTCTTAGGCCACGTGGTGTCAAAGGATGGAGTAAAGGTGGACCCGGCCAAAATCGAGGCAATGATAAATTGTGAACCACCGACCAGCCCAACGGAGATAAGGAGCTTCTTGGGTTTAGCTGGTTACTACCGACGTTTTATCCAAGACTTTTCGAAGATTGCGTCTCCACTCACGTCTCTGACAAGGAAGAATGTAAAGTTCTTATGGATCGAGACACAAGAGGAAGCCTTCCGAACCCTCCAAAAGAGATTATGCAAAGCACCGATCCTATCCTTGCCTGAAGGATCCGAAGATTTTGTGGTTTATAGCGACGCCTCCAAGCTTGGACTCGGATGTGTATTAATGCAGAGAGGGAAAGTGATCGCGTATGCATCGCGGCAACTCAAGGATCACGAGAAGAATTACCCCATGCATGACTTAGAGCTAGCGGCGGTGGTTTTTGCCTTAAAGTTATGGCGGCATTACCTTTATGGGATGAAGTGTACGTTGTTTACCGATCATAAAAGTTTAAAGTACATCTTTGACCAAAAGGAGCTCAACATGCGGCAAAGGAGATGGTTGGAGCTCTTAAAGGATTATGATTGTGAAATGCTTTACCACCCCGGTAAAGCCAATGTGGTAGCTGACGCCTTAAGCCGAAAGAGCTACGGAGGGGAAAGTAAAGTAACGTTTGGTAAAATTGAGGTAATATCAAGTCTTATGGAGGACATCAAGAGAAGTCAAGACGAAGCACTTCGCGAGGAGAATCTCAAGGACGAGGTCATGGTGAAGCAAAAGGATTTATTATCGGAGGATAGCCGCGGTCTCAAGTTATTCCAAGGGAGGATTTGGGTGCCGAAAATCGGGGGAAACCGCGAGTTGCTCTTGACGGAGGCACACAAGTCAAAGTATTCCATACATCCTGGTAGTACCAAGATGTATAGAGATTTGAAACTTCATTATTGGTGGCCAGTAATGAAGCTCGACGTGGAGAATTATGTGGAAAGGTGCGTCACATGCCTTCAAGTTAAAGCGGAGCATCAAAGACCTTACGGGAGTTTGCAACCGCTAACCATTCCGGAGTGGAAGTGGGAGCACATCACGATGGATTTCGTCACGAAATTGCCGAAGACTTTAAAAGGACATGATACCATTTGGGTGGTGGTGGACAGGCTTACCAAGAGTGCCCATTTCTTGGCAATGAGGGAAACATTACCGATGGACAAATTATCTAAGCTCTATATTGATGAAGTGGTGTCTCTTCACGGTGTTCCGTTATCTATAGTCTCGGATAAGGATAGTCGGTTTACTTCAAAGTTTTGGGATGGGTTGCAAAGGGAATTGGGCACGAGAGTTAAGTTAAGCATGGCATATCACCCTCAGACGGACGGGCAAAGTGAGAGGACGATCCAAACTCTCGAGGACATGCTTCGATCGTGTGTCATAGACTTTGGAGGAACTTGGGATTCGTACTTGCCATTAGTGGAATTCGCTTACAATAATAGCTACCACTCGAGTATCGGGATGGCTCCATTCGAGGCGTTCTACGAACGAAAATGTAGGATACCGGTATGTTGTCTCAAGGCGGGGGAAAAGCAATTTGCGGGTCCAGAAATTGTGCAAGCGACGTCGGATAAAGTGAAGGGCATCCGAGAGCGATTGAAAGCGGCCCAAGACCGACAAAAGAGTTACGCGGACAAAAAGCGAAGACCGGTGGACTTCCAAGTGGGAGACCGGGTTATGTTGAAAGTGTCTCCATGGAAGGGAATCATCCGTTTCGGGAAGCTCGGGAAGCTTAGTCCCCATTTCCTTGGGCCCTTCACGATTTTAGAGAAGATCGGACTTCAAGCTTATCGGTTGGATCTATCGCCAGAGATGGACGGAATCCATCCTACCTTTCATGTTTGTTATCTTCGCAAGTGTTTGGCCGAAGAGGAAAGTGTTATTCCGTTGACGGAAATACGAGTGGACAACGGGAATCGATGTATAGAAGAACCAGAAGCTATCCTAGAGTCAAAGACGAAGCAAATTGAGGCATAAAGAAGTGACTATGTTGATGGTTCAATGGAAACACCATCGAGGTGCTAATGTGACGTGGGAATCGGAGGAGGACATGAGGAAGAGATATCCTCAATTATTCTAGCGTTTACGATTTTGGGGACGAAATCCTCATTAGGTGGGGAGGATTGTAACACCCGGAAAAGTAAGGTAAGTATTTATAATTTTCTTAGTGTTTGCATCAATCATAATTGTTGGGATTCTTACTTGGGTTTAAGAATAGTATTATGTCATTTTACCTGTTAGTTTTAATTGGATTCCGTACATGTTGAACGTTATCGAAAGCGACGAAAATGGGATTTTGGAGTGTTGGGCGACTGTGACCAGCGACTATGACAATGGTCATAGTCGCGAGGCACTATCGCGGGCCAGGGGGTGGTCTCGGTACACCCCCGACGACTATGACCTGCGAGAGTGACAAGGGCAATGTCGCCCTGTCACAATCGCCGAACATGTACCGCAGGCTTCCAGACGCGCGCGACTATGCCCTCGCGACTATGCCCATGGCATGAAAGATTTTTTTATATAAATTCCAAAATAGGAACTTCATAATTTCAAGCTACAAAACCTCTCTCTTTGACCATAAATGACATGGAATAAAAATTTCCCAACAAGACTCGCATACATTAGACTATTTCCCAAACTTAGTAAAATGATAGGTGCATGCGATTTGGCCAAACGAAAAAAGAAAATAATTTAAATTGTTTTCAAGCTTTTAAGCCACTTGAATAAATTGCTCTTAGTCCCCCATAATAGAGGCTACCCTGACATGCATACCGATAACCCCACATAATGCATTGCGTGAAACTATAACAGTAAAATCGATCACTGAAGAAAGTGTACAACAAAAGTTCAACTCGAACCATCAAAGATCTTTCACATGCTTACTCACGCAAAAGTGTAAATCAACTTAAGTACCAAACAATGTACCACGAAATACTTGCATAAAACTCGAAAGAGGAATCATATTATATTGAAACTTCCCAATTTAACATGTGGGATAACATTCATCAACAAAACTCTCAAAACGTCTCTTACAGTTGCGAAAGGACATGTGCAAACCCGCATGAGACAAAATATTAAGCAAAGACTCATAAGTTAACGCACATAATAATGCAAGTATACGTGTTTCAAGGTTCTTTTTAAACGACACAAAATGTCGTAAAATAGAACTCCACAATACCCAACTAAATTTTCATAAAATCCATTGACACAAAAGAAAATCAAGCGTTGCCAAAATCTTCGTTTTCCACACCAAGGCATAAGACGAAGTTATGACTAAAATGCCATGTTTCCAAGAATTTCCCTTTTTATCGCAATGTAAAGTAAATCGACACTTTTCAACAAAACTCGCATGAGACAAAACGCTTCAATAAAACTCATAAATTCACATGCATCAAAATTAAAGCCTACGCATTTCAAAGTGTTGGAAAATTTTAGTAAAAATGTGATTTTTTACTAACTTTGGACACAAATAAATACATGTATATGTATTATATATATCTAACTCTTCGTGGGTTTATGTTCTCCTATATGAGAGCTTCGAAACGATATATTATGTGTCCAAAACGAAATATGTGTGAATGAGATATCGATGCTCAAAGTTGAGTGTTTGGGATGAAAATTGGCAAAACCAAGTGGGTCTGGGAACTTGTCCCACATAGGAAGGAGGACCAAATTTTATGAGGTTTATAACCTTAGATGTGGAAGGAGCTTACAAGCTCTTTGTTTGGTTTTACTCCATCACCTACCCGCACGCAGGGGGGGTGCCGATTGTGACCTTCGTAGGCTAAAATCGGCGAACTTGTGCGTGGGCGCGACCTGCGGACACGAATGCAGCTCCGAAATCTTGTGCTCGCGCAAGTTGGTTTTTGCGAAATTTTGTTTTGAACCAGTGCATGTGGTATAAAGTTTGCCATAGCAAGAGCCTCCCAAAAAGGGGAAATATACAAATAACCTGTTTAATCACAATACTGTAATTTAACGGATAAATAAACAACAACCAACTAATCTAATTTTTACATCTAGAAAAGAGATTACAAAAGGGGTGTCATCTATAAACCCAAATCTTCCAAAAATAGTTCAAGTGCCAAAATCCCCAAGCTCTTGCCCAAAGCATCTAAACTTGCCTAGGAACCGCGCCGCAAACACCTGAGATACACATCGACACCAAACAAGTGTTAGGCCAAAAAGCCTAGTGAGTTGAACAATAATAAGCATGCATGAACAATCACAATTTCTTATCAGCAGTTAACCAGTGTTCAATATATGTGGAGTCATTAGGGGAGACCCAAATGACCAATCAAGTCCCACCCAAGAGTCGATATACCTTGATGCCCTTAACAAGGAACACCCCAAAGGCCCGGCACACCCGAAGACTATCGCTAAGAAAATTCCCCGAATGGCGGAGGTCTAGGCACATACCATCACAGTGGCGCCCAAGACTACATCCTCCTAGTGTACTGACTTGGTTCGTCCACATAATGCATATAGGAGGTCCTTAGGTATATTTCAACCAAATATAATTCAATACCAACCATAGGTACAATATCACCCTCCTAATAGCATGAGTCCAACATAAGACTTAAACATCCACATAGCTATGTTGTAGATACAATATCACCAAGAATATATTCCAAATGGAAATCATCATGATATACCAACATATATTCCTTATACATGTCCAATACCCATTGTGGGCACACATAATGGAAATCCCCAAATAATTACACAACATAGAGTAAATCATGGGATGACACTTCATATACATATATCTCACATAATCTCATGGAAATACCATCAAATACATAAACCCGTAAAGATGACCATTTTGAGCAAATATGTGATAATAACAACAATTAAGCAAATATGATGTGTATCCAGTTTTAACAAAAGTTTAGTAAACTCACCTTCAAGGTTTTGAACCAAAAACCCATAAAATAGAGAACCCTAGATCCAAGAAGATAAAACTTGGAGAAGATGAAGATGGAGATGGTGGTGAAGCTTCCAAACCGAAATCTTGGATGATACTCTTAACTCTAGCAACAATTGGTGATGATTTGGTGGTTGAAAGAAGCTTAGAAGAAGTAGGTTAAGGGAAGGGTTGGGAGAGAAATTTTGAGATGAAGAAGATGAGAAATGAGAAATATTTAGGGAAAATAATGTATAAAAACGTCCAGCACTATTCTCGTGGGTTGATCCGTGAGTTCAGCTTCATCAACCCACATAACAAGGTACCCTAATTTTCATTCTGGTAGGTTTCTCCGTGGGTTCAGCTTCAGCAACCCACATAACAAGGTACTTCAGCCACTGATTTTGGCCCACTTTTGAAATTGAATTTTCTTCTTATTTGGTCAAATCCCGTTTTGGTCATAACTTCTTCGTTATAGCTCCGTTTTCGCTCCGGAAAGAACCGTTGGACTCGTAATTGAATCATTCATCCATCAAGGCTATAAAGTCAAGGATTCAAGTCCAAAATCAAATATCTTATTTTTCATTATTGTATCGATTTCGGTAAAAACTTGAAATGATGAATTTCGAAAATCGGGGTGTAACAATCCTCCCCACCTAATAAGGATTTCGTCCCCGAAATCTTACCCTCAACTGAACAGTTGCGGGTAACGCTTTTTCATATCGTCTTCCGATTCCCAAGTAATGTTAGCACCCCGATGATGCTTCCATTGGACTTTAACCATAATCACGTCCTTATGCCTCAACTTCTTCACTTTCAATTCTAAAATTGCTTCCGGTTCTTCTACACAACGATTCCCATTGTCCACACGAATTTCCGACAAAGGAATCACGTTTTCCTCTTCGGCTAGACACTTTCTAAGGTAACATACGTGAAACGTGGGATGTATCTCATCCATTTCCGGTGGTAAATCCAACCGATAGACTTGTAAACCAAATTTTTCCAAAATAGTGAAAGGTCCAAGGAAACGAGGACTAAGCTTTCCACGCTTCCCGAACCGGATAATTCCCTTCCATGGAGATACTTTCAACATGACACGATCGCCCACTTGAAATTCGACTGGTCTTCTTTTCTTGTCCGCGTAACTCTTTTGTCGGTCTTGCGCCGCCTTTAGCCTTTCCCGAATCTCTTTCACTTTGTCAGCCGTCTCTTGAACAATTCCGGTCCGGCGAATTGCTTTTCACCCGCTTCTAGCCAACAAACTGGGGTTCTGCACTTCCGTCCATACAACGCCTCGAATGGTGCCATTCCGATACTAGAATGGTAACTGTTGTTGTACGCGAACTCTACTAGCGGTAGATGTGAATCCCAACTTCCCCCGAAGTCTATTACACACGATCTCAACATATCTTCTAATGTCTGGATCGTCCTCTCGCTTTGACCATCCGTTTGAGGATGATACGCCGTGCTCAAATTTAGTCGAGTACCCAACTCCTTTTGCAAACTAGCCCAAAAGTTCGAAGTGAATCGGCTGTCCCGATACGATACAATAGATTGCGGAACTTTGTGCCTCGACACCACCTCATCAATATAAATCTTGGCCAACTTCTCCATTGACAAGGTCTCCCGCATTGCAAGGAAATGCGCACTTTTTATCAACCGGTCAACAATTACCCAAATGGTGTCGTGCCCACGCAAGGTCTTTGGTAACTGTCAGGATCGATTTCTTAACAAGAATAAAGTCTCAGAAACAATATCAAAGAAGTTGCGGAATGACACTTTGATATTCAATGTAACAGTAAACAAACAGTATATGATTAACAACTTGTAAACTTGTATTGAATGATTAAAATCACAAGATTACACACTCAACCTCAATCTTGAAGAACAAGCTCTTTCAAGACGAATACTACTTCTCTAGTATTAGGAACTATGCCTTGAGGTTTTTTTTTCTCTCTAGAATAAAAACTTAGAATTAAAAATCTCTAACAAAAGTTATCTCACTATTCTAAACAATACAATATATATACTAAAGATAAAAGATAATTACAATTAATACAATATCTCCAGAATATCTTCCATCATTATCTCTAAGCTTCCATGAATATCTTCAGTTTATCCAGCTGTCATCCTTTCCATACAGATCTCCATCTTATAAGCAGTACTAATCATAAGCAGCATTAATACTCTGAGCAGTACTAAGTTCAGCAGTATTAATATTGAAGAGCAGCATTAACTTCAACTGGAAGCATTAACCTCAGAAGTATTAACCTCAGAAGTATTAACAACAGAAGTATTAACCTCAGAAGTATTAACAACAGAAGTATTAACCTCAGAAGTATTAACAACAGAAGTATTAACCATATTGAACTAGCAGTGTTAACACATTCAGCAGTAGTATCCATCCTTGGCATCTTTCAGACCCAACAATCTCCCCCTAACTTAACTTTTCAAAACTGAGAAGTTAAGTTCTTCAGCATAGGCTCTTTATGATAACTTCAAAACTTTCTGCAATTACTAGTTCTTCTTGATTCAGTTTCTTCAGTTATCTCCCCCTCAAAATAAGATTTCATATCAATACAAACTTTAATTTTCTTCTTTTTCAGTACCAGCTTCTTGATATGATCTATCTGCTAGTGATAAAAAATGATCACCTTTTCATCTCTTTTATCTCCATAATTTGATTGTGAACTTTCAGACTAATTGTACCAAGTGTATCCATCAATTCTTTGTAGTTAAACTGTCCTCACCTCCTTTAGGTGTGTTTACCACCTTTGAAGGATCCTTGGATCTTTTAGTAGAGATCTTCTGCCTAGTAGAAGCACCTTCTACTCCCTTGGTTTCTTGGCACCTGGGACCTTTAGATAATTACTCATCTAAAGTTGCCATGGGGAAGGTCTTAGATATGTTCACACTGTCCTGTCCTGCACTTTGTGCAAAGTCAGTAGTGTGAGCCTTACAACCTATATGCTCTTGCATCTACTTATTGAGCACCTTCTTGAGGTTGGGAGACACCCCTGTGGTTTCCCTATGGATATTCTTTAAAGGAGAATCCTCCCTTAGAGGGCTTAAAGGCTTAGTGGGTGAAGGTACAAGAAGGGAAGGAGCCTTCTTTACCTGTTTTCTTTACCTGTTTTATTGGTGAAGTTAGCTTATGAAGTAGAGACTGTGGGATAGATATAGAGTGGGAAGGTTGGGTTTGGCTAGCAGTAGGAATGTCTAATGAGGGCCTTGACCCTGCTGCCATACCTTCTTGTGGTTGGGACACCACCATCATTGTTGAGAACAATGGGGTGTCAACTCCTTCAGAGTTCCTAGCAGATCTTCTCATGTTTGAGAAAACCTTGCCTTTAGGGGGTTTAGGTACATATACCTCATCAAAGTGAAGTATGTCCGTCAATTCATTATTAAGTACTTCTTGTACAAACCTTGGATACAGATAAAAGCTTTTTGATTGATATCCAGGTTTGACATTAAATCAATGAAGATCATTTTTAGGTATAGAAAACTTACATTAGCAGTAGTAACACTTATCAGCAGCATTAACACAGACTGGCAGTAGTAACACATACTAGCAGCATTAACACAGTCTGACAGTATTCACTGAACTAGAAGTACTAACTACCTTTCAGTATTAGCAACCTGAAACACTTACAGACACAAGGTTAGTAGTACCATATACCATAAAATTTTCAAAAGTTACTTTATCTTTTGAAACTATACCTTTTTCACTTTTCTTACCTTCTGCTGGATCAAAAGTAACATGTCCTCCATCAAATCTTTTAAAGAATTTGAAGGCAGTCCATGTTTCTTGTTATGTGCCAAGAGCAACCATTATCTTCATTCCAAATGCTCTTCCTCTTGAGCTTTTGGTTGCCCTGCACACTTGATAAATCAGTTAGTCTTTGAGGGAACCCAAGCCAAAGTGGTCTTGGGTTGTCCTTTCTCATTTATATAATCTGTCAGTTTGGTCTGGATGAGTTGTTTAGGAATCTCATGGCTGGAATACTTTGTCAAGATTATAGGCTTTGCAACATTAATACTAGTAGAAGCACTATCCTTGTTAGCAGTAGTATTGGTTGCAGCAACACTATTTCTGTTAGCAGTACTATCTGGGATAGCAGTACTAACAGGTTTCTTTACAATTGGAACCCAAACTTGAACAAAGTTGTTTGCTTTCTTTGTCTTTAAATTACTCCTTGGCTTATTTGGAGCATTTTTCTTTGTATTAGCAAACTTGTTCTGAGCATGATACTTTTTAGGTGCTCTTTTCTCAGCCATTTGATTCCTTCTTTGATTCCTATAACCAAAGGAGTTTTGAGTTTGTCTTTGAAAATTAACTCTTTGGTTGATAGGATTGAAATAACAATATTTGGCAACATGATTAAGCTTTCCACAGATAAAACAAGGTTTTGGTCTATTGATTTTACTCAGATCAATGCCTTGTTTTTGTGCCCATTGGTTATTCCAGTTTCTCTGATTTCCCCTTGGTTTATCATGTTTTTGGGGCTTAGATTTATTGTATGCACACTGCTTGCAAGGGATAGGGTTCACAACAGTGGTCTGCTTATAGTGAACCTTCTTGTTCTTTCCCTCAGTCTTCTCTATCTCATTGGACTTGATCTAATGCTTTCCACATCCCTCATTGGTGATTATGTGGTTTTCTATAGGAATCTCACCACTCACAGTGTTGTCTTTATCCTTGACAACTTCTTTCTCAGTTTTATCCTTAACAACTACTTCATCTAAGGGATCTATCTCAGTGGCTCCCTTAGGTAGGTCCTTCCTATTCTTTGTTTCTAACAAATCTGAACTAGGAGGGATGTAGTTGTTGTTATAGGGTGGTGGTATGGTATTGTACCCTATTCTTCTTCTTCTCAGTTTATCATGAATCTGAGATTGTAGTAAAGAATCCATAACTTTAGAGGCATTGGAAAACTTTTCTACATCTAGCTTGACTTTAGCTAGTTCTACTCTTAGCTTTTCACTCTCCTCTTTGGATCTGGTCAGTTGAAGTTCTAAGTCATTCTTCTCCCACTTCCAGTAGTTTGTGTCATAAGAGTGTTGAAGCTCATTGGCTTGGAAACCTTTAATCTGTTCCTCAAAGCTCTCAACGATTCTTACATAGTCTTTTATATCTCTCTCTAATCTTTTAAGATCATCATACATACCCTGATTGTGATCCCTGTACCTTTGAACAGTTTCAATACATGATTTAGAGCAAAGATTAGATGTTACCTCAGTGGGAATGGCAGTGCTTGTCGATTCTGATTCTTTAGCCATGATGATTGATGTTGAATGAATGTTTCTGAGAATACTAGCTCTGATACCACTTGTCAGGATCGATTTCTTAACAAGAATAAAGTCTCAGAAACAATATCAAAGAAGTTGCGGAATAACACTTTGATATTCAATGTAACAGTAAACAAACAGTATATGATTAACAACTTGTAAACTTGTATTGAATGATTAAAATCACAAGATTACACACTCAACCTCAATCTTGAAGAACAAGCTCTTTCAAGACGAATACAACTTCTCTAGTATTAGGAACTATGCCTTGAGGTTTTTTTTTCTCTCTAGAATAAAAACTTAGAATTAAAAATCTCTAACAAAAGTTATCTCACTATTCTAAACAATACAATATATATACTAAAGATAAAAGATAATTACAATTAATACAATATCTCCAGAATATCTTCCATCATTATCTCTAAGCTTCCATGAATATCTTCAGTTTATCCAGCTGTCATCCTTTCCATACAGATCTCCATCTTATAAGCAGTACTAATCATAAGCAGCATTAATACTCTGAGCAGTACTAAGTTCAGCAGTATTAATATTGAAGAGCAGCATTAACTTCAACTGGCAACATTAACCTCAGAAGTATTAACCTCAGAAGTATTAACAACAGAAGTATTAACCTCAGAAGTATTAACAACAGAAGTATTAACCATGTTGAACTAGCAGTGTTAACACATTCAGCAGTAGTATCCATCCTTGGCATCTTTCAGACCCAACAGTAACTTCGTCACGAAATCCATAGTAATGTTGTCCCATTTCCACTCGGGAATGGACAACGGTTGCAAACTCCCATACGGTCTTTGATGCTCCGCTTTGACTTGAAGACATGTGACACACCTTTCCACATAGCTAGCCACATCCAGCTTCATCACCGGCCACCAATAATTCAACTTTAAGTCTCTATACATCTTGGTGCTACCAGGATGTATAGAATATTTCGACTTATGTGCTTCCTCAAGAAGTAAGTCACGATTTCCCCCAATCTTTGGCACCCATATTCGCCCTTGGAAGAGTTTGAGTCCACGACCATCTTCTGTTAAGAGTTCCTTTTGCTTGGACATAACCTCGGCCTTGAGGTTCTCTTCTTTAAGTGCTTCCGCTTGGCTCGTTCTTATACTCTCCAACAAACTCGACACCACATCGATTCTGGTAAGGGACATTTTGACACCTCCATCATGACTCCTTCGACTCAACGCATCCGCCACCACGTTGGCCTTACCGGGATGATAGAGTAGATCACAATCGTAATCCTTCAAAAGCTCTAGCCATCTCCTTTGTCGCATGTTGAGTTCCTTTTGGTCGAAGATGTACTTGAGACTCTTGTGATCCGTGAAAAGAGTACACTTGGTCCCATACAAGTAGTGTCGCCACAACTTTAACGCGAAAACTACCGCCGCCAATTCCAAATCATGAGTCGGATAGTTCTTCTCATGGTCCTTTAACTGACGCGACGCGTAGGCTATTACTTTCCCCCTTTGCATTAGGACATACCCAAGCCCCATCTTGGAAGCGTCACTAAACACAACAAAGTCTTCCGATCCTTCGGGTAGGGATAAGATCGGAGCTTCGCACAACTTCCTCTTGAGCGTCTGAAAGGCTTGCTCTTGTGCATCGGTCCAAAGAAACTTGACGTTCTTCCTTGTAAGAGAGGTGAGCGGTGTAGCTATCTTGGAAAAGTCTTGAATGAAACGCCGGTAGTAGCCCTCCAAACCCAAGAAGCTTCGAATCTTCGTCGGACTTGTTGGAGGCTCCCAAAACATCATTGCATCGATCTTTGCCGGATCCACTTTTACCCCGTCCTTTGATACCACATGCCCCAAGAATTGCACCTCTTGAAGCCATAATTCGCACTTCGAGAATTTCGCGAACAACTTCTCTCTCCTTAGAACTTCTAATACTTCCCGTAAGTGTTTTCCATGCTCGGACTCATCCCTTGAATATATTAAAATATCGTCGATGAAGACGATCACGGATTTATCCAAGAATGGGCGACACATACGGTTCATTAGATCTATGAATACGGCCGGAGCGTTGGTTAAGACAAAAGGCATCACCAAAAACTCATAATGACCGTATCTCGTCCGGAAAGCTGTCTTCGGAATGTCTTCGTTCTTCACTCTCACTTGATGATAACCGGATCGAAGATCAATCTTCGAGAAACATCCCGTGCCTTGAAGTTAATCAAAAAGGTCGTCGATGTGAGGTAAGGGATACTTGTTCTTCATCGTGACTTTGTTTAACTCCCGATAATCTATGCACATCCGCATAGATCCATCCTTCTTCTTCACGAATAGTACCGGTGCTCCCCAAGGAGATGAACTTGGTCGAATGAAGCCCTTCTCCAACAACTCTTGAATTTGCGTCATCATCTCTTTCATTTCTGTCGGTGCCAAACGATATGGAGCACGAGCTATCGGAGCCGCTCCCGGTGTGAGGTCAATCTGAAACTCCACTTGTCGCTCCGGCGGTAATCCGGGTAAGTCTTCCGGAAAGACGTCCGGATAATCTTGTACCACCTCCACATCTTCTACCGACTTCTTTTCTTTCTTTGCGTCCACAACGTAGGCCAAGTACGAAGGGTAACCCTTCGCTAAGAACTTGCGAGCCTTAAGAGATGAGATAATAGGATTATTCCTCTTTCCTTTCTCCCCATAAATGGTAGCCACACCATTTTCCGGCAATGGCACTTGGATCATCTTTTTGGAACAAAAGATGTCCGCCCTATGCCTTACTAACCAATCCATACCTATAACCACGTCAAACCCACCTATAGCCATAGGTAGCAAGTCCACTCCAAAAGAATTCCCATCAATTTCTAATGTGCAATCACAAAAACGGTCTCGAATGATTACTTGATCCCCATTCGCTATTTCTACTACTAACGCATCGGGAAGGACACAAATAGGTGTGGTGAATTGTTTACAGAAAGCATCCGACACAAAGGAACATGTAGCGCCCGAATCGAACAAGACACGAGCAGGCATGGAGTTTACTAGAAACGTACCCGAAACGACATCCGCGGTCTCCTTTGCCTCCTCGGTAGTCATCTGGAAAGCTCGACTCGGTGCCCGTGATGGTTGCTCGACCCTAGCCGTCGAACCCACAGAATTTCCACCACCTCCTCAAACTATCCTTGGACACTCTCGCTTCATATGCCCCGGCTCTCCGCATTCATAACATACCGACCCACGGAGGGAACACTCTCGAGTTATGTGGTTTTTCTTACCACACTTGTTACACCCGGCTAGACCGGAGAGAGTCCTTGTAGCGCACGGCCCCGAGTGCTTTGATCTGCACTTGTGGAACCACCGATCTTCACGGCGTTGATCACCCGTTCTCCCGCTTACAAAGGGTTTTGACTGACGATCGGGGCCCGATTGCCCTTCCCACTTCCGTTTCTCACCAACATGCTTCTTCTCATCCCTTTCGGCATTGATGTCGTCCTCAACGAGTAAGGACTCCTCGACAACCTCTTGCAGAGTCGAACACTTGGCATTCCTTACCGCCGTTCGCATCTCGGTCGGTAACCCTTGATGATAGGCCTTAATCTTTGACCTTTCGTCGGGGACTAGATGTCCCACTAAGTTTAGTTTCTCCAGAAAGAGTTTGGAGTAGCCAACCACAGACAGATTCCCTTTCTTCAGATCTCGGAACTCCCGCTCCAATTTGTCTATCGAACGTTCGCTACAATACTTGTCCATAATCTTCTCCTTGAACACCGGCCAAGTTAGCTTAGACATAACTTCAGGAGTGAGGACTGATCGAGTGAGATTCCACCAAATCAAAGCCTCTCCCCAAAGTAGTTGAGAAGCAAACTTGACCCGTTGAGAGGGATCACACTCACTTGACTCAAAGGCCATCTCCACTTCTTTGAGCCAGTACATGCAAGCAACCGGGTTTTCTGAACCCGCAAACTCCTTAGGGTGGCACCCCAGAAACGCTTTGTAAGTGCACCCCTTAGTCTTCGTCCGGATCCCTTCAGCGGATGGTTCCTCAACCGTTACCACATTTGGTCCAACCGACCCCACAATAATGTTTTCAGCCATCATCTCAGGTTGTCGGTGGCTAGCGTCTCGATCCTCTAGGAGTTTCATGAAAAACTCTTGCTGTTGGGTCATGGACGAAGTCATGGCCAACTGTTGTTGAGCAAGGGCCGCATTCATGGCCAACATCATGCTATCACGGAGCCGGGTCTCCATGGTAAGTTTTTCCATGATGGCATTACCTGTATTGAGGTTCCGGGCGGAATATGCTCAGGTTCGCCTCCCAAGATTCTGGGTACAGGAATGTCATCGGTGGTTACACCCACGGGAGGTCGTACAGCTGCAGATTCCACCTCTGGTTGACCCTCTGGCATGTCCGACAACCTACTTCGAGTGTTTACCATTAAATTTTCCATGCACGAACGAGAAATAGATTGAGAAAAGACTAAAGTGAGTTGAACTCATTGTACGTACTACTACCTTCATCAATCATCATAATAATAGTAAACCAAGTATGCTCACGTGACAATGCATTCATAATAGCAGTAGCTAAGTGAAATTATGAACGAACCATACACAAGAATTCTTGTCACCATCATCACAACTTTCAATTAAAGTAATTCCGTAATCCTAACGCTCTCCCCACCTAGGATTTCTACCCCAAGTGGAGAGTGAAGTCATAAAGTCTAAAGCTTAAGTCTAGATATGCTAAACAATACCTAGTTCACTTAAACTAAAGCTCTGATACCAACTTGTAACACCCTAAAAATAGGGATAACAAAAACTTTCTATAAAAGGAGAAGTGGTATAAAGTTTGCCATAGCAAGAGCCTCCCAAAAAGGGGAAATATACAAATAACCTGTTTAATCGAAATACTGTAATTTAACGGATAAATAAACAACAACCAACTAATCTAATTTCTACATCTAGAAAAGAGATTACAAAAGGGGTGTCATCTATAAACCCAAATCTTCCAAAAATAGTTCAAGTGCCAAAATCCCCAAGCTCTTGCCCAAAGCATCTAAACTTTACTAGGAACCGCGCCGCTAACACCTGAGATACACATCGACACCAAACAAGTGTTAGGCCAAAAATCTTAGTGAGTTGAACAATAATAAGCATGCATGAACAGTCACAATTTCTTATCAGCAGTTAACCAGTGTTCAATATATGTGGAGTCATTAGGGGAGTCCAACATAGGACTTAAACATCCACATAGCCACGTTGTAGATACAATATCACCAAGAATATATTCCAAATGGAAATCATCATGATATACCAACATATATTCCTTATACATGTGCAATACCCATTGTGGGCACACATAATGGAAATCCCTAAATAATTACACAACATAGAGTAAATAATGGGATGACACTTCATATACATATATCTCACATAATCTCATGGAAATACCATCAAATACATAAACCCGTAAAGATGACCATTTTGAGCAAATATGTGATAATAACAACAATTAAGCAAATATGATGTGTATACAGTTTTAACAAAAGTTTAGTAAACTTACCTTCAAGGTTTTGAACCAAAAACCCAGAAAATAGAGAACCCTAGATCCAAGAAGATAAAACTTGGAGAAGATGAAGATGGAGATGGTGGTGAAGCTTCCAAACCGAAATCTTGGATGATACTCTTAACTCTAGCAACAATTGGTGATGATTTGGTGGTTGAAAGAAGCTTAGAAGAAGTAGGTGAAGGGAAGGGTTGGGAGAGAAATTTTGAGATGAAGAAGATGAGAAATGAGAAATATTTGGGGAAAATAAGGTATAAAAACGTCCAGCACCATTCTCGTGGGTTGATCCGTGAGTTCAGCTTCAACAACCCACATAACAAGGTACCCTAATTTTCATTCTGGTAGGTTGCTCCGTGGGTTCAGCTTCAGCATCCCAGATAACAAGGTACCCTAATTTTCATTCTGGTAGGTTGCTCCGTGGGTTCAGCTTCAGCAACCCACATAACAAGGTACTTCAACCACTGATTTTGGCCCATTTTTGAAATTGATTTTTCTTCTTATTTGGTCAAATCCCGTTTCGGTCATAACTTATTCGTTATAGCTCCGTTTTCGCTCCGGAAAGAACCGTTGGACTCGTAATTGAATCATTCATCTATCAAGGCTATAAAGTCAAGGATTCAAGTCCAAAATCAAATATCTTATTTTTCATTATTGTATCGATTTCGGTAAAAACTTGAAATGATAACTTTCGAAAATCGGGGTGTAACACTCAGACACCTACGCGGCCTGTGTCGCGGCCCTGAGTCGCACGCTAGGTCACGCAACTCCCTGTCCAACCCCGTCTTGCCTAGATATTCGTGTCCGACTCGATCCTTGAGATTTCCATTACGATAGAGAGGTAAACCTCAATAAATTTTCATCATAATAGTTATACGGTTACACTACAATGGTAAAGGGTTTCCAAAATTTACAGGTGTTCCAGTACCCGAGGATTAGTTGAGGTGCAACAGACCCACAGTTAAAAAAAACAATGCAAATGTGACACTGAGAATCCAAAACAAAAAACCATCACAAATCAAGGTCAAAACTACATGTTGATTTTGGGGTCAATTTAGCACCTTCCAAATGCAAATTTTACTGACAATTTCTTTACAGTTCAACTAAAATATCATTCTAATTGCAGCACTTGTTCTAAAATCAGAAGCCAGTCTCTGGTTAAACATCGGTTGACGACGATCGACCATCGAACGAAAATGTCAGGATCTAATTCTTAACAAGAATAATGAACTCAGAAACAATATTAAAGGAGTTACGGAATAACACTTTAATATTCAATAATCAATGTAACAGTGAATCAGAAATCACAACTTGTAAACTTTATTGAATGATTAAAGTTACAAGATTTCAAAAAAAACCTCAATATTGATGAACAGGCTCACCAATACGAATTATACTTCTCTAGAACTAGGGTTCTAAACCTTGAGGTTAATTCTCTCTATGAAAACAAGAAATTCAGAATTATTTTCTTCTGTCAAACTATTCTATATTATATACACAAAGATTGAATACAAGATATTTATAAAACATAAAAGATCTTTAGAATTCTTCCATAATTATCTTCAAAACCTTCCATGATTATCTTCAAACTTGATCTGCACGAATCTTGATTATCTCATAAGCAGTATTAAGTTGTAGCAGCATTAATCACACTGAGCAGTACTAATCTTTATCAGCAGTACTAACTTTGCTTAGCAGTAGTAACTTCTTCAAGCAGTATTAATCTGGCTCAGCAGTAGTAACTTGTCTCAGAAGTAGTAACCATGTTGTGCTAGCAGCATTAACCATACTTGAACAATTCTTCAGTTCCCAACAATCTCCCCCTAACTTGACTTTTAGGAAGAGAAGTCAAGTTCTTCAGTTATGGTTTTCAAGATGCTTTCAAAACTTAAGCCTAGTTGCCTAAATTTGGATCCAGCCCCAGACTTTGATTGTTCTTCTTATCACAATTTTGGCCATTTCAGATCCTTTTGCACATACTAGCTTAGCTTTCAGCATCCCTTCTAGCTTCTCCTTGCTATGATCATACACTTTGTCCACTAGAAAATACTCATGATAACAATTATCTATGGTGATCATGTAGACACCACAGTTTTCAAAGAGTATCCACTTATCAATCCTTTTGAACCCATACTCATGATGCAAATCGTTTATCCTGTGCACCACTTTTTCTGGTTCAAACATCATACACAAGTATTCCATTGCAATCTTGAGTAGACTTTCTTCAGTTCCTTTCAAAACAGGCTCATATAACTTCATTCCCACTTTATGCATTTCTTCTAGGTCAGCCCTGGAACAACTTCTGATTACTTTCCCCCTAGTTGCATAGACTTCAAACACATCACCAACTCTTTTGAGTCTGAAGTACTCCTTTCTGTTGTCTCTCAGAATATCCCAAAAGATGACTTCTGGTGCTTTCACAGAAATGGGAACAGCCTGTACTGGTTCTATTACAGTCATGAACAAATCAACCTGCTCATTTGATTGCAGATTGGATGGTTCTGGATTCTGCTCTGGTTCTGCTGAAGGTGGAACAGAAGATTCTGCCTCTTTTTCTGCTTCTTCAATCCTTGGCTTCTTGGATTGTTTCTTGGAGGCTATGGTTTTTACTCTTTTTGCACATTTGGCTTCCACAACAACATTCTCTTCTTTAGTGTCTTCAGCCTTTTCTTTTGTAGGAGTGGCTTCCTCAGGGAAGGGTTGTTGGATGTTGAGATCATGCCTCTCTTTCATCCTTCTTTCAGCTTCTTCCCTTTGAGAGGAGCCCCCTTGAAGCATAGCCATTTCCTTCTTATATAGCTCCTCAACCTTGTTGTATGCCATGTTAGTGAACATCTCTCCTTTGACACCAATTGAGCCTTTCAGAAAGTTGATCATTTTTCTCCTTTCTTGATTGGCCAAAAAGGTCTTAGAAGGTTGTCTTTTCTGCTTCTTGACTGGAATTCTTTGCTTGGATGCTTTCACTGATATTTTCTTGGCCTCAGCTGCAGTTTTCATGCTCTGTTGATACTCTTCATTTAGCTTTTAGCCATCTCCAGTGCAAGCTCTCTGTTTTTTTCAGATTGGAGTTGTTCTTCCTTTTCCATCTCAGCTTGAAGCTGTTTTGCCACTTCTTCATCTAACTCCAACTGATTCTTCTTGTTTGAAAGTTGTTCAGGTTCAACCATCTTAGCCTTTCCCTTTGCATCCTTCAAACCTGTCTCACTTATTTCTTTTCTTTTCTTTTCAAGACCTCTTTCCTTAATGACCACTCCCTTGGCCTTTTGAGTAGCCTTAGGAGTGTCATTCTTAGCTTTTACCAAAGTTTCTGCAATTTCTAACTCCTCAACAGATAGCCCTGTTACTGCTGCTTCATTTCCCTCAGCAGCATTAACTGTTTCTGCTGCTTGAGCAAATTTTGTTTCTGTTTCTACTACTGCTTGAACCTTATCTGTTTCTGCTGCTTTCTCCCCCTCAAAATCAAATCCCATCTCAGATGTACTTTCCTTCTCTACTTCAGCCTCTTGATTCTCCCCCTTTTGAAAGCATCTTTCCTTTTCTTCAGAACATATTGCTTTCTCTTCTTTTTCTGCACCAATCTCCTCACCATCTTCTTCAATTTGGTAATTTGTACTTGTTGAGACAGAATCACCATTTTCATTTCCTCTATGTCTGCTCCCTGTTTGATAACATCCAGATTAATGTTTCCCATTGTATCCATCAATTCTTGGTAGTTATATCTATCCTCATCTTCTCCAGGAGTGTTACCCCCTTTTGAAGGATCATTGGAACATTTAGTAGTGGAAGTCTTCTGCCTAGCAGAAGCACCCTCCACCCCCTTGGTTTCTTGGCACCTGGGACCTTTGGATGATTGCTCATCCAAATTTTCCATGGGGGAGGTCTTATTGATGTTACCACTGTTCTCCTCTGTGCTAGCAGGAGTAGTGGCAGCCTTCTCACCCATATGCTCATGCATCTCCTCAGTGAGCACCTCCTTGGGGTTGGGAGACACCCCTGTGGTTTCCCTATAGATATTCTCTAATGAAGAATTCTCCATTATAGGGCTTGAAGGCTTGGAGGGTGAAGGTACAAGAAGGGAAGGAGCCTTCTTTACCTTTTTCCTTATGTAAGTATTGGTGATTGGAGAAGTTGGTTTTTGAAGAAGGGACTGAGGGATTGATATACTGATTGAAGGTTGGGATTGGCTTTCCGTGGGATGGTCTAATGAGGGCCTTGACCTTGAAGCCATACCTTCTTGATTGTGGGACACCACCATCATTGTAGAGAACAATGGGGTGTCAACTCCTTCCGAGTCCATGGCAGATCTCTTCATATTTGAAAAGACCTTGCCCTTGGGGATTTTAGGTACATATACCTCATCAAATTGAGGCATATCCGTCAATTCAGTGGTTATAACTGCCTGGACAAATCTTGGGTACATATAAAAACTCTTTTTGTTTCCCAGGTTTGACACAAGGTCATTGAAAATCATTTTTGAAAAATTATACTTTCTGGCAGTGGCCAAGCAGACCAAAGCATAAGCAATGGTACTACTGAACTCACTCCATCCAGTAGTCTTTCTAGAAATACAATGCATAAGGGTATGGACAAAGAAACGCCATTGGGGAGAAAATTTAGCTTTGGAGAACTTGAAAACACCCAATGGGCCTCCGTAACCCATTCTAGTAAGAGTGGAAAACAGATCATCATTAGAGATAGATGAGATACCTGAGGCATCGTCTAGACGTAGACTGATGCGAATTACCTCTTCAGAAACTGTCAAGGGTTTGTCACACACCCTTGTCTTGATAACCTTCACACCATTTTCAGTAAGAGCAGTGGCATTGGCCCAAAATTGCTTCTGGTGCTCAATGTAGATTGATGGTGACACTGTAAGAGCATGAGCGATATGGCTGGATTTGAAAAAATCCACTATTTGATGGAATCCAGCAGCTTGCTTTGGCTTTTGAAGCATTGCGATTTCGTTGTGCTCATCAATAAACGCCATTGATGCCATCGAGCTTGAGGATTCTTGACTGAAACTCAGTAGGTGCTTGAGAGAAAAGAGGTTAGAGAGAAGATGAATAGTATTCAAAGAGTCGTTATGATCGTTTAGGCGGGCAACGAGGGTATTTATATGATTCGGGAAAGAAGCAGTATTAACCACTAGCAGTATTAACTAACTAGCAGTATTAACTGAGAGCAGTATTAACCACTAGCAGTATTAACTAACTAGCAGTATTAACTGAGAGTAGTATTAACCACTAGCAGTATTAACTAACTAGCATTATTAACTGAGAGCAGTATTAACCACTAGCAGTATTAACTAACTAGCAGTATTAACCACTAGCAGTATTAAAACTGCACTGGCAGCATTAACTACACTTACACTGTTTGAAGCTTGTGATAGTCTGAGCAAGACAATAACTTCCTGAGAAAGATGATTAGTCGCACCAAAGAATAAACAAATAACAGGTATACAATCACTTTTTAAATATGAGCTCATTCAGAGTTGATCATGCCCACACTAGTGACCAAGAAAGTGAATCTTCCCACATCAAAAGCTTTGGTGAATAGATCAACAAACTGGTTGTCAGTATGAACTTTAGCAACTTGAATAAGCTTCTTTTCATTACAGTCTCTAATAAAGTGATACCTGATTTCAATGTGCTTTGTTTTGGAGTGCTTGACTGGATTGTTAACAATGCTGATAGCACTGCTATTGTCAATGAAGATTGGAGTGTGAAGAATGGTTACCCCATAGTCCAACATTTGATTCTGAATCCATAGAACCTGAGAGCAGCAACTTGCAGCAGCAATGTACTCAGCTTCTGTTGTTGATAAGGACACTGTGGTTTTCTTCTTACACTGCCAAGATACTAGTCTTGCACCCAAAAGCTGACATCCCCCTGAAGTAGACTTTCTATCCATATTAGCACCTCCAAGTCACTATATGAATATGCAATCAACTCAAAGTTGGATTCATAAGGATACCAAAGACCTAATCTAGGTTGCCCTTTTAAGTATCTGAAAATCCTTTTAACTGCTTGTAGATGTGACTGCTTTGGCTTGACTTGGAATCTGGCACAAACACACACTGGAAACATGATATCTGGTCTTGAGGCTGTTAGATACATGAGAGATCCAATCATTGATCTATAAAGATGGACATCAACATCCTCCCCCTCAAGATCAGCAGTGATCTGTTTGTGTGTTTCCATAGGTGTGCTTGCTGGCTTTGAGTCTGATAAACCATACTTATCCAGGATGTCTCTCACATACTTTGATTGACTTATGAAAATCCCATCTTTCTGCTGTTTCACTTGAAGCCCAAGGAAGAAGGTGAGTTCACCCATTGCACTCATTTTGAAGCTCTTGTGCATCAACTCTTCAAAGTCTCTACACATCTGTTCTTTTGTAGATCCAAAGATGATGTCATCTACATAGATCTGAACAAGTAGGATGTCCTTCTTACTTCTTCTAATGAAAAGGGTTTTGTCAATTATTCCTCTTTCAAACCCATTTTCCAAGAGATAGGTAGACAGAGTATCATACCATGCTCTTGGGGCTTGATGTAGACCATAGAGAGCTTTCTTCAGTTTGTATACTCTGTCAGGATATGATGGATTCTCAAATCCATGGGGCTAACAGACATATACTTCTTCATCAATTGTTCCATAAAGAAAGGCACTCTTCACATCCATCTGATATACCTTGAACTGCATAAATGAAGCATAGGCTAGAAACAGCCTAATTGCCTCTACCCTTGCAACTGGAGCAAATACTTCCTCATAGTCTATGCCTTCTTCCTGAGTGTACCCTTGTGCCACCAGCCTTGCTTTATTTCTGATTACTATTCCTCTCTCATATTTTTTATTCCTGAAAATCCACTTGGTGCCAATTGCTCTATGACCTTTTGGAAGGTCCACCAAGTCCCAAACATCTTGCAACTTAAACTGTAGCAACTCTTCTTGCATGGCTTCTATCCAACTTGAATCTTTCATTGCATCATAGGCCTTCTTAGGCTCAATCTGAGATAGAAAGCAAGAGAGTATTGTATGTTGCTGATCCTGCATCTCTTGAAGTCTGCTTTGATTCCTAGTTACCATAGGAGAAGAGATGTCTCCTATTACCAGCTCTGGAGGATGATTCTTTTGAGTTCTTGTCTGGTGACTAGGTTCTTCATTAATTCCAACATCTAGATTGGAATCATTTACGTCAGCTGAGGGGGTCTCATTAGCTACTTCTGGTTCTCCATGCTCTGGATTATGCTCATCTCTTCTTTCTTCTTCACTCTGAATTGGTTCAGTAACAGTCTCCTTTTCACAGATTTCAACAGGTTCCATTGTAGGTAATGGAAAGATCACAGACTGAGGAAAACTATTATGTACATGTTCTTCCCCTGATCCTCTACTTCCTGTTCCTGCATGATCATCACTACTGAAACCAAAAGAGTTAGTGAGTGAATCAATGTCAAACAACCACTGAGGACCAGAACCAACAGGGTTTGGTGTGTTCTCATTGCATTTGACATTGTCACTTTCCTCAATTATTCTAGAAGAAGAATTAAATACTCTGTAGGCCTTACTCTGAGATGAGTAACCAACAAGAAAACCATCATCTGCCTTGCTATCAAACTTTCCTAAGTGAGTTTTGGTATTGAGAATGGTACAAGGACACCCAAAAGGTTTGAAAAATCCAATAAATGGTTTTCTTTTATTTAAAAGCTCATATGGTGTCTTGTTTTTAGGCTTGACTACTAGAACTCTGTTTTGGACATAACAAGCAGTATTAACTGCTTCAGCCTAGAAAGTAATTGGAAGTTTTGAATCAGCTAACAGAGATCTAGCAGCTTCAATCAGTGTCCTATTCCTTCTCTCAGCAACACCATTTTGTTGTGGAGTCCTAGGAGCACTGTAATGCCTTTCAATTCCTTTTTCCTCACAAAAGGTGTTTAGATCAACATTTTTAAATTCAGTACCATTATCTGACCTAATGACTTTTACCTTTTGATTTGTTTGGTTTTCAATTCTTAGAATAAAGGATTTGATCAGTCCACTTGTCTCATCCTTAGTTCTTAGAAAATATACCCAATTAAATCTAGAGTAATCATCAACAATAACTAAGCAATATGATTTCTTACCTATACTCATAACATTTGTAGATCCAAACAGATCCATATGCAACAACTGAAGAGAAGAATAAATTGTGTTCAACTCTTTGGACTTATGAGAAGTTTTGTATTGTTTGCCTTTGAGACAAGCAACACAATGATCATCACATGAAAAGACTTTTGAAGGCAAACCTCTTACAAGGTTGTTTTGAACAAGTTTATTCATTGTTTTAAAGTTCATGCGACACATCCTTCTGTGCCAAAGTGATGATTCATCCAAAGATGCTTTTGAAACAAGACAGTTTAGGGATGAATCAGTTGAAACATTTTCCATATCCAAACAATATACATTATCCTTTATGGGAGTTCTTAGTAGTATCATCTTTTCATCAACTACCTTGAATCCAGGAGCAAGGATAATGCATTCTGAATCAGTGAATAATATACTATGCTTTTTGTCACAAACCTGTGATACACTTAACAGGTTGTACCTTAACTGCTCAACATAGAAGACATCCTCAAAGGTCATCTTACCTTTTGTTGCATCTCCCTTACCACTGATCTTACCTCCATCTGGAGTATTACCAAAGGCAACATGTCCTCCATCAATTTTCTTGAAATTCTTAAGGCAAGCCATGTTCCCTGTCATGTGCCTAGAGCAACCACTATCAACATGCCAGATGCACTTTCTCTTGAGCTGTTGAATGCCCTGCACATAAGATAAATCAATTAGTATTGATTGGGAACCCAAGCCAAAGTGGTCTTGGGTCTCCCTTTCTCATCAAAGTATTTACATTCCTTTTTTATGAGATTTTTAAATTAGAGCACTCTTTACTGGAGTACTTTGTCAAGATGATTGATCTAGCAGCACAAACACTAGAGGCAGTACTAATTTTAGAAGTACTAACAGAGTTAGCAGCACTAACAGGTTTAGCAGTACTAACCTTGTTAGAAGTACTAACAGAGTTAGCAGTATTAACATTTGAAGAGGTACTAACAATGTTAGTTTTAGAAGTACTAATACTCTCAGCAGCACTAACATTGGTAGCAGTAGTATTGCTTCTAGCAGCACTATCTTTGTCAGCAACACTATTTGTGGTAGCAGTACTAACAGTTTTAGTGCTTTTAGGAATCCACATCTTGACACTGTCTTTCACAGTCTTTTTCTTCATGTGGCTTTTAGATTTAATAGGTTTATTAGCCACATGGTTCCTTTCATCCTTCCTATAACCAAAGGGTTTTTACATAGATCTTTGAAAATTCATCCTTTGGTTAATAGGATTAAAGTAACAGTACTTGGCCAGATGATTCAATTTGCCACATATGAAACAAGGTTTTGGTCTGATGATTCTACTCAGATCAACTCCTTGTTTCTGAGCCCACTGATTATTCCAATTTCTTTGATTTCCTCTCTTTTTATCATGTTTTAGGGGCTCATCCTTATTACATGCACACTGTTTGCAAGGAACAGGATTCACAACTGTGGTCTGCTTGTAATGGACCTTTCTAGACTTTCCCTCAGTCTTCTCTATGTCATTGGATTTGATCCAAGCCCTTCCACAGTCCTCATTGGTGATAATGTTATTCTCTAAGGGAATCTCACCACCCACATTGTTCTCCTTACTCTTACCAGCTTCTTTCTCAGTTTTGTCCTCAACAACTACTTCATCTAAGGGATCTATCTCAGTGGATCCCTCAGGAAAGTCCTTCCTATCCTTGGTCTCAAGCAAGTCTGATATAGAAGGGATGTAGTTGTTGTTGTATGGTGGTGGTGTGGTATTGTACCCAATTCCTCTTCTCAGTTTGTCATGAAACTGAGTTTGTAGTAAAGAGTTCATTGCTTTAGAAGCATTGGAAAACTTTTCCACATCTAGCTTAACTTTGGCTAGCTCTCCTCTCAACTTTTCATTCTCCTCTTTAGACTTTGTCAGTTGGATTTGTAGATCATTTTTCTCCCACTTCCAGTAATTTGTATCATATGTGTGTTACAGTTCATTGGCTTGGAAACTTTTAATTTGTTCCTCAAACCTCTCAACAATTTTCACATAGTATTTTTATATCTTTTTCTAATCTCTTAAGGTCATTACTCATATTCTAGTTGTGATCCCTGTACCTTTTAACAGTATCTATGCAAGTTTGAGAACAGAGATTAGAAAGTACCTCAGTTGGAAGATCAGATACCTCTTCCATGAGAGCTTGATTTTGAATAGCCTCTTCTGCTTGATCACTCCAGTCAAACCCCATTCCTTGTTGAGAAACAAGAGCTTGAGCAGAGTTTCTGTTCTGGTTGAAGCTTCTAGTCTGAGTTTGTTGGTGATTGTGAGCCACTCCACTTCTGCATTCTCTGGCAAAGTGTCCCTTCAGATGACACTTATAACACTCCACCTTTGACTTATCAAAGCCTTCACCATCTTCTCTTCTTTGGGAGAAGTTGTTCCTCCCAGTCCTTTTGATGAACTTCTTCACCCTCATAGAAAGCATGGCCATCTGCCATTTAATATCCATCTCTTCAAGATCATCAGGATGAAGCTGTTCCAAGTCATCATTGATTAAAGAGGAGCTTCCATGGCTGGAAAGAAAGGCTTCAAAAACAGATTCAGTGCCTTTTTCTTGATTTACTCCATTAGCAGCATTAACTGATTCAGGGTTAGCAGTAGAATCAATTGATGCTGATAGGATTGCAGCATTATGAACATATCCAATAGGCTTCTTCTTTGCTTCCACCTCAGATTCAAACACTCTCAGATCATTGTATAGATCATCCAGTTCCTTTTCTTACAATTGTTCATTCTGTCTGAATGAAACAGTATACATGGTCCATTCATCTCCAAGGGACCTTAAGAACTTTCTGTTTACATCATCTTGATCAATCTGTACTCCCATTGTAGCTACTTCACCAATCAGCTTGTTAAACCTGTCAAAAGTTTGAGTCATGGACTCATTCTTAGTTGACATAAAGTTTTCATACAGTTGCTTCAATATTGCCTTCTGATTTCTCTTGGTACTTTTGGTACCAGAGAATCTCTTTTCTAGAGCATTCCAAAGCATCTGTGCATCAGTGCAATTGCAGAATTGGTGTTGATACTCATTGGGAATAGCCAAGAGCAGTGTGCTCAAGGCTTTCATCTCTGTCTGCCTTGTCTTCCTTTCTGCATCCGTCTTTGGTGGGATTCTTTTTCCATCTGCACCAATCTTTCCTTCATCAGATGGGCCATTCTTAATGATGTCCCACATGGAGTAATCTGTGAGAAGAATGTATTGTTTGATCCTAATCTTCCACATGTCAAACTCATTAGATCTGAGCATTGGAACCTTTGAGACAAGAGTACTGTTTGATTCAACTGTGTTTTCCATGATGAATAAAGGTTTTTGAGAATACTAGCTTTGATACCACTTGTCAGGATCTAATTCCTAACAAGAATAATGAACTCAGAAACAATATTAAAGGAGTTGCGGAATAACACTTTAATATTCAACAATCAATGTAACAGTGAATCAGAAATCACAACTTGTAAACTTTATTGAATGATTAAAGTTACAAGATTTCAAAAAAAACCTCAATATTGATGAACAGGCTCACCAATACGAATTATACTTCTCTAGAACTAGGGTTCTAAACCTTGAGGTTAATTCTCTCTATGAAAACAAGAAATTCAGAATTATTTTCTTCTATCAAACTATTCTATATTATATACACAAAGATTGAATACAAGATAATTATAAAACATAAAAGATCTTTAGAATTCTTCCATAATTATCTTCAAAACCTTCCATGATTATCTTCAAACTTGATCTGCACGAATCTTGATTATCTCATAAGTAGTATTAAGTTGTAGCAGCATTAATCACACTGAGCAGTACTAATCTTTATCAGCAGTACTAACTTTGCTTAGCAGTAGTAACTTCTTCAAGCAGTATTAATCTGGCTCAGTATTAGTAACTTGTCTCAGAAGTAGTAACCATGTTGTGCTAGCCGCATTAACCATACTTGAACAATTCTTCAGTTCCCAACAGTTTAACTAAACAAACGAAAAAAACTTGTTCATGTTCGTTCGTTTATTAAATAAACGAACATAAACGAACTTCTCGCCGAATGGTTCACGAACGGTTCACTGAACATTCGGTTTGTTTACAACCCTAGCTAGAACCATCTCCCCCACTGGAACCTGATGCACATGCCGACAAATAAAAAGGTTAGGCTAACGCCTAAGTGGGTTCAAAAGTTTTCAACATGAAACAAATATATTTGTTCAATGTAAGAATGCAGTTTAAATCATTATCTTTCAAAATGATTTACTATAAATATTAAAACGGATCATTTTTCAATAACACACACCCTTAAAAACAAGCAATCCTACATGAACATTCTTTCGTAAAACAACTTCAACCCCAAATTCACCCAAAACGTGAATAGTAATTGAACTCCCCATTTTATGAAATTGCGTATAAGACTTTATTTCTCGAAATACCTAAACACGGGAGGGCATAATACTCGGACCATAAATCAAGAATAAAAACCGAATATACAAAACGCCACCGAAAACATGGATAATAAAATAATACCATTTAATACACAAATAACACCTTCCGGTGACGGGGGAGACCCGGTTCCGTGGTGTGTGGCGGAACACAAAGTTAAGCCACCTAGCCACGTTGTCGAACTACACCTCATTTCGTAACTGTATTGCCTGCTCTGCCGAGCTACACCTCCAGTCGGACTTTATTTCAAACCCAAAACACCGTATCCCCCATTGCCTGCTCCGCCGAGCGACACCTCAAGGATACACGATCTTATTGCCTGTTCGGTCTCTAGTGGAGTTTCATCCTCAGGGTACTCATTCGAACCCTAGTGCCTACTCCCTAGCATTAAAGATAGGAGCCTCAGCTCCTCACTTGATAACTCATGACGTCTAACCCTCGTTCACAATAATTAGACATCCAATCCCAAGACCCATGGTCCTGAAGTACAACCCATAAAGGTTCCTCTTCGCGAAACAACTGGGACAACAACGATGCCAACACGACATAATTTCCAAGGTGAGAATATCAAGACTCCTCGTCTTTAAATATGAATGACTCATATGCCTATGCATCCAAATGCATTACATTCTAAAATACATGACTCCCAATGAATGACACACGCACTCAAAACATGTATTCTCCATAAAGTGCAACAAATGCAACTCACACCTCAAGCTCCACTTTAAGTTATTAAAACCGGACAAAAGTCCCCAAGACCCGACAAAGCCGAAAACCGAGCCTTAAGCTCAACCAGTCAAATGACATTATGCTAAAATCCACAATATGCATTAAAATGCAACCGACCACGTTTATGCAAACACATGCTCCAAAAATGTATGACTACACTCAAACTCCATTTAGATTTTAACAAAGTCATTCTCTAAAAAAGTTAATAACCCCATTGGCTCTCTCAAACGTCCCAAAGAACAAGGTCGACATTTTTTATAACACACATTAAAAGTACAATGTAACACTCTATTTTTTTTATAAGGAAAATTCAGCAAGAAACAGTGCCCCGCACGGGTGGCCGCGCGGGGTAGGCCGCGACACAAGCCGCGCAGAGCACTGTTCGTGTGAAGACTCCAGTGCACGGCGTGAGTGACCGCGCGGGTCAACCCACGCCACAAGCCGCGTGGCGCCCCTGAAGGATTTAATTGGGATTTTCAACCTTATTCACCTCACTTTCTCCAAACCTTTTCTCTCAAACTCTCTCTTCATTCATTGCTTCCCAAAACCAAACCCTAACTCTCCAACCACCAAATCTTCCTCATTTATTTCAAGAACCAAGCATCCTCAACAAAGATTTCATCCAAGGTTTCGAGGCTCAAAGATCATCTTCTCCATCCAACCATTTTCTAGGGTTCTTGCCATTTTCTAGGGTTTTTCTATAACACCTAGATTGTGAGTTTTCTTTACTAAAATCTTTAAATGAGATACATATCTTGAATGCTTACTTGTATTATTTCATATACATGTACAAAGTTGATTACCTGATAAGTTTGACCTAACTGCTACTTAAATGATATTTGTGGGTTTTGGTTATTGATTCACATGAGGGATTGTTGAGTTGATTTATATTGTTGTTATTGGGTATGATGACGTTATTTCATGGAATATGTGAAGATTATTGTTGAACATACATGTTTCCCAAAAAGTGTAATGAGTGTTAGAGAGTCGGTTCTATTTCCCAAAGACATGAAATGCCCCTTAATGGCATTTTAGAGGTTGAAATATTTGATGTATGGGGAATAGACTTAATGGGACCATTTCCCATATCTGGAAACTGTCAATACATCTTGGTAGCTGTGGACTATGTCTCTAAATGGGTAGAGGCAATAGCTTGCCATAGCAATGATGCAAAGACAGTAGTGAAATTTCTTCACAGAAACATATTCACAAGATTTGGAACCCCTCGAGCCATAATCAGTGATGAAGGCACCCATTTTGTGAACAACATGATGAAGGGAGTTTTGGAAGAATACAACATAAGTCATAGAATTGCTACAGCCTATCATCCACAAACAAATGGCTTAGCAGAACTCTCAAATAGGGAAATCAAGAGTATTCTAGAGAAAGTGGTCAAACCTTCAAGGAAGGATTGGTCATTTAAACTAGATGATGCTCTTTGGGCTTATAGGACTGCCTATAAATCCCCTATTGGAATGTCTCCTTACAAGCTTATCTTTGGAAAAGCTTGTCACTTTCCATTAGAACTAGAACACAAAGCATTTGGGGCTCTTAAAGAACTTAACATGAATGTTAATGATGCAGGTGAAAGGAGAAAGTTGCAAATCAATGAATTGGAAGAGCTTAGAAATCAATCCTATGAGAATGCCAAGATCTACAAGGATAAAACCAAAAGATGGCATGACAAGAGGATTATTCACAAGGATTTCAAAGTTGGTGAAAAAGTTTTGTTGTTTAACTCTAGACTTAAACTTTTTCCTGGAAAATTAAGGTCAAAGTGGACTGGACCTTTTGAAATCAAGAATGTTTTTCCATATGGAGTTGTAGAACTCATTGATCCAAACAATGGAGCCTCATTCAAAGTTAATGGACAAAGAGTAAAAACTTTTCTGAACACAACTGTACCTATAGGATCCTCTTCTGTGGTACAACTTCAACCACTCTGAATCCATAATTTTGGGAAGACAGTCCAATTGTACATATGTGTATAATTTTCTTTTGTTTAATTTTGGTATGTTTAAAGTGAATGAAATGGTGCAGATTCTGTAGTATCAGATGATGATGCAGCATCTGCAACAACATCGGATCCAGGTGGGATCCGAGAAGCAATTAAAGTTATATTTTTAATCTAGTATTAAAAATATTCAGATCATTTTATTTGAAAAGTTTTTGAAATATCTCCAGCTGTTTTTTTTATGGGAACCATGGAAGAAAGAAGGAAAGGACAAAATCATCTTTTGCTTTTGCAAAATGTCCTTTCATATCAAAAAAAATTAGGGAATATCACTCATAGCCTAGTCTACTAACCTAGTCTACTAGGACAACTCCTTTTCCCTCTCTAAATCAATGCACCGCCGATTTGAGTGTAGGCAAGATAAGAAAGGAAATTTCTCTTAAATTTCTTTTTAAAATCAATTCCTTTGAAAATCCAAAAACCAACATTTCGGTTTCCCCAAAAATCAAAAGTGATAACCATTTCTCCGGTTATCACTTCTCATTCATTAACCCCCTGTTTCCATCTCTCTCTCTGTTCTAACTCTGTGCAGGAAGACGAAGCATGAAGAAATCTTCGAAGAAAGCAATGCCATCACTGAAGGAGGAGGATTTGGTGAAGGGGCTGCGTCGATCAAAGAGGTCAAAAGAAGGAATGGAGGATGACACACCGAAAGCAAAGAAGAAGAAGGTACTGAAGAAAGTCGGGGAAGGAAGCTCGAAGAAGAAGGTCGCGAAAACATTGGAATCCAAGGTAAACCTAGAAACTGAAACCTCTCCCAAGGATTCTACACGATCACCTTCCCCAAACAAACCTTTGGAAACCCCCAAAACAGGGTCTGTGATCCCTGTGGTGGTAGTACAACCTTCTACTACCACAGTCGGTGATCAAGCCATTGTAGAGGGTGTAAACCAATCTGTCACCGCTGTGGAAACAAGCCAAACACAAAACCCACTTGTTCAAGATGCTTAGGAACCCAATGAATCCTTCAACACAAGTTTATCACCATCCCACCATGAAGCCTTCGACATAAACCAAACACCAATCCCAGAAACTGAAACAGACCCTGAAACACACCCAAAAACCAACAACAACCCACCAACAGAAACCAACCTTCCTAATACTATTTCCCCTGTTTCTGTATTGGATGCAACATTGGTCCATGATGTACGAAGTGAAAGCCTCACTGTGCTACCACAAGTGTCACAACATGAGGCAGTAGCAGTGACCATCCCTGAAATCCCAATGCATGTTCGGAGAGGAGTGGGAAATGATCCCATTTTGAATGAACTCTTAAGAACCCCTGAAAATTCTAAGGATGATGATGAGGCAGTGGGGAATGCAGAGCATGAGGTAGAGGTTATGGAGATGAATGTTGTTGAAGAAGACAATGTGGAGGAAGAAATAGATGAGTGGATTAAGAGGCATAAGAAGCAGGGAAAGAAGGTTGCCACAACAGAAAAGGGTGAGAAACAGAAGGGCAAAAAGAATGACAAAAAGGCCAAGGACACTCAGTCCAAAGCCACACCAAAGAAGAAGCCTAAAAGCATTGGTTATGGAAGGAAGACATCAAAGAGATTGTCAAGAGAGGAAAAGGTAAAGCATCCGATGGTGGAAGAAGAGAGTGAGAATGATGAAGACTATGAAAGAGTGACCAGATTCACTTCCAAGGAGTCTGAGATAAAGTCTGAACAATTCAGAAACCAAGATGGATTGCAGGACAAGGGATTCAGTCCCAGAACCATTTCTGAATATCCTTTTGTCCAAGAGGCCATACAAGCTTTGGGTTGGGAACTGTTATGCAAGGTTCCACCAAAATACAATCTGGATTGGGTGAGAGAGTTTTATGCTGAAGCTGCTGTGACCGCATATGACATTGTCACAGTGAGAGGTATGGATGTTTGTTACTCACCAGAAGCCATCAACAATATATTTGGGCTTGTTCCTCCACCAGTATCAGTATACGACAAACTGACGAGGAGATCTAGTATTGCGGATGCAAAGAGAGTGCTCGATACCATTGCTAGAGAAGGAGCAGCGTGGAGCAACAAAGGAGAGGCACGAAAACTGGAGTCCCCAGACCTGTCTGTTAAGGCCAGTGTGTGGTTCCACTTTGTCAGACACACATTGATGCCTACCTCCCATGATACTAGCATCCCATTTAACAGGTGTGTGCTCCTATACTGTATCTTCACAAGACAGAAGTTTGATGTTGGGCAGGTGATCAACAAGAGCATCAAGGCTTGCACCGAAGTTTGATAAGGGCGGCTTATGGCATCCTGCCTTGCTCAATGCCTTGATCAAGAAAGCACAAGCTAGAACCTTTAATGCTGATGAGTATGTGGAAAGGAAGGTTGTGATTGATAATATGGCCCTCAACAGGATCATGAGAAACCAAAAGAGGAAGCATGGTGATAAAGGAGATATGCTGCGACCTGGGCAAGCTACAGGCAGTGCTGCAGCATCTGGCCGGGTGGAAAAAACAGCATTCACCATCATGATCAACATTCTGGAGGAGAACCAAAAGAAGTTGTTGGAAAAGTTGGACGACCAGGAAGACTATTGGGATGAGAAGTTGGTTGCACAGAAGGAGGAGTTTGAGAGACTGTTGGATGAGAAGGAGTTGGCAGTGACAAGACGGATGAAAAAGCAAGAAAAGTTGATCAAAAAGTTGATGAAGGAGAATTCCATCTACAGAAAGTGGCACAAGAAAAGAATGGATGTCAAAGACCAGGTCTAGGCAGCAGACCACATGGAGGCGTCCACCTATCTGCCAGAGTACCCTCAAGCACTGACTAAGTTGCAGGATGAGTTCCTTGGCGGCCCTGCAGCAGAGGAGCCTACTCATTCTGAGTAGGAGAGGTCCATTTCTATTCCTTAGCTCCATTTAGTGTCTTTTATTTTGTTATTTTCTTCTTTATTTAGTCCATTAAGAGTATGGGAATTTGCTGTATTCTGTGATAGTTTCATTTTCGGTTAGTGCACATAACATAGCCCAAATAATTCACTTGTCCATGTTCATTTTCAATACTTATGCTAGAACCAAACCAAGGAAATAGGCAAACTGTTTTCAAATAGGAGAGGATATAGGCCATTTTTTCACAAAGCTTTATACACTCTCTTTGCCCCCTTTAACTTTTTTGAGCCTACACATGTTCTCCAAACAATGAGGACATTGTTTCTTTCTAAGTGTGGGGAGGGGAGTTTGTGTCAAACTGAAAAGATGAAAAGGTTTGAGTCCTTTAAGTCTTGTTCAATAAAAATAGTTGTGATATTGGAACCACACGGCTCAATCATTCATGTGGTATTGGCATCACAAGGCTCAATCAATTGTGATATTGGCAACTTTGGCTCAATCAAGTCCTTTTTACTGTGATATTGGCATATCATGGATCAATCACCCCTATTTAGGCCAACAAAAACAGATCTGGTATATAGGACAGGCTGCAGTAGATGCTGCAACATCTAGACACAGAAAGAAAGGTGTTTGTGAGGAAGCCCAAAAATTGAAAAATCCATAAAGTCCTATTGATCCTATTTTCAGAAAGTATTCATGCGTAACAATAGGAACTTGTGTTTTGGCCTATGGTGTTTGTGTTTGTGAAGTGAATATAGGGTGATTTATGAAAGGTTATGTCTATTGTTTGTTGAACTAACCACTATCACTTTTCCTTTTAATCTTACCTTTCAAAATTTGAGTCTTTATGTTTGTCTTTTTCGTTGCTTGAGGACAAGCAACAATTCAAGTGTGGGGATGTGATGAGTGGATAATTTATCACATTTTCCATCACTTTTTAGTAGGATTTTCTACCATTTTTATTTCCCAAATCACAATATTTGAGTCTTTTATTCTTAATTTTATCATTTGTTGAGTTGGGAGCTAAGTGGTGGAAATTGACCTTACTTTTGCACTTTTATGTCAAATTACTGATGGATGATGCTACAGCAGGAGCCACAGTAGGAGGACTGCAGTCATAGACGAAGCTTCATAAACGTTTTGGTTAGTGCAACTAGATCTTTGAGGAATACTTAGAGATTTCGGTGAAGAGAAGACATGGAGCAGGGAATATATGCTCCTTTGACAAAATTTGATTCCTTAAAGATGCTTGTTGTACTTAGGATTGACATTTTGATTCCTAGTAGTGGTGGGGACCATTGTACTTTGTACTTTTGATGCTCTCTTTTGATGCTTTTCTTAGATGCTTTGTAGGAGCTCCTCTATGTATAAATAGAGGGCTGATTCCAGTATTTTGAGCACAATGTTCTCTCGGTTGGATAACTCACATAGCTATCTCAAATTGCTACTTTAAGCTTTTAAATATTAAGTCTTTAAATTCAGTAAGCTACTGTTCAGTGTCACAGCACCGTTCACAACACCTTTACATTTCTTGTCATTTACAATTCGGTTTTACATTTATGCTTTACATTTCTGTTCTTTACATTACGTTGTCCAAATCCAGTCATTTACTTTCATGCATTTGTTCTTTATCTCTCCAATAATGTCGCACACCATGTGTAAAGCGATGATGGGGTAAGTCCCTATCTTGTGTGTAAGTGATGGTTGGGAGATAAAAGCCTATGTAGTATGGATTAATGTTTTGCTACTAGCTATCAATTTCACTATTCACTCCTTGTTTCTGAGTTTTGACCAAGTGCTTCTTGATGAGGTGACATACATTGTTTCACTTGGGTGAGCACTGAAGTGTTATAGGGGTTATAATAAACCCTCTCAATCTTTATTGATTGTAAACTATACGGGGATCATAATAATATCTGTGCGGAACCGGTTGGGTCGCCTAATTAGTCACTGCCGGTAAACCTATTCTATTATGAACCTTGTAAAATGGTTTTGTGAACCGATAGTGAAGTTGAGAACCTAGTGCTGCAGCATCAGTCCTATTATTTAGTTGCTTACAACTCCAGCCGGATCTTGCACCCTTGCTTTCTTTTAAATCTGTTTTTAGCACTTTAATTTACTGTCAACAACTCTCAAAAATCATTCCTTCCAAATCTCTTTCTGAAATCACCTTTTAAGACTGACTTAAGAATCATGGCTTGTTTTATTGTCTCTGTGGGATCGATACTTGGTACTTAGTACCACTTTATTACTTGTTCAAACGATAGTGGTTTTACATGTATACTTGCATGGGACTCCATTTGTGATTTTCGGGTTACATAATCCACCAACTAGCGACATTGCCCATACGACAATGACAGTGTCAAAGTCGCAGGGTATAGTCGCATGGTGTGTACAGAAGGTACTCCGCCATCTGCGACATTGTCGGGCGAAAGTGACACTGTCACAGTCGTTTGACATAGTCGTTGGGCTTGTACCGAGCCCCAAAATCCGACTCTTTCGATGCCAAGGCCCTCGATACTCTTAAGAACTTTAAGTAATGCTTTCCCAATAAGAATCCCACCATTTCCAAGTTGTGAAAACATCCGATTGACCTTTACTTACCGAAAATTACGGGTGTTACAAAAATATTCTGGTATTTCGGATCCAACTGAACACGTTGTTGGGAATTTAGAATTTGCACAATTATGGTTAATGCTGCTAGCACAACATGGTTAGTACTTCTGAGACAGATTAATACTGCTAAACAAGATTAATACTGCTTGATGAAGTTACTACTGCTGAGCATAGTTAGTACTGCTAGTAGTTAGTACTGCTAAGGGATTACTACTACCAACTTCATTAATACTTCTGAACATGGTTAATGCTTCTGAACATGGTTAGTACTTCTTATGAGATGAAGACTTCGTATGGCAATGAAGACAGCTGTATTGATTGAAGATATTCATGGAGAGCTTGGAGATAAATATGGAAGATTATACTGAAGATCTTTTATATTTTGTAATTATCTTTTATCTTTAGTATATATATATATATAGACTTATTGAAAATAGTTTAGATAGAAGAAGTTAGACAATATTCTGAGTTTTTGTTTTCATAGAGAGAATTAACCTCAAGGTTTAGAACCCTAGTTCTAGAGAAGTAGAATTCGTATTGGTGAGCCTGTTCATCAATATTGAGGTTTTGTTTGAAATCTTGTAACTTTAATCTTTCAATAAAGTTTACAAGTTGTGATTCATATTCACTGTTTCAGTGATATTCTGAATATTAAAGTGTTATTCCGCAAACTCCTTTAATATTGTTTCTGAGTTCTTTATTCTTGTTAAGAATTAGATCCTGACAAGTGGTATCAGAGCCTAGTATTCTCAGAAACCTTCAATCACCATTCTTTCTCAGAAACCTTCAATCATCATTCTTTCGCAGAAACCTTCAATCATCATGGACGGTTCAAGTGATAGTGTTCTGGTATCAAAGATTCCAATGCTCAGATCTAATGAATTTGACATGTGGAAGATTAGGATCAGGCAATACATCCTTCTCACAGATTACTCTATGTGGGACATCATTGAGAATGGCCCATCTAATGAAGGAAAGATTAGACCAGATGGAAAAAGAATCCCACCAAAGACAGATGGAGAGAGGAAGATAAGGCAGACATAGATGAAAGCCTTGAGCACACTACTGTTGGCTATTCCTAATGAGTATCAACACCAATTCTGCAACTGCACTGATGCACAGATGCTTTGGAATGCTCTAGAGAAGAGATTTTCTTGTACCAAAAGTACCAAGAGAAATCAGAAGGCTATATTGAAGCAACAGTATGAAAACTTCATGTCTACTAAGAATGAGTCCATGACTCAAACTTTTGACAGGTTTAACAAGCTGATTGGTGAACTAGCTACTGTTGGAGTGCAGATTGATCAAGATGATGTAAACAGAAAGTTCTTAAGGTCCCGTGGAGATAATTGGACCATGTATACTGTCTCTTTCAGATAGGATGACAAGCTGGAGGACAAAGAATTAGATGATCTTTATAATGACTTAAGGGTGTTTGAGGCTGAAGTTGAAGCCAAGAAAAGACCATCTGGATACACTCATAATGCTGCTCTCTTATCATCTTCTTCTTCTACTGTTTCTGCTGCTAATACAGAATCAGTTAGTACTGCTTATGTATCTAAGCAGGATGTATCTAATGACTCTGTATTAGAAGCTTTTCTTGCTAGTCATGTTAATTCTGGTTTAATTAATGATGATCTTGAACAAATCAATGCATATGACCTTGAAGAGATGGATATAAAGTGGCAGATGGCTATGCTAACTATGAGGGTCAAGAGATTCATAAAGAGGACTAGCAGGAACAACTTTTCTCAGAGGAGAGAAGATGGTGCTGGGTTTGACAAGTCAAAGGTGGAGTGCTACAAGTGTCACAAAATGGGACACTTTGCAAGAGAATGCAGAGGAGGAATTCCTCAACAACATGGCAGTAACCATCAGCAAGCACATTCCTCAAGCTTCCAAAACAACAGAAACTCCACTCAAGCTCTTGTTTCTCAAGAAGAAATGGGATTTGATTGGATTGATCAAGCAGCAGAAGTTGTTCAGAATCAAGCCCTGATGGCAGAAGTCTCAGAATATTCCAGCACAGATATTCCAACTGAGGTAAAAACTAAACTGTGCACCAAAGATTGTCTTCAGACTGTACAAAAGTACAGGGATCATAACCAAAGCATGTGTGACGACCTTAAAAGGTTAGAAAGAGATATAAGAGAGTATAAGGTGATTGTTGAGAAGTTTGAAGATCAAATCAAGGCTTACAAGGCCAATGAACTTCAGCACATGTATGACACAAATTACTGGAAGTGGGAGAAAAATCAATTAGAGAGTCAAATAGAAATGTCTAAAGAGGAGTGTGAGAAGATAAAAAGTGAGTATGAGAAAGCTAAGCTTGACATTGAGAAGTTCTCTTATGCTTCCAAAGCAATGGACACTTTGCTTGAAGCTCAAGTTCATGATAAGATCAAGAGTGGTATAGGATACAATGCAACACCTCCACCTTATAACAATAATTACATCCCTCCATCCTCAGATCTCTTAGAGAACCAAAATAAGGAGGACTTACCTATAGGAGCAACAGAAGTAGATCCTATAGATAGTGTGGTGGTTAAAGAAGAGAATGAGGAAGAGAAGTCTGAGAGTAAGAATGTAAAAGAGATTCCTGTAGAAAATCATATTCTTACCAATGAGGGGGGGTAAACCATTCATCAAGAGTGAAAAGGTGGAGAGCTCAAAGAAAGAAAAGGGTAAGGTACAGGGAGTCCACTATATGCAGACCACAGTTGTGAATCCCTGTACATGTAAACAGTCTCAGCCCCAAAAACATGATAAAACAAGGGGTAATCAAATAAACTGGAATAATCAGTGGGCACAAAAACAAGGGGTTGATCTGAGTAAAATCAATAGACCAAAACCTTGTTTTATTTGTGGAAAGCTTAACCATATTGCCAAATACTGTTATTTCAATCCTATGAACCAGAGGATAAATTCTCAAAGACATATACAAAATCCTGTTGGTTATAGGAATCAAAGAAGGAATCATATGGCTGAAAATGTAAAAAGAGCACCTTCAAAAGCTCTTGCTCAAAACAAGTTTGCAAAATCTAAGAAAAATACTCCAACTAAGCCAAGGAGTAACTTAATGAAAAAGAGAGCAAACAACTTTGTCCAAGTATGGGTTCCAAAAATAAAGAAATCTGTTAGTACTGCTATTTCAAATAGTACTGCTAACATAAATAATACTGCTGAAAGCAATACTACAGCTAAAAATGTTAGTACTGCTAATCCAATTAGTACTGCTAATAAAGTTAGTACTACTAACAAAATTAGTACTGCTAAACCAATTAGTACTGCTAATGATGTTAGTACTGCCAATCAAGTTAGTACTGCTTCCAGTAACAGACCCATAATTGTGACAAAATATTCAAGCCATAAGATTCCCCAGTCTGAAAAGCTCATCAAAACTGATTGTGAATATGTTGATGAGAATGGGAAACCTAAGACCACTTTGGCTTGGGTTCCTACTAAAAACTAACTGTTATACTTTATGTGCAGAGCAACCAACAGCTAAAAGGGAAGAGCATTTGGCATGTTGATAGTGGTTGCTCTAGGCACATGACAGGCAACAAGTCCTGCCTACAAAACTTTAAAAGAATTGATGGAGGACATGTTGCATTTGGTGATAATCCATCTGGAGGAAAGATTAGTGGAAAAGGTAATGTATCAATGGGTAAGATGACATTTGAGGATGTCTACTATGTTGAGCAATTGAGATACAATCTGTTAAGTGTATCACAGGTTTGTGACAAGAAGCATAGTATATTGTTTACTGATACTGAATGTATTATCCTTGCTAAAGAGTTCAAGGTAGTTGATGAAAGTATGATACTACTGAGAACTCCAAGAAAGGACAATGTTTATTGCTTGGATTTAGAGAATGTATCCAATGATTCATCTTTTAATTGTCTATTTTCAAAAGCTTCTGTTGATGAATCATCTCTTTGGCACAGAAGGATGTGTCACATGAACTTTAAAACAATGAATAATCTTGTGAAAAACAACCTTGTAAGAGGTTTACCACAAAAGGTATTTTCATGTGATGATCATTGTGTTGCATGTCTTAAAGGCAAACAACACAAATCTTCTCATAAGTCCAAAGAGATAAATATAATCTCTACACCTCTCCAATTAGTGCATATGGATCTGTTTGGTCCTACAAATGTGATGAGTATTGGCAAGAAATCTTACTGCTTAGTTATAGTTGATGATTTCTCTAGATTCACTTGGGTCTAATTTTTGAGGACAAAGGATGAGACAAGTGGACTGATCAAATCCTTTATTCTCAGAGTTGAAAACCAAACAAATCAAAGAGTTAAAATCATCAGGTCTGATAATGGAACTGAATTTAAAAACAATGACCTAAACAGCTTCTGTGAGGAAAAAGGTATTGAGAGACAATACATTGCTCCTAGGACCCCTCAACAGAATGGAGTTGTTGAGAGGAGAAATAGGACACTGATTGAAGATGCAAGATCCCTGTTGGCAGATTCAAAACTGTCAGTTACATTTTGGGCAGAAGCAGTTAATACTACTTGTTATGTTCAAAACAGGGTTCTAATAGTTAAATCTCAAGGCAAGACACCATATGAACTTTTTAACAAGAAGAAACCTTTTATTGGATTTTTCAAACCTTTTGGGTGTCCTTGCACAATTCTTAATACCAAAACTCACTTAGGCAAGTTTGATAGCAAAGCAGATGATGGATTTCTGGTTGGTTACTCATCCCAAAGTAAGGCTTACAGAGTTTTTAATACCTCTTCTAGAATAATTGAGGAAAGTGACAATGTCAAATGCAATGAGAACACACCAAATAAACTTGGTACAGGGCCTGATTGGCTTTTTGACATTGATTCACTAACTAATTCTTTGGGTTTCAGTTATGAGAATAATACAGGAACAGGAACAGTATCAGTACAAGACAAAAGACAAGAGTTTGTGCTCTTTCCAATCCCTACAGCAGATCCTATTGAACTTTGTGTTCAAGAGAAGAAAGATGCTGCAGATTCAAAGGATACTGAAACGGCTCAGAATGAAGAGGAGAGAGGTGAAAAGGAGGATCAACTTTTGACTTCAGAACAGCTAGAACCTGAGATGCCTGCATTGGCAGAAGATGATACTGATGATGAGAACTCCTTAGTGTTTGGTGGCAACACTCCAGAAAAGAATGACACCAATCTTGAAGTCAATCTTCAGGAAGAGGCTGTAAATGCTACAAGGACTCAAAAGAATCATCCTCCTCAGTTGGTGATTGGTGACATCAATTCTCCAATCATCACAAGGAATCAGAGTAAGTTGGGAGGATTAAAAGACATACAATCAGGCTTACTATCTTGCTTTCTATCTCAGGTTGAGCCCAAAAAGGCACATGATGCAATGAAAGACCCAAGCTGGATAGAAGCAATGCAAGAGGAGTTGCTGCAGTTTGTACTGCAAAATGTATGGGATTTGGTAGAACTGCCTAAAGGACACAGAGCTATAGGGACAAATTTTCAGAAACAAGAAGGATGAGAGAGGGATAATGATCAAGAACAAGGCTAGATTGGTAGCACAAGGGTACACTCAAGAAGAAGGAATTGATTATGAAGAGGTTTTTGCACCAGTGGCCAGGATTGAGGCAATTACGTTGTTTTTAGCCTATGCCTCTTTCATGAAGTTCAAAGTCTACCAAATGGATGTCAAAAGTGCTTTTCTATATGGCAAAATTGAAGAAGAAGTATATGTCTGTCAGCCTCCAGGGTTTGAAAATCCCAGATATCCTGACAGAGTATACAAATTGAAGAAAGCACTGTATGGACTACATCAAGCACCAAGAGCTTGGTATGACACTTTGTCTACCTATCTCTTGGAAAATGGGTTTGAGAGAGGAATAATTGACAAGACTCTGTTCATTCAAAGGAAGAAGAAGGACATCCTGTTAGTGCAAATCTATGTGGATGACATCATCTTTGGATCCACAAAAGATCAATTGTGTAGAGATTTTGAAGAATTAATGCATAAGAGATTCAAGATGAGTTCTATGGGTGAACTTACTTTCTTCCTTGGGCTACAAGTTAAGCAGCAACAAAATGGAATCTTCATAAGCCAAACCAAGTATGTGCAGGACATTTTAACCAAGTTTGGATTCTCATATTCCAAGCCTGCAAGCACACCCATGGAGACACACAAACAGATAACTGCAGATCTTGAGGGGGAGGATGTGGATGTTCATCACTACAGATCCATGATTGGCTCTCTCATGTATCTCACAGCTTCTAGACCAGATATCATGTTCCCTGTTTGTGTGTGTGCGAGATTTCAAGTTAGGCCAAAGCAATCACATTTTCAAGCAGTCAAGAGGATATTCAGATATCTCAAAGGTCAACCCAGATTAGGACTGTGGTATCCTCATGACTCACCATTTGACCTACTTGCATATTCAGATAGTGACCATTTGACCTACTTGGCCAAAGCAATCACATTTTCAAGCAGTCAAGAGGATATTCAGATATCTCAAAGGTCAACCCAGATTAGGACTGTGGTATCCTCATGACTCACCATTTGACCTACTTGCATATTCAGATAGTGACCTAGGTGGAGCTAACTTGGACAGAAAGTCTACAACTGGAGGATGTCAGTTTTTGGGTGCAAGACTAGTATCATGGCAGTGTAAGAAGCAAACCACAGGGTCCACCTCAACAACAGAAGCCGAATACATAGCTGTTGCAAGCTGCTGCTCACAAGTGCTATGGATTCATAATCAAATGATGGACTATGGTATGACATTTCTTCACACTCCTATTTTCATAGACAACAGCAGTGCTATTAGCATTGTTAATAATCCTGTCAAGCATTCAAAAACAAAGCATATAGAAATAAGGTACCATTTTATCAGAGACTGTAATGAGAAGAAGCTAATTCAGGTTCAGAAAGTACACACAACTAACCAGTTTGTTGATCTATTCACAAAAGCTTTTGATGTGGGTAGATTCACATTCTTGGTCACAAGTGTGGGCATGATGAACAATGAATAAGTATATTCTCATTCTCTTTATGTACCTATATAGATTCCTCCTTAGTTACTTTCTTTAAATTGGTGCTATTAACCCCTGTGTGTTTAAGTGTTTCAGGTTGTTTTGAATGGGTACTTAGTTCTTCTCAAGTAGTTAATACTGCTCTCAGTTAATACTGCTAGTTAGTTAATACTGCTAGTGGTTAATACTGCTCTCAGTTAATACTGCTAGTTAGTTAATACTGCTAATGGTTAATACTGCTCTCAGTTAATACTGCTAGTGGTTAATACTGCTCTCAGTTAATACTACTAGTTAGGTAATACTGCTAGTGGTTAATACTGCTTATGTCCCGAATCGTATAAATACCCTTTTTGCCCGCCTAAAAGCTCATAACGACTCTTTGAATACTATTCATCTTCTCTCTAATCCTTTTTCTCTCAAGCACCGAGTAAGTTTCAGGCAAGAACACTCAAGCTCAATGGCATCCATGGCGTTCATTGATGAGCACAACGAAATCGCGATGCTTCAAAAGCCGAAGCAGGCTGATGGATTTCACCAGATAGTCGATTTTTTCAATACAAGCCACATTGCGTATGCTCTTACAGTGTCGCCATCCATCTACATTGAGCACCAGAATCAATTCTGGGCAAATGCCACCATTGTTACTGAAAATGGTGTGCAAGTTATCAAGACAAGGGTGTGTGACAAACCCTTGACAGTTTCTGAAGAGGTAATTCGCATTAGTCTACGTCTAGACGATGCCTCAGGTATCTCATCTATCTCTAATGATGAACCGTTTTCAACTCTTACTAGAATGGGGTATGGAGGCCCATTGGGTGTTTTTAAGTTCTCAAAAGCTAAATTTTCTCCCCAATGGCGGTTCTTTGTCCATACCCTGATGCAGTGTATTTCCAAAAAGACTACTGGATGGAGTGAGTTCATTAGTACCATTGCTTATGCCTTGGTCTGCTTGGCCACTGCCAGAAAGTACATTTTTTCAAAAATGATTTTCAATGACCTTGTGTCAAACTTGGGAAACAAAAAGAGTTTTTATATGTACCCAAGATTTGTACAGGCAGTTATAACCAATGAATTGACGGATATGCCTCAATTTGATGAGGTATATGTACCTAAAATCCCCAAAGGTAATGTCTTTTCAAATATGAAGAGATCTCCATTGGACTCGGAAGGAGTTGACACCCCATTGTTCTCTACAATGATGGTGGTGTCCCACAATGAAGAAGGTATGGCTTCAGGGTCAAGGCCCTCATTAGACCATCCCACTGAAAGTCAATCCCAACCTTCAATCAGTATATCAATCCCTCAGTCCCTTCTTCAAAAACCAACTTCACCAATCACCAATACCTACATAAGGAAAAAGGTAAAGAAGGCTCCTTCCCTTCTTGTACCTTCACCCACAAAGCCTTTAAGCCCTCTAATGGAGAATTCTCCATTAGAGAATATCTATAGGAAAACCTCAGGGGTGTCTCCCAACCCCAAGGAGGTGCTCAATGAGAAGATGTATGAGCATATGGGTGAGCAGGCTGCCACTACTCCTGCTAGCACAGAGGAGGACAGTGGTAACATCAATAAGACCTCCCCCATGGAAACTTTGAATGAGCAATCATTCAAAGGTCTAGGGGACAAGAAACTAAGGGGGTGGAGGGTGCTTCTGCTAGGCAGAAGACTTCTACTACTAAAAGATCCCATGATCCTTCAAAAGGGGGTAACACTCCTGGAGAAGGTGAGGACAGATATGACTACAATGAATTGATGGAAACAATGGGCAACATTAATCTGGATGTCATCAAGCAAGGCAAAGACATAGAAGAAATGAAAATGGTAATTCTGTCTCAATAAGTACAGATTACCAAATTGAAGAAAATGGTGACACGATTGGTGCAAAAGAAGAGGAGAAGGCAGTTTCTTTTGAAGAAGAGGAAAAATGCTACTGGTGCTTTCAACAAGGGGGAGAATTCAGAGGCTGAAGCAGAAAAGGAAAGTACATCTGAGATGGGATTTGATGTTAAGGGGGAGAAAGCTGCAGAAACAGAAGCACAAGCAGTAGAATCAGATAAGGTTCAAGCAGCAGCAATAACAGAACAGGTAGCAACAGTAACAGGGCTATCTGTTGAAGAATTGGAAATAGCAGAAACTTTGGTAAAAGCAAAGAATGACACTCCTAAGGCTACTCAAAAGGCCAAGGGAGTGGTCATCAAAGAAGGAGGCCTTGAAAAGAAGAGAAAAGAAAGAAGTGAGGCAAGTTTGAAGGATTCAAAGGATAAAGCTAAGATGATTGAATCTGAACAACCCTCAAAGAAGAAGAACCAGGTGGAGTTAGATGAAGAAGTAGCAAAACAACTCCAAGCTGAGATGGAAAAGGAAGAACAACTCCAATCAGAGAAGAACAGAGAGCTTGCACTGGAGATGGCCAGAAAGCTCAATGAAGAATATAAAAAAGCATAAAAACTGCGGTTGAGGCCAAGAAAATACAAGTCAAAAGAATGCCAGTCAAAAAGCAGAAAAGACAACCTTCCAAGACCTTTTTGGCCAATCAGGAAAGGAGAAAAATGATAAATTTCCTGAAAGGTTCAATTGGTGTCAAAGGAGAAATGTTCACTAATATGGCATACAACCAAGTTGAGGAGCTCTATAAGAAGGAAATGGCAAAGATCCAAGGGGATTCCTCTCAAAGAGAAGAAGCAGAAAGAAGGATGAAAGAGAGACATGATCTCAATATCCAACAACCATTCCCTGAGGAATCCACACCTTCAAAGGATCAAGATGAAGAAAAGAAGGAAGAACAAGAGAATGTTACTGTGGAAGTAAAATCTGCAAAAAGAGTGAAGACCATAGCTTCCAAGAAACAATCCAAGAAGCCAAGGGTTGAAGAAACTGAAAAAGAGGCAGAACCTTCAGTTACACCTTCAGCAGAATATGTGCAGAACCCAGAGCAGTCCAATAAGCAATCTGATGAGCATGTGGGTCTTTATCTGACTGTAATAGAACCAGTCAGGTTGTTCCCATTTCTGTGAAAGCACCAGAAGTCATCTTTTGGGACATTCTGAGAGACAACAGAAAGGATTACTTCAGGCTTAAAAGAGTTGATGATGTATTTGAAGTATATTCAACTTGGGGGAAGTAATCAGAAGTTGCTCCAGAGCTGATCTTGAAGAGATGCATAAGATAGGAATAAAGCTTTATGAACATGTTTTGAAAGGAACTGAAGAAAGCCTACTCAAGATTGCAATGGAATATCTTTGTATGATGTTTAAACCAGAAAAGGTGGTTTACAGGATCAAGGATCTACATCATGAGTATGGGTTTAAGAAGATTGATAAATGGATACTCTTTGAAAACTGTGGTGTATACATGATCACAATTGATAACTGTTATCATGAATACTACCTAGTGGACAAAGTGTATGATCATAGCAAGGAGAAGCTGAATGGGATGCTGAAAGCTAAGCTAGTATGTGCAAAGGAATCAGAAATGGCCAGAATTGTGGTAAGAAGAACAATTAATCAAAGTCTGGGTCTGGATCCGAATTTGGGCAACTAAGCTGTAGTGTTGAAAGCATCTTGGAGACCATAAATGAAGAACTTGACTTCTCTTCCTAAAAGTCAAGTTAGGGGGAGATTGCTGGGAATTCAGAATTTGCACAAGTATGGTTAATGATGCTAGCACAACATGGTTAGTACTTCTGAGATAGATTAATACTGCTAAACAAGATTAATATTGCTTGATGAAGTTACTACTGCTGAGCATAGTTAGTACTGCTAGTAGTTAGTACTGCTAATGGATTACTACTGCCAACTTCATTAATACTACTGAACATGGTTAATGCTTATGAACATGGTTAGTATTGCTTATGAGATGAAGACTTCGTATGGCAATGAAGACAGTTGTATTGATTGAAGATATTCATGGAGAGCTTAGAGATAAATATGGAAGATTATACTGAAGATCTTTTATATTTTGTAATTATCTTTTATCTTTAGTATATATATATATAGACTTATTGAAAATAGTTTAGATAGAAGAAGTTAGACAATATTCTGAGTTTTTGTTTTCATAGAGAGAATTAACCTCAAGGTTTAGAACCCTAGTTCTAGAGAAGTAGAATTCGTATTGGTGAGCATGTTCATCAATATTGAGGTTTTGTTTGAAATCTTGTAACTTTAATCTTTCAATAAAGTTTACAAGTTGTGATTCATATTCACTGTTTCATTGATATTCTGAATATTAAAGTGTTATTCCGCAAACTCCTTTAATATTGTTTCTGAGTTCTTTATTCTTGTTAAGAATTAGATCCTGACACACGTCGCACAGTACAAGCAATTGATGTGGACAGTGTCGATCCCGCACCAGTATCAAGAGGTGTGTATGTGCAAAAGATTTAGGGCGGCCCTTACCGGTGCGGCTTTGCAATGGTTAATTGGCCTGAAGCCAAAATCCATCGGGTCATTCGCAGAACTGGTGAATCAATTCTTTCAACAGTTCCCCAATTGTCGCAAGATGGAGAAACAAACCAGCGACCTTATTATGTCGTGCAGAAATCAGGAGAATCCATTCGAAGTTATTTCAACCGCTTCAATGCAGAGATGATCAACGTCCGAAATTGTGATGTCAAGACTGCGATTGAAGCCTACAAGCGTGGTCTGGATGAAAGGCCACCCGTGACCAATGTTTTGGGTGGAGGACCCGAACAAATATCGAGAACTAATATCGCATCCTCCCATCCGATTATGGAGGAAGTAACTATGGAGACAAGGATCCGATACAACATGATGCAAGCCATGAACTCGGCTATGGCACAACAACAAGAATTTTTCTTGAAGTTGTTAGAGGATCGTGATGCTAGTCAGCGAAGGAATGAAGTCATGGCGGAGAATGTGGTTAACGGGTCGGGTGGCGGACCGGCCGTTATAGGGATTGAAGAGCATGCTGTTAGGGTCGAGAAGAAGAAGGATGGTGGTTGTTCCTTCAAGGCGTTCCTATATAGTCAAGCTCCCGAGTTTTCCGGGACAACAGACCCATTAGCATGTGTGAAGTGGATACAGGACATCGAAATGGCATTCGAGTCCAGCGAGTGTGCGGACTCTCAGAGAGTCAAGTTTGCATCCAAACTTCTCCGAGGGGATGCACTAAGTTGGTGGAATGTTACCAGAAAGGCGCTTACACCAGAGGTCCTAGCCCAAATCACTTGGCCCATGTTCAAGAAAAAGATTATGGAGAAATACTGCAATGCGAGGGCCATTGACAAGATAGAGGAGGAGTTCCGTAATCTGAAAAAGGGCAGTTTGTCTATTGCCGACTATGCAAAACAGTTTATGGATAAACTTAGCTTGGTGGAGCACTTGGCTGCGGATGAAGAATCAAAGATAAAGGCATTCGTGAAAGATTTACCGGCGGATATGAAGACCGATGTGAGGAACGCTCACAAGAGTACTTTACAAGACGTGATCGAGGCGTCTCAACTGGTAGAGGACGACATGTTACAAGAAAAGGAAGAAAAGAAGCAACAAGGAGAAAAGAGAAAGTGGGAAGGGCCGATCGGGCCCGTGCGACCATCCAAACCCTTCATCGGGGGAAGGAGTGTAGAGTCGAGACGCGAGGCACAGTGGTGCTCTAGGTGCAAAAGTAAACATTACTGGCCCTGCAATCAGAGATCCTTGCCCAATGTTATCGAATGTTCCAACTGTGGTCGGAAAGGCCACTCGAGTAAGGATTACTTTTCCCGGTCGAGAGTTTGTTACGAATACAAAGAGCCGGGACACTTCAGGCGAAACTGCCCGAAACTAGCAAAGAGTCATCAAGGAGCTCCAAGTGTGTCATTACCGAAGAAGGAAATCCAACCGAAGGCGCCAAGTCAGGCCTTCCAAATGACGGTCGATGAGGCGAGGGAGACGGCGGATGTAGTGTCGGGTACGTTCCTAGTAAACTCTCTACCTACCCGTGTTTTATTTGATTTGGGTGCGAACCGATCTTTTGTGTCTTCATCTTTCTGCAAGAATTTCACTACACCTTCTAGTTTGTTATGTGATGCACTAGTGGTAGAGGTAGCCAACGGGGAACAGTTGTTAGTTCAGGAATGCTACTTCGGTTGTACCTTAAGTATAGATGGTGAGTATTTTGTAATAGACTTGTTACCGGTGGACATTGGAGGGTTTGACGTAATTGTCGGGATGGATTGGCTATCTAAGAATGATGTGGGCATATTTTTTTCCAGGAAACTGATTAGAGTACCCTTGCCGAAGTGTGGCGAGGTAGTCATCTATGGAGAGAAGAACCGAAAAGCCAACATGATCATCTCATCCCTCAAGGCACGAAAGAGCTTAGCCAAGGGATGTGCATCGTACCTAGCCTACGTGATCGACGCAAAGTTAGAAAAGAAGAAGGTGGAAGATGTGGACGTAGTGCGAGAATACCCGGACGTCTTTCCGGAGGACCTACCCGGACTACCACCGGAGCGACAAGTGGATTTCCACATCGACCTCACTCCGGGAGCAACTCCAATAGCTCATGCTCCTTACCGTCTAGCCCCGACAGAAATGCAAGAGATGATGATGCAGCTTCAAGAACTTCTCGAGAAGGGATTTATACGACCGAGCTCGTCGCCACGGGGAGCCCCGGTCCTATTTGTGAAAAAGAAGGATGGATCGATACGGATGTGCATCGATTACCGCGAACTCAATAAGGTCACTGTGAAGAATAAGTATCCGTTTTCCCGGATCGATGACCTCTTCGATCAACTCCAAGGGTCGGGATGCTTCTCTAAGATAGACTTGCGATCGGGTTACCATCAAGTGAGGGTGAAGGGGAGCGATATTCCGAAGACGGCGTTCCGGACTAGATATGGCCACTACGAATTTCTAGTCATGCCTTTTGGGTTGACTAATGCACCGGCCGTCTTTATGGACTTGATGAACCGTGTATGCCGACATTTATTGGACAGATCTGTCATAGTCTTCATCGACGATATTCTGATTTACTCTCGTGACGAAGCGGAGCACTGGCAACACTTGCGAGAGGTTTTGGAAGTTCTTCGAAAGGAAAAGTTGTTCGCAAAGTTTTCAAAATGCGAATTTTGGTTTCAAGAAGTCCAGTTCTTGGGCTACGTGGTGTCGAAGGATGGGGTAAAGGTAGATCCGACAAAGATCGAGGCAATGATGAATTGGGAACCACCGACTAGTCCAACAGAGATAAGAAGTTTCTTGGGTTTGGCCGGCTACTACCGACGATTTATTCAAGATTTCTCGAAGATCACCTCTCCGCTCACATCGCTGACAAGAAAGAACGTTAAGTTCTTGTGGACTGAAACTCAAGAGAAAGCATTCCGGACCCTCCAAAGAAAATTGTGTGAAGCACCGATCCTATCCTTACCCGAAGGTTCCGAAGACTTCGTGGTGTATAGAGATGCCTCTAAATTGGGTCTTGGTTGTGTATTGATGCAAAGGGGAAAGGTGATCGCGTACGCTTCACGGCAGCTCAAAGATCACGAAAAGAATTACCCTACGCACGATTTGGAACTAGCGGCGGTGGTATTTGCCTTAAAGCTTTGGCGACATTACCTTTATGGGACGAAGTGTACCCTATTTACCGACCATAAAAGCTTGAAGTACATCTTTGACCAAAAGGACCTCAACATGCGGCAGCAAAGGTGGTTAGAGCTCTTGAAGGTTTACGACTGTGAATTGTTGTACCATCCCGGTATGGCCAACGTAGTGGCGGATGCGTTGAGCCGAAAGAGTTACGGGAGTGAAGCCTGTTGGAAAATTAATTAAAATATTAATTTTAAATTAAATGGAAATTAATGATAGAGACTTTTGACCTTACATGTGCTTCGGTTATAACCGGTGGAATTATGTTTCATTATGGTGACGACCTTTAATCTTCCGCTAGTTACAAATACGTTGCATATATAAAGGACATATCCTAAAAGAGAAAATATATAGACAACACAATTGGGACTTTCTTAAGGAAATAGATTCTCAAGTTCAGGCATAAAGGCGAAGTCCGACAGAACTCGATTCTGTTTTCGAGTCGTTGTATCCTGGGAAATCGACGCACCAGTTGGGGGCGAATCGGCTTTATAATACTGTAAGTATCTTTAATTTTAATTCTGTTTTAGATAACTATTTTCCTACAATCTTAAAACCGACTCTTAACACAAGCATTGGGTTTGAGAAGTCTCTATGTTCACTGCTTGTGGCGTATGTTTGAACCTTGATGGTCTTGATTTGTCCTAGGTAGTCGATGGATTTCTTTTAAATTGTTTCAAAGTGTGTCAAAAGATATCAAAATAAGTTTTAAAACTCTATATTATATTTACACTATGTTGTTTGTATGTTGAGAGAAAATGGGTTTTTTCCTTTTTGCATTGTCTGTAAAGGTGGGGCTGACATTGGTCTTATTCTCCCGCATAGGAGCTCAACCCACAATGAAATTAGACAATTGTAATTGTCTTGAAATGGTGATATTTTTAAGCATTGATGTTGATATTTTTATATGACGTTTTAATTTTGCATTTCACATGCTTTGATTGTTGGTTGAAGTCACTGTCATCAACATCATGATTCAAATTTTTGTGTGTGTTCTTATGCAATATTTCTGCTTGTTTCAAGTCACATATGATGATATGAACTTCAAGCTACTGTAATGTGCATTTGTGTATGTTAAGATGGATTTTATGATATGAAGACAGAATTTGTGCTGTTATATCATATATGAATTTCATTTTGTTCAACTGTTGGTTTTCTAGCAATCTTACATTCTTACTTATAAACCTTTAGAATGCACAAACATGCGAAGCAAATACAGGGACACCGTGAATTTGTCAATTGCATAATTTTTTTTTTGGTTGATTTAGATATTGTTGAATCTTGATCTTTCAAGTCCAAAGGTATTAGTTATAAATATACATGTGTTGTCTTGGTTCGTCATATTATTTTTATGCCACATACTATTAATACTTATACAAGTTCTGAATAGTATATTTCGTGGATGAAAGATTTATTCCATAAGATAATGATAATTAATTATGCATGCTCATGGTATGATATTCAAAGATATGGCAACAACATTAGGTTCTTCCGGAGATGTCAATGGAGCTTCCATTTAAATGTTAATCTGTTGCAAATTACATGTGGTCTTTTCTTTTATGTATTAGGTGTTGGATGATTTACTTTCATGGTTAAATCTCTGATGGTCATCTTTTATTTGCTCAAAACCTATTTACGATGGAATGAGTTTGGTTTTTCAACATGTGTTGAATTGGTTATAAAAAGAGGTGTAAAGTCAAGATTTCTTTAAATTTTCGTTATGGTGAATGTTTGTGTTAAAATTCGAGTAAAGTCGAATTAGTTATAATATTGTTGAGTACCTATCAATTTTGATTCCACGTGTATTTTAACAATCTTCATATATTCACCTTTTGACGAGTTGACAGAAAAAATAAAATAAAATAAATATATTGTGGGGTTTTGTGAAATTGAGGATGGGTTTAAGTTGAAACCTCATTAGTTCTAATTGATAATGTTATCAATTTCAGAATTTGAAATGGCGAGAACTATGAATAGTTCCACACGAAGAGATCGTGGAAGAATATCTAGGGACCAAGTCCATGGGACGATTGGTTCCTTAACCCGAGAAACAAGAATATCCACTTCTCAAGGATGGTTCTTGGATTCTGGAACTGATAGTCATGTAACCAACTCCCGATCTGACTTTGTTGAATATCAAAGTATCGCAAGTAATGTGGTTCGGATCAATCGACAACGATTAAGGGCTATCGGCATGGGAACATTGATACTAAGATTCACAACCGGGAAGACCTTGACTTTGAAAGAGGTCCTACATGTTCCTAAGCATCAAAGAAACTTGTATCCGTTGGAATGCTCACTAGCGAAGGATATATGATGGGATTCCATTCTCGAGCTATGATATTTGGGCAAGGTGGTACCTTGGGCCATGCTGAGAAGGTAGGTCAGATATACCGATTACAGCTTAATGATGTTATTGAGATATCAGAAAGTGAGAGCTCTGGTGCTAGCAACTGTGTTTAGTTTATCTTTGATGTACCTTGGTTTGAAATTAATTTTAAGATTATGTTGTTGGAAAATTTCATTACCAATGATAACTATGTTATTTTAAAATTGATGTTTTAAATAATTGTTTATGTATAAGACCTTGGTTGTCCAGAAAAAAAAGGAAAAAATACATGTAGAAAGATAAACACGAAAACTCATAATACGTATTAAAACGTGATGTTGGGAAATAAATCCCACATGAGGTAAAATAAGAGTTGAATACTCGCTCATGGGTACATGGAAGAATAAGAAAAACCTATGCTCAAATTGGCAGTGTTTTAGTTCGTATTGTGAATTGGTTGGTGAGTTTTTCTTGTAACTCTTTATGCCTAAACACTAATTTGAGGTATGCCTCATACATCGATTGATGTGATTTTGGTTTAAAAGGGATATAAATTGTCACATAGTGATCCCTACATATAAAAGGAAATAAATTTTCAAGAATGAGTCTTTGAGCATTGTTAACGGTACCCATAATTATGGGGAAGTGATTATGAATAGTTCTATAAGAACAATTATAACTATGTGAGTCGTATGAGTCGGACCAAAAGATAATCTTATAGAGAAGCGAGATGTAGATCACTAGTTTACTATATAATAAAGTGATCATGGTAGTGAATATGTTGGTTCACTAAGCAACACTACAAATGTTGGTGATGCTAAGAAGTGAGAAATAGGCCTTGCTATTGGCTTGTAACTTCTAAAAGCATACATACGAGAAAGACAATCAAGACATGGAAAGATTGAATACCTCGAAATGTGGGGGAGTCTTCCCAAGAAATTAAAATCAGTTGACTAATGCATCCATAGTAATGCTATTGATTCCAGGCTCAAAGAATGTTGTGTGCAAATCCAATAAATTTGGATCAAATTCGTCAAACGACATTTACATAAGAGTAAATGTTGCAAACTTGTATTAGGTCTAATGCAAGGGCATCATAGTTTGACAGACATGATAAACTGTGGATTTAAATCAATCTTATCACAAGTCTGTGTTGATGATATAATGATCATTGAAGATGACTATAGGCACGAGAAATGAAATAAACAAATAGGATCCTTGAAATGGGATACCTAAAGTTGTCACCTATGATGAAATGATGTAAGCACATGCGTTGATTGGTAGTGACAAGAACCCTCATGTATGGTGCATTGACAATTACATCTGGCCAATGTTATTGTGAATCCACCGATACATGTATGTGTACTTGATCATATTGACTAATTCAAGATAAATGTTAAGCTCATTAAGTGGTGACTATGGTATAGCCTTCATCTTTATCAATGATGGAAACGAAAGATGTTACTCAATGAGGATGTTTAAGAGATAAAGAAGGTTTTTCAGATTCAACTTATGCTAAACAGATTGAGTATATACTCGAATTATTCGAGTCATAAGATATGTAAAGACAAACTTGTGTCCTTTTGTATATCTTGTAAAATGATGATGGGATAGAGATTCTTATCGGGTTTCAGATTATAAGGACTCCAAGCAACCGGTTGGTTTGTGATCACACTTGGAGGGACAATACAATCCGGAAATCCTTAAACATATAGTTAGGTATGGAGTCTGATCTCATAGTTGTGCGAAATTATGGAAAAGAATTAGAATCGCTAGACATAACCCGTAATAAAAAGGTGGCGTAATATGATTTCTAGACATATTCATTAAATATGTAACACCGTTTGACTAATACTCTCAACTAAGATTATCTCTGTTGACTAAGTTAAGTCAAAGGATAAGATTGTGGATCCTCTAAACCAAACTGTGAAATGGAGAGTTGGTGAGTAAGTAGTATAAAGGGAATGTGATTATAGCCCATGAGAAAGTTTGTGCGAAGGAAACCTAACCTAGCTGACTGGAGATCCCAAGATCTAGGTTGAATGGGACAACCTAATTGTACGAACTAAGTCGGATCACTGTGGGGGTAACCCATGTCCATTCCTTTGATAAACAGTGAATGGTATCAGGTTAAGCATATGGCTTTTAATGATCATAGTGAGATCACCTATGTGAGAAGAAGTGGGGTCGCTTCTAGGGGAATTATGAGGGCTTAATTCCTAACAAATCTCGCAGAACCAGGCAAGTGTTCATGACCATAACGAACACACCAATGAGGACTTTACTATGTTAGGACGAATCTTATGTAAAGTGTGTTGATGTTTACATAAACGGCAGAACAGTTCAAGGACATCACGTCTACTGATCCGCTAGTAGACTAGATATACTTCATAAGGGAAGGTTCAAAGGCTAACACCTACCTATCCTTTGCAAGATTCAGACATTGAACTTGAGTATCTTGATTTATGAGATGTCCATAATAATTTCCATTCATGTGGGGGATTGTTGGAAAATTAATTAAAATATTAATTTTAAATTAAATGGAAATTAATGATAGAGTCTTTTGACCTTTCATGTGCTTCGGTTATAACCGGTGGAATTATGTTCCATTATGGTGACGACCTTTAATCTTCCGCTAGTTACAAATACGTTGCATATATAAAGGACATATCCTAAAAGAGAAAAGATATAGACAACACAATTGGGACTTTCTTAAGGAAATAGATTCTCAAGTTCAGGCATAAAGGCGAAGTCCGACAGAACTCGATTTTTTTTTCGAGTCGTTGTATCCTGGTAAATCGACGCACCAGTTGGGGGCGAATCGGTTTTAAGGAAACCGTGTCCAACACGGGTCTCGACTCAATACTCGGGTTTGTTTCCAAGTACCTTTATTTTATAATACTGTAAGTATCTTTAATTTTAATTCTGTTTTAGATAACTATTTTTCTACAAAGCCAAAGTAACTCTTACTAGAATTGACATAAGATCGAGTCTAGTGGAGGATATCAAGAGGAGTCAAGTGGAGGCACTTCGAGAGGAAAACCTTAAAGATGAAGTCATGGTAAAGCAACGGGAAACACTAACAGAAGATAGTCGTAGCCTTAAGCTTTTCCAAGGGAGGATTTGGGTACCGAAGATCGGAGGGAACCGAGAGCTGCTGCTGGCAGAAGCTCACAAGACCAAGTACTCCATACATCCCGGTAGTACCAAGATGTATAGGGACTTGAAACTTCATTATTGGTGGCCGGTAATGAAGCTCGACGTAGCCAAGTACGTGGAAAGGTGCGTCACATGCCTTCAAGTCAAGGCGGAACATCAAAGGCCTTATGCAAGTTTACAACCTTTGGCTATTCTGAAATGGAAGTGGGAACACATCACAATGGACTTCGTCACCAAATTGCCAAAGACCTTGAAAGGTCACGATACTATTTGGGTGGTAGTGGATCGACTCACGAAGAGTGCACACTTTTTAGCCATGCGGGAGACGTTGCCCATGGATAAATTGGCCAAGTTATACATAGATGAGGTGATATCGCGACACGGTGTTCCACTATCCATAGTTTCAGATCGGGATAGTCAGTTCACCTCTAAGTTCTGGGATGGATTGCAAAGAGAGATGGGCACGAGAGTCAAGTTGAGCACAACCTATCATCCTCAAACCGACGGACAAAGTGAAAGGACCATCCAAACTCTTGAGGACATGCTTCGGTCGTGTGTCATAGACTTTGGAGGAAGTTGGGATTCCCACTTGCCATTAGTGGAATTCGCTTACAACAATAGTTATCACTCGAGCATTGGGATGGCACCGTTCGAGGCACTCTATGGGCGAAAATGTAGGACACCGGTGTGTTAGCTCGAGGCGGGAGAAAAGCAGTATGCGGGACCGGAAATAGTTCAAGCGACGGCGGACAAGGTCAAAGGCATTCGTGAACGTTTGAAAGCGGCGCAAGATCGTCAAAAGAGCTATGCAGATAAGAAAAGGAGACCAGTCGAGTTTCAAGTGGGGGAGCGAGTTATGTTGAAGGTGTCACCATGGAAGGGGATCATTCGGTTCGGGAACCGCGGGAAACTTAGTCCTCGTTTCCTTGGACCCTTCACAATATTGGAAAAGATTGGGCTCCAAGCTTATAGACTAGAAATGCCACCGGAGATGAACGGGATCCACCCTACATTTCACATGTGCTACCTTCGTAAGTGCTTGGCGGAAGAAGAGACGTTATACCGTTATCAGAGATTCGGGTGGACAACGGCAATCGATGTGTGGAGGAACCGGAAGCTATATTGGAATCTAAGACGAAGCAATTGCGGCACAAGGAAGTGACCATGGTGAAAGTGCAATGGAAACACCACCGGGGTACGAACGTAACATGGGAGTCGGAGGAAGATATGAAAAGGAATTACCCCCAGTTATTTGATCAGCCGTGATTTGGGGGACGAAATCCTCATTAGGTGGGGAGGATTGTAACACTCTATTTTTTTATAAGGAAAATTCAGCAAGAAACAGTGCCCCACGCGGGTGGCCTTGCGGGTTAGGCCGCGGCACAAGCCGCGTGGAGAACTGTTCACGTGAAGACTCCAGTGCACGGCGCGAGTGATCGCGCGGGTCAACCCGCATCACAAGCCGCGCGGCGCCCCTGACGGATTTAATTGGGATTTTCAACCTTATTCACCTCACTTTCTCCAAACCTTTTCTCTCAAACTCTCTCTTCATTCATTACTTCCCAAAACCAAACCCTAACTCTCCAACCACCAAATCTTCCTCATTTATTGTAATAACCAAGCATCCTCAACAAAGATTTCATCCAAGGTTTCAAGGTTCAAAGATCATCTTCTCCATCCAACCATTTTCTAGGGTTCTTGCCATTTTCTAGGGTTTTTCTATAAAACCTAGATTGTGAGTTTTCTTTACTAAAATCTTTAAATGAGATACATATCTTGAATGCTTACTTGTATTATTTCATATACATGTACAAAGCTGATCACCTGATAAGTTTGACCTAACTGCTACTTAAATGATATTTGTGGGTTTTGGTTATTGATTCACATGAGGGATTGTTGAGTTGATTTATATTGTTGTTATTGGGTATGATGACGTTATTTCATGGAATATGTGAAGATTATTGTTGAACATACATGTTTGGGTAATTTAGACCTAACATGGGATTTAAATCATGAATGGTACGTATATGTATCTTGTTGATGCGAGATGTAGGTATGTGAAGATTTAAATCATGTGAAGATTTAAATCATGTATGTATGTTGGATGAACCGTAGGTATGTGCCAGGAGGATGTAGTCTTAGGTGCCACCGGGACGGTATGCACCTAAGGCCTCCACCACCGGGATGGTGTGCCGGGCCTTTGGGATGTTGTTATGCGGACAAACATCAAGGTACATTGACTTGAGGTAAAACTCATTGGTGTGATGGATCTCCCCCATTGATTCCAGTATGGCCAAGTGGACTGAGTCGTTATTAATGCTTTAACATGTTTCTTGTTATAATGCCATGCTTTTGTACAACTCACTAGGCCCGTTTGGCCTAACACTTGTTTGGTTTGATATGTATCTCAGGTTCTAACGGCGCGACCGCAAAGAAGGCATAGATGACCTAGATGCGAGCATGGGGACATTTTTTTGAGACGCCCAATATAGAAGCGTATTTTTGGATTGGATCACAACTTTTGTTAATCTTGTTCCTAGATAGGATTTAGATTAAAGGGTTGTTTTCCCTCTCATTGTTATACATTACAAACTTGTAATCTTAACTGGCGTTTATTGTCTCCCCTTTTTGGGAGGAGCTCGTGCTATGGCATATATTGTTACCATATTTCCCTCGAATGAAAATTTTTGTTTATCCCAATTTTTGGGGTGTTACATACAATCACTCCAAAGGATTAACAAGCGTACGATAGATCGTTAAGACATCCTTATTAAAGATTTACTCAACGATTTACTTGAAATACATCTTTCCCAAAAACCACAGAGATTTACAATAACCGAAAGGTAAACAGGGTTGGGAATGACCAAACTCCAATGAATCGTACATTGGTATTTTCAAAACATTTCACAACACAAAATACACTTATTTCCAATAGCCACAAAAATGCTTTTTTACCAAATACCTTCCATTTGTGAAAATGGTTATCAAAACGTCTCCATTATGATACATTCATCAAAAATCCCCAAAAGTGGGTAGTTTATAAATTTATAAAGTTAAACACTTCCAAATAACCAAAACTTATCAGATGATCAACAGTTAACAATTTCATGTAAAACACAAAACACTTTAAAATAAACATTTTGACATGTATATTGTTCTCACAAATCAACTTGAACTCACCTTGCTAGATTTAGGCTAAATCTAGATTTTAACCCAACTCGAGCTTCCTTGAAGAGACTTGAATCCACAAGCAAATCCTTCCAAAACTTAGATCCACGAGTTTCCTATCATAAATATACATGTTCAACCACTTAGAATCGATCCACAAACATTTTACATCAAAATCCCCAATTTAGCCAAAACCCTAATTTTTGACCTAATTTCTCCAAATTCATCAAACCCAAAATTTGAGAAACCAACTACTAGGAAATCACCAATGGAGCATTTATATCTCATAATAAGATTTAGAAAAGGAGAGGATGAACTTACCACTTAGGTTTTGGTGAAAACCTAGAAAACCCCAAAATCTCTAGTGTTAGAGGCGGGAACATAATCTTGCATCAAGAGACAAAGCCATTTACATAATATGGAGAGGAAACACTTTGATTTTCACGAAAAAGCCTCAAAATCGGTTAGGGTTCATGTGGAAGAGGGAGGAAACGTTTTGGGAGAGGAAGGGAAGAGATTGGAAGTGAAGATTGAGAAGAATGGGTGAAATTCGGGCTTTAACTAGCCTCTCAGCCCCGTAGGCGACATTGCCCATGCGACAATGACAGTGTCAAAGTCGCAGGGTATAGTCGCATGGTGTGTACAGAAGGTACTCCCCCATCTGCGACATTGTCAGGTGAAAGTGACACTGTCACAGTCGTTTGACATAGTCGTTGGGCTTGTACCGAGCCCCAAAATCCGACTCTTTTGACGCCAAGGCCCTCGATACTCTTAAGAACTTTAAGTAATGTTTTCCCAATAAGAATCCCACCATTTCCAAGTTGTGAAAACATCCGGTTGACCTTTACTTACCGAAAATTACGGGTGTTACAAAAATATTCTGGTATTTCGGATCCAACTGAGCACGTCGCTCAGTACAAGCAATTGATGTGGACAGTGTCGATCCCGCACCAGTATCAAGAGGTGTGTATGTGCAAAAGATTTGGGGCGAACCTTACCGGTGCGGCTTTGCAATGGTTAATTGGCCTCAAGCCAAAATCCATCGGGTCATTCGCAGAACTGGTGAATCAATTCTTTCAACAGTTCCCCAGTAGTCGCAAGATGGAGAAACAAACCAGCGACCTTATTATGTCGTGCAGAAATCAGGAGAATCCATTCGAAGTTATTTCAACCGCTTCAATGCAGAGATGATCAACATCCGAAATTGTGATGTCAAGACTGTGATTGAAGCCTACAAGCGTGGTCTGGATGAAAGTTCATGTCTTTACACTGACCTGACAAAGTATCCCCCGGAGAACTTCGAAGATGTACGAGCAAGAACTTTGGCCTACATGAGGGTCGAAGACGATGCGGATTTTCATCGGAAACACTCAAGCGACAAAAAACCTTTAAGTGTGAAGAAACCAGAGTTTAAAACCAGATCGACAGCTAAAGCTGAGCCGTCGAGACAAATCTCGAATGTCAGATTCGACAAGAAGAAGGTCTCGACCGTAGCCAAGTTTCCTCAATACCCCAAGATTTCCTCCTATGGATTCAAGGGTACCTCTAAAGACTTATTCGAGGCATTAAGAACTGCGTAAACAACTATTCGTTGGCCAAAGAAAAGCGACAAAGCCAACGACAAGAAAGACAAGACCAAATGGTGCGATTTTCACGACGATCATGGTCATACGACCGATGACTACATAGCACTCAAGAAGGAACTCGCTTGGCATGACCCGAAAGGTAACCTCAAGGATATCCTCAACGGACCAGTGATGCCTGACAAAAACGTTCGACCACTATCTCCTGTTCATGAGAAAGTCGTGAACTGCATTATAGGAGGATCAGACGTATGTGGTCTAACCTATTCAGCTGCAAAGAGGCACACGTCCAAAAGTGTAAGTAATCAACCAATCCCACAATCCTCATGATCGAGAGAAGAATTGGAACTAGAGTCCATGAGGATAACGTTCGACCAAGATGATTTAGACGATTTACATCAAAAATACCATGACGGGTTAATCATTCAGCTCAAGATCGGTAATTGTTTAACCCGGAGGGTATTGGTCGACGGAGGAAGCTCAGCAAACATCATCTTCCTCAATACAATCAAGGCTATGGGTCTTGACAAATCAGAGATCATCCAACGCTCGACAACATTGGTTGGCTTCAATGGAGACGCGAAGAGCACCTATGGAGAAATCATTTTACCAGTCTATGCCAAGGGGATCAACAAGCAGACATCATTCAGTGTCATAGATTGTTCATCAGCATACAATGTCATCCTTGGTCAACCCTGGATCCATGATATGAAGGCAGTCCCCTCGTCGTATCACCAGACGATGAAATTCCCTACACCATGGGGAGTTCAGGAGATCAAGAGCGAAACTAAAGTTGCTCAGGATTGCTAGAAAACAACAATGAAACCCAGAAAGCAATCCATCTATCAATTACAGAACCAGGGTACTCCCGATACTGTCTTCGACTATCGACTGGAGGAAGTTATCCTAGATCAAAGCAAACCGAACCAGATCGTCTTCATAGGTTCGACGCTCGACCCTTCTCTTAAAAAAGAACTAATTTCTTTTTTGCAGGATCATGCTGGTTGTTTCGCTTGGACGAACGAAGACATGGTTGGCATCGACCCTAACGTCATTTCACATAAATTAAACGTGGATCCATCATTCAAGCCGATAAAACAAAAACGTTGAAAATTCTCTCCAGAGCGAAACAAGGTAATCAATGATGAAGTCGAAAACCTCCTCAAAACCGGAAAAATCCGAGAAGTGAAGTACCTAGACTGACTAGCTAACATCGTCGTAGTACAGAAGAAAAATGGCAAATGGAGGGTGTGCATAGACTTCACGGACCTGAATAAAGCATGTCCAAAGGATCCATTTCCTTTGAAACATATCGACGCATTAGTCGACGCGACCGCTGGACATGAACTATTAACATTTATGGATGCCTATTCAGGGTACAATCAAATCCTGATACACGTCGACGACCAGGAGAAGACAGCTTTCATGACAGATCGAGGTATTTATTGCTATAAGGTTATGCCTTTTGGTTTGAAAAATGAAGGATCCACATACCAGCGATTAGTCAACAAAATGTTCAAAGAGCGACTGGGCGACACCATGGAAGTATACATTGACGACGTGCTCGTCAAGTCGCGACAAGCTGTCGACCACATCGAGCATTTAAGACAATCGTTCGACATACTCCGACAATATCATATGATGCTCAATCCTACGAAATGTTCCTTCAGAGTCAGTGCTGGCAAAATCCTAGGATACATAGTGACTTGACGAGGCATTGAAGCTAACCCCGACCAGATTAAAGTAATCGCCGAGATCAAATCGCTGAGAAATTTCAAAGAAGTTCAACGTCTAACCGGTCGTGTGGCGTCCTTGAATAGGTTCATCTCACGATCATTTGACAAATGCCATTTGTTCTATAACGTTCTACGAAAAAACAAAGGCTTCCAATGGACGGACGACCATGAACAAGCACTGCAAAAACTGAAAGAATACATGGCGTCACCCCCACTGTTATCAAAACCACAAGAAAACGAAGTATTGCAACTATACTTGGCCATCAGCTCCAACGCAGTAAGCGCAGTCCTGGTAAGAGAAGAAGACAAACATCAGTTGCCTATTTACTACATAAGTAAGTCTTTACTCGACGTTGAAACCAGGTACTCCTCAATGGAAAAACTCCTACTATCATTAGTTACAGTTGCAAAGAAGTTACGACATTATTTCTAATCACATCATATAACTATCGTTACTAACTTTCCACTTAAGTTTGTCTTGCGAAAACGAGAATTGACAGGTCGACTAGCAAAATGGAGTATATACCTCAGTAGCTACGACATCGACTTTAAACCCAAGACCACGATCAAATCGCAAGTCCTAGCAGACTTTCTCGCCGACTTTAGTCCTGAACTACAGAAAGAAGCACAGAGCGAAGTTTGTTCTGTGGTGACTCACGATGACCAACCTTGGACTCTACATGTCGACGGATCGTCTAACGCTAGAGGCACAAGATTGGGTGTCGTCTTAAAGTCACCACAGGGGGGCAAGATGGTGTACTCCATACGATGCAATTTCAAGGCAACCAACAACAAAGCAGAGTACGAAGCCTTGATCGCAGGGATGAACATAGATCGCAACTTGGGGGCAAAAGGGTTACACGTTAAGAGTAACTCTCTCCTTGTCATAAATCAGATGAATGACGAATTTGCGGCAAAATATTCAAAGATGACATCATATCTCAAAGTAGCCAAGGCAAAATATGCAAAATTTGAGCCTTTTTCGATTGAACAAATCCCGAGAGATTTGAACACTCAAGCAGTTGCTTTAGCCAACCTTGGATCGACACTTAGCAAACCATTGTTTGACACAATTCCTATGGTACATCTGACGACGTCGTCTATTGATCACAACGACATTGATCAGATCGACGTTGAAGAGGAAGATTGGTCGAGCGACATCATGAATTATCTAATACACGATCAACTTCCTGAGGACAAAATGGAAGATCGAAAGACTAGATTCAAAGCATCACGATACGTCGTGATACAAGGAAGACTCCATCGACGATCGTCTACTGGACTTAATCTACCATGTGTCACAAACAAAACACAAATACAGAGTATTTTGCAGAATGCACGACGGTGAATGTGGCAATCACTCAAGCGGTCGTAGCTTAGCCAATCGAATATCACGACAAGGATACTATTGGTCGACACTACGACATGACGCTATCAGGTATGTGCAAAACTGCGACGCATGTCAACGACATTCAGGTACGACACATAAACCCTCTGAACCCCTAAACTAGACATTAGTTCCTTAGCCTTTCATGAGGTGGGGAATGGATATAGTCGGTAAGTTACCGCCTGCCCCTGGGTAAAAGGTATTTTTACTCGTTCTTACAGATTAGTTTTCTAAATGGGTAGAGGCAGCCGATTTTTCCCAAGTTCGGTATAAAGAGGTTATATCCTTTATCCAAAATAATATTATATGCAGGCTTGGAATACCATCTGAAATCGTTTGCGACAATAAGCGAAAGAACCCAACAATTCTGTGAGGATTACAATATAAAACTCACGACATCAACACCACGATATCCTCAATCGAATGGACTTGCTGAATCAAGTAATAAAACCATCGTAAACTCCATCAAGAAACGTTTGAAAGCAACAAAAGGAAGATGGGTCGAAGAACTTCCTTCGGTCCTGTGGGCAAATCGTACGACTCCGCGTACGTCCACCGGAAAAACTCCATTTTCCTTAGTTTATGGTTGTGAAACAGTCCTACCTGTCGAGGTTCAGTTACCAACGTCGAGACACACATCAGTTGACCATAACCTGGTCGATCTTGGCTATGACCTCGATGCTCTTGAAGAATTAAGAGAATCATCATTGATTCGAATGGCATCCCAAAGACAAACAGTCGAACGTCATTTCAACAAAAATGTGAAAACTAATGTCTTCCAAGAAGGCGATCACGTCTTACGTCGAGTGTTTTAGAACACTCAAGAGCCAAATGCATGTAAGTTTTCCATCAAATGGGAAGGACCTTATCGCATATCTAAGGTCGTGGGAAAAAGGTGCTTATAGGCTCCAAACTCTCGACGACCAAGAAATCCCACGTAGTTGGAATGCAACATACCTGAAGAGGTATTTTTTCTAAATCCCTTGATTATTTCCTTACGATTATTCAACTCGATCAAGTACTAACTTAAGCATCAGAGGGTCGTTGGTTAGCCAATGACCAGCCTTTGACATTGTTTTCTCACAGGATCGCACGACTTAAGAATGCAAGTCTCTTACACGACTTGATCTCACAGAAATCGACTCTAAGTTTTTTGACCTAGAAAAACTTTATTGATAAAATGTCTTAGTCGCATGAAACTTAAGATTGAAAATTATTTGAGTTGCCATAGTCGCACGTGTCCTTAAACTGCGTTATACCTCTTGTCGTCGAGTGACCTACATCTAAATTGCCTCAGTCCCAAGTATACTCAGAATATATTACTTACGTTTCTTTGAATGAATGACTTGGATTATATGGTGATTGTTTGATCGTATGATTCTAAGTATTTCATTTGACTTGCGATGTCGTGCATGTTTTTTATGTTCGACATAATAAAAAACCACTTGTATTTAAGTACCAAAAATTAGTGGTAACAATGGAAGGCTCGACCACCAACTATCGACCTAAAGAAAATACAGACAAAAAGATAAAGCTCAGGATGGAGGAGCATCTTTCATCGGCATTGAAGTAGAGGCATCACCAGCTGAGGTCTCGGATGCCTTGGCATCCTCCACATCGACCTCGATCACCTCCGTGTCCTTGTCGTCTTCGGAATTCAGGTCGTCTTCATTCTTGACGTGCATAAGGTAAGTCTTCAGGTCTTCGTTGGCATTATCCAAGGGTTTCTTCCCCGCTAAGTGACGTCTCATGATCGACGCTTTAGTCGTCCATCGAGTGAAAGCCTCAATGACCTTCAACTCTTCTTCCAGCTCCTCCACCCTCGCCTTTTGCTCGCCTACCCTCGTCTTGAGGTCCCCAGTGTCTTTTTTATTCATGATCAAGGACGCTAGAGCCCGCTCCAATTCCTCTCACGTCCCTCTCAACGTGTCACACGATACGTCCAGACAAATTTGTAGATCTATCCTCTATAAATTGACGACCTCCATAATTTTTTGGGCCTCCTCAAGACGTACGGTTAGGTATTCCACGTCCGCCTTAGCTGCTTTCTCTCTGGCCAGAGCCGCCTGCTCCCTACCCAACACAACCTTCTCCTTCTGACGAGATTTAGGCACCAGACGCCTAATCCTCTCCATCTCACCATAAAGTCCGAGAGAGGTCTGGAAAGTCTGCAACATACGACGCGCGACAACTAATAACACATTATTAAATATACTAGGAAAAGTAAAGTATCAACTCTTACCAAAAAGGATAAACCGGCAACATGAGACTCCACGTCTTCAACCGACATCTCCCCAATCTTCTCCTTGAAAGAAGGGAGCAAATACTTCTATAAATGGGGAAATAGTTTCACCTGTTCGAAGGTATTATCCACCATAAAGTCCGACGACAATGTAAAATTAACCGTCTGGACTTCCGTAGGACCCTTCCCTTTTTCATCAAATTAAGGGTTGGAACCAGAGGCCACCGTCGCCTGAATATTCTCCGGAAACAAACGCTCGACATGCGGTTCCTCCGGTATCACTGGAGGCGCGACACTAATAGTATCCGCCTTTTTGGAATTACCCATCTTCGCCCTCTCAGGGGCGGCGATGCTCGATGAAACACCACCCATCGAGGACGGTTCCCTCGGAATCGATATTCGCGTACGCTTCGAAAGGCCCGACCCTGCAGTCTTGGATGCCTTCCTCTTCTCCTTGCCTTTTCGGGCTAAATCCAGATGGGCCTTCTTTCGGTCAGTCACATTGGATGATTCCAAAGGAGAAGCACCTGAAAGGAAAATTAAATGTAAGGATACACAGTCGACACATGATAAAACAAGAAGAAGAAATTGAAAAAATGCTATACCTGCCATCTCTACTTCTGTTTCTTCTTCTCTCTCTTCTTTGACCTCCTTGACCTCTGAAGGTTCGACGATGGTTACCTCGTCGTCGTCTGTCATGGATAGTAGAGAGGACGATCGGTCGACCACACTATAACCCAAGAACCGTGTAATCTTGTACACCGAATCCCTGTTCGGTTTCATGTCGTCAAACCTGATGGCTACAAACGACAAAGGAAAAAGCATTAGAAACAAAGCATAAAACAATAAAGAAACATATGACAAAGAACTACGACAAAACTCACTCGACGTATTCCAGTCCTGTTCAATCCATTCGCTATCTGGACCTTACGACCCGACACCATGCCTTCCATCCCCGATCATTGACCACGGTATTAAGGACCAAAGTACGTTCTCTTCTATACTTGGAATGTAGAATATAACGATGGAAATTGTCTACCTTCACCTGGTACGCCGTTAGGAGGTCATTCACATTGAATGGATCCTTCCAATCTTTCGTCAGTCACTCGATGACTGAAATCACCCTCCAGAATTGAGGCATGAGTTGCCCCGACGCAAGATGGAAGGTCATCATGAAAAGCCTTGACAAAGGCGAATAAGGCCATGTAAACCCTATTTTGAAAGGATACTCGTACACTACGAAGTAACCTCCCAGACACATATTTGGACGCACTTGACCCGCGGAATTGAGGGCCACAGATGAAGGAATTTGCGCTAAGTGCCTAAAACTATCTAGGTCGTTCTGATCCTGGATTGTGCTAGCGGGTTCGTGCGATATCCCTAGACCAGTTAGGTTGACCTTTAACGCGATCAAACCTAGTATATCCCAATTCTTCCTAGGTTTCCTAGCACACGTCTTAAAATGCATGAGAAAAGTCAAGAAGGATCGTACCTTAAATAGTCGCTCTAAACCTCGATCGAAAACCTAAAACTGGCAGGGATCGTGTAGATTTTTAGTAAAGGATTGATGAAACTTGGAAAGGATTCACTGAAATCTCTCTCTAAAATACTTTGAAAGCGTAAAAGGAAATGATCCGCCAAAGATCCCTATTTATACGCTTAAACGAATTCGAGTCGATCAATAGTTGACACGTGTCACCTACAACTATCACGCGTGTTCCCCACGTCACCATGACCTCACACATGTCAGTCATGTCATCATGGGCCTAGACGAAATCGAACCGCTTCGGTTCCACCGCAACGATAACCATCCTTGGACTGACACGTGGCATTTTTCAAAAGTTAAAAGATTAAAAATTTTAAAATTCCCGCTGAAAATTTTTAAAATTTGGGGGCAAACTGTTTGGGACAAAAATACACGATCATGACGAAAATACATTTAATGCATATTTCACACGACTTGTCTTGTATTAAGATAAGGTCCTGTCGATCGAGCATAACCCTGACCTCCGTCAAGACTAACTCGAAGGTTGGTCGAGCGTCGTACGACCATCGCAGGGATTTACACTCGACCTCGACCATACTAACGTATGACCCAACGTTCCTTTCTTGTTCATTTAATGCAGGTTTAATGCTCATAAATACCAACGGTCATAACGGATCAACATCATCAAGATCATTTATGAAGACTCAACCATTACAAAAGACACATTTATGAGAGACCAAGTCTATAAATACTGAAGATTACATCTCACTCGGACAACTGGAATCAGATGCTCGAAGCATACAACTCACAAGTTCTCTGAAGAATCTCTACAATCTTTCACTTACAAGATAACAACAATATTCACACGACGATAGCGTTTTCACACACGATATACACTTGTTCTTTGCTTATACATCTATTTCTTGTATCGGTCGTGTAACACATTGTAACATCGAAGGATGTCACCCCTGTTTGGTGATCATTGTAACACCCTCAAATCTGGAAATAGCAACTTATTTAAAATTTTCTAAAAACATCAATAAATGAATTATCTACAAACACAAATTAAGATTTAACCTCGATACAAACATTCATTCTATACAAAATCCTGTGATAATAACGGATGCTACTAAAACCCCATAATAGTCACTATCTCCAAAGTTGCGGAAGACTTCACCAACTACTTACATTTGCACAAAGTTAAGGCTCAACTCTTCATGGCTGCTAGAACCAAAACCCAACTGGAATCTGATGCACATGCCGACAAATAAAAAGGTTAGGCTTAACGCCTAGCGAGCTCAAGAGTTATCAAAATAAATAAAGATGTCTGTGAAAATAAATAATGCAGTTTAATTCATAATCTTTCAAAAGGTATGCTTTGAATATGCAAACGACTCGTTTTCCAATAATATGCATTTTAGATGGAGAACACCAATTTGGACATTTTCCAAATCAAACTACTACAAAATGATGATACCAAGGTAAACCGCCCCTTCATAAACTAGCTTTAACCCAAAACTCACTCAAAGCGTAAATATAAATTGGACTCTCCATTTAAAAAGGTATGGTTAAACCTTATATTTCAAAACACCCAAAACACGGGTGGGGCATAATACTCAACCCATAAATCAAGGGTAAAACCCAAATATACAAAACGTCACCGAAAACTTGGATAATAAAACTCAATACCCAAAAACAACACCTTTCGGTGACTGGGGATTCCCGATTCCATAAAATGTGACGGTCCACAAAGTAAGCCCATTTTATGTTGTTATGACTAGTCATATAAACAAAAGTACACGCAAGAGATGTCAGGCTCAGTAGCTTTAAACGTACACCCACGGAAACTCGAGTTCAACCCCGTCGGGTTCCTATGTCGAGCCCCTCATCTAATATCGTAATACTTGAGCACGAAGGACTTATACCGCACCCGGTACCTTAACGTGCAGCATGAAGGACTTACATCGCACCCAATACCTAACGTGCTTCATCCAAAAACGCAAAACTTGAGCACGAAAGACTTATACCGCACCCGGTACCTTAACGTGCAGCACGAAGGACTTACATCGCACCCGATACCTAACGTGCTTCATCCAAAAACGCCAACAAGGCTCGAAGTCGAGCTACCAAAACTGGACAATTGTCCTAAAACCCCATCAAAATAACAATGCCAAGCCTTAGACTTAACAACCCATTGACTCATTGATAAATGAAAAAAAGAATACGATAGAACGCACTCGACCAACGGATATGCAAACACCACGACTAAAAGTAAGATTAGTTCGAAACTCAACATTAGTTGAGGCAACCTATTTTCCAAATGAACTTATACTCTTATATCTTCCAAATGCCTCATAACACAAAATATGCATTTTCCAAATTTAACTGCTGATAAGAATGAAAATCATAAAATGAGACTATAAACATTTTTTCAAGTACCTCACATAAAAGTGCAAGTAATACTTTATAAAACATTCTATTTCATGAATGATGCATAAAATTCGACAAACATTTAAAAGCGTATTTCTTTGATCAAAGATCTATTTATGCAATAAGACCTCAAAACACATTCATTTGTAACACATTTATCAAAATGCCCAAAAATCCCAAATGTGGGTATTATACAAAGTTTGTAAAGTTAAATACTTCCAAAAATCAAAGATTAGCAAATAACCCAACATTTGATAATTTCATGTAGAACACATAAACACTTTAAAATAGACATTTTGGCATGTACAACGTTTTCACAAATCAACTTGAACTCACCTTGCTAGATTTGGTGCTAAATCTAGATTTCACCCAACGAGCTCTTTTGAAAACCACTTGAATCCTCAAGCCGAAATCCTCCAAAAACCTAGATCCACACAACTTCAACCGTAAATAACCACATCCAACCATATAGAAACATTCCCCAAACATAATACACCAAAATCCCCAACGAGATCCAAACCCTAGTTTCTCCCAAAACTATCATGTCCGAGATTTGATAAACAAATACTAGGGAAACATCAATGGAGCATTCATAACTTATTACAAGGTTTGGAAATGGAAAGAATGTACTTACCACTTAGGTTTTGACGAAAAACCTAGAAAACCCGAAATGAACTTGAGGTTGAAGATGAAGCTCCTTGACCAATAACTTCCAATCTTTGATGGGTGGAAGGAGGAACACTTGGAACATAAAAGATTTGGTGCCCTTGATGCATAAAACTGATTTTAGGGTTTTGGGGTTCGGTTTCTAGAGAAAAAAAGGGTGAAAGGGGTTGAGAATAATGAGGTGGGGCTGCTCAAAATCGATTTTAAAACAACCAGAGGCCGCAGGCGATTGTGCCCGACGATTGTGCCCAAGGCACTTTCGCCAGGGCACTATCGCCCAAACTGTACCGCGGGCACCACTCTGTTGGCGATTGTGCCCAGGGCACTATCGCCAAGGCACTATCGCCCAGAGTGTCCCGAGCCCCGATTTCTTCCATTTTCATCCGAAGCACCCACGATGCGATAAGGCTTAAAAGGTAAGGCGTAAGGGATGAAATTCTATGATCAAAATCAAGGATTTCTCAAGGGATTGGCTTTCACAGACAGGAATTTACGGGTGTTACAATCCCCCCAACCTTAGAATGATTTCGTCCTCGAAATCTAGGTTCCCATGAAATCTCACCCGCAGGAAGATTGACCTTAACCCGTTGCTAGCACCATCAACACGACCCTTACACCGATACTCACATTGCTGCCCCTCTTGGGCACAATATACTCATAACCGAGCGTACACTTAACTCTCCAAAATAACCTTTTACTCACAAGGTTATGGTCGTCTCCCAACCTTAGGTGACAATTACTACCTCCAGGTAGTTAGTGACCCCAAATTCTTGCTGACCAAACTTTCCTTCGGATCTACGGTTCCGAACACAACGTCAAAGATCGCAACCAAACTTCCAAGTTCCTCAGGTTTCAATTAATCCATTCTTAATATCGATAAAGATATTCTTCTAAGGCGCACCAAAGCGTCCTTCAAATACTACTTAGCCCAGATTCGGTCAACACTCAACTCCGTTCCAACCCCACTCCTCACAACAATCCTTTAACACAAGCTTTACCACCACGGAAATGCTTAAACACATCGATACTTAATCGTCAACACCCAAACTCCTTCCAAATTCCATCACTGAAAGGTCAATATTTCTCATGGTTCGACCGGGATACATCCAAACATTCCCAGCTCCACTGACTCGAAGAAAACAAGTCGACACCTAGGGCTAAACGGTGACCTCGAAAACATGGACATCCCGTCCAAAATCCCAATCTAGACAGATAGCCGTACTAAGTTTGACACTTAACCGAGTGCTAAATTTCAAATCTTATATTTCTAACAGACCGACCACCAAAATATCCTTTAATCGCGGAACCCACTGAGACGATACACCATCAACATAAACCATGGTGTCACACCGACGAGAAATCCACCAAAACGAACCCAATCTAATCGTAGGTAATCACTTTAGACCTTATCCTGCATAATTACCGAGGTATAAGATTGTTTCCGTAATTAACTGGGAAGACTTAAATCTTCTATTTCCATTAATACAAACGCGAGCAGATTCACAAACCGAAACCTCAAACATTCAAGACTGACCGCAAGTCGGATCATCCGACGCTTCAAATCCCAAGGACTCCCTTAGTCCCTAAGCACAACTCTTTTCATGACGGGGTTAAACCTATAGGCCTAATGAGTTCAAGGTTTTTCAAATAATATGCCAATTTAAACTTTTATAAAACTTTCAAATACACAAGTTTTATAACGATTAACCGTACAGTGACAACACACTATCGCCCATCCGATAGGTTTCAAAACTGGTTACCAACACAACGCATATAAAACCATTTCCAAAACTCATTTGATCAGTAATTACGTTAATAAAAACGGTAACAAGAGATGTGCAACAAAATTTTCAAACGGACTACCATGGTCCTAGTAATGCATCAATTTATACTATGCATATGAAAGATAACTTTCCGCACTATAACATGTGTAATAGAAGTTTGTACAATTCCCAAAAGAGACATTCACAAATTAATTTTAAAGTTCTGACTTCCCAACGGAAAAGTCGTTGCGACATAAAATTATTAACCACTCCATATGCAACAGTTTATTCCCCAAAGTTCGATGAGATGGTAAGAATGCAAATAATTCTCAAATCGAGTTTAAAACTTTAAGCCGCCTCGATAAGACACATTTGACCAAGATGGTAACTACAACGATATGCAATTCGAAAATTCATTTCATGTATTGCGGAAAATTTATAACAGCAAGGTCAACAAGCGAAGCACGCTTAGATTAAAATTTAATTTAAGACAATATAAATATTTCGCATATTTACTCACGCGAGTGAAAGTCGGATTCAACCCAAAAGTATGCACATATACTCGTGTGAAACTCAAGATGCAATCATGCGACATTTAGATTTTTCAAGGTGCCTCTTACGGTTGCAAAAGTGTCGATGCAAGACTCGCCTGAAACAAAGTATTGAACACAACTCGTAAATTAACGCACACAATGATGCATATGCACATGTTCTCAAAATTATTTTACGCAACGCAAAATGACGTAAGACGAGGCACCCAAAACCCAACTGAATTTTCGCAAAACTCAATAATGCTAAAATCATGCGGTGACAAAATTTCATTTCTCAACAAGAATGTAAGACAACAATATGGCTAAAACACTAAGCCTTTAAGAGTTTCCTCTTTTAATGCAATGAAAGGTAAAATGACACCTTTAACAAAATTCACATGGGACACGACGCCAACTAACTCGTAAGCTTAAAAGAAGCAAAATTAAAACTCACGCATGGAAATACATCATATAAAACAATACTCCATGAAATTCCAACAAAACTCACACAAACTAAAATTCTCAAGAAATTCCGACTCAACGCGTGGGAATAACTTTTCCTTTAAAACCATTAACATATGTGGAGGAGATCCAATGCCTAGGTTAAAATCTCATAGCTACTTGCCCAATACTCAAATGACATTAAAACATGGATATTACAATATCCGCAAATGGCGTTAAACAAGAGAAGTGAATAAAGAGATTTTTTTATAACAATTTGCAATTACGTGCAACAAAACAATTTATGCATGCTTAAGCTCACAGTTTAAAATCTGATGCGTGTTAAATGCTTTACCAAAACTTTATAATATAAACCACTTTCTGTTTTACGAACACAAGAAACAACTTATGCAAATTTATTTCAGAAATAAATTTTAGTGCATGAATTTGGTCGGCATTCACCCCTCTAGACTACGCTTCTCAACAACCCGACATACTAATACCATCCGGGTGTATCAAGCATCTTAGGACAACAATCTCAATTTCCTACTATTATCATCTGGATACTCCACGTCTTAAAGCAACACTCGGATATTTCATCGGTTCACCTTACAATCTCTCCTCGTATAACGTCAATTTCATAAGCTCAAGGTTCTACTCCAACCAATTATTCTTACTCAAGACAATCAACTTAATGCATTCAACGCACTTAACTATCACTTCAACGTGGCATTGCTACAGACATCAACGTTTCCTTAGATTACTCCCTTAGAAACCTTCTCACTACCCCAACGGTAATCATACCAAGGTAGTTCAAGTATACACATGTAGTATGTAGGTTCACTATAACACTGGCCAGGTGCCATTATGAACGTACCACACATGCTCATCCTTGCGACCCTAGACAAGTTTCCCGTTTCTAGTGACCCGATCAACTCCATAATATCTTATCTTAACGTTCCTGATGTGCAACTTCACTTACAATCGCTTATAAAAACGCTAGTTTGAGTCTAGGCATCCTACAATCAATACCTAATTCCCTCAAACTTAAGCTCTAATACCAACTTGTAACACCCTCAAATATGGAAATATCAACTTATTTAAAATTTTCTAAATACATCAATAAAGGAATTATCTACAACCACAAATTAAGATTTAACCTCAATACAAACATTCATTCTATACAAAAGCCTGTGATAATAACGGATGCTACTAAAACCCCATAATAGTCACTATCTCCAAAATTGCGGAAGACTTCACCAACTACTTACATTTGCACAAAGCTAAGGCTCAACTCTTCATGGCTGCTAGAACCAAAACCCTACTGGAACCTGATGCACATGCCGACAAATAAAAAGGTTAGGCTTAACGCCTAGTGAGCTTAAGAGTTTTCAACATAAATAAAGATGTCTGTGAAAATAGATAATGCAGTTTAATTCATAATCTTTCAAAAGGTATGCTTTGAATATGCAAACGACTCGTTTTCCAATAATATGCATTTTAGATGGAGAACACCAATTTGGACATTTTCCAAATCAAACTACTACAAAATGATGATACCAATGTAAACCGCCCCTTCATAAACTAGCTTTAACCCAAAACTCACTCAAAGCGTGAATATAAATTGGATTCTCCATTTAAGAAGGTACGGTTAAACCTTATACTTCAAAAACACCCAAAACACGGGTGGGGCATAATACTCAACCCATAAATCAAGGGTAAAACCCAAATATACAAAACGTCACCGAAAACTTGGATAATAAAACTCAATACCCAAAAACAACACCTTTCGGTGACTGGGGATTCCCGATTCCATAAAATGTGACGGTCCACAAAGTAAGCCCATTTTATGTTGTTATGACTAGTCATATAAACAAAAGTACATGCAAGAGATGTCAGGCTCAGTAGCTTTAAACGTACACCCACGGAAACTCGAGTTCAACCCCGTCGGGTTCCTATGTCGAGCCCCTCATCTAATATCGTAATACTTGAGCACGAAGGACTTATACCGCACCCGGTACCTTAACGTGCAGCACGAAGGACTTACATCGCACCCGATACCTAACGTGCTTCATCCAAAAACGCAAAACTTGAGCACGAAAGACTTATACCGCACCCGGTACCTTAACGTGCAGCACGAAGGACTTACATCGCACCCGATACCTAACGTGCTTCATCCAAAAACGCCAACAAGGCTCGAAGTCGAGCTACCAAAACTGGACAATTGTCCTAAAACCCCATCAAAATAACAATGCCAAGCCTTAGGCTTAGCAACCCATTGACTCATTGATAAATGAAAAAAAGAATACGATAGAACGCACTCGACCAACGGATATGCAAACACCACGACTAAAAGTAAGATTAGTTCGAAACTCAACATTAGTTGAGGCAACCTATTTTCCAAATGAACTTATACTCTTATATCTTCCAAATGCCTCATAACACAAAATATGCATTTTCCAAATTTAACTGCTGATAAGAATGAAAATCATAAAATGAGACTATAAACATTTTTTCAAGTACCTCACATAAAAGTGCAAGTAATACTTTATAAAACATTCTATTTCATGAATGATGCATAAAATTCGACAAACATTTAAAAGCGTATTTCTTTGATCAAAGATCTATTTATGCAATAAGACCTCAAAACACATTCATTTGTAACACATTTATCAAAATGCCCAAAAATCCCAAATGTGGGTATTATACAAAGTTTGTAAAGTTAAATACTTCCAAAAATCAAAGATTAGCAAATAACCCAACATTTGATAATTTCATGTAGAACACATAAACACTTTAAAATAGACATTTTGGCATGTACAACGTTTTCACAAATCAACTTGAACTCACCTTGCTAGATTTGGTGCTAAATCTAGATTTCACCCAACGAGCTCTTTTGAAAACCACTTGAATCCTCAAGCCGAAATCCTCCAAAAACCTAGATCCACACAACTTCAACCGTAAATAACCACATCCAACCATATAGAAACATTCCCCAAACATAATACACCAAAATCCCCAACGAGATCCAAACCCTAGTTTCTCCCAAAACTATCATGTCCGAGATTTGATAAACCAAATACTAGGGAAACATCAATGGAGCATTCATAACTTATTACAAGGTTTGGAAATGGAAAGAATGTACTTACCACTTAGGTTTTGACGAAAAACCTAGAAAACTCGAAATGAACTTGAGGTTGAAGATGAAGCTCCTTGACCAATAACTTCCAATCTTTGATGGGTGGAAGGAGGAACACTTGGAACATAAAAGATTTGGTGCCCTTGATGCATAAAACTGATTTTAGGGTTTTGGGATTCGGTTTCTAGAGAAAAAAAGGGTGAAAGGGGTTGAGAATAATGAGGTGGGGCTGCTCAAAATCGATTTTAAAACAACCAGAGGCCGCAGGCGATTGTGCCCGGCGATTGTGCCCAAGGCACTTTCGCCAGGTCACTATCGCCCAAACTGTACCGCGGGCACCACTCTGTTGGCGATTGTGCCCGGCGATTGTGCCCAGGGCACTATCGCCCAGAGTGTCCCGAGCCCCGATTTCTTCCATTTTCATCCGAAACACCCACGATGCGATAAGGCTTAAAAGGTAAGGCGTAAGGGATGAAATTCTATGATCAAAATCAAGGATTTCTCAAGGGATTGGCTTTCACAGACAGGAATTTACGGGTGTTACAATCATAGTGCACGAAGACACCTTTCTGTCGTCCGTGGTTTATTCCTCGTTGAGGTTTTTCCACGTCACCAATTTTCTTGTTTTCTTATTTTATTGTTTATCGCGCATATTGTCGATCAGCTACTTTCTTTAGTTGGATAAAGCTCCACGTCGACCTTAAATTATTCTTTGGGTAATTTTTGGCATTAACACTTATAATAGGTAAAATTTGTTTAGTTTCGTTCTTTGATTTGACTATTAAAAGGTTTATACATATTTATTATTTTTGATGCTTTAAAGTGATTTGAAACACATTGATATTCTATAATATGAAATCTAAAGGTAATCCTTATGTTTAGGAGCTTAATAGATATGGGGATGCACCAAATGATGATGATTGATGGTTAGCAGCTTCTTACCTTTTCTATGAATCTTTTTATGAGATCACTTTGAAGTTGAGTATTTGATTTCTACCACTGTGATAGTGAGGGTGGCAACGCTAAGAAAATGACAAATTACATGAAGGTTAAATAAGACAAATCTTGATCTAATATTGTTAATGCCGATCTTTTGCTATTTATTGCCTTCCAAATAACGTTTATTAAGCTTATGTTAAATTAACAGAGATTTAGAAAATATTCTGGATCGAATCATTAGTTAACTATTTCTTTTGTTATGTATCAGTTCTCTGCAATCTTTCTATTTGGGCTTTTATGTTTACAAACTTTGTTTTTTATGGATACACTTGCATTGTTTTTTTCTTAGACAAATTGAAGAAGTTAAAGTCCAAAACCAACTTTTGAGTGGTTACAGTTCCAGCTATAAAATGCAGGTAAAATACTCCAACGACAAATTTTTAGATGATAGATTTTGCTGCTTGACGTTATTTCTCCTCATAATCTATATCTATACTACCTTATAAATGAGATTTGGCAAAAGTCTTAAAACCAAATTCTAATGCATAATGTACAACATCTTAAAGCAAATAGTAAGTCTTAAATACAACCAATAAAGCTAAATGTACAACATCTTAAAGCATAAAATTCAAAAAACTCTTAATTATCTATACTACCTTATAATTGAGATTTGGCAAAAGTCTTAAAACCAAATTCTAATGCATAATGTACAACATCTTAAAGCAAAGAGTCTTAAAGTCTTAAATACAACCAATAAAGATAAATGTACAACATCATAAAGCATAAAATTCAAAAAACTCTTAATTACAGTGGGGATGCATGATGTACAAGTGAATAATACATATGACTTTTAATTTAGACTTTTCAATTGTTGCAGGTTTTAGTTTTGCAGAGACAATATACTGTAGATACATGTTTTATTACTTTTCAGATTCCTCTTCCCAATTGCAAATTCAAATTTCAAAATTCAAACCAGATGACAATTAGCTTTACTTTCTTCCAGCTCAATTTCTTGGGACAATTTCAAAGAAGGATGGTTCATACTCTACTTTCTTCCTCCTTAGTTTCTTCAGACTAGTGTTCCACATCAAACAGATGATTCAAAATTCAAATATCCCGCTCCCAATCTCTCTGCTCTTTCTCCCTCTCTCCTGATAAAATCTGAACATACTTGCACACTTTTTTGGGACGACCGATGAAAATATTCAACAATCAAAACATGAAGATTACAGCACAGGTGATTAAACTCTAATCTCTTCATCTTCTTCGTGGATTTTTTTTTCTTTTTCCTCTACAACCATGAAAAAACTGGATTTGGTGTGTTGATTTTTGTATTTCTCAAGTTCGACTTTATGTTCGTTTTTTATGAACCCTAACTCAGAGGTGATCCCTCTTTCGATCTTACAGTGCTTTTTGGGGATACATTCCAGCCATTGATTAGGGTTGGCAATGGGTAAGGGTAAACCCGTTACCCGTTATGTTTCGACCCGTTGGATAAGGGTATGGATAAAGAAATTTTTATCCATTTATCCACTTATCCATTACCCGTTTATCCGAAATTTTAGTGGGTAGGATATGGATAAACGGTTTTTCGTTATCCATTACCCGTTACCCGTTACGATATAATATATATGTATGTATAATTATATAAAATTAAATATTAGCATATATATACATAATTATATTAAGTTAATTATTAATATTTTTTTAATAATGTTATCATATATTAACATCTACTTTAATTTATTTTTTAATATTTATCGAGTAAAAGATTTCATATTGATTAAATGAGAAACAAGCCGGATTTAGAAAAATATACAATGAAAAGTGTTAGTTTTACAATTTTTATATTGTTTTTGAAGTATTATATTATGATTATATCTAGAGTAATAAAGTGTTTACTACAATAAAATTAGATATAAAATAATAACTATATTTATGAACTTATGTTTTTCTTATATGTTTGAGGTTTAACAATATCAATTATAGTTCGAAATTTTGTTTTACCATTTATCCATTACCCGTTTCGTTACCCGCTAATTTCAATGGGTAGGGTAGGATATGGATAAGGCTTCTATGAGATGGATAATTACCCGTTTCGTTACCCGCTATTTTAAATGGATTGGATAACGGATTAACCCTTACCTTACCCATACCCTACCCGTTGCCAGCCCTACCATTGATATATATATATATTGACTTCAAATGTTGTCGATGGACCCTGCAAAACCTCACATTCTGTTTATAGCATTGATTTCTGCTTATTCCTTGTCGGATCTATTGTTCGTTTAAGTCTAACTCCTTTCCTGTCACATATTTTCCTTTTTTTATTATTGAGTTTGGTTTATTGATTTCTTGCAGTTTTTGTATACAAAAACAACTTAGTGGTGAACTTTGCTAATCCAAGTGGATTGCGCTGACAAATTATGCATTTGGTCATCCAAGCTAAGGGAAGTTTTGATCATATTTTTTTATTTGATTTTGGTCCCTGTCTTTGCTTATGCACTACACGATTAATCTTTATTTTTTGTCCGGGGTATGGTCTATGTTCTTCTGTCTGGGCTTTTGTTTTTGGAACTGTTGTCTGCTTTCAATTCGAAAAGTTTTTGACATGTTTTAATTGGTGTTTGTATAATCGTTGGGTTCAGATCAGGTTTGGAATTGATAGTCAACAACTGTTGTTTGTTCTGTTGTGTTTTGGGTTCAGATCATGTTTGGAGTTTATAGCCTTCAACTGTTGGTTGTTCTGTTGTGTTTTGGGTCATCTCAAATTTTGAAGGGTATTTTTGCTTTATGGTGGCTTCCATTTAGATATGGAGTTAATTCATATTTTCATGGTGGTAAAAGATCGTGTGAGAAATTGAGGTTAACGTGCGAAGCGTAAGAAGTGGATCTGAACCATTGATCACTTTTAATCAAATGCCTCCCATGAATTGCGGCTTAGAATGGAATTGATCGGGTCCATCTTGGTGCATCTAATCCTAATGTGCATCCATTTCTCATCCAACAGTCTACTTCTCACACTTCCCACGTTAACCTCAACTTCTCACTGGAACCCAACCCTTTACGTGGTAAGCGCTTCTTAATCCAAATCCTTGTAGCTTTCATCTTTAAAGGGAAGAATGTAAGTTTGATTCGAATCAGCTCAATTCAAATTTGGTTTTCTGTGTTTCAATTTCATAAAATCAATTAACTTTTTATGTATGAATCTAGGAGGGCTTCGATTAAATGCCCGCCTACGCCAGATGCAGAAGACGAAGATCAAGATCGAGAGCCAACTCTTCAAGAACTTATCAACATCAAAGTACGATTTTTGTTGGATATACAAGAACTTTCAGATTGTTAATGACTCCTAAAAGTATACACTACTAAATAAAAGACTTTTTCCGGTGGATTTAATTTTCCGCCGGAAATTTTCGGCGGATATCCGACGGAAGTCAAACGGGTCAACCCACTTTGACTTTCGCCGGAAATCCGTCGGAAATTTATTTTTATTTTTATTTTTTTTTAAAATCAATTATTTTCGGCGGATTTCCGACGGAATATATATATTTTTTAATTTTTTTCTTATTAATTATAATTAATTAACTATTTTCGGCGGATTTTACGTGGATTTTAATTAATTAAATTAACTAATTAAAATCCGCTGAAAATCCGCCGAAAATAGTTACTTAATTATTATTTTTAAATGAATTAAAAAAATAAAAAATAAAAATCCGTCGGAAATCCGTCGGAAATCCGCCGAAAATTTTATAAAACTTTCGGCGGATTTTCGGCGGATATTTTATATTTCTTAAAAAAAATAAAAAAAAATATCCGCCGAAAATCCGCCGAAAATAGTTAATTAATTATTTTTTTAAATGAATTAAAAAAAAATCCGTCGAAAATCCGCCGAAAATTTTATAAAACTTCCGGCGGATTTTCGGTGGATATTCTATATTTCTTAAAAAAAATAAAAAAAAAATATCCGCCGAAAATAGTTAATTAATTATTTTTTTTAAATGAATTAAAAAAAATAAAAAATAAAAATAAAAATCCGTCGGAAATCCGCCGAAAAATTTATAAAACGTCCGGCGGATTTTCGGCGGATATTTTATATTTCTTAAAAAAAATAAAAAAAATATCCGCCGAAAATCCACCGAAAATAGTTAATTAATTATTTTTTTTAAATGAATTAAAAAAATAAAAAAATAAAAATCCGTCGGAAATCCGCCGAAAATTTTATAAAACTTCCGGCGGATTTTCGGCGGATATTCTATATTTCTTTAAAAAAAATATCCGCCGAAAATCCGTCGAAAATAGTTAATTAATTATTTTTTTTAAAATAATTTAAAAAAATAAAAATAAAAATAAAAATCCGTCGGAAGTTTTATAACGTACCCACTTGGGCTTTAACGCACCTAGTTGGTCTTTAACGTACCCACTTGGGTTTTAACGTACCTAGTTAGGCTTTAATGGGTCCAGTTGGGATTTAACGTACACACTTGGGCTTTAACGTACCTAGTTAGGCTTTAATGGATCCAGTTGGGATTTAACGTACCCAGTTGGGTTTTAACCGATCCAATTGATCTTTAATGGATTCGGTTGGGCTTTAATGGATCCGATTGGGCTTTTAATGGATCTTGTTGGGCTTTAACGGATATAGTTGGGTTTTAACATACCTAGTTGGGCTTTGACGTACCCGGTTGGGCTTCAACAGATCCCAGTTTGGCTTTAATTGATCCGGTTGGGTTTTAACATTCCCAGTTGAGCTTTATCGTACCCAGTTGGGCTTTAATGGATACAGTTGATCTTTAAGGGATTTAGTTGGTCTTTAACTATACAGTTGGCCTTTAACGCACCTAGTTGGGCTTTAATGGATGCAATTGGGCTTCAACGGATCTAGTTAGGGCTTTAATGTACCCGGTTGGACTTTAACATAGACAATTGGGTTTTAACGTACCCAACTGCCTTTAACGTACCAGTTGGGCTTTAACGGATCCAGTTGGGCTTTAACGCACCTAGTTGGTCTTTAACGTACCCACTTGGGCTTTAACGTACATAGTTAGGCTTTAATGGATCCAGTTGGTCTTTAACGTACACACTTGGGCTTTAACGTATCTAGTTAGACTTTAATGGATCCAGTTGGGATTTAACGTACCCAGTTGGGTTTTAACCGATCCAATTGATCTTTAATGGATTCGGTTGGGCTTTAATGGATCTGATTGGGCTTTTAATGGATCTTGTTGGGCTTTAACGGATATAGTTGGGTTTTAACATACCTAGTTGGGCTTTGACGTACCCGGTTGGGCTTCAACAGATCCTAGTTTGGCTTTAATGGATCCGGTTGGGTTTTAACGTTCCCAGTTGAACTTTATCGTACCCAGTTGGGCTTTAATGGATACAGTTGATCTTTAAGGGATTTAGTTGGGCTTTAACTATACAGTTGGCCTTTAAAGTACCTCGTTAGGCTTTAATGGATCCGGTTGAGCTTTAATGGATCGAGTTGGCTTTAACGTATACAGTTGGCTTTAACGGATCCGGTTGGGCTTTAACGTTCCTAGTTAGGTTTCAATGGATCTAGTTTGGCTTTAATGGGTACAGTTGGGATTTAACGTACCCAGTTGGGCTTTAACGGATCAAGTTAAACTTTAATGGATCCAGTTGGGATTTAACGTACCAAGTTGGGCTTTAACGTATCCAGTTGGGCTTTAACGTACCTAGTTGGGCTTTAATGGATCCGGTTGGGCTTTAACGAATCCAGTTGGCTTTAATGTTCCCAGTTGGGCTTAACGGATCGTTTAGTTGTGAATTAATCGATAGTTTAATAATAATGTAATTTATTTTAGGTTTAATAAAATAATGTTTTTTTATAAAATAAACATTAAATATTCTGTTAGATTTTTAGGGTAGTTGAAGTGAGGAGTGATTTTAGGGAAGTTAAACTTGTTAGAGATAAGGATTAAATAGGAAAAAAATTTAAGATTTCATTCTTTATTTAGATTTTAAGTAATTATCATTAAATAGCAGTATATGTAACACCCGTAGTTTTCGGTAAGTAATTGTCAATCGGACGTTTCTGTGACTCGTAAACCTTGGGGTTTTGTTGGGAAATGCTTCGTTTAAAGTTCCTAAGGGTTTCGAGAGTGTTGGCATGAAAGAAGTCAAGTTATGGGACTTGAAGAAGTTTGGGCGACTATTGGCATAGTCGCCGTGTCACTCTCGCGGGAGAGGTACCGCGGCCCCTAGGGAGCGGGCGACTATGCTACGCGACTATGCCAAGGGCATAGTCGCCGTGTCAATGTCGCGGACGGGGGCTGAGAGGCTGTTAAATCCGAATACCTCTTAAAATCAAACATAGAAGCGGCATAGTTGATATTCTACCTTATTAGATTTTTAGTATTCTCGGTTGTAATAGATTTTGGAATGTTGGAGCTTATGCACTGTTACTTTTCTCAGAATTTTGTAATGGGGACCCAGTGCTGGTAATTGAATCTCATTTATTCACCTATGTTTGATTTTAAGAGGTTTCAAGAAAGAAGAAAAACAGAATAGTGACGGGGGTTAGACCTAAAGGTCTAGTGAATTCCCAAACTCGCCCATACGATAATAACAATTAACAATTTAAATTTTTAAGTAAAAGAATAGCTCTGTAAGTTAAATCTCAAGGAATAATGTTTTACACATTAAAGCCTTCTGTCATAACCAGGACTGAACGTCCCCGGGGCCCCCAGTAGATCCCCATACGGCCCCCCCATGTCGATGCCGTTTTTCGTGCGTAGGGAAACGAATTCCCTCACACAGATAAACCATCCCCGATGGTTAATAGTTGATGGTCTCGGCCATACAAAATCCGTTACCTCTACTTAATAAATTTGATCAACAATTGAGAGATAAATATGACCGATACACTAATATCGCAAATAGAACAAGAATCATTTTATCACATAATCCAACAACATTAATAACTCTTGGTAATGACCATTTCCAGTTTAGAAATGGGTTAAATAAAACAGGAGTAAGGAAACTCACATGTTGATAAACTTGGCACACACCCAGATCCTAATCCTGGCGAGTTGGTTCCTACAAGCAGATTGGATAATTGAAACCAATTGAATGATTGGAACCTATAATAAAGGCCTATAGTACAAGAGTTCTCGACAGATACCGGTCAAAAGGAAAGGATACCGGCCATGGGATACCGGTCGAGGATACCGGTCCATGAGATACCGGTCGAGGATACCGGTCCACAAGGATACCGGTCGAAGGTATCGGTCCACAGGGATACCGGTCGAAGGTATCGATCAATGATGAGCTCTTCACAGATTTCTCTCTAAGACCTTCGCTATCGCCTCCGATCGGATTTCCTTCCTCTTCTCTCGGTCGCCGCTCACACTCAAAGCACACACACATGCACAGCTCACACACTTTTCTTTACCATGGTTCAAAAATTTTAAGATAGGGTTTTAGGCCTTAATTGGCCCATTAACTTACTCCCAACAAGCCCAAACCACTATTTTTATTATTTCCTCAATTTTAAAATTTTCAAATTTTACTAACCAACTTTTCCAACATACACGGTGTTACAAATCTCCCTCTCTTAAAAGGATTCCGTCCCGGAATCTTCCTTGGCAAACAAGTGCGGATGCTTAGACCTCATTTCAGACTCTAATTCCCACGTAGCTTCTCGCCCTTTGTGAAACTTCCACTGAACTTTCACTAAGTTAATCTCTTTCGTCCTTAACCGCTTAACCTTACGATCCACGATAGACTCGGGTTCTTCGACGAAATTCAACTTCTCATCCACCTGAACATCTCGCAGAGGTATTGTCGTATCCACATCTGCGAGACACTTTCTCAAGTTAGCGACATGGAAAGTATTGTGTATACCCTTTAATTCTTCGGGTAAATCCAACTTATATGCCACAAGACCTACTCGTTCGATAATTTTAAACGGCCCAATAAATCGGGGACTCAACTTCCCCTTCTTCCCAAACCGGATTACACCTTTCCACGGTGATACCTTCAACATTACATTATCACCGACCTGAAACTCTATATCTTTTCGGCGTTTGTTTGCGTAACTCTTTTGTCTGTCACGTGCCACCTTCAGTCTCTCGCGTACTTGATTAATTTTATCTGCAGTAACCTGCACTAATTCTGGCCCAGCCATATGCCTTTCTCCAACCTCGTTCCAACACAGAGGAGTTCGACATTTCCTACCATATAGTATCTCATAAGAAGTTGCCTTGATACTTGAGTGATAACTGTTATTGTAAGCAAATTCGATCAGTGGTAAGTGCTTTTCCCACGAACCTTGAAAGTCCAAAACATAAACCCTCAGCATATCTTCTAGGGTTTGGATTGTTCGCTCGCTCTGACCGTCGGTTTGCGGGTGATATGTTGTGCTCATTTTGATTTTCGACCCCATTTCTCGCTGAATTTTTTTTCCAGAAAACTGAAGTGAATCGGCTGTCCCAGTCGGATACGATTGACAACGGCACCCCGTGACGTACCATGATCTCGTCGATATACAATTTAGCAAGTCTCTCCATCGAGTAGTCCTCCTTGATGGGCAAAAAGTGCGCTGACTTGGTAAGCCGGTCCACGATGACCCAGATCGCATCATACCCCTTCGGAGTCCTGGGTAGTTTAGTCACAAAATCCATCGTAATCTGATCCCATTTCCAGACAGGGATGTCTAACGGTTGAAGTTTCCCGTACGGTCGTTGATGCTCCACCTTTACCTGCAGACAAGTCAAACATCTTTCCACGAAATGCGCTATATCATTCTTCAAACCCGGCCACCAATAATCTAATTTTAAATCTCCGTACATCTTGTTCGTCCCTGGATGAATCGAATATTTTGACTTATGAGCTTCCGCTAGGATAACCTTTCTTAAATCTCCTTACCTCGGAATCCAGATCCTTCCATTGTAGCACTTTAATCCCCGGTTGTCCTCTCTTAACATTTCCATAAGACCCACCACTCTTTCAGTCTTAATATTTTCGGTTCTCAAGGCGTTCGTCTGGTATCTCTTGATCTCCTCTAGAAGAGTTGATGTCATTTCCGCTCTGGTGGCTATCATCATCAGTTTTTCGCTCCTTTCCTTGCGACTCAAAACGTCAGCGACTACATTGGCTTTTCCTGGATGGTATTCGATCTTACAATCGTAATCTGTTAGCAGTTCCATCCACCTTCGTTGACGCATGTTCAGCTCTTTCTGGTCAAACAAATGACAGAGACTTTTATGGTCTGTGAAGATTTTGCAATGAGTCCCGTACAGGTAGTGCCTCCAGATCTTCAGCGCAAAAACCACGGCGGCCAATTCCAAGTCATGAGTAGGATATCTCAATTCGTGATCTTTCAACTGACGTGATGCATAAGCGATTACCCTTCCCCTCTGCATTAGAACACATCCCAAGCCCAATCTAGACGCATCGCTATATACCACAAAGTCATCTGTACCATCCGGCAAAGTCAAAATCGGAGCGCTACTTAACATATCTTTGAGTTTCTGGAAAGCTTCCTTCTGAACTTCCATCCAGACGAACTTTGCATTCTTTTTCGTCAGAGAAGTCAACGGTGTAGCTATCCGGGAGAAATCTCTAATAAACTTTCGGTAGTACCCTGCTAGACCCAAGAAACTTCGAACTTCGGAGATTCCCAACTGCTAATTGCTTCCACTTTCGTCGGATCTACTTTGATTCCATCTTGGGACACGACGTGCCCTAGAAACTGTACCTCCCGCAACCAAAATTCACATTTCGAGAATTTTGCGTAAAGTCGCTCTCTCCTTAATAATTTTAAAACCGTTCGCAGGTGCTCCTCGTGATCCTTTTCGGTCTTCGAATATACCAAGATATCGTCAATAAACACGATCACAAACTTGTCTAGGTAAGGTTGACACACCCGATTCATCATATCCATGAAAGTTGCAGGAGCGTTAGTCAACTCGAATGGCATTACGAGGAACTCATAATGTCCATATCTGGTACGAAAGGCGGTTTTCGGGATATCCTCCTCCTTCACTTTGAGTTGATGATAACCGGACCTTAAATCGACTTTGGAGAAGAAACGGGCTCCCTGAAGCTGATCGAATAAGTCATCTATCTTCGGAATCGGATACTTATTCTTGATCGTCAACTTGTTGAGTTCCCGGTAGTCTATACACATTCGCATAGATCCGTCCTTCTTTTTCACAAAAAGAACTGGCGCTCCCCACGGGGATGTACTAGGCCTTATAAACCCTTTCTCCAGCAATCCTTGCAATTGCGACATCATTTCTTTCATTTTCGAGGGTGCTAATCTATATGGTGCACGCGCTATCGGTGCGGCACCGGGAATCAAATCAATACGAAATTCGACCTGACGATCAGGAGGTAAATCTGTCAAATCCTCCGGAAATACATCCGGGTATTCATTCACTACTCGAACCTCCTCTAACTTGCTCTTCTCCTTCTTAGCGTCTAACATGTATGCTAAGAACCCTCTACAACCCTTTCTCAAACTCTTACTTGCTTTGATCATGGAGATCAAACAAGAGTTTCTTTCCCGCCTATCCCCATAGATCACTACTTCACCCTTTCCCGGTAGAACCATACGAATCATCTTCTTATTACAGATTATACTAGTCTCATTCCTAGCCAACCAATCCATCCCAAGGACTACATCAAACTCTCTCATCGACATAGGGTATAGTACCACCGATACCAAACTCCCTTCGATATCAATCACACATTCCTCAAACACCTCCCTAACCAACACTGGATTAGCGTCAGCGGTTTCTACCCCGAACTCTCGCCCTAGCCTTTTAGGTTTTAACCCCAAACACTGAGCAAACGTGGGAGATATAAAAGAGCAAGTCGCTCCTGAGTCAAACAATACTCTAGCACAAGTATAGTTTATCAGAAACGTACCTGCCACTACATCCGGTACTTCCTCCGCCTCCGCCGTTGTCATGTTAAAGGCTCTCCCTTTAGGTCGAGTCGCCTCCCACTTCTTTTCCTCCTTCCTGCCTCCCCCACGCTCTCCGGTTTGATTTGCCCCACCCCGCCTGACCTGCGGGCATTCGGACCGAAGATGGTCTGGCGATCCACACTGATAGCAGTTTTTCTTATTTGGGCAATCCCTAGACAAGTGCCCCGGAAAACCACATTGAAAACAAGATCTTTCCCCCGAGGCACAATCCCCCTGGTGCACTTTGTGGCATTTCCCACAAGGCTTCTCCCCAAAACCCCGACTAAATCTTTGCTCTGGTTTGAAATTTTTACCCTTCCTTGCATCCATACCCGGTCCATCCCACTTCCTTTTATCGCCTACCCTGTTAGATTGTTGGCGGTTCTTTTCCTATCAGTCATCTCAGCCGCATGCACAGCCGCCTGGAAGGTGGCTGGCTCCCTTGCGGAAATCCACTCACGCAAGTTACTTTTCAGTCCGAAAATAAATCGTTCCACTCTACTCTCCTCGTTCGGCAAATAAGCTCCCGCAAAACGTGACTTCTCGATGAACTTGTTGGTGTACTCCCTAACTGACATAACTCCTTGCTCCAACCCTAGAAATTCCTCCTATAACTTTTTCACTGCTGCCATAGGGCAAAACTGTGCCTTGAACTTACCCACGAAAGTATCCCAAGTCATTCCTTCAGCAGCGGCCACTCCTGATCCCCCTGTTTCGGCATCCCACCACAAGGTGGCTTCAGACCTCAGCATGGATAAAGCGTATGTTACCTTATCCTCTCCCGCACACTTGCTGGTAGCAAACACCAGCTCCATCTCTTTTATCCATTTCATTACCAAGATTGGATCACACTCCCCCTTGTATGTAGGAGGTTTGCAGGCTGCGAACTCCTTGTAACTGCATCCCTTCGCCACTGCTTTGGTTGACGTCTCGACTGTTGATACAGAATTACCTCCCACTTCGGTTACCGGCGGGCTTGTCAGTTCAGTCATTTCCTTGCTTTCGCTCTTATCTTTACTTTCGGAAGCTGATTTCTATTGATGAGCCAACAATGCTTGCAGAGTTTCCTGGAGTTTGATTTTAGGTTCTATGTTTGATTTTAAGAGGTTGCAAGAAAGAAGAAAAACAGAATAGTGACGGGGGTTAGACCTAAAGGTCTAGTGAATTCCCAAACTCGCCCATACGATAATAACAATTAACAATTTAAATTTTTAAGTAAAAGAATAGCTCTGTAAGTTAAATCTCAAGGAATAATGTTTTACACATTAAAGCCTTCTGTCATAACCAGGACTGAACGTCCCCGGGGCCCCAAGTAGATCCCCATACGGCCCCCCATGTCGATGTCGTTTTTCGTGCGTAGGGAAACGAATTCCCTCACACAGATAAACCATCCCCGATGGTTAATAGTTGATGGTCTCGGCCATACAAAATCCGTTACCTCTGCTTAATAAATTTGATCAACAATTGAGAGATAAATATGACCGATACACTAATATCGCAAATAGAACAAGAATCATTTTATCTCACATAATCCAACAACATTAATAACTCTTGGTAATGACCATTTCCAGTTTAGCAATGGGTTAAATAAAACAGGAGTAAGGAAACTCACCTGTTGATAAACTTGGCACACACCCAGATCCTAATCCTGGCGAGTTGGTTCCTACAAGCAGATTGCATAATTGAAACCAATTGAATGATTGGAACCTATAATAAAGGCCTATAGTACAACAGTTATCTACAGATACCGGTCAATAGGAAAGGATACCGGTCCATGGGATACCGGTCGAGGATACCGGTCCACAAGGATACCGGTCGAAGGTATCGGTCCACAGGGATACCGGTCGAAGGTATCGATCAATGATACCGGGCAATAGTATCGGTCGATGCTACCGGTCGACATTACCGGTCGACGATACCAGTATCAGACCCTTACATTCCCTTTTCTCCCTAATACAAAAATATCAATCCTCCTAACCATTTTACTAATCCAGACATTAATTAATCATCACTTAACCCATCAATTAAACAATTAATCAATCATCTATTTTGGATTTAGAATCCCTATTATAGCTTTCATCAAGGAGAGGAAGAAGAAGATAGAACTCATAACACTACATCTTCCAAATCCAACTAGTAGAGAGAAATAAGGAACAAGGCTTTGATGTTTACCTTACGTTGATGAGCTCTTCACAGATTTCTCTCTAAGACCTTCGCTATCGCCTCCGATCGGATTTCCTTCCTCTTCTCTCGGTCGCCGCTCACACTCAAAGCACACACACATACACAGTTCACACACTTTTCTTTACCAGGGTTCAAAACTTTTAAGATAGGGTTTTAGGCCTTAATTGGCCCATTAACTTACTCCCAACAAGCCCAAACCACTATTTTTATTATTTCCTCAATTTTAAAATTCCCAAATTTTACTAACCAACTTTTCCAACATAGACGGGTGTTACAAATCTCCCTCCCTTAAAAGGATTTTGTCCCGGAATCTTCCTTGGCAAACAAGTGTGGATGCTTAGACCTCATTTCAGACTCTAATTCCCACATAGCTTCTAGCCCTTTGTGAAACTTCCACTGAACTTTCACTAAGTTAATCTCTTTCGTCCTTAACCGGTGATAACCCACAAAACCTTCATCTTCATCTTCCTCATCAAGTTCAACGGTTAGGAGTTCGGGTTGAAGTGTTGGAATGGGGGTTCTCGGAAGTCTCATCGTCTTCAAGGGTAAGTTTTCTTGTATTAAGGTTATAAATGATCCATTGGTGGTTCTTAAGGTTCGATATCTCAAATCTCGGATTTGTTGGTTTTGGAGAAATTAGGGTTTTTGATCTCTTTTGGGGATTTTGGTATTTATGTTTGGGGAATGATTCTAGTTGATTGTTTATATGTTTTGATGGTTGGAAACTTGTGGATCTAGGTTTTTGGAAGTTTTGCTTGAAGATTCAAGTTTCTTCAAAGGAGCTCAAAGTGGGGTAAAATCTAGATTTAGCCTAAATCTAGCAAGGTGAGTTCAAGTTGATTTGCTAAAACGGTGTACATGCCAAAAATGGGTATTTCGAAGTAAAAGTGTGTTTTACTTGATATTTGTCAAAGTGTGGGTATTTTAATAAGTTTCATGTTTGGTAAACTTGGGTTGTGAAATTATATAAAATGCTCATATTTGGGTTCTTAGCAATTTTGTACAAATGGAGTTCATTTCATGGCATTATGCATTCTTAATGACTTTGTACAACTGAAACCTAAGTTCATGGGTTATGCATTCCGAGTATGTTGCATTCATATAACCGTTGGAAAATCTTTGGTCCCAATACGTATCGAGTTTCGGTTTAACCACGTCTTTGGGATATGTGTCTTCATAAACGATGTTTGAAAGCATTTCATTATTTGGAAGACGTCAATTGTTGATAAAAAGGCTTTTGAGTATCTTAGCTCGGTTTTCACTAAAATGAGTCGTGTAGGCATTTGCTATTTCAAGTTGCCTCTTTGGGTGAACCGGTCCGGAAATAAGTTGAATCTAAAGGGTTGTCATTGATGTGATTTCTCAAGTGTTCTTATTTAATGTACAAGTGTTTGGGGATTCATGTGGAAATTTGTATATGATTAACTTACCATGAGACATTTATGCATATCTTGGTATTATGATGATTCCTCCTTGGAATGCCTTTTTGGCGACCTTATATTCTCACGAAGTATTTGAATGGATATTATGCCATATGATGGATTTACATGCTTAGGATGGTAATATTGTGTTCTTGGTTGATACCCGAATGACTAACGGGTTGAAACACATCTTTGAGACCTCCTATATGCATTATGTGGACGAACCAAGTCTGTGATTCACTATAGGAATGTAGGTGGGTGACATCTGGAGAATTTCCTAAGGCGGTAGTCTCCCATGTACCTAGACCTCCGCCGTCGGGGAATTTCCTAAGCGGTAGTCCCCGGTGCGTGTCGGGCCTTTGGATTGTCAGTGAAAGTGACTTCAAGGTGCATTGCCTCTTTGGGTGAACCGGATTAGAGATATGGGTCTCTCCCGTTGACTCCACATCTACGTGATTAATTGGTTAACTGCTGATAAGAACTGTAACTGTTTCTAGCATGATTTTACTTGTGCATTCATTCATGTTAAAACTCTTGAGCTCACTAGGCGTTAAGCCTAACCCTTTTTATTTGTCGGCATGTGCATCAGGTCCCAGTTTGGAGATAGTGACTATGCTTGGGTATTAAGTTATCCGCGAGTTGGAGATAGAGACTAAGCATGAGCATTAAGTCCTCCGCAGGATTGAAGATAGTATTTGTTATTGGGTTTAGTAACACCCGTTCTGTTCATAGAATGTATGTAGAAGATGAAAGGGGAATATTGTGGTTGATTCTCAATTTATGTTTGTAGTTCAAGGTATTTGTTGATGTATTTAGAAATTTTAAATAAGTTGCTATTTTCATATTTGAGGGTGTTACAGTATATCAAGCTTTAATAATTGTTTTTAAGAGTTTTTTATTTGTACTTTATAATATAGTATTGATAGTGATAGATATAGATAAATACACACATATACACACAATCAACACACCTTATTTCCCTCCCAAATGTCCCCCTAAAATTTTACTCAGGCTTATTTCCCCCCAATTATTTCAGACTCCCTCCCATCCCCACCCTTTTGACCCTAATCGATGCCATCGTCCCCTTCATCCTCTCAATCTCTCGTCCCCTTCATCCTCTCAATCTCTCATCGACGCCACAGCAGTGTATGATCGATTGCAATCGATTTCGGTGGTAGATTTCAGCGGTCGATTGCAATCACTTGACCTAATCGATTGCAATCAGCGGTCGATTTCGATGGTACTGTCTCTCTCTCTCTCTCGTCTTCTCCAACAGGTATCTCTCTCTCTCTCTCTCTCGATATAAAACAGTCGATTTGGTTAGCGGATTTTCAGAAATCGATTTGGTTAGTCGATTTACTTCAACAGGTATCTCTCTCTCGATTTCTCCATTTCGATTTCTGAAAATCGATTTGGTATTGGTTGTCGATTTGGTATACTGAGGTTGTAGCTTGATGTTAAAAAGTTTAGTTTTTGCCGAGTTTGTAGCTTAATTTATACTCAATTTAGCAATTCCTCATATGTGCTTCTAGGGAGTTGGTTTTTCCAGATCTTCCAACAATAAGTTCATTTTTATACAAATATCACAATTTTGTATATAATTTTCATAAAATTGTGGATGTGATCTCTAATCAGAAAGGGGAGCTTCATTTGCACGATTATCAGGAGGAATACGATCTGTATCGGGATCTTATGGAGAGACCTGAGGCGATACCGTTCATTTCAGATAAGTTCGAGTTCCCTCCTGTTGTTATACATAGATGATACGTATCCATACACGTTTACAAGTAGTTTGCGTTAATTGAAATTAGTTGGTTTTTTTGTGAAATTTCTGATTGTATGTGTCCCTTAGGGAATTGATGATACCATCAAAAGAATGGTGAAAATGAATACAAGATTGTAGAAGTGATATTGAATTTGAAGAAATTCATGTTTCTTGTGATTTGAATCTAGTGGTATATTCATTTGATTGGTTGTTGCTTTAAGAACAGTTGGGTTTTGTGAATAAGTTATATAGTAAACTTATGCCTGCATAAATGGGAGTTATGTTTTAGAATATTGATATGGAGATTGATTTGAACTCTATTCAGGGATAATGAGTTCTGTGATCCAACTTTTGTAAGAAAACAGTTGCAACAATCACAAGTGAATATTCTTTCCAACTTCATGAATTCGAGTAAAGCTTTGTGTTTATGCAAATACAAGTGTAATGTATTCCACCCATCCATACTGTAAATGCATTTTGTTGGTTCATCTTCGCAGGTGAGTGTACACAAGCACCATGTGCACGCAAACATATCACATATTTACGGACGACTTACTTCTGGGTGGTGGACTGCTTGTATGCTTGAGTTTAAGCTTCTGCTAGTTTATTGCATCTATTGAAAATAGCAAACTAACTTATAACTCTTTCTCAATTGCAGGGAAAAAGCTCCCAAAAAAATGGGTCGGGGCCGGGTCGGAGGACCGGGGAACGGGTCCGGGTATCTGACCGGGTGTTGACCGGGGTTTTGACCACCTTTGACCGGGGATGGGGAATCAATCCCCGCACCCGCCCGGGGCCGGGGTCGGGGCTCCCTACTTCGAACCGGGGCCGGGGAATGTGAACCTCACCCCATCCCCGCCCCGTTCCCATGCCTAGACTTCATTCTTGAAGTCATCGAGTCCTTGAGTTGAAGTCCTTGCTAACCTCTTCACTTTTACTTCCTCTCCGTTTCCCAGCACACCCTGAAAACGATCTTTTGAGGTAAGCACAATATCTATACATAATTTTTTTGTGAGAGCTATCAGGTGTTGCCACTGCTCTTTCTTTGTTTTTATGCTACATGGATTATTGGCTTAGACTTCTAGTTATTCATTATAAAAATATTATATTCAAAGTTTGTGCAAGTATTTGTTAGTATGGTGTTGAAACTAGGTAAAGACCCAATAGTGATTGTTGAGTCAAGAACAGGGGAAAGAAGCAAATACAGAGACGTGCACGACTTTGCCGCGATAAAGTCGTGTGGCAAGTCGCGTAAGACTTTGTGGAGTCGTTTTCTCGTTATTCCTTCACGTCGTTTTGGGGTCTTCCAGAGTATCGATTATGTTCCTTAAAGGTTGTTTAAGTTATGGTAGAGTTTATTTATTTAAATTGTGATCCATGCTTACCTGATTCAGATTTTCAAGTGTTCGGTTTCGATCGCCGTCTCGGTTAAAGTTTAAATTCCTCGTTTGTCGTCATTGAGGTGAGTTTTTCTTTTACCCATTTTCGAACTGAAACGTATATATTGATGAATGGTTATTATTTTGAGGTTATACCAAATTGGTATGTTTGAATTATTACCGTTAACTGTGTACGGCTGTGCTAGAATCTCGAATTAATGATTGATTGTTAATTGGAATAATTCAAGATCTTATTTGATTAACATAGATATCCTATTTTTGTGGTTGCAGATCGATGGGGCGTGCAAAGCTAAGAATGGAGCTCATAACGAAAGAGAAGACCCGAAACACCACTTACCAATGTTTTAGTTTACAGACTACATTGAATTTAGTTTACAGATTTGAGATGATATTGTATTAAAGACAATAGTGTTTTTTAATGGTTTTTGCATAGGAATTACCAATGTTTTTGAATAGGTTTTTATACAAATTTTTGGTATTTTTAATTATTTTTTTAATGTTCCGTCGGTAAATAACGTTCCGTCGGTAAATAACGTTCCGTCGGTAAACGTCGTTGTCACTTAGTCGTCGTTAATCTGTCGGTAATACTGACAGTCGATAATCCGTTGCTAAAATCCGTCGGTAATACTGACCGTCGGTAAATAACGTTCCGTTGGTATTCCACCGAAAATAAATAAATATTTTCGGCGGAATATTCCGCCGCAAATAAATAAATAAATTAATTAAAAATAAAAATAAATAAATTACTATTTTCGGCGGAAAAATCCGCCGAAAATCCGCCGAAAAAAATTAGAATTAATTTTGTTAATTAATCAAATCATTTAAATTTAAAAAAATTCGGGTCGATTTTCGGTGGATTTTTCCGCCGAAAAATCCGCCGAAAATAGTAATCCGCCGAAAATGACTATTTGCGGCGCCCCTGTTTACGGCGGACCAAATCCGGCGAAAATCCGCCGAAAATGACTATTTTCGGCGGATTTGGCCGTCGGAAAAAGTCTCTAATCTCTCTATACCATTTTGGGTTATGGTGATATTAGATGGAGGCTAAATGACCATGATAGCAGTGAGTATGGTTTCTTTCTTAGTTGGTGCTTATATTTACTTTATTTTTCATTATTTTTCATTTTGATTTTATGCCTTTTTGTTTTAACTCTTGATATTGTTGGTGGTTTTTTCTCTTGGTCTACTGCGTCTTTTATTAAGATTTTTCATGTGGGTTTGTTGAAATAAGTGATCTTGATTGTAAGATTCCATTCATGAAGCAAACACAACAAATGTCATTGTTCAATCAATTAATCAATCCCTATTGGTGACCCAATTCAATTTGGTAAGCTTGATTTTTTTTACTCTTTATGAAATTTGTTCTATTTCCTAATTTGAAATTCTTGAGCAGCTTGTTCTTTTAACATGAATTTAGTTTGCTAATCATTAGTAAAGTGTAATTCTTACCTTGATTTTAGTTTGCTAATCTCTAAACCTTGATTTTAGTTTGCTTAGTCCTTCTAGAGATTGATGAAAAAAACAAAGACACAATTAAAATATATACATGTCTTCCCCTATTTGTTCTTTAAAACTACTGCTTAAAAATAGAGATTGGAGAATGATGTTGGTTGACTAACAACTATACCTCTTATTTGTTCTCTAAAACTATTGCTTAATCTACTTGAAAGTTGCAATCCACTGCTAATTGGATGAAATGTTGGTAAACATATCTTTGATTTACTTTTAAAAAGATGAACAAAATCTATCCAATTGGACGTGAATGAAGGGTTTGATCAATCTTTTTGATCTTCACTTCCTGATGTGCATTCTAAAATCTTGAAGAACACCCGTGGGTGAATAACTATCTACTTTAACCTTTTTCATATCTAGAAAGCTGCAAAATTAAACATTTTTGGTAAAAAAAAAGTTTTCATGATTTATAGTAAAAAGAGATGAGAACACAGTAACACACATCTAATATCCAAAAAATATCATTTTTTTTCAAAGATTACAGTAAAAAGAGATGAAAACATACTAACCCACATCCAATATCCAAAAAGTACCATTTTCCATTGAATCTGGCTATTAGCACCATTAGTTGCCGCTAAAATTGTGGCTACGGCTCTTTGCGAAGAACAAATGAAGAAAACCATGGTAAATGACTCTTACCGGGGTAAGATTCTTGGTCCTTCCTATGCCTTTTACCGGGTAAGATACTCGATGTTTGTCATGCTCAGCCGGTAAGGTAAATGACACCCTTTTAAGTTTGGTAAATGAGCCCTAAGTGTACCTTTTTGCAGGGATCATAACCTTTTTGTTGCAAGATTTGCTTGTATAATCGACATAGAGCTTTGTATTACTTTTTCATTCTCTATCTATATTTACATCTTGCAACCTCGGGAAGACTAAAATATAGCTCAGATGATGGTTCTACCTCTTTGCGATGTAAATGAACTTAGGGATTGCTTTTGGTTCTAGTAATATAGTTCAAAGACAACTTGTTGTGTTTGTTCCTCTTTTGGTTCATTAGGTCATTTTGTTATTGTTGATGGTTCTAACCATTGTTACATGATGTAAGTTGGTTTTCACATGGTTTTAGAGATGGTAAATCCATATGGTGGCTAATGTCTCTGAGTTTCACATTTGCACTGGCCTTTGGCTAAATAGCTATAGCCTTAGATATGGTTATTGGGTTTACCTTATGTATCTGGTCTATGTTGTTCTCTTGCTAAGTTACAGGCCCTGGATTTGTTAGTTTTATTACATCTGGAACAATTTCTACATGTATTAAGGTTAGTGTTTATAGTCATTGGCTTCAAATCAAGTAAGAAGTTAATGGTCTCCATTTGTTGGTTGTTGAGATGAATTTTGACAGGTTTTGGCTTCTATGGGGACTGGGGGTTTGACTTATTGCATCAGATGGCTCAATCCTTTAACGAGCAAGTCCAAGTTTGTTTGTTTTTTAAATCTGGTGTGGATTATACTCACATGGAAGATGAAGTCCATTCGACTTTCTTTTGCTATGACAATCAATAAAGCTCAAGGGCAAACAATTCCAGTGGTAGGTAGGGGTGCTCAAAAACCCGATCAACCCGACCAACCCGATCAACCCAACCCAACGTGAAATAACTCAAACCGAAGCAACCCGATGTCTAATTGAGTTGTAAAATCTTCAAACCGTAGGTATTGGGTTGATATCGGGTTACTTTTATTTGAACCCAACCCAACCCGATGAACCCGATCCTTTTATTTTGTGGATTTAATATGATTATTAAGTCTCTATTAATATGTAAATTAGACAATTACATTATTGCGTACCCTCTTCATTTACATATATTTTCAATTTATTATTCATCTCAATATAACTCCTTTGTATATATGTTTAATAAATGTAAACACACACACACACACACACACACATATATATATGTGTGCAAACTAAAAAATTAACTAAATGTGATATATTTAAGATTTAAGAAGTATGGATAAGTTGTACCAAATGGTTGATGATGACACGACCAACCTCAAGGCCAAGAAAGTGAAAGCATCGGGGTTGGAGACATCTAAAACGATTGTTGTTGATTGACATATTATCATTTGGTTTAGACATTTTTATATGTAATATCGTAATATTTTTGATGAACTTACATACTCTCATGAATTATCGGTCATTCGGTTGTATTTCAAAGAAATGTTTCCTTTATGTTTATATTTCTAAATTTGATTTCATCTTGTTTAAACACAACCCGACCAACCCGAACGGTTTGGGTTGGGTTGGGTTGTACTTTTGATTGGGTTGGGTTGGGTTGTAAAATTTTCAAACCGTCTATATTGGGTTGAGTTGTTAAAAATCATTCAACCCAATCAACCCAACCCGTGAGCACCCCTAGTGGTAGGTGTTTATCTACCAGAACCGGTATTTTCGCATGGGCAACTTTATGTAGCATTGTCCATAGGTATATCACGTGGCACTACAAAGGTATTAGTGAAGCCTACCAAAAAGTTCAAACTGAACAGAGTTTACACATCAAATGTGGTTTATCGAGAAGTTTTGGGTGATGATTGTATATGATTAAAGCATGATTGTAATTTCTATCAAAGCATGTCTAGCCCAGTGGTTTGGTAACATCTTGGGGGGGTCAGTGGATGGTATCCCTGACTACCCGGGTTCGAACCGGTGGAGAGCATGTGGAGATATTCCAGATCATGACCCTCGTGTTTCCTTAATTGGACCGGGCCGTGATCGACGGGGATTAGTCGGGTGGCACCCTTAAGTGGGATCCCGGATACCCCGGGAACGTGTGTGTGTGTGTGTTTAACTTGCCGTTAAAAAAAATGATTGTAATTTCTATTTTGTTTAAACATAACTTTTAGACTTTTTGGATAAGAAATTGCATTAAGTTTTCATTTTTTAGTTTACGTCGCATTGTGTAAAACTCTTAATACAACATGTGAACCACCAAATATTTTGCAAAAATTGATGTTTAAAACTTAAATGTATCTTGATAGAACTTTAATATCCTTGCGGCATTGCACGGGTACTCAACTAGTATATATACATATGTGTATGTGTGTGTGTGTTTAGGTATCACATTGTGTATCTTATGTTTACATGGTGTTCGATGGAATAAGTTTAGTTAGAATATATATAATGTTTGTTGGAGAAAGAAAAGATAAATTTTCTAAAATACCTTTGTTTAAAATTTGAAGTCAAAATTATTAATTTTCTAATTTATCATTTAATTTATAATTAAGATTGAATCTAACAATCATTAAAAGTTACCGACTTCTCCATGGTGATATATATTTGGACACAATGTAATAGTTTTATCAAGTAGACATGAAGGTTATGATGACATTGTGAAGAAAGGACCGATATGATTTTGTTTTGCATGACAAAAGAGCCTTTTCAGATTTATTAGAGACTGTGTTATGTCTAGTCGCAGTGGTAACAATCATCTATATACTTGCTGTGTGTTTACGCTTGTCTCCACCGCCACCATCATCACCCATAAATAATAAACTCTCCTACCCACCTTACCTTCACACACACACACACACATATATATAGGGCTGTAAACGAACCGAACAAACACGAACAAGGGCTTGTTCATGTTCTTTCGTTTAACTTAAACGAACAAACAAACGAACACGAACAATAAACGAACAAAAACTTTTGTGTTCGTGTTCATTTAGAAAAATGGTTTGTTCATGTTCGTTCATGTTCGTTTGTTAACATTCTAAACGAACATTAAACGAACAAATAAACGAACATAGGGGTTCACCATAGAGACACTTGGGCTCAAGCCAAAAGGCTCAAGCCAAAAGGCTCAAGCCAAAGGGTTTAAGCCAAAAGGCTCAATCCACAACTGAGTGTCTTAATTAAAGAAAATAGATAGGATGAGGTTTATATATATAGTAGAGATGAAAGGAAGAGAATGTAAATCCCACCGATGTGGGATGGGAATATGGGAAGGAAATCAGGGATTTCTAGCTTTAAAAAGTAAAAGCACAAGAGGATTTCTAGCTTTAATTAATATTAGTTAAAGCTATTTTTATAATTTTTACTTAGTGGTTAATACATTATTGTTTATAATTATATCATTATTAATTAATATTAGTTAAAGCTATTTTTATAATTATTACTTAGTGGTTAATACATTATTGTTTGTAAATAAATGTAAATAAACGTAAAAAAACATTAACGAACATAAATGAACAAAAAAAACGAACCTTAATGAACGTAAACGAACATAATCAAACGAACCTTAACGAACATAAATGAACGAACGAGACATTTGTTCATGTTCGTTCGTTTAACTAAACGAACGAAAAAAACTTGTTCATGTTCGTTCGTTTATTAAATAAACGAACATAAACGAACTTCCCGCCGAACGGTTCACTGAACGTATATATATATATGCGAAGTATCGTGTGAGAAGTTGAGTTAACGGTGAGAAACGTGAAAAATGGATCTGAACCGTTGATCCTTTTTAATCTCAAGTCCTCCTATGAATTGCGACTTAGAAAAGAATTGATCTGGTGCATCTCATCCTAATGTGCGTTCATTTCTCACCACTTCTCATTTTTCTCATCATTAACTCAACTTCTCACCGAAACCTAACTATATAGAGAGAGGGGGTGGGTGGGGGGGGGGGGGGGGGGGGGGAGGTTCAAACGAGAAGATAACTATTTAAAAAAACATCAAATAATATACAAAATCATATGTTGATTTTTACATTAACCGGCAAAAGCGGGACGCGTGCGACTTTGGCCGCGACTTAAGTCGTGAAACAAAGTCGCATGAATCGTATATGATTTTGTATGCACTCGACTGTTCTCGTATTTTCTTAAATATATATTGTTTTCGTATGAAACAATATATATAAATATATATATATATATATAGGGGTAGTTTATTTGTAATCCATGAAAATGTTACAACCCATGCAACCCACTTCTTAACCGTTAGATTAATGATCGACGGTTACAATACATGTGAGTCCAATATTTTCAATTATAAAAATCAAAAAAATAAAAACAAAATAATCGTTTATCTTGAATCCAACAGTTAAGATGTGGGTTGTATGAATTGTAAGATTTACATGGGTTATAAATTATCATTGGCATATATATCTTAATCCGACGGTTAAGATGTGGGTTGCAAGATTTGCAACATTTTTCAGGGTTACAAAATATCCTTCCACTATAGTATATATATATATATATATATATATATATATATATAGAGAGAGAGAGAGAGAGAGAGAGAGGGAGGATCATGCGAGAAGTAAACTAATTTGCGATAAGGCGAGAAGGAATGTAGGTCACATAATTTATTAATTAAAAAAACCATAAATAAAAAATAAAAAAATAGTTTTAAAAATTAGGATAATTATCATTTTAAATTGGATAAATCCTTAAAATTCTCATTATACCTTTTAGATTTATTTATTTTTTAATTTCAATTATTTTTTAATTTTTTTCTAAATATACTTTTAATAAAAAAAAATTCACAATTTTAACCAAATATCACATGTGATATCATTATATGAATATTTATACATATCACATATCATATTATCACATGTGATAATTGTATATATTTTAGTTAATCATATGTGATTATGTATATTTATATTTATATATCTTTTTGTGATGTAAATATTAACACATGTGATAATCGTATATATTTTAGTTAATCATATGTGATTATGTATATTTATATTTATAGATCTTTTTGTGATGTAAATATTATCACATGTGATTATACGTTATTTATATTCAGACATATATTATCATATGTGATATTTACAAAATCCACATATTAGGATCATATGTGATACATAATAATATATCACATGTTAAACGAAGTTAATCACATGTGATTCAAAACGTAAATCTAAAAAATAGAGAAAAAAATGGTGAAATAAATAATGAATTAGTTATGGATATCACATGTGATATTTGATGACAATTATGATTTTATCTAGAAAATAATAATATAAATTTGATAATAAAATTATAAATTTATTAAAATTAAAAAATAAATAAATTTAAAAGATATTATGAGATTTTTAAGGATTTATCCAATTTAAATTGTAATTATCCTAAAAATTTTAAAAAAAAATTATTTATGCTATTTTTTAATTAATAAATTATATGACTCATATTCCTTCTCGCCTTCTCGCAAATTGACTACCTTCTCGTTTGAACCTGCCCCTATATATATATATATATATATATATATATATATGTATATAGGAGCGATCAAATGAAAACCACTCTAATTTTGAAAATCGTGGAAACTCTCGATTTCATTGGTTAAATTAATGAAATTGTTTCATAAAATTGTTTAATTCGATGAAATTGTTTCATATAATTCTTTTATTGATGAAATTGTTGCATATATTTGTGTTTTTTATGTAAAAATGAAAAAGTTTCATCAGACTGCGAAAATAAATGTAACAATTTCATGAGAATTAGAAAAATAAATGAAACTACATAAAAAACACAAATATATGAAACAATTTCATTAAAAAAAGAATTATATGAAACAACTTTATGAACCAATTTCATTAATTTAACGAATGAAATTGACGATTTCCAAAGTTTTCAATCTAATATATTTTTCAATTGAAACCACCTCTCCCTATATCTATCTATCTATCTATATATCTATATATATATGGGCTAAATCAAGTGAGAACCATAAAAAGGTTGAGGGTCGTGAAAACTGATCTTAACCGTTAATTAAATTTGATCTATGACTATGAAAAACAATAGCATTTTTATAATATTATTAAAATTCCAAATTAGTTATTAGTCAAATGAGAAGTTTGAAAGGGTATAAATGAGATTTTACATGCAATTTAAATTTCCTAGGTTGTTACATCTTTTTCTTAATTATAAATAATTTCATTTAGAAAAAAATATCATCTTAAAAAAATCTATATGGAAACCTTTTTTTTTTTTGACACTAAAACTTTTGATATGATTTAACCAATCTTTTATTTTTTTTTAAATTAAAATAGAAAACTAATTTTTTGAATCGAAAATATTTTAAATATAATAGAAATTTTATAAAAGTCACATCATAAAAAGACAACACTAAACTATTTCATTTTATGTTATTCACTACGTGAAATAAAACTTCGGTATTTTATAACACGTTTCAAATCAATGACATTTGTGTTTCACATTATGAAACGACACATCATTTTATATTATGAAACAACATAAAACTATTTCATTATGTGTTTCACATTATGAAACAACACATCATTTCATATTATGAAACAACATAAAACTATTTCATTCTATGATGTTCACTATGTGAAACAAAACTTCAATATTTTATAACATATTTCAAATCAACGATACTTGTTTTCACATTATGAAACGATACAACATTGTTTCAAATTGTGTTGTTTCATGAAGTGAATCAATATATTACTACTTCACATCAACAACTCTGTTTTATTTCATATTGTGAAGCAACAACCTAAGTGTTAACCAATATATTGTTTTGATATCAATACTATTATATATATTTTAAAACTTTTTAAACTTTGTAATTTTCACATTGTAGCTAATTTAACCACGTGTTGTTTTAGTGTATGAAACAAAAGTTCAATATTTCATGCGGCGTTCTACATCAACGTCACTTTGTTTTTTCATATTGTGAAACAACACTAAAGTATTTCAATCTATGTTGTTCACTATGTGAAACAAAACTTCAGTATTTTATAATGTTTTTTAAACCAACGACACTTGTTTTCATATTACGAAACGACACACCATTGTTTCATACTGTGTTGTTTCATGATGTGAATCAATATTTTACCACTTCACATTAACTACCCTATTCTATTTCATAGTTTGAAACAACAACTTAAGTGTTAACCAATATATTGTTTCACATAATGAAACAACAATAATATTATGTTGTTTCATAATATGAAATAATGAAAATTATATAATTATTATAAATTGTATGATTAATAAAAATATACTCAAAATTTATGTAAGTAATAAATAATAGAAGACTTTTGACACGTAAAACAAAAGAAAAAATTATTAAGTATTTAAAACTATAAATATTAAAAGCATATTTTAAAATTACTTTTTAAAACAAATATAAAAAAGTCAAACATGAAAGAGGGGTCATACATAACTGCTTTCACTAAACATTGATTTAAAATTACCATTATATCCTTAATAAATTACAATTAAATGATTTTGTAATAGAATTGGATTAAAATTTTTAAATGGTTAAGATTGGTCCTTACGGTTCTCAATATTTTTATGGTTTCATTTGATTACCGTTCTATATATATATATATATATATTCATCAACAACATACATCAATAATCACTTCCTCCATCATTAATTCATTCCATGCATGGATCACGATCAACAATATTTCTCTCATTCCACTCCCACTTCTCCGCCACCGCACCACTACGACGTCGTCACGGCGGACCTCCCTGATCCACTCCCCGCCACCACCTGGCCTTCCGTTCTCCTCACGGACGCAGCACGTGCCGTGGCGAACAAAAACCACCACCGGCTGAACCACCTCATGTGGGTGCTTAACGAACTCAGCTCCCCTTACGGTGACACCAACCAGAAACTTTCATCTTATTTCCTCCGCTCACTTTTCACCCACATAACAAACTCCGGCCACCGGTGTTACCACACTTTATCATCAACAGCCGACAAAATCTTATCTTTCGAATCCACCATAAAACTGGAGCTCAAATTCCAACAAGTCAGCCCGTGGTCCACGTTCGGACATGTGGCATGCAACGCCGCCATCATGGAAGCATTCGCCGGCGAGAAAAAGTTACATATTGTTGACGTCAGCACCACCTTTTGCACCCAGTGGTCGACTTTCATGGACGCCATCGCCACCCGCACAAACCAAACACAAACACAAACACCACACCTCCGACTCACCGCCGTGATCGCCACCAGACACGGCGGCGCCGGAGTTCTGACGGTGATGAGAGAGATCGGTGATCGGATGGAGAAATTCGCTAGATTAATGGGGGTTTTGTTTACATTTAATTTGTTATACCACGGTGGTGATTTGTCGGAGTTGGATATGAAACGTTTGGACGTTAAAGATGATGAAGCTCTCGCCGTTAACTTTAACGGCACGTTACGTTCCGTTTGTTGTCACCGTCGGGATTATCTTTTATCGATGTTTCACGGCCTAAAACCTAAAATCTTGACGATCGTCGAGGAAGAAGCTGATTTGAACGTCGGGGTTGAGTTCTTGAAAGGGTTTGAAGAATGTTTGAGGTGGTTTAGGGTTTACTTCGAGGTTCTTGACGAGAGTTTTCCGGCGACGAGTAACGAGAGATTGATGTTAGGAAGGTCGGCGGGGCGGGCGGTGGTGGACTTGGTTGCATGTTCGCCGGCGGAATCGGTGGAGCGGCGGGAGACGGCGGTGAAGTGGTCGAGGAGGCTGCATGCAAGTGGGTTTTCTCCTGTTTGTTGTGGCGATGAAGTTTCCGACGATGTGGTGGCGCTGTTGAGGAGGTATAGGGAGGGGTGGTCGATGGGTACAGCGGAGATGGTTGCCGGAATGTTCTTGAGGTGGAAGGGAACGCCGGTGGTATGGGCGAGTGCATGGAAACCTATTTGATTGTGGGCAAATTAACTCAAATAGCCAAATTAGATTAAAAGAATTGATTTTCTAATATTTTTCTGTCGGTTTTACACTAGTGTCACTACTGATTATATCCAAATTCTTAATTGCGGACCTGAGTAAAAATGTAAATTTTTTGCAATTTTCCTAAAAAAAATTATCTAGGTTCGCAATTGTGGATATGGGGTCTGCAATTGCGGATATAGTCCGTCTGTTTTTTAAATGTTTTTCAAATAAAAAATGATCAGATTCGATTTTTTTTTCTTTGTCGTTTGGTCAGGTCCGAACTTATTACGGAAGTAGTGATATTTATGTAAAATCGGGAGAGAAATGGTAAAGAGATCAATTTGTTTGTCTACTTAATTTAGCTATTTAAGTCAATTTCTCTTAATTGTAGATTAAAAAAAAGAAATGAAAATTGGAATTGTTTTTATTTTCGTATTATTAATTGGACATGAAGAATAATGAACAGGGTTTGAATTTGATTGAACAGAAGTACTTGTCTTTGAAAAACATGTTTATTTTCTGAAACATTTGGAGAATTTTGAAAAACGTAAATTGTTTTATATTTTCAGTGATTTAGTTTATAAATATATTTTTGAATAAATGAATGTTTAAATTTTATTGAAATGGAACAATAAATGGATATTTGAACTTAGTAAAAACTAAAAAACCCAAGGGATTTTCATACTTTTGATGAAATCCGTGAATATTTTTTTTAAATGAATCAATTCTACACATATAAAACAAAAGAAATGTCATTTTTTTCATGATGTATCAAGAAATGAGTAGTAAAGTGTAACAACTCAAGACAAACAAGAGTCTTACATAACATAGTATAAAGAAAATTACACCGAAACGGCCCAAAAGTCTACCAATAAATCTTAAGGTTTGCGGATAAACAAACTACTACACAACTGAGGATACGAGAAATTAAAACTAAACGGTCGGTCTTCTAATCCATCACCCGCTCACACCTTCTCCTCGTCCTTATCTGCTCTTCCTACCTCGCGCCTGATTGAAAAGATTTTTAGTTTTGTGAGCCCCCCCCCCCCCCCTTAGCAACAGTTCGAGATCCAAGCAATCATATAAAAGATTTATATTAAAATAAACCAATTCAGCTTTGATAAAAACATCCACACTTTCAATACGCGTTTTGGCTCACACTACCGCCACCCGAAGGTGACAGAGTGTCTGGCTCACACTGCCTTACTCGGGACACCCTCCCCCCCCCCCCAATGGCATAAACGGAACACACACCCCGGTATGAGCATAGGCGGAACACCCCTCGACATTGAGCATAACGCACTTACAACAATGTATACATACATTTCCACAACAAAAACATATCTCAAGTATAATGTAACAACCTGAACATTTATATATACAATAAAATAACATTTCTGTCTAAATACTGCCCCAGGCTTACATTTCAGAGTATAAGGTTTACAACTATATCTTATTACACAACTGAGTTCAAAAAGTAAACTATTGCAGGAATTCGAAGTCTTCTATCTCCTGGAAATAACTCACATCTTCTCCTTACCCTTATCTGTACCTGCTATTTTGCGATAACCTGAAACAAAATTATCATTTTGAAAAAGCGAGGGTTAGACCAATGGTCTAGTGAGTCCCCTCCAATCGCTACTGCAACAGTTCAAATATTAATTAAAACATTTAAACAAAACTTTATATCTCAAAAACATAACCTGCTCTTTTAATCAAACATTAAAATACTTTATGCTTCGCAGGCATAACTCAATTTACTGGCCATCACTGACCACTTTTTACGCTTCGCAAGCGTACCTTAAGCTACTGACCAACATTTCCGTCAAAGACGGTATGTCTGCCTCGCACTGCCTTATTTTAGGGACACACTCAAATGGCATAAACGGGCCACACTCCCCGGTACGAGCAGGCGGGTCACACTTCCCGACTTAGGTCAGACTTCTGACTCAAATGTATGCATACACCTAGTCCTGACTGTATATAAAACAAGTTTATATAAACTGAGCATAAACATGCCAAACTGATTAAATCAATCTTTTGAAATAATTCTGCGTAACTTTCAATACTATAAATGCGCAGTATATAAAACCCACATTTATAAAATAACTGCTAAAATCATAAAAGATTTAGTTTGAAAGACTCACCTCTGATTCTTCTTGATTAACTCTGACTTCTATTGATTAACACCACCTACGATGGTATTAAAAACAAAGGTATTAGGTACATCCTCCTCCCTCACCTTCAACTGGTGATACCCAGATCGTAGATCTATTTTCGAAAAGTAACTCGCTCCTTGAAGTTGATCAAAAAGATCATCAATCCTGGGAAGCGGATACTTATTTTTGACAGTTAACTTATTGAGCTCACGGTAATCTATGCACATTCTCATAGACCCGTCTTTCTTCTTAACAAACAATACTGGCGCTCCCCATGGTGAGGTACTAGGGCGAATAAATCCCTTGTCTAACAACTCCTGCAATTGAGTCATCATTTCTTTCATCTCTGCTGGTGCCAGTCTATATGGTGCTCTTGCAATCGGCGCTGCTCCAGGTACTAAATCAATACGAAATTCCACTTGTCGATCAGGAGGCAAAGTGGTTAAATCTTCCGGAAATACTTCTGGATATTCACTTACTACCGGAACTGACTCTAATCCCTTCTTTTCCTTCTTAAAATCTATTACATAAGCTAAGAACCCCACACACCCTTTTACTAAACATTTCTTAGCCTTAATCATAGAAATCAAACATGACTTTCTATCCCTCCTATCTCCAAACACTACTATCTCTTCTTTACCTGGTTGGGCTATACGAATCAATTTCTTATTGCATACTATATAAGCATCATTAGACGCCAACCAGTCCATTCCCACAATAACATCAAATTCTCCCATACCCATTGGGTACAGTCGAAGTGGAAATGAATGCCCATCAATGACAATACTACTCCCATCATATACTTCCTCCACTAAGATTTGACTATTATCAGCCACTTCTACTTTCAATTCATGCCTAAGCTTCTTAGGTTTCTAATTCAATTTATGCACAAAATTTGGAGACACAAACGAACGATTTGCTCCTGAATCAAACAATATTTTTGCATAATTCGAATCTATAAAGAAAGTACCTGTCACTACATCAGGTATCTCCGCCGCTTCTTCTGGTGACATATTGAAAACTCTAGCCCTCGCTTTAGCTGGTTCCGCCTTTTTCTCACTTCCCTTTTCTACATATCCTCCGACCGATCCCTTTTTCAACTGTGGACAATTAGTCCTAATATGATCAGGAGATCCACACTGATAACAAGACCTTAAATTCTGGCAATCCCGAGCCAAATGCCCAATCTTCCCACATTTATAACAGCCCTCTTGATCAATCTTACATTCTCCTTTATGCCTTCGGTTACACTTGCTACAGGGCTTACTTTCAAACTTATTAACAGAACGTTGATCAAACTTTGCAGACTTAAACGGTTTGGAATCACAAATTGTTCCTTCCCATTTTCTTTTATCTCCACTTCTTTCAGTAGCTTGCCTATTCTTTTCTTTCTCTCTCATTTCAGCTGCATTTACTGCCATTTGAAAAGTAGACGGTTCCTTATTCGAGACAAATTCTCGAATATCACTTCTCAATCCAAAGATGAAACGTTCTACTCATCTTGCTTCATTAGGTACATAAATTTCTGCAAATCGAGACTTTTCAATAAACTTTGTGGAATATTCTCGAACTGACATCCCCTTCTGCTCTAAACTCAGAAACTCTTCTTCCAACTTTTTAACTGCCTCCAGAGGGCAGAACTGTGCTTTAAATCTTTTCACAAACTCACCCCAAGTCATTTCTTTAGCTACAGTCGAACTTTGACCTCCGGATTCCACATCCCACCACATTACTGCTTCATCTTTCAGCATTGACAAAGCATAGACTACTTTATCTTCTTCCGCACACTTACTAGTATCAAACGCTAGCTCCATACCTTTTACCCATCTTAACGCTATCAAGGGATCACATTCCCCTTTATAAGTAGGAGGCTTGCAAGCAGCAAACTCCTTAAAACTACATCCTTTCCCAGCTACAACTTTAACTGACACAATGGGGTTTGACTGAGGGTGACTACCCACTCCAGTTACTGCTGATTCTGCTACCTCAGTCACTACTTTATCTTCACTCTTTTCTTTACTTGAAGAAACCTCATTAGTACGCTGAACAAATAAAGCATTCAACGTTTCTTGTAACTTTCCCATTTCTGCAGTAAAGGTTTCTTGAGTAACAAAACCTTGCGTTCTACCTCCACCACGGTTTCCTGTCTGTTTTCGACCCCTCACAGAAGCTGAACTTTCTTGATTAGAAGTTTCTTGCTCAACTCTTACCTCTACACTTTCATCTTGACGAATACCACGAATATTTTTCCCGCCTCGAGTTCCCACATTTGAAACTCTTGCCTGAGTAGTTGTCTTCTGAACTATCTTACCTCTAGGTCGACCGCGACTCTTTCCTTGGATAGCAGTCGGGTTGACAGCAGTCATTCGCTCTTCGGCAATGACTTCATTATCTGGCTCCATTTTAGGATTCAGCATAGACCTACTCCTTGTCACTCGCTCAAACATACTTCTGATAAGAAGAAACATAAGATATTCAATCTAACATGCTACACATTACGGCAGTTTAAGCACAATCATGTACTTGTAAATTCACAATTACACTGGCCAGATGGAATTCCAAATTTACCTTACATGCTAGTCCTTACTACCTTAATGTTATCTTCCTACGGTCTTCCTACTACTCAATTGTGCTTCTACTTTCTCAGTTTAAGTCTAGGCCCATCTAGTCACCTAGATCCCTTAAACTAATGCTCTGATACCAATTGTAACAACCTGAACATTTATATATATACAATAAAATAACTTTTCTGTCTAAATACTGCCTCAAGCTTACATTTCAGAGTATAAGGTTTACAACTATATCTTATTACACAACTGAGTTCAAAAAGTAAACTATTGCAGGAATTCGAAGTCTTCTATCTCCTGGAAATAGCTCACATCTTCTCCTTACCCTTATCTGTACCTGCTATTTTGCGATAACCTGAAACAAAATTATCATTTTGAAAAAGCGAGGGTTAGACCAATGGTCTAGTGAGTCCCCTCCAATCACTACTGCAACAGTTCAAATATTAATTAAAACATTTAAACAAAACTTTATATCTCAAAAACATAACCTGCTCTTTTAATCAAACTTTAAAATATTTTATGCTTCGCAGGCATAACTCAATTTACTGGCCATCACTGACCACTTTTTACGCTTCGCAAGCGTACCTTAAGCTACTGACCAACATTTCCGTCAAAGACGGTATGTCTGTCTCGCACTGCCTTATTTTAGGGACACACCCTAATGGCATAAACAAGCCACACTCCCCGGTACGAGCAGGCGGGTCACACTTCCCGACTTAGGTCAGACTTCTGACTCAAATGTATGCATACACCTAATCCTGACTGTATATAAAACAAGTTTATATAAACTGAGCATAAACATGCCAAACTGATTAAATCAATCTTTTGAAATAAGTCTGCATAACTTTCAATACTATAAATGCGCAGTATATAAAACCCACATTTATAAAATAACTGCTAAAATCATAAAAGATTTAGTTTGAAAGACTCACCTCTGATTCTTCTTGATTAACTCTGACTTCTATTGATTAACACCACCTACGATGGTATTAAAAACAAAGGTAAGCTAACTTGCTACTAACACTCTTTCTTTCTATAAACTCGTCAAATACAATCTACTGTTATTATTCCGGTCGAAACCACTCTGATCAATATCTCTTAGGACCGATTAACAAAAATACTGGTCGAATACATACACTGGTAAACACCGGTCGGTTCACTACACCGGTCTAGCCTCAATGCCGGTCGAACCACTATACCGGTCGAGCCACGATACCGGTCAACAACAACATACCGGTCAACAACTTTATCGGTCAACAACTTTATCGGTCTACTACATTTTACCGGTCGACCGATACCTTTACCGGTCCTTACAACCTACCGGTCAAACAACTTACCGGTCGACCTTGGTCCCGGTCCATTACACTAAACTCTATACCGGTCGAAGAGTTATACTGGTTAAGAACTTTACCGGTCAACACCTTCTTCCCGGTCGAGTTCATAATAAGTCGGCGACACAACAGTTCGAACCCAGAAAACTTCAGATCATTAAATCGAACAAATACACGGTTAAAAGCTTGAATAACAAGACTATTTACCGACTAATACATGCAGATAGAAGTATTAGGCTAGAATCATACCTCTGTTTGACAAAAACGGATCGATTGATCAAGACCCCTTTCTCTTTTTCTCTCTGCCTTTGCTCTGTTCTTGATGTCTAAGTCGGTCTCCAAAATTTCTCACAGTATTTGTTATGAAACAAATATCTAAGGTTTTGAATATATATATATATATATATATATATATATATATATATATATATATATATATAACCAATGTTTCAAATAACCCCCCTGAACTTTGGGTCTCGTTTAACTTTTCACCCAACTTCCAAAATTAATAAAAATTTCGAATCCGTATATTACATATAACAAGTCTCACGGGCATAAAGCATACATAAATAATAGAAACGCTTTAAAACTTTCACATGCTTTTAACAACCGAGAAATCAGAAAACCTCTAGTTAGAAAACTCACATTCGTAATTATAGCATCATAATCGTACGAGGTTTTGGTTTAGAAAAACTCACCTTGGTCCTGGCAAAAATAACGACAGATAGAAGTAAAATAAACATTGGGTTGAGTCCCGAAATACAACTCAGACATACGCCCCACTCAACACAAACCTAACCCGGGCTTCGGAGTTCCGGACCCGGTGCCGTCTCCCTGCACTATCCTTTCCCCGGGGTTCCCACCTCTCGGGTTTTCCCCGGGTTTCCGACTCCCGGCACCCTCCTATCCCCGGGCTCCCGTCTCCCGGGTCCGCCCGGGTGCCGTCTCCCGGCCCCACTCGACACCGGTCTCCCCGGGCTCCCACCCCCGGGACTCCACACCCGGTACCACTCTCCCCGGGTCGCGAATCCCGGTTGCTACAAATAGTTCTGCTGCTGCGTTTTCGCAATGGCGATCTGTTTGGGGTTTGGGATTTCCAAACTCGATCGACTAGCATTTGGGAGAAGTGGGTTTCAATCACCAAAACAAAATGGAGACCACTAATCGATTTATGCACATATCTAAACCTCCCCCAAACTGTTCTCATTGGAAGAACAAGGTTTTTCTCAAACAATCCAACCTCCTTAATGTAACACTCTAAATTTTTTGAGAATAAAAAAATTCGAAAACTCGGCAACTCGATGGCTAAAATACGAAGACCCAAAAACCCTGAAAATATAAATTTCCAAAAGAACGGATTCCAACAATTAAACAACCAAAACCCATAGTAATCGGGTCTGTTTGCAACGTACAGTTTGTAACAAAGAATGGGACATCAATATTACAACAACCTACTTAATCTAGGACCAATTCAAATCTAGATTAAAACGGGTGTTGCGAAATATCTATAATCACTCTTCACAAAAATCCCCCAAAAAGCCGGCACTTCGAGAACTCCTACGTGCCCGGATGACAAGCCCGACATCCTAATTTCCTCCACGAGTAAGATCTGTGAGGAATCAACAACCACAAAAAGTGTTAGGACGAAGCCTAGTGAGATTTTATAAATCATATAATTCATAAAAAGTAATAACGTATTTAATTAAAACAAGCCTTGGGTTGCCGAACTCCATCTCCTCACTATTACTGTTTCGACCGCAACATTAATCTCGTACCTGAATGCCTACATACAAGAGATAACTCTTGAAATACGGGGGAGACCCGCTTCCATCGGGGTGACGTTTACACGGAAGTGGAGTCACCTATGATGTTAATGGATTACACCTCATGACCTTGATCTTAGTTCCCATCCATAACGACATCACAACTTCAGACCATATTTACTGTCTTTATTGCCTACTCCGTCGAGTTACACCTCAAGGTCTTACGGGCCATTATTGCCTATACATATCTAGACGAGTTACACCTCAAGGGTTCACGACCCCTTATTGCCTACTCGCTAGTAATCCATAATAAATAAGACGATAGGTCCAAAATAAACATATAGCTACATCCCCGTGCAAAAGGTGTAGTATCCACTTTCTTATCAGGTGATCAAAATCTGACCAAACATATATAACCACAAATTTATTCCTCAATTATACATGTAACCAACGCAATCATCACATAAGACTTTATAATATTAACATAACAATTTTCTCCATAATATCATCTCATCTTTTGTAACACCCCGATTTTTAGAAATGTATAATTTCAAGTTAGTATAGAAATCAGTATTTTAAGACAAATATAAGAAATAATATTTTGGTCTTGAATCTTAGATTTTATAGTCTTGTTGGATGAAGGATTTAATTACAAGTCCAACGGTTCTTTCCGGAGCTAAAACGAAGAAGTTATGGCCAAAACAGTGGTCGGTACAAGTTCGGCTAAAGTGCCTAGCGAAAGTGGCATGTGTCACTTTAGCTTGGCACTATCGCTGAGAGTATAAAACTCTCAGTACATCTGGCGCGAGAGTGCCTAGCGAAAGTGACATATGTCACTTTAGCCAGGCACTATCGCGGAGCGAGTCTGGAGGTTAAAAATCCGGTTTTTTTGGGGGGGGTTTTTGGGGGTTTTCTTCATTTCCTCATATCTCCTTCACCATAACTCCGTTTTGGCGATTCAAAATGCTATGGTTTCGTTTTTGAGAGATTTTCAAGGTTAGATTGTTAGTTTTGGGAAGATCCAAGAGTATTTGGTGGTGGAGTGGAAGCAAGGATCAAGAGTTCATCATCATCACCTCCATCTTCAAGAAATTTGGGGTTTTCTAGATTTTCACCAAAACCTAAGTGGTAATTAAGTTTACATTCTCCATTTCTAAACCTTATTAGGGGATATAAATTCTCCTTTGATGGTTTCCTATTGTTTGATTCCTTCAATTTCGGTTTGTAAGATTTTGGAAGATTGGGTCAAATTAGGGGTTTTAGCCAAAATGGAGATTATGATACAAGATGTTTGGGGAACGATTCTATATTGTTAAATATGAATATTTATGGTTGGAAATTTATGTATCTAGGTTTATGGAAGTTTTGACCTTAAAGATTCAAGTGTCTTCAAAGGAGCTCAAAGTGGGGTAAAATCTAGATTTAGCCTAAATCTAGCAAGGTGAGTTCAAGTTGATTTGTGAAAACGGTGTACATGCCAAAATGTTTATTTTAAAATGTTTGTGTTTTACATTAAATTGTTAACTGCTGATAAGTTGGTTATTTGGATATATTTAACTTTATAAACTTATGTAACACACATCTTTGTGATTCTTGGGCATTTTGATATATTTCTTTGACGATGTAATATATAAATGGAGGTCATTTTATATAATTGTCCATTTGGTGCATACAATTTTATAAACTGTTGGAAAATGCATATCGTCGAACTATGAGTCATTTTGGCAACATGAAGAGAAAGAGTTCATTTGGAAAACATTTTGTTTCAACCAATGAGAAGTTTTGGGTTAATTACCTTTTTGGTCGTGGTGTTTGCATAATTGTTGGTCAAACGTATTTCGATGTCTCTACTGGCTTTCATTGGGTATTTACATAAACTGTTGGGTCGTTGGCTCGGTTTTGTCTAAATGGAGTCTTGAGGACATTTGTCCGGTTTAAAAACATTTGTGGAAATTTGAAGTATGATGGCTATTATTTCATGCCATTTGGGAGTTACATGTTTTGGGAGCTTTGGTCTTTCAATTGGAGTCATGTAATGTTAGACAGTGTTGTAATGGATCCATAGGCACGTAAGTATGTATGTTTTGTAAGGCCTGAGATTTTGGTTACATTTATTGACCACTTGGGTTCGCTAGCGAGTAGGCAATAGGTGGCTCGAGCCGCTGAGTTGAAACTCGTCTAGATTGGATAGGCATCCATGTCCATAAGACCTTGGGGTGGAACTCGACGGAGTATGGCAAGAGGCAACAAATGGTCTGAGGATTGTGATGTCTGGTATGGCATGGGAACTAGACCGGGATATGTGGTGAAATCCAATAACATCACGGGTGGCCCCATTCACGTGTTCTCGACACCCAAGATGGAAACGTTTAGATGACATGCGAGGAAGTTGTATGGGTGGCCTACTTGCGTGTTCCTCTATTCTCAATGTATACGGGTCTCTCCGTCGTAGATCCGTGGTATTTTTAAATGTTAATGTCGTATTTTACCAACTTTGGTTTGTGTGGTCGACGATAAATGATGGCCTTAATATTGGGTTTTCCCCACGTATATTAAGGTTTGAATAGAATACGTCATTTCCACGTTTCGGTATTTGATTTCGTCCATTTTATGGTCGTGTGAGTTTTGGGTCTAATGTCTGTGTTCACGGAAATATTTATTTATATAGATTTTCAACTATGGTTTATGAGTTGTGTATCATGTTCCACCCGTGTTGGGTATTTCGAGGTATAACATTTTTACCCGTGTTTTATAAAATTGGGAGTCATCTCTCTATTCTCATTTTGAGCAAGTTTTGGGTTAAATCTAAGTTTACGAAAGAACGTTTTATATTGGGATCTTAGTATGTAAAACAGTTTGGTTTGGCTAACGATTAACTCGGTGTCTCTTTCGTTTAAAATGCATATTTATTGGTAAACGAGTCGTTTTCATAAGCGAAGTATATCATTTTGAAAGATTATGATTTTAATGGCATTCTTCTTTTTTAACCGATTTATTTATATATGTTGAAAACTCTTGAACTCACTAGGCGTTAAGTCTAACCTTTTTATTTTTCGGCATGTGCATCAGGTTCCAGTTGAGGGTTTGGATTCTAGCAGTTTTATGAAGAGTTGAGGCTTAGTTTTGCTCAAGGGTAAGTAGTTGGTGAATTCCGCAGTTGGAGGTAGCGACAGTTATTGGGTTTTTAGTAGCACCCGTCCTTATTATTGACCGTATGTATAGAATGAAATGTGTGTATTGAGGTTAAATCGTAATTCGTGATTGTAGATGAATCGATTTTCGATGTATTTAGAAAATTTTAATTTAGTTGCTATTTCCAGATTTGAGGGTATTACATCTTTACTTTTCAAGGTCAAACAATTTTCATGTTTCCATACATATAGTCACAATTGATTAGTCAGGTCAAACCCATATCAACAAGGGTTTACTTCTATACCACTCCTATAAGTAGAAATCAAAGATCCAAGGACATTTAGTAATCATACAAGAAAATAGTTAGGGTTTATGAAGTAAAACTCTCCATCTAGGGTTTGCAAGGTAAAATCCTAGAAATTAGAACAAAATCCAAATAAATGGTAGCTCTAGATGAAGTAGAAGTTATTTTCAAGTGTTAGCAAAGTAAAAGAACATTTAAGGAGTGTGAACTCACCAACTAGGGTTTTGTAAAGAGAAAATGTAACATCCGTAATTTCGGGTAAGTATAAGGTTCTATTAATCTTATGTTTTTGTGTTTATCAAAGTAGAACATTTATGCTTAATTGCTATTTCGTTTAAATATGATTGTTTGGGTTGGTTTGGTTTGGAAGCTTTAGAATCATCCTTGGGAAACAATGACTCACGCGACTTACGTCGCGAGTGGAAGTCGCGCCACAAGCCGCGTAACCCACTGGAGTGTTCTCCCTGGAGCAAGCGGGCGACTTATGCCGTGGGTGCAAGTCGCGGCACAAGTCGCGGGGCAACCTGCTGGTCTCCAAAACCCCCATTTTGCCCATTTTCTTTTCATTGTTACCACAAATCATATCTAAACCGAGAGAGTTAGGGTTTTGAGCAATTTTCTTCTCCTCTAAACTCTCTTATCATTTATTGCAAAAGCTTGGTTGGTGGAATCATTTATTGGGTTTCCATCTACCTCAAGATCTCAAGATTTCAAGTCTTCATCACTTCCATTCAACTAGGGTTTTTCATCTTTTCTAGGTTTTGGTCAAAAACCTAGATTGTGAGTTTACTAATCCTTTGTTAAAACTAGATACACATCATAATCTATTATTTGTTATCATCTTGCATCCTACTTGAAATGTTCATTTTATATGTTCAAGTATTTGGGGGATTTCTTTATGAGGCATGTTCATTTATGTCATGCCTTGAGTTATTGGGATATGTATATGTGTATATTGTTATGAAGATGATATATTATTTGGGACTCCATTTTATGGGTCAAAACCACATGATTAAAATGTGGTCATATTTGTCTTGTTATAGACTTCATATTAAATGACTTGTAATATTGTACCCATGGTTGGTATGGATAATATTCTTGGTCATATTGTGCCTTGAGGCCGATTAATAAATTATGTTGGACGAACCAAGTCAGTAGACAGTAGGAGGATGTAGTCTTGGGTGCCACAGTGTGGGTATGTACCTAGACCTCCGCCATTCGGGGTAATGTCATGGTTGTAGTCCTCGGATGTGTCGGGCCTTTCGGATGTCACTCGTAGTAGTTGGCATCAAGGTATATCGGCTCTTTGGCTGGAACTTGATTGGTGTTATGGGTATCCCCCGTTGACTCCACATTTAATGAAATTTGGTTAACTGCTGATAACAATTGTAAATGCTTTAATATGCTATTTCTTGTTCAACTCACTAGGCTTTTTGGCCTAACACTTGTTTGGTGTCGATGTGTATCTCAGGTTCTAGTGGCGCCGTTTCTAAGCAGGCGTAGGCTTGGGTGAGAGCTTGGGGAAATGCTTTTGGACATACATTTTGGAGAAGTCCTTTGGGCTTATAGATGACACCCTTTTTGTAATCTCTTTTCTAGATATAGATATTAGATTAGGTGGTTGTTATTTATTTTTCGTTCAATTACAATTGTGATTAAACAGGTTTATTTATTTCCTCATTTTTGGGAGGCTCTTGCTAATGCACTTTATATACCATTTCTCCTCTTTGAGAAAGTTTTTGTTATCCCTATTTTTAGGGTGTTACAGAAAACCCTACAATAGATGACTTGAGAGAGCTTGACCTTCCCTTGAAGCTTTAATGGCACAAGGTTCACTTTAATCTTTCCACCCACCCTTCTTAAGTCTCTTAAAGGCTAGACTACTTGCTTCAATAAATGAGGTGAGATGGGAGAAGAGGAGAGAAAAATCGCTTCTAGAGAAGGGGATTCGACCAGATTAGAAAAGTGTAGAAAAATGAATTGATTTGGCCTCCTTAAACGCTCAAAAATCAGAAAACCCGGCCCCACGGGCGACAATGCCCCAGCGACTTTGCCCATGGCATTGTCGTCGGGGCAACGTCGCACCTTGCCCCCTGCCCACTGGATTGATGCACGAAAATGACAGAAACACGACCCCTAGCCGCGACATTGACCCCGCGACTTTGCCAGGGGCATTGTCGTCGGGCAATGTCACCCCTGGCCTGGCATAGGCTGTTCGATCGGTGTTCAGCGGTCCAAAGCTCGACCCCTCTCGTCTCTCGATGTTAGCAATGGTCTAGGGTCTATGCTTCTTACAAAATCAGGATAAAATCGAGGTGTCGACTCTCCTCGGAGATCCAAAATACGGATCCAAGTGGTTCGATAAACGGCCAAACATAAACACATGAATTCTTTATACCCACAAACACGTAACTCTTTCACATACCATGAACTCAAGCATAAAATCAAAATATCACGTTTGACAACTATACACATACAGTGCAACAGTCCAAGACGGAACACGTGTAATCAAAAGGAGTGAGACTTAACGAGACGTAAGAGTAAAGTGGACGTTTAATAGGCTTGCAGAGTTTACTTGGAAATTTCGGGGTGTTACACTTAAACTCTATAAATATATAACTAAATCAAAGGTTGTTCCAAGGAATTAAAAGAGATGTAAGACGAAGGTTTACCTTGAATCAAGAAACACAAATTCTTTTGTTGCGAATCTTCTCCAAAAATTTCCCTTTCCTCCTTGCTTTCACCTTCTTCACCTCTCTGCTCTCTTAGCCGTCAGGGAGAAAAGATAGAGTCCTATGGTTAAACCCCCTCTTACCAAACTTTCACTTTGACCCCTCCAACTTTCATCCAGTGCCAAACCTCCACCCAACTTCCATTTATTACATTTCAATGCGGTTATTACATAAAGTATAACGAACAAATAGAATGAAGGAATATATCATTTTTATTAGACATTATTTATTTTCTAGATTATTTAAATATGAAAATTAAAATAATTATGCGATTTTCATTCAAATAATTATACGATTTTTATTTAAATATGAAAATTAAGATAATGAATAGTCTCTCTTATGATTCTCATTTTAATATAAAAAATAAATAATAGTTAACGAAAATGGTATTTAATCATTTCGTTTTATTAGTTTATTGTACTTAATTAGTGATATGTTGATACATCAGAGGACAAAATTATATATACATTTCGTTTTATAAGATTTCTTAGGAAAATATCATAGAATTAATCATTTACAATGTGAAAGTTTGTTAGGTTTTTTCGATTTTAATAAGTTCAAGGAGTTATTTGTTCGTTCCAATAAGTTCAAATATTTATTTATTCAATAAATAAAACATAAAAATACGTCCAATTGTTATTAACTTTTCCCAAAATACAATCTTAATTTCATGTTTTAAAATTATATTTCTGTTAATAAATGTATGAAGTAAGATAGTGAATAAGACCAAAATGTGGATTAGGATTTTTGCCGATTTAAAACCCTTTAGAATTTGTGTTTGGTATTTGTCCACTTGGGTTGTTCAATGTTTACTTGAACAATTAACGCTTGTAATCAAGTTTATGTGGCTTCTTGGAGATATAAATCAAATGAATATGATCTTGTCGATTTTTTAATAAATAATGGTGGTTGTTAGGTATTATTACCATTTTTGTGCATCAAACTTCATAAACTGTGGGAAATGCATAGTGTTAGTAAATTTCTTCACTATATGTATTTCAATAATACATATAAATATTACAACGTGATAAGTGTCATTTTTATACACTTTTATGTCGAATCTATCCTAAAATTTGTGGTTGTTGGATGCTTAAAATACCCCTTTTAGTTTAAGTTCTATATTTTATTATTAGTGTTTAAAAAGAAAAAAAAATAATAATAACTTTTATATTTAGTTATGTGTGTGTGTTTTATAATTAAAAAAAAAATTGTTTTTTTTAAATTTGGTCCTTGTGTACGTGTAACCAAAAGAAAAAAAGAAACAAAAAGAAAAAAAATATATATATATAATTGCTTTTGGGTCTTTGATTTCGTGAGCCCAGGTAAAGACCTGGCCACTTAATTGTGGTTTTTGTTTTTATTTTGTTTGGCAGCCCATTTGCAGAAGCTCAAGTCTAAAAGTAAAAGAGAGCGTCCAGGTTTTTTTTCCATAGCCATGTCTTCTCCATCTTCGGCAGTTTTTTTTCAGCGACCAAGTCCGGCGCGCCTTTTCCGGCTACTATAGTCGCGCCATTACCCGCGCCAGGCACTGTGGTTTTCGATTCCAGAACACCGGGCGAGTTTTCGCGCGGCCTTAACCCGCGCCCTAAGTCACGAGGGTCTGTTTTTCACACGCCACGTTCTTTTCCAAGCGGTTCAAACTCTGGAGGTATAAATTGTCGTTGAAAACCGTCGATTGGGAAAGAGAACATTTTGGGAAGTCGATTTTGAAGAGGAAGGGAGCAACAAGAGGTCGATTTTGGAGAGATTTCATCATTGCAAGTTCTTCAATTTGGTAAATTAGGTTAACTTTTCTTCCCAATTTCTTAGTTTAGTTTGAAATTAGCCATGTGTGGCTAATCCCTTTTTAGAATTCGACTTTGGGTTGTTAACTTTTGCAATTTCCAATTCATATGGTTACTTGAGATGATGTAGTCCAACCTTATTTTGATTATTCATCCAATTTCTAACATTTTTGGTTTATAAAATTAGTTTTCATGCTTTTTGATCAATTGTGTGGAAATTGATTGTGGTTAAATTGTTTCCTAAATCCGTAATTGTTTAGTTAACAATTGTTAGTGACAAACAACGAAGTGGGTTTTGTCAAAGATTCCTACTTTTTGTTGTGAGATTGGATGAGACGGAAAAGTTGAATTAACCGAGCTTATGTGTTAATTTATCCGGATTCGGGTTCCATAAATTTTCATGCTAGTATAAGTTAAGCTTTCAAGAGCTTGTTTGAGGCTAATTATATACTAAGGTTTGGTAGGAGAGCTTATTCCTTTCAAATGCTAATTATGATGGAATTGATTGTTAGATCTTTTTAACAATTATAACCGGGTTAATCGAAATAGTTGCGATAATCGTATACATTATCTATGATACAACTTTTGAATGGAATTGCATTAGTGTTTGCTACCCAAAGTTGAGTTCATTTTCGCTTTATTTGTTTTTAAACTTGTTTTTAACTTTCGTATGTTAATTTCTTGCACAAACAAACCCCCCTTTTCGTAGTTACTTTTAAGTAAATAATTTTGTACTTGTTGATTCGGTATAAAAGAGGTTAGAATCGAGTCTCTATGGATTCGACCCAACTTACCACTTTTGCAATTTTTATTGTAAAATCGTGTGCTAGCTTGGAATTATTATTTGGTGGACTCGGCATCCGTCAAATTTTTGGCGCCGTTGCCGGGGAATCGGTATTTCTAACGGTTTATGCCTAGATCTTCACGTACAGGTACACCCATTCCAATAAATTCTGAAATCGAACGGACCGCCAAAAGACTAAGGAAACAAGCTAAACTTCGGAAGAAGTTAGGCGAGGGACCTTCGTCACCAGGGGTAAATATCTGGAAAGATATTAACCTATCGAGCGATTCAGACGAAGAAAAAGAAGAAAACCCAAAAATAGAAGTCGAGGAGCCGAGGACGGAATCTGAAGAAGAAGAGGAGAAAGAGCCGAAGGTCAACATGGGTGATGCGGAGCAGACGCTACGTCAACTAGCGACCCAAGATGTTGCTCAGACTCCCATTTGTATCAGGTATCCAACAGGTAATCAAAGTTTCGTTATTAAGACTGGCTTGGTCCATCTCTTACCCACGTATCACGGGTTAGAAAATGAGGACCCCAACAAGCACTTAAAGCAATTTCACATAGTTTGCCTTAGCATGAAACCAAGTGAGGTTACGGAGGACCTTATAAAGTTAAAGGCATTCCTTTTTTCTTTAAAGGACCGTGCTACGGATTGGTTGTACTCGTTACCCCCCGATTCGGTAACGACGTGGAACCAAATGGCGAGGCTATTTTTAGATAAATTTTTTCCCGCCTCCCGAGCCGCTAACCTTCGTAGAGAGATCTGTAGTATTAAGCAAAGAGATGTTGAAACTCTCCATGAATATTGGGAGAGATTTAAACATCTTTGTGTGAGTTGTCCACAACACGGAATCTCGGAACAATTGCTTTTGCAATATTTCTATGAGGGTCTCCTCCCGATGGATAGAAAGATGGTTGACGCCGCAAGTGGCGGTGCCATGTTTAACAAGACCCCGACCGAGGTTAGAGCTCTAATCACTACTATGGCCGAAAACTCCCAACACTTTAGTGTGAGGAGTGACATGAGGAGAGAGCCACAAAGAGCCAATGAGGTAAATGTAGCGAGCATTGAGAGTCGTTTATTTGATCTTACTAACTTGGTTAAATAGCTTGTAGTTAGCAAAGAACAGGTGAAAGCTTGTGGGATATGTTTAGCAACAAGCCATCCAACCGATGCGTGCCCACAACTTCAAGAAGATGTGTTGGTGACGGCCGAAGATGTGAACGCCATAGGAGGTTTTCAGGGTCATCCACAACAGCAACAAAGGTATTTCAACAACAACTTTGGCAACCAAAGACCCCCTCAATTTCAGAATTTTGTGCAAAGGCCGCCACAACAACCATTTCAGCGAAGAGCACCCTTCAATCCAAATCAAGCTACTTCTAGTGGCTCAGGTATGTCTCTTGAAGACATTGTTAAAAACTTAGCCACTAACACTCTTCAATTCCAACAGAAAACGGAAGCGAGTATCCAAAATTTGGGAGCTCAAATGACACAACTTGCTACTTCCGTGAACCGGTTGGAATCTCAAGGAAAGTTGCCTTCCCAAACGGAAACGAACCCGAAGCAAAATGTGAGTGCAATCGTCTTGAGGAGTGGAAAAGAGCTTGAAGAACCAAAGTTGACGAAGAGTAGAGAAGTGGAGAAAGAGAAGGAGGTGAGTCCAAAACCGGTTCAAAGTGAGAAACAACCGGAATCTTCTGTTGATGTAAGTGAAAAAGCAAAGGTAATTCCACCACCCTTTCCTACACGTTTTCAAATGTCTAGCAAGACTAGAGAAGAAAAATAGATTTTAGAAACATTTAGGAAGGTTGAGGTGAATATCCCTCTTTTAGATGCAATTAAGCAAGTCCCTCGTTACGCTAAGTTTTTGAAAGAATTGTGCACAAATAAAAGAAAACTTAGGGGTAACGAGACGGTCAATATGAGTGAAAATGTGTCGGTCGTACTTCAAAAGAAACTACCCCCAAAGTGCAAAGATCCCGGTGTTTTCACCATTCCTTGCAAATTGGGGAATGTCACGGTTAATAGGGCTATGCTTGATTTGGGTGCATCTATCAATGTGATGCCATATTCTATCTTTAAGACTTTAAATGTAGGCCCCTTACAAGAAACCGGGTGGTCATTCAATTGGCCGATAGATCCGTAGTACACCCAAAAGGTGTATTAGAGGATTTATTGGTTCAAGTGAACGAACTTGTCTTCCCCGCGGATTTTTATGTCATTGATATGGAGGAGGATTCTCATCCAAAATCCACATCCATTTTGTTAGGGAGGCCATTTTTGAAAACTTCGAAAACAAAGATAGATGTTCATAATGGCACACTTTCTATGGAATTCGATGGTAATACCATTCATTTTAATATCTATGAAGCCATGCGTTTTCCAAGTGATGTATCCTCTCTTTGTGCCATTGACATTCTTGAACCCATTTCTCAAGAGTTATTTGAACTAACCCATTTTGATGCTTTAGACACAACTTTGAGTAGGTCTTTAGATGAAACGAGGGTGACTAAACTCATGAAGAGGATTGAGCTCGGACCCGAGTTTCACGAGCTAGTAGCTTCTATGGATCACAAGAAGACTGTAAGGTATGATATTGCTAAAATTTATTTACCACCATCTAACAAAAAGCTACTTCCTTCTATTTTGCAGGCACCCGAATTAGAGCTAAAGCAACTCCTGGATCACCTCAAGTATGCCTATCTAGGAGAAGGAGAGAAATTACCGGTGATCATTTCAAGTAGCTTAGACACATCCGAGGAGAAGAAGCTTATATCTGTGCTCAAACGGTACAAGGAAGCCATTGGGTGGACGATAGACGACATCAAAGGTTTGAGTCCATCAACTTGCATGCATAAAATCTTGATGGAGGATGATTTCAAGCCGTTTCGTGAAGCTCAAAGACGTTTGAATCCGCCCATGATGGAGGTTGTGAAGAAAGAGATTCAAAAGTTACTTGATGCGGACATGATCTTTGCTATTTCCGATAGCAAATGGGTGAGCCCGGTGCAAGTTGTTCCGAAGAAGGCCGGAGTAACGGTAGTGGAGAATGCCGAGGGAGTGATGGTTCCAACGAGAGTACAAAGCGGTTGGAGGGTATGCATTGATTACCGGCGGTTGAACGCTTCAACCCGAAAGGATCACTTCCCTCTACCTTTTATCGATCAGATGCTCGAGAGACTGGCAGGTAAGTCCCATTATTGTTGTTTAGACGGTTTTTCTGGTTTTCATCAAATTCCGGTTGCACCGGAAGATCAAGAGAAAACCATATTTACATGTCCTTTCGGCACTTTTGCTTATCGCCGAATGCCCTTTGGCCTATGCAATGCACCGGCTACTTTTCAGCGGTGTATGATGAGTATTTTCTCTGAATTTGTTGAAAACATCATTGAAGTTTTCATGGATGATTTTACCGTATATGGAAACTCCTTTGATGAATGTTTAGAAAATCTCACTAAAATACTTCAAAGATGCATAGAGACCAACATGGTTTTGAATTATGAAAAATGTCACTTTATGGTAAACCAAGGGCTAATCTTAGGACATATCATTTCTAGCAAGGGGATTAAAGTAGATAAAGCTAAAATAGATGTGATTAAAAGCTTACCCTACCCCACTTCGGTGAGGGAAGTCCGGTCATTTTTGGGTCATGCAGGTTTCTATAGGCGCTTCATCAAGGATTTCTCACGCATTACCCGACCGATGTGCATTCTACTTCAAAAGGATGTGGAGTTTGATTTTGATGAGAAGTGCAAGGAAGCTTTTGATAAGCTTAAGGAGATGCTCACATCCGCCCCAATCATGAAACCGCCTAATTGGGACCTTCCCTTTGAGATTATGTGTGATGCAAGCAACTATGCTATTGGAGCGGTACTCGGGCAAAGGATTGGAAGGAACCCACATGTTATTTATTATGCCTCGAGGACCCTCGATAGCGCGCAAGCAAACTACTCCACCACGGAGAAGGAATTGCTTGCGGTTGTCTTTGCTTTGGAAAAATTTCGTCAATATCTCTTAGGTACTAAAGTCATTGTTTTTACAGATCATGCGGCGTTGCGGTATTTGATGACGAAGAAGGATGCTAAGACAAGGCTCATCCGATGGATTTTGTTGCTCCAAGAGTTCAACTTGGAGATTAGAGACAAGAGTGGAGCACAAAATCTAGTGGCGGATCACTTGAGCCGAATAGTTTCCAATGAAGAGCCGCTACCACTAGAGGATAAGTTCCCGGATGAGCATCTTTTTGAAGTGAAGACTACGGTTCCTTGGTACGCCGACATAGTCAACTACCTAGTCACCGGGACCACACCTAAAGAGTTACCGAGATCGAAGAGGGACAAGATAAAGAGTGACTCCAAGTACTACATGTGGGATGATCCTTATTTGTGGAAGCAAGGATCCGATCAAATCATCCGGCGATGTGTAAGTGACGATGAGGTAACTTCTATTCTAGAATTCTGTCATTCTTATGCATGTGGAGGCCATTTTGGCCCAACAAGGACAGCTCGTAAGGTTCTCGAGAGTGGCCTATTTTGGCCACATATTCATCGAGACGCATACATGTTTTGTAAAGCCTGTCCTCGTTGCCAACACACCGGAAATCTTAGCCGTAGGGACCAAATGCCTTTGACTCCCATTCATGCTTGTGAGATTTTTGATATTTGGGGCATTGATTTCATGGGCCCTTTTCCATGTTCTTTTGGGTTTTATTACATCTTACTTGCTGTCGATTACGTCTCTAAGTGGGTAGAGGCGAAAGCGACAAGGACTGACAGTGCTAAAGATGTTTCAGATTTTGTGAAGGATAATATTTTCTGCAGATTTGGAGTTCCGAAGGTGGTTATAAGCGATAGGGGCACCCATTTTGTGAATGGAATGATGGCGGCTTTGTTCAAAAAGTATGGTGTAAAGCACCGTATATCTACCGCCTACCATCCACAAACAAATGGGCAAGAGGAAGTGTCAAATCGGGAGATAAAGCAAATTTTGGAAAAAACGGTCAAACCGAGTAGGAAAGATTGGAGCTTGAGGCTCAACGATGCATTATGGGCCTACCGGACCGCCTACAAATCCCCGATAGGTATGTCCCCTTTTCGTTTAGTTTACGGGAAAGCTTGTCATCTTCCCGTTGAGTTGGAACATAAGGCCTTTTGGGACGTGAAAAATGTCAACTTAGACATTGATAAAGCCGGTACTCACCGAAAACTCCAACTCCAAGAATTGGAAGAGATACGCAATGATGCATACGAGAGTAGTTACTCATATAAAGAAAAGACCAAAGCTTTTCATGACAAAATGTCTTCCCGTAAGACATTCGTTTTAGGTCAAAAGGTCTTACTTTTTCACTCTCGTCTCAAATTGTTTCCCGGTAAACTTAGGTCCCGATGGGTGGGACCATTTGTTGTTACTAATGTGTGTGGTCATGGTGCAATAGAGATAAAAAGTGAGAAAACAGGAAAAGTGTTCAAGGTTAACGGCCATCGTCTAAAGCCGTTTTATGAAGGTTTCAAACCTCTCGATGTCGAGGTTTTCGAGATGGGGGTGCCGGAAGGAGGAGCACCTTAGACCATGAAGGTGTCTAGCCAAAGACGTTAAAGAAAGGCGCTGCATGGGAGGCAACCCATGGATTTCCATTTAATTGCTTTCGTATTTGTTTTAGTTTGTTAGATTCTCCTCTTTCACTCTCGCGTTTCCCTTGATTATTTTCAGGATTCACCCCGGAGTTGGAGCTAAAAGGACGCATCTACCTTCACGGACTCATACATTAGAGGACTATTCACCAAATCAGGGGAGTTTACTGTTTCCTCTCGTTCTTTAATTGCTTTTAATGTCCTTTGCATTATTTGAATACATTGAGGACAATGTATGGTCTAAGTGTGGGGTGGTCTGCATGATTTGGGTAGATAAATGTTTTTAGGGTGTTTTTAGGGGTAATTTTTTGCAAAAGTATGTGCTTAAATGTGGATTTTTTGTCCGTTTTAACAATGTGTTAGCATATTTTTATGGCTTAAATTGTTGATGATGATGAGTTCGGATGTATGTATAGCATGATTGAGTTTGATTGATAGCACTTAAAGTCGACTAGTGATAGTATACCGGTTAAAGTTAGACCCTTGCTAATCTCTTGAACAACTTGAACATCGTGAGACTTTGAGCCTACTAGACTAAACATTTTGATATTAGTCTCAATTTCATTTATTGTGTGAATATGTCATGCCTAGTCACGTGCTTCTAGAACTTGATTTGTCTCTCCTTAAGACTACATGATATTTACATGCTAATAAATATGACAAAGGCCATCGTTTGCTTATTTTCATGTTAACCCAATAGCCTTAAGCCTACCCTTATGTTATTATTACCATTTTGTACACCACTTTGAGCCTTAGCCTATTTTCTTTGTCACCCACATCATAAGCCAATCCAAACACGACTCACCCGACCAATCATCAATGGAGTTTTTCGGTGAATTCCCTATATGCTCGGAAGTGAACTTATGTGTTGAAAAAGAAAAAAAAAATAAATAGAAAAAAAAAATCAAAAAGAAAGAAAAAAGAATCTTTGAGGAAAAAATTATGTCGTCTAAAATTAAAAAAAAAAAAGTAAATAAATGAATAAGACGACGGAAAATGATGATATGGTTGATTATAAGTGTTTTATCTCTATGCCTTATCGAAAAAAGAAGAAAAGGGAGTTATGCTTCAAAAATAGAAATATAGAAATCCCTTTGTGAAAAGAAAGTTTCGTGCTTGAATAATCGTTTTCTCCGTTGGTGTGAGGTCCTTAGCCACCTTTCCCAAATATATCCCCACCTTACCCAAAGCCTTGGTTTACATTATAACCCTTACAAAGTCCTTTTGATTTATATGCATATTTTATATCCAAGTAGTGGAGAGTGAGAGTCCTTTCAAGCATATGGTAAATACATTCTAGCGTAGCGACGATTTGAGCGATACACTTTTGAACCAAGAGTGAAAAAAAAAGAGTGATTGTTCTAATTTCCTATTCGTGAGAGTTCTCGTGATTAGCTTGTGTCTACTTAATTGTGTGTACTCACTTTTTGGTGCTAAGTTGCAAATCTTAAACTCATGGTATGCTATATGTGTTGATTTTCTCATTTGATTCATTTTTATCACTACGTGCTAACTTAATTCATTGCCGGGACGGACAATGATCCAAGAGTGGGGTGATTTGATAAGTGTCATTTTTATACACTTTTATGTCGAATCTATCCTAAAATTTGTGGTTGTTGGATGCTTAAAATACCCCTTTTAGTTTAAGTTCTATATTTTATTATTAGTGTTTAAAAAGAAAAAAAAAATAATAATAACTTTTATATTTAGTTGTGTGTGTGTGTTTTATAATTAAAAAAAAAAATTGTTTTTTTTAAATTTGGTCCTTGTGTACGTGTAACCAAAAGAAAAAAAGAAACAAAAAGAAAAAAGTATATATATATATATATAATTGCTTTTGGGTCTTTGATTTCGTGAGCCCAGGTCAAGCCACTTAATTGTGGTTTTTGTTTTTATTTTGTTTGGCAACCCATTTGCAGAAGCTCAAGTCTAAAAGTAAAAGAGAGCGTCCAGGTTTTTTTTCCATAGCCACGTCTTCTCCATCTTCGGCAGTTTTTTTTCAGCGACCAAGTCCGGCGCGCCTTTTCCGGCTACTATAGTCGCGCCATTACCCGCGCCAGGCACTGTGGTTTTCGATTCCAGAACACCGGGCGAGTTTTCGCGCGGCCTTAACCCGCGCCCTAAGTCACGAGGGTCTGTTTTTCACACGCCACGTTCTTTTCCAAGCGGTTCAAACTCTGGAGGTATAAATTGTCGTTGAAAACCGTCGATTGGGAAAGAGAACATTTTGGGAAGTCGATTTTGAAGAGGAAGGGAGCAACAAGAGGTCGATTTTGGAGAGATTTCATCATTGCAAGTTCTTCAATTTGGTAAATTAGGTTAACTTTTCTTCCCAATTTCTTAGTTTAGTTTGAAATTAGCCATGTGTGGCTAATCCCTTTTTAGAATTCGACTTTGGGTTGTTAACTTTTGCAATTTCCAATTCATATGGTTACTTGAGATGATGTAGTCCAACCTTATTTTGATTATTCATCTAATTTCTAACATTTTTGGTTTATAAAATTAGTTTTCATGCTTTTTGATCAATTGTGTGGAAATTGATTGTGGTTAAATTGTTTCCTAAATCCGTAATTGTTTAGTTAACAATTGTTAGTGACAAACAACGAAGTGGGTTTTGTCAAAGATTCCTACTTTTTGTTGTGAGATTGGATGAGATGGAAAAGTTGAATTAACCGAGCTTATGTGTTAATTTATCCGGATTCGGGTTCCATAAATTTTCATGCTAGTATAAGTTAAGCTTTCAAGAGCTTGTTTGAGGCTAATTATATACTAAGGTTTGGTAGGAGAGCTTATTCCTTTCAAATGCTAATTATGATGGAATTGATTGTTAGATCTTTTTAACAATTATAACCGGGTTAATCGAAATAGTTGCGATAATCGTATACATTATCTATGATACAACTTTTGAATGGAATTGCATTAGTGTTTGCTACCCAAAGTTGAGTTCATTTTCGCTTTATTTGTTTTTAAACTTGTTTTTAACTTTCGTATGTTAATTTCTTGCACAAACAAACCCCCTTTTCGTAGTTACTTTTAAGTAAATAATTTTGTACTTGTTGATTCGGTATAAAAGAGGTTAGAATCGAGTCTCTGTGGATTCGACCCAACTTACCACTTTTGCAATTTTTATTGTAAAATCGTGTGCTAGCTTGGAATTATTATTTGGTGGACTCGGAATCCGTCACAACGAAAGTAATAATGAAATGTAATCAACAAAATGATTAGATAACGGATATAAGGGAATCGACTAAAAGAATTAAAACGAATAAACCGTATATCGATTCAAACGATGCTGAGGCTCGTGTTGAACACGATTCCCTTAAACAGATTCGTCGTCTGTTCCCAGGGTACAACAACATAAGCAGTGTGTACTGTCAATTATCACCACTTGCTTGAAAAAGTCGGAGAAGAAACCGTATGCGGAGAGAATTCAGAGAGTATGTGTATTGGCGTATCGTGGAACGAACCGAACTCCTCATTTTATACTCGAGATGGAAAACCCCCGAAATCAATACGTAATTATCTGATTTTAAAACATATTAAATTTTCCATTCATTAGTATCGAGAGGAGTTACAAACGAATCAGCGCCCACGCACAAGTTCTCCGATTTTAGCCTACGAAAGTCGCAATCGGCACCCCCCTGCGTGCGGGTAGGTGATGGAGTAAAACCAAACTAAGGACTTGAAAGTCCCTCCCACATTTTTGGTTATAAACCACAAAATGTTTTACTCCCATCTCCTATGTGGGACAACTTCCCACACTACTTGATTTCCACCAAATTCATTCCAATCACCCAACTTTGAGCATCGATATCTCATTCACACATATTCCGTTTTGAACACATAATATATCGTTTCGAAGCTCTCATATAGGAGAACACAAACCCACGAAGAGTTAGATATATACAATACATATACATGTATTTAATTGTGTCCAAAATTAGTAAAAAATCACATTTTTACTAAAAAATTTCCAACACATAGTATTGGATTGGATGGAGATTTGGGAATCAAATCATGTGTTTTTTTAACTTAACATGATTTATCCGGTGGTAGGGTGATGTACTTGGCTCTTCCCTAATTTTGTACATGAGAATGCTTAAACATTGAGGAAATGCTTCTTTAATTGACTTATATGAACTTTTATTAAAGTGGGTTTATAAGTTGTGGATTTTGGTTAATTGGATTTGGGACCTTGTTCTTCATGGTTTGGGAAATTTGTCCAACTTTTATTGTTGAACAGTTATATTTGAACATTAAAGTGCATATGTCATTATGTTGCATAATTACATGGTTTTGCCCAATTTTCAATTGTTCATTGTTACTTGGACATTTTATGTATGTTTGCATAATTACTTGAAAATACATGTCATTTGGACTTAGTTGGTCTTCCAAGTTTAAATCATGAAAATAATGATTTTATTGCTTTGAATTCGTGTGCATAAGGATTGATCGTTTTGATAAATAGAGAAATTTTGTTGTTCTTTTCTTGAAATCGTTGGTTTGAATCAAGTGAGCATTTTTTATGTTCTCATCCTGAAACCCTTGATTATGTCAAGCGAGGAGTTTTGATATTCTCTTCTTGAAGTCATTGGGTTTGGTCAAACTGAGGAATTTTGATGTTCTCAGTTAGGCCCTTTGGTTATCGCAAGTGAGGAATTTTGATATTCTCACTTGGATCCTTGGTTTGGATCAAGTGATAAGTTTTGATGTTCTCACTTGGATCTATTAGCAATCTATGTATCTTTGTATTATTTTATATATATCCTTTCTTGATTTAAGGGAATGTTAATTAAGAAATTTTATATGTATCCTTTCCTAATTTAAGGGAATGTTAATTACGAAACTAGAGGCTTGGTTTTGTTATAAATATTGTACCATTATTTTGTTTTAAATCAAGGAAATTACATTCCCCTTTATGGTATCTATTAGAAACCTATGTATCTTTGTATTATTTTATATGTATCCTTTCCTGATTTAAGGGAATGTTAATTAGGAAATTTTATATGTATCATTTCCTAATTTAAGGGAGCCTGGGTTCGTATTTGTTATAGATGTTTTATTTACAGGGTATGTTGGACCTCCGTATATTTTAGGGGATATATTGCCGAATTTTTGAATTTTTAATTCGTCTATTTATAGGGTGTTATAATTTGGTATCAGAGCTCTTGTTTAAGTGAACTAGGTATGAAATCTCGATGCCTAGACTTAAGCTGGGACTATTAGGCAATAAAGTGTGAGAGTTAGGTAGAACTTCTAAGATGAGACAGTTTTAGAGTCAACGGAAACTACTTTGTTGAGAATTGTGAAAGTGGTAATGAGAATCTTTATGTAGCATACGTTCATAATTTCAATTAGCTACTGCTATTATGAATGTACTTCTATGTGAACATGTTTGAATTACTATGATTATGATAATCGATGAACTGTATTAGTACGTTTCTTGTGTGTAATCTTGTGTAGCCCATCTCTCACCCTCTTTTGAATTGATGACAGACGAAAATGGTAAATACTCGGAGTCATCTTCAATCATCACCAGAGGGTCAAGCTGTGAACGAATCCACGGTCGATAGGCCAAATGCAACGGTAACGATGGAACCTCCAATTCCACCTATGCTCGTCGGAAGAGTGGAACAAATTCCGAGGATCAACATTGTCGCTACCGATCCGATCATGACAGAGGTAACCCCTCAGACACAAATGATGGACATGATGAGAGCCATGAATGAGACCATGGCAAAACAACAGGAGTTGTTCATGAAGCTACTAGAGGATCGAGAGGTGAATCATCGTCGACACGAGACAATTGAAGAGAATATTGTCATAGCAGGTTCTGGGGGTACCGGAGATGAGAACCGCACTGTGGGGTTAACGACCTTGGAAACGAGACAACAAGGAAGAGGATGTTCATACAATTCCTTCCTTTGCTGCAAACCGCCGGAGTTCGCAGGGTCCGACGAGCCCACGAAGTGTATGAGTTGGCTCAAGGAAATTGAACAGGACTTCAGGTCTAGTGACTGTGAGGAGCATCAAAAGGTGAAATACGAGTCTCAACTGCTTCGAGGCACGACTTTGACATGGTGGAATGTCTTCACCTCAACGCTCGATGAATCTGTGTTAGCCAACTTGTCTTGGGCCGAGTTTGAGAAGAAGATCCTAGAAGAATATTGTACTAAGGAGAAATTGGATATGATAGAGGAAGATTTCTGGTCGATCGGGAAGGGGGATCTGTCCGTGAAAGAGTACACCCTATTGTTCATGGAGAAACTTAATTTGGTGGGGCACGTGGCCCCGACAGAGAAGGAGAAAGTAAAGGCGTATTTGAAAGGCCTACTCGCGGACATGATTTCAGTGGTCCGCAACTCCAAAGCCTCTAACCTCCATGAGACAATCGAGGAGGCCAAAGTGACGGAAAGACTCTTTGCCCGAGATAAAGAGGAGAAGACAAAGACCGTTGAGAAGAGAAGGTGGGAGAGCCAGCCGAGTTCGTATAAGAAGCTGAGGTTTCAACCGGCAAGTAAAAGCTTTGACAACCGTCGAGGGGCAAAGTGGTGCTCCAAATGCAAGAGCAAGCACTTCGGGTTTTGCAAGACCAACTCCAACCCCAATCCCAACTCGGTCTCATGCTTCAAGTGCGGCCAACCGGGTCATATCAATTCCGCGTGTCCCATTCGGGGGACAATTTGTTTTGAATGCAAGGAATTTGGTCATGTTGGAAGGGAGTGCCCTAAACTAAGGGGTGTGGCGAGAGGAGGAAGTTCGGGAAGCCAACCGAAAAGAGAGGCCATTCCTAAGGCTCAGGGAAGGGCTTTCCAGATGACGAAGGAGAAGGCGAAGGAGACTGCCGACGTGGTGTCGGGTACGTTTTTACTCAACTCCACCCCTGCTAGAGTATTGTTTGATTCTGGTGCAAACTTCTCTTTTGTGTCCGATATGTTTTGCAAATATTTGATCTTGTCGGTTAGTACCCTTAGTGATTCTTTAGTCATAGAAGTAGCTAATGGGGAACGGGTAGTCCTAAGGGATGTTCTAAGAGAATGTCAGCTTAAAATCAGTGGTGAAACCTTTATGGTGGACTTGCTTCCTATGGCCATCGGGAGCTTCGATGTGGTGGTCGGGATGGACTGGTTGGCATGGCATCAAGCGGAGATCTTGTGTTCCAAGAAGCTCATACGGATTCCCATCCGGGATAATGACTTCATTTTCGTGTATGGCGAAAAGCGGAAAGGCGAAGTAGCCATCATCTCATCCATCAAAGCAAGAAAGTATTTGACGAAGAAGTACCCTTCGTATCTAGCCTTTGTGTTAGATGTCAAGGCAGAGAAGAAGAAATTAGAAGACGTAAAGATTGTCAACGAATTTCCGAAAGTGTTTCCAGATGATCTCCCAGGCTTACCACCCGATCGACAAGTGGAGTTTCAGATTGATTTAGTTCCGGGGGCAGCACCGATAGCTCGTACACCGTATCGTCTAGCGCCAACGGAAATGCAGGAAATGATGTCCCAACTTCAAGAGTTGCTAGAGAAGGGGTTTGTGAAGCCAAGCTCGTCGCCGTAGGGATCTCCGGTACTCTTCGTGAAGAAAAAGGACGGGTTGATGCGAATGTGCATCGATTACCGATAATTTAACAAGGTGACCATCAAGAACAAATATCCATTACCTTGAATATATGATCTCTTTAATCAACTACAAGGGGCTGGATGCTTTTCCAAGATTGACCTCCGGTCGGGTTATCATCAGGTAAGAGTTCGAGAAGAAGACATTCCGAAGACGGCATTTAGGACTCGGTATGGGCACTGCGAATTTCTAGTCTTGCCTTTTGGCTTGACGAATGCACCGGCAATATTTATGGACTTGATGAACCGTGTGTGTCGACCATTCTTGGACCGGTCAGTCATTGTATTCATCGACGACATCTTGGTGTACTCCAAGGATGAAGAGGAGCACGAGAAACATTTGCGAGAGGTCCTAGAGGTTCTAAGAAGGGAGAAACTTTATGCCAAATTCTCCAAGTGCGAATTTTGGTTGCGAGAAGTTCAATTTCTCGGCCATGTGGTGACCCGCGAAGGAGTGAAAGTAGATCCTGCGAAGATAGAATCGATGATGAACTGGGAGCCTCCGAAAAGTCCAACCAAGATTCGAAGCTTTTTGGGACTCGCCGGTTATTATCGAAGGTTCATTCAAGACTTCTCCAAAGTCGCCTCGTCATTGACCGCTTTGACTCGAAATAATGTGAAGTTTGCTTGGACCGAGACTCAAGAGAAGGCTTTCCGTACCTTGCAACGAAAACTGTGTGAAGCTCCAATTTTATCCCTACCCGAGGGAACGGAAGACTTTGTCGTCTATAGTGATGCATCCAAGATGGGGTTGGGTTGCGTCCTCATGCAAAGGGGTAAGGTGATAGCGTACGCATCAAGACAGTTGAAAGAGCACGAGAAGAATTACCCAACGCATGACCTTGAGTTGGCGGCGGTTGTGTTTGCCTTAAAGTTGTGGCGACACTACTTGTACGACACTAAGTGTACACTTTACACCGACCAGAAAAGTTTGAAGTACGTTTTTGATCAGAAAGAGTTGAATATGCGCCAAAGAAGATGGTTAGAATTGTTGAAGGACTACGACTGCGAGCTCCAATATCACCCGGGTAAAGCAAATGTTGTGGCGGACGCATTAAGCCGAAAAGAGTATAGTGGAGCAGTGAAAACTTCGTTGGCAAGGATTGAGATTATCTCAAACCTTATGGACATGATAAAAACCGCGCAATCCGAAGCTATTCTCGAAGCGAACCTCAAGGATGAGGCGATGACGAAACAACACCTCAGCTTGACGGAAGGTGGTAGAGGGTTGAAGCTCTTCCAAGGACGAGTTTGGGTACCCAAGTTGGGAGGATGCCGGAAACTGCTTTTGGAAGAAGCGCACAAATCAAGATATTATATTCACCCCGGGAGCACAAAAATGTATAGAGATCTGAAATTGAACTATTGGTGGTCGGCGATGAAGCTTGATGTGGCGAACTATCTGGAGAAATGCCTTACTTGCTCGTTAGTAAAGGCCGAACACCAGCGGCCGTATGGAAGTTTGCAATACTTCGAAATACCGAAGTGGAAGTGGGATCACATCACGATGGACTTCGTGACAAAGTTACCAAAGACGTTGAAGGGTCACGACACCATTTGGGTGGTAGTGGATCGTTTAACGAAAAGCGCACACTTTTTGGAAACGAGGGAGACACTACCATTGGACAAACTAGCAAGACTGTATATCAACGAAGTGGTCTCAAGGCATGGAGTGCCATTGTCCATTGTATCCGATCGGGACAGCCATTTCACCTCCCATTTTTGGAGTGCGTTCCAAAGAGAATTGGGAACAAAAGTGAAGTTAAGCACGACTTACCATCCACAAACGGATGGACAAAGTGAGCGGACAATTCAAACGTTAGAAGACATGTTACGATCGTGTGTCATTGATTTTGGAGGGGAATTGGGACTCTCACCTTCCATTGGTGGAATTCGCCTACAACAATAGTTATCACTCGAGTTTGGGAATGACACCGTTCGAGGCTTTATATGGGCGAAAATGTTGAACGCCAACCTGTTGGCTTGAAGCGGGTGAGAAACAATTCGCCGGACCGAAAATAGTACAAGAGACGGCAGACAAGGTCAAGGCTATACGAGAGCGTTTGAAGGCGGCTCAAGATTTGCCAAAAGAGTTACACGGACAAAAAGCGACGACCAATGGAATTTCAAGTGGGCGACCGAGTAATGTTAAAGGTGTCGCCTTGGAAAGGGATCATTAGATTCGGAAAGCGGGGAAAGCTTAGTCCTCGTTTTCTCGGGCCTTTCCCTATTGTTGAGCGCGTGGGACTCCAAGCTTACAAGCTAGAACTACTACCCGAGATGAGTGGGATTCACCCCACGTTCCACGTCTGTTACCTACGGAAGTGTTTAGCGGAAGAAGAGAACGCCATCCCATTATCCGAGATCCGAGTAGACAATAATCGATGTGTAGAAGAACCAGAGGCTATTCTAGAGAGAGAAACGAAGAAACTCCGTCATAAAGAAGTAGTCATGGTGAAGGTGCAATGGAAACATCATCGAGAAGGAAACGTGACTTGGGAAGCAGAGGAGGATATGAAGAGACGGTATCCTCACTTGTTCGGGTAGTGTGGGATTTCGGGGACAAAATCTATTCCTAGTGGGGGAGGATTGTAACACCCCGATCTTTTGATATTTTTTTTTATCATAGGGTGTTTTGACACATTCCTTATCGAGCCTATAGCATCTCGACCTTGAAATTAATAACCTCTAATTATTTATAGACTCTTATATATGCATGGCATGACATAGTGGCTACGTTAATTTTCATATTTGTAACTTGCTTGTGTATATTTGAACTTAGTGTAAATATGTGTGCTTGGACTACCCTCTTCGGCCTTGAGAATCGTCACCTAAAGACTTTGACAATGTGGGAGAGCGGAGAGTAGTCGAGTTTGGGATTTCGGGCTTTTGAGCTTCGAGCAAACAGCAGCCCTGTGAGGGTGTGCGACTTTGCCTAGCGACAATGCTCAGGGCAAAGTCGCTGATGGTGGTCGAGGTTCTACCGTTTTCACTGAAACCTTCCAGCGGGTGGGGGGTGAGGAGCGACTATGCCATGGCGACAATGCCATGGGCATAGTCACATGAGCATTGTCGCCCATGTGTGGCCAGGAGCTGATTTGAAAGGCGATTTAATGGCCAAATTCAACTCACTTTCCATTTTATCAACTCCACTTCTACCCTATTCAATATTTGGACGATTTTCTTTCCACTTCTCTCCTCCCTCTTCCTCATTTATTGCAAGTAAGGAACCCTAGCATTTAGTGCTATCAAAAGGGCTGTTGGGATCAAGCAATCACTTCCTTGGGTGTTAAAGCTACTAGAAGATCAAGTTTCCCACAAAGTTAATTTCTAGGGTTTTCTCTTTAAAAACCCTAGTTGGTGAGTTCATACTCCTTAAATGCTCTTTTACCTTATCAATACTTGCAAATAATCTCTACATCATCTATAGATACCATTTATTAGGGTTTTGACTTGATTTCTAGAGTTTTACCTTGCAAACCCTAGATGGGGAGTTTCCTTCATAAACCCTAACCATATCCTTGTATGATTGTTAAATGTTCTTGAATCTTATATTTCATACTTGTAGGGGTGGTACATAAAGAAACCCTTGTTGTTATGAGTTTGGTCTAACTATTCATTTGTGACTATAAGTATGGAAATATGATGAATGTATTACCTTGAAAAGTAAAGATGAGTTAATATTACGGAGAAATATGTTATGTTCATATTACAAAGTCTCATGTGGTGGTTTTAATGTTTACATGTATAAATGGGGATTGAATATGTGGTTATAAATGTTTAGTCAGATTTTGATCACCTGATAAGAATGTGGATACTACTACTTGTGCATGAGGAGGTAGTCATATGTTTATTTGGACCTTTTGTGTTGGTCCTTATGGTTTACTAGCGAGTAGGCAATAGGGGGACGTGGACCCTTGAGGTGTAACTCGTCTAGTCTTGGATAGGCAATAATGTCCCGTAAGACCTTGAGGTGTAACTCGACGGAGTAGGCAATAAAGGCAATGAATATGGTTTGAGGTTGTGATGTCTTGATGGCATGGGAACAAGAACCGGGACATGAGGTGTAATCCAATAACATCATGGGTAACTCCACTCCCGTGTACATGTCACCCCGATGGAAACGAGTCTCCCCTGTATTATCAAGGGTTATCTCTTGTACGTTTATGTTTAGGTTTAAGGACATGGCTGCGGTGGAAACAATATTTGTGAGACAATGGAGTTCGGTAACACAATACTTGTTTTACTGTATTGTGTCATTATTGTTTTGTGAATTATATAATTTATGAAATCTCACTAGGCTTCGTCCTAACACTTGTTGTGGTTGTTGTTTTCTCACAGATCCCACCCGTGGTGGAATTTAGATGATCGGGCTTGACAACCGGGCACATAGGAGATCTCGAAGTGTCGGTCTTTTAGTGTTTTGTGTGAAGAGATATTTTTGGTGGATTAGCAACACCCGAATTTAATCTAGTTATAATTCGTTCTAGATTAAGTAGGTTGTTGTATTGTGATGTCTCTTATTCTACATCTACTTTTGGTGCAAACTACCCAAACCTCTTTGGGTTTTAGTTGTTTTGGAACCTGGGTTCGTATTTGTTATAGATGTTTTATTTACAGGGTATGTTGGACCTCCGTATATTTTAGGGGATATATTGCCGAATTTTCGAATTTTTAATTCGTCTATTTATAGGGTGTTACAGGTGCGGAGTGCACACTTGTTATAAGATGAGTTTGATCTCGGACACGACGAAATGGCGGGGTCCAAGGGGAAGAGCCCCTGGTGGTATACCAGAATTTTGGACTTGAAATGCAAAGATAACTTCAGTTCTGATTAGTTTGGAGCTAAGATCAAGAGGTGTAATTTTCAGACTTAGCTCTGAAAATTGGACCAGAGGCTCTAGTTGGTATACCAGAGGCACTCTAGTCACTATGTCTGGTCGCTATCTCTGAACCAGAGGCGCTCTGGTCACTATCTCTAAACCTGCAGTTACTGGACATTTATTGTTCAGTTATTTCCAACCCATGATCTTAGATAAAACGGTTGTAACAGACCATTATTGTTAATAATTTATCATTATTGCTATTTCAGTTATTTTCCTTATTTTATGAATGGGAGTAGTATATATACCATATATACTTACGTTTTAGAACTGACTAATTTGAACAAACTAGAAATACTCTCCGGTAGTTTTACTCTCGTTTTTGTGCCTAAAAACGATAGTGATCTTGAGTCTTATCCTATATCGAATTTCGTGTAACCCAGACATGGGCGGACCTACTAAGGAAGGAGCAGGGTCCCGTACACTCGCTCACTTGATTATCGCACATCCTCTTGTTTACTCCCAATTTTTCCAATTTTTTTATTAACTACCTCCTCACATCCTCTTGTAAATTATGACTTTCTTGTTAATTAAGTTTTCACGAAAATGTGAGTTTTTGCACTTGATTTGTTTGTATTTAGTAATTTGCTTTTTAGTTATTAATTTGATTATTGTTGAAATCTTAGACGAATACGGAGACAAAATAAGATACATAGTTAATTTAATTTACGGAACATCTTATTTAAATCTAGGAGTTCTAGATGCATGATGAAATGAAGTTGAAGAACCTAAAAAAACAGAGGACGATCAATATCAAATACTAAAAAGTGAATATTTTATGAAATCAACCAAAAACCAAATAAGGTGCCCGTAATGACATAATTCAGCTAAAAACACTTCGGGCGTAATACGTAGTATTGTGGTTTTACTCAAAAGATCAAAATCGATTCACATTGAAAATGTATTATCCTCGAAATCGACATAATTGGCTTTCCCTTGGATCAAATCGCATCGACTTTTGCCACCGACCAAACCCGCGATTTTACAGTCCTTAGATCCACCTAAAATGGTGCACCTACTCAAGAAAATTCATGGGTCCACCACTGGACATAGGATCGAAATATCAATTCGAAAAGTGAACTCTCACGATTCTCAAGAAATCCGATTACCTGATATAATACCCTCTTTTCTCTAACAGTATATGCTACTATAATTACTATCAAGTAGTTTACATTTGTTATCTAATTTTTAAAATAATCTTTATTAAATATGAATTTATCAATTATCTTATCAACTATCATGTAACAGTTTGCAGCATTGCCTAAATGAAGATCCCTCGTTTTGCTATGTTCTTAATTTGTGTCGTTTAAAATACAATTCGTCAGTAAATAACTACAAAAATTAAACAAACCCAGTAAATCCCATACGGAGTAGAATCTATCAGTAAATGGCTACATTGGCTCCTGTCATCTAACATGATCATATCATTATTTCTCTAAATACACACACTCATACACAACAATACAACCTACCACCGGTATATATATAATGTACACACACCAATTATACCCGTAAAACTCGGGAAAAACGAATAATGAAATACCTCTATGTCTCTACGTATCATTTCTTCCCACTCCATGTATACGGAAGTCTCCATCTTTTATGCCAATAGACCGAGACCCGCGGCCACAATGGGAACCCGAACGAGTAATCGAGAGGGCGGTCTACCGGTCCCCCGACTAGTAACGGCAACCATATGTACCTTGAGTCCCTTAAATCCGCAGGGTTCCATCGGTCCGCCATGAATATGAAAACACCCGGTAACCCTTCTAAAGGAACCACAAACGTGCTTTGTGCGAAGAATGTAGTGAGCCGGAAGATCTTGTTACCTCCAACGCAGGGGTTCCCCATCGTCTCCCACGGGCCCATAACGGATTCCGCTGCATGAGCCAGTGCCTCGTTTGGAGCCCACCCTGTGCAACCGGAAGTGACCATGTAATAGATCCCTTCGTGCTTGAACAGGGCCGGGGCTTCACGGTGCTGGCCCACGAGAATCCGTCTCATGACGTTTGTTACATCGAGATAATCTTGAGTGAGGGGCCCGATATGGAGCTCGCTGTTGTCTTCGGACGAGTAAACGAGATAGGCCACACCATCGTCGTCTTTGAAGATGGTCATGTCTCGGCTTTCAAACCCGTGTGGTCTCATGCTTTTAATGTACTCAAAGGGACCAGTGGGCGAATTGCCGATGGCAACTCCGACAGAGGCTTTCGTGTAGTTGGCATCGTCTATATGCATCCACATTATATATTTACCTGTATTCTTGTTATGAATTACTTTCGGTCTTTCCAACACGTTAGACTTGTGAAGATCGTGGGTTTCGTCTGTTTCTTCGGCTGCTAGAACGATACCTTCATTCTTCCATGCCCAAAGATCTTTCGAAGAGTAGCAACCTACACCTATGATGTCAACCTGCAATCAAAATGTATAGAATTAAATAACGTAAGTTATTAAATTACCTTCTATGGAAGTCGTTTTTACAAACTAACCTTCTAGCGTTTATTTAAGATTTTACAGGTTCGGGTGTTCTATACAAGAGGCTAGAACCGGAAATGATACATGACCTCCATTATAGTTATACATGCATGTACCCCAGTTGCATCTTCTTGACATGCTGGGTTAGAACTTGGAAGATATGAGTACATTTGCCTACCGGCAAGCTCAAGAAGAGGCCTGGTTTTCTTTTCATAAGGGTGTACGGACCAGCTTATATGCACCTCGACTAATACCATGGGACCCTGAAGTTAACAGGCAGGAAAACCTCAAGTAGCCCTGAGGGGACTCGAACTAGTGTCCACTAGGGAGCAAATCCAACCGGTTGACCATAATAGGACCCAGAAGTTAACAGGAAAACCTCAAGTTCCCTGATGGGACTCGAATTAGTGATCAATGGGTACCAATTGAGCTACCCGAAAGGATTAGTTTCGAGAAACAACACCTGCTACAAATCTAGTTATCTGGCTGGTAGCTGAGACCTATGACCAAGTACCCCCCCCCCCCCCTCTCTCCTAGAAATCTAGTTAATATGGCAGCACTTGGCAGTTAGCTTCAGATGGTATGAATCTTGATATAACTACACTACAGGCATCTGAGTTGTACTGGTGGGTTGCTTTATGAAGCTAGTTGTACTGGTGGGTTGATTTTCATGATTTTACTGTATGTCAATCTGACATTTCCTTCCTGCCATGGTAGTTTTAGTTTTACTGCTTTGTGTTTCCTTGTTTGTTTTATCTTTATGTCCCTCTCATGTGCCCCTGCTCCCTTTTTCTGTTTCACTATACCTGTTTGCACACACTGCTCAGCTACTTTTCTCACATGTCTCATGTAATTTTTGTTTTTTTGGAGGTCTTCACACAATCAGCCTCTCTACCCCCTTGGGTAGTGCTAAGATCTGCGTACATCCTCCCCCTCCCCCTCCCCCCCCCCCCCCCCCCCCCCGAGATCCCAAAACCAATGCAGGTGCCTCTAAAATGCATAAGTTACAAGGTTGTGGCGTGGTGGTAAGAGCCTGGGGACTTCATAGCGGTTGCCCGGGTTCGAGCCCCACTCGCAGCATTGTGGCCACGGGATGAATGCCCGCGGGCCATAGGCCTGTTTTCCAGGATATTAGTCCGGGCCCAAAGTGGTCTAGGATACTCCTTTACCAAAAAAAAATGCATAAGTTACCACACCATCTATAGACATAGACTCGAGAGTTGGTGATAACAAGGTAAACCCCAACCACAAGGTTGTGGCGTGGTGGTAAGAGCCTGGGGACTTCATAGAGGTTGCCAGGGTTCGAGCCCCACTCGCAGCATTGTGGCCACGGGATGAATGCCCGCGGGCCATTGGCCTGTTTTCCAGGAGATTAGTCCGGGCCCAAAGTGGTCTGGGATACTCCTTTACCAAAAAAAAACAAGGTAAACCCCTTGGTTTGTTGCAAAGGTTGCATTACATAAAGGAGCCCAAGATTTAGAGGGAGAGATCTTTGACAAAATTAAACACACCAATGCGTGAAGACAAGCACAAAACTAATTTCGCGCACCACATAAAAAACAAACCAAGCGAACTCAATATATCCCACACGAGTATGGGGTTTGAGGAGGGTACAATGTGTGTAGACCTGACCTCTACCCAAATAGTAGAACAGTTTTTTCCAATTTCAAGCACCACATAACTAATTTAAAAGTTCTCAAATAATGGAAGAAGCAAGAATCCCAGAAAATCAAGGTTAAGATACTAACCCGTGCAGCGGCCTTCTTGTGAGCATGGTAAGTGTCCCCATCCTTGTATTCACCATACCAATAGTAGGTCCTTGATCGGTCATCATATAGAATACCTCCTCCATGAGCTTGAATAGGATTCCCATCAGTATCCAACCAGATTTTACCAGGATGATAATAAAGACTCTCGTTACCAGCATCCTTGATCGGATCTATGGCAGTCTTTGGACCAGGGAAGAATATGTATCTAAGTTGAGAAGATTCATCAAGAAATTCTTCAATCAGGGTGGTTGGCCTTTTAGGCTTCCGCTTTATAGCCCGTGGGGACCGCTTCCTTGGTGGTGGAATGTTAATATTCTCGTCTTCCACTTCCACAAGTTCACGAAACAACGGAAGGTGAGTTGTGCGCATTTGGGTTAATCCACCTTGATTGTGTTGATTCTGATTAAGGAAGTAAAAGTGGAAGATAATAAGGCAACCTATGATGCTGCATACCACAATGGAGAACTTATATCTGCTTCCTGCATAGCAATGTAAAGTGGTTGGTTTCCGGTATTTGTTCCTCATCCTCATTTTGTTCTCCATTTAACCTTCAAGATAATGATGCAGTTAAGAAAATGCAACCTATGGAGATCGATCCAAAAGTAGTGTCACGATACTGCTACTGTGGATAAAAAAGGAAAATTTTCTTGTTTGTATTGATGGGTTCTTATATAATCAAGGAAAAATTTGGTTTCCCCTTTCTATTTCAACAATAAATAAGTTTCTAAATTTGAACTGTAAGACAACATGGTACCATCAATGCATTTACTAGTTTTAGTTAACTGCTGCTAAAATTGTCATAGATTATTCGTCAGTAAACCAAATCAAACCAAACCAGACCGGTATTTCCCACCCGGAGGTGATGTATGGGAGTCCGGAGGTGGGATGCACGCAAAACTATCATCTACCCTAAGGAGTAAAGCACTAGAGCAGTAGTTTCCGTGAAGGCGTGGCTTGTGAGTACGCTTAAAAACATAAAGTCAACAAAAATACGCCAATTTTTTGTAACTATGAGCAGGGACGGACCCAGAAATTTTTTCAAAGTGATGGCACCATTTGACAAATAAAAACAAAATATAGGGATATTTTTCACAAAATCATCATTGTTTGTTGGTTAGTTCATTGCTTTTCATATTTAAGGTCCTGTGTTCAAGTCTTTTATTGCATTTTTTTTTTCATAAACATAATAAATCTAAAATTAAAAGCTAAAAACTAAGAACATGATACTAACAGGATTAACTCAGGTCTAGGGTGGAAGAAAATCCTTGCAAACCAACTCTACCAAGGAAAACTTGTGTCCTTATTGTAGTTTCAAAATATATATGGCGGCACACAACAAATTGATACGGTGGCACTTTTTCACGACCCTATATTTTTTACACAAGGACGGAGGAACAAAAAGGTGGCACGTGCCACCACAAAAACCCCCTGGGTTCGTCCCTAACTATGGGTGTCCAGGTCAGCTTACGCACACCTCGACTAATCCAGATCCTGAAGGAAGGTAACAATCAGGAAAATCCCGACGGCATTGAGGGAGGCTCGAACCGGCTACCTACGGGGAGGAAGCCCAAGGCCCTGCCTGGCCTTTGATTGCCGGTTGAGCTGGCTAAAAGTTACTCCATTTCGAAAATCTCTCCGTGATTCTTTGCTGAAACTCATGGTGTGCCTTTGATAAGTAACAAATTGCAAACAGAAACTATGATTTAAAAAGCAACAAAAAGGATAAAAACATGATGAAATCCATGACCAACTAAAACCCTAGTTTCACGTTTGAGAATCCCAGTCAGAACGCTCGAAATTGAAGCAAAATCACATCAAGATCGTATACATAACCTCGAATCCATGGTCTCGAACAACCTTAATTATCACATACTTAAGAAATAAGTAGAAATCGAACAACCAAATCAGAAACATATATCAAATCAAACCAGTATTCAACAACCAAAACCTAATTGAGTATAAATCAAGTCGCGTAAACCTTCAAAACACATAAAACAATCAACACCTTCAAAGATTTGAAGTTAGTATGATACTTGAAGAACATTTTACCTGATACCATTAATAACAATCGATCAATCCACCATGAAAGTGAAGCAATCTGAGCTCAATCGACCAAATAGTGTTGTGAAATTTGTAAATTGGTTTGTGGACTATGGAGGCTGAATTTTGGATCTGGAGGTGATGCTTAATCGATTTTGGATGCGACTTGAGACCAAATTTTGCTGAATCTGTTTTCTCTCTCTGTAGCTTGTGTGTGCATCTATGGATGATGAATCTTTTTATGTGTGCTGTAGAACGTAATTTCAACGACTAGTTGGTTTCTGTCGTAATATTGTTGGATCGCCATTTCAATGCCAGGTGGACTCCTATTTTACCTCGACGAGCTAATTTAACCGTGATTTTTCGACAACATATTATTCTATAAAAATTATTCCATCTTTAACAGAATCTTTATTTTGAAGAGTATATCATTAACTATATTATTAAAATGTTTCATATATTTAATAAAATATTAATTTTCTTTTCTAAATATTTTATTTTAAAATTTTTGATTGGTGGAATACAATAAAAAACCATTTCTCTCTCATGGTAATTATTTTGGAGATATCTTCAAATTAACAACTTTTCCAAAATGGTGATTTTTTCCTCCAACAAATTCCCTAAAATCTTCTCTAAAATGACGAAAGTATGAGGGAGATGATGAAATCTTCAAATTTGAAAACATCTCCAAAAATGATTACGGCATTGTTTGGCAATAATAAGCTAGCATATTTTTTGGGTAAATGTTAGGATGGACATAAACTAGCTTTTTGAAAATCTACTTGGAGTAATTTATGGTGAGTTTTTTATGATTATTCCAATTATACCTTCATTAATATTCATTATCATGTATCTATATTATATTATAAAGCACGGATAAAAAACTCTTAAATCAAAAGAGATCGAGTGGTAGAGATTTGTTCTCACATACACAATGAAAAATGAGTTTTCATTTGAACTTTTTTTTTTCTCTCTCTCTCTCTATATATATATATACTAGAAGTGTACTCGCGCAATGCAACTAGATACATCACGATTTTAATGTTTCATTTTATTTTCTGTTTTTTGTCGATTTACATTACGATTTTGGATGGTTGTGAGAGAGTGATAATGTTTTTTATATAAATTTGTTTAATTTAGACTTAATAATATAATGTGATTTATTTTGGTTTCATAATATAATTTTTTTTATAAAATATTATGTTTAGATTTTTTTAATTATATTTTATATTTTTTATATTTAAAATTTGATTTTTATTCTATATTTAATTATGCTGAGAGTTATTTTAGGGAAGTTAAAGTGGTAAATGATTTTAGAGGAGTTAAAATGGTTATAGATAGTGATTGAAAATTAATAAATAACATTAAATGTAGTACATATAGCTTTAATGGTTGTTTTTTAAGTAATTAGCATTAAATGACGGTACATTAAGCTTTAAGTCTTGTTTTTAAGAGTTTTTTATGTCTTCTTTATAATATAGTATATATATATATATATATATATATATATATATATATATATATATATATATATATATATATGTCAAATAAGTGTTTATGTTACTATTTTAGTTTGTTATAAAATAAGTATTAACTTTAAAAAAAATCTACTTTCTTATTTTATCATAATTATGAGATGGAGAAATTTTCTCTATCGGATGAAATTATATTTTTGTTCATTAAAAATTGTAATAGTTAAACATTTCTAAAACTATGTTTAATTTTCATTGTGAACATTTATTTTGAGACGAAAGAATTATAATATAACTTGTTTTTTCTTCTTTGAATACCAAAAACAAGTTTTTACTAAGGGGTCGTTTACCAAATGATTACCCGGGTAAGGCTTAACAAGTCATATTACCTTATCGGTTGAATATGATAAGGACCAATAATCTTATCTGGTAAAAACTAAGGCAATAATCGAGAGTCTTACCCGGTAAGTGGGGGCGAAAACTCTTATCACGGTTAGCGCTTACTAGAAATATTGTTGCATGCGATATCATTTTAGTGGACTAAAATCTTACCCGGTAAGTAAAGAATAGTGTTGAATTTTAGCGATAAATGTTTGTCTGGGTAAGCGTTTGGTAAATGACCCCTAAGTGTTTGTTGGGTGTCATTTATTTTATCTGGTGAGCATAGAAAGGACTGAACAAACCCTTTATGTAATTTACTCAAAAAAAAATATTAATAAGTTGTTAGTGCAAAAACAATAACTTTGAAAACAATAAAATAAAAGTTATAAAATAAAAATCAAACTATGTAATAATCTATTTATACTATATTATAAACCATCTATAAAAACTCTTAAAAATAATTATTAAAGCTTAACGTACCATTATTTAATGTTAATTACTTAAAATCTCTTAAAAACAATCATTAAAGCTTTATGTACGACATTTAATGTTATTTATTAACTTTCAATCATTATCTTTAACCAATTTAACTTCTCTAAAATTACTATCTACTTCAACTCTCCTAAAATCATTTTCCGCATAACTAAATACAAGATAAAAATCAAATTTTAAATATAAAAAGTCTAAAATATAATTAAAAAAGTCTAACAAAATATTTATGTTTATTTTATTAAAAAAAGAATTATATTATTAAATCTAAAATAAATTACATTATTATTAAACTATCGAAAGAACTTTTAAGAACAAGTTTTTCTGCATTAAGTATTGTTTATTGATACACATTACTTAAAATTCAAGATTACAAATCATGATACATCAGTACAAATTTCTAAAGTTATATGTTTGAATTCATAACTAACTGATAAACATAATCAAAACAGGATAAAAATCACAATTTAAATATAAATAATTTAAAATATATAAGATAATCATTGAATTCTAACAAAAATACTTAATTTTTTTATATAAGAAGCATTATATTATTAAGTCTAAATTAAATAAATTTATAAAAAAAACATTATCACTCTCTCCAAACCATCCAAAATCATAATGTAAATCGATAAAAAAACAAAAAATAAAAGAAAACATTAAAATCGTAATGTATTTTGTTGCATTACGCGAGTACGCTTCTAGTTATCAATAAATGATAAAACCCAGTAATTTTCTAAACATCGTAAAGAGAAGACATCTCAGAAGTATCTATTTTTCTCGATACGATAGAAATATGTATTTTTTTTACTATCTAATTATAACATAAATTTTAATTATATATTGATATTAATTTTTAGTTGTTTAGAATTATTGATAATTATATCAGTTTTTTAATTATTGATGAATATATTTTAGAGTAAACTACAATTTTCGTCCTTGTGGTTTACCACTTTCTTTGAAAGTGGTCCCTGTGGTTCAAAAACTGCAATTATCGGCCCATGGTTTGCATTTTGCTTTGAAAATCGTCCCTCATCGTTAACTCCGTTAAAATTGTCCGTTAGAGTCAGGGGTATTTTCGTCCAACCATGTTTTTTTCTCTCCTTTTGCAATCTTTCTTTGTTTTTTCTTATTTTTTGTAAAAATAATAAAACATCAGGGACCTGTTATGTAATGTGTGTGTGTATATATATATATATAACATTATATATAATGTGTGTGTATATATATATTATATACACAGTGGTCTTCTCCGGCGAGCCTCCGGCGAGGTCTTCTTCTCCGACGAGCCTCCGGTGAGGTCGTCTTCTCCCTCTTCTCTCTCTTTCTCTCGATATATATCTCTCTCTTCTCTCGATCTCTCTCTTTCTGTGTATCTCTCTCTATCTCAGATATATATATATATATACATATATACATACGCAGAGGAAAATCGTGACCCACCACCTGGACGAAAATCGTCACAGCTCCGGCGGTCTTCTCCGGCACCATCCTTCGGCGAGCACATCACCACCTTAGGCACATATCTCGTCGACATTGTGTGTGTGTGTGTGTGTGTGTGTTATATGCAGGTAAAATGTGATAATGATTTGGTTCCAATGGTTGTGATGCTGATCTGGTTCTAATCTCTGGAAGATAGAGAGAGAGAGATACAGAGAGAGAGATAAGAGAGAACAGAGAGATCGAGAGAAGGTGGGGTGGGTTCTCCGGCGATCACGGGGGTGGGAGGACGATGGGTTCTCTGCGATCTGTATATATATATAGAGAGAGAGAGACATTATATACATACATATATATATATATATATTAATATTAATATTTTAATACATAATATCAATACAAAAATTAAATAAATTACAACTTGGTCCCTTATGTTTTATGGTTTAAACCAAAATAAAAAAAATAAAGAAAAATTACAAAAAGAGAGAAAAAAACATGGTTGGACGAAAATACCACTGACTCTAACGGACGGTTTTAACAGAGTTAGTGACCAGGGACGATTTTCAAAGCAAAATGCAAACCATGGGCTAATAATTGCAGTTTTTGAACCACAGGGACCACTTTCAAAGAAAGTGGTAAACCACAGGGACCAAAATTGTAGTTTACTCTATATTTTAATTATCAATTATTATTATTTTTGTAATTATTATTTAATTATTTTTTCCATATTATATGTAACGGTTATTTAAAATCAAATATTAATGTAGATTTTTTTTTAAATTTGGTTTAAAATTCAAAATTTATAATATATATAATAATAAATTTTAAATTCTTTTAAGAGTGAATTGCAATTTTGGTCCCTGTGTTTTGTTAATTTTCTCACATTTGGTCCCTACAAAATTTTTATTGCAAGAAACTCCCTGTGATATGCAAAAATGCTCGGATTTGGTCCATGTGGCTAACACCCGTTAGTCCAGGTCCGTTAAGTGGAATCACGTGCATAGCACACGAGGGCACATCCGTCTTTTTCCCTTTAATCTGACTTGTTTATCACTTTTACCCCAAGTTAACAAAAAGTAACACCCCCCCTTTTATCCCCTTTATATCTCTTTATCTCTCTTCCTAATTCTCAAAAAACCCTTTCTCTTTTTCCCTCCTCTGAAGCTCGTTCGACAATGGTGGAATGCTACTGTGGATCAAGAGCAATTGTGAGAATCTCATGGACAAATGCTAACCCAGGTCGAAGGTTTTTCTGTTGTCCAAACACGGTAAGTTTAAAAACACCATTTTCTACATTTTCTAAATGGTTTATTTTTTCCCTAAACCTGTTTCCCTCCATCAATCATCGATACAGGGATACAACTGTGGATTTTTCATGTGGGTTGACCCAACAATGATCCCTCGACATGTGGATGTGATTCCTGGTTTATTGAAGTCGAAGAACAATCTTGAAGCAAGCTTGAAGGCAAAGACTGAAGAAGCTCGTAGGTGGAAAATATTGATGTTGATTAGTTGGGTTTTCCTTGTAACATTTTTCCTTTTTACTTGACCTAATATGTGTAAAGGTCAAGAAGTTGTGGAATATGATGGTTCTATGAAATGAAATGGTTATTAACAATATTGTTTTTGGGTTATCTTTCAACAATTAAAGTATGTTCATGTTTGTCTTAATTCTAGTCACCAAAACTGTTAAAAGAAATGGTAGTTAGCAATATTGTTTTGTGAATAGGTTGTACAACAATACTGTTTTGTGGAATATGAAGTAACATCCAGTAACCAAAACAACATAACATCCAAGTGACCAAAACAACATAACATCCAAGGACATAGTGAAATGATCAAAATAAGATAACATCCAATATTCATCCATTAATCTTGGTAACCAAAATAAGATAACATCCAATGACCAAAATAACATAACATATAGTGATCATAGCAACCAAAATAACATACTATCCAGTGATCATAGTTACCAAAAGGCAAAACATGAAATGATCATAATTACCAAAAGGACAAAACATTTAGTGAACACAATTACCAAAATAACAACACATCACAGATCAAGTGTGCTTTATGCATCCCTGTCCTCTTGACCCTTGCAAGTCCTGGAGTTGTGGCCTTTCTTCAGGCATTTGACGCATGTAACAGTCTTCCCCCGACGTAGCAATTTTGAACCCCTGACAATTGGCTCACTGAGTTCTTCAACTGTTTTCCTTCTTTTCTTTTTTGGTCTACCTACTTGAATGTGATGTTTAGGTGCAGTAATTGTTATTGGGCACTCATAAACATCCCACCTATCTCTACTATTGATTGGATCAATAGTGAAGTCATATACAGTCTTCCATGTCTCTAGTGTGTAGCAAGGATGCACCCACCTTTTAGGTATATCCACTTGTAACCCATTTGATGCCATATACCATATCATCGCAAAAGCATGTTTACAGGGTATACCTGTCAGCTCCCATCTTCTACATGAACATACCCTTTCTGTTGCATCCACAACACACTGGTCCATCCAAGGTCCAGTGACCTGATACTTGCTTCTCCCATTCCAAATGACTGTATATTTAGATGTTTCCTTCTTCTGTAACACCCTTGAAAAAGAACAGAGCAACTAATTTAAAACTTTCAATTATACAACAAAAAGGGGGGTATAAACTATTCTATAATCATCACTTGGGTCACCTCAAAAAGAACACTAAATTTAACTTCAACAATTAAAAGGTCAAGTCTTGCATAAAGATTAATCAAAGTCGGGTGTTACTAAAACTGTTGGATCCCAGATTTAATCTCACAACAATGATATAAACAATAAGAGTAATAACAGCGGAAGCAGTATAGTTTAATATCAAAGGAGATTCAAATATCACAGTTCATAAAGCAAATAATAGATAAACAAGATATTCTTTGAATAAAATATTCAACTTATATTATCAGTTATAAGACTTCTTAAGCACACTTTGAACAATAAGGTGATGGTCCTTTTTATAGGACCATAAAGTAAATAGTGTACTTATCTGACAAATAGAAGCATGCTTGAACAGTGTCTTACCTAAGAGGTAAGATCAAGACATGCTTGAACAGTGACCTACTCTAGAAAGTAAATCTTATCACAAGGTGACGTGTCATCTGTTCTTCTTTGTCATGAAATTAAGAGTGAACATCTTCAGAGCTCTGAAGTAGGATCTCTGATGAGGAGCTCTCTGATGTCTTTCCGTGAGACTGTCTCTGAACTGACTTCAGAGACAGACTTGCTTTCTCTGAGACTTTCTGAGAGACTGTCTCTGAACTGACTTCAGAGACAGACTTGCTGATGTTCCTTGAAAGTCTGTAGATGAAGACTTGGTTATTTTCAATACTTTCATTGGTTTAGATTTGGGGCTAACAATCTCCCCCTAAGTACTGAAAATAAATAAAGAACACTTAGAACAATTAAACTAGAAAGCGAAGAGGAGAAAGTCATCCTCTGTAAATATTACTTCTCATAAGAATTTGGAACTACAAAAGAGAATAATATTCAAAAAGATAATCAGAACCTATCACTAGAGCATATCCTATGAAACTTCATGATGAGCTCTCTGAAGTTAATCATTGAGCCAATTTCCAAGTCTAGTTTCGCCAGTAGGTCTGCTCTGTGTCGTTCTTGCTTTACATGAATCATCTTTTGTATGCCTTTCAAGGTTTCATCTGAATACTTTTCTACTTGCGAAGCTAGAAAGATTTTCTTCTCTTGGTTCACTCTGTAGATGAAACTCAGAGGTTCTTCAATGATTGATCCAGTCTTCTGTTTGTCCAGGTTTTTGATGGTTTCAACTGGTTCAGTCACTCCAAGCTTTTCTTCACCCAAGTTTAGAGCAATCTGAAAGTCACGTTTGGCTTTGTGTTTGATATAACCTTCCATTGCTCGTCTTACTTCAACCATGCTCATTCTTATCTCCCTTCTCCCTGAATCGTATCTCGCAGAGCAATAGGCATATAGATGTGTGAGATCATATGGATTTAGATTTACGAGATCATTATCATTGAACTCGTAAATCTTCTGATCAGATCGAGTCACCACATAATGCCTATATATGATTTTGTTGAAGGCGGATGTCTTTTCAGTGATTTTCTCAACTTTTATTATGGGAGCATCGTTGAGAACCGCCAGTCTTGGTGATGTCTTTGCCTGTATGAATCTTCTTTCGTAGTCTGGCATATCCTCTCTGATTCTTGGATTCAGAGGGATTACTTGTGTGTCTCCCATATTGAACTCGCAGTAGATATGCCGAAAGTGATCTTCTATTGATGCTTTAGGAGTGGATTCTAAGAATGTGGGAGGATGAGTGAATACTTTGGCTGGTAAACCGATGCTTGTCTTCTGAACAAGATTCTCTTGAGGATCCTGTTCATCAACAACCATGGTTTCTTTGTTCTTGGGTTGTGACTGAGTTATCTCTGAAGGCTGTTCAGAGATATATCCATCTATCTCTGGAGATTTTCTTAATTCTGAAGCTGTGGAGGTATGATGAGGTTGAGCATTTTTGAAAACATACTCTTCGACATCAATTACTTCGATCTGATCTCCAGCAGCTTCTTCCTCTCTGTCAGAATCTTTCTGTTCTTTCTCAGACTCTGAGTCAAAGGCATCTCTCATCACCATTGGTTGTCTTTCGGGTGATGAGAATGCATCTTCAGAGGACGTAGAGAAGTCTACAAGTTGTTCTTCTTCCTCTTCCAGAGCTCCAATTTTCTCTGGAGTTGCATCGGTAACTGGAGTGATTGGAACACCTGGTGTTGATGAGGCAAAAAGTATTACCGGTGCTGTGAATGATTGTAAAGTTCGGTTTTCATCAGAAGAGGTGGTGTTCCTCTCTGGTTCCTTCTCTTGAACTGGTGCAGAGGGAGAAACTTTATAGGTGTGCGCGGTTGTATCTCTGATCTCCCTATCTTGTGATTCAGAATTCTCATCATCATCTGAATCCTCAGAATCATCAAATCTGGATTTCTTCACTGCATCGCTACAAGTCCCACCAGAAAACTTGCGTTTATATCTGGGAGAGTTTGGTTCAGCGATTCCTTTTCCTTTGGGATCCAGAAGTGTTTTCTGAATGGATTCGATTGCCTCTGAAGCCGCAGTTCTGATTTCAGCAATCTGGTCCTCTGATTTATAGTTATGAAGTTCCAGAGTAGCTTTGACCTGCTTCTGAGCAATAGTAGAGATCTTGGAAGAACAAGTCAGCATTCTGCTCATGATTGCGGATTTGAAAGAGGCCAGATCACTTTTGGTGATGAGGTCTTCGGAAGTCCGGGGTGGCGGCTGTGGTGTTGCTGATGGTGCGCTGACTGCTGGTACAGAAGCTTGAATTGTTGCTTTGATGAGGTCAGAGATAGAGGCCATTTGATCTGATGAGAGTGAAGATGATCTGGTGGCTACTACCTCGTCCCTTAGTTCTTGTAGAGCCTTCTGAACATCGATGGTTGTAGATGCTTGAAGAGCAGCATTCTGAGCTTTAAGATTGACTATCTCCAGGGATGATTCAGCCTTCTGTCTGAACAGTTCTTGTTCCAACTCTTGGATTCTGTTTGAGGAGTCCAAAAGTTGATTCTTCAGAGTGGAAACCTCTGCTCTGAGGTTTGTGTTTTCAGAGCGAAGAGCAGAGGTCTTTGAACCGTCAATTCGTTGAAAGTTATGCTCTTTCATGGAGCCTCTGACTTCCTCACAGAATCTCTGGAACTCAGATTTTGTGAGAAGTTCAGAGAGGGGTACATTGGTTACAACACATGTAACCAATTTTTCCTCGAGTTCAGAGGAGCCTTCGTTCAGAGCTCTTTTGATGTTGTCTCTAGAAGGACTTCCACTCAATCCTTGATGTTCTGGAGAATCATCTCTGAGTGTTCTGTTCTCAACCAAGTCCTCCTCCTCAGATTCAGAGGACTGGAAGTGAATGTGGGAGTTGAGCTTGCGATCCAGGCAAGTCAATCCTTGTTCTTGTAGGTCAAGCCATTGTCCCTGAGTTGGACAGCTACTTCTGGATATCCTAAAGGGTGAGAAATGAGCCACAGAGGCATCATTATGTGTAGGATTTTCTGATGTACTATGAGGCAACTGAGTACTTGAAGTATTGGCTAAGTCCTGTGAAGAGGGATTTTCCAGAAATTGAGTTTCCTCAGTTATGTGAACTTCAGAGGTGGAAAAAGGTACCTCTGAAGTGGCTTGCTGGTTTGGGTTCGAGGTGTGCACCTCTGATTCAATAACCATTACCTCTGGATCAGGTAGGTTAGATTGTGTGGTTGCACTGGGAGATGGAGTTGGTGTCCTAAAATATATGTGCCTTGGGGCATCTTTTTCAGTGGAAGGGGAAGAATTCTCAGGTTTTTCCAAGTCCTTAGAAGACTTGCTCTCTTCTCTCTGAGAATCTTCAGAGCTAGTCTCTGAAGATTCATCCTCACTTTCCTCAGAGCTAGTCGAACTATCCTCTACACTAGCAAATGAGGTTTCTTCCATTACTTCCTCATTGACAGCCCCTTCAAGTGCTCTGTCATCTCTCTCAACTTCGGTTTCTCTACCAAGAGTACCCTCTGGTTCACTCTTGTGAGAGCTCTGAACTTCAGGGTCCTCAGATCCCTCTGAAGCCGAGATGCTCTTACTCTCAATTTCAGGTTCAGGACCTAAGTGTATTGGGGTTCCCAGAACTGGTTCTAGTCCTTGGGCAACACGGAGATAAGAAGCTAAGGCTACAAATTGAGGATTTACCTGATTCAGCATGTGGTGAGGGATCCTCCTTGCTTCTGGATAGCCTTCAGATAGAATCGTCGGTTTGAAGCTGTTCATTATGTAGAAAGGAGTTTTGGGTTGTTCAGTGGCGATCAAAATATGAAGCTTCTCGATCGCCGCATGGATGATTAGAGACAAAAATCTAGGGAATGTTATTGAAGGAACTTTGGATGATTGGGTTGTTTGTTCAGGGTCCTTTGCCAAGCATTTGTTCTTCTTCTTTATTGATGTCAGAATCATATCATAGATTATGCTGACCATGTCCAAGTTGCGATTGAAGAATAGGGCATACATGATTGACAAAATTTCTGGTGTTGCTTGATCCATGCTCCCCAGTTTACAGGTGAGAGTGCGGTTTAGGACAGAGAACATGAAGTTCCAGATTGGTGGTAGGTGTTGTCGTCGGAAGTTGCTCAATCTGGTGATTTCAGTGTTGTAACCTAGCATTCGAATGAACTGGAGTAGGGTTTCAGAAGTTGGGCGTTTTTCAAAACACGTGATTTGAAGTTCCTCAGCTGTTAGGAGTGGGAGAACTTCTCTTAGAACAGTAGGATTGATGAGTATCTGACATTTTATGACTTGAGATATGTCGAACTCGCCGATTATTCCGTTATGTGCATCGCTGTAGTGACTGGAAGAATACCATTCTTGAACAAACGAGAGTGGACATTCATTGGTAAAAGCAGTTAGGGCTTGAGTCAGTTCACAGTTGGAGAAGAACTCGCAGATTATTCCGTATTGTTCCTCAAATTTGGGAGAATCAAGCTGAATCATGTGATTGCTGTCTTTGATTGGAAAACGATACAGTCTTGAAGGTTCGCCAGATTTGGGAAAAAGCTTGCACCATTCATTTGAAGACGCCATTTTTGAGTTGAAGTGAAGAAGATGAAGTTCAAATTCTTTTTGGAGAGAAAGAGAGATAGTGCTCGAGAGTAATTTGTAAAAATGAATATCCGGATGTTAAATTGGTTTTGTATCCAAATTTAGAAAAAGATACACTCGAGTGCATAAGGTGAAACGGCAGTGATTTGACCCTTTGGATAAAGCCGTTTGGCCTTTCACTCATCCCTTTTTGTGACACGTGGCCTTGAAAATTGTTGTACCTACGAATGTAGGTACCAAGAAAATAGGAAAGGGGCGCCATTTTTCAATATTAAATTGAATAACTTCATTTTGCTGACTAGACAAACCTTTCGCCTTAAGAAGTAATTTAAGATATCACTTGTAATAAAAAGGTTCATTTAAACTGAAATTTCAATTTTAAATAATATCAAAAATTGCTAATTAATTAAAAAGTTCTTGTTTGAGGAATGACTGGTCTGAAAGTTGTTGACTCCCCCTTGACAGATGATTTAAAAAAAATCCAAAATTTCAGAGACTCTGAGATAAAATTCAAAGACTCTGATGTGACTTGAAATCCCCTTTTTTTTGAATTTTAGAGACTCTGAGATGAAATTCAGAGACTCTGATATGACTTGAAAAGTTTTGAATTTCAGAGACTCTGAGATGAGTTTCAGAAACCCTGAGTTGAAATTCAGAGACTCTGATATGTCTTTTGAAAAATTCTTTTTTCTCCCCCTTGATAAAAGAACAACTTTTTATTTTTCTCCCCTTGTCATGTTTTTGGAGAACATTCAGAGACTGATATTGACATACGCTACTTGGTTCAGAGGCTCTTATAATTTGATCAGAAACTCTGAGTTTCTTCCTTGTTAGGTAGACATATTCAACATTCCTAACTTGCTAATCAAAAAATTGAACCTTTGTTCATCTAAAGCTTTTGTGAAAATATCAGCAAGTTGGAGATCAGTTGGTACAAAATACATTTCTATTGTTCCCCTTTCAACATGATCTTTTAAGAAATGATACCTTACATCAATGTGCTTTGTCTTTGAATGCTGTACTGGATTGGCAGAGATGGCTATGGCACTTTTTGAATCACACAGAATGGGTATTCTTTCATATTGTTGGCCATAATCTCTAAGCTGAGTTTTCATCCAAATTACTTGAGAGCAACAACTAGCAGCAGCAACATATTTTGCCTCTGCAGTTGAAGTTGAAACACAGTTTTGTTTCTTGGATGACCAACTTACCAGCTTATTGCCCAGTAACTGACAGCACCCAGAGGTACTTTTTCTGTCAAGCTTACATCCTGCAAGATCTGCATCAGTGTAAGCTGTTAGATCAAAACTAGAAAGTTTTGGATACCAGAGGCCTAATGATGGTGACCCTCTTAGGTATCTGAAAATTCTTTTGACAGCAGATAAATGAGATTCTTTTGGATTTGCTTGATATCTAGCACAAAGACATGTTGCAAACATTATGTCAGGCCTACTTGCAGTTAAGTATAATAGTGAACCTATCATGCCTCTGTAGTTTTTTATTTCCACAGATTGTCCTGTAGGATCAGAGTCAAGTTTGACTCCGGTGGCTAGAGGCGTTTTCATAGAAGTTGAATCATTGAGTTTGTATTTTTTCAAAATTTCAGAGACATATTTAGTTTGACTTATGAAAGTGCCTTCTGAAGTTTGTTTTACTTGTAAGCCCAGAAAGAAAGTTAATTCTCCCATGAGGCTAATCTCAAATTCACTCTTCATCAACTCTGAAAACTTGTCACAAAACTTTTGATTTGTAGAGCCAAATATAATGTCATAAACATAAATTTGTACTAATAGCATCTCATTTTTGTACCTTTTGATGAATAATGTTGTATCAATTGTGCCTTTGTCAAATCCATTTTTAATCAGAAAAGTTGACAGAGTTGCATACCAAGCTCTTGGAGCTTGTGTCCATACAGAGCCTTATCCAAATAATAAACATGATTAGGAAACTCTGTACTTTCAAATCCAGGTGGTTGCTAGACATAAACTTCTTCATTTAATTTACCATGTAGAAAGGCAGATTTGACATCCATTTGATAAACTTTGAATCCTTTGTGTGCAGCATAGGCTAAGAAGATTCTGATTGCTTCTAGCCTAGCTACAGGTGCAAAGGTTTCATCATAATCAATACCTTCTTCTTGGCAATATCCTTTAGCAACCAACATGGCTTTGTTTCTGATTGTGGGTCCAATAATACTATATCAAGTTCTTAGATTAACAACACAATAAGATTACCAACATGTATTGATTATAACAAATGGTTACAAGGTTGATCGATTCAAGCTATTTGTGTTCTCTGTGTATTTTCTCTTCTACACCTTTAAGTGTGTGTTTTGTGTCTGATAATTTCTGATCATATCTAATCTATAGAGAGATTGAGAGATATCTAATCTAAAGTGTGTCTTACACACTTCCTACAACTTGCAACAACAAGTTGTAATATTAAACTAATAAAACTAGATAATATCTAACAAGTAGATATTATATCTAACTAATAACTTAACTAAATAACTAACTAAGTTAAATACTAGAAACTAACTATTACAATACTATAACTTAGATATTTAAATCTAAGTAAACTAAAACAATTACATTGACATTTATTACAAACGATATAGACTTTAATATCGAGAGTCGACGTTCTGGCTTTAGCTTCAGATTGGATCTTCAGATTGGATGATCTTGAATCCAATGAGACTGTGGTCTAACAATCTCCCCCTTTGGATCAAGATCATTATGAAAATGATTTTAGCAATTTAGTCTTCTTTTTCAGCTCGAAAGATGCAATCTCTTTCTCTAGCTCTTAAATCAGCATGTCTTCAATCTACTTTCTTTAGAAAAATTCAGTCTTTGACGTGATTCTTGAGACATGTGATCTTTGCCATTTCTTGTGTAGTCATTCTCCCCCTTTTTGATGTTAAGTGCAACGACTTCATCAAAATTATTTGTAAGAAATGTCTCTCTTGCGGTTAGAGCCCCTGATCCGTCAATTCAAAAGATATTCATCCAGATCTTTTCAAATCCAGACAAAATCGTCGTGTAACACCTGAATCAACTAATGAATCAGTTAACATGTCTGTCAGTAACACAAAGTCACTGTGTGTAACGAATACACATTGGAAAGGAGCTGTTTGATGTTGACTCCCCCAGGTCTTCCATTTAATCAGTGAAACACCACAAAGGTAATTTCTATAAACGTTATGACAAAGAAACTAATTCCTTGTGTGTTCGTGCTTGTGTTAGAAAGAATTAAGCACTTGATGATTGCTTATTAGGCTCAAAATTGTGTAAACCACTGAGATAACAGTAAGTTGAACACAGACTCAATGTGCATGATTGAAGTGCGAAGGTGGGGCAGACTTCCTTCTTTTCAATATCCAGATTTTCCAAACGAAAATCAGATAGCAAATGTGTTGCATCCCCTTTGAAAATGTGAAACACTTTCTTGTTGAGAAGAAAATGAGTAGATAGTGAGGTTTGATCAAGAGTTGGCATGGGTTAGTTGTCTGTTTCAATAATGTTCACCAAAGAATTGTGAAACACTAGTAATGTGGCTACCCGACTCAGAAAAAGTTGGTGCAGAGTTGTGATATTCTTTTAACTCTGTTCTCACACGCTCTTTCTTTTAAACGTTTTGCTTACTCTAATCACACTCATTTCTTTTCGCTTCTCACACTCAATCACTAAGGATTAACTTCTTGGGTAGAAATCACTGGTTAAGGTGATTCCATAGAAGTTGTGTTAATTCCTAGCACAATGATTCTTGTTTTTTCTATGATGCACGTGATGCTCAGATTGGTTTAACTATTTCAGTTAAAGCACAATTTAGATCATGAAAACATTTAAAATTATACTCCCAAAATATAAAATCTGTTGAAAAATCGGGAAGTGGTTTGAACATTAAAAACAATGTTTTCTATGATTGAAAGTTGTCCTCTTTCAAACATATATGAGATGAAGATTTAGAATTATACCTTGACGTATGATCTTCAATTTCATGAAGGTAAGCTTTAAGTCATAAACATATGAATTTGTAAGCATCTCTCAAAAATTCTGCAAAAGTCTTATGTTAAGTCAAAGTAAAATTTATTCACTTAAATTGAAAAGACAAAAAGCAGTAAAACTTTTAAAGTACGAGTTCTGATCATGAATAATCATAAGTCATATCCGTACTCCCCTTGTCTTGAAGAGCTCCCCCTAAATTCTTGCAATACAAATAAATTTGGCATTAAAAGGTACATGCAAAATTTTATGAGCTCCCCCTCGAAGTAATATTGACCACTTGTCAATTTCTTCTCATTCTCCGCCTTGGATTATGAACATTATATAGAAGTGCAAATATCAATCAGAGTTAAGAATGAAGAAATGATGAAAAAAATTATACAACTTAGAAAACTTTTATAGGTAACTACTAATTAGATTTTAAGATTTAGCATACCAAACTTAGAGACAAGAAAGTTGAACCTCTTTTCGTCTAAGGGTTTGGTGAACAAATCGGCAAGTTGATAATCAGTTTTTACAAAGAAAAGTTCAATTGTTCCTTTTTCAACATGATCTTTAATAAAGTGATATCTGACGTCTATGTGCTTAGTCTTGGTGTGTTGAACAAGATTAACTGATATTGCGATGGCGCTCTTGGAGTCACAGTATATCGGGATCTTGTTGAAGTGGAAACCGTAGTCGCGCAATTGAGTTCTCATCCATAAGACCTGAGAACAGCAGCTAGCAGCAGCTACATATTCTGCTTCGGCCGTGGAAGTTGAAACACAAAGTTGCTTCTTCGATGCCCAACTTACGAGTTTGTCACCGAGGAACTGTACGTGTCCTGACGTGCTCTTCCTGTCTAACATACAACCTGCATGATCTGCATCTGTGTAGGCTGTTAGTTCAAAACTAGTATCTTTAGGATACCACAGACCAAGATTTGCAGTGCCCTTTAGATACCTAAATATGCGCTTCACAGCAGACATATGGATTTCTTTAGGATTGGCCTGATATCTTGCACATAAGCATGTTGAAAACATTATATCTGGCCTACTAGAAGTAAGATACATTAAAGAACCTATCATCCCTCTATAAGTCCTAACATCAACAGCCTTTCCCGAAGGATCGGTGCCAATCTTAGTACCTGGTGCCATTGGGGTGCCAATCGTTTTTGAATTTTCCATTTGGAACTTCCGAAGAATATCCCTAATGCATTTTGATTGATTGATAAAAATACCCGATGAAAATTGTTTTACATGTAAACCGAGAAAGAAATTCATCTCTCCCATTAAGTTCATCTGAAATGTACACACCATAAGGTTTGCAAAATTCTTACAGTACTTAGTATTTGTAGAACCAAAGATAATATCATCTACATAGATTTGAATTAAAATGATATCGCCTTTTTCCTTTTTGATAAACAAAGTGGTATCTACCGTTCCTTTTGAAAACCCAGACTTGACTAGAAAATTGGAAAGGACATCATACCAGGCTCGAGGTGCTTGTTTCAGACCGTAGAGTGCTTTGTCGAGAATGTAAACATGATTCAGCTTCTCTTGATTGACAAAACCTTCTGGCTGAGAGACGTAGACTTCCTCCTTCAGAATTCCATTCAGGAATGTTGTCTTCACGTCCATTTGAAAGACCGTGAAGTTCTTGTGGGCTGCGTAGGCTAGAAACATTCTGATTGCCTCTAATCGCGCCACAGGAGCATATGTTTCGTCATAGTCGATTCCTTCCTCTTGTCTGTATCCTTTGGCTACTAGTCTTGCCTTGTTTCGGATAACGGTACCATCTTCGTCTTTCTTTATCTTGAAAACCCATTTCGTACCTATAATGGTTTTACCTTTAGGCTTTGGTACGAGTCTCCAGACTTGAAGTGCATCGAACTGATTCAGCTCTTCTTGCATTGAGATCACCCATTTTGGATCAGCAAGTGCTTCTGATACTCTTGTTGGCTCGAACTTGCTCAGAAAGGAGTCATGCATGCACATGTTCATTGATGCTGACCTAGTTTGCACCGGTTTTGATGGATCACCAATGATCTGTCTTAGCGGGTGCTCTTTGGTCCATTTATGTTCATGAGGTAGTGGATTAGATGATTGTATGTCGGTTGTATCATCTACAAATCCACTTGTATCTTCTTCTGATTGTTCAGGAGGATTGATGGTTTCAGTTGAAGTGGCAGGTTCAGAAGGCTCAGCAGGTACAACTTGATCTGGCTGTAGATTGATCTGAATAGTATCTTCTATTGTTTTAGCTACTTCTGTCTCTTTCTCACGTGTCACTTCTTCAACTGTTGGAGTCGTCATTTGAATTGGAATCTCTTGTTGAATCGGAGCGTTGGATTCAATAGAGTCATCTGAACTGGTTGGATGAGTAGTCGTTAAGTCTTCCATCCTGTCAACCACAACAGATTTCTTTACATTAGTTCCAAGAAATTCATCATAAAACAATTCAAATAATAAATCTAAATCAGATAAATAGTTAGTAGAAGATGATGCTTCATCTGATTTATTCTGTTGAGACGTAGGTCCTGGACGGAGTTGCCCAGAAGCTAGTATTCCTGTTATAACGGGTTCTGAACGTTGTTGTTCGGAAGCCATTTCTTCATCAAAGGAGATGTTGATGCTTTCAATCACCGTTCTTGACTTCTTTATAAAAACACAAAATGCAGTTGATGTCGAGGAATATCCAATGAAGATCCCTTCATCCGCCTTAGCGCTGAACTTGTTAAGATTCTCCCTATCGTTTAGCACGAAACACTTACACCCAAATATATGGAAATATTTGATTGTGTTCGGTTGTTGATTAACGCATAAGGATTCTTCTTGAACCTTCGATGTACCATGGATAGATTCTATGTGTAGCACGCGGTCGAAACAGCTTCTGCCCACAAAAATAGAGGTAAGTCTGATTGACTTAGCATAGTACGAGCAGCCTCGACTAGCGTTCGGTTTCTTCTTTCAACCACTCCATTTTTTTGAGGCGTTCGAGCAGCAGAGTATTGATGTGAAATCCCGAGAGATTCGAGATATTCTTCAACTTTGTTGTTCTTAAACTCTATGCCGTTATCTGTTCGTAGAAACTTGACCGGTTTCTGCAGATTCACCTGGGTCGTCTTTAGGAATGTGATGAGAATATCTGGTGTCTCATCCTTTGAATGTAGAAACTTGACCCATGTGTATCGCGAGTAATCGTCCACGATCACGAGTATGTACTTCTTTCCGCCTAGACTTTGAGTTCGCATCGGACCGCATAAGTCCATATGCAATAACTCTAACGGAGCGCTTGTACTTGGTTCAGGATTTGGTTTATGAGGTGCCCTCTTCATCTTGCTCTTTTCACAAGCTGCACAAAGATGTTCTCTTTCATATTTGAGTTCTGGAAGTCCTTTGATGAGCTTTCCACTGACCAGATTGTTGATGTACCTAAAGTTGAGGTGAGAGAGCCTTCGATGCCATAACCAACATTGTTGCATCGAGGCTTTCGTCAGTAGACAAACTTGCTTGTCAGTCTGGACATTTGATAAATTGATTGTGTAGAGGTCTGATTCCCGAGTACCGACCAAGAGTTCTTCGCCTTCTTCATTGCGAACTGAACATCTCTTGGCTTTGAAGTTGACCTCTAAGTCTTTGTCACAGAACTGGCCTATACTAAACAAGTTGTGTCGTAAGCCTTCTACATAGCTCACCTTCTTGATCGTGACATTGTCATGTTGTACATCACCATATCCCATCATTGAAGAAAACTGGTCGTTGCCGAATCTGACTGTTCCGCATTATTTGTCTTTAAAATTGGACAGTATCTCTTTTTGCCCTGTCATGTGCTTGGAACATCCGCTGTCCAAGAACCATGTATGACTAGTCTGCATAAGAGAAATTACAAATTTCGATATTTATACGACAACATTGGAATATTCACTTTGATTATCGAAGTGCGGGTCTTGAACTGATTTGTTCAAAAGCCTATTTTGACTTTGATGCTCGGGTTTTAAACTGCATTATCCAAAAACCTATTTTGACATTGAAGAATGAGTCCTGGTCTGTACATAATCAGAAGTCGATTTCTCTTTAAGCTTTGTGTGCCTGCAACATAGATTTAGCCTTAGGTACCCACTGGAATTTGGGTCCTGCTATGTTAGCACAAGATTTTGGTACCCATTTCAAATTGGGTCCTTTTTTCTTTTGAAATGTATGAGAAGGATTAGTATGAGATGAATGCACATGAAAATTTCCAAACCAATCTCCAGAATCTTGACAAGAGATAGAAACATGTTTATCATAAATAGAAGACTTTCTAGCAGATAAAGATAACTGAAATAATTGCTTCATTGTATATTGTTTACGAGAAACAACAAGTTTTGAGTTCAAAAGAGCAACATCAGCAATTAAGACATCTTTACTAAGCGAAGTCTTACTACAATTAACACTACTAAACGATAAAACGGTCTTGTCAAGCTTCCGTTTGGGTTGCCATTGAGAATTTACTTCTGGCCTTTGCTTGCTCAGATCTGAAACATGTGAAACTGGTGAGTTAGACCTTGGAGCAACAGGCGAATTTTTCTTCTTAGAATTACCAATAATGTTCGGTTGTTGTGAATGCTGAGATATATTCTTACCTTTAGCATTTTTAGCTTTCACAGAGACTGAGTTATCAACTTTCGTTGATTTTGCACTATTAACAGGCATACTGGTTTTTCTCAAAGTTTTCTTAACAAAAGATAAATGGTTAGGAAGTTTTGCATTAAAGTCAAATTGTTCATAACAATCATCTAAACCATCATTAGAGTTCAGAAAATCAAATCCTTTACTTGATGAACCAAACATATCCTTAGAGTTTGAAGCCTTAGAAATAACAAAATTTGAAAACACAGTTGAAAAAACTTTTTGCTCAATATTCATCAAAAGTCTTTCATCTGATAAAGAATTCTCGAGTTCATAAATTTTACTTTCTAAAACGAGAGGAGGGACATATAGTTTACCTAGAATAGGCTTCGCCTCCATTTCCTTTTCAGTATAACTTTGAAAGAAATCACTTGAAAGTGTTTTCTTCTTTTGATATATTGGATTTTCATCATAACTATTATTCAATTTCGCATAATAAAATGGAAGATGAATTTTAGATGATTTCAAACGTTTTTCAGTTTCGTTGGCTTCATCCTTTTCAGATAGTTTAGTCCAGAAAGTTTTAAACTCAGGGATTCTGCGAGCTAATTGCATTGAAAGATGATCATAAAGTCCTGGCACTTCAGACATCCCTTATTGTAGACAGTGAGGATTCTTATAGCCGATTCCCCATCTCTCTATTTCCTCTTTGGGTTTGTTCAGAAAAATAGTCTGTTCAGTTTGACCCATTTTGTATAACTTCTCTTCCAAACTTTTTAATTTTCCAAGTAAAGAAAAGTTTTCTTTGGTACAAGAAGCATGCAAAATTTTAAGCTCATATAAATCAATCCCACCTTTTAGTAGTTGAGACTTGAGTTCAGAATTCTCTTTAAGAATTATTGTCTTTTCTTTTGCGTTGGTGTCATTATCTTTATGTAAAATCTCAATCAATACTTTCTTCTCAGCAAGTTCATTGCTAAGTTTCTGTATCAATTGGTTTTTGTCAGTTATGACACCATTTTCTTGCTCAAGATTAGATTCTAACTCTTTTTGTTTTAAACTTATGGCATGCATTTTATTCATGAAATCTAAATCTGATAAATTACATACCTCCTCGTCTTCATTATCTGAATCAGCTTCAGCATCTGATTTTATTTGGCCCATCAAACACATGTTGACGGCTTCATCTTTCTCTTCTTCCTCTTCTTCCTCGTCTGAGTGATCGAGCCAGTATTCATCCTCAGCCATCAGTGCCTTGCCTGCCTCCTGTTACTTTGCAAGAAGCATCTTGTTCTTGTAGTAGTCTGAGTTTCTGACTTTTGGCCTTCGGCGGTCTCTGGCATAGTGACCTGTTTTGCCACAGTTGTAGCACGTTGGTGGTTCTGGATGACTGGATCCTTCAGCTTTGAACTTTCTTTCTTCTGGTTTCCTCTCCTCTAATCTCTTCCCTTCAGATTGATACCTTCTCTCTTCAGGTTTCCTCTCTTCTGTTCTCTTCCCTTCAAATCTCATTCCTTCAACCCTTTCCTTGTGGATATAGTTGTTTGGACCAGAAGAATATCTCTGACTATTTGAACTTGGCTTTGTGTAGAACCTTTTCTGAAAAGCACTTGTCAGTATAAGCATTGCTTGCTTCAATTGGTCATTTTCATCCGTGTCAGAGTTTGCATAAGCTTCATCTTCTCCTGATTCATATACAATCGCCTTGTTCTTCTTCTTCCTGACTACAAGAGCGACTGTGTCTTCAACTGTCTTTCCTTTCTGTCTCTTATCTTCTAGAATTTCATCCACCTCTTCTTCATTTTGTCGGAGGGTTTCATACACCTCGTGAAGTGGAATCTCATTCAGATCTTTTATCTGCTTCATCTGCCTAGCAAATCTTTTCCATTCCCGTTGAAGAATACTCAGGAATTTGACGTTTAGCTCAATTTGAGATTTGTGGACTTTGTTCTTGCTAAGTTCGTTCTATAAAGTCACAAACCTGTCATAGGTTTCTTCTAAAGTTTCTCCCACCCTGTCTCTAAATTCTTCATAATTATTTAGGCAGTTGGAGATTTTCAGCTGATTCCCAACCTTCGAACCCAGCATCATCTTTTCAAGCTGATCCCACATTTCTTTGCCGGAGGCCTTGTAGCTGTCAATCTTTACATATATTTCATTTGGAATTCCTTGTAAAATGTATGACTTAGCTAACCTGTCGCCTTTGGCTCTTCTGAGGTTATCATCTCCTAGCTCATGAAACTTAAGTTCAACTTCAGTAGGCACATTTCCAACTACACGAGTCGTCATGACTGGTTTCATAACCCCTTCTTCTATAGATCTTCTGATGAAATCACCCAGCTCATGTCTGTCAATGAAGTTCAGAAACCGATCCTTCCACTGTTCGTATTCTCCTTTAAAGAGAACTGGTGGCTTGGTGTCAGTTCCTATAGCAAGGGCTTCTCTGGATGTCATTTTGAAGAAAATTCCAAGTCTGGATTGGAGCAGAGATGTTTGCGTGTCTAGCACAGTGCGCAAAGTGAGGTTTGCGTTTCACGTGGGAAGCGCAAAGTTGAGGTTTGCGGTTCAAGTGGGAAGCGCAAAGTTGAGGTTTGCGGTTCAAGAGGTTTGCGTTTCCTACTTGTGAGAAGTGAGGTTGAGGTTTGCGTTTGCTTGAGATCCGAGAAGTAAGCTTTGCGATTCACTTGAGGAGCGCAAAGTGAAGCTTTGTGTTTCACTTGAGGAGCGCAAAGTGAAGCTTTGCGTTTCACTTGAGGAGCGCAAAGTGAAGCTTTGCGTTTGATGTGGGACGCGCAAAGTTGAGGTTTGCGTGTGTTCATCTTCTGTTTTGCGCTTTGTTCGTCCTGTACTTCGAAAAATCGTCTAAAATTTGTTCCTGAATCGATTTAGCAATACCAAACTCTACCGTTATGTCTAGAAACACTTCTAGAACTGAATATAAGCACACGATCTCAATAAAACACACTTTTTAAAAATGAAATCGATGGCACAATACGTTTATCAAACTCAACTTTTTCTCACTAAAATCACAAATTGGAACTCGATTTATGCTTTATAGTGAAATCAAATAACAACAACTCTATCTAGCATGCTAATCGATCACAACCTGATCGATTTTAACACCTAAAACACTTTAAATCTCGAAATCACTTTTTCTTGAAGAACACAGAGTCGTTTTTGCAAAAGAACTTTATTTTGATCTTAATCAGGCTCTAATACCAATTGTGGGTCCAATAATACTATATCAAATTCTTAGATTAACAATACAATAAGATTACCAACCTGTATTGATTATAACAAATGGTTACAAGGTTGATCGATTCAAGCTATTTGTGTTCTCTGTGTATTCTCTCTTCTACACCTTTAAGTGTGTGTTTTGTGTCTGATAATTTCTGATCATATCTAATCTATAGAGAGATTGAGAGATATCTAATCTAAAGTGTGTCTTACACACTTCCTACAACTTGCAACAACAAGTTGTAATATTAAACTAATAAAACTAGATAATATCTAACAAGTAGATATTATATCTAACTAATAACTTAACTAAATAACTAACTAAGTTAAATACTAGAAACTAACTATTACAATACTATAACTTAGATATTTAAATCTAAGTAAACTAAAACAATTACATTGACATTTATTACAAACGACATAGACTTTAATATCGAGAGTCGACGTTCCGGCTTTAGCTTCAGATTGGATGATCTTGAATCCAATGAGACTGTGGTCTAACACTGATTATTACTCCATCCTCATCCCTTTTGTTTCTGAAAACCCATTTTGTTCCAATTGCAAATTTTCCTTTGGGAAGGGGAACTAGGGTCCAGACTTTGTTTCTCACAAACTCTTGAAGTTCATCTTGCATTGCAAAAATCCAATGAGGATCTTCAAGAGCTTCTTTTACCTTCTTTAGTTCAATAATGCTCAAAAAGTTTACGTAGAAGCATTCATTGATTGTCACAGATCTTGTTTTAACTCCTTCTGATGAGGATCCAATGATTTGATCAATTGGATGATCTTTTGTCCATCTTGAGATTGGAGCAAAAATTTGGGGTGGAGTTTGAGCTTCAGAGATGACAGTTGATGACATCTCAGTTGTGCTGTTCAGAGGCTCTGAAGTTGGTTCCCGAGATGGTGAAGCAGATTCTCGAATTTCTTCACTATTTGTTTCTGGAGTTCTTCAGACACTCCTTGATCATCTTTATTTTGATCTTCAGCTTCTTCTGATTCACTTTGCTGATCTGTATTTGGTGAAGCAGAAGGTGTTAATTCAGAGGGTCCAGAAAGGGTTGTACATGTTTCTTGGGGTCCTTCTGAATTCTCTCTTGGTTTATCTCTGAAGATAGCTTCTGGGTTATCTTCATCAAAGAAATCTTCAAATATTATGTTTAATTCAGATTCTCTTGATGATTCAGAGATAGGTGTTGAGAGACTTTCTTGTTGTTCAGAGCTTTTATTGTCATCAAAAGTGATATTGATGCTCTCTTGGATGGTCCTTGTTCTAAGATTGAACACTCTGAAAGCTTTTGAGGCTAATGAATATCCAATGAATTTTCCCTCATCAACTTTCTTGTCAAACTTTCCAAGAGATTCTCTATCATTCAGAATGTAACATCTGCATCCAAAAACATGAAAATATTTAACATTAGGTTTCCTATTGTTAATGAGTTCATAGAATGTTTTCTGAAATCTCTTGACAATTGTAGCTCTGTTCTGAGTAAAGCAGGCTATTGCCACTGCTTCTGCCCAGAAATTTGTTGAAAGATCAGATCCAGCAAGCATTGTTCTTGCAGCTTCAACAAGTGTTCTGTTCTTTCTTTCAACTACTCCATTTTGCTGAGGGGTTCTTGCTGCAGAAAAGTTAGGAGTAATGCCTTCTTCTGATAGATATGAATTGATTTTGGCATTTTTGAACTCTGTTCCATTATCACTTCTTAGTTTCTGAACTTTGCTGCTGAATAGAACCTGTAATCTTTTCAACAATCTTATCAAAATATCAGGTACATCTGATTTGGCTCTGACGAATTCTATCCATGTGAATCTGGAAAATTCATCAATCAGAACCATAATGTATTTCTTACCTGCTAGACTCTGTATAGAGATAGGACCACAGAGGTCCACATGAAGCATGTGCAGAGGTCTAGGACAGTTGTTTTCACTTTTGGTTTTATGGGAAGATCTTTTCATTTTTCCCATCTCACAAGCAGAACAAAGATGATCTTTGTTAAACTTCAGAGATGGTAATCCCTTAACTAAATTAAGTTTAACTAATTTATCAAGTGAGGAAAAGTTTAGATGTGAAAACTTTTTATGCCAGAGCCAGACTTCCTCACTATTCAGAGATACAAGACAAAGTTTCTCTGAATTAGTGTCGTTGATTTTGGTAAAATTCATTCTGTAGAGGTTACCTTTTCTGTCTGCTCTGAGTAATTCTTGACCTGATTCTGAGTGGAGAAGTGAACAATATTTTCTTTGAAATTTCACATCAAAACCATGATCACAAAGTTGACTTATGCTGATCAGATTGTGTTTTAATCCATCCACATAAGCAACCTTTGATACTAAAACATTTCCTCTTGACAACTCACCATATCCTTTAATCTGTCCTTGCACATTGTCTCCAAAAGTAACTGCTCCTCCAGATTTTGCTTTGAATGAGGATAGCAGTTCCTTATTTCCAGTCATATGCCTTGAACATCCAGAATCTAGGTACTAGATTGGCATTGACTGATTCTGCAAGAGAGATTATTGTTTCTTAGGTACCCATCTCATTATGGGTCCTTTTATGTTAGACTTTGGTGGATTTGTATGACTTTTTGGCATCTCATCTTTTGATGTCTTGCCGTTATTTGTCTTCTGTTGAAATTTTGTCTCTGAGATATTTTTCAGAGATTGATTCAGAAGACAATGTGATCCTCTGAAATGATTTTTCAGTTTGATCAAGAGATGAATGCAGTTGCAATTAATAGAACAAGAAGAAGTAGGAGCAAAGTTTTTCTTTTTATTAAAAGCATTTGTTATATTTTGACTTCTTTTGAAACTAGCATTAGGAATATTACATGTATCCCTAACTACTTCTTTCCTTTTTGCTTGAAAGACAGTCTTCTTTTCAAGTTGCTTTTTCTTGATCAAAAACATCTTCTTTTCTTTGCTGCTTACTGCACAAACAGGATCAATATGGTTAATTTTTATCCATTTGCCTTTTTGTTCAGGAGAGAATTTTATTGTTTTATAGGAGTAAGATTCAGAAGTGTTTGTTTTATTCTTTGCCTTTTCTTGTAAATCTTTTTCAAGTTCCAGAGACGTTTTTGCTTGTAAACACATATTTGCAAAATCAGGACTTATTGGTATTCTGGTTTTGGTTTTCAAGATTGAAATTGGAACATTCAAAATACCAGACCCAACAGTTTCTATCTTTTTGTGAATTACATTCTCTGGTTTACAAAAAATCTGTTCATCAATCTCTTGATCAGATTCTGAATCAGAATCAAGAAAGTCTCTCTTTGTTTTAATAGAGATAACTACCTCTATTGGTTTTTCAATTTCTTTTGTTCTAGAGACTTTAATGATCCGTTTCATGCTTTCTTTTCTTTTTAAGTCCTCCATGACATTTTCTTTCCATATCTTTTTAACATCATCTTCAAATGTAGTTCTGATGTTTTCATCTGACTTTGGTGAATACAAAGGGGCATTCGGATTTAGTGAACTCTGAGATTCATTTTCAGAAGTACTTGTATCAGAGGTACTTGGTTCGGATGTCTCTAATTCATTTGAGATGAAAGCATCAAATCTGAAAATTTCTTTGGGATCATAGCTCTGAGGTTTTGTGAAGTGTACCTCTGAAGTTTGTTCTTTTATCTGTAACACAGATTCTTGTAAGTTTTTTACTTCAGAGTATGTAGTATTTTTGAAATTCAGTTCTCTTGCTTTTGATCCCTCTGATGTTTTCATTCTTTTGAAATTATTCAGAGATGGACCTTCAAAGCTTTGGACCTTTCCCATACGGAAAGTGGAAGAAAGTGAAGTTTTCTCCAATCCAGTGAATGAATTCAACTCATTGAATCCCATCACTTGAGAGTCCATTTGAGTTTTTATTTTGTCGAAAACACCTTGTGCATTAACATAGCTTTTGATTCGAAGATTTTTTTTCTATCTAGAGATTGATGTAGGATTTCTCTTTCCTTTTGAAAAAATTTGGTTAAGGCAATAGAATTGAGCCTTTCATACTCAGATTTCTTTACTTCTTCTTCTTTTCCTTTTAAAACTTTCTCAATTTTTCTTATTTCTTCTGAGAATGATTTTTCTTTTTGCTTGTGAGTTTCTTCAAGTTTGGTTTTTTCAAGAAAAAATTCTTTCTTTTCTGATTCCAAAAGATTCTTTTCTCTTTTGAAAAAGATGAGATCTTTTGTCACTTGCTCTCTTTTATTTTTCTCTTCAAGAAACTTTTGCTCTAGATCCTGAAGTTCATTAATTAGTTTAAAAACATCTATTTCAGGATCACTGTCAGAGGTGTAAAGAGAGTTTACCTTTTCAAAGTTGTCTTCTGATGCTCCATCAGTTTGATTTCCATCTGAAAAATCCATACCACAGAGATTGGTAGGCTCTTCCTCGCCGTCGCTTGTTGAGTCAGATAGCCAGTCTTCCATTTCTGCTACAAGAACTCTTTCTTTTACGTTGTACTTGTATTTGTTCTTGTAGTAATCTTGATCTTTGACAAGTTTTCCACTACAGTTTGCAGAGAAATGGCCTAGCTTGCCACATCTGAAACATCTTCCATCATTTTGATTTGTTGGAAGAGTGGCAGTACTTGTCTCTGGCTTCTGTTCTTGAGGTTTGAAGTATCTCTGTGGCTGTAGATACCTTGGTTGAAATGATTGTTGAGGTCTTGATTGTTGAGTTGCATCATTGTTGTTGAAGTTTGTACCCTTTTGATCACTATATGGAGTGAATCTGGGTTCTTGTTGAAATCTGACACCATCTTGTTGAAATCTTCTTTCAGGATTTCTTCTTTCTTCATTCTCTCTCCTTCCTTCAAATACTTTCTTGCCAAATTTCTTGTTAAATTGATGAGTGATTAATGCAAGAGATTTGGCGAAGGCATTTCTATCATCTTCTGAGTCTGAATCTGAATGATTTTCTTCTGCCATTAGGACCTTTTTGGATCTTCTTTTTGTTTCCAAACCTTTTTGTGACTCTTCACAGTTGTTTTCTTTCGAAATTTGTTTTGAAACAAGTGCAAGGGGTCCACCTAAAGACAGTTTTGATTTTTGCTTCATAACCTCCTTTTCATGTGCAACAAGAGTGCCATAAATGTCAGTTAATGACCATGACTCAAGATCTTGATTGGCTTGTAGACATAGACAGTTGTGACCATTCTTCATTTAAGCTTTTCAAGAAAAGAACGTTGTTTTCCTCTTTTGTTCTTATCACTCCAATCTTTCTGCATTTGTTGATAAGAATGTTGAATCTTGAGTAAGTTTGGTGTAATATTTCTTCTGGTAGAGCATGAAAATCATGATATTCATTGATGCATAGATTCCTTCTATTTTTCTGGGTTTGTAGGCCTCCTTCAAGTTGATTTAACAACTGATCCCATATCTCTTTTGCTGTTTTACAAGAATCAAGTTCTTGAAAGATATCATTGGGAATGGCCATTATAAGTAATCTAACAGCTTTTGAGTCATTATCCATCATATTAGTTTCTTCATCAGTGAAGTTTGTGGTCTTCTTTTCATAATATGCAGGTATTTCAGCAGTATCTGCTGTTGCAGGAACTCTTGGTACCAACACCATTGGAATGTGAGGTCCAACGTTCACTGATCTAAAAAGATCCTTGTCCATACCTTCTAAGAAATTTACCATCCTTATCTTCCATTGGGGATATTCATCCTATAAAAGTGTAGGAGGTTTTGTTAATGACCCATCTGTATAAATGGCACTTATGCTTGAGTTTGCCATTTTTGAGAAAAGATGAATATTTGAAGAGCTGATGCTTTTTGTATTGAACAGTGATTTACTATCAAATCTTGAGCATATGGTGTTCTTTAATAAACCAGGTTTATTTGAACATGCACAGATATTGAAAGTTAGAATCAATGAGATGTAAATCTATCCGAGTATGCAGATGCGATCTTTCTTTGTTTAGAAAACAAAGGAGGCTCTGATACCAATTGTTGGATCCCAGATTTAATCTCACAACAATGATATAAACAATAAGAGTAATAACAGCGGAAGCAGTATAGTTTAATATCAAAGGAGATTCAAATATCACAGTTCATAAAGCAAATAATAGATAAACAAGATATTCTTTGAATAAAATATTCAACTTATATTATCAGTTATAAGACTTCTTAAGCACACTTTGAACAATAAGGTGATGGTCCTTTTTATAGGACCATAAAGTAAATAGTGTACTTATCTGACAAATAGAAGCATGCTTGAACAGTGTCTTATCTAAGAGGTAAGATCAAGACATGCTTGAACAGTGACCTACTCTAGAAAGTAAATCTTATCACAAGGTGACGTGTCATCTGTTCTTCTTTGTCATGAAATTCAGAGTGAACATCTTCAGAGCTCTGAAGTAGGATCTCTGATGAGGAGCTCTCTGATGTCTTTCCGTGAGACTGTCTCTGAACTGACTTCAGAGATAGACTTGCTTTCTCTGAGACTTTCTGAGAGACTGTCTCTGAACTGACTTCAGAGACAGACTTGCTTTCTCTGAGACTGACTCTGAACTGACTTCAGAGACAGACTTGCTGATGTTCCTTGAAAGTCTTTAGATGAAGACTTGGTTATTTTCAATACTTTCATTGGTTTAGATTTGGGGCTAACAAAAACCTAAAAGAATCAGTTGCTCTTATCAACGACTAACGCGGAAGACTTCATCAAGTCACTCACCCTTGTACGAACTCTTAGCACTCAACACTTCACCAAAAGCTAGAACCTCTTCCCCCATCCGGAACCTGATGCACATGCCGAAAAATAAAAAGGTTAGACTAACGCCTAGTGAGTTCGAGAGTTTACAACATGAAATAAATATATTTGCTAAAGGGAGAGAAAATAGTTTAAATCACAGACCCTCAGAAAGATTTACTTTAAATATTAAACGACACCATTTCCAAAAGTACACCTTTAAAACAAGGAACCCAACATGAACCTTCTTTCGTAAAACCACTTTAATCCCAAACTCACCCAAACGTGAATAGTAAGCAAAGCTCCCAATTTATAACAATACGAAATAAAACTTTACTTCTCGAAACCCCTCAAACGTGGACGGGGCATAATACACAACCTATAAATCTTGAGTAAACAATTCCCCATAAATAAAACGTCACCGAAAACATGGATAATAAAATGATATAATTAAATACCCAAATAACACCTTCCGGTGACGGGGGAGACCCGATTCCATTGTACGTGGCGGAACACAAAGTTAAGCCCCATAACCATGTTGTCGAACTACACCTCAGATCGTGATTGTATTGCCTGCTCTGCCGAGCTACACCTCCAGTCGTGACTGTATTGCCTGCTCTGACGAGCTACACCTCCAGTCGGACTTTATTTCAAGTCTCACACATCCTATCCCCTATTGCCTGCTCTGCCGAGCTACACCTCAAGGATACGCGATGTTGTTGCCTGTTCGGTCTCTAGCGGAGTTTCATCCTTAGGGTACCCACTCGAACCCTAGTGCCTACTCCCTAGCATTCAAGATAGGAGCCCCAGTTCCTTACTTGATAACTCCCGATGTCTAATCCTCGTGCACAAGAATTAGACATCCAAACACCAGTCCCATGGTCTCGAAGTACAACCCATAAAGGTTCCTCTTCGTCAAACAACCGGGACAACCTTAATGCCAACACGACATAAATTCCCAAAGTGAGGATCCCAAGAGTCCTCACCATTAATACGACTGACTTACATGCATATGGATCCAATGCAACGCAGTCTAACATTACATGACTCAACTTGAATGACCAAAGCACCCAAGACATGCAACTCTCAAAAGACCCGCAATAAAAACCATCAAACCCAAAATTCCACAAAGGGTTAATAAACCGGACAAATGTCCTCCAAACTCATTTTAGTCGAACCGAGCCAAAGCTCAACAAACTTCCTTTATTGTACAATAAACGTAAGTGTAAACAATAAAACACTTTTAACCCACGGTTATGCAAACACAAAGACCGAAAGTGTGATTAACCCCAAAACTCTTCATTGGTCGAAACAAAGCGTTTTCCAAAGGACTCATGCCTTTATTTTTCCCAAAATGACTCTTAACACAATGATAGGCATTTTCCAACGGTTTATAAAATCATATGCACCAAAGGGCCAATTATATAAAATGACCTCCATTTATATACTATATCATCAAAGAAACATATCCAGGATGATTTATTTAACAACATGCCCAAAAATCCCAAAGGTATGGGTTATATCAGTTTATAAAGTTAACATTTCCAAATAACCAAAACTTATCAGCAGTTAACAATTTAGTGTAAAACACAAACACTTTAAAATAAACATTTTGGCATATACATCGTTTTCACAAACCAACTTGAACTCACCTTGCTAGATTTAGGCTAAATCTAGATCTTACCCCACTTTGAGCTTCCTTGACGAAACTTGAATCCTACAAGCCAAAACCTCCAAAACCTAGATCCAAACATTTTCAACCGTAAATAACCATATTCAACCATATAGAAACAATCCCCAAACATTTTACATCAAAACCTCAACTTATACCCAAAACCCTAATTTTTACCTAACTCCTCCAAAATCTTCCAAACCGAAAATGGAGAAACATAATACTTAGAAAATCATCAATTGAGCATTTATATCACCTAATATGGTTTAGAGATGGAGAGGGTGAACTTACCACTTAGGTTTCGGTGGAAACCTAGAAAACCCAAAATCTCTAATGCTGGAGATGAGAACTCAACCTTGCATCTAGGGAGGAAGAAATCGATCATAATATGGAGAGGTAGCACCTTGATATTCATGGGAAAGCCTCAAAATCGTTTAGGGTTTATGAGAAAGAGAGGGAGCCGATTTGGGAGAGAAATGAAATGGAGAAGAAATGAGAAATGAGAAGGTTGGCTGAATGATCGCACATTTAAGGCCTGGTACCCGTGGGCGACTTTGCCCATGTGACTATGACCATGTCAATGTCGTGGGGCATTGTCGCACATGGTGTACCGAGGGTGATCCCCTTCCTGCGACTTTGCCCATGCGACTATGACCATGTCAATGTCGCAGGGCATTGTCGCACAAGGTGTTCCGAGCCCCGAAACACAACTTCTTCAATGCTAACACCCCCGATACTCTAAGGATCTCGAAGTAATGGTTTTCCAACACCAATGCCACCCTTTAAAAATTACAAAAACGACCGGGTGACATTTACTTCCCGAAAATTACGGGTGTTACATCTTCACAGACTCAAGCAAGGCTGTTGCACTGGGTGTAAGAATTCCTTCAGACCTTTCAATAACATTTCTTACATTCACGATCCTTTTCATCAAGTAAACTATAACAAACTCCAATGCCATAATTATGGGTTTGTCTCTAGCATCAAGAAGTTGCCTATTGAACACTTCACACATGTTGTTCAATAGGACATCACTATGAGATTTACCTATACATACATAAGGATAAGCATAAGCATATATATATATATACATATATACATAATCATATATACCAATAGACATGTATATATGCCTAATAAACTGATTTACCTGAGAAATGAGACCTTGTCCAACTATGAGGTGGAATCTCTTTTAACCAAGCATATGCATCTTTGTTTAGAGTCCTTAACTCAGTCATACATTTGTTAAACTCTGGAACTGTAGTTTCTGATGCACACTTCCACACCAGATCTTTGTACTCCTTGCCCCTCCACTTTTTCTTCATATTCTCATGGATGTGTCTTAAGCAGTATCTATGCTCAGCACATGGAAATAGTCTGGCTAATGCTGGTATAATACCCTGTTTAAGTTCATTATAACTCTTGGTTAAGAAAATCAAACATATAAACCAAAAAAGGAAATACTAAATGTGAATGAGGTGTACCTTTTGCCTATCACTGATAAAAGTGAAGTTAGAATTCCTCTCGAGTCCCAAATCATCACCCAAACACTCAAGAAACCATGCCCATGAATCTGTACATTCAGTTTCAACTATGGCATAAGCAAGGGGATAAGTACCATGGTTTGGATCTAGCCCAACTGTAGTTAAAAGTTGTCCTGGAAAAGGGCCTTTCATAAATGCACCATCCAGCCCCAACAAGTCCCTTTTACAGGCTTTGAAACCTTTCTTCAATGCTCCAAGACATACATATATCCTCTTGAACTGTCTAGTTGTATCTTCTGGATTTGGTGGATCTTCAACATCTAGCTTAACTGTTGTGTCTTGGTTGTTTTCTGCAACTCAAGGGTGTAGTCCCTCAACAGGGAGTACTGCGAACTGTAACTACCCATCACCCTGTTCATTGCCTTTGTTTTTGCCCTAAAGACCTTATGCCTTGAAACACCTAACTCAAACTTCTTTTCTAACTGCTCTTTTAGGGCTATCAATGGAATACTAGGGTTGGGGATGATTGTTTGTTCAATCTGCTCAGAGAGAAAGGTAGATGTGCATGGCCTTACCTCTCTACATTGAAGACATGTATGATTATCAACATATGTTTTAACCACCCAGGTTCTTTCATCCTTGCTTATGGATACGTGCAGTACCCAAGGACAAGAGGACCCACTTTCATCTAATTTTGACTTTGACCTTGAGTTTGACTTTGACTGTGAGTTTAACTTTGACCTTGTTTCAACACTATTATCCATTGTTTCATCTTGGGTGCATGTTGGTACCTTACCTCTGCATATTACCATCACTCTTACCTTGTCATTCTTTATTAGGGACAATTCTCTCCTGGTTTCAATAAAGTGTAAAATGATTGCTTCTTTGATATCTTTCTTGTTTCCAAACTGTTGACCAACATAAAAGTTGGTGTGCACACTCCCCTGAGATGTTTGTTGTTTTTTAATGGATTCCAACTTCTTCTTTCGTGGCCTTTCAAGATCAGAATCTGAGCCACTTGCAAAATCACCCACATCTATAGGGTTTCCACTTTCTTCCATGGTGTCCTCATTAACTAGGTCTTCATTTTGCCCAAGCCATTCAGCATTCCAGTCTACAACTGAGTCAAAGTTAGTCATGTCTGCATCCATTTCCTCAGCCAATAGGGTTTCATCCATACTGTAGTCACTATCCTCATCATCTGTTTGTTCATGACCCTCCCCTTCTACTTGACTGTCATCTTCTTGAGCACACTAGAAAGGATTAAAATCACCAAATGGATTGAAGTGTAACACCCCGGATTTCCGTTATGTAATCTTGTTACTCTTGTGTTTAAGCGTTGTCGTTAGCACCGCGTTTAGTTTGGAGTTTGAGTTTGAATTTTGATGGTTTTGGATTAACCACAGTGAACCACGCGAGTTGCACCGCGACTTGAGGTCGCGGCACAACCCGCGTAACCCTCTGTTTGTTTGGGTTTTATGGAGCTACGCGAGTTGCACCGCGACTTGAGGTCGCGACACAACCCGCAAAACCCACTGGATGTTTTGGGTTTGAGGGACACGGGCGAGTTATGCCACGAGTTGAAGTCGCGGCATAACCCGCGAGGTTGCCTGGCCGACTTAAGGTGGGTCTTCACAAATATCTCACTTTTGGTGTAATATCTCAAGATCTCAAACTCTTTCTCTTTTCTCTCTCTCTTTCTTCTTTGTCAATTTAGGTTCCTTGGACCTCGTATCTTGCTAGTATTGAGTGTATCTATCAAGGGTTCGGTATATAAAGCTTCACCTCTTCGTCGTGGTCGATATCTGGTTTTTCGGGTTTTCGTATAAACCTATTGGGTGAGTTCCTACTACCTTTTTCTAAACTTTATACATGTCAAAACTTACATTTTGAACTTCTATATATCTCCATGGTTTCAGATCTAAGTTTACTACATTTTGATATAACTTGAGTTTTGGGAGATTTTAGGGTTCCTGATCATTTTTCGATTAAAATGATGGGTTTCATCTTATTTGAAGTAAAATGATGTTTTACTTGCACATTTATGTGGGTTACTTGAAAGAATGTTTAAAGTTCATTTTTGATGATTTTCATTCTTACCATAAGTTAAACTTGAAAATGCATTTTGTTTATAAATGTTATTTTATACCATATGACTATCTATGGTTGGTCACATATGTTGTTGTGACGAGTCTGTACCATTACTAGTGGATCCCTAGGTATTGATTCTACTTACGCTTTTATGTGATTTTCCGGAAAGAAAGTAAAATAAAGTACTACATGCACATTTAGTTGTGAGGTACTAAAAGGGAAAGTAAAATAAAGTACTACATGCACATTGAGTTGTGAGGTACAAAAAGGGAAAGTGAAATAAAGGACTACTTGGATATTAAGTTGTGAGGTTCTGGAAGAAGAATAGAAGAAAGGACTACTTCCACATTAAGTTGTGAGGTTCTGGAAAGACTGTATATTGTCTCATTGTAATATTTCATTCTTATTAACGATTTGACTTGGGATTGCTTATTGAAAAGATCTCCTTTTGATGCAAATGTTTATATCTCTTGAAATTATAAACTGTATGTTCTCACTAGGCTTTAAGCCTAACACTTTTTCTCAAATGATGTGTATAACAGGTTCCCATTAGCGGTGGGTTGCCAAGGGCTTGTGTGATGAGCTTGGTCTCGGGGGATTTTGAGATGACTAGTATTTGATGTTGGGCAATTGTTTAAGTCCCATTCTTTTGGTGATAATGGATTAACAACCTGTTAGCCCCAAATCTGAACCAATGAAAGTATTGAAAATAACTAAGTCTTCATTTAAAGACTTTCAAGGGACATCAACAAGTCTGTCTCTGAAGTCAGTTCAGAGTCAGTCTGAAGAAAGCAAGTCTGAAGAAAGCAAGTCTGTCTCTGAAGTCAGTTCAGAGTCAGTCTCAGAGAAAATTGTCTGTCTCTGAAGTCAGTTCAGAGACAGCCTTACTTAAAGACATCAGAGAGCTCCTCATCAGAGATCCTAGTTCAGAGCTCTGAAGATGATCACTCTGAATCTCTTGACAACAGAACACTCAGAGATCCTAGTTCACTTCCAGTCCTCTGAATCTGAGGAGGAGGACTTGGTTGAGAACAGAACACTCAGAGATGATTCTCCGGAACATCAAGGATTGAGTGGAAGTCCTTCCAGAGACAACATCAAAACAGCTCTGAACGAAGGCTCCTCTGAACTCGAGGAAAAATTGGCTACATGTGTTGTAACCAATGTACCCCTCTCTGAACTTCTCACTAAATCTGAGTTCCAGAGATTCTGTGAGGAAGTCAGAGGCTCCATGAATGAGCATAACTTTCAGAGAATTGACGGTTCAGAGACCTCTGCTCTTCGCTCTGAAAACACAAACCTCAGAGCAGAGGTTTCCACTCTGAAGACCCAACTTTTGGACTCCTCAAACAGAATCCAAGAGTTGGAACAAGAACTGTTCAAACAGAAGGCTGAATCATCCCTGGAGGTAGCCGCTCTTAAAGTTCAAAATGCTGCTCTTCAAAATCAAGCATCTACAACCATCGATGTTCAGAAAGCTCTACAAGAACTAAGGGAAGAGGTAGTAGCCACCAGATTATCATCACTCTCAACAGATCAAATGGCCTCTATCTCTGACCTCATCAAAGCAACAATTCAAGCTTCTGTACCAACTGTCAGCGAACCATCAGCAACACCACAGCCACCACCCTGAACTTCTGAAGACCTCATCACCAAAAGTGATCTGGCCTCTTTCAAATCAGCAATAATGAGCAGAATGCTGACTTGTTCTTCCAAAATCTCTACTATTGCTCAGAAGTAGGTCAAAGCAACTCTGGAACTTCATAACTATAAATCAGAGGACCAGATTGCTGAAATCAGAACTGCTGCTTCAGAAGCAATCGAAACCATTCAGAAGACACTTCAGGATCCCAAAGGAAAAGGAATCGCTGAACCAAGCTCTCCCAAATACAAACGCAAGTTTTCTGGTGGGACTTGTAGCGATGCAGTGAAGAAAGCCAGATTTGATGATTCAGAGGATTCAGATGATGATGAGCACTCTGACTCACAAAATAGGGAGATCAGAGATAAAACCGCGCACACCTTTAAAGTTGCTCCCTCTGCACAAGTTTAAGAGAAGGAACCAGAGAGGAACACCACCTCTTCTGATGAAAACCGTACTTTACAATCATTCACAGCACCAGTCATACTTTACGCCTCATCAACACCAGGTGTTCCAATCACTCCAGTTACCGATGCGACTCTAGAGAAAATTGGAGCTCTGGAAGAGGAAGAAGAACAACTTGTAGACTTCTCTACGTCCTCTGAAGATGCATTCTCATCACCCGAAAGACAACCAATGGTGATGAGAGATGCCTTTGAGTCAGAGTCTGAGAAAGAACAGAAAGATTCTGAAAGAGAGGAAGAAGCTGCTGGAGATCAGATCGAAGTAATTGATGTCAAAGAGTATGTTTTCAAAAACACTCAACCTCATCATACCTCAACAGCTTCAGAATTAAGAGAATTTCCAGAGATAGATGGATATATCTCTGAACAGCCTTCAGAGATAACTCAGTCACAGTCCAAGGACACAGAAACCATGGTTGTTGATGAACAGGATCCTCAAGAGAATCTTGTTCAGAAGACAAGCATCGGTTTACCAGCCAAGGTATTCACTCATCCTCCCACATTCTTAGAATCCACTCCTGAAGCATCAATAGAAGATCACTTTCGGCATATCTACTGTGAGTTCAATATGGAAGACACTCAAATAATCCCTCTGAATCCAAGAATCAGAGAGGACGTGCCAGACTACGAACGAAGATTCATACAGGCAAAGACATCACCAAGAAAGGCGGTTCTCAACGATGCTCCAATAGTAAAAGTTGAGAAAATCTCTGAAAAGACATTCGCCTTCAACAAAATCATATATAGGCATTATGTGGTGACTCGATCTGATCAGAAGATTTACGAGTTCAATGATAATGATCTCGTAAATCTAAATCCGTATGATCTCACTCATCTATATGCCTATTGCTCTGCGAGATACGATTCAGGAAGAAGGGAAAACAGAATGAGCATGGTTGAAGTCAGACGGGCAATGGAAGCTTACATCAAACACAGAGCCAAACGTGACTTTCAGATTGCTCTGAACTTGGGTGAAGAAAAGCTAGGAGCGACTGAACCAGTAGAAACCATCGAAAACCTGGACAAACAGAAGACTGGATCAATCATTGAAGAACCTCTGGGTTTCATCTACAGAGTGAACCAAGAGAAGAAAATTTTTCTAGCTTCACAAGTAGAAAAGTATTCTGATGAAACCTTGAAAGGAATACAGAAGATGATTCATGTAAAGCAAGAACGACACAGAGCAGACCTACTGGCGAAACTAGACTTGGAAATTGGCTCAATGATTAACTTCAGAGAGCTAATCATGAAGTTTCATAGGATATGTTCAAGTGATAGGTTCTGATTTTTTTTTAATATTATTCTTTTTTGTAATTCCAAATTCTTATGAGAAGTAATATTTACAGAGGATGACTTTCTCCTCTTTGCTTTCTAGTTTAAATGTTCTATGTGTTCTTTGTTTATTTTCAGTACTTAGGGGGATATTGTTAGCCCCAAATCTGAACCAATGAAAGTATTGAAAATAACTAAGTCTTCATTTAAAAACTTTCAAGGGACATCAACAAGTCTGTCTCTGAAGTCAGTTCAGAGTCAGTTTGAAGAAAGCAAGTCTGAAGAAAGCAAGTCTGTCTCTGAAGTCAGTTCAGAGTCAGTCTCAGAGAAAGTTGTCTGTCTCTGAAGTCAGTTCAGAGACAATCTTACTTAAAGACATCAGAGAGCTCCTCATCAGAGATCCTAGTTCAGAGCTCTGAAGATGATCACTCTGAATCTCTTGACAAAGAAGAACAGATGACACGTCACCTTGTGATAAGATTTACTTTCTAGAATAGGTCACTGTTCAAGCATGTCTTGATCTTACCTCTTAGGTAAGACACTGTTCAAGCATGCTTCTATTTGTCAGATAAGTACACTATTTACTTTATGGTCCTATAAAAAGGACCATCACCTTATTATTCAAAGTGTGCTTAAGAAGTCTTATAACTGATAATATAAGTTGAATATTTTATTCCAAGAATATCTTGTTTATCTATTATCTGTTTTATGAACTGTGATATTTGAATCTCCTTTGATATTAAACTATATTGCTTCCGCTGTTATTACTCTTATTGTTTATATCATTGTTGTGAGATTAAATCTGGGATCCAACACAACCGATGTAATCTAGATAGTTATGTTTAGATTAGTTTGTTGTTGAAATTCTATATCCGTATTCAGGGTTGTAAAGGTTAAGTACATTTCCCCCTTTTTGGGAGGTTTATACCAAGTGTTGTTGCTTAATTGTCCAGTTTCCGCGTTTTAAATTCACTCTGGTTTTTAGGGTGTTACACGAAGTCTTGTCTAGGCTCCACTTCTACTTCTGAAGGATGTTGACCACCCAATGTTTCATCTATTGCCTTTGGTATGTGACTATCCTCAGCAGCTTGTACACCCACCCCTGTTTCACCAAATTTACCTTGCACACCCACCCCTGTTTCATCTACAACATTTGGTATGTGACTATCCTCAGCAGCTTGTACACCCACCCCTGTTTCACCAAAGTTACCTTGCACACCCACCCCTGTTTCATCTACAACATTTGGTATGTCACCCTCCTTTGTTAATTGTACACCTACCCTTGTTTCACCAAGGTTACCTTGTTCATTTGGTTATTCACCAATGAATTCACTATTGGGAACTTCTATTCCAGCCCCCACCCCTGTGTCAATATATTCCAACAATAATTGTTTTTTGCATGATGAACTAACAAAACTCTTCACTGGCTTCCTACTCCTCTTCATTTCTGGTGATGCTTGGTTAGGAAGTTCCTCAATAACAACTTTAGATTTCCCTGGTGACTCATAGGAGGGTCTTACAGTTGTCATCCAATGCTCTATGAATACCTCAATAACCTTGTGTGCGTTGGTGTATTTCAACAAGTTTATAATGTCTTGGTCACTTCCTAGGTCTTGCAATCCTCTATCTAGGTCAGAATCAGGGATCTTAAAATGGTACCACATTGGATGCTTTGTAGTATACCCTATCTCTTCAATCATATCATTGATCTCATGGACACTCAACTGATCATAGTCTATCAAGTCAACAAAGTTTGTCTTACCTTTGGCATACTTCCTTCCTGGACTTTTAGTAAAGAACCCACCATGATTGATCTTCATAGTAATGAGATTGGGAAGATTTTCTGCAAAATAAAGGTGCTTTTTTTAACCTCAAAACCCAACAATATACATGGAAACCTACTTTAACAAACCAAAAACAACATACCGTAAGCTTCATGAGGATCAAACGATTTGAAACGACCACGAATACACAAAAATGAGGGGCTCATTGTCGAGTTCTGCGATTTTTCTTCGTTGTTTGTTGCAGAGACCAACTCGGGGAAGACGAAGGATTTAAACCCGGTTTCAGAGGGTTTTTGTACGTTTGAGGGGAAGAGAGAGTGGATAACTATAAGGGGGTAAAAGGTTATTATGTTTGGGGTTAAAGGGAAAAAGACGGATGTGCCCTCGTGTGCTATGCACGTGATTCCACTTAACGGACCTGGACTAACGGGTGTTAGCCACAGGGACCAAATCCGAGCATTTTTGCATACCACAGGGAGTTTCTTGCAATAAAAATTTTGTAGAGACCAAATGCGAGAAAATCAACAAAACACAAGGACCAAAATTGCAATTCACTCTTCTTTTAATTAACATATTATATTATTTACTACCTTATTTGTATTAATTAATATATTATTTTACTATAAATTTGTTTTAATTATATTATTAATATCGTAATTGATAATTTTTTCTAGATGTATTTTTTGTAATTTTACATGTTTATTAGCTAGTTTTTACTAAACATAATTTTTTCATCAGCTAACTTATCAATTAGTTTGTCCATCATGCCCTAAACTAAAAACTTAGAGCATCTCCAATAGCTTCTCCAAAAATGGAGATTTTGTGCATTTTTTGCTCCAACAAATTCTCCTAATCTTTCTCCAAAATGGAAAAAATAGGAGAGAGAGTGTAATTTTCTCGAAATTTGAATAACTCTCCAAAAATGATTACCATTAAAGAGAAATTGTTTTTTATTATATTCAACAATAAGAAATTTTGAAATAAAATGTGTAGTAGATAGAAATAATATTTTATTAGATATATACAATATTTTAATAATACAAGTAATGATTTCATCTCCAAAATGGAGAATCTGTTGGAGTTGAATGCAATATATGTGTGTGTGTAATATTGTTTTACATTTTTATAGGAAAAAAGACAAAAGTTACATTGCATTTTTATAAACATCTCCAAAATTGATAACTATATATTTGTGTGTGTGTGTAATATTGTTTTACATTTTTATAGGAAAAAGACAAAAGTTAGACAAAATGACTAAAATGATCTTTAATTTAACAGAGTTAACGGAAGTGTTAGTTAGAGAGACCATGACTAAGACAAATTGAATACCACAATGACCAAATTCACAACAAACATATCATATGAACCTTAGTCAAAAAAATTATCAAAACACAGGGAGCAATTCACTCTAAATACAATAATAAACTTCAATTAAAAACTCACAAAAAATGGAATCTTGTACTTTCTGCAATCTGCATCCAAAAACATTCAATGTTTTTTTTTTGTCTAATCTTGTACTGTCGATCATGGTTTTTTGAAATTGGTAATTTCATTTATGAGCCATGTATTTTATTTATTTAATAACCAATAATCAAATATTTTTAGTAAATTATAAACTAGACATATACAATATATCTTATTTGAAAATAGGATTCCAAAATAAAATGTAGACTGTTTTTATGTTCCAAGAGACAAAAAGTTGTTTTTTTAGAAGATTTTAATTTCCTACAAAATCAAAAGTCACAATAGAACTAATTAAATGAAATATTTGCAACTCATAGTTATTACATCATAATTAGTTTCTCATCTCATAAATAAGTAATCGATAATATTTATATATATAAAAAAAAACTCGCTTTGTAAATTATAAAAATTACAACATTTTATTCTATAAAACTTTTATGTTACTTGTTATTACAAATACAAATAAAGTAATGGCTTCAATATATAAGTTAATAATTATCTTGTTTTGTTTTATTTGTTTGTTAAATTATATTTTAAATTTTACAAAATTATGATTGGAATAATTTCGTTAAAGTAAAAAATCATAATTATAAATAAAAGTAATTGGATCATTGAAGAGTTTATAATTATTTTGTTTTATTTTAGTTAAATGATATTTTAAATTTTAAAAAATTATGATTGAAATAATTTCGTTAATGTGAAAAATCATAATTACAAATAAAGTAATTGGATCATTGAAGAGTTTATAATTTTTTTATTTTATTTTTGAGAGATGATTAAATAAACTTCTTTAACTAAATAAAAATATCAGACTTACATGTTTTATGAAATTAATAAAGTCGTATAAGATCGATGACTAAATTTCAAAGTCATTAAACGTACTCGTGTTATAAATTAACAATTCTTAACTCATTAAAGTCATACTAGAAGCGTACTCGCGCAATGCAGCGAGATACATCACGATTTTAATGTTTCATTTTGTTTTTTGTTTTTTTGTCGATTTACAGTACGATTTTGAATGGTTTTGAGAAAGTGATAATGTTTTTTTTTATAAATTTGTTTAATTTAGGCTTAATAATATAATGTTTTTATATAAAAAATTAAGTATTTTGTTAGAATTCAATTATTATCTTATATATTTTAATGACATCTAAAAAAATAACCAATTACATATTTAATAATATAATTAAAACAAATTTATAGTAATATAATATATTAATTAATAGTGATACATGGAAATGTCTACATAAAAGAAAGATCTTGCACATACCAAATTGGTGGGTGTTAGAAGCTTGCAGTAGTAATATGTATCTTGTGCTTTGATACTTGTAAATTAAGAGATTTTTAAAATCTTACATAAAATGATGGTACCTTATGTCTAATAATTTGTATTTAAGAGTTTTTTATCCGTGTTTTATAATATAGTATAGATAGACAAGAAAATTTTGTTTTTAATTTCGTAAATTAAGGGGGTGTTTGGTTTGATGGAATGGTTTTGAAAGATTTAGATTTCATTGAATGATTTGAAATTGGAGAGATTTGGATTTGGAACATCTGGTATGTTCGGCTTCTAGGATTTGACATGGAATTGAATTCTATTATTTATAAATAATTCACAAAAACAAATTATAAATCTATACTATATTATAAAGCACGGATAAAAAACTCTTAAATACAAATTATTAGGCACAAGGTACCATCATTTTATGCAATATTTTAAAAATCTCTTAATTTACAAGTATCAAAGCACAAGATACATATTACCACTGCAAGCTTCTAACACCACCAATTTAGTATGTGCATGATCTTCTTTTTATGCAGACATTTCCATGTATTACTATTAATTAATATATTATATTATTATAATTTTGTTTTAATTATATTATTAAATATGTAATTGGTTATTTTTTCTAGATGTCATTAAAATATATAAGATAATCATTGAATTCTAACAAAATACTTAATTTTTTTATATAAAAAACATTATACTATTAAGCCTAAATAAATAAATTTATAAAAAAACATTATCACTTATTCTCAAAACCATCAAAATCATACTGTAAATCGACAAAAAAATAAAATGAAACATTAAAATCGTGATGTATCTCGCTGCATTGCGCGAGTACGCTTCTAGTAATTATAAAAATAATTAAATTACATTTTTATTAATTGATTATTACAAAACAAATGTTTCTAACATATTTTAAAACATTATTACATACAAATAATATACAATCCTGTCCCGTTCGATTTTGAAATCATATGTTTGTGGAATTTCAAATCCAGAAAATCCTTTAAACCAAACATTGAATTGGAATTAAATTCAATTCCAAATTCAATTCAATTCCCTACAGACCAAACGGGACCTAAAAGAATTATAAGATTGTAAATTTCATTGTAGATAGGTATTTTATTTTTTACCTAACTTACTAGATCATATTTATTTGTATTAATTCATGTCTATCATTCATTAAATATTTAATCAATTGAATAACTAAAATAAAGTTCTTTATGAATTGATTTAGAGCATCTTTAACAAATTCTTCAAAATGAAAAAAAAATAGAAATTTCAGATAAGTTTTTGGCTTCAATAGATTCTTCAAAAAATTTCTCTGGAGAAAGTAAGAGAGAGAGAGAGAGAGAGAAAACATCTCCAACAGATTTTTAAAATGGAGAAAATGAGCAAACTTTTTGCTCTAACAGATACTTTGCCACATTTCTTCAAAAATGGATAGTGGATTTACCTTAACTAACAATAACGGGGCGTTTGGTTCGCAGAATGATTTCTGATGGAATGGAATCTGTCAATGGAATTGGAATCTGGAAGAAATTGGAATGGAATGTTTTCAGGTTTGATCAACTGTTTGGTTGGCAGGAATGGAATGGAATCAGTCAAATGAATTGGAATATGTCTGTTTGGTTTACAAAGGAATTGTAATGGAATTTTGAAAAATGACAAAAATACTCTTTCTTTTATTTTAATTAAATTTTTTTTTAAATGCCGAGAGAGAGAGGAGAGGAGAGAGGAGAGGAGAGAGAGAGGAGAGGAGAGATAGAGAGGAGGAGAGAGAGAGGAGAGGAGAGAGAGAAGAGAGAGGAGGGAGAGAGAGGAGGAGAGAGAGAGGAGAGAAGAGAGAGAGAGAGAGAGGAGAGAGAGAGGAGAGGAAAGAGAGAGAGGAGAGGAGAGAGAGAGGAGAGAGAGAGGAGAGGAGAAGAGAGGAGAGGAGAGGAGAGGAGAGAGAGAGAGGAGAGGAGAGAGAGAGGAGAGGAAAGAGAGAGAGAGAGAGAGAGGAGAGGAGAGAGAGAGGAGAGGAAAGAGAGAGAGAGAGAGATAGGAGAGGAGAGAGAGGAAACCAAATCCACATCTGATGGGTTTTAATTTTGTTAGAAAAGGTTTGAAGGGTATTTTTGTCTTTTTGAAAAACCATGATGAAATGGAATTCAATTCCATCCATTTTCAAATGGAATGACCAATTCCTTAATCTAAGGATTTCATGGAATTCAATTCCATTCCCTTGGCAACCAGACAGCACGACGGAATTCGGTCAATGGAATTGACCATTCCAATTCCACCAGATTCCGGCGGAATCCAGCGAACCAAACGCCCCCTAAGACTTGGACATTTAGGAATTATCCTCAAAGTTCACCGGTTTGAGTCCTGCAAGACCACTGGAGATTCTCCTAGCTGTTCTCCAAGGCACATGAGATTAGTCGAGGTGTTCACAAGCTAGCTCGAATGCCCACGGTTAACAAAAAAAAATGGAGAAAATAGAAGATGGACTGTTAAATTGTCCAAATTAGAATGATTACCATGTGAATGAATTTTTTTTATATTCCCACCAAAAAATTCTTGAAATTTATTATTTAGAAAAGAAAATTACTAATATTTATTAAATGTATGCAATATTTTAATAATATACATAATGTTGTAATTTCTAAAATGAAGAATTGTTGGAGTTAAATATATATATATATATATATATATTTAAATTCTAAATTTTGATTCTCTATTTTAAAGATATTTTAAAGAGTTTATTGAAAATATTCATACGGAAATCCAACAAGCTTATAAAAGAATCACTACAAAAGCTACAAGCAAGAATTCCAATTCAATAAGACTTGTAGCATCCAATCGTTTCTGTTATTCGAACCAAAAATGGTAAAATTAACTTAAAATCGTTACTTGTCAAATTTACAAGTATATGATCATGTGATGGGACCCACTCTTGCTAAAGCCACAAGTTTGGAACCAATGTCCAGCATTGATGGACCCACATTTGTTCCCAAAAGAGGCAACTACTTAACAATATTCTCATTTCAAGAAAAAATATATTATTAATCAACAAAGATAGAACCAACCACTTTGTTTTCCTACAAAATATTCCTTTAACCTCAATTCTATATTAAGGGGTTGTTTGTTTACCTGTTAATGGTTCTATTAAGAGACAACCTCTGAATCGTTAAGAGGTAAATTTTGTTTGACAAAAAAAAGAGTTGCCTTTTAAGTCTTAATGGTTCCAAAATCCTCTGAATGATTTTGTACCCTGACCCTCCGTTAACCATTAAGCGCCCAGATTTCATTATAAACAATTAGCAAACAATCATATTTCATTTTACACTATATCATAAAAACATCTTAATCATTCTGCACTAAACCATTCAGCAACTGCCAAACAGCCCCTAAGTAAAAATACTAATACATCCAAACAAATCCAGATTAGGAGGTATTTGTTCACCTCTTAATAGTTCCATTAAGAGATAACATCTGAATCGTTAAGAGGTAAATCTTGTTTGACAAAAGAAAAAGTCTGTCTTTTAATGGTTCTAAAATCCTCTGAATGATTTTGTATCTTGGGTCTTCTTTAACCATTCAGCGCCCCGATTTAATTCTAAACAATTACCAAACAACCATATTTCATTTTGCACTATATCATAAGAACATCTTAATCATTTTGAATCAAACCATTCAGCAACTGCTAAAGAGCCCCTAAATCTCGCTCATAATAAAGGAAGATAAAATTTATACAGACATTTCATCTATCTTAAGAAGTAAAGAGGTTGTTTCCATAAATATTCTCCGTATTTTGAAAAATTCTTCTTTTCGCATGTCAGAAAACAAGTACTCAAGTATCCTCAGAGTCACTGGACTCTGGGGATTTTTCTAGCTGTTATATTTAGAACCTCATAGGATTATTCGAGGTGAGTGCACTCTGGCCTAAACACCCACAATTACCATAAAAGAATTAAGCTAATGCAAATAATGGGGTCAGAAAAATATCCTCTTTCAACAGATGATATGATATTATTGATCAATAGACAGTGTTAATAGTAAGACAAATTTCGGTATATGATGTTATATACATGAACCTCATCGAGTCAACCAAAGTCTTACGATTTGATTGTTGGGTTCAGTTTCATAATTCTCTAATTTCGTTTTACAAACTCTGTTGATCGATTCTTGAAACTTCGCGTGAATGGCGCCTAGGAACGATTGAACATAAAGAGAAGTGTTTGCCCTTTTCTTGATAAGCTTTTATGACCCAGAGAAACGTTAGAATCATCATATCGATAGAAAGTGATAGAATAAAAGCCCATAGCAATCTAACTGAGGTTCTGAATGGTTTGCATTGATGCATTGCAATATCTGAAATCGCTTGTTTCACTGGCGTGCATCCGGCCAGGCTCTGCAAATCTGGATATGTGGCAATCAAGTTCGTGATGGATTCAATGTAGGCCATTGTTTTCCCGTATGAGGATTCTGGAAAAAACCGCCCTTCCGTTGTACAAGTTTCGGTTGGTGTATCTTTTTCACATGTTAAGGTTGAAAGAATCTGCACACACACTCCAAAAAGGGAGGAAGGAGAAAATTCTTGAGTTCCTGATCAAAAAAATTTGCTTCAAAACTTATAATAATGTCTTTATTTCTGCTTATACCATATAATCATATGTATCAGACTCAAACCAACTCAGTATATCTCACCTAGAAGTAGGATATGGGGGTAGGCACCTTGCCTACCCAACAGATAGAGAGACAATATATCCCCACACAGAAGAGTCTGGGGGTAGGATGTATGCAGACCTTGCCTCTACCCTATGGGTAGAGACACAGTATATCCCATACACAGTAGGTTATGGGGGTAGGATGTATGCAGACATTGCCTCTACTTCAAGGGGTAGAGAGACGATATATTCCACACAAATATAAGGTATATAGAGTATAGAGGAAGGATCATGCGAGAAGTGAAACATTTTGCGAGAAGGCGAAAAGTGTGATATCATATATGATTACACGGTATGTATTGCCAATGTAACATGTGGTTAATCATATATGATTAAACTTGTGTATCATATATGATATCAAACTTCTCGCAAAATGTTGCCCCATAGAGTATATCCCACACAAAGTTAGGGTATGGTACCCCAAGGGGTAGAGAGATTGTTTCTGTGAAGACACGAGATGAGACCTATAAAAAAATAAAATCCTAAATGGCTCAAGTTCATGGATTGAGATACTAACACTTGGGAGGTCATGAATTTGAATGGCATCTGGTGGGCAGTTTCCAGGAGTATAGCTATAACTAGGTGCGTTAGAGAAAGGGTCGCAAATTCTCTCGATCACAAAGGAATCATCGCTTTCTTTGTTTGGTTGAAGCATTTTGTGCGCCAAATATGTTATTTCTGAATTTGACTGCAGTTGAAAATTACAGATTAATCACAAAATTAATCTTAAACTAGGAAGTCCGGAATGAATAGCATGATATTTGCAACATAATCGTAGTGAATGTACCTCAGTAATGTATTTATGAACGGTGTACCCGATTTGAGCCATGAATTTATCTGAGGTTGAAGAATTTGAACATGAAGACATGATTGACATGATGTCATTGTCTCCGGGACTTTGACTTTGTTCAAAATTCTCAAAAGCTGAACATGTATCCCCTGCAAAACTGCGTAGTCACCTAGTGATTTCAGACACAGAGGTATTATATAACCAAATCTTCTTCTCAATCACTCCCACCAACCCCATGAAAATTGCAACGTTTTTTTAAGTATATGTTTGACTTTTTATCAAATATCTAAAAATACCCGTAAAGACAAAACAGAAGAATGTTGTGGACCCAAATACATACCATCAATTTGTTTGTAAAGATGGTGATAGAAAAATATGTAATTTTAACTTGGAAACTTACTAAAAACGAAATTGTTGCAATTTCATGGGTCAGAGGGAGGATTTCAATTTGTCTATACATGTGATATGTGACGAGCTAATACTCACATGTGAAAGAAAAAATCGAAGCCGGTTAAGATCCAACTTACGGTTGTCAAGATCCAGCAAACCACAATAAGGCTGTGTGTGGAGACGGTGTTAATGAACATGATACTTCAAGTTTCATTACGATGAATTTAAAGATAGTTATCCAAGCATATATCGTTAAACTCACAAGATAAATCCAGGGTGCCAATGCAAGAAGAGGACAACTGAATCAAATAGCAATCCATTAGTTAAACAAAATATTTGTTTTGTGTATTTGTCAAAGAAAACAATACAAAATGAGGAGAAAGTTATAAAGAAAGAAAATAACGCTACTAATATGTTTCGGCAGCATTATAATGTAATCAAAAGCGATATTCAGTTCCAAATCTTAGATTTCATTCCAGAAATTCCTTTTTTTTTCAAGCAAAAACAAAATTGTTGAGATTGGAATCGTTCTGGTGCAATAATGATGCTATAAATATGCATTTATGTGCTTTTGAGGATCAATTCTTTTATATCATTTTCCTCCGGCTCCATTTTGCGAGTAAACCAAACAAGCCCAGTAAGTCCCACACAAAGGTAGGGTCTAGGAAGATTTACGTAAACTTGACCTCTACCTTGAAGATTAGAGCGCCTATTTCCGCAAACACCCCCGGCTTATGCAAAGAGTGAAAAGAAAGAATGAAGCTTGCTCAAAAAAATTGTGGAGATTTGGAAGAATTTAAAAAAACGAAGGGTAGTGCTAAAAATTGGAAACGAGTTTGAAGTAAGCAACAACAATCAAAACAGACAGACAAACAACAAACAACAAACAAAACATACAAACACACAGAAGCACATAGAAGAAAACTTAACCAAGGTAGGCATAACTACACGCTCCTTAGTATAATAAAAAATACCCAGGATGACCTTCATTTTGCATCATATAATCGGACCAACAACATGAAAATTTTCACCGGGAAAGAATATCAAGTAAATATTTGAACACAAGATACCATAAAGAAATCTTACCACATCCTGCGACCAGCACCACCAAATTGGCTGTTACAAAAACAAGATTTGCAATGTACCTGGAAAATAGAAAGAAATTGTTATAAACACGGCGCAACTGCTACACATCCGAAAGTATATGTACAGATTCATTCAAAGGTGCTTGCTTACACTGCCTTCATTGCATGATTAGAAGCCTGTTTAGCTTCTTCAACAAAGTTCTGAATCGAAGTCGTTTCCTTCCTCATCTGCTTAGTTATCTGATTCAAAAGCTTAGATGTTGGACGATCATACGGCTTTAAAAGCGTCTGGATTTTTATTAACCCTTGTATAACGGCTTCAATCGTTTGTTGCATGATACTAGCAGCTCCAAAAATAGTATCCATAAGGTTCTTGCTTCTGTGTAAAGAGCTTTGATTTGCTACCAAAATCAAACTTGAAAAAACTCTTCAAACAAAACAAAAAAAGGGACTTGGGTAAGCAAATTTTCATATTGGAAATGGAGGTAAAAAAAAAACTATGTGAACAATGGTGACAAACTTACATGGCAATTGAAGTGAATACAGCAATGAGGGCAAAACAAAGATAGTAAGAACTTGGATGATCAAGAAATGGGTGAAAACCACCATTAAAACTCTTTACCATCAAGTAACTCCCAAAACCCAAGCCAAATATCACCCAAATTCCCGCCATTGCATAGCCATGGATGCCTGTAAATGCCGCAGACTGACCATTTTTCAGAAAACATATATCAATATACAAAACTTAAAACCTTGTTCAAAGAAAAATATACATCTTCACAAAACCATCCAGTTGCAATCTCAACCATTATTCCTGCTATTATTGATCAAGGTGGTAAGAAAACACAAAAAAAGTTCATTGGGGAATTTCAACAAACACTTAAAGCCCAATAAAATCTGCTATTATTGATCAAGGTGGTAAGAAAAAGAAAAAAAAAAGTTCATTGGGGAATTTCAACAAACACTTAAAGCCCAATAATGTCTGCTATTATTGATCAAGGTGGTAACAAAAAACAAAAAAAAAGTTCATTGAGGAATTTCAACAAACACTTACAGCCCAATAATGTATGTTGCGTATATCATACCCTCCTTTATACAATCTCAAATGACAAAGAGGATCCGGCCTGTTAAAACTTCGATTATGAACAAAAGGGGAACCAAAAACGGATGAATTCTGAGTAAAAACGGAGGTGAAAAGCAATAAGGAGATGAAGGGAAGCTGAAAGGGTTTGAAATTCGACATGGGGCAAATGTGTTTGTGAAAATGCCAAAAAGAAAGAAATGGGATTTAGGGGATTGCCATGAAAAAGGGGATAAAGGGAAGGTGAATGCATGATCATACTTTTTTTATTTTTTTGTTGTTGGGTTTTATATTCTTTAATTTAACTTGGTGATTAAGGTAAGGATAGCTTTGTGGTTAGTGTTTTTATTATGTATGGAGATGAAAATTGAAAGATGTAAAGGCGGGTAGAGAACGAGTGATGGTCGGAGAATCAAGAAGGCGAAGATTTAGGTGATACGCCACTTGTTTTAGGAATTTGGGGGCAGCCATTTTCGTACCTGTGTTGTGTGTAACAAGATTTTCCCTCCTTTTTCCGATATTCAACCTTGACAAGTAAATTACGTTTTTAGTCCCTGTGGTTTGTTGAAAATTGCGAATTTCGTCCTTATGGTTTTGAAATTTAGGTTTTGATCCCTATGATTTGCAATGCCAAAACACTACTTTTTAGTATGAAGAACTAAAATGGAAATGAATTGTAAACCATAGGGATGGAAAAGATAATAAAATTTAAATCATAAATACGAAAAAGGTAATGAATTATAAATTATAGGGATCAAAATGTAGTTTCAAAACTATAAGAACGAAAATGAAAATTTTCAACAGACCACAGGGACTAAAAACGTAATTTAGCCTTGAAAAAATTATTGTCCCTAAATCACAAATCTTTCTATCAAGAGTTATTTATTGTTACCAATATACCTTTGCATTAATAGATAGTAGCCAAACAAATCTTTCTTAAAGGTTTCGGGTTGGTTTTCTTTAAACTAGTCTTCAACATCGTTTGTTGCGCGATGATCAAAACACATGTCAAGTAATATATAAAAAAGTTATGATGCTATATCAACCAAAACTTGAGAATACTAAATTTTCATCGTACATTTATCAATACATTCTAATATATCAAGATATCTCTTCTCTTTTCGTATATTCATCAATGTGGGATAAACAAGTCCAACTACAATTCATTATTTGAGAAAATACAAAATTTGTCATTATATCATGTCAACTTTTCTAGCCAACATTTCTTTGATATTGGTATTGATATTTATTGTATTTATATTTATTTTATGATTGTATTGATTCAATTTTAATGAACATTTAAAGAAATCAGAAATAAAAGTTGTTATTTTTTAAATAATTTTTTTTATCAAATGACTTTAAATTTGTCATTTAATCCAAATGACAACTGTCACATTTTTATCCAATCAACTTTTTTAATCTTCAAGGCATACCCTCTAATTTCATATACTGACTATCTCTTTCGAATATTTTTATCATTTGATAATGTCATGTGAATCGCTATAAATATGTAAAGTGTATGGCTACTCCGATAAAAAATAATAAAAAATAATTGTTGATGCATTTATGTTGTGTAAATAAAAATAATATATAAAATAATAAATGAAAGAGTAAACTTCACTTTTGGTTCTTAATGTTTATCAATTTTAATATATATCATCCCTAAACTATTGAAACTTGGATTTCGTCCCTCACGTTTGTCATTTCACTTTGGTTTTGGTCCCTCCCACTAATGGTCATTAATTATTTCCGTTAACTCCAATTAAATAAGAGGAATTATGGTCATTTTCCATAAATTTTTTATTTCCTATTAAAGTTTAAAGTATATTATATAATATAAATCCAAAATCACCACCAACCATCATCATTGACCACCGTCCACCATCGTGGACCAACATTGACCACCGTCCACCACCATCTACCACAATCATAAATCCAAACACAAAAAATAGGTATTCAAAGTCGTAATTGAAACATATGCCCAAACTCAAAAATATTAATAAAACCTAAAATAGTTGTTTCAAATAGATACAAAATCTAAATTAAAATCAATACCATAAAACCCTAAACCTAAATTGATCTCAAATCAAAACCCAAAACCATAAATCAAACAAAAACTAAATGAAATGGAGATGGAGATGGAGATGAAAATGAGATGTATACAAACCATATAACATAAATCAAACCGTAAGATCATAACCTGAATAATAACCCTTAAAATAAAAAATCTAGTTCGGCACAGATATGGGGGAAGCTATTCATGGATGTGATTACATCACATGTCTGGTTCGTTCATGTCAGAGATAAGGGAAAGAGATCGAGGTTGAAGGGAGAGTCGGAGATCGATGTGTGGCAACACCACAAATCCAAGCCAGAAGTACTGAGAAAATTGGTAACGATAGTGGGAGTCTAATTGTAGATCTGGTGGTTGTGGCCTCGTGATAGAGTAGGAGTTCGATGCAAATCCGATGGTGGCATTGTGCCGTGGTGGGATGCAGATTTGCTCACTTGTTCAACGGAAAAAGTTAACAGTCGTTAGTGGGAGGGACCAAAACCAAAGAGAAATGACAAATATGAGGGACAAAATCTGAGTTTCGATAGTTTAGGGATGATATCCGCTAAAATTGACAAACGTTAGGGACCAAAAGTGAAGTTTACTCTAAAGAAAAAGGAAATGTTACAACTCATTTAATGAGAAACTTTTTATTTAAGAAATTCAAAATCATGATAAATTAGAAAAATGTGAAATAATGTTTCTCATTGTGCCACCTAAGCACCTCCACATTTTGCTTTTATATAGATATAGATAGATTATGTATGGATAAAATTGTTTGTATAAATTAATCTGTTTGTATAAATTGAAAATATTTTTATTTAAAAAGGGTTTTTAATAGATGGAATTAGCTTGTTTTTTAATTGGGAGGACATGTTTCAAAAAACTTGACTTTGTGTATAAAGCTCCCCCAATCTTCTATAAGCTTGTTAAATAAGTCATTTTCTATATCATTAAACAATTACCAAACATCATATATAACTCACCGAATAAGTTGTGAGTCTCGTTAAACTCACTAAGATGCTAACAAAGAAATCCTATTTAGTTTGTTAGAGTGTAACACCCGCAATTTCGGTATGTGATTAAAATGGTTTCTCTCGTCTTAAATCCTTGAGTAGTAATTTGGATATTGTCTTTAGTGAAGGCTCTGGAGTGTCTCGTGAATCGAATCGCCATCGTTTGAGAAATCGTTCGAAAAGTTAGGCCTCGGTACGTGGGGGCGACTATGCCCAACGATTGTGATAGTGTCACTCTCGCCAGGGCATTGTCGCGGGAAAGAACACCCCACGGTATAAGTAGGGCGACAATGCCCGGCGATTGTGACACTGTCACTCTCGCCAGGGCAATGTCGCGCAGGGTCGAGGGATCGCGGTACCAAGCGGACGAGAATGCCTCGCGATAGTGACCTTGTCACTATCGCCTGTCAAAGTCGTCGACGAGCTCTAGGAGGCTTTTAAGCCAATTTTTGGGAGATCTTCTTTATAAATTCCCATTCTCTTCACCCTAAACTCTCTCAACTCTCCAACCCTCACTAATATCGATTTTGGTTGCATCTAAGGGTCAATCTCCCCTACTTATTCATGTTTGGACCTCATCAATGGTGATATTTGGAAGCTATACTTTGAGTTCTTCACCTTCTTCTCCATTTCATGAATCCTTATGTTTAGGGTTTCACCAGACCCTCTCCATTCCTTTTGAGGAGTTAAAGTTAAGGTCATTTTGGTGACCCTAGAAGTATGTTGGTGGTGGATTCAAGTTTGGTTAAGGTAATTCTCTCTTCTACCCATCTATGAAAATTAGGGTTTTGGTAAAAATGGAGATTTTGATATAAGATGTTTGGGGATCAATTCTAAATGGTTGGATATGATTATTTATGGTTGGAAATTTGAGGATCTAGGTTCTAGAAGGATTTTGCTTGTGGATTTGGATTTCTTCAAGGAAGCTCAAGTTGGGGTAAAATCTAGATTTAGCCTAAATCTAGCAAGGTGAGTTCAAGTTGATTTGTGAAAACGATGTACATGCCAAAATGTCTATTTTAAAGTGTTTATATGTTTTACATGAAATTATTAATTGTTGAGTTATTTGACGAATCTTGATTAATTGAAGTGGTTGGTTTTATAAACTTTGTAAAACACCATGTTTGGGATTTTGAGCATTTTGTCAACTAAATTATACACGTTGGTATTTTGATGATTTATCTCATGAAGTAAAGTTGGAGTATAAATGCATTTTATTGGGTGTTTTAGATAAGTGTTTGATTTTGTGTTATGGGACGTTTTGAAAGAGTAAATGATATAATTCACTTGGAAAATGAGTTGTCCCAATCTAAACTATGTTGGAGTTAATTATATATTTTGGAGTATGAGTTTACATAAAGTCGGGTTGTTTACGTTTGATTTCATTTCATTATTTTCGACGATGGGTCTTTGGATTTGTTGAGCTTATGGCTCGGTTTAGATTTTGTTGGGTTTTGGGGACACTTGTCTGATTTTAATAGCTCAATGTAGAGCGTTTGGTCATGATTTGCATCTACTGCATCTTATTTGAGAATTACATGTTTTGAATGTGTTAGTTCATTCGTTTGAGTCATGTAATGTTTTAGTTAGTGCAATGGATCCATATTGATGGTGTTCTTTATGTTCCGTTTTGGACAAGTTCACCACTTTGGCACGGAATAGGCATCGGGTCACCATGGTAAGTAAGGTGTGGACCTATACGGTCGGGCAACGTCCCATGGGCAGTAAGATGTAATTCCATTGTGCATAAGTTCCCGTTTTGGAACTGGGTTCCCCATTTTGAAACTCTCAAGAATAGACTCAGAGGAGTTGAGCTCGGTATGTTTTATGTGTATAATACATACGTTTTGGTTTTCTACATAGTTATGTGACCCACTTTGGTGTTCCGTCACGTATAATGTAATCGGGTCGCCCCCGTCACCAAAAGGTGTTGGTTTTAGTATGGAGTTTTATAATCCATGTTTTTCGGTGGCGCTTTGAGCATGGGTAGTCATCCATGTTCTAAGGTTTTGATTATTGGACTTTATCCATGTTTTTTAGAAGTTGGAGTTTATCTACGTTTTCAGTATTTGATTATTAAAGTATCAGTTATGTTTTACGTGAGTCTTGGGTTTTGGACTTATAATCGAAGAAATGTTTTGTTTAGTGATTTTAATCACGAAGAGGGTGAATATCGAAAAGAGATTGTTTTCATATTTAATGTATTTCGTATTGGTTGTTTCAGATTGAACGTATTATCATTTTGGAAATCACAATTTAAATAACATTCTTTAAGTTACTGTTTTATACATATATCTGATGCAAACTCTTGAACTCACTAGGAGTTAAGCCTAACATTTTTATTTGTCGGCATGTGCATCAGGTTCCAGTTGTAGAATTGGTTTTAGCATTACTTTGAAGAGATGAGCCACAGTGTTTCACGAGGGTAAGTAGTTGATGAAGTCTTCCGCAGTTTGGAGATAGTGACTGTTATTGGGTTTTAGTAGCACTAGTCGCTATAATAGACTGTGTACATAGAATGAAACGTGTTTATTGAAGTTCAACCTTAAATTGTTGTTGTAGATGAATCAATTATCGACGTATTCAGAAAATTTTAAATTAGTTGCTATTTCCAGATTTGAGGGTGTTACATAGAGCATCTCCATTCTTCAACATGGAGAAAATAAAAATGTTTTGAAGATTTTTACCATTTTTTTCGTCACTAGATTTTCAAAAAAACTTTCTCTAAATCGGAAAGATTACAAGAAAAAAGTGTGAAATCTATTCAATTCAGAGAATTTCCCAAAAATGATTATTATAAGAGAGAACTAATTCTTTTTTATTATTCTAACTAATAACTAATAAGAAACCTTAAAATTAAAAGTTGAAAAAAGTTAAATAATATTTTATTAAATGTATAAAATATTTTAATAATATAATTAATTTTTGTAATTTTCAATAATAGAAAAGCTAATAGAGATTTTTTTTTTGAGATTTTAATTTTTTATTCTCTATTTTGGAGAACAGATGCTCTTAGATTTGATTTTCTAATCTGGATCCAGAATGAAACAAAACTCACAATTTGAGTTTGCTCATGAATATGGTTTCCATAGGAACCAAGTTTTGAACTTTGTTGATTTTTGGTTTGAGTTATGCTCACCAAAATATAGTATTATTTCATAACTAGTTATACATCTGTACAATTCAACAAAGATGAATCGACAATAAAAATACAATTTTCATCATAAAACACTGTTTGAAGATTTAATTCATGAAATAAGAAAAGGGAAGGAAAAAAATCAAATATTTAAAGTAGATATTTAATTAGAGGATTTTACTCCACATTTGATTAGATTCTTTTTATATGATCAAAAAGTTAGGATAGAACATAAAGTTAGGATGATTTTTTTGTTGCTATGCATGGAATGATTTTTTTTTTCCTTTTATTTTTGACAAAAAGTTAGGATAGAACATATATCTTATTATATTAGTAAGTTGTAATTAATATTTCATAATATTATACTCTGGAAATAATATATTTTTATTCATATTTGATACATTAATTATTATTAAATCCAAAAAAAACTGGACAAAAATATGATGGACAATTTGGTCTGACTTGACCTATTTTGATCGACACTAAAATATGACTAATTTTGACCCCAATTCATTTGAATCCATTATCTAACTAGTGTTATACCGTCCGTTGGTCGGGTATACAACACGACTTTAATATAGATTCAGTTATTTGATTAGTCCCTCATTAATCTAGATTTGAACTCGTCGTTGCAACGTTTTTCAACCACCGTATTAAAGAAAAGACGACTCAATAAGCTACAACGAAAAATTTTGAATTTCAAAAAAACGTTGAATTCAAATTTTGAAATTCAAATTTTTACATCAATTTTGGAAGAAATGTTGTCTTATATTCCTTTCTGACCGTCATTACTTCCGGTGAAATTAACAAAAAAAAGTACAAAGGAAGAAAACACATATTAAGAACCAGTAATGAAGTTAACAAACACACCATTTACATCAATGGGCATCCTATTTTAGAAAGAAGAAAAAAGGTCAAGGAAATGATAGTTAACATTTTAACAGGTAGAGGGTTGGAGTCGTTCAAGATAGCTTAAAACAATGAGGATTTCAAATATTCTGTCACAATGATAACGTATCTGATGGCATATTTCAAATGTTATATCACCCTTTTCATTGCACCTGTGTTGAACACACTTCCTGTGAGCATACATACCGCATAAACATCGTTCATATACAATGTCTGGTAATGAGCGAGAGATATAGAGAAATAACTAATGCATTCAAACCATTCTCCATGCCACTAAAACATAATTTAACCAATATGATAATTCTACCTAAGATACAACTCATATTTAAGTAAATGTCGACATTTCTCAAACAAAAATATGGATCATGTTGAGGTAACAAATTATAACACCTTCAAGATACTATGTCCAGTTGTCCACCATATCTCAATACTTGAAAATTGCAGTTGTATATATAAATAAAGAGTCTCCTTTGTTTAAACAAACACACATCCTATGAAACCTCATAACAACATCTGATACTTTATGATGCTAAGAAATCCTTGGAAGGTAATACTTATCTTCCCTACTTTGTTTCTGATCAATGATCCAGATTCCAGTCTAAATAATGCAATATTATTATTATTATTATTATTATTATTATTATTATGTTAATCAGGTATTGTATTACTATCAACCCAATCCAAATTATGGTTTTGGTTATGTACGAATGTTGGTAATCACATATTATAGTTTCAGCTTCCTATTGTTGGTTCTTGGAGAACAAAGTTATTAGTTCTAAGGTGTTAAGGTTGTTAACTAATTTGAGTAGAACAAATTTATTAGTTCTCATAATTAGATTATTGGAAAGTTCAATTGCAAACCTTTTTTCTGTTGTGAACAGGGAGACAAAAATGAGCAAAATGATAGCATTGAATGGCATATTTAGTACATACAGTTAAACCCTAGACAACTAAAATTTACCATCTTCTAGTTCTTGAATCAAGAGATGGATATTTTTGGAACCATTAATTGTCATCTAACAGTAAAAGGGAAAAGAGGTCAGCATCAATGGCCTTTCTTCTACTAATACTACTACATAGATATTTTCCACTTTGTTTGCTGCTAAAGTAATTGGTTGTTTAGTTAGGTTAAGCTCGTTGGAAAATATGCATGGCACATGGTTAACCACTCTGCACAATTTCTGTTCGATGGTATTATTATCTTGCTTCCTCTACGCTTTCTCCTACTCTGTCCTGCAATTATCAGAATTGCCAAAATTAACAATTTTGACTGGTTTTTACACTTGAGAACCAACCGCCAAATAAAGGAATAGGCAACATTCATGAACAAAGGGATGATATACAGAGTAGAACTGATCACAGTATGAGGCAATTAACCTCTCCAATCCACATTAACATTTCTAAACTTGAAGGTTTGTGCAAAACTGCATTAGCATCTTCACAGAACTTCCTAGAAGGCAGTTACACAAGCATGTGAATACAAAATAAAAGGATGAGATTGTGAGCACGAATGTATAATATATTAAAAATATATATTTATATATTCAAGATGTCCAGTCGGTTTAGACCGCCAAACAACTGCTCAAATCGCACACTGGACTGTCTAATTTGGCAATATTCCGAACCAGAACGGACTGCCAAACCGTCAAAACGATCTGATTTGGTTTGTTCTCACCGGTTTTTGCAGTCCATCGATTTCTTAAATTGAACACCCCTAATGAAAATAAGTAAACCATTTAATTTAAACAAAAGCTGTCACAAATGGTTTAAAAGTGGATTTGCATAATAGAATTTCAAGGATCTAGAGTCAAATCTTCGTAACTTAGACAAGCATATTAAAGAACATGACATGAAGTCATCATAGAATTAGTTAAGTCATAAGTGTATTATTTTCACACCAGTTTGCTCACATCTATTATTTCACTACAATTTTTCAAATACAAATGTAGTGTAATACAGCATCATATATCGTTATTTCAAATAGAAGTCCAGTAATATAACTAATACTCCTTCTTTTAACCCAAAAAGAAGCATATTTTGATTTGTGATCTCAATCATATATATATATATATATACACACACATATATATGACCCAACCCTATATATATAGTGTGGGAGAGAGAGACACGAAGGATCGTGTGAGAAAAAGAGTTAAGGAACCCAACCCTATATATATATGTGTGTGTGTGTATGTGTGTGTGTGTACTTGCAGTTAAGACAATATTTTTTTCCTGGGAAGATTATCAATGAGACCTTAAGGGGAGTTGTGTTGGATGAATCCAATCATCTATGTGATAAGCACAGAGTGGTTGTTCAATAAAATCCTCTACCCCCAGCTACATTAGCACTTGAATATAAAAAAGGAGACGCATTAACCACGAAACTCAAGGAAGATTGTGAAGTTTATTATATTTTCATCTATGGTGCTATAAAGGAATAGACGGATGCGATTATCTAATAAATCACTTATTGAGAGTGGATTTTCTTTCCGTTCGTTGAAAAAAAATCTGTGATCCCCTTCCAAACTAAACATGGATCTTTCAATTCATTTGACCAAAGACAGGCGAGATGGCACATACATTATGGCTGAGAATCCTGAGTGGTTGTGCATCAATATGAATGAATAAATGATAGACCACATATAATGGTACAACATTCCTTTTTTTTATGATATATGGTTGCAATACTTCAAGTTAGATCAATCAACAACAAATAAAGTTATAATACTTAATTAGGGAATGACATCATCAATCTCCTAGAAAACAAAATTTAGACAATCAAACATTTTCCCTTCCAGAAGAGAGAACCATGGCACATATAGCAAATGCAAAGCGATGCTATTTGTACTGACATACATAACCAACAGTCAACAGATAGACCCAATCGTACCAAATATCCAATGCTCCAACATTACTATGCCTCATCTATCTTTTCTTCCATGGACATATTAGTTCAAAGGTGATAGAATATTCATGTTCTTATTGTATATCATTGATGATTAAACTGATATTTCTAAGATTTGACACCAGACACGTACAGGCACATATGCATACTTCAAAAAAATAAGGGCTGTAAAATTCCTTTCATGATTGTTGATTAAGATCGCTAATACACACATCAAAAGAACATGCCTCGACGGGAGTTGATAGCTTCTACTTGTGCGGAAAGTGTACAAGATGAAATAGGTATACATTGCCTGCAATGCCATTATCCATGATATATATATATATATATATATATATATAACATTATATCTTCCCTCACAAACTTGGTCCAACTTCTAAGTATTGTGTCATGCGTTGATATGAATCGGTCTTTAAAAAGTATGAACTATGATATGACTTTTTTAACTTTTTGATGCCAAACCTAGTACTACCAAATGAAAAACCAGTAAGGATTCTAACTTTTTGAAAAATCATGGGGTTAAAGTGAGAGACCTAAGTATGACTGAGAAATCATTCAAAACAATATGGACTTTAAAATAAAATAATAAATGTCATATGTAGCTTTGCATCAAACGATCTAATGCTCAACTCCCTAAATCATAGGTTTATCTTAGAAACTGTCAGACTCATTCTATAATTGAAAAGATAAATTGCAACAGAAAATCATAAAAATCAAAAGGCGGATGCAAGGGGGAATACAATCAATTTTCATAAATGGGTAGTGCAAATTAGCAGCAGCTAGTGCAATCTCATTTGTAATAAATAAAACCAAAAAAGAACTTCATGATTTAGCACCAAAAATAAGTTCATTTGGTGGGGGGGGGGGGGGGGGGGGGGGGGGGGGGGATACGACCATGACAAAGAAGAGATAGATGAGCATAGTTTTTTCTCAGAATCTTCTGGGGAATTGAAACAAATTAGCGTCAATTGAAACGAAATTAGTATACGTACCTTACACTCCCGATGTCACCCTTGATGGAAAACTGTACCTCTTCGGCTCTTCCTTTGCAACAGATATCAGAAATACACCGCCCAATTTGATCACAGACTTAGGGTTCATCCTTTGCCTAGAATTTATAGTTGCCATCATGTGGATCGTGGGGGAGTTGGGGATAACTAAGTAGATACTTCACTTCAGTGCAACTGAATATTTTTTTAGGAACCTCAAAGAGTGTCGAGTACCCATCATGGTTAGAAGAGTTATAATATCCAGTTGTGAGCTCTGTTGCACGGATTTTAGATTTAAAGACCTTCAACAAACATATCATCAAACTCGTTCGGAAGCTTCTCATGACATCAAAATAAACCTGCCAGATGAAGACCACAATTCTGTTAGAACAATCCAGAATGTTCTATTCATAAAGGGATATCCAACTATCCAAGTAGCATATATATAAGGTAAAAATAATGGAAGTAATCAAAGCACCCACACAAGATATTAAATCTTTAAGGACATATCAGAAGTCGGAAAGCATTTTACATGACTCATCAAAGGTTGAAAGAAAGAAGTATATAATTAAAATCCTATAATACCTCAACGCCGATTCTTCCTTTCAATACTCGTTCTTTATCAACACCCCAAGATAAGCATTCAGTATTGCTTATTCCTTCACGATCCATAAAGAAGATGTCCTTGTTTTCTTTCCCGATTCAACAACCCACTGTGGGAGGGGTACAAATATCCCCCTGGAATCATTTCCTTCATACTCATGAAATGCCAACCCAACCTTTTAAAATCGAAGGAAAAATAAAACGTTAAATGGTCATTGAACCCTTCAAGCCTACGTATGCCCCCAGATTTAAAAGCAAAAAGGTCCAAAAGTTTATGTATTGAAAGGGTGTATCTTTGAGATTTAGATGGTGAAAGATGGTGAAGATCTATATGATTGAAGATGGTTCACATGGTTCACAGACACTTTGAGTAGTTAAACCGTAAACGATCAATACGGATAATAGAATTAAAAGATACATATGAAATCTTTAGGGGGGGGGGGGGGGGGGAATTACCAAATACAATTGATCAAATCTTGATACCTGTAATTTCAGCTCGATTTCATGGATAATGTTGAATAATTCCCGATACCCATACCAACAATATTTATGAGGACCCTGGGATTCAACAATACCCCACAAGAGTCTGCGAATGCACCATCTACGTGCAATGATTTCAGAAAGCATAGGGTATAATTAAAGATTGTCCTTTTTTTTGTATTTTCTGTTGATTATTTGTTATATACAGAATAAATGAGAAACAATGAATCAAAGTAGAGATAACCAACCACTTACTACAAGCGTCACATAAGTAGGGATGTATGCAGTCCTAAAAAGTTAAATCCTTGCTCAACCATATGCCCTTATTGCATAAGTTGCAATAATCAATTGCAAGGTTAAATATAGTTTCATCATGTAACTTTATAAAGTATAAATAGCATCTTATATTAATTGTGCAACTTGGATTTCAAGGCTTATAAAAATATGTTGCACGAGAAAAGCATGAACCCTAATGTTTTGTTAGATGTTCTTACAAACAATTGCATAACACAAACCTGATCGATAGGGAGCATGAACCCTAATCTTGTGAATCGATAGGGCTGGAACCATATTTCTCACATTCTGTGATACCCATCCCTGGCACCACAACGGATCAAGAGAAACATGCGATAGACTCATGTTAATTATGAGAATCGATGATGGAAAATCCAACAATGGTTTAGGTTGAACTTATCTCTCTAACATTTTCAAGAACCATGTTACATTGTCGATCAAAATCTCTCACACGTCATAAAAGCATTTTATTGTTCCTGCAGTTGATGAGCACCTGCATGTGTGTAACACCCGTAATTTTCAGTAAGTAAATGTCACCCGGACATTTCTGTGACTTGTAAACAGTGGGGTTTTGTTGGGAAATGTATTGTTTAAAGTCCCTTGGGGTATCGGGAGTATTGGCAGCGAAAAGGTCGAGTTTCGGGGCTCCGAAAAGGTCCCGCGACAATGCCCGACGACTATGACGAGTCACAGTCGCACTATCACAGTCGCAGGGGGTGTACCGCGAGCTGGTACACACCAGCGACTATGACCAGCGACATTGCCCTGGGCAATGTCGCATGGGCAATGTCGCACCAGGGCACAGAGGTGCTGTTAAGTGCGGGATTTCAACCTATTTTCTCATTTCCCACTTCTATCTTCTTCCCTTTTCTCTCCCAAACCCTAAAACCGAACCTTAACCCATTTTGGAGGCTTTTCTTCTTCATACCACATGATTCTTAATCATCTAGCTAGTTGGGATGATAACCCACAAAACCTTCATCTTCATCTTCCTCATCAAGTTCAACGGTTGAGAGCTCGGGTTGAAGTGTTGGATTGGGTGTTCTCGGAAGTCTCTTTGTCTTCAAGAGTAAGTTTTCTTGTAATAAGGTTATAAATGCTCCCTCGGTGGTTTCTTAAGGTTCGATATCTCAAATCTCGGATTTTATGGTTTTGGAGAATTTAGGGTTTTGATCTTGTTTGGGATCTTGGTATTTTTAATGTTTGGGAAATGTTTCTAAGTGGTTTGGTATGTATGGATCTAGGTTTTGGAAGTTCTCGGCTTGAGGATTCAAGCGGCCTTCAAAAGAGCGTGTTGGGTGAAACCTAGATTTAGCCTAAATCTAGCAAGGTGAGTTCAAGTTGATTTGTGAAAACGGTGTACATGCCAAAATGTTTATTTTAAAGTGTTTTACATGAAATGGTTAACTGCTGATAAGTTTTGGGTATTTCGAAGTAAAATATGATTTACTTGGTTATTCGTCAAAGTGTGAGTATTTTGATAAGTTTTCATATTTGGTAAACTTGGGTTGTGTTAACCTCTTAAAATGCTTATATTGGGTTTAAACATTTTAGCAACTAAATAGCAGGATTTACGTATTATTGGTGACTTTGTACAAGTAAGATCTATTTCATGATTTAGGCATCTTTGATGATTTTGTACAAATGGAGTCTATTTCATGTTATATGCATTTTGGTGTATTTGCATTCATAAACCCTTTGGAAAATCTTTAGTCCCATCTCGTGTGGAGTTTTGGGTTAATCTCGTCTTTGAGACATGTGTCTTCATAAACGTTGTTTAAAGACATTTCATTACTTGGAGGACCATTGATTATTGGTCAAATGGATTTTGAGCATTTTAGCTCGGTGTTGGCTTAAAGGAGTCTTGTGGACATTTGTCCGGGTTTAATGGTTCGATGTAGAGTCCCATTTCATGGTTTACATCTTAATGCATTTTATTGCATATTTATAATTACAGGCTCGAGTGCTGTTGTCATTCAGGTATAGTCGTGTAATTTTTAGACTGTGTTGCATTGGATCCATAGGCACGTAAGTCAGTCTTATTTGATGGTCATTTGGGTGGTACGGGGTTGGACTCCGGGACTCATGGCTTATGACCTTGTCCTTTCAAGGTGTACATCAGGAGGGCTGAGTTTTTGGGTTTGTGCTATCATGGATGGAGTAGTCATTGGATGGGCGTTATAGAACCTCCGCCAGGTGGGGCAATGCCATGGTTGTATCCCCTTTGTGCCGGGCCTTTGAGCGGTATTCTCGTTAATATTTCGCTAAGGTCAGTTGTCTCTTTGGTGTAGCTTGAAGGGAGTCGTAGGGACACTTGGGCTTGTGTGTCGTGAAGTGTCATACGATTAACGTTGTATGAGTGGCATACTTTTGTGTTCCTCCACTATCAACGGATACGGGTAGCCCCCGTCGTCGGCCCGTCGTATTTTGGATATTTAATTGTCCACGTTTTAATATTTCGAGTTCATCCTATTTTATGGTCGTGTGGGTATTATTTCGAGTTGCGGGTTTTCCATGACGCACCATATCTTTGTGATTTTGTCCTCCGTTATTTAAGGGTCGATTATTATGCCCCACCCGCGTTTTGGGTGTTTTGGGATATGACGTACTATTTACATTTTAGCATATTTGAGTATCGAACTAAGACCCCGTTTTGGGTGAGTTCGGGTTGCATCGTTTTATAAGAAATGCATGTTTGGGAAGCATTGTCTTTAAAAGTGTATATTATGAGAAAATGTGTCGTTTCCACTTTGAAGTATAATATATTCGAAGAATCTTGCTTTAAAACTGATTTCCTGTCTTCTAAAGATTTATTTATTCATGTTAAAACTCTTGAGATCATTAGGCGTTAAGCCTAACCTTTTTATTTGTCGGCATGTGCATCAGATTCCAGTTGGGAGTTCGAATTCTAGTAGCCTCACGAGGAGTTGAGCCTTAGCCTTACACAAGAGTAAGTAGTTGGTGAAGTCTTCCGCAGGTTGGAGTTAGTAACTATTATTGGGATGTAGTAGCACCCGTCCTTATTATAGACTGTATGTATAGAATGAATGTGTGTATTGAGGTTAAATCTTAAATTGTGATTGTAGATGAATCATTTATCGGTGTATTTAGAAAATTTTAATTTAATTGCTATTTTTAGATTTGAGGGTGTTACAATGTGCAACAAATTGACAAAAGTGTCCTCCATAAGACCAAGGTCGCTCAAGAAGTCGATTCAACGTGATAAATATAGAATTTCTGGAAAAACACAAAAGACCGAAATGTGATTATGTACCATTTATCCTAAATTTCACTTAATGGAAAAAGATAAAGAAAGAAGAACAGAGTATATGTCTTTTTTTTTTTTTTTTATCAAAGCACACAAAATGTAAAGCACCAATTCTTACCTAGGGTTTTTTATAGTCGCTTGTAAATCCTGTTATAACCCAAAATGCGGACGAGAGCCTGATGGTGGGGAGACTTGTTGAGGATTCGATCATCATCATCATTCTGCTGTAAAAAAGGTTTCATTTCACTTGGGCAGAGATGGAGATATAAGCGATTTTGGAGGAAGGTGGAGGCGTTCAGGGGTGGTCAATTACAACTTTAGAACTTGTAGGGACAGATTTCACCAGTTGGAATAAGAGGAGTGGAACTCCATCAACGTGGAAATGTTATGTTGCAGATGGTCAATCGCCAATTTATAGATGCAATCTGGAGGAGTTGAAACTCGGCGGGAGTGCAGTCGTGCGTAATTCCGATTGAAGGGGAGGAGCGACCGAGTGGGGGTGGAACTCCATAGAAACAGGTGTGAGGGGAGAGCTGTGGAGGTTGAAGGCGAAGACGTGGAGTCGTGGAGAGGAATCAGGCGTGAGGGGAGAGAGGGAAACAAATGGGGAAGTGGGCTGATTTGGGGGTGGGGGATTAAACTCGTATGCCGGAGATAGAAGACCTGCCGTGAAATAAGGAATTTGAAGGGTCCAGATTAAAACTTGGCTGAATTTAAACGGTGTAGATTGAATGGAGAGGTGGTTGTGTAACACCCCAAAAATGGGACTAACAAAAATTTCCGGAAAATAGAAATGTGGTATGCATAAATGCCAAAGCACGAGCTCATACAAAAGGAACAACAAATGCCTGTTAATTACAAGTTCGTAATAAGACACAATAATAGATGACAACTCCCTAATCTAAGTCTCGCTAGACATAAGATTACAAAAAGGTTGTCAACTATGCCCAAAATAATTGTCTTCAATATTGGCATCCCAAAATGCTCCCAAGCTCACCACTAAAGTCGATTAAGCTACCTTGGCGCTCGCGCCGCTAGAACCTGAGATACATACCAACAATCAAGTGTTAGACCAAACGGGTCTAGTGAGTTACATAAAAACATAGCATATTAACATAAAGCATATTATGAACAGTTAGGACACTTCAATCACCAAAGTCTTTATGGGGTCAATCATGGGGGAGACCCATCACACCAATGAGTTTTACCTCGATTCAATGTACCTTGATGTTCACTCGCTTGAGCAACATCCCGAAGGCCCGACACACTTGCATATTATGAACAGTTAGGACACTTCAATCACCAAAGTCTTTATGGGGTCAATCATGGGGGAGACCCATCACACCAATGAGTTTTACCTCGAGTCAATGTACCTTGATGTTCACTCGCTTGAGCAACATCCCGAAGGCCCGGCACACTTGAAGACTACCTCCCAGGCATTACTCCAAACGGCGGAGGTCTAGGTGCATACCATTATAGTGGCACCTAAGACTACATCCTCCTAGCACTTACTCATGGTTCGTTCTGTTTACTTAAAATGTCCGTCTCTATACATAGTTTCATACCCATAAGATACATGTATAAGACTACAACAATCCCAAGCATAACTTAGGTACAAAACTCTAAGATATGCAAATATTCAATATTATCCATGACTCATCAAGACAAATATGTAAACATGCTCAAACATCAAGAATAATAACCTCATCCATGTCCATAACCATATTTAAGGCTAAGATACCCATAATACCAAAATTAGCGGTTAGGTCAAACTTATCAGGTGATCAGATATTCTCATAACAATAATACATTAGGTATGAAAGCATATAAAATATGTATCTCATTTGAAAATAATGTAAGAAACTCACTATCTAGGGTTTCACACAAAACCCAAGAAAACTTGGATGAGAAGATGAGAGGGTGAGAACTTGAAGGTGCTTTAAATGCTTCACTTAACGACTCTTGAAGCTTCCTTAACCACCAATAAATGTTCCCAACTAACACTAGGTTTTTAGTAAGTGTTGGAGGGTTTTTGGAATGAAGAAAATCGCCCTAGATGAGCTCTTGACCGGAACCAAAACGTGTGAGACGAGGAAATGAAGTCTAAATGGTCAAAACTGAGTTTTTATACTCTCAGACCCCGACGACGACATTGCCCGGCGATTATGCCATGGGCATAGTCGCGAGGGCATATTCGCGTGCGTCTGGAAGCCCGCGGTACATGTTCGGCGATTGTGACAGGCGACATTGCCCTTGTCACTCTCGCAGGTCATAGTCGCCGGGGGTGTACCGAGACCACCCCCCGGCCCGCGATAGTGCCTCGCGATTATGACCATTTTCATAGTCGCTAGTCACAGTCGCCCAGCACTCCAAAATCCCATTTTCGTCGCTTTCGATAACGTTCAACATGTACGGAATCCAAGGAAAACTAACAGGTAAAATGACATAATACTATTCTTAAACCCAAGTAAGAATCCCAACAATTATGATTGATGCAAACACTAAGAAAATTATAAATACTTACCTTACTTTTCCGGGTGTTACAAGTTGACTCGTCTCCATCCATATATATATATAATTTAATTTACCGTTGTCACGTTTGGAAAAATACTAACTACCGATAACTTTTTATTTAAATGCGTGTTTATCTTTTTGACATGTATTTTTGTATTAATTTTAAATAAAGGGAAAAGTTTAGAAAAATGATTAAATGAACTTTCTTACTTAAATGATTAAATTCCTACTTTTTTAAATAAATAATTGAACCTTTTTCATTTCGAATGGTTAAGTCCATAAACATTTTTATTTGAATAAATAAATCAACGAATTTTTATAAATTACTTATTTACATCATTTTAACCTAAAAAACTACCTGTAACAGGCTAGGAAAGTTTTTAAGTAGAGAAATATTCCCTATTATTACGTCATTCAAACCCCTCACATCCAACGCTATGACTCTCCCTTGCCGTCCCATCGTCGTCCACTCTCTATCACCACCTACCGTTGTTGTAGGCCACTACCATCGATCTTTTTTTTTATCTTTTGATTATCCTCTTTCTTTTTTCTTTTTTTTTAATCTATACATACTCCATTAGAAATGTTGGAAAAGAGGGAGGATCATAAAACAAAAATAATAGATAAAAATAAGGACACACGACGATGATGGAGAGCGGATAACAATGGGGCGGCGAGGGGAGCGATGTCGTTGGGTGAGATGTTTGAATGACGTAAGATTTGGGAACAGTAAAATTGGTTTAGGGTTTTTCTTTAACTTAAAAACCTTATCTAGCTAGTTACAAATAGTCTTTTTAGGTTAAAATGGTGTATATTAAAAAAAATTCAACAATTTATTTACTAAGCAAATTCAAGTATTTAATCTTTTAAAACAAAATTTTTCAATAATTTATTTATTTAAAAATTTTATCGACTTATCATTGAATATGGGAAAAAACTCAAATCATTTATGGGTCAAAAAAGGCCCAAAATGAATCAAATTGTAGCTTTTGGGCCCAGTCTCAGCCCAAGTGTGGTTGGGGGGTAGATTGCTTTCTGAATCTCGTCTCCATTCTCGACCGACCACTGCTCAGTCCGTTATCGCTACCGGCCATCGCTGCCCCAGCTGCCTGATCTCCGGCGCCTCTGCGCGCTGCCGCGAACCTCCATCTCTCGACTTCTCTATCTTCTCTGCTGCCTTGTTCTTGTAAGTATAACATACTTGTGTAATTAATTTTTTTTAAACGGAATGATGATGAAATTAAAAGGTGAAGCGTATGATAATATGATTGAATCAAAGCTAAGTATCATCTATTAGGTATTTTCATTAAAGAAATCAATAACAACTGTGTTTTATCTAAGATACAGAAGGCATCACTTACAATTGCTAGTATCGTTTAGGGCTGTGTAGGCTTAGTTATGCTCGATTTAGGTATGATTAAGGCTGTTGTTGAAAGTTTTTGTCGAGGCTCTGTTTATATTTGCTATTTACGGCTGTTTAGACCACATAACACTCATTGTTTAGGGGTGTTTGACTGCCTAACATACGCTCTAATGGTCGTGGATATCATGAATGCTTCAGTACTGCTTTTTGGCATACTATTTAAGATTTTAAGTCTTTGTCGATCTTCTACATGTCTTTTTAACTATATTTGATAGTAATCAGTTTTTGATTTCTTATGTGCTATTTTCTAAAATCAATCCTTATATGAAATAATTCATATTACTAGCTAGTTTCAAATATTTTTTAAGTGATTCTTCACAGAGCCATTATGACTCTCAGAAATTTGTTGTTTATTATTATTATTTTTTTTCATATTTCTTGATTCTATGTTGAATCTTGTAGATCCAAAGTTGTTCGTCACTCAAAGTTCATTAGTTTGGTTGATGTATAAGGCTATATAGGGCTGTATAGACTGCTCAGGATTAGGGGTGTTCATCTAAGCCACTAAACCGCCCAAACCGCACCGCACCGCATCGCAAAGTGCGGTTTAGAACGTCCGCGGTGCGGTTTGCGGTTTGCATTTTTACCAAACCGCACTATGCGGTGCGGTTTTTAGTTATCAAACTGCGGTTCAAACCGCACCGCACCGCACATTATATATATGTATAATTTTTTTAAATTTTATATATTAAACACACATATGTGTATTTATAGAATAATTGCAATATTTGTATAATATGTATTTTAGAATCGGACGTATTGAATATTTTTATTTTTAGGGACTACGATCACATTATCGTTGATTTTAAAATGAAGTTATGAACTTATAATTATTGAATTGTAGGTGTAAAATGCGTAAGATACAAACCGCATAAACCGTACCGCAAAATGCGGTGCGGTTTGAGGTATATGCGGTGCGGTTTGCGGTTTGGAAAAATGCTCAAACCGCATATGCGGTGTGGTTTGCGGTTTTGCTCCAAACCGCACCGTGAACACCCCTACTCAGGATGTTCATACTTCATACTATTAAAAAATTTCGTACAACTATAATCTAAGTATTTCTGAGGTTTAAGGCAAGTTGAACACCATATAGTGTTGTATAGGGTTGGCTAGAGCACAACAGTCACTGTATGGTAGTGTATGTATATCAACTTTAAGCCTCTAAAGTTCAACTTAGCTTGATATTACATTATGGTGCTATATAGTTATAAGATATATATAGTATGGAAAACACATTATCAATCAATAATAGTAACAAAAATCAGCGTGGTGATGTGTTGCCTAGTTTGACTAGGTTTCAAACCCCTTAAAAAACATGTTAAGTTAGCTTTTTATATATAATGGGGGAAATTTTTTATCCTTTCCACCATGGGCATGAAAAACCCCAGGACTGTCCGTGGTTGGACCTGTGGACGTATGGAACGGATGGAAAAGTAAATAAGCCATATTCTGGGTTCAAGCTATAAAGAGATCATGAAGCATACAACTTTTGGCATAGTATGAAATCAATTTAATTTACAGGTTAATGAAATATTGTGGCGGAGGCTCAAAACCAAATACAAAAGCCGAAGCTTAGCAACTTGATCTTGATCTATTGACGGCGAGGGACTGTGAATCTAGTGAAATAGGTGATGATTGATGACAAAATTAATGTATGGTTCAGAGGAGTGGATAATTAGGGAGGGTTGGCTAGATATTGAATGGTCAATGTACCACCAAATGTAAAGCTGATCAAAACCGTAACATTCACATTTTAATTTTAAGTTCCCGAGTTTTGATGTACAAAAAATGAATTTGGAATGCTAACATTTTGTCTGTGAGTAACCTAAGTCATGTTAGAAAGTGTGGTGAAAACATGAAGGCTTGGATGAATGATTGAAGACAATCCCCTTTCCTTTCCTACAACTTACCAGAATTAATTTTGATAATCAGAATTTAAATGGAATAAAATTGTGTTATAGTTATTTTACATCAAATTTAGTATAAATAACACCAATTTAAAAGTTGGTTGATCTTTTATAACATTTTTACAGCTTTAAAAACTTTTGACAATTTTTATTCCTGTGTTGTACTTTTAGGGTAAACTTTGCCTATATCTATATGGCCCCCAGCATCAAGTGTCTGCTTCTCAGGAAAAATGGCGACTTCTCTCCGTCGTCTAGGAAGTCATTCAAGTAACGCTGATCGATTTGTGTTTCGTCAACTTATCAATCGATTTTCTATAAATGCTTTGTGTGACGAGTATAAAGCAGGAGAGAAAGGCATTGTTTGGAACATTCCAGATGAAAGTATTCAAAAGAGGGTAAGATCCGATTTTTATTTCATAATTTGTTGTATTCTCATTTCGTACGCTTAAAACCTTTTGCCATATGAATAGTTCTTTGATTTGATACGTCTATTGATACGATAGTGGGATAACATGCACTCCTAACTCCCAACTTGTGTATTTTTGAGTTCATGGTTTATGGTATGCAATTGTTGATTGTAGCAATTGTTGATTGTATGTATTGTTATTCGTACGCACCTATTGACTCATTTCATGCAAAATGTTTTTGATTTTGTGTATTTAAATTGAAGTTGAGGTTTGTTAAGTCTTTGAGTTGATCTAAATTCTACTTTGATTAATCATGTTATGTACATGCGTAGACTGGAGGTCTTCCTGTATGAACCACCTATGCTCCCTTCCTGTATGAACCACCTATGCTCCCCGCCTCCATCCAGTATTAATACTAGTCTAAGACATGGTTTCTGTAATCATCTTAGCCAACTTGGTAATGGTACAAAATTCCTTGAATTTGTAGAGGCCTCTAGTGGAGAAGTTTTCATGATATCTGAAATGTTCTCGATAGAGAGAAAAATGGTTTGCATCACTTATGACCTGTTTGGTTCGCAGGATTTGGAATGTGATTCCATTCCAATCCCGGGTTTGGTTTAATTGAAAGTTCAGAATTGAAATCCCACAGGATTTAGAAATCCCATGGGGGTTAGTTGGTATTTTGTGGGATTTTATAGGATTTGTTTGTAATAATGTTCTAAAATATGTTAAAAACACATTTTTTTCATTAATCAATTAATAAAAAGGTAATTTAATTATTTTTATAATTTGTTTTTAAAAATTATTTATAAAGAATGGAATTCAATTCCATTCCACATCCTATAAACCGAACTTACCAAATATTCGAAATCCTTTCACGAAATCCAAATTCCTTGAGAACATTCCGGCAAACCAAACCTGAATGGGCCCTTAGTTTGATGTTGGATCAAAAAATTAGTCATAGGTGGTGGTGTAAGATTTTAATCATCACGATGGTATCTTATACAACAATTTACACGGTAAGCGCTTACTCGGGTAAGAGTTGTCACTCTCTCTTACCGGGTAAAACTCTTCATCCTTATCCTCCCTCTTACCGGGTAAGATCCTATCCTCTTGTCATGTTCATCCGCTATGGTAAATTCCCCGGTAAGCACTTACCGGGTAAGCATTTTGTAAACGACCCCTTAATTTGTCTATGCTAACTTTTCTAGCTTCTGTTGACTTCTATGGATATCTTGTTATAAACTTATTTATCTTCACACTCACTTTGTTATAAGATGTATTTGTTTCACTAGCAGTAAGAAATTTAATGCAGCTTAACGGTTGGAAGAAGACACTTTTTAGATTGTTGTTAGTGTCTATTTAGGCTCCATCCGTCTTTGTACGCTATCTTGAGTATGTTGGCCACGGTGTAAAATGTGTCATGGCGGAGATACATGATTGTCTTAAAAAATGGAAGATATCAAATGTGTCTCTTGTAAGATGATGGTTAGTCATGATGGTTAGTGTGATTTGTTAGGGGCCGTTTGGTTTGATGGAATGTTTTTGAGGGATTTGGATTTCATAGAAGGATTTGGAATCTTTGTGTGTTTGGTTTGTAGGATTTGGAATGAAATTGAATTTAATTCTTTATAGATGATTTATAAAAACAAATTATAATTAATTGTAAAAATAATTAAATTACCTTTTATTAATTGATTATTACAAAACGAATGTTTTTAACGTACTTTAAAACATTATTACAGATAAATCTAATGAAAGTCCGTGAAATATCAACTTACCCTATGGGATTTCTAAATCCTATGTTTGTGGGATTTCAATTCCGGACATTTCACGTGGGAAGGTGCTAAATTGACCCCAAAATCAACATGTAGTTTTGACCTTGATTTGTGATGGTTTTTGTTTTGGATTTTCAGTGTCACATTTGCATTGTTTTTTTTTAACTGTGGGTCTGTTGCACCTCGACTAATCCTCGGGTACTGCAACACCCGTGAATTTTGGAAACCCTTTACCATTGTAGTGTAACCGTATAACTATTATGATGGAAATTTATTGAGGTTTACCTCTCTATCGTAATGGAAATCTCAAGGATCGATTCGGACACGAAGATCTAGGCAATACGGGGTTGGACAAGGAGTTGCGTGACCTGGCGTGCGACTCAGGGCCGCGACACAGGCCGCGTAGGTCTCTAAGTGTTACACCCCGATTTTCGAAAGTTATCATTTCAAGTTTTTACCGAAATCGATACAATAATGAAAAATAAGATATTTGATTTTGGACTTGAATCCTTGACTTTATAGCCTTGATGGATGAATGATTCGATTACGAGTCCAACGGTTCTTTCCGGAGCGAAAACGGAGCTATAACGAAGAAGTTATGACCGAAACGGGATTTGACCAAATAAGAAGAAAAATCAATTTCAAAAGTGGGCCAAAATCAGTGGCTGAAGTACCTTGTTATATGAGTTGCTGAAGCTGAACCCATGGAGCAACCTACCAGAATGAAAATTAGGGTACCTTGTTATGTGGGTTGCTGAAGCTGAACTCACGGATCAACCCACGAGAATGGTGCTGGACGTTTTTATACATTATTTTCCCCAAATATTTCTCATTTCTCATCTTCTTCATCTCAAAATTTCTCTCCCAACCCTTCCCTTCACCTACTTCTTCTAAGCTTCTTTCAACCACCAAATCATCACCAATTGTTGCTAGAGTTAAGAGTATCATCCAAGATTTCGGCTTGGAAGCTTCACCACCATCTCCATCTTCATCTTCTCCAAGTTTTATCTTCTTGGATCTAGGGTTCTCTATTTTCTAGGTTTTTGGTTCAAAACCTTGAAGGTGAGTTTACTAAACTTTTGTTAAAACTGTATACACATCATATTTGCTTAATTGTTGTTATTATCACATATTTGCTCAAAATGGTCATCTTTACGGGTTTATGTATTTAATGGTATTTCCATGAGATTATGTGAGATATATGTATATGAAGTGTCATCCCATGATTTACTCTATGTTGTGTAATTATTTGGGGATTTCCATTATGTGTGCCCACAATGGGTATTGGACATGTATAAGGAATATATGTTGGTATATCATGATGATTTCCATTTGGAATATATTCTTGGTGATATTGTATCTACAACGTGGCTATGTGGATGTTTAAGTCTTATGTTGGACTCATACTATTAGGAGGGTGATATTGTACCTATGGTTGGTATTGAATTATATTTGGTTGAAATATACCTAAGGACCTCCTATATGCATTATGTGGACGAACCAAGTCAGTACACTAGGAGGATGTAGTCTTGGGCGCCACTGTGATGGTATGTGCCTAGACCTCCGCCATTCGGGGAATTTTCTTAGCGATAGTCTTCGGGTGTGTCGGGCCTTTGGGGTGTTCCTTGTTAAGGGCATCAAGGTATATCGACTCTTGGGTGGGACTTGATTGGTGATTTGGGTCTCCCCTAATGACTCCACATATATTGAACACTGGTTAACTGCTGATAAGAAATTGTGACTGTTCATGCATGCTTATTATTGTTCAACTCACTAGGATTTTTGGCCTAACACTTGTTTGGTGTCGATGTGTATCTCAGGTGTTAGCGGCGCGGTTCCTAGGCAAGTTTAGATGCTTTGGGCAAGAGCTTGGGGATTTTGGCACTTGAACTGTTTTTGGAAGATTTGGGTTTATAGATGACACCCCTTTTGTAATCTCTTTTCTAGATGTAAAAATTAGATTAGTTGGTTGTTGTTTATTTATCCGTTAAATTACAGTATTGTGATTAAACAGGTTATTTGTATATTTCCCCTTTTTGGGAGGCTCTTGCTATGGCAAACTTTATACCACTTCTCCTTTTATGGAAAGTTTTTGTTATCCCTATTTTTAGGGTGTTACACTGAGTTTTGGGTTCCAGCAGCGACTTGGCCCGCGACTTGAGGTCGCGGCCAAGGCCGCGGGAAGTTGTCTGGTCATTTTCATGCCCAAAATTTAGGATTTTCTCTCATTTACTCCCATTTTCCACTTCTCTCTTCCTTGGGACGATTTTGAGAGCTCAAGAGCCGATTTTGGAGCAGCTTAAGGTGAATCCACACTAGAGAGATCAAAGGGTTGGTGATTTGAAGCTTAGTTATGGGAAGAGTAAAAGATTTCATGGGAGATACGTGGTTTGGAAGATTTCAGGTTCCGTTTGAGGTAAGCATCTTGTAAATCCAAGCTTTAGTATAAGGATCTTTGTAGATCTAAAAGTTTTACTTGTTATTGGTTCATTTCTAGAGTTGATAAAATGGACTATTTGAAAACCCTAGCTCTTTGTTGAAGATGACTTGGAAATGGTGGAATCTATACTTTTGGAGACTAACGGTTGGGTTCGGAATCTAGGTTTAACTTAACCTAGCAAGGTGAGTTCAAGTTGATTTGTGAAAACGTTGTACATGCCAAAATGTCTATTTTAAAGTGTTTATGTGTTTTACATGAAATGATTAAATGTTGAGTTATTTGGTGAGTCTTGATTATTCGAAGTGTTAAATTTTATAAACCTTGTGAAGCACCCACATTTGGGACTTTTGGACATTTTGATAAATAAGTCATAAACTAATGTGTTTTAATAATTTATTGCATGAATGAAGATTATTTGGTAAAAATGCATTTTTGGTATTTGTTGGAAATATGCATAATTTGTGTTATGGGAGGTTTTGAAAACATCAACGGATGAATCCTTGGGTTTTGGTATTTTCCAACCTAGTGAACATTTCGGAAACTTCAAATCTATGTTTTGGGGAAAAGATGTATTTTAAGTATTTCAATGAGTAAATTCTGAGCATTTGAGCACGTGTCTATGGTATAACCTTGTTTGAAAAATGATCTATCTTATTCTAAGTTGTGTTGGAGTTTGGTCGTGTACTTTGGAGCACATATTTGCACAAACATTGGTCGAGTGCGTTTATTGCATTTTATTGCTTTTGACAATGAGTCCTTTGGTTGTTAGAGCCTGTGACTGGGTATTTGATTATGTTGGGTTTTGGGGACAATTGTCCATTTTGTTAGATCAACTTAGAGCTTTAGTTACAATATTGGATGAGGGACTCAACGTAAGGACCTTTTATGGTTGAAGTTGATATCCCGTGGGTGTACGTTTAAAGCTACCGAGCCTGACATCCTTTGCGTTTGGAATCATTTGTCCAATGATAGAATGTTAGTTTTCCACATTGAGGCACGTTTAGGCATCGGATTGGGTTATAAATCCTACGTGCTAGTACACGATATTGGATGAGGAACTCAACGTAAGGACCTTTTATGATTAAAGTTGACATTCCGTGGGTGTAAGTTTAAAGCCACCGAGCTGACATCCCTTGCGTGTGCTTGTTTATATGACTAGCCTTAACAACATAAAATGAGGCTTACTTTGTGTACCGTCACATTTTATGGAATCGGGTCTCCCCCGTCACTGAAAAGTGTTGTTTTGGGTATTGGGCTTAGTATCCATGTTTTCAGTGACGTTTTACATTTACGGATTTTATAAATGATTTATGAGTTGAGTATTACGCTCTACCCGTGTTTTGGGTGTTTCGGGATATAAATTTTTATCCGTTTTTCATCACTTGGGAGTTTGATTTCTATTCTCATTTGGGGTGAGTTCGGGTTGAATTTAATTTACGAAAGAACGTTTTATATTGGGATCTTCGCCCTTAAAATGGTTTGGATTGGAAAACGTTTATATTGGTGGTTCCTTTGCCTAAAATGCATATTATTGGACAACGAGTCGTTTTCATAATTGAAGCTTATCATTTTGAAAAAGTATGATTTTAATTGCATCCCTTCCTTTCAACGATATATTTATTCATGCTGAAAACTTTTGAACTCACTAGGCGTTAGCCTAACCTTTTTTATTTGTCGGCATGTGCAACAGGTTCGATTGGGAATGATCCTAGTGACACTGTGAAGAGAGGAAATCTAGTTGTGTGCTCGAGGAGTGCTTAGTTTGTTAAAGTCTTCCACATCTGTTTGAGAGAAGTAACTTATGTTTGGGGTTAAGTAACACGACTTGGGTTTCAGTCCTTGTATAAGACTGGAGCTTTTGATTGATGAGGTTAAATATAGAATTTTATCTTGGAAGTGTATCAACTTTTGATTTATAGGAAGAAGGTTTATCTTTTGTTTGACGTAATATCGAAAATTTTAATTAGTTTCTTTTTCCAAATTGAGGGTGTTACAGGTACTGGACTCTGGAGAACAGTCAAAAAAATCCCTGTAATCTGGCTTATAAGTTGGAGCCCCAAAGATTCAAGTATTGTTACGAGTTGAGTCAACCCCACAAAGTTTATTTGCGTTGATTCTTGCTTTCATGCAACTTGTATTAACTGCTTATACATGCTTATACATGTACATAAGCATACATACAAAGTCAAATACATATACATGTAAACAGGCCTTCTTATACTGTTACACATATACCTAAACATTTGTACATATACAAGTTTAGAGTGAGGTTAAGAGTAAACCTCAAAAAAGTAGAACAAAGGAACCATAGGGGCATATCGGTGACGATGAAATGGGGTGGATGTTGTAACACCCGGAATTTTTGGTACGCTCCTTAACCTCCTGTTTATAGTTATTATCATGAGTTGTTGCTCGCATTATTTGTATAGTTATCCTTATATCGAACTCTCCTTGTCATCCGTGCGAGAATGTGAAGTTTTAGCATTCAGTACGTCGGGGGCGAGAATGCCCGGCGACTATGCCATCTGGCATAGTCGCTATGACTTGATCGTGGGTTCCAATCGAGTCACGGTACAGGTTGGGCGATAGTGCCCGACGATTATGCCCGAGTCACTATCGCGTGGCACTTTCGCGAATTGTGTACCGCGGGTGCTCTTCTCGGGGCGATTATGCCCGACGACTATGCCAAGGGCATAGTCGCGTGTCACTCTCGCCATCGGGCCCTGACCTAAATAAAACCCTTCCCAACACCCCATTCTCATTTATCACTTCATTTACTCTCTTCCAAACTCTCTCTCAACCTACTCTCTTCATTGAATTCGATTTTGGAGGTTCCAAGAGTCCAACTAACAACATTTATTGCTAAGATCAAGGTGTGTCAACCAAGGATTCAAGCTAGGAACATTAATCACTACCTCCATCATCATCTCCTTCAAGGAAATCAAGCTAGGGTTTGGGGTTTTTTTTATCAAAACCCATTTTGTGAGTCTATCTTTATCATTTATTAGTTACTCTATGAAAACCCCTTATTATACTATTTTAGCTATTTACTTCATTTTGTTAAAATATGTCTTTGAAACTTGCCTGGGTCAAAACTAGGATTTTGATACTTTTGGAATATCAAAAAATGTGATGACATAAAAGGTTTGGAAAATAATGATTATGAGTTATTTATGTATTATGGAATATTTGGAAACCAAATGTGTGAAATGTTTAGTTGGGTTCATGACTTGAAAAGAAGATTGGTGAGTCTATGGTCTATATGTGTCATTGACTCTTGAGAATATGTAACGTTATGGTAATATGTTTAACATGTGGAATATGTCTATTTTGATTTACATTGTAATAACATGGCGCTATATGAGATTCATGTGTTTGGGATTTATAGCAAAGTACACGTTGTTATGTTGGTGAATCATGTTAGTTTGGAATGGTGAGGTCCCAAGGTATAGATTTATGGATAAGGTTGAACTTGGTGACTCTTTAGGAATAGACTCGGATAGAGTCGAAACCATATTTACATTGAACTAAAGATTCATGGATAGAGTTGATATTCTAACGGCTAAAGATTCATGGATATAGTTGACGCCGGTAAATAACCATTCCAACTAAGTGCTCCACATGGGTTGCGGCCTACTCTCGTGTTCCGTCACAGCCTATGGTGGGACGGGTCTCCCCCGTATCGCATGAGGTTCAGACGTTGGAGGATTCAGTTATTATTACTAATTTATTTATTGTTAAATGTTCACTAATACATTATTTCCTTGCCATTATATATTGTTGGATGAACTCACTAGGCTCTAAGCCTAACACTTGTCTGTTTTGGTGTTCATATCAGGTTCCTTTAGGGTGCATTTGGTTTGGAGACTGGGTGGGACGGGACGGGACAACAATTCACTGTCCCACGTTTGGCGTGACATGGGACAGGACAAAAATTCACTGTCCCACGTTTGGCGCGACATGGGACAGGAACAAAGACTGGACAGAGTGGGACAAGATGGGACAAAAATGGTATTTTCTTGTTCCACTAAAATAGGTGGAACAACGTGGGACAAAAGTGAGACATAAACTAAAAATCATTCGAGGGGTTTTAGTACTTGGGTGCAACTTGTACTTGGGTTTTAGTAACACCCGACCCTATTTAGTCTTTGTGTAAGACTTTATTTATTTTGTTGATGGTTAAACGCTAGATTAATAATTCAAGGGTGGTCTTGTTGTAAGAGATTTTATCTTTATTTGAGGCATTATTGAAAATTTTAAATCAGTTGCTCTTTCCAATTTCAAGGGTGTTACAAGTTGGTATCAGAGCTTAAGTTTGAGAGAATTAGGTATTGATTTTGGATGCCTAGACTCAAACTAGCGTTCTTTTAAGTGATTGAAAGTGAAATTACACCATTAGGTACCTTAAGATATGATATTTTGGGGTTGATTGAGTCGCTAGAAACGGGAAACTTGTCGAGGATAGCAAGGATGATCATGTACGGTACGTTCATAATGGCACACGGCCAGCGTTATAGTGAACCTACATGCTACATGTGTATACTTGAATTGCCTCGGTATGATGACCGTTGGGGTAGTGAGAAAGTTTCTAAGCGAGTAACCGATAGAATGATTGATGTTTATAGCATTGGCGTATTGGAGTGATGGTTAAGCACGTCAGATACACTAAGCTGACCCATTTGGATCAGAGTTATTGGTTGTAATAGAATCATAGGCTTGTTAAATTGACTCCATTGCAGGGAGAAATTGTAAATTAATCAAATTAGTGTGATTATTGCTTTATGATGTTTGATGCATCCGGATGACGATAGCGTGGCTAGGAAATTGAGAAGCGTGGCCCTAAGATGTTGAGTGCCGACCAAATTCATGCACGAAATCTACTTCTAAAATAAGTTTGCATCAGTTATTTCTCATGTTTCTCGAATCATAAAGCGAAATACATTATGAAATCTTCGAAAAACGTTTAGCACGCATCAAATTTTAGAATGTGAGTTCAAGCATGCATGAAATTATTTGTTGCTCTTGGTTGCAATTTTTATTGACAATCTCTTCATTCCCGTTTTGTGTTTAACGCTATTTTCGGATATTGTGATATCCGTGTTTTAAATGTTATTTGGGGTATTGGGCAAGTAACTGCGAAATTTTAACCTTGACATTGGATCTCCTCCAAATGTTAAGGTTTAAAGGAAAAATTATTCCCATGTTTTGGTGCTCGAGTTTTATTGAAAATTTTATTACGTGTGAGTTGTTGAGTTTTATGAAGCATTAATTTTTGACGTTTTGCTACGCACGAGTGTACTTTGTGTTAGTAATTTTCCCACTATATGTATTTCAATAATACATATAAATATTACAACGAAAGTAATAATCAAATGTAATCAACAAAATGATTAGATAACGGATATAAGGGAATCAACTAAAAGAATTAAACCGAATAAACCGTATATCGATTCAAACGATGATGAGGCTCGTGTTGAACACGACTCCCTTAAACAGATTCGTCGTCTGTTCCCAGGGTACAACAGCATAAGCAGTGTGTACTGCCGGATATCACCACTTGCTTGAAAAAGTCGGAGAAGAAACCGTATGCGTAGAGAATTTAGAGAGTATGTGTATTGTTTGGTATTGGCGTATCGTGGAATGAACCGAACTCCTCATTTTATACTCGAGATGGAAAACCCCCGAAATCAATACGTAATTAATCATAAATTAATAGTAATTATCTGACTTTAAAACATATTAAATTTTCCATTCATGAGTATCGAGAGGAGTTACAAACGAATCAGTAACAGTGCGCGTCGCGACTTGTCACGCGGGTAAACTCGCGTGGTTCACTGTTTATTGTCCTCAAGACAGTGAGTTTTGCGACTAATGGCGTGGTTTTACCCGCGACCTAACTCGCGTAATGCACTGGTTCAAAACAAAATTTCGCAAGTTCGCCCACGCACAAGTTCGCCGATTTTAGCCTACGAAAGTCACAATCGGCACCCCCCCCTGTGCGCGGGTAGGTGATGGAGTAAAACCAAACAAAGAGCTTGTAAGCTCCTTCCACATCTAAGGTTATAAACCTCATAAAATTTGGTCCTCCTTCCTATGTGGGACAAGTTCCCACACCCACTTGGTTTTGCCAATTTTCATCCCAAACACTCAACTTTGAGCATCGATATCTCATTCACACATATTTCGTTTTGGACACATAATATATCGTTTCGAAGCTCTCATATAGGAGAACATAAACCCACGAAGAGTTAGATATATATAATACATATACATGTATTTATTTGTGTCCAAAGATAGTAAAAAATCACATTTTTACTAAAATTTTCCAACACTTTGAAATGCGTAGGCTTTAATTTTGATGCATGTGAATTTATGAGTTTTATTCAAGCGTTTTGTCTCATGCGAGTTTTGTTGAAAAGTGTCGATTTACTTTACATTGCGATAAAAAGGGAAATTCTTGGAAACATGGCATTTTAGTCATAACTTCGTCTTATGCCTTGGTGTGGAAAACGAAGATTTTGGCAACGCTTGATTTTCTTTTGTGTCAATGGATTTTATGAAAATTTAGTTGGGTATTGTGGAGTTCTATTTTACGACATTTTGTGTCGTTTAAAAAGAACCTTGAAACACGTATACTTGCATTATTATGTGCGTTAACTTATGAGTCTTTGCTTAATATTTTGTCTCATGCGGGTTTGCACATGTCCTTTCGCAACTGTAAGAGACGTTTTGAGAGTTTTGTTGATGAATGTTATCCCACATGTTAAATTGGGAAGTTTCAATATCATATGATTCCTCTTTCGAGTTTTATGCAAGTATTTCGTGGTACGTTGTTTGGTACTTAAGTTGATTTACACTTTTGCGTGAGTAAGCATGTGAAAGATCTTTGATGGTTCGAGTTGAACTTTTGTTTTACACTTTCTTCAGTGATCGATTTTACTGTTATAGTTTCACGCAATGCATTATGTGGGGTTATCGGTATGCATGTCAGGGTAGCCTCTATTATGGTGGAAGTCCATGTAGGTCGTCCGGGAAGACATCCGGGTAGTCGCACACCACTTCCACTTCTTCCAATTTCTTTTTCTCTAGCTTCGCGTCGATCACATAAGCTAAGTACGACTCACATCCTTTGGCTAGGCTCTTGCGTGTCTTGAGTGATGATATAATCATATGGGTTCCTCGGTTCATCTCCCCGTAAACCAACATTTCACCGCCCTTAGACAAGGGTACCCGAATCAACTTCTTAGAACAAAAGATACCGGCGTCGTGCTTAGCTAACCAATCCATTCCCACTATTACATCAAATCCTCCAATATTGGCCGGTAACAAATCTATAACGAAGGGCTCTCCATCTAACTCTAAGGTACATCCTACATAACAACCCCTAACAACCATATGCTCCCCATTGGCTACCTCTACCACTAGAGCATCATTCAACAAACTACAAGGAGTAGAGAGGTTCTTGCAAAAGGAGGTAGACACAAAAGATCGGTTCGCACCGGAATCGAATAAAACACGGGTAGGTAGAGAGTTCACTAGAAACGTACCCGACACTACGTCTGCCGCCTCCTTTGCTTCATTAGCCGTCATCTGGAAGGCCCGACTTGGCGCCTTTTGTTGAACTTCTTTCTTCGGCAATGCCCCACTTGGCAACCCTTGGCTACCTCTCGCTAACTTAGGGCAATCGCGCTTGATGTGCCCCGGTTCTCGGCACTCGTAACAAACTCCCTGTGAGGGGCAATCCCGACTCATGTGGTCCTTCCGCACACACTTGAAACATTCCATAGCTCCAGAAAACGACCTTGTATTGCAAGGCCCAGAGTGCTTGCTCTTACATTTGGGGCACCACCTCGCCTCCCGTCGCGGTACGGTGTTCCTCCCCCCGCTAAAGGGTTTGGAAGGTCGCGCGGGCCCGATTGGCCCCTCCCATTTACGTTTCTCTCCTTGAACTTTCTTCTCCTCTCTCTCTTGAATCAGATCATCTTCCACCAACTGAGACGCCTCAATCACTTCTTGCAACGTAACCTTTTGAGCGTTCCTTACGCCCGTTTTCATCTCCGCAGGTAGTCCTTTCACAAAAGCTTTTATCTTGGACCCTTCATCTGTTGCCAAGTGTTCGACTAAACTGAGCTTGTCCAAGAATTGTTTAGCATAATCTGCGACCGACAGATTTCCTTTCTTTAGATTTTTGAACTCTTCCTCTATTTTGTCGAGTGCTCTCTCGTTGCAGTATTTCTCCATTATTTTCTTCTTGAATATTGGCCAAGTGAGCTTGGCCAAAACTTCCGGTGTAAGTACCTGTTGGGAACTGAAGATGTGAACAAGTCTTTAATGTTGCTAGTTCAGAGTTAGTACTGCCAGAGGATCTCAAAGTTAATACTGCTAGGTATTACTACTTCTAGTAGAATTAATACTGCTAGTCAAAGTTAGTGCTGCTTGAACAAAGTTAGTACTGCTAGTGGTTAGTGCTGCTTAGTAGTTAATGCTGCCAAGACTCAGTTAATGCTTCCAAGGTGATCAAGGTGATTAATGCTGCTTCTAAGATAATTTGAAGATAATGTTGAAGAGATAGCGTCTGGAGATAAACATGGAAAGCTTGAAGATAATTATGAAGATTATTTTGAAGATCTTTGTATGTTTAGTAATTATCTTTTATTCTTCAATATATATATATATAGATTTGTTTAGAATAGAGAAGTAATTTTTTTTGTGAGAATAATTCTGAGTTTTTGAGATAGAGAGAGAATCAACCTCAAGGCATCGTTCCTAATTCTAGAGAAGTAGAATTCGTCTTGAAAGAGCCTGTTCTTCAAGATTGAGGTTGTGAGTGAAAAGCTTGTAACTTGAATCATTAAATAAAGTTTACAAGTTGATTGTGATTCACTGTTTCATTGTTTTTCTGTTTATTGAATATTAAAGTGTTTTTCCGCAACTTCTTTAATATTGTTTCTGAGTATTCATAATTCTTGTTGAGAATTCGATCCTGACAAGTGGTATCAGAGTCTGTTCTCTCAGAAACATTCATTCATTCATCATGGAAAACTTTGCAGAATCAAACAGTACTCTTGTCTCTAAGGTTCCAATGCTCAAACCCAATGAGTTTGACATGTGGAAGATCAGAATCAGGCAATACATTCTCCTCACTGACTACTCAATGTGGGATGTCATTGAGAATGGCCCCTCTACTGAAGGCCAGATTGGACCAGATGGGAAAAGATCTCCACCAAAGACAGATGGTGAGAGGAAGATCAGGCAGACAGAGATGAAGGCCTTGAGCACTCTGCTATTGGCCATCCCTAATGAATATCAGCATCAATTCTGCAACTGCACGGATGCTCAGATTCTCTGGAATGCTCTAGAGAAAAGATTTGCTGGAACAAAGAGCACCAAAAGAAATCAAAGGGATGTTCTAAAGCAGTTGTATGAGAACTTCACTTCATCAAAGAATGAGTCTATGACTCAAACTTTTGACAGGTTCAACAAGCTTATTGGTGAACTGACTACTGTTGGAGTGAAGATGGAGCAAGATGATATCAACAGGAAGTTCCTCAGATCTCTTGGGGATGAATAGACTATGTACACTGTCTCATATAGACAGAGTGACAATCTGGAAGAGAAGGAACTAGATGATCTTTATAATGATCTAAGAGTTTTTGAATCTGAGGTAGAAGCTAAGAAGAAGCCCACTGGGTATATTCATAATGCAGCACTTCTATCAGCATCTACTGATACTACTGCCAACCCTGAAGCAGTTAGTGCTGCTAGTGGAGTGAATTCAGAAAAAGGCACTGAAACTGTCTTTGAAGCCTTTTTGTCCAGTCATAGCAACAACTCCTTGATTAATGATGATCTGGAACAACTTCACCCTGATGATCTGGAGGAGATGGACATTAAATGGCAGATGGCCATGTTATCTATGAGGGTGAAGAAGTTTATTAAAAGAACTGGGAGGAATAATTTCTCTCAAAGAAGAGAAGATGGAGCTGGTTTTGACAAGACAAAGGTGGAATGCTATAAGTGCCACATGAAGGGACACTTTGCTAGAGAGTGCAGAAGTGGTGTGCCAAATAACAATCACCAACAAGCTCAGAATGGAGGCTACAATAAAAACAAGAACTCTGCTCAAGCCCTTGTTTCTCAACAAGGAATGGGGTTTGACTGGAGTGACCAAGCTGAGGAAGCCATTCAGAATCAAGCTCTTATGGCAGAGGTGTCTGATCTCCCCACTGAGGTAATTTCTAATCTTTGTACTCAATCTTGCATAGAAACTGTCAAAAGGTACAGGGATCACAACCAAAACATGTATGATGACCTCAAAAGATTAGAAAAGGACAGAAGAGATTATGTGTTGATAGTTGAGAGGTTTGAAGAACAAATCAGAGGCTTCCAAGCCAATGAACTTCAACACTCTTATGACACAAACTACTGGAAGTGGGAAAAGAATGAGTTAGAGACCAAACTGTCTAAGTCCAAAGAAGAGAATGATAAGTTGAAAGAAGAACTAGCTAAAGTTAAGCTTGATATAGAAAAGTTTTCATATGCTTCAAAAGCAATGGATTCTCTTCTAAAGGCTCAGATTCATGATAAGATGAAGCCTGGTGTTGGATACAACAACACACCCCCTCCTTACAACAACAACTACATCCCTCCTACATCAGACTTGCTAGAGACCAAGGAGAAAAAGGACTTGTCTGAGGAAGCCTTTAAGATAGATCCTTTGGATGAGGTGGTTGTTGAGGATATGACTGAGAAAGAAGCCAGTGAGAATGGGAACAATGTTGTGAGTAAAGAGATACCCTTAGAAAACAACATTATCACCAATGAGGGATGTGGAAAAACTTGGGTCAAGTCTAAAGAGATAGAGAAGACCAAAGGAAAGGCCAACAAGGTCCATTACAAACAGACCACTGTTGTGAATCCTGGCCCTTGTAAACAGTGTGCTTGCAATAAAACTGAGAGCCTAAATTCTGGTAAAAAGAGAGGTAATCAAAGAAACTGGAATAATCAATGGGCTCAGAAACAAGGAGTTGATCTGAGTAAGATAATCAGACCAAAACCTTGTTTCATATGTGGCAAGTTGAATCATTTGGCTAAGCACTGTTTCTTTAACCCTATTAACCAAAAGATGAACTTTCAAAGATTTATGCAAAAACCTGTTGGTTATAGGAAGGATGGAAAGAAACATGTGGCTAAGAAATCTGTTGAAACCAAAGACCAAATGAAGAAAAAGGTTTTAAAAGAGAGTATTAAAATGTGGGTGCCTAGAAGCACTAAAACTGTTAGTACTGCTACATCAAATAGTACTGCTGACAGGGATAGTGCTGCCAGAAGTAATACTGTTGCTACCAGTGTTAGTACTGCTGAGAATATTAATACTTCTAACACTGTTAGTACTTCTTCAAAGGTTACTACTGCTAACACAGTTACTGCTGCTGGCACAGTTACTACTTCTAACAAGGTTAGTACTGCTAAGCATGCAAGTGCTGCTAATGCAGTTAGTTCTTCTAAAACCAGTACTGCTTCTAGCAAATGTGCAGCCAAACCCATTATTGTGACAAAGTACTCCAGCAATGAGGAGTCAAAGTTTAAAAATCTTGTCAAGAAGGAATGCAAATATTTTGATGAGAAAGGGGTACCCAAGACCACTTTGGCTTGGGTTCCTAATCAATACTAACTGATTTATCTTATGTGCAGGGCAACCAACAACTTAAGGGGAAGAGCATCTGGCATGTGGATAGTGGTTGCTCTACTCACATAACAAGCAACATGTCATGCCTTCAGGATTTCAAGCATATCAATGGAGGACATGTTGCATTTGGAGACAATCTGCAGGTGGAAAAATAAGTGGAAAAGGTAATGTTACAAAAGGTAAGATGACATTTGAGGATGTCTACTATGTTGATCAGTTAAAGTACAACCTGTTAAGTGTATCACATGTTTGTGACAAACAACATAGTATATTATTTATCAATACAAAATGTATGATCCTTGCTCCAGGATTCAAGGTAGTTGATGAAATCATGATACTACTTAGAACTCCAAGAAAGGACAATGTTTATTGTCTCGACATAGACAATGTTTCAAGTGATTCATCCCTGAAATGTCTTGTTTCAAAAGCTTATGTGGATGAATCCTCTCTTTGACACAGAAGGATGTGTCACATGAACTTCAAGACAATGAACAAACTTGTTAAAAACAACCTTGTAAGAGGTTTACCATCAAAAGTCTTTTCATGTGATGATCATTGTGTTGCTTGTCTTAAAGGCAAACAGCACAAAACTTCTCATAAGTCCAAAGAGTTAAACACAATTTCTTCTTGTCTCCAGTTATTACATATGGATCTGTTTGGTCCTACAAATGTGATGAGCATAGGGAAGAAATCATATTGCCTAGTTATTGTTGATGATTACTCTAGATTTACTTGGGTATATTTTCTAAGGACTAAGGATGAGACAAGTGGACTGATCAAATCCTTTATTCTAAGAATTGAAAACCAAACTAATCAAAAAGTAAAAGTCATTAGATCAGACAATGGAACTGAATTTAAAAATCTTGATCTAAACACCTTTTGTGAAGAAAAAGGCATTGAGAGACAATATAGTGTCCCTAGGACTCCTCAACAGAATGGAGTTGCTGAGAGGAGGAATAGAACACTAATAGAGGCTGCTAGATCTCTGTTGGCTGATTCAAAACTGCCAATTACTTTCTGGGCTGAAGCAGTTAATACTGCCTGTTATGTCCACAACAGAGTTCTAGTGGTCAAGCCAAAGAACAAGACATCTTATGATCTCTTAAATAAAAGAAAACCCTTTATTGGATTTTTTAAACCATTTGGATGTCCTTGTACAATTCTCAATACCAAATCTCACTTAGGAAAGTTTGATAGCAAGGCAGATGATGGATTTCTTGTGGGTTACTCATCTCAAAGTAAGGCCTACAGAGTTTTTAATACTTCTTCTAGAATAATTGAGGAAAGTGACAATGTCAAATGCAATGAGAACACACCAAATCCTATTGGGTCTGGTCCTCAGTGGCTGTTTGACATTGATTCACTAACTAACTCTTTTGGTTTCAGTAGTGATGATTATGCAGGTTCAAGCAGTGGAGGATCAGGGACTACACAAGTTCAAGACAACATACCTCAGTCTGTGATTTTTCCCATACCTACAGTGGATCCTGTTGAAGACTGTGAAAAGGAGCCATCTACTGAACCAAATTAGAGTGAAGAATAAAGAAGAGATGAGGAGAGTCAAGAAAATAAAGAACCAGAAGTAGCTGCTGAAATCACTTCGGTTGAGTTGAATGACACCAATCTAGAGGTGGGACTCAATGAAGAACCTAGTCATCAAACAAGAACACAAAAGAATCATCCTCCTCAGCTGGTAATAGGAGATATCTCTTCTCCTATGATGACTAGAAATCAAAGCAGGCTGCAAGATATGCAAGACCAACAGCATACAGTGCTTTCTTGCTTTCTATCCCAGCTTGAGCTTAAGAAGGCTTGTGATGCTATGAAAGATTCCAGTTGGTTAGAAGCCATGCAAGAAGAGCTGCTACAATTCAAGCTGCAAGATGTTTGGGATCTGGTAGACCTTCCTAAAGGTCAAAGATCAATAGGCACAAAATGGGTCTTCAGGAATAAGAGAGATGAGAGAGGAATAACAATAAAGAACAAAGCAAGGTTGGTAGCACAAGGGTATACACAAGAAGAAGGAATAGATTATGAAGAAGTATTTGCACCAGTGGCTAGGATAGAAGCAATTAGATTGTTCCTGGCCTATGCTTCTTATATGAAGTTCAAAGTCTATCAAATGGATGTAAAAAGTGAATTTCTATATGGCTCAATTGAAGAAGAAGTATATGTCTGTCAACCACCAGGGTTTGAAAACCCAAGCTATCCAGACAGAGTATACAAACTGAAGAAAGCACTTTATGGACTGCATCAAGCACCAAGAGCATGGTATGACACTCTGTCATCCTATCTCTTGGAAATGGCTTTGAAAGAGGAGTCATTGATAAAACTCTGTTCATCAAGAGAAAGAAGAAGGACATCTTGCTGGTCCAAATCTATGTGGATGATATCATCTTTGGATCCACAAGAGACAATATGTGCAAGGAGTTTGAGGACCTAATGCATCAAAGGTTCAAAATGAGTTCCATGGGGGAGCTTACTTTCTTCCTTGGACTCCAAGTCCAACAGAAGTCAGATGGTATTTTTATTTTTCAGTCCAAGTATGTGCAGGACATTCTAACCAAGTTTGGTTTCTCAGACTCAAAGCCTGCCAGCACACCTATGGAGACACACAAGCAGATAACAGCAGATCTTGAGGGGGAGGATATGGATGTTCATCACTATAGATCCATGATTGGCTCTCTCATGTATCTTACAGCCTCTAGGCCAGATATAATGTTTCCAGTCTGTGTGTGTGCTAGATTTCAAGTTAGGCCAAAGCAATCACACTATCAAGCTGTTAAGAGGATATTCAGATATCTCAAAGGGCAACCTAGATTGGGACTTTGGTATCCTTATGACTCATCATTTGACCTACTTGCATACTCAGACAGTGACCTAGGTGGAGCAAACTTGGACAGAAAATCCACTTCTGGAGGATGCCAGTTTTTGGGTGCAAGACTAGTATCATGGCAGTGCAAGAAACAAACCACAGTGTCCACATCTACAACAGAAGCAGAGTACATAGCAGCTGCAAGTTGCTGTTCTCAAGTCTTATGGATTCAGAATCAAATGCTGGACTATGGGGTAACCTTTCTACACACTCCAATCTTTATTGATAATAGCAGTGCTATTAACATTGTTAATAATCCTGTCAAGCACTCAAAGACAAAGCACATTGAGATCAGGTATCACTTTATAAGAGACTGCAATGAAAAGAAGCTTATTCAAGTTGTAAAAGTTCATACTGATAACCAGTTTGCTGATCTATTCACCAAAGCATTTGATGTGGGTAGATTCACTTTCTTGGTAACAAGTGCGGGAATGATCAACTCTGAATGAGCTCCTACTTAAAAAGTGGTTCAATACCTGTATATAGTTTATGCTTGGTGTTACTAATCTTCTTTCTCAGGAAATGTATAGCAGTACTCAGTTCATCACAAGCTTAAAAGTGTAAGTTTAGTTAATACTGCTAGTGGTTAATATTGCTCTCAGTTAATACTGCTAGTTAGTTAATACTGCTAGTGGTTAATACTGCTCTCAGTTAATACTGCTAGTTAGTTAATACTGCTAGTGGTTAATACTGCTCTCAGTTAATACTGATTTCAGTTAATACTGCTAGTTAGTTAATACTGCTAGTGGTTAATACTGCTTTCAGTTAATACTGCGAGTTAGTTAATACTGCTAGTGGTTAATACTGCTTTCAGTTAATACTGCTTTCAGTTAATACTGCTAGTTAGTTAATACTGCTAGTGGTTAATACTGCTTTCAGTTAATACTGCTTTCAGTTAATACTGCTTTCAGTTAATACTGCGAGTTAGTTAATACTGCTAGTGGTTAATACTGCTTTCAGTTAATACTGCTTTCAGTTAATACTGCTCTGTTAATACTGCTTTAACTAAATTTTTAGGGTCAATACTGCTTATAATCGACAAGCTATAAATACCCTTTCCCCGCCTAAACGACCATAACGACTCTTTGTCTACTGTTCATCTTCTCTCTCACTCTTTTCTCTCAAGTACCCAGTGCTCGCTAGGCAAGAATCCTTGCGTACAGATGGCTTCAATGGCGTTTGTTGATGAGCACAACGAGATAACAATGCTCCAAAAGCCAAAACAAGCCGAAGGTTTTCATCAGATAGTCGATTTCCTGAGGTCAAGCCACATCGCTCATGCTCTCACGGTGTCTCCTACCATCTACGTAGAGCATCAAAGGCAATTCTGGGCCAATGCCACTACTAGCACTGAAAACGGAGTGTCGTGCATCAAAACAAGGGTTTGTGACAAACCCTTGACAGTTACTGAGGAGACCATTCGCATCTGTCTACGTCTAGACGATGCTTCAGGTATATCTTCTATTCCAAATGAGGATTTGTTTTCAAACCTCACCAGAATGGGGTATGAAGGCCAAATGGGGATTTTCAAGTTTTTCAAAGCTTAATTTTCACCCCAATGGAGGTTCTTTGTTCATACCCTGATGCACTGTGTTTCTAAGAAAACTACTGGCTGGAGCCAATTCAGCAGTCCCATTGCCTATGCTTTGGTATGCTTATCTACTGCTAGAAAATATAACTTTTCTTTGATGATCTTCAATGATCTTGTCTCAAACCTGGACAACAAGAAGACTTTCTTCATGTATCCCAGGTTTGTACAGGCAGTTATAACCAACGAATTGACGGATATACCTCACTTTGATGAGGTATATGTACCTAAACCCCCTAAAGGCAAGGTCTTCTCAAACATGAGAAGATCTGCTAGGGACTCGGAAGGAGTTGACACCCCATTGTTCTCAACAATGATGGTGGTGTCCCAACCACAAGAAGGTATGGCCTCAGGGTCAAGGCCCTCATTAGACCAACCCACTGAGAGTCAATCCCAACCTTCCCTCTCTCAAATTTATCCTCAGTCCTTTGCTGCTAAACCCACTCCTATGATAACCAAGACTTATGTCAAGAGAAAGGTACACAAGGCTCCTTCCCTTGTTGTCCCTACTATTAACCAAGAGCCTCAAAGCCCTCTATTGGAGCATTCTCCAATAGAGAATATCCAAAGGGAATCCAATAGGGTGTCTCCCAACCCTGAGGAGGTGCTCTCTAAGGAGATGGATGAGCATATGGGTGAGAAGGCTGCCACTACTTCTGCTAGCACAGAGAAGGACAGTGGTCACATCTCTAAGACCTTCCCCATGGCAACTTTGGGTGATAAATCAACCAAAGGACCCCGGTGCCAAGAAACCAAGGGGGTAGTTGGTGCTTCTGCTAGGCAGAAGGCCACTACTACAAGATCCAAGGATCCCTTAAGGATGGGCAAAACATCCAAAAAGGGTGAGGACAGAACTGAAACTGATGAATTGATGGCAAAAGATTTCAATGATCCTTCAAGGGTGGGTAAAACACCTATAGAAGGTGAGGATAGCTATACTTACTTGGAATTGATGGGCACAATAGCCAACATCAATGTTGATGTGGTTAATCAAGGAAAGGAAATCAAGGCATTGCAGCAAGTGGTCATCTCCCAACAACAGCAGATTTCAAAACTCAAGCAACTGGTGAGAAAGCTCATTGCCAAGAAAAGAAGAAAACAGTTTGTTCTAAGGAGGAGAAAGGGAGCAACCAAAAAGGAAAATGAGAATGCTTCCAAAAAGGGGGAGAGTTCAAGCTTAGAAAAGTTAGATCAACAGATTGAAGGGGAGTTTGTTGAAGCACAGGGAGAGTTTGTTGAAGAAAAAGCTGAAGGTGTAATAGAAACAGAAAGTGCCAAAGCAGCAGAAACAACCCCAGCAGCAGAAACTGTTAGTGCTGCTGAAACTACACAAGCAGCAGTAACAGGGTTAACACCTGAAGAGGTTGAGGTAGCTGAGATGCTTGTAAAAGCAAAGAATGACACTCCCAAAGCAAAGGGAGTGGTCATAAATGAAGGGGGAGCAAAGATAACAGAAAAGAAAGACATGGCTGCAGATGCAAAGAGAAAAGGGAAAGAAAAGATGATAGAATCTGATCAACCAACCAAAAAGCAAAAGATGGTTGAGTCAGATGAAGCATTAGCCAAGAAACTTCAAGAAGAGTTAGATCAAGCAGAGAAAGAGCAGGTTGAGAAGGACAGAGAGATAGCCAGAGCACTAGCCAATGAATTAAATGAAGCATTTCAGAAAGGGTTGGAAACAGAGAAAGCAAAGCAAAGAGCAATGAGCTTGAGAAAGGCTATGATGGCCAACTCAAGTGCAAAGAAGAAAAGGCCTTCACAGACTTACCTTGCAACTCAGGAAAGAAACAAGATGATAACTTTCTTGAGGAGTGCAATTGGTGTGAAGAAAGAAATGTTTGTAAAAATGACTTTTGATCAAGTCAAGGGCTTATATGAGAAAGAAATGGGAAAACTGAAAAGTAATGAAAAGGACAGAGTGGAGTTTGAAAAGAAAGCCAAGGAGAGACATGATGTGAACATTAATCAACCCTTCCCTGAAAGTGAAGAGGGAACTCCTACAAAAGAAAAGGTAGAGATAAAGGAAGAAAAGAAGAAGGAAGCTACTATAGGGCAAAGTCAAAGGATTCTGAAGAGAACCAAGATGATGGCTAAAAGAAAGAAAACTGACAAGAAGCCCAGAGTAGAAGAAGAGAAAAAGGTTGCTGAAGAAGAAGAGGCACCAAAGAATGAAGAAAAGAGAGTTGAATCTCAGGAAGTACCACAGAGTTCAGATGTTAATATGTACATGGTGGTAATGGATAAAATTCCAAAGCCTATCACAGCTGAACCTGTTGGATTCAAACCTCCTGAAGTTATCCACTGGGATACTATGGAGGTGGATGGTAAAGAGTATATCAGATTGAAAAGAAAGGATGAGAAGTACTATGTGTTTGCAACATGGAACAAAATTGTCAGAGAATGTTCAAGATCTGATTTAGAGGAGATGTATGAAGTTGGTATGAAGTTACATGCAGATCAGCTGAAAGCTCCAGGGTTACCAATTGTGAAGCTGGTTATGGAGTATTTGTGCATGTTATTCAATCCAGAAGCAGTAAAGCATTTAATCAGAGATGTGTTTAAAACTGTTAGAGGATGGACTCTGTATGAAAGGAGTGGAGTCTATGAATTGGCCTTGGATACTTTTCACATGGAATATTACTTGGTGGATGGGGTCTACAATCACACATGTCTAAAGCTTCATGCCATGTTAAAGAAGAAGCTGGGTTGTGCACCAAATTCAGAAATGGCAAAGTACCTAATTCAGAGAACTATCAATCAGAGTATGGGACTGGATCCTAACCTTGGATTGAATCAATGAAAGTTTTGGAAGCATCTGAAGAACTTGACTTCTCTTTCTAAAAGTCAAGTTAGGGGGAGATTGTTGGGAACTGAAGATGTGAACAAGTCTTTAATGCTGCTAGTTCAGAGTTAGTACTGCCAGAGGATCTCAAAGTTAATACTGCTAGGTATTACTACTTCTAGTAGAATTAATACTGCTAGTCAAAGTTACTGCTGCTTGAACAAAGTTAGTACTGCTAGTGGTTAGTGCTGCTTAGTAGTTAATGCTACCAAGACTCAGTTAATGCTTCCAAGGTGATCAAGGTGATTAATGCTGCTTCTAAGATAATTTGAAGATAATGTTGAAGAGATAGCGTCTGGAGATAAACATGGAAAGCTTGAAGATAATTATGAAGATTATTTTGAAGATCTTTGTATGTTTAGTAATTATCTTTTATTCTTCAATATATATATATATATAGATTTGTTTAGAATAGAGAAGTAATTTTTTTTGTGAGAATAATTCTGAGTTTTTGAGATAGAGAGAGAATCAACCTCAAGGCATTGTTCCTAATTCTAGAGAAGTAGAATTCGTCTTGAAAGAGCCTGTTCTTCAAGATTGAGGTTGTGAGTGAAAAGCTTGTAACTTGAATCATTAAATAAAGTTTACAAGTTGATTGTGATTCACTGTTTCATTGTTTTTCTGTTTATTGAATATTAAAGTGTTTTTCCACAACTTCTTTAATATTGTTTCTGAGTATTCATAATTCTTGTTGAGAATTCGATCCTGACAGTACCCTTCGGGTGACGTTCCACCAGCTCAGAGCATCCCCTCTAAGCAGTTGAGAGGCAAATTTGACTCTCTGCGAGTCCGCGCACTCGCTTGACTCGAAAGCCATCTCTACATCTTGAATCCATTTTATGCAAACTAGCAGGTCAGTCGTTCCTGAGAATTCTGGAGCCCAACTACACAAGAAGGTCTTGAAAGAACATCCCCCTTCCTTCCTCTTATCAGCTCTAACCGCGTGCTCTTCGGTGCCTACAGCATTATCCGCACCGCCCGATCCCAAAACCGCATTGTCTCCCACCGTCTCGTGCCTCCGGTTACTTGTATCTCTGTATTCTAGGACTTTCAAGAGTCTCTCGTCCCGCTTGTCCATTGCAGAGTTCATCATTTGCATTATGCTGGCTAATAGGACCGATTGGGGGTCCGCTTCTTGAATAACTGGTTCCACGGTTTCCAAGTTCACTTGGGGATTCGCGTTGATGATACCCTCTAGCATTGGGGGTATTGGTGGAATGACATGATTAATCGGTGCGTTTACCGGTCGGGTAATCTCCGGAGCAGTTACACTTGCTTCATTTGCTTCCTCGGTCGCCCCGACCCGACTCCTCGTGTTTACCATAAAGAACTGTCACACATGACAAGAGTAATACCGGTTAATTCTTTAAAAGATAACCGGTTCAATACGTACTACTACAAGGATCAATCATCATGATAATAATTTCAAACATGCTCACGTAATCATAGATTCAGAACAACACTGGCCAAGTGAGATTGTGAACATATTTTACACAAGAATCCTCGTTATCATCATCATAATTCTCAATCAATGCAATTCCGAATTTCTAATACTCTCCCCACCTAGGAATGCTCTACCCAAGAGGACAGTGATTTTATAAGCATCGCCAGTCTAAGTCTATGTATGCTAAGGTCAATACCTAGTTCACTTAAACTAGAGCTTTGATACCAACTTGTAACACCCCAAAAATGGGACTAACAAAAATTTCCGGAAAATAGAAATGTGGTATGCATAAATGCCAAAGCACGAGCTCATACAAAAGGAACAACAAATGCCTGTTAATTACAAGTTTGTAATAAGACACAATAATAGATGACAACTCCCTAATCTAAGTCTCGCTAGACATAAGATTACAAAAAGGTTGTCAACTATGCCCAAAATAATTGTCTTCAATATTGGCATCCCAAAATGCTCCCAAGCTCACCACTAAAGTCGATTAAGCTTCCTTGGCGCTCGCGCCGCTAGAACCTGAGATACATACCAACAATCAAGTGTTAGACAAAACGGGTCTAGTGAGTTACATAAAAACATAACATATTAACATAAAGCATATTATGAACAATTAGGACACTTCAATCACCAAAGTATTTATGGGGTCAATCATGGGGGAGACCCATCACACCAATGAGTTTTACCTCGAGTCAATATACCTTGATGTTCACTCGCTTGAGCAACATCCCGAAGGCCTGGCACACTTGAAAACTACCTCCCAGGCATTACTCCAAACGGCGGAGGTCTATGTGCATACCATTATAGTGGCACCTAAAACTACATCCTCCTAGCACTTACTCATGGTTCGTTCTGTGTACTTACAATGTCCGTCTCTATACATAGTTTCATACCCATAAGATACATGTATAAGACTACAACAATCCCAAGCATAACTTAGGTACAAAACTCTAAGATATGCAAATATTCAATATTATCCATGACTCATCAAGACAAATATGTAAACAAGCTCAAACATCAAGAATAATAACCTCATCCATGTCCATAACCATATTTAAGGCTAAGATACCCATAATACCAAAATTAGCGGTTAGGTCAAACTTATCAGGTGATCAGATATTCTCATAACAATAATACATTAGGTATGAAAGCATATAAAATATGTATCTCATTTGAAAATAATGTAAGAAACTCACTATCTAGGGTTTCACACAAAACCCTAGAAAACTTGGATGAGAAGATGAGAGGGTGAGAACTTGAAGGTGCTTTAAATGCTTCACTTAACGACTCTTGAAGCTTCCTTAACCACCAATAAATGTTCCCAACTAACACTAGGTTTTTAGTAAGTGTTGGAGGGTTTTTGGAATGAAGAAAATCGCCCTATATGAGCTCTTGACCGGAACCAAAACGTGTGAGACGAGGAAATGAAGTCTAAATGGTCAAAACTGAGTTTTTATACTCTCAGACCCCGACGACGACATTGCCCGGCGATTATGCCATGGGCATAGTCGCGAGGGCATATTCGCGTGCGTCTGGAAGCCCGCGGTACATGTTCGGCGATTGTGACAGGGAGACATTGCCCTTGTCACTCTCGCAGGTCATAGTCGTCGGGGGTGTACCGAGACCACCCCCCGGCCCGCGATAGTGCCTCGCGATTATGACCATTTTCATAGTCGCTAGTCACAGTCGCCCAGCACTCCAAAATCCCATTTTCGTCGCTTTCGATAACGTTCAACATGTACGGAATCCAAGGAAAACTAACAGGTAAAATGACATAATACTATTCTTAAACCCAAGTAAGAATCCCAACAATTATGATTGATGCAAACACTAAGACAATTATAAATACTTACCTTACTTTTCCGGGTGTTACAAGTTGACTCGTCTCCATCCATATATATATATAATTTAATTTACCGTTGTCACGTTTGGAAAAATACTAACTACCGATAACTTTTTATTTAAATGCGTGTTTATCTTTTTGACATGTATTTTTGTATTAATTTTAAATAAAGGGAAAAGTTTAGAAAAATGATTAAATGAACTTTCTTACTTAAATGATTAAATTCCTACTTTTTTAAATAAATAATTGAACCTTTTTCATTTCGAATGGTTAAGTCCATAAACATTTTTATTTGAATAAATAAATCAACGAATTTTTATAAATTGCTTATTTACATCATTTTAACCTAAAAAACTACCTGTAACAGGCTAGGAAAGTTTTTAAGTAGAGAAATATTCCCTATTATTACGTCATTCAAACCCCTCACATCCAACGCTATGACTCTCCCTTGCCGTCCCATCGTCGTCCACTCTCTATCACCACCTACCGTTGCTGTAGGCCACTACCATCGATCTTTTTTTTTATCTTTTGATTATCCTCTTTCTTTTTTCTTTTTTTTAATCTATACATACTCCATTAGAAATGTTGGAAAGGAGGGAGGATCATAAAACAAAAATAATAGATAAAAACAAGGACACACGACGATGATGGAGAGCGGATAACAATGGGGCGGCGAGGGGAGCGATGTCGTTGGGTGAGATGTTTGAATGACGTAAGATTTGGGAACAGTAAAATTGGTTTAGGGTTTTTCTTTAACTTAAAAACCTTATCTAGCTAGTTACAAATAGTCTTTTTAGGTTAAAATGGTGTATATTAAAAAAAATTCAACAATTTATTTACTAAGCAAATTCAAGTATTTAATCTTTTAAAACAAAAATTTTCAATAATTTATTTATTTAAAAATTTTATCGACTTATCATTGAATATGGGAAAAAACTCAAATCATTTATGGGTCAAAAAAGGCCCAAAATGAATCAAATTGTAGCTTTTGGGCCCAGTCTCAGCCCAAGTGTGGTTGGGGGGTAGATTGCTTTCTGAATCTCGTCTCCATTCTCGACCGACCACTGCTCAGTCCGTTATCGCTACCGGCCATCGCTGCCCCAGCTGCCTGATCTCCGGCGCCTCTGCGCGCTGCCGCGAACCTCCATCTCTCGACTTCTCTATCTTCTCTGCTGCCTTGTTCTTGTAAGTATAACATACTTGTGTAATTAATTTTTTTTAAACGGAATGATGATGAAATTAAAAGGTGAAGCGTATGATAATATGATTGAATCAAAGCTAAGTATCATCTATTAGGTATTTTCATTAAAGAAATCAATAACAACTGTGTTTTATCTAAGATACAGAAGGCATCACTTACAATTGCTAGTATCGTTTAGGGCTGTGTAGGCTTAGTTATGCTCGATTTAGGTATGATTAAGGCTGTTGTTGAAAGTTTTTGTCGAGGCTCTGTTTATATTTGCTATTTACGGCTGTTTAGACCACATAACACTCATTGTTTAGGGGTGTTTGACTGCCTAACATACGCTCTAATGGTCGTGGATATCATGAATGCTTCAGTACTGCTTTTTGGCATACTATTTAAGATTTTAAGTCTTTATCGATCTTCTACATGTCTTTTTAACTATATTTGATAGTAATCAGTTTTTGATTTCTTATGTGCTATTTTCTAAAATCAATCCTTATATGAAATAATTCATATTACTAGCTAGTTTCAAATATTTTTTAAGTGATTCTTCACAGAGCCATTATGACTCTCAGAAATTTGTTGTTTATTATTATTTTTTTTTCATATTTCTTGATTCTATGTTGAATCTTGTAGATCCAAAGTTGTTCGTCACTCAAAGTTCATTAGTTTGGTTGATGTATAAGGCTATATAGGGCTGTATAGACTGCTCAGGATTAGGGGTGTTCATCTAAGCCACTAAACCGCCCAAACCGCACCGCACCGCATCGCAAAGTGCGGTTTAGAACGTCCGCGGTGCGGTTTGCGGTTTGCATTTTTACCAAACCGCACTATACGGTGCGGTTTGCGGTTTTTAGTTATCAAACTGCGGTTCAAACCGCACCGCACCGCACATTATATATATGTATAATTTTTTTAAATTTTATATATTAAACACACATATGTGCATATATAGAATAATTGCAATATTTGTATAATATGTATTTTAGAATCGGACGTATTGAATATTTTTATTTTTAGGGACTACGATCACATTATCGTTGATTTTAAAATGAAGTTATGAACTTATAATTATTGAATTGTAGGTGTAAAATGCGTAAGGTACAAACCGCATAAACCGTACTGCAAAATGCGGTGCGGTTTGAGGTATATGCGGTGCGGTTTGCGGTTTGGAAAAATGCTCAAACCGCATATGCGGTGTGGTTTGCGGTTTTGCTCCAAACCGCACCGCGAACACCCCTACTCAGGATGTTCATACTTCATACTATTAAAAAATTTCGTACAACTATAATCTAAGTATTTCTGAGGTTTAAGGCAAGTTGAACACCATATAGTGTTGTATAGGGTTGGCTAGAGCACAACAGTCACTGTATGGTAGTGTATGTATATCAACTTTAAGCCTCTAAAGTTCAACTTAGCTTGATATTACATTATGGTGCTATATAGTTATAAGATATATATAGTATGGAAAACACATTATCAATCAATAATAGTAACAAAAATCAGCGTGGTGATGTCTTGCCTAGTTTGACTAGGTTTCAAACCCCTTAAAAAACATGTTAAGTTAGCTTTTTATATATAATGGGGGAAATTTTTTATCCTTTCCACCATGGGCATGAAAAACCCCAGGACTGTCCCTGGTTGGACCTGTGGACGTATGGAACGGATGGAAAAGTAAATAAGCCATATTCTGGGTTCAAGCTATAAAGAGATCATGAAGCATACAACTTTTGGCATAGTATGAAATCAATTTAATTTACAGGTTAATGAAATATTGTGGCGGAGGCTCAAAACCAAATACAAAAGCCGAAGCTTAGCAACTTGATCTTGATCTATTGACGGCGAGGGACTGTGAATCTAGTGAAATAGGTGATGATTGATGACAAAATTAATGTCTGGTTCAGAGGAGTGGATAATTAGGGAGGGTTGGCTAGATATTGAATGGTCAATGTACCACCAAATGTAAAGTTGATCAAAACCGTAACATTCACATTTTAGTTTTAAGTTCCCGAGTTTTGATGTACAAAAAATGAATTTGGAATGCTAACATTTTGTCTGTGAGTAACCTAAGTCATGTTAGAAAGTGTGGTGAAAACATGAAGGCTTGGATGAATGATTGAAGACAATCCCCTTTCCTTTCCTACAACTTACCAGAATTAATTTTGATAATCAGAATTTAAATGGAATAAAATTGTGTTATAGTTATTTTACATCAAATTTAGTATAAATAACACCAATTTAAAAGTTGGTTGATCTTTTATAACATTTTTACAACTTTAAAAACTTTTGACAATTTTTATTCCTGTGTTGTACTTTTAGGGTAAACTTTGCCTATATCTATATGGCCCCCCAGCATCAAGTGTCTGCTTCTCAGGAAAAATGGCGACTTCTCTCCGTCGTCTAGGAATTCATTCAAGTAACGCTGATCGATTTGTGTTTCGTCAACTTATCAGTCGATTTTCTATAAATGCTTTGTGTGACGAGTATAAAGCAGGAGAGAAAGGCACTGTTTGGAACATTCCAGATGAAAGTATTCAAAAGAGGGTAAGATCCGATTTTTATTTCATAATTTGTTGTATTCTCATTCCGTACACTTAAAACCTTTTGCCATATGAATAGTTCTTTGATTTGATACGTCTATTGATACGATAGTGGGATAACATGCACTCCTAACTCCCAAATTGTGTATTTTTGAGTTCATGGTTTATGGTATGCAATTGTTGATTGTATGTATTGTTATTCGTACGCACCTATTGACTCATTTCATGCAAAATGTTTTTGATTTTGTGTATTTAAATTGAAGTTGAGGTTTGCTAAGTCTTTGAGTTGATCTAAATTCTACTTTGATTAATCATGTTATGTAAATGCGTAGACTGGAGGTCTTCCTGTATGAACCACCTATGCTCCCTTCCTGTATGAACCACCTATGCTCCCCGCCTCCATCCAGTATTAATACTAGTCTAAGACATGGTTTCTGTAATCATCTTAGCCAACTTGGTAATGGTACAAAATTCCTTGAATTTGTAGAGGCCTCTAGTGGAGAAGTTTTCATGATATCTGAAATGTTCTCGATAGAGAGAAAAATGGTTTGCATCACTTATGGCCTGTTTGGTTCGCAGGATTTGGAATGTGATTCCATTCCAATCCCGGGTTTGGTTTAATTGAAAGTTCAGAATTGAAATCCCACAGGATTTAGAAATCCCATGGGGGTTAGTTGGTATTTTGTGGGATTTTATAGGATTTGTTTGTAATAAGGTTCTAAAATATGTTAAAAACACATTTTTTCATTAATCAATTAATAAAAAGGTAATTTAATTATTTTTATAATTTGTTTTTAAAAATTATTTATAAAGAATGGAATTCAATTCCATTCCACATCCTATAAACCGAACTTACCAAAGATTCGAAATCCTTCCACGAAATCCAAATTCCTTGAGAACATTCCGGCAAACCAAACCTGAATGGTCCCTTAGTTTGATGTTGGATCAAAAAATTAGTCATAGGTGGTGGTGTAAGATTTTAATCTTCACGATGGTATCTTATACAACAATTTACCCGGTAAGCGCTTACTCGGGTAAGAGTTGTCACTCTCTCTTACCGGGTAAGACTCTTCATCCTTATCCTCCCTCTTACCGGGTAAGATCCTATCCTCTTGTCATGTTCATCCGCTATGGTAAATTCTCCGGTAAGCACTTACCGGGTAAGCATTTTGTAAACGACCCCTTAATTTGTCTATGCTAACTTTTCTAGCTTCTGTTGACTTCTATGGATATCTTGTTATAAACTTATTTATTTTCACACTCACTTTGTTATAAGATGTATTTGTTTCACTAGCAATAAGAAATTTAATGCAGCTTAACGGTTGGAAGAAAACACTTTTTAGATTGTTGTTAGTGTCTATTTAGGCTCCATCCGTCTTTGTACGCTATCTTGAGTATGTTGGCCACAGTGTAAAATGTGTCATGACGGAGATACATGATTGTCTAAAAAAATGTAAGATATCAAATGTGTCTCTTGTAAGATGATGGTTAGTGTGATTTGTTAGGGGTCGTTTGGTTTGATGGAATGTTTTTGAGGGATTTGGATTTCATAGAAGGATTTGGAATCTTTGTGTGTTTGGTTTGTAGGATTTGGAATGAAATTGAATTTAATTATTTATAGATGATTTATAAAAACAAATTATAATTAATTGTAAAAATAATTAAATTACCTTTTATTAATTGATTATTACAAAACGAATATTTTTAACGTACTTTAAAACATTATTACAAATAAATCTAATGAAAGTCCGTGAAATATCAACTTACCCTATGGGATTTCTAAATCCTATGTTTGTGGGATTTCAATTCCGGACATTTCACGTGGGATTGGCATAGAACCCAATTCCAAATCCTGCAAACGAAGTCAGCCCTTAATGTAATATATGGAATGTTGGCAGAAAACTAATACCGTGATGGCCCTCAGTTTACTTGGTTGTCTGTGCTTCCATGATTCCTTGAGGATTCCAATCCGGTTCTCCTAATGAGTAATGAACTCATCTCTAATATCATTCTTGCCATTTTGGTGCATTTGGTATGCGGACGGGACGAGATGGGTGAGAGTGAGTTAGGTGGATGAAAGAATAGTGAAAGGTTTTAGGGTTTTAATTTGACATGGTTAGTTTTGTAATTTACCTAGCTTGTCCCATCTCCGTGGTTTTTTAGGTGGGATAGAAAAAATACATTTTTGTCTCACTCAATTATGTCCGGTCCCGGTCTAACACTCTAACAGTTGCAGCAAACTTTGGGCAAAGTTTTTGTATAGTCCTGTCATGTCCTGATAGCAAACACACCAGTATCGAGTGTTGTTGAGTGTCAAGCATATTACCTATCCAGTGTTGTTGAGTGTCAGGCATATTACCTAAGTAAACACTTGTTGGAAAACTGATACATACACTATTTAAGTGTTGTTAGATGTTATTACCGAGTCCTCTCTATCAAGTGGCTTTTGGCACCATATTGTTGTTTACGCTTTTGTTGCCATCATTTTCGTGTTCCACATTATGAAATTTCTAGCGAGATACATGGGTTTTATGATTTGTTGCATCTTTGGATAAATTAGCCTGCTTTGATGTAAGATGTCTATTTTATGTCGTCGCCAAAATAATAATCCAATTTCCATGAATGTCAGGCTGCTCAAACAGCTTCACGTAGCCTTTCCACGACCACTGGAACTCGATCACAGAAGCTCGAAAGAATCACCGACGAAATCCTCAGCCTTACAAAACTCGAAAGGTATGATTATACGGTCCTCCTACGCTACAAGATGGGTTTCAACAACTACGGCCCTTCGGTAACCGGCATTGGTTCGGCGTCATCCGGCCCTGCTGCTGCTGGACCAGGATTGGATGCCAAGGTTTCCGATAAGTTGTTTTTGACGTAAAGCTAGAGAAATATGATGCAACTTCAAATATCAAAATTATTAAGGAAGTTAGGGCTTTTACGGATTTAGGATTAAAAGAAGCGAAAGATTTGGTGGAAAAAGTACCGGTGGTAGTGAAGAAAGGGATTACTAAGGAGGACGCTAAATCAATAATGGTGAAACTCAAGGATTTAGGTGCCACCGTTGTATTAGAATGAATTTTGATCGCTTTTTTACTGCTTCATTATCGGTTTGAATAACTTTCTAGGAGTCTTTCGATGAATTGCAAACGAGATTCTGTTTGAATACGATGTTTTCTGTTGGGAACTGAAGAATTGTTCAAGTATGGTTAATGCTGCTAGCACAACATGGTTACTACTTCTGAGACAAGTTACTACTGCTGAGCCAAATTAATACTGCTTGAAGAAGTTACTACTGCTAAGCAAAGTTAGTACTGCTAATAAAGATTAGTACTGCTCAATGTGATTAATGCTGCTACAACTTAATACTGCTTATGAGATAATCAAGATTCGTGCAGATCAAGTTTGAAGATAATCATGGAAGGTTTTGAAGATAATTATGGAAGAATTCTAAAGATCTTTTATGTTTTATAATTATCTTGTATTCAATCTTTGTGTATATAATATAGAATAGTTTGACAGAAGAAAATAATTCTGAATTTCTTGTTTTCATAGAGAGAATTAACCTCAAGGTTTAGAACCCTAGTTCTAGAGAAGTAGAATTCGTATTGGTGAGCCTGTTCATCAATATTGAGGTTTTGTTTGAAATCTTGTAACTTTAATCATTCAATAAAGTTTACAAGTTGTGATTTCTGATTCACTGTTACATTGATTGTTGAATATTAAAGTGTTATTCCGCAACTCCTTTAATATTGTTTCTGAGTTCATTATTCTTGTTAAGAATTAGATCCTGACATAAACGAACGAACATGAACAAAGGTGTTGTTCGTTCATTTACGTTCGTGAATGTTCGTTCATTTATGTTCGTTTAGTATTGTTCGTTTTGTTCGTTTACCTTTGTTCGTTTACCTTTGTTCGTTTACGTTCGTTAAGCTTTGTTCATTTACTGATACAAAATATTATATTAAATTAACAATTAAATACTAAGAAAATTAACAATGAATTAATAATTAATAAAGATTTACTAATTACTAATTTATAAAAGAAAATATTAATGAAGAGGATGATTAGGATGACATATGCATACCACCAGTATTGTTTGTCTATATATGTGTTGTGTCCTTCAATGAATTATTAACTCTAGCGATGTGGGAGAGAGATGAGCCAACGCCTTTGTCTTCAGTTTTTGCTCATTGAATTTGTCCCACATCGCTGGTTTTAACAAAGCCATGGTTCATCTCCACTATATATATAACCCTTCAACCTTACTCCTCAATTGCATCACAACACACGTTGGATTAAGCCTGTGGTTTGAGCCTTTTTGGCTTGAGCCTATGCAATGAACATAAAGGAACACGAACACGTTGGATTAAGCCTGTGGTTTGTCCCACTTCGTTTAACATTTTAACGAATGAACATAAACGAACACGAACAAACCCATTTTTTAAACGAACGAACACGAACATCAAAATTTTTGTTCGTTTATTGTTCGTGTTCGTTCGTTTGTGCGGTTAAGTTAAATGAACGAACATGAACAAGGCTCTGTTCGTGTTCATTCGGTTCGTTTACAGCCCTAGTTCTAGTGTTTCTACGAAGTGATGAGTGATAGATATATGTGCAAGAGTGAGTGGCTTGGTGAAGTCTTCCGCATTAGTGTTGAGAATAGCAACTTGTATTTGGGTTTAGTAACACCCGACCTTGAGTTAGTATCTATGTAAGATTGCATTTGTTATGTTGATGGAAAATTCTAGAATCATATTTTAAGTATGGACTTGTCGCAAGAAGTTTTATCCATTCCTTGAGGCATATTTATAAAAATTTTTAAATTAGTTGCTCTTTCCAAATTGAGGGTGTTACAATTTTGGAGTGAACGTTGGAATACTGTATTTCTTTGGGACATCGACCATTGCAATCTCGTCGACGACGGGTGACGCCTGGAACCTAGTGCGGGGCTCAACGTCGACAGGAACTGCTGCACCTGGAAGCTTGGCAAGTAGCGATAGGACGCGCTAATTCTGCTCTTCCAGCATCTTCAATCTCTGGGCGACAGGGTCGTCTGGAACACTTCCTTGAACACCCGACGGAATATGTCCTGAGTTCTGGAATCCATTCCGTTATGACGAGTCAGAAGCATATCCGTTGAATTGGAAGGATGGCATTGATATCGAGGGGATCGACGCTACAGGAGGCATCGTAGGGAGTGGTGTTGTCGAGTAAAAGAATGGTGGAACCGATGTTGCAAACGGCATTGAGGGGGCCTGCATAGCCGAAGAAAAAAAAGGTGGAGGTGGAGGTGGCAACGTCGGCATAGGCTGACTGGAAATGCCAGAGAAAAGTGGTATTGGATAATTGGGAAGTGGTGGTCCTGTCCAGGGTACACTGCAACTATTTTGACCGTGTGAAGGTCCTGCTGCGTTGCTAATGTTTCGGTTTCTTAAGGATTCGATCTCTTCCACCGCTTGCCTATGTTGGTTTGTCAAAGCCTCAATTCGAGCACGAGCTGCGTTCAGCTCCATGTTCATTTGGTCCACAATGTGTTCTTGAGTTCCCTGAGGAGCTGACATTGTCTTGTAAAACAAAAATACTCGAGGAAATTGTTAGTAGGTCGCACTATTGTCTAGGATTTTCTTTAGATGGAGCCCCATGGTGGGCGCCAAACTGTTAATGCCAAAAACTACCCAAAGAATAATTTAAGTTCGACGTGGAGCTTTATCCAACTAAAGAAAGTAGTTGATCGACAATATGCGCGATAAACAATAAAATAAGGAAACAGGAGAACTGGTGACGCAAAAAAACTTCAACGAGGAAAAAAACCGCGGACGACAGAAAGGTGTCGTCGTGCACTATGATCACCAAACAGGGGTGATATCCTTCGATGTTACAATGTATTACAAGACCGATACAAGAAATAGATGTATAAGCAAAGAACAAATGTATATCGTGTGTAAAAACGCTATCGTCGTGTGAATATTGTTGTTATCTTGTAAGTGAAAGATTGTAGAGATTCTTCAGAGAACTTGTGAGTTGTATGCTTCGAGTATCTGATTACAGTTGTCCGAGTGAGATGTAATCTTCAGTATTTATAGACTTGGTCTCTCATAAATGTGTTTTTTGTAACGGTTGAGTCTTCATAAATGATCTTGATGATGTTGATCCGTTATGACCGTTGGTATTTATGAGCATTAAACCTGCATTAAATAAACAAGAAATGAGCGTTGGGTCATACGTTAGTATGGTCGAGGTCGAGTGTAAATCTCTGCGATGGTCGTGCGACTCTCGACCAACCTTCGAGTTAGTCTCGACGGAGGTCAGGGTTATGCTCGGTCGACAGGACCTTATCTTAATACAAGACAAGTCGTGTGAAATATGCATTAAATGTATTTTCGCCGTGATCGTGTATTTTTTTCCCAAACAATGAGCTTCAAGGATAAGGAAATAGAAACATGTTAACACTCAGATTTATTAATTGTAAAATGAAAATGCAAGCTGACCTTCAACTACAATCCATCACTCGCACAAGATCAAAACATAATCAGTTTGATAAGATCATCCATTGGTATGAGAAGTCTTGCTTTAACATATTGAATTTGATAAGATTATCATCCATGGGACACAAGCTAGGAATCAAATATAGAATCGAATATAAATGCAAACGGATACAAATATGAGTAGAGAAAACTAATGGATCAATTCCAAAATAGAGAAAACTGATACAAATATGATTAGGGAATGGATTCCAAAGTAGAAAAACTGATACAAATATGATTAGGGGAATCGAAAATCAAAATCAAAATCGAGCAGGAGTTATGGTTTCGTACCTTACTGAGCAGAGGTAAATCGAAATCAAGCAGATTTCAGGCAGGAGCAAATTGTAGCAGAGAAGCTTCAATGGTGAGGTAGGTTTCTTTGAATGGTGCTACTGATTGAGTGAATGGTTCTTAAGAGAAAAGTTGAAACATTTGAGGCATGAAAAAGGAACACCTATTTCAAACCAAGCTTCATCCAAATCCCAGAATTAATCCTCATTATTTCCCCTATTTCAAACCTGCAGGAATCATGTTGAAAATCCAGCAGCTTATACTACATTCAAACAACAGTCAAACGACTTCTAATTAACTTGGGAATATATCAAAAAGTGGCAACTATTATGCGTTGACCAGTCACATAGCAGACTGAGAAATGAGAGTACTGGTACAAAATTAGATAATAACTAATAATTCGAGAAGAAAAGATCATTATATTACTCATCTATAATCCATGTACACTCCATCTTTGCTTTAAGCTCAACTTCCATTACGTGCCACTATTGCTTGAGAGAATCAACTCATGAACCAGTAAATTTCAAAGTTACCAGATCTTTTATCTCCCCAAGTTTTTAATATCAAGTTTATATGTGTTTTTGAAATACGAAACACATATAAAGTATCTTGATTATTGTGGAATATATCTTCTCATACATAAAAATACAACTCACATATATAAGACATTTTCTTGCACTACTTACAAGGGTAAAATGCCTATGATGCTTAACATGAAATGGTGGAAGTCCCAAAGCAAAAGTAGAGTCTAAGATCAGAGAGACTGGTGTTTCAAAAGTATGTAAAACTCATATGTGAATCAATGACTGCCTACTCATATCAATAAAGTGTTCTGAGTTCTTTTGAAGGGTAAAAAATGGTGGGGTCTGGAAAGGAGATGCATGGTATCAATTTGAGGTTTTGTCATTGGTGGGAAGGAGATGAAAGACAACAACCCCTAAATATTTGATTTTAAGCCATAGCAACTCATAAGTAGCCACTAGTTTGAATCAATGAAAACAATATCTTTGTAACACACAAAAAATGCTTCATAAGAGGACCCTTTTCTCATGTTCTGAAAATGGTTGAATGAAGCGTGTTGGAGTATTTTCGGTTTAGCATGTACTTCACATTACCTCTCAACTCTAAAATATAATAAAATAAAACCAAATGAACCACAATCATCGAATACAAAAAAAAATTTGATGATTGTGGTTCATTTGGTTTTAGTGAGTGGGATTGTCCTAAGACTCAAGAACCGAACCAACATATACACATCAAATACAAAAAAAAAAATTCAAGCTTAGATTCAATAGGATGACCTAACTTATTACCAAAAACCAAAACTTGAGATTTTTGTATGGCTTGATCTGGATCCAGATTCATAAGCTTTATCTTCATCGTTTGCGTTTCTAATTCTAGGGTTTTGTCTGAAAAGTCAAGAAAACAAATTAATCAGAAAAAAAATACCAAAGATGCAGCAATTACAGGGTCTAAAAAAGCAAGAAATATACTCAATCACAAATGTCTTACAAATAACTGAAGATTTACAATCCATCTCGACATTTGCAACCTTCGACCCAAGGAATCCAGTGAGAATTCACAATTAACTTCCGGTACAAAAACAAGGATAACCAGATATCAATAAGTACATATATACCAATAAGAATCAACAGAAAGAAGGAGAAGATAAGAACAAACGAAATAACCAAAGATAACACACATAACAAACTGCAGAATCATTTAATTGATATATACATATATGAAGAACACAAAAGAAGAATAAGAAGATGTAGATGAAAGCGATTGGATCGCGAATCAAATTAGATGGAGATAAGAGCAAGAGTTGAGAAAACCTAGACATGAAACATGAATGAAAGATGGCGAGATGCACCAAGCAGAGTTGATAAAATAGATGGAAGGTTTCACATGGGAAAATTCAAATTTCAAATTTGAAGATAGGTTTGAGTGTTTGACCTATGGGATGAGTGGGCGTTGAATGCCTTGGAAATTGTGCAATCATTTTTAAGGAACAATCTATCATATCACTGGACATATATATATATATATATATATATATATTATTTTTTGTTTATATATATTATTATCTTTATAAAGGGAGGTTCAAGGGAAAACCTCAAAAAAATGGAAAACTGAGGAACACTCTGGTAGTCATTCATCTGGACGGTATGCACTTGTGCATACAAATAAATTAAGGTGTTTTTTGGTTTTATGCACTTGTGCATATGCACGTGTGCATGTTACAAATTATTTGTATGCATAAGTGCATACCGTCCAAATGAATGGTTATCAGGGTGTTCCTCAGTTTTCCATTTTTTTGAGGTTTTTCCTTGAACCTGACCCTATCTTTATATATGTGTGTGTGTGTGTGTGTGTGTGTGTGTGTGTGTGTGTGTGTATGTATGTGTGTGTGTGTGTGTGTTTTGATTTTATAAATTTGTTTATAAATTTATAAAACTTGTAACTTGTAACTTTTGATTTTATTTTATTTTATAAATTTGTAACTTTTGATTTTATTATAACTTTGTAAAATATAATTTTTCTTTATGTTGGTCAAATTTAAATTAAATGCAAAAAAATTCGATTACCCCGAAATATAAATAAAAGTGATAATTTTTTTTATTAAATATATAATATCAAAAAGAAAAATTGCATTTATTTTTCTTTGGACGACGCTTAATTTATCATCGTGCCAATCTTTACAAGATGATGACATAGGTTGTGAAGCTGAGGTCCAAATGTTTACTGAGGAATTTAACAAGCAACCGATATCCGGTAAGTTCAGTTTTCTGAGGAAGATAAAAGAGATAGCCAATGCCTCAAAACATGGGTTCGTGAACCTGTTGTTAACAAGATTACTCGTGGACGACCCTCGTTGAAGGATAATCTTTTTAGAAAAACTCATATTGATCCCTCATTTACAACTCATGTTGACCCGTCTGTTGCAACTCATGTTGACCCGTCTTTTACAAGTGAAAGACCCCTTAGACGTAGTAGTTCGAACGCGTGTAGATTTGTTGACTTGGAAAAAATGAGCTACCAAGAACCAGCGAGACACGGTTTTTTCATGTTCAAAAATTATAATGCACATCCATACATCAATCAATCGATTACGCAGGTACATGATGTGAGAGGTGATGGAAATTGTGGATTCCAAGCAATAGTTGTCTCTCTAGGTCTTCATGAAGATGCATGACCCACAATTCGGTTTAACTTAATGGAAGAGTTAGATACACACAAGACATAGTACATCAACGCTTTTGGAGGTGAACATTGGAATATTACTTACAACTCTTTAAACTTTACTCGATCAAATCAAGGTGCACCATTTGAACACCGGATGATAATGCCCGAAATAGGTGTCTTGATTGCTTCAAAATATAATGTGATATTACACGTTATAAGTATGATCGACAGTGGGACGTACTTGCCGGTTAGGTCCACTCCGCCAGCATGGTATCAACATGTTGTTTTTACAATTGGGTACGTTAATAGTAACCATTATGTGAAATTAGATATGGCAGAAGGATACTCGTTTCCGAAAATTGTAGCACATTTTTTCCATTACAGTTATCCGTGTGATGCTGGATGAGTTACCCCGTATTCAGAGCGAATACAGAAGTACATACAGCTTTTACGTGTTAATTGTACTACGGATAATGTTATTTTAGAATAATCAGATGTAATATAGATGCTTTTATGTTCTATTTATATGTTAAATCGCAATGTTTATGTTTATGTTTTGTTTTTATAATTATATAATTATAAAAAATTAGTAATATTTATATAAATATTTATTTATTTTTAAATAAAACCAAAAAGTAAAAGAAAAAAAACCCTCAACTTATATATATAATACAAATAAATAAAATAGAAATGTATATATATATATATATGAAAAGACAACAAATGAAAAAAAAAAGTAATGATGGTTTGTACTAAAGGGTGTCATTAGCCTCCCCCAAACGTAAAGTACTGGAGAAATAGGGTCTCTTTTGTGTCAGTGTAAGACAAAAACCCTTTTAGCTTGTATCTTGTGCATATAAAGATGTACTTAAGACTTTTAAGACTATTTGCTTTAAGATGTTGTACATTATGCATTAGAATTTGGTTTTAAGACTTTTGCCAAATATCAATTATAGGGTAGTATAGATAAACGATACTATGATAAAACAACAACAGTAATGAAAAATCATATTGTGATACACTTTGTAAAGCAACTCTATATGATTTACTTCAAAAAAAATACTCATTGTGATACACTTCATCGGATGTAACCTGTCTCGAGTTGATTTTACACAAACAATTGGTACAAAATGCGGAAACAATCAAAATCCAAAAAAGCATGAAGGATTTCATCATTTAAAATAGTTAGAATTATAAGAAATTCTGGAAAATGAAAACCGTGAACATAAAGGATGTTTACCAAATTCTGGAAATAGTCAATGAGAGGGAAAAGGGACATGTGGAACCATTTAATTGGTGAGAGAGAAAGAGGTGGGGACAAATATCCATAAAGAATAAAGTAAATTACATTATTGGGTTCATGTGGTCTTAATAGAAAATAAAAATTAGAGTAAATTACACCGTTGGTCCTGTGGTTTGCTCAAAATCCGGATATGGTCCTTATTTTGAAATAAGTACATCAGGAGTCTCTGTGGTTTGCATTTCGTTATACTCTAGGTCCCTATCACTAACTCTGTTAACTCAAATCTGTTAACCCATGGGTATATTTGTCAATTTATATTCTAACTTAATACAATTTTAAACAACCACTTGAAATATGCCAAGTGTCCTATTAATTTGTCCTACCACCACCACCCTTGCATGGAGTTTCTCTCTCTCTCTTTCCAACCTACTAATGTAAAATTATTATATATATCAAATCTCAGTGACTCTTTCTTTCTATCAAAGACATACATACATATACATATACATAAATATTTATAAGTGAAATAGAGGTTGAAGAAGATGACATGAAAATGGCGGTAAAACACACCTCTAAAACACCCCGTAAGAGCACCTTGCAAAATCTAAAGAACATACACATACACACACACATATGTGTGCCTAATTGCCTTTATTGAAAATCTTGCACCTAGATAGCTTTTCAGGTCAGGAACAACCTCGATCGATTGTATCAAAGCAACATCCATAGATTTTTGGTCCCCTTTTTGGTCATGTGGGAGCGTATTCTTTTCCTATACACGCATTAAAAGAAGTTAAAATGAATCCTAAATACCATCGATTTATAGGTGTTTGTGTATGAAGTGGAAAAGGATGAATCTTACCTCTTTCTCAACTCTAAAAAACTCGCCCTCTTCTTTCTTCTTCTTCTTCTTTTCAACTTGCTTCCCAAAGTATTTGTTATCAAACTTCTCCACATTTACTCTGGAGATGTCAACCTTGGTTGATGTGGCAATCACATAAGACAAAATCACCCTCCTTAAAGGAACACTTTTGATCTTAAAAGGTCCTAAGAATCGAATGATATGTTCAAAAGGATGAAAGGAGCAAGTATGGTGTGACACCCCAAAATGGGGCAAATAATTATGAAAAGAAAAGAAAACGAAAATAAAATAAAATGTGTTTTATTTTATCGAACATAAATGCGAAGAAAAACATGAAAATGGATCAGTTATGCCATTTGATGAAAATGCGAAATGAATAAAGGGTTTTATATGCAATTGGGCTAAAAATGAAAGAATATGTCATATTGGGGGTGAAAAGTGTAAAGTTGGACAAAGTATTAGAGTCAGGGGGCCCAATGTCATTTTTGAAAGTTGAAGGGTGGTGTCAGATGTCAACAGGTCCAAACCAGAGGGACCTGTTTTGTAAATATATCAAATCTGCAAACTTTCAGATTTGAAAATGACGGGTGATATTTGAAGCTTATTATTGGCCTATTTAGTCAACTAATATGCCAAGATTTTTAGAGATAAATGCAGAGGGCCATCCTATGAACATTTTGGTTCAAGAAACTTGAAATATTACTGACTTTTGAAGGAGAAACCGGAGCTCAAAAGTCCCTACTTGAAATCTCCGTTTATCAAGGATTAGAGGTAAAATACTCAACCAAAATTCGAGTTCTTTATATGGTTAGTTTCTTTTTTAAGTCTTTTATCGAACCTTAATAGCCTTATGTTTCATATTTGAGTTTCAGATGTCCGATTTTGAGTTTTTCTACTGATTTTCGAGTGATTTTTTAGACGAAACTTTAAATGAGTAAATGAGACTCAATATTTGATGGTTTTTGTTGATTCTTGTTCCTATGGTTGAGAAAAATGATTTTCTAGAGTTTTGCTAAAAGAATCATAAAAAACGGTTAGAAAATAAGGTCAAACGACCATTTTTCGCGTTTCCGATGAGTTTCGTTGAAATGAAGCGAATGAGTGATGACAGCTTACTGGACTTTCACGTCCGCTGTGGTATTTTTAAAGTTTGAAGGTTTGATAATTTTAATCCCTTTACTTTTAAGTGTTACGTTTAAACTAAAAGGTTTGAATTGTAAATTAATCCATCAACTTTGGATTTGTTTTGAAGTGACCCCAATTTATTAGTTTTAAAAAATTAAAGAGTTTTATTTTAGAGATTAAATATTTAGATTTGGTATTTAATCTATTTTTGGGCTTAAGTTGATTAAGCGATAATTATTTTAATTATGTTGATTAATTAGTTTAGTTTCTAAATTAATTAATATGTTAATTTAAATTGTTATTTAATTAATATATTAATTTATTTTATGATCTTAATTAGTTAATTAATTATTTTCCTAAGAAGGTGTTTATAAAGTTATTAATTTAAATTTAAAAGACGATTATAAAGCGTCGTATTTTTGTTAAATATTATCGAAACGATTTAACACGGAACATATGATTCTTAAAGTCATTATAAGGATAGATCGACTTTGAGAGTCGTTATCAAGCTCGGTGCTTAGAGGTTTATTAAGTTACTTTGATGATTTAATAATATAATTAAAGCATCGTAATTTGAGTTAACTATTTATTAGGACGCTTTAGTTTGGAGAAATGGATTTATAAAATTATAAAATGATTATTTTGACGTTTTACGACGTCATCGAGTTTTAGACTCGGGGTTTGACTAAAGTTAGTCGAGGTTAACCGTGTTGACCAAGGGTTGACTTTTATCTCGTTTGCCCCACAAGGATTTTAACGATAAGGTCAAATGGAGATATTCGAGTTATTAAAAGACCCGATTTTGGATTTTGACTTTAGGTCGAGTCGGGTTGACCATAGTTGACTTTTGGGAGAAAACAAGTCATTAATTGGGTATGATGGTATGAGATGTGTAGGTTTTCAGTCAAGGGTTATCAGTATTCGATCTACACACATCCAGGTGATTTTTCATGAGACTTACACTGGGATGCATATTTACGTACAAATTTATTTTCAGCATTAAATGATTTATATGGTGATGTTTACGTATGCATGATGTTTCAGTTTTCATACATGATACATTATATTTATCATGTATGTTATTTATGATCAGTTGCATGCTATGTGTTTATTTTGTTTTCAAATAACTCTAGCATGCTATTTCATATGAAAGTTTTATGACTGGTTTTAGTGGGTGGGCATTTGACCAGTAAATCACGGACAAGTGGCACGACCCAATCAAGTGGTTGATCGAATAGAATAGAAAGTTCAACCCAGGGCGTGTCAGTGACAAGTGATACGACCCAGTCAAGTGGGTGATCGAATAGAACATAAAGTTCAACCCAGGGCGTGTCAGTGACAAGTGGCATGACCCAGTCAAGTGGGTGATCGAATAGAACAGAAAGTTCAACCCAGGGCGTGTCGGTGACAAAATGACCCTTACCTGACGAGACAGTTTATGATATCTCTTTTCTTTCAGCGTTGCATGTTTTCAGAAAATGCATACTATTTGATACAATGTTTTGAAGTTGATATGTATGATGTGAAATTATTTTTATTCACGCAAACCATGAACTCACTTGTAACACCCCGAATTCTGAGAATATATATATTATTTTCTCATTTTGGAACCTTCTAAATTTATGGATTTATCAGTTGTATATCGAGATTATCGAATTTAAGCATCGTGGGCTGAAAAATGTCAAAGTTGAAGATTTTGGGGTTGCTCGCGACATTGCACGCGAGAGTGACAGGATGTCACAATCGCGGAGGCACAATCGTTGGGGGTCAAGGACCTACGGTACACTTCTCGCGATTGTGCCATGCGAGAGTGACATGGTCACAATCGTCGGGCACTATCGCCACGTTTGTACCGTGGTGAGGCGCTCGCGACCTTGCCTGCGATAGTGACAGATGTCACTATCGCCAGGGCACTATCGTCGACGGGTATTTTGGGTATAAAAAGCCAAGTCGTGATTTTCAGTCATTTTATCTGAATTCTAGGGTTTGAGGTACGATTCTATCTGCCGAAATCAGTAAGTATACTCTCCTTAAAACCTCTTTCATCATTTATGGTGGTTATAGGTCATTAATGGTGATCCTTAACACTTTTAGGAAGTGTTGGTAGGAAGCTCTCAAGTGGTCATTCATCTCCTTCATTTCTAGGGCTTGGTTTCCTTTAAGGAAACTACTAAGGTGAGTTCATCCACTTTTATAAAACTTTATACATGCCAAATGTGGGTTTTAAACGCCTAAACATCTCCTTTTCATATGCTTGATTTGTGGATTTTGTACCAAGTCTAACTTTTAGAGATTTTAGGGTTTTATGATGATTTTATGGAATATGATTATGTAGGCTTGTTAATGTCAATATTAATCTACCTCTACTTGGGAAAATGTATTTCAAAGGATGACTATATTCATGTGTCACTTATGGGTTTTAGAAATGATATTCTTGTGGTTAACTGCTGATAAGTTTGTATTTGGGAATTTATCATGTTTAAAGAGTATGGCTTGTAATAGTCAATTATGTTTCAACCAACGTTGTTCGGTAAGGAATGGAAATTGTTTCGGGGAAAATTATCCTTTATGTCTTTTATGCGTAAATGCATTGTTGAAATATTTGTTGGGCACTATGAGCACTATCTGGCTTATTTGATGCATTTGGGAGTCATGACCCCGTGTTTGGTTTATTATTGTTCCGGCGTGGGACGACTAGTTTTCCACGTCGAGGCACGTTAGGCATCGGATGTGGTATAAGTCCTTCGTGCTCAAGTACTACGATATTGGATGAGGAGCTCGACGTAGGAACCCCTTGGGGTTGAACTTGAGTTTCCGTGGGTGTACGTTTAAAGCCACTGAGCCTGACATCCCTTGCGTGTACTTTACTTGTGTATTGGATTTACTGACTCATCGAATGGCTTACTTTTGTGTTCCGTCATTTGTGTTAGTAAGCGGGTCTCCCCCGTTAACCCAATAGGTACTTGTTATATTTCAAAGAGCATTATTGGATCATTCTATCATTATCATTGTACAAAAGAAATTCTTTTACTTGCCTTTACATTCATTATTTAAACCGCAAATGTTTGATCTCACTAGGCTTTAGCCTAACATTTTTTCTTAAAATGACATGTATAACAGGTCAGGTTTCCGGTGGGGTTCGTCGGGACTGAGCGGATGGCCTTGAGGGCAAGAGCGGTCTTTTTCGGAGATGTATAGACAGGAGTTTTTGATTAGTGGACATACTTTTGGAGGAATAGCAACACCCGATATTAATCTTTCTTGTTTAAGTTAGATTATTAGGTTGTTAGTATATTCTTCATTTGATTAGTTGTATTGGTTATAGTTGTTTCCCCGTTCTGTCGGGATGATACTTTGGGAATTGTTTTAACAGGTTTTTATATCAAGTGGGTGATCGAATAGAACAGAAAGTTCAACCCAGGGGGTGTCAATGACAAGTGGCATGACCCAGTCAAGTGGGTGATCGAATAGAACAGAAAGTTCAACCCAGGGCGTGTCGGTGACAAAATAACCCTTACCTGACAAGACAATTTATGATATCTCTTTTCTTTCAGCGCTGCATGTTTTCAGAAAATGCATACTATTTGATACAATGTTTTGAAGTTGATATGTATGATGTGAAATTATTTTTATTCACGCAAACCATGAACTCACTGAGTTTTATAAGCTGACTATAGTATGCATCTCAGGGACTGAAGGTTTCAGATTGGACAAGGGAAAAAGAGGCACATATAGAGACTTGCATAACCCATTTAAGTTCAATATTTATGTTCAGACATCTATGGTAGATAAATTTGTAACACAATCCGGTATGGGACGGATTAGCATTTAAGTTACATATTTATTATTTTCAAGTCTTCCGCTGTAAACGGTTTTAATTTAGCCATTATTTTGGAGAATTGTTTTATATTACATAACACTTATCAAGGCGAAAATATGGGTGTTACATATGGATACAAGTTACAAAACACATAGAGACACATACTGAAAATGCGCACACACACACAGTACTAGAGTAGTGTTCTCTTAAACTCAAAGATGTACCCAAAGGAAAGTAGCCGAAAAAGATGAAAACAAGGAGCGTGTTATGTGTGTGGGTTGCAGGTGTGAGTTTTTTGAGTGTGTGGGTTGTGAGTTGCCAAAGATGGATGGGTGGAGATGTATATATATATATATATATGCATGGAGAATATATATATATATATATGTGCGTGTGCATATGGTTTTAAAAAAAGTGATATATATATACACTTTATATATATATATATATATATGGAGTATATATGTTGCAGGTTTAAGGTGATGTACAAGGGTAGAGAGAAGGGGGAAGGGATAGGGAATGGTAGCAGGTAAATCGGAGGTCAACGGCGGAAGGGGGACGGATAACATACTTAAGGTAGACACCTGTCAATATCTAAATGGGGTTTTAAAAAGGATTTTTATAATTAATAGATAAATTGATGAATATACCATTGGGTTAACATTTGATTTAATAGAGTTAGTGATAAGGACCCAAAGTGTAACGAAATGCAAACCACAGGGACTCCTGGTGTACTTATTTCAAAATAAGGACCATATCCAGATTTTGAGCAAACCACAGGGACCAACGGCGTAATGCAAACCACATGAACTCCTGGTGTACTTATTTCAAAATAAGGACCATATCCCTCTAAACTAAATGAGTTAATAGGATAACTTGGACGGAGTTAGATTTAGGGACCCAATGTGTTATAAAATACAAATCATAAGGATGTATTCTATAGATCGTTCAAAATGGTTTCCCAGAGTATTAATACACATAAACTATAGGGACCAAATTTGCAATTCACTCAATTTATCTATACTATATTATAAAATACGGATAAAAAACTCTTAAATACAAATTATTAGGCATAAGGTACCATCATTTTATGCAAGATTTTAAAAATCTCTTAATTTACAAGTATCAAAGCACAAGATACATATTACTACTGCAGGCTTCTAACACCCACCAATTTGTTATGTGCAGGGTCTTCCTTTTATGTAGACCTTTCCATGTATTGTTAGAGCATAAATCTGTTGGATACAAGATCAAGAAGACTGAAGGTCAAAGGTCAAGAAAGTCAAAGTTGAGAAAGTCAACTCTCATCAAAGTCAAAGTCATTTTGTAATAAAAGTCAAAGTCAACATATTGTATTTTGTTTTCTTGTTATTAGCAATGTTTTAAAACCCGGGTCGACCCGGCCGGTTCAACCGGTTGAACCGGGAACCGGTCGAGAGACCGGGTTAACTATCACCGGGTTTTTGGGGATTTATGAACCGGATCGAACCGCCCGGTTTTTTAGAAAACCGGTTGAACCGGTATGATTGAACCGGCAAAAACCCGGGTTGACCCGGTTAAAAAAATAATTTTTTTATATTTGTGTTTTTTATGTTTTTAGATTGATATAAAACTTGTTGTTATGTGTTTTTTTTAATGTTTTTGGATTGATGTAAACTTTTTGTTATGTGTATTTTTAATGTTTTAACTTGTGGACATCAAATTATTGGTTTTATATATATACATATATAGAGGGAGGATCATGCGAGAAGTTAAACATTTTGCGAGAAAGCGAGAAGTGTTTAATTATATATGATTACACAGCTTGTAAGTGTGTTTAATTATGTATGATTAAACGTTTATCTATTGCCAATATAACATGTGTTTAATCATATATGATTAAGCTTGTGTATCATATATGATTAAACATTTCTCGCCTTCTTGCAAAATGTTTAGTTTCTCGTTTGAACCTACCCCTACATATATATATATATATATATATATATATATATATATATATATGCAAGAAAATGAAAAATACGTAAAATTTTTGAAACCGGGTCAACCACCCGGTTGGACCGGTTGAACCGTTACCCGGTCACCACACCGGGTCAACCAAAAAACCGGTTTTTAAAACATTGTTTTTAAAACATTGGTTATTAGTTTGAGGTATAAATACCTTGTTTCCTTTGTAAGTAAGTGTGTATGTCATTTTGTAGAGAATTCAGATTGTAGAGAGAGAGCTTATGAGAGAAGGAGTTCATTGTATATCTTTCTAGAGTGAGAAAGTAGAGAGAGTTTGTAATCTTGATGGTTTAATCAAAGACTTGTGATTTCGATTATCATCTTGATTGTTTGTATCAATTAGAACTTGAATCTTGGGAATAACAATTGGTATCAGAGCAGATCCAAAGTTGAAATCAATTCAAGAAAGTGAGTCGACACTGTGTTCTTCAAGTTTGAATCGAATTCTGAGATTCAGGGTGTAATTCGAGTTGAATTTGATTAGGTTTTGTTAGAAAAGTGTTATTGATCGAGTTTGTATAGGATAATTAGTCAATTGCATTGTAATCGATTGTGAATTTTGAGTTTTGAGTTCAGAACAACTCAGTCGTAAATGTTACATTTGATGAAGATATGGCTTCTGAACAACTCAGTTCAGAACCCGTGATCACTGGAGTATTAGCTTCTGGGCAGATCAGTCCAGAACCTGTTTCTACAGAGAACAATTCGGATAAAGCTTCTACTTCAATTTCACATTTATCTGATTTAGATTTGTTATTTGAATTCTTTTATGATGAGTTTCTAGGATCTAATGTATCTAAATCTGCTGTGACTGACATGTCTGAAGACACAAGCTACAATCATCCAGTCACTTCAGAAGTTTTAACTGAACTTGTATCCCCCGTTCAGTCAGAAACTCACATTCCATCAACTACTTCTACAGTTGAAGATACACAAGTAACTGATGAGCCAGAAGTAACTGTTTCAGTTGGGTGTGATATATTGTCTACTCAACAGCCAGAGTCTGTTGTTCCAACTGATGCTTCTGCACCTGAAATTTCAACTGCAAACCCCCCTCCTATTATTCAAACTGAAGAACCTGATAGTGGATTTCAAGATGATGATCATGTTCAATCAGTATCTAATCTACTCCCTCATGAGCATCGCTGGACCAAAGAGCACCCTTTACACCAAGTAATTGGAGATCTTAACAAGCCTGTGCAAACTAGGTCAGCAACCTTAAACCAGTGTTTGCATGACTCATTCCTCAGCAAGATAGAGCCCACGCGAGTATCAGAGGCTTTAGCTGATTCGGATTGGGTATCTGCTATGCAAGAAGAATTAAATCAGTTTGAAGCCCTGAAGGTCTGGAGATTAGTTTCAAAACCGGAAGGTAAATCCGTGATTGGCACTAAATGGGTATTCAAAAACAAGAAGGATGAAGATGGTATCGTCATAAGAAACAAAGCTAGACTTGTTGCCAAAGGTTACCGGCAAGAGGAAGGCATAGACTACGATGAGACGTATGCTCCAGTAGCGCGTATAGAGAGGCAATCCGCATGTTTCTAGCCTACGCAGCTCATAAGAATTTCACAGTCTATCAGATGGACGTGAAAACGGCCTTTCTGAATGGCATTCTTAAGGAGGAAGTCTACGTGTCTCAACCAGAAGGGTTCGTCAATCCAGATAAGCCAGATCATGTCTACATCTTGGACAAAGCCCTGTATGGTTTGAAACAAGCCCCTCGAGCATGGTATGATGTTCTATCTAAATTCTTAGTCAAGTCAGGTTTTTCCAAAGGTAAAGTTGATACCACTTTGTTCATTAAAAGGGAAAAAGCCGATATCATCCTTATTCAAATATATGTTGATGATATAATATTTGGCTCTACTAATCCTAAATATTGCAAAAACTTTTCTAACCTCATGGTGTCACGTTTTCAAATGAGTATGATGGGAGAGATGAATTTCTTTCTCGGATTACAAGTTAAACAGTTTTCAACGGGGATTTTCATTAACCAATCTAAGTACATTTTGGATATTCTTCGGAAGTTTAAAATGGAAAATTGTAAACCAATTGGAACCCCGATGGCACCAGGTACTAAGATTAGCACTGATCCTTCGGGTAAAAGTGTTGATGTTAGAACTTATAGAGGTATGATAGGATCGTTAATGTATCTAACTTCAAGTAGGCCAGATATTATGTTTTCAACATGCTTATGTTCTAGATATCAGGCTGCTCCTAAAGAATCCCATTTGGCTGTTGTCAAAAGGATTTTTCGGTATCTGAAGGGGATTGCAGATCTTGGTCTGTGGTATTCTAAGGATACTGGGTTTCAACTGACTGCCTATTCAGATGCATATCATGCAGGTTGCATGTTGGACAGAAAGAGCACTTCAGGTCACATTCAATTTCTTGGAGACAAGCTCGTTAGCTGGGCATCAAAGAAACAATTATGTGTTTCCACATCGACTGCTGAAGCAGAGTATGTAGCTGCTGCCAGTTGCTGCTCTCAAGTCCTGTGGATGTGAAAACAGCTGCGAGACTACGGATTCAAGTTTGATAAAATACCAATATATTGTGACTCGAAGAGTGCAATCGCGATATCTGCTAATCCTGTCCAGCATACGAAAACCAAACATATTGACGTCAGGTATCATTTTATCAAAGATAATGTCGAAAAAGGAACAATTGAACTTTATTTTGTAAAAACAGATTATCAGCTTGCAGATTTATTTACTAAACCCTTAAATGAAAAGAGATTTAATTTTCTTGTCTCTAAGCTTGGTATGCTAAATCTTAAGACGTAATCGGTTGTTACCTAATAAAGTTAAGTATTGTTATTTTTCATCATTTTCTTTATCTTTATTTCTGAAAGATATCTGCACTTTAATAGTTTGCTCATGATCTCAGGGGGAGAATGAGATGCACTTTAAGATGATCTACATTCTTTTGAGGGGGAGCATATCTACTTTCTGCATTTTGCTTAACTGACAAATTTTTGTGATGCATGTTTTTAGGGGGAGCTTATAAACCATATCAAAAGGAGTAAGACTTTGATTTCTGATTATTTTAGATCAGAACTCGTACTTTAATCGTTTTACTGCTTTATGTCATTTTATTTTTCGATTTTTTTTGTGAATAAATTTGTTTTGACTAGACTTTGAGACTTATGCAGGATGAGAGAAGCTGACAATATCATATTTTAATGACTTCAGCTTGACTTTATGAGAATTAAGATTGAGCGACAAGGTAAATTTCTTATCTTAATCTCAAATATATCTGAAAAAGGACAACTTTCAAATATAGAAAACATGTGCTTAAATGTTCAAACCACTTCCCGATTCTTAAATAGATTTTATAATTTGGAAGTGTGATTTTAATCGTTTTCATTTTATCTTGTGCTTACATGATTACAATCCGTGTGTTTCCAAAGATATATACTTGCGTATTGTCTTTTCATATACTTTCAAGTATTCTCACACACTGGTTTGATTTCTTGTTCAAATTGTTCTTACCATGTCTCATATTGAAACATATTTTTCGATGGTAAGACACCCCACTTGTACTTCAAAGATTTTTGAGCGTATTTTCATTTCGAAGCGTTTAATACAAGAATGTCTATATTTTTGTTTCATATAGACAATACCCGTTATTTTGACTATAAGCCTTAATTGATATATCACTTCATTTCTGATCATTTTCATACAATGTCAGATTTTCAAGCAAGTCTTTTGCATTCATATTCATTCATTTCATATACTTGTTTGAAAATACTTTAATGTTTAAAATGCTCAAATCTTCATGATTATATTTTATGAGCATACATTCATCTGACATTTGTATATGAGCTTTAACTGATAAAGTTAAATCATCTGAGCAACATATGCTTTCTAGGACTTCATGGGTTCTTTGTGCTAGGAATTAACTGAACTTCTATGAAATCACGTTAACCAGTGATTTCTACCCAAGAAGTTAATCCATAGAGATTGAGTGTGAGGAGTCTAAAAGAAATGAGTGTGTGTTGTGTGTTGAGGGAAAATGGAAATGAGAGATTGGTTAGTAGTGAGCTTAATGATCAAAAGAAAGAGGGTGTGAGATCAGAGTAAAAGAATATCAAACTCTGCACCAACTACTTTCTGAGCCGGGCAGCCACATTACTAGCGTTTCATAATTCTTTGGTGAACGTTATTGAAACAGGCAACTAGCCCATGCCAACTCTTGACTAAACCCCACCAACCACTCATTTTCTTCTCAAAAAGAAAAAGTTTCATATTTTAAAGGGGACGCAACATATAATCTTTCTGGTTTTCATTTGGAAAATCTGGATATTGAAAAAGAAGGAAGTCTGCCCCATCTTCGCACTTCAATCATGCACATTGAGTCTGTGTTTATCTACTGTTGTCTCAGTGGTTTACACTATGTTGAGCCTTTATAAAAGCAATTATTCGTGCTTAATTCCTTCTACACTTGCACGAACACACAAGGAATTTGTTTTCTTTTCATAACATTCATAGAAATTGCCTTTGTGGTATTTCGATGATTGGATGAAAGCCCTGGGGGAGTGGACATCAAAAAGCTCCTTTATATTGTGTATTCGTTACACACAGTGACTTTGTGTTACTGACAGGCATTTTAACTGATTCATTTGTTGATTCAGGAGTTACATGTTCTTATTTTGTCTGGATTTGCAAAGATCTAGATGAATACTTGGTTATGGATCACAGAATCAGAGGCTCTTGGACAGATCAGAATGGTCAAAGACATTTCTTGAAGAAAAGTTTTTATGATATAGATGCTCAAATCATCAAAAAGGGGGAGATGGTATCAAGAAATGATAAACTTTTGGGAGATGTTTTTAAAGAAAGATCCAAGTAAGAAGATTCAAAGTAAAGATTTGAAGAAGATCAAAGTATTTCTGAAGATGTACTGATTTTTGAGGAAATTTTCTTTGAAGATTATTTGCTAAAGCAATCCGAGCTGATTCTGAAGAAAATTTATTTCCAAAGTCTGAAAGTATTTTGTGAACGTTTTGGGGAGATTGTTAATCGTTTGAAGACAGTTTTGGAAAAAATATCATCAAAGAAAAAGGGGAGATTGTACTGACAGAGCTTAAAAGAGAAGACTGAATTGCTAGATCTTTCAACAGTGATCTTGAATCCAAAGGGGGAGATTGTTAGAGCATAAATCTGTTGGATACAAGATCAAGAAGACTGAAGGTCAAAGGTCAAGAAAGTCAAAGCTGAGAAAGTCAACTCTCATCAAAGTCAAAGTCATTTTGTAATAAAAGTCAAAGTCAACATATTGTATTTTGTTTCCTTGTTATTAGTTGGAGGTATAAATACCTTGTTTCCTTTGTAAGTAAGCGTGTATGTCATTTTGTAGAGAATTCAGATTGTAGAGAGAGAGAGCTTATGAGAGAAGGAGTTCATTGTATATCTTTCTAGAGTGAGAAAGTAGAGAGAGAGTTTGTAATCTTGATGGTTTAATCAAAGACTTGTGATTTCGATTATCATCTTGATTGTTTCTATCAATTAGAACTTGAATCTTGGGAATAACATGTATCACTATTAATTAATATATTATATTACTATAAATTTGTTTTAATTATATTATTAAATATGTAATTGGTTATTTTTTTAGATGTCATTAAAATATATAAGATAATCATTGAATTCTAACAAAATACTTAATTTTTTTTATATAAAAAAACTATATTATTAAGCCTAAATTAAACAAATTTATAAAAAAAATTATCACTTTTTCAAAACCATCCAAAATCGTACTGTAAATCGACAAAAAAACAAAAAAATAAAATGAAACATTAAAATCGTGATGTATCTCACTCTATTGTGCGAGTACGCTTCTAGTATGTCTAATAATTTATTATTATTTTTTTACAAAGAAAAATGAAGTTTGGCCAAACAAGTAAGGCCCATATGAATGGTTGTTGGGCCTTCCTCTTTCGTGAAATTTTTGGTCGGAATGAGTGGTTAGAGCATCTCCAACAACTTCTCCAAAATGGAGAAGTAAAAAGTGAAAATCTTTAAAAAAAATCACTTTCATCTCCAACAGATTCTTCATTTTGAAGATTACATAATTAATTATAATATTAAAATATTTAATACAACTCATAAAATATTATTTCTCTCTTCTAAACATTTATTTTAAACCAATCTCATTGGTAGAATGAATAAAAAATAATTTCTCTCTCATGTGTAATCATTTTTGGAGATATCTCAAAATTTAGAGATTTTCATCTTCTCTTTCATGTTTTCTCCATTTTGGAGAAGGTTTTGGGGAAGCTGTTGAAGCAAAAAAAACCCAAAATCTCCATTTTGGAGAAGCTGTTGGAGATGCTCTTAATTCTGAAAGAATATATATTTTTGAATTGTTTTTATAAAAAAGAATTTTAAATGCTAGTTAGGTTAAGAACCCAAATTTCTATGTATATATATATTAGTTTTTATAAATCGTATAATTTATAGATTAGTTTTTATATGTTGTTTTATATATAAAACAACACATATAAAAATTAATGCTGCGTCTAACTGTCTATATATTGTTTTTATATATTTAAAATGCTTATGACTCAGGAACGGACTCATTTTTTTTCTTACGGTGACATTATATAATATAGATAAATATAATTACAAAAGCACGATTTTTATCGACGTGTTACCAATCTTCAATATCGACCGGTGTGTTTTTAGTCTAATACCACCGTTTCGAGAGATTTTTATAGCTTTTTGTTTTTTAAGTTTTTTTTTATCGATTTCGAGTGACTTTTTTGTTTTTTTTTTGTTGATTTCAAGAGTTTTTTTTTTCGTTTTTTGATTGATGACAAGGTACGGTTGCACCTTATTGAAATTTTAAATATCATACGATGACACCTTTTAAAATAATATGGTTGCACCTTTCATAAACGTAAAACCTTTTGACGGAGAAATAATACGATGACACGTGCCACCATATGCCCTTCTTTAGGTCCATCCTTCTATTTTGTGTTTTGATAAAAATAGTTTTCAAGCATTTTACATGTGAAGCAACACTATATGAAATATTTTCACATGTTTTGTTTAAACCGATATATAAATTTGTACGGGTTATTGGCTTAGTAGACTGTACATATATTTAGGCTATGTTCGGCAAACTAGCTTATAAGCTAGCTTGTAACTGATAAGCTAGCTTTTCAAAACGCTACTTTGAGTAGCGTTTCAATAAACTAGCTTATGGTCATCCAAACGTGTACCAAGAAAAAAAAACTAGCTTATAAGCTAGCTTTTTTTGCCGAACATAGCCTTAGAAAAATACATTAACACAAGTTCGTGATTCTAACAAATATATCTACGTATTTAGACAAATATGCATATACATTTTTGTAAGACATAGGGGTTGTTTGTTTTTTTAAAAAAACCTCTTAATGACTCTTAAGTCTGAATCATTCAGACCTTTTTACACACCACCTCTTATTAATCATAACTAAAATAAGACTTCAGACTTTAGACATCTTAAAAAACAAACGGCACCATACTCATTATTTTAGTAAAAAAAATTCAAAAACTATAAGATTGATTAAATATATTTTAATAAAAATATTAATTAAGAAATTAAATATCTAAAATATACCTTATCTATACTATATTATAAAGCATTTATAAAAAAAAATTATTAAAAAAAATTGTTAAAGTTTAATATACGCTATTTAATATTAATTACTTAAATTTTCTTAAAAACAACCATTAATTTTTTATGTACAACACTTAATGCTAGTTATTAACTTTCAATCCTTATCTTTAACCACTTTAACTTCTCCAAAATCACTCTCTACTTTAACTCCCCTAAAATCACTCTCTGTGTAACTAAATACAGCAGGATAAAAATCAAATTTTAAATATTAAAACTCTAAATATAATTAAGAAAATCTAACAGAATATTTAATATTTATTTTATAAAAAAAACATTATATTATTAAACCTAAAATAAATTACATTATTATTAAACTATTGTAGAAACTCTTAAAAATAAACTTTAATGTATTAAGTATTGTTTATTGATACACATTACTTAAAATTCAAGATTACAAGTAATGATCCATGAGTACAAATTTGTAAAACTATATGTTTGAATTCATAATTAACTGATAAACATAATCAAAACAGAATAAACATCTCAATTTAATTATAAAGAATTTAAAATATATAAGATAATCATTAAATTCTAAAAAAAAATACTTAATTTTTTATATAAAAAGCATTATATTATTAAGTCTAAATTAAACAAATTTATAAAATAAAACCATTATCACTCTCTTAAACCATCCAAAATCGTACTATAAAATATATATCGATAAAAAAACAAAAAATAAAAGAAAACATTAAAATCGTAATATATCTCACTGCATTGCACGAGAACGCTTCTAGTAATAATAAAAATTTCCAAATAATCAAACTTACATTATCCATAAGTTTTAAAAATATTAAATATTGTGTTGGGTTCCGGTAAGAAGTGGAGGTTAACATGAGAAGCGCGAGAAGTGGTAATCATCCGTTTGATGAGAAATTGATATACATTAGGATGAGATACGCCGAGATAATATGTACCAAGATGCAACAGATCAATTCTCTTCTACGACGCAATTCATAAAAGAACATAAGATTAAAGATGATCAACGGTTCAGATCCAATTCTCACACTTCTCAGTTCTCACGTTAACCTCAACTCCTCACACGATCTTTCGCCTATAATATATATATATATAGATAGATTATAGATATTTAAATTTATAATATAATTCGTACATTTATCATTAATTACTTTCATTCTCACCTCCAAAGGATAAATGGCATGGATACAAAAATAGTACATTTTACCACTAATTTCTCTTCTTTTCCATTTTCGTTTCAACCCGGGTCCGACCCAAACCCGACATCCGAAACGCACTCTTTAACCCGTTCATTACTCGCTTCCCGAAACGCTTTGGACTCCCTAGATCACCCGAATAGTCCGATTCATTTTCCATATCCACAACCCGAAAACCACCCGAAGAAACCGACCCTCTTTGCCCTCTCTCCACCTTCCTCTCGGAGCTAAACCGAAAACTCTCGGATTTCACTTGACCTGTACCTGATTTGTTCAGGATCTTCCTCATTCCATTAATCTCTTCTTCCAAGCTTTCAATACGAGAACTCGTGCAGTCCATGGTGGCTCTCAAGTGCGCCACTTCCCGGAGTGCGGCGTCGCGTTGGAGGATCGCGCCAAGTGTGACGGAGGCGGCGGCCGGGGGTTGTTTAATTGGGGGGTGGTGGTGGTGGTGGTTGTTGTTGTTGTGGCTTTTTAGGGTTTGTGCGGCGGAGAAAACGGAACGCCGTGTGTTGAGTTGCTCGATAAACATGGCTTGAACGACGAACCTTATCGGCATTCTAGGGTTTTGGACCGCGTGCATAAGGACCGGAGAAGATAGATTTGTACAGTCGATGTAGTTACAAATCTTGCTTCCTTCCTCCTCCGTCATCTTCCCGCCTTTTTCCTGTATCCGAAATTAAAAAAAAAAAAAGGAATTTTTATAGATATCGAAGAATGATATTATAACAAAATTGGGTTTAAAGGACATCAGAATTGTCCTAGTGTAGTAATAGACTATTAATAAGACCAAACATTTTTGTATCATATCTAGATGTGTTGTAATAAGTTTAAATAATGCTTTTGGATGTCTTAAAAAGCTTTTCAAGACAATTTTAAATAAACCGTATGTCTTGTTAGCCCTTTTACATTTCACTATTTAAAAAAATGTCTTATTAGCTCAAACCTGATATTATTTTTTCAAACCAAGCTCGAATAACGTGATACTCGACTCATTTAATTACTCGTTTACACCCCTAATTACGACACTTAAAAACACTTTGTTGTAGTGTGAATTTTGGTTTTTGGTTGAGTAATATATATTCACCTTGAAATAGAAATCAATGATCCTATAAAGAAGATCATGGCTACCGGTCAACCTCCGGTGCAAACCGCCGACGACCAGACAAAACTCCTCACCGGACAACTCCTGAACACCGTCAAACCAACTCAAAAAATCGCCGGCGGCAACATCACGCTTTACGCCGATCAAAACCTCCACACACCTGCTTATAAGTCCCGTTTTCGTCTCCACATCCGGCAATAAAGCCATACACGACTTTAAAACCACCGCCGCATACTCACAATCAACCGCCACAGTCCGGCAGAAGTACGCCTCCGTCTTCCGCTGGAGATTCTCGACGTTGTCTCCAGCATCATCGTCGTCGGTCATTTCCAGCAACTCGGATGCGAGTAAAAGAGGAGCGATGTTGAAGGGAGTGATGAAGAGGTGGCCGCCGTAACAGTAGTCGGCGACGAGAGTGAAGATGTGAGGCGTTATCTTTAACTCCGGCGAGATGATAACGTCGGAGGATTCCGTTAACTGCCGTTTCAGATATCTGCTGCATCGCGCCAGAGGATCCTATGTGTGAAACAGATAAATTAATGATATTCTTAATAAATGTGCTACTTTTGCATTAAATGTTTAGATGGTTATGTTTTTTTTGGAAAGGGTATTCTGGGCCTATGGCTAGTTATGTTTTAAAATATGAAATGAAAAGTTTTAAAACTATAGCTTATCTAATATTACTTGAATAACAAACTTATAACTCTATTTACATTAAATTTTATGAGATGTAAGAATGGAACGATAAGGTTTATACGTGAATCATTAAAATAGTTAGAAAAACAAATAATTTGAAAATACATATTTGAACTGAAGTTATAGATTATTCATTTTTGTTCATATGCAATGGAAGATGCAGGAATATATTATTCATCTTTTCCCTAATCTATTACATATTGTATGTGTCCCAATTCAATATTTTTTGAACGGCAAGAACAATTCTATTACCCACAGAAAATAACATATAAAAAAGTGAAACAACAGTCACAAAAACGACTCAAAAACCGACCGCGAACCAAACGAAAAAGCACCCGGAGGGCAGTTTACGAGGGACAAACGTCGCCCTGGGTACGACCACTGATTGAGACCGCAAAATTACACTTTTATAAACAGCTTTTCGAAGTTAAAGTAATCCTGGATTTGACAACCAGCTAGCCATGTCTGTGATTAGAGCTTGGTCTCTCCATTTGATCCACTCGAAACCTTTTAGTAGCGTCGTGAAGAAGTTGTCCGATTCATATATATACATCTTTAAATAGATTTTTCAGTTATTTTACTTATGAACAATTTCTTTAACAATTTCTTCTTACAATATGTAGGGTGGGATCAAACACAGATACTATAATTTTACAAAAATACGACCTAAATTATAGTAAGAATGTATGTATAGATATATGTATAATATAGCACGTACCTTGTGCAAGTGAAAGGTTGAATCTTGAACATGTAACACCACGTTGGTTTCAACTCCATTGTTGAGGGACCTAACATATATGATAAAAATCAATACAATATTAGATTTAATATATAATAGTATAATAAATATGTTTAATAAAGGTTCTCATTTATAAAAATAATACATATATGTCGCCGTATACTCGTATTTGGTAATAACCATACATTAGAAAAACACTAAAATGATGATTTGTGAGGTTCTTGAAAACTTTTATTTTAAGATATTGTTTTGCATGATATTTTTTATTTTAATGAACATATATTTGTATTACACTCTATTTGTAAAACCTAAAGACATGGATAAGCATATATCAATTCACAATCATCAATTTTGTATTATTTAAAACCCAAAAAGAATGTTATATCTTTTTCGATCGGATTAATAAATAACATTAAAAAGTATCAAAATAATTTCAATTTGGAATAATTTTTTTAAAATTCAAGTAACAAATACATTAGAGCATATAACAACAGTTTTGAATTTGAATTTTCGAAACAAATCCATAAGAAAAGCTTCTTCAAATATAATCACAACCTTTATAAAGTATTATCATATCTAACTAAAACCAGATCAAAGTATTAATTACCGATGGAACCAACAGTTCTGATGGTAAAAAAGAAATGACTTTATACTCATCAATGAATTTAATTAAAATCTCGTTTAAGATTATATATCTAAAAATCCCTATAAAAAGAGAGGATATATAATTACTTACCAAGCTTTAACTCGGGAACGGAGAGAGGTGGCGGAAGGGGAGGAGGGAGGCGGAGGAGATGACGGAGAAGCGGTGGAGGACACGCCGGAGTTTTCTTCATAGATGGTTTCCACCAGCCGGAGATTGGGCCACCCGAGCTCCACCACCGCCGACGATTCCATGGAGAGATCGATGAAATAGAACTGAAGAGAAGTTAACAAAAATTATATTATATAATATATATATATATATATATATAGTTAATATATAAGATGCATTTATAAAGAAGAATTAATTTAAATTCCTGTTTGAGGTTAGGCGCATTCATGGCGTTGCATGTGATGAATCTTAAATGCACCTTACATCTCTGCCTTTTACCATTCTTTTCTTTTTCTCTTTTGAATTCTACTGATTTTGGCGGTATTTCTTACTTCATTATTTGTACTGTACAAGTTATTAATGCGAACGATTTTTATATATAAATAAAAAACGTATGGGTTTTTAAGGTGCGGTCGGTATGTAGACAGTGTTGGATGGGATTGGACTTGTAAGAGTGAGGTATGTTAGGGGCTGTTTGTTTACCTCTTAACGGTTCCATTAAGAGACAATCTTTTAATCGTTAAGAGGTAAATCTTGTTTGGTAAGAAAAATGGTTGTCTCTTAATGGTTCTAAAATCTTCTTAATGATTTTGTATCTTGACCCTCCTTTAACCATTAAGAGCCCTGATTTCATTATGAACAATTAGCAAACAATCATATTTCATTTTACCCTATATCATAAAAACCTCTTAATCATTCAGACCCGAACAATTTCTTCGTGGCGCAACTAAGGGTCTTTGAATGGTTAAAGTGGCGGAGCAAGGATGTGGTGTATGACCTGCCTTCGTGGCTAGCAAACCCCCGAATGTAGCAAGCTGGAGGTGGGCTCGGTTAACAAAGGGTCGTCGTAAAATTCGTGACGTCATAAAGGTGGTCGGCTGGATGTCCGTTAGCTGAATCGAGGGCTGCTGTGTGAAGAAGACCGGAAGCAGTTATCACCGCACTATCCGGGGCTGTGGTCTGCAACTCGCAAACCCGACCGGGACGATGATTTTTTATGTTTTATGTCGTGCGCTCTTCGTATTTTGGCTTTGGTTTGGGTTCGATTGTATTGATGTTCGATGGGTATTGTTGGGTCTGTTTTGGTTTTCGTTTGGGTCTGTGACCCTTCTGTTTGGTTTTAACTCTGTAAATTTGGTGGTGGTTTTTATAATATTGTTGTTCAAAAAAAATTCAGACCACTTAATCATTCTGCACTAAACTATTCAACAACTGCCAAACAATCCCTTAGTGAATGAATTGTGAAAATTTTATTTTGATATGGGTAGTTGATTTTTTTTGAAAGACGGTCGGAATTTATTAAGTAAAAAGGATAGAAGGGATACAAAACAGGCCACTGGCGAGGTTGCATAGGCCAAATGAAGCAAAAAGAAAACAAAAAGAAAAAGAAATGTTACAAAACAAAGATAACAGAAGTTGAACCGAACCCGACTCAGAAAAATTAAGCATAGAGGGAATTACGAGATGGTGGTGAGATGTTGTGGCCCCATGAGGGAATTATGAGACGGGTAGTTAATTTATCTATATTGTTATACTTTCCTGATTTTTGTTTCACTAATTTTGGTGGGACAAAAAATAATTGAATGTTTGTATTACTTGATTTTTTTTCATGTCTCAGTTTAATGTCGTGCTAAACGTAGGATAACATGCTTTTTTTTGTCATGACATGGCTTGCCCTTCGCAATAAACGCAACCTAACAAACTCCGGTATCAATATCTAGGACGTCCTAGTTCATAGGGTTCATGTAAGTCATTTATTTCGCATGAACCATACAATCATTGGTCGGTGTAATATACAGATATCACGATTTTAATGTTTCATTTTATTTTTTGTTTTTTTGTCGATTTACGGTACGATTTTGGATGGTTTTGAAAAAGTGATAATGTTTTTTTTTATAAATTTGTTAAATTTAAACTTAATAATATAATGTTTTTTATATAAAAAAAAGTATTTTGTTAGAATTCTATGATTATCTTATATATTTTAATGACATCTAAAAAAATAACCAATTACATATTTAATAATATAATTAAAACAAATTTATAGTAATATAATATATTAATTAATAGTGATACATGGAAAGGTCTACATAAAAAGGAATGTCCATATACCAAATTGGTGGGTGTTAGAAGTCTACAGTAGTAATATGTATCTTGTGCTTTGATACTTGTAAATTAAAAGATTTTTAAAATCTTGCATAAAATGATGGTACCTTGTGCTTAATAATTTGTATTTAAGAGTTTTTTATCTGTGTTTTATAATATAGTATAGATAATGTATTTGTAGTAAGGGTGCTCTTGGGTTGGGTTGATCAGGTTGAAGACATTTGAACAACCCAACTCAATGTTTGCAGTTTGAAAAATCTCAACCTGACCAACATACGGGGTTGGGTTGGGTTGGGTTGGGTTGCACTTTCGTTTAGATTGGATCGGGTTAGTCATGTTGATATTTTGGTACATCAAAATATTCTTTTAACTTGTGTTCTCTAATCTACTGATAATTTCTTTTTCATCATCAACCGTTTGGTACAACTTATTCATACTTCTTAAATCATAAGTATATCACATTAAATTAATTTTCTCAATTTGCATATATATATATATATATATATATATATATGGGACGTATCTTTTGCAAACCAGTCAGATTGTGCAAACTTTGTGAACCAATCTTAGCCGTTCATCAAGTCTAATGAATATATGATTTTATTATGTTTCCTAATTTAAAATCATGATTATAATGAATAAACTTAACATTTCCTAATTTAAAATCATGATTATAATGAATAAACTTAACATTTTCCATATATATCACAATCATTATTAATGAATCATAATCATTATCCATAAATATATCTATTGTTTCCTAAAATAGTGGTTTGCATAGTTTGTACAAATTGCTTGGTTTGCAAAAGAAACGCACCCTATGTTCACAGTTATTGAACATATATACAAAATGGGTCTCCTTAATGCCTAAAAAGATAAGCATGTTCCTATGGAGAGTAAGGCTAGGGAGAATACCGACTAAGGCAATTTTGGACAAAATGGGAATAGAGATGGACACTACTCTATGTCCAAGGTGTGGTGAAGCAATCGTGACGATAGAACACGCTTTGGTTACATGTGAAAAGGTAAGAAGCTTATGGAATCAAACGGGTTGATGGTGGAATATAAATCTGTCGCCGATAAATTCGGTATCTGAAATCTTGGAGTTAGGTGATCAGATGGGATTGCATGACAGGGCCTCGAAGCGTTGAACACCGGTTGTAGGATGTCTCCTTTATTTCATTTGGTCTCATCGAAATAAGGTGGTTTTTGAGAAGGATTGGGGAGAGGTTGCGGATCAATTCTTTGTGGCGCAAATGAAAACATTTGAGTGGATCAAATGGCGTAATCAAAATCTTGCGTCAGACTTGGCTACTAGGTTCGTGGACCCTCGGTCATAACTGTTAATTCCTCGTCAGTTGGAAGAAGCTTTCGGTGTAGATGTTGAAGCTTATGGCTCGATGGCATAGGTCTTAAGTAGAGACTGTGTTTTTGCAGCCGCTGGTAGCCTGATTTTTGGAGTTCGATGGGAAACTGCTACTCCCAGGTGGCCTTGGTGTTTATCGTCCAGGCAAGTTTCGAAGTTGTGATGTGCAGGTGCAGTAGGGACTATGTGTTCGGGTATATCAGGGGTTGGTGTTCGGGCGAGACAGAGGCAGATAAAGGCAGAAGAGTTGCTGCACAAGTATAGTCGGTACTTGGTCGTTAGGTTGCTGCAGGGCTGGGCAAACCCCCTCTCGCTGCACGATAGCTGCTTTATTCGATCATTTAAATTGCTTTGTTACTGTTTTGTTGTTTGTTCGGTGTTGTTCTATTGTATAACTTGGTTGTTACTTTGGTTGGTAAATAAATTGATGTTGTTCAAAAAAAATATTCAAAAGAGTTATATAGAGATGGAGAATAATTAAAAATATATGTATGTGAAGAGGTACGTGATGATGTAATTGTTTAATATACATATTAATAAACACTAAACAATCATATTAAATCCAATAAATAAAAGAATATTGGGTTCATCGGGTTGGGTTGGGTTCAAATAAAAGTAACCCAATAACTACGATTTAAAGATTTTACAACTCGATTAGACAGTGGGTTACTTCGGTTTAAGTTATTTCATGTTGGGTTGGTTGAAACACCCCTAATATTTTTATTGAAACGTACAAAAATATTGTTGTGAATATGATCCAGTGCATATATCGGTTATATCAAAAATGTCGATTGTATTGAAGAAATGGAAATCGTTGTAGTGTATGTTTGTTCGTAAAAATACTTTGGAAAGTGTGTCACAGTTTTAGTTAATATCTCTTTAGAATTTTGAATTTCAAACATTTGTAGTATTATGTCATAAATGATTTGTATGTCAGTTTTATTTTTACCATTTTTTGGAACATTCAAAAATTTATAACAAATATGAGAAGTTGTTTATTTTTCTATGTGTAGTTCAACCCAAAATGGAAGTAATTTTGTAAAATATTTATATTGTAAACTTAAGAGGAAATATGATTTTCTCAATCCAATAAACCAAGAATCGTTTAACATTTTCAGAAATATTTTTTAAAAATACTTTATCTAAACATTTTCTTCTAGTCAAAAAAAATACACTCTGTCTAAATTACTATTTTAGTTAGTCTCAAAGTAATGTCAACTTTCAAAAGTAATGTCTATTTTTCATTCTATCTTTGATTATGAGATAAAAAAAAAATATTTCTCTTTATAATTAGGGGTAAAATTGTTATTTTGTTGATTAAAATGTAATGATTACACATTCCTAAAATTGTATATATTTTTCATTGTAGATATTTATTTTGGGACGAAGATAATAATACGTTGTAATCAGACACACTATATAATAAACGGTCAATTCTAGTTATTTTGAATCATTACTCCAGACTCCCGCCATGGATATGTTGCGGACTTTGCAAGTCGTTATAGCAATTTTCTTGTTAACCTATAAAATGAGCCTTTTGTCTAATCCTTTGAAGAACTGTCTTAAATTCAATCAAACATTTTATACTCTAAATTCTAGTCTTACTTGAGAGTTCTCTAAGCTAAATACACTCATGACTCATCCAAAGTGTTTAGATTTGTGTTTGTGATCCACATTCTCTTTTTGTGCTTAGAAGAGTTAATATTATTGTAATACAAACATTATTCTACGGTTTAAGTTTTACCATACAGAACTTCCATTTAGTAGATCGTGTATCTTGAGAGGATCCAAGAAAATAGACTAGATATGGTTGACCGAACCACTAAAAATACCGGCGTTGAATTTCTTTCCTAACTCTTTTTATTTTTTTAGCTGGTTTTGTATTTGCTTTCTTGAGCTTTCGTGGGTTACAAGACCGACTAGCACATCCAGCTTCCAAAGAAGAAAAAACTACCCTAAAAATCTCATTTTAGATTTGATAGAAATGTCTTGACGTTTGAACTTTGAAGAATATTTTCTATTCTTCGGTTATGTATGGAAAGAAAGAGTCGGAATACCTTTCTATCTAAAAGGAATGGTGTTTGATGAAACTTCTAAGGGCGTGTTTGGTTTGCGGGATTGAAATGGATTTGGAGGGATTTGGATTTCAAATCCATTCCAATCCTGCGTTTGGTTTGCAGGAAAAGATTTCGTTGACCGGATTTGAAATCCGTTGACCATTTTAAAATCCCTCATATGATAGATTTGGAAATCCTTGGCATTGGGCCTGGATTTGAAATCCAAATCCGATGGATTCTAAAGCGTGATCCATACTTCAAATTGTGTTGATCCAAATTCGACGTTTACCAATAAAATAAATTCTTTATAAAACAAACAAACAAATAATAATAATAATTAAAAAAAATTCAATCCAAATCCAAATCTTACACACCAAGCAAGGCTTGTAAAGGAATGAATTTGAAATCCATTCCAAATCCTACAAACCAAACGCATGAAGGGATTTCAAATCCCTCCAAATCCAAATCCCTCCTTGAAATCCAATTCATTCCATTTCAGTCCCGCAAACCAAACACGCCCTAAATCTAAACGTTCTATAAAGGATACATAGATAGCTTACAAAATCCAATAAGTCTAAAATATATAAAAACATAAAAATTATGTCAAAAAATCTTTCCCCAAGATTACACTGCACCATATCCAAAAACGATTTGGATTTTTGTAGGAAAAAAATTATTGCATTTAATGCATACCTAAAAATGATTTTTAGCAAAGTTGGATACTTTATAACAAAGCCAAAAGATGGTAATTGGAAAACAAATTTGAGAGTTTGTACTGGGGTTCATCCAAACCGTTAAACCGCTCCCACCACATTGCAAAACACGGTTTAGAACTTTTGCGGTGCGGTTTGCAGTTTTGAGTTATCAAACCGTGGTTCAAACCGCACCGGACCGCATATTTTTTAGATTTTTTAATTTTATATATGACACACACACACACACATATATATATATATAGAGAGAGAGAGAGAGGGGGGGTGTTCAAATGCAACCCATTTACATTGTGCAACATTTGCAACCCCTCTATCCACCACACATTTTATGTAATTAAATAAAAGGAAAAAAAAAGTAAAATGTGTGGTGGATAAAGGGGTTGCATGGGTTACACGATGTAGAGGGGTTGCATAATAATCTACCTACACATGTTATTTATGTAATATTTTTAGACTTTGTGTATTTGACTTTTGAGTTTGATCCAATATGAAAATTGACAATTGGAAACCATTGCAGACATTACATATACAAGATATTATATAAAAAAAAATTAGAATCATAATCCCAACTGTCTACACACGTCTAATTTAGTTTGCAGTTTGTTTTTTTACTTCTTAGACTAACTTTAATTGTGCAATATATAAATATATATATATATATATATATATATATATATTTAGGAGTCAGATTTACTAAAACTCTTTATTTTTTTGGACAACGATCACTTTATCGTTGATTTTATAATGTATTTTTAAACTTATAATTATTGGATTGTAGGCATAAAGTGCGACAGGTACAAACCGCATAAACCGCACCGCATTTTGCGGTGCAGTATGAGATTTATGCGGTGCGGTTTGCGGTTTTGCCCTAAACTACACCAAACCGCACCGTGAACACCCCTAGTTTGTACTATTTTGGACAACATAATTGTAAATTTTAGGGTAAATTGTATGAAAAGGTAATGTATTTTACCTTAATTCCTATTTGGGGTAACGTACTTTCAAAACATCCGTTTTGATACCTAAGATGTGAAGTTTCAAACATTTAAGTACCTAAATAACTGGTTTAAGCATTAACCGATTACCATGCTGATGTGGCGAGATATGTGTCATCTAACTCAATATTATTTGTTGGCATGGTGATATGCATTGAGAAATCAATGCATCTTCACTCTTTTTCTCTCTTTTAGGAAAATTATTTTATTTTCAAATCCCTAACTTGAGTCTTTTTTTATATTATTTTCCACTTTTTTTTTGTCATGATGCTTAATGTGATAATGAAGCTTATTTTACTTTAATGGTTGCTAATTTTATCTTTAATTTTTAAATATTTCAGCAGTGATTCGCAACATTCCCATAGCATTGGAGGGCAGCATAGACTTTTTGGGTGGCTTAATGGATTCAACCACCATCTTTATTGGGTCCGGGCTTCTAAAACAAAACGTGGAAGGCTTTTTGAAAAGAAGAATCATATTTCTTTTGTTAATTAGAATATGACAAAGTGTTTTATATTGATTGGTTCTTACTTTGACTTTTGTAGGCCTTGGTCTCCAAGTTTGTTATTATCCTTTGGACATTGCCCAATCCTTTTTATATAAATAGATGGGTTTGTTGCATGTTGCAAGTAAGTCTTCTAAATTAGGAGTAAGTTCTAAGTAAGTTTTTAGAAAGTAGCAAGTAAATCTTTTGGTTTCAAGTTGGAAGAAAGATTCAATCAATTCTATAATCGATTGTTATGATTCTCGCTAATTGTTCTTCATATTTTAATTAAAGTCTCGCATTTACGTTACTTCTTGCTTTCTCGTATTTACTTATTTACGCTTATCACATTTACATTCCGTCAATTTATTATCGTCGTTTATATTACGCAATTTTCATTATGTTTTTAATTTCCGCTCTTTACATTTCTCGCAATTTAATTTCCGTTATGAGTAACTATTTTCATTAGCTTGCGTGTGAGACAAATGGTGAGTTTTTAAACCAAAAGAAAATGGATGTGATAGATCTCAAATCTTGAGAGTTATTTCCTCTTTTTTCTTATTCATTTTACCATGTTTTTGCCCATTTTGCCCACTCCCTCCTTCATTTAGTCTAATATGTTCAAACATTGTGATGAAGTTTCAAGGATGCAAAAATTCGGTTTTACTAACTTTTTGTGCAGCAAGTGGCCACTTTGTCACCACAGTGGCGACGAGGGTTGGAAATTTATGGATAAGCCTTGGACATTTATGGAAAGTTGCATTTTGAAGTAAAAGAAAGAGGATACTGAGCTTTCACAAGAATAATCAAGGAAAATGACAAAATATGGAGGTCAAATGAAGCTTCAATACTCTTCCAAAAAGTAGCTTTTTAGGTATTGTCAAATCACAACTTTTTCTTCAAATGCATTATAAAATGAGGCTTGGGGTACCGTTTGGACATCATCACTTCCAGAAGCAATCTCTTTAACATGGAGTTTTGCATTTAATTTTCATTCTCTCATTTAAGTCTTTAGTGTAGTTGCATTTAATTTCCTTGTAATTTAAATTTCTTGTAACAACTCTCACCACTGTGGCGACAAAGTGGTGACAGTCTTCTACTTTTATTTATGCAAGTTATGTTTATGTATTCTTCTGATTCTTTCATGTCTTTTTACTTTTATTATGAACTAAACACCCATTTGGGTGTGGGTATGAGCCAAGGCTAAAACTAGTAGGCAACACTTGGGTGTTGCCATCGTTGCTAACTCTTAGACTTGGTCGCTCAAGTCGAGACTTCAACTCAACGCGGACAAGTCGATTACTTGTTAGTGTTAATATTAGATCTTAGACCTCGAGAGGGGCGGATCCGGAAATACGGCTTGAGTGATGCAAACAAGACTTGAGAATGTCTTTTATAACCACGTAGAGATACGGGTTTTTGCATGACTTTAACTAAGGTTCAAAATGTCGGTCGATATAGGTGTCACAAAGAGATTTAGGCTTCTATATCCATACTGGTGGAACTGAAATCCTTAGAGGTTTACTTAGTTAAGTCAGCAAGTCTTGAGTTGGCAATAGTGGTAACTTTATGGGTACAACGTGGCCACTTTTTGTGGAAACTCACTTTCAAGATAAAGGGGTTTTTGTAGATATTTTGTGTCACTTGTTTCTAACCATATTGTTACTACATCTGTCTTAGTTAATGCTTGTACCCACATCCTCTCTTTTAACTTGTTGATTATCTTAATCGTTGGTTAGCTTACTTAAAAACTCACAAATATTGATATTGTTCTCAAAACTCAACAAGCACTAGAAGTTCATGAAAGTTCTCTGATTCTTAGTTGACTAGTCCTTGTGGAAACGATCTTGGTACTCTACCACTTTATTACTTAACAGCGATCATAGTGTTCGGTGTGCACTTGCACCGCCACTGTGGCAACATAGTGACCACTTTGTGGACCTATACGATTTTCCGCTATCAACGTCGTTCCTCAATAACGATGTTCCACCACTTCATTCTAAGTTTTATAAATCCAAACGCACTTCCTGACGAATTGATCGCTTTGAAAGTGGTAAAGTGTAGTTGACTCATAGATGAGCCACATAAATACACGTCAATTCGAATGACATAGGAAGTATACTTGGAAAAGTTACTTACCAAGAAATTTGGCATCTATGTTTTTCTAATCGATATATTCTCGACGAGTTGATCACGAGTCAAAGTGTTAAAGTGTAGTGTACTTAGAGATGAGCCACTTGGAACACGTCAACTTGGATGATATGGGAATCGGCTCGAGAGAGTGATTTTTAACAAAAGAATTTGTTTATCCATATACTTTGAGAACACTGGTTAACACTATCACTAGTTCTGATACTGCACAGAGATGTGCCTGGTAGAAGCTAAATACAAGTGTTACGGTAGAATCCTAGAGGATCGTTCTCAAAGTAGGTGGGGGAACTAGTTGTTGAGAGACACAATGTTGTAGCATCCCTACAAGATTGGTCCACAGAAACTTGCGTTTAATACTCACCAAAAGTCTTACACCCTTGCTATCTTTATTCTCTATTATCTTAATTAAACTGTCAGCACAAACCAAACAAAGTCTTCAAAATCACCATCTGAAACCATCTCTTTTATTACACTTTTATTGCATTTTTACAACAATCTCTGTGGGACGATATTAGGTATTTTACCACTTTATTACTTGAAAGACGATATTGGGTCTCATTGTATATTTGCCTTGAGATTCAATTATCACATGTCTTAGTGGTGTGCAAACATCCGCATCACGTGGCTATTGACATAGATTTTTAATCTAAAATTAGTTTTAAATTTATTTATTTTTATTAAATTTTATATATTATAATTACTTGTAAATTATATATTTATAAAATTGAAATATGAAGATTGGCAAAATTATATTAGATTAAAAATCCATATTACTAGCCACGTCAGCAAATAATATTGAGTTGGATGCCACATCAATCGCCACATCAGCATGGTAACCGGTTAATGCTTAAATCGGTTACTCAGATACTTAAATGTTTGAAACTTCACATCTTAGATACCAAAACGGATGTTTTGGAAGTACGTTACCCAAATTAAAAATTAAGGAAAAGGACGTTACTTTTCACGCAATTTGCCCTAAATTGTATATGGATATATGTTTTGAACTCTTAGGTTTGGTTCACATAATGTTTTTAGATGAAATGGAATTTGTCAAAAGAATTTGACTCTGAAGGATTTGAGATGAAATGTTATTAGGTTTGACCACTTGTTTTATTGACAAACATTGAAATGAAATATGCTAAAGAATTAGAATCTGTCTGTTTGGTTCACATAATGTAGCTTTAGAATTAGAATGAAATGTTAGTAAATGACCAAAATACCATTTTTTGAAAATTTTGAATATTTTTCTTAAACTAAAAATACTTTATTAAAATAATGCTTAATGGTCATAAGGGCTTTGGCCTGGATTCGAACCCCGGAAAGATGAGATTTCCACTACATCCCCATAAGTTTTAGCAAGTGCTCCAGAACCCAAATGGTTTCTTAAATGTTACATTGTTGTTGGTGATATTGGAATTTATAAGCAATTAATTGTATGATTGATCTAAGATGTTGGATTTTATATTTGTTACCATATATATTATAATTCATCTATTCTAAGATAATTATATGTTTTACCATAATTTTGAATAATTACTACATGAAAACAAATAAAATGAAATGAAATGAAATGTGATCAACATGTGATCACGTATGATTTATCATATTTGTAACGACAAATGTACACTAATTTATTACACCATTCATTTTACAATTAATTGTTGAAAATGACTAAATTAGGTAAGATATATCTATAGTGATATAAAAACAACAATTAATTCTATGATTGAGTTGTTATTTATAGTGTATGTATCCACACGACAAGAAGATGAGTACAGTCCTAACCTCCTAGTGTTACAAGTTCCCAAAGGAAGAACCGAAGGCATATTTCTCAATGCGATCGAGGGTCCATTGGGTTTGGTTCCAATGAGTGCATTGCTTTCAGGCGAATTCCGCTCAAGACATGTTGATTTCACAAAATTTTAATATCAATGATACGAATTGTAAATTAGAATTTAATAGATGATTTATGAACTTGTATAAAGAAAATTTGCATGTGTGAGTGACTCCTAGACTTGTTCAACATGCCTTTAACTTTAACAAGTTCAAATTCTTTCGATCCTTATAGGATCTCCAACAGATAATCTATAAAACCAAAAGCTAAATATCTCTAAAAGAAGTTACACTTCAATCTAAGATATTTTTTATTTTAAAATTTTCAATATTAATTATATTATTAAAATATTCTATAAAATTAATCAATTTTATTAATTAAAATAATACTATTTCTCTTGAGTTTTAGAAATTTCAACGATTTGTAACTTGTCACTTGTTTTCTCTATTTTAATAGATTTTAGAGTATGTGTTGGATGAAATAAAAAATAGTTTAGAGTATGTGTTGGGTGAAATAAAAAATATTTTAGAGTATGTATTGGATGAAAATAATCTCAATTTTTTTAAAAGTATATGTTGAAGATTCTTAAAAGCATTAAACACATATTGCTATTTATTTAATTTTCTTAAACAGTACTTGAAAGCAATGGCCGAAAATGACTATAACATCTTGTTTCAGATAGATCTCATCATCTCAATAGAAATAGGAAACAAATAGTCCCTAATCCCCTGCCTTATTGAACCCACAATTTCGTTTTCTTTCTTTGTCTTTATTTTATTTTTTGAAACCAAGTCTCACAGCATTTTCTACCCAAAAAAAGAATAAAATATTGGTCTTTTGTCCGTTTTTCTCCCAATTTTACACAAATATCACTACATCCGCAATATCTCGTTGCGGACCCAGATAAAAAATACGCATCTAGTCATTTTTGGCTTTAAAAAAACAAAAATACGGACCCGGATCTGCAATTGGGGACCCCACATCCACAATTGCGGACCCAAATAATTTATTTTTTCAGAAAAATTGCAAAAAAAATTACATTTTCTACCCAGATCCGCAATATTGCATTGCGGAAGTAGATGAAATCTGGAAAAATATTTACATTTTTAACCCAGCTGGTTATTCCGGAAGTAGTGACAAAAATGCAAAATCGGGAAACGGATGGCTAAGAAAAAAACTGAAATAATAATTGTTACCAAACAAGGCCTCGGATTCTCCTAATGCAAGTAAAACGAGAACCAAATCAATAAAACCAGGGAAGTAACCCACCAGAATGGCCTTGGTCTGTGGACATCTGCAGGGTCCTTACGGACATCCGCAGATTTCCAACACTACCCATTAAACAGTACATCCAGAAATCTGGAAAACCCACCAAAATGTATATTATAATGCAATGACTGCTTATTGATTGAATACTCCCTTCAAATGGCTAATCTAAGGACAAAAATTACAGTTGAAAAAAATCACACTTCAATTTGATTCAACAAAAAGTTATATATCAACTCACCGGTAAACGGTTCTGATCAAGGTTTGAGCGCAAGAGCCAAACCGAATTTGGGTGTTTTGTCCAACGCTTTCGTGTCCAACTCGCTAGACAGAGTCACAAGCGATTTGGGGATGATCTCGTGCTGCAAGAGTGCACCCAGCTTTCCCTGATTGTTGAGCTTAGCCTTGATCATCGTGAGGTGATCAACGGCATAAGATCCTCCGATCGTGAAGGTGTTATCGTTTAATGAGAACCTTCTGATAATCTCGCCTACTGCAGCAGTTTTTTTGGATTGATCCAGATGGTGTATGTATGATGCCCTTATTGTGTCCCCTTTGTCGCCCCTGAAAATAAATGTTGGTTAGAAGATATTCTTAAACGGGTTTAATGTGATAATCTGATGGAGTGTGAGAGATATGTGAATCCCGTCAAATTACTCTCGAGAAGTGCCCTTTGAAAAGAGAACGGGAGGTTGCAATATATATTGCCGATGTGGGACTCTAAGAGCATCTCCAACATTTTCTCCTTAATTTCTTCAAAATGGAGAAACAAATGTCAGAATCTCCAAAAGTAAAAATTGCATTCAACTCTAGTTTCTCCGTTTTGGAGATTTCATCATTAATCATATTATTAAAATATTCAATAATATAAAATAAAATTATTCTGTCTTCCTCTCCTCCATTTACTTTTTGTTGGTAAGTTGGAGAGATTTTTCTTGGGAAGACCAAATAAGTCATTCTCTCTCTCCCTTAGTTTAATTTAGAAGGATTCCCCAAATTTTGAGAAATTTTCGGTCTCTCTCCTGCTTTCTCCGTTTCGAAGAAATTGTTGGAGGAGTTGTTGAAGATGCTTCAACACGCCCTCTCCAACGGAGGATAGACATACAAAGAAAGTCCCAAGAGTGTTCTGGGGTACAAATGTCCTAGAGGTTGAACTTGACTTTGATACCATAAATGAGATATGATATATGTATATCTAGAACCCCATCAGATTATTCTCCAAAGTTATTTGAGGAATGATGGGAGGTTTCAACATATATGAAGTAGAAACGTTCTACGGTTCTAACAGGTGGGATTTTAACGAGTGAAATTGCTTACAAGATTATGGAAGCACTAGACTCTGGTTTGTTGACACTTATACCAGCAGTGTACTTGGTCAATCTCCCAGAAGACGTCTCGTAACCAGCTTCTGCGCCAATAACAAACATCGGAGTACCAATTGTAGCTGAAACGTCAATTGTTGGGGTTTGGCTCAAAGCAACTGCTGATGCCAAAGTAGCATGGCAATGAAAATATTGAACCTCAACCTGCAAAGTACACACCATTTGTCGTCAAACCCTGATACTGAATTAATAAATTCACTATCTTCCTCCCTGTGAAAATTGCAACACTTCCACTTTTTGGCAATGTTGTATTCTTTTTTAGAATGTATCCATGTTAATATTATACAAGTTAAGTCCATTGTCATTACAAATAACTTGTTGCCATTAATTTTGATCCACGAGATTATTCTACGTTGCCTTCATTGAATAATAATTTAGTCGTAATTTCCTGGGCCAGTAGTCATAAATAAACAGATCAAGGTAAAAAAAACGCGAACCTTGCCGGAGTTGAAATCAGGCACTTTGAATGATGCAATGGTCTTTGTTGAGGGCACAAGCTCTGTGAAAGTCAATGTCGTAGCAATCTGCCAAATCAGTGTGGCATTAGGTGAAACATGAAATAAAGCCTATATTTGCTAGTGGAAATGTTCAAATGAGAACCGTAAAATTTTGAGAACATGGAAACCAATTCATGATGGATATCGTGATAGATATTTATGATGAACATCACGAATGATGAAAATTATTATATTCATGATGAATAACTCATGAAATAGTTGGTTGTTCTCAAAATATTTACGATTATTATTTGAACTTCCCCGTTCACCAGTATTATGAAAATCTAGGTAGTGACCAACATACCTTTGATTCTGTGTCAACTTTGACGTCGATCAATATATTGTTGTATTTGTACACTGCTCCCACATCTCCGGTTGACAGACCACCCTTCTTTGTTGCAGATGATGTTATTGCCTGCAAAGAAGTGGTTGATAACATTGAATGACGAATAATGAGCTTTCACATTCATAAATTCTACATGAAAGATTTCAACCAAGTTGCCTTCTATCTATTATAAGTTAACATCTTTTCTAAAATTGATAAGTTGAATGCATGCTCCATAAAGGAACCTAGTCACAAGTAGACTTGCTGGATTTAGATAACAGGGTGTTTAAATTCCAAAAGATTTTGTCCAACCAATACTCCATTATGTGAAGCAAAAGCTGGGGAATCGGCTGCGATATGATCCCACAACATTATGTCTAAGAACCTTTACAAATATGCTGAATGTACTCGAATGATACAATAATAAGTCTAGAAAACTTAGTTACTGATGTTCCAAACCACCAGCAAAAACTATATTTCCTTCCGGAAGAAGTGTAGTAAAAGATTGAAAAGCAAAATGCTCAAGGCAAGCCATCAAGAATAAGACATTGGTGGAGATCACCCCTGGACGCTTAGTATGGATTTACCCAAGTAAAGATCGGTTTCCTCCTATCAAAATTTGGGAAACCGGAACGAAATGTAGATGGACCTTCCAATATACAGGAAAAATTTGGCAAGAATGCTAATAAGATTGAGTTACATGAAGAATAGGAAACATTGCCAAACTTCAATGTCAAAGAACTATGATCTTATCATGGAGAAGACTTGAGGACAAGTCCCTTTTCCCAACTATGGGGGGGATTGATGCAGGTGCAGTGGAACAAGAGTTAGACTGTGCAAGACCATTAGCTTCAATAAGGGAACTCTATTTTGAAGAAGAATTTAGCATGTTGATTAGATATTATGTCCTTAATCATTATTTCATTTTCCTAGAAGATTAGATTTTACTCAAGCTCCTCTAGTAAGTTGCTTTTATTTAGTTTCCTAAGTTGCTAGGATCTTTTGATTATATTTCCTTTTAATGTAAGGGGTTCGCTTGCCTACAAAACTCCTATGAAGTTCTTTTCTAAGACACTTGATATTGAATGTAACTTCTGAAGTTGAGCATGCTCAACTTCGTTCTCACTCATCACAATGCTCAACTTCATTCTCACTCATCACAAGAGGTGAGGCCTTTTGTGATGTCAACTTATCCTAAGTGAACCGTTAGGTGGCCCTTAACCCTCAACTACCCTTCAACCTATACATTCATTCCTACCGTTGAGACCCATTTCGCACTACTTTTTAAACCTTAATGACTTTTCAACCTCAAGAGTCTTTGTGTTGAAGCGTGTGTTGCAACACTGTTGCAACATAACGTAACCCCGATGAACAATGGGCTACAACGTATCACATATCCTTATGAAAGACCATTTCTACCTAATTGGCTACTCAAGTGTAATATCCTTTTAATGAATGTCATCGTTTAGATGATATTGTCTAAACAGTAAGGGGTTGTTTGTTTGTTTTTTAAAACCTCTTAATGGCTCTTAAATCTAAATCGTTCAGACCTTTTTACACATCACCTCTTATTAATCATAACTAAAACAAGACTTCAGACTTTAGACCTCTTAAAAAACAAACGGCACCTAAATGTTCATTACGAAAGGGGTCAAGCTCAGCCAGTGATCTTGAAGAGAAACGGCCATAAGTATACAACATCTCAAGCATAAATTTGTGCAAATGGAGAAAGGAAATTGCAAAATAAAGCAGATGATGGCAAGCATGTATGCTCGTGCCATGCAATGCTGTTGAATATGAATACACAGAACAAACTAATTTACAGTTGCATACTTGGTTCAGCTTAATTAGGGTTGAGCACATCAAAGCAGAGAGGTATTCTTTATATGTTCATAAAACTCATTTCTGTCTAAACCAAATCAGTCTACCTTACCTTCATATCACTCCTAAGGGAACCAGGAACCAATTCACGGCTACTGGATATGTTTTAACCACAAATAAATTCACTTATGATTCTTCATATTCCGTTTAAGTCATTTAAACACAAATTATAAAGAATCAAAAAACAAATGGCAGTTACTAGAATTCAAATCTAAAACAAAACAACAATCGTATTTCCAAAAAACAGAGTGTTAAGAAACGATTTTGACGAGGAATCAAACTATTAAAATTTGACTAGAATGCTAAATGCGGTCAACTTTTCATAAGAAATAACTAAAAAACCAACCAAATTTACATGGATCACTGTATCTAGAGCAACGAAAAAAGTCCAGACGATACTTACAACTCCGGTTACACTGCTCGTTGAAACAGAAATTTTCTGATCCGTTAGGTAGTCTCTCGTCAACAGATCTACACAAAAAAAAAAAAAAAAACAGCAATATATACAAATTTACTAAAAGCAGAATCAATCAAAAGTTCCATATAAATCACGATTCACGGTGAATTCATCATAGACATATAAACATGATTAGAAAACGGAGAAGCTAGGGTAAAGAATTGAGAATTGAAATTACCTTTGGCTTTCTTGCCGATATCGGAGAAGAGTCCTGGTCCGGTGTTCATTTTTGTTGCAGAAGAGATTTGGACGGATGGAGAGAGATGTTGGATGAGTGAATGGCGTAGGAGATGTGACCACCGGAAAGAAGTTGTTGGTTATATTGGTTGTCTTCGTTACCGCACGGCACGTGTTTGATTCGGACATACACCTAATTTAGGATGTAAACAAATGGGAACTTTTTTTTTAATTCTTGTGAATTATTGGCATTCGAATATTTTTTTAGGGTTGTGTTCGGGGGAAAAGTTGAGTTAACGTGAGAAGCATAAGAAGTGGTTATCGATCCTCGGATATATATATTAGATTAGATGCATCGAGATACACCAGATCAATTTCTTTATGAAGTCTTAATCATTGATGGATTTGAGATTACAATTCATTTCTCACGTTAACTAGACTTTTTACTTCATCCTTGGCCTTTTCAAGTGATGTTAAATGTATCATTTTAATATTAATTTATGTAAAAAAGAAATTAATATGTAGGAATGCATTTAGTTCATCCCTGTTTTATTTTTCGTATATATATTATATGAAAAAATATTTATGATTGAGGGAGAAATTAGTAGGGATATGAACGTTTAGCAAGGGTTTTGGAATTTTGTAATTCTCAAATGATTGTTGGGGTACTTAAGCGTGCATATGGGTTGGGTTGGATGGTTTAAGGTATTTAAATAACCCAATTTGTTTAAGACAGTTTGAAAAAAGTAACAACCCATTGCAAAGTATAATCTAATCCAACCCTTATGTAGGGGTGCTCAAAAACTCGACTAACCCGATCAACCCAACCCGACCAACCTGGGAAAAAGTCAACCCGAGGTAACCCCGACATATAATTGATACAAAATTAGGACAACACGAATCTATTGGGTTGATATTGGGTTAGACTCCAAGTAACTCGACCAACCCGATAAACGTTTTAGCGACTTCTCTTAAATTATTCATATTTCCCTTTAATATGTATAAGTTACCAAAAACAACTCGACAATAACGAGCAATGGAACTCATAAGAGAACATTATTGGAAAGTTATATGTAATACCTAAATATTTGATGAACTCGTATACTCTTTTGAATGATGGATCGTATTTCAAAGAAAAGTTTCCTTATTTTTATGTTTTCAATATTGTTTTTACTTTGTTTCAACACAACCCGACCAAACCGACCAACCCGAACGGGTTAGGTTGGGTTGGGTTGGAATTTCTCAAACCATCAACATTGGGTTGAGTTATTGAAATATCTTCAACCCAATCAACCCAACCCGTGAGCACCCCTACTTATGGGTTAGGTTGGGTTGTTGGGTTGTTATCAATCTTTTAAATAAGTATGTGTCTTCGATTTTTTAGGAGTATTATCTGTTGCTTGAAAAAATTCTTATATAATTATATATTACTTAGGGGCTGATTGGTTAATGGAATTGTAAGGAATTTGAAGGAATTGGAATGACCAATTCCATTGATCAAATTCCACGCTCATGTTTGGTTCACGGAATGAAAACGATGGAATCCTTTCAATTCAATTGAATTCCACAAATTAAATAATTCATCATTCATTGACTTAAGTGAATGAATTGAATTCCTATCAACCAAACACATGATCAAATTGCATTATAATTCCTTCAAAGTCAAATTCATTCGATGTATTCTAATTTCATCAATTTCCATTATGTGAACCAAACGCCCCCTTAGTTTCATATGTTTGTATGCATAACTTACAACAATTTTTTTATATTAAATTTATGGAGATAGCAATACATGTATGTAAATAACAAGAATTAAGCAAAAAAAAAAAAGAGAGAAAATTGTGCTTCAAAAATGACCAAAAACACGAGAATGAGGCTAGGTAAATATAAATAAAATTTTTATATTCTATATAAATATAAATAAACTTTTACTAAAATTATATATTTAGCGATGGATTAGCGGGTTGGGTTGGATTGGATTGACTTGGGCCTAACTAAATTTCAACCCTATTAATTAACTATTATGAGAGTCGGCTATTTTATGTACAACCCTACCCTAGCACCTTAATGAATTCGTTCCTGATTATTTATAGAGTTAATATCCACGTTGGAGAGTTGCTTACTTCCTTAAAAAAAAAAATGACCCACCATGACTCTTTTCTGAATTTCTGCAAATTAAGGTTACAAAAACCGAAAAATTTGCTAGCAATATGAATTGTGATAAAATAAAGGAACTGTGAGAGTTCCTTATTTTGAGAGTTGCAAAAATAAAAACAAATTTGTTATTTTTGCATTTACAAATTACAATTAAAAAGTAATTAGGGAAATAAGAACATTCATATTTTGAGAGTTTCTTATTTTACGAGTTATAAAAATATGGCAAATGTGTCTTTTTTTTTTTTTTTTGATAAAAGACACTTCTAAATAGGGGTGAACAAAGGCGGGTACCCGCACAAAATTCCCGGAACTGGAACCGACGGTTCCTGGAATGAAGGAATGGGAACCAAAACCAGTTACACTGGTTCTTTTTATTTGGGAACCGATCTCGGAACCGCCGGTTCCGGTACCAGGTACCCGCTGTCTAATTTTTTTTTTAAGAATTATCATTCATATTATAAAAAAGTAAATATTAATATATTACAAAGTCCCAACGTATAAAAATAAATACCACAAACGTGAAAACTAATACGATAAAAACTAAAATAAATACCACAAACGATGCTTACAAGACAAATAAATATTACAAACGGTGCTTCCAAAATAAATAAATACTACAAACGGTGCTTCCAAAACACTTCATGTCATTAAGCGGGTGTTTGGGATTTTTTTTGAACAGCAACAAACCACTTTTATTACCAACCAAAGATAAAAACCACCACAACACGAGCCGAAAATCCGACCGCAATAAAGAGTACAACACAAGACAATAAAAACCAAAGGTTTGTACCAAACAAAAGAGGAGAGTTTGCGAGATGCAAAACCCGCCGAACAACCAAACGAAAAGAAGCGAAACACGGTCAAGCAAAGAGAACGAGCCGCGTCAAAACAGGCTGTCAGGCCAGCCCACGACTGTGATCGAACAGCATCATGTAGCAGCCCCTTTTTTACAACAGAAACTTAATCCATCAGCCACGACAACAGTCCAAACATCTGCAGCTCCTACGACCCCATTTTGCAACCGAGCCCGATCATACGTAACTCAACCAAGTCCTTCTTTATCCTTCGAACCGAGTCCCAGAACCTATCGAGGAGTGATCACCGGCTCACCGGATCGCAGCCAAAACTGTCTCGAACCCAGCATAATACCGCAACAATTCCATCACAATCTCGGACAGACGACATTGCGACCAAACAGAGAGATGCCATCGGAAGGCTCCGCTTGCCAAGGACAATCCGACCCAGACCCCGACACTCTATGAAACTGGATGTATGTAAAGAAGCAGCAACATGTGGAAATCAAACTACCAAGGTCGACAATCATTGAAAGCATCCACACGGAAGCCATTAGTTGATGCTAATAAATACTACAAATGGTGATTCCCTAAAAGGTAGTTTATTAAGGGGGCAGGTACCCAACGGTTAACGGTTCCAAAAAAATGAGAACTGGAACCAGAATCGGTCCCGATCGGTTCCATATTTTAGGAACCGGAACCGGCAATTCCGAAACGATTCCGATTCCAAAGACGGGTACCCGCTTCTGATGTTCACCCCTACTTCTAACACAACAATAAGCCACTGGAAACAAATTTGCGTTCACCGAAAAAAAAACCCAGCAAAAAAGAACATTCATATTTTGTGAGTTATTTTTGGAATGCCAAAATAATATTATTGCTAAAATAAGGCATTCGCAAAATACATTAAATAATAAAATAAATTACACTTAAAACTAATGTTTCTTCACTCGTAAAATATTTGGGTCATTTTCACCTTTTCTAATAAAGTGGTCAACTCAAAATTCACGCAAACAACTCTCGACTATGATCACTTTAGTAAATATCTCTTAGAGTAAATTACAAATTTCATCCCTGTGGTTTGGTGAAATTTTGGATTGGGTCCCTCAAGTTAAATAATTACAGGGATGGTCATCGTGGTTTCATTTTTGTTATGGATCAGGTCCCTCATGTTAACAGCCGTTTAAAATCTCCGTTAACTGAAAAGTATTTTCATGTTTTTCCTGTAATTATGAAATTTATAATTATTTCAAGGACCTGTTTTGCCAAATTCTGAAACTCGGTAATAATAATAATAAACAAAAAATAAAAAGAAAAAAAACAAACACATATCCAGTATCGACTTCTTCTCCATCACTGACCCCTCCCCAAATCCCTCACCTCCAGCCCTCCCATCTTTGGTCACTCTCTCTTCTCCGATTTGGTGAATAAATCGATATGATGAAGAAACGAACCTGTCGTTTTAGAGAATCCTTCGATGAAGAAATCGATCTAGTGAAGAAGTTGACCCAGATCTGGTGAAGAAATCAAACATGTTGTTTCTTCTAAGTGAATACTTGGGTTGAAGACATCGAAGAACCATTCGGACATCCATGAAAGTTGGAGGTTTTGCATTTGCGTCATCTTCTTCTTTGCGATTTTTGAGTTATCATTAGGGTTTTGGATTTTATGGTTTTGCCAATGGTTTTTTTAATATGGTATGAATTTTAGGGTTTTTGATTTAGATTTATGATTCTTGATGTTTTGTTCTTAATGAGTTCTTAACAAATTTAATGTTGATGAATTTGATATCCTTTGTGTTCTTCGTTTAATTAGGATTTTTTCTTTCGGGAAAATCAATGATGTAAAATCCAGATCTGCATAAATAATTTCAAAATAGGTTTTGTTACTGATTTGATTTTTAAAATGGGGTTTGCTTTTAATTCTGTTATTAAAAAATGGGGTTGTGTTCTAGATCTTATTTTTCTAAATGGGTTTGTGTTGTTGATTTTGTTTTTGGATGATTTTTGTTGGATTTGTATCTTTGGTTTTATTTGATTTTAAGTATGATTTTTGTTGGATTTGTATCTTTGGTTTTCTTTGATTCTAGGTATGATTTTTGGGTGGTTTGATTTTTGTTGGAAGAGAATGAAATTGGCAAAACATGCAAGGGTTTACGCTGTTTTCTCTAATCTGGAGAGAAAAGAAAAGAAAAGAAATTGATGGAAAAGAAAGGGAAAGAAAAGAAAGGAAAGGAAAATAATTTTTTCATTTGTGTTCTTGAACTGGAAGGGAAGGAAAGGAAAGGAAATAGTTTTTCATGTTCTTGAACATGAGAGAAAGGAAAGAAAATATGTCAATTTTATAAATATACCCTTGTAAAAATATATTATTATAATGAAAGATTGGGTAGTTTTGTAATTTTAATAATTTCAGTAATTTTTTTTAAATGGTTTTAATTTTTTCCTTTCCTTTTCTTCCCTTTCCTCCCACATTTGGGAGGAAAGGTTTGGGAGGAAAGTTATCAATTCTTTCCTTCCGTTTCCTTTCCTTTCTCTCCTAAAAATGTTTCGAGAACACGAGTTTTTTTTCACTTTCCTCTCCTTTCTATCCCTTTCCTTTCATTCGTTAAATGAGTTTCGAGAACACAGCGTTAGAAATTTGGGAAAGAGGCGTGGGTTTAGAAGAAGGAGAGGAATCTGGGTTTGATTCTTCAGTTTCATAAATTGGCAAAACAGGTCCTTGAAATAACTATAAATTTCATAATTACAGCAAAAACATGAAAATATTTTAAGTTAACAGAGATTTTAAATGGCTGTTAACACGAGGGACCTGATCCATAACAAAAATGAAACCACAATGACTATCTTTGTAATTATTTCACTTGAGGGACCCAATCCAAAATTTCACCAAACCCCGGGGACGAATTTTGTAATTTACTCTATCTCTTATTTATAACTCCAAGTATATTGTTATAGCTAATTATTTAATTCTGATTCTTAAATATTATGATAGTCGTTTCGAAAATATACATCCGAACACCATCAATTGTAATCATAGACATATTTTCCATTAAAATCTTGGGAAAAATTCAGAAAAACCCAATGGACTTTAGTATTTTGAGTGATTAAGTCCTTGGATAATTTTTTGAAACAAACAAATCCTTAGACAATTTAAAGTACATTAAATAAATTCTTGGACTTTTGGAAACCTGTTAAATACATCCTTATTACTTAAAAATTTAACTTGCAACCTAAATAACAGGTAAAACTACAAATTGAAAAAAAAAACAAAAAAGATATCACCGACTTTATTATTCTACAAATAAAAAAAATGAAGAAATTAACTAAAATAGTCAATCTCATCAACCAAATACATTTTTTAAACATTTTTCAAAGTCTCTTCTTTAAATGGTCAAAGTTTAGGCATAATTTTTTTTGCCTTCAGAATTGTTTTTGGCAACAAAAAAAACATCTTTATAATTTTTTATTTAATTTACTTTATATCTTCTATTTTTCTTTTTCACTTTAATTTTTTTATTATATTAACACACATAATCGTATATTAACTAAAATACAAAAAAATACGGTTTTTTACAAATTATATCATTATAATTTTCTTGTCAATACTTAAAATGAGTCTATTATTAACTTTTTTTATTTAATCTCATATTATTAAATATCATAAATACGTACGAATTATATTTAATATTTACGCATTCAATCATTTATGGTTATTTATTTAATAATATAAGATTAATCTGTAACTATAATAGTATAAAGTGTAAGTATTAAAAATAATTAATATATATTCAGGATATTGAGTAGTATAAGATTAAATTCAAAACCAATCTTGAGTTCAATTTGAATGTATTAACGAAACGATTATTGTAATTTGTAAGGAAAAAAAACTAATTTTTTTGATATATTTTAGGGAATTTAATTAAAATACCCAAACATAAAAAACCAGTACCCAAAATGCCCAAAATCTTAAAGTTTTTGCTAAAATACCCAACAATCCCGTGTTTTTGGGTCGTGTAAATGGGAAAACGCGAGGTTTTGTTTTTTTGTCCGTGTATCCAACGAAACACGGGGAAAGCACGGGGTGAAGCGATTTTGGTCCGCATATGGGGACAAAACACGGGGTTACCCCACGTTTTAATTGTGTAACGCGGGGTTAGGCCTCTTCACAAACACATGGCTAGAACAATTAAAACGCGGGGTTAAACTTTTTTTACATAAATATCTTATAATATAGTGTATATATATACATTGAATAAATAGGAAGAGGGGGACAGAAATGGTGGAATTCTGTTGCAAACCATTTGCATTTCCAATTTATTTATTATTTTGTAAATAAAATAATTAGTGGAAGTTAAAACGTGTAAGAACCCCCAACCCCGCGTTACACAATTAAAACGCGGGGTAACCTCATGTTTTGTCTCCATACGCGGACAAAAATCGTTTCACCCCGTGCTTTCCCCGTGTTTCGTTGGATGCACGGACAAAAAAACAGAACCCCGCGTTTTCCCATTTACACGGCGCAAAAACACGGGATTGTTGGGTATTTTAACAAAAACTTCAAGATTTTGGGCATTTTGGGTACTGATTTTTTATGTTTTGGTATTTTAATTAAATTCTCTATATTTTAGTTAATACATGATTATGTGCGTTAATATAATAAAATATAAAATGAAAAAATAATTGATATAAAATAAATTAAATAACTAATTATAATTTTATAAGGATGCAAAGTGTAAACTTGTAGGTGACATTTTTTTTAATTTATAGTTTTACCTGCTATGTAGGTTGCAAGTTACATTTTTAAGTAATAAGGATGTATTCAACAGGTTACCAAAAGTTCAAGGATTTATTTAACAAGTTTTGAAATGTCCAATGACTTATTTGATCAAAAAAATTGTCCAGGGACTTAATCACTCCAAACACTAAAGTCCGGGTTTTTTTGAACTTTTCCCTAAAATTTTATATAAGAGTAAATTACATTTTTGTTCGTGTGATTTGCAAAACGTCCAGGTTTAGTCATAACAATTTAGAAATTATAAATTTTTTTAGGGTTTTGCATTTTTCTTTCGATGTGGTCTTTGGCACCGACTCCCTTTAGAGAGATTATACAAACGAGATGGATGTTTGTTGTCCCAACCATTCTTTCTTTCTGATTCTCGAAGAATGAGGGGCAAGGGGATCTCCGACCCTTACTGCCCAACCTGACAGCGGAGTTTCAGTATGAATAAAAATATCGATTGTGAATCATTTAAATGGGGATTCCTTACTCAAGATCCGTTCGTTCTTTTTTCTCTGACACCCCCATCTTCGCTCCCCTCCCTTTTTTCGACGGGTCCAACGGCACCACCACCGACCTGCACCCCATCTCCAGATCTCTTTCCATTATCTAAAAATTCAAAACTTGCCATTTTTCCTTCTCCTTTTCTGCTTCCCATTTTCCATACCTATCTATTAGAGATAAATCTAAAAACCCATTTAAGTAATTTGTCATAAAGATAAAGAGTTTTAGGTGTCGTTTGTTTTTTAAGAGATTTAAAGTCTGAAGTTGTTGGAAAATTTTAGTAAAAATGTGATTTTTTACTAACTTTGGACACAATTAAATACATGTATATGTATTGTAGGTGAATCTCCAATTTACGTGCACCGACTAATCCCCGGGCGACCACAAATGGCCTGGAGTCATCGCAGGTGAATCTCCATGGCCACAAAGGCTTTTGCAGCACCTGGATTCGAACCCTGGGTAGATGAGGTTTTCCACTACATCCCTCTAAGGCTTAACCAGTGCGCCACAACCCAAGTGATTAGATGTACGAAAATCTTGTCAATGTTGTAAATCATATGAGTGGGAAGATGGGTGTTGACTTTAGGATCTCTGGGTTTTTTTGACCACCCACCAACCTATGTTACGATATCTTGAACATGTACAGGAATCTTGTCCACGTTTTGAATTTCTTTTATCTCTTCTCAAGTATTGCAAGTGCTCTCAACCTCTCGCCTATGTTGGAGATTACAAGGCTTGGATTAAAGATGGTGACTTTTGGTGCAAATGAAACAAGGTTTGTTAGTTGATATATAACTAGCATTAAGCGTTGCACATATCAATATAATTATGTAAACTTAGAAATTTTATCAATGGAGAAATGGGAACTTGTCACAGTTAGCGAAGGAAGGGCATTCATTCGATTTGGTTGTTGGGTCATTCACCAGTATCTTCCTAATCGAAACATGGCGCTGACTGCTACGCTATAAGGAAATAAAGTTGCGCCTTCTCCGTCAGCAATTGCTTTTGGCGTAGTGGTAAGCGTTTGATCTTAACAGGTCATATATATATATATATATATATATATATATATATATATATATATATTAAGGAGCTGGAAGTGTTAATTGGATTGCCAACATTTTACTTGACAGAATTCTAATTCTATATATACCATGGACTTCATTCAATGCAATTAATATATATATATAAATATATATTTTGGAGATGAGCTAGTCTGATCCATATATCATCATGCTGAATTAATTAATTTGCTGGAGGTAATAAATGTGTAAAATGGGAAACACAACACAAATGCAAGCTGCAATTCAATTGGTCATTCAAGAAGATGGAGAAAAGAAGAATGGAAGTTTGATAGTTTGCATTTGAGCATCAAACTTGCTATGATTTCTCAAATTATATATCCTGCCTGCCCCTGCCCCTGCCCCTGCCCCTGCCATATAAATATAATGATAGTTGCATTCCATATTTTGCAAGAAATCTAAAAAGGATTCATCACATCTCTATTGCATTTAAAAAACAGTAGCTAGCTTTGACTTTGAAGTACAAGTATGATTAATCAAATGGAAATTAGTCTTTGATTGTAATTGCATAACAAACAAACAAATGTACAGAAGAATCATTACCAACAGAGACATACACCTAACTACAACCCATAAACCTAAATCTATTATTATATGTCCCAAAAAATTCACAAATTAATCCATATCTATAGAAAGCCAATGGTTCAAGAAATCTTGATTGATTAATTGGTGAATATTGCCAGCTAATTATACCTTCAAAGCCTGGGCTTTACAAAGAGGACAGACATTCCTACGAAGCAGCCATTCTGTGATGCATTTGGGATGAAACCGATGTCCGCATTGAAGCACTCCTACTCTCTCATCCTTTTCAAATTCCACTTGGCATACCACACAGACCTCGCTTTCTTCTTCTTCTTCTTCATGATATTTGGTTACTTTCAGATTGTTGGAGATGAGTTTGTTGGTCAATCCACTGCAGAAGGCCACCAACTGATCAGATGCTTGTTGAAAACTCTCGTTGATTTGATTCATGTTAAGGTCTTCTAGTATCGCAGTTTCATCAACATATTCCGAATTATGCTGGTACAGATATCCATCATCAATGGCTTCCGAATGCTGGTAGGGATATCCATGATCCATGGCTTCTTCTTGTAGTTGGTAGTAAGATGACGATTGTTGGTGAAGTTGATGGTGGGCTTGTAGATCAATGATATTGACAATAGCTGCTTCTTCTCCACGGACGTACCACGTATAAGGGTAGGGAAGGGGACGATAAAATCGCAGTGATTGGGCTAATACCTCTGGATGGAAGTCGCCGGAAACAATGGGGGAAACGGAATAGACACGTACTCTGGTGCCGCAAGGCCACACGTACAAGGACACTGGACTTAAGATATCATTATCGTCGTCATCATCATGTGGGTATAGATGTGGGTATATATCCATATTCATATTCATTGGGAAGTTGCTGAAACAATTATTAGAAAGTTGCAGAAAAAAGATCAATGGAGAAGAAGGGGAAGTTGCTGAAACAATTATTAGAAAATTGCAGAAAAAAGAACAATGGAGAAGAAGGTGAAGTTGCAGAAAAAGAAGAATGGAGAAGTTGCAGATATGGTGATTGATGAATGAGGAAGAAGATGCGGAGTTTAAATAGGTTTCGAATGATTTGGAATTTGGAAACATTTGCTTTGATTTGGTTTAGGATTGCAATCAGATCAAAAAATTGACCGTTTGGGGGAAATCAATTATGATCTCGATTTGGTTTGCAATATGATTTTTATCAATTTTTCTTCTTAAAAATACATCATTTAAATTTATTTATTATTTAATATAAATAATTTTTTATTTATTAAATTTTTTAAAAATCATGTATAATAAGCAACGATAAACAAAATTTGTAAATTGGAATAATATATATTTATAACATTTAGGTTTTTTTATCTCTTAATTTTTTTAACTTTTCAAAAATATATAAGTTTACAAATCAATAATGTATATAAAATTATTTACATTTTATAAAATATTCTTATTTTACTATTTTGCAAATAATAAAAATACAAGTTTGAAGGGTTTTTTGGTAGGGGTGTACGAAAAACCAACAAAATCGTCCAACTCCCCTAAAAATAGATCGACTAACTTAACTCCACCCGAGGTTTAATTAGTTTATAAACTATATAAACAGATGAAAATGTGGTTAGTTCCATGTCAAACCAAACCAACCAATTATCTATACTACTATATAAAAATTCTAAAACAATCTTTTGTACAATAACATTTACTACTTTTACAATGTTACATTTATCACCCTTACAATTACTTATTTAATTTACTATATATCCCTTACTTTTTCATTTTTCATTTTACATCATTATCATATTAACACAAATAATCGTATATGAACAAAAATGCAATGAAAAAATACGTTCATTTTTCTACAAATTATATCATTATAATCGTCTCATTAATACCTTCAAAACGAACCCAATATTGAATATTTTTTAATTTAATCGTACTATTAAACATCATGAATATTTACGAATTAAATTGTTTTATATCCATACGTTTTATTTTTTTTTCACCGTTAGCACATTAAAAATACATAATTGTAAAATATATTAAAAATACGTTTCATTCTTATTATAAATTACATCACTATAATCTCTACTATATTATAAAAATTCTAATACAGTTTTTTTACAAACCTTTGAAAGCCAAAATTTTATCCCCCATGTTCCACTTCCTAATTAAATTAAATGTTACGTTTATCACAGTTACAATTAGTTACTTAATTTATTTTATATCCCTTGTTTTCTTATTTTCCATTTTATACCCTTATCATGTTAACATAAATAATCGTATACGAACAAGCCCAACATTGAATATTTTTTTATTTAACCGTACTATTAAATATCTACAAATAAGATTGTTTTATATCCTTACACTTTATTTTATTTTCACCTTTAACATATTAAAAATACGAAAACCAACTAAACTATATTAAAAACACGTTTAATCAATTCATTTTATTTTGAAAAAATTACATTGTAACACACATAACAAATTATTGAAATAATTCACATAAATCACCAACTAGCGAATTCCGTATAGTGAAATGATATTTGTTATCCTTGATTTGATTATACTATAAGCATAAAGTTATTGGAATTTACGCTTATCTTCAACTGCCCCTTTTGCTCTTTATTTAATTTTTTAAATAAATTTGGAAGATAAAAATAAACTTTTACACACGCCATGTTACACCCCAAAAACCAACCGGGTCGTAACGAAACGTCAATACTTAAAACATACGTCTTCTATAATAAGTCGCAGCGGAATATTAAACATTACATCGGATAGTCTTTTAAGAAACATACGAAATACTAATCAACAACTTAAGAACATAAACTTAAATCCAAATTCAAGCAGTCTGGTACATAACCAGTCCTCATGCCAGACCTTTGGCCTTATCGACCCCAATCTTTCCTGATCCTGAGATACACGCTAAAGTTAGCTTTACGCTAAGTGAGTTCATGGTTTTCGCATCGTCATCCATCAATCATGAAAATAATTCAGATACAAATAGTCATATCATAATTTACTCACAACGTATCATGCATTTTAAAACATATCTTGCAATTATGAGAAAAATGCAGTGTGCCATCACTTTATATATTTACGTCCATTGGCATGGTGGGGCTCCGTCATCCCGTCCATCTATAGTCAAGCTCAGAGGTGCTCTCAAGCACATGTCTTGACTACCGTCCCATAGTGCAGTCCAGAGGTGCCCCTTCCGACACATGTTCTGACTATATTCGTCATCTGCGGTTTCCCGCCGTCCAATACCGGCGTCCCGGTAATGAGCCTCACACTTATAGCCACATCACATCAGTTCAATTTAATCAATCACAACACACGTCGTACGTAGTATGCATTTCGTCCAATATTTAGAATAATGGCATACCCAGATAACATCACCATACATGCACTTGTGCATATAAATACTTATAAATAAACTTTGTATGCATATCGGTCACAACAAAATGTAACACGTTCATGTAGTCGTCATTCCATGCGTCATCCAAAAACTAGCATGCTTTTCATATTTAAAAAGATTATAGCATGCTCAACAAAATCATCATCAATATAAAGAGAACATACTTTTGTACATGCATGTATCCCAGTTAAAAGTCACAAGAAACTCACCTCGGTTAGTGTAGATTTTCTCTCTACTTGTTAGCTCCCAATCCTACACAAAATGGTAACACTTCTCTAAGTATTCGCACTTTAAATAAAACACGTCGCCCAATTATGGAACTCTCAAACGAGCTCTTAAAACTCGATCCCATTATTTCTACACCGATGAATTAACGATACATTTTTCACCATTTATCCCTCTTTTACCGTCACTTGCAAAATACATATATATATATATACAAATATATATATACATATATTTACAATATCAGTAACTCTCCAACCATTGTTTTTATTTATTTATTTATTATTATTATCATAGCAACATCCAAATCCATACCATATATATATGTATATATATCTATATATACACACATTCGCACACCTTTTCACAATTATATACTGCCACTATATTTACTTATAATATTGGGAACCTAAACCCATATGGGTTCCATCCCAGCAGTACCCATTTTCCATCCATAGGCATATTCTTATGCTCACCATCATGACTCATCAAGGAACCATGGTAGCCTTTTTAATATATATATATATATATAATGTATATATAACTGTTACATATATACAATTTGACTTTTACAAGCCACTGGACACAACACACATGCATATATGGATTCCCTTTTTATTAGTTAATTATATTTGGGGAGGCTTTATTTATATGGAGCCTTTTGATTAATACACAGGTTGGCCTTTGCCATAGCCTTCGCCTCAACAGAACACCTCCCCTTTTTCTGTCTTGTTTTGGCACCACCGTTTCTTAAATCCCACATTCTTTCCCTTTTTGTTTATGCCCATACTAAGATACCTCTTTTACGACTAAGCATAGTTAATTATATCCAAAATCTCACAAACCATAAGCCATACCAAAATTTCGAGGTTGGGTTTCTGATTGCAGGAAGTATATATATATATATATATATATATATATATATATATATATATATATATATATATACTCTATTATTGCATCAGGTCACCAACTTCTAACTCTCACATAAATCTTTAATCAATTCAAACGATACATAAACGGATTAAGCATCACTAGAAGGTCCTATATTCAAGATTTTTACCAGGACTAGTCACCTCGATTGTAGAATCTCGGTTTGCGCTTGATTGCTTTCTTCTCCGGTTCCTTCTCTGCGATTTCTCCCCTTTCTCTTGCTCCTAGTTTCTGTTTGACCACCAGTGGAAAAATGGCGTTCATCAGCCATTTACTTCCTTTATCGACGCCCCACACCCCTGTAACCGTTGCCGCCCCTTTTTCCCGTAACTTCAAACCCTCGATGAAATTGATTAAAAGTCCCAATTCTAATTTGCATCCCTTGTCTTCTCCCACTTACCTACAATATAACCCCTCAGTTTCGAGACTATACTGAAGTAGCTCCTTCCTTTTGTTTATTATTATTTCAAGACATTTTTTTTGGGTGTTACACGCCGCATTGCACGGGCATATAACTATATATATATATATTTGTAAAACTTGATAAATTGTTTTATATAATTTTTTTGATAAAATGGTTATTTGTGTTTTTTTATGTGAAAATGAAAAAGTTTCATCAGATTAAGAAAATGCATGAAACAATTTCATCAGAATGAGAAAATAAATGAAACAATTTCATTTTTACATAAAAAACACAAACATATGAAACAATTTCATCAACAAAAGAATTATATAACACAATTTCATCAAATTAAACAATTTCATGAACCAATTTTATCAACTTAACCAATGAAATCGATGGTTTACACGATTTGCAAAATTAGAGTGGTTTCCATTTGATCTCTCTCATATATATATATATATATATATATATATATAGTGGAAGGATATTTTGCAATCCTGAAAAAGGTTGCAACCCTTGCAACCCACATCTTAACCGTTGGATTCATGATCGACGGTTACTCTATTTTTATTTTTCTGTTTTTTTAATTAAAAATATTTGGCCCCATATATATTGTAACCGTCGATCATGAATCCGACGGTTAAGATATGGGTTGAAAGGTTTGCAACCTTTTTAAGGGTTGCAAATAAAACAACCCCTATATATATATATATATATATATATATATATATATATAGGGAGAGGTTCATTTGAGAAATGACAAATGTATGAGAAATAGAGAAGTAATCTTAGTCATTCATCTGGTCAACATTTACGGCTTTGACCGCGAAGCACAGGATAATTCCTTGCATGGTCTATAGAAGATAGAGGGGTAGTTTCATAAAATACGCGGGATGAGTTTATATATGAACCTATATGATTCACATATAAACTATACGTTCATATGTGAATCATTTAATTAGTTCATATGAGAATCAGTTAATTAGTTCATATATAAATATGTTAATTAGTTCAACTGATTCATATATGAACTTACAGTTAATTAGTTCAACTGATTCATATATGAACTACAGTTAATTAGTTCATATATAAATCAGTTAAAAAAATTCATATGTGAAATAAATTAAAATTTTACAGTTTTGGCCCCACTTCGTGATTGTGTTCGTGAAAAAAAATTAAAATGCCAACTTTTTTTTAACTCCTTGCATTTTCCACGAACAATTTTACGAACTTATGTTTTTTTATGAGTTTTTAAGTGATGTTCGTGATATACGAACACATATTACGAACATGGATTAAGTTTTTGACTTCAAAGGAGGTGTTTGTATATACGAACTCCTTTCACGAACCTAATGGCTATTTTGATAAAACAAGGGAGAGAATGGCTAGAAGGTAAACCCGATTTTCTAAAATGGCTACTTTAATTAATTTCCCGAATTATTAAGCACTAATATTTGATTTTTTTTTAGTTTGAAATTGTAATATAATCATCTTTCCTCAACATACGTTTAGGGTTAATTGGTATGTTGGGTTATAAATTTAAAATATGGATAGATGGGTTATGATTTATTGAACCGAAGTATTTGAGTTCGGTTGTCCAAATGTTATCAAAAAGTCCAACCCTACCCATGTTCAGTCCTAGCTTTTGAAAAGCTATATTATCATTTTCTTATAAATGGATCAAGTTTTGAAAACATTAAAATTTATTTTAATTAGAAAATATAAATTATGTTAAATATAATTAGATTTTTAATTATATATAAAAAAACGAGTATTTTATTCTCTTTAATTTGATGTGGTATATTATTTTTCAAAATTTTAAAATGATTTTCAAATTTCACTCACAAGTATATTTATAAAATATTATCATATATAATAATATTTTCAACTTATTATTGAAGTAGAATATAATTTTTTTAAAGATTTTGAAAATAATGAATTTATTGGAGTCGAGTATATATATATATATATATATAAAGATTGTGAATTTTGATTTTTGTTCAAATTTTTTTAAATTTGTTAGAGATGCCTAAATTTATGCGACAAACACCAGGATACAAAAACCATATGGACGAGTTACAAAGTGAATTCATTATAAAATGAATGATTGATAACCAAAATTTATTTGGCATTAATAAATTTAAAACATTCTAAATTCTAATTAAATGGTATTAGATATAGCTAGTATATATAGTGGTAATATACAAACATGTTATTTATAAACCGAAACTAAAAAAAATCTTTACGCTTGATTCGGACTTTCAACACACTATGCCAAACATCTAAAAGGACAAACGATTTTTCTTTTTATTCTCTTTTTTTTATGTTGAGAATATCAAAATCAAAAATTAAAAACGAGTGTAGTATATCTGACATGAGGCGGGGTCTCGCAGACATAATGTATGTAAATCTGATCTTTACTTGAAATAGTAGCACGACTGATTTTGTAAAAATCGGAAAAAGAACGATATATATATATATATATCAACATATATCAATTATCTATGGTAAAAAGAAAAATCCCGTGATATATATATATATATATATATATATATATATATATATATACTAGTCAAATACCCGCGCGATGCAGCGGAATGTAAACAAGTTTTCCTGAAAAATGTCATTCATGTATACAAGTACCATATTGAATAACAACAAGTTCATCAGAACAGACTCGCCTCCATCAGGGATAATGTATGAATGATCAAAACTAAGCTTTGACTTGCTATCTTTATTTTCGATACAACATATTCTATCTAAGATACCTTAAAGACGGGCCATAACCTTAAAGAAACCAATATTTGTCATCGCTCGTTGTTGATCCATCCATCCATGTCTGGTGCACATGTACCCAACTAATCCCTTGTGACGGTTTCACATCCTATAAACAACACCGATAAAAACACACGTCAAGAAACACCACCACACATTATCACAGATATGTATCCGCTCACGAAACATCTCGAAATCGAAATGCCAACCATGTTTCATGTTAAGTTTGTAATCTTCGTCCTTATTGATACTTAGTCTATGAATACATGGTGCTTGACTCGCTTGGTGTACATATATGTGAATCATGCATCGACTCTGAAGTACTTTAGTACGCATTTTAATCTATTATGTGTACATCATCCGGAAGATACTCTATAAATGTCATTAGTAGTTCTAGTGCTTAATAAAGGTGAATTTTGTCACCGAAGAATTGTAGACCTTCTATTAAAAATAAATCAATCATATTTCATTTTTGTCTTCTTTTTGTCCATACGGATGTTAGTTGTATACCTTTACTATGTAACTGGTTATACATTTTGAATAAATATAGTTAAAAAATACCTAATATAAGTATGTATAGATTTGTATAGCTGATTTTCTTTCTACAATAACCGTTACAAATGTTTATCGATATGCTATAAATATATATAGTAAATTGGTACGTATTTATTATATTTTATAATACTACTAAATCAAGAAATATTAAAAAATAAGCTTATTTTGAAAATATTGACAAAAAAGTAATAATGGTGTAATTTATAATAAAAATGAAGGTGTTTTTAATATATTTTAGTTGGTCTATGATTATGTATTTTTAATATACTAAAGATGAAAAAAATTTAACATGAACAAATTAACTCGTAGATATTCATGATATTTAATAGTATGGTTAAATTAAAAAATATTTAATATTGGACTCGTTTTGAAGATATTGACGAGACGATTATAATAATATAATTTGTAAAAAAAGAAACGTATTTTTTCATTGCATTTTTGTTCATATACGATTATTTTTGTTAACATAATAAAGTGTAAAATGAAAAATGAAAAGGCAATAAATATAAAGTAAATTAAATAACTAATTATAAGAATGTTAAATGTAAATTGAATCTTGAAAATAACCATAGATAAGGGTGTAAAATGAAAAATATAATGAATATAAAACAAATTAATTTGGACATGATATTTAATAATATGATTAAATCCAAGAAATATTCAATATTTGACTCATTTCGAAAGCATTGACGAAACGATTACAATGGTTCTAAAACCTTATGAATGATTTTGTATCCCGAGTCTCCCTTAACCATTCAACACCCTGATTTCATTCTAAACAATTAGCAAACAGTTATATTTCATTTTGCACTATATCATAAACGTCTCTTAATCATTCTGACCACTAATCATTCTGCAACAAACCATTCAGCAAATGCCAAACAACCCTTGAGTGTGCAATGGGAGTAAGTGTGTTTAAGAGACTTATACGCTCTGCTATTATCTTTAAAACTTTCAAAACAACCGTCTACAACCGTAATACAATTTTTATAAGGTAGTAATAGATAAAATATCCTATCAAGTCTTTTTTTTTAATTCTAAACCGATCAACTTCAAAACTTGGTCTCATGTAATTGAAATTGAACCCAAATGTTAAAATTATAAAATACAAAATCCATTAGTTCTGCAAAGTACAATATAATTCATGTTCAATTATACGAAACATTCTGTTTGTTTTTGTCTAGCTTAGAACCAAGCAAATTGAACCGATGATAACTCTTACATCCAACGACCTATGTCTAAATTTTTAACTAAAATATACTAGTGTGTGACACCGCGCGTTACGCGGTGATGAAAAATTATTGTTCAGAAATTATGTGCTAAGTTGAAATGCAATTTGATAAGTGATAACTAAATAAATGTAATAAAAGACAATGAATTTATTGAAGTTGTTTTTAAGTAAATTAGTTTGTTTGATATTGTTTTCTAAAACAAAGAAAAATTCAGAACTCATACATTTTCTTATTTTTGGCTGCAAAATAACGTTTTGATATTGAAGTTAAAATTTGTAAAGAAATAGTTAGTCGTAAGCATATATACAATATTAAATGTTGTCGTGGGTGTACGCAAGATTTGTGTAAAAATTTGATTACCCTAACCGACCTTATGTGAAACCTACCTCCAAGTAGGCATGGGAACGGGGCGGGGATGGGGCGGGGTTCCCATTCCCCGGCCCCGGTTCGTTGTAGGGAGCCCCGTGCCCGGCCCCGGGCGGGTGCGGGGATTGAATCCCCGTCCCCGGTCAAGACCCGGTCAGAGCCCCGGCCCTGGTCCCCCATATTTAACAAAACAGTAGCTAACACCTAACAATACAAAATTACAAACTGAAATTTAACAAAACATTAGCTTGATTCTTGAACATATTGAATGATACTATGATTACTATCACAAAGACACAAAATGAAATTTTGATTTAAACACAAAATCTAGCGAGTAAGATTAAGATTTACATTCATTAAGATATTTTGAAATTTTGAACTTGAAATTTACATTCATTAAGATTAAGATTCAAGAGAGTAAGAGACTTACTCGAATTGAGGACTGAGGTCGAGACTCGAGTGGTCGACTGAACTCTGAAGATTGAGGTGAGGACTGAGGTCGAGTGGTCTGAGGACTATGGTCGAATCTGGAAAATAATCAGGTCGAGCGTCGAGGACTGAGCGTCGAGGATAATCAGGTCGAGCGTCGAGGAGGTGAGGACTGAGCGTCGAGGCGTCGCCGGTGATGGTGGACCGTGGACGTTTGGATGACGATACTCGCGAGGGCTGTAAAACGTTGACGTCGCCGACGATGGGTGGGGGTCGTGACTCGTGAAACGTGGTGGTGGCGGCCGATGTTGTGATTTGTGAATGTGATGGCTGATTCTAAACCCTAATAGGAAAGCAATTACTTAATTAACTTATTTACAATTATATATATATATATATAATATATATATATATAATAAAATAAATTAACTTATTTATATATACCGGGTACGGGGCGGGGGTGTGATTCCTGGCCCTGACCCCATCCCCGGTTTTCTCTAAACGGGGATCCCCGCCCCCGGACCCGGTTAAGCGGGGAATCTCCGACCCCGGTCGGGTCGGGTGAACCGGGTTCTCCCATCGGGTCGGGCCAAATCACCATCCCTACCTCCAAGGACATCAATGTAAAGGGACATTTTTTTGGTTCATCAAATGAAATAAGAGTATTTTACTAATCGTTTAATGAAATGCAACATCCATTAAACATGAAGTTTTGTGCAACGCAAGAATATTAAGCAATAATATGAGTTATATCAATATTGCCCGTATTTTTGTTAACTGTGGGTGTCCACCAGGCCCGCCCTGCAGAACAGCAAAGAAAATTCCTAATAGCCTTACAGGACTCAAACCGCTAACCTATAACGAGTTTGGGTTTGTCTGCAACGTAAATGATAATATAAAATAGTTAGTGAATCGATTGATATAAACAGAAATAAATAAACCAATGGATATTAAGCATTTACCTTATTAAAATGTGAGAGGGAGACGCATTTACTATTAAAATAGTGCGGTGAGAATTTATTACATCAAGAAGTATTTGACTAAACATCCAAGTAACCCCAACTCATCAATGTAAGTAAACTTGATTTGAAATCCAAGTAAAGAGTACTCTATTTGACAAAAGGTCAGTTGCATTGAGAAGATGCAGAAGCAAGTGGATTCTTCTATTGAATTATTTTAATTTGGTGATAAAAAGGCCACAAAATGTGCAGTTATGGGATGAGATAATAGACCTCTAATTTCAACAATCACATTACCATTCTCTCCAAATTGAAACACATCAAACACTCTACTCAACTTAAAAGATTATATTCAGTCCGACAAATCCTAACTGAACCCTTTGTTGGTTGGTTGCTATGTCAATATTAAAAACTGCTATAATCACAAGACACACACAAAAAACAACTCCAAGATCAATTGTTGTGAATGGTGATGTCAAATTCTAGATCTTATAGTATAACAATCAAATCAAACCAAACTAACCTAGTATATCTCGCTCGAATGTAGGGTATGAAGGTGAGATGTATACGAATATGGCCTTTATACAAAATATAACAACATAAAACATAAAATCCAATGTCACCCCTTCCATTTGTAATACGTACTATAAACTCTTCCAAAATTATGTAGAAATCACATCAATTTTATACCTAGCAGCAAAAGGATGGAAATGGATACTCAATTACAGAATGTGAATATTAAGCTTATTTGGCATCCAAAGTAAAAAAAGATACAATTCTAGGACCAGAAGGAGTACTTGACTTTCAAGCACGCTCACAAAAGGAACACACATTCAATCACAAAAAAGTAACCCTATCAGATGACTTTAGTTATTATGAATGTGATATCCCTTGCATAATGTTGCAGCATAAAAAATTATTAACAAAAATTCAAGACTAATTGATTTTAATTTTTACATACAAACACAAATTATTCTATTTCTAGTTCTTTTTTATGAACTACGATAAATAAAATATTTCATGAGAATCAGAATCCAAAATTCAAAGTTTAGTTACTTTTGCAAACAACTGGGGACTTCATATGTTAAACGAATCCTCCATGATCACATCAAATGCACTCAATACCACAAAATGCCATAATTTGTCGTATAAAACCATATGTCACATCAGTATAAAAAAATTAGACAAAAAGATAAATATTGGTCTAGTAACCATGAAAAAATAAAGAAGATATTCGAACCTTTTTGCATCCGTTAGTTTTACTATTGACAGTCACAGAGATGACTTGCTTCTAGCCTTTCCATTTAAGAACCCATGAAGAAATGTGCTTCCCCATGATGAATACTGATAAACTGGCCTCAAATCCCCTTCAATTCAAGATTTTGGAACATGAGAAAATAAGTTAGATAAGCAAAGAGTTGATCTTAACAGAATGTTCCTGTGGCAAAATTGGAAACCCAAAACCAAGAAAATAGTCAAATGCTTCGTGCAATGCGTGCAAGGAATTAACAAAGTACCAACAATAATAAGTAAAAAAATCTCAAGGCACATGTTTATGCAGTGAAGAACACGCTGGAATTGGAGGGTTTAGAATATTGGAATATCTATACACATTGATATTCATTGTGGGTCCCTACTTGTAGATTTTGGGGGCAACTTGGCTGCTCCAATAGTTTGGCAACAAAACATTGGTGCTGATTTTATAAATCTAAAATATAGACATATACGAAGACAACAAAATACAAATTCTTCCCATTTTTACACCAATTTCTGAGTTCCATAAATCTCCATTTTATACCAACATAGAATCCAATGGCTTGGAATGAATCCAATCGGGTGCTCAAGATGTGTTAAAGCTCCAATAATTGATATCACTGGTTTGTTTACGATGAACTCAATCCTACAAAACCCCTTCACTTTTAGTCCATATTGTGGATAAATCAATTTGATGAACTCAATACCCAAAAAACTCCATTTTAAGCCATATTTTCGACAAATCAATTTGCATCAACAATAGTGGATCGATAAGTCGTTTGCTGCCAAATCTATTGTATCTAACCTCCACTTACATGTTCACTGGAATTAGGAGAACACGACACTACAAAAATTCAGAAAACGTAGACGAAAGAGGTTAAAAAAAACCCTACATTTCAGACTCACGGGTGTGAGTTGTTGTTCCTTCTCTTTTCTAGCTCTTGAAGTTACGGAATGGAAATCCCAGCAACCTCTCGGTGATGGTTGCTCCTTCTTTCATGGATCCTGGTTCCTAGAGAAAAATCGATGCAAGGACGCCTTGGGCCACTTATGATTTGGGCTTTATGCGCCTTTCTAGCAGCAAGGAGATTGATGGGAAAACTTATCGTAGAGAAGGCAAAGCCGAGAAAAAAGAAAGGGGAAGAAGAAAAAAAAAGCACAACCTAATGTAAGATTTGTGTGTCTATTAAAAAAATGACTATTTTCAAGCAATCTACAAACTTAGATAGACCTATAAAGTATTCAAACTTCATCAACAAACACATAAACAAATTTCATCGACCATACATGCATACCGTTGAAAGGGAATTGGTATAATCAAAAGGTCAATATTCGACCCCATCATGGGATCATGAACCCATAACAATGAAAATTCAGACCGGATATATTAGGTCTATCAAGACTTCAATATCCATTGATAATTAAAAAAAATAACATTCACTCTAACTCCAATGCCTATTATCTACTTGTGAACCACTAATCCCAACCAATAAAACGAAATTAGAGTAAAAACTAACTTGATGGTAACCAAGTGGGAAGCTTGTTTTTTAACCTCACCAAAATGTAGATGCCATCAATTAAACAACGACCGACTTTATTTTTGTGAACAAAATATCATATAAACTTATTAATCAACATTTGGAACATTTTTTTGGGTAACCGTGGGTTTTCGGGCCAACTTACGCGCACCGACTAATCCCCGAGCGACCACGAATGGCCTGGAGTCATCACATGTGAACCTGGGGTACATGATATTGTCCACTACATCCCCCTAAGGCTTTAACTAGTGCACCACAACCCAACTGGTTGAATCTTTGAAACATTTATAAGCATGGAAATCTACCTTATAAAAGAAAACTTTAGTATACAATTCTTCCCCCATAAAGCCACAAAAACCTTGTTGGTGCAAGAACTCTGTCAGGGCCACCATTTTTCTGGCCATAATCCACTCCTGAAGCAAACATTTTCTTTTCTACATCTAATCAATTTAAGCTAACTTTTCAATTCTTGCTCCAGGAATAGAATAAAAATGAAAAAGAAGAAAAACCCAGATCAAGCAACTTTCCTAGGACCCCTGCTATAAATTACAAAACTTCATTAAATCAATACCAAAACTCTATTAGAGCTCAAATCGTGTTTCTCTCTAAAAGCTAATGTTTGATGTCAAATACGTGAAAACAACCTCATGCTTAGAATAAGTTCAAACACCCATAATAATATAGAAGAAAATGAAAATAACGCTGATGTGAAAAGCTCAAACAACACTACAAAATTGGATCTCAATAAAAACCCTAGAACAAAAAAGATTGAAACTATAAAGAAAAATCGGATAGATGATATATAATTTGCTTATAATTAGATGATAAAAATCTTTAACAACGTTATATGCTACAAATTAATATAATCTAGTCATTTAATTTATATAATTTTCCATTCTTTTTTACACCTGGCATCAACTAACATCTTCAACCAAAACCACAAATACATTACAAATTACAATAGCAACAAAATATGTCATGGTTCTCCTGCACACCATAACCCTAGAGCCATATTCCGTCAGTTCGTAATCAGTGTTTAAAATTTCCTTTTTCTAAAATGGTTCACATCTCACAATCACATAAATCCTTAATTTCTCTATTTACAAAGTAGACGATAATCGTAAAACAAAACAAAACAAAGAGAAAATAAGGGGGTAGGTAGTATCAAGTACAAAAAATACCTTGCAACTCGTTAAATAAACATCATCTCGTTATCAAGTACAGAAAATACCCCAAAAACACAAAATAAACATCAAGTAAACATTACCTTGCAACTCGTTACCAAATCCATCTTTATCCCAATAAATAGGTTGCCCCGAGAGACAGATTAATCAGCAACAACCAAGCCAAATAAACACAAATCATTTGCTTCCTAAAAATTCAGGAAATTTAGGGTATCGATCCATCAAGAAATTTAGGCCATAGACATGAAAAAAAATACAAAAACTTACCAAAAAACTCATTATAGAAGTGCATTAGCAAGACTCACATCATCCTCGACGGAGCAAAGACAAAGTGGGTAAAAAATCAAGATTTAAACAAAAGATAATAAGAGAAGTAAGGGTTGGAGATGAGAAGAGGAACCAATACACCTAAAAGGAGCAAGACAAAAGGGTTGAAGTTGAGACAATAATAGTAATCAACAAACTCCAACATTTGATTGCAACATTCTATGAGGTTAATAAAAAATGAAGCAGAAGATTAAGAATACATGTGAGGAAATACCTCCAGTTCTGGAGAAATCGACAGAAAGGAGATCGAACGATTGGCATAAATGAGAAGAGGGAGAGGTGGTGAAAGAGAATAATTCTCCTCGAGTAACTATCTGATCGGCATAAAGGAAATCTAAAGGTTGGAGATGAGAAGTAGGAGAGAACCTGAAAAAAGGAAATCGAAAGGTTGGGATGAGAAGTATAGGAGGGATTAATCTTGGGAAAAAAATGCAAAATTCCCCAAAAAAAATAAGGAGGCAAAGAAGAGAGAACTTCAAATTCTCAACTGTGAAGATGACACGTAATCAATACCCTATGGTTTTACTTTAATATATATAATAGATATATAATAGATAGATAGATAGATTATTAACTTTTTGTTATTTATTAATTGTTTGGTGGTTGATTCTCAATTTTTTAAAAGAAAATGACCAACGTCGGAAAAAGGTAACGGTGGTAATGATTCTTGTAATATTCACAACTAGTGTTCAGCACCGCGTGTTGCGTGGTGGTGATAAATTCTTTAGGAAATATTGAAGTTAAATGGGCCGATGATTACATATCATATATTAAACTAATAAAAACTGACATTACACTTGATATGAAGTTGCCTCATTATCTATAGTTGTTTCTTTTGATATATATAATTAAGTAATAATAACTGATAAGTTATACATCATCAAACTTTGTAATTAACTCAGAATGATAAAAGAAATGTGTAAGACTATTAATTATAATAATAGGTGTATAATGAGTATTGTTTTGTCATAACTCATAATATATCGATTCATCCCCAACATATATTCCCATAAAATATTTATATTCACCATGCAACTGAAGTACTGCTACCTAGTTTTGTATAATTGTGGGACATTTTGGTAATTTGCTGACGTTGGTTGTGATGTACTGTTTGCAATTTGGCTAAAAACCCTATTTGAAGTCCCCCTTCCTAATCTATGGGTCGGACGAATAGTAACAATAGTCGTCAGTATTATGACCACTTTGACTATAGGTGGGTCTGATTGAATTGCTATTTTTCCGTGTTCGAGTTTTTTTCGATCTGCTTGAGACTGTTTCTTCGTAGTTTAGTTTCTGGGTAGAGAATATTGATAAAAAGAGGTTTTAGTCATATTATGTAAAATGAAAGGTACTATATCAATTCTAAATTCATTTTTATACATAGTTTGATTTTAATTTTAATTAAAAATGAAATTACAATGATTGGAGCACCTTCAACAATTCCTCCAAAATGGAGAAAATGAGAATTTTAAGCTATAGTTTTGCTACAATAGTTTCCCCAAAGTTATCCCCAAAATAGAGAAAGTAAGAGAGAGAATGAGTTTTTTCTCCAAATATGGAGATAACCCCAAAAATGATTATTAAATGAGTTTTATTTTTTATAATAATTTTAATTATATATACTAATTCTTCTATTATTGATTTTAATTAGTGAAATTAAATGTAATAAATATTTTGTTTATTAATGATAGGGTTAATAATAAATATTTAATTATTATTATAATAAGTGACATTAAATGTAATTAAATGTAATGAATGTTTCATTATTGATTCGTGGTTAATAATAATATTTAATTATATATTAATTCTGAATTCATTTATATATTTATTGGTTCTAATTTCATTTATATTAATTTACATATTGATTTTAATAAGATTTTAAATGATAGTATTTTTTTTAATTTTATAAATTGATTCAAATTTTAGATATTTAGTTTTACTTGAAAGTAATACAAATCAATATATATGTTGTACTAAAGAAAATGTAATAACCGTGTTGAAAATTTGATTAAGTATTGAATCTGCCAATCTGGGTGTAAGATCTTGAAAGTCGATAGTTGGAGGGGCTTAAGTGAAAAATTGAGTAAAAAGGGGGTTTAACCCTAAAAAGGGCCATTTTTATTCCTATCATTGTTAGCGGCCAGAGAAGTTTGAGAGAAAGAGCAGGAGCAAGGTCGCTGGGAGGAGGTTGAAGAAGAGAAAGATTTTGAAGGATTTGGCATTTTAGCTTCTCCCAAGGTAAGATTCTAAGTCCATACTTCCCTATTATGATTACGTAGATTGAGTAAGACCTCTCTTTAATGGGTGGAATCTGATTTATTGTTAGGCTTGATTAAGAATGAATTGGAAACCCTATTTTTTGTTCCTTAAGATCATTTTTAATGATTCGAGATGTTATTGGTTTGATCTTTGATGTTTGGGGTCCAAATCCTTTATAATTTGTTAATTTAAATCTTGTGAGATTAGGAGTTTGGGGTTTTGTTCGAGGTTCGGAGTTCGCCTCTAGGTGAAATGTTACGACCGAGCGAACTCGGGAGACGAGCGCCCGGTGGTAGTCGTAGTCCCGGTGGGGTGTACCGGGGGCGTCCCGGTCAACGAGACCCCGGGGTGGTTGGTCCCGGGAGACGGGGAACCCCGGGGTGGGGGGAGTCGTGTAACCCGGGTTGTGACCCCGGGAGACGGGGAGCCCGGGGAAAGCCGAGGAACCCGGGCCGTGACCCCGGGAGGCGGGGGAACCCAGAGAATTGGGAACCCGGGCGACCGGGAGGCGGGGAGCCTGGGGTTGTGTTACCCGGGCGGTGTAACCCCGGGAGTCGGGTGAGGACCTTTTTGTCTAGTGTCTATGTGGGTAGTTGGGTAGTCTAATTTGGGAGTGTAGTTGTTAATTCAAGAGAGAGTGAGAGAGAGAGAGAGATAGCCACTTGTTAGTTATCTTTCCTACGGGGTGTCTTACCGACATATCGATGTTATCGTAGGTTGTGAGATCTCTAGAACGCGGATTTAAGCAAGGACCAAAGGTGAGTTTTTCTGAACTAAAACCTCATATGATTTTGAAGCTATTGATGCATGTGAGTTTTCTAACTAAATGCCTTGTGGTGCTAAAGCGGTTTAAGACATGTGGAAGTTATTTTAAAGCGTATTTTTATTTACATGAGTTTTATATACGTGAGATTTCTTTTAAAACGTGGTATCTGCTTTTACTGTTGGTTAAATGTATGCATACATTGTTATGAGTTGTATGGCCAAAGTCGGGGGGTGTGGCCCGCCTGTGCTCGTACCGGGGGGGGGGGGGTGTCCCGTTTATGCCAATTGGGAGGTGTGGACCAGCTAAAGCAGTATGAGCCAGACACGCCGTTACTTTCGAGCAACGGTAGTGTGTGCCAAAAGCGAGTTTTTGAACGTGGTTATGTTTACCAAGTTGAATGGGTTGAGTTTTTATTATAAACTTTTCTGTATCATGTATTTTGAACTGTGTTTTGAGGGAACTTACTAGACCTTCGGTCTAACCCTCGCTCTTTCAAAATCTAAAAACCTTTTCAGGTCGCCGTGAGGTAGGAGGCTCGGGCAAGGGTAAGGAGAATGTGTGATCAGGTGCCGGAATAGAAGACCTCCTTTTAGTATTTTTTTTTTTTTTCCCTTTTATTCTCAGTTGTAATAGGTTGACTTTCCGCAAACCTTGAAGAATTTAATTGTTTGTATTGGGTCCGTTTTTGGCGTAAATTCCTTATATTATTAGTATGCTTGTTAGTATTGTTTGGGTTGTTTCAATTGGTTTCAGAGCCATAGTTTAAGGGATCTAGGTGACCGGGCGGGACTAGACTTAAACTAGGAGAGTAGAATACAACTGAGAAAAAGGATGGCCTTAGGAAGACGAGTGATAGGGTAGTGATAGTGCTTGGAATACACCTATAGACGTGTGCTAATTAAACCTCAAAGCAAGTATAAAATGAGATCTAATATCGTCTTTCAAGTAATAAAACGATAAAGTACCGGATATCGTCCCACAGAGATTGGAGGTTCTAAAAATAATGCAATTCTTTGGGCTCTCCTTCTAATTCGAAATGTCCTTTCAATGTCCGGGTCAAGTTCGAACAACTCCCGATGTGGTACTCTTGGCATACACCAAACAAAATGTGATTCAAACGGTGTTAGAAAAATCAAATCTTTTTAAAACTTTTTAAAACTTTTTAAAACTTTTTAAAACTTTTAGCGTGCCAATCCCCGGCAACGGCGCAAAAAACTTGATAGTGCTTGGAATACACCTATAGACGTGTGCTAATTAAAACTCAAAGCAAGTATACAATGAGATCTAATATCGTCTTTCAAGTAATAAAACGGTAAAGTACCGGATATCGTCCCACAGAGATTGGAGTAAAAGTTGATTAAAAAGTAAGAGAAAGAAATGACTTCAGATGGCGATTTTGAAGAATTGATTGGGTTTGGTTTGTCACTTGATTAGATTAACAGAATAATAAAGCAAACACGGGTGTAAGACATTTAGGTGAGATTTAAACACAAATTCCAGCAGACTTATGCTACAGACATGCTGCAACATGAGTTGGCCATAACTAGATCCACCATCTATTTTGAGGGTATTCCTCTCGGACTTCAATATTCACACTACTGTTTAGATTTGACCAAACACATCTCTGTGCAGCCTCCAGCTATTTATAGTGTAGAACAAAGTCCTCAAAATATATGGACGATCAAATCTCTTTGTATCTAAAACCGCTCTCTCGAGCCGATTCCCATATCATTCAAGTTGACGTGTTCGAAGGGGCTTATCTCTAAGTCCTCTACACTTTAACACTAATGACTAGCGATAAACTTGTCGATAATAAATCAGTTTATAAATAAAAAGCAACTCTCTCAAGTCTACTTCTTATATCATTCAAACTGACGTGCTTTTGGTAGCTTATATCTAAATCAACCGCACTTTAACACTTTAGCAAATGATCAGTTCGTCAAGAAGTGTCATTGAACTTTATAAAACTTGAAATGAAATGATGGAACATTGTTATTGCGAAACAACGTCCACCTTTCTTTGGTTTAAAATCTCACCCTTTTATCTCACACCCGAGCTAAATAAAATTAGCTACTCATATTTAAAGATATAAAGCGATAAATGACGGAAAATAAAAACATAAATGTAAATGACATAAATTAAATGATGGAATATAAATAACAAGAATTAAAATGACGGAAATATAAATTACAACAAATATAAAAGACTTGAATATAAATTGCAAGTAAAGTAAAGAACTAAGTAAGGAACACTAGAAATAATAAAGCGTAAATAAAGAACAAGAGAGGATGACTTCAAATATTACTTGTAATTATCAAATGAGAGAATAGTTAATGGATTATGGACTCCTAAATTACAACCCCAAGCTCCCCTTTTATAACCAAGGGGAGTGACACAAAAGGTTATTACCACTAAATAAAGTACTTAAAGTACAAAAGTAGTTTTAACCAAGAGTTAATAACCAAAAGCTAAAATAACCAAAAGGTAAAGACCAAAGGCTAATTATCCAACTTTTTCTGCATCTAGAAGCTTCCCATGACAGTCCAAAATCCAGCTCATGTCCTCCCACAATAAGTCCCTACGTCTTAATCCAAAAAGCTCCATCAGGTATGTATGCTTTAGGAATGCTGCAGCATGAGTCTACACTAATCCAAATCTGCCCAAAAATACCAAAATTAGTCATTCAAAGAAATAAAACAAGCCACTCACTAACACTAGCTCCAAGAAACAAGAAAAGTTTATACTGATCACAAGAGTCTCCAACATCTGTTCAACCAGAAAGAGCTGAATATGAGGCAACGGAGATGGATTGAGCTGTTAAGCAATTATGATTGCGAGATTCATTATCATCCGGGTAAAGCTAATGTAGTGACCAACGCCTTGAGTCGGAAAGAGCATGGTGAAGCAACGAGATTTGTGGCATTTCGAGTTGAGGCAATTTCCACCTTCTTGGAGGAAGTTAGGGGTCTATAAAAGGAAGCACTCTTAGAAGAGAACTGGAAGAGCGAAAGAATAGTCGGAATCGTAAATTCGTTAACCTTGGACAACCGTGGAGTGAGATGTTTTGGCGATCGTGTGTGGATCCCGAAACTGGGTGACCTTCAGAAGAAAGTGTTGGAGGAAGCGCATAAGTCGTGTTATTCTATTCATCCCGGAACCAACAAAATGTATCGAGACCTAAAGCAAAGTTATTGGTGGTCGAATTTAAAGAAAGATATCGCTTACTTCATCGAGCGATGCCTGACGTGTCTGAAGGTGAAAGCGGAGCATCAAAGGCCTTACGGGGAGCTTCAACCGTTGGAAATACCGGTATGGAAGTGGGATGAGATCGCGATGGACTTTGTTACCGAATTGCCGCGATCACCTAAGGGGCACGATGACATTTGGGTGATAGTGGATCGACTCACTAAATCAGTTCATTTCCTACCGATCAAGGAAACGTATCCGCTGGAGAAATTGGCAAAATTGTATATAGACGAGATAGTGTCCAGACATGGAGTGCCGTCGTCTATAGTTTCGGATCGACACGGTCGATTCACGTCATCTTTTTGGAGAAGTTTGCAAAGAGAGTTGGGTTTGCAACTCAAGTTGAGTACTGCCTATCACCCACAATCGGATGGTCAAAGTGAGAGAACCATACAAACGCTGAAAGACATGCTTCGAGCCTGTGTGATCGACTTCAAGGGTTCATGGGAAGTTCACCTACTATTGATAGAGTTCTCCTATAATAACAATTATCATGCTAGTATTCAAGCAGCACCATTTGAAGCGTTGTACGGTCGCAAGTGTAGAACACCTTTGTGTTGGAACGAGGTGGGAGAGTGACAACTGACAGGTCCGGAGATAGTGCAAGTGACGGCTGATAAGGTGAACCAAATCCGAGAAAGGCTGAGATCGACGCAAGACCGTCAAAGGATGTACGCGAATAAACGAAGGAAACCCATCGAATTTCAAGTGGGGGACTTGGTTATGTTAAAAGTCTCACCTTGGAAGGGAGTAGTCCGCTTTGGAAAGAAGGGTAAGTTGAAGCCGAGATTTGTCGGACCGTTTACTATCCTGGAACGTGTTGGTGAAGTAGCGTACAAACTAGACTTACCCGAGGTATTCACCCCACATTCTATGTATCAAATCTAAAGAAGTGTTTGGCGGAAACCGACGTAGTAATACCATTGGAGGATATCCACGTGGATGAAAAGTTGAGTTATATCGAAGAACCAGTGGCCATTTTGGATCACAAAGTGAAGAAGCTGAGGAATAAAGAGATCCATTTAGTAAAGGTGAAATGGAAATTCCACAGGGGGCAAGAGGCAATGTGAGAAGTGGAGGCGGACATGAGGTCCCAACATCCCAGCCTGTTCAACGAAGGAATTCCGGGGACGAAATTCTTTTGAGGGAGGGATATTGTAATAACCGTGTTGAAAATTTGATTAAGTATTGAATTTGGGTGTAAGATCTTGAAAGTCGATAGTTGGAGGGGCTTAAGTGAAAAATTGAGTAAAAAGGGGATTTAACCCTAAAAAGGGCCAATTTTATTCCTATCATTGTTGGCGGCCGGAGAAGATTGAGAGAAAGAGCAGGAGCAAGGTCGCGGGGAGGAGGTTGAAGAAGAGAAAGATTTTGAAGGATTTGGCATTTTAGCATCTCCCAAGGTAAGATTCTAAGTCCATACTTCCCCTATTATGATTATGTAGATTGAGTAAGACCTCTCTTTAATGGGTGGAGTCTGATTTATTGTTAGGCTTAATTAAGAATGAATTGGAAACCCTATTTTTTGTTCCTTAAGATCATTTTTAATGATTCGAGATGTTATTGGTTTGATCTTTGATGTTTGGGGTCCAAATCCTTTACAATTTGTTAATTTAAATCTTGTGAGATTAGGAGTTTAGGGTTTTTTTCGAGGTTCGGAGTTCGCCTCTGGGTGAAATGTTACGACAGGGCGAACTCGGGAGACGAGCACCCGGTGGTGGTCGTAGTCCCGGTGGGGTGTACCGGGGGCGTCCCGGTCAACGAGACCCTAGGGTGGTTGGTCCTGGGAGATGGAGAACCCCGGGGTGGGGGGAGTCGTGTAACCCGGGCTGTGACCTCGGGAGACGGGGAGCCTGGGGAAAGCCGAGGAACCCGGGTCGTGACCCCGAGAGGCGGGGGAGCCCGGGGAATTGGGAACCCGGGCGACCGGGAGGCGGGGAGCATGGGGTTGTGTTACCCGGGCGGTGTAACCCCGGGAGTCGGGTGAGGACCTTTCTGTCCAGTGTCTGTGTGGGTAGTTGGGTAGTCTAATTTGGGAGTGTAGTTGTTAATTCAAGAGAGAGTGAGAGATAGCCACTTGTTAGTTATCTTTCCTACGGGGTGTCTTACCGACATATCGATGTTATCGTAGGTTGTGAGATCTCTAGAACGCGAATTTAAGCAAGGACCAAAGGTGAGTTTTTCTGAACTAAAACCTCATATGATTTTGAAGCTATTGATGAATGTGAGTTTTCTAACTAAATGTCTTGTGGTGTTAAAGCGGTTTAATACATGTGGAAGTTATTTTAAAGCGTATTTTTATTTACATGAGCTTTATATACGTGAGTTTTCTTTTAAAACGCGGTATCTGCTTTTACTGTTGGTTAAATGTATGCATACATTGTTGTGAGTTGTATGGCCAAAGTCGGGGGCTGTGGCCCGCCTGTGCTCGTACCGAGGGGTGTGTCCCGTTTATGCCAATTGGGAGGTGTGACCCAGCTAAGGCAGTATGAGCCAGACACGCCGTTACTTTCGAGCAACGATAGTGTGTGCCGGAAGCGAGTTTTTGAACGTGGTTATGTTTACAAAGTTGAATGGGTTGAGTTTTTATTATAAACTTTTATGTATCATGTATTTCGAACTGTGTTTTGAGGGGACTCACTAGACCTTCGGTCTAACCCTCGCTCTTTCAAAATCTAAAAACCTTTTCAGGTCACCGTGAGGTAGGAGGCTCGGGCAAGGGTAAGGAGAATATGTGATCAGGTGCCGAAATAGAAGACCTCCTTTTAGTATTTTTTTTCCTTTTATTCTCAGTTGTAATAGGTTGACTTTCCGCAAACCTTGAAGAATTTAATTGTTTGTATTGGGGCCGTTTTTGACGTAAATTCCTTCTATTATTAGTATGCTTGTTAGTATTGTTTAGTTTGTTTCAGAAAATAATTGAAACTCATGTGTGTGGTCATTTAATAGATATATTATTTTTTAAATAATATATATATATATATAAAGAGTGTTGTATAATAATGTAATTGATAATTATCATAAAGTATTATAAATGTCATTCATAAAGTATTATAAATGTCATTTTTATTGTAATTATATTAATTATAATCAATTTATTCTTATGTAGATACAAATACAAATATATATTATTATATTCAAGTGTCATGTAAATAGTATTATGCATATTAATCGTAATTTCATTTATATAAATGAGTTTTTAAACATATTGATTATATATATTCATTAATTATTATGTAAATAATTTATATAAATGAGTTTTTAAACATATTGATTATATATATTCATTAATTATTATGTAAATAAAAAATTAGAGTCGTGTGAAATAAAAGAAATGAAATTTTTTGAGTGTAACTAAAGAAGATGAATAGTCTAATTAATTTAATGTTTGTTAATAATCACATCAATAAAAAAGACAAAAATTCAAAAAAATGTAAATGAAAATATGCATATAATTATATTCAAGCCTCATATATATATAGGGGGTCATTCAAGGGAGAACTCAGTTATTTGTGATAACCGTGAGATCCAATTTCAACCACATATTAAGAAATAAATTAGGAAGTTATTACTTTTGGTAATTTTATTTGAAATTTGAATTTTAAGGCATTTTAGGTATTTTAAAAATATTATCTCTCCTCTCTCATCTCTTTGGCCTCTAACCTCCCTCCGACCACCTGTGATACACCGGCCTCCTGTAATACCAAGATGCACCGTGATGCCAATCCATCCTTATTATACTCTTGTTGTATTAGCCTTCACGTGGTACCATGCACTCTGATACCAATACCCATTCTAACATCAACAAGGGTGATACCGCTGTGATACCACTCCAACGCCTCTACGAAATAAAGCAACAAAAATAAAGATGATGCACATTGTGATACCTTTTATAAAACAACAAAATAAAGACAAACTCATTACTTTTAAACAACAAACATAAAGATGATGCGCACTGTGATACACTTTGTAAACAACGATGATACATATTGTGATACCCATTAATCCTATGTGATACCTTTTATAAAACAACAAAATAAAGACAAGCTCATTAATTTTAAACAACAAACATAAAGATGATGCACATTGTGATACACTTTGTAAACAATGATGATACATATTGTGAAACCCATTAATCCTAAACTTTAAGACATAAACTCATTGTGATACACAATGTGATACATACCCATTCTAATAGCAACACGGGTGATACCGCTGTGATATCACTCCAACGCCTCTACGACCGGTGTGGTGGACGGAGTTCGATCGACAAGGAGGATAACAAATTAACAATATTTGAGTTTTGGTGATTCGTCGACGTCTTCGGCGAGGAACGAATTTCGGTGCATTTTCGAGATATGTTTTGTACAACATCGTCAAGATCTAGGCGGTGGTCGGGGGAGGGGGACTCGAAGGGGCGTCGGTGGTGGCGGACCTATTGACGGGGATGTTGCGGCGACCAAAACACTCCCGACGAGGATGAAGGTGTACCGGCGTTGAAGGAGAAGGAAAGGCACCGGAGTTGTGAGAGGAGGAATGTGTAGTGGTGGCCATGAAAAAGTGATTATAAATTTTTTTAGGGTTAACAGAACAGGGTCATGAGATATATATAGAGAGAGAGACGTGTCTGTGTATTTGTGTGAGTGTATTTGAGAGAGAGAGAATGCAAAATTAAAATAAATTAAAAAATCAACACCAATTACTAATTTACCCTTTAAGTTTATTTTAAGAAATAACATTAAGTGTTTTAAATGATTGGTTCACATTGGATCCCACGGTTATCACAAACTACTGAGTTCTCATTTGATTATGCCCTTATATATATATATATACACACACATATTATATTCAAGTATGTAAATAAAAATATACATATATTGGTCATAATTTTATTTATATAATGAGTTTATAAATATTTTGATTATATATATGTATGTGTGTGTGTGTATAAATATTCAATAATTGTTATGTAAATAAAAAACAAAGTCATGTGAAATAAATAATTAAAAAAATATTGAATAATCTAATTAATTTAATGTTTTGATAATAGTTACATCAATAAAAAAGACAAAATTTGAGAACAAAGAAAATTGGGATTGAGATGCTTAATATTAAGCAATGTTTGTTTGATGCAAATGTAAAACATGAGGAAGGGGATTTTGCTAAAATCTTCAAGTTAAACGATATTTTTATGTTTGTTTTATATTTTATATCGGCATCAACATTAAATATAGTAGCTATTCATGCAATGTGACCTGAAACACAACATACAACTTATTATACCATGTGTAAGGACGAACATGTAATTGGTATTGATGTTTTTATATATAGATATAATGTTAATTAATTTATTGATTTTATTCAGCACATATATTGGAGCATGAAGCTCACAGAAAAAGCTACACGAGACATTGTTTGGAGATACATGTGGTCAACATGATCATCACCCCAAGAAATATGTCATGACAATCATAAATTCTGATGGAGTGGCGTATAGCAAATCAGACTATAGAGATCATCTACAATATTAGTTAACCACAAAAGATGATTACCATAACAAAATAATTAGGAAAATGCAAGAACTGAGGGAAAAGAATGAATATAAAATACCTTGGTAAATTCAATTGCTTTCTTATCACTTTCTTGCTTGAACAACCTCTTCTACGGTGTAACACCCCGAATTTTAGACCTCGAATGATGAAAATCGTATTGGACTTATGTTTAAAAGTTCCTAAACCCATATGGTGATTTTCGTGAATTGTTGGGGTCAGGTTTGAGCGTTGTTTCAGGTTCGGGCAACACGCCTGGGGGGAGGCCGCGACAGTGCCGACGATTGTGCCACAAGGCACTATCGCCAGAGTCACTATCGCGCGAGTTTGTCGACCTACGGTACACACGGCGCGAGTGTTAGCACTATCGCGCGCGGCCAACAGGGGACTTTTCATTTAATGCGATTTTTGGGTGTTTTAAGCCTCATTTTGGGTTGTTCTTCAAGAGGCGATTTACACACACTCAATGTGATATTTTCACACACTTCCTTCCCCTCTCTCTTCATTTAATGTTTAGTGGTTGGATCATTAAAGTTTGTTGTTTATTAGGATTCTAAGATTGTAGAAGTGTTACTCCTCAAAGATTTCAAGAGTCCAAGTCTCATTCCATTCACTCCTCATTTCTAGGGTTTGTTCATCTAACCTCTAGGTAAGCTTTCTTACTTATAAACACTCATACATGCTCCATTACTTGCTTAATTGTGATTTATGTGGTGTTGAATGTTAACCCAAAAATCTAGGGTTTTGTATGTTTTGGGTTGAAAAAGCTTGAAGTGAGTGTGAGAGTCTAAACATCTTATGTGGAATCATATATGTAAATTAATGGATGAAATATGGATTGGGATAAATGATTACACTTCCAAGGGTTAAATCCAAAGGCATAGATTTCTATTAGCAGTTGGAGCCAAATTATTATTTGGGGATTATATGTGGCTAAATGAACTTTAGTTATTTATGAGGAATATGTACCAGGTATGATTGTGATATTTATCGACAATATGCTTGCATGAAAGGTGTTATCCCTACTTGTTCATGATCTATATGGGAGGTTTTATGTCTATTTCCTTGTGCATGAGGATTTAGATGGTATGCATAGTATATTGCATGTTTATTGTCTTGGGCATTGCGAGTAGACAATAGGGGACGTAAGTCCCTTAGTTGGAACTCGGCTAGATTGGATAGGCACCCTTGCCTGTAAGACCTTGAGGTGTAACCCGACGGGGTAAGCGCTAGAGGCAGAGACGGTTTGAGGATTGTGATGTCCGGCGTGGCATGGAAACTAGAACCGGGGCTGGACAGTGAAATCCAATCTACATCGCGGGATTTCCCCGTTTTATTTGGAAAATATCTATGTTATAAATGTACAGGAAATTTCAATGTCCCGATTGGGAGGTTTTGGCATTGATCTCAATGCATGGGCGCCGATAACATTTAATTGTTGTTCTTATTTACATTATAACTAGTACCGACGTAATAACCGTTAGACTTTGTTCTAACACTTGTGTTCATGTTTAAATTGTTCACAGGTTCCGCTAGTGGTGCGGGTAGGGCACCTTGATTCGTCGGGATCGTACCTAGGATTCCTCCTTGGACCGGGCATTTTTGGGAAATCGAGAAAGAGCGTTTTGAAGTCATAGTGACACCCATCTTAATCTAGTTGTTAATTGTTCTAGATTAAATAGGTTGTCATGTATATGTCTTAATTGTTCCACTACTTCATTATAGAACTACCCCAACTCTTTTGGGTTATAGTCACCATGTTTACAGGTTTTGGATTCGCCATATTTTAGGCGCTATATTGCAGAAATTTTGAGTTTTATTTTACCCCAATTTTTAGGGTGTTACATGCGGACAAAATACATACGAAGACCAAGGAAACTGAGCTTTAAAGGTATTCATGACAATATGTAAGTTCATCAATGATACTAAAATTTTAATCGTATGTGATAGAGCATGAAAATCAATGCACAAAGCACATACATATACATTTCTGGGGTAAATAAATAAATGAGATTGAGGCGTTGTAGAATAAACCAAAAGGAAGTTGTTAATTACCGTACTAAGGGGCGAGAAATAGCGTCATTGAACAAGTGTGTTACCATGCATGTGGTTGTTGTTTATTCTTCTTCGATCTGTATAGTAGCTCTGAGAATAGATGGAGATCAAGATGAGAGGAGTTAAAAAAACCCTAGAGATTGGGAGAAAGAGATGAAGTTGTAGGAGATGAATAGTTCAACAAAACATAAACAACTAATATTAAGTAAAAATTATTGCATAAAATGAGAAAAAAGGAAAATAAAGAAAAAAAATGTGTTTTAAGAGCATAACAAAGAAAAGTGGGATAAATTGAGGAAAAAAAGGATAAATAATCATCCATTCATCTTCTAGCTACCATTATCATTAAAAATATAAATGAGGAATAAAAGAAAATTAAATAAAAATGGACGTTTTAGTTCACTATTGTCATTTACATTAAAAGCATATTAATGAAGAAAAAAAATGAAAAATAGGAAAATTGAGAAAAAAGGAAGACACGGGAGCGCCACATCAGCAAGCAAAGTTTCTGTTTTATAGATATATATATTAATATATAGATTTAACTCTACACATTTGATGCCTAAAGATAAATAAGACCAAAATATTTTATTAGAACTTAGAAGCAACCACATGGACATGTGGCCATGTCTTAAACTCTGAGGGGGCGTTTGGTTCGCAGAATGTTTTTGGATGGAATGGAATCTGTCAAAGGAATTCGACTTTGATGGAATTAGATTGGAATGGAATGTTGTCAGGTTTGACCACCTGTTTGGTTGACAGAATTGGAATGTAATCTGTTAAATGAATTGGAATTTTTCTGTTTGGTTCACAGATTGTAGCTTCGGAATTGGAATGGAATTTTGGTAAATGACCAAAATACCCTTTTTGATTATTTTAATTTTTTAAACAAAAATTACTTTAATAAAATAGTCATTAAATAGTTTAATTTTTAACAAAAATTGTTTTTATTATTTTAGCACATGAATGATGCCGAGAGAGTGAGGAGAGAGAGGGAGAGGGAGAGAGAGAGGAGGAGAGAGAGGAGAGATAGAGGATAGAGGGAGAGAGAGGGAAGAGAGAGAGGAGAGAGGGAAGAGAGAGAGGAGAGAGGGAGAGAGAGAGAGAGAGAGGATAGAGTGGAGGAGAGATAAAAAGAGAAGGAAGAGAGAGAGGAGAGAGAGGGAAGAGAAAGAGAGAGGAGAGATAAAAAGAGAAGGAAGAGAGAGAGGAGAGAGAGGGAAGAGAAAGACAGAGGAGAGATAAAGAGAGAGGGAAGAGAGAGTGGAGGTGAGAGAGAGGAGAGATAGAGGAGAGAGAGAGAGGGGAGAGATAAAGAGAGGAGAGAGAGCGAGGAGAGATAAAGAGAGATGTGAGAGAGGGAGGAGAGAGAGATAGCGAGAGTAGAGAGAGGAGAGAGGAGAGAGAGGGAGATAGAGATGAGAGAGATAGTATGTGTTTGCTGATAATCAATATTAGTAGGATTTAGTTTGGAGTAAATGGTAAATTTGGAATTATCAAAATATAAGATTACATTCCATTGAAATCCTTGGGTTTTAGGATGGAATGTTCAAATCCTTCATTTGTGGAATTTGGTGGAATTCACACATTCCTTCCATAAAAAAGAATGAACCAAACAAGGGAATTGAATTTGGTCAAAGGAATTGGACATTCCAATTTCATCAGATTCCATCAGAATCTGCGAACCAAACGCCCCCTGACTCTTATTACCAAAATTCATTTGAGTTTAATTTGGATCACTTAAGCATACTTTTTTTTTGAATGACAAAGCATCCATTATATTACCAAACCATAAATTGTTGTATCATTGATAAGTGATCAAATGTATTTTATTTGTTAGATTTTTTGGTGTTGATAATTACTTGTCAACTTTAATGACTTGTGAGGATGTGTCCGTTACGTGTATTGATATTTGCCTCTACCGTTAAAAAAGAAATTTATTTGTTGGAACAAAGCAGGTTTATCTAGTGGATTAACACCAAGAAGTCTGATCCACTCTAATGGGTTATTTGTTTTTTTTTAAAAATCTCTTAATGTCTCTTAAGTCTGAATAGTTCAGACTTTTTTACACACTACTTCTTATTAATTATAACTAAAATAAGACTTCAGACTTTAGACCTCTTAAAAAAACAAACGGCTCCTAAATTTCGATGAAATTAAAAAAAGATCTTAGCATATCTCTATAACAATATAATTTTGTATAAAATAATAAATATTTACCAAATTGTTTAATAAGTCAAAAAGTCACAAGGATACAAAATAAATATAACCATAAGGGTAAATGTCAACATAGTGTTTACTTTAATGTCTTTATATCGAACTTGATGCGGTAGTTGGACATAATGACCTAACAAATTGTCATGTTATTGTTGTCTATCATTTATATTATTGTTTATCAAACCTTAATCGGGCAAGTGATCAAGGGCAAAAGAAATTATCCTCATTTACCTTATCATGTAACATTCTCGACCATCAAAATTGATTATTGGTAAGCGTCTTAAACTTGGTAAAAGTATTTTTCCTTACTTATCGGATAAGACTTCCAGTCCTTGTTATGCCTCTTATTGGTTAAGATTATGAGTTCATGTCATGCTCAATCCAGTAAGGAAAGTGATATCGGTAAGTATTTAGTAAACGACCCCTTAGTTTAATCATAATTAAAAAATTATATTAATATTGTGGTCATTGTATATATATATATATATATAGAGAGAGAGAGAGAGAGAGAGAGTCGGGTTCAAACGAGAACAATACTTATTTAAAAGAACACGAGAACTAACAAAATCATTAGTGATTTTACATTAACACACGAAAAAAGGACTTTGGCCGCGGCTTCAGGTCCGCGTGGCTTTTTTGCACGTTAATGTAAAATCACTAGTGATTTTGTTAGTTCACGTGTTCTTTTAAATAGTTATTGTTCTCGTTTGATCCTCCCTCTCTATATATATGTACATGTGTATGTAGGTTGGTTGGGTCTATATCTATTCATTTTTGGTAAAAAGATTTTGTAATATAATATCATTTTCTTATAAAAAGAATAGAGAAAAAATTAGCATTATTCCATTTAGTGAATTCGATAGTTTTACATACACACGTGTTATGTCGATCGATTTAATAATGTCTAAATAATCTAATCTAACTAATTCAGTTTGAAAAATCTCAACTCACCAAGAAAAATTGAAGTATAATCCAACTCAACTCGTGTGAGTTGAGTTGGTTGTAAGAAGTGAGCCAGAAGTTTGGATCAAGGTGGTCCTCTTAATTGAAGTTGTTATTAAATGTGTAACAACTATTTGGCTACTGTTTTATGTGTTGTTTAAGAGTTTGATTGTAAATACATTTGATATATTTATATGTGTATTCAAACTCACAAAAACATATGGGGTTTAGCTATACAATATTTTTTAATGCATTTTTACGATTTTGATTCCAAATATACTCAAATCTTTGTTTACATATCCAAACCGACAAAAACCAAATCCGCAAATCAAATTATGATATTAGCGAGAAACTATTACCTTGATGTTATGTGGTTCAAATAAAATGTAATGTTAACTTTCGTGATTCATAAACGATAATCAGAAGAAATAAGAGCTCAAGGATGTACAGAGCATAAAGTGGCCATATATAAAGCAAAATATGACAAGTAAATTAGTGATTTTTCTCACTCAACGAATCAAATAAAGTTATCTTGAACTTTACTACAAATCACTTATGTTCACTTAAGTGAATATATGTGTTTAACTACAACCTTAAGGTTCTGAAATTGGTATTCTTCGGACTCGAGCAATCACTTCAGTAGCAATTAGGTTTTCAAATAAGATTTTTGGACTAAGCAAGATCTGGTGGATTCAACATTGACAACTTCAAGTCAAGCCAAGTGATCAATCTTAGTATTTAATGTTCAAGACTCAATTTCACTAGGATTTTAATAGCTTGTTTGCTTTTAGTAACAAGTAAAATAGGTTTTCATCATCCAAGATCCAACAGACAAAAACCAAAACCCCGATTCACATGAAAAATGGGGGATTATTGTGTAGCTAAATTAGCAAAAACCAAAACCGATATGAGTTTAACAATTTGCAAAATAATCGTCACATGCATTTAAGAATCACATAGTAAACCCTAAAAAAACATTAACCAATCTCAAGTGAAAACGGGAATACTGAGACAGAGGGGTGAGAATTTATGGTTCAAGCAATCGCAGACGGATGACTTATTCAAACGACCGAGACGATGTCCAATAAAATCACGTATAGGAAGCTAGTGTTGGTTAACACATAACATATGAGGGCAAGAGGGATAGGGATGTTGGGTTGGATAGCATGGGCAAGGGTTTACATTAATGAAATTTGGGTGTGAGAATAATAAGGGTGGGTCTATAATAAGATCAAGAGGCTCAAAACATTTTGGTCCTTTTTTGTTTCTGAAAGTCAAGGTCGTGGGTGAGGCCTCAGACAATGATGGATCTGCCCTTATTGGTTAGGTTGTGACATACGAGATCAAATCTTGGAACATATCTGAGTAAATTGACATATTATATCCACTTATACTAATAGCAAATGACATTTAGCAACATACTTACATGACACTATTTGATCCATCGCTTCAAGAGCACATTCACACTAATCTACATCGTGACTATCTAGCAATGAAAGCCTTTCATCAAATGACTGAAATCACAACTTTAATACATGAGAAGTGGGAACAATCAAACATCTTACAAAGACATATTTATACTATATTATAAAGCACGGATAAAAAACTCTTAAATACAAATTGTTAACATCATTTTATGCAAAATTTTAAAAATCTCTTAATTTACAAGTTTCAAAGCACAAGATACATATTACTACTGCAAGCTTCTAACACCCACCAATTTGGTATGTGCAGGACCTTTCTTTTATGCAGACATTTCCATATATCACCATTAATTAATATATTATATTATTATAAATTTATTTTAATTATATTATTAAATATGTAATTGTTATTTTTTCTAGATGTCATTAATATATATAAGATAATCATTGAAATCTAACAAAATATTTAAATTTTTTTTATATAAAAAAATTATATTATTAAGCCTAAATTAAACAAATTTATAAAAAAACATTATCACTTTTTCAAAATCATCCAAAATCGTACTGTAAATCAACAAAAAAACAAAAAATAAAATGAAACATTAAAATCGTGATATATCTTGCTGCATTACGCGAGTACGCTTTTAGTAACCTATAACAAGGGTATCAGGTTCATCATGTTGGGTTCAAATGAATATGACCAATTTCAATCTAATACCTACCCTTGAACATTTTAAAGAGCGACTAGATATCAAGTAACTTTAGATAGGATTGGTCAGCTTTTTTTTGTCCAACCTTAAATTCTGGAACCACCTTTTACACAATTTATTTTCCAATAACTATACGTTACACAATTTTGACATTATAAATCGAAAAACATCAAATTTATTATAACTTTTTTCCAGATGCAAAAAAATAATGTTGATAATTGAAAATGAATTAGTTTGGACCAAAAAGTATATTATTTTAAAATTTTAATAATAAAAAATAGTATTTGTAGTTGAAGATAGCCATGAATCTCTTATTATTTTAGAATATTTTAATTTAATGTAATAATTGACACTTAAAAAGAAAGGAAAAATTGCATCAAAATGGAACTAACTTTTATCTGATTTCTATTTTAGGGAACCAACTTTCAAAGTTATTATTTAAGGGTCTTAAGCAAAGTTCGTATTTATTTAAGGGTCTCGTTGACCTATTAACCTTCTAATGATGACTTGGCTCAAATACTTTGCCAACTAAGATTACATGTCATAATTAAATTAAAAAAACTTAAATCTAAAAGGATGACATCTATTAATACGTTGTTACAAAATATTTTGAGTGTACAAATATCTTATGCAAATGGACAAGTATTTGGGATTTAAAAAAACAAAATAAATTCTAAAAACTATACCCTCAAGCCACTGGTTCTTCTCCGGCGAATGAGCGTCCCCCACCTTCCATCCATCTCCTACAAAAGTCCTCCATTTGCATCTATCTTCTGCAAAATTGCATTGATTTTGACCGACACCATTATCTAAACATTGTTGTATCTCTTAGGCCAGACCCCCTTTGCAAATTAACATCCACCATACCTCTATCCATAAATATGGTCACAACTCACAATCCCAAATTGCTCCACCACCACCTAACCATCTCTCTTCTCTTTCTCTCGATTCAATTAACAACCCATTCTCGATCTGTAGCTCAAGGTATATTGTTGTCAAAGGACGTTGGATATCGTTCTGGAGGTGGGATACTGGATCTTGATGGGGTGGTTGGAAAGATAGATCTGATTTGGATCGACATCGACTGAGGCAACATAGATACGATTTGGATTTGGAGAAAAATTGGAGGACCAATGGTTGTTGGTTTTCACTGATAAGGAAGAAATAATGGGTCTTTGGCATGTCACCGGAAAAAATGGAAGGGCCGATGGTAATCACCGGAAAAAATGGAAGGGAAGGTGGTGGGTTTGTTAGGCAACAATGAAGAAGAAAGAAGGAATGATACCATCTGTCAAGGGTTTTTTGCAATTTACATGATGATGTGGAATCTTAAATATTAATGTAATAATTTTTTTAATTTATTATTTGCCAAGTCATATTAAGGTGACCGGTTACCTACTTAACCGGTCAACGAGACCCTTGAATAAACACAAACTTTACTTAAGACCCTTAAATGATAACTTTGAAAATTGGTTCCCCAAAATAGAAACCAGGGCAAAGTTGGTTCCATTTTGATGCAATTTTCCCAAAAAGAAAAGAGTAAATTATGTTTTTGTCCCTCTGGTTTGTAAAAAAAATATGGATTTCATCCCTTTGGTTTTGAAATTTCGATTTTCATTCCTATCGTTTGCAATTCATTTCTATTTTCATCCATGAGGCCAAAACACTACTTTTAAGTATGAAAGAATAAAATAGAAACAAATCATAAACAATAGGAATGACAAAAACATAAAAATTTACATCTTAAGAACAAAAAAGATAATGAAATATAAATTATAGAGATGAAAATCATAATTTCAAAACTACAACGATAATAAAAGACATTTTCAGAAAACCATATGGACTAAAAACGTAATTGACTCAAAAGAAAACTAATTTAACTAAAAAAAACGTTCACTCTCACGCGGTTTTATAACGTGGATCAAGAACACGCTAAGGTGGGACCCACCAGCACTTATTCCATAAAAACACAAAGTAGGTTATGAGCACCTTCGCGCCACTTTCCTCTCTGCAGATCCAGAGACCACACTTTCCTCTTTCAATCTACACAAACTTTCGATTTCTATAGTCCGTAATTTGTTCAATAATCATACGCAGTTTCGTCGATCTTTCTTGACTGCAATTCACCGATTCGAAAAGCGTAGAAATTTCGTCGATTTTGACTGTTTTCTTCTTGATTTCTTTCAATTGTGTATTATATATATACTTGTGGTTTTAATATTGTTCCAGCAAGAAGAAAAAGAAGAGAGAATTGATAGTGATTTATCGATTTGATTTTGGTTGAGCGAAGTGGTTTTGTGTTTGAGAGTGAGAGTGAAATTTTAGTGAGAGGTGGGAAATGATGGATAATTATTTGAATGAGAATTTCGGGAGGGTGAAATCGAAGAATTCGTCGGAGGAGGCGTTACAGAGATGGAGAGATATGTGTGTTCTTGTGAAGAACCCTAAACGGCGGTTTCGTTTCACTGCTAACATCTCCAAGCGGCATGAAGCTCAAGCTATGCGACGTAGCAATCAGGTCAACGATTTTATTTCATACCATTTTTTTCTTTTATACTCTTTCGCGCATTTCAACAAACACTTGGCGGTCTTCGTTAAAAACAGCGTCGATTAGGGGTTCTAAACCGAACTGTTTTTGGCAAATAGTCAAACTGTTTGGTCCGTTACGGGTCTATGGTTTGACTTCTTTTTATTGGTCTGGACGAACTGATCACAAAAAATATGCGGATGTTAATTATATTTAATTTTCATATATGGCCCCCAAAAAAATCGTCAAGATATTATGTTTTTAGTTTTTATTTTTTTAATTGATTGCGATACCTAAATTGCCTAAATTCTGAAATCCATCAAAGAGATATCAAACCGTCTAAACAGGTCATATCAGACCGCTTTTCTGTGGTCTGGTTTGACCAGTTTGATAGGTCACTTACTACCATACCCCCGGTTTGAAAATTTTGTAAACCGTCATTATGGTTTGGTTTGTAGTATGGGGGTTACGTCCAAACCCGACCGCAAAACCCCTATCGCCGATGAACAATTGGCTATTTACTTCATGTTTATGTCTATAATTATGCTAATTCATCTTGATAAGTTACAAGTTAATTGAATTACTGATCTGTGTCTTTCATGGTTACAGAAGTTGCGGATAGCGGTTTTGGTGTCAAAGGCAGCATTGCAGTTTCAACAAGGCGCAGAAGCCAGCGACCACACGATACCTGACGAAATCAAAACAGCTGGTTTCGGTATCAGCGCCGACGAGGCGGGATCCATCGTCGAAAACCACGACTCCAAAAGGCTAAAATCTCATGGTGGAGTAGATGGTCTTGCACACAAGCTCAAAACATCCACCACCAATGGACTTGCCATGGATGATCAAGATTTGAGCTGCAGACAGAAACTTTTCGGAACCAACGAGTTCACCGAGCGTGAACAACAAAGCTTTTGGGTGTTCGTATGGGAAGCCCTTCAAGACATGACCCTTATGGTTCTTGCTGTGTGTGCCTTTGTGTCTTTAATCGTTGGCATTGCAACAGAAGGATGGCCAAAGGGCGCTCACGATGGTCTCGGAATCGTGGCTAGTATCTTGTTGGTAGTGTTCGTAACAGCGACAAGTGATTATCGTCAATCTTTACAGTTCCGGGATTTGGACAAAGAGAAGAAGAAGATATCGATTCAAGTCACTAGAAACGGATACAGGCAAAAGTTATCGATATATGAGTTACTTCCTGGTGATATCGTGCATCTCGCGATTGGAGATCAAGTTCCTGCAGATGGACTTTTCCTTTCCGGGTTTGCAGTCTCGATCGATGAATCTAGTTTGACCGGAGAAAGCGATCCGGTTAAGGTCAATGCCGAAAACCCTTACTTGTTATCCGGAACCAAGGTTCAAGATGGTTCGTGTAAGATGTTGGTTTTGACGGTAGGGATGAGAACCCAATGGGGAAAACTGATGGCAACGCTTAGTGAAGGCGGACACGATGAAACCCCGTTGCAGGTTAAGTTGAATGGAGTGGCAACTGTTATTGGAAAGATAGGCCTTTGTTTCGCCATTGTGACCTTTGCAGTTTTGGTTCAAAAACTGCTTGCTGTTAAGATCACAGAAGGAACTCATTGGGTTTGGTCCGGTGACGATGCGTTAATGTTGTTGGAATACTTTGCGATCGCTGTCACAATTGTTGTAGTTGCAGTTCCAGAAGGGCTGCCATTGGCCGTCACATTGAGTCTGGCCTTCGCCATGAAGAAGATGATGAACGATAAGGCACTAGTCCGCAATCTTGCCGCTTGTGAGACTATGGGTTCTGCAACCACCATTTGCAGCGATAAAACCGGGACACTTACCACCAACCACATGACCGTTGTCAAGTCTTGCATTTGTATGAACGTTAAAGACGGGATCAAACAAGAAACGTCTGAAATCCCAGATGGTGCTTTAAAGATTCTTCTACAATCGATATTCACCAACACAGGGGGAGAAGTCGTGAGTAACGAAAAGGGTCAACGCGAGATCCTAGGGTCGCCAACCGACACCGCCATTTTGGAGTTTGGCTTGTCGCTTGGCGGCGATTTCCAATCCGAACGCCAGGCGACCAAGGTTCTCAGAGTCGAGCCATTCAACTCAACCAAGAAGCAAATGGGGGTGGTGTTGGAGCTTCCTGATGGAAGTGTAAGAGCACACTGTAAAGGTGCTTCAGAAATAGTATTGGCTGCTTGTGACAAAGTGATCAATGAACATGGTGAAGTTGTGAATCTTGATCAAGAATCCCTTCACCATCTAACAACTACAATCAATAGATTCGCCGGTGAAGCTCTTCGAACTCTATGCCTCGCCTATATAGACCTCGAAAGTGGTGTATCCGCGGAAACTCCAATTCCATCTTCAGGGTATACTTGCATAGGAATCGTGGGTATCAAAGATCCTGTCCGTCCAGGTGTCAAAGAATCAGTTGCTCTTTGTCGATCAGCTGGCATAACCGTCCGTATGGTTACAGGAGACAACATAAATACCGCGAAAGCCATAGCCAGGGAATGTGGAATACTTACAGATGATGGGATCGCAATTGAGGGTCCAGATTTCCGCGAGAAGAGTCTTGAGGAATTGCTCGTACTAATCCCCAAGATTCAGGTTCGTGTTGTCTTTCATATGTGTGTAGGCTAGCTAATTAAGCTACTCGATAATGGGTTCATAAAAATCAAACCTTTTTTTAACTTCATGCAGGTTATGGCTCGATCTTCGCCTCTAGATAAGCATACATTGGTGAAACACTTGCGAACCACATTTGGTGAGGTTGTAGCAGTTACCGGAGATGGAACTAACGACGCACCAGCTCTTCATGAAGCCGACATAGGCCTTGCCATGGGCATTGCTGGAACTGAGGTGAGCAATAAACACATCTTCCTGATAGATACGGGTTTACCGTAACCCGTCATAGTAGCAGACTACCACAGTAACCTTCAAATCAACTTAAAACCACGGTGGATTATTGTTTATACGGAGCTTACGGACCTAATTTCTTATCCATGTGGGACAGGTTGTTAACAGAAACGGTTCAAAATTCTGATGTGTTGTGATCCTAAATTTCAGGTTGCCAAAGAGAGTGCAGATGTTATCATTTTGGATGACAATTTCTCCACAATTGTGACCGTAGCCAAATGGGGTCGATCAGTTTACGTTAACATTCAAAAATTTGTACAGTTTCAGCTGACTGTCAATATTGTGGCTTTAATAGTGAACTTCACTTCAGCATGTTTAACAGGTTTGCATCCTTATTCCTTACATCAATCATATGGTTCTTTTAAATGTGCGTTTGGTATGTGGGACAAGACTGAACAAAAACTTGTTGTCGCAAGTTTGGTTTGACAATTAGACTAGGACCGGATAGGACTGACCGGGACAAAAATGCATTTTTCTTGTCCCACCATAATAGGTGGAACAAAAATCAAGCAGATGCACAAGTACCATGTGCCATCCGCGTACCAAATGCACCCTTAAAAGCTACAATATCTATCAATTTCAACAAATTACTTGGAAATATATCGTTAATAGTTCTTCATTACTGCTTCAGGGAGCGCTCCCCTCACGGCTGTTCAACTTTTGTGGGTGAACATGATCATGGATACATTGGGAGCACTGGCACTTGCAACCGAGCCTCCAAATGAGGAACTAATGAAGAGAGCTCCTGTCGGCAGGAAGGGAAACTTTATAACGAATGTCATGTGGAGGAATATCTTCGGGCAGGCTGTGTACCAATTTGCAGTCATATGGCTACTTCAGTCGAAAGGAAAATCATTTTTCGGCCTCGATGGAGATGACTCCGATCTGATCCTTAACACACTCATTTTCAACTCCTTCGTCTTCTGTCAGGTAACTTGTTCAAGTGTTTTGATGGATTAAGGGGATGTTTGGTTGGTTTCCATTAAATCCTGTGTGGATTAATCTGTTTGTATAGATTAAGAAGGTTTTTGATTGGGAGGTTTTTCATAGATGGAAGGAGCGTGGTTTTTCAATTGTGAGGGTCAAGTTTGGAAAAAAAAAAAACTGGCTTCTACATAAAGCTCCCTCATAGAAGCTTACTGAATAAGCCACTTTCTATATCATTAAGCCACTACCAAACAGTCATGTATAGCTGACCGAATAAGCTTTGAGTTTCATTAAGCTTATTAAGTTGCTAACAAACAGGCCCTAAGACAATGTTAGGTAAACCAATCAAGTTTGGTAAAACCTAACCGATGAGCTAGATGTACATGTTAAAAATATAAAGGGTATAATTGGAAAAATATTAGGAAAAAAAAATCCCCTGAAGCTTATTGAAACGCTATTTGAAGTAGTTTTCAAAAAGCTAGCTTATAAGCTGGTTTATGGCTAATTAAAAGGGAGCTTTTCAATAAGCTAGCTTATTGGCCTAACTTTTCAAACCATCATGATTGGCTTTTTTCATCACAAACGAACTATTGGTAAACTTTGCAAAGAAATGATACGAACCCTATTCCGACATCATGGGCTAATATTTTTTCTTATGAATTATGCAGCTCTTTAACGAGGTTAACTCTAGGGAAATGGAGAAAGAAGATGTTTTAGATGGCATATTGGAGAACAAGGTGTTTGTAAGCGTTATCGCTGCAACCGTCATTTTCCAAGTGATAATAATCGAGTATTTGGGTACTTTTGCAAATACAACGCCATTAACAACCACACAATGGTTGTTTAGCATTTTCACCGGATTTTTAAGCATGCCGATTGCTGTGTTCTTGAAGAAGATCCCTGTTGGAGGTAAGATGAAGATATGATATCTTCTTGATTTGTTAGAAAGCCATTAGATTTAGCTCTTTTTGCCATCCAAGCTGTTGTTTTATCACAGTATTGTGATGGGAATTTTCATTAATTCGATCAGAAAACCACTCGAAAAAACGAAATTAAAACCTGGGATCTTGCTTATCACATAACATAATGATATTTTTGTGAGTTCTCAGATTTTATTTTCGTACTTCGTCGTGGGTTTTTGAACTCGAGTAGATATGGATCTGTTTAATTATGAATCTCTGTTAGTAGTATGAAATTGGGATAGTTGTATAGTTCATTTTGCTACTTCTGGGAAATGATTGTTTAATTTGGAATGAAATATTTTGTAAAGCTTGATCTTTTAGTTCCAATAAAAGTGTACCATTTTGCTGATTGATTTGATCTTTATTAAATTGATTGAAACCTTTTTTTTATTAAAGAATTTATTAGAGTACAAGTGTATTATAGTTTTCTTTTTTTCTTCACTTCTTGGTTAAGTGAATGTTAGATTATGTTGGAAATAACCATGAGATCACATAAGAGGTCGTTTTTTTCTTAAGTTGTATTTCGACCCTTATTTGCGTGGGTACCACAAAATCAACTTGAAGATAATCTCTGATTTCTGTTATGATTCTGGCAAAATCGTTCGATTTTAAACTTAGAAATAGTAACCGCTCCTATATTAAATGTGAGATAACTGCACACAGATAAGAAGTCAGAAGCTTCTCAGAATCAGAAGTTTCTAAATAAAACTCGTTCTTGTAATAGAATCTTCTAAGTTAGAATTACTTACGGTCAAATGCAACCAAGTTGGTTGTTTGAACTAGTCATCGGGACGGAACCATGACCATAACTAAAACCTAATCATGAACCAAGCACACCTCACTTACGCACCTGGGTTCAATTTGAAGACCAACATGGGTCGATGGAGTAGATCACAGTGACGCGCTTATTTGTTTTTATTGCATTTATGCTGGTTCGGATACGGTTTTTAGGCTTTTGTCTTTCCCCCATGGTTGGCTGCATTGGTGATATAGATTTGCTATCTCCATCAACTCTATATATGCAATCAAGGAAGAAAAATGGGTATTTGAGTTAGCATGAAGGAATTAGTACAAGCCTGAGTTACATGTTATTCCCACTCCATTCCTAATAGCAATTTGATTTCCTTCTCTTCTACAAACTCAGTAAAAACAAACGTGCACAGTATATCCCACCCAGAGACCAGGATTCATCTACAACCTCGGTGTAATTGTAAAAGAGCAATTTACACATTAAGAATCACCAAAACCGGTTTCCATCGGGTCCTTGGGCGTTTTATCACAATAACATCTCCAAATAGGTTCAACCATCACTATCGCTTTTTCCAACCGCTCCTTTTCGTTCCCGCTTCTAAGTTCCTCGGCCATCCTCTCCATCTGAGGATACAATCGTTGGAGAGATTCCAACATCAGTTTCATGTCCATCCACTCCCCGTTTTCGTGCTTCACTAGCTTTGTGCACACAAAATGTAAAAGCCCATATACCAATTCAAAATCTTTCTTGTTTAGACCGACCACTAAACCCGCCAACAGAAACTCCCCAACCGCATCTAGCACGCTATGGTTCGCTCTCAGTAGCTGAACCATAGCTTCCACAACTTTTCTGAACGTAGAAAAATTCGACGATAAAATAACCTTTTCATCTTCCGAATCGTCCTCTTGGTTGTCAAAGACCTCAATCTTAGCCAAGATTAAGATCCATGAAGGAAAACCAAACTTACTTTGAGTAAATGCACTCGATGATGATGATGATGATGATGGTTTCTGTATTTGCAAGGAACCTAATGCAAGGATCAAATCCGGCAGCCATAGTTTTGCTGAAGAAAATAGAAGTGATCCATATCGAGATCCCAGATGTTCTTCGACTGAAATAATGAGATCAAACAGATCGTTAGCGAGGTTGTGGACTTCGATTGAAGGTGGGGAAGCTTCTGAGGAACTTGTGAGGACTAGATTTAGTAACTTGGCTGCGTAGGTGAACGAGCTCTTGAGACACAAAAATGTTTCCTTTAAATCTTCCTCGTTAAACTCAAGCTGGCCATGTGAATGCTGCCTTAAGTTAAGGACTACAAACTCTACGTATTGTCTTGTAAAGCTCAAACATCTTTCTTGTTGCTCGTGGGTACGATCCACTGTACTTGAATCAGTAATAAACTTGAGAATCGATGTTGACAGCTTTACCAGGTTTGATATCCTCTTTTGTTCCAGAAAAGGTGATCCTACATGAAGTCACGGGAAGAAAAATTATTTGCCATAGGTTCAACAGAGGTATGCTGGTAGAAAGACATGTACAACATCAATATCATGAAACATACAACCCATTGCGGTATATTTCACGATTTCTTGAATTTCCCGTGTGTAAAAATGAAAAAGTACAAGTTTCTAGGAAGAAATGCACAGATTGCAGATGGTTAAATTTGCATCTAACTAACAGGTAAGAAGCCAAACATATGAGATCACACTTAAGGGTGTGTTTGGTATGCAAACGAATCATGAAGCTAGACAGGATTGGACGGGACTAGACTAGACTAGACGGGTGAGGCTGATGTAGGCGGGTGAAAGAAAAGAGTTAGGTTTTTGGAATTTTAATTTGACTTGGGGTAGTTTTAGTAATTTGACATCGGTAGTTTTAGTAAATTATCGAGCTTATCTTAATCTTCCTGATTTTTATTCCACGATGGAACAAAAAAATGCATTTTTATCTCACTCAGTCTCTTCCTATCCCGGTATAATGTCGCGCAAAACGTGGAACAACAAGTCTTTTTATTGTACTATGTTGTCCCATGATGTCCAGTGTACCAAACATATCCTAAAAGAACAGCATACTACAGACTTTATATAAAACATCTCAAATCTTAACTACCTCATTTACTCAAAAGCATATTTGGAGTTACTTCTACCACTCATTTGTTCCTCTAGTAAAAAAAAGACTAATAATTATGATACATTTTTGCAGAAGGTACTGACAACCTAGGTCAAGTTTATATCATCAAGTGCTTGGCATGAATGCTATTTGACCTGCCCCTAAGTGCTAATGTAATGTCTTACTTTTTTCAACAAAAAAAATAGAAGTGTTAATGTCTTGGAGGTTATGGGTATGAATCCCCCTTCCACCCTCACTGGTTGAGAGAGGAGTCAGAGGATCATCAAACCATCATCAAGCCAACATGAGTAGCAGCAAAAGCTATGTATTAGAGTCAGGTTCAAATAAGAACAGTGACCAAATAAGAGGACACGAGATTTGAAATTATTATCACGTATAAAATCACATATGATTTGTGCGACCTTGGCCGCGACCTAGGCTGCAGACCAAGTCACTCGCACACCCCTTGCATTGGCCGTGTTCCGTAATCGCATGTGATTTCAGTGCAAAATCACATATGATTTGGCTTTCTCGTATTCGCTTATTTTGACCTTGTTCAGTTGTTCTTGTTCGGTCCTCCCTATAAATTTCTATCTCTGTATTTATCGCTCAACACTTTTATCTTTAAATCAACAAACACAGTATGGATGAAAAGAGAAAAGCAATGAATAATGCAGCAGTAGATAAAAATGCAAGAACAGTAGTACTATAAACTGCGAGTATGACGGGTAGGAATTATTTACCGTTATCCTCTGAGTCATCCTGATACGGTTCACTGTGCTTCTTTTCGGAATGAATACTATATGGTGGCACCTTGCATGACTTTCTACGAGCACTTGATTTATGCACCTTATCTGTACAGTGGACTAGATGCTCAATTGTCCGCTCCAACAAAGTTTGCTGCAACCGAAACAAGGGGGAAGGTGGAATAATTAGAAGGAAGTGACACAACATCGTCCAGAACAAAAAGAAAGGCATAGCAACAAAAACGTCTAGGTTTTTAACAAGAAAATAGAAGAGACAGAATATGACACACTCAAATATATCATATGATAAAGTTAAATAAACCATGTAAAATCCATTCATAAACTTTGTACCATGTGTAAAGCAAAAAGACTAGTATTTTGTCCCAACTTCATCATCTGAAATGGGAAAATAGGCTAGTAATACCTAAACCTCAGGTGAACACAACGAGCTCCTGATCAGGGAATTGGTCGTTTGGTTAGTGTATAAGATAAAAGTCATATAACCAGTCAAATGAATGGAAAGTATACCATCCTAGATTTAGTACCCTCGGTTCCCCACCTCCCTAGCTGCCCTCCCAGTCTCCCACAAACTATATGTCCTCTATCTACGAATCCATAAATACTGGCAGATTTCTAAATGGATACTAATCAAGATATTAGAATCACAAGCACTAAGCAGTGACAACATTATGGCAGTGCTGATGAGCTGATCAACAGAAAAGGCGGGGCAAAGAGAAATGGTAGTTTGGAATAGGATCATTAATCGATGCAATGTTGATCACTGAAAAATAACTCATTTAATTGGCTTCATATATCATATATTTGCTGTGCTCCATAAGGAGATCAATCAAAATACACATATATAGGTATTGTCATGGGTACAAGGCAGTCATACATCATAACTTCTATGATATATTTGTTAACTACCAAAGAGATGGTAAGAAAAAACCTGAAACTGTTTAATGAAACAAAACCATATGAACTTGTTTAAAACCTATTGGCCAGAAACACGAATGGGTTTATTAAAAGTAATAATTGCTTTGGGCTTGGAGGTTCATCATTGATAATATAGATATGATGATGTGTGCAATACAACCATACTTCGTAATTTTTTGGATACGAGTGTTAACTATAAGGGAAGGAGAAAGCATGCAAGAACAAAAACTGTTTCATGAATGATTCACATGACTCATGTAAGAACGTATCGGACAAATGATATACGAAGGCTTTTTAAAAAATTATTTGTAAAGTGATATGTGTTTTCAACTTGAGGGTTTTCAACAGTGATTACTTACCTCAGAAGCTAAGCTTGTTGAACCAGAACAATCCGTGACCTTTGAACCATGATTATTGCTATCATTTAATTTCAAATTCTCAACAGACATGTGAAGACTAAGGGATGTGTACGCCAATACAGGAGCAGTGTTTATGTAATCACACTGCAGGCACTCCATAATGCTGAACTCAGAGATGACCTTTAAAGCATGGTATACAGATTCAATGCTTCTAGAGCCTAACACCGTTTTCCTAGTGTTGCTGTATGTGAGCAAATCCTTTATTTGCCAAGCTATACCAACAGAAACTGTGTAATCCTCATAAAAGCTACTTTTAGCGGTATCAGAACACTTCTTCCCACTGGTACGCTTACATTTTACTGAAACTTTTGTCCCATGTTTAACTTTTCTCTTCTTTCCTAAGGGAGAGTTATGTTTTGTTCTTTCTGTGCCATATTTGCTAACACATCCATTGGCAGTTTTTTGCAGAAGCCTTGTAAAAGCTTCAAGCATATAGTCAATCCAACCACAGGACAACATCATTTTATGAACCAATCTCACTTGTACTTGTCTTTCCTTATTATCAGATAAATCGTTACATCTTGTGACCAGTCCCATGCATTCTTGACGAAGAACATTAGCAGCCTCAGGAATGACAGTTGAAACAATGTTGCACACAGATGCTTGAGCTTGACCGGTATTTGCAGCAGTAAACAAGTGCATAAGCTTTTTAGCGGTCAACTCATCCTTAATGGAAGCTTTATAAGTGGCTTGGGTAGCTAGATTGCTGCAAATGTTGGCAGCAGCCATAAGTATGCCATCAACCTGATCTGCACCCATATTGGCATGTGAGAGGACCAAAGTGATGAGAACTTTGAAAAGTGTATGGAGTAACTGTGGGGATGCCCCTTCACTCAAAGCAAATTCACAAAACCTTGCACCAGCAAGCGGGGACCTCCTTATAAGTGTCACACAGCGTTGACATGCTTCTTCTGGAGTTACCTTTGTGGGAAAATAAGAAGGTAGGAGAAGCTTAGTGATTTTTTGCCCTACAACTGCTTGATCATTTGCAAGAGTTGATAACAGAACATCTAGATGCACCACCTGAAGAAAATAGGTAAATAAATTCCATAAACAGTCAAAGAGGTGCTTGAGTATAGTCATTCTATTATCAGTTACAATTTACAAAGAATTTGTACCTTGTGAAACTGAAAATTATGAATACCCTTTAAAAGGAGAAGGAGATCTACAGTGGCACTGCGTATTGAAAGGGCTGAATCCCTAATCAAATGTCCTAACCTTGGGAGAGTCACTTTGAGAATTTCATGGGAGTGAGGGTTACCAAGCAAATAGATGATACCATTTACTGTTGAAAGCCTGACCACGTTGCACACATCATGGGCCATATCATCTAATATCTTGGTGATTAGTTTGGTGATGGTTGAAGATGGAATTATCTCCCAAAACATATGAAGAATGCGACAAGAACCTTCCACCGCCACAGCTCTTATATCGGGACATACATCCATTAGTAATTTCTCTATTAAGAAGAACTGTTTATGAAGCAATGTATCTTTAACTTCCCTTGTGGCATCAGGATCTTCAAGAGGGAACATGTCTATCAGTAAGTGCAGTGCATTTTGACGAACATTTGAGTTGGCAGCCTGCCAAAGAAACAATAACAAACATCATATCTTCATCAGATTAATTCAATTATATAACTCATGAGCATAAAGTTATAATGTAAAGCAGCAAACACTGTATTTCAGAGCCTTCTCAGCAGTGTCATAATTCCAACCTAAATACCAGGAAAGTTATGGTTTCCGTCCTTGCACTTTCTCATGAAGCAAGTGATCAAACTCCATTTCTTAAATCTGAGCTTGAAATTCCTTATTGTTTCTGCCGTTAATTATTTTTCATTGGAGAAAGTTTCACCGTTAGCATAGAATTAGAATTTAGGCAAAAAAGTTTAGACCCTACTATGTTTTTTTCTCAAAAAGAGACAACCAACTAAGTATGAAATTGTTGAACTTGGTGATACAAAATCGCACACACTTGCACAACAGAGAATCCCCGCGACCTGTCATGCAACCTAGGTGGGGAAGTTGCGGGACTCTCTGTCGGTCTGTCCAGTTGGTCCAGGCGATATCTATGTGAGCTGAATCTGATGCACGCGCGACTTCATATGCGACTTAGGTCACATATAAGGTCGCCTAAATAGTCCAAACGGTTTTAAGCTAGGGTTTGGTCATTTTGAGTGGTGTGGCTTTAGAGAGACTCGGAAGTAGAGAGCATTTTGTCAAGCGTAGATTTGAACCTTGTAATCACTAACCAGTAAGAACACTTTCTACCTCCTTTCGGTATTTGATACAAGAACCACCATTTCTCCCCTGTGGATGTACACTACCATATCAATAAGGGAACCACATTAAATCTTCATGTCCTTACTTTATTGCTTGTAGATCTTTATTGCATTGTTCTTGTGATTGGTTACTGTCTATTGCTTGGCATTTGTCAGACACATTTAAGACTCTTTTGTTCTGCATTCTAGTTGTTTGTTTGGGACCTTAGTGCTTGTGAAAGGAGAAGTAATTATCGCCTAACAGAAATAGTACGTAAAAAACTAGGTTATATGATTTTAGCACCTGGTGTTTGAGAAGCTGGTCAAATGTGATGAACAATAACCGTTTGTGGATTATATAGTTGTTCAAGCTCACAAAGGTTTCATATTGACAGGTTTATTGCAATTACTAACATGCCAACATTTTACCCACAACAATTAAAAGCCAACCATCACAAACATTTGCAGAAAAGGGGTGCGAGAATGAAAGTGAAGGAGAAAGACAAGCACCTGCAATGATCGGAAAATAACAGGCTCTGCAAGATTGAAAATGAGCTTCTCCACACCATCAGTAGTCCGCTGGCTGATAAAACCTCCTAAAATCCTCCTGATAGAAGCAGCAAAAGAGCCATTACTAGCATGAATTGAGCTATCAATCAATGCTTGCAAAAACTCGTTTTCAATCTCCTCTCTTGACTCCCCTTCCGCAGCCTTCCAAGCACGAAAAACAATGTCCGCATATGCCTCCAACATCGACTTCCGCCCAAAAGGTATCTGAGACCTGATCATTGCTAATGATTCCTTCACAAGCTGTCTAGATAACCCAAATAAGAAAGCTAAAAAGCGACGCCCCTCATCCATTTTCAAATACAATGGGGAAATCAAGCACCTGATGAGCAATAATTTCAAGTCCTCTATACTCTCATCCTCAAAATCAAACAACGTGAATGCGTCACGAAGAGCATTTATTTTATGAACATCCACTTTCTTCTTCAGAGTCAATGATTTCGACAATAAGAAAGGTAACGACTGCGTAATTAAACCTTCCCTACCTGGCAACTCTCTTTTCCACCACTCCTCGCATAAATTCGCAATATCCGACAATAAGTTGGATTCCAGTTCGAAAACAACTAAATTATCATGCAATTCCTGAACCGCCGGTAACAAATCAGACGCAGAAAACACGTTTCCGGGGTGCGTAACACACAGGTGAGCTACGTAAGCATAAATCTGAAGATTTTCACTAATGTTACTCTTCGCCTCAAGTTTTACCTGTTGATCAACTGTAACTGAAACGCCGTCGTTGTCGTTGTCGTCATTTTTGTTGCTTTCCGACCGTCGTGACGATCTACGAACACGCTTAGTCGGCGGTGTCAATGGTGAATTCGCGGCGGAGGAAGCGGCGCCGGTGGTACTGGATCCCGACAGATCTCTAAACCGATTGATGGATTGAGAAATGGAATTGTGGAGGGAAAGAGGGAGTGAAGAAACGACATCAGATGAAGGCTTGAGAGAGTAAATTAGTGTCTTCAACGACGGCTTTACAGATCGGAACCCTAATTTGGCCGCCGACGAGAGGAATTCGTCGGCCGATGACTTCAGTGATGAGCGAAGCCTCTTCTCCATCTTCGATTTCTGGAAAGCCGATTTCAAATTTCTGATATTTTCTTTTTCTGTTCGAGTGTGAAAGTTACGCTTACAGGTTGTTTACGTATATTTTGGTGAACGACGAATGAGAAACGAACATGTGTCGTTTCTGAATGTTTACGATCGTTCTGTCCGTGCTACCATCTGTCACTTTTATACTTAAATTTTTTGAATTGCTTTATGGCGCTCGATTTAGCTTTCTGACCGGGTGACTTTCTTTTAAAATAGAGTAAACTACGATTTTAGTCCTTATGATTTATTGTTTATAACTATTTTAGTCCCTGATTTTTAAAATTACTTTTTTGGTTACTGTAGTTTCTAATTCATTTCGCTTTTCGTCTTAAAGCTAATTCCGTTAAAAAAAATGTCATAGTTTCTTCTTCAATCTTTGATCTTTGGCATCACTACTCCCTCAATACCACTCCATCGTTGGTTCCCTCCCTCTTCTTTCCCCTTCCTATAACCTCGTTGTGCAAGGAGCGAAAAACCATAAATTGTCACCAAATTTGTCTATCTTTGAATTGGGTTAGAATCCCTCTCGACTCTCGTTCGCACCTTCCCTTCTCCCATAAACCCGAATCCGACGTCACCTTCTTCGCTTATGTTGTTCAGTGGCATTGGTTTTGGTTTGCATTACGGACTTTGTTTATGGTTTTGATTTGGGTTACTGATTTTTTTTATTTGGGTTACCGACTTTGGTTTGGGTTACCGATTTTCTTTTTGGTTTTGATTTGGGTTAAGGATTTGGCTTGGTTTATCGATTTTGTTTTGTTTTTTTTATTTGGGTTATCGATTACTTTTTCGATTTTAATCTGGGTTTTACCGATTTTGTTTTTGGTTTTTGTTTGAGTTACCGATTTATCAATCTTGGTTATGGTTGTGGTTATCAATTTTGTTTTTGGATACCCCTATGGCCCTATTCAACCCTTCCATTCAATTTTGGTTTTGGTTTTGCATATTGAAAATTGCATAAACTGGTGGTTGATATGCGGCAACTTAATTGACGCATTACACCTTTTTTAGTTTCTTTTTCGTTAATTTAATTTGTCAAAAGTCTTTAGATTGAGTCTTTTTTATGTATATTTTCGATTTTCGTGTTTATGGAGTTTAGGTGAGCCAATGACCAAATTCACTTGTCTTTTGATGCTAATTTGTGGCTAATCTTATAGTTTAGAGTGTTGAATTGAAAGTGTGTTTTGTGATGCTATAGGATGGAAATGAAGGAAAACTTGTGCTTTTGGAATAAAGAGAAACTTCAAAGATTTGGTGATTTACTTGAAATCTTCCAAGTAATTTTTGTTGCTAAAGTTGGGATGCTATGGACCTTTGGACAAAGATTTTTGGAAGATTTTCTTTTCTCCTCCAAGGCTCTATAAATAGGAGGGTGTTGGTGTTTGTATTCCATCATCTAATCCTACAATCTTAGTTTCATTTCACACTTTCTCTCCATCCAATTTACCATTTGAAACTTCTCCATCATGTATTCACCTCTTGCTATATCATCTTTGTAAAAAGGTGAAGTTTCTTCCAAGAACTTTCATCTCTTTTTATAATTAATGCAATCTTTTAGTATTTTTCTTCTTGCCATCTAAATTCTATGCATTTTAGTTTAAGCTTTTATGTTATCGTAAATCTTTATTTTTAGTCGCATCTTTATTAACTTCGTCTAGCGTAAGTGTGTTATCGTAAAATTTCGTTCATGTTTTAAATTTTAGCCATCTTGATTTATTCTACTTTGTCGTATTTCTTTTTCATCTTTCACGTTTTTATTGACTTTCGTTTCGTAAAACAATTTTAGTTCTCGTAAACTTTTATTTCGTCGTTATTTAAATATTTGATACATGTCTTTCGTTTTTCTTAAAAATAAAAAAAATACAAGGAAACCGAGCAATGATAGTCTGACAACCTTAGCTCGGGTGTGGGGTGAAGTTAAGATAAAAAGTCTATTTTGATGGTAGAAATTTATTGACTAATAATAAATCGTTTCAACCATTCGTTCAAGGTTATATTGTTGAAATGTTTAAGTTTGATGAACTCATAAATGAGTCGTCTTGAACACATCAACTTGAACGATACGGAGGTAGGCTCGAGAGAGTTACTTAGAACCAAGGAAACTTGTTTCATTCCGTACAACTTACAAAAGGGATAGATTGTGCCATTGCCATGACTTTACTTTATTTTGGAAACATTAAAGTTAATCCATGGATGTGTGCCTTTCTCAACCTCGAAAGTTATACAAGTTGATGGTTAAAAATGATGAGTTGTTTGTCACAAAGTTCTATCCGATAAATTTGCTTTGAAACCTTAACGAATCCCTACACCCTTGCTTCCTTTTTAATTAATTGTTTTCGCAATAGTTCGTAATCAACTCAACCAACAATATTTCTTCAAAATCGCCATCTGAAATCATTTCTTTTTCTGGACTTTAATTTAAATCTTTTACTCCTTTTTCCCTGTGGATCGATACTCGGTATTTTACCGTTTTATTACTTGTAAAAGACGACAATGGATTAAGAAATGTATACTTGTGTTACTCTCCATTTGTGCAAGGTCTGAGAGGTTTATTCTATATAAATCTTGCAACAGTGGTATAGATGGTGTTCTTGATGCTAGTAAGGATGTTGATTCCTTTTCTAGGTCCATGGGAGAACAAAGATCCGTGAAATATGCTGCTAGGGAGTAGGGACGAGAAAATATGGGTTTATGATGATTTAGAATAAGTTACAAAGAAGGTAGAGTTTTTCTGGTGATGTTGTTCTTGATGCTAGTTAGGGCTTTTTACTCAAAGTATTCTTCAATTGTTCTTTAAGAAATCAAAATGCCTAATTGTTGGTTAAGTTTTCTTGACTTTTTGAGTTAAACATTCCTTGATTGCCAGGATGAATGACCTTTAATTTATGGTTTGTTTGTTCTTAATTTGTAGGTTGTCGGAAAAGAATGAATCGACGCGATAAATGAAAAAGGTTGCATGAATGATTTAATCGGAAGAGCCACGGTTGGGGAAGGAGTTAAAGGGTTGATTTTAATTTGTAATGGAGTAAAACACGTGAAATGATATTATCGGTTGAGTTTTAACAAGTTTAATAGAAAATCAGATGATAAGCTAAAAAGACAAAAATGCCTTGACTTAATGACATTTTTTTAACAGAGTTAACTTTAGCATCGAAAAATGAAATGAATTAGAAACCACAATAATTGATACGGTTGTTTACACACCTCTAAGACACGTGATAATTGAACCTCAAAGCAAGTATACAATGGGATCCAATATCGTCTGTTCAAGTAATAAAATGGTAAAATACCGAATATCGTCCCACGGAGATTGGTGTAAAAGTGTAGTAAAAGAAGAGATTTCAGATGACGAATTTGAAGACTTTGTTTGAGTTGGTTAACAGTGATATGATTAACATGATATATAAAGATAGAATGGGTGCAAGACTTAAAGTGAGAAGTAAACACAAATTCTGGAGGCCAATGCTATAGGGATGCTATAACATTAGTTCATCAACAACAAGTTCCACCATGTACTTTAAAGATGATCCTTCCGGATATCTACCATTGCACTTTTGTTTAGCCTTCAGTCAACATATGCCTATGCAAATGTCCGGACCAGTGTGAGTGTCAAATGGTTTCTTTAAAGTATATGGAAAAACAAATGCCTTTGTTTAAAAATCACCCTTCCGAGTCGATTCCCATATCATTCAAGTTGACGTGTTCTTAGTGGCTCATTCCTGAGTCCACTACACTTTAACACTTTGACTAGTGATCAACCTGTCAAGAATCAATCGGTTTGAAAAACAAAGATAGCAAGTTCCCTTGCTAGTAACTCTTCCAAGTATATTTTCCGTATCATTCAAACTGACGTGCTTTTTCATGGCTTATTCCTAAGTCCATGGCACTTTCACACTTTAAGAAGTGATCAATTCGTCAAGAAGTGATTTTGGATTTATAAAACTTAAAATGACATAGTGGAACAATGTTATTGAAGAACAAAGTCCACTAGTTTTTGGTTTACAACCTCCCTCGTCGTCTCACACCCAAACTATAAAATTAGCTGATCATTACGTAATATAAATTGCAATAAAAGTAAATGACATAAATTGAAGACATAATGTAAATGACGGTATATAAATGACATAAATTAAATGACGGAAATGTAAATGACGGAAAAGTAAAGTGCATAAAGTAAATGCAATAAGTAAGACTGAAATGTAAAGAAAAGCAATGCTGCAACAACGATGCAATAACTAATAATGAATAACACAAATTATAAAACCTTGAAGACTTAATATTAAACTTTTAGAAAGAGAATTTCTATAGAGCAATTCTTCCCACTGATGGATTACAACAAAAGATATATATCTAACAAAAGAGAGCTACTCCTATTTATACCAAATCATGATGACAAAATGGTAAAATAAAGAAACTTAAAAATATATTAAAGGACAACCAACTAAAGTTATGCCCATACTTTTGTCCAACCACTTGTATCAATTTCCAGCCAACTAAAATCGATTTCTTCATATAACACAAAGATTTGGAATGAACAAAAGTCAAAGATTTCCTTTGCTTCAAAAAGTGCTCTTTAATCTTCATATTCCAATCAGTCCCCAATGCTCCAGCATTTAACCTGGCATTACAATAAACAAAAAATTTTAGGCCGTTTTACGCAAAATAGCAACAATTAGTTAAATACTACACTTAGCTCCATGCATGAGAAAAATATAAAATAAGATAAGAAAATGACTCAATTATTTGGGATAAAGAAAACTTAGATCCTAAAAGAAAAGAAAAATACGCAATATGTATTGAAAACTCAATACATACCACAACCTCAAACTTAAAGTTTTGTTTGTCCTCAAGCAATAAAAATAAACTAAGAAAATTACTCAAAGTTGAAATGATTGCAAGATAATAGTAATAAGTGTGCACAATGTGTAGAGTATATTACATACAATTCATAGCCTTTCATAAATCAAAAATGAGACATTCATAACCTAGTTATGTGTATGGACCATATGCTAGCAAGACTCTTTTCTTTGTCAACCATTACACAAACTTCATTTAGGATCACTAGGACTTGTAGGATCACTCTTTTTATGGCATATCTTTTCTCACCAAGCCTTTTCTCACATCAAAACTTACCAAAATGTTCAATTTTTGGCACTTTGTGCTCTTTTACCCCTATGGGGTATTTTTTAATTTTTGTGCACCTTTACCCCTATGGGGTATTTGTGGCGTTTTTGACATGCGAGATTTATACACCTTTACCCCTATGGGGTATTTGTGGTGTTTTTGTCATATGAGAGCTTTGCTCTTTTGTATTGACGTGCTTTTCCCATTTTGGGTAACTTGTAATCCCCCCAACCTCAAACTTAGAAGTTGACAATGTCCTCATTGTCTTAGAATGAATGCACTGAATGTGTTTAAAAGGGTTACAAGTGGCTAAAATGGTGTATGCAAAGAAAGCCTAGATCATGCCCTAAATAAGTGAAGTTTGTGCTAGTCAAAGTATGTCCCAAAAAGAGTAATTCTAGTTCTAGCAAGAACCCAATACTAGGTGAAATATCAAGCAACTATGGATTTATTATGGCTATGTACGTAAAAGATATTAACTTTCTACATATGCACTCTTGCAAAATAAAAAGAAACATAAAAATGAAAAATGTATCCCAGACTCAAAAACTGAAATGTAAAACATAAAGACTAAGGAAAACGAGTAAACCTGGCCTACTCATGAGGAGTAGGTTGCGCGGTGCCAATTGTGGATGTGGAAGGCAATGTTGCAGCATCCCCTACTGCTACTTTCCTCAACAGTTCTGCATTCGCAAGCAGAAGCTGTTGGTTCCTTTCTTGAAGCTGTTGATTTGCTGTCGTGATCTCCTTTAGCCGCTGCTCCATTCTGTTCTTGTTGGATCATAATTGTATTCAAGATTAAAGTCAAAGTTAAGGGTTTAAACTGTAATTGTTTGATAGTTATAGTTAAAGGGTTTAAAGTGTAATAAGTCAATAGTTTATTAGCTATTGGGCCCAAGCCCATTAGAAAGCCCATTAAGGTTAAAGCCCATATGGCCTGGGTATTTAAAGTTTTGATTAGTTTAGTTTTAGGTTAATCTTGAAAGAACTCTGATAATTTTCTAAATAGTCGCTGTAAGTTTTCTCTGTATTCAAAGGGTATCAAGAACACTCAAGGGTTTCATTGTTTATTCAAGGGATTGGTACGTTATTATTAATCTTTATATCTCTTGATTATTATTGTGTTGCTTGATTACTTGATTGATTGTTTACCAACTAGAATAAATCTGGGATAACAATTGGTATCAGAGCCAAAAGAATCAAATTTTTTTTTACTATTCATCGAAAAATACTGTTCATCGAAAATCACTGTTCATCGAGTTACTATTCATGCAAAGTACTGTTCATCGTATTTCATGAATCTGTTATCGAATCCGGTCGATTAGTATTTGATTATTTGTGTTTTTGGGTTACATTCGATCGAAGGATTGCTTATTTGATTTAATTGTGTTTATCGGTCGAATTAATTTTCTGGGTTTGGTTTCGGTCTAATACCAGTTATTCATCGTGTTCTTCGGTCATTCATCGTGTTTATCGATATTATTGTTTGACCGATACCTATTCGACCTTAGCCTTCGACCGAGTGTTTGTAAACACCGGTCCTTACTTCGACCGAATAGTTGTGATCTCCGGTCATTCCTTCAACCGGACCTTAGTATTCCCCGGTCTTTCCTTCGACCGGATAGGAGTATCGACCGGACCTTAGTGGTTTCCGGTCTAGTATTCGACCGGATACTTGTTAATCCGGTCTTGCACCTTCGACCGGATACTTGTTAATCCGGTCTTGTACCTTCGACCGGATAATTGTTTCTCCGGTCTTCCCATTCGACCGGATAATTGTTTCTCCGGTCTTCCCATTCGACCGGAGACCTTGTTACTCCGGTCTTGCCATTCGACCGGGTACTTGCATACTCCGGTCTTTCCTTCGACCGGTACAGTTCATTCTTCGAAGCACATTTTCCAGTCCTAGACAAATTTTTGCAAGCTGCAACAGGGCCTCTAAAAGCCTAATTTTTTTTGTCTAGGGGCGCTGCCCCCATACCCCCGCAAGGGCGTTGCCCCTTGAACCCACCCGCTAACCGGGTAGCGGGACCCCCGTGCTAAGTCTGCGAAGGGGGACAAAAGTTTTGTGCTTGATCAAAAATCTTCTTAATTTTTCAGTATTTTTTTTCATAGATATTAGTGATTTATACTGTGTGCGAGGACTGCATTTGATTATTTTTGGAAATTTATTTTCTCTGAAAATTTTTGAGTGTAGTCTTTACTTTTGATTCTAACGATCTCATCTAGTTGGTTGTCTTGGTACAGAAAAGTCTATTTACTAACCGTACAGCTAGGATGTCGTATCAGCTCAATATGTCTGAAGGTTATAGCCATGATTTTAACAACATGACTCTATCTGAAGTAAGAGAAAAGGCTAAACAACTTGCTGGACGGTTATCAACATCATCTCGCATGATTGATGAGTATGACAAAGAAGAAAAAATGCTCAAAGCTGAAAACAAGGATTTACAGATTCAGAACTCATCTCTTCTTATTCAGATCAATGCTTTAAAAGAAAATTTAAAAGATTCTGATTTCTTAATTGACTTTGCAGGAATAATTGAGTCTAAAGAAAAAGAGATCTTTGACCTTCAAGCAAAGCTGAAAAGATCTGAATCTAGCTCAACATGGTCAAAGAAGGAACTAATGCAAAAAGAGCTAGATCAATTGAGAAGAAGAGCAAACATTGCGAGTGAGACATCTGAAGGACTTAGAACGATAAATTCTCAACTATGTGCGGACAGAGATAAGTTTAAAGATAAAGTTCTCAGTCTTGAGGTTGAGATCGATAAGCTAAAAGAAAAGGCAACCCAAGACAGAGACAATTCAAAAGCTCAAGATGAATTGTTAAAGATTGAGAAAGAGAGAAAAGAATTTGCCAAGAAATTCTCTGACTTCTCCAGAAAAGCCTTTGAAGAGAAGAAAGCATTAGAACTTAGATGTGTTAAACTTTCTCAACAAGTTTCAGACTTTGAGAAGGTTATCATTATTGAAAGAGAAAAGGCTGAGAAAGAGAAGAGGAAAGATGAGCTGAAGAAAGAAAATACAGACTTTTTGGAAGAAAAGAAGATATTCGAGACGGAGATAGCCAAGCTGACAGGAAAGCTAGCTGAATTGTCAACAAACATCATGAAGGAGAAGAATGCAAAATCTGAGTTGCATAAGAAGTTTGATCTAATTGAAAAGGAAAGAAACAGTTTGTCTTCAAAGATAAAGGAACTTGAAGAGATCGTATTCAAGGTGAAGCTGACTGAGCACAAGACGCCAGAGTCCATAGCTCAATCACCAAGAGACGATCTAGCTGACTCAAATAGTTCATTAAAAACAGCTTCAAGTTCACATTTTTCAAATGTTTTCTATAATCCTTTCTATGATTTAGATGATTGTCTTACTTCTAAATCTACTGATCAGATTCGTCCTTCTAACCTTTTCTATGACAAAAATGTTGATGGTTCAGGTAACTTCAAGAAGACTAAGTCTCAGAAGAAAAGCTTATGGAGAAGAGAAGATGAGAAAGAAAGAGGAAACTGGATCTGGAGAGTTAAAGGATCCTCGGAGGAGAAGAAGACAGAAGAATCATTTGTGCATACATCACATGCTAAATGGAACTATGCTACAAAAGGTAAAACTTTTGGCAAACCTGATCTGGTTTACACTATTAATCAACTGACCAGGTTAGCACAAAAGAAAATTAGTTGTTCCTACTGTGGCTCAAATGATTTTGTCAGAAAAGATTACGTTAATAACTGGTATGGTTCTTATTTCATATCTCCCACTAGAACTGCAACTAACCCATTAGGACCCAAATACCAGTGGGTACCAAAAGCTAAATCTGTGTTGCAGGCACCCAATGTTTAAGGGGGAGAAAGAACAATGGCTTTTGAACAAAACAATTCAAAACCCGGACTTAATTGTCAAAAAGATGGCTTCTAAGTAAATCAGCTTAGAACCCGTACCTCAACGGAATATGGTTTCTAATCACATCGGATTAGAACCCGCACTTCAGTGCTTTATCTATTTTTATATGCTTTATTTGTTTAAAAAAAAAAAAAAAAACCTATAGTGATTTAAGGGGGAGAATATCTGTGATATTAACAGATTTTTGGATACTTAAATGCTTATCTGACCGTGTGTTCTTAAAGATAAATACTTGTGTTTTATCTTGTCAATATACTTTGTCAAGTATTCATACACATAACGGTTCAGCACATTCTATTTGACTTTGTTATTACCATGTATCAAAAGTTAAATCTTTCTATGGTAATACTCACGTTAGTTGTATTCACTGTTGATTGAATCAAACGTCATTTCATGTGCTTTCATTGCTAATATGTTTATATATTGTTCATATAAACAACATTCGTTTTCTTTATTCTCCAACATATTGTTCTTCATGACAAAACTCCTTATGAGCTAAATTGTCAAACTCTTTTAGTTTGAGGGGGAGAATTGCATCGTCAAACATCTTTTGTTTTGACATCTCCGAATATTATATTCTTCATGTAACAAGTGGTATTTGTGCTTACATGTACAAAACTCCTGTTGAACAACATGTACTTTTAGGAAAATACATGGGATTCAGTGTGAGAACTTAACAGAACTTCCATGGATTCACGATAACCAGTGTTTCCTACCCAGGAAGTATTCCCTGAGTGATTGAGGGGAGAGGGGTCAAAAGAATTGAGTGATGGTGTGTGAAGAGGTAAAATGGAAAAGAGAGATTGGTTAGACGTGAGCATTAAAAGAAAGAGGGTAAGTGAACAGAGTAAAAGAATATTAGACTCTGCACCAAACCACTTTCTGAGCCGGGCAGCCACATAATCTGATTGGTTCACATTCTTTGGTGACCATCATTGAAAAAGGCAACTAGCCCATGCCATCTCTTGCATACAACCTCACCAGCTACTCATTCTTTTCTCAAAAAGAGAATGTTTCACATTTTCTGGGGAAGCAGCACATACGCTATTGGTTCTTCATTTGGAAGACACTAATATTGAAATAGAAGGAAAGTTGCCCCACCTTCAAACCCTTTCTCATGCACATTGAGTCTTTGTATAATTTGTTGTTGTCTCAACAAGTTTACATATTTTGAGCCTATATTGAAAAGCAATCATCTATGCTTAATTCTTTCATACACATGCACGAGCACACAGAAATTTGTTTTCTGTCAGAACGTTCATAGATAACCATGTGTTATTCGATGATTGAATGGAAGACCTGGGGAGTCTACATCAAACCAGCTCCTTATATAGTAACTTTGTGTTACTCAGTGACTTTGTGTCATTGACAGGCATTCTAACTGAGTCATTTGTTGATTCAGGGTTACACTTATTAACTGTTTGAATTTGAAAAGATTTGAATGGTTACTACTTTTTATTTGAATCTGAAAAGATTGAGATAATCACTCTTTCCATTTGGAGAGACTGCTCTTATTTCATACAGGGCTCGTTACATGATGAAGACTATGCTTACATGATGATCATACACAAAGGGGGAGATTGTCTTAAAAAGGGGGAGATTGTTTTGCCAAGTTTTGATGATGTTGATTCTCACCACTCATCAAAAAGGGGGAGAAGATACAAAAAGGGAGAATATAATCTGAAGATCTGAAGATTTTAAAGCTACAAGTTCTGAAGCTATCAATGACATATCTGAAGATAAGAGAATACAAGTGAAGACTTGAAGACAATTGCAAAATTTTTTTTAATCTTGAATCCAAAGGGGGAGATTGTTGGATCATAATTGTATTCAAGATTAAAGTCAAAGTTAAGGGTTTAAACTGTAATTGTTTGATAGTTATAGTTAAAGGATTTAAAGTGTAATAAGTCAATAGTTTATTAGCTATTGGGCCCAAGCCCATTAGAAAGCCCATTAAGGTTAAAGCCCATATGGCCTGGGTATTTAAAGTTTTGATTAGTTTAGTTTTAGGTTAATCTTGAAAGAACTCTGATAATTTTCTAAATAGTCGCTGTAAGTTTTCTCTGTATTCAAAGGGTATCAAGAACACTCAAGGGTTTCATTGTTTATTCAAGGGATTGGTACGTTATTATTAATCTTTATATCTCTTGATTATTATTGTGTTGCTTGATTACTTGATTGATTGTTTACCAACTAGAATAAATCTGGGATAACAGTTCTTTTCAACTTTCTGCTGTGCCATCATGCGAGCCTTCATCCGTATCAGTTCTACTTTCCTATTCATGTCTGCTTTCTCAAACCGCCTATCCACAACATTCTTTAACTCCTCAATCTTACCTAAAACTTCATTCCTTTGCTGCAACACAGTATCCAGGATCTCACTATTTTGCCCGAGTAATTCATGTACCATTCCCACCACATCACTAATTCCTCCCCTTTCTTGCCTCATCTGAAAAACAGACTTTAAGTCTATACTCCACTTCTCCTCACCGGCTTTTTCCTTTACAATCTCATCCTCTTTATATCGAGGAACACCCGCATGCATCAATAAATTATGTAACAAACCAGGAAAAAACAGTTTTCCTTGATTTCGGCCCGCACAGTATACAATCGACTTTGAAATGACTTCCCCAACATTGATTGTTTTATCAGTAATAATACAATACAACATGATCATTCTTTCCCGTGTAACAAAAGTGTCATGTGTGGTAGGATTCAAAGATGATTTAATGAAATTGCACCAAACATTTGCATTGGGCAAAAGATTGCAAGATCTAAACCTTCGAAGGGTGTAATCAGCATGATGTTCCCAAGTGCATCCTGACTTTCCTAATGTTCGGGCAATAACATCTAGCTGCTCCCTAGTGTCTTTGTGCAAAAGATAAGAATACTCAGAGTCGACAGAAGAGGGGAGGCCCAAAAAGTCATTAATGTCCTCATCAGAGATGTTGACTTCCTTCCCTCGTAATTTCAAAAGTGTGGTTTTAGCCACACTGACTTCGGCATAACACTCTCTTATGAGAGTGAGGTTGTACTCGGTTTTGACCTGACACAATTGTACCCAATCTTTACTCTCGATAACATTTTTTCACAAAGTCTAATTCAATCATGCTTCTCACATCAAACCCTTTATCTATAAAACATGGCTTGTCTTTCAACCTAGCGTACATTTCTTTGGATTTGGAACTGCTGAAACCATCTAAAGGTAGCGAAGGTCGTGGGATAATTCCTGTACCTGAAGACTGGGTTAGCTGATGCTGTGAGGATGCTCCAGCATCAAGCTGTGAGATCCTTGAGGACTTCCTTTTTGGTGGTTCTGATTGTGCGGTCGTCTTCTTCCCCTTTTTTCTTTGTTGCTCCTTTCCTGAAACGTTAGCTCTAGTTCGTTTTCCCAAACTCTTCTTTTTCTTTTTCTGGACAGTACCCTCACAAGGAGGGTTTTCAGGAAGCTATTCAGTTTCTCCAACTGTGTGCTGTGGGGATGCTACAACATCATCCCCAGTTTTGTTCAAAAGTTCCAGTGAAATGTCCATATCAACCCTGTCATCTCTCTGCCTATTTTCACTCACGACCACATTTGGGCTTGAGTGAGAGGCTAGAGAAGGTTGTTCAAAATCATACCAAGGCAAGAGCATTAGTGTTTCCTTTTCTTGTGAAAATTTAGTGAAGAACTCCTCTTTGTCTTTGGACTTAGAGGAGATTTCATTGTCAATATCATTCTCAAAATCAGAAAATACCTCGCTTGTAACCTTAATATTAAGGTCTGGAACTCTTTCATCTTGCACCATTTCTTTCTCAGCCTGTGAGTTTTCAGCAACATTAGCGTATTCTCCTTTTCCTTCGTGTGCCCTACTGTGCTCAGTAATCAATGGGGTTGTGTTAGGGCTCTGCTCAATGGAAGGTTTAGTACCTTTGGGATTTTGGATTGGGATATCAGGTTGGATTAGCACAAGGGGGTTTTGGGTTTTAAGAGGATTTTCTACACTGATCATCGCAAGATGATCAGAGTGTAGATGAGAAGGTGCCTTTTCAGTAGAGGGGATATATATAGATATAATGGGTTTAAGGGGGATTTTGGAGGGTGCTTGAGTAGGGATATCACTTGTTGGGTGCTCCACCAGAGTTGTGGACTCTTCGACCACCTTCTCGACAAGCGCCGATGATTCCCCCGTTTTAGGGTTTTTGGCTATAGTGGGTGTGGGGGAGGATTCGTGAACCACGGTGGCATCAGAGGACACCATCGACGTCGACGGTGGTGTGGTTTGCTTCTCCACAGTCGTCGATGATTCCCCCTTTGTTGGGGTTGAGGCGACAGCAGGTTGTCGTCTGTTCCGGCGAGGGTTTGCCGCCGGCGGGTCTCTCCATACTGGTCGCTTGACTCTCGCCATTAACAATGGGGAAGGTTTCCAGTGGTGGTTTGCTTAATGAGAGAACTCGAAGAGAGGTTTTCATGCACAGGGGATAGGGGTCGTGGGTGGTTTTTCGAAAGAGAGAAAAGAGGGAGATGAGGAGGTGAGTAAATGAGAGGGTGTTTGAAAAAGAAAAGTAAAACTTATCTTTTAAAGGCTATCAAATGAAAAACTTATCTGATTTTTCCTCTTTATTTTTACCAACCCTCAAGTACCAAAACAAGACTTTCTTACCATCTATTACCTAGAGGTATGGGTTTGTACCCTTCAGTCATTATGCAAGGTGAATAGCTGATACATTTGGTGAGAAGTACAATGATGATCTATTGTTTAGAAAGATCACAAGTAATGTAAATTGTACCTTATAAACTTTTTCAAAAATCAACCTCTCATCACTTTTTATATCTGGAAATTTCATTTTTCCCTCATTTTTCTTTTTCATGAAAACATTTCAGGTTTTAAACCATTTAAATGAACAATGGTTTATAACCCCTAATGCTGCAACATTCGAACAGATTCCCGCATAGTTGTACAAAGACTAAAATGCAAAGTTATGTCCATACTGAAATGACCAAAATTAAACTATATACAAACTTTGGTGGGCTCCCAAGAGTCCACATTTCCTCTTTGAGATTTGCTAGAGGGTGGGAGCCAAGTCCACAGAGAAATGCTCTGGGATTGCTACAGCATCATGATAAAGCTTTACTCTTTGTCCGTTGACTTTGAATACATTATTTGTTTCTGGGTTCACAAAGTCAACAGAACCATAGGGATAAACTTTATGGATTTTGAAAGGGCTAGACCACCTAGATTTGAGTTTTCCTGGAAACAGTCTTAGCCTGGAATTGAACAATAAAACCTGTTGTCCTTCTTTGAGTTCTCTGTGATGAATTCTTTTGTCATGCCACTTTTTGGTTTTCTCTTTATAGAGCTTGCCATTCTCATATGACATATTTCTATGTTCTTCCATCTCACAGAGTTGTAATTTCCTTTTATTTCTAGCACTATCCAAGGACATGTTCAATTCCTTGATAGCCCAATATGCCTTATGCTCAAGTTCTAGAGGAAGATGGCAAGCCTTTCCAAAGACTAGCTTATATGGGGACATACCAATTGGTGTTTTAAAAGCGGTGCGGTATGCCCATAAAGCATCGTCTAGCTTGAAAGCCCAATCCTTCCAGTTTGGCTTTACCATTTTCTCTAGAATTCCCTTTATTTCCATGTTTGATAGTTCAACAAGTCCATTTGTATGTGGGTGATAACCAGTTGCAACTCTGTGGTTAATATTATACTTTGACAAAACTCCATGTAACAGATTGTTCACAAAGTGGGTACCCTCATCACTAATTAGTGCCCTAGGGGTACCAAACCTTGTAAATATTTGTTTTTGAAGAAACTTAACCACAGTCTTTGCATCATTTGCAGGACAAGCCAAAGCTTCTACCCATTTTGACACATAATCAACAACAACCAGTATATATTGACAATTGTTATATGGTGGGAAGGGTCCCATGAAATCAATTCCCCCCACATCAAACAACTCAACTTCCAATATCCCGTTTAAAGGCATTTCATTTTTCTGAGAAATGGAACCACTTCTTTGACATTCATTACACCTTTTTGAAAAATTGTGGGCATCTTGGAATAGAGTGGGCCAATAAAAACCAGATTGTAATACTTTTGTTGCTGTCCTTTGTCCACCAAAGTGGCCCCCATAAGGTGGTTGGTGGCAATGTTGTAGTATTGCTGCCACCTCAGTTTCTGGAATGCATCTTCTCAATATCTTATATGTTCCAATTTTGAACAGGTAAGGGTCATCCCACAGATAAAACTTGGTATCATGGATGAACTTCTTGAGCATATGGTGGGTGTAATCACATGATTTGATGCCACATGCTAAGTAATTAACAATATCAGCATACCAAGGCATGACTGAATGCTGTAGCATCAGGATTCTCTCATCTGGGAAAGTTTCAATGATTTCCCCTTCTTTTTGTTCTGTTTCATGGTTCTCTAGCCTGGACAGATGATCTGCTACCTGGTTATCTACTCCCTTTCTATCCACAATCTCTAGGTCAAACTCTTGTAACAACAGAACCCATCTAATTAACCTAGGTTTAGCATCCTTTTTTGAGAGTATTTAATGGCTGCATGATCAGTATGCACAATGATTTTTGTTCCCATTAAATATGATCTAAATCTCTCAAAGGCAAAAACCACAACCAAAAGTTCTTTTTCTGTTGTTGTGTAGTTGATTTGTGCTTCATTCAACGTTTTACTTGCATAATAGATTGAATGAAAAATCTTTTCTCTCCTTTGACCTAGTACTGCACCTACAACCCAATCACTTGCGTCACACATAATTTCAAAGGGTTTGTTCCAATCTGGAGCAACAACCACTGGTGCAGTTACCAAAGCTTCTTTCAAAATAAGGAATGCATTTCTACAATCCTCATTAAAAATGAACTTTTGGTCATGTTGTAACAAAATACATAAGGGTTTTGAGATTTTTGAAAAGTCCTTAACGAATCTTCTGTAGAATCCAGCATGACCAAGAAAGCTTCTGATTCCCTTAACAGTGGTTGGTTCAGGTAGTTTTGAAATTATTTCAAGTTTAGCTTTGTCTACCTCCACTCCTCTTTTTGAAATTAAATGTCCAAGAACAATTCCCTCTTTAACCATGAAATGACACTTTTCCCAATTGAGGACCAGATCATTTTCCTCACATCTTTCAAGACCTTTTTTCAATTTTTTCAAACAATCCTCAAAGGATGTGCCATAAATAGAAAAATCATCCATAAAGATTTCAATGGATGTTTCAAGCATGTTAGAAAATATGGACATCATGCATCTTTGAAAGGTTGTTGGTGCATTACAAAGTCCAAATGACATTCTTTTAAATGCAAAAGTACCATAGGGACAAGTAAATGTGGTCTTTTCTTGGTCCTCTGGCGATATGGCTATCTGATTATATCCGGAGTATCCATCCAAAAAGCAATAATACTCTTTACCGGCCAGTCTGTCTAACATTTGGTCAACAAAAGATAATGGAAAATGGTCCTTATGGGTAGCCTTGTTCTGTCTACGGTAGTCCATGCAAATTCTCCATCCGGAAACTACTCTAGTGGGGATGAGTTCATTTTTATCATTGGCTATGACTGTAAATCCTCCCTTCTTTGGAACACATTGGACTGGACTTACCCAAGAACTATTGGCTATTGGGAAAATAATTCCTGCATCTAACCATTTCAAGATTTCCTTCTTCAATGCCTCTTTCATGACAGGGTTCAATCTTCTATGTGGTTCAATGGATGTGAAATTCTTGTCTTCTAAGATGATCTTATGTTGACAAATAGAAGGAATAATCCCTCTAAGGTCAGCAATGGTCCATCCTATGGCTTTAGTGTGCAATTTCAACATATCCACTAACTTTTGTTCTTGATGTAATTCTAGGGTAGATGAGATGATGACAGGCAATTTGCCTTCTTCTCCTAGAAAAGCATACTTTAGGTGAGATGGGAGTTGTTTAGCTCCAGGTCAGGTGGTGATATAATGGATGGTGTAAAAGGCTTTGGTTCATTGTTTTCCAAGGGTTCAAATGCTACAGTATATACTGGGACAGTAACATCATCTCCTAGGGAAAAGTCATCACTGACAGCTAGGTCTACATCATCATCATCCTCTTCCTCTAACTTACAGGCTTTTCTAAGTCCATCCTTATGACATAATGATCCAGTCACACTTAAGTTTGAACATTCCTCAACATCTTCAGGGTATCTTAAGGAGTTAAAAACATTAAATGTGACTTTTTGGTCTTGGAGTCTCATGGTTAGCTCTTCTTTCTGAACATCAATCAAAGTTCTTCCGGTGGCTAGAAAGGGTCTTCCCAAGAGGATGGGAATATCCTTATCAGCCTCAAAATCCAAGATAATAAAATATGCCGGAAAGATGAACTTGTCAACCTGAACTAAGACATCCTCTATTTTTCCTTTTGGGTAGGCAATGGTCTTGTCAGCCAATTGGAGTGTGACTGTGGTAGGTCTGGCTTCTCCTATCCCTAAGTAGTTGAAAACAGACAGCGGCATGAGATTGATATTGGCTCCTAAATCACAAAGAGCCTTTCCAACTTCCTTCCCACCTATTGAACATGGAATGGTAAAACTCCCAGGATCTTTCAGCTTAGGGGGTATTTTATTGGTCAAGAGAGCACTACATCCCTCAGTAAGAGCTACAGTCTCATATTCATTCAACTTCTTCTTCTTACTGAGGATGTCCTTGAGGAACTTGGCATAACTAGGCATTTGTTCAATTGCCTCAACAAGTGGTATGTTGATATGCAATTCTTTAAACACATCCAAGAATTTTTTAAATTGCAATTCCTCCTTTTGATTCCTCAACCTTTGGGGGTAAGGTACATAGGGAGGAACTGGTTTTATAACAGCTTTGTTTGCAAGTGTTGAACAAGATGGTTTTGTTATGCCTTTTGTTGTACTTTCTTGTAGAATGATTAGAATACTACTTTCCACTGTCTTTTCCCTGGTGTCATCTGTAACACCCTAAAAATAGGGTAAATTTAAAACTTAAAATTTTGGCAATATGACGGTTGTAAATTGATAAAAATCCTGTTGTACAAAAACTGCCAAAGAATCCCAAAGTATCATCCCAAACGGGGAATATAATATTGTGTATACAACCCAACGAATGAAGAATAATGAACGACAACCTAAATAATCTAGGTTGCTCTAATAGATTACAGCCGGGTGTCGCTATTCTTCCAAAATGTAGACTATTCATCATATATACCGGTCTCTAGATTTCCCAGAAAGGACCGCTTTCGATCACCCGATCGACCACTCATCCCCGAGTATTTCGGCCACTAGGATTTCCTGTCGTACATGATAACCAAAGAACAAGTGTTAGGCTAAAGCCTAGTGAGAAGCATAATCACAATTTCTAGAGTAAAAATAGAGCTTTAATACAATAACATGATACTTTCACAGCGCTCTACCATAATGCTTCACCTGACATTAAAACAGGAAAACCCAATATAAAATCATCAATACATTTATAATTTCTCCGTAATCAATTAACTTGATTAGCATCAATCCAAACGAGATCTATAGCTATTTAAGCACTCAACCCAAACCGGGTCTTTAGCCTTCTCATGACATCAACTCTAACCGAGTCTTTAGCCAATCCGACATTCAACTCAAACCGAGTCTTTAGTCTAATCATGACCTCAACCCAAACCGGGTCTTTAGTTCATTTATAACCTCAACCCAAACCGGGTCTTTAGTTCATTTATAACCTCACCCCAAACCGGGTCTTTAGTTCATTTATAACCTCAACCCAAACCGGGTCTTTAGTTCATTTACAATGGCAATACAAACCGAGACTTATGAATCAACCTCATATTCCAAATGACATACCATACAACTTATTATTCTTGCAAAACATATTGATTCATGTCTAGACCACATAGCCTCTCTTACACCCTCCGTATGCATTTTACCCACAAGTGGGGCATTAGGTTAACTCCACGAAATCAAGTAAGTAGATAACAAGATGTACATAATACTAACACCTTATTTAAGCATATATGAGAGTAGGAGAGTCAAGAAATATACTCACCTTGTTGATTTCTCACAAGAAACCAAACCCTAGAAATGGAGGATGGAGAGTTGAAGGCTTGAGATGTTAACACAAGCTAAGTTCACCAAAGTTCATCCTAGACAAGCATTTATTCCTCATTAATGGTGGTTGAAGAGTAATAAATGAAGAGATGGAAGTTAGGGTTTGAGACTTACCAAAATCGCATCTGAGAAACCTCTCAAATCTGTTCCCAAAATCAAATGAACTGAATTTTACCGAAGTCTGAGGTTTTAAGAGGCCTGGCCCCGTCGGCGACTATGACACGGCGACAATGCCACTGTCATAGTCGCAGGGCAATGTCGCCCGCTCGGGGGCCCTTGCGGTACCAATCCCGCGACCATGACACGCGATAATGACCAGGGAAAGGTCGCCGGTCATTGTCGCCCCGCACGTACCGTAGACCCTCATCTCCCCGCGACTTTGCCCATGCGACCTTGACACATGTCACAGTCGCCGGGCATTGTCACATGGGGTGTGGCATGACCCGAAAATCCCGAATACTAACTGAACTGATCCGTTATCGACGAAATTAAGCTGACCAATAATCCAAAACCCAAAAGATATGCATGCACTATGAGTCGAAGTTACATCTTATAATAACGCACAATAGGGATAATACACACGAAGTTTGGGGTGTTACAATCCTCCCTAACTTGGAAACGATTTCGTCCCCAAAATCCATACTATAAAAACATGCGAGGATATCTACGCTTCATGTCCTCTTCGTTTGCGCCTCGGTGGTGTCTCCATTGCACTTTGACCATCATGACCTCCTTATGGCGAAGTCTCTTAGTTTCCCTCTCCAAGATAGCTTCGGGTTCCTCAACGCAACAGTTGTCCTCCACACGAATTTCGGATAGCAGTATGACGCTCTCCTCCTCCGCCAAACACTTCCGCAAGTAACATACATGGAATGTAGGGTGGATTCCATTCATCTCAGGCGGTAAGTCTAGCTTATAAGCTTGTTGCCCGATATGCTCAAGAATAGTGAATGGCCCAAGGAAACGGGGACTTAGCTTCCCACGCTTCCCAAAACGGATCAAACCCTTCCAAGGAGATACTTTCAACATTACTCGATCCCCGACTCGGAACTCTACCGGTCTCCTCGTCTTGTCGGCATAACTTTTCTGATGATCTTGAGCCGCTTTCAACCTTTCTCGAATTGATTTAACCTTGTCGGCCGTCTCTTGTACTATCTTTGGACCGGAAAACTGTTTCTCCCCCACCTCAAGCCAACACACGGGGGTTCTACACTTCCGCCCGTACAAAGCTTCGAAAGACGCCATCCCGAGGCTAGAATGGTAGCTATTGTTGTACGCGAATTCCATTAAAGGTAAATGGGTATCCCAACTACCGCCAAAGTTGATCACGCATGATCTAAGCATGTCTTCAAGTGTTTGAATTGTCCTTTCACTTTGACCGTCCGTTTGTGGGTGATATGCCGTGCTCAAATTTATCCGTGTACCCAACTCTTGGTGTAAAGCTTCCCAAAATCTCGATGTAAAACGGCTATCCCGATCGGAGACTATTGACAAGGGTATACCATGCCTAGATACGATTTCATCTATGTACAAATTTGCCAACTTATCCATTGTCAAAGTTTCCCGCATCGCTAGAAAGTGGGCACTCTTCGTCAAACGATCGACAAAAACCCAAATAGTGTCGTTCCCTCTCACGGTCTTTGGTAGTTTGGTCACGAAGTCCATGGTGATTTTGTCCCATTTCCACTCGGGTATTTCAAGCGATTGAAGGCTTCCATAGGGTCGTTGATGTTCGGCCTTCACTTGAGAACAAGTCACACATCGCTCTACGTAATGGGCCACATCCAATTTCATAATTGGCCACCAAAAATGTAGTTTTAAATCCCGGTACATCTTGGTGCTTCCCGGGTGGATAGAATACTTGGATTTATGCGCGTTTTCTAAAAGTAGTTCTCGGCAACCACCAAACTTTGGTACCCAAACTCGACCATTGAAGCACTTTATCCCTCGACTATCTTCGGTCAACAATAATTGTTGCTTTGTCATCACTTCATCCTTGAGGTTTTCTTCTTTTAACGCTTCGGTTTGCGCCCCTTTAATCCTTTCCATGAGGCTCGATACTAGCTCAATCCTTGCAAGTTTGGATTGAAGTCTCCCGCTATACTCTTTCCGACTCAAGGCGTCGGCCACCACATTTGCTTTACCCGGGTGATACAGTAATTCACAGTCGTAATCCTTGAGTAGTTCCAACCACCTTCGTTGCCTCATGTTGAGTTCTTTCTGATCAAAAACGTACTTCAGGCTCTTGTGGTCCGTGTATAAGGTACATTTTGTGCCGTAAAAGGTAGTGTCGCCATAATTTTAGAGCGAACACTACCGCCGCCAATTCTAAGTCATGAGTGGGGTAGTTCTTTTCGTGCACTTTCAATTGCCTAGATGCGTACGCTATCACTTTTCCTTGTTGCATTAGTACACATCCTAATCCCATCTTGAATGCGTCGCTGAATACCACAAAATCCTCCAATCCCTCCGGCAAGGATAAGATCGGGGCTTCACACAGTTTCCTTTGCAACGTCCTAAATGCCTTCTCTTGTTCATCGGTCCATACAAATTTTATGTTCTTCTTGGTCAAAGCCGTTAATGGCGAAGCGACCTTTGAGAAGTCCTGAATAAACCTTCGGTAGTAACCCGCTAGCCCCAAAAAGCTTCTAATCTCCGATGGGATTTTCGGAGGATCCCAATTCATCATGGCCTCTATCTTCATGGGGTCTACCTTCACACCTTCTTTCGAGACTACATGAACCAGAAACTGCACCTCTTTCAACCAAAATTCACATTTGGAGAACTTGGCATAAAGCTTCTCCTTCCTCAAAACTCCCAACATGTCGCGAAGATGTTGCTCATGCTCGGCTTCATCCTTGGAATAAATCAATATATCATCGATGAATACAATGACCGACCTATCAAGAAACGGTCGACACACGCGGTTCATCAAATCCATGAACACCGCCGGGGCGTTCGTCAAACCAAACGGCATCACTAAGAACTCGTAGTGTCCATAATGCGTCCTAAAAGCGGTTTTAGGAATGTCTTCCTCTTTGACTTTCACTTGATGATAACCCGAGCGGAGATCGATCTTCGAAAAGCAACCCGCTCCTTGAAGTTGGTCGAATAAATCGTCGATCCTTGGGAGTGGATACTTGTTCTTCACGGTTACCTTATTCAACTCTCTATAGTCAATGCACATTCGCATAGTGCCATCCTTCTTCTTCACGAACAAGACCAGTGCTCCCCACGGTGACGAGCTCGGCCTCACGAATCCTTTCTCGAGGAGATCTTGCAGTTGACCCATAATTTCCTTCATTTCGGATGGAGCCAACCGTTATGGGGCTCTAGCTATCGGAGCCGCTCCCGGTGTCAGATCGATCTTGAACTCCACTTGATGATCGGGCGGTATACCCGACAAGTCGTCCGGGAATACGTCGGGGAATTCTCTTACTAATTCCACGTCTTCAAGCTTTTTCTTCTCGAGCTTGACATCTATAGCATAAGCCAAAAAGGATGGACATCCTTTCGATAAGCACTTCCGTGCCTTCACCATGCTAATGATTGCAACCTCACCCTTTTGTCTCTCACCGTACACGGTAACCACGTGACCATCCGAACCCGGAATTCGGACTAACTTTTTTGCACAAAGAATCTCAGCTTGATTAGTAGACAACCAATCCATACCGACCACCACATCAAATCCTCCGATGACCATAGGCCTTAGGTCAATCGGGAACTCTCTTCCTTCGATCTCAAGCTTGCAATTTTTCACAACGTTACGAACCACTACTCGATCCCCATCCGCTAGTTCAACTACTAAAGAATCCTCTAAACTAGTAGTGGGCATGGATAGTTTTAGGCAAAACGAACTTGATACAAAAGAGAAACTAGCTCCCGAGTCAAATAATACACACGTAGGTATGGAGTTTAGGAGAAACGTACCCGACACTACATCAGTTGAAGCCTTCGCTTCTTCGGTGGTCATTTGAAATGCCCTTCCCGTAGCCCTTGGAGGGTCTGCCTTCCTCGCTTCCTTTCCCCCAGTCTTCAACTTCGGACACTCACTCCGGATGTGACCTGGTTCTTTGCATTCAAAGCACGTCATCCCTCGGACCGGGAAATCACGACGATCATGACCCGACTTCCCGCACTTGAAACAATTCGATCCGCCTGAGTTGCACGGGCCAAAGTGTTTGCTCCTACACTTAGTGCACCATCTAGCTTCGCATCCAGTTTCATTACCACGGTAGCTGTTGTTGAAAGGTCTTGTCCTCCTTGAGGGTGCGTAATTTCCTTCCCACCTCCTCTTCTCGACCAGTCCACCCCTCTCTGCTTTGCTGGGACCATAAGAGTCTTCTACTAATTGAGCCTCTTCGATAGCTTCACGAAGGGTAGAGGATTTAGACACTCGGACAAGATTCTTCATCTCACTCAGCAATCCTTTGGTGTAGGCCTTGATCTTTTCCTTCTCGGTCGGGACCAGATGTCCCACCAAGCCGAGCTTATCCATAAACTGGCGATTATATTCCCTCAAGGACAACTTCCCTTTCTTCAGGTTTTGGAATTCTTCTTTGATCCGGTCTATTGTCCGTTCGTTGCAAAATTCCTCAAGCAACTTCTCCTTGAAAGTAGCCCAGGATAGTTTCTCCAGAATAACCGTCTCTACGGAGGCGGAATATACGTCCCACCACGTGAGAGTCGTACCCCTCAACATACGCGAGCCGAAAATTACTTTTTGATCTTCTCCGCATTCACTTGAGCGGAACACCTGCTCCATTTCTCTAATCCATCCCACACATGCGGTCGGGTCATCCAGTCCTTTGAACTCATGTGGTCGGCATCCGAGGAATGCCTTAAACGTACAAGACTTTGCCCCGTGACTAGCGGTCGGGGTTGTCATCGCATTGGTAGGGACACGGGGTCCTGAACCACCAGATCCTACCCCTGTCACGTTTTCCGCCACCGTTTCATTCCTACGGGGGTTGGCATCCCGGTCTTCCAACAATTTCAGAAACACCTCGTGTTGTTGAGCCATGGCAGCACTCATGGCTTGCATCATCCGATCCATCATTCTGGTCTCTTGGGTTACTTCTTCCATGACTGGATGAGTTGCAGCTATGTTGCGATGGGGTATGTGCTCCGGTCCTCCGCCCAATGCGTTAATAAACGGTGGGGGAAGATCTGCATTGGTTACCCTTGGTTGGTCGGCCGTAGACGCCGCCGACCCTCCGGTCGATTACGAAAGTTTACCATAGTCTGCCACACACGCAAGAATATAAATAAGATAAGACTATACAATGATAAACAAGGAAACGTACTACCACATTCATTAATTATCATAACAACGGAAAACAAGCATAATCACGTAAAACACCTTCATAATAACGTTAGCTAGGCGAAATTATGAACATGCGATACATAAAAATTTTTATTCCCATTACCATAACTCTTAAATCGTGTAGCTTCCGTCGACTCTAAGACTATCTTATCTTAAGAGTTCTACCCATTCTCACGAAGTCATTGCCTAAATCCACAGCTTAAGTCTAGGTACTCTACATCCATACCTAGTTCCCTTAAACTAATGTTCTGATACCAACTTGTAACACCCTAAAAATAGGGTAAATTTAAAACTTAAAATTTTGGCAATATGACGGTTGTAAATTGATAAAAATCCTGTTGTACAAAAACTGCCAAAGCATCCCAAAGTATCATCCCAAACGGGGAATATAATATTATGTATACAACCCAACGAATGAAGAATAATGAACGACAACCTAAATAATCTAGGTTCCTCTAATAGATTACAGTCGGGTGTCGCAATTCTTCCAAAATGTAGACTATTCATCATATATACCGGTCTCTAGATTTCCCAAAAAGGATCGCTCTAGATCACCCGATCGACCACTCATCCCCGAGTATTCCTGCCACTAGGATTTCCTGTCGTACATGACAACCAAAGAACAAGTGTTAGGCTAAAGCCTAGTGAGAAGCATAATCACAATTTCTAGAGTAAAAATAGAGTTTCAATACAATAACATGATACTTTCACAGCGCTCTACCATAATGCTTCACCTGACATTAAAACAGGAAAACCTAATATAACATCATCAATACATTTATAATTTCTCCGTAATCAATTAACTTGATTAGCATCAATCCAAACGAGATCTATAGCTATTTAAGCACTCAACCGTAATACTCGTAAATTTCTGTCTGTGAAAGCCAACCCTTTGAGAAATTCTTGTTTCTTATCGTGGGATTTCATCCCCTATATCTTGCCTATTTAAGCCTTATCGCGTCATGAGTGGTCTGTGCGGAAAATGGGAAGAAACAAGCCTCGGTACACTCTGGGCGATAGTGCCCTGGGCACAATCGCCAGCGGGGGTGTGCCCGCGGTACGTTTTGGGCGATAGTTCCCTAGCACAATCGCCGGGCACAATCGCGGTCGGCCCCAGGGTCTTTTAAGAGTCGCGATTCTCAACCATTTCCCTCACTCTCACTTCTATCTTCTTCCCTTTTCTCTCCCAAACACCAAAACCGAACCCTAACCTATTTTGGGGGGTTTTTCTCTCCCCAAACCTCATGATTCTCAATCATCTAGCTAGTTGGGAGCTTGAACCACAAAACCTTCATCTTCATCTTCCTCATCAAGTTCAACGGTTGGGAGCTCGGGTTGAAGTGTTGGATTGGGTGTTCTCGGAAGTCTCATCGTCTCCAAGGGTAAGTTTTCTTGTATTAAGGTTATAAATGCTCTATTGGTGGTTTCTTAGTGTTTGATATCTCAAATCTTGGATCTAATGGTTTTGGAGAAATTAGGGTTTTGATCTTGTTGGGATCTTGGTATTTTTATGTTTGGAGAATGTCTTCTTATGGATATTTATGGGTTGGAATGTTCGGATCTAGGTTTTGGAAGATTTCGGCTTGAGGATTCAAGTGGTCTTTAAAAGAGCTCGTTGGGTAAAATCTAGATTTAGCCTAAATCTAGCAAGGTGAGTTCAAGTTGATTTGTGAAAACGTTGTACATGCCAAAACGTCTATTTTAAAGTGTTTATGTGTTCTACATGAAATTATCAAATGTTGGGTTAATTGCTAATCTTTGATTATTTGACGTATTTAATCTTTACAAACTTTGTATAATACCCACATTTGGGATTTTTGGGCATTTTGATAAATGTGTCACAAATGAATGTGTTTTGAGGTCTCATTGCATAAATAAATTCTTGGTCAAAAAAATACACTTTTAAATGGTTGTCGGGTCTTCTGCATCATGCATGAAATGGAATGTTTTGTAAAGTATTAATTGCACATTTATGCGAGGTACTTGAAAGAATGTTTATAGTCTCATTTTATGATTTTCATTCTTATCAGCAGTTAAAGTTGGAAAATGCATATTTTGTGTTATGAGACATTTGGAAAATTATAAGGATATAAGTTCATTTGGAAAATGGGTTGTCTCAATTAATGTTAAGTTTTGAACTAATCTTACTTTTAGTCGCGGTGTTTACATATCCGTTGGTCGAGTGCGTTTTATTGTAAGTTATTTCATTTACCGATTGGTCAATGGGTTGCTAAGCCTGCGGCTTGGTGTTTTTATTTGATTTGGGGCCTTTGGACAATTGTCCAGTTTTGGTAGCTCGACTTCGAGCCTTGTTGGCTCTATTGGATGAAGCACATTAGGTATCGGGTGCGATGTAAGTCCTTCGTTCTGCACGTTAAGGTACCAGGTGCGGTATAAGTCCTTCGTGCTCAAGTATTACGATATTAGATGAGGGGCTCGACATAGGAACCCGACGGGGTTGAACTCGAGTTTCCGTGGGTGTACGTTTAAAGCTACTGAGCCTGACATCTCTTGCGTGTACTTTTGTTTATATGACTAGTCATAACAACATAAAATGGGCTTACTTTGTGGACCGTCACATTTTATGGAATCGGGAATCCCCCGTCACCGAAAAGTGTTGCTTTTGGGTATTGAGTTTTATTATCCAAGTTTTCGGTGACGTTTTGTATATTTGGGTTTTACCCTTGATTTATGGGTTGAGTATTATGCCCCACCCGTGTTTTGGGTGTTTTGAAATATAAGGTTTAACCGTACCTTCTTAAATGGAGAGTCCAATTTATATTTACGCTTTGAGTGAGTTTTGGGTTAAAGCTAATTTATGAAGGGGCGGTTTACATTGGTATCATCATTTTGTAGTAATTTGATTTGGAAAATGTCCAAATTGGTGTTCTCCGTCTAAAATGCATATTATTGGAAAACGAGTCGTTTGCATATTCAAAGCATACCTTTTGAAAGATTATGAATTAAACTGCATTATCTATTTTTACAAACATCTTTATATATGTTGAAAACTCTTGAGCTCACTAGGCGTTAAGCCTAACCTTTTTATTTGTCGGCATGTGCATCAGGTTCCAGTTGGGTTTTCGTTCTAGCAGCCATGAAGAGTTGAGCCTTAGCTTTGTTCAAATGTAAGTAGTTGGTGAAGTCTTCAGCAATTTTGGAGATAGTGACTATTATGGGGTTTTAGTAGCACCCGTTATTATTATAGGCTTTTGTATAGAATGAATGTTTGTATTGAGGTTAAATCTTAATTTGTGAGTGTAGATAATTCCTCTATTGATGTATTTAGAAAATTTTAAATAAGTTGCTATTTCCAGATTTGAGGGTGTTACACAACCCAAACCGGGTCTTTAGCCTTCTCATGACATCAACTCTAACCGAGTCTTTAGCCAATATGACATTCAACTCAAACCGAGTCTTTAGTCTAATCATGACCTCAACCCAAACCGGGTCTTTAGTTCATTCATAACCTCAACCCAAACCGGGTCTTTAGTTCATTTATAACCTCAACCCAAACCGGGTCTTTAGTTCATTTATAACCTCAACCCAAACCGGGTCTTTAGTTCATTTATAACCTCAACCCAAACCGGGTCTTTAGTTCATTTACAATGGCAATACAAACCGAGACTTATGAATCAACCTCATATTCCAAATGACATACCATACAACTTATTATTCTTACAAAGCATATTGATTCATGTCTAGACCACATAGCCTCTCTTACACCCTCCGTATGCATTTTACCCACAAGTGGGGCATTAGGTTAACTCCACGAAATCAAGTAAGTAGATAACAAGATGTACATAATACTATCACCTTATTTAAGCATATATGAGAGTAGAAGAGTCAAGAAATACACTCACCTTGTTGATTTCTCACAAGAAACCAAACCCTATAAATGGAGGATGGAGAGTTGAAGGCTTGAGATGTTAACACAAGCTAAGTTCACCAAAGTTCATCCTAGACAAGCATTTACTCCTCATTAATGGTGGTTGAAGAGTAATAAATGAAGAGATGGAAGTTAGGGTTTGAGACTTACCAAAATCGCATCTGAGAAACCCCTCAAATCTGTTCCCAAAATCAAATGAACTGAATTTTCCCGAAGTCTGAGGTTTTAAGAGGCCTGGCCCCGTCGGCGACTATGACACGGCGACAATGCCACTGTCATAGTCGCAGGGCAATGTCGCCCGCTCGGGGGCCCTTGCGGTACCAATCCCGCGACCATGACGCGCGATAATGACCAGGGTAAGGTTGTCGGTCATTGTCGCCCCGCACGTACCGTAGACCCTCATCTCCCCGCGACTTTGCCCATGCGACCTTGACACATGTCACAGTCGACGGGCATTGTCGCCTGGGGTGTGGCATGACCCGAAAATCCCGAATACTAACTGAACTGATCCGTTATCGACGAAATTAAGCTGACCAATAATCCAAAACCCAAAAGATATGCATGCACTATGAGTCGAAGTTACATCTTATAATAACGCACAATAGGGATAATACACACGAAGTTTGGGGTGTTACATCATCTTCTGGGAATAATGTAGGATAATCAGTCCTAAGAGGGATATTATTGATGACAACAGGATCTTGGCCTCCAAGTGATTTGGAAAGTATCTCATCAACAGGGGGCAATGCTGTAGCATTGGGTTCTGACGGTATGGTTTTTTCAAATTTTGATTTAGTCATTGGTCCAAATTCTTTTGGCACTGTCTCTGTTAATTACTTACCACTCCTAAGGGTCACAGCTTTTACATGTTCTTTTCCGGGGGCCCTTGGGATTTCTGTGTCACTAGGCAAAGTGCCTATAGCCCTATTGTTCTGGTTTTGCGCGATTTGACTGACTTGGGTTTCCAAATTCCTTAGTGCAGTTTGGGTTTGAGCCATGAAACCCCTCATCATAGATTCCAAAGAAGATGATGAGTCACCCTGTGGAGGTTGCTTGTTTTGAAAAGGTGGTTGGTTATTTTGAAAACCTTGATGATGATGAGAACCTTGATTATGATGATGTTGTGAACTTTGGTTCTGATGATGTTGTGAACTTTGGTTCTGATGATGCTGTGAACTTTGGTTTTGATGGTTATGAGAACCTTGGTTTTGGTTATGCTGTGAACTACTAGCGTGATTTTGAAAACTTGAATTTCCTTGTGGCTTTTGTACAGATGGATTTAAACATGGTCTGTTCCACGAGAAATTTGGGTGTTGTTTCCAACTGGCATTGTAATTGTTGCCGTAGGAGCAGACTTGTTATGAACATAATTTACAGACTCAAAATTTTGAGGACAGTGTTCATAAGCATGTTCCCCGCCACAACAAACACACTGCACTGAGAGGACTGTTGTAATAGCTGTAGTAACAGTTTGCTGCACTCCATGGCTTGAAGATAGGTTTTTAAGCATGTTAGCCATGGAAGAGAGTTGTGCTGTTAATGCAGTATATGCATCTACATCATGAATTCCAACAGTTTTCTTTTGAGTTTGAGCTCGTGGATCAGCCCAATGTCCATTGTTTGTGGAAAATTTTTCAAGAATTTCATACTCGTTATTGTAGGTATTGGTTGTAAAGGCCCCTCCTGATGTCGCGTCGAGCATTTGTTTAGCCATGGAGTTCAACCCATTGTAAAATGTCTCGAGTTGAATACAGTATGGAATGCCATGGTGAGGGCATTTCCTTAACAATTCCTTAAACCTTTCCCAAGCATCGGGAATTGCTTCATCGTCCATTTGTTTAAACATGCAAATTTCGTTTCTGGACTTAGCATTTCGGGTAGGTGGAAAATATTTTCACAAAAATCTTTCAGCCATGTTGTTCCATGAAGGTACAGAACCAGGTGCCAATGAATTAAACCATGACTTTGCTCGATCCCTTAGAGAAAATGGAAATAAAGTGAGTCTCAAGGCATCGTTAGATACCCCAGGGATCAAAATGCATCGGTGATCTCCATAAAAGATTTTAAATGAGAATGAGGATCCTCCGATGGCATTCCAACAAATTTTCCATTTGTTTGCAACATATGGAACATGATAGGTTTGAGTTCAAAATGGAGGGTATTTATATGGGGTCTAACTATTCCTGAATTTAATTGCTCAAAATCAGGTATAGCATAGTCCATAATTTTTCCCTCTTTGGAATTTGCAAGATTAATGATGTTTGGAATCTCATCCCTATGTTCATTGTTGCCATTTGACTCTGTATCCTCATTATTATTATTAGCTCCATTAATTTGTTCTTCTTGCTGAAAAGGGTATTCTGGTGGATTTCCAAAAATGGGTGGTGCATCATGAAATATTGGTTGTCTTTGTGGGTTTTCTAGAAGATGTTGTCTAGGCCCTCTATTCTCAAAACCTGGTGGTGGTGGTTCCATGATGGGAGGGTCTAAAATTAATGAAATTCTTTGTGACCTTCTTCTAATTCGAAATGTTCTTTCAATGTCCGGGTTAAATTCAAATAATTCCCCCTTGGTATTCTTGGCATACACCACTTCCAAAATGAGATCCAAAAGGTGTTAGAAAAATCAAATCTTTTAAAATACTTTTAAAAACTTTTAGCGAACCAATCCTCGACAACTGCGCCAAAAACTTGATACGGTTGTTTACACACCTCTAAGACACGTGATAATTGAACCTCAAAGCAAGTATACAATGAGATCCAATATCGTCTGTTCAAGTAATAAAATGGTAAAATACCGAATATCGTCCCACAGAGATTGGTGTAAAAGTGTAATAAAAGTGTAGTAAAAGAAGAGATTTTAGATGGCGAATTTGAAGACTTTGTTTGAGTTAGTTAACAGTGATATGATTAACAGGATATATAAAGATAGAATGGGTGCAAGACTTAAAGTGAGGAGTAAACACAAATTCTGGAGTCCAATACTATAGGGATGCTATAGCATTAGTTCATCAACAACAAGTTCCACCATGTACTTTAAAGATGATCCTTTCGGATATCTACCATTGACTTTTGTTTAGCCTTCAGTCAACATATGCCTATGCAAATGTCCGGACCAGTGTGAGTGTCAAATGGTTTCTTTAAAGTATATGGAAAAACAAATGCCTTTGTTTAAAAATCACCCTTCCGAGTCGATTCCCATATCATTCAAGTTGACGTGTTCTTAGTGGCTCATTCCTGAGTCCACTACACTTTAACACTTTGACTAATGATCAACCCGTCAAGAATCAATCGGTTTGAAAAACAAAGATAGCAAGTTCCCTTGCTAGTAACTATTCCAAGTATACTTCCCGTATCATTCAAACTGATGTGTTTTTTCATGGCTTATTCCTAAGTCCATGGCACTTTCACACTTTAAGAAGTGATCAATTCGTCAAGAAGTGCTTTTGGATTTATAAAACTTAAAATGACATAGTGGAACAATGTTATTGAAGAACAAAGTCCACTAGTTTTTGGTTTACAACCTCCCTCGTCGTCTCACACCCAAACTATAAAATTAGCTGATCATTACGTAATATAAATTGCAATAAAAGTAAATGACATAAATTGAAGACATAATGTAAATGACGGTATATAAATGACATAAATTAAATGACGGAAATGTAAATGACGGAAAAGTAAAGTGCATAAAGTAAATGCAATAAGTAAGACTGAAATGTAAAGAAAAGCAATGTTGCAACAACGATGCAATAACTAATAATGAAGAACACAAATTATAAAACCTTGAAGATTTAATATTAAACTTTTAGAGAGAGAATTTCTATAGAGCAATTCTTCCCACTGATGGATTACAACAAAAGATATATATCTAACAAAAGAGAGCTACTCCTATTTATACCAAATCATGATGGCAAAATGGTAAAATAAATAAACTTAAAAATATATTAAAGGACAACCAACTAAAGTTATGCCCATACTTTTGTCCAACCACTTGTTTCAATTTCCAGCCAACTAAAATCGATTTCTTCATATAACACAAAGATTTTGAATGAACAAAAGTCAAAGATTTCCTTTGCTTCAAAAAGTGCTCTTTAATCTTCATATTCTAATCAGTCCCTAATGCTCCAGCATTTAACCTGACATTACAATAAACAAAAGATTTTAGGCCGTTTTACGCAAAATAGCAACAATTAGTTAAATACTACACTTAGCTCCATGAATGAGAAAAATATAAAATAAGATAAGAAAATGACTCAATTATTTGGGATAAAGAAAATTTAAATCCTAAAAGAAAAAGAAAAATACGCAATATGTATTGAAAACTAAATACATATCAATAATCAAAAAAGCAACTTTTATTACTCGGAACGAAAATAGTTAGAGCATCTCCAACAGTTTTTCTATAATTTCTCTAAAGTATAGAACCAAAAGTGAATTTTTCTAAAAAATGTTATATGTAACTCCAACAGATTTGCTATTTTAGAGATTTTAAAACAACTTATATTATTATAATATTCTCTAATTTATCATCTCAATATACTTTAAAAAAAAACTTAATATAAAATAATAAAAATTGTATCTCATTGGTGGAATTGAATAAAATAATAATTTCTCTCCCCTACTATCAAAATTAGAAAATTCTCTAAACTTATAAAATTTTCAAGTTTCTCTATTATAGCAAACAAGATAGCAAAACTGTTAGAGAGGTTTAAAGAACAAAAACCCATTTTTTTCTATTTTAGCAATGTTGTTGGAGATGCTCTTATAAACAACAAACCACAAAAAATGAAAATCATAGTTTACTCTTTAAAATATGATTTTAATAATTTTATTAAGGTTGTTTATCAGTTGACATCTAATGGATAAAAGAAAAACCGAACCGATCAAATCATCCATTGGATTTCCAATAGATATCCAATAATAATATCCAATGAATGAAGCTGAACCGGTCAAAACATCTATTGGATTTGAAAAATCCAAATCCAATAGATGATTTAACCGGCTCGGTTTCATCTATTGGATATTCTTATTGGATTGGATTAGATCCAACCAATATTAATCGGATTGGATTCAACTGACATCCAATGGATGATTTATTGTTTTATTGTATATATAATATTAAATAAATTATTAATTGTCCTCTCAAAAAATTATTAATCATGGGTAGTTGGATGATAATTGGATGGTAACTGGATGATGATTGAATGGATAATCGAACCGGGTTGGTCGGTTTTGGTCGGTTCTGGGTTGTCATCCAAGAACCGACCGATCCAAATTGGATGTTGAAACTTTCAATCTGATTTGATCCAATTACAAATTAAGCATCGCCAAATTGTCTTGTATATATATATATATATATATAGAGAGAGAGAGAGAGGGGGGGGGGGGGGACGTTCAAATTCAACCTATTTACATGATGCAACCCCTACAACCCTTCTATCCACCACTCACTTTATTTTCATTTTTGTAATTAAGAAAAAAGTTGAAACTAAAATGAGTGGTGGGTAGAGGGGTTACATGATAACCTCCCTCTCTCTCTCTCCCTCCCTCCCTCCCTCCCTCCCTCCCTCTCTCTCTCTCTCTCTCTATATATATATATATATAGGGAAGGGTTCAAACGAGAACCCTTATGATTTACAAGAATGCGAGAATAGTCTCTAAGCCAAGCAATTTGTTTTAAATCACAACTTAAGAGAAGTTTAAGGGATTTTTCAAATTTAAAATAATATTTAAAGTTTTCAAAAATATTATGACGTGGAAGGGTAAAATTGGAAATTGAAATGATAAAATTCAAATAACATGATCAAGATTACTCCGATCATTAGATAAGGGATAATCATCGTCACATGATTATCACACTTCAATTAGGGCTTAATGATTGTTTGTCATCAATTAGGGCTAGATGATTGATGATGAATCACAATATTATCACAATGGGAGTATCACGATTGAGATCACAGTCAAGTAATCGAACAAGGGAAATTATCACAACTTGAGAAATCGATACTATATGTGTTCGATTAACAATTTGTTGGATTAAGAAATTTTAGTCGATAATCACAATGTCCGATTATCAACAACATTCAATTAGGGCTCGATGTTTGTCTGCTATCGATTAGGGACGATTGAACGTGTATTACATGATTATCACAGTTAACACATCGATTAGGGATCGACGATTTAATGTGTATCACATGATTATCACAATTAACACATCGACCAGGGCTCGACGATTGAGTGTGTGTCACATTGGTACCACCTAATTATCACACTTTGATGAGGTATTGCTATCACAAGAATCACAGTTGGATTACCATATTGATTGGTTATCACATTGTGATAACTATTACTTGGTATGTATCACAGTAAGATGAACTTATGTGTATCACAATATTATCACAGTTAACACATCTATTAGGGATCGATTATTGTATCTGTATCACATCGGTATCACAGTTAACACACTTTAATTAGGGCTCAATGATTTTCTATCACATAATTCTTATCACAAATGTCACGGTTGGATTATCACAATGTTTTCACAAGTATGACAATAAGATTAAATATTGATTGGTTATCACAATTAACACACTTTGATTAGATATCTACTGGTTGTGAATCACATTGTTATCACGAAATAGATATCTACTTATATTTTTGGTTAGTAAACGATTGAGACGTGATCGAATTTTGATCGATAATCATGGTATAATTACAATTAAAAAACAACATTTTTTAATGATTTATTTTTATTTATTATAATTTAAATTATTGGTTAATACAGTTGGAGGCCCACAAATGTTCTCGCGTTTTCGCAAAACAGAAGGGTTTTCGTTTGAACTCCCACCTATCTATCTATCTATACTACCTTATAATACATTCATAACTAAACTCTTAATTACAATCTACCAAGCATAATGTACAACTTTTTTATGCATAAAATTCAAAAAACTATGAATTACATCTTGACATGCATGAGATACAAGTTATTAAAGCCTCCTGCAAATTTAACCACCAACACCAAATTTGGAATGCTGAGAGTTTACTTTCCCCTTCTGCATAATTTTTGTTCTTCTTCAGGCCTGAGTCGTTCCTAATAACTCAATAATTCAAAATTCAAATTCACACGTCTTTAACCTTCTGGCTCCCCTTTCTCCACTGGTTCTCCATAACGTTTGAAGCAAAGTCAGTCCTTACTTCCTCTCTTTAGGTCTTCAGGGCACAGTTGTCGTCGTTTCCGATTTGCAGATGAACAAGCCAAGAGAAGGAGACGAGAACGGCGTTACCGCGTTTGAGATAAGTGGGTACATATCATCTGTCTCAATTCTGGATGATTTTCAGGGATTAGCCCAATGTGGCCTCATAGGGTTTCTTTCATTTTGCATTTTTTTGATTATGGTTAAATTTATATGTATGTATTTCTTATGGATTTTTTTTCCATTTAGATGGTTTACAGAGCTCCCTTGTTCCGTAAGTTGGTTTTAGACTGTTTCTTATGGAAATTTCAGTTATGACTGGTTCCGTAGGTTGGTTTTAGACTGTTATTTATGGTTTGGTTTGGTGATGTGATTTGGGAGGTAAAAGCTATTGTCTTAGGTTTCTTTTCAAATTGAGCTTAATGTGGTATGCTAATTACGTATTTTGTTCTTATGTATAATTTTGATGGTTCTTGTTCTTGTTTTTTCATTTCTCTTTTCAATTTACATATTTTTTAAAGTATTATGAGGTGATTTATTGACTCCAAGAGTTCATAGACTTTTTTATATTTAAGAAAAGATATAATCCATCCCATCATCATATTTCATATTTTATTATGTTAAATCTATTGATTGTTGTCATCTATTTGTTGTTAGGGTTTTCCTAGGGTGTTTGGAGTGGCAAAGAAAACAATATTTTCTTGTGAATCCGATTCTAAGATCATCAATGTAAGTTTGAGATCTTCATGATTTAATCCTACTTGTTATATTCATATTGGCAATACTATAATTGTTGTTTAACAACGTTTACGTTAGATCCAAATGGAATGAAAGCTTTCTATTGATGTTTTTCCTAACATAAACTGATTCACTTTCATGCCCAAATCATCCTGATTGACAGGTTCTAGATTCAAAGAGAGAGTAAAATGGTTTGTTGTAACCGACCGTGTAATCTCGACGAAAACAGGGAGATAATGATTTCGCTCATTGTGAAATCCCTGAAGAATCCAAGAAGTGCAGTTTGTAAACCAACATTATGAATTCTTCCTACATTTTCAAGGAATTTGGTGACCACATCATTGATTTATTGGATCCTCTGGTAATTGCTTGACCCTACCTATGTCTGGGATATATTGTGTTCGTTTGATTTCGTTTTTGGTAATTGCTTTGATTCACAGACTCCACCTTCGTGGGTGCCGCTATTTCCTTTTTGTATACATAGCGATTGTTCAGTAATTTGAATTTGGTTGTTGGTTTCAGCTTGTACAACTTCTTCTCAAGTCATCACAAGACAAGCGGTTTGTATGTGAGGCTGCTGAAAAGGCGTTACTAGCTTTGACGACATGAGTTTCGACTGTCTATTATTACCAAAATTGCAACCATATCTTAAGAACCACAATCCTCAGATCGGACATGTTTTTCTCGTACCATGACACAACTGGTAAGAGAGTTTTTACCAAAAATGAAAACCCTTTATGCCTAGATGCCCATTAATAATTTTAAAATCTAAAACTTAAGGATGCAGAGGAAATGAAAGCGTACGGGATTGATAAACTGATCGAAATAGGTGCCTCCCAACTGAACGACCAGCTACCTAAATCACGAGAGGCTGCTCATGCTCTCCTGTTGGACCTGCAGACTACATATGAAAAGAGTCCCATTTTTGCATCAGAATCACATACATATTTACCAAATTGTAATTGATAGTAACAACAATTTGGTGCATCGAGTAGGTATTTGCCAAATTCTAAATTTATAATTGATTTGTTGCTAAGGAAGTCTAATCTGGAGAGAGGATGAAGATGTTAGTGGATAGAATAACTTGATCATTAGGTTTGATGACTGTAGTTGGTTGATTAATTATGTTTGAACAGACTTATTAAATGCTATTTGTTTGAATTCTATTTCAAATTAAGTTGTATAATGTTGCGTTAGGGGGGTATACCTTTTACAAATTGATTGACTCTCGTTTTGCATCGGATTCATATACACATCAATTGCGGCTAATTTTTACATCTCATTGTATTTTGCAGCTTCATTTTGGTTTTAGTACCATAAAGTTTTGGTTTGTGATTTGAGTAACAGCTTAAGTATTTCATATTTCGATTATTTAGATGTTTATATGTTTTTTGTGTTTGCAACAGTTGGCTGTATAGGATCAAGCCTTCTGTTACTCATGAACCATTTAAACCAAGAGTGCCCAAATATGGCAAGCTGGTGAGTGAATTCAGCCAGGTCAACAGTTGTATTAACCCCACTCAAATTCGATGGAAACCTGTTGATGCATTATACCGTGTATGTGGGCCTGACAGTTCATTCCTTCGACATGATGTTGCCATTCACATGTAATAAATATATTCTCGAATCTTACTGTGACCAGTGTTTGTTTGAAAGGTGGTATATTTGTGTTAAATACATATCACAAATCCTTGGGCTCTTTAATAGATTTCTGACTCATTGTTGTGATTTCGATAATTTTTCTTCCCTTTATGATGTTAAGCTTCAGTTTTATTTATTAGTTGACTTGCAAATATAAAAAATGCAAACGATTGAAATAAAATAAAGATGAACGGACAACCACGGTTAAGGACTAAGTTATTGTTTCAAAATTGTGATTCACCCGCGCTGCATCGCACGGGTACACCACTAGTCTATATATATATATATATATATATATATATATATATATAGGGGTGGTATCAATTGGAAACCAAGTTTCATTGGAAACTTTGGAAACCAAATTTCAACCATTGATCTTTATAATCAATGGTTAAGATTCATTTGAATTATATATGGTAGTAAACTAATTAATTTATTAATAATAAATAAAAATAATAGATGAAAATGGTAAATATGTCTTTTGATTTTATGTCTTAAATATGGCAAGAAAGATTTATTTTATTTAGATTACTTGACACCAAAAATAAAATTTCTCACGCAATCTAAATTTTGTTATTTTTTTACTATGAAAACGAGGAGCATTTGTCTTTTCATCAAAAAAAATTATTTTTCTTTTAAAATGTAAGTAAATATTTTTTTAATTTCATTTTATTATAAAATTTCCACGCAATCTAATATTGTGATGAAACAGAATGAATTTGTGGATTACATATTTCATTGGATTACAGATTTCATCAGGTTCATCGTGTTAGCATTATTGTTTCATAATGAAAATAGATTCATTAGATTCATCGTGTTAGCATTATTGTTTCATAATGAAACATGATGAATTTGTGTCATTTTTGTTAACTTCCCATTTTTGTTTCATTAACTGTTCAGTTGCATATTCGTATATGAAAATAGATTCATCAGGTTCATCGTGTTAGCATTATTTTTTCATAATGAAAATAGATTCATCAGGTTCATCGTGTTAGCATTATTGTTTCATTATTACCATATATAAGCTAAATTAAAATTAAATAATTTACCTAAATTAAATATCTCATTTTTAAATTAATCAATGATTACTATACCATATATAAGCTAAATTAAAATTAAATAATTATTAATATAATAATAATAACAGTTACCATATATATTATGAAATAATGTAAAAGACAAAAACAACCTTTTCAATTAAAAAAAAAAAAAAAAAAGAAATTCACTGATTGGTTGATTTCGGTTTCCAAAGTTTCCAATGTAATAATGGTTTCCAAGTGATCGCTCCCCTATAAATATATATATATATAGGGTGCGTTTCATTTGAAAACCAATCAATTCGTGGAAACTCTGCAAACCATTATTTTAGGAAACAATATATATATTTATGGAAAACTATTATGATTCATTAATAATGATTGTGATATATATGGAAGATGATAAGATTCATTTATTATAATCATGACTTTAGATTAGGAAACTTAACAAAATGTTTCCTAAAATAATGGTTTGCAAAGTTTCCACGAATTGATTGGTTTTCAAATGAAACGCACCCTATATATATATATATATATATATATATATATATATAATGTATTTTAGAAGTCCTTGATGTCTAAGGAACCAAAATTGGAAACCTGGAAAAAAAAAGGTAAAGGATAACCAGGTTGAAATTCTAAAATTGAGAAATTTTACCAGCTTAAAAAGTCTCACAAAGCACCTGAATTCATCTAAAAACACGTCGGATATATTGGTACTGCGTTTGCTCAAACTGTTGATTCCATTTGGGAAAATATATTGTATTCCCCAAACCAACACTTGACTTTTTCACATTGATTAAACCGCAAGCTTGCAAGCGTGTGAGACCTATCTTAAAGGTGCGCTCGTTCAGTAAAATTCATGGGTCCAACACTACATAGACAAAATTAAAATTCAAGCTGAAAATGTATATAAACATCAATAAACGCATGATATTCTTTTAAAGATTGCTTTTGGAGTCTTTTTAAATCACAAATGGTTAAAGTAGTATTCAGATGGCCCGTAAACATCAACAATATCATCATCACAAAAAATATTTCAAACCAGTCCATTCCAATCATACCGCACTTGCTTCATTCACCGTTGGTTTTTTTCTTTTCTCTTTTCCAACATTAATTCAATGATTATACACATACAAACGACAAAATGTGTTTACTATACCGATTGAATATTATATTTTATGTGTCAACTTGTTATAAGTTTTAGATTTTTATTTTTTTAATTTACAAATTATAATATACAAAATTATTTGAAAATTTTATAATATTTGATTTAATATATATGCAGTATAATAAAAAAAACAATCGAGTACTAATGGATCAAATGTATAAAGTGCTTCTCAATAATAACTGACATGCCAAAATAAAATTCATTGTAATGGTCCAAAATGAGAATAAATTGGTTGAAATTTAAGTGGAAGAAGGTAACATTTTATAAATTACCTGGAGAGTTCCACAAATCCCTATGTATAATGATTGGCGGTGCGATGTTTTTGAATTAAAATCAATAAAAGATAATTGCTAATGTTTACTAATTTGGCACGAATTACATAAAAGCCTAACTAGGTTCTTTATTACAATTGAAATATCATACTGCGTTTTGATGGGATCCCCAGGTGACCTAAGTGGTGCCACACATCATGATCGAGGAGAAAATACAAGACACTGGGAGTGACTGTAAGGCATTGTTTGGCAAGCTAGCTTATACTGATAAGCTAGTTTTTTAAAACGCTACTATGAGTAGTTTTTCAATAAGCTAGCTTATGATCATCCAAAATGTACCAGGAAAAAAAGTTAGCTTATAAGCTAGCTTTTTTTGCAAAACATAACCTAAGTTGATTTTTGTTGGTAGAAATTGGTAGAGTTCCCCAGAGCTAGTGGATTCTCATAATCGATTGCGATGAGACTTTCATCCCGGTTGTATAGCTAACAACCTTACATTCGACTCTCAACCACGACACTTCACACTCATGGCCTATTGGATGTCAAAAATGCATTTCTATACAATAGCTTGGCTGAAACCATTTACATGCATCAATTACCTAGGTTAGTTGACTCCACTGCACCTCATCATGTGTGTCATACTCACAAATTGTTGCATGGTTTAAAAGTGGCACCACACGCCGCATGGTACCACCATTCACCACCTTCATCAAATCAAAGGTCTTCTGGAGCGGCGTATGTAACACCTCCTTATCTATTTATCGCCACGGATTTGACATGCCTTATATGTTGTTGTATGTAGACAACATTGTGCTCACTACTCGAGCACCAACTTGATACGCTACATAATTGACTCATTATCTCGTGTCCGGTCTCGAGGTTATGCACCACTTTCCCAACATTAATGTTGTTCTTCATGATAACAGAATATTATTTCACTCTAAAAAACAATATCCCAGTGATATTCTCTTACGGGCAACCATGCATCTTGCAATGAACAACTCCTTTGATACATCTGGAAACCAAGTGCAAATCACAGTCTACTTATAAAAGTATGCCACACTTTGCCGAAGTCTAGTCGAGGCTCTATAGTCGTTTATGAAGAATGAATGTCTCGCGGTCCACTCTAAAGTTATGTACATTGTTAGATTATTACATATTATTAATAACAATTTTATGTAAATCATATAAAAATACATATCTTCAACAATTTTATGTAAATCATATAAAAATACATATCTTCATTGTTTAGTTGATAGTTAGTTAAAAATGCATCTCCATAGTCTGTTATACAAACATTGTAACAATTTAATTGTCTAAGTTTCTCGAGGAAATACACAAACCTTTACAATTTGAAGTTTGGATTTTTTTTAATGTATTTTGAATAAGTTTTGTTTTTTAATATAGAAGATTTTAGGTGTGGTAGTTTGTTGGCAACCCCAGCTTATTTATATGATGAATAAGGGTAAGTTACCATGCTTAAAAAACAAAGTCATATTAAGGTGTCGTTTGTTTTTTAAGAGGTCTAAAATCTTATTTTAGTTATGATTAATAAGAGGTGGTGTATAAAAATGTCTGAACGATTCAGACTTAAGAGCCATTAAGAGGTTTAAAAAAAAAAAAAACCCCTAAGTTTGTTGTAAATAAATGATTAAATCTGGTTTATGCTCGCAAATTTCTCCTTTATATAAAATTCATTCTCTCACAAAATAAATCTCTAATATCTACAATGAAAAGGACATATAATTTTTTTTATATATGTGTAATTTTTTACTTTTATTTAGCTAAATGGCAATTTTACTCTTAATAATAAAGGTATTAATGTATTTATTTATACCATAATTAATGATAGAATTGGAAAATAGACATATTTTTTTAAAAAATTGACAATTATTTTAGGATAAACTAGAATATAAGCGTGAACATTTATTTTGGGACACATAAGTATAAAATTACTAATTTAAAATTTTAATCAATAACATATTAATACATCAATAAACCAATGATAAAATATAGTATTGTTTTTGAAAACCAACTTTTAGAGTTTTTTTTTTTTTTTTAAGGGCGTTTTAGGTTATGCCTAGATTAATCCCGGCAAATTATGACTGTAAGAAATCAGTCCTGATAAATTCAGTGACCACAATTGTTATGTATGCCTGGATTCGAACCCTGAACATATGAGATATTCTACCATATCCCCAAGGGCTTTAAACACTACATCACAACCCTTGTGACACTTTTAGAGTCTTTCTAAATTATACACGGTTAAAGTAGTATTCAAAAGGACCACAAATATCAACAATATTTATGGTCACAAAAATCATTTCAAATCAATCAATTTCATTCGTACTAAAGTTGCTTTATTCACCGTTGATTTATTCTTTTCTCTTTTTTGAACATCAGTCCAACGAATATACCCGTACATACGACAAAAATGTGTTATAGTAAACGATTTACAATAATATTGAAAGTTTTAGCATCTTATACATTTTATACTTTAATGATTTTATTTATAATTTTGTTAAAAAACATACCATTTGATTTAATATGTTGTTTGTTAAAAATAATAGATAAACATAATTTATTATTAATTAATCAAATATTTAACGTGCTTCTTATTAATAATTCATATGCTAAAATTAAATTATCGTATTTGATGATCCATAACGAAAATTAAAAATCATTTTTCATTCAATTTATGCCAATAAAATATTGAATTTCTTTTACATTTATTTTTTTTTGCATTTTAAGAGCATTGTAGTATATATATAAAAAAAAAAAAAAAAAAAACTAAAGACGTGATTATCTTCGATGTTAAAACACGCCCACAAGAAATGTTAAAGAAACACTAAATGAAAATGTCTTGCTAAAATCGAGAAAGTCGTAGAAGATGTCGTGGTTTGTACTTTTAGTATTTGTTTTTATCGATATGTCTTTTAGTTCTACATTATTCTAAAAATCGGTATTGGTCCAGTTCCAATGAGAATAAAAACCAAAAATTTGTTTTCTTCTAACAGATATTAAAAAACTTTAAATACCTATTTAAACGTCATATTTTTTTTTTTTTTGAAAAGGCAGTAAACATTATTATTACCAGCAAGAATCCAAACAAGAAAGTTTACAACATGCATGACAAAAACAAAACACAACATAGGACAAAATGACAGCCAATTTATCAAACAAAGTATGGGAAAAAAAATCACAGAGCCTGAGTTTGCGAGCAGCAAACTGTCACCGCAGCCGTGGGATCGCCCCTCGTCTTCCACAACTGTTGTTGAGACCCGATGGGCGTTGTCGGGTCAACCTATAGAGCCGCCTCCGTGAACCACATCCAGTCACAACTCCTTGTCGACGGCTACCATTAACATATTGTCACCGCATCCTTGCACCTTCGAGATATCCTCTCCTCGCGACCAATTCTTTCAGAGCAACTTCTCCATCGCGCTCCAAATCAACGATTTCGTCTCTTGCTACAGTTCTTTCAGAGAAACTTCTCTAAACACCATATTTTTTGAATTGTCTAAAAAGATACAACATTATTCTATCATTATTAAAAAAATCTTTACATACCTATTTACCAGTTTTCTAAATACATGTTAAGGTCATGTTTGACATACATAAAGTAACTTATTCTTTGAGCTTAATATAAAAATTTTGTTTGGATGTAATTTGTTTAAACTTTTTATCAAATTTTCCTAATTATACTATTGATTAATTTTACTTGTTATTAACTATTAATTAATATTAATTTCAATGGTAAGTTGTTCAAATAATATTAATTATTGATTATTAGAATTATTATTAATCCCATTCATTATTTTTATATTATTATCACTTTTATTATTGTCCAATATATTTAGTCATCAAAAATCAAATATAACATTTTTAAAGATACTTTTGAAAATTATTAAAAGTTAAACTTATTTATTTTTGTTTCATAAATAATAAAACTTTGATAATTTTTTTATTGAACTTTTTTTTTGAAAGAGATTATTTATAAGGTCGACCAACTTTATTTTTATTTATATTATATATACTGGCTATCTAAAACTATTATTTACCATCAATATTTTTTAAAATTTCATATTTAGTTATAAAATCTAAAATTTATACTATTATATATATATAGAGAGAGAGGGGAAAGTTCAAATAAAAACTCATTTTTCATTGTGCATGTGAGGGCAAATCTCAGTCACTCGATCTCTTTTAATCCAACAACTCATATTAAATAGAGTTTTTAATTTTAAAATCCTTAGGGGTAAAAATGGAAGAAAATTTAAATACACGCCTACCATATTTGACTTTTTATTTTCTTTTTTAATTAAAAACTTTTTACCCAATTAAAGTTTAAAATAAATTATCTTAAAAATTACTAATATTTTAATCAAACAAATTACATCAAAAAAACGAGAATTTCGTGCTCTTCGATATGACATCCATCTCGATATAGTTTTTTTACGTGAAATGATATATATGTGTTATATTCATTATGAATATTTATGTACGTTCAAGTTTGTACAATGCCTCGACACCGTAAGTATGTAACTCAACATCACCTTCTTTAACACTTTCTTCAACGTCGTAAGGCATCACGTTTCTTCAACACCGTAACCCAACACCCATCAAGACGAATTGAGAACCTATCGAGTAATTCTGTTGTGAATCGGGGAACAAAAAAGAGCGTATCACGTTTCCACATCTTCACAGGTCATTCATGTGTTATTCATCATGAATAATGTATAATTCATGATGAATAATACAACATTCCGGGTGAATAATTCACGATTCATGAATTCATGTATTATTCGTCAGGAATGTTGTGTAATTCACTTTGAATACTATATTATTCATCATGAATAATGAATGAACGTTCACATTTGTTATTCATACTGAATGTGGGACATCCGGGGATGCGCATACATATTCATAATAAATTAAACCAAATTTCGGTTGTGAATTAGGAAACAAAAGAGAGTCGCCATGTGTTTACACCTTCATGAGTCATTCATATATTATTCATCATGAATAATGTATCATTCAAGATGAATAATTAAACATTCAGGGTGAATAATACACGGTTAATGATAAATAATATATGAATCATGGATTCGTGTATTATTCATCCTGAATATTGTATTATTCATCCTGAATATTGTATTATTCATCCTGAATACTGTATTATTCATCATGAATAGTGAATGAATGTTCACCTTTGTTATTCATACTGAATGTGGACACCCGAGGACGTGCATGTATATTCATAATGAATATAACACATATATAGAATTTCACGTAAAAAACGGTTAAAACGAAAAAATCTTGAATATTGTATTATTAATCCTGCATACGGTATTATTCATCATGAATAGTGAATGAACGTTCACCTTTGTTATTCATACTGAATGTGGACACCCGAAGACGTGCATGCTTATTTGTTATTCCCTAATTTGTCAAGTTCTTATTACTAAAACATATCACAAACAGAATTAAACAAACTACCTGTTTTATTAATCACAAAATTCAATTACTAAAATGATTTTAATCACTTTCTCTCTCTAACAACAACTTTCTCTCTCTAGCTCTCTCTTTCTCTGCGAATGTTCTCTCTAAAATGTTGTTGTTACACACTGAATTACACTTCTTACAAAGATCTCAAGGTATTTAAACCTACAAACAATTACATCAAGGAAAACAAATACAAACTACTTTGACTTTGACTTTTATTACACTTAGCTTTGACTTTGTTTGAGAGTTGACTTTTGAGCTTTGACTTTGATCTTCAATCTTCTATGATCTTGTATCTAACATATTTATGCTCTAACAATATTCATAATGAATATAACACGAATATAAAATTTCACGTAAAAAACAGTTAAAACGGAAAAAAATATATCGAGATGGATGTCATATCGAAGAGCACGAAATTCTCGTTTTTTTGATGTAATTTGTTTTATTCAAATATTAGTAATTTTTAAGATAAATTATTTTAAAGTTTAAGAGGGTAATTTTTTTTAATTAAAAATAAAATTAAAAAGTCAAAGAAGGTAGACGTTGATTCAAAATTACAATTTTGTCCTTAATCACTTCCCAATTAACCTTATTATGTATTAACCATGGATTAGTTTTATAAGTTTTGATCAATGGTTAAGATTTGTCCTCATGTGCATAATAAAAGATGAGTTTTCATCTGAACTCACCCATATATATATATATATTAAATTAAAATTTTATTAATTAATATGTCATATTATTTATTTTTTTGGTCAGTTAATTTGTACTAATTAAAATATTATATTATTAATAATTAATTTTAAATATATTATAAAATGTTTAAATTAATTAATCTATTAATATGTCATTTTATATTGTCAACTAACTTATCAATTGGTTTTTATCATACGCATTTGATCACCTAGTTTGGCAAAATGTAACCAAAATCAATTATTATACCTATTTAAAACAGCTAAAATGAAAAGTAAATAATTTTTAAAGTTTATTTTATAACTAGTGTTGGGTCCGTGCATTGCACGGGAGGATAATTTTTTTTTTGGAATATTGAACCGAGTTAAAATGAAACATAATTTCTTTGTTAATAATTAATGAAATACAATGTGAAAAACGAATGTATTTTCATAAGTGGTTAACTTGCATATATTCTTAATCGTTTGTTGTTATGAGTTCGTGCAATAATATTGGTAATAGTTTTGTATTATATTATTTAAAACTCAAACGACATGTCTCACAACATATCACTATTATTGAAATAATTATAAATATGAACATACGTTTTTACAGATTTTGCAATTTTTCTGAAACCTTCTCGACAACACTTGACAATCACTTTGAACGTATAAATCTGTAGATTAATTAACAACATTCAACCCACATCAAATATGACAAAGAAAATAAATGATTTTTATCTTTTGTAATCGGCAACTCAACTGGTATAGTTCAAATTCATCAGTACCACTTGAAAATTTATCTGACTACTGACTTCAAGACCTCATAGTATTAGTCAATAAAAATAAAGATATGTATATATATCTTATTCCCCTACTTCGAAAAATATGATTGTGGGTTTTGAAAAATATAAACAAATCCTCAGGAAATAAAATAAAATATAAAAAAGTATTTTTTCAAAGAAACAAAAATATAGTAGAATACCTTTTGTTCCGTTGCAGGTTCCGCCATTGACACCCGACCGTTCGTCTTCTTGTACTCGGATGATACATAGAGAAACTATATATATTTATAGTGAATGTAGATAATATTTTAAAATCTTTTATTTTCATTTTCGATTTTATATTTAAATGTAAATATATTAAAAATATGGAAGAATATTTTTATATCTACATCGTTTCTATTTTATTTTCTTTAGAGCATCTCCAACAGATTCTCCAAAATTTCTCTAAAATGGAGATTCAAAAGTCAAAATCTCCAAAAAAAATTACATCTATCTTCAACAGCTTCCCCATTTTGGAGATTAAATCATTAATTATATTACTAAAATATTCCATATATTTAATAAAATATTATTTCTCTCTCCTAAATATTTTATTTGAAGGTTTCTCATTGGTGGGATACAATAAAAAATCATTTATCTCTCATGGTAATCATTTTTGGAGATATCTCCAAATTTGGAGAAATTTACACTCTCTTTCCTATTTTCTCTATTTTGGAGAAAGGTTTAGAGAATCTGTTGGAGCAAAAAATGTCCAAATTTCTTATTTTCTCCATTTTGGAGAAGCTGTTGGAGATGCTCTTACACTTGGTTAATTTGGAAAGTATTGCGGAATATTTTTATTTTAAAGAATACGATAATTTATTAGTGTATCTCGTTATTTTTTATTTTTTATTCATATCAATCTTTATTTTTTCTTCTTTTAATGCTCGTGAAAAAAAAATACGTGTAGATTTTATATTAGCAAAAAAAATACGTGTAGATTTTATATTATACTAATATAAAATACGTGTAGATTTTATAAAATAAAATAGATTTTATATTAGCAAAAAAAATACGGAAGAAAAAAGAGTTTATATTACATCTCATTATGTAAAAAGATTTTATAAAATAAAATATGGAAAAATTATTATGAGATGTAATATAAAAAAATACGGAAGAAAAAAGATTTTTATATTACATCTCATTAATATAGATTTAAATGTAAAATCTACATTTAAAATAGATTATGCTAATATAAAATCTATTTTATAAAATCCTCCACCAAAAAAACAAATATTTATATTAATAAATGAGTATCCATTCCACAAATAGATGATTATGTGAGATACTGTGCTTGGAAATGTTGTACCAAAGCATTAAGAAATTGTAAATTAAGTAATTGTCTTTAATTAGTTGTATCTTGTGCTTAAAATGTTGTAACTAAGAGTTTTTTTATTTCGTTTTTATAATATAGTATAGATACAATATCATAAAAGGGAGATGTTCATTTGAGAAATAGAGAAGTAATTCTAGCATTTCATCCGGTCAAGACCGACTTTGACCGGTCAAATATTGCATATTTGACTGGTCAACAATTATGGCTTTGACTGGTCAATAGTTGCGACTATTCCAAAAATAGAAGGACAATTTCGTAATTTTTACAAATACACGGGACGAATTCATATATAAACTATATGTTCATTTGTTAACTAGTGTAATTAACATATGAATTTTTTTAACTGATTTATATATGAACTAGTTAACTGTAGGTTACTATGTGAATCAGTTGAACTAATTAACAAATTCATATATGAACCTTTGTGATTTACATATGAACTACTTAACTGATTCATATATGAACCTATAGTTCATATATGAATTAGTTAAAAGAGTTTATATGTGAATTACACAGATTCATATATGAATCATACAAGTTCATATATGAACTCGTCCCGTGTATTTTACTAAACTACCCCTCTATCTTCTACAGACTACACAAATAATTATCCGATACTTCACGGACAAAGCCACAAATGTTGACCAGATAAAGAGATATGATCATTTCTTTATTTCTCATACATTTACCATTTTTCAAATGAAAACAAAACTATATTCGAGATTTTGAATTGCGACAATAAGGGGCCGTTTACCCAATCACTTACCCGGTAAGTACTTACCGGTAAATTCAACACTATCACTTTCCTTACCCGTTAAGATCTTAGTCCATGAAAAACGGCATTGTACGCAATAATTCATCTGGTAAGCGCTAACCGGGTAAGAGTCGTAGCCATCACTTACCGGGTAAGACTTTTGGACCTTGTCGTTGTTCTTACCGGGTAAGATTCATGGTTCTTGCCATGTTCATCGATAAGGTTACATGACTTGATAAGCACTTACGGGGTAAGTGTTAGGTAAACGGCCCTACTTGTACGGTACAACAGAGGGATGCGTGACGCAATTTTCCCGAATTAATTTAAAGGAGTTTGTGAGCGTACATCCAGTACAGCGAATCAGAACCTGGTTGACCCAACGGCCGCCAATGAGCCACGTCAGCGGTTGGTGAAACGTCATATTGTATTTTACTTCCTATGCCCAACAATGCCACTACATTACAAATATATGCTCCATATATTTTAACTTATTTTTTTAAGAGAAACATTTAAACGAGAACGTTAATTATTTAATAAAATAAGAACAATAAACTTATGTATAAAATTATATGTGATTTTACATTAAAGGGCAAAAACTGAACGCAGACGACTTTGGTCACGACTTAAGTTGCGAGGCAAGGTCGTGTGAATCATATATGATTTTATATGTATTCGGCTGTTGTTTTTCTTAAATAAATATTGTTCTCGTATGAATACACATCTATTTTTTAAATACATTACATTGTTAATTGTTCTATCTTTTTTCCCCCTTAGAGCATCTCCAACAATTATGCTATATTTTTTCTTTTCTTTTAAATTTGGAGATTTCTCCATTCTCTTCCCTATTTTAGATGAGAGTTTAGTATAGTCGTTGGAGAGCAAAATTTTCTCAAATCTCCAAAATTTTTAAAATAGCATAATTGTTGGTAATGCTTTTATTAGTTTAAAGTTTATTGTAATAGTTTGCCAAGATCAAAATAAAAACTTTCTTCGAAGGTCATATACAATTATACATGATGGTCAAACGATGGAAACTTAAATGTTTTTTTTTTTTGGTTAGAAACCTATATTTTCTTAGCACGTATGTATTGAAAAAAAAAATAATTACAAAAAAAAAAAAAGTTGACCTTACATTTGTTGCACGATAAGAAACCCAAAGTTGGTAGCCCATTCCTAACATTGTATTCATACGCATGATTTGATAGTGTAATAAAACGAGTGATGTTCTCAGTTTTATCTACTTAAATATCGTATTTGTAGTTTTTGAAATAAAACAATCTAAAATCAAGATTTTTGAATCGGGTGGTCCTCTTGTTTCAACTTTTAATGCTCAATATCACCAATTGCTTTTAGAGTATGTGAGTCTCTATATGTTGAAGATCTCAATATATAATGTGGGGATATTTGGAACCCCTTTAAATCTCTTTTTAAAATAGTTCTTATAGATTGATGAGATGTTCTTATGTGTGTGTAATTGTGCTTTGCTCTTATCAAAAGTTGAAAAAGAGTTGCTCAAATTGAAAAATTATTGGACCAAAATAAACAACTCATTAACTTCAATAAATTGATCTTCTAATTCCATAAATAGATGAATGTAAGTGAATTATAATTTTGGATAAATCTAAACATAGGGTTGGGTTATGGTGAGAATTGTCAGATATGGTGAGAAACATGAGAAGCGGTTATCAACTGTTGGATGAGAAATGAACGAAAATAATGTTGAGATGCATCGAGATAAATGAACCGAGATGCACTAGATCAATTTCCTTTTAAGCCGCAATTCATGGGAGGGTATTTGATTTAAAGCGATCAACACTTTAAAACTACTTCTCACACTTCTCATCAAAATTGGCACTTCTCATATGATCTCATGCCCTAAACATATACATATATATATACATATATATATATATATACATATATATATACATATATATATATATATATATATACATATATATATATATATATATGGAGAGGTTCATTTGAGAAATGGTAAATGTATGAGAAATAGAGAAGTAATCTTAGCCATTCATCTGGTCAACATTTGCGGCTTTGACCGCGAAGCACCGAATAATTCCTTGCATGGTCTATAGAAGGTAGAGGGGTATTTTCGTAAAATATGCGGGATGAATTCATATATGAACCTATATGATTCACATATGAACTATACGTTCATATGTGAATCAGTTAATTAGTTCATATATGAATCACAAAAGTTCATGTTTGAATCTGTTAATTAGTTCAACTGATTCATATATGAACTTACAGTTAATTTGTTCATATGTGAATTAGTTAATTAGTTCATATATGAATCACAAAAGTTCATATATGAATCAGTTAAAAGAATTCAAATGTGAATTACACTGATTCACATATGAACATATAGTTTATATGTGAATTATACAGGTTCATATATGAACACAACCCGTATATTTTGTAAAAATTACGAAAGTGTCCTTCTATTTTTGGAATAGCCGCAACTTTTGACCAACTTGTAACACCCTCAAATTCTCTCAAACTTAAGCTCTGATACCAACTTGTAACACCCTCAAATTCGGTAAGAGCGTCTAATTTAAAATTTTGATATTACATCAACCAAAAGATAAATCTTCAAAATAAAACTTTCTACTTAACCTCAACAAATATAAACTCCAGTCTTATACAAGGACTAGACCAAAGTCGGTGTTACTTAATCCCAACTATAAGATTCTCTTCCCGAAACAAGTGTGGAAGACTTCACTAAGATATCCACCTCTTGAGCACACGACTAGCACTTCTCTCTACACAATGTCACTAGAGCTATTCCCAACCGGAACCTGTTGCACATGCCGACAAATAAAAAGGTTAGGCTAACGCCTAGTGAGTTCAAGAGTTTTCCACATGAGTAAAGATATTTTTGAAAAGAGGTAATGCAGTTTAAATCATAATCTTTTAAATGATGTACTTTGAATATGAAAACGACTCGTTTTCCAATAACATGCACTTTGGGCAAAAACACTAATATAAACGTTTTCAAATCCAAACGTCTTCGGGGACAAGATCCCAATATAAAACGTTCTTTCGTAAATAAATTCCAACCCCAAACGCACTCAGATATGAATAAGAATCAAACCCTCCATTTATGAAAATGCGGTTAAAACTTTATATCCCGAAACACCCAAAACACGGGTGTAGCATAATACTTAACCCATAACTCAAGAATACAATCCATTTATATAAAACGTCACCGAAAACTTGGATAATAAAACTCAATACCCAAAAACAACACCTTTCGGTGACGGGGGATACCCGAATTCCATCGAAAGTGGCGGGCACACAAAGTTAAGCCACTTATCAATGTTCTCGAGTTTCACATAAGACCATGGTTCCCCGTATCCGGCTCATCTAAGCTACCATCGCAAGACACCACTGATCCTAGTGTCTACTCGACCTTTAATGAGTCTCACCACAAAGTCACAAGTCCCCGTATCCGGCTCACCCTGGGCACCACCGCAAGACTTAGCTCCGTATACGGCTCCTCCAGAGCACCACCGCAAGCTTACAAAATCAACAACATGACTTGGGGACCACTCACTAGAATTCAAACGCGGACACTAAATTCCACGATGAGTAACCAGACTGGATTACAAACGGGCATCGAGTTCAACCACCCACGATATCTACCTCGAGCCCTCAATAAAGGTTACGTGGTTATCGAGTCCAACCACTACCCACGGGGAGAAGGTCTCCACTAAACAATATCCAGTCCCAACACGGGGATAAAGTCCCCACTAAACCAACTAACTGACTCATATGCCTATGGATCCACTACATTACATTCTAAATAGTACATGACTCCAATTAAATGACCAACGCACTCAAAACATGTAATTCTCAAATGATGCGCATTAACCGACATCATACTCGGTATTTCACAACGGGCTATTAAACCGGACAAATGTACTCAAGACTCATTTATTTTCAAATATGCATTTCCAAATTTAACTGCTGATAAGAATGAAAATCATAAAATGAGACTATACACATTCTTTCAAGTACCTCACATAAATGTGCAAGTAATACTTCATAAAACATCCCCTTTCATGAATGATGCATAAACCCGACAAACACTTAAAAGTGTATTTTCGAACAAAGACCCATTCATGCAATAAATCATCAAAACTCATTCATTTATGACACATTTATCGAAATACCCAAAAATCCCAAATGTGGGTGTTTTACAAAGTTTATAAAGTTAGATACTTCAAATAATCAAAGATTACCAACTAACCCAACATTTGATAATTTCATGTAAAACACATTAACACTTTAAAATAGACATTTTGGCATGTACAACGTTTTCACAAATCAACTTGAACTCACCTTGCTAGATTTAGGCTAAATCTAGATTTTACCCCCAAAACTTGAATCTCCAAGGAAACTTCTCTAGATCATAGATCCGACACACCTACAAGGTTCCCTTCAACATACAAGTCACCAAAATCAAACCGAAGATGGAGGATGAAAGGGAAAAGGATGAAATCCTCAAACCTTAGCTTAACATTGAGAGAGATGAGGAGCTTACCACCATAAAATACTCTTGTATACTCAAATAGACTTCCAATATCTTGCTAAATCCTTGAAGAGCTCTCAAAAACGAAACCATGGCAACTTGAATCACCAAAAACGGAGTTGGAATGAAGAAGATATGAAGAAATGAAGTTCTAGGGCTGAAAAATCGGATTTTAAGCTCGAACAGGGCTCCGCGCGGGTTACTGGGCGGCCTAGGTCGCACCACAAGTCGCCCGAATGGGGTTTATGTTTGAACAGGGCTCCAGGCGGGTTACGGGGCGGCCTAAGTCGCGCCACAACTCGCCCCGTGCACTGTTTGTCCGATTTCTTCGTTATTCACTGTTTTGGCCGTAACTTCTTCGTTATAGTTCCAATTTTGCTCCGGAAAGAACCGTTGGACTCGCAATTGAATCCTTCATCCATCTAGACTATAAAATCTAGGATTCAAGTCCAAAATCCTTTATCTTATTTTTCCCTAATATATCGGTTTCGGTATTAACTTGAAATGGTGCATCTCGAAATCGGGGTGTTACAAAATTAGGTGTTGATTTTGGATGCCTTGACTCAAAATAGTGTTCCTTTAAGCGATTGAAAGTGAGATTGCACTACTAGACACTCTAAGATAAGATATTTTTAGGTCGATAGAGTCGCTAGAATCGGGAATCATGACGAGGGTAGCAAAGATAATCATGTACGGTACGTTTATAATTGCACCTGGCGAGTGTCATGATGAACTTACATGTTACACGCATGTGCTTTAACCGCACTTATGTGAGGATCGATGGGGTAGTGGATGAATTTCCGAGTAGTAGGGGATTGAAGAAGTTAATGTTTATAGTGCGGTCTCGTGTAGTGACGGTTAAGAATGAGGAATATATTAAGTCGACCATTTTGGGTCGGGGAAATTGGTTGAAGTAGAACCATAAGCTTATTGAATTGACTCTATTTCAAGGATAAATTGTAAGTTAATCAAATTAGTGTGAGTGTTGCTTTAAGATGTTTGATGCATCCGAATGACGATAGTGTGGCTAGGAAATTGAGAAGCGTGGTCTTAAGACGTTGAGTACCGACCAAAATTCATGCATGAAATTTATTTCTGAAATAAGTTTGCATCAATTATTCCTCATGCTTCTCGAATCATAAATCGAAAAATATCATGAAATCTTGGAAAAACGTTTAGCACGCATCATATTTTAAACTGTGAGTTCAAGCATGCATGAATTGTTTGTTGCACGTGGTTGCAATCTTTATTGAAAATCTCTTCATTCCCGTTTCGTGTCTAACACTATTTTCGGATATTGTAATATCCGTGGTTTAATGTTATTTGGATTAGGGGTTGGGCAAATAACTGCGATATTTCAACATTGACATTGAATCTCCTCCACGTATGTTACGGTTTTAAAGGAAAAGTTATCCCCATGTTTTTGCGTCTGAGTTCTATTGGAAATTTCGGTCTGTACGAGTTTTGTTGAGTTTTATAGGGTATTATTTTACTATGTTATGCGTCGCGTAGATGAACTTCGAACTGCGTAAGCTTTAATTATGGTAGATGTAAAGTTACGAGTTTTATTGAGCGTCATGTCTCATGCGGGTTTTGCACACGTCATTTCGCAACTGCAAGAGGCGTCTTGAGAGTCTTCATATTGTGTAGTTGCGCTTTTGGGTTATATTCAAGGGCATTTCATGTTGGACTTTTGCTTCGAACATTTTTGGGTGTCGGGTCTTACTGTTATTTTGTCGCGCAATGCATTTTATTGGTCTATTTGTAACACCCGTGAATTGGAGTTTTCCTTTAGTAATAATTCGGGAGCCGTTGACTATTAGAAAGAAAAGGTGCCAAGAAATCAGGTGAGTTTTACTATGGAATCATCGATGATCGAACCAGGCGCGAAGACGCGAGAAAACGAAGTTTCGGGTTGCCGCGAGTTGTGGCGCGACTTGGAGTCGCGACACAAGCCGCGTAACTCACTGGAAGTGAGTTCTGGGGAAACGGGCGACTTATGCCGCGACTTAAGGTCGCGGCGTAACCCGCGTGATCCCACTGTCGAGCTAAAAACCGAATTTTCAGCCTTTAGCCTCATTTCTCTCAATCACAAACCCTAAATCTTCTTCCCTTTTCTCTCCCAAACCGGCCCCCAAACCCCCAAAGTTGAACCTAACCTATTTTGAGGGTTTTCCCACTTGAACCACATGATCCTTCATCATCTATCTAGTGGGATCTTGAACCACAAAACCTCTATCTTCATCTTCCTCATCAAGTTCAAAGTGTGGGAGCTCGGGTTGAAGAGTTGGTTTGGGTGTCCTCGGAAAGTCTCGTCATCTTTAATGGTAAGCTTCTTTGATTTAAGGTTATAAATGTTCTTTGGATGTTTCCCTAGTGTTTGGTTTATCAGATCTCGGATTTGTTAGTTTTGGAGAAACTAGGGTTTTGATCTCGTTTAGGGATTTTGGTATATAATGTTGGGAAATGTTTCTATGTGGTTGATTGTGGATATTTATGGTTTGGAGTGTTTGGATCTAGGTTTTGGAAGTTTTCAGCTTGAGGATTCAAGCGCCCTTCAAAAGAGCTCGTTAGGTAAAATCTAGATTTAGCCTAAATCTAGCAAGGTGAGTTCAAGTTGATTTGTGAAAACGGTGTACATGCCAAAATGTTTATTTTAAAGTGTTTTACATGAAATGGTTATCTGCTGATAAGTTTTGAGTATTTGGAAGTAAAATATGTTTTACTTGGTTATTTGTCAAGTATGAGTATTTTGATAAGTTTTCATATTTGGTGAATTTGGGTTGTTTAATTCCATAAAATGCTCATATTTGGGTTCTTAACAATTTTGTACAAATAGAGTTCATTTCATGACTTATGCATCTTTGGTGATTTTTGTACAAACAAGGTCTATTTCATGTCATAGGCATTTTGGGGTATTGTATTCATAAACCCTTTGGAAAACCTTTGGTCCCAATACGTGTCGATTTTTGGGTTAATCACATCCTTGAAGTATGTGCCTGCATAAACGTTGTTTAGATACGTTGTGTAACACCCTAAAAATAGGGATAACAAAAGTCCGAAAAACGGACATGCGGTATGTAAGATTGCCATAGCAAGAGCCTCCCAAAAATGGGGAAATATACAAACCTGTTTAATCACAATTGTAATTTCAACAGACAATAAATTAACAACCAACAAATCTAATTTCTACAACTAGAAAAGAGATTACAAAAGGGTTGTCAACTATAAACCCAAAAGTCCTTCTATCCAATAAATGTCCATTTACAAGTATTCCCCAAGTTCCCACCCAAGCACTATGCCAGCTTAGAACCGGCGCCGCTAGAACCTGAGATACACATCGACACCAAACAAGTGTTAGGACAAAAAGCCTAGTGAGTTGGACAATAATAAGCATGCATGAACAGTTACAATTCTTATCAGCAGTTAACCACAATTCAATAAATGTGGAGTCAATAGGGGAGACCTATAGCACCAATCAAGTTCCACCCAAAGAGTCGATATACCTTGATGCCCTATAACAAGAGACACCTGAAAGGCCCGACGCATCCGAGGACTACAACCATGGCATTACCCCGAATGGCGGAGGTCTAGGCACATACCATCATGGTGGCGCCCAAGACTACATCCTCCTAGTGTCTACTGACTTGGTTCGTCCAACATATTATATAGGAGGTCTTGAGGTATATTCCAACCAAAACATTTCGATACCAACCATGGGTACTATGTTACCATCCTATCACATAAGTCCATTTTGAGACCCAAATGATAATCATGCTCATCATGCATATAAACTATATCACCACAAAGGGATTTCAACTAGAAACAATCTCAACACCGAGACATATGTACATTTATCATATCAAAGTACACTTATCATATATTCAAGAGAAAAGATCCAAATACTTGTACATTTAGAGTAAGACATGGCATATCATATGAAACCACATTTCCAACATATCTTCATGAGAAAACCCAAGTATTTGAACATATAGAGATAAATAACGACAAATAGAAAGATATGATGTGCATCTAGTTTTAGCAAAGGTTTGGTAAACTCACAATCTAGGTTTTTGACCAAAACCTAGAAAACATGGAAACCCTAGAAGTTGGATGAAGGTGATGAAGACTTGAAATCTTGAGGACTTGAAGTAGATGGAAGCCCACTTAATGATTTCACCAACCAAGCTTTGCAATAAATGCTAAGAGGGTTAAGAGGAGAAGAAAATCGCCCAAACCCTAGTTTCTCCCATTTTAGATCTAATTTTTGTGATAGCAATGAGAAGAAATCGGCCAAATGGGGTTTTTGAAGAAAAGAAGGTCGCCCTGCGACTTGTGCCGCGACTTACACCCGCGGCATAAGTCGCCCGCTTGCTCCAGGGGTGAACTCTCCAGTGGGTTACGCGGCTAGTGCCGCGACTTCCACCCGCGGCGTAAGTCGCGTGGTTCCCCAAAGGCAAGCATTCCAGTGGTTTACGCGGCTTATGCCGCGACTTCAACCCGCGGCGTAAGTCGCGTAACTCACTGCCAAAAGAAGACCGATCTATAACTTTCAAATGAACAACAAGTAACCAATATAAATGGAAGTAGCAGTTAAGCATAAAATTCCTATTTTGATAAACACATAAACATAAGATTAACAAAACCTTATACTTACCTGAAGTTCCAGATGTTACAATCCTCCCCACCTAATTAGGATTTCGTCCCCGAAATCACATTTATACGAACAAATGAGGATAACGTTTCTTCATGTCATCTTCGGAATCCCAGGTAATGTTAGCACCCTGATGATGCTTCCATTGGACTTTAACCATAACCACGTCCTTATGCCTCAACTTCTTCACTTTCGATTCTAAAATCCTCTCCGGTTCTTCCACACAACGATTCCCATTGTCCACCCGAACTTCCGACAAAGGAATCACGCTTTCCTCTTCGGCTAGACACTTCCGTAGGTAACATACGTGAAACGTAGGATGTATTCCATCCATTTTCGGTGGTAAATCCAACTGGTAGGCTTGCAACCCAATCTTCTATAAGATGACGAATGGTCCAAGGAAACGAGGACTAAGCTTTCCACGCTTCCCAAACCGGATAATCCCCTTCCATGGAGATACTTTCAACATGACACTGTCGCCCACTTGAAACTCGACCGATCTTCTTTTCTTGTCCGCATAACTTTTCTGTCGGTCTTGCGCCGCCTTTAGCCTCTCTCGGATTTCTTTCACCTTGTCTGCCGTCTCTTGAACTATTTCCGGCCTGGCGAATTGCTTCTCGCCTGCTTCTAGCCAACAAACCGGGGTTCTGCACTTCCATCCATACAATGCCTCGAACGGTGCCATTCCGATACTAGAATGGTAACTGTTGTTATACGCAACTCCACCTAAGGTAGATGTGAATCCCAACTTCCCCCAAAGTCTATAACACAAGACCTTAACATATCTTCTAGTGTCTGGATTGTCCTCTCGCTTTGGCCATCCGTTTGAGGATGGTACGCCGTGCTCAAATTCAGCCTAGTACCCAACTCCTTTTGCAAGCTAGCCCAAAAGTTCGAACTAAAACGACTATCCCGATCCGACACGATAGATTGTGGAATTCCGTGCCTTGAAACCACCTCATCAATATAAAGTTTGGCCAATTTTTCCATTGGCAAAGTTTCCCGCATTGCAAGGAAATGCGCACTCTTGGTCAATCGGTCAACGATTACCCAAATGGTGTCGTGCCCACGCAAGGTCTTCGGTAGTTTCGTCACAAAATCCATAGTGATGTTGTCCCACTTCCACTCGGGAATGGACAACGGTTGCTGTTAAGACACAGTCTCATTGGATTCAAGATCATCCAATCTGAAGATCGCAATCTGAAGCTAAAGCCGAAACATCGACTCTCGATATTAAAGTCTATGTCTATTTGTAATAAATGTCAAAGTAATCAATGTAATCCATGTTTATTGTTATTAGTTATATTAGGTAACTTAGTTAGTTATTAGTTTTAATATCTAGTTTGTTTGATATTATCTAGGATAATATCTAGATATTAAAGTATCTAGATATTATGTTAGGTAGTGTGTAAGACACACTAGATTAGTTAAGTGATATCTCTCAATCTCTATCAACCAAGATCAGATCAGATTTTATCAGATCACACACAAAAACATACACAAAAAGGTGTAAAAGAGATAATACAGAGAACACATTCAAGCTTTGAATCAGATCAACCTTGTAACCGTTGTTATATATCAATACAGGTTGGTAATCGATTAATGTGTTGTTTCTAAGAACTTGATATAAGTATTGTTGGACCGACAATTGGTATCAGAGCCTGATTAAGATCAAATCAAGTTTTTCTGAAAAACGACCCTGTGTTCTTGTTTGGAAATCGATTTTGAGTGTTTAAGTGTTTTAGGTGTTAAAATCGATCAGGTTGTGATCGATTAGCATGCTAGATAGAGTTGTTGTTGTTTGATTTCATTTTAAATCATCTATCGAGTTCCATTTTGTGATTTTAGTGAAGAAACAGTCGAAAGCTTTAAGTCACTGTGCTATCAAATTAATTTCGAAAAAGTGTGTGTTATTGAGATCGAGTGCTTACAATCAATTCTAGAAGTGTTTCTAGACATAAGGGTAGTGTTTTGGTACTGCTAATCGTTTCAGGATCAAGTTCTAGTCGATTTTCGAAGTTTAAGGACGAACATACGCAAAATAGAAGAAGAACACACGCAAAGTCCAACTTTGCGCGTCTCACATCAAACGCAAAGTCCCACTTTGCGCGTCCCAAGTGAAACGCAAAGTCCCACTTTGCGCGTCTCAAGTGAAACGCAAAGTCCAACTTTGCGCTCCTCAAGTGACCCGCAAACCTCACTTTGCGCCTCTCAAGCCAAACGCAAAACACACTTCTCGCTTCAAAGAGCAATCGCAAACCTCAACTTCACTTCTCGGATCAAACCTCAGAAACGCAAACCTCAACTTTGCGCTTCCAATTAGACCCGCAAACCTCAACTTTGCGCTTCCAACTAGACCCGTAAACCTCAACTTTGCGCTTCCAACTAGACCCGCAAACCTTACTTTGCGCTTACCTTTAGAAACGCAAACCTCAACTTTGCGCTTACCTTTAGAAACGCAAACCTCTCTGCTCCAATCCAGACTTAGAATATTTTTTTCTGAGAATTTTCAAAGCTGTAATAGGGTCTGCCTAGGGGGACAAAATTTTGTCAGGATCGAATTCTCAACAAGAATTAATTCTCAGAAACAATATCAAAGAAGTTTGCGGAATAACACTTTGATATTTAATCAAACAGAAAATCAAAACAGAATATAATCAACAAACTGTAAACTTGTATTGAATGCTTTGAAGTTACAAGATTACACACTCAACCTCAATATTGATGAACAGGCTCACCAATACGAATTCTACTTCTCTAGAATTAGGATCTATGTCTTGAGGTTGATTTTCTCACTAGAACTAAAACTTAGAATGAATGATAATATCAAAAGTTATCTCACTATTCTAAACAATACAATATATATACTGAAGATAAAAGATAATTACAATTTATACAATATCTCCAGAATATCTTCCATCATTATCTCTAAGCTTCCATGAATATCTTCAGTTTATCCAGCTGTCATCCTTTCCATACAGATCTCCATCTTATAAGCAGTATTAATCATAAGCAGCATTAATACTCTGAGCAGTATTAACTCTAGCAGTACTAACCATGCTCAGCAGCATTAATCTCTTCAAGCAGTACTAACTTTGAACTAGCAGTACTAACTTTGAACTAGCAGTACTAATCTTGTTGAGCAACATTAATCATCAACTAGCAGCATTAATAACAGAAGTAGTAACCATGTTGAACTAGAAGTAGTAACCATGTTGAACTAGAAGTAGTAACCATGTTTAACATATTTCAGACCCAACAAATTTCTTGTGTGATCAAATTTTATCTGGACTTATAATCAATACAGAATGACATCCAGAGAAGCCCTCGCAATAGGAACTGATACCAAGCCACCAATTCTCTTCAAAGGAGAATACGAACAGTGGAAGGATCGATTTCTGAACTTCATTGACAGACATGAGCTGGGTGAGTTCATCAGGACATCTATTGAAGAAGGGGTTATGAAACCAGTCATAACAACTCGTGTAGTTGGAAATGTGAAGACTGAAGTTGAACTTAAGTTTCATGAGCTACAAGATGATAACCTTAGAAGAGCCAAAGGCGACAAATTAGCTAAGTCATACATTTTACAAGGAATTCCAAATGAAATATACGTAAGGATTGACAGCTACAAGGCCTCCGACAAAGAAATGGGGGATCAGCTTGAAAAGATGATGCTGGGTTCAAAAGTTGGAAATCAGCTGAAAATCTCCAACTGCCTAAATAACTATGAAGAATTTAGAGGCAGAGTGGGAGAAACTTTAGAAGAAACCTATGACAGGTTTGTGACTTTGCTGAACGAACTTAGCAAGAACAAAGTCCACAAATCTCAAATTGAGCTGAACGTCAAGTTCCTGAGCATTCTTCAACCAGAATGGAAAAGATTTGCAAGACAGATGAAGCAGATCAAAGACTTGAATGAGATTCCACTTCACGAGGTATATGAAACCCTCTGTCAGAATGAAGAAGAGGTGGATGAAATTCTAGATGAGAATAGACAGAGAGGAAAGACAGTTGATGACACAGTCGCTCTTGTTGTTAGGAAGAAGAAGAATAAGACGATTGTGTACGAATCAGATGAAGATGAAGCTTAATCAAACTCTGACACAGATGAAAATGATCAGCTGAAGCAAGCAATGATGATGCTGACAAATGCTTTTAAGAAAAGATTCTACAAAAAGCCAACATCAAACAGTCAGAGGTACTCATCTGGTCCGAACAACTACATCCACAAGGAAAGGGTTGAAGGAAGCAGATATGAAGCAAAGAGATTTGAAGGGAAGAGAACAGAGGAAAGGAAGCCTGAAGAGAGAAGGTATCAGCCTGAAGGGAAGAGATTAGAGGAGAGAAATCCGGAAGAGAGAAAGTTCAAAGCTGAAGGATCCAGTCGGACAGAGCCACCAACGTGCTACAACTGTGGCAAAACAGGTCATTATGCCAGAGACTGCCGAAGTCCAAAAGTCAGAAACTCCGACTACTACAAGAACAAGATGCTTCTTGCAAAGCAACAGGAGGCTGGCAAGGCACTGATGGCTGAGGATGAATACTGGCTCGATCACTCATATGAAGAAGAAGAAGAGGATGAAGAAAAAGATGAAGCCGTCAACATATGCTTGATGGGCCAAATAGAATCAGATGCTGAAGCTGATTCAGACAATGAAGAAGAAGAGGTATGTAATCTATCAGATTTAGATTTCATGAATAAAATGCATGCCATGAGTTTAAAACAAAAAGAGTTAGAATCTAATCTTGAGCAAGAAAATGGTGTCATAACTGACAAAAACCAATTGATATAGAAACTTAGCAATGAAATTGCTGAGAAGAAAGTATTAATTGAGGTTTTACATAAAGATAATGACACCAACGCTAAGGAAAAGACAATAATTCTTAAAGAGAATTCTGATCTTAAGTCTAAACTGCTAAAAGGTGAAATAGATTTATATGAGCTTACAAATTTGCATGCTTCTTGTACCAAAGAAAACTTTTCTTTACTTGGAAAATTAAAAAGTTTGGAAGAGAAGTTATATAAAATGGGTCAAACTGAACAGACTATTTTTCTGAACAAACCCAAAGAGGAAATAGAGAGATGGGGAATCGGTTATAAGAATCCTCACTGTCTACAAAAAGGGATGTCTGAAGTGCCAGGACTTTATGATCATCTTTCAATGCAATTAGCTCGCAGAATCCCTGAGTTTAAAACTTTCTGGACTAAACTGTCAAAAGAGGATGAAGCCAACGAAACAGAAAAACGGTTGAAATCATCTAAAGTTCATCTTCCATTTAATTATGCGAAGACGAATAATAGTTATAATGAAAATCCTATATATCAAAATAATAAAACTCTTTCAAGTGATTTCTTTCCAAGTTATTCTGAAAAGGAAATGGAGGCGAAGCCTATTCAAGGTAAACTATATGTCCCTCCTCTCGTTTTAGAACGTAAAATTTCTGAACTCGAGAATTCTTTATCAGATGAAAGACTTTTGATGAATATTGAGCAAAAAGTTTTTTCAACTGTGTTTTCAAATTCTGTTATTTCTAAGGCTTCAAACTCAAAGGGTATGTTTGGTTCATCAAGTAAAGGATTTGATTTTCTGAACTCTAATGGTGGTTTAGATAATTGTTCTGAACAATTTGACTTTAATGCAAAACTTCCTAACCATTCATCTTTTGTTAAGAAAACTTTGAGAAAAACCAGTACGCCTATTAATAGTGCAAAATCAACGAAAGTTGATAACTCAGTCTCTGTGAACGCTAAGAGTGCTAAAGGTAAGAATATATCTCAGCATTCACAGAAATCGAACATTACTGGTAATTCTAAAAAGAAGCATTCGCTTGTTGCTCAAAGGTCTAACTCACCGGTTTCACATGTTTCAGATCTGAGCAAGCAAAGGCCAGAAGTAAATTCTCAATGGCAACCCAAACGGAAGCTTGACAAGACCGTTTTATCGTTTAGTAGTGTTAATTGTAGTAAGACTTCGCTTAGTAAAGATGTTTTAATTGATGATATTGCTCTTTTGAACTCAAAACTTGCTGTTTCTCGTAAACAATACTCAATGAAGCAATTATTTCAGTTATCTTTATCTGCTAGAAAGTCTTCTATTTATGATAAACATATTTCTATCTCTTGTCAAGATTCTGGAGATTGGTTTGGAAATTACCATGTGCATTCATCTCATACTAATTCTTCCATTACATTTCAAAAGAAAAGAGGACCCAATTTGAAATGGGTACCAAAATCTTGTGCTAACACAGCAGGACCCAAATTCCAGTGGGTACCTAAGGCTAAATCTGTGTTGCAGGCACACAAAGCTTAAAGAGAAAGCGACTTCTAATTATGTACAGATCAGGACTCGTTCTTCAATGTCAAAATAGGTTTTTGGATAATGCAGTTCAAAACCCGAACATCAAAGTCAAAACAGGCTTTTGAACAAATCAGTTCAAGACCCGCACTTCGATAATCAAAGTGAATATTCCAAAGTTGTCGTATAAATCTCTAAATTTGTAATTTCTCTTATGCAGACTAGTCATACATGGTTCTTGGACAGCGGATGTTCCAAGCACATGACAGGACAAAAAGAGATACTGTCCAATTTTAAAGACAAATATTGCGGAACAGTCAGATTCGACAACGACCAGTTTTCATCAATCATGGGATATGGTGATGTACAACATGACAATGTCACGATCAAGAAGGTGAGCTATGTAGAAGGCTTACGACACAACTTGTTCAGTATAGGCCAATTCTGTGACAAAGACTTAGAGGTCAACTTCAAAGCCAAGAGATGTTCAGTTCGCAATGAAGAAGGCGAAGAACTCTTGGTCGGTACTCGAGAATCCGACCTCTACACAATCAATTTATCAAATGTCCAGACTGACAAGCAAGTTTGTCTACTGACGAAAGCATCGATGCAACAAAGTTGGTTATGGCATCGAAGGCTCTCTCACCTCAACTTCCGGTACATCAACAATCTGGTCAGTGGAAAGCTCGTCAAAGGACTTCCAGAACTCAAATATGAAAGAGAACATCTTTGTGCAGCTTGTGAAAAGCGCAAGATGAAGAGGGCACCTCATAAACCAAAGTCTGAACCAAGTACAAGCGCTCCGTTAGAGTTATTGCATATGGATCTATGTGGTCCGATGCGAACTCAGAGTCTAGGCGGCAAGAAGTACATACTCGTGATCGTGGACGATTACTCGCGATACACATGGGTCAAGTTTCTACGTTCAAAGGATGAGACACCAAATGTACTCATCACTTTCCTAAAGACGACTCAGGTGAATCTGCAGAAACCGGTCAAGTTTCTACGAACAGACAACGACACAGAGTTCAAAAACAACAAAGTTGAAGAATATCTCGAATCTGTCGGGATTTCACATCAATACTCTGCTGCTCGAACGCCTCAACAAAATGGAGTGGTTGAAAGAAGAAATCGGACGCTAGTCGAGGCTGCTCGTACTATGCTAAGTCAATCAGACTTACCTCTATTTTTGTGGGCAGAAGCTGTATCGACAGCATGCTACACACATAATCGCTCCATGGTACATCGAAGATTCAAGAAGACTCCTTATGCGTTAATCAACAACCGAACACCGACAATCAAATATTTCCATATATTTGGGTGTAAGTGTTTCGTTCTAAACGATAGGGAGAGTCTAAATAAGTTAAGTGCTAAAGCGGATGAAGGAATCTTCATTGGCTATTCCTCGACATCAACTGCATTCCGTGTTTATCTAAAGAAGTCAAAGACGGTGATTGAAAGCATCAACGTCTCGTTTGATGAAGAAATGGCTTCTGAACAACAACGTTTAGAACCCGTTTTAACAGGAATACTAGCTTCTGGGCAACTCAGTTCAGGACCTACGTCTCAACAGAATAAATCAGATGAAGCATCAACTTCTACTAACCATTTATCTGATTTAGATTTATTATTTGAATTGTTTTATGATGAATTTCTTGGATCTAATGTAAAGAAATCTGTTGTGGTTGACAGGATGGAAGACTTAACGACTACTCATCCAACCAGTTCAGATATTCCTATTGAATCAAATCCCCCATTCAACAAGAGATTACAATTCAAATGCCGACTCCAACAGTTGAAGAAGTGACAACTAATAAAGAGACGGAAGTAGCTGAAACAGTAGGAGATACTATACAGATCAATCTACAACCAGAACAAGCTGTACCTGCTGAGCCTTCTGAACCTGCCACTTCAACTGAAACCATCAATCCTCCTGAACAATCAGAAGAAGGTACAAGTGGATTTGTAGATGATACAACCGACATACAATCATCTAATCCACTACCTCATGAACATAAATGGACCAAAGATCATCCGCTAAGCCAGATCATTGGCGATCCATCAAAACCGGTGCAAACTAGGTCAGCATCAATGAACATGTGCATGCATGACTCCTTTCTGAGCAAGTTCGAGCCAAAAAGAGTATCAGAGGCACTTGCTGATCCAGAATGGGTGGTCTCAATGCAAGAAGAGCTAAATCAGTTCGATGCACTTCAAGTCTGGAGACTCGTACCAAAGCCTAAAGGTAAAACCATTATAGGTACGAAATGGGTTTTCAAGATAAAGAAAGACGAAGATGGTACTGTTATCCGAAACAAGGCAAGACTAGTAGCCAAAGGATACAGACAAGAGGAAGGAATAGACTATGACGAAACATATGCTCCTGTGGCGCGATTAGAGGCAATCAGAATGTTTCTAGCCTACGCAACCCACAAGAACTTCACTGTCTTTCAAATGGACGTGAAGACAGCATTCCTAAATGGAATTCTGAAGGAGGAAGTCTACGTCTCTCAGCCAGAGGGTTTTGTTAATCAAGATAAGCCGACTCACGTTTACATTCTCGACAAAGCACTCTACGGTCTGAAACAAGCACCTCGAGCCTGGTATGATGTCCTTTCCACTTTTCTAGTCAAGTCTGGGTTTTCAAAAGGAACGGTGGATACCACTTTGTTTATCAAAAAGGAAAAAGGCGATATCATTTTAATTCAAATTTATGTAGATGATATTATCTTTGGTTCTACAAATACTAAGTACTGTAAGAATTTTGCAAACCTTATGGTGTCTAGATTTCAGATGAACTTGATGGGAGAGATGAATTTCTTCCTCGGTTTACAAGTAAAACAATTTTCATCGGGTATTTTTATCAATCAATCAAAATACATTAGGGATATTCTTCGGAAGTTCCAAATGGAAAATTCAAAACCGATTGGTACCCCAATGGCACCAGGTACTAAAATTGACACCAATCCTTCGGGAAAGGCTGTTGATGTTAGGACTTATCGAGGGATGATAGGTTCTTTAATGTATCTTACTTCTAGTAGGCCAGATATAATGTTTTCAACATGCTTATGTGCACGATATCAGGCCAATCCTAAAGAAATCCATATGTCTGCTGTAAAGCGCATATTTAGGTATCTAAAGGGCACTGTAGATCTTGGTCTGTGGTATCCTAAAGATACTAGTTTTGAACTAACAGCCTACACAGATGCAAATCATGCAGGTTATATGTTAGACAGGAAGAGCACGTCGGGACATGTACAGTTCCTCGGTGACAAACTAGTAAGTTGGGCATCGAAGAAGCAACTTTGTGTTTCAACCTCCACGGCCGAAGCAGAATATGTAGCTGCTGCTAGCTGCTGTTCTCAGGTCTTATGGATGAGAACTCAATTGCGCGACTACGGTTTCCACTTCAACAAAATCCCGATATACTGTGACTCCAAGAGCGCCATCGCAATATCAGCGAACCCTGTTCAACACACCAAGACTAAGCACATAGACGTCAGGTATCACTTTATTAAAAATCATGTTGAAAAGGGAACAATTGAACTTTTCTTTGTAAAAACTGATTATCAACTTGCCGATTTGTTCACCAAACCCTTAGACGAAAAGAGGTTCAACTTTCTTATCTCTAAGCTTGGTATGCTAAATCTTAAAATCTAATCAGTAGTTACCTATAAAAGTTTTCTAAATTCTTAACTCTGATTGATATCTGCACTTCTATATAATGTTCATAATCCAAGGGGGAGAATGAGAAGAAATTGACAAGTGGTCAATATTACTTCGAGGGGGAGCTCATAAAATTTTGCATGTACCTTTTAATGCCAATTTTTTTTTGTAATGCAAGAATTTAGGGGGAGATCTTCAAGTCAAGGAGTTCGGATATGACTTCTGATTATTTCTGATCAGAACTCGTACTTTAAAAAGTTTACTGCTTTTTGTCTTTTCATTTTAAGTGAATAAATTTTACTTTGACTTGACATAAGACTTTTGCAGAATTTTTGAGAGAAGCTTACAAGTTCATATGTTTATGACTTAAAGCTTAGCTTCATGAGATGGAAGATCGTACGTTAAGGTATAATTCTATATCTTCATCTCATATATGGTTGAAAGAAGGACAACTTTCAATCATTTGAAAACATTGTTTTTAATGTTCAAACCACTTCCCGATTTTTCAACCGATTTTATATTTTGGGAGTGTATTTTAAATGTTTTCATGATCTAAATTGTGCTTTAACTGAAATAGTTAAACCAATCTGAGCTTCACGTACATCATAGGAAAACAAGGAATCATTGTGCTAGGAATTAACACAACTTCTATGGAATCACCTTAACCAGTGATTTCTACCCAAGAAGTTAATCCTTAGTGATTGAGTGTGCAAAGCGAAAAGAAATGAGTGTGATTAGAGTAAGCAAACTGTTTAAAAGTAAGAGCGTGTGAGAACAGAGTTCAAAGAATATCACAACTCTGCACCAACTTTTTCTGAGCCGGGTAGCCACATTACTAGTGTTTCACAATTCTTTGGTGAACATTATTGAAACAGACAACTAACCCATGCCAACTCTTGATCAAACCTCACTATCTACTCATTTTCTTCTCAACAAGAAAGTGTTTCACATTTTCAAAGGGGACGCAACACATTTGCTATCTGATTTTCATTTGGAAAATCTGGATATTGAAAAGAAGGAAGTCTGCCCCACCTTCGCACTTCAATCATGCACATTGAGTCTGTGTTTAACTTACTGTTGTCTCAGTGGTTTACACAATTTTGAGCCAAAAAGCAATCATCAGTGCTTAATTCTTTCAACACAAGCACGAACACACAAGGAATTAGTTTCTTTGTCATAACGTTTATAGAAATTACCTTTGTGGTTTTTCGATGATTAAATGGAAGCCCTGGGGGAGTCAACATCAAACAGCTCCTTTCCAATGTGTATTTGTTACACACAGTGACTTAGTGTTACTGACAGGCATTCTAACTGATTCATTAGTTGATTCAGGTGTTACACGACTATTTTGTCTGGATTTGAAAAGATCTGGATGAATATCTTTTGAATTGACGGATCAGGGGCTCTAACCGAAAGATAGACATTTCTTACAAAAGGTTTTGATGAAGTCGTTACACTTAACATCAAAAAGGGGGAGAATGACTACACAAGAAATGGCAAAGATCACATGTTTCAAGAATCACGTCCACTCTTCAAAGGGGGAGATTGTTAGAAAAAGACATGCTGATTTAAGAGCTAGAGAAAGAGATTGCATCTTCTGTGCTAAACAAGAAGACTGAATTGCTAAAATCATTTTCGTAAAGATCTTGATCCAAAGGGGGAGATTGTTAAGACACAGTCTCATTGGATTCAAGATCATCCAATCTGAAGATCGCAATCTGAAGCTAAAGCCGAAACATCGACTCTCGATATTAAAGTCTATGTCTATTTGTAATAAATGTCAAAGTAATCAATGTAATCCATGTTTATTGTTATTAGTTATATTAGGTAACTTAATTAGTTATTAGTTTTAATATCTAGTTTGTTTGATATTATCTAGGATAATATCTAGATATTAAAGTATCTAGATATTATGTTAGGTAGTGTGTAAGACACACTAGATTAGTTAAGTGATATCTCTCAATCTCTATCAACCAAGATCAGATCAGATTTTATCAGATCACACACAAAAACACACACAAAAAGGTGTAAAAGAGATAATACAGAGAACACATTCAAACTTTGAATCTGATCAACCTTGTAACCGTTGTTATATATCAATACAGGTTGGTAATAGATTAATGTGTTGTTTCTAAGAACTTGATATAAGTATTGTTGGACCGACAGTTGCAAACTTCCATACGGCCTTTGGTGTTCCGCCTTGACTTGGAGGCACGTGACACACTTCTCTACATAGCTAGCCACATCTAGCTTCATCACCGGCCACCAATAATTTAACTTTAGGTCTCTATACATCTTAGTGCTACCGGGATGTATAGAATATTTCGACTTATACGCTTCTTCAAGAAGTAACTCCCGATTTTCTCCCAACTTCGGCACCCAAATCCGCCCTTGAAAGAGTTTGAGTCCACGACCGTCTTCCGTCATAAGTCCGCTTTGCTTCACCATGACTTCGGCTTTGAGGTTCTCTTCTTTAAGTGCTTCCACTTGACTCGACTTGATACTCTCCAACAAACTTGATACCACATCGATCTTTGTAAGGGTCATTTTGACACCACCATCATAACTCCTTCGGCTCAATGCATCCGCCACCACATTGGCCTTACCGGGATGATATAGAAGGTCACAATCGTAATCCTTCAAAAGCTCGAGCCATCTTCTTTGTCGCATATTGAGTTCCTTTTGATCAAAGATGTACTTGAGACTCTTGTGATCCGTGAAAAGAGTACACTTTGACCCATACAAGTAGTGCCGCCACAACTTTAACGCGAAAACTACCGCCGCCAACTCCAAGTCATGAGTCAGATAATTCTTCTCATGATCCTTTAATTGTCGTGACACGTAGGATATTACCTTCCCCCTTTGCATTAGAACACACCCACGCCCCATCTTGGAAGCGTCACTAAATACAACAAAGTCTTCCGATCCTTCGGGTAAGGACAAGATCGGAGCTTCGCACAACTTCCTCTTGAGCGTTTGAAAGGCTTGCTCTTGAGCATTGGTCCAGATAAACTTGATGTTCTTCCTTGTAAGAGAAGTGAGCGGTGTAGCTATCTTGGAAAAATCTTGAATGAAATGCCGGTTGTAACCCGCCAAACCCAAAAAGCTTCGAATCTCTGTCGGACTTGTTGGAGGTTCCCAACTCATCATTGCCTCGATCTTTGCCGGGTCCACCTTAACCCCGTCCTTTGATACAACGTGCCCCAAGAATTGCACCTCTTGGAGCCAGAATTCGCACTTCGAGAATTTCGCAAACAATTTCTCTCTTCGCAGAACTTCTAATACTTCCCGTAAGTGTTTCCCATGCTCGGACTCATCCCTTGAATATATTAAAATATCGTCGATGAAGACGATCACGGATTTATCTAAGAATGGGCGACACACACGGTTCATCAAATCCATGAATACGCCCGGAGCGTTGGTTAAGCCGAAAGGCATCACCAAGAATTCATAATGACCGTATCTCGTTCGGAACGTCGTCTTCGAAATATCTTCTTTCTTCACTCTCACTTGATGGTAACCGGACCCAAGGTCAATCTTTGAGAAGCATCCCGCACCTTGGAGTTGATCAAAGAGATCGTCGATGCGAGGTAGAGGATACTTATTCTTCACCGTGACTTTGTTTAGCTCTCGATAGTCAATGCACATTCGCATAGATCCGTCCTTCTTCTTCACGAACAACACCGGTGCTCCCCAAGGTGAAGAACTCGGTCGGATAAAACCCTTTTCCAACAACTCTTGAAGTTGTGTCATCATCTCCTTCATTTCCGTCGGAGCCAATCGATAAGGAGCACGAGCTATTGGAGTCGCTCCTGGAGTGAGGTCGATCTGAAACTCTACTTGCCGTTCCGGTGGCAATCCGGGTAAATATTCTGGAAAGACGTCCGAAAAATCTTTCACTACTTCTACATCTTCTACCGACTTCTTCTCTTTCTTTGCGTCCACCACATAGGCCAAATACGAAGGGTAACCCTTCGCTAGAAACTTGCGAGCCTTGAGAGATGAAATAATGGGATTATTCCTCTTTCCTTTCTCTCCATAAATGGCGGCCACACCATTTTTCGGCAATGGCACTTGGATCATCTTTTTGAAGCAAAAGATGTCAGCCTTATGCCTCACTAACCAATCCATACCTATAACCACATCGAACCCTCCTATAGACATAGGTACTAAATCCACCCCGAAAGAATTCCCATCAACCTCTAAAGTGCAATCACAAAATCGGTCTCTAATGATCACTTGATCTCCATTAGCTATCTCTACTACTAATGCATCGAGAAGAACACTAATAGGAGTGACAAATTGCTTACAGAAAACTTCTGAAACAAAAGAACATGTAGCACCGAATCAAACAAAACACGAGCTAGCAAGGAGTTTACTAGAAACGTACCCGAAACAACATCAGCGGTCTCCTTTGCCTCCTCGGTAGTCATCCGGAAAGCTCGACTTGGCGCCCTTGGTGGTTGCTCGACTCTAGCCGTCGAACTCACAGAATTTCCACCAATTCCTCCTACTAGCTTTGGGCAATCCCTCTTCATGTGGCCCGGTTCTCTGCACTCAAAGCACACCGGCCCCCGGATGGGACACTCTCTCAATGTGTGGTTCTTCTTACCACACTTGGCACACCCTGCCGGACCGGAGTAAGTTCTTGGAGCACATGGCCTCGAGTGCTTTGACTTGCACTTGTGGCACCACCGATCCTCACGACGATGATCACCCGATCTCCCGCTTACAAAGGGTCTTGATTGACGGATGGGCCCAGATGGCCCTTCCCACTTTCGTTTCTCGCCAGCCTGACTTCTTTCTTCCTTTCCCGCATTGATGTCGTCCTCAATGAGCAAAGACTCTTCAATGACCTCTTGCAAGGTCAAGCCCCTAGCATTTCTTACCGCCGTTCGCATCTCGGCCGATAAACCTTGTTGATAGGCCTTAATCTTCGACCTTTCATCGGGAACCGGATGTCCCACCAAATTCAGTTTCTCCAAAAAGAGTCTGGAGTACTCGACAATGGACATAGTCCCCTTCTTCAAATCTCGGAACTCCCGCTCCAGCTTGTCCAACGAACGCTCACTACAATATTTATTCATGATCTTCTCTTTGAACATCGGCCAAGTTAACTTAGCCAAAACTTCCGGGGTGAGGGCGGATCGGGTAAGATTCCACCAAATCAGAGCCTCTCCCCGAAGTAACTGGGAAGCAAACTTGACCCGTTGAGAGGGATCATACTCACTTGACTCGAAGGCCATCTCTACCTCCTTGAGCCAATACATACAAGCCACCGGGTTATCTGAACCTGCAAACTCCTTAGGGTGGCACCCCAGAAACGCCTTGTAGGTGCACCCCTTAGCCTTCATCTTAATCGCATTATCTGTTGGATTCTCAACAGATACGACAACTGGTCCACCTGACCCTATAACAATGTTTTCCGCCATTGTCTCAGGTTGACGATTGCTGGCGTCTTGATCTTCTAAGAGTTTCATGAAGAACTCTTGTTGTTGGGCCATGGCGGAGTTCATGGCCAATATCATGCTATCCCGAATCCGGGTCTCCATGCTCACTTCCTCCATGATGGAGTTATCCGCGTTGAGGTTCCGACGCGGAATATGTTCAGGTCCTCCTCCCAAGATATTGGGCATGGGAGGTCCCTCGGCAGTTACGCCCACAGGAGGCCGATCAACTGTAGACTCCACCTCCAAGTGGCTCTCCGGTGTGTTTGGTAACCTCCTCCGAGTGTTTACCATTTCGATCTACCATACATGTACGAGAAATAGATTGAGAAAAGACTAAACGAGTTGAACTCATGTACGTACTAATACCTTCATCAATTATCATAATAACAGTAAACCAAGTATGCTCACGTAATAATACATTCATAATAGCAGTACCTAGGTGAAATTATGAACGAACCATACACAAGAATTCTTGTCACCATCATCACAACTTTCAATTAAAGTAATTCCGTAATCCTAACGCTCTTCCCACCTAGGATTCCTACCCCAAGTGGACGGTGAATCTATAAAGTCTAAAGCTTAAGTCTAGATATGCTAAAACAATACCTAGTTCACTTAAACTAAAGCTCTGATACCAACTTGTAACACCCTAAAAATAGGGATAACAAAAGTCCGAAAAACGGACATGCGGTATGTAAGATTGCCATAGCAAGAGCCTCCCAAAAATGGGGAAATATACAAACCTGTTTAATCACAATTGTAATTTCAACGAACAATAAATTAACAACCAACTAATCTAATTTCTACAACTAGAAAAGAGATTACAAAAGGGTTGTCAACTATAAACCCAAAAGTCCTTCTATCCAATAAATGTCCATTTGCAAGTATTCCCAAGCTCCCACCCAAGCACTATGCCAGCTTAGAACCGGCGCCGCTAGAACCTGAGATACACATCGACACCAAACAAGTGTTAGGCCAAAAAGCCTGGTGAGTTGGACAATAATAAGCATGCATGAACAGTTACAATTCTTATCAGCAGTTAACCACATTTCAATAAATGTGGAGTCAATAGGGGAGACCTATAGCACCAATCAAGTTCCACCCAAAGAGTCGATATACCTTGATGCCCTATAACAAGAGACACCCGAAAGGCCCGACGCATCCGAGGACTACAACCATGGCATTACCACTAATGGCGGAGGTCTAGGCACATACCATCATGGTGGCGCCCAAGACTACATCCTCCTAGTGTCTACTAACTTGGTTCGTCCAACATATTATATAGGAGGTCTTGAGGTATATTCCAACCAAAACATTTCGATACCAACCATGGGTACTATGTTACCATCCTATCACATAAGTCCATTTTGAGAACCAAATGATAATCATGCTCATCATGCATATAAACTATATCACCACAAAGGGATTTCAACTAGAAACAATCTCAACACCGAGACATATGTACATTTATCATATCAAAGTACACTTATCATATATTCAAGAGAAAAGATCCAAATACTTGTACATTTAGAGTAAGACATGGCATATCATATGAAACCACATTTCCAACATATCTTCATGAGAAAACCCAGGTATTTGAACATATAGAGATAAATAACGACAAATAGAAAGATATGATGTGCATCTAGTTTTAACAAAGGTTTGTTAAACTCACAATCTAGATTTTTGACCAAAACCTAGAAAATATGGAAACCCTAGAAGTTGGATGAAGGTGATGAAGACTTGAAATCTTGAGGACTTGAAGTAGATGGAAGCCCACTTAATGATTTCACCAACCAAGCTTTGCAATAAATGCTAAGAGGGTTAATAGGAGAAGAAAATCGCCCAAACCCTAGTTTCTCCCGTTTTAGATCTAATTTTTGTGATAGTAATGAGAAGAAATCGGCCAAATGGGTTTTTTGAAGAAAAGCAGGTCGCCCTGCGACTTGTGCCGCGACTTACACCCGCGGCATAAGTCGCCCGCTTGCTCCAGGGGTGAACTCTCCAGTGGGTTACGCGGCTAGTGCCGCGACTTCCACCCGCGGTGTAAGTCGCGTGGTTCCCCAAAAGCAAGCATTCCAGTGGTTTACGCGGCTTGTGCCACGACTTCAACCCGCGGTGTAAGTCGCGTAACTCACTGCCAAAAGAAGACCAATCTAAAACTTTCAAATCAACAACAAGTAACCAATATAAATGGAAGTAGCAGTTAAACATAAAATTCCTATTTTGATAAACACATAAACATAAGATTAACAAAACCTTATACTTACCTGAAGTTTCAGATGTTACACTTTGTGAAAAGTTATTTGTTAGTCAAATCGGATTTTGAGCATTTAAACTCGGTTTTGACTTAAATGAGCATCGTGGACATTTGTCCCGGTTTTAATGGTTCTTTGAGGAGCCCATGTTCGATATACCTCTTAATGCATTTTATTGCAGAATTATGATAATTACAGGCTCGAGTGCTTTAGTCATTCATGAGTAGTCGTGTAATTATACACTGTGTTGCGTTGGATCCATAGGCACATGGGTCAGTCTTATTTGATGGTCAATTGGGTGGTACGGGGTTGGACTTCGGGACTCATGGTTTATGACCTTGTCTTTACGAGTAGGCACTAAGAGTGGTTGAGTTTTGGTTGAGCTATTATGACTATGGGTAGTCCTCTGATGGGCGTTGGGGCATTCGCCATATGGGGCAATGCCTTCGTTGTATCCCCCGTGTGCCGAGCCTTTGGCGGTAATTCCGGTGTTGTTCGCTAAGGTGTAACACCCTAAAAATAGGGATAACAAAAACTTTCCAAAAATGGAGAAGTGGTATAAAGTTTGCCATAGCAAGAGCCTCCCAAAAAGGGGAAATATACAGATAAATTGTTTAATCACAACTCTGTAATTTAACGGATAACTAAACAACAACCAACTAATCTACTTTCTACATTTAGAAAAGAGATTACAAAAGGGGTGTCATCTATAAACCCAAATCTTCCAAAAATAGCTCAAGTGTCAAAATCCCCAAGCTCTTGCCCATAACATCTAAACTTGCCTAGGAGCCGCGCCGCTAACACCTGAGATACACATCGACACCAAACAAGTGTTAGGCCAAAAAGCCTAGTGAGTTGAACAAGTAAAAGCAATGCCAGAAACAGTTACAGTTCTTATCAGCAGTTAAACAATTAATCACGTAGATGTGGAGTCAACGGGAGCGACCCATATCTCCAATCCGGTTCACCCAAAGAGGCAATGCACCTTGAAGCCACTTTCACTGGCAACCCAAAGTCCCGACACGCACCAGGGACTACCGCTTAGGAAATTCCCTGACGGCGGAGGTCTAGGTACAAAGGAGACTACCGCCTTAGGAAATTCTCCAAATGTCACCCACCTACATTCCTATAGTGAATCACAGACTTGGTTCGTCCACATAATGCATTTAGGAGGTCTCAAGATGTGTTTCAATCCGTCAAAATTTCGGATATCCACCAAGAACACACTATTACCATCCTAATCATGTAAATCCAACATATGACATAATATCCATCCAAATACTTCGTGAGAATATAAGGTCGCCAAAAAGGAATTCCAAGAAGGAATCATCAACGTACCAAGATATACACATATAAAACATGGTAACTTTCATATACATAAATCCTTGGGTAAAAACCCCCAAATACTTGAACATTAAATAAGAACACTTGAGTAATAACAATAATGATAACAAGTAAAGCAAATGATGTGTATCTAGTTTTTACAAAAGGGTTAGTAAACTCACCTTGCTAGATTTAGACTAAATCTAGATTTTACCCACTTAGAACTTTCCTTGAAGAAATTTGGTTCTTCAAACCAAATCTTCCAAAACCTAGTTTCACAAGGTTCCAACCATAAATATACATATTCTACCATAAATAATTGTTCCCCAAACACTTAACATCAATATCTCTATTTTGGGCAAAAACCCTAATTTTGACCCAAAACTCCTAAAATTAACCAAACCGAAATTTATAGAAATCAAACACTAGGAAACCATCAATGGATCATTTATAACTTACTTCATGGTTTAGAAATGGAAGGGATACACTTACCACTTAGGTTTTGATGAAAACCTAGAAAACCCAAAATAAGCTTGAGGTTGAAGATGAAGATGGAGATGGTGGATCCTTGACCATAGCTTTCAATCCTACCACTTGATGATGTTTTACCTCCACAAAATCCAAGGATTTGAGCCAAAATAAGTTAGGGTTTGAAGGGAAAATAGGGGAATCGGTTTGGGAGAGAGTAGAAGAAGTTTGGATGAAGAGAAATGAGAAAAATGGCTGAAATCCCGTACTTAACAGCCCCTGGACAGTTTGGGCGACATTGCCCAGGGCAATGTCGCTGGTCATAGTCGCAACTTCTTCCAGTTTCCTTCTCGATCACTGTTTTGGCCGTAACTTCTTCGTTATAGCTACGTTTTCGCTCCGGAAAGAACCGTTGGACTCGTAATTGAATCCTTCATATAACAAGACTATAAAATCAAGAATTTAAGTCCAAAATCAAATACCTTACTTTTCCTTAATATAACGGTTTTTGTATAAACTTGAAATGATACCTTTCAAAAATCGGGGTGTTACAATCCTCCCAACCTTAAAAGAGATTTCGTCCTCAAAATCTAGCACCAACCAATCACCCAATATTGCCCTTGGCGAGGTCAAATGATTCCCTATCCAAAAGGAATACCTTCACTAAACCTTACCTCATATACGAACCCGTTTACATCCCGGTTGAGGTTGTCGTTGCGTTCCTTATAACGAACCATCGCCAACTTAACTTCAACTTTCCATATAACTCACCCCAAAGCGGGATGAACGTTAAGTTTTGGCTTAATCACATTCTTAAAATTAAATCTCGGTTGCCTCCCATCCTTATGTTGTTCATATTACCTCAAGAACAACTTACTACCTTAGTCGGTTATATCCACCAAGAATACCCCAAAGCAAACATTTCCCTTAGATACCTTTAAATACGACGCATCACGGTCTCCTCGATAATCGATTTGTACTTAAAGTCCACCTCGACATTCTCACCAATTGTATCTACTAAACATTATCACCAAAATCCCACCATGCACTCAAGCATTGATTTCCAAATCAACGAAAGTCCTGCCAATTATCAAATTACCAATGATTGATTTCTTAATTATCAACATCTAATTTCCTTAAGTTTACCGCTCGTCCTGCAGAGGCACCGGATCTAATGGAAATACATTGAAGCACACCAACAGTTATTGTCCTCAAAATAGAGTGTCGACCCCTATCCTCGGAATGACCATTATGCAAATGTGGTTATACTACCAAATTTTTCATTCCCGATTAGCAATGTCGATTCAAAGTTGACACCTACTCTTGGAAGTAGTCACCCAAATCTAACATCCTTACCAGTCAACTATGACATCATCATTATTCACGAATACCCAACAATATAGTACGCCACAGACACATAGCATGCCGTCATACCAAATTCTCAGAATTCCAAAACCAACCATACCCAAACAGCCGAACACGATTTTAATCCGTAGGTTTAACGAAGCATAAAGATTTTTACTTAACTAACTGGGAGAAAACACAGGTCTAACGCCTCAAACTCCGAGGACTCTTTTAATCCTTAATATCGACTTCTAACGCGAGGGGGCTTACACCTATAGCCCAAAGAGTCTAAGGTTTTTCACACTACTATGCCAATTTGAAATTTATAAAACTCGCAAATACATAAGTTTTATAACAATTAAACGTGCGGTGAAAATACACTATCGTGCATTCGATAGGTTTCAAAATTGATCACCAATGCCACACATATAAAACCATTTTCAAAACTCATTTGATCAGTACTTACGCTAATAAAATGATAACGAAAGATGTGTAACAAAATTTTCAAACGGGCTACCAGGGTCTTAGCATGCATCAAATTATGCTATGCGTAGAAGGTAACTTTCCATCCCATCATGCGTAATAAAAGTTTGTACAAGTCCCAAAGAGGATTTTGCAACTTCAACTTTAAAATCTCTTACTTTGACACAAAACATCGGAAGATAAAATTTCCAACAAGACCTATATACGTCCGAACATTTCCCACATGTAGCAACACAATAAGAACGTAAATAAATAAATAAATATATATATATATATGTTATTCGCGTTTCAAATTTGGGTCGTACCGATAAAACGTACCTACCCAAAATCGTAATTACAACGACATGTAAACCGGAAATTCATTTCATGCATTGCGGAAAACTCCTATCAGTAAAATCAATAACTGAAATATGTTCTGGGCAAAAGTTCTATTCGAAATAACATAAATTTTTTCATACGATTACTAACACCAACAGTATAATTTATGTAATGAATGAGAAATAGTTTTACGTACTAAAATAGTGTATAACAAGACGTTCGTACAAAACTACAGAAGAGAAATTCACAAAATCGAACCCCAAAATTTCTGCAATTAGCCATGAAATGTCGTGAAATAAATCTTCCCATCGTGACTCGCATACATCTGTTTATTCCCCAAAATTTAGTAAAGACATATGCATGAGAGTTGAGAAATTTCAAGAGTAACTTAGTTTAATTCCAAACTGTATAAATAAAATGTTTGCAAAACCCGAGACAACATGCTCATAATATCGAACTCTTAAAGTTTTCTCTCTTTTAGTCACAATGCGACACGAAATAAGATTTCACAACAATACTTGCATGCTACTGTTTATTTCGCAAAACTAGTAGATTGATATGCGTATGCACCCGGTTAAAACATGAAATAATTTATGTCGTTTTCGAGTTCAAAACCAAATATAAACATGCTCTCATCGTTCTAAAATATTGGCTGAAATACTATAACGTAGATTTCCAATAAAATATGCATACGTGATATGTGCAACTAAACTGCTCCCACTAAACTCAAAGGGAAATAATACCACTGGATGTTAATAAAATTTCCACCACTATTTTTAAACCGGACAAATTTCCTCAATACTCCATTTGGTTAAAACCGAGTCAACGACCCAATAGTTTACATAAATACCCAATGAAAGCCAGTAGAGACATCGAAATACGTTTGACCACAATTATGCAAACACCACGACCCAAAAGGTAATTAACCCAAAATCTCATCGCTGGTTGAGACAAACCATTTTTCAAATGAACTCATACTCTTATGTTTTCAAAATGCCTCATAACACAATAACATGTATTTTGTGAAAAAGGTTTATAAGATCAAATACACAAAATGACATTTACGTCAATTGAACTCCAATTATATATGTAAAATCATCGAAGAACATCTCAACATGATTTATTTACCAAAATACCCAACGATCCCAAAATGGATGTCTCAACATGTTCATAAAACTAAACATTTCAAAATAACCAAAACTTCTCATTGGTTGAAACAAAATGTTTTTCCAAATGAACTCTTTCTCTTCATGTTGCCAAAATGACTCATAGTTCGATGATATGCATTTTCCAACGGTTTATAAAATTGTATGCACCAAATGAACAATTATATAAAATGACTTCCATTTATATATTACACCGTAAAAGAAATATATCAAAATAATTTATTTATCAACATGCCCAAAAATCACAAAGATGTATGTTACATAAGTTTATAAAGTTATATATATACAAATAACCCAAAACTTATCAGCAGTTAACAATTTAATGTAAAACACAAGCACTTTAAAATAAGCAACTTATAAATAATAGCCCATTTTCTTTTTAAATAATACAGACCGACTCATATGCATATGAATCCACTGCATTACAGTTTAAACAGTACATGGCTCCAATTGAATGACCAACGCATTCAAAACATGTAATTCTCAAATGGTGCGCATTAACCACCATCATACTTGGTATTTCACAATTGGGCTATTAAACCGGACCGAAGTCCTAAAGACTCATTTATTTTCAAATATGTATTTCCAAGTGTAACTGCTGATAAGAATAGAAATCATAAAATGAGAATATATACATACTTTCAAATACTTCACATAAATACGCAAGTAATGCTTCATAAACATTCCATTTCATGAATGAAGCATAAAAAAAAAACCGACAACCATTCAAAAGTACATTTCTCTGACCAAAGGTGGTTTTATGCAATAAAACATTAAAACACATTGATTTGTGACCGTTTATCAAAATGTCCAAAAATCCCAAAATGTGGTGTTATACAAAGTTTATAAATGTAAACACTTCAAATAATCAAAGGTTACCAACTAACCCAACATTTGATGATTTCATGTAAAACACATAAACACTTTAAAAAAATGGATATTTTTGGCATGTACACCGTTTTCACAAATCAACTTGACCTCACGCTCCTCGATTTCTATAGTTATACTATCGTCATCCAGATGTTCAACATCTTAAGGAAAAGATCACAGACCTCATAGGTTCACCTTAAAATTTCTCCTCGAATACATCGATTCAAAAGTCTATGGTTCTAATCCAACTAATTAATCCGACTCGAACTGATCACTTAACGCAATCACCATACTTACCATCATTAACTTTTTCTAATAGTTACCCATTCAGAAACTTTCTTACTACCCCAACGGTCGTGTAACACCCTAAAAATCAGAGTAAATTAAAACCTGGAAAAAAAAACCTGGCAACATGACGATCGTATTGATATAAACCTCCCATCAAGGGAGTCAGTCCTTAAGACTTTACAAAACCTAAACAGATATAGGGTTCATCAACGAACTAATCTAGATACCTATATCAAGATTACATCAGCTGACAATCCATAATTCACCAAAAGAATGGGACTTAACAAATGCCCAAATACAATACTAGTCATCTCCCAAAAGCCTCGAGACCAAACTCGTCTCTCAAAACCCCGGCAGCCCACCGCTAAGGGAAACCTGTTATACAAATCATTTGAGAAAAAGTGTTAGGCTTTAAGCCTAGTGAGAACATACAGTTCATAAATCTCAAGAGATATTGACAAATGTAACAAGTAAATCCTTTCAAAGGTTTGGTTGAGCAAAATACAGTTCTTGATAATAAATGGACAACCGGTCCAAAACACATCTTTCGATGACGGGGATTACCCGATTTACCAAGGATTATAGTGGAACACGAAGTAAGCCACAAATCCGAGTTATGAGCTAAATACATGGAACCATGTCCACGAACGCTTCGGTCCGTACTACGATGTGAGGGAGGGCCCCCAAGGAACCATGTCATACTCGTTCATTAGACTACATTTGACCCATGGCTAGGATCCGGTCTCACATAACCGTACCTAAGTTTCCCCCGAGGATCAAATGTATCTAACTACAACGGAAGGGGCATATCCTTCCCAGCCATAAGCCGACTCGATACCTAGGGATCCACTAGTATAGTCATGACTTGTCACAATATTTCGTGTGACCAACAAAGCTAGATAAATAGCTTTCAACACATTTATATTTCAAAATGCCATTTTCCAATCCAACTGCTGGTAAGAAAGATAATCATAAATCCAGTTTATATACATTCTTTCAAATAAGCCACATACTGGGCAAGTAAAACATTATTTTACTTCAACAAGGTGAAATCCATCATTTTAGTCAAAAGCGTTTCAGGAACCCTAAGATATCTCAAAACCCCAAGTTACATTAAAATGAAATAAACGGACAATCCGAAAACGTAGAGATATGTAGGAGTTAAAAACACAATCTTTGACATATATAACAGTTTAGAAAAGTTAGTAGGAACTCACCTCAGTTTCCTTCTCCCTAACGAATGCTACCTATGACAACACCGAAAGAATCGGTAAGTCGAAACACAGATAACCCTCCTGCTACCTGACTAGAACTCAAAAGAAAAAAAACAGAAGCTAACAACGAGCAGAACCTAAACCGGTTGAAAGGACTACCGGTCGAAAGGGGTTTCGGTCGAAGACAACACTCCGGTCAAACCCGTACCGGTCAAACCCATACCGGTCAAATAGGTTCCGGTCGAATGCATCTCACCGGTCGAAAGGGTTCCGGTCGAATGCATCTCACCGGTCGAAAGGGGTTCCGGTCGAATGCATTCGTCCGGTCCTTTGCACATCCGGTTGTCTTGTTCGCCAAGAACAGTCGGAGATACAGAACCCAGATCCAAAATGAGAAATACTGAGATCTCAAAATGGAACGGTTTAAAACCTTCACAACGAGATTCTACACAGCTAAAAGCATTCAGATCAAAGTATTAAGCTAGATTCGTACCTTGATTTGTCCGAATCGATCAACCACTTCAACACTGCTTTTCTCCTGCTCTTCACTTCTCTCTGGCTTCTCAAACAAGAATCAGACCAAATGAGATATTTTGAAAATATCTCAGATTTGATTTGTATTTATATAACCCAAGTTACAAATAACCCCCCTGAACTTTGGGTAACGGTCAACTTCTCACCCAACCCCAAAATTCAGGGTGTTACAATCCTCCCCAACTTGGGAATGATTTCGTCCCCGAAATCCAACTATACAAAGAGATGAGGATATCTACGCTTCATATCCTCTTCAGATTCCCAAGTCACATTTGCTCCCCGGTGATGCTTCCACTGCACCTTGACCAAAGTGACTTCTTTGTGACGCAACTTCTTAGACTTTCTCTCTAAGATGGCGTCGGGTTCTTCCACACAACGGTTACCTTCGTCTACCCTTAACTCTGAAAGGGGAATGACGCTGTCTTCTACCGCCAAATATTTTCGGAGGTAGCAAACATGAAACGTGTTGTGTATTCTGCTCAACTCCGGTGGCAGTTCCAACTGGTAGGCTTGCAAACCCACCCACTTAAGTACTTTGAAAGGTCCGAGGAAACGTGGACTCAACTTCCCACGTTTTCCGAACCGTATAATGCCCTTCCACGGCGACACCTTAAGCATAACGCGGTCGCCTACTTGGAATTCCATCGGTCGCCTCTTCTTATCGGCATAGCTTTTCTGACGATCCTGAGCCGCTTTCATTCTTTCACGAATGCACTTGACCTTATTGGCAGTCTCTTGCACGATTTCAGGCCCGGCGAACTGCTTTTCTCCCGCTTCAAGCCAGCACACTGGAGTCCGACACTTTCGCCCATACAATGCTTCGAAAGGTGCCATCCCAATACTCGAGTGGTAGCTATTGTTGTAAGCAAACTCCACCAAAGGCAGGTGAGAGTCCCAACTACCCCCGAAATCGATGACACAAGACCTCAACATGTCTTCCAAGGTTTGGATCGTTCGCTCGCTCTGCCCGTCGGTCTGTGGATGGTAAGTCGTACTCAACTTAACTCGTGTACCAAGCTCTTTCTGAAACCCATCCCAGAAGTTCGAAGTGAACCGACTATCGCAATCCGACACGATCGACAATGGTATCCCATGCCTTGAGATCACCTCATCGATATAAAGCTTTGCCAACTTATCCATCGGTAAAGTCTCGCGCATAGGCAAGAAGTGAGCGCTCTTTGTCAATCTATCAACTATCACCCAAATAGTATCGTGACCTCGAAGGGTTTTAGGCAACTTCGTTATGAAGTCCATGGTGATATGCTCCCACTTCTATTCGGGAATATCTAAAGACTGAAGACTCCCATACGGTCGCTGATGTTCGACCTTGACTTGCGAACACGTCACACAACGTTCAACGTAACGCGCCACATCAAGCTTCATTACCGGCCACCAATAGTGCAACTTCAAGTCCCTGTACATCTTTGTACTTCCCGGATGAATGGAATACTTGGACTTGTGAGCATCTTCTAGCAACAGCTCACGGTTACCCCCAATCTTGGGCACCCACACACGACCGTTGAACAGTTTCACTCCACGGCTATCATCCGTTAAGAGTAAACGCTGTTTTGTCATGACTTCCTCTTTGAGATTCTTTTCCAACAGTGCTTCTACCTGCGATGTCTTGATCTTCTCAACAAGACTAGACACTAGCTCGATTCTCGAATGGGTAGTCCGAATACTCCCGCTATAGTCCTTCCGACTTAGCGCATCGGCCACCACGTTCGCCTTACCGGGATGGTAAAGCAATTCACAGTCGTAATCTTTAAGCAACTCGAGCCACTGCCTTTGCCTCATATTCAACTCTTTCTGGTCAAAGACATACTTCAGGCTCTTGTGATCCGTGTAAAGAGTGCATTTCGTGCCGTAGAGGTAATGTCGCCAAAGCTTCAAGGCGAACACCACCGCCGCTAACTCCAGATCATGGGTTGGATAATTCTGCTCGTGTATTTTGAGCTGCCTCGAGGCATAAGCGATGACCTTGCCTCGTTGCATGAACACACAACCCAGTCCCATCTTTGAAGCGTCGCTGTAAACCACGAAATCTTCCGACCCTTCAGGTAACGTCAAGATCGGAGCTTCACACAACTTCTTTTGAAGGATCCGGAACGCCTTCTCTTGGGTTTCGGTCCATTCAAACTTCACATTCTTCCGAGTCAGAATTGTCAAGGAAGAAGCGATCTTTGAAAAGTCTTGGATAAATCTCCTGTAGTATCCCTCCAGACCCAAGAAACTTCGGATCTCGGACGGACTCTTAGGAGGCTCCCAATTCATCATAGCTTAAATCTTGGAGGGGTCTACTTTCACTCCGTCCCGAGTGACTACGTGACCCAGAAAATGTACTTCTTTAAGCCAAAAGTCGCACTTGGAAAACTTGGCGTACAACCTTTATTTTCTCAACACCTCCAGAACTTCACGTAGATGTTGCTCATGCTCTGTCTCACTCTTGGAGTACACGAGTATGTCATCAATGAATACAATGACCGACTTGTCGAGGAATGGTCGACATACTCTATTCATCAAGTCCATAAATACAGCTGGTGCGTTTGTCAGGCCAAAAGGCATTACAAGAAACTCGTAATGGCCGTAACGCGTTCTGAAAGCTGTCTTCGGAACATCTTCTTCTCTTACCTTCACTTGGTGATAACCCGATCGTAAGTCGATTTTAGAAAAACATCCCGCTCCTTGAAGTTGATCGAACAAGTCGTCTATTCTCGGAAGCGGATATCTGTTCTTTACTGTAGCTTTGTTCAACTCACGATAGTCAATGCACATTCTCATTGTGCCATCCTTCTTTTTGACAAATAAGACTGGAGCTCCCCAAGGTGACGAACTCGGTCTTATAAAGCCTTTCTCCAATAGCTCTTGGAGTTGTGCCACCATCTCTTGCATCTCCGATGGCGCTAAACGGTAAGGTGCTTTAGCGATCGGTGCTGCTCCAGGCACAAGATCAATCCGAAACTCTACCTGACGATCGGGTGGCAACCCGGGCAAGTCGTCTGGAAAGACATCTGGAAACTCACGCACGATCTTCACATATTCTAGCTTTGATTTCTCTAACTTGGCATCGATCACATAGGCTAGGAAAGACGAACATCTTTTTACTAAGCACTTGCGTGCCTTTGCCATTGTGATTATTGCCACTTCACCCTTTCTCTTTTCACCATAGATGACAATGACTTCGCAGAGGGGTTGGGAAGTCGAATCAACTTCTTGGAACATACGATCTCGGCCTGATTGTTTGACAACCAATCCATGCCGACCACAACATCAAAACCCCCGATTAACATCGGTAGTAGATCGATCGAGAATTCTCTCCCTTCGATACTAAGAGTACACTGCTTCAAAACTTCGTGGATCAGAACTTGTCTACCATCTGCTATTTCTACCACTAATGCATCGTCAAGACTAGTAGTGGGCATAGCAATTTTCTGACGGAACAATTCAGATACGAAAGAGAAACTAGCACCCGTATCGAATAAAATACGAGCAGGTACAAAGTTTATAAGAAAAGTACCCGATACCACATCAACGGATGCCCTGGCCTCTTCGGCCGTCATCTGAAAAGCTCGACCCGGAACCCTCGGAGGGTTCTCCTTCTTTGCCGCCGCACTACCCGACTTGAGCTTCGGGCAATCTCTCTTCACATGCCCTGGTGCCTTACACTCGTAGCAAACCATCCCCACGACAGAACAGTCACGGGCGGTGTGGTCATTCTTACCACACTTGAAGCAGAATCTAGAAGTGGAGTTACAGTTACCGTGGTGTTTGGTTCGACACTTCGGGCACCACTTTGCTTCTTGATGACTGTTGAAATTTCGGTTTTCGAGAAAAGGTTGGGCCCGCTTGGAAGGTACTGAACTGCTCTCCCACTTCCTCTTATCAGACACCACCACTGCTTTCTCAGATTTGCTTCTCGCGAACATTTCTTCCATGAACTGAGCTTCCTCGACCATCTCTCGGAGGTTGGAAGCTTTGGAATTGTGGACCATAGATTGCATGTCTGCTGGTAAGCCATTGAGATATGCTTTCATCTTGTCTTTCTCTGTTGGGGCAGCGTGCCCCACCAGACCAAGCTTCTCGATGAACTGACGGGTATACTCCCTCACCGTCAGGCTTCCCTTTACCAGAGACCGGAATTCTTTCTCAATTCGGTCCATCGTTCTTTCATTGCAGAATTCTTCTAACAACTTCTTCTTGAACTCGGCCCAAGAAAACTGAGCCAACACTGCAGGAGATAGGGTGGATTGGATGACATTCCACCAAATGAGCGCAGTATCCATCAGCAGTTGGGTACCGAACCGCACTCTTTGGTCATCTCCGCACTCGGAAGAGCCAAAAGCTTGCTCAACCGCTCGGATCCACTTTACACACACGGCCGGGTCATCAGAACCAAAGAACTCTGGCGGTCCGCAGCCCAGAAAGGACTTGTAGGAACAACTTTTCCTATTTCCCGGAGTACCAACAATCCTGCGCTCTTCAGCCCTGACCCCCGTACCATCGCCTCCAGAACCCGCTACGACGTTCTCCACAACCGTCTCACTTCTCCGATTGTTCACGTCGCGGTCCTCCATTACTTTCAGCAGAAACTCTTGCTGCTTTGCCATCTCTTCCCTCATTGCCAACATCACGCTGGCCAACAACTCGGACTGGGGATTAGCATCCCCGATGACTGGGTGGGACGAAGCCAGGTCTACTCGCGGAATGACCTCTGGCCCCCCACCTAGCCTTGGCTGAACAGGTGGTCGTACAACAACCTCAACTCCTTCCGGGTGACCCGCTGTAGAGGCTGTCGCTTCTAGACCATCAACACGCGTATGCGGTCTTCCGTGCGTACCTACCATACTGAACTGCTACACCGAGCAGAGAAAGAGATAAGAAAGAGGTAGGAAAACTCGAAAGGAAAATGTACTACCACATCACCAATTGTTATATTAACAGCAATTCAAGCACTCTTACGTACAATATCCTCATAATAACATTAGCTAAGTGAAATTATGAACATATAACACATAATGGTTCTTGTCACCACCACTACAACGCCTGATAAACGTACTTTCCGTTGACTCTAAGACTAACCCAACTTAGAAGTTCTACCCAAATCTCGCGGATCAATTCTTAGTATACTCAGTCTAAGTCTAGACATTTTACATTCATGCCTAGTTCGCTTAAACTAGAGCTCTGATACCAACTTGTAACACCCTAAAAATCAGAGTAAATTAAAACCTGGAAAAAAAAACCTGGCAACATGACGATCGTATTGATATAAACCTCCCATCAAGGGAGTCAGTCCTTAAGACTTTACAAAACCTAAACAGATATAGGGTTCATCAACGAACTAATCTAGATACCTATATCAAGATTACATCAGCTGACAATCCATAATTCACCAAAAGAATGGGACTTAACAAATGCCCAAATACAATAATAGTCATCTCCCAAAAGCCTCGAGACCAAACTCGTCTCTCAAAACCCCGGCAGCCCACCGCTAAGGGAAACCTGTTATACAAATCATTTGAGAAAAAGTGTTAGGCTTTAAGCCTAGTGAGAACATACAGTTCATAAATCTCAAGAGATATTGACAAATGTAACAAGTAAATCCTTTCAAAGGTTTGGTTGAGCAAAATACAGTTCTTGATAATAAATGGACAACCGGTCCAAAACACATCTTTCGATGACGGGGATTACCCGATTTACCAAGGATTATAGTGGAACACGAAGTAAGCCACAAATCCGAGTTATGAGCTAAATACATGGAACCATGTCCACGAACGCTTCGGTCCGTACTACGATGTGAGGGAGGGCCCCCAAGGAACCATGTCATACTCGTTCATTAGACTACATTTGACCCATGGCTAGGATCCGGTCTCACATAACCGTACCTAAGTTGCCCCCGAGGATCAAATGTATCTAACTACAACGGAAGGGGCATATCCTTCCCAGCCATAAGCCGACTCGATACCTAGGGATCCACTAGTATAGTCATGACTTGTCACAATATTTCGTGTGACCAACAAAGCTAGATAAATAGCTTTCAACACATTTATATTTCAAAATGCCATTTTCCAATCCAACTGCTGGTAAGAAAGATAATCATAAATCCAGTTTATATACATTCTTTCGAATAAGCCACATACTGGGCAAGTAAAACATTATTTTACTTCAACAAGGTGAAATCCATCATTTTAGTCAAAAGCGTTTCAGGAACCCTAAGATATCTCAAAACCCCAAGTTACATTAAAATGAAATAAACGGACAATCCGAAAACGTAGAGATATGTAGGAGTTAAAAACACAATCTTTGACATATATAACAGTTTAGAAAAGTTAGTAGGAACTCACCTCAGTTTCCTTCTCCCTAACGAATGCTACCTATGACAACACCGAAAGAATCGGTAAGTCGAAACACAGATAACCCTCCTGCTACCTGACTAGAACTCAAAAGAAAAAAAACAGAAGCTAACAACGAGCAGAACCTAAACCGGTTGAAAGGACTACCGGTCGAAAGGGGTTTCGGTCGAAGACAACACTCCGGTCAAACCCGTACCGGTCAAACCCATACCGGTCAAATAGGTTCCGGTCGAATGCATCTCACCGGTCGAAAGGGTTCCGGTCGAATGCATCTCACCGGTCGAAAGGGGTTCCGGTCGAATGCATTCGTCCGGTCCTTTGCACATCCGGTTGTCTTGTTCGCCAAGAACAGTCGGAGATACAGAACCCAGATCCAAAATGAGAAATACTCAGATCTCAAAATGGAACGGTTTAAAACCTTCACAACGAGATTCTACACAGCTAAAAGCATTCAGATCAAAGTATTAAGCTAGATTCGTACCTTGATTTGTCCGAATCGATCAACCACTTCAACACTGCTTTTCTCCTGCTCTTCACTTCTCTCTGGCTTCTCAAACAAGAATCAGACCAAATGAGATATTTTGAAAATATCTCAGATTTGATTTGTATTTATATAACCCAAGTTACAAATAACCCCCCTGAACTTTGGGTAACGGTCAACTTCTCACCCAACCCCAAAATTCAGGGTGTTACAATCCTCCCCAACTTGGGAATGATTTCGTCCCCGAAATCCAACTATACAAAGAGATGAGGATATCTACGCTTCATATCCTCTTCAGATTCCCAAGTCACATTTGCTCCCCGGTGATGCTTCCACTGCACCTTGACCAAAGTGACTTCTTTGTGACGCAACTTCTTAGACTTTCTCTCTAAGATGGCGTCGGGTTCTTCCACACAACGGTTACCTTCGTCTACCCTTAACTCTGAAAGGGGAATGACGCTGTCTTCTACCGCCAAATATTTTCGGAGGTAGCAAACATGAAACGTGTTGTGTATTCTGCTCAACTCCGGTGGCAGTTCCAACTGGTAGGCTTGCAAACCCACCCACTTAAGTACTTTGAAAGGTCCGAGGAAACGTGGACTCAACTTCCCACGTTTTCCGAACCGTATAATGCCCTTCCACGGCGACACCTTAAGCATAACGCGGTCGCCTACTTGGAATTCCATCGGTCGCCTCTTCTTATCGGCATAGCTTTTCTGACGATCCTGAGCCGCTTTCATTCTTTCACGAATGCACTTGACCTTATTGGCAGTCTCTTGCACGATTTCAGGCCCGGCGAACTGCTTTTCTCCCGCTTCAAGCCAGCACACTGGAGTCCGACACTTTCGCCCATACAATGCTTCGAAAGGTGCCATCCCAATACTCGAGTGGTAGCTATTGTTGTAAGCAAACTCCACCAAAGGCAGGTGAGAGTCCCAACTACCCCCGAAATCGATGACACAAGACCTCAACATGTCTTCCAAGGTTTGGATCGTTCGCTCGCTCTGCCCGTCGGTCTGTGGATGGTAAGTCGTACTCAACTTAACTCGTGTACCAAGCTCTTTCTGAAACCCATCCCAGAAGTTCGAAGTGAACCGACTATCGCAATCCGACACGATCGACAATGGTATCCCATGCCTTGAGATCACCTCATCGATATAAAGCTTTGCCAACTTATCCATCGGTAAAGTCTCGCGCATAGGCAAGAAGTGAGCGCTCTTTGTCAATCTATCAACTATCACCCAAATAGTATCGTGACCTCGAAGGGTTTTAGGCAACTTCGTTATGAAGTCCATGGTGATATGCTCCCACTTCTATTCGGGAATATCTAAAGACTGAAGACTCCCATACGGTCGCTGATGTTCGACCTTGACTTGCGAACACGTCACACAACGTTCAACGTAACGCGCCACATCAAGCTTCATTACCGGCCACCAATAGTGCAACTTCAAGTCCCTGTACATCTTTGTACTTCCCGGATGAATGGAATACTTGGACTTGTGAGCATCTTCTAGCAACAGCTCACGGTTACCCCCAATCTTGGGCACCCACACACGACCGTTGAACAGTTTCACTCCACGGCTATCATCCGTTAAGAGTAAACGCTGTTTTGTCATGACTTCCTCTTTGAGATTCTTTTCCAACAGTGCTTCTACCTGCGATGTCTTGATCTTCTCAACAAGACTAGACACTAGCTCGATTCTCGAATGGGTAGTCCGAATACTCCCGCTATAGTCCTTCCGACTTAGCGCATCGGCCACCACGTTCGCCTTACCGGGATGGTAAAGCAATTCACAGTCGTAATCTTTAAGCAACTCGAGCCATTGCCTTTGCCTCATATTCAACTCTTTCTGGTCAAAGACATACTTCAGGCTCTTGTGATCCGTGTAAAGAGTGCATTTCGTGCCGTAGAGGTAATGTCGCCAAAGCTTCAAGGCGAACACCACCGCCGCTAACTCCAGATCATGGGTTGGATAATTCTGCTCGTGTATTTTGAGCTGCCTCGAGGCATAAGCGATGACCTTGCCTCGTTGCATGAACACACAACCCAGTCCCATCTTTGAAGCGTCGCTGTAAACCACGAAATCTTCCGACCCTTCAGGTAACGTCAAGATCGGAGCTTCACACAACTTCTTTTGAAGGATCCGGAACGCCTTCTCTTGGGTTTCGGTCCATTCAAACTTCACATTCTTCCGAGTCAGAATTGTCAAGGAAGAAGCGATCTTTGAAAAGTCTTGGATAAATCTCCTGTAGTATCCCTCCAGACCCAAGAAACTTCGGATCTCGGACGGACTCTTAGGAGGCTCCCAATTCATCATAGCTTAAATCTTGGAGGGGTCTACTTTCACTCCGTCCCGAGTGACTACGTGACCCAGAAAATGTACTTCTTTAAGCCAAAAGTCGCACTTGGAAAACTTGGCGTACAACCTTTATTTTCTCAACACCTCCAGAACTTCACGTAGATGTTGCTCATGCTCTGTCTCACTCTTGGAGTACACGAGTATGTCATCAATGAATACAATGACCGACTTGTCGAGGAATGGTCGACATACTCTATTCATCAAGTCCATAAATACAGCTGGTGCGTTTGTCAGGCCAAAAGGCATTACAAGAAACTCGTAATGGCCGTAACGCGTTCTGAAAGCTGTCTTCGGAACATCTTCTTCTCTTACCTTCACTTGGTGATAACCCGATCGTAAGTCGATTTTAGAAAAACATCCCGCTCCTTGAAGTTGATCGAACAAGTCGTCTATTCTCGGAAGCGGATATCTGTTCTTTACTGTAGCTTTGTTCAACTCACGATAGTCAATGCACATTCTCATTGTGCCATCCTTCTTTTTGACAAATAAGACTGGAGCTCCCCAAGGTGACGAACTCGGTCTTATAAAGCCTTTCTCCAATAGCTCTTGGAGTTGTGCCACCATCTCTTGCATCTCCGATGGCGCTAAACGGTAAGGTGCTTTAGCGATCGGTGCTGCTCCAGGCACAAGATCAATCCGAAACTCTACCTGACGATCGGGTGGCAACCCGGGCAAGTCGTCTGGAAAGACATCTGGAAACTCACGCACGATCTTCACATATTCTAGCTTTGATTTCTCTAACTTGGCATCGATCACATAGGCTAGGAAAGACGAACATCTTTTTACTAAGCACTTGCGTGCCTTTGCCATTGTGATTATTGCCACTTCACCCTTTCTCTTTTCACCATAGATGACAATGACTTCGCAGAGGGGTTGGGAAGTCGAATCAACTTCTTGGAACATACGATCTCGGCCTGATTGTTTGACAACCAATCCATGCCGACCACAACATCAAAACCCCCGATTAACATCGGTAGTAGATCGATCGAGAATTCTCTCCCTTCGATACTAAGAGTACACTGCTTCAAAACTTCGTGGATCAGAACTTGTCTACCATCTGCTATTTCTACCACTAATGCATCGTCAAGACTAGTAGTGGGCATAGCAATTTTCTGACGGAACAATTCAGATACGAAAGAGAAACTAGCACCCGTATCGAATAAAATACGAGCAGGTACAAAGTTTATAAGAAAAGTACCCGATACCACATCAACGGATGCCCTGGCCTCTTCGGCCGTCATCTGAAAAGCTCGACCCGGAACCCTCGGAGGGTTCTCCTTCTTTGCCGCCGCACTACCCGACTTGAGCTTCGGGCAATCTCTCTTCACATGCCCTGGTGCCTTACACTCGTAGCAAACCATCCCCACGACAGAACAGTCACGGGCGGTGTGGTCATTCTTACCACACTTGAAGCAGAATCTAGAAGTGGAGTTACAGTTACCGTGGTGTTTGGTTCGACACTTCGGGCACCACTTTGCTTCTTGATGACTGTTGAAATTTCGGTTTTCGAGAAAAGGTTGGGCCCGCTTGGAAGGTACTGAACTGCTCTCCCACTTCCTCTTATCAGACACCACCACTGCTTTCTCAGATTTGCTTCTCGCGAACATTTCTTCCATGAACTGAGCTTCCTCGACCATCTCTCGGAGGTTGGAAGCTTTGGAATTGTGGACCATAGATTGCATGTCTGCTGGTAAGCCATTGAGATATGCTTTCATCTTGTCTTTCTCTGTTGGGGCAGCGTGCCCCACCAGACCAAGCTTCTCGATGAACTGACGGGTATACTCCCTCACCGTCAGGCTTCCCTTTACCAGAGACCGGAATTCTTTCTCAATTCGGTCCATCGTTCTTTCATTGCAGAATTCTTCTAACAACTTCTTCTTGAACTCGGCCCAAGAAAACTGAGCCAACACTGCAGGAGATAGGGTGGATTGGATGACATTCCACCAAATGAGCGCAGTATCCATCAGCAGTTGGGTACCGAACCGCACTCTTTGGTCATCTCCGCACTCGGAAGAGCCAAAAGCTTGCTCAACCGCTCGGATCCACTTTACACACACGGCCGGGTCATCAGAACCAAAGAACTCTGGCGGTCCGCAGCCCAGAAAGGACTTGTAGGAACAACTTTTCCTATTTCCCGGAGTACCAACAATCCTGCGCTCTTCAGCCCTGACCCCCGTACCATCGCCTCCAGAACCCGCTACGACGTTCTCCACAACCGTCTCACTTCTCCGATTGTTCACGTCGCGGTCCTCCATTACTTTCAGCAGAAACTCTTGCTGCTTTGCCATCTCTTCCCTCATTGCCAACATCACGCTGGCCAACAACTCGGACTGGGGATTAGCATCCCCGATGACTGGGTGGGACGAAGCCAGGTCTACTCGCGGAATGACCTCTGGCCCCCCACCTAGCCTTGGCTGAACAGGTGGTCGTACAACAACCTCAACTCCTTCCGGGTGACCCGCTGTAGAGGCTGTCGCTTCTAGACCATCAACACGCGTATGCGGTCTTCCGTGCGTACCTACCATACTGAACTGCTACACCGAGCAGAGAAAGAGATAAGAAAGAGGTAGGAAAACTCGAAAGGAAAATGTACTACCACATCACCAATTGTTATATTAACAGCAATTCAAGCACTCTTACGTACAATATCCTCATAATAACATTAGCTAAGTGAAATTATGAACATATAACACATAATGGTTCTTGTCACCACCACTACAACGCCTGATAAACGTACTTTCCGTTGACTCTAAGACTAACCCAACTTAGAAGTTCTACCCAAATCTCGCGGATCAATTCTTAGTATACTCAGTCTAAGTCTAGACATTTTACATTCATGCCTAGTTCGCTTAAACTAGAGCTCTGATACCAACTTGTAACACCCTAAAAATCAGAGTAAATTAAAACCTGGAAAAAAAAACCTGGCAACATGACGATCGTATTGATATAAACCTCCCATCAAGGGAGTCAGTCCTTAAGACTTTACAAAACCTAAACAGATATAGGGTTCATCAACGAACTAATCTAGATACCTATATCAAGATTACATCAGCTGACAATCCATAATTCACCAAAAGAATGGGACTTAACAAATGCCCAAATACAATAATAGTCATCTCCCAAAAGCCTCGAGACCAAACTCGTCTCTCAAAACCCCGGCAGCCCACCGCTAAGGGAAACCTGTTATACAAATCATTTGAGAAAAAGTGTTAGGCTTTAAGCCTAGTGAGAACATACAGTTCATAAATCTCAAGAGATATTGACAAATGTAACAAGTAAATCCTTTCAAAGGTTTGGTTGAGCAAAATACAGTTCTTGATAATAAATGGACAACCGGTCCAAAACACATCTTTCGATGACGGGGATTACCCGATTTACCAAGGATTATAGTGGAACACGAAGTAAGCCACAAATCCGAGTTATGAGCTAAATACATGGAACCATGTCCACGAACGCTTCGGTCCGTACTACGATGTGAGGGAGGGCCCCCAAGGAACCATGTCATACTCGTTCATTAGACTACATTTGACCCATGGCTAGGATCCGGTCTCACATAACCGTACCTAAGTTGCCCCCGAGGATCAAATGTATCTAACTACAACGGAAGGGGCATATCCTTCCCAGCCATAAGCCGACTCGATACCTAGGGATCCACTAGTATAGTCATGACTTGTCACAATATTTCGTGTGACCAACAAAGCTAGATAAATAGCTTTCAACACATTTATATTTCAAAATGCCATTTTCCAATCCAACTGCTGGTAAGAAAGATAATCATAAATCCAGTTTATATACATTCTTTCGAATAAGCCACATACTGGGCAAGTAAAACATTATTTTACTTCAACAAGGTGAAATCCATCATTTTAGTCAAAAGCGTTTCAGGAACCCTAAGATATCTCAAAACCCCAAGTTACATTAAAATGAAATAAACGGACAATCCGAAAACGTAGAGATATGTAGGAGTTAAAAACACAATCTTTGACATATATAACAGTTTAGAAAAGTTAGTAGGAACTCACCTCAGTTTCCTTCTCCCTAACGAATGCTACCTATGACAACACCGAAAGAATCGGTAAGTCGAAACACAGATAACCCTCCTGCTACCTGACTAGAACTCAAAAGAAAAAAAACAGAAGCTAACAACGAGCAGAACCTAAACCGGTTGAAAGGACTACCGGTCGAAAGGGGTTTCGGTCGAAGACAACACTCCGGTCAAACCCGTACCGGTCAAACCCATACCGGTCAAATAGGTTCCGGTCGAATGCATCTCATCGGTCGAAAGGGTTCCGGTCGAATGCATCTCACCGGTCGAAAGGGGTTCCGGTCGAATGCATTCGTCCGGTCCTTTGCACATCCGGTTGTCTTGTTCGCCAAGAACAGTCGGAGATACAGAACCCAGATCCAAAATGAGAAATACTCAGATCTCAAAATGGAACGGTTTAAAACCTTCACAACGAGATTCTACACAGCTAAAAGCATTCAGATCAAAGTATTAAGCTAGATTCGTACCTTGATTTGTCCGAATCGATCAACCACTTCAACACTGCTTTTCTCCTGCTCTTCACTTCTCTCTGGCTTCTCAAACAAGAATCAGACCAAATGAGATATTTTGAAAATATCTCAGATTTGATTTGTATTTATATAACCCAAGTTACAAATAACCCCCCTGAACTTTGGGTAACGGTCAACTTCTCACCCAACCCCAAAATTCAGGGTGTTACAATCCTCCCCAACTTGGGAATGATTTCGTCCCCGAAATCCAACTATACAAAGAGATGAGGATATCTACGCTTCATATCCTCTTCAGATTCCCAAGTCACATTTGCTCCCCGGTGATGCTTCCACTGCACCTTGACCAAAGTGACTTCTTTGTGACGCAACTTCTTAGACTTTCTCTCTAAGATGGCGTCGGGTTCTTCCACACAACGGTTACAACGGAAGGGGCATATCCTTCCCAGCCATAAGCCGACTCGATACCTAAGGATCCACTAGTATAGTCATGACTTGTCACAATATTTCGTGTGACCAACAAAGCTAGATAAATAGCTTTCAACACATTTATATTTCAAAATGCCATTTTCCGGACCAATTGTTGGTAAGAAAGATAATCATAAATCCAGTTTATATACATTCTTTCGAATAAGCCACATACTGGGCAAGTAAAACATTATTTTACTTCAACAAGGTGAAATCCATCATTTTAGTCAAAAGCGTTTCAGGAACCCTAAGATATCTCAAAACCCCAAGTTACATTAAAATGAAATAAACGGACAATCCGAAAACGTAGAGATATGTAGGAGTTAAAAACACAATCTTTGACATATATAACAGTTTAGAAAAGTTAGTAGGAACTCACCTCAGTTTCCTTCTCCCTAACGAATGCTACCTATGACAACACCGAAAGAATCGGTAAGTCGAAACACAGATAACTCTCCTGCTACCTGACTAGAACTCAAAAGAAAAAAAACAGAAGCTAACAACGAGCAGTACCTAAACCGGTCGAAAGCACTACCGGTCGAAAGGGGTTTCGGTCGAAGACAACACTCCGGTCAAACCCGTACCGGTCAAACCCATACCGGTCAAACCCATACCGGTCAAATGGGTTCCGGTCGAATGCATCTCACCGGTCGAAAGGGTTCTGGTCGAATGCATCTCACCGGTCGAAAGGGGTTCCGGTCGAATGCATTCGTCCGGTCCTTTGCACATCCGGTCGTCTTGTTCGCCAAGAACAGTCGGAGATACAAAACCCAGATCTAAAATGAGAAATACTCAGATCTCAAAATGGAACGGTTTAAAACCTTCAGAACGAAATTCTACACGGCTAAAAGCATTCAGATCAAAGTATTAAGCTAGATTCGTACCTTGATTTGTCTGAATCGATCAACCACTTCAACACTGCTTTTCTCCTGCTCTTCACTTCTCTCTGGCTTCTCAAACAAGAATCAGACCAAATGATATATTTTGAAAATATCTCAGATTTGATTTGTATTTATATAACCCAAGTTACAAATAACCCCCCTGAACTTTGGGTAACGGTCAACTTCTCACCCAACCCCAAAATTCAGGGTGTTACAGGTCGACATACCAAGGTCGTTCATAGAAGTACGGGGATGGATAAAAAGGAGATTAACAGAATTGAACACGAAGGAAACGTACTACCACGTCTACCAAATATCATAACATTAGCAAACCAAGCACAAGAGGACGTACTACGACATTACCAATTATCACAGTAACGGCACTTCAAGCACCATCACGTATAAATATCCTCATAATAACATTAGCTAGGTGAGATTATGAACATATAATACATAAAGGTTCTCGTTACCATCGCCACAACGCTTGATGACCTTAGTTTCCTGTCGGCTCTAAGACTAGCCCATATTATAAATTCTACCCATCTCACAAATCATTGCCTAACGCACTCAGTCCAAGTCTAGACATCTTACATTCATGCCTAGTTCACTTAAACTAGAGCTCTGATACCAACTTGTAACACCCTAAAAATAGGGATAACAAAAACTTTCCAAAAATGGAGAAGTGGTATAAAGTTTGCCATAGCAAGAGCCTCCCAAAAAGGGGAAATATACAGATAAACTGTTTAATCACAACTCTGTAATTTAACGAATAACTAAACAACAACCAACTAATCTACTTTCTACATCTAGAAAAGAGATTACAAAAGGGGTGTCATCTATAAACCCAAATCTTCCAAAAATAGCTCAAGTGTCAAAATCCCCAAGCTCTTGTCCAAAACATCTAAACTTGCCTAGGAGACGCGCCGCTAACACCTGAGATACACATCGACACCAAACAAGTGTTAGGCCAAAAAGCCTAGTGAGTTGAACAAGTAAAAGCATGCCAGAAACAGTTACAGTTCTTATCAGCAGTTAAACAATTAATCACGTAGATGTGGAGTCAACGGGAGAGACCCATATCTCCAATCCGGTTCACCCAAAGAGGCAATACACCTTGAAGCCACTTTCACTGGCAACCCAAAGGCCCGACACGCATCGGGGACTACCGCTTAGGAAATTCCCCGACGGCGGATGTCTAGGTACATAGGAGACTACCGCCTTAGGAAATTCTCCAAATGTCACCCACCTACATTCCTATAGTGAATCACAGACTTGGTTCGTCCACATAATGCATTTAGGAGGTCTCAAGATGTGTTTCAATCCGCCAAAATTTCGGATATCCACCAAGAACACACTATTACCATCCTAATCATGTAAATCCAACATATGACATAATATCCATCCAAATACTTTGTGAGAATATAAGGTCGCCAAAAAGGAATTCCAAGAAGGAATCATCAACGTACCAAGATATACACATATAAAACATGGTAACTTTCATATACATAAATCCTTGGGTAAAAACCCCCAAATACTTGAACATTAAATAAGAACACTTGAGTAATAACAATAATGATAACAAGTAAAGCAAATGATGTGTATCTAGTTTTTACAAAAGGGTTAGTAAACTCACCTTGCTAGATTTAGACTAAATCTAGATTTTACCCACTTAGAGCTTTCCTTGAAGAAACTTGGTTCTTCAAACCAAATCTTCCAAAACCTAGTTTCACAAGGTTCCAACCATAAATATACATATTCTACCATAAATAATTGTTCCCCAAACACTTAACATCAATATCTCTATTTTGGGCAAAAACCCTAATTTTGATCCAAAACTCCCAAAATTAACCAAACCGAAATTTATAGAAATCAAACACAAGGAAACCATCAATGGATCATTTATAACTTACATCATGGTTTAGAAATGGAAGGGATACACTTACCACTTAGGTTTTGATGAAAACCTAGAAAACCCAAAATAAGCTTGAGGTTGAAGATGAAGATGGAGATGGTGGATCCTTGACCATAGCTTTCAATCCTACCACTTGATGATGTTTTACCTCCACAAAATCCAAGGATTTGAGCCAAAATAAGTTAGGGTTTGAAGGGAAAAGAGGGGAATCGGTTTGGGAGAGAGTAGAAGAAGTTTGGATGAAGAGAAATGAGAAAAATGGCTGAAATCCCGCACTTAACAGCCCCTGGACAGTCTGGGCGTCGCTGGTCATAGTCGCAGCTTCTTCCAGTTTCCTCCTCGATCACTGTTTTGGCCGTAACTTCTTCGTTATAGCTCCGTTTTCGCTCCGGAAAGAACCGTTGGACTCGTAATTGAATCCTTCATCTAACAAGACTATAAAATCAAGGATTTAAGTCCAAAATCAAATACCTTACTTTTCCTTAATATAACGGTTTTTGTATAAACTTGAAATGATACCTTTCAAAAATCGGGGTGTTACATAAGGTTAGCTGTCTCTTTGGGTGAAACTTGTTAAGAGGTCGTAGGGACACTTGGGCTTGCGTGTCGTAAAGTGTCGTACGATCAACGTTGTTTGAGTGGCATACTTTTGTGTTCCTCCGCTCTCAACGGATACAGGTATCTCCCGTTGTCGGCCCGCTGTATTTTGGATATTTAATTATCCATGCTTTAATATTTGGATTTCATTCCATTTTATGGTCGCATGAGTATTCAGTTTCAGTTCCATGTTTCAATGGCGTATCATATTTATATGGATTGTTTCCGTTATTTAAGGGTCGGGTATTATGTCCCACCCGAGTTTTGGGGTGTTTCGGGATATGAAGTATTATTTACATTTTTACAATTGAGTATCGAACCATGATCCCGTTTTGGGTGAGTTACGGGTTACATCGTTTACAAGAAATGTGGGTTTGGGAGCATTGTCTTTAAAAGTGCACATTTTGAGAAAATGTGTCGTTTCCATTTGAAGTATAATATTTCGAAGGATCTTGCTTTAAACTGATTTCCTTTGTTTTAAAGATATATTCATTCATGTTAAAACTCTTGAGCTCACTAGGCGTTAAGCCTAACCTTTTTATTTGTCGGCATGTGCATCAGGTTCCTGTTGGGGGTTCGGTTCTAGCAGTGCTTTGAAGAGTTGATCCTAGGCCTTACAAGAGTGAGTAGTCGGCGAAGTCTTCCGCAGGTTGGAGTTAGTGATTGTTATTGGGTTTAGTAACACCGTCCTTTTCATAGAGTGTATGTATAGGATGAATGTGACTGTTGAGGTTAACTCTCAATTTATGTTGTAGTTCGAAGTATTTATTGATGTATTTAGAAAATTTTAAATTAGTTGCTATAAACAATTTTGAGGGTGTTACAAGTTGGTATCAGAGCTTAAGTTTGAGAGAATTAGGTATTGATTTTTGGATGCCTAGACTCAAACTAGCGTGATTGTAAGTAATTGAATACGAGGTTGCGCAATTAGGCACTTTAAGATTTGATGATTCGAGGTGAATGAGGTCACTAGGAATGGGAATCACGCCGAAGGTGGCAAGGATGATCATGTACAGTACGTTCATAATAGCACCTGGCCAGTGTTATGGTGAGCCTACGAGTTATATGTGTGTGCTTGAACTGCCTTGGTATGATAACCGTTGGGGTAGTGAAGCAATTTCTACATGGGTAGCCCTTAGGAGGAGTTGAGGATTTTAATATATTCGTTACGTGAAGTGACGGTAAGCTTGGTGATTGCATTAAGTGGACAGTTTCAAGTCAGAGTGATTGGTTGGATTAGAACCTTAGGCTTTTGAATCGATGTTGTCAAGGAGAAATTGTGAGATGAACCTACGAGATCCTTGATTTGGTCTTAAGATATGCAAGTATCCGGATGACAATAGTCTGCCAGGAAGTTGAGGACCTTTGGTCTGGGGAAATTGAGGAGTGTAGCCCTGTGATGTCGGGTGCCGGCCAAATTCATGCACAAAATTTATTTCTAAAGTGAGTTTGCTTAAATTGTTTTCATGTTCGCTAAGTATAAAGTGATTTTCACTATAAAGTCTTAGTAAAGCATTTAGCATTCATCAGATTTTAAACTGTGAGCTTAAGCATGCATGAAATTGTTTTGTTGCACATGATTGCAAATTGTTATCAACATTCTTTTATTCACGCCTCGTGTTTAACGCTATTTTCGGATATTGTAATGTCCATGTTTTAATGTCGTTTGGGTATTGGGCAAGTGACTATGAGATTTTAACCTAGGCATTGGATCTCCTCCACGTATGCCAATGGTTTTAAAGGAAAAGTTAATCCCATGTTTTGAGTCGGAATTTCTTGAGATTTTAGTTGTGCGAGTTTTGTTAAATTTCATGGAGTATTGTTATGCGGGTTCTTTTGACGCGTAAGTAAACTTAGAAGTGCTTGAGTTTTAAATTTTGATTGCGTTTAAAATTGCAATATATAAAGCGTCGTGTCTCATTCAAACCTTGTTGAAAAGTGTCATTTTACCTTTCATTGCATTAAAAAGAGGAAACTCTTAGAAGGTTAATGTTTTAGACATATTGTCGTCTTATACTCTCTGTTAAATCACATGATTAGCGTTAATGAGTTTTACGAAAATTCAGTTGGGTTTGTGGTGTCTTATCGTACGACTTTTGCGTCGCATAGATGATTTTGGAACGTGTGTACATGCATTAGTGTGTGCGTTAATTTATGGGTTTTGCTAATCGATGTCATCCCACATGTTGATTTGGGAATTTCATTATCATGCAATTTATCTTTGAGCTTTATACAAATGTCAATCGTTGCATACTTTTTGCATTTGGAATAAATTATGGCGTTGGTGTGAGTAGTGGTATAAAAGGGTTTACGCTGTTTCAAGTAAAGTTTTTGTTCTGAGCATATTTCAATCACTAACTTTTACTGCTAGAAATCTCCGCAAGGCATTTAACAAATTGGCAATAATTATGTCACTATGATTTCTATTTGGTCAAATGTGTTTATATGTATGGCTTAAAGCTTTAAACTCGATTTGAAACTTATTTGCACTTCCATCATTTTTACCTGGCCTTGGGGAAATAAATTGTTGCATATGGGGTTGTTGATACTTTTGTGCTGCAACGTCTTTTGGTTAAAGGGGCAGAATTTTAAAGATAAAATTGCGAGTTCTCTTTTGGGGTTCTACAAACACTTTTATTGCACGTGCTGTGGTGCAAGAACCTATTTTCACGCCTTCAGTGTAAATTGTTGCGCATATTTTATTATTGTCTTTATTAACGTAAGTGTTGAATCGATAAGTTTTGGAAATAGTTTATTTTGCGCTGTGTTGTTGATCAATTTTGAAACCTATCGGTTGAACGGTAGTATATTTTTACCGCACGTCTAATCGCTTAATCGTTTGTGTATTTGAAAGTTTTATAAATTTCAAATTGGCATATTGGTCGAAAAACCTTGACCTCATTAGGCCTATAGACTTACACCCTTGGCGTGAGGGCATCTGTATTTAGGGACTGAGGGAGTCCTTGGGATTTGAAGCGTCGGATGATCCGACTTGTGGTCAGTCTTGATTTTTGGGTTTCAGTTTTGAATCCGTGCGCGTTTGTATTATGGAAGTAGTAGAGTTAAGTTTTCCCAGTTAATTGAGGAGTGATTTTACTTCGGTAATCATGCGGGATAAGGTCTTATATGATTACCTGCGCTTATTTTGAATTCGCTTTGATGGATGGTTCGTCGGTGTGACATCATGGTATAGGTTGACTGGTGTACCGTTTTAGCAGGTTCCGCGATTAAAGGAAATTTTGGTGATCGGTCTGTTAGAAATGTAAGACTTGGAGTTCTGGCTTTCTGTTAGGAGTCAACCTTGGTGCGACACTCTGTCTGGATTGGAATTTGAGGCGAGACATCCATGTTTTCGAGGTCACTGTTTAGTCCTAGGCGTCGACTTGTTTTCTTGAAGTCAATGGATAGTGGAATGTTTGGAAGTATTCCGGTTGGATTATGGGAAATAAGGACCTTTCGGTGATGGAAAAGTAAAAGAAGGTTAGGTGTTGATGTTTAAGTGCCAATGTGTGTAAACATCCCCGTGGTATTAAGGAATTGGTTATGAGAATGTTGTGAGGTTGGGATTAGAACGGAGTTGAGCGATAGCCGAATCTGGGCTAACCAGTTACCTGAAGGACGCATTGGTGCGCCTTGAGAGGTCAACTTTACCAGCGCTATGAATGGGTCAGTCGAAAACTAAGGATTTTAAGAGTTCGTTGATGATTCTTGGCTTTGGGTTCGGAATCGTGCAAATTCGAAGTGGTTTGGTTGTTGATAAGTTGAGTTCACAAACTACCCTGAAGATAGTAATTATCATCTAAGGTTTGGAGACAGCCGAGATCTTGGGGGTGGTAAAGTGGTCGATAAGGACTCGACTTTCGTCCCATCATCGGCAAGACGTGCAGGATTTCGAAATTTAGTTATACTCGGGTCGTGCATAAGACAAGGTATGGTGGAGGCCTTCCGGTTGGGTGGAGAATCAATCGATCTCGTCGAAGGCGGTGTTAGGTGTTTAGTCGGTGCCAGATTTCGAGGACGAAATCTCTTTTAAGGTTGGGAGGATTGTAACACCCGTGAATTGGAGTTTTCCTTTAGTAATAATTCGGGAGCCGTTGAATATTGGAACGAAAAGGTGCCAAGAAATCAAGTGAGTTTTACTATGGAATCATCGAGGATCGAACCAGGCGCGAAGACGCGAGAAAACGGAGTTTCGGGTTACCGCGAGTTGTGGCGCGACTTGGAGTCGCGGCACAAGCCGCGTAACTCACTAGAAGTGAGTTCTGGGGAAACGGACGACTTATGCCGCGACTTAAGGTCGCAGCGTAACCCGTGTGATCCCACTGTCGAGCTAAAAACCGATTTTTCAGCCTTTAGCCTAACTTCTCTCAATCCCAAACCCTAAATCTTCTTCCCTTTTCTCTCCCAAACCGGCCCCCAAACCCCCAAAGTTGAACCTAACCTATTTTGAGGGTTTTCCCCCCTTGAACCACATGATCCTTCATCATCTAGCTAGTGGGATCTTGAACCACAAATCCTCCATCTTCATCTTCCTCATCAAGTTCAAAGTGTGGGAGCTCGGGTTGAAGAGTTGGTTTGGGTGTCCTTGGAAAGTCTCGTCATCTTTAATGGTAAGCTTCTTTGATTTAAGGTTATAAATGTTCTTTGGATGTTTCCCTAGTGTTTGGTTTATCAGATCTCGGATTTGTTAGTTTTGGAGAAACTAGGGTTTTGATCTCGTTTAGGGATTTTGGTATATAATGTTGGGAAATGTTTCTATGTGGTTGATTGTGGATATTTATGGTTTGGAGTGTTTGGATCTAGGTTTTGGAAGTTTTCGGCTTGAGGATTCAAGCGCCCTTCAAAAGAGCTCGTTGGGTGAAATCTAGATTTAGCCTAAATCTAGGAAGGTGAGTTCAAGTTGATTTGTGAAAACGGTGTACATGCCAAAATGTTTATTTTAAAGTGTTTTACATGAAATGGTTAACTGCTGATAAGTTTTGAGTATTTGGAAGTAAAATATGTTTTACTTGGTTATTCGTCAAGTATGAGTATTTTGATAAGTTTTCATATTTGGTGAATTTGGGTTGTTTAATTCCATAAAATGCTCATATTTGGGTTCTTAGCAATTTTGTACAAATAGAGTCCATTTCATGACTTATGCATCTTTGGTGATTTTTGTACAAACAAGGTCTATTTCATGTCATAGGCATTTTGGGTTATTGTATTCATAAACCCTTTGGAAACCCTTTGGTCCCAATACGTGTCGATTTTTGGGTTAATCACATCCTTGAAGTATGTGCCTGCATAAACGTTGTTTAGATACGTTGTGAAAAGTTATTTGTTAGTCAAATGGGATTTTGAGCATTTAAACTCGGTTTTGACTTAAATGAGCATCGTGGACATTTGTCCCGGTTTTAATGGTTCTTTGAGGAGCCCATGTTCGATATACCTCTTAATGCATTTTATTGCAGAATTATGATAATTACAGGCTCGAGTGCTTTAGTCATTCATGAGTAGTCGTGTAATTGTAGATTGTGTTGCGTTGGATCCATAGGCACATGAGTCTGTCTTATTTGATGGTCAATTGGTTGGTACGGGGTTGGACTCCGGGACTCATGGTTTATGACCTTGTCTTTACGAGTAGGCACTAAGAGTGGTTGAGTTCCGGTTGAGCTATTATGACTATGGGTAGTCCTCTGATGGGTGTTGGGACATTCGCCATGTGGGGCAATGCCTTCGTTGTACCCCCCGTGTGCCGAGCCTTTGGCGGTAATTCCGGTGTTGTTCGCTAAGGTCAGCTGTCTCTTTGGGTGAAACTTGTTAAGAGGTCGTAGGGACACTTGGGCTTGCGTGTCGTAAAGTGTCGTACGATCAACGTTGTTTGAGTGGCATACTTTTGTGTTCCTCCGCTCTCAACAGATACGGGATCCCCCGTTGTCGGCCCGCTGTATTTTGGATATTTAATTGTCCATGCTTTAATATTTGGATTTCATTCCATTTTATGGTCGCGTGAGTATTCAGTTTCAGTTCCATGTTTTAATGGCGTATCATATTTATATTGATTGTTTCCGTTATTTAAGGGTCGGGTATTATGTCCCACCCGAGTTTTGGGGTGTTTTGGGATATGAAGTATTATTTACATTTTTACAATTGAGTATCGAACCATGATTCCGTTTTGGGTGAGTTACGGGTTACATCGTTTACAAGAAATGTGGGTTTGGGAGCTTTGTCTTTAAAAGTGCACATTTTGAGAAAATGTGTCGTTTCCATTTGAAGTATAATATTTCGAAGGATCTTGCTTTAAACTGATTTCCTTTGTTTTAAAGATATATTCATTCATGTTAAAACTCTTGAGCTCACTAGGCGTTAAGCCTAACCTTTTTATTTGTCGGCATGTGCATCAGGTTCCTGTTGGGGGTTCGGTTCTAGCAGTGCTTTGAAGAGTTGAGCCTAGGCCTTACAAGAGTGAGTAGTCGGCGAAGTCTTCCGCAGGTTGGAGTTAGTGATTGTTATTGGGTTTAGTAACACCGTCCTTTTCATAGAGTGTATGTATAGGATGAATGTGACCGTTGAGGTTAACTCTCAATTTATGTTGTAGTTCGAAGTATTTATTGATGTATTTAGAAAATTTTAAATTAGTTGCTATAAACAATTTTGAGGGTGTTACACTATTGGTATGCAGGTTTTGGTGGCCACTATTTTGGAACAAAGAATGTCTTGTTTGTGCATCATAAATGTTTGGAGTCGATTTAAATTGTTTTACGTTTCGATCAAATCGCATACATCTATCGTTTTACCAAGTTTGGGGAAATAAACTAATGTAGCTGAGGCTTGTTGGAAATTTTATTTCATGTCATTTTATGGTTAAAAAGGAGAAATTGGACCTTGAAATTGTGAAGTTCCTCTTTTGTGAGTTCGTACAATCATATATTTCGCATTGTATTGGTGTAGAAAATTATTTTACATTCACGACATAGATTAATGCAAACTAGGACCATAATGGTTCATTTGAAAAGTTGTTGCGCCTTTATGATATTGTCATTATAAGCATGAGTAATGATCAAATGCTTTTCGAAAGGGTTTTATGTGTGTGGCATTCGTGACCCCTTTGCACAACTACCGAGTAGGTGGTAGTGAACTTTTACGCGTACGATTAATTGTTATAAAGATTTTTTTTGCATTTGAAAGCCTTATAAAATTTCAATTGGCATATTTGTTGAGTCCTATAGTTGAAAAACCTTGAACTCATTAGGGCTGTAGATTTGAACCTCCTCTTGAGAAATGAGTTGTAATTAGGGACTAGAGGAGTCATTAGAATTGAAGCGTCGGATGATCCGACTGGTGGTCAGTTTTGGTATTTTGGGTTTCAGTTCATGAGTCGGTACACGCGTGACTAATTGAGGTATTAGATTTATGCTTTCTCCCAATTAATTAAAGGATGATCTCTCTACTTCGGTAAATTTGCGGAATGAGATCTCGTGTGGTTATTTGCGTATGGTTGGATTTGATTCGAGGGGTTGCCTGTCTATTCAACATCAAGTTATGTGTTGGTGGGGTATCACCTTAAAGAGCCTTTGTGGATAAAGGAAAGAATGTGGTTCGTTTGTTAAAGAGGTAAGAGTGGAACTTTAGTGCCCTGTTAGGTGTCAACTTTCAATTCGACAATACAAATCCGGATTATGGGATATTCGGCGGTACACCCACATTTGTGATATGGTCGTTTTGAGGATAGGTGTCGACGTTCAATTTTGAGGACAATGACCGTTGGAGTGCTTCAGAACATTTCCGATAAATCTCGTGTGTTTGCAGCTTAAGTTGTAACTTTTGGGATATCAGGCGATAGTAATTAAGTATCGATGATCAAGATTCTTGATATGGTAAAGGTTTATATCGACCCTTAGGATTGATGTTTAAGTACAGTTGGAGTTGCACAATCGTCAAATTTGAATAAATCGACCCTGTGGAGAACATTTTGGCACGTCCCTGGAAGGACGTCTCAACCAACATCAAGAGTGAGGGATTAAGGGATTATGTTGATTCCTTGGGTCGGGTGTCGATCATCGGATTACAGATCCAGAGTCGTGTTGAACTGAAATGAATTGGTCGATGGAAGATGGAGGACACTAGCCGCCCTTGAGGTAATATGTGTCACCTAAGGTTAGGAGGCAACTAAGACCGTATGATTAGAGATTGCTCTGGAATAAGGTTCAATGTTCGCTCTAGTATGGATGTAATGTATCAAGGTGGAAATTGGGTGTGCGGGTCTTCGCGAAAATCAGTATGACAGTTGCGTTAGGAAGTCATCGAGTTGTAACTCAAGGATGAAATTGACTAGAGACAACCCTTCGGGCAGGGAAACGGTCGTCTTGGGAGAATGACATCATTGAGGTATATGATATATCATTACGTTTGGGGACAGAGGAAACCCAATAAGTGTTGAAGATGGTAATGGAATACCTTGTGTGAGAATTAGATTTCGAGGACGAAATCCTTCTAAGGCTGGGAGGATTGTAACACCCGTAATTTTCTTCAGTCAATAAAAGTGGCCCTGGGGCAACGTAGAAGTTTATAAGGACAAACCTTGCGAACGAGAGGAATTGCCTTGGATCTCTAAAAGCATCGGAAACGTTTCGGGCGAGAAAGGTGAACTTTTGGGCTTCGGTTTGGGTTGGGCGATAGTTCCCCGCGATAGTGACAAGGTCACTATCGCCGTGTCATAATCGCCGAGTGCCAAATCCTCTCGGTACATCTTCGGCGAGAGTACCTCGTGATTGTGACGTGGTCACTTTCGCTTGGCACAATCGCGGAGAGCTGGGAGCTCTCGGTACATTACCAGCGAGAGTGCCTCGCGAGAGTGACCATGTCAATTTCGCTTGGCACAATCGCATTCGGGGCCAGATTGCTTAAAATCAAGTTTTTAGCCTTTTTCTCATTCGTCACTTCACCCATCTCATTCTTCTCTCCCAAGAACTGAACCCTTTACCCCCATTGTTGATTTTGGGCATTTGAAACACCAAACCTAGAGTGTTTCAAGTGATTCTTCCTCATCTAGCAAGATGTGGAAGCTAGAGTTAAGCTATCCTCATCCTCTCCATCTCCTTCATCATCCTCATCAATTGTCTAGGGTTTTCATCCAACCCTTTTCATCACTTAAATTTTGGGAGTTTATGGCTCATCTTGGTGACCTAGAAGTATCTTGGTTGGTGGATTGAAGTTATGATTAAGGTAACCTCCTATTTTATTCATTTATGGAAATTAGGGTTTTGGATATATGATGAAGTCTTTGTGTAAAATGTTTGGGGAAAATGTTCATTTTAAAATACTTTTGATTTGAGAAAACATTGTATATGCCAAAATGTTCATTTTAAAATACTTATATGTTTTGCATTAAATTATCATTTGTTGGGTTATTTGGTGAGTTGATTATTCGAAGTAGTTAACTTTATAAACTTTGCAAAACACTCACATTTGGGATTTTTGGGTATCTCGATAAATAAGTCATTTTATAGTATTTTGATGGTTTATTGCATAAATGGAGATTGTTTGGTGAAAATACACTTTTAGTGTTCGTTTGGGTAAAAGGTTTGATTTTTGTGTTATGGGACGTTCTGAAAGGATAAGGAGTATAAATCTATTTGGAAAACCATTGTCCCAACCTAAAATGTATTGGAGTCTATTCAAGTATTTTCAGAGCGTGTGTTTGCATGGTGTGGGTCGAGTGCGTTTATTATTTGGATATTGTTAACCGTTGGTCAAAAAAAGAATTTTGAGCATTTTAGCACGAAATTGACTTAAAAGAGTATTGGGGACAATTGTCCGGTTTTAATGTCTCAATGTAGAGCCCGATTATGATTTACATACTAATACACCGTGTTGCATATTGAGGTTGAGTACATGCCCGAGTGCGTTGGTCTTTTCGGTATAGTCATGTAATGTTAGACTGTGTTGCATTGGATCCATATGCACGTAAGTCAGTCTGTTTTGGAAGACAAGAGATATTTGGTTATAATTGTTGACCGTTGGGTCACTAGAGAGTAGGCAATAGAGGGCGCAAGCCTTTGAGGTGTAACTTGTCTAGATTGGATAGGCACCATTGTCTGTAAGACCTTGAGGTGTAACTCGACGGAGTAAGCACTAGAGGCATAAACGGTTTGAGGATTGTGATGCCTGTTATGGCATGGGAACTAGAACTGGGATATGTGGTGAAATCCAATAACATCACGGGTGGCCCCAATCACGTGTTCTCGTCACCCAAGATGGAAACGTTGAGGTGTCATGCGAGTAACGTTGTATGGGCGACCTACTTGTGTGTTCCTCCACCCTCAACGTATACGGGTCTCCCCCGTCGTCGACCATTAGTATTTTAAATGTCAACGTCGTATTTTACTATCATTAGATTTGCATGGTCGACGGTAAATGATGACCTTAATATTGGGTTTCCCCCGCGTATATTAAGGTTTGAATGAAATACGTCATCCCCAAGTTTTAGTATTTGGTTTCCTTCCATTTTATAGTTGCGTGAGTATTGGGCCTAGTGTCCATGTTTTTCGATGACGTATCGTATTGGTGGGCTATTAACTATGATTTATGGGTTGAGTGTTTTACCCCACCCGTGCTTGGGTGTTTTGGGATACAACGTTTTATCCACATTTCTTAAATTGGGAGTCAATCTTCGCTCTCGTTTCGAGTAAGCTTTGGGTTGCATTATTTTAATTTTATAAATAATGTTTTGTAATGAGGTGTTCATCCTTGAAAATGCATGATATTGGAAAAGAGTCGTCTCCGGGTTTAAAGTAAATCTTTTGATACGTTATGATTTTATGTGGAGTTTATTTCTTTTATAAATATGTTCACCCGTGTAAAACTCTTGAACTCACTAGGCGTTAGCCTAACCTTTTTATTTGTCGGCATGTGCAACAGGTTTCGGTTGGGAATAGTTTTAGTAACTCTATGAAAAGAGGAGTGCTAGTTGTGTGCTCGAAGAGTGTATGTTAAGACACAATCTCATTGGATTCAAGATCATCCAAACTGAAGATCGCAATCTGAAGCTAAAGCCGAAACGTCGACTCTCGATATTAAAGTCTATGTCGTTTGTAATAAATGTCAATGTAATTGTTTGTTATTGTAATAGTTAAGTTAATATCTAGTTAGTTAGTTAGTTATTAGTTTGGTTAGTTTATTATAGTTAGTTATTAGTTAGATATAATATCTATTTGTTAGATATTATTTAGATATAATAGTTTTATATTGCAACTTGTTGTTGCAAGTTGTTGGTTGATAGAGTGTCTTAGAAGCTAGAGATATTATCTGATATCTCAACAACTCTCTCAGATCAGACAAGATCAGATCACATACAAACACATACTAAAAGGTGTAAAAGAGAGAAAACACAGAGAACACAAATAGCTTGAATCGATCAACCTTGTAACCTTTTGTTATAATCAATACAGGTTGGTAATCTTTATGTGTTGTTAATCTAAGAACTTGATATAGTATTGTGGGACCCACAATTGGTATCAGAGCCTGATTTAAGATCAAAATCAAGTTTTAAGAAAAACGTCTTTGTGTTCTGTTTTGAAAATCGTTTTCGAGATTTAAGGTGTTTTAGGTGTTAAAATCGATCAAATTGTGATCGATTAGGTTGCTAGATAGAGTTGTGAGTGTTTAATTTCAGTATAAAGCTTAAATCGAGTTCTATTTTGGTGATTTAGTGGTCTGAAAGTCGAGTTGAAAAAGTCACTGTGCCATCGATTTTATTTTCAAAAAGTGATTTTTATAGAGATCGAGTGGTCACTTTCACTTCTAGAAGTGTTTCTAGACATATTGGTAGCATTTGGGTCTGTTAATCTTGGAAAAACAGGTTGAAAAGTCGAAATTCTCGAAGTACAGACGAACTTGCGCAAACCAGAAGACGAAAATACACAAAGTCCAACTTTGCGCATCCAACCTGAAACGCAAACTCAACTTTGCGCATCCCACGTGAAACGCCAACTCAACTTTGCGTATCCAACCTGAAACGCAAACTCAACTTTGCGCATCCCACGTGAAACGCAAACTCAACTTTGCGCATCCCACGTGAAACGCAAACTCAACTTTGCGTATCCCACGTGAAACGCAAACCTTGACACGCAAACCTTGATACGCAAACCTCTCTGCTCCAATCCAGACTTAGAATATTTTTTTTTGAGAAATTTTCAAAACTGTAATAGGGTCTTTCAAAACTTAGCGGGACCCCCGTGCTAAGTCTGCCTAGGGGGACAAAATTTCTTGTGTGATCAAATTTTATCTGTTTTTAATTTGCATTAACGATCATATCTGTCAAGTTTTCTCTTAATCAATACAAGATGACCTCAAGAGAAGCTCTAGCTATCAGAACCGACACGAAGCCACCTGTACTCTTCAGAGGAGAGTATGAGCAGTGGAAAGATTGGTTCATGGACTTCATTGAAAGATATGATCTAGGTATATTCATTAGAAAATCTCTGAGTGAAGGGAGTATGACAGCTCCAACGACAATGTGTTATACTACAAAGAAGAATGGAGAAAGAGTAGATCTAGATTGTCCATTACCACTTCGTATGTACTCAGACGAGCAAAGAAAGAGATATGACGCTGACAACTTAGCTTTATCTTTCCTACTGAATGGAATGTCTGAGGAGATTCCAAAAGAGATCTTTTTTACATTAGAAAGCAAAGAGACTAAAGGAAAGATGTTATGGGAACATATTGAGAAGCTGATGAGAGGATCAATAGTATCATCAAGACTTAAGGTTTTGGAAGCTGAGAACTCTGAGCTTCAAAAGAAAATATCAGATTTTGAAAAGAAGTTCTCAGATCTGTTAAAGAAAAGTGGTGAAGAGAAGAAGACTCTCGAACTTAAATGTTTAATGCTTTCTCAAAAAGTTGAAGACTTTGAGAAAGTAATCATATTGGAAAGAGATCAGTTTGCCAAGGAGAGGAAGGCAAATGATCAGAAGGGTGCTAAGAAGGGATTCGAAGAAGAAAGAAGCATCCTTGAAGCAAAGCTAAAGAAGCTTACCGAGAAGCTATCTGAATTATCTAAAAGTGTACTTACAGAGAAGAAAAAGAAGTCTGCATTTGAGAAGAAGATTGAGCTCCTTATCAAAGAACGAGACAGTTATTCTTCAAAGGTAAAAGAGCTTCAAGATATTATTTCAAAGACGGTGGTGGTGACTGAGCGAACGACTCCAGAGTCAAAAATCCACTCACCTAGAAATATTTCAGTTGGTTCTAACAAACCAGACGCAAGCTCACATCAGAAAACTGCTCTTTTCAAAAGGTCAGTTAAATCTTCTAATCAGATTCATTCTACTAATCTTTTCTATGACAGGAATAAAGATTTTTCAGGTACACATCAAAGAAGGAGAAGAAGCTTCCAAGAAGAAGCTGAACTGGTCTGGAACAGGAAACCAGTTAAAGAAGAGCTTAAATGTAAAAACTCATGTGTACATACGCCGATTGCCAAGAAGAACAATGCGCTGAAAGGTAAACCTGATTTTGTTTACTCAAGAGATAAATTAATCAGTTTGTCAGGTAAGAAATTCTATTGTTCTTATTGTCGTACACATGATCCTGTTCACAAGACGAGTGACCATTACTGGTATGGTTCTTATTCCGTTACCCCCATACGAACTGCAACTAACACTCATGGACCCAAATACCAGTGTGTACCAAAACCTGTTAAATCTGTGTTGCAGGCACCTACTGTTAAGGGGGAGTAGGAGATCTAAAGGATTTTGAACACAACAGTTCAAGACCCGCACTTCAAAGATCAAAAGACCTTACTCCGTGCTAAAAATGAAATTGTACTCCGATACTAAAATGAGGAAATCAACATTCAAGGGGGAGTACATACTTTTCTGAAATTTTATGCATATCTTTTACAACTGATAATGTACTAATGCATAATTTCAGGGGGAGTAAAAAGGTGATGACTTCTGATTATTTCTGATCAAAACTCGTACTTTAAAAATTTTACTGCTTTTTGTCTTTTCAATTTAAGTGAATAAATTTTACTTTGACTTGACATAAGACTTTTGCAGAATTTTTGAGAGATGCTTACAAGTTCATATGTTTATGACTTTAAGCTTAGCTTCATGAGATGTAAGATCGCACGTAAAGGTACAATCCTTTATCTTAATCTCATATATGGTTGAAAGAAGGACAACTTTCAATCATCGGAAAACATCGTTCTTAAAAGTTCAAACCACTTCCCGATTTTTTCAACAGATTTTATATTTTGGGAGTGTATTTTAAATGTTTTCATGATCTAAATTGTGCTTTAACTGCAATAGTTAAACCAATCTGAGCATTACGTGCATCATAGGAAAACAAGAATCATTGTGCTAGGAATTAACACAACTTCTATGGAATCACATTAACCAGTGATTTCTACCCATGAAGTTAAATCCTTAGTGTTTGAATGTGCAAATCGAAAAGAAATGAGTGTGATTAGAGAAAGCAAAACGTTTAAAAGAAAGAGCGTGTGAGAACAGAGTTAAAAGAATATCACAACTCTGCACCAACTTTTTCTGAGCCGGGTAGCCACATTACTAGTGCTTCACAATTCTTTGGTGAACATTATTGAAACAGGCAACTAACCCATGCCAACTCTTGATCAAACCTCACCATCTACTCATTTTCTTCTCAAATAGAAAGTGTTTCACATTTTCTAAGGGGATGCAGCACATTTGCTATCTGATTTTCATTTGGAAAATCTGGATATTGAAAAGAAGGAAGTCTGCCCCACCTTCGCACTTCAATCATGCACATTGAGTATGTGCTTAACTTACTGTTGTCTCAGTGGTTTACACAATTTTGAGCCTAATAAGCGATCATCAAGTGCTTAATTCTTTCTATCACAAGCACAAACACACAAGGAATTTGTTTTTTTGTCATAACGTTTATAGAAATAACCTTTGTGGTGTTTCGATGATTAAATGGAAGCCCTGGGGGAGTCAACATCACACAGCTCCTTTCCAATGTGTATTAGTTACACACAGTGACTTAGTGTTACTGACAGGCATGTTAACTGATTCATTAGTTGATTCGGGTGTTACACAACTACTTTGTCTGGATTTGCAAAGATCTAGATAAATATCTTATGAATTGACGAATCAGAGGCTCCAAGTGGTTGACATTTCTTACAAATAGTTTTGATGAAGTCGTTGCACTTAACATCAAAAAGGGGGAGAATGTCTACACAAGAAATGGCAAAGATCACATGTTTCAAGAATCACGTCCAAGATTGAAATCTTCAAAAGCAAGTATTCTGAAGACATGCTGATTTAAGAGCTAGAGAAAGAGATTGCATCTTCTGAGCTGAACAAGAAGACTGAATTGCTAAAATCATTTTCGTAATGATCTTGATCCAAAGGGGGAGATTGTTAAGACACAGTCTCATTGGATTCAAGATCATCCAAACTGAAGATCGCAATCTGAAGCTAAAGCCGAAACGTCGACTCTCGATATTAAAGTCTATGTCGTTTGTAATAAATGTCAATGTAATTGTTTGTTATTGTAATAGTTAAGTTAATATCTAGTTAGTTAGTTATTAGTTTGGTTAGTTTATTATAGTTAGTTATTAGTTAGATATAATATCTATTTGTTAGATATTATTTAGATATAATAGTTTTATATTGCAACTTGTTGTTGCAAGTTGTTGGTTGATAGAGTGTCTTAGAAGCTAGAGATATTATCTGATATCTCAACAACTCTCTCAGATCAGACAAGATCAGATCACATACAAACACATACTAAAAGGTGTAAAAGAGAGAAAACACAGAGAACACAAATAGCTTGAATCGATCAACCTTGTAACCTTTTGTTATAATCAATACAGGTTGGTAATCTTTATGTGTTGTTAATCTAAGAACTTGATATAGTATTGTGGGACCCACAGTGTGTAACTTGGTGAAGTCTTCCGCTTTTGTATTGGGAAGAGTAATTTGTAATTGGGTTAAGTAACACCCGACTCCGGTTTAGTCCTGGTATGTAAATGGAGTTTATAATTGTTGAGGTTAATTATAGAATTTTACCTTGAGGTGTTTGAGTTTTGATTTGTAGTAGGGAGTTCTGTTCCTCTCTTGATGTTATATCAAAATTTTAAACTAGTTGCTCTTACCAAATTTGAGGATGTTACATATTGAGTATATAATTTATTAGTATTGCCCAAACTATGACACCTATTTTTAGTGCCGAACATTAACGGTAACATTTAGGGAAATTGACCAAAATGGGCCAAACTCGGGGTGGGATTGGCCTCCTGTTTACCCAAATGGCCCAAACGACGCGCAAATGGAGACCCAGGGCGCAAATTGCGCCTGGACGCAATTTGCGCCCTAGGGCTCCATTTGCGCCCTGGGTCTCCATTTGCGCCTCTGGGTCTTCTCTTTTATACTGAACGGTCGACATTAAAACCCCACCAACCATTTTTAAATACATCCATCGATTCTTCCAAATTCACGCCGGAGAAGTGTCGTTTTCTTGCCCCCACACCGACGATCTGCCATTTTTTTATTCTAATTGGGACCACAAATGGAGGTTAGTGACTTCTTCTAACTTTTCTACCTATTTTTAACTGATTTTTTGTATATTTTTTGTTGTATATTTTTGTTGATAATTTGTTGTATATTGGTTGAATGATAATTGTTTGTTGTATATTTTTGTTGATATTTTGTTATATATTTTCTAGGAATAATATAACAATTTTCTGTTTTGAAAATATAAAATTGGTATATTATTGTTGTTGTATATTTTATTATCCAGGATTTCAAAACATAAAATATGTAGAGAAAAAAGAAAGTTAATATTAAAAAATTGTTAACTGAAAATATTAATTATAGTACAAAAAATTGTCATCCAAAAAAGTTATGTGTTGCCAAATTTTGATAAATTGTATATTTTTCTTGATAATTTGTTGTATATTTTTCTTGATAATTTGTTGTATATTTTTGGATGATAATTTATTGTTGTTATTTTTGTTGATAAGTTGTTGTATATTTTGGATGACAATTTTTTGTATTTTTTTGTGTTTTTTTGTGTTGATTGATTTTGTTGTTATGTATTTGTATGGTTTTAAATGGTTGTAGTTATCATTTTTGGAGTGGATGATAAAAATTTTTTTTTCGTATATTATCATTTTATATTTAGTGTTATAATTTTAGTGTCATAGTTCTAAATTTAATGTAGTTATTAATATAGTTTACACAAATTATAGAATATTTTACAATAGGACAATAATTTTGTAAATACCCAAAAATCCGTAACTTTAAAAATTTATACGAAAAAATTGTTAACTTTAGAAATTGACACTTTAGGTCCCTTAACTTTAGAATTTTACACTTTAGGTCCCTCTACTTTAGAAACTGACACTTTAGGTCCCTCTACTTTAGAATTTGACACTTTATGTCCCTTAACTTTAGAATTTGACACTTTAGTCCCTTTACTTTAGAATCTGACACTTTAGGTATTATAACTTTAGAATCTGACACTTTATGTCCCTTAACTTTAGAATTTGACACTTTAGGTCCCATAACTTTAGAATTTGACACTTCAGGTCCCTTAACTTTAGAATTTGACACTTTATGTCCCTTAACTTTAGAATTTGACACTTTAGGTCCCTCTACTTTAGAATCTGACACTTTAGGTCCTTATACTTTAGAATTTGACACTTTAGGTCGCTATACTTTATAAACTGACACTTTAGGTCGCTAAAGATAAGTATTATATCATTATTATGCAGGGAGCAAATTTCTACAATGCAAAGTTGAACCTGAAGAGTAAGATAGGGGTGGTGGATTTGATTCGCCAGAAATTAAACCCCACACGATTAGCACTATTTAAAGAGACATGTTTCGGTCATTGGTTGGATCTGACAGATACAACTGCCGACCCTATCTTGGTGCACATATTTTTACAGACGCAGGTATTCCCGCCAAACCTACGGGATGATGAGATGTTATTCGAGGTTGGTGGCCGCCGTCTTCGTTTCGGCCGTGAGGAGTTCTGTCTCATCACAACACTTCGTTTCGGACCGGACCCAAAGATGCATAAGAATAGGTCCACTGGTTTTGTTAGACGGGTGTTCCCAAGAGGCACGCTGACGGTGCGGAACATCCAGGATTTATTCAATCTGATCGGCACTGATGACGAAGGGCGGGCGCATATCGATGACGATTCTACCGTCCGTATTTGTCTCATGATGATGGTTGAGCTGTTCTTTCACGGTCATCAGTTGACCAAGCAGCTTCCCGATCATCTACTTCGGGCCATTGATGATTTGAGCGTCTTCAATCGGTTTCCCTGGGGATCCCATATTTGGGCCCACACCTACAAGCAGATGAATGCAGCGATCCGAAAACGACCGGAGCATGGATATAGGATGTCGTTATCTGGTTTTTTATTTGCATTCAAGGTTAGTAAGTAGATATCAAATTAATACTTTTACAATCTACACGAATTCCCTATTTCTACAAAATATTTACTACTATCTTGGTATTCTAATTCACAGATATGGATCTTAGAGACCTTTCCCATGGCCAGCACGTTTTATATTTTGACCACCAGGATGCCACGTGCTGTTCGTTGGGATAGGTCTTCGATCGGTATTGTTATCAATTATGCCTTTGCCCTCATAGATGTATCGACGGTAAGTTACATTGGCTACAACGGAAAAAAATTGTATTACATGAGGCCCTCGTGTGGATTTCTAACATGATTATTTTTCAATATATTAGCCCGAGCGTTTCCCACGTGAACGGCTTGAGCCTACACCGTGGGAGGAGAGCCAGGAATGGTATATCCTGAGCGATCGCTGGTTTAGTAGTTTGGAGGGGCGTCGACCGTCGAAGAGGTCGAGAGTTATGCAGGCTGTTGACGCGGGTGAGAAGTCATTCTAAGTTATCCGATATTTATAATTTTTTATAACGAGAAGTCGTTCTAGTGTTTATGATATTTATAATAATGTTGTTAATTGTTTGTATAGACGAAGGATCCGAGTCAGAGGGAGACGACCAGCCTGATCATGACACGGGCCCCCCGTCCCATGCAGGCGTCAGCAGGGCACACGAGGCCACCTCGGTCGAGGAGCCACCATTTCATGTTGGGCATAGTCCATCCTTTCACCGTGAGCATAGTCCAACATGCCACTATCAGCATAGTCCACATGTTGACCCCTATACTGACCGGTGGGCTGAGTTTACGAGGTGGAAGGATGATTTCTATGACTATCGGAGTTTTCATCGCACAGAGCATGATGATCTTGATAGACGCCTTGCCGAGAAATGGACAATTGAACGCTCAGAGCGTGAAGCTACTGAGAGACGCCTTGCTGAGCTGGAGAGGCTTACTAGCCAGTTTAGCTCTTTCCAGGTAAGTTTTTAACTTAATTTATTGGACATGGTTTTAATTTTTATCTTTTGGAACTTTATGTGGTTTGTTATGCTTGATGACATATTCCAGGCCAGCAGCAGGGTGGACAGCCCTCCCAGCCCGCCAACACGCAGCACGGGTTTGGATCTTCGATCTTCGGAGGCCCGTCCCAGTACACGGATAATGTTAGTCACTTCAATCTTTATGTTGTATCATTATTTGTTTTCAATAAGACATAAAAACAATGGCTTAGATTAATATGCAGAGTTCATCATCCTTCCTTGATGACATATTCGGACATTCGTCGTTCGTTACACCGACCCACCACATGGCACATGTAAGTTATTTAATATGGTGGGTACTTTGATTTTTACATTCAGAATATAAACTGAATAACCTCAATCTTATATTACAGGGCACAGGGGCATCATTCCGGGAGTTTAGCGGTCAGTCCACTGGCCAGTATACACAGGGCCAGTATATGCAGCCTGTAAGTTAGGAGATTCGTTTGTTACATTTGATATTTATTTGTTATAGGAAACTTGTGAGGACCCAACTTATTTTGCAGGGCACATTTGGGTCGTTGCTCCATGAGACCGGACCGACTACGGTGGGTTCAGGTACGTCGGGGTTTGTTGGGGCGTTGTTCCAGGATACGCCACAGGCGAGTACATCCGTCGGCCTCTCGACCTCGATGCACCTCCGTCCTCGGGTGTCCTAGGACATTCAGGTTGCACCGCCGGCGGATATACACCAAAGGCCGATGCGGCAGAAGATTCCTGGGAAACAATTGTGCCCTCCTTACACTGGTTTGCCTCCTACTATAGACCCACCTGTCCAGCGCCGCGTATCAAAGATGCCTGTTGGTCGTAAGACCGCTGCTACTGCTGCTACTGCTACCGCTACCGCTGCCACCACCAGTTCCGATACGAACTCTTACACTTCATCCGCTATTGCCGCAAAATGGCATAGGCATGAATTACCGGATTATTATCTTAGGTGCATATCCACCCATCCTGTGGGTAGGGACTGGTGGGGCTTGTTACTCGGGTTGAAGGGCTCAGGGTGGCTCGAAGCTGATGTTAGTATAAAACGTCATTTTAGTTTCTATATCATAATTTCTATTTATATCTCTAACATCTTTTTTTTTAAATAGCACATTGACGGATGGGTTCAGTTCATCCGTGAGAGTCGTCCGCCCAATGCAGGGTGGACGGTGATGACGTCCGAGTTCATGCATTTCCTGGTCGTTGGTGGTAGTCCGACTTCCGTCTACGAAACGCTGAAGGCTCCGGACTTTGTACCATGGTGGTCTGTTCGGCATGTATGAACATCTCCTCTGGATGGGAACATCTCCGCTGAAGGCTCGAGTGTGTCCTGGTTATCCACACCGAGAACATCTCCTCTGGATGGGATCCTCACCCTGAGATGGGATACGGTCATGGTTACTCGGTCGACCAGCCCGTCTTATTACGACCGGTGTTCTAACGGTCATAAGTGGGTGTTCTGGACCTACCCATGTTTCCCCTAGACCGACTGGATGTATGAGCTCTGCGTAAGTTTGTCTGAAATTATCCGACGCGTAGTAGCCAGTCGCCAAATATGAGACATCTGTACACCGTTGATTTCTTGCGACGGCGATTGCATGGCCACATGGTATTCCTGAGAGCTGCCATTTCCTGCACGAGCAAAGTCGATTATTGAAGTCAACTTCTGCATCCTTAAACCCATCGCGGACTTCCCAGTAACCTCGGCCAATCTCATGTATAGTCCACGTTGCAGACTTGTGAATTCTCTTCTCAATTTTGGCCTCCGCCCAAGGCGTGAGACGATTCGCCATTTCCTCTGCGATAACACATATTTGTTACGTTAGTATTGCAAAGATAAAAACATAAAATTCAAACAATCATAAATCCAAGGATGATAACCTCCATTTCTTCGACGAATCGAATACCATTCTTGTTGAAAACATCGGAAATAATCCATAAGGGCCACAATAGGCAGGCTCCGTGCAAAACGAGACAATGCATTCACCGACTCGGCACTGTTCGATGTCATTATGTTGTAACGCATTCCTGGGAAATGGGCCCTTGACCATTTCTCCGGTCCAACCTGGTCCATAAGTGGAGCTCTAAGAGGTAATGCAGCTCGTAGACCCGTCATGTTCAGTTCAAACTCCTCCACCGTATATGCTTTACACGTCCTCCAAAATAACTTCTTCCTGTATCTGACTCTGTTGTCCCTGGTTTTTACGTTCATCATTAGATGGCGACAACAAAGTGCATGATGGGCGCCCGGGTACACTGTATTAATTGCTTGGTGAATTGAAGCAGCCCTGTCGGATACAAAAACCAACCCCTCGGGTTCCCCGATACAACGCTTCAGCATGGTGAAGAACCAAGTCCACACATTCCCACTCTCAGACCTACCAACTCCGAAACCGATGGGCACAATCTGGTTATTTGCGTCCATAGCAACGGCTAAGAACATTGTGCCTAAGTAAGTACCCTTCAAATGAGCAGCATCGATGATAATGACCGGACGAAGGTGTGTGGTAAACGACCGAATCTGGATATTTAAGGAATTTTCATATTATAACATTATTCAATATAGAAGTTAAATAGACCATATAGTGACGCAAAAGTTACTAAAATAACAACGTACCGCGCAACCGAGGGCAGCGAAACACATCTCAAAACGTCCTCGAGCGTCTGTCCTTATTGAGGTAACGGTACCAGGATTACGGAGCTCCAGGTTATAGAGAAAGCAGGGGAGTCGGGTAAACGATTCTTCAGGGGTACCACGCACCATCGTCAGTGCATAAGCTTTTGCGCGCCAGGCTTGCCAGTAAGAAATATCTATTTTCATAACCCAACTTACGTCGTTGACAATGTCGGATCCACGGTATGTCCTGCTGGTATCCTTCACTTTAGGGTAAATAAAATTACCCAATACTCTACTGTTTGCTTGATGGTGGTTGGGATGCAGCTGCGTCCTCGAGCAAGTGTGTACGTCATCCAATTTACGAACATGAAACATATTGGTATTTTCGACAGAGGTCGCATAGACACGCCAAGAACATCCGGCTTGCCTACATCTGGCATCGTATCTCATTTTATTTGAACGGTGAACTCCAAACTCAAAACGTTCTTCAAGAAATTTCAAACCAAGAGCGAGTGTAAGATCGTTTTTGGCCGGGAATACTTGACCCAAACTTACTCTTCCACTACGGTGATAACGTGGGGGTTGGTTGGGTGTGATGACTGGGCCGCTGATGGAAGTGGAAGGGGCATATCAAAGAAATCATCTATACCACCGTATGATTTGACAGGACTACTTTCTGGTTCATCGTCGTCTTCATCGGTATCAACATCAGATAAACCCAAGTGGTAAACATGAGACTCCTCATCATGTCTATAAACTTCGTCGTCGTCATCTTCTTCCTGTTCTTCTTCTTCTCTTTCTTCTTGTTGTGTTTCAGGAACAACATCTGGGGTATCATCAGATTCATCCACACCGCCTCCGGTGTTCGAAGTACCACCGAGATCGCTTCCACCGGACATCGATGAATCGACAAACACACAGAGTGTTGGAGGATTATTTTCACCGTCAATAAATTGAATGAAAGACGAAACATCGTCAGAGTTGCATAACTTATAAAGGGCACCATCATATTTATATGATATTCTAATCCTACCAAGAGCAGGATCAATAAGAAATTTTCTGTGAATACAACTAACCAACCTCCGATACGTAATGTTTGAAGCCACCTTCACGCGGGTTATCGGTTGATCGGTAACATACTCCCACCCGTTATATGTCTGTTGCCATGAACCACCGCTTAAGAGATGTAGCTTCACTTTATCCTCTCCGGAAGTCATATTTTTTAAAAATACACACAGAAAATGAAGAAACACAAGGAAACAATTGTATGAAATTGTGGATGAAAAGTGTGATTTACATCTTCAATGGTTGCTGGATTTATAGCAATAATTTAGGGAATCAAATTTGTACCACCACAGGGAAATAATTCATCTGCTAAAGTTGATTTGATATCACAACTTTTTGAAAAATACAGTACACATCAACTTGAAAAACCAGCTTAAAAACGTGAAAAAATAACAAACCATCCAAAATATAAGGAGAAACCCTAATTAGGGTCAATATCAGCTTGACACGTGCCCAGGGACGCAAATGGCGCCCAGGGGCGCAAATTGCGCCTGGACGCAATTTGCGCCCTTGGGCGCCATTTGCATCGTTTGGGCCATTTGGGTAAACCGGGGAGAGGGATGGCTAGGAGACCAATCCCACCCCGAGTTTGGCCCATTTCGGTCAATTTCCCTAACATTTACGTCTACAAATCACATGAAGTTGCATGTGCCTGCTTTATTCCCGACTTTGATTTTGAGCATGTCACATCAGGTCATCAATGTCGTACGCACACGATATTTTTGTTAGGAAACCGATTTTTTGAATTATTTTATGTTGATGATACTTTAATTAAACTAGTTATTATAAATTACAGACAACGACCAAGATGTTTAAAAATCGATGTCACATTGAAAATAAATATGTGAAAATAGTCACATATCAATATCGTACCAAAAAAAAAAGTTTCTTTAAGAACGAACGGTATTGTATATAGCGAGAGGTTTAAATAAAAAGGTTAAATATAGTGAGAGAGTAAGAAGAAAATGTTCATATGAGAATAATTGGAAAAATTCATTTTCAAGATGCATATATGAACCTATACGTATAATTTGTAACGACAGTTTACATATGCATCTTCAAATAGATTCTTTTTTGGATTTTTTTTAATAATTCACATATGAACATTTCCTTTTTTATTTTAACCCATTATTTAGTCTTGTTATCTGAAACGACCTATATATAGAGAGAGGATAATGCGAGAAGACGGTCAATTTACGAGAAGCCGAAAAGAATTCTAGATCACATATCTCATTAAATTAATGCCTTAAATAAAATAATTCAAAATTAAATTTACAATGATATAAATGTCAATTATCATAGTGGTTATCTAGCTTTGAATCATTCCTAAACATTATACACAAAAAAAGGGATATGCATAAAATGATATATATATATATATATATACATTTTGATTTTTTATCTTAAATAACGAACTAGAGATTCATGAAGAATAATCCACGTGAAAGATGAGATGTTTATCATGGAAGAAGAAGATATGGTCTATTTGAATTATTACCTGATGAAATCGTTATTTCTATGCAAACTCGGTTATATTGCTTACGATCCTTTCTTATTATGTGATTATTGGTATTGAATTCATATGTTTATCGTTATTTTATCACATGTGATATGTACAAAAGTCCACAGAATGAATCATATGTGATACGCAACAGATCATATTTTAACGTAACTAATCACATGTGATTCAAAAGGTGGATTAAAAAAATAGAGAAAAATGTGTTAAAATTGTGGATATTACATATGATATTTAACGAAAAATGTGAATTTTTTTTAATCAAAAGTTTATCTAAAATATAAAGAAAAAAAATCATATAAAACATGATAAAAAATTATGAATTAATTAAAATTAAAGTATGAATAAATCTAAAAGATATAATGAGATTTTTAAATATTTTTGTTCCAATTATACATAGAACAATTGACCAAATTCAAAATATTAATTATCTTAAATTGTAAAATTATTTTTTTATTTTTCATTTATGGTATTTTTCAATTGATTATGTGATTTATATCGCTTCTTCCATTATTGTAAATTGACCACATTCTCGTTTGAATTTGACCCCATATAACCCTATATATATATATATATATATATATATATATATATATATATATATATATATATATATATATATATATATATAATAAGATTAGATGCCAAATTTTTACTAATTATTTATTGACGAATAATTTTATGTAAAGTAAGTTGACGAATAGCTTTATGTGAAGTAAGGGACTGTTTACTTGTGACTTAATGAGCTTAATGATTTGTTGGGCTTATTGCGACAACTATATTAGGATGCTTACTTAAAGCTTATTGAATTTTTGTTGTCTTATTCACACAACTAAGAAACCTCACTTGTCTGGGTTCAACCAATAAAATGACTTCTCCTACGCCTTGGTTAAAAACGCTCAATGCAACTTTAAATCCTCTTCTCCCTGCACACCCTCTTCACGCTCAAGAAAACCTTGCAATCAGTTATATTCCGTTCTGTATCCCCGATGAGAAAGTTCCCGACGACCCTCTATTATCTATTCCCTGGCAACCTCGCTTCCTTGATCACCCTCTCTTCTCTATTTCGAGCGACCTCGCTCCCCTAATCACCCTCTCTTTTCTGTTCTTGACGACATTGCTCCCCAGGTCACCTTCTCTTCTCTGTATCCCATTCCTCCATCGTTGTTTTTCATCACAATCGAAGCCCTGCATCTCCTTCCCTCATAACTAAAACCCTGCATCATCGTGAGCAACACCTAAAAGATTTTTCTAGGTTTTTTGTTAGTTGGTTTTTAGATATCTTGTTGGACTTCGACCTCTACATCTAGTTCTTCGATTTCTGGCTTTGAGATTTCATTAAATTATCTTGTTGGACTTCAATTTCTGGTTTTGAGATTTCATTCGATTTCTTCGACCTCATGATCAACCTCTGAACTTTGTTTTTTTATTATCTTGTTGGTTTTTGCTAACCTCTTGATTTTTGGTTTTGATATTTCATTGGATTGCTATTGTCTAATTTTGATTAAAATGATGTAAACAAAAATCGGTTCAAACATTGGATTGCTATTATTTAATTAGGATTGATTTTTAGGTATGAGATTTATTGGATTCCTATTAACCTGATGACAAGAGATGCACAATATGTATACTCATGGATAAAATAGTCATTTCAATCGTTCAATCTGTTGATTCAAGAAATAAAAAGCAAACAACAAAACATTTTTATCCGAACAAGAAATTTATCTGAACTGATAAATTTATTCATACAGGACTTAATAGAAAATATGGTAAACAACCCATAAGTCTTATATCATTTTAAATCATTCGCTAACGATCTTTATGTGACATAGTCTAATCTTATTTTAAGTTTTATGACTGGATAATTGATGTTTTAATATTTCAAGTGTTAAATAAAAAAAGATAGAATGTTAAAATAATATTATATAAGTTTTCTTTTATTTATATTTTATTTTTAGAAGATTATTTATACTATATTATAAAATAAGGATAAAAAATTCTTAAATATAAATTATTAGGTATAAGGTACCATCATTTTATACAAGATTTTAAAAATCTTTCAATTTACAAGTATCAAAGCATAAGATACATATTACTTCTAACACCCACCAATTTGGTATGTGCAGAACCTTCCTTTTATGCAGACATTTCTATATATCACTATGAATTAATATATTATATTACTATAAATTTGTTTTAATTATATTATTAAATATGTAATTGGTTATTTTTTATAGATGTCATTAAAATATATAAGATAATTGAATTCTAACAAAATACTTAATTTTTTATATAAAAAATATTATATTATTAAGGCTAAATTAAACAAATTTATAAAAAAAGACATTATCAATTTCTCAAAATCATCCAAAATCGTACTGTAAATCGAAAAAAAAACAAAAAATAAAATAAAACATTAAAATCGTGATATATCTCGCTACATTACACGAATACACTTCTAGTAAAAATAAAAATAAAAATAAAATGAATTTCACCCTTTATGTTTTATAAGTCGGTCAGGTCAAATGAGGGTTTCACATGGGCTAATAATAAATAAACTACCAAACCGCATAAAATAGCTGGCAAACACAATAATCTTTTCAGGATAAATTAACGGCCAGCAAAGAGCCACGTAAGCAGCATTGTTTTAAAATGTACAACTACAACCTTAATTTTTTGAAAAAGTCAAATTAGCCCCTTTAACTTTTGATGAAATCAAATTGGCCCCTTTAATTTTATAATAAATTCTAGAGTCTTGTAGCCCTTATAATCGATCCAAAATACTCTTATCATATCTATTAATAAATAGTGACCGTCCACCAAATGTCAAATACTAGATAATACGATTCATATTAAAAAAAAGCAGTATTATAATATAAATTATTTATATCTGAAAAAAAGTAGTAACATACTCGGATTTCACAATTCAATTCCAAAACTTGATTTCAAATACCTTAGGCTATTCGTGGTGTTAGCATGAGTGTATTTGAAATGATAAATGATCTTGTGCAACTTGTGGAAAAATTGGTAGGGCTTGTTACATTCAAATTGTTTTTTTTTCGGAACCTCTTAATTCTTAAATACATCTGAAATAAGAAGTGGTGACATAACTTCTTAATTTTTTTTTCGTTGTCTCATTTTATATGATCTCATTTCTTTCAAGACGCCTCCAGCCGTTACAAGAACAGTCTTATTGATTCAGATTTCAGACTTCAACACCATCTCTTATTAATCAGAAATGAAATAAGACTTCAGGCTTTTTAAAAAATAAACGCCACCGTAGTTTTAGTCTTGTGACTAATTCCTGAGCTCAAAAAAGTCGAGCACAAATTTGCCTTCCTAAGGCATAAGACTTGACACGATGTGGGGATCTATATTGTTTCGTGGATTGCAAAATTCATTAATCAATAGTTAAAACACTAATAACAAAGTATTTGGAAAAAAATATGTTAAATAATTGTTTGGATGGAATGGGTCTTGTTCATTTGGGCTTAAGGAGCTTTTCGATTCAAAGGGTTTAGGACTATTGTTCTACCTAGGAGTGAGCATCGGAAGCGGGCACCCGCCTTTTGAACTGGAAACACTTCAGAACTGTTGGTTCTGGAATCGGAACCGATGTGATTAGTTCTGGTTCGCCGTATAAGCATATATTCACTGAAAGTCATTAGGGCTGCTGCCCGACCATATGTCCTGTTCAGTCAGTCCTAAAATATGGAACCGATCGAGACCGGTTTCGGTTCTCATTTTTTTGGGACCGTTAACTGTTGGTTACCCACCGGAACCGGGTACCCGGTCCCGTTGGGTACCCAGAACCGGAACAGATGGGTACCCGTTATTTTATAATAAAATATATTTTATTTATTTAAAAAACTTAATAAACTACCTTTTAGAGAAGTACCGTTTATAGTATTTATTAGCATCATCGAGTTTTAATCACGTGAAGTGTTTTGGAAGCACCCTTTGTAATATTTATTTGTTTTGTAAGCATCATTTGTAGTATTTATTAGTTTTTATCGTATTAGTTTTCACGTTTGTGACATTTATTTCTTTACGTTGGGACTTTGTAATATATCAATATTTACTTTTTTCTAATATTAATGATAATTTTTAAAAAAAAATTATACAACGTGTACCTGGTACCAGAACCGGAACCGGTTCCAAATATAAAGAACAAGTGTAACCGGTTCAGAGGAAAACCACAGGTTCCGATTCCGGGAATTTTGGACGAGTACCCGCCTTTATTCATACTTAGGTGCCGTTTGTTTTTTAAGAGGTCTAAAGTCTGAAGTCTTATTTTAGTTATGATTAATAAGAGGTGGTGTGTAAAAATGTTTGAATGATTCAGACTTAAGAGCCATTAAGAGTTTTTTTTTTAAATTGAAGCAACGTAGGTTTGCGGAAGGATCGACAAACGTCTAAACCCTTTTTTAATAACGAGATTACAAAACGTAAAACTCGAAAGCTAAGAGAATACTCTTAAAAAGCTAAACTTTTATTGATTAAAACTTGATTGATAAACAATGAAACCTAACTATCCTATTTATAATCTAAACTAGAACAAAAATAATTACGTAAAATAAATCTAATCCTAGAAAAGATAATTACGCAAGCTAAACTAATCCTAAACAATTAATAAAGATAATTAAAATAAATAAGAAAGGATAATTAATAATAATAATAATCAACTTAAGGAATGGTGGTGGCCACGTGATATGAGAATTGACAAAAGGAAACTTGTTAGCCATCCAACAGTGTTGTACGCGGGTTTCATGCGACCCAAGTCGCATCGACTCCGTATTCGGTTCTGTTTGCCTATTTTTTGATGCCAAATTCCGAGTCTCTTGTGAGCTCGTTTTTTTTTCGATCCCGGTTTCTCTTTTCCAATTACTTTCGAGAATTCTTATTAACTCCCGAATTCTCCCTGTATCAAAAACAAACAACCCTTTAGACTTCTATGCAGATGGTTAAGCACATACATGCATACATATATGTATATATATAGCTTAAAATCATCAAGCTTTTTGAGAAGTCCACTAGTGTGATTTTCATGTCTATACAAAGGGTATACCGTATACGTTAAGTACTTAAGTACCATGATTATCATGAGAAGTAAAATTACAGTGTTCCATATGCAGGTGGATGGTGTTTGGATTCGAGATCGGGACATCACTTAGGATTTCTAGCTCATTGCCTCTAGAACAATTAATCGGAGACTTCATGTCTGTACAAATGTAAGTTCCTTCACCGTAAGCTTCCAGGATGAAAACTTTGGCTCTGTTTGACAAACTAGCTGATAAGCTAACTTTTCAAAATGCTACTATAAGTAGCTTTTCAATAAGCTAGTTTATGGTCATCCAAACATGTACAAAAAAAAAAGCTTAGCTAGTTTTTTTTTGCCAAATAATGCCTTTATTTAACATATGAAGACGTGAATATCTTTTTCGCTGAAATAGAATAACCCAACACTTGATGCTCATGTTACTTCGAGTCTGACAACTTTAATCCTAAAAAAAACAAACATACACAAATTGCCAAAATAGATTGTCACGTCAGGATATTTTTAGTTGTTGAGATTCATAAAATATCTAGCAATTATATCATAACCTATTGTAATTATAAAGCCACATTTTCATTAAAAAAAAGCAAAATACATAACATAAACCATCAATAACTAGACATTAAGGTGTCGTTTGGTTTTTAAGAGGTCTAAAGTCTGAAGTCTTATTTTAGTTATGATTAATAAGACGTAGTGTGTAAAAAGATCTGAACGATTCAGACTTAAGAGACATTAAGAGGTTTTTAAAAAAAAACAAATAACCCCTAAATCATTAATCCTTTATCCATTAAATTACTGTTTTTTGTTGTCATATTGTTCATTAACAGATCATTTATGTTAAATAAAAATGTTGTAATGACAATCGAATTGTAAGAATCACAATTCCTACGCAATTTGAGCTCCTTGTGGATGCGATTCCTAAACCAACTATTTAGCAGATTATTATGTTCCTTATTTGAATCTAATATCATGTTACTTGGGACGTAATAGTACAGACTGAATTGGGAATAGCTGGTTGAAGAACATTTTTTTTCTTCATAAAATGATTTAATGAATATCATTATAGTATAATGAACACATAATTGAAACAATTTTTTTTTTTCTGAAGTACAAAATTAAAAAAGATATAAAATTACAATGCCTTTTTTTATTATCTATTTTGCTTACAAAAAGTAGCTATGATTTATCTTTTGCCATGTCCTAAAACTTTTGGAGGTTTTCTGGCAATTCAAAATAGTTAAAGGGGGCTAAGTGAAACCCACCAACGGTGGAAATCAAACACGCGGGAAAGCCCAACCGCGGGACAGCGCGTGCACGGGTGTTGCCGCGTTTGGATTCTTTTATTGGGAAATTGAGATGGTTCTACCTGTTAAGGAAAGGCTAAAATAAAAAATTATTGAGAGGGTTTTAGAACTATTAAGAGGTAAATTTTTTTTAACCAAACAAGATTCACCTCTTAAAGATTCAGATGTTATCTCTTAATGAAACTATTAAGAGGTAAATAAACAGCTCCTAAAATAGCTTTAGGTCTGAAAAAACTAGCGAACGTAGCTCAAAAACACCAAGAGCATCTCCAACAGTTTTCCTATAATTTTTCTAAAATAGATAAGCAAAAGTGAAAATCTCTAAAAAATATTACATTTAACTCCAACAGATTTGTTATTTTAAAAATTTTAAAACAACTTATATTATTATAATATTATTTAATTTATCATCCCAATATACTTTAAAAAAATAACTTAAAATAAAATAATAAAAATTGAATCTCATTGGTGGAATTGAATAAAATAATCATTTCTCTCTCCTACCATCAAATTTTAGAGAAATTTCTAAATTTAGAAAAATTTCAAGTTTTTTCTATTATACCAAACAAGATAGCAAAGCTGTTGGAGAGGTTTATAGAACAAAAACACATTTTTTTCTATTTTAGCAAATCTGTTGGAGATGCTCTAAAAAATGCGAATCTGATCTATTTTCATAATTTTTATTTATATATTGTGGATTTGGGTCCGCAATTGCAAATCTAAGTCATTTTTTCAAAAGTAAAATAAATCAGATTTGTATTTTTTTAGTGTTTTTGAGTTAGGTCGGTAATTACGAACATAAAACCATTTTTGTAAACGTGGATAAGAAGTGGATAAGAAGTAAACCCATCCATAAAAAAAAATGCTATTTTATTTAATTGCCCTCTTTAATTTCTTAATTTTACAAACCGCACGTTTTAATCTATGCGTCAGAGCTGACAAAGAAACAAATCATCACATCTGATCTCACCAACCAAATTTTCAGATATTTTTAAAAAATGTTTTTTCCATGAATTTTTTCTATAAATCACTCACCATTTCTCTCTATTTTATTGATCAAACCCTCTCACAGATTCAGAAAATCAATCCGCCATTGTTACAAGTCGATTGGTGGCGCGTTGATCTCCGATCGAAGAGCTTGTAACAATTGGTGGATTCATATGTAGTTAGATATCAGAATACACACACAGATACAAAGAGATTGACGAGGTTTAATTAGGTTTCGGAAGAATACGAGATTGAATTGATGATTCGGAAGTGATTTTGTTTCATATAATTTCTCAAAGATCTGTTTCGCCATTGTTTTCCAATTTGTTCATTTAAGGTAATTTCACAATCCTTAAATTCTCAAACACTACATACATAAATCCAAGGAGGCATTTGGTTCACAGGATGGAATTGGAATCCATCGAAAAAATTTGATTTTAAAGGAATTAGAATAGAATCTCATTGAATATAACCGCAATTTTGGGTTGGTAAGAATTCAATTCCTTCACGTAAACCAAGAACGATGAATTTTGGAATTCAATAGAATTCAAAGAATTGCATCACGTGAACCAAACATTAGAATTATAATTTGGTCAAAGTAATTATCCATTAATTCCTTCAAAATTCATGAACCAAACACCCACTTACGCTTAAATTAAGATTATATTTTATGTAAAGGTTACACATGAACAATTGACAACTATTTACATGTATGACATAAAATATAGCATCGATGGCGATCCACACATCAACAACATGTGCTTTGATGTTGGATTGGATCTATTTGATTATTCGAACGTGCATCGATCTGTACTCTGAAATTAATCATCAATAATATACGATTTATAATTTTTTAAGAATTGAATGAATCATTTGAGGTTGTGAAAGAATCTAAGATATAATTTATTTGACAGAGGAAACTCGAAGAAAATCATGGGAAGCAGTTACGAGGAAAGTCCGATGGTTGTCGCGAAGGATGCACCCGTGCCTCCTCCATTACCGGCTGCATCATCGATGATGACGACGACAACAACGATGAAGACGTATCGGACAACGTTGGGACGGAGAAGTTGTTGTGTTTCCACAGCAACGTCAGATTCATGGGATCGTCTCTTCGATGATGCTTACAGAGCTGATGTTTCGATTTACACAAGTAGTGACGACATCATCTACGCACATTCTAGCATTCTCGTAAGTTCGATCAATCATCGTATAAATTCAATCAAATGCTTTTTGTTTCAATCTTAGATATCGATGTTTTTTTTTTCTTTTCTTTTTCGGTAGGGGTTAGCTTCGCCTGTTTTTAGAGGAATGTTTAAGCGAAAGAGTAGCAGCAATCGGCCGTTTGTCGTTCCGATACGCGGCGTTCCCGCCGAGGCTGTTCGTGTTTTCATCCGATTCTTGTACTCTTCATGGTAACAACTCGAATTTTGCCTAAATAACATCGATTTTATCAGTTTCTACAAAAAAATGTGTGACGTCATCCTATAAAAGTGTCCCCACATAACCACACACCTGACTGTCAGATTTGGTGGTTAAGCGTTCCCACATAACCCATGTGACAATTAGATGGGTGGTTACGTGGGAACGCTTTACAGGATGATGTCAAACATTTTTTTTACATAAACTAAGAACCACCCATCTGACTGACAGATGAGTTGTTAATTAAGCGTTCCCACAAAACCACCCATCTGACTGGCAGATGGGTGGTTTCAGGGATCGAACCTCTGACGTCCTACTCATTCTAGAAGAATTTCCACCTTATTACCTATTAGGTTAAAGTCGTGGAGATATTTATTTATTTCTCTTCATTTATTCGATTGGAACCATAATCGTAAATTTTCTTTTTGTTATTGTTTGTTTGATGTAGCTATGAAGAGAATCAAATGGAAGAGCACATTTTGTCTTTGTTGGTGCTTTCGCATGCTTACGTGGTACCACGCTTGAAACGAGAGTGCGAACATCAGCTCGAACATAAATTCCTAAACATAGACAATGTCGTAGATGTATTTCAACTAGCGTTGTTATGTGATGCCCCTCGACTTAGTATCATTTGCCATCGGATGATCCTAAAGAGCTTTAAAGTCGCCTCTTCATCCGAAGCGTGGAAGGCAATGAAAACGAGCCATCCAATTCTCGAAAAGGAACTTCTTGAAACCGTTGCCGATGAAGCCAATGTAAGCATTCAATTCATCCTTAATTATTACCCATGCTTCTTACATGTTGGCCTATTTCTCCACGATATATACTGGGCCAGCCTTTTCTCTTCTCAAGGGCCCAAAACTTCCACATATATTCACATCGCACTACAATAAAATTAGGTTTGTAGGTTGTCACCAATTTATAAGCGTTCTAATAGACTGCTTTATAATACTTAATTTAGGACAAAAAATAAACCATCATGTCTAAAGACGTTGTAATAAGTTTATATGACGCTTTTGGACATCTTAACAAGTTTTTTAGGACTTTTTTAATACAAGACGTTTCATTAGCTACTTTATAAGATATTTTTGAGAAAATGTCATATAAATTCATCTTTTTATACGACACTTATTTTTATAAGACATTTTTTTAAATAATGTTTTTATAATATGACGCTCTTTAGAAAAATGTTTTAAACAAAAATGTCCTATAAACTTACGACAACACCTTTAGATAGGAAGCTTTATTTTTTTTTTGTCCTATAAATTAAATCTTATAAAACGGTCTATTAGGATGTTTAGAAACTTTTGGCGTCCTATAAACCCAATTTTGTTGTAGCGTGGTATTAGCGCCACAGTCCTATCACACTAAGGACTCGATACAATGGGACGATTCTGTATCATATTTGTGACATGATATAAATAACCAATTAGATTTGACATTCTACCGGTCTCATATCTTTATACTCCTTTGGGTAGATATAAGGTCTGTATACATCATATACTTTCTAGACCCTACTTTGTGTGTGAATTAATTCATTAATTGGTTTGGTTTTATATCACCAAAATGACATGATACAACTGATTTTGCAGAGGCAAAAGGAGAAGGTGAAGAAGGCAAAGGAGCGAAAGATATATCTAGAGTTATACGAGGCGATGGAAGCTCTTGTTCATATATGTAGAGACGGTTGTAGGACAATTGGCCCACACGATAAGGTATTGAACGAACATCAAGAGCCGTGTAGCTACGAAGCTTGCAAAGGCTTAGAATCTCTCATTCGCCATTTCGCTGGTTGCAAGCAACGAGTCCCCGGTGGCTGTATTCACTGCAAACGAATGTGGCAACTTTTGGAGCTACACTCACGCCTTTGCATCGATTCAGACACTTGCAAGGTTCCTCTGTGCAAGTACGTACAATACGCCTCATCATCCATTCCTCCTATATATTAAATCACTGTAACAAAATTGGTTTTATAGTACGTCAGAAAAGTCTAAACACTACACCAAAGTTGACCTTTTAGGATGTCAAATATGTTTAAATGACTTTATAGGCTAATTCCTTATTAGAAATTAAGTTTATAAGATCAAACAATTGTGCATCATGTGAAAAAGTGTTGCAATAAGTTAATATAAAGTTTTGGGTGTACTAACAGGTTTTTCATGACACTTTTAAAATAAAATGTCGTCTTAGTTTTTTTATAGATCATGTCCTATTAACACATTTTTAATAGGACATTTCTCTTTATAAAACTTCTTTTTAAATAATTTCATACAAAAAGATTAATATGATATTTTATTTCAAAAGTATCATAAAAACTTGTTAAGACGTCCACAAATATACCTTCAACTTATTGTAACATATTTACATAGGACATACAATTATTTAGTTCTATAAGTTCACTAAACGAGTCTATTTAAAACTTTTACAGATATTTCACATCCTAAAAAACCAGTTTTGTTGTAGTGAAATGTTTTAATAGACTGCTTTTATATGATTATGTTTATAATACCAAACAATTGTGTGTCCGATGAAAAATGTATTGCAATAAGTTTATTGATACCAGAAGAATTTATTGTTGTTTCAGAAGTTTGAAACTTAAGACGAGGAAACAAAAGAAGAAAGATGACATAATGTGGAAGATATTGGTGAAAAAGATCTTGAGAACGAAGAGTATAACTGGAGCTCCGTACTTTTCATTATCGGCCGCGTTGTGACGATGAATATATATATATATATATATATATATATATATATAGAGAGAGAGAGAGAGAGAGAGAGAGAGTAGGGATGGATCGAAGAAAACTAGAACCTTGGATCTCGTTGTATTGTAATATAATTATAATCATATATAGGCTAATTAATTAAGGTAGTAGAAGCTTAGAACAATGTTATATTGGTGATTTGTTCTTTGCTTGTACTAGCTAAGTTCTGCAACATAGATTATGATTATAAATACAAGTGTATTCTGTATATTATTTTTGAAATATAAAGATATTTACATCATTAGTTATTATTTTTACATATGTAAACTGTTTTCAAAGTTTATACGATTTTAGTTTGATTTATAAAATAATTATGCATCTAAATATAAATATATGATTTAATATAAGTTTAATTATACATGTAATATTTATAAATTAAACATGATAAACATTATCAAGTTTTTTGCCAAAAACCATTTTTCTTTGACTTGATTCTTTTATTTTTCTGAAGTTGTAGTGATTTAAGCAATGTTTTAAAAACTGTTTTTTTGGTTGACCCGGTGTGGTGATCGGGTTCGGTTCAACCGGGTGGTTGACCATAAATTAAGAGGGGCGGCCTTGGGTGTGCTGGTGGCGTGCCTCCAATTGTTGGGGGCTTTTGTATTTTTAGAAAAAAGTTATAATAATATATATTTTTTTTTGAACGGCGGAATTTTATAAAACTAGCAAGAAGCTAGATAAAGAAACAATTACATAGGAGTAATGGCAAATGAAGAATTAGTAAGCCAACCAACCTAATTAATAGAAAATTTGCTACTTCTATGAGCTACCCAAAAGTAAGCACGAGTTATGATGTTCTCAAAGAGCAACGCCTTCCTTGGCTTCGGGTTGCCGAAGAGAATACCATTCCGAAACATCCATATAGACCATAAAGTGGTAAGCGTAACGGTCTCGAAACACAAAAAAGCCTCCCTCTTCAACTGAATTGAGTCAATCCAAGAGATCCAATCCGAATAAGAATGGAGATTCGGAATATCCATACGCCACCAACGACCAATAAGACCCCATAAGTCTTTAGCGACAGGACATGAAAAGAAAAGATGACTGCAATCCTCCATTCCTATGTCACAATTAGGACATAAAAGAGACGGAACATCAACACCTCTTTTATCCAAATTTATTCGAGTAGGTAACCGATTGAGGAGCAACCGTCACGCGAACACATTAACTTTGATGGGAACAAGTCTATTTCATCTAGTAGGACGAGAAGCTACCTCCAAATGACTAGAATCAATTAAACGCCTAGCTGAAGCCACTGAAAAATCACTCGACCCTTCTAACAACCACACCCATCTATCCTTTTGACAGGAAGGTACAAAGGTAGACAAAATCTGTTGTAGTTCACTAAATTGGACAACCTCAACCCCACCTCTCGGCGCCCTTCGAAGACACACATCCCAACACCCTGACTCAAAACGAGACTTGACATTCGCTGATTTATTCGAATCTAAAGCGTAAACTCTAGGAAATTGAATTTTAAAAGAAGAATCCCCAAGCCAAACATCATCCCAAAACGCGGTCAAAAAACCATCTCCCACCTTTTTTTTTACAGAAAGAGAGAAGATCAATACCTTTGTCCTTTAGTGCGTTTACCGATTTTATAATCGAAACCCATGTTGATTTCGAAATTTGCCTAGGCAAACTCGAACCAATTAAGCCCTTCTCGCCATAGATGGATTTAATAATTTTAACCCAAAGTGCCTCATCCTCCCACCTAAACCGCCAAATCCACTTGAAAAGCAAAGCTCGGTTAAACGCCATAATGCTACCAATACCAAGTCCTCCGAGTTTGAGACTAGCCATAACTTTTTTCCACTTGACCCAAAACATTTTCTTTTCCTCCATATCAGCACCAATAAAGAATCTATTTCGGATAGATTCCAAGCCTTGGTCAATCAACCTTGGGATTTTGTAGATAGACATGAAATAAGTAGGAAGGCTCCCCAAAACGGACTTTAAAAGGGTAACCCGACCACCAGCCGAAAGGGTTTTAACTTTCCAATTGAAAAGTTTGGCCAAGAATTTATCGAACACCACCTTCCAACCCTCCTTTTTGGACATATTACCCCCAACAGGTAAGCCTAAATATGAAAAAGGAGGCTTTAATCCATCACACCCAACACGAGAGGCCAAACACTCGATTTCTTGCGAATCCACCCCCACACCAAAAAGTTTGCTTTTATGTAGATTAATTTTGAGACCCGAGATAAGGAAAAAATATCTAAGAATACGAATAATATTCCTAGCATTCGCTAAAGACCATTCACCCAGAAAAATCGCATCATCTGCATAGAAAAGGTGGGAAAGAGGGTACCGATCTTTACCAATAGCAGCACCTAGGAAGAGATTTTTTGAAACCGCATCTTGGATAATGACATGTAATCCTTCCATGGCTAAGATGAAAAGGAAAGGGGAGAGAGGGTCTCCTTGCCTTAATCCACGACGAATGCAAAATTCCTTAGTCGGAGAGCCATTAATGAGGACCGACCCCATCGAATCCTCAAGGCATCCACGAATCCACCCACGCCAAACTATGCCAAAACCCAATTTCGCTAGAATTAAATCCAAGTAATCCCACCTTAAACAATCGTACGCTTTCTCAAAATCAACTTTAAGAATCAGAAGCTTAGACCGGATTTTTTTATACCAATCCATAGCTTCATTCAAAATTAAGGGACCATCAAGAATCTGACGCCCTTTTATGAAGGCGGACTGCTCGCTACTAACGATATCCCCAATAACCATACTAAGCCGATTAGCAAGAAGTTTACCAATAATTTTATATTGGCAACCTATAAGAATAATCGGCCTATAGTCTTTAACAAACTTAGGATCAAGAACTTTCGGAATGAGAGCAATGAAAGAAGGGTTACAACTTTTCGGGAATCGACTGGACTCAAAGAAGTCATCCACCAATTTCACCACGTCATTTTCAATGAGATGCCAAAATTTCTTGAAAAAATGGAAAGTAAAACCATCTGGTCCCGGGGCTTTATCCACTCCGCAATCCCAAACTGCTTTTTTAATTTCATCCCGCGCAAAAGACTCCTCAAGGAAGGAAGCTTGATCCGACGACAAAACGTTTGGAAACTCCACCTCTAAGTTTGAACGAAGTCCCTCCCCACAAGTGTTGAACCGATATTGAAAATGAGAGTAAAACTCATCTTTGACCTTGGTTGGCTCCATAACCCAATCTCCATCAATCATAACTCCACGAATGGCTAGTTGACGTCTTTTCTTTTTAAGAATTCCATGAAAAAACTTGGAATTCTCATCTCCTTCAACTCCCCAACAGATTTTAGCTTTTTGCACCACATCCAAATTTTCTACCCTTTCCAAGTCACCTAGAGTCTTCATAAATTGGACACGAGAATCGATGTCCATTCTAGAAGCGTTACCCGAATCAATCCGAGCGTCAATGTCCCTAATACTTGTTTTTAAGCCAATTTTCACCTCCATCTCTCTCTTTCTTTTTTCATCAATCCACACACGAAGATTTTTCTTTAATAATTGAAGTTTCTTTTTAAAGGAAACCATACCATTTGAATCACGAGCACTATCATCATACCATGATTTTTCCACAATTTGTTCGAATTCGGGCATATTGAACCAAGAATGAAAAAGACGGAATGGCGTAGGCCCGTAATCAAATGATAACTCCTTAACAATAATAGGCCTATGGTCAGAAAGATTACGATCAAGCACCAAACCTGAAATGTTGGGTATTAAATCAAATATGCCATCGGACAAGAGGAACCGATCAAGCTTACTCATTTTAGAAGCCCATTTATTTATCCACGTGAAAGAATACCCTCCAAGAGGAAGGTCATGGAGGTTGGCGTCACGAATGAAGGCATTGAATCTGTCTGCGGAGTTTTCCTGAAAAGTCGAACCAAATCTTTCTGAAGAGAAGCGAACCTCATTAAAATCTCCCATCACAATTACCTCCCCATGCCATCTACTGATCATACCAAGAAGCATAGACCATAAATTGATTTTGAGAGCCGCCTCTTGAGGCACGTACACCGAGATAACCAACAAAGATAGGCCATTAGGCACCCAAATTCCTTCTATAGCCACAAAATACTCCGAAGAAGAAACACGGTACTTTTTAAAGAAAGTGTTGTCCCAAATGCATAGAATGCCACCGGATCTACCCCTAGCCGAACTAGAAGCAAAGTCAAAAAAAGAATTACCCCAAAGGAATTTTCCCACAAATAAATCAAGTCTAGTCAATTTCGTCTCTTGGAAAGACAAGAAATTTACCCCATGGCAAGCACATAACTCTCTTACCCATTTTTTCTTCTCCACACCCCCCAAACCTTGAACATTCAGAGAAAGTACATTCATATTGACATCTTCTTACCTCCTGCATTGCTGATAATAGCTTTGAGATCGGTTTCGCAACTTTTCATGGGGAATCCTAACGCCCGTCCAAGACCAATAGTAGCAGATAACTCCTCAAGCATAGAATAGCCTTCCCGAATAGATTTTGAAGAAGTAAATGAACCCCCAGAATGATGAGAACTTTGGGATACAGAAGGCAACTTAAAATTTTCGCGACCCAAGGAAGCATTTGGGCCCCCCTTCTCCTCAACCGATCCTGAAGGCGTTGAGACAAGATAAACCGGCTTTACCGGGGAACCAATACCACCACAAACAGTTGTCGCATCTTCCTTGAAGTCAAGTGTGTCCTGCTGACTTTCAACACTACCTCCACCCTCATTGGGGGTAAATCCAGGTGGGAATTGAGGGGTGTTATCTGGGATCCCAATATCCTTGCTATGAGTTTCCGTAATTTTCATGTCTTCCATAAGGAGCTTGTTCAAGCTAAATGGGTCATCGCTTTCGTCCCCTAGATCCACAGAGGCGTTCTTTAAGATGTCTTCATCAACATTATGTGCACCAACCGGAATTTCATCTTTAGAGAATGAATATGGTATTTCTTCCTCCTCGTTCTCTGACCCCTCATCCGACACCTTACTCCTTTCATCATCTTCTTCTACCTCTAAGTCGATTTCTTCTACGAGAAAATCCGGAGTCCACCCGCAAATCTCTTTCACTCGAACGTGGAACACACATCCTCTCACGACCACTTTTACCGTTTCGTAGATTAACGAGGGCCAAGAGGTTTGAATACAAAGTCGGGTACTGTAAAGATTGTTACCATCCGAATCCGTCTATCGAACCGATAGTTCTACTCCAACCAATAACTCTGACCCTAAGATGGTCAACTTAATGCATTCATCATACATACTTATCACTTCCAAGTGACCTTGCTATAAACATCAACCTTTCCTTAGATCACTAGCTTAGGAACTTCCTCACTACCCCAACGGTCATTCCACCAAGGTAGTTCAAGTATACACATGTAACATGTAGATTCACCATGACACTGGCCAGGTGCCATTATGAACATACCGTACACGATCATCCTTGCGACCCTCGACAAGTTTTCCGTTTCTAGCGACTCGATCACTCCTCAAAATATCTTATCTTAAGGTACCTAATGCGCAACTTCACTTACAATCACTTATAAGAACTCTAGTTTGAGTCTAGGCCTCCAAAAATCAATACCTAATTCTCTCAAACTTAAGCTCTGATACCAACTTGTAACACCCTCAAATCTGGAAATAGCAACTTATTTAAAATTTTCTAAATACATCAATAAAGGAATTATCTACAACCACAAATTAAGATTTAATCTCAATACAAACATTCATTCTATACAAAAGCCTATGATAAGAACGGGTGCTACTAAAACCCCATAATAGTCACTATCTCCAAAATTTGCGGAAGACTTCACCAACTACTTACTTTTGCACAAGGCTAAGGCTCAACTCTTCATGGCTGCTAGAACCAAAACCCAACTGGAACCTGATGCACATGCCGACAAATAAAAAGGTTAGGCTTAACGCCTAGTGAGCTCAAGAGTTTTCAATATAAATAAAGATGTCTGTGAAAATAGATAATGCAGTTTAAATCATAATCTTTCAAAAGGTATGCTTTGAATATGCAAACGACTCGTTTTCCATTAATATGCATTTTAGACGGAGAACACCAATTTGGACATTTTCCAATTCAAACTACTACAAAATGATGATACCAATGTAAACCGCCCCTTCATAAATTAGCTTTAACCCAAAACTCACTCAAAGCGCGAATATAAATTGAACTCTCCATTTAAGAAGGTACGGTTAAACCTTATATTTCAAAACACCCAAAACACGGGTGGGGCATAATACTCAACCCATAAATCAAGGGTAAAACCCAAATATACAAAACGTCACCGAAAACTTAGATAATAAAACTCAATACCCAAAAACAACACCTTTCGGTGACGGGGGATTCCCGATTCCATAAAATGTGACGGTCCACAAAGTAAGCCCATTTTATGTTGTTATGACGAGTCATATAAACAAAAGTACACGCAAGAGATGTCAGACTCAGTAGCTTTAAACGTACACCCACGGAAACTCGAGTTCAACCTCGTCGGGTTCCTATGTCGAGCCCCTCATCTAATATCGTAATACTTGAGCACGAAGGACTTATACCCACATCCGGTGCCTAACGTGCCTCGACGTGGAAAACTAATCGTTCCACGCCGGACAACAATTCCAAGCGCAAGGGATGTCAGGCTCAGTGGCTTTAAACGTACACCCACGGGATTTCGAGTTCAACCGCGAACGGTCCTTATGTCGAGTCCCTCATCCAATATTGCAACCAAGGCTCTAAGTCAAGCTACCAAAACTAGACAATTGTCCAAAGACTCCAAATTAAATAAAAATACCAAGTCGCAGGCTTAGCACCCATTGACCCATTGATAAATGAAGTAAAAATACGATAAAACGCACTCAACCAACGGTTATGAAAACACAACGACTAAAAGTAAGATTAGTTCAAAACTCACATTAGTTGAGGTACCCATTTTCCAAGTGAACTTATACTCCCATATTTTTCAAATGCCTCATAACACATAATATGCATTTTCCAAATTTAACTGCTGATGAGAGTGAAAATCATGAAATGAAACTATACACGCTCTTTCAAATGCCTCACCTAAAAGTGCAAGTAATACTTTATAAAACACTCCATTTCATGAATGATGCATGAGACTCGACAAACGTTTAAGAGTGTATTTCTGTGACCATAGATCTATTTATGAAATAAGACCTCAAAACACATTCATTTGTAACACCTTTATCAAAATGCCCAAACATCCCAAATGTGGGTATTATATAAAGTTATAAAGTTAAATCCTTCCAATAATCAAAGATTAGCAAATAACCCAACATTTGATAATTTCATGTAGAACACGTAAACACTTTTAAAATAAACATTTTGGCATGTACTACGTTTTCACAAATCAACTTGAACTCACCTAGCTAGATTTAGGCTAAATCTAGATTTTACCCACTTTGAGCTTCCTTGAAGAACTTGAATCCACAAGCACAATCCTTCCAAAACCTAGATCCACCCATTTCCAACCATCAATAATCATATTCAAGTGTTTAGAACCATTCTCCAAACATCTTATATCGAAATCCCCATTTTGGCCAAAAACCCTAACTTGACCTAACTTTTCTCAAAATCTTCCAAACCGAAATTGGAGTAATGAAACACTAGAATATCACCAATGAAACATTTATATCTTAAAATAAGGTTTAGAAGTGGAAGGGATAAACTTATCACTTAGGTTTTGATGAAAACCTAGAAAACCCAAAAATGATCTTGAGGTTGAATATGAAGATGGAGATGGTGAATCATTGACCATAGATTTCAATCCTACCACTTGATGATGTTCCACCTCCACAAAATCCAAAGATTTGAGCCAAAATGAGTTAGGGTTTGAAGAAATGAGGAAATAGCTGATTTTCGCGACTTAACAGCCCCCTGGACTGTTTGGGCGACTTTGCCAGGCGACATTGCCCTGGGCAATCGCTGGTCATAGTCGCAGCCAGCCAGCCTTCTTCTCGTTCACTGTTTTGGCCGTAACTTCTTCGTTATAGCTCCGTTTTCGCTCCAGAAAGAACCGTTGGACTCGTAATTGAATCCTTCATCTATCTAAACTATAAAATCCAGGATTCAAGTCCAAAATTAAATATCTTATTTTTCCTCGATATATCGGTTTCTGTATTAACTTGAAGTGATACCTTTCGAAAGTCGGGGTGTTACAGATCATAAGTTGTTGACTTATATAACAAGCCATTTAAGGAAAAGAAAAAGACATCAAACAAAAGCAAAAGGCTGCTCTCTGTCACTCACTGTTGCATCCTATCGCCAAAAGACAAAGAAGAGTACTTCCTATACCCATCGACGGCCTGTAGGTCGCCGGAAAAACCACACCACCGGAAAAGCCTTTGAAACCATTTTTGTATTCTATTTTTTTTAACCTTCAGAGAATGCACAACGTAGCCATTGCTACGTTCTCCTTGATGTATTGGTGGACGTTAACTCACATGCAACTATCGAGTGTGAAGAACGGCCCAAAACGGATACGAAAACAAACAAATAACAAAGCACAACGACAACGACGATTATAAAGAGGACATGAACGACTTCGAGATGTCCAGTTATGAAGATGAGGTGTGTTGGTTACCTGCTGCTGCTTGTGATGTGTCGGTTACCTGAGGTCAAAGTGATCGCTGGAGGCTTGGTGGTCGCCGGAGCCGGGAGAGACCGGTGGTATGCCGCTGGTGGTGCTCTCACTGATCTGGAATATTACCTGCCGGTTACTTAAGTGGTGTTGGTGGTGGTTGTCGACGGTGACAGGTGGTGGTGGTGGGGGAAGTAAACAAATGGTTGCCGGTGGTGGTGGTGCCTCTCCTCGTCGGTGGTGGTGTGGTGGCCGAGAAATATTTCACAGACAATATGAATAATGTTTTTTCTAGCACATAATATTAGTACATAAATTAGTGGGACAATGTCCTTGTCCTATGTCGTGCCAAACGTGGGAGAATAAGTTTTGTCCAGCCTTATCATGTCCTGTCCCATGTACCAAATGCAGCCAAAAGAAACGAAAAATGAGCCCCTCTAAACCCTATCCTAATTTTCACAAATAACCCTTTAAGATCTATCACAAGTCTAAATTAAACCTTAAACCACTATTCAATTTAAAACAAGAAAAAGAAGCTTACCGATTATTACTCTCTGATACAATTTGTAACCCTTAAAAGTTAAAAACAATATATTCTCGATAACTTCTAATTCTACTTAAAACTTTAGTGGAAATCACTAGTGACTTCTAACTTAAGACTTAATAAGGAACTCACATATTTTAGTTGTTACATATACTAAGCAGTAACATGTAACTTAAGCCTTATAAGGAATTCACATCTTTCAACCTTTATATATACTAATCTGCAAGGTTTCTTTTCATCTTCTAATAGTTAAAGCCTATTTTCTAATGCTCTGTAAAGGGATAACAAGAAAGTGACATTTGATAAAATCGTAATTCGTAACATTTGTATTTATGATGGTTCAATACATTATTTTTGTAACTATGAAATTTGGTTAATCACCTTGATTAATTCCATAATGCCTTAAAGTTAAAAGTCTAATAAACCATTCAATAACATCAAAGAGACTTGAACTAGTGAACTCCAGAACTCGTATAGATTTTCTTTTAGATTTATCATGTAAGAGCAGGTTCAAATAAAAGTGTTAAATATCTTTTAAATAGATAAAAAAATGTTCATACATGAATCATTGAATAAATCCATTTGAAAATGCATATGTGAACTCATATGAATAATCTGTAACATCGGTTTACATGTGCATCTTCAAACAATTTTTTTTTTCTCTAAATTTTTCAATAATTCACATGTAACCAATTTTGTTCTTACTTTCTCTCAATATTTAGCTTTTTTTTATTTGTACTACTTTTGTATTAGTTAAGGTTGGGTTATGAGTTCCTGCTTTTGCATGCTACAGTTTTCCAAGAAACTTTGTGAATACCTCAAAAGGTACAACTCTTAAAGCACATATTACAACTAAAAACCTTTTGAAAATCTCATGGAGAATACCTTCATCTCCACTCCAAAACCCAAATCTCTCCACCACAAAAACCATAACTCTCATTCTTTCCCTTCAAATCACTTCACATTGCAACCTCTGAAACCATCATGACAATGAAAATGGTGATCCTCTTAGCTCCTCTCTTCTTCCTCTGTTCTTCAGGTAAACTCAAAAACCAGACTCCCCTGTTTCTTCTGTAGTATTTTTAGCAATTTATGGACTGTTTGGTTGGTTTTCCATTAAGTCCTGTATGGATAAAACTGTTTGTGTGGATTACCCTATCTGTATATTTGTTTCGGAAGGTTTTTTCATAGATTGAAGAGTGTGTTTTTTAATTGGGAGGGGCATGTTTGGAAAAAACTTGCCTTTATGCATAAAGCTCCATTAGAAACTTACTGAATAAGTCATTTTTTATATCATTAAGTCACGAGTCATGTATAGTTGATCGAATAATCTTTAAGTCTTATTAAGCTGCTAAACAAACGGTCCGTTAACCTTTCATTTGTTTTTCAGTTTTAGGTCAAGAATTGTTGCAGATTTTGACTCTGCATTGCCACGATTCATCGTCTGTGGCTTCGATTCCGAAAATAGCGGTTTCCGTGGATGAAGAAAAGCTTAACGAGGTTTCAAATAGCGTTTTAATGGCGGAAAAATGGCTAAGGATTCATGTCTTATCTCGATACCCTTCCAACAATATAAAATCCATCGTTATTACTAACAATCTTCTTTGCAACGAAGAGAAAATCAAAAATCGAGAAGAGATCGCTGGATTGACTCGTCGATCGATGAAGAACATGTATTATTCTCTCACCAGATGGGGTTTAGAAAACGAAATCAAAGTTTCGGTTTCGATTTCATCGAATTGTTTCCATCAATCGCACCTTAAACCTGTTTTTCGGTTTTTAAAGGAGATCAACTCGACTTACACCATAAATTCGCCTCAATTTTCTGACGAAATCGCGAAATTATTGATTTCCGAGCTGAAATCCATGAACGAATTGGGGATTTTTCAGTCGGAAATGGCGGACGTGATCTTCCCGGTGTCGAAACAATCGAAGAAACCTAAATTGAGAAAGCTTTCGTTCATCGATCCTTTGTGGTGGTCGGCAACGCCGCCGTCACAGGTTAGTTACACCTTTTCACCGCTCACCGGAGTCCCGTCACTGGCGCCGCCTAGACCTTTTGCGCCGGAGATTCAACCTCCGATGACGTCTCCGGCGAGTAGTCCTTCTCCGCATTACGGATTCGATCTCCCGCCGTGTAATCCGTACCCTCGTCCTCGCCAAGCTCCTCCGCCGATTGTCGGTAACACCGGTAGATCGATGGCGGTGCCGCCGGCGTCAGGCGGTGGTTATGGGCGGGAAGAACTGTGGTGTGTCGCGAAACCTAGTGTGCCGTCGGAAAAGTTGCAGGAGGCGATGGATTACGCGTGTGGAGCCGGAGGCGCAGACTGCGGTGCGATCAACCCCACCGGGAGCTGTTACTCGCCGGACTCGGTTGTCGCTCATGCATCGTATGCTTTCAATAGTTACTGGCAGAAAAACAAGAAGAACGGTGGAGTCTGCGGGTTCGATGGGACCGCAATGCTCATTAGTTCGGATCCAAGTAAGATTCGGAAATTTTCTCATGCCACATTTTCAACTTACTAACTGATACTAACTTAGATCATGCACGTTACATTTATACAACTTGCATAACCCACTTTTTTTAATATAATATTCAAAAAATGTAGACTTATGTAAGTGCTACTAGAGGAGTAAGTGCACAGATGATCCATGTAGATAATATGCAAGTTGCACTTAGATAATATGTGAGTAGCACTTACGTAACTTGCGTGATGTCTACTTTTTCTGAATATTATATTGAAAAAAATGGGTTAAGTAAGTTGAGTAAATGTCATTTGCGTAATATCCGCCATTTCGGTCAATTAGTTGAAAATGTGGTTATGAAATGAAGATTTTTTTCCCAGGAGAGTGGGTTCAGATTGGCTATTTTGGACAATTTCATTTTTCTAAGGGTGCGAAGAGGAATGAGTGGGCAAAAATGCATATAGGTGAAACAAAAATTAATGAGATAAGACAGATTAATAATAACTAAACTGTCTATGTCAAATTAAAAACCCTGAAACCTTTCACAATTGTTTCACTCTCGTTCGACCGGTCCTATTCTATGTCGTCTTGTCCTTAAACCCACCTGGCTTTTTGAAAAAGTAATCTGATGGGGTTCATATATATATATATATATAGGGGTGAGTTATTATGCAACCTTTTACATGATGCAACCCTTGCAACCCCTTTATCCACCACACATTTTACTTTTAGTTTTTTTCTTTTTTTTAATTACATAAATTGTGTGGTGGATAAATGAGGTTGCATGGGGTTGCACCATGTATAGGTGTTGCATTTGAACGCTCCTCTATATATATATATATATGACAAATTTAATAGTTGATTCTTGATCATAAAATGCATCTCTAATTGTATGCTTGGATGATGATATTTGCAGGTTTTCTTCATTGTCATTTCATTCTTGGCTGATTTTTTGGGGTGTCTTGGCCAAATTGGAAGAGAAGTTGCTTGATTTGTTGGTGACTTTATGGAATCCAGATGCTAGAGCAATAATAATTTGTATTTTATGCGTTAAAGTTATATAATTGCTCTTTTCGACACATGTTTAATATCAAATAACTCATACGAAATAAATATTTGGGTGACGGGTTTTTGCCTTGTACAATTATTTGTATATTTACGACTCTGTTGGTATTCTTATTCGATTTGTTACCAAAATATATTGTTTAACATCAAAGGGAATTAGCTCAGTTGGATAGGTACATGGTCGTTCCTGATATTTTGGAGGCTCTGTGAGAAAAACTAGATGAGTTCTTAGTTTTTTTTATTTAAACTATTTATTAAATTATTTTTACTATATGTTAACGTTTATTTGATAATAAATTGACGAATAACTCATCTTTGACTTTGAACAAATTGTTTATCTTTTTTTCTTTACAATACTAAATTTTAATTTTTACTGTTATTATGTTAGTGTGGATTCAAATTAAATGTTAGCATTTTTCTTATTTAATAACCCCTCCAACAAGGAGTTGTGTAAAAGAGGTAGATTATAAGAAATAACATGTGTGTGAGTGAAAGAGGGTGTATGAATAACAATCTTCTATATATAAAAATGATCAATCATTATGATAATTACCAAATCACATATGAACAAGAACCTTTCATTAATCTATTGTCATTAAAAAACACTATATTAAAAATAAAATAAAAAATGTTCCAAACATATAAGAAAAAATCAATAAATGTTAAAACAACTCTAAGTTTTATTAAATATTTAAAGAAAATTATGAAATATATCATTACAAAAACATTAAACAATCAAAATTATTCAAAACATCTTTAACAGTTATTCTTAATTTTTCTAAAATAGAGAATCACAAAGAAAAAAATAAATTCAACTCAAAGAGTTATTCTATTTTAGTAATTTTGACATTTAAAATCATAACACATTTAAACTTACTATTGAAAACAATTAAAACAAAATATTTTTCCGTTAAAAAATAAGTTTTAAGTCTCTACTTTTTTTTTCTTCTTCTTCTATTTAATATACACTGAAAATTAAAACTTTTAAAAAGAATATCCAATAAAGATAAATGAAAACAAAACTAAAGAATAAAAATAAGAATTAATAATTTTAGAATTTGAACATTAAAAATAAATTATAAAAATACCTACTAAAAAAATTATATAACTTAATTATCCAGTTAATAGAAATTAGGGAAAAAAGTTAAAAATGTTTATATATTTAAGTTGTCCTTTAAAAAGAATTAAAAAAATGTATTAAAATTTGTATATTTAATTGGTTGCAAGAAAAATTTGTAATAAATAAAGCTAATTTTAAAAAACAGTTGCACGTTCCAGGGATTCGAACAGCGTGGGCCTGGAAGTTGCAGAAAAACCACCTACATATCACTGCCTTGCCACTACGCTATAAACTATTTTCATTCAAAGTTTATACTATCCAATTTATATAGCAATATTATTACAGGTAAAAAGTTAGAAAATTATTCGGAAGCCCCCAACGATCGGAGGCCCTGTGCGGTAGAACACCTTGGCACACCCTAAGAAACGGGTCTGGATAGGTAACATCCTATGGGGGTGTGGGGTGAAAGCCACACTACCCATGTTCGATTCCCACGAGCGACACTTTCTTGAGATTCTGGTCTTTCGGGTTCGGGTGGGTCCAGTCTATGGGACCCTCTACCCTGACTGTAATATCCTGTAATTTATATGAAAATATTATTCAAATATATGTATTGCTTTGAATTTAAAAACCTTTTGAATTTAAAGGGACTAGTTTTGCCAATGGAAGAAACTTTAAGATTTGATAACCTAATTGTGAAGGCGGCGGCTATAGTTGCTATTCAAAATTTAGGATTATAGATTGTATTATTCTATGTATTGAAAAAAAAAATTATATGGAGGAAATCGAAGATGAAGAAAATCGAGGTTTACCTTGAAAACTTTGGAGTTCCAAGAAACAATTATTGGGTTTCAAGTGGATTCGTGTGTGAAGTTTTTATCGTGTTTTTATAAAAAAAAAACAGAGTTATTCCTTGAAGGTATCTAAGAGGTTTATCATTGATCAAGGTACGAATTCCTTATTCTTCCCTCATTAACCTGCGTTTATTTGAGTCGTTATATATGTATGTACGGATTCGTTATATTTCCTTCCGTTGTGTTTATTAGATCGGTTATTTATGCATATGAATATACTAATTCCAATTGCATTCATTTGATTTGTTGAATCCGTACGGTCTCTTTGTTAGTTCTTTCGAGTCGTGCCATTCGGTTTGCTAAATAATGTGTTTCTACTTCCACGAAAGTATTTTTGTGTTTCCGTTTGATCAGTTGATTGTTTGATCATGGGTTAGTCGATCGGTTGATCATGTGAATTCTCGGGTGAGTCTTCTTTTGATTTTTTTATTTTTCATGCAATAAATTGAGGTTTGAATATGTTAAAAACGTCAAACTCAATTTATAAATCTGTTGAATTCCCTTTTTGAAATTTCGTGTTATTTTTAAAAATCATAATAAATCGCTCGATTATCGGATTAAGGAATACGATATATTTTTGAAAAGCTGGAGATGTCGTCTACGATTTACTGTCACACGAGCAAACTGTAATTTTTACTCTAAGGTGTCTAAATTCTGGGTTTTTCAAAACTGGTCTCGTTTTAGGCCAGAACAGCGCGACGGTTTTCAAAAATTCGTGTAAAATCCATTTTAAATCCGATTCAGTCCATTCTTGATTCGTTGGAATCCTAAGACGTTTATTTGAAACTTCTGTTTAGATATTGTTTCGTAAAGCTTAATGTAATTAGGATAAAATGTTGGATTTGTGAACGTGTAAAGTGCTAAAATTAGTACGACACAATTTCGAAAAGTTGTGTGTGTGAAATTCCTAGTCTATGTTATGATTTGATTCGCCGTACGTTTTTGGTTTCAACTCTTTTGTAAAGGTTCATAATGAAGTTACGTCTTTGTTTACTAAACTCGTTCCTTTTAAATTTTGTTTCTATTTGTAAGTCTTTTAGTTTTAAAGTGTTTGAAAAATAAAGCTTTTAAGTGGAGCGATCAATATTTTTGTACGTTTAAATACCCTTTTTATTCGTTTTGTAATTCGTATGATTTGATATCCATTTAGTATGATCACATGTGTTGTGACATACTTTTGAAGTTTATACGTTAAGGTGTACCGAGCTACTAACCACCTATGGGGGTACCATAGGCACGTCATTGTGGCACCGATGGCGTGACACCACCCGTGGCGGTGTGATCAGTCCACGACGTCTCCTTTTGATTTTGTGTGCTCTGATGAGAGCTGGTGTGGTGTGATAGGAGGCGTATGGGTCGGCCCTAGTTTGTAGGGTGGATGACGGTGTAGTGCCCAACACCGCATCTCACATTATTTAGTACAGTTGGATGAGAATGTCCGACGTACGTGCCTATGTGGCTTATGTCTGACACTTGTTGTATCTGTTTATGTGTGACATGAAACTCAAGTGTATGCGATTATTTGTTCGAGCTCGTTATGCAATCTTATGATATGATTTTGATTTAAGCTTCTCAGATTAGTTTGGTATTTAGTTGACAATATTTGTTTTGATTTGACAGTCTTGAACTTTGACAAAATTACTGTCTCGATATATGAATTTGGATTTATTCATTTTGTTATGACTTTTGATTAAGCAATTAAATTTGAGTCTTTTGGTCTAATTTCTTTTGGTTTCGTTTTCTTGGTTTTGGGGTAATAAAGTCTGTAGTTGAAGTTAGATGTGGAATGATTATACTCAATTTAGCTTTCGTAAACACTCAAAAATTCAAGGCTCTTGTCCAAAATTCAGATTTTTATTATTTTCGGTATTGGGTTCGATTATTTGTTTGTTATCTATTGTATATGTGCACTGAGCGTTTGGCTCAGCCGCATTTCTTTGTTCGCGACAGGTATTCGAAGGGAATCTAAAGAGTTTAAGGAATTCAGAGCTTCTTCCTATATAAGAGGTTTGTTGGTAAGAAGTTTGAGGTTTTATTAATGTTTTGAGGTAAGTATTGGAAGAAAGAAAGTGTATTGTTTCAATCAATTGTTGTTTTGATGGTGTTTATTTTACATATGGTTTAATAGTGCTCTGTATTCTTTTATTGACGGTTTATTTTAGGTTCTGACGTAACCTTCTTTTCCATCAAAACAACAATTAAACGGTTCGGGTGGATCCAGTCTATGAGACCCTCTACCCTGACGGTCGGGTTCAACCAAAGGCTGGGCCGGGTCGCAGCGGATTAGTGGGATTGTCCGTAATGAAGGCCCGATACCGCTGGAACGTGTGTGTGCGTTAACTTGTCGTTCAAAAAAAAATATATTGTTTAACATATCCATTGAAATTTTATAAAAGTGATTAATACGTCGACAAATTAAAATAACGTTAAAAGGGGAACTTAACTTTTTGATATGTGCTATTTACTATCAAATTTAGTCAAAATGATACCCGAACATATAGAAGTAAATGTATACCCTTCGATCAAATTTTAAAGTTAAAAATTAATAAATAAACAAATTTAAAATTAAGAGTATTTTCTAATATTTTATTAATCTTGCTTCTTTGACGGCTATGGTTTGTACATAAAAAGTTTGTAACCAGCAACACACAGATCGACCTACATCAATTCGTCTAAAAAACATCATTTGAAAAACATATCAGATATGTAATAATTTCGTTAGGGGCTAACTTAAGATTCTAATCACCAAAGAAATTGTAAGTCTCACCTTGTGCGTGTTAGACTTAGATCTTAGCACGTTTGTGCAAGTATATCACCTCAAAACTAACTATACTACGTCATGAGGTTTGAGGGCTATGGTTACAGGTTGGAACACCTAAAATGTATTTATTTCATATGCAAAAAACGTTTCACATGGACTAATTAAACCAAATAAGTATTGAATAACTGTATCTTTAAAAAAGTAGAAGATGACGTAAAAGTTGCTTCAGAAAAATAAAATTTATACATGCATTAATACCTTTTTTAAGACATATACACAAATAAATAATAATAGATTTGTTATAAACACTATAACTAGAAATAAAGTAAGGCATATCATTATACTAAAAACCATTGGCCAAAGACTTTGTTATATTCCAAAATCTTAAATTGGGAAAAGAATAAATTTCTTTCTCATGGGTCACTCAAAGTTACAATGGTTTTGATGATTAGTAGTAGAACTATATAATTTATAATTGCCTCTTTTTTAGTTTTGGGTTTAAAACGTGTTTTTTAAATTAGGTATTCAGTCTCTTATAAGACAACCTTAGGGTCTGTTTACCAAATTTTCCATTAAGTCATGTATGGATAAATGTGTCTGTCTGGATAAATTGATGTTGTTGTTTACTTTTTTATCTGAATTAACAGTCTGAATAACAAAAATGACCAATTTACCCCTGAATATGAATTTTAAGCTGTTTTATAAATTGTTGTTTATTTTTTAAGCCATATATTCATAAATTCATTGATATAATCCAAAAATCAAACAAAAATTCATTAAGTGCTTAAACTTCCAAGTTCAAACAAAAAGTAGCAAGTATGAAACAAGTATGAAATCGACACTGTAGAAATCATGGTTACAAAAATCTACATTGCAGAAATATCGAACAACTATGGAGAAGAAACAAGTATGGAACAACAATCGAGTATGGAGAAGAAACAAGTATCGAACAATCAGTAAAATCATTACCTTTGGAGAAATCGACCAAAGGAAATTATTGTCTAGGGTTGAAATCGAACCAGCAGTGAAATGAAATAGTGTAATCAAACCAGCAATGAACTCGAAGCAGTAAAATCGAACAAGCGGTGAAGGTGAAATCGAAATCGAACAAGTAGTGATGGTGAAATCGAGCAGCTAGGTTTTTATTGCGTGCTTATTGAGTAGGAGGGTAGACATGTTTTTATTTTTAAAGGGTAGAAATGTCAAAGATATGTCTTAATGGGGACCACATCTTTCCCCTACTTAGTGAATAAGCCAGAAATGTCTGCGCGAATAAACCGGTTTTGTCATTAAGCCCCAAGTAAACACTCCAAACGTCTGCGCGAATAAGCCGATTTTGTCATTAAGCTCATTAAGCCCCAAGTAAACACCCCCTTAGTTTCCCTCTCCAACGGATGTGGGATCTTAAAATATAGTATCAACATATTTCAGGTTAACTTTTATCGTAAGTTATGTATTTTCTGTAAAATAACAATACATTTCAATTTTTAGAATAAAAAAATTTGTTCACCTTTACTAAGACAGGTGAATGATCGTTTGAGAAGTTGAGTTAACGGTGAGAAGCGTGATAAGTGAATCTGAACCGTTGATCTATTTTAATCTCAAGCCCCCCATGAATTACGGCTTAGAAGAGAATTGATCTAGTGTATCTCGGTGCATTTCATCATAATTCCTAATGTGCGTCCATTTCTCACGCTTCTCACCGTTAACTAAACTTCTCACCAAAACCCAACCATACTAAAACAACCATTATATTGGTTTGAAATATGATAATTAAATACAAAACTCTTCATTAGTTAACGAAAATTAAAGTATGTTTATATTTTATGTAAACCGACAAAAATACGTTGCCTAAAAAATGAATAAAAACTAAATATATTGCTATTTGTGTAGAAAAAAAATACATGGTTCAAAAATGAGAACTAATGTCATCAAATACATTATTATTGTGTATTTTGATTAATTATAAGTGTTATTTTATATTTTTTTAAGACCCGACATGTAAAGTCTCATACTATTTAAAACTTTGGTAACATGTTTTTGACAAATTCTTGCAAAGAGTATACTAAAATTGGTGTCACACCCAAATTTTTTTTATCACTATGAATATCTTTTTATATTATCAAAAATTCTCTGAGTGTTTTCTAAGTATTCATATCTTAACCATCGTTCGGATAGCCTTCCGACTCCTATATACCCATTTGATTTTTGTTGTTAGGCCATTCACGACGACTTTTTGAAAAGACTTTTTTTTTGTAACCGTGGGTTTCCGGACAAGCTTACGCGCACCGACTAATCCCCGGGCGACCACGAATGGGCTGGAGTCATCGCAGGTGAACCTCCATAGTCACAAGAGCTTTGGCAGCGCCTGGATTTGAACCCTGGGTAGATGAGATCTTCCACTACATCCCCCAAAGGTTTTACCAGTGCGCCACAACCCAAATGGTTACTTTTTGAAAAGACTTCAAACAAGTGAGGTGGTATTCTCACATGAACAAGATTTTTTAAGCAGTTTTTCTATACTGGCACTACAAGAAAAATGACCTTCAGAGAAGGTTTTCTTTTGTATTTAAAAGTTTGAAAAACTTCTCTAAAGGTTTTAGAGAAGCTTTTCACTTTCGTCAATAACCTTCCCTATATAACGGTAGCTAAAGGTTTTAGGGAAGGTTTTCGAAAGGTACATTTACGTTAACCTTTAGAGAAGCTTTTTTGGGCTTTAGATACGCTTTCAAACCTTATCTAAAGGTTGACTGATTTATTTTGAAAAGCTTCTCTAAAAGTATGTTTTTAGTGACCTTTTTTGAGCATCAGTGACGGTTTTCAAACGTCACTAAAAGGTACCTTCAGAGAAGGTTTTTGGAAAAGCTTCTCTAAAGATATATGTTTTAGTGACGCTTTATGTAAAGCTTCTCTAAAGGTATTCTTTAGTTACACTTTCCTCAACCTTCTCTAATTGTCATCTTTAGATACACATAATCAAAACATTCTCTAAAAGTATATGTTTTAGTTACACTTTCTTGTAAACCTTCTCTAAAGGCATCCTTTAGTTACATTTAAAAAAAAATCATTTCCTTCTCTAAAGGGTGTCTATATATACACACAAATATATATATATATATATATATATATATTATGTAGTACATATTTCAACTATATATATTATAATAAAATAAATAACAATACTAAATAAGAAAAACAACATCAAAATCCTAAAACACAATTTCTTATATATTTGTCATAAAAGACAAGAATTTTCAAAACAAATTATATGTTTCAATGAATCCACACATATGTTCAAATTTATCAAAAAAAAAGGAAAAAAAAACACCCAAAACCATACTACAACCATCCAAGATCTTCAATGTGTCAATTCCTCCTTTTTACCTTCAACAATTAAAGCAGCTTCATGTCATACTAGCTTCGATACCTGATAAACCAAAAAAAGTTTTTAGTCAGAGGCTACAAAGGCAAAAGTAATGATCGAGACTATGATGAAGAATAGGTTGTTAGTCAGAGAGAGGCTAATACAACTAATTACTTCTAACAAATATGATCAAGTTGCTCTTAAAATATGCATTGCAACCATTTTGTTATTTGTTAAATGAAAAGGTTCATTATGCTTAATGCTAGATATAAAATTACGGAACAGAAAATGTAACAGATGGAGACTCATGAAAGAGAGACTTACAGTGAACAATAACTTTATCAGAAAGCCTCTTGACAAATTGTTTAGTTGCTAATCCCCAATCTGCAGCATTGGACACAAAGCAAAATTAAAGTAACTAGCTGTCATTTCTATGAAACTACAAGTGATAATTTATGTAGCATCACGAACCTTTGGGTTTGGGGAACCTTATGACCAAAAAACTGGTCGGCTGGATCACATTTAAAGAGTCGGGGTCCATTCTCGTCATCACTGCCCAAAACCATAGCAACTGCAAAGAAAAAGACAAAAAAATAGATGCAAAAAGAACAATACAAATCAAAAGTTCACATAATCAAATACATCTGCCTGAGTTAATCATGTAAGCACGTTGAGCATAGATTTGAGACTTGTCTGCATTAATTCCTGCACATACAAATACACAAATATAAAACAGGAGATATTTCCCAAGGAAGATAACATCATAAACTCAACAATGGCCACAAAAAAAGCATCCAAAATCACAACCAATTGATAACATAAACAAACAAATAAATGAAAATCAAAAAGAGTTTTTTTCCTGCAAAAAAAGCAACAACATTAATATCTTATTTGCATGATTCCTTGTATATCGTCCTCAAGAAACAAATGAACCGAAAAACACACTTTGGTGGAGTAAAAGAGCATGCTTAATAAACCTAATGAATTAAAAAGCGGTATTAAAAGATTACCATCTAGTTAATATGTCAAACATGCATCTCATATCCATATTTAAAACGAAATTCAGCTGCTTCGTTCCTTGCTTGCTGATCGAACCAAGATCCTTGCATCGGCTGAAAAATGAAAAGAACAATATTCAATATTGACTCATAAATATAACCAAACTTAATGAAACAGTAGTATATCTATAATGTATTATAAGCATTTGAGGTAAGCTCTTAAAAATAGAAAAAAGGATTGCAAGCAAATTTACAACAAAACAATCTCAGAAAAAGGTCCTGCATATCTAGTTATCTACTACTCCATACCAAAAATATATATTTGCCTCTGTATATAAAGCATAATATAGAACCGAAGAAAATGCAAACTTCGCATCAATCAACAGGAGCAAAAAGTTAAACCAAAACCTTCCCCTCTTCACAAGTGATACTTCTACCCAGATTTAAGAATTTAAGAGTAAGCATTACTGCTTAGCAAAAATATATAAGCCAAAACATAAAACAAAGCAAGGTTATGCATATCAAGTCATTCAAATACTTGGATCCACCCAGTAATCCAGCTAACCTGTATGAATCAAACATCTGAATGATCCCCTCAAGATCAAAAGCCCATGTCTCATGTTCTCTTGATTTTTTGAGATTGGTACCCAGCCATTCAGATAATGATCTTGAAAATCCTAGAATTGTCAAGTGATCCACCAGCCACCTGTACCCAACATTCACAACGGAAAAATGGGTATATTTTTGTTGCTATATAAATTAAAGTGAACAATCAGCTTCTGTTATCGATATGTGTATCTAAAAATACACTCCACCCCCATCCCGTTCCCACATAACTAAAATGAAAATAACAGAGAAATCATTTCTTTAAATTTGGTTCGTATCCTACAGAAACCCCTATCATATTTATCAAGAAAACATGATGTATAATTAAAGCAGAATAAAACAAAACAAATATACAACCTAAAACAAAGTGTTGCTTTTGATCAACTTATAAATAATTTAATGCTCTCTTCAATGCTCTCAATTTGTCTAGATGAATATCGCATGAATGAAGTCCCAATTTGTCTAGAAGAAGGCTATAATCGATAATCCGTTGAGATTCCAAAAACTTGCAGTCTAGAGAGATTTTTCTACAAAAAGTTAGGAGGGAAGGTCCAGTGATATAGTAAAAATAATAGTACAAATGGAACGGTCAACATAGATGATGACATATCAAACCTAAGTTCGAGTTTATGAACAAATTATAGAAAGAGGAAACGTAGGGAAAATCATCATGATTAAGCGTGAGCATGTGCATTCCAGTGGCTGAGTCCACGTTTCATGCCTATCATGGTTATGATATACATTCCAGATTGGTTTAAGTTGTAGAGTCTTGACGAAATAATGTAGGTACCTTACAAATGTGAAGACTATGATGACAAAGTGATGTGCCTTGGTGTTGCTCTGCTACCTTGGCTTTGTTGTCTTTGCTGCAAAGAAACCAAAGAAGGGTTTTAATCAATGAACTGCAAGAAAATATGTGATCATTTCAGATATATACAGTTAAATGAAGAAAGTATTGGAAGTCATGTGTTATGGTAGCTAAACCTGTATATATCTTATAATTCAGCCAAGGGTATTACAATGGCATTTCGTTTCAAGAACAACAAAACAAGCAATCAACATTAAGAGTAACAAACACAAAGAAAGGCTAAAGATTTGATTATAGACATACATACATACAAAATCTTTTTACTAATATCCATGTCAAATTTGAAGCTCAAGAGTAGTATCTGTTAGGTATCAAAAGTTAAATCTGACCTATCATGACTTGGTACTTAACTAGGTACAGAATGAAATTAGACCTCTTCAGTTTCTAGAATTGAGAAAATATGACCATAAAAGATCTTCCAGTAGCATTCAGTTTAGATTTGAAGCAATGTCTATATTTCTAAATACTTAGTGGTGACATATATTAGTTCAGACCTTTAGAAGGAATGGACTGCTTGTAGAGTCTTTGGTTATTGTATTCTCCACATATGTGTTGTGCATCAAGGAACCAAGCATGGATCATATTAACCTTAAAATAAAGGCTAGCCTTGGCCCTTGGGACCCCTCCCCATAGGTCGTAGTTTCGAGTCTCCTCAAGGCCACTGTCCCAGCTCTAATTTTCAGGGCTTCATGATATTAGTGGTGGTGCGGACAAGTTGGACAGGACACCCACTGTTACCATAAACTATCTTTTCAAGGCCTCAAGATATTAAACACAATATGATAAGAGCTATATCTTCTATAGGATTATAGAAACCAAACAGTTTGCTCACGATCTCTATATCTCCAACATTATCAAGAAGCCAGCCAGTTAAATGTATTCAGTTCAGACCCACGTTTCACTTTTTAGCATGAATTGTAGTACAATCAACACTTACCCATGAAAACTCTATCAAATACGCAATATGTACTCTTGTTTTTAGATTTGGGTATAAAGCTAAGCGACCATGTATTGTTTGAGGCTTGCAGTTGAGCCTCTAGGCATGGTATTCCATAGAAGGTCTGGTTGAGTAATATGATCGAACAATTTATGGGCATGAAAAAAAAAACCAAGAAAGTAAGACATAAGAAACCTGCAAGTTCAGTGTCGAAGGCTTTGATGAGTACTGCAAATTGTCTCAGCATCATCGAATTAGAAACAAATTATAAATTAAAAGATATTAGTCAAATCAACATCAAATTTGATAGAGAATCAAAAATTACAAGCAACAAGCGTACTTGATGGGAAAAACGCAGCACTAACGGTAAACAATAAATGCGGAATTAAACTTCGTTAGGCTAAACTTTCCCGACCCGAATGAACCTTTGAGGATGCAAACAAATAAGATATTCTAAATGCAAGTATAATCAGCCCCAAAACAGAAACTACGCAACCAAATGAGACACCGAAATTTTAGCGTGGAAACCTCTCAAAACGAGAGTAAAACCACGGGACTACTAGAGCCGCTTAAAATCCACTACCACCAATATTAGAGCAATACAAAGTCTTCTCTAGATTATACTAGAGGCATACAAAAACCATCATACACTTGGAAATAAGAACATCAAGATGTATGGAACCAAAATAGAGCAAAGATGAAGAAATATCACCCAAATCTGCTGCTGTGCAGAACCTCAGAGAAACCTGACCTCCGGACCTCAAAACCACGATCCCACCGTCCAAAACGTTGGCCTATATGCTGTGAAGCTGCTGACCAAAAATCACGGTGATCTGACCGTTCAATCTCCGGGAACTGAAAGTTTTCTGCTGCTGGGTCTTCAAAATACGAAAATGAAATGCTCTCTCTATTTTCTGTTTTCACTCACTGCTCTCTCTTTTTTTTTGCTGCTCTCTATTTTTCTCTCTTGTGGCTGATACATACAAACACACTAATGAAAGAATAGGGCTGATAAATATAAATATATATGTGGGCTTTTTCTTAAGGCTTTTCTTAATAAATATGGGTCTTCTTCATGGGCTAAAACCATAAGAAAACCCAACAGTACTAACCCGACCATAATGGAAAGAAGGATTGATTTCCACGAACTCAATATCAGAATCGTTTGGTTTGTGATATGATATCGACGATTCTAATAGCATTTCTCTAAAGTATATGTAATTTCAACAAAATTTTACAAACAATTCTGAATACGTGAACCGAGGGTTCCGAATTTCGATGTATTTCTACAAAATTTGCATCAAAGGGAAGAATTATGGTTCATATAAGAAATTTATTTATGAGAGTGACGCAGAGATGAGATGTGGGCGACGAGATCGACGTGGGAGGAGAAGAGAACGATGGAAAACAAAACTAGGGCTCAATCCATTGAATTCCAATCAGACCTTCATATATAATTTTGATTTATTCTAAAACTCCTTTAGATACGCTTTAACAAGTTATAAAAGCGTTACTAAAACATTTATCTAATTTTTATTTTTATTTTGACCTTTTAGGGACACTTAAGAAATCGTCACTAAAGCTTTTGCTTCTATTTTTAGAGACGATTTTTTAAGAAGCGTCTCCAAAACATTTAGAAACATTTTTTATAGTGTATTTGTTGACTCAAAATCCTTCTCTAATAGTCTTTCAAGCTTCAGTTACTCTTTTTTACTTTTGTTGTTTCATTCCTTCCCTAAAATGCATCTTTAGATACACTTTCAAAAGCTTCTCTAAAAATTTCTTCTCTAAAGCATATCTTTCTTGTAGTGTGGAAAGATATTTTGCAATGTCAATTACCTTGGATATGTCTTATTTTAACAATATAATAAAGTTTATTAAGTTAATATTGATTTAATAAAAACTAGTTAATAAATTAATTGTTTATTAAAATTTATTTATTTATATGAACTTTAAATAAAATATTAAGAATTAACAATGCAAGTTTGTAAGTTCAGTTTGTACCTAGTAGTCCGAAACATGTTTGGTTGGTGAGGATACCATGAAAAACACCCTTATTTGAATGCTTATAGCAGTTTTTGAAAGTACAGACTGTTGCTTCAACAGTTCAACTTTTATCTTTTTGACTATCAAACTCTTTGAACAGTGCAAGTTTGTAAGTTCAACTTCAATGTTGGTACAAAACCAATATATGTATCAACCTAAAAAAGTTGGTACTAAGTAGAGTCGGCTGGTACACGGTATAAGATTTTACGTACCAATTATAGTGTGTTGGTATATAGTATTGGAGAATAAAAGGTTACCATACCATGTTCATCCCTACTTAAGCATTGTTTGTCTTTTAAGAGTTGTTGAAGTATAAAGTCTTATTTCACTTATCATTAATAAGACAGTGTTGAAATATGAAGGTAGAATCAATATCAAAACATAATAATTTTGTTATAAACTTTTTTTACTTGTTGAGTTCAAATTTACCCGAATTATATTATTAATTGTTTTGCAAAATATTTATCTTAATGACATGACGATAAATATGAAGATCTTGTAGAAGTCCTTGAAGATTTCTGCTTGAGCGTAAAACGCTCAAACTTTTGAAGGATGAGATTTTAGATAAGGATCTTGAAAGATATTCTTGTGATTTGGTGCATGTCATTGTTCATACCGTTAGACGAGTTTAAATTCAACTATAAATAGAGGGTGAGATGAACCAGTAATGTTAATCTGAAAGGAAAAAAAAGGAAATATCATAAATTTATTTGACGTTATACATGTATATATTTGCTAGCATAATCAATGATATTGCAAGCTCAAGTCGCAACACGAGTAGCTTCGATAGAGGCAGTGATTTGTGGTTTCAAGAGAAAACCATTAGCCTTAGACAGACATGATGTGGATTTGAACATGAAGGGATCTCAAAATTCAACATAAGCAATAATATCAAGATTTCATGCCAATAAAAGGTCTGATAATGATAAACAAATCTGAGGTTCTATGCTAACGCAACCTATTATACAACTGAGAGTAAATATAAACATTTCTAAAGGACGTCTTCTATCAGGGAAAACTGCTTAAATATTCTCCTTGCCTTTACCCGAACCTCTAGCTTCACGCCCACCTGAAAACAGATTTTTATTTTTGAAAGAGCGAGGGTTAGACCAATGGTCTAGTGAGTTTCCCCCTAGCAACACTTTAGCATCCAATAATCAGAATAGATATGCAATAAATAACTCAATTTAAACTTATCAAATCTTTACACATTCATCAAACACTTTGGCTCACACTACCGTCACCCACAAGTAACGGTGTGTCTGGCTCACACTGCCTTATTTGGGACACACACCTCAATGGCATAAACGAAACACCCCCCCCCCCCGACTTTGAGCACAAAGCACATAAAACAATGTATGCATACAATTCTACCAACAAATAATAAAACGCATATCATAGGCTTTTATCAATTCTCACATATCAAAAATACATTTGAAAGGAAGAATTTTAATTAAACTTGCATGTAAAACAGTTGTTTTAATCTTTAAAATTTAGTTTAAAGAAAAACTCACCTGATGTCCTTAGCTTAAATTCTTACGCTCACTTTAATAATTCGGTCCGAACCTATAAAACAACACATGATCGACCTTAACACCAAAATCCCAACATTACCTCTTCTCTAGAAAATGCGTTGGCCCACTAAGAAAATTCCTTAGACTAAATATGAAATTGGTCAATTATCCCAAATAAATTCTAAGCCCGCATAAGTAAATAATTCACCTTAAACTGAAAGTGGGCTTCGGCCCAAACACAGCAGACCCACCGCCCGGAGTGAAGTGAGATCGGGGTCTCCCCCCTGCCGAGCAGCGACCGGGGTCTCCCCCCTCACGGACCTTGCACCGACCGGGGTCTCCCCCCGTGCGCCAACGGGGGCCTCCCCCTGCGCGCCGACCGAGGTCTAAACGACCAGACTCTACTTTCGACCAGGTCTAAAAGACCGGACTCTACCTGTGTAACACCCCGATTTTCGAAAGGTATCATTTCAAGTTTATATACAGAAACCGATATATTAAGGAAAAATAAGATATTTTATTTTGAGCTTGAATCCTTGGTTTTATAGTCTTGATGGATAAAAGATTCAATTACGAGACCAACGGTTCTTTTCGGAGCGAAAACGGAGCTATAACGAAGAAGTTATGACCAAAACAGTTTCGGTACGTGCTAGGCTATAATGCCCGGCGATTGTGACAGTGTCACAATCGCCTGTCATGGTCGCCAGAGCCCGAAAACTCTCGGTACAATCTCAACGATTGTGCCCGGTGATTGTGACACTGTCACTATAGCCTGGCACAATCGCCTGGGTGTATCAGAGTGTTAAAATCGCGATTTTCAGCCCCAAACTTCATTTCTTCATATCTCTCTCATTTCAACTCCGATTTTGGTGATTCAACTTGCTACGGTTTCGTTTTTGAGAGCTCTTCAAGGATCAAGCAAGAGATTGGAAGTTTATTGAAGTATTATAGAGCATTTTGTGGTGGTAAGATTCTCATCTCTCCCTATTCATCTTCTTCCCCAAAGTTTTCTAGGGTTTCATCCACCCTTTGTTCTACCTTTCATAGATTGAAGGTTTGTAATCATTTTGGTGAACTAGAAGTATTTTGGTTGGTGAATTCAAGCTTGGGTTAAGGTAATCTTCTATTCTCTTCGGTTATGGAAGTTAGGGTTTCGGTATTAGTTGAGGTATCCATGTACATGGTTTGGGAAATGATTCTTTGTGGTTGATTATGTATATTTATGGTTGGAACCTTGTGGATCTAGGTTTTGGAAGATTTGGTTTGAAGAACCAAGTTTCTTCAAGGAAAGCTCTAAGTGGGTAAAATCTAGATTTAGTCTAAATCTAGCAAGGCGAGTTTACTAAACATTTGTTAACACTAGATACACATCATAATCTCCTATTTGTTATTTTATCTCTATATGTTCAAATGTTTGGGGATTTCTTCATGAAAATAGTTGGAGGATGTATATATAAGGGTGATTTTCCATGATTATTGTTATATGTATCATTATTTGGGATTTGTATCATAGATACATAATGTGGGTACCTTGATATGTTAAATGTATGCATATATGGGTATAATGATGATTCTAGTTGGAACACCATTTTGGTGATATGTTTATATGCATGATGAGCATGATTTTACATTGGGTCTTTTGTTAGACATCACGAGGATAAGGTGGTAATATTATACCCGTAGTTGGTATTGAATTATGTGGGTTGAAATATACCTAAAGAACCCCTTATAAATGTTATGTGGACGAACCAAGTAGTACACTAGGAGGATATAGTCTTGGGCGCCACTATGATGGTATGTGCCTAAACCTCCGCCATTCGGGGAATTTTCTTAGCGATAGTCTTCGGGTGTGCCGGGCCTTTGGGGTGTTCCTTGTTAAGGGCATCAAGGTATATCGACTCTTGGGTGGGACTTGATTGGTGCTACGGGTCTCCCCTATTGACTCCACATTTGTTGAACTATGGTTAACTGTTGATAAGAAATATGACTGTTCATGCATGCTTACTATTGTTCAACTCACTAGGCTTTTTGGCCTAACACTTGTTTGGTGTCGATGTGTATATCAGGTTTTAGCGGCATCGGTCCTAAGCTGGCGTAGTGCTTGGGTGAGAGATTTGGGAATATCGCTTTTGGACTTACTATTGGTAGAGAATCCTTTGGGTCTATAAATGACACCCTTGATTGTAATCTCTTTTCTGGTTATAGAAATTAGATTAGTTGGTTGTTATTTATTATCCGTTTAATTACGATTGTATTTAAACAGGTTTGTGTATTTTCCCCATTTTTTGGAGGCTCTTGCTTTGGCAATTTTAAATACCGCATGTCCGTTTTTCGGATTTTTGTTATCCCTTTTTTTAGGGTGTTACAAGTTGGTATCAGAGCTCTAGTTTAAGTGAATTAGGCATGAATGTAAGATGTCTAGACTTAGACTAAGTACGTTAGGCAATGATTTGTGAGATGGGTATAAATTTTTAAGATAGATTAGTCTTAGATTCGACGTAAACTATGGTTATCAAGCGTTGTGGCGATGGTAACGAGAACCTTTATGTATTATATGTTCATAATCTCACCTAGCTAATTTTATTATGAGGATATTTATACATGATGGTGCTTGAAGTGCCGTTACTGTGACAATTTGTAATGTAGTGGTACGTTCTCTTGTGCTTGGTTTACTAACGTTATGTTATTTGGTAGACGTAGTAGTATGTTTCCTTCATGTTCAATTCTGTTAATCTCCTCCTTATTCATTCTCGTGCTTGCATGAACTGCCTTGGTATGTCGACCGTTGGGGTGGTAAGAAAGTTTCCGAATGAGTAACTACTATAAAAAGTTAATGTTTTTATTATTCGTTACTTGGAGTGACGGTAAGTATGGTGATTGCGTTAAGTGAACTGTTCGAGTCGGATTAATTGGTTGGATTAGAATCATAGACTTTTTGAATCAATGTATTCGAGGAGAAATTGTAAGGTGAACCTATGAAGTCCGTGATTTTTGCCTTAAGATGTTGAGCATCTGGATGACGATAGTGTAACTAGAGAAATCGAGGAGCGTGAGTTCAAGTTGATTTGTGAAAACGGTGTACATGCCAAAATATCATTTTTTAAGTGTTTATGCGTTTTACATGAAATTATCAAATGTTGGGTTAGTTGGTAATCTTTGATTATTTGAAGTATTTACCTTTATAAACTTTGTATAACACCACATTTGGGATTTTTGGACATTTTGATAGAGGGTCACAAATCAATGTGTTTTAACGTTTTATTGCATAAAACGATCTTTGGTCAAAGAAATATACTTTTGAATGGTTGTCGGTTTTTATGCATCATTCATGATAGGGAATGTTTTATGAAGCATTACTTGCATATTTATGTGAAGTATTTGAAATTATGTATATAGTCCCATTTTATGATTTTTATTCTTACCGGCAGTTACACTTGGAAATGCATATTTGAAAATAAATAAGTCTTTAGGACTTCGGTCTGGTTTAATAGCTCAATTGTGAAATACCAAGTATGATGGCGGTTAATGCGCATCATTTGAGAAGTACATGTTTTGAGTGCGTTGGTCATTCAATTGGAGCCATGTACTGTTTAGACTGTAATGCAGTGGATTCATATGTATATGAGTCGGTATTTATCATTTAAAAAGAAAATGGGCTATTATTTATAAGTTACTTATTTTAAAGTGCTTGTGTTTTACATTAAATTGTTAACTGCTGATAAATTTTGGGTTATTTGGATATATTTAACTTTATAAACTTATGTAACACACATCTTCGTGATTCTTGGGCATTTTGATAAATAAATCATTTTGATATATTTCTTTTACGATGTAATATATAAATGGAAGTCATTTTATATAATTGTCCATTTGGTGCATACGTGTCATACCCCGCTAAAGCGGAAACACGAGGCATAACAACTCCGATCTCATAGCACAAGATTAAAGTCATACCACCATGCATTTATCTTTTAAAAACATTACAATATCAAAACATAGTATTTATCATTGTTTACAATTCCCAAAGACTTAAACATAACGATATATATAAAACAAAATAATCTTGCGTCAAAACATGAAGTACGCGGCTTAAACATCGTTGTTTACCTTCTTGATTCCTGAAAAGCATGTATAAAATCAAGGTCAACTACAAAGAGTTGGTGAGTTCACAGGTTTTAGATATGCACAAATCATTTCATATACAAAATTTTGATAAATGAAGCATTTTGTACAATTTCGACTCTTAAACTTAAAAGAAATTCATGAGTATTGCCATTTTAAATTCCGTATGACTTGAGTCGGTATTGATAAAACTTGTTGAGCCACTACTAAACCATCCCTGACCAATTTCAACGCACCAATGAATTAACTCAGCGTCAGCGGTGGTCTATGCCACATGGATAGTCATATTCTCTAGTATAGTGCACCCTTACTCGTCAGCATGAGGTGGGTTTGTCAGACCAAATAGCGCTATCCACTAATACTATAGGCCCAATTTTTGGGTTAATAGTAGTGCTTAAGGGGACTAACTCTTTGATACTCAACATACCAACATTTCTTATACGTCATACCATTATATTTCCGAATGCTTATAATAAAGCCTCATACATTGATAAATATGCAATACTTTATAACCAATCTCATGAATCTTTACAAACGTAATTTGACATGCTTTCCACCCCAAAATCAATTAAAACGGTAAAAGTGGGGCTGTGAATACTCACTTTTTGGAGAAAGCGCGAAGATTTTGAGATAGTGATCACCGAAGGTCGTCACTTCCTAGATTTCCTATAACGAAAGATGCCACAAGGAAAATACGTCAATACTCGTACCTAAGTCCAAATAACCCGTCCAAGTGATTTATGAAATGCCAATAAGTGTACATTTTTGTCCAAATTCATTTTAAGGTCAAATATAGGTCTTAGAATGCCTCAATGCAAAGTTTGAATATGTTAAGACCATCTTTCTGGATTTCAGCACTTGCTGTCCAGAAAATGGGTCTACAAAGTGACTAGAGAAACCTATCTTCCCAAAGAACAATCTTTACCAAAATTTTTGAGGAACTAATATACTGAGTTATGAATTAATCTGCAAAATTTCATGATTCATAGAGGTGTTTTGATACCCCAAATAAATTCCACAAAACAGAATGTCACTGATTTTCAGATCAGTGACACACTTCACTTGCAACTTATATTTGGGATACCAAAGCTCAGAATTATGCAATAAGCCATATATGATTGCAAAGCTAACTCAAAAACCTATCATGAGGAAAATTTTCACCCAACTTGGACAAGAATTGAGAGAGTTATGGCCTTTGGAAATTGGGTGTATGAATCTGCCATTTCTGGACAGATTGCACCATCTTTTTCTAAAATCCAATTGGATGACCAAATCTCCACCATTTTGGGCGATTCTTGACTCTATGGATCGCTAACACCTTAAACGAGATTTTAGTAGCAAAATACCCAATTTTTTGATGAGTAGAACATGAGTTATGCATCATTAAAGTAGGTGCATTTTTCTGGACAGCAACTGTGGTAAAATCAAACTTGTAAAAAAAATGGTAAGATGATCATTTTTGCATTTGGTTTATGGTATAACCACATGCTCTCACATCTTAATCAAATATAAAATGACTTTATGATGAAAACTATACTTTTTGGACTCATAGCAACCTATGATGCTCATCCAAATACATGCATGTACAATATACCAGTTAAGTGATATTATCATCACTAATAAGCTCTTAATCATGTGGAATTTGGGAAATTCCATCTTAAGAGCATTTTTATACTAAATTTTCATTGTAATAACATAGCCATAAGTTCAATAACACCAAAATTTTGTGGTTCATGATACTCTACTTACCAAAATTCAACATTATGATCAAAAACCCCAAACTTGATAATAAACAAATTTTTCTTTGAAAACAAGAATCAAAAACTCATTTTAGGATACTATATACATCAAATGTAATCTATCTCACCATCAAAAACCCAATTTACCCAACATTTAGATGCAAAATTTTATTCCTCAACCCCAAAACCGAAAATGAGAATATGCAAGTAAGAAGATGTAGTTTTTGAGGTTACCTTGAAGATTGGTTGAAGAAATCTTGATTCTAACTTCAATTTGATGATTGAGCCTTAATTTCTTCTTGATTTTGATCAATAAAAAGATGGAATGGTGGTATGGTGGTGGTGGTCGGCCGATGTAGAGAGAGAGAGGGAGATAGAGAGTTTTTTTTTTTTGATTTGAAATGAGAGAATAACTATTCTTAATTGGTTTTAATTAAAAGGATTTATTAAATAAAAAAAAATAGAAATGATGTAGTCATGACAAGTGTCTAATGACTAATCAAATTTATAAATATATTTATAATATAATTTAAGATAATATAATATAGTCTAATCCAAAAGAATATCAGATATAATTGAGAACCGAAATACCCGATTCTCAATTTTTGCTAAAACAACTATTATGCAAAAAAATGAAAATATTTCAACTAAAATAATATAACTTTATAATTTTATATATTTTGGACTTTAATCATAAATCTTGGCATTTCTGAACTGTGACGGTCAGTTACTGGACTGTTCCGGGTATTCTACGCATCTTCCGAAATTTTCGGAAAACTTTTAACTTAATGATTTTAATTAACTTCTAGGAGTGAAAATACTATAATATATTTTCTAATAAATCAAAGGATGCTAACCTTATGATTCAGATTTTGACAGGTGTCACAGTCTCCCCTCCTTCGAAGAATTTCGTCCCGAAATTAATGATTGTTGTTTCCGGACTGACTCTTCCTTAAATAAATGAGGGTACTTGCCCTTCATGTAATCTTCTCTTTCCCAGGTGTATTCAGGCCCATGACGTGAATTCCATCGGACTTTTAAAATTGGAATTTTACTGTGCCTTAGACGTTTAATTTCACGATCAAGAATTTCAATTGGTTTTTCTACAAAGCGCAAACGCTCATCAATCTGAACCTCTTCAGGACTTATAACCAATGATTCATCAGTTAAACATTTCTTTAGATTTGATACACGAAAAGTGTCATGAATAGCACTCAACTCTTGTGGTAATTTGAGTTTATAAGTTACTGATCCAATTCTTTCCAGTATTTCGAATGGGCCAATATATCTTGGGCTCAATTTACCTCTTTTCCCGAATCGAACTAATCCTTTCCAAGGTGACACTTTCAGAAGGACATTATCACCCGTTTGGAACTCTAACGGCTTTCTACGGTTATCTTCATAACTTTTCTGACGGTCTCGCGCAGCTTTGAGTCTATCCCGGATAGTAGATATCTTATCAGTGGTTTCTTGTATAATATCAGGCCCGATCAATTGACTATCACCGGTTTCCATCCAACTGAGTGGGGATCTACACTTACGTCCGTATAAGGCTTCATATGGCGCACATTGGATGCTAGTGTGGTAACTGTTGTTGTAAGAAAATTCCACTAGTGGTAAATGCTTATCCCAACTACCTCCGAAATTTATAGTACAAGCGCGCAACATATCTTCCAATGTTTGAATGGTCCTCTCCGTCTGTCCATCCGTTTGAGGATGATACGTTGTACTCAAATCTAATCTGGTACCCAACGCTTTCTGAAATGTTTGCCAAAATCAGGAAGTAAAACGGCTATCTCTATCAGAGATGATAGAAACAGGTACACCATGACGTGAAACGACCTCATCTATGTATAACTGTGCAAGCTTTTCCATTTTGAAGTCCTCTCTTATCGGAAGAAAATGCGCAGATTTCGTAAGTCGGTCCACTATGACCCAAATTGCATCATGCCCTTTTTCCAGTCCTGGGTAGCTTAGTGATAAAATCCATTGATACTTGCTCCCATTTCTAATAAATCAAAGGATGCTAACCTTATGATTCAGATTTTGACAGGTGTCACAATACGATTTTATAAATCGTTAGAAAATGCATATCATTGAACTAGGAGTCGTTTTTGAAACATGAAAAGAAAGAGTTCATTTGGAAAACATTCGTTGCAACTGATGAGGAGTTTTGGACTAATTACCTTTTTGGGTCATGGTGTTTGCATAATTGTTGGTCAAACGTATTTCGATGTCTCTACTGGCTTTCATGGGTCGTTGGCTCGGTTTTAACTAAATGGAGTTTTGAAGAAAATTGTCCGGTTTAAAAACAATGGTATTGTTTCCCTTTGAGTTTAGTGGGAGCAGTTCAGTTATACATATCATGTATGCATATTTTATTGGAAATTCCGTCATGGTATTTCAGCCAATGTTTTGGAACGATGAGAACATGTTTATATTTGGCTCTGAACTCGAAAACGACATAAATTATTTCATGTTTTAACCGGGTTGACAGGCCCTTTTGTTTACCTTAGGGTGAAACAGATAATACCAAAAAACAAGTATACAAATTGGTACTATGTCGTCTTACAAGTAATAAAATGGTAAAGATACCAGATATCGTCCCACAAAGATTGGACTAAAAAGTGTGTTAAAAGTATAATGAAAGATGAGATTTCAGATGACGAATTTGAAGCAATATTTTTGAAGGTTGATTAACACAGATCTAAATAACAAGAATAAAAGAAAAGCAAGGGTGTAAGACTTTTGATGGCATATGAATCCAAAATCCAGCAGGTCAATGCTACAACACTGTCATAGCATGATGCTATTTGAATGTTGCAGCATGCTTCTGACTATAACTAGTTTTATTATCGATTTCAAGACACGTTCCTCTCGGACTCTCACCATCCCATTATTCCATTAGCCATAAACAGTCTCATCTCTGAGCAAAGTTCAAGATAAGGGAATGATGGGAATGGAGTTCTCAAAATATACGGCAAAACAAATTCTCTTTGTTAAAAGTTACTCTTTCGACATAACCCCCGTACCTCCCAAGTTGATGTATTCCAAATAGCTTATCTCTAAGTCTATTCTATTTTAACCCTTTGAAAAAGTGACAACTTATCAAGAATGGATCATTTTAAATGACACAAGTAACAACTCTCGTTGCAAGTAACTCTTTCGATATTACCTCTTATGTCACTAAATTGACATGCTATTCAATGGCCTATCTCTAGGTCCATGACACTATTACACTATCAAAATAATCATTTTGTCAAAGAGTTTTGTTATCTTGATAAAAATTGAGTTGGAATAATAAAATTTCGTTAAAGTCACAAAAACCTACTTTTTTTAGACTCATATAACCACCATTTGCCTCACACCCAAGGTAAGAGGATTAGCTACTCATTACAATAAAGGAATAAAAACTACTACTAAGAATTGCAAAGATGAACATAATGTAAAGTGCTCTTGAAAGATAAATGACTTGAAAGTATATAAATATATATATATATATATATATATATATATATATATATATATATATGTTGCTTGAAATGTAAAGACAAATGAAAGTAAATTACAAGGAAATGGAAATGACAAGAAAGTAAGAATGGAAAGTAAATACAATGAATTTTAACTACTTAAACCTAAATTAAAAGAGTGAAAGAAAGGCTAGAGATTCAAGATGAAGAAAAAAATATAAGAAAATAAAATGTGCAGGTGGATGTTGTTTCAATGCTGCAAGCATGCATGTACTAGCATGAAGAACATGAAGAACAAGATGAAGAATGTAAGAACATAAGCATGAATTCTGGAAATTACAAAGGACACTGGACTGGAATAGGACCAGTTCGTGAATCAAACAGAAAGTAAAGGAATTAGACTAAGCATAACAAGATGGAAAGCTTAAAGAAAATATGAAAAACAAGATGAAGAACTTAAAGATTACTACTTAAAATTAAAGAACTAAAGAGTGAATCACGATCAGCTCCCAAGCCACTACAGATCAGATGCAAAAGACATTAAGAAACATAAACTAAGATGATGATGAGAGATGTCCCCTTATGAGCAACTAAGCCTTCCTTTTATAGACAAGAGGAGTGGCAAAGTTGTAATTAAGGGGAATCTAATTGTACTTAAGCTAGTCTAATGCCAACTAAGGCTACAAAAGCTAGTTCCATCTTAACTAAACTATTACAAACCAGATAAATTAGTGTTTAGAGGTTACAAAAGATCAGTTACATGCCAGAAACTCAGATTATCCTTTATCATCTTCGATTCTTTCATCCAAAACCATCAGCTCCATGCTGTACTGATGCTGCAGCATGCCCTGTTTCCAAATAGATTTCCAAAAGATAACCAAATTAGCCTACAATCTTCATAGAACAAGCAAATCACACAAATTCAGCTCCAAAACACAATAAATGGAAAACAAGGTAGAAAATGACTCAAAGTGGGATTTAGAAGTGAAAAATCCTATTTAAAAGATTAAAAGAAATGTGCTTAAGTACTCAAAATTGAGTACTTATCACGGGTACATACGCATATCAATCTACTAGCTTTGCGAAATAATCGATCGCATGCAAGTTTTGTTGTGAAATCTTATTTCGTGCCGCATTGTGACTAAAAGAGAGAAAACTTTAAGAGTTCGATATTATGAGAATGTTGTCTCGGGTTTTGCAAACATTTTATTTATACAGTTTGGAATTAAACTAAATTACTATTGAAATTGCTCAAATCGCATGCATATGTCTTTACTAAATTTTGGGGAATAAACAGATGTATGCGAGTCACGATGGGAGGTTTTATTTCATGACATTTCATGGTTAATTGCAGGAATTTTGAGGTTCGATTTTGTGAATCTCCCTTATGTAATTTTGTATGAAAGTCTTGTTATACACTGTTTTAGTACGTAAAACTATTTCTCATTCGTTACATAAATTATACTGTTGGTGTGAGTAATCGTATGAAAGATTTTTGGTATTTCGAATAGAACTTTTGCCCGGAACATATTTCAGTTATTGATTTTACTGATAGGAGTTTTCGGCAATGCATGAGATGAAGTTTCGGTTTGCATGTCGTTGTATTTACAATTTTGGGTAAGTACGTTTTATCGGTGCGGCCCAAATTTGAACCGCGAATAATATATATATATATATATATATATATATATATATTTATTTATTTATTTTCCTATTGTGTTACTACATTTGGGAAATGATCGGACGTATATAGGTCTTCTTGGAAATTTTATCTTCCGACGTTTTGTGTCAAAGTAAAAGATTTTAAAGTTGAAGTTGTGAAATCCTCTTTTGGGAGTTGTACAAACTTTTATTGCACATGTTATGGAACGGAAAGTTATTTTCATACGCATAGCATAAATTGAAGCATACTAAGACCCTGGTAGTCCGTTTTAAAATTTTGTTACGCATCTTTCGTTATCGTTGTATTAGTGTAAGTAATGATCAAATGAGTTTTGAAAATGGTTTATATGTGTGGCATTGGTGATCAATTTTGAAACCTATCGAATGCACGATAGTATATTTTCACCGCACGTTTAATTGTTATAAAACTTATGTATTTGAGAGTTTTATAAATTTCAAAATGGGCATAGTAGTGTGAAAAACCTTGAACTCATTGGGCTATAGATGTAAGCCCCCTCGTGTTAGAAGTCGATATTCAGGATTAAAAGAGTCCTCGGAGTTTGAGGCGTTAGACATGTGCTTTCTCCCAGTTTGTTAAGTAACGATCTTTATGCTTCGTTAAACCTACGGATTAAAATCGTGTTCGGTTGTTTGGATATGGTCGGTTTTGGAATTGTGGGAATTTGGTATGACGGCATGCTATATGTCGGTGGTGTACTATATTGTTGGATATTCGTGAATAATTATGATGTTATGGTTGATTGGTAAGGATGTTGGATTTGGGTGACTACTCCCAAGAGTAGGTGTCAACTTTGAATCGACATTGCTAATCGGAAAGGAAATATTTGGTAGTATGCCCACGTTTGCAGAATGGCCATCTCGAGGTTAGGTGTTGGCGCTTGATTTTGAGGACAATAACTGTTGGTGTGCTTCAATGTATTTCCGTTAGATCTTGTGCATCTGCAGGACGAGCGGTAAACTTAAGGAAATTAGATGTCGATAATTAAGAAATCAATCATTGGTATTTTGATAATTGTCAGGACTTTCGCTGATTTGGAAATCGATGCTTGAGTTCATGGTGGGAGTTTAGTGGTAATGTTTATTGGAGACATTTGGTGAGAATGTTGAGGTAGACTTTAAGTACAAATCTATTATTGAAGAGACCTTGATGCGTCGTATTTAGAAGTAACTAAGGGAAATGTTTGCTTTGGAGTATTCTTGGTGGAAATGACTAAATAAGGTCGTAAGTTACTCTTGAGGTAATATGAACAACATAAGGCTGGGAGGCGACCGAGATTTAATGTTAAGAATGTGATTAAGCTAGAACTTAACGTTTATCCTGCTTTGGGTGAGTTATATGGAAAGTTGAGGTTGAGTTGGTGATGGTTCGTTATAAGGAACGCAACGATAACCTCAACGGAGATGTAATCGGGTTCGTATATGAGGTAAGGTTTAGTGAAGGTATTCCTTTTGGATAGGGAATCATTTGACCTCGCCAAGGGCAATATTGGGTGATTGGTTGGTGCTAGATTTCGAGGACGAAATCTCTTTTAAGGTTGGGAGGATTGTAACACCCCGATTTTCGAAAGGTATCATTTCAAGTTTATACAGAAACCGATATATTAAGGAAAAATAAGATATTTGATTTTGGGCTTGAATCCTTGGTTTTATAGTCTTTATGGATAAAGAATTCAATTACGAGACCAACGGTTCTTTTCGGAGCGAAAACGGAGCTATAACGAAGAAGTTATGACCAAAACAGTTTCGGTACGTGCTAGGCTATAATGCCCAGCGATTGTGACATTGTCACTGTAGCCTGGCACAATCGCCTGGGTGTATCAGAGTGTTAAAATCGCGATTTTCAGCCCCAAACTTCATTTCTTCATATCTCTCTCATTTCAACTCCGATTTTGGTGATTCAACTTGCTACGGTTTCGTTTTTGAGAGATCTTCAAGGATGAAGAAGGAGATTGGAAGTTTATTGAAGTATTATAGAGCATTTTGTGGTGGTAAGCTTCTCATCTCTCCCTATTCATCTTCTTCCCCAAAGTTTTCTAGGGTTTCATCCACCTTTTGTTCTACCTTTCATAGATTGAAGGTTTGTAATCATTTTGGTGAACTAGAAGTGTTTTGGTTGGTGAATTCAAGCTTGGGTTAAGGTAATCTTCTATTCTCTTTGGTTATGGAAGTTAGGGTTTCGGTATTAGTTGAGGTATCCATGTACATGGTTTGGGAAACGATTCTTTGTGGTTGATTATGTATATTTATGGTTGGAACCTTGTGGATCTAGGTTTTGGAAGATTTGGTTTGAAGAACCAAGTTTCTTCAAGGAAAGCTCTAAGTGGGTAAAATCTAGATTTAGTCTAAATCTAGCAAGGCGAGTTTACTAAACATTTGTTAAAACTAGATACACATCATAATCTCCTATTTGTTACTTTATCTCTATATGTTCAAATGTTTGGGGATTTCTTCATGAAAATAGTTGGAGGATATATATATAAGGGTGATTTTCCATGATTATTGTTATATGTATCATTATTTGGGATTTGTATCATAGATACATAATGTGGGTACCTTGATATATTAAATGTATGCATATATGGGTATTATGATGATTCTAGTTGGAACACCATTTTGGTGATATGTTTATATGCATGATGAGCATGATTTTACATTGGGTCTTTTGTTAGACATCACGAGGATAAGGTGGTAATATTATACCCGTAGTTGGTATTGAATTATGTGGGTTGAAATATACCTAAAGGACCCCTTATAAATGTTATGTGGACGAACCAAGTCAGTACACTAGGAGGATATAGTCTTGGGCGCCACTGTGATGGTATGTGCCTAGACCTCCGCCATTCGGGGAATTTTCTTAGCGATAGTCTTCGGGTGTGCCGGGCATTTGGGGTGTTCCTTGTTAAGGGCATCAAGGTATATCGACTCTTGGGTGGGACTTGATTGGTGCTATGGGTCTCCCCTATTGACTCCACATTTGTTGAACTATGGTTAACTGCTGATAAGAAATGTGACTGTTCATGCATTCTTACTATTGTTCAACTCACTATGCTTTTTGGGCTAACACTTGTTTGGTGTCGATGTGTATCTCAGGTTTTAGCGGCATCGGTCCTAAGCTGGCGTAGTGCTTGGGTGAGAGATTTGGGAATATCGCTTTTGGACTTACTATTGGTAGAGAATCCTTTGGGTCTATAAATGACACCCTTGATTGTAATCTCTTTTCTGGTTATAGAAATTAGATTAGTTGGTTGTTATTTATTATCCGTTTAATTACGATTGTATTTAAACAGGTTTGTGTATTTTCCCCATTTTTGGGAGGCTCTTGCTTTGGCAATTTTAAATACCGCATGTCCGTTTTTCGGATTTTTGTTATCCCTATTTTTAGGGTGTTACAACTTGGGTCTAAACGACCGGACTCTACCTCGACCAGGGTCCACTTTCGACCGGAGGCAATTTTTTGGGGTTTCGAACACAGGTTGGTTCAGAACAATAAGTCCAAGGATATATCTTCCTCTTTCAATCAGACCCTCCCAACACTTCTAATCTCAAGATATTAGGATTAAATACCATAAAGTTCCAACTATTGAATCAACCCCAACCATGGAAGAACTCGATCGACCACAGGGAAACCGATTGGATTCTTGGTCGACCCCAAAACTAAACTTATACTGAATTTGCACTTAAGTTACAAGGAAAGGAAAGGAAATGCATTATCTACATAAAATTCTAAGAAGAGCTTGAATCCTTACCTTAAGAGATCAATGCAAATCCTTAAACCTTCTTCCTCTCCAATCGCACCAACAATGCCTCTCTCTTTCTTAAGCCGCCAAGCGTAAAATGAAGCAATCCCTAGGAGAAAACCCTTTTAATGCACTATTTACACTTGACCCCCCCTTTTAAAATAAAGAACTTTTCCACTTCTCACCCCTAACTCTAAATTATAAAAACTTGGTTATTACAATATCCCCCCCTTCAAAAGAATTCCGGGGACGGAATTCCTTCGTTGAAAAGCTGGGGATATTGGGACTTCATATCCGCTTCTAAATCCCACGTCGCCTCTTGACCCTTATGAAATTGCCACTGCACTTTTACAAAGTGAATTTCTTTATTCCCCAACTTCCTCACCTTTCGATCCAGAATGACCACCGGTGTCTCTACATAACTTAGTTTCTCATCGACCTGAATATCTTCCATAGGCACCACCACATCGGTTTCAGCCAAACACTTTTTCAAGTTAGATACATGAAATGTAGGGTGTATTCCTCGTATGTTTTCAGGTAGATTCAATTTGTAGGCTACTTCTCCAATTCATGCAATAATAACAAATGGTCCAACGAATCTAGGTCGTAGTTTACCTTTCTTACCGAAACGTACCACTCCCTTCCACGGCGAAACCTTTAACATGACTGAGTCCCCCACTTGAAATTCAATCGGCTTCCGTCGTTTATCAGCGTACATTTTCTGACGGTCTTGAGCTTTCTTCAACCTTTCTTCAACCTTTCCCGAATCTGGGTGATCTTGTCGGTCGTCACTTGCACAATCTTTGGGCCGGCTAACTGTCTTTCTCCTACTTTGGTCCAACACAACGGTGTTCTGCCCTTTCGACCATACAGAACCTCAAATGGAGCTGCTTGAATACTAGCATGATAACTATTGTTGTAAGAGAATTCGATCAATGGCAGGTGCATCTCCCACGAGCCCTTGAAATCAATCACACATGCCCGAAGCATATCTTCCAATGTTTGAATGGTTCTTTCGCTTTGTCCATCTGTTTGGGGATGATACGTCGTACTGAGCTTGAGTTGCGATCCCAACTCCCTTTGCAAACTTCTCCAAAATGATGAAGTGAAACGCCCGTCTCGATCTGACACAATAGACGATGGTACTCCATGACGAGATACTATTTCGTCTATGTAAAGTTTTGCTAACTTCTCTAACGAATCCGTCTCTTTGATTGGTAGAAAATGAGCTGACTTCGTCAACCTATCCACTATTACCCAAATTGCATCGTGTCCTTTAGGAGTTCATGGAAACCCCGTGACGAAGTCCATCGTGATTTCCTCCCACTTCCATACCGGGATTTCCAACGGCTGAAGCTCCCCGCACGGTCTTTGATGCTCCGCTTTCACCTTTAAACATGTCAGGCATCGCTCAACAAAGTGGGCGATGTCTTTCTTTAAACCTGGCCACCAATAAATTTGCCTCAAGTCTCGATACATCTTGTTGGTTCCCGGATGAATAGAATAACGAGACTTATGGGCTTCCTCTAGCACTTTCTTTCGAAGATCTCCTATTTTCGGAACCCACACTCTGCCTTCAAAACATCTCACCCCTCGACCATCTGTCTTTAATAAATTAACATACCCAACTAATCTCTCGCTTTTCAGGTTCCCATCCACCAGCGCTTCCTTTTACAGCGTCTTGACTTCCTCCAAGAAGGTAGAAGCTGCCTCCACTAGAAATGCTACAATATTCGCTGCTTCGCAGCGCTCCTTCCGACTCAGGGCGTCGACCACTACATTAGCTTTACCCGGGTGGTAAAGAATTTCGCAGTCGTAATCACTTAACAGCTCTATCCATCTCCGTTGCCTCATATTCAATTCTTTCTGGTTGAACAGATGTTGTAGGCTCTTGTGATCTGTAAAAATCTGACATTTAACCCCGTACAGATAATGCCTCCAGATCTTCAAAGCGAAGATTACTGCTGCCAATTCCAGATCATGCGTCGGGTAGTTCTTTTCATGCTCCTTCAATTGACGTGACGCATAAGCAATCACTTTACCTTCTTGCATTAACACACAACCCAAACCCAACTTTGAGGCGTCGCTGTAAATTACGAATCCTTCCGTCCCGTCCTTCTTTTTTACGAACAGCACCGGAGCTCCCCATGGCGAAGAACTCGGACGAATAAATCCCTTATAAAGTAGTTCTTGTAGATGAATCATCATTTCCTTCATTTCTACCGGTGCCAAACGGTATGGTGCTCGTGCAATAGGTGCCGCCCCCGGCATCAGATCTATACAAAACTCCACTTGCCGATCCGGTGGCAGTGTAGTCAAATCTTCCAGAAATACTTCCGGATATTCGCTCACTACCGGAACCGACTCTATTCCCCTCTTCTCTTTCTTAGCGTCTACTACATACGCTAAGAACCCCACACACCCTTTTCCTAAATACCGCCTAGCCTTGATCATATAAATCAAGCATGACTTCCTATCCCGACGATCCCCATACACAACCACCTCTTCCTCACCGGGAACCGCTATACAAATCAACTTCTTGTTACACACTATGTGGGTATCATTATACGCCAACCAATCCATTCCCACTATAACATCAAACTCCCCCATGCCCATCGGGTACAGTCTTAATGGGAATTAATGGTCGTCAATATCAATGGTACACCCTTCATATACTTCCCTTACTAAGACTAGACTATCATCCACTACTTCTACCTCAAACCCCAAACTAAGCTGTTTGGGTTTCACACACAATTTATGAGCAAAATTCGGCGACACAAACGACTGGTTTGCACCCGAATCAAACAACACCTTAGCAAGAGTCGAGTCAATAAGGAAAGTACCTGTCACCACATCCAGCGTTTCCACCGCCTCCTCCGCTGTCATGTTGAATGCCCTGGCTCTTGCTCGGGCGGGTTCCACCTTCCGATCTCCCCCTTTACCTCCAAAATTACCAACAGTTCCCTTCTTCAGTTGCGGGCAATCATACTTGATGTGGTCCGGAGAACCACACTGATAGCAAGTTCTTGTTCCCTGGCAATCCCTAGCCATATGACCTGCTTTCCCGCACTTGTAGCACCCATCTTTTTCCATCAGACATTCCCCTTTATGCATCCGGTTGCACTTTCCGCACGGCTTAATATCCACCCTTGAGGTCGTTCGTTGATATGACTTGATACTCTTGAATTTCTTCGGTTCACGGACTGGTCCTTCCCATTTCCTTTTCTCACTGCCTCTTTCCACCGTCTGCCTTGCTTTATCTCTCTCAGTCATTTCAGCTGCGTTGACGGCCGCTTGAAAAGTTGCAGGCTCACGTGTCACCGCCAATTCTCGAATGTTGCTCCTCAACCCGAATAAATACCTATCCACACGGCGTTCCTCGTTGGGTACATAAACCTCAGCAAAACGAGCCTTTTTGAGAAATTTGGTGGTATACTCTCTAACAGTCATGTCTCCTTGCTCCAGATTCAGAAATTCTTCTTCCAATCTCTTAACTGCTGCTAAAGGGCAAAACTGTCGCTTGAACTTCGCGACAAAAGTCTCCCAATCCATCCCTCTTGCTGTTCTCGAACCCTTACCTCCATATTCCGCCTCCCACCAGAAAACAACATCATCCCTCAGTATTGATTACGCAAATACTACCTTATCCTCTTCCGCACACTTGCAAGTATCAAACGCTAATTCCATGTTCCCGATCCACTTAATCACCATAACGGGATCACATTCACCTTTGAAGGTTAGGGGTTGGCAAGTAGTGAATGCCTTGTAGCTGCAACCCTTCTCTGCTGATGTCTTGACTTCCAAGCTTGAGTTCGACTGTGAGTGACTGCCCACCATAGCTATTGGTGAGTTAGTCATCTTAGTTGTCTCCTTCTCCTCACTCTTTTCCTGATTTATTGCAACTCCCCCAGTTTGATGGGCCAAAAGAGCTTGCAATGTCTCCTGCAGCTTCCCCATCTCAGTACCAAAAGTCTCTTGAGTGACGAACGCTTGAGTCTGACCTCCCTCGCGATTCTTTACCGGCCTTCTCCCTCTTGCAGTAGTCGAACTCTCTTGAAGAGAGGGTTCTCGTTCAGCCATAACTTCCACACTTTTAGCTCGTCGGGCGATACACACAGTTTTCTTTCCCTGGACTCTCCCTTCTGTTTCCTCAACTTGAGTGACTGCATAATCAATGTATATATTTATTTGACGTGATACATGTATATATTTGATAGCATAATCAATGATATTGCAAGCTCAAGTCGCAACACGAGTAGCTTCGATAGAGGCAGTGATTTGTGGTTTCAAGAGAAAACCATTAGCCTTAGACAGACATGATGTGGATTCTAACATGAAGGGATCTCGTGCAATCGTATAGAACGTAAATATAACAACCCAAATACTCAAAATTCAACATAAGCAATAATATCAAGATTTCATGCCAATAAAAGGTCTGATAATGATAAACAAATCTGAGGTTATGCGCTAACACAACCTATTACACAACTGAGAGTAAATATAAACATTTCTAAAGGACGTCTTCTATCAGGGAAAACTGCTTAAATCTTCTCCTTGCCTTTACCCGAACCTCTAGCTTCACGCCCACCTGAAAACAGATTTTTATTTTTGAAAGAGCGAGGGTTAGACCAATGGTCTGGTGAGTTTCCCCCTAGCAACAATTTAGCATCCAATAATCAAAATAGATATGCGATAAATAACTCAATTTAAACTTATCAAATCTTTACACATTCATCAAACACTTTGGCTCACACTACCGTCACCCACAAGTAACGGTGTGTCTGGCTCACACTGCCTTATTTGGGACACACACCCCAATGGCATAAACGGAACACACCGCCCGATATGAGCACAGGCGGAACACACCCCCCGACTTTGAGCACAATGCACATAAAACAATGTATGCATACAATTCTACCAACAAATAATAAAACGCATATCATTGGCTTTTATCAAATCTCACATATCAAAATACATTTGAAAGGAAGAATCTTAATTAAACTTGCATGTAAAACAGTTGTTTTAATCTTTAAAATTTAGTTTAAAGAAAAACTCACCTGATGTCCTTAACTTAAATTCTTGCGCTCACTTTAATAATTCGGTCCGAACTTATAAAACAACACATGATCGACCTTAACACCAAAATCCCAACATTACCTCTTCTCTAGAAATTGCGTTGGCCCACTAAGAAAATTCCTTAGACTAAATCTGAAATTGGTCAATTATCCCAAATAAATTCTAAGCCCACATAAATAAATAATTCACCTTACACTGAAAGTGGGCTTCGGCCCAAACACAGCAGACCCTTTGCCCGGAGTGAAGTGAGATCGGGGTCTCCACCCCGACCTTGCACCGATCGGGGACTCCCCCCTTCACGCCGTGTAACACCCTAAAATAAACAGTATGAAATAAAACTTCGGTAATATAGGCAATATGACTTCGTACTTGGTATAAAACTCCCAAAAGGGGTATAGTACTTAAACCTTTACAAAACCTGAGAACGGATATGGAAATTAACAACAAACTAATCTAAATATATCTATCTAGATTACATCGGTTGTCAATCCAACATCACCAAAAGATGGGACTTAAACAATGCCCAACTACGACTACAAGTCATCTCAAAAATGCCTCTAAGACATGCTCGTCACTCACGACCATGACGACCCACAGCTAAGGGAACCTGTTATACATATCATTTGAGAAAAAGTGTTAGGCTTAAAGCCTAGTGAGAACATACATTTTATAGATTTCAAGAGGTATAAACAATTGTATCATAAGTAAATCTTTTCCAGAATTTTAGATCACAAAAGAAGATCTTTATCAAGAAAGGACAACCGGTCCAAAAATTCATCTCGCGATGATGGGGGCTACCCGATTTACCAAGGGTGGTGACGGAACACAAAAGTAGGCCACGACCCGAGTTATGAGCTAAATACTTGAATCCATGGCCACGAACACTTCGGAACGTACTAAGATGTGAGGGAGGGCCCCCGAGGAAACCAAGTCATACTCGTTCACTAGGACTACACTTGACCCATAGCTAGTAACCAGTCTCACATAACCGTACCAAACGCTCCCGAGGATCAAGTGCATCCATAGCTACAAAAAGGGGAAAATACATCCCAATAATATAAGTCGACTCAAAACCTAGGGATCCACTAGTAATAGTCTAAATTTGTCACAATAACACGTGTGACTAACCAAAGCTAAACGTATAGCTTCCAAAAACATTTATAACCAAAATGCCTTTTTTCAAGTTTAACTAGTGATAAGAATGAAAATCATAAAATGAGTTTATATACATTCTTTCATGTAAATCGCATAAATGTGCAAGTAAATCTCCATTTTACTCTCAATAAGATCAAACCCTTTACATTTCAAGAAAATGATTAGGAACCCTAAAATATCCCAAAAACTCAAGTTAGGTCAAAATGTCATAAACTTAGATCCAAAACCATAGAGATATATAGGAGTTCAAAAATGTAACATTTGATATGTATAAAGTTTGTAAAATGACAGTAGGAACTGTTAGGTCTGATTTTATAGTAATAATTGTATTTATAGGGTTTGATCAAATACTGTGTTTAGAGTCTTTTTGTGTTGTATCTGACCAAGGGTATTTAAGTCCCTTTAGTCTTTGTTCTTTGTAAGAACTTTCACGCTCATTAATCACATTCTCTGTTTTGCGCATCATTGTCTCTCTCTCTCTACTTTCTCTCTCTACAGATTCATTGATCTTGGTTTAACAATTGGTATAAGAGCCATCTGAATCTTGAGAGAATTGAGAGTTTGTAATTCTGTATCTGAATTTGTGATTGAAATCGAAAATTTGATCGATTTTCTTGATTTTTTCAAGAAAATCTCGTTTTCTTGATTTCTCATCAAATTTGGATGTGTTTTTGATCGAATTGTGTTGTTTTGGTCTTATTAGATTTGTTTTTGTTAATCGATCTTGTTCGTTTCAGTTTGTTTTGCAAGAAAAAGAAGTTTTGAGTGTCGATTTTGAGTTTTAAAAGTTTTCTGGAAAACTCGAGTTCGGTACTGTTCTATCATAGAATTTGAGATTTTGTAGATTTTAATCGAAATTGTTGCTTGAAAATTGTTAAAAAGGTGTTTTCGATCATGTGTATGTGATTTTCTTGCTTTAATTTCATGGTTTGAATCGTTCTTGCGAAAATTTCTTGACTTACTTCAGTTTACGCATGTTCTTATTGGTTTGCGCAAGATCTAAAGTTTGCACAACATTCATATAGTTTTGCGCAAGTTCATAGTTGAATTTGCATGTTCAACTAAGTTTGTTCATTTGTTTCAGGTTTTTCGCATCAAGCTATATACGCAAAGTCTCATTTTGCGCATCAAGTGGGATCCGAAAAGTTCCTTTTGTGCAACTGTCTTGATCCGAAAAGCCTGGTTTGCGTATCTGTCTACGTGCGAAAAGCTACTTTGTGTATCTCATTACATACGCAAGACTCTACTTTGCGCACATCTCTTCATTCACAAAGCTTCTTTGCGCATCCCATTGCATACACAAAGCTCAACTTTGCACGCCAGCCTTCATATGCATAGCTCAACTTTGCGTATTCATCTGCTTACGAAAAGTTTTTCTTTGCGCAAGCTTGACACTTAGAAATTTTCTCTGCATTTTTTAAATGGATTCTGCAAAGTTTGCCTTACAAGATAAGATCTACTCAAGCGATCTAATGATGTCTTTGGGATCTGAAACTCGTCCTCCAGTTCTTGTCGATGAAAATGAATTCACTCAATGGAAAGACCGTTTTCTGAACTTCATAGAGCGTCAAGCCAATGGAGAGAACATGATGAAGTCTCTATCTGAAGGTTCTTTCATAAAGACTAATAAAGAGACTCCTCCAACAACTGAAGAGGCTTTACGAATGAAAGCTGGTCGAGAGCTGAAAGCTAATCTGATGTTGGCTTTACCAAACTCTATCTACAATCGGGTTGATCACTGCAAGGATTATCCAAATCTGTTGTGGGCACAATTGGAAAAGATAATGCTTGGTTCTTCTGTCGCAACTCAGCTCCGACATACTAGATTCATGAACAACTTTGAGGAGTTCAAGGCCAAAGACAGCGAGACTATAAAGAGTGTTTTCGACAGATTCTGTGCAGTGCTGAATGATCTCCGAAAGATAAATGTGATCAAGACAGAGCTTGAGACGAATCTGAAATTCCTTAATGCTCTTCAGCCTGAATGGAACAAAACATGTCACAGACTGCGGAATGATGTTCGGATCTCCACAATGCAGACTCGGGAACTTTACGAGATTTTGATGACTGATGAAAGCTTGGTGATAGAGAAGAAGGCAAAACTAGAGAAGAAGAAGAAATCGGTAGACCCGGTGGCACTTCTCACGAAGCAATTGACTGAACAAGCGTTGTCTGGTAACGCTTACACCGGATCAACTGAAGATGATGGTGAGGCTTTGCAGAAAGCGATGATCCTTCTCTCTCAGCATTAACAGAGAAAATTCCAACCAAAGTCGGGTTCCAACTGTTCTCGCTTCACTTCCGGTCCTAAAGTCAAAGTACCCGAGCCAAAGACTGTTGCTTGCTACAACTGCGGAAAGCCGGGCCACATGTTAAAGGAGTGTAGAGCAAAGGTGGTTAGGGATTCGGCATACTACAGAAAGAAAATGGAATTGGCTGAAAAGAGAGAGAACGGAACTGCTCTGCTGGTCGAGGAAGAATTCTGGTTGGATCACTCTGACGACGAAGCTTCAAACATCGAGATCGCTCAGATGTGCTTGGTTGGAGATGACCAGTCAGACGATTCTGATTCGGATGAGGATGAGGTATATTCTAAATTTGACTATAATTTCATTACCTCTCAGATGAATATCATAATTAATGCTTTATCTGATTTACGTTCTAAGTTTTTATCTGAAAAGAATCTAAATTCTGAAAAGTCAGATTTGATTGACAAACTGAAAATTTCTTTGAAAGATGAAAAATCTATTTTAGAAAATACAAAAGACATCTTTCAAAACAAATTGGATTATTTGGAAAATTCAAATAAAACTTATCTTGAATCTTTGACGTCAATGACTTCTTTAAAAGATGAAATTTCAGATAAAATAAATAAGTTAGAAGAAAAGCTTTATCGAAGAAACCAATCTGAACAAACAATTTTTATGAACAAGCCAAGGAGTGAAGAAGCTTTAAAACAAAGATGGGGACTTGGTTTTGAAAATCCTCATTGTTTAAACAATGCGATTGAAAATTCCCCAACTTTATATAAATACGATTATCTAACACTTGCTCAATATGCTCTGTTGGGTCTGAAAGATGTCAAGGATGGATACTACTGTTGAATGTGTTAATATTGCTAGTTCAACATGGTTAATACTTCTCAAGTTAATACTTCTAAGGTTAATACTTCTGAAGTTAATACTTCTAAGGTTAATACTTCTGAAGTTAATACTTCTAAGGTTAATACTTCTGAGTTAATGCTGCTAGTTGAAGTTAATGCTGCTGGAACAAAGTTAATGTTGCTCTTCAAGATTAGTACTGCTGGAGTTACTACTGCTAAGAGATTAATACTGCTCAGAGTATTAATGGTGCTTATGATTAATACTGCTTATAAGATGGAGATCTGTATGGAAAGGATGACAGCTGGATAAACTGAAGATATTCATGGAAGCTTAGAGATAATGATGGAAGATATTCTGGAGATATTTTATAAATTATAATTATCTTTTATCTTCAGTATATATATTGTATTGTTTAGAATAGTGAGATAACTTTTGATATTATTATTCATTCTAAGTTTTAGTTCTAGAGAGAAAAATCAACCTCAAGGCATAGTTCCTAATTCTAGAGAAGTAGAATTCGTCTTGAAAGAGTTTGTTCTTCAAGATTGAGGTTGAGTGTGTAATCTTGTAATTTTAATCATTCAATACAAGTTTACAAGTTGTTAATCATACTCACTGTTTGTTTACTGTTACATTGAATATCAAAGTGTTATTCCGCAAACTCCTTTGATATTAGTTTCTGAGAATTTATTCTTGTGGAGAATTCGATCCTGACAAGTGGTATCAGAGCTAGTATTCTCAGAAACATTCATTCAACATCAATCATCATGGCTAAAGAATCAGAATCGACAAGCACTGCCATTCCCACTGAGGTAACATCTAATCTTTGCTCTAAATCCTGTATTGAAATTGTTCAAAGATACAGGGATCACAATCAGGGTATGTGTGATGATCTTAAAAGATTAGAGAGAGATATAAAAGACTATGTAAGAATCGTTGAGAGCTTTGAGGAACAGATTAAAGTTTTCCAAGCCAATGAACTTCAACATTCTTATGATACAAATTACTGGAAGTGGGAAAAGAATGACCTAGAACTTCAGCTGAAAAAGACTAAAGAGGAGAATGAGAAGATAAAGAGTGAGTTTGAGAAAGCCAAGCTGGATATTGAGAAATTTTCCAATGCTTCAAAAGCAATGGACTCTTTGCTCCAAACTCAAATCCATGACAAACTTAGAAGAGGAATAGGCTATAACACCACCCCACCACCATACAACAACAACTACATCCCTCCTATATCAGACTTGCTAGAGACCAAGGATAGGAAGGAATTATCTAATGGAGCCACTAAGGTAGATCCATTAGAAAAAGTGGTGGTTGAAACAGACTCTGAAGAAGAGAACTCTAGTGAAAAAAATAAGGAGAACACTGTGAGTGGTGAGATTCCTCTAGAAAATCACATTATCACCAATGAGGGATGTGGAAAGACTTGGGTCAAATCTAAGAACATTGAGAAGACTGAGGGAAAGTCTAACAAAGTCCACTACAAACAGACCACAGTTGTGAAACCTGCTCCTTGTCAACAGTGTGCTTGCAATAAGTCTGAGCCCCAAAAACATGATAAACCAAGGGGAAATCAGAGAAATTGGAATAATCAGTGGGCACAAAAACAAGGGGTTGATCTGAGTAAAATCAATAGACCAAAACCTTGTTTTATCTGTGGAAAGCTTAATCATGTTGCCAAATACTGTTATTTCAATCCTATCAACCAAAGAGTTAATTTTCAAAGACAAACTCAAAACTCCTTTGGTTATAGGAAGCAAGGAAGGAATCAAATGGCTGAGAACAGAGCACCTAAAAAGTCTCATGTTCAAAACAAGTTTGCTAAAACTAAGAAAAATACTTCAAATAAACAAAGGAGTAACTTAAAGACAAAGAAAGCAAACAACTTTGCTCAAGTTTGGGTTCCAATTGCAAAGAAACCTGTTAGTACTGCTATCCCAGATAGTACTGCTAACAAGAATAGTGCTGCTAACTTGATTAGTACTGCTAACCAAGTTAGTACTGCTAACAAGGCTAGTGCTGCTTCTAGTAGTAATGCAGCCAAGCCTATAATCTTGACAAAGTACTCCAGTCATGAGATTCCTAAACAACTCATTCAGACCAAACTGACAGATTATATTAATGAGAAAGGTCAACCCAAGACCACTTTGGCTTGGGTTCCATCAAAGACTAACTGATTTATCAAGTGTGCAGGGCAACCAAAAGCTCAAGAGGAAGAGCATTTGGAATGAAGATAATGGTTGCTCTTGGCACATAACAAGGAACATGGACTGCCTTCAAATTCTTTAAAAGATTTGATGGAGGACATGTTACTTTTGATCCAGAAGAAGGTAAGAAAAGTGAAAAAGGTATGGTTTCAAAAGATAAAGTAACTTTTGAAAATTTTATGGTATATGGTACTACTAACCTTGTGTCTGTAAGTGTTTCAGGTTTGTTCAGGCAGTTATTACTAATGAATTGACGGACATACCTCATTTTGATGGGGTATATGTACCTAAACCCCCTAAAGGCAAGGTTTTCTCAAACATGAGAAGATCTGCTAGGGACTCGGAAGGAGTTGACACCCCATTGTTCTCAACAATGATGGTGGTGTCCCAACCACAAGAAGGTATGGCAGCAGGGTCAAGGCCCTCATTAGACATTCCCACTGCTTGCCAAACCCAACCTTCCCACTCTATATCTATCCCACAGTCCCTACTTCACAAGCCCACTTCTCCTATTTCCCAAACTTACAAAAGGAAACAGGTAAAGAAGGATCCTTCCCTTCTTGTACCTTCACCCACTAAGCCTTTAAGCCCTCTATTGGAGCATTCTCCAATAGAGAATATCCAAAGGGAATCCAATAGGGTGTCTCCCAACCCTGAGGAGGTGCTCTCTAAGGAGATGGAAGAGCATATGGGTGAGAAGGCTGCCACTACTTCTGCTAGCACAGAGAAGGACAGTGGTAACATCTTTAAGACCTTGCCCATGGCAACTTTGGGTGAGAATTCAACCAAAGGTCCCAGGTGCCAAGAAACCAAGGGAGTAGAAGGTGCTTCTGCTAGGCAGAAGATCTCTACTAAAAGATCCAAGGATCCTTCAAAGGTGGTAATCATACCTAAAGGAGGTGAGGACAGTTTAACTACAAAGAATTGATGGATACACTTGGTACAATTAGTCTGAAAGTTTACAATCAAATTATGGAGATAAAAGGGATGAAAAGGTGATCACTTCTTATCACTAGCAGATAGATCATATCAAGAAGCTGGTACTGAAAAAGAAGAAAATTAAAGTTTGTATTGATATGAAATCTTATTTTGAGGGGGAGATAAGTGAAGAAGCTGAAACAAAGCAGTAACTACACCAGAAACAGAAAAGAAGATAACAGTAGAATCAGAAAAGAAGATAACAGCAGAAACTGAATCAAGAAGAACTAGAAATTGCAGAAAGTTTTGAAATTATCATAAAGACTCTATGCTGAAGAACTTAACTTCTCAGTTTTGAAAAGTTAAGTTAGGGGGAGATTGTTGGGTCTGAAAGATGTCAAGGATGGATACTACTGTTGAATGTGTTAATATTGCTAGTTCAACATGGTTAATACTTCTGAAGTTAATACTTCTAAGGTTAATACTTCTGAGTTAATGCTGCTAGTTGAAGTTAATGCTGCTGGAACAAAGTTAATGCTGCTCTTCAAGATTAGTACTGCTGGAGTTACTACTGCTAAGAGATTAATACTGCTCAGAGTATTAATGGTGCTTATGATTAATACTGCTTATAAGATGGAGATCTGTATGGAAAGGATGACAGTTGGATAAACTGAAGATATTCATGGAAGCTTAGAGATAATGATGGAAGATATTCTGGAGATATTGTATAAATTATAATTATCTTTTATCTTCAGTATATATATTGTATTGTTTAGAATAGTGAGATAACTTTTGATATTATTATTCATTCTAAGTTTTAGTTCTAGAGAGAAAAATCAACCTCAAGGCATAGTTCCTAATTCTAGAGAAGTAGAATTCGTCTTGAAAGAGTTTGTTCTTCAAGATTGAGGTTGAGTGTGTAATCTTGTAATTTTAATCATTCAATACAAGTTTACAAGTTGTTAATCATACTCACTGTTTGTTTACTGTTACATTGAATATCAAAGTGTTATTCCGCAAACTCCTTTGATATTAGTTTCTGAGAATTTATTCTTGTGGAGAATTCGATCCTGACATGCTCCTCAATTTAAAATTGATTGGATGAATGAGAAGCAAGTGTTAGATCTCGAAAATGAGAAAAGGATAAATAATAAGAAAAATGAAATTCCTTTTGTTTATACATATGAAAATGCAAAATATTTCCCTGAACAATCAAGAAGAGGAAGAAGATTTTTAAATGATATATCTTCTATTAAACCTTCAGTATCTGATGTGTTGGGAACTGAAGAATTCATCAAGTATGGTTAATGCTGCTGGTTCAGAGTTAGTACTGCTAGAAGACTTAAAGGTTAGTACTGCTGAGTGTTACTACTGCTAGTACTATTAATACTGCTAGTCAAAGTTAGTGCTGCTTGAACAAAGTTAGTACTGCTTAGCTAGTTAGTACTGCTAGTGGTTAGTACTGCTTAGTAGTTAATGCTGCTAGAAGAAAGTTAATGCTGCTGAAGATTAATACTGCTTATATGATGAAGATTCGTTTGAAAGGATATACATGGAAGCTTAGAGATATACATGGAAGATATACTGAAGATATTTTATTTATTGTAATTATCTTTGTATTCAGTATATATTGTATAGTTTAGAATAATAATTTAACTTTAAGTTTTCATTCTTTTAGAGAAAAACAACCTCAAGGCATAGATCCTAATTCTAGAGAAGTAGAATTCGTATTGGTGAGCCTGTTCATCAATATTGAGGTTGAGTGTGTAATCTTGTAACTTCAAAGCATTCAATACAAGTTTACAATTTGTTCTTCATATTTACTGTGTTGATTTACTGTTTCATTGAATATCAAAGTGTTATTCCGCAAACTTCTTTGATATTGTTTCTGAGAATTAATTCTTGTTGAGAATTCGATCCTGACAAGTGGTATCAGAGCTAAACTCTCTCAGAAACAGTTATTCATCATGGAAAATCTTACAGAATCAAGCAGTACTTTGGTCTCAAAAGTTCCAATGCTTAGATCCAATGAATTTGACATGTGGAAGATCAGAATCAAGCAATATATTCTCCTCACAGATTACTCTATGTGGGACATCATTGAGAATGGCCCATCTGATGAAGGAAAGATTGGTGAAGATGGCAAAAGAACCCCTCCAAAGACAGATGCAGACAGGAAGACAAGGCAGACAGAGATGAAAGCCTTGAGCACACTGCTCTTGGCCATTCCAAATGAGTATCAACACCAATTCTGCAATTGCACTGATGCACAGATGCTCTGGAATGCTCTAGAGAAGAGATTCTCAGGTACCAAAAGTACCAAGAGAAATCAAAAGGCAACTTAAAGCAACAGTATGAAAACTTCATCTCAACTAAGAATGAGTCCATGACTCAAACTTTTGACAGGTTTAATAAACTAATTGGTGAACTAGCTACTATGGGAGTACAGATTGATCAAGATGATGTGAACAGAAAGTTCTTAAGGTCCCTTGGAGATGAATGGACCATGTACACTGTGTCATTCAGACAGAATGATCAGTTGGAAGAAAAAGAACTTGATGATCTGTACAATGATCTTAGAGTATTTGAAGCTGAGGTGGAGGCAAAGAAGAAGCCTTCTGGATATATTCATAATGCTGCACTCCTATCAGCATCAATTGATTCTACTGCTAACCCTGAATCAGTTAATGCTGCTAATGGAACAAATCAAGATAAAGGCACTGATTCTGTGTTTGAAGCCTTTCTTTCTAATCATGGAAATTCCTCTTTGATTAATGAGGACTTAGAACAACTCCATCCCGATGATCTGGAAGAGATGGATATTAAATGGCAGATGGCCATGCTCTCCATGAGAGTTAAAAAGTTCATCAAAAGAACTGGGAGGAACAACTTCTCCCAAAGAAGAGAAGATGGAGCAGGATTTGACAAGTCCAAGGTGGAATGTTACAAATGCCATCAAAAGGGACATTTTGCTAGAGAATGCAGAAGTGGAATGTCTCACAACAACAACCATCAACAAGCTCAATCTGGAAGTTTCAATAACAACAGAAACTCTGCTCAAGCCCTTGTTTCTCAACAAGGAATGGGGTTTGATTGGAGTGATCAAGCCGAAGAAACTATTCAGAATCAAGCTCTTATGGCTAAAGTATCTGATCTCCCATCTGAGGTAAGTTCTAATCTCTGTTCTAAAACTTGCATAGACACTGTTAAAAGGTACAGGGATCACAATCAGAAGATGAGTGATGACCTTAAGAGATTAGAAAAAGATATAAAAGACTATGTAAGGATTGTAGAGAGATTTGAAGATCAGATCAAAGGCTTTCAAGCCAATGAACTACAACACTCATATGACACAAATTACTGGCAGTGGGAGAAAAAGGATTTAGAACTTAAACTGACCAAATCTAAAGAGGAGAGTGAAAAACTGAAAGAGGAGCTAACCAAGGTTAAGCTTGATGTAGAAAAGTTTTCCAATGCTTATAAAGCAATGGACTCTTTACTACAAAATCAGATTCATGATAAGCTGAGAAGAGGAATTGGGTACAATGCAACACCTCCACCATATAACAACAATTACATTCCTCCTACTTCAGACCTGTTAGACACCAAAGATAGGAAGGACTTGCCTGAGGGAGCCACTGAAATAGATCCCTTAGATAAGGTAGTTGTTGAGGATAAGACTGAGAAAGAGGTTGGCAAGAGTAAGGAGAACAAGGTGAGTGGTGAGATTCCTCTAGAGAATAACATTATCACCAATGATGATTGTGGAAGGGCTTGGATCAAATCCAAGGACATAGAGAAGACAGAGGGAAAGTCTGGTAAGGTCCATTACAAACAGACCACAGTTGTGAATCCAGGTCCTTGCAAACAGTGTGATTGCAATAAAGCCAAGAGCCTAAATTCTGGTTTAAAAAGAGGAAATCAAAGAAACTGGAATAATCAATGGGCTCAGAAACAAGGGGTTGATCTGAGTAAAATCAATATACCAAAACCTTGTTTTATCTGTGGCAAATTGAATCATCTTGCAAAATTCTGTTATTTCAATCCTATGAAACAAAGGATGAATTTCCAAAGATCCATGCAAAAACCCTTTGGTTATAAGAAAATTGAAAAGAACCATGTGGCTAAGAAAACTGTTAAAACTAAAAGCCACATGAAGAAAAAGTCTGTTAAAGAAAGTGTCAATATGTGGATTCCTAAAAGCACTAAAACTGTTAGTACTGCTACCACAAATAGTGTTGCTGACAATGATAGTGCTGCTAGAAGTAATACTACTGCTAACAATGTTAATGCTGCTAACAAGGTTAGTACTGCTAAACCTGTTAGTACTGCTAACTCTGTTAGTACTTCTAAGGTTAGTACTGCTTCTAGTGTTGGTTCTGCTAAGCCAATAATATTGACAAAGTACTCTAATAAAGAGTGCTCTGAGTTTAAAAACCTCATTAAAAAGGAATGTAAATACTTTGATGAGAAAGGGAGACCCAAGACAACTTTTGCTTGGGTCCCCATTCATACTAATTGATTTATCTAATGTGCAGGGCAACCAACAGCTCAAGGGAAAGAGCATTTGGCATGTTGATAGTGGTTGCTCTAGGCACATGACAGGCAACATGTCATGCCTTCAGGATTTCAAACATATCAATGGAGGACATGTTGCATTTGGAGACAATCTTACTGGTGGTAAGATAAGTGGAAAAGGTAATGTCACCAAAGGTAAGATGACATTTGAGGATGTCTACTATGTTGATCAATTAAAGTACAACCTGTTAAGTGTATCACAGGTTTGTGACAAACAACATAGTATATTATTTACTAATACTGAGTGTATGATCCTTGCTCCAGGGTTCAAGGTAGTTGATGAAAGCATGATACTACTTAGAACTCCAAGGAAGGACAATGTTTACTGTCTTGATTTGGACAATGTTGATAGTGATTCATCTTTAAATTGTCTTGTTTCAAAAGCTTCTATAGATGAATCCTCCCTTTGGCACAGAAGGATGTGTCACATGAATTTCAAGACTATGAACAATCTTGTTAAAAATAACCTTGTAAGAGGTTTACCCTCAAAAGTCTTTTCATGTGATGATCATTGTGTTGCTTGTCTTAAAGGCAAACAACACAAAACTTCTCATAAGACCAAAGAGTTAAATTCTGTTTCTACTTATCTCCAGTTATTGCATATGGATCTGTTTGGTCCTACAAATGTTATGAGTATAGGCAAGAAATCTTACTGCTTAGTTATTGTTGATGATTACTCCAGATTTACTTGGGTATATTTTCTAAGGACTAAGGATGAAACAAGTGATCTTATCAAATCCTTTATTCTAAGAATTGAAAACCAAACTAATCAAAGAGTAAAAGTCATTAGATCAGATAATGGAACTGAGTTTAAAAATCATGATCTAAACACCTTTTGTGAAGAAAAAGGCATTGAGAGACAATATAGTGCTCCTAGGACTCCTCAACAGAATGGTGTTGCTGAAAGGAGAAATAGGACACTAATAGAGGCTGCTAGATCTCTGTTGGCTGATTCAAAATTACCAATTACCTTCTGGGCTGAAGCAGTTAATACTGCTTGTTATGTCCAAAACAGAGTTCTAGTGGTCAAGCAAAAGAACAAGACCCCTTATGAGCTTTTAAATAAAAGAAAACCTTTTATTGGTTTCTTCAAACCTTTTGGGTGTCCTTGTACAATTCTAAATACCAAATCTCACTTAGGTAAGTTTGATAGCAAAGCAGATGATGGATTTCTTGTTGGATATTCATCTCAGAGTAAGGCCTACAGAGTTTTTAACTCTTCTTCTAGAATAATTGAAGAAAGTGACAATGTCAAATGCAATGAGAACACACCAAATCCTGTTGGGTCTGGACCTCAGTGGCTATTTGACATTGACTCACTAACTAACTCTTTTGGTTTCAGTAATGAGTATACAGGAACAGGTAGTGGAGAATCAGAGATCACACAAGTTCAAGAAAGTATATCTAAATCTGTGATTTTTCCCATACCCACAGTAAATGAAGACTGTGAAAAGGAATCATTTACTGAACCAAGTCAGAGTGAAGAAGACACTAGAGATGAGGAGACTCAAGAATCAGAAGTGGCATCTGAAAACACTTCAGTTGAATTGCATGACTCTAATCTAGAGGCTGGACTGAATGAAGAACCTAGTCATAACACAAGAGTTCAAAAGAATCATCCTCCACAGCTGGTAATAGGAGATATCTCTTCTCCTATGATGACTAGACATCAAAGCAGGCTTCAAGAAATGCAAGATCAACAGCATACAGTCCTTTCTTGCTTTTTATCCCAGCTTGAGCCTAAAAAGGCACATGATGCTATGAAAGAATCTAGCTGGATAGAAGCAATGCAAGAAGAACTGTTACAGTTCAAGCTACAAGATGTATGGGATCTAGTAGACCTTCCTAAAGGTCACAGAGCTATTGGCACAAAGTGGATTTTCAGAAACAAGAGAGATGAAAGAGGTATTGTCATAAGGAACAAAGCAAGGCTGGTGGCTCAAGGCTATACTCAAGAAGAGGGTATAGATTATGAAGAAGTTTTTGCACCTGTGGCTAGGATAGAAGCAATCAGACTATTCCTAGCCTATGCTTCTTACATGAACTTCAAAGTCTATCAAATGGATGTAAAAAGTGCTTTTCTCTATGGATCAATTGAAGAAGAAGTATATGTCTGTCAACCACCAGGGTTTGAAAACCCAAGCTATCCAGACAGGGTATACAAATTAAAGAAAGCACTTTATGGATTACATCAAGCCCCAAGAGCATGGTATGACACTCTGTCATCCTATCTCTTGGAAAATGACTTTGAAAGAGGAGTCATTGATAAGACTTTATTTATCAAAAGAAAGAAGAAGGATATCTTGCTGGTCCAAATCTATGTTGATGACATTATCTTTGGATCTACAAGAAACAACATGTGCAAGGAGTTTGAGGATTTAATGCATCAAAGGTTCAAAATGAGTTCCATGGGGGAACTTACTTTCTTCCTTGGACTCCAAGTTCAACAGAAGTCAGATGGCATTTTCATATGTCAATCCAAGTATGTGCAGGATATTCTAACCAAGTTTGGTTTCTCAGAATCAAAACCTGCCAGCACACCTATGGAAACACACAAGCAGATCACAGCAGATCTTGAGGGGGAGGACATGGATGTGCATTATTATAGATCCATGATTGGCTCTCTCATGTATCTCACAGCATCAAGGCCAGATATAATGTTTCCAGTCTGTGTATGTGCAAGATTTCAAGTTAGGCCAAAGCAATCTCACTTTCAAGCTGTTAAGAGGATATTCAGATATCTCAAAGGGCAACCCAGATTGGGACTTTGGTATCCTCATAACTCACCTTTTGACCTAATAGCATACTCAGACAGTGATCTAGGTGGGGCAAACTTGGACAGAAAATCTACTTCTGGAGGATGTCAGTTTTTGGGTGCTAGACTAGTCTCATGGCAGTGCAAGAAACAAACCACAGTATCCACATCTACAACAGAGGCAGAGTACATAGCAGCTGCAAGTTGCTGTTCTCAAGTCTTATGGATTCAGAATCAAATGTTGGATTATGGGGTAACCTTTCTACACACTCCAATCTTTATTGACAACAGCAGTGCTATTAGCATTGTAAATAATCCAGTCAAGCACTCAAAGACAAAGCACATTGAAATCAGGTATCACTTTATAAGAGATTGTAATGAAAAGAAACTTATTCAAGTTGTCAAAGTTCACACTGATAATCAGTTTGCTGATCTATTCACTAAAGCTTTTGATGTGGGTAGATTCACTTTCTTGGTAACAAGTGTGGGAATGATAAACTCTGAATAATCTTCTTCTCAAAAAGTGGTTTTATACCTGTATATTTTTATTCTTGGTGTTACTAATCTTCTTTTTCAGGATATGCATAGCAGTACTCAGTGTTTAGCAAGTTTAAAAGGAGTAAGTATAGTTAATACTGCTAGTAGTTAATACTGCTTTCAGTTAATACTGCTAGTGGTTAATACTGCTTTCAGTTAATACTGCTAGTGGTTAATACTGCTTTCAGTTAATACTGCTAGTGGTTAATACTGTTTTCAGTTAATACTGCTAGTGGTTAATACTGCTTTCAGTTAATACTGCTCGTGGTTAATACTGCTTTCAGTTAATACTGCTAGTTAGTTAATACTGCTAGTAGTTAATACTGCTCTAGGTTAATACTGCTTATATTCCGAATACTATAAATACTCTTTGTCCGCCTAAAAGTTCATAACGACTCTTTGCATACTGTTCTCTTGCGCTCAAAACCTTTTCTCTCTCAAGTTCGAAGTTTTCAGGCAAGTTTTCACTAAGATCAATGGCATCCATGACGTTCATCGACGAGCACAACGAGATTGCGATGCTACAAAAGCCAAAGCAAGCTTCAGGATTTCATCAGATTGTGGATTTCCTCAAGTCAAGCCACATTGCTCATGCTCTTACTGTATCCCCTACAATCTACATTGAGCATCAAAGGCAGTTCTGGGCTAATGCAACCATTGTTGTGGAAAATGGTGTGCAAATGATCAAGACAAGAATCTGTGATCAATCACTTACAGTTACTGAAGAAGTTATTCGCATCAGTCTACGTCTAGACGATGCATCTGGTATAACTTCTATCCCAAATGATGAACTGTTTTCAAATCTTACAAGAATGGGGTATGGAGGCCCATTGGGTGTTTTCAAATTTTTCTAAAGCAAAATTCTCACCCCAATGGCGTTTCTTTGTCCATACTCTTATGCATTGCATATCCAAAAAGACTACTGGATGGAGTGAGTTCAGCAGCACTATTGCTTATGCTTTGGTGTGCTTGGCCACTGCCAGAAAGTACAATTTTTCTAAAATGATTTTCAATTATCTTGTCTCAAACATGGGAAACAAAAAGAGCTTCTTTATGTATCCCAGGTTTGTTCAAGAAGTTATTACTAATCAATTGACGGATATACCTCAACCTGTTGGGGTATATGTACCTAAACCCCCCAAAGGCAAGGTTTTCTCAAATATGAGAAGATCTGTTGGGGACTCTGAAGGAGTTGACACCCCATTGTTCTCTACAATGATGGTGGTGTCCTAAACCAATGAAGGTATGGCAGCAGGGTCAAGGCCCCCATTAGACCAACCCACTGCTAGCCAAGCCCAACCTTCCCTCTCAAAATCAATTCCCCAGTCCCTTCTTGAAAAACCAACCTCTCCCATCACCCAAACCTACAAGAGAAAACAGGTAAAGAAGGCTCCTTCCCTTCTTGTACCATTACCCACTAAGCCTATAAGCCCTCTAAGGGAGAATTCTCCCCTAGAGAATATCCAAAGGGAAACCACAAGGGTGTCTCCCAACCCAAAGGAGGTGCTCTCTGAGGAGGAGGTAGAGCATATGGGTGATGAGGCTGCCACTACTCCTGCTAGCACAGAGGAGGAAAGTGGTAACATCAATAAGACCTCCCCCATGGCAACTTTGAATGAGCAATCATTTGAAGGTCCCTGGTGCCAAGAAACCACAGGGGTGGATAGTGCTTCTGCTAGGCAGAAGACTTCCACTACTAAAAGATCCAATGATCCTTCAATAGGGGGTAACACTCCTGGAGAAGGTGAGGACAGATATAACTATGATGAATTGATGGAGGCAATGGGCAACATCAACATGGATGTACTCAAACAGGGCAAAGATATAGAAGAGCTTAAACTCATAGTTCTGTCACAACAAGAACAAATCATCAAGTTGAAGCAAATGGTAAGGAAACTGATTCTGCAAAGGAAGAAGAAACAATTTGTGCTCAGAAGGAGGAAACCAGTGACTGATGCTCCCAAAAAGGGGGAGTCAGAAGCTGATGCCAAAGCTAAGGGGGAGCAAGAGGAAAAACATGATGTTGAGGGGGAGAATGAGCAAGCAGCAGAAACAGAGCCAGCAGCAGAAACCATTAATACTGCCAGTTCAAGTAAAGCAGCAGAAATGGTTAATACTGCTGAGCTGAAAGAAGCAGCAGAAACAGTAAAAGAGGTCCTTACAGAGCTTGAGGTTGCAGAAACACTCATCAAAGCCAAACATGATACTCCCAAGGTCACCTCAAAGGCCAAAGGAGTTGTCATAAAAGAAAGAGGTGATGCAGCAAAGAACTCTAGCATTGAGAAGGTGATGGGTAAAGATAAAGGTAAGGCAAAGCTAGTTGAATCTGATAAACCAATGAAAAAGCAGAAGCTGATTGAATCAGATGAAGCTCTAGCTAGGAAGATACAGGCTGAATTTGAAGAAGCAGAAACCATGCAAGTGCAAAAGGATAGAGAGATAGCTAAAGCAATGGCTGCAGAGTTAAACAAAGCCTATCAACAAAGCTTAGCAACAGAACAAGCCAAGCAGAAAGCCACATCTTTGAGGAAGCCTGATAAGATCAAAATGACTACAAGGAAAAGACAACCTTCAAAGACATACCTGGGTGCTCAAGAGAGAAAGAAAATGATTACTTTCCTCAAGGGTGCAGTAGGTGTCAAGGTAGAGATGTTTTCAAAGATGTCTTTTGAGAAGCTCAAGAAGATGTATGATGCTGAGATGATAAAGCTTTAAGGGGATGATCTTGCAAGGGTTGAAATGGAGAAAAGAATGAAAGAAAGCAATGATTTCTTACAAAAACCATTCCCTGATGAGCAAGAAACTCCAGAGAAGGAAACAACAATTGGTGAAAGTCTAAGGACTTTAAAAAGAACAAAGATGATTGCCAGGAGAAAGCCTACAAAGAAGCCTAGATTAGTGGAAGAAGAGGCTGAAAAGGTTGCTGAAGAAGAAGAGGCACCTGAGTCATCTACAATGAAAGAACCTGCAAGTACTGAGGATGTCAAGATGTACATGGTTGTGATGGACAAAGTGCCTGAACCAATTGCAGCAGAACCTGTAGGAGTTAAACCTCCAGAAGTTATTCACTGGGATGTTTTGGAAGTAGATGGCAAGAAGTATATCAGACTGAAGAGAAAAGATGAAAAGTATGAAGTCTACAGTACTTGGGCTAAAATTGTCAGAACATGCTCAAGGTCTGATATTGAAGAAATGTTTGATATAGGGATGAAGTTGTATGCAGATCAGTTGAAAGCTCCAGGAATTTCAATTACAAAACTGGTGATGGAGTATTTGTGTATGATGTTCAAACCTGATGAAGTGAAGGAGATCATAAGGAGTGTTTTTCAAGCAGTTACCAATTGGACTTTGTATGAAACTAGTGGTGTATATTCTGTGACTTTGGATAGAAATCACATTGAATACTTCCTAGTGGACAAAGTATACAACCATAGCAGACTGAAACTTCATTTAATGTTGAAGAAGAAGCTTGGATGTGGTGAAAATTCAGAAATGGCTAAATATTTGATCCAAAGAACAATTAATCAAAGTTTGGGATTGGATGCAAATACTGGAATTTAGGTCATGATGGAGTTTTGGGAGCATCTTGAAGAAGATCTGAAGAACTTGACTTCTTTTCCTAAAAGTCAAGTTAGGGGGAGATTGTTGGGAACTGAAGAATTCATCAAGTATGGTTAATGCTGCTAGTTCAGAGTTAGTACTGCTAGAAGACTTAAAGGTTAGTACTGCTGAGTGTTACTACTGCTAGTACTATTAATACTGCTAGTCAAAGTTAGTGCTGCTTGAACAAAGTTAGTACTGCTTAGCTAGTTAGTACTGCTAGTGGTTAGTACTGCTTAGTAGTTAATGCTGCTAGAAGAAAGTTAATGCTGCTGAAGATTAATACTGCTTATATGATGAAGATTCGTTTGAAAGGATATACATGGAAGCTTAGAGATATACATGGAAGATATACTGAAGATATTTTATTTATTGTAATTATCTTTGTATTCAGTATATATTGTATAGTTTAGAATAATAATTTAACTTTAAGTTTTCATTCTTTTAGAGAAAAACAACCTCAAGGCATAGATCCTAATTCTAGAGAAGTAGAATTCGTATTGGTGAGCCTGTTCATCAATATTGAGGTTGAGTATGTAATCTTGTAACTTCAAAGCATTCAATACAAGTTTACAATTTGTTCTTCATATTTACTGTGTTGATTTACTGTTTCATTGAATATCAAAGTGTTATTCCGCAAACTTCTTTGATATTGTTTCTGAGAATTAATTCTTGTTGAGAATTCGATCCTGACATGATGATTTTGTTTCTTCTTATGCCCCTGATTCTGATAAGGAAAATATTTCTCCTATCATCTATGATTCGAAGAAATAGACTCCTCCTGTAGTTTTAGAAGGCAAAATCATCAATCTTGAAGACAAGATAGGAGATCAAAATATTTTGAAGAAAATTGAATCTGATATTATTCTTTCTGTTGGGAAATTCAGAATTTCACAAGTACAGTTAATGCTGCTAGAAGAACTTGGTTAATACTTCTGAGGTTAATGCTGCTAAGTGAAGTTAATGCTGCTGATACAACTTAATGCTGCTCATCAAGATTAATACTGCTAGAGGAGATTACTACTGCTAAGCAATTTTAGTACTGCTAGTAGTTAGTACTGCTGAATGTTAATACTGCTCAAAGTATTAATGCTGCTGAAGACTTAGTGTTGCTTATGAGATAATCAAGATTCGTGTAGATCAAGTTTGAAGATTAAGGAAAGCTTGACGATAAAGATAGAAGATTATTTTGAAGATCTTTTATTATTTGTAATTATCTTTTATCTTCAGTATATATAGAATTAGTCAGAATAGTTTAGAACTTAGAGAATTCTGAATTGTTTTTTTTTTATAGAGAGAATCAACCTCAAGGTTTGTAATCCTAATTCTAGAGAAGTAGAATTCGTATTGGTGAGCCTGTTCATCAATATTGAGGTTGAGTGTTGAATCTTGTAACTTTACAATCATTCAATAAAGTTTATAAGTTATTCTTTTGATTCACTGTTTTATTGATTATTGAATATTGAAGTGTTATTCCGCAAACTCCTTCAATATTGTTTCTGAGTGTTTATTCTTGTTTAGAATTAAGATCCTGTCAAGTGGTATCAGAGCAGTATTCTCAGAAATCTTATTCATCATGGAAAACACAGCTGAATCAAACAGTACTCTGGTCTCAAAGGTTCCAATGCTCAGACCCAATGAATTTGACATGTGGAAGATTAGAATCAAGCAATACATTCTCCTCACAGATTACTCTATCTGGGACATCATTGAGAATGGCCCATCTGATGCAGGAAAGATTGGTGAAGATGGAAAAAGAACTCCACCAAAGACGGATGCAGAAAGAAAGACAAGGCAGACAGAGATGAAAGCCTTGAGCACACTGCTCTTGGCCATTCCCAATGAATATCAACACCAATTCTGTAATTGCACTGATGCACAGATGCTCTGGAATGCTCTAGAGAAAAGATTCTCTGGTACCAAGAGTACAAAGAAAAATCAAAAGGCAATCTTGAAGCAACAGTATGAAAACTTTATGTCAACTAATAATGAGTCCATGACTCAAACTTTTGACAGGTTTAACAAACTGATTGGTGAAGTAGCTACTATGGGAGTACAGATTGATCAAGATGATGTAAACAGAAAGTTCTTAAGGTCCCTTGGAGATGAATGGACCATGTACACTGTTTCAATCAGACAGAATGATCAATTGGAAGAAAAAGAACTTGATGATCTGTACAATGATCTTAGAGTATTTGAAGCCGAGGTGGAGGCAAAGAAGAAGCCTTCTGGATATACTCATAATGCTGCACTCCTATCAGCATCAATTGATTCTACTGCTAATCCTGAATGTCAGGATCGAATTCTCAACAAGTATTATGAATACTCAGAAACAATATTAAAGAAGTTGCGGAAAAACACTTTAATATTCAATAAACAGAAAAACAGTATAAATCACAACTTGCAAACTTTACTTAATGATTCAAGTTACAAGCTTTTCACTAACAACCTCAATCTTGAAGAACAGACTCTTTCAAGACGAATTCTACTTCTCTAGAATTAGGAACGATGCCTTGAGGTTGATTTTCTCTCTAGAACAAAAACTCAGAATTATTCTCACAAAAGTTACTTTTCTATTCTAAACAAATCTATACATATATTGAAGATAAAAGATAATTACTAAACATAAAAAGATCTTCAAAATAATCTTCATAATTATCTTCAAGCTTTCCATGTTTATCTCCAGACGCGATCTCTTCAACATTATCTTCAAATTATCTCAGAAGCAGCATTAATCACCTTGGAAGCATTAACTGAGTCTTGGCAGTATTAACTACTAAGCAGCACTAACCACTAGTAGTACTAACTAGCTAAGCAGTACTAACTTTGTTCAAGCAGCACTAACTTCGACTGGCAGTATTAATTCTACTAGAAGTAGTAATACCTAGCAGTATTAACTTTGAGATCCTCTGGCAGTACTAACTCTGAACTAGCAGTATTAATGACTTGGTCACATCTTTCAGTTCCCAACAATCTCCCCCTAACTTGACTTTTAGAAAGAGAAGTCAAGTTCTTCAGATGCTTCCAAAACTTTCATTGATTCACTCCAATGTTAGGATCCAGTCCCATACTCTGATTGATAGTTCTCTGAATTAAATACTTTGCCATTTCTGAATTTGGTGCACAACCTAGCTTCTTCTTTACCATGGCATGAAGCTTCAGACTTGTGTGATTGTAGACCCTATCCACCAAGTAATACTTCATGTGAAAAGTATCCATGACCAATTCATAGACTCCACTCCTTTCATACAAAGTCCATCCTCTAACAGCTTTAAACACATCTCTGATTATATGCTTTACAGCTTCTGGATTGAATAACATACACAAATACTCCATAACCAGCTTCACAATTGGTAACCCTGGAGCTTTCAACTGATCTGCATGTAATTTCATACCAACTTCAAACATCTCTTCTAAATCAGATCTTGAACATTCTCTGACAATTTTCTTCCATGTTGAAAACACATAATACTTCTCATCCTTTCTTTTCAGCTTGATATACTCCTTACCATCCACCTTCATAGTATCCCAGTGGATAACTTCAGGAGGTTTGAATCCAACAGGTTCAGTTGTGATAGGCTTTGGAATTTTATCCATTACCACCATGTACATATTCACATCTAAACTCTGTGGTACTTCCTGAGATTCATCTCTCTTTTCTTCATTCTTAGATGCCTCTTCTTCTTCAGTAACCTTTTTCTCTTCTTCTACTCTAGGCTTCTTGTCAATTTTCTTTCTTTTGGCCATCATCTTGGTTCTTTTCAGAATCCTTTGACTTTGCCCTATAGTAGCTTCCTTCTTCTTTTCTTCCTTTTTCCTTTCCTCTGATCTAGGACCTTTAGAAGCAATAGACTTAACTCTTTTTATTTTCTTGATCTTCTGAGCTAAAGTCTCTTCTTCCTTAATATCTGCCTTTTCTTTTGTTGGAGTTCCCTCTTCACTTTCAGGGAAGGGTTGATTAATGTTCACATCATGCCTCTCCTTGGATTTCCTTTCAAACTCCACTCTGTCCTTTTCATTACTCTTTACTTTTCCCATTTCTTTTTCATATAAGCCCTTGACTTGTTCAAAAGTCATCTTTATAAACATTTCTTTCTTCACACCAATTGCACTCCTCAAGAAAGTTATCATTTTGTTTCTTTTCTGAGTTGCAAGGTAAGTTTGTGAAGGCCTTCTCTTCTTTGCACTTGATCTGGCCATCATAGTCTTTCTCATGCTTATTGCCCTTTGCTTTGCTTTCTCTGTTTCCAAACCTTTCTGAAATGCTTCATTTAACTCATTAGCTAGTGCTCTGGCTATCTCTCTGTCTTTCTCAACCTGCTCTTTCTCTGCTTGATTTATCTCTTCTTGCAGTTTCTTGGCTAATGCTTCATCTGACTCAACCATCTTTTGCTTTTTGGTTGGTTGATCAAATTCTATCATCTTTTCTTTCCCTTTTCTCTTTGCATCTGCAGCCATGTCTTTCTTTTCTGTTCTCTTTGCTCCCCCTTCATTTATGACCACTCCCTTTGCTTTGGGAGTGTCATTCTTTGCTTTTACAAGCATCTCTGCTACTTCAATCTCTTCAGGTGTTAACCCTGTTACTGTTGCTTGTGTAGTTTCAGCAGCACTAACAGTTTCTGCTGCTCCTTTTGGCTCAGCAGTAGTAACAGTTTCTACTGCTGGGGTTGTTACTGCTGCTGGTGTTGTTTCTGCTGCTTCAGCCTTATTTACTGCTGCTTTGGCAATTTCTGCTGCTTCAGCAAATATTTCTGTTTCTATCACACCTTCAGCTTTTTCTTCAGCCCTCTCTTCAACAAACTCTCCCTGTGCTTCAACATTCTCCACCTCAAACTGTTGATCCATCTTTTCTGAGCTTGAACTCTCCCCCTTTTTGGAAGCATTCTCCTCCTCCTTTTTGTTTGCCCCCTTTCTCCTCCTTAGAATAAACTGCTTTCTTCTTTTCTTGGCAATAAGTTTTCCCACCAATTGCTTGAGTTTTGAAATCTGCTCTTGTTGGGAGATGACCACTTGCTGCAATGCCTTGATTTCCTTTCCTTGATTAACCACATCAACATTGATGTTGGCTATTGTTTCCATCAATTCCAAGTAAGTATAGCTATCCTCACCTTCTTTAGGTGTTTTACCCACCCTTGAAGGATCATTGGAATCTTTTGCCATCAATTCATCAGTTTCAGTTTTGTCCTCACCCTTTTTAGATGTTTTGCCCATCCTTGAGGGATCCTTGGATCTTTTAGTAGTGGTCTTCTGCCTAGCAGAAGCACCAACTACCCCCTTGGTTTCTTGGCGCCAGGGTCCTTTGGTTGATTTCTCACCCAAAGTTGCCATGGGGAAGGTCTTAGAGATGTTACCACTGTCCTTCTCTGTGCTAGCAGAAGTAGTGGCAGCCTTCTCACCCATATGCTCATTCATCTCCTTAGAGAGCACCTCCTCAGGGTTGGGAGACACCCTAGTGGATTCCCTTTGGATATTCTCTATTAGAGAATGCTCCAATAGAGGGCTTTGAGGCTCTTGGTTAATAGTAGGTACAACAAGGGAAGTAGCCTTGTGTACCTTTCTATTGACATAAGTCTTGGATATCATAGGAGTGGGTTTAGCAGCAAAGGACTGAGGAAAAATTTGAGAGAGGGAAGGTTGGGATTGGCTCTCAGTGGGTTGGTCTAATGAGGGCCTTGACCCTGAGGCCATACCTTCTTGTGGTTGGGACACCACCATCATTGTTGAGAACAATGGGGTGTCAACTCCTTCCGAGTCCCTAGCAGATCTTCTCATGTTTGAGAAGACCTTGCCTTTAGGGGGTTTAGGTACATATACCTCATCAAAGTGAGGTATATCCGTCAATTCATTGGTTATAACTGCCTGTACAAACCTGGGATACATGAAGAAACTCTTCTTGTTGTCCAGGTTTGAGACAAGATCATTGAAGATCATCAGTGAAAAGTTATATTTTTGAGCAGTAGATAAGCATACCAAAGCATAGGCAATGGGACTACTAAATTGGCTCTAACCAGTAGTTTTCTTGGAAATACAGTGCATCAGGGTATGAACAAAGAACCTCCATTGGGGTGAAAATTGAGCTTTGAAAAACTTGAAAATCCCCATTTGGCCTTCATACCCCATTCTGTTGAGGTTTGAAAACAAATCCTCATTTGGAATAGAAGATATACCTGAAGCATCGTCTAGACATAGACAGATGCGAATGGTCTCCTCAGTAACTGTCAAGGGTTTGTCACAAACCCTTGTTTTAAATCACGGCACTCCGTTTTTAGTGCTAGTAGTGGCATTGGCCCAGAATTGCCTTTGATGCTCTACGTAGATGGTAGGAGACACAGTGAGAGCATGAGCGATGTGGCTTGACCTCAGAAAATCGACTATCTGGTGAAAACCTTCAGCTTGTTTTGGCTTTTGGAGCATGGCTATCTCGTTGTGCTCATCAATAAACACCATTGAAGCCATCTGTACGCAAGGATTCTTGACTAGCGAGCACTGGATACTTGAGAGAAAAGAATGAGAGAGAAGATGAACAGTAGACAAAGAGTCGTTATGATCTTTTAGGCGGGGAAAGGTTATTTATAGTTTGTGGATTATAAGCAGTATTAACCCTAAAAATTTAGTGAAAGCAGTATTAACAGTGAGCAGTATTAACTGAGAGCAGTATTAACTGAGAGCAGTATTAACTGAGAGCAGTATTAACTGAGAGCAGTATTAACTGAAAGCAGTATTAACTGAACACTGGCAGTAGTAAAATTGTACTGGCAGTACTAAAACTGTAGTGGCAGTATTAACCATACATACACTTTTAAGCTTGTGATGAACTGAGTACTGCTATACATTTCCTGAGAAAGCAGATTAGTAACACCAAGCATAAACTATATACAGGTATTGAACCACTTTTTAAGTAGGAGCTTATTCAGAGTTGATCATTCCCACACTTGTTACCAAGAAAGTGAATCTACCCACATCAAAGGCTTTGGTGAATAGATCAGCAAACTGGTTATCAGTATGAACTTTTACAACTTGAATAAGCTTCTTTTCATTGCAGTCTCTTATAAAGTGATACCTGATCTCAATGTGTTTTGTCTTTGAGTGCTTGACAGGATTATTAACAATGCTGATGGCACTGCTATTATCAATAAAGATTGGAGTGTGTAGAAAGGTTACCCTATAGTCCAGCATTTGATTCTGAATCCATAAGACTTGAGAACAGCAACTTGCAGCTGCTATGTACTCTGCTTCTGTTGTAGATGTGGACACTGTGGTTTGTTTCTTGCACTGCCATGATACTAGTCTTGCACCCAAAAACTGGCATCCTCCAGAAGTAGATTTTCTGTCCAAGTTTGCTCCACCTAGGTCACTGTCTGAGTATGCAAGTAGGTCAAATGATGAGTCATGAGGATACCAAAGTCCCAATCTAGGTTGCCCTTTGAGATATCTGAATATCCTCTTAACAGCTTGATAGTGTGATTGCTTTGGCCTAACTTGAAATCTTGCACACACACAGACTGGAAACATTATATTTGGCCTAGAGGTTGTAAGATACATGAGAGAGCCAATCATGGATCTATAGTGATGAACATCCATATCCTCCCCCTCAAGATCTGTTGTTATCTGCTTGTGTGTCTCCATAGGTGTGCTGGCAAGCTTTGAGTCTGAGAAACCAAACTTGGTTAGAATGTCCTGCACATACTTGGACTGATAGATAAATATACCAGCTGGCTTCTGTTGGACTTGGAGTCCAAGGAAGAAAGTAAGTTCCCCCATGGAACTCATTTTAAACCTTTGATGCATTAGATCCTCAAACTCCTTGCACATATTGTCTCTTGTGGATCCAAAGATGATATCATCCACATAGATTTGGACCAGCAAGATGTCCTTCTTCTTTCTCTTGATGAACAGAGTCTTATCAATAACTCCTCTTTCAAAGCCATTTTCCAAGAGATAGGATGACAAAGTGTCATACCATGCTCTTGGTGCTTGATGCAGTCCATAAAGTGATTTCTTCAGTTTGTATACTCTGTCTGGATAGCTTGGGTTTTCAAACCCTGGTGGTTGACAAACATATACTTCTTCTTCAATTGATCTATATAGAAATGCACTTTTTACATCCATTTGATAGACTTTGAACTTCATATAAGAAGCATAGGCCAGGAACAATCTAATTGCTTCTATCCTAGCCACTGGTGCAAATACTTCTTCATAATCTATTCTTTCTTCTTGTGTATACCCTTGTGCCACCAACCTTGCTTTGTTCTTTATTACTATTCCTCTCTCATCTCTCTTATTCCTGAAGACCCATTTTGTGCCTATTGCTCTTTGACCTTTAGGAAGGTCTACCATATCCCAAAACATCTTGCAGCTTGAATTATAGCAGCTCTTCTTGCATGGCTTCTATCCAACTGGAATCTTTCATAGCATCATAAGCCTTCTTAGGCTCAAGCTGGGATAGAAAGCAAGAAAGCACTGTATGTTGTTGGTCTTGCATATCTTGCAGCCTGCTTTGATTTCTAGTCATCATAGGAGAAGAGATATCTCCTATTACCAGCTGAGGAGGATGATTCTTTTGTGTTCTTGTTTGATGACTAGGTTCTTCATTGAGTCCCACCTCTAGATTGGTGTCATTCAACTCAACTGAGGTGATTTCAGCAGCTACTTCTGGTTCTTTATTTTCTTGACTCTCCTCATCTCTTCTTTCTTCTTCACTCTGATTTGGTTCAGTAGATGGCTCCTTTTCACAGTCTTCAACAGGATCCACTATAGGTATGGGAAAAATCACAGACTGAGGTATGTTGTCTTGAACTTGTGTAGCCCCTAATCCTCCACTTCCTGAACCTGCATAACCATCACTACTGAAACCAAAAGAGTTAGTTAGTGAATCAATGTCAAACAGCCACTGAGGACCAGACCCAATAGGATTTGGTGTGTTCTCATTGCATTTGACATTGTCACTTTCCTCAATTATTCTAGAAGAAGTATTAAAAACTCTGTAGGCCTTACTTTGAGATGAGTTACCCACAAGAAATCCATCATCTGCCTTGCTATCAAACTTTCCTAAGTGAGATTTGGTATTGAGAATTGTACAGGGACACCCAAATGGTTTAAAAATCCAATAAAGGGTTTTCTTTTATTCAAGAGCTCATAAGGTGTCTTGTTCTTTGGCTTGACCACTAGAACTCTGTTTTGGACATAACAGGCAGTATTAACTGCTTCAGCCCAGAAAGTAATTGGCAGTTTTGAATCAGCCAACAGAGATCTAACAACCTCTATTAGTGTCCTATTCCTCCTCTCAGCAACTCCATTCTGTTGAGGAGTCCTAGGGGCACTATATTGTCTCTCAATTCCTTTTTCTTCACAAAAGGTGTTTAGATCAAGATTTTTAAATTCAGTTCCATTGTCTGATCTAATGACTTTTACTTTTTGATTTGTTTGGTTTTCAATTCTTAGAATAAAGGATTTGATCAGTCCACTTGTCTCATCCTTAGTCCTTAGAAAATATACCCAAGTAAATCTAGAGTAATCATCAACAATAACTAGGCAGTATGATTTCTTCCCTATGCTCATAACATTTGTAGGACCAAACAGATCCATATGTAATAACTGGAGACAAGAAGAAATTGTATTTAACTCTTTGGACTTATGAGAAGTTTTGTGTTGTTTGCCTTTAAGACAAGAAACACAATGATCATCACATGAAAAGACTTTTGATGGTAAACCTCTTACAAGGTTGTTTTTAACAAGTTTGTTCATTGTCTTGTAGTTCATGTGACACATCCTTTTGTGCCAAAGAGAGGATTCATCCACAGAAGCTTTTGAAACAAGACAGTTCAGGGATGAATCACTAGAAACATTGTCCATATCGAGACAATAAACATTGTCCTTTCTTGAAGTTCTAAGTAGTATCATGCTTTCATCAACTACCTTGAATCATGGAGCAAGGATCATACATTCTGTATTGGTAAATAATATACTATGTTGTTTGTCACAAACCTGTGATACACTTAACAGGTTGTACTTTAACTGATCAACATAGTAGACATCCTCAAATGTCATTTTACCTTTTGTAACATTACCTTTTCCACTTATTTTTCCACCTGCAAGATTGTCTCCAAATGCAACATGTCCTCCATTGATATGCTTGAAATCCTGAAGGCATGACATGTTGCCTGTCATGTGCCTAGAGCAACCACTATCAACATGCCAGATGCTCTTCCCCTTAAGCTGTTGGTTGCCCTGCACATAAGATAAATCAGTTAGTATTGATTAGGAACCCAAGCCAAAGTGGTCTTGGGTACCCCTTTCTCATCAAAATATTTACATTCCATCTTGACAAGATTTTTAAACTTTGACTCCTCATTGCTGGAGTACTTTGTCACAATAATGGGTTTGGATGCACATTTGCTAGAAGCAGTACTGGTTTTAGAAGTACTAACTGCATTAACATCACTTGCATGCTTAGCAGTACTAACCTTGTTAGAAATAGTAACTGTGTCAGCAGCAGTAACTGTGTTAGCAGTAGTAACCTTTGAAGAAGTACTAACAGTGTTAGAAGCATTAATATTCTCAGCAGCACTAACACTGGTAGCAGCAGTATTGCTTATGGCAGCTCTATCCCTGTCAGCAGTACTATTTGATGTAGCAGTACTAACAGTTTTAGTGCTTCTAGGCACCCACATTTTAATACTCTCTTTTAAAACCTTTTTCTTCATGTGGCCTTTGGTTTCAACAGATTTCTTAGCCACATGTTTCTTTCCAGCCTTCCTATAACCAACAGGTTTTTGCACAAATCTTTGAAAGTTCATCTTTTGGTTAATAGGGTTAAAGAAACAGTGCTTAGCCAAATGATTCAACTTGCCACATATGAAACAAGGTTTTGGTCTGATTATTTTTCTCAGATCAACTCCTTGTTTCTGAGCCCATTGATTATTCCAGTTTCTTTGATTACCTCTCTTTGTACCAGAATTTAGGCTCTCAGTTTTATTGCAAGCACACTGTTTACAAGGGCCAGGATTCACAACAGTGGTCTGTTTGTAATGGACCTTGTTGGCCTTTCCTTTGGTCTTCTCTATCTCTTTAGACTTGACCCAGATCCTTCCACCACCCTCATTGGTAACAATGTTGTTTTCTAAGGGTATCTCTTTACTCACAGCATTGTTCCTATTCTCACTGGCTCCTTTCTCAGTCATATCCTCAACAACCACTTCATCCAAAGGATCTATCTTAAAGGCTTCCTCAAACAAGTCCTTTTTCTCCTTGGTCTCTAACAAGTCTGATGTAGGATGGATGTAGTTGTTATTGTAAGGAGGGGGTGTGTTGTTGTATCCAACACCAGGCTTCATCTTATCATGAATCTGAGCCTTTAGAAGAGAATCCATTGCTTTTGAAGCATATGAAAACTTTTCTACATCAAGCTTAACCTTAGCTAGTTCTTCTTTCAACTTATCATTCTCTTCTTTGGACTTAGACAGTTTGGTCTCTAACTCATTCTTTTCCCACTTCCAGTAGTTTGTGTCATAAGAGTGTTGAAGTTCATTGGCTTGGAAGCCTTTGATTTGTTCTTCAAACCTCTCAACCATCAGCACATAATCTCTTATGTCCTTTTCTAATCTTTTGAGGTCATCACACATGTTTTGGTTGTGATCCCTGTACCTTTTGACAGTGTCTATGCAAGATTGAGTACAAAGATTAGAAATTACCTCAGAGGGGAGATCAGACACCTCTGCCATAAGAGCTTGATTCTGAATGGCTTCCTCAGCTTGGTCACTCCAGTCAAACCCCATTCCTTGTTGAGAAACAAGGGCTTGAGCAGAGTTCTTATTTTGATTGTAGCCTCCATTCTGAGCTTGTTGGTGGTTGTTATTTGGCACACCACTACTTCTGCACTCTCTAGCAAAGTGTCCCTTCATGTGGCACTTATAGCATTCCACCTTTGTCTTGTCAAAACCAGCTCCATCTTCTCTTCTTTGAGAGAAGTTGTTCCTCCCAGTTCTTTTAATAAACTTCTTCACCCTCATAGATAACATGGCCATCTGCCTTTTTCTGAATTCACTCCACTAGAAGCACTAACTGCTTCAGGGTTGGCAGTAGTATCAGTGGATGCTGATAGAAGTGCAGCATTATGAATATACCCAGTGGGCTTCTTCTTAGCTTCTACCTCAGATTCAAAAACTCTTAGATCATTATACAGATCATCTAGTTCCTTCTCTTCCAGATTGTCACTCTGTCTATATGAGACAGTGTACATAGTCCATTCATCCCCAAGAGATCTGAGGAACTTCCTGTTGATATCATCTTGCTCCATCTTCACTCCAACAGTAGCCAGTTCACCAATAAGCTTGTTGAACCTGTCAAAAGTTTGAGTCATAGACTCATTCTTTGAAGAAGTGAAGTTCTCATACTGCTGCTTCAGAACATCCCTTTGATTTCTTTTGGTGCTCTTAGTTCCAGCAAATCTTTTCTCTAGAGCATTCCAGAGAATCTGAGCATCAGTGCAATTGCAGAATTGATGCTGATATTCATTGGGGATGGATAAGAGCAGAGTGCTCAAGGCCTTCATCTCTGTCTGCCTGATCTTCCTCTCACCATCTGTCTTTGGTGGAGGTCTTTTCCCATCTGGTCCAGTCTGACCTTCAGTAAAGGGGCCATTCTCAATGACATCCCACATTGAGTAGTCAGTGAGGAGAATGTATTGCCTGATTCTGATCTTCCACATGTCAAACTCATTGGGTTTGAGCATTGGAACCTTAGAGACAAGAGTACTGTTTGATTCTGCAAAGTTTTCCATGATGAATGAATGAATGTTTCTGAGAGAACAGGCTCTGATACCACTTGTCAGGATCGAATTCTCAACAAGAATTATGAATACTCAGAAACAATATTAAAGAAGTTGCGGAAAAACACTTTAATATTCAATAAACAAAAAAACAGTATAAATCACAACTTGCAAACTTTACTTAATGATTCAAGTTACAAGCTTTTCACTAACAACCTCAATCTTGAAGAACAGGCTCTTTCAAGACGAATTCTACTTCTCTAGAATTAGGAACGATGCCTTGAGGTTGATTTTCTCTCTAGAACAAAAACTCAGAATTATTCTCACAAAAGTTACTTTTCTATTCTAAACAAATCTATACATATATTGAAGATAAAAGATAATTACTAAACATAAAAAGATCTTCAAAATAATCTTCATAATTATCTTCAAGCTTTCCATGTTTATCTCCAGACGCGATCTCTTCAACATTATCTTCAAATTATCTCAGAAGCAGCATTAATCACCTTGGAAGCATTAACTGAGTCTTGGCAGTATTAACTACTAAGCAGCACTAACCACTAGCAGTACTAACTAGCTAAGCAGTACTAACTTTGTTCAAGCAACACTAACTTTGACTGGCAGTATTAATTCTACTAGAAGTAGTAATACCTAGCAGTATTAACTTTGAGATCCTCTGGCAGTACTAACTCTGAACTAGCAGCATTAATGACTTGGTCACATCTTTCAGTTCCCAACACTGAATCAGTTAATGCTGCTACTAGAGCAAATCAAGAAAAAGGCACTGTTGGGAAATTCAGAAATGTTCAAGTATGGTTAATGTTGCTTCAACATAATTACTACTGCCAGTTGAAGTTAATGCTGCTGATACAACTTAATGCTGCTCATCAAGAATTACTACTGCCAGTACATCATGATTACTACTGCTATTAGATTTTACTACTGCTAGTAGTTAGTACTGATGGAGTTAGTACTGCTAGAACAAAGTTAATACTGCTGAGCATGGTTAGTACTGCTCAGAGTATTAATGTTGCTTATGAGATGAAGATTCATATGGAAAGGATGACAGCTGGATTGAAGATATCTATGGAAGCTTAGAGATAATGATGGAAGATTATACTGAAGATCTTTTATTATTTTTTAATTATCTTTATATTCAGTATATGTATAGAATAGTTTGTTTTTCTTTACAAGGACATTTTATTCTGAGTTTTTAGTTTTGACAGAGAGAATCAACCTCAAGGTTAGAACCCTAATTCTAGAGAAGTAGAATTCGTATTGGTGAGTCTGTTCATCAATATTGAGGTTGTGTGTAAAAGCTTATGACTTTCAATCATTAAATAAAGTTTGCAAGTTGTTCATCAGATTTACTGTTTTGTTTACTGTTTTATTGAATATCAAAGTGTTATTCCGCAAACTTCTTTGATATTGTTTTCTGAGAGTGTATTCTTGTTAAGAATTAAGATCCTGACAGGCACTGATTCTGTGTTTGAAGCCTTTCTTGCCAGCCATGGAAATTCCTCCTTAATTAATGATGATTTGGAACAACTTCATCCTGATGATCTGTAAGAGATGGATATTAAATGGCAGATGGCCATGCTTTCCATGAGGGTGAAGAAGTTCATAAAGAGGACTGGGAGGAACAACTTCTCCCAAAGAAGAGAAGATGGAGTTGGGTTTGATAAATCAAAGGTGGAGTGCTATAAATGCCATCTGAAGGGACACTTTGCCAGGGAATGCAGAAGTGGAATGTCTCACAACAACAACCACCAACAAGCACAATCTGAAAACCTCAACCACAACAGAAACTCTGCTCAAGCCCTTGTTTCTCAACAAGGAATGGGGTTTGACTGGAGTGATCAAGTAGAAGAGGCTATCCAAAATCAAGCACTTATGGCTGAAGTATCTGATATCCCATCTGAGGTAAATTCTAATCTCTGTTCTAAAACTTGCATAGACACTGTTAAAAGGTACAGGGATCACAACCAGAAGATGAGTGATGACCTTAAGAGATTAGAAAAGGATATAAAGGACTATGTGAGAATTGTTGAGAGGTTTGAGGAACAGATTAAAGGTTTTCAAGCCAATGAACTTCAACACTCATATGACACCAATTACTGAAAGTGGGAGAAAAAGGATCTAGAACTTAAACTGACCAAATCTAAAGAGGAGAGTGAAAAGCTAAGAGAGGAGCTAACCAAGGTTAAGCTTGATGTAGAAAAGTTTTCCAATGCTTCTAAAGCAATGGACTCTTTACTACAAACTCAGATTTATGATAAGCTGAGAAGAGGAATTGGGTATAATGCCACACCACCACCATATAACAACAATTACATTCCTCCTACCTCAGACTTGCTAAAAACCAAAGATAGGAAGGACTTGCCTGAGGGAGCCACTGAGATAGATCCCTTAGATGAGGTAGTTGTGGAGGATAAGACTGAGAAAAAGGTTGGTAAGAGTAGGGAGAACAAAGTGAGTGGTGAGATTCCTCTAGAGAACAACATTATCACCAATGAGGACTGTGGAAGGGCTTGGATCAAATCCAAGGACATAGAGAAGACAGAGGGAAAGTCTGGTAAGGTCCATTACAAATAGACCACAGTTGTGAATCCAGGTCCTTGCAAACAGTGTGCATGTAAGAAGAATGAGCCCCAAAAACATGATAAAAAGAGGGGAAATCAAAGAAACTGGAATAATCAGTGGGCACAGAAACAAGGGGTTGATCTGAGTAAAATCAATAGACCAAAACCTTGTTTTATCTGTGGCAAATTGAATCATCTTTCCAAATACTGTTATTTCAATCCTATAAACCAAAGGATGAACTTCCAAAGACCTATGCAAAAACCCTTGGGTTATAGGAAGATTGAAAAGAACCATGTGGCTAAGAAAACTGTTAAATCTAAAAGACACATGAAGAAAAAGTCTGTTAAAGAAAGTGTCAATATGTGGGTTCCTAAAAGCACTAAAATTGTTAGTACTGCTACCACAAATAGTGCTGATGACAATGATAGTGCTGCTAGAAGTAATATTACTGCTAACAATGTTAGTGCTGCTTACATTGTTAGTACTTCTTCAAAAGTTAATACTGCTAACTCTGTTAGTGCTGCTAACAAGGTTAGTACTGCTAAAGTTGTTAGTACTGCTAACTCTGTTAGTACTTCTAAGGTTAGTACTGCTTCTAGTGTTTGTACTGCTAAGCCAATAATATTGAGAAAGTACTCTAATAAAAAGTGCTCTGAGTTTAAAAACCTCATCAAAAAGGAATGTAAATACTTTGATGAGAAAGGGAGACCCAAGACCACTTTGTCTTGGGTCCCCATTCAATACTAATTGTCTAATCTTATGTGCAGGGCAACCAACAGCTCAAGGGGAAGAGTATCTGGCATATTGATAGTGGTTGCTCAAGGCACATGACAGGGAACATGTCATGCCTCAAGAATTTCAAGAAAATTGATGGTGGTCATGTTTCCTTTGGTAATACGCCAGATGGAGGTAAGATAACTGGTAAGGGGGATGTAACCAAAGGTAAAATGACCTTTGAAGATGTATTCTATGTTGAGCAGTTAAGGTACAACCTGTTAAGTGTATCACAGGTTTGTGACAAACAACATAGTATATTATTTACAGATTCTGAATGCATTATCCTTGCTCCTGGATTCAAGGTAGTTGATGAAAAGATGATACTACTAAGAACTCCCAGAAAGGATAATGTATATTGCTTAGATATGAAAAGTGTTTCAGCTGATTCAGCCCTTAATTGTCTTGTTTCAAAAGCTTCTGTGGATGAATCCTCTCTTTGGCACAAAAGGATGTGTCACATGAACTACAAGACAATGAACAAACTTGTTAAAAACAACCTTGTAAGAGGTTTACCATCAAAAGTCTTTTCATGTGATGATCATTGTGTTTCTTGTCTTAAAGGCAAACAACACAAAACTTCTCATAAGTCCAAAGAGTTAAACACAATCTCTAATTCTCTTCAGTTGTTGCATATGGATCTGTTTGGTCCTACAAATGTTATGAGTATTGGTAAGAAATCATTCTGCCTAGTTATTGTTGATGATTACTCTAGATTTACTTGGGTATATTTTCTAAGGACTAAGGATGAGACAAGTGGACTGATCAAATCCTTTATTCTAAGAATTGAAAACCAAACTAATCAAAAGGTAAAAGTCATTAGGTCAGACAATGGTACTGAATTTAAAAATCATGACCTAAACACCTTTTGTGAGGAAAAAGGAATTGAGAGGCAATACAGTGCTCCTAGGACTCCACAACAAAATGGTGTTGCTGAGAGAAGGAATAGGACACTGATTGAAGCTGCTAGATCTCTGTTGTCAGATTCAAAACTTCCAATTACTTTCTGGGTTGAAGCAGTTAATACTGCTTGCTATGTCCAAAACAGAGTTCTAGTAGCCAAGCCTAAAAACAAGACACCATATGAGCTTTTAAATAATAGAAAACCTTTTATAGAATTTTTCAAACCTTTTGGGTGTCCATGTACCATTCTCAATACCAAAACTCACTTAGGAAAGTTTGATAGCAAGGCTGATGATGGTTTTCTTGTTGGTTACTCATCTCAGAGTAAGGCTTACAGAGTTTTTAATACTTCTTCTAGAATAATTGAGGAAAGTGACAATGTCAAGTGCAATGAGAACACACCAAATCCTATTGGATCTGGTCCTCAGTGGTTATTTGACATTGATTCACTAACTAACTCTTTGGGTTTCAGTAGTGATTATCATGCAGGTTCAGGAAGTGGAGGATCAGGGGATGAACAGGTACAAGTACAAGACATTATTCCTCAGTCTGTGATCTTTCCCATACCTACAATAGAGCCTGTTGATGTTTGTGCAAAAGAGACAATGACTGAACCAATTCAGAGTGAAGAAGAAGGAAGAGATGAGGAGAATCAAGTGCATGAAGAGACAGAAGCAGCTGATGAGATCCCCTCAGCTGACTTAAATGATTCCAATCTGGATGTGGGAATCAATGAAGAACCTAGTCATCAGACTAGAACTCAAAAGAATCATCCTCCAGAGCTGGTCATAGGAGACATCTCTTCTCCTATCATAACAAGGAATCAAAGCAGACTTCAAGAGCTGCAGGATCAGCAACACACAGTACTCTTCTGCTTTCTATCTCAGATTGAGCCTAAGAAGGTTTTTGAAGCAATGAAAGATTCCAGTTGGATAGAATCTATGCAAGAAGAGTTACTGCAGTTCAAGTTGCAAGAAGTTTGGGACTTGGTGGACCTTCCAAAAGGTCATAGAGCTATAGGCACCAAGTGGATTTTCAGGAACAAAAAGGATGAGAGAGGCATTGTGATAAGAAACAAAGCAAGGCTGGTGGCACAAGGGTACACTCAAGAAGAAGGCATTGACTATGAAGAAGTGTTTGCTCCAGTGGCAAGGGTAGAAGCAATTAGGCTATTTCTAGCCTATGCCTCATACATGAAGTTCAAGGTATACCAAATGGATGTGAAGAGTGCCTTTCTGTATGGTACAATTTATGAAGAAGTATATGTCTGTCAGCCCCCTGGATTTGAAAATCCATCATATCTAGACAGAGTATACAAACTGAAGAAAGCACTTTATGGTCTGCATCAAGCCCCAAGAGCATGGTATGATACACTGTCTACCTACCTCTTGGAGAATGGGTTTGAAAGAGGAATAATTGACAAGACCCTCTTCATTAAAAGAAGTAAGAAGGACATCCTATTGGTTCAGATTTATGTGGATGATATCATCTTTGGATCCACAAAAGATCAGATGTGTAGAGACTTTGAAAAGTTGATGCACAAGAGCTTTAAAATGAGTTCAATGGGTGAACTTACCTTCTTCCTTGGGCTTCAAGTGAAACAAAAGAAAGATGGGATCTTCATAAGCCAATCAAAATATGTGAAAGACATCCTGGACAAATATGGTTTATCAGACTCAAAGCCAGCAAGCACACCTATGGAGACTCATAAACAGATTACTGCTGATCTTGAGGGGGAGGATATTGACGTCCATCTATACAGATCAATGATTGGATCTCTCATGTATCTCACAGCCTCAAGACCAGACATCATGTTCCCAGTGTGTTTGTGTGCCAGATTCCAAGTCAAGCCAAAGCAATCACATCTGCAAGCTGTTAAAAGGATTTTCAGATACTTAAAAGGGCAACCTAGATTAGGTCTTTGGTATCCTTATGAATCCAACTTTGACTTGATTGCTTATTCAGATAGTGACTTGGGTGGTGCTGTCATGGACAGAAAGTCTACTTCAGGTGGATGTCAACTTTTGGGTGCAAGACTAGTGTCTTGGCAGTGTAAGAAACAAACCACAATGTCCTTATCAACAACAGAAGCTGAGTATATTGCTGCTACAAGTTGTTGCTCTCAGGTTCTATGGATTCAAAATCAGATGCTGGACTATGGGGTAACCTTTCTTCACACTCCAATCTTCATTGACAATAGCAGTGCAATAAGCATTGTTAACAATCCAGTCAAGCACTCCAAAACCAAGCACATTGAGATCAGGTATCACTTTATTAGAGATTGTAATGAAAAGAAGATAATTCAAGTTGCTAAAGTTCATACTGACAACCAGTTTGCAGATCTATTCACTAAAGCTTTTGATGTGGGTAGATTCACTTTCTTGGTCACAAGTGTGGGCATGATCAACTCTGAATAAGCTCATGTTTTAAAAAGTGTTTACATACCTGTTATTGGCTTATTCTTTAGTGCTACTAACATCTTTCTCAGGAAGTTATTACCTTGCTCAGAGTACCTTAAGCTTCAAAAAGTGTAAGTATAGTTAATGCTGCCAGTACAGTTAATACTGCTAGTTAAGTTAATACTGCTAGTGGTTAATACTGCTCTCAGTTAATACTGCTAGTTAAGTTAATACTGCTAGTGGTTAATACTGCTCTCAGTTAATACTGCTAGTTAAGTTAATACTGCTAGTGGTTAATACTGCTCACAGTTAATACTGCTAGTTAGTTAATACTGCTAGGAGTTAATACTGCTTATGTCCCGAATCGTATAAATACCCTTTTTGCCTGCCCAAAAGTTCATAACGACTCTTTGCTTTCTATTCATCTGCTCTCTAACCCTTTTCTCTCAAGTACCAAGTGTTGCAGTCCAGAATATTCAAGCTCAATGGCGTCTATGGCATTTATTGACGAGTACAATGAAACCGCGATGCCACAAAAGCCAAAGCAAGCTGCAGGATTTCATCAGATAGTGGATTTTCTGAAGTCTAGCCATATCGCCTACGCTCTGACAGTGTCTCCATCAATCTATATCGAGCACCAACAACAATTTAGGGCTAATGCCACCGTTGTTACTGAGAATGGTGTGCAAGTGATCAAGACAAGGGTGTGTGGCAAACCCTTGACAGTTACTGAAGAGGTAATTCGCATCAGTCTACGTCTAGACGATGCCTCTGGTATCTCATCTATCTCTAATGATGAACTGTTTTCCACTCTTACAAGAATGGGGTATGGAGGCCCATTGGGTGTTTTCAAGTTCTCAAAAGCTAAATTTTCACCCCAATGGCGTTTCCTAGTCCATACCCTTATGCACTGCATTTCCAAAAAGACTACTGGATGGAGTGAGTTTAGCAGTACCATTGCTTATGCTTTGGTCTGCTTGGCCACTGCCAGAAAGTACAATTTCTCTAGAATGATTTTCAGTGATCTTGTATCAAACTTGGGAAGCAAAAATAGTTTTTATATATACCCCAGGTTTGTACAGGAAGTTATAACCCATGAATTGACGGATATGCCTCACTTTGATGAGGTATATGTACCAAAAATTCCCAAAGGTAAGGTCTTTTCAAACATGAAAAGATCTCCATTTGACTCGGAAGGAGTTGACACCCCATTGTTCTCTACAATGATGGTGGTGTCCCACAATGAAGAAGGTATGGCAGCAGGGTCAAGGCCCTCATTAGACCATCCCACTGCTAGCCAATCCCAACCTTCACCCTCCATATCAATCCCTCAGTCCCTACTTCAAAAGCCAAATTCTCCAATCACCCAAACCTACATAAGGAAAAAGGTAAAGAAGGCTTCTTCTCTTCTTGTACCATCACCCACTGAGTCTTTAAGCCCTCTAATGGAGAATTCTCCATTAGAGAATATCTACAGGGAAACCACAGGGGTGTCTCCCAACCCCAAGGAGGTGCTCACTGAGGAGATGGTTGAGCATATGGGTGCTAAGGCTGCCACTACTCCTACTAGCACAGAGGAGGTCAGTGGTAACATAAATAAGACCTTCCCCATGGCAACTTTGGGTGAGCAATCATCCAAAGGTCCCAGGTGCCAAGAAACCACGGGGGTAGCAGGTGCTTCTTCTAGGCAGAAGACATCTACTACAAAAAGATCCCATGATCCTTCAAAAGAGGGTAACACTTCTAGAGAAGGTGAGGATAGATATAACTACTATGAATTTATGGAAACAATGGGCAACATAAACATGGATGTCATCAAGCAGGGGAAAGACATTGAAGAGCTGAAACTGGTCATTTTGTCTCAACAAGTACAGATTACCAAACTGAAGAAATTGGTGACAAGATTGGTACAGAAAAGGAGAAGAAAGCAATTTGTGTTAAAGAAGAGGGAAAGTGCTCAAGATGTTTCCAACAAGGGGGAGAATCAAGAGAATGAAAGAGAGAAGGAAATAAAATCTGAGATGGGATTTGATGTTGAGGGGGAGAAAGAAGCAGAAATAGAGAAAGAAACAGAATTTGCCCAAGCAGCAGAAACTGTTAATGCTGCTGAGGTAAAAGAAGCAGCAGTAACAGGGCTTTCTGTAGAAGAATTGGAAATTGCAGAAACGTTGGTAAAAGCCAAGAATGACACTCCTAAGGCTTCTAAAAAGGCCAAGGGAGTGGTCATAGATGAAGGAGGCCTTCAAAAGAAGAGAAAAGAAAGAAGTGAGGCAGGTTTGAAGGATACAAAAGGAAAAGGAAAGATGGTTGAACCTGAACAACCTTTAAAGAAGAAAAGTCAGATTGATTTAGATGAAGAAGTGGCAAAAGAGCTTCAAGCTGAGATGGAAAAAGAGGAACTGCTACAATCTGAGAAGGATAGAGAGCTTGCACTGAATATGGCCAGAAAACTAAATGAAGAGTATCAGAAGAGCATGAAAACAGCAGCTCAGGCCAAGAAAGTACCATTCAAAAGAATGCCACTCAAAAAGCAGAAAAGACAACCTTCTAAGACCTTTTTGGTCAATCAGGAAAGGAGAAAAATGATAAATTTCCTGAAAGGTTCAATTGGTGTCAAAGGAGAGATGTTTACTAATATGGCATACAGTCAAGTAGAGGAGCTGTATAAGAAAGAAATGGCTAAGCTTCAAGGGGACTCCTCACAAAGGAAAGAGGCTGAAAGAAGGATGAAGGAGAGACATGATCTCAACATTCAGCAACCATTCCCTGAGGAAGTCACACCTACAAAAGAAAATAAGGAAGAGCCAGAGAATGTTGGTATGGAAGCTAAATCTGCAAAGAGGGTGAAGACCATAGCTTCAAAGAAATTGTTCAAGAAACAAAGGGTTGAAGAAGCTGAAAAAGAGGCAGAACCTTCAGTTACACCTTCAGCAGAATCTGTGCAGAACCCAGAACAGTCCAATAAGCAATCTAATGTGCATCTTGAGCTTTATATGACTATAACAGATGATGAACCAGTTCAAGTTGATCCCATTTCTATGAAAGCACCAGAAGTCATCTTTTGGGATATTCTGGAAGATCAAAGAAAGAAATACTTCAGGCTTAAGAGAGTGGGAGATATATATGAAGTGTACTCTACTTGGGGTAGACTCATCAGAAGCTGTTCAAGATCAGATTTAGAAGAGATGTTTAAAGTTGGATTGGGTCTATATGAAAAGGAGCTGACAGGAGAAGGAATGAGCTTAATCAGATTAGCCATGGAGTACTTGTGCATGATGTTTGATCCTAGCAAAGTTCAACATGTGATCAGAGATTTGCATCTACAGAATAAATTCCAAAGAATAGAAAACTGGATGATATTTGAAAGGTGTGGAGTCTATGTCATCACTGTAGACAGAGCTTATCATGAGTACTACTTGGTTGATAAAATCTATGATCACAGCAAGGGTAAACTGCAAGCAATGTTGAATGCTAAGCTTACATGTTCAAAAGATTCAGAAATGGCAAAGATTGTGGTAAGCAGAACAATAAATCAAAGTCTGGGTCTGGATCCGAATTTGGGCAACTAAGCTGCAGTGTTGAAAGCATCTTGAAGATAATTATTGAAGAACTTGACTTCTCTTCCTAAAAGTCAAGTTAGGGGAGATTGTTGGGAAATTCAGAATTTCACAAGTACAGTTAATGCTGCTAGAAGAACTTGGTTAATACTTCTGAGGTTAATTCTGCTAAATGAAGTTAATGCTGCTGATACAACTTAATGCTGCTCATCAAGATTAATACTGCTAGAGGAGATTACTACTGCTAAGCAATTTTAGTATTGCTAGTAGTTAGTACTGCTGAATGTTAATACTGCTCAAAGTATTAATGTTGCTGAAGACTTAGTGTTGCTTATGAGATAATCAAGATTCGTGCAGATCAAGTTTGAAGATTAAGGAAATCTTGAAGATTAAGATAGAAGATTATTTTGAAGATCTTTTATTATTTGTAATTATCTTTTATCTTCAGTATATATAGAATTAGTCAGAATAGTTTAGAACTTAGAGAATTCTGAATTGTTTTTTTTTTTATAGAGAGAATCAACCTCAAGGTTTGTAATCCTAATTCTAGAGAAGTAGAATTCGTATTGGTGAGCCTGTTCATCAATATTGAGGTTGAGTGTTGAATCTTGTAACTTTACAATCATTCAATAAAGTTTACAAGTTATTCTTTTGATTCACTGTTTTATTGATTATTGAATATTGAAGTGTTATTCCGCAAACTCCTTCAATATTGTTTCTGAGTGTTTATTCTTGTTTAGAATTAAGATTTTGTCACTTTCTTTTATGACGTCTAGTCTTGAAGAAAATTTAATTTCTCAAAAATCAGATTCTATTTCTATCCTTTCCTCTGACTCTAAGGAAAATAAAAAGGAAGTTTCCAATTTTAAAATCTTTTCTCAAAATTCTTCAGACTCCGAGGCAAATTCAGATTTATTAGTTGATCAGATCGGTTGCTTAGATAAATTTATTTCTTCTAATTTAAATATTAAGTCTAAAATTCTTGATGATTCTTTTACGCTCAATGATCAATATTATAAACCTAAGCGTAAAAGAAGATGATCAAAGAAGTCAAAGAAACAAGATACAGTTCTTTCTGACAGTTCTAATTCTTCTGATTCAATTCTTACAGATAGGACTTTGAGCGCTCAGTCAAAGAAGCAGATATGGAGAGTGAAGCGGATATCTGATGAACATATTTCTGATAGGGATAAATGTGTAGACAAATTTTACAACAGTGATTCATTTGCTATATGTAATAAAATTTCAAAATACTCTATAAATCAAATTATTCGAATTTCAAAACATGTCTCATGTTCTTCCTCAGATTCTAGTTCTAATGATTATGCTTTCTCTTCTGATGATTGTGATTATTTTTCTGATGATATTCCTCATATTTCTCGTAACAAATATGCTTGTTATTTCCCCATAAGAACTGCAACTAACAAACACGGGCCCAAATACAAGTGGGTACCCAAATCTTTATCTGATTTAAAGTTACAGGCATCACATGTTAAGGTGGAGTAAGGGAAATTGGCTTCTGAGTACTTCAGCTCAGGACCCGTACTTCATAGACCACGACTTCTAAACAATTCAGTTTAGAACTCGTTCTTCAATGATTTAAGCTTCTGACTAAATGAGATACTGTGAGTACATCATTTTTTTTCCGCTGCATTTTATCTCTGATTATGATGTGTTTCAGTTTTTTCTCATTATTTTTCAAGAATCTGAGCTTGTTCAACTATTTCTTAATTTTGTATAACCCAATTTTTTAATTTGAGACATAGATTATTTTTATAATGTGAAAGATGAAATAACTGAATTTCATTTTGTTCCAACTAAATATCGATTTGCCGAATTCTTTACATTTTGTCTTTAATGAAAAATTTTAACATCGGCATATTGAGTTTAAAAGTTTAAATATTTACAAATTTTATTCTAAAAAGTAAAGTTTTACATTTTTTTCTTTCTTTTGAATAAAATATGTGTCTAGGATAAATTTTCAAGTTCTTTTGTTTATATTAAAGTTTTTATATGATCAAATTTCAAGTCTTACAAAAGTCAAAAAGTCAGCAACATGTTTGAAACTTTTATTACTGCTTTAAAAATGTGTGATTCGGAATATTTATAGTTTACAATGCTTGGAAAATTCTAAAAAGTCAAAATTTTGATTGTAATGAAAATATGGGCTAAGTACTTTTATGTAAAACTGAGTGATTGAGATGAATATTAAATTCTTAAAATTCAGAAATCTCTAAGTTTAAAAGTTTGTACATGTGGCCTTTCTGGTTTGGGAAAGTAAGTTCTTCGGGATGTTTGTCATCTGGTCCCCTAAGGTCATTTGGTCTGGGAGTGATCGAACCCCAAATCCTTCAATAGAACCAGATCGAAAGTCATGTTCTACTGGTATGAATGGGTTTAGGATATGTCGATGTAGCCTTTCTGATCTGGGAGAGTAAGTTCCAAGGGGTGCTTGACACCTAGTCCCCTAAGGCCAACTGGTCTGGGAGCGGCTGACCCAAATCCTGCAATAGGGTCAGATAGAAAGTTACGTTTACGACATGTTCTTTACTTAATAAACTTTTTGATTAAAAGATTCCAAAGTGCACAAGCTTAAAAGATGCCAAAGAGCACACTCATGTTAAGATGCCAATGTGCACAATGCTAAAAAGATGTCAATATGCACACTGCTAAAAAGATGCCAATGAGCACACATCTCATGATACTTGGTGATATGTTTGAGTTGCGATAAACCTATAAATTTGTGAAAATCTTAATTTTTGATGGATTAGTGTGAGTACATGCAAAGTTCTCTATTATATTTTTAGAATTGCATTTTCTTGAAACTAATCGAAGATTCACATGTGAGCACACTGAATAGATTGCTGGAAGTTTTTGAAACTGAACATGTTTTAACTTGATATGCAATAAAACTTGTTCTTGTATCCAACAACACATGCTTGATTTCAACTGATTGATAAATCTGTGATATTTTACTGAATAGACTTTAATTTGTTTAGTGTTTAAAATTTTATAAGTTTAGTCGTTTCAAAATTTACATTCAGTATATTTTTCTTTCTACATTAATATTTGATCATTGTGTTCTCATAAATATATTTTAATGGGTTTATGCATTATTCAAGGGGGATTGAATAAGGAAAATTTCTTAATCGATCATATCTGTTTTTGAGGGGAAGTGTCTGACTTTCTATATAAATACTATCTTGAATTGTCAAATTTAGTGCATTTGTGTAGGGGGAGTCAAAGAGCTTATCAGGTAAAATTTTCAGACTCCAAGTCAGCTTTGCGCAACAAGCGTCATGCGCAAACCTCACTTTGCGCATCCAGTGTGACACGCAAATCTTGTTTTGCGCATCAAGCATGATACACAAACCTTGTTTTGCGCATCCAGCTTGACACGCAAACCTTGCTTTGCGCATCCTGCGTGGTACGCAAACCCCAGTTTGCGCATCCTTCGTGACGCGCAAACCTCCCTTGTTTTTCTCTGTTTCTTTGATTTTGCAGATCTTAAGTTGTCTAGTCTCCAACATTTGCATGACCAAGTTGATCCTGATCATCAAGGTCATGAGGGGGAGAATTAAGAGATGTTAAGGAGATGATAAAGAGACAAAGAGCTCAAACGTTTATCTGTTGATCAAGATTAACTCAAAGATTCTATTCTCTCAGCTACAACTAATTCTTTTGTTGTTTCTGCTCCGACCAACACCGTTCATTCAAGATCATTCAAAAAGGTGTGTCGTCTAGAGCTCAAGGCAGCAAAGACAACTTAATCTGAAAGATGCTGAGAAGAATTTTTTTTTTAAAATTCAGAAAGCTTCACAAAGTCGCTTTAATGGTCTGTGTTGTTTTAGAAGATGAATTTTGAAGACCAAAGCGTCAATGATTACTAAGGGGGAGATTGTTAGGTCTGATTTTATAGTAATCATTGTATTTATAGGGCTTGGTCAAATACTGTGTTTAGAGTCTTTCTGTGTTGTATCTGACCAAGGGTATTTAAGTCCCTTTAGTCTTTGTTCTTTGTAAGAACTTTCACGCTCATTAATCACATTCTCTGTTTTGCGCATCATTGTCTCTCTCTCTCTCTACTTTCTCTCTCTACAGATTCATTGATCTTGGTTTAACAGGAACTCACCAAGTAGGTTTTAGAAGAAAACCCAAAATGCTAGGTTGGACCTCTTGGAGAAGATGACAATGGAGGTGAAGCTTCAAACCCGAAACCTTGAATGGAACACTTGATTCAAGAAATAAATGGGATGATTGGTGGTTGGAGAAACCCTAGAGGAGTAAATGAGGAGGGAGGAGGTTTGAGAGAGAGAGAGAGACTTGAAAGATGAAATGAGAAAATGAATGAGTTTTGGGAATAAAATCTCATTAAACCCACTTTGATGAAGCCCCTGACAAAACGCACGACCCGTGCGAAACCTACTGTCGCGGCCCCTGACTTAGCGCACGACCCGTGCGGAATTTCTGAAGGAGGGCGCACGACCCGTGCACCCTGTAGACCAGCGCAGGCAGCCCCTGTTCCTTTAATTCAACTTCGCAAACGACCATACGAAATTTCGGGGTGTTACAATCCTCCCCAACTTGGGAATGATTTCGTCCCCGAAATCCCAACTACTCGAAGAGATGAGGATATCTTCGCTTCATATCCTCCTCGGCTTCCCACGTCACATTGGCTCCCCGATGATGCTTCCACTGCACCTTGACCATAGTGACTTCCTTGTGACGTAAATTCTTAGACTTTCTCTCTAAGATCTCATCGGGTTCTTCCACACAACGATTACCCTCGTTCACTCTCAACTCGGAGAGGGGAATGACGCTTTCTTCAACCGCCAAACACTTCCGAAGGTAACAAATATGAAACGTGTTGTGGATTCTGCTCAACTCCGACGGTAGTTCCAATTGGTAGGCTTGCAAACCTACCCGCTTAAGCACCTTAAAAGGTCCGAGGAAACGGGGACTCAACTTCCCACGCTTTTCGAACCTAATAATGCCCTTCCATGGCGACACCTTAAGCATCACACGGTCGCCCACTTGGAACTCCATCGGCCGCCTCTTCTTATCGGCATAGCTCTTTTGCCGATCTTGAGCCGCTTTCAATCTTTCACGAATGCCCTTGACCTTATCGGCTGTCTCTTGCACGATTTCAGGTCCGGCAAATTGCTTTTCTCCCGCTTCAAGCCAACACACGGGAGTTCGACACTTTCGCCCATACAACACCTCAAACGGTGCCATCCCAATACTCGAGTGGTAGCTATTGTTGTAAGCAAATTCCACCAAAGGTAGGTGAGAGTCCCAACTACCCCCGAAATCGATGACACAAGACCTCAACATGTCTTCTAACGTTTGAATCGTTCTCTCGCTTTGCCCGTCGGTTTGTGGATGGTAAGCCGTACTCAACTTCACTCACATACCTAGCTCTTTCTGAAAACCATCCCAAAAATTCGAAGTGAACCGACTATCGCGATCTGATACGATCGACAATGGTACACCATGCCTCGAGACCACTTCATCAATGTACAGTTTTGCTAACTTGTCCATCGGTAAGGTCTCGCGCATGGCTAGAAAGTGAGCGCTCTTTGTTAATCTATCGACTATTACCCAAATGGTATCGTGACCTCGAAGAGTTTTAGGCAACTTTGTCACGAATTCCATGGTAATATGCTCCCACTTCCATTCAGGAATATCTAAGGACTGAAGACTCCCATACGGTCGTTGGTGTTCGGCCTTCACTTGTAAACACGACACACATCGCTCTACGTAACGTGCCACATCGAGCTTCATCACCGGCCACCAATAATGCAACTTCAAGTCCCTGTACATCTTTGTACTTCCCGGATGAATGGAATACTTGGACTTGTGGGCATCTTCAAGAAGTAGCTCCCAACTGCCCCCAATCTTGGGCACCCACACACGACCATTGAACAGTTTGACTCCACGGCTATCTTCCGTTAGGAGCAACCGTTGCCTTGTCATGACCTCATCCTTGAGGTTCTCTTCCAACAATGCTTCAACCTGCGACGTCTTGATCTTATCAACAAGACTAGACACTAACTCGATTCTCGAATGGGTAACCCGAATACTTCCGCTATAGTCCTTCCGACTTAGCGCATCAGCCACCACGTTCGCCTTACCGGGATGGTAAAGATATTCACAATCGTAATCTTTGAGCAACTCGAGCCACCGTCTTTGCCTCATATTCAACTCTTTTTGATCAAAGACATACTTTAGGCTCTTGTGATCTGTGAAGAGAGTACATTTCGTGCCATAGAGGTAGTGTCGCCAAAGCTTCAAGGCGAACACCACCGCTGCTAACTCCAGATCATGGGTAGGGTAATTCTTCTCATGAATCTTGAGTTGTCTCGATGCGTAAGCAATCACCTTGCCCCTTTGCATCAACACACAACCCAACCCCATCTTCGAAGCGTCGTTGTAAACCACGAAGTCTTCTGACCCTTCGGGCAACGACAAGATTGGAGCTTCGCACAACTTCTTTTGCAGAATCCGGAATGCCTTCTCTTGCGTTTCGGTCCACTCGAACTTCACATTCTTCCGAGTTAAAGCTATCAATGAAGAAGCGATTTTAGAAAAGTATTAAATAAATCTTCGGTAGTAACCCGCCAGACCCAAGAAACTTCGGATCTCAGACGGACTCTTGGGAGGCTCCCAATTCATCATGGCTTCAATCTTGGAGGGGTCCACTCTCACTCCGTCTCGAGTGACCACGTGACCCAAGAATTGCACTTCTTCAAGCCAAAAATCACACTTAGAAAACTTGGCTACAATCTTTCTTTCCACAACACTTCGAGAACCTCGCGTAGGTGTTGCTCGTGCTCTGACTCGCTCTTAGAATACCCGAGTATATCATCAATGAACACAATGACCGACTTGTCAAGAAAAGGTCGGCATACCCTGTTCATTAAGTCCATAAACACCGTCGGTGCGTTAGTTAGACCAAATGGCATCACGAGGAACTCGTAATGGCCATAACGCGTTCTAAAAGCGGTCTTCGGAACGTCTTCTTCTCTCACTTTAACCTGATGATAACCCGAACGTAAGTCGATCTTGGAAAAACACCCCGCTCCTTGGAGTTGATCGAACAAGTCGTCTATCCTTGGAAGCGGGTACTTGTTCTTCACCGTTGCTTTGTTCAACTCACGGTAATCGATGCACATTCTCATCGTGCCATCCTTCTTCTTGACAAACAAGACCGGAGCTCCCCAAGGCGACGAGCTTGGTCTTATGAAACCCTTCTCCAAAAGCTCTTGGAGTTGTGCCATCATTTCTTGCATCTCCGATGGTGCCATACGGTAAGGAGCTCTAGCAATAGGAGTCGTTCCTGGTACCAGATCAATCCGAAACTCCACTTGCCGGTCGGGTGCTAACCCAGGCAAGTCGTCCGGAAAGACATCGGGATACTCCCGTACGATCTTCACATCGTCAAGCTTTGACTTTTCGGACTTGGCATCGATCACGTAGGCTAGGAAGGACGAGCACCCTTTTACCAAGCACTTGCGTGCCTTTGCCATCGTGATTAACGCCACTTCACCTTTCCTCTTCTCACCATAGGTGACAACGACTTCGCCACATTGATTGGGAAGTCGAATTAACTTCTTGGAACATACGATCTCGGCATGATTGTTCGCTAACCAATCCATGCCGACCACCACATCAAAACCTCCGATATTCATCGGCATCAAATCAATCGGGAACTCTCTCCCCTCGATACCGAGAGTACACATCTTCAGAACATCGCGGATCAAAACTTGACTACCATTTGCTATTTCTACCACTAACGCATCCTCTAGACTAGTAGTGGGCACGACAATCTTTTGACGAAATAATCTAGATATAAACGAGAAACTGGCACCAGAATCAAACAGTAGGCGAGCAGGTACGGAGTTTAGAAGAAACGTACCCGATACCACATCGACGGATGTCTTAGCCTCCTCGGTCGTCATCTGAAATGCTCGACCCGAAATCCTAGATGGGTTCTCTCTCCTTTCCGATGCGCTACCCGACTTGAGCTTTGGGAAATCTCTCTTCATGTGCCTCGGTGCCTTGCACTCGAAGCAGACCATCCCCGTGACACAGCAATCGCGGGCGATGTGATCATTCCTACCACACTTGCCGCAAAATCGCGGAGTGGAGTTACAGTTACCACGATGCTTGAACCGGAAACTCTGGCACCACTTAGCCTCTTGGTTGCTGTTGTTGAAGCTTCGGTTCCCGACAATAGGTCGAGTCCTCTTAGGGGGAGCGGAATTGCTCTCCCATTTTCTCTTTTCAGGCACCACCACAGCTTTCTCAGCCTTGCTTCTCGCGAATAGTTCCTCCATAAATTGAGCTTCCTCAACCATCTCCCGGAGATTAGAAGCTTTAGAAATGTGGACCATGGATAACAAGTCCGCTGGTAGGCCATTAAGATAAGCCTTCATCTTATCTTTCTCCGTTGGGGCCACATGCCCCACCAACCTCAGCTTCTCCATGAATTGACGGGTGTACTCCCTCACCGTCAAGCTTCCCTTCACTAGGGACCGAAACTCTTTTTCGATGCGGTCCATCGATCTTTCGCTGCAGAATTCTTCCATGATCTTCCTTTTGAACTCGGCCCAAGACAACTGAGCCAAGACGGTAGGAGAGAGAGTGGACTGAGTAACATCCCACCAAGTGAGTGTTGCATCTCGCAACAACTGAGTGCCAAACCGCACCCTCTGATCGTCACCACATTCGGCGGAGCCGAAAGCTTGCTCGACGGCTCTAATCCACTTCACGCACAAAACGGGGTCGTCAGAACCGGAGAATTCTGGCGGCCCGTACCTTAGAAAGGATTTATACGAGCAACTCTTCCCGCCCCTTGGAGCACCAACAACGCAGTGTTCTTCAGTTCTAACCCCATTGTCTGTGCCGCCCGAACCAAGAACAACAACATTCTCCGCGACCTTCTCATTTCTCTTGAGACTAGCATCGCGATCCTCTAACACTTTCATGAACGCTTCTTGCTGCTTCTCCATAGCCGTCGATACCATCTGTATGATGCTAACCATCATGTCGGTTTGAGGGTTCGCCAACTGTACAACTGGGTTGGTGGATGCCAACTCTACCCGAGGCACCTGTTCCACTTCCCCAGTAAATATCGGTGGCATACCGGGAGGGACGACCGCCGTTACTCTGACCACCGGGTTCCGCTCTGGCGAACTATCATCGCGAAGGTCTTCGACGTCTAACTGACGGCTTCGTGTGTTCACCATAATTGAGAAATGGCTGCCACACAAGCACGAGAAAAGGGGTAAGAGAAAGGTTAACGGAACAAGCACAAAAGAAACGTACTACTACATCTACCAATTGTCATAACATTAGCAAACTAAGTACACTTACGTAAAATATCCTCATAATAACATTAGCTAAGTGAGATTATGAACATATAGCACATAAGGGTTCTCGTTACCATCGTCATAACGTTTGATGAACATAACTTCCGTCGACTCTAAGACTAACCCAGCTTAGAAGTTCTACTCAAACTCACGAATCAATGCTTAACATACTCAGTCTAAGTCTAGACATCTTACATTCATGCCTAGTTCACTTAAACTAGAGCTCTGATACCAACTTGTAACACCCTAAAATAAACAGTGTGAAATAAAACTTCGGTAATATAGGCAATATGACTTCGTACTTGGTATAAAACTCCCAAAAGGGGTATAGTACTTAAACCTTTACAAAACCTGAGAACGGATATGGAAATTAACAACAAACTAATCTAAATACATCTATCTATATTACATCGGTTGTCAATCCAACATCACCAAAAGATAGGACTTAAACAATGCCCAACTACGACTACAAGTCATCTCAAAAATGCCTCTAAGACATGCTCGTCACTCACGACCATGACGACCCACCGCTAAGGGAACCTGTTATACATATCATTTGAGAAAAAGTGTTAGGCTTAAAGCCTAATGAGAACATACATTTTATAGATTTCAAGAGGTATAAACAATTGTATCATAAGTAAATCTTTTCCAGAATTTTAGATCACAAAAGAAGATCTTTATCAAGAAAGGACAACCGGTCCAAAAATTCATCTCGCGATGATGGGGGCTACCCGATTTACCAAGGGTGGTGACGGAACACAAAAGTAGGCCACGACCCGATTTGTGAGCTAAATACTTGAATCCATGGCCACGAACACTTCGGAACGTACTAAGATGTGAGGGAGGGTCCCCGAGGAAACCAAGTCATACTCGTTCACTAGGACTACACTTGACCCATAGCTAGTAACCGATCTCACATAACCGTACCAAACGCTCCCGAGGATCAAGTGCATCCATAGCTACAAAAAGGTGAAAAGACATCCCAATAATATAAGTCGACTCAAAACCTAGGGATCCACTAGTAATAGTCTAAACTTGTCACAATAACACGTGTGACTAACCAAAGCTAAATGTATAGCTTCCAAAAACATTTATAACCAAAATGCCTTTTTTCAAGTTTAACTGTTGATAAGAATGAAAATCATAAAATGAGTTTATATACATTCTTTCAAGTAAATCGCATAAATGTGCAAGTAAATCTCCATTTTACTCTCAATAAGATCAAACCCTTTACATTTCAAGAAAATGATTAGGAACCCTAAAATATCCCAAAAACTCAAGTTAGGTCAAAATGTTATAAACTTAGATCCAAAACCATAGAGATATATAGGAGTTCAAAAATGTAACCTTTGATATGTATAAAGTTTGTAAAATGATAGTAGGAACTCATCAAGTAGGTTTTAGAAGAAAATCCAAAATGCTAGGTTGGACCTCTTGGAGAAGATGACAATGGAGGTGAAGCTTCAAACTCGAAACCTTGAATGGAACACTTGATTCAAGAAATAAATGGGATGATTGGTGGTTGGAGAAACCCTAGAGGAGTAAATGAGGAGGGAGGAGGTTTGAGAGAGAGAGACTTGAAAGATGAAATGAGAAAATGAATGAGTTTTGGGAATAAAATCTCATTAAACCCACTTTGATGAAGCCCCTGACAAAACGCACGACCCGTGCGTTTTTGCTGAAGGAGGAACGCACGACCCGTGCAAAACCTACTGTCGCGGCCCCTGACTTAGCGCACGACCCGTGCGGAATTTCTGAAGGAGGGCGCACGGCCAGCGCAGGCAGCCCTTGTTCCTTTAATTCAACTTCGCAAACAACCATACGAAATTTCGGGGTGTTACACGCCGACTGGAGCCTCCCCCCTGTGCGCCGACCGGGGCCTCCCCCTTGCGCGCCGACCGAGGTCCAAACGACCGGACTCTACCTCGATCGAGGTCCACTTTCGACCGGAGGCAATTTTTGGGGTTTCGAACACAGGTTGGTTCAGAACAATAAGTCCAAGGATATATCTTTCTCTTTCAATCAGACCCTCCCAACACTTCTAATCTCAAGAGATTAGGATTAAATACCATAAAGTTCCAACTATTGAATCAACCCCAACCATGGAAGAACTCGATCGACCACAGGGAAACCGATTGGATTCTTGGTCGACCCCAAAACTAAACTTATACTGAATTTGCACTTAAGTTACAAGGAAAGGAAAGGAAATGCATTATCTACATAAAATTCTAAGAAGAGCTTGAATCCTTACCTTAAGAGATCAATGCAAGTCCTTAAACCTTCTTCCTCTCCAATCACACCAACACTGCCTCTCCCTTTCTTCAGCCGCCAAGCGTAAAATGAAGCAATCCCTAGGAGAAAACCCTTTTAATGCACTATTTACATTTCCCCCCCCCCCTTTTAAAATAAAGAACCTTTCCACTTCTCACCCCTAACTCTAAATTATAAAAACTTGGTTATTACAGTAAATGTCATAATATACCGACATCTTTATAAAGTGTGATTGTTTTATTTAAAGTGTAAGACTGTGTTTACCGCGCTCTTAGTGTTTTTTACTGGGTAAGAGGCTCTTACTACAGTAGGAGATGAAGTTGTTTACTAGTCCACTTATTCATAAGAGGCTTTTATTTGTCCTCTTACAGTCTTAGTAGGTCATACCAGTCAGTAATAAACTCAACGCTTACTCTGGTAATGGTAATAATTTTCCGTTAATCTACAATTATTACCAAATGTTTATTAGGTAAACACTTGCTAGCATGAGTCACCACTTTCACTTACCTTGTCGGGTAACATTCTCGACCATCAAAATGAATTGTTTGTAAGCGTCTTTTACCCGATAAGCGCTAATCGGGTAAGAGTACGTGTTCCCCCTCACTTGCCGGGTAAGAACCTCGGTTGTTGACATGCTTCTTACTAGGTAAGATTCTCAGTCAGTTCTGACTATACTCACCCCATAAAATAATTGACCCAGTAAACATTTGATAAACAAAACCTTTAAATCCTTAATCAAAAACATTCACCATACCTTGATGTCTTTATTTTAGTGTTTATATTTTGCGGTAACAGAAATTTCAACATTGATAAATACACATTTAAATATGTAAAAAATTATTAAGAAACAATTAATGGAAATAAAAAACAATTTAAACGTGATTTGGTCCTAATTTCGAAGGGAGAATCCACGAGTGGAGCACGTGACACCCATACACCCTCCACTTCCAATAAAGTATTTTTTTATTATAAAATATATGTATAATGTTAAAAAGTGATTACAATTTGTATTTATTAAATTTAATAATTAAACTGATATTAAAAAATAAAATCAAACTGTAATTTTTTATGCGATATAGTATCCATTTTAAGTGTACGATGATGATTATACGGCTATACGTACCACGAAAGATAAATGTAGCTAATCCTGAAGTAACATTAGTCTTGATTTTTGCTACTTGACGGTATCGTGCCGAAGACTTGTAAAAGCGTTTATAGTATCAAATAGTTTCGAAGCCGAAGAAGCTCAAAAACCGAGACAATTTGCACACTAGAATCCAAAAATACTAAAAGAAAACGTAAAAAAATTGCAACTAATAATATAAGCATATTCATTCCAGTTCATCATTCTTTATGTTGTCAAACATAATGCATTTCATAAAAATGGAGAAATATTTCGAGAAACGAGTGATCTTAGAAGGGTATGTCGTAAGCAATCATAAAACTAAAGTATTTATCGTTTACAAGATTTTAAATGCACGTTTATTCATTCAACCATCATGTTAATGGTACTTACGAGAATTTAAATGTCAGCTTATTATGAAATACTACTTGACGAGAATAACAATACGATTCAAATACAAATCACGTAAACAACCATCTCATTGAATTAATTGGTGGATGGTAAAATTTTGAATCAAGATGTTTGAATTGGCTCGTAAAAGTTCAGTTTTCTTTCTTTTAAACAGTTAAAATATATATATATATAATAATTACAATAAGATACTTTCTATTTTTCAACAATTTATTCGTATCAATTAAAAGATTTCTACAATTTATTCGTATCAATAAAAAGATTCCAAGACAAAAAAAAAGGGGGGGTCGCATTGTGGTCACCATGAGGATTGAAGATTCATTTCACTTTACTTACCATTACGGGGCCCTATGCATACCTTTTTTTTCATATCTATTACTTTACCATGAGTATTTTTATATTAAATGGATCAAAATTATTTTATATTTTTAATTTTAATTAAATTACATAAACGGATTAAGATTCTAATATATGTCAGATTATTATTTCTTAATAACCTGTTCTCTAAACTATAAGAAGATTTTTTATTCTACAGTTTGTAACTAATGTTTGATAAAAATAAAATAAATAAAAACTAGATACAGTTTAATCTTTTGGGGGAAAAACTTCCATTAAAATTTATTTATTTTTACCGAGTGTGAGCGTATTTTTCTTTTGTGTATGGGAGTAAAGTCTGCACCACAACATATTTTATTATCTATTTCTAGATAATAAAATTATTATCTAGATAAATAACATTAAATGAATTTTTAATCGAAAGCATTTAGCTCAATGTCTTTCACTTTTCATCTGAAATGCATCTGATTTAAAACAACCAGCTCCCATAAAAACTCAAAAATACACTAGAAGTCTAGAATGACGGAGTCTTAAATTCAGTTCTCGAGAAGGGCATGCAACGAAGTTAAATTGTATGTAAAGAAAATGATACAAAGATGAAATAATATAACCGTTGTATGGAAGGTTCAAAATGGCGTAAGGTGTGACATGTTGACGAGTTCAAGCCTTCAGAGGCGGAGCTTGGCCCCTGCACTTTGTCTCCTGCCAAGCATAAAAAATCTGATTGATTGTGTTACAATAAATATGCTATTGGTTGATTGTGTTTGAAATTGTTTGATTAGGTAAATTTGTTTGAAATTGTTTGATTGGGTCTCTATGATAATACTCGTGCATCTAGTGTTCCACTTTGATGAACGATGTAGGGGCGGACTTGTAGTGGTGCCAATGGTGGCACGTGAACTAAATTGTTCCTCCGCAGTAAGGTAAAAAAAATTAAGTTTATGAAAAGTGCAACCGTATCGTTTTAGAAGGTACAACCGTATTATTAGAAGGTGAAATCATACCTTGTAATCAAACAAAAAACTAAAACAAAAACTTTTGAAATCAATCAAGAAAATCGGAAAAAAAATATCTCGAACTCGATAAAAAAACTTAAAAATCATTCGAAATCAAGTAAAAAAACTTTAAAAATCCCTCGAACCTGTGGAATTAGGCTAAAAACACATCGGCGATATTGAATTTTGGTAAAAAGATAAAGACACGCCGACAAAAACCGTGTGAGAAAAATATAGTGACATCGAATGAAAAAAATTCTAAGTGCGCCTCTGAACGATGTTTGACATTTTTATATTTAACATATAGTTTTAGAGTTTTATTATGTTATAACTTTGTATAATGTATTTTTTTCCGAAAATATATAAGATATTAAGTTCGGACCCTGCGGTTGAAAAACTTGTGTTCCGCCCCTGCAAGCCTTAAACCTTACATGCCACATCGAGGAAGCAACGTCTCCTAAGCGTGACATAAAGCGACAAATTTGTATGTCACATAAATAATTATATATATACACATATATGTTTTCTATTTATATTCAATAATATAATGATATTAAAACTTTTACATTCATATAAATTAACTATTTTATATATAATCTAAACTTAAAAGTGTAAAACACAAAAGTTTAAAATTTTGAAAAAAATTACGTCTTCGTAAAAAACACGCCCCATGGCACATCATGACGCGTCTCAAGGCGCCATAGCGTGAGTCACACCTCACACAAACGTTGTGGAGCTTATCGTAATAGCGGAGAAGCGTCTTACGTCGTGACGTGCCACAACATGCCTTTTCGAACACTGGTTGTACGTAATATTCGTTCAAACAAATAACCAACGCACTTTATGAATCCTAGATTGCTCAAATTGAGTTTCATCGGTTTATTTTTAGGTTGGATTAGATGGGTCGATAGATTTATTCATGTCATGTGTACCTTAATCTATGATGCTCTGAAAAGCTCACGATTTTGTCTGTACAAAATAAAGCTTCATAATTTTCTTTTGGAGTTGGAATCAAGTACTTCTTGATAGGGGCCGGAGATAAAAGATAGAGTAAATTACGTTTTTGTCCCTGTGATTTGTCAAAAATTACGGATTTCGTCCCTACAGTTTTAAATTTTCGGTTTTCGGATTTCTAATTCATTTTTATTTTCGTACCTGAGGACAAAACATTACTTTTAAGTATGAAATACTAAAATAGAAATGAATTGTAAACCATAAAAGCATCTCCAGATTCTCCAAAATGGATAACTAAAAGTCAAAATCTCCAAAAAAAAAATACATTCATATCCAATAGATTACCCATTTTGGGGAATCCAACATTGATTATAATATTAAAATATTCCATCTATCTATTAAAATATTATTTCTCTTTCTAAATATCCACTTTCAAAGTTTTTTATTGGTGCTCCCATTTAGTAATCATTTTTGGGGTTAGATTCATACTTAGAGTAAAACTCCTTCTCTCTCCTGCTTTCTCAATTTTAGGGATAGTTTTGCGGAAGCTGTTGGAGCAAAATTATAATTCAAAATCCCCATATTCTTCATTTTATCCATTTTGGAGAAGTTGTTGAAAATGCTCTAACAATGAAAAAAGCAATAAAATTTAAGTCACAAAGACAAAAAAGATAATGTGTAATAAACGGGTTAAAAAGCAAAAGAATTAAAATTTCGGGTAAGAAAATGGAAAAGCCTTAATAGAGGGGCCTAGAAGGAAAAGTGGGGAAAGGAGGGATTTAACCCTAGGAATTAGTGTCGAGTGTTGGCGGCCGATAAGTTTGGAAAGGAAGAGAGAGTGCAGCGATTCGATCGAAAGGGAGCAAAAGAAGCTGAGATTTGGTGTTCTTCAATTTTCTAAGGTAAAATCTAATCCTATTCTCTATTAGTAACAGTTTAGCAATTGATTTCAAAAATCTTTTAGTTGGGTTTTGTATCTCTTGATTGTTCCCTGAAGTTGAGTTTTCTGGGTGTGAGATTTTTGGAAGTCGTTGTAGAATTATTTATGTGGTTAATGGAAATTTTGTTGAAATTAAGTTTATGCACCTGATTATGAATTATGGGTTGAGTTGCATCGATTTCTAAGAAATAAGATCGGAGCTACAGTATCCGTTTATCGATCCTTAGTTAATCTTCGTTCGACAGGGTCACCGGTCGATAAAGGGTTTCAGTCTTCGGTTTGGGCACCGGTCGACACTCTGACACCGGTCCATTGTTGTTTTCTTAGGCTCCGGTCGAAGTGAGGGGTGGTAGGCACCAGTCACCGGGGGTGTAAACCCCGGTCCTTGTCACACCGGTCACCGGGGGGGGGGGGGGGTGAGACCCCGGGCGGCGTCCACACCGGGCGGCGCCCTGGTCCCCGGGCTTTGTTGGTGGGCCGAAGCCCATGTTTATTTTAATGGAAAATTAAGTGTTATAAATCGTTGATATTTTACATGTATGCATACATTATTTGTGGAGATTGTGACCTAAGTCAGGGAGTGTGGCCCGCCTACTCGTACCGGGGAGTGTGGCTCGTTTATGCCATTGGGGGTGTGTCCCAAAATTAAGGCAGTGCGAGTTAGACACACCGTCTTCGACGGTAGTGTAGTCAGTAGCGTGTTTTATCCTTGTGTGTTTATATAAATGTTGATTTAAATTCTGGAAAGTTATTTTATTGCTTATCGGTTAGAGGGGACTCATTAGACCTATGGTCTAACCCTCGCTCTTTCAAAACTAAAAATCTTTTCAGGCAGACGTGATTTAGGAAGGTGTAACACCCTAAATTCTGGAAATAGCATCTTAATTAAAATTTTCTAAATACATCAATAACTGGATCATCTACAACCATAATTTAGATTCAACCTCAATACACGTACACAATCTATACATACAGACTAAAAAGGACGGGTGCTACTAATACCCAATATCAATCGCTACCTCCAACTTGCGGAAGACTTCACCAATTACTTACTTTTGCGTCTAGCTAAGACTCTCCATCTTCATAGCATTGTTAGAACCCAACCCCCAACTGAAATCCTGATGCACATGCCGACAAATAAAAAGGTTAGGCTTAATGCCTAATGAGCTCAAGAGTTTTCAATATATATAAATAACTCGATTAAAATGTAAGAATGCAATTAAAGTCATAATCTTTCAAAATGACATGCTTTGCTTATGAAACGACTCATTTACCAATAAACATGTATTTTAAACGAAAGAGACACCACGTTGATCGCTAACCAAACCAAGATGTTTTACAGAAAGATTCCAATATAAAACGTCTTTCGTAAACTTATATTTAACCCAAAACTCACACAACCATAAAATGAAAGGAAACCAAATACTGAAAACGTAGGAATGACGCATTCCATTCAAGCCTTAATATACGTGGGGGAAACCCAATATTAAAGCCATCATTTATCGTCGACCACATAAAAACCCAATTTGGTAAAATACGACATTACCATATAAAATACCACGAATCAACGATGAAGAGACCCGTATACACTGAGAATAGAGTAACACGCAAGTAGGCCGTTCATGCGACTTCCTTGTATGTCATCTAAACGTTTCCATCTTGGGTGGCGAGAACACGTGAATGGGGCCACCCGCGATGTTATTGGATTTCACCAACGTGCCCCGGTTCTAGTTCCCATGCCATAACAAACATCACAATCCTCGAACCTGTTGTTGCCCCTTGCCATACTCCGTCGAGTTCCGCCCCGCGGTCTTACGAGCAACCAGGTGCCTAATCCAATCTAGACGAGTTCCAACTCTGCGGCTCAAACCACATATTCCTACTCGCTAGCAAACCCGAGCGCTCACTAAAAGTAACCCAAAACCTCAGGCCTTACATAACCGACCGACTTACGTGTCTATGGATCCATTACGACACTATCTATCATTACATGACTCCAAAAGAATGATCAAAGCACCCAAAGCATGTAACTTACCAATGACACGAATTAATCGTCAACACTCAAAACCCACGACGGTTATAAATCCGGACAAATGTCCACACGACTCATTTAGTCAAAACCGAGCCAAGGGCCCAACACTTTACTTAAATTTCTAACGAAAGCCTTTGTAAACATTAAAACACGTTTAACCGACTGACGAAGACACAACGACCCAAAAGTATAATTATCTCAAACTCAACATCAGTTGAGGCAAACCATTTTCCAAATGACTCTCACCCTTATATTTCCAAAATGCTTCATAACGCGATAATATACATTTTTCGAAAAGGTTTATACGCTCAAATACACCAAACGACACTTACGTCAAATGAACTCCAATTATATATGTAAAATCATCAAAGAAACATTTCAACATGATTTATTTATCAAAATTCTCAAAGACCCCAAAATGGGTGTTTCACCATGTTTATAAAACTAAACATTTCAAAATAACCGAAACTTATCAGGTGATCAGCAGTTAAGATATTTGATGAAAAGCATAAACACTTTAAAATAACATTTTGGCATGTACACCATTTTCATAAATCATCTTGAACTCACCTCGCTAGATTTAGGCTAAATATAGATTTTACTCCGCTTTGAGCTCCTTTGAAGAAACTTGAATCTTCAAGCAAAACTTCCAAAAACCTAGATTCATAAGATTCCAACCATAAACATAGATATTCAACCGCATAGAATCGTTCCCCAACCCTTCACATGAAGATCTCATCTATACCCAAAACCCTAGTTTCCAAAGATGAAGAGAGTAGAAGATTACCTTAACCCAAGCTTGATTCCACCAACCAAAAACACCTCTAGTTCACCAATAATGGTTACAAACCTCAAATCTACGAAAGGAGGAACAATGGTGGATGAAACCCTAGAAAACTTGATCAAGAAGATGAAGATGGAGGGATGAGGGGCTTACCACCACAAAATACTCTTGTATACTCCAATAGACTTCCAATCTCTTGCTAGATCCTTGAAGAGCTCTCAAAAACGAAACCGTGGCAACTTGAATCACCAAAATCGGAGTTGTGAGGAGGAAGTTATGAAGAAATGAAGTTTTAGGGTGAAAATGGGGTTTGGGGCCGATTTTCCCCCTTTTTGTGCGACCCAGCGGCTCCGCGCGGGTCCATCCGCGCGGAGAGCCGCGCGGAGCACTGTCGCCCCAGATTTTGCCCAAACACTGTTTTGGTCATAACTTCTTCGTTATAGCTCCGTTTTTGCTCCAGAAAGAACCGTTGGACTCGTAATTGAATTCTTTATCCAACAAGAGTATAAAATCTAGAATTCAAGTCCAAAATCAAAAATCTTATTTTTCCCTCTAAGGCTACTGATTTCTGTATTAACTTGAAATGATGATTTTCGAAATTCGGGGTGTTACAGAAGGACAGATAAGGGCAAGGAGAAGATGTAGCGGGAAAAGATAGAAGACTGTCATCTTATATATTTCTTATTTTTATCTCAGTTGTGTATAGGTTGACTTTGAAAACCTTGAATTTAAAATTGTAAGCTTGGGGCAGTTTCAGCATGAATTTTTATTCTATTATTAAGTTTTAAATGGTTACCTTGTTGTTTCTGGTTAGGTTGTTATATAATGAATTAGAGCATCTTCAACAACTTTTCCAAAATAGAAAAAAAAAAAAAAAAGTGTTTGTTCTCTAGACTTCTCCGACAGCTTTGCTGTCTTGTTCTCTATAACAAAGAAAACTTGGAAATTTTCAATGTTTAAATAATTCTCTAAAAGTTGATGGTAGCAAAGAGGAAATGATTATTTTATTCAATTCACCAATAAAATTTAACTTTGATCATTTTATGTTAAGTTTTTTTTAAATGTATTGGAAAGATAAATTAGATAATATTATATTAATATAACTTGCGTTAAAATATCTAAAATATAGAATCTCTTGGAGATAAATCTAACTCTTTTTAGAGACGATTTTAACTTTTGGTTCTCTATTGTAGAGAAATTATAGAAAACCCGTTGGAGATTCTCTTACAAACCATAGAAATAAAAATAGTAGTTTTAAAACCACAAGGACAAAAATAGAAAATCTCAACAAACCATAAGGACTAAAAACGTAATTTACTCTAAATTATAAGAAAAAGAGTAAATTACGTTTTTAATCCCTCTGGTTTGTTGAAAATTTCTATTTTCATCCTTGTGGTTTTGAAATTATGATATTCATTCCTATGGTTTGTAATTCATCATTTTTTTCGTCCTTATGATTTAAGTTTTATTGCTTTTTTCATCCCAATAATTTATAATTCATTTCTATTTTAGTCATTCATGATTAAAGGGGTGTTTGGGATTGCTTATTTAAAACAACTTATGCTTATTTTGAAAAGTGTATATCAACTTATATGATGTCAAACCGGAGTTTCCTAAAAAATGTTTAGATTAGCTTATTGCGGTACCCAAACGTAATAAGCTAATAAGTTGTTATTTAAAACTTAAAAGTGTTTGGGATTGCTTATACATATAGAATAACCAAAAAAGTCATAAGCACTTTTCAAATAAGTTGATAAGTTAGAACCAAATGACTTATCAAAAACTCATTTTCAGCGGTTTGACACCACTATAAGACCTTTTAATCTTTCTCCATCAAAACACTAGAAAGTGCTTATCTCCGGTGTCACACCGTAATAAGCTAAAAAACACTTCAAATAAGCAATCCCAAACACCCCCCTAAAGTAGTGTTTTTGTCTCAGGAACGAAAATAGAAATTAATTGTAAACCTTAGGAACTAAAACTGAAATTTCAAAACCACATGGACGAAATCCGCAATTTTTAACAAACCACTGGGAGGGAAAACGTAATTTACTCTAAGAAAAAGGTAGTGGGGGCGGTGGTGGGGGCGGTGGTGGTGCTGATTCTAAAGGGATAAATAAACAACTAAACGCCAAGAAATTTAACTGTGGGAAGTGCGAACATTCTGATCCACCTTTGGCTTTTTGCGATAACATACTGTTGCTTTAGTGGCTGGCAAAGATTAACGACAACTCATCTTTTTCATGGTTGGTTGCTATTTTGTTCATCTTTTTTCTAAAATTTCCCCAATTTTGTGCGATCCCGTTTTCCCCCTTTTTCTTTTTTATATCATCTTTTATTGATGATAAGACTCCAAACCCTTAATTTTGGTCTCAACTATTGTAAAAAGATCACGACAATTAAGTGGGGTGTGGGGTTTGGTGTTCTCTTTAGCTTTTTTCATATCCTAAAAAGATTGCACACCAACTGTTTGATGGTTTGTCTCTTTGAGTTTTTTTATGTTTCTGAGACCCTTTAACTGTTTGATTTGATCTTTGCTGTTTTCTCTGTTCCAATTCTGATTGATTCTTCATAATCTTCGAGATTGGTGTTGTTTGTTTTGATTGTATATTGAAGTTCTCAAGTGGGGTTTCAAGATAACTGAGGTTTGTCTTCTATTTTATTGTTACAATTCTTGAAGTAAAAATTTGTTGGTTTTAGTGCAAGACTGGTATGTGATTTTTTTTTGTTTTTAAAATACCAAAGCCAAGTTGATGTTTGTTTGTTGTCTACTAATTTGATGGTTTATTTTAACTCATATCAAGATGATTGTTGGCTGTGTGGCAGGTCCTCCAAATTCCCCATTGGTAACAGAAAGATTTTATGGAGGAATGTGGATTTTCTAGGGTTTGAATATTGAAATTTGAGGGGTTTCGAGGAGAGAGAAAGAGATAAAGAAATATATAAGGCAAGAGGTGGTGGATGTCAGTGGTGGTGCCTCTGCCTCTGGTGTCTAAAAATTGAAAATTTTTTGTAGTGAAAAGAGTTTGTGAAAGTATGTGTCATTTGTAGCAGTGTCTCCTTCCTTACCCCCATTCTCTTCACCATTTTTTGGGGTTTATGATTTCAGCAGCATCCAAGGTAACTCTTTTTTGTTCATTTTCAAGAAATCTTGAAACACCCATTATTTGTAATCTTTTAATTAGAAGTTAAGTGTTTGTAATCTTGAAACTCTCCAGCTTTAAACCATTCAATCGGTGGCGATTCCGATTCGAGTTGGTTAATTTGATTGAATCTTGGAGGTGATCAAAGTTTTGGGGGTGTTGAAGATGAAGTTCATGAAACTTGGATCAAAGCCGGATTTGTTTCAGTCGAATGGCGAAAATAATCGGTGAGTATGTGTCGTTAAATTGTTGTGAAGTTATGGAGATTAAACGTTTGTATTCGTTTGTTTTCGATCTTGAAGAGTATGAAGGTCTTTAGTATGTAATCTTTCAGATACCTTCAAACCCATCTTCAAATGCTAGCTCTTGATCTCTATTTCTCACTAAAAATGCAATTTTTGTACTTATGATTCGAAATCCAGACGTACACAACAATTGTGACCGAGGTTTAAGCAAGGTTGATGTCTTATGGTCATAATTTGCCAAGGGATTAATTTAGGTATAGCCTAGGACACCCTTTCCAAATAAAAATGAGAGAAAAAGATACATAGGTGCTATCTGTTATTGAATCTATTATAACCTTGCTTGACAAGAGTTGGCTTACTTTTTGAACTTATTGAAAAAACCACTATCAAGTCATGCTTAAAAGCTAGCTTTTTGGAAAACTATTGGTTCAATAAGCACTAGGAGTTTTTTTCCCACTTTTTTCCAATTATGCCCCTTATATGTTACAAAAGAACTTTTGCAATATTTTGGTTTTAGATCATCTTACATTGTGTTCTAGCTTATGAGATAGTTTTTACTGAAAATAACTAGTTTATCAACTATCTTATCTGCCAACAGCTAACTTATATGCTAGTTTACCCTATGCATATTGGTGGTTGTGTTTTGATCCGGACAATTTTGTTCATGTTCAGATATGTGGCAACCGATGTGGCTAGCGACATGATTGTAAGCGTTGGAGATGTCAAGTTCTATCTACACAAGGTGCAATAGCTTCGTATTACGCTAACAAACTATGTCGACTTTCTTAATCGATCGAATAAAATGTTGGTTTTGTTTGTCTGTTGTTTGTAGTTTCCGTTATTGTCCAAGAGCGCCCGTTTGCAGAAACTGGTTGCAGTTTCAGATACCGGAAGGAGCGAAGAACTCGAAATCCATGACATCCCAGGTGGTCCGGCTGCGTTCGAGATCTGCGCCAAGTTTTGTTACGGAATGACGGTTACCCTCAACGCGTACAATGTGGTTTTGGCTCGATGTGCAGCAGAGTATCTAGAAATGTACGAAAGCGTCGATAAAGGCAATCTCGTTTACAAGATCAAAGTGTTCTTGAATTCGAGCATTTTCCGAACTTGGAAAGATTCGATCATCGTTTTCCAAACGACAAAATCTCTTCTTCCATGGTCCGAGGAGCTTAAGGTGGTCAGCCATTGTTTAGACTCCATAGCTTCGAAAGTTTCTGTCGATGCCTCTAAAGTCGAGTGGTCGTATACTTATAATCGAAAGAATGAATCATCGTGTTACGATGGTGTGAAGAAACAACTAATGGTTCCAAAAGATTGGTGGGTGGAAGATCTGTGCGATCTTTCAAGCGATTTGTATAAAAGAGTAATGATCACGATCAAGACCAAAGGGAAAGCGAGTTCCAATGTTCTTGGCGAATCTTTAAGAGCGTACGTGCAGAAACGGTTGCCGTGGTTCGGGAAAAAAGACAGTAACGTTGACAGGGATGATGCGAAAACTCGTTCTTTGATCGAAATGATTGTTGGGCTCCTCCCGGACGAAAAGACCAGCATTTCTTGCGGGTTTTTGGTTCATTTGTTGCACGCGTGTGTTCTTCTCGACTGTGCAGAAACCCGAAAGAACGAACTGATGAGAAGAATCGGGCAGCAGCTGCAGAATGCAGCAATTGCTGATATCGCGATTCTTGATATCGATATGGTTCAAGAACTGGTCGCAATCTTCATGATGCGAGATCAGAGTGGCGAGAACGAGTTCTTGGAGGTGAAACGTGTTGACTCGGCTGCAAAGATCAACGTGGCCAAAATTGTCGATGGCTACCTTGATGAAATTGCAAAGGATCCGAATCAGCCATTGTTAAAGTTCGCGGATCTTGCTGACATGGTGTCGACTTTACCAAGATCGACCCACGATGGGATCTATCGTGCGATCGACATGTATCTTAAGGTAAATTATTGAATTTTTATTTCAACTTTCGGGGTTTTTTTACGACAAGATAAATAAATACTTCCGGAAGCCTTTTAACAGGAACATCCAGGTATGAAACAACTGATTTCAGTTACGAATTTTAACAGGAACACCCAGGGATCAGCAAGAGCGAAAAGAAAAGAATTTGCAGGTTAATGGATTGCCGGAAGTTGTCGCCGGACGCTTGCCGGCATGCAGTTCAAAACGAACGCCTTCCTTTACGTGTGGTGGTGCAAGTCCTCTTCTTTGAGCAGCTACGCTCCACCATAACCAGCAGCACAAATGGTGGGATCCCGGCTGAACCCACCATGGGTTTGCCACTGGTTGGATCGAATGGGAGCTCAAGAACCGCAACAACAAATACGGAAGAAGAATGGGGGTCAGTGCCCACAAGCGAAGAGCTCAAGACACTCAAAGGGGAGCTCGAAAAAGATGTCATGAAGACAAATAAAACGAAGGGGATGCTTATGTCGAAAAGGATGTTCATGAAGGTGTTTTCCAGCAAGGACAGAGATAGCGACAACGGGAGTTCGGATACATCCGAGGAAACAAAGTCGTCATCGAGGAGCAGGAGGCATTCGTTGTCGTAGATTATGTTGTGTAAATTGTTGTTTAGGATGTCAAGCCGCGTTTTGTAGCGAAAGAAAGGGGAATGTTGTCTTTTCTTTGAGTTCTTTTAGCATAATCAGAGACTCGTAGTACGTTTGGAGAATTTAATGTAGCAGTCCACGCTCTAAAAATGATCTTCCGATTGGGTCGTATTTAGTTTGATGAAACATTTCGTCAATAATGAGGGCAGCTCAACTGTTAAAACCATGAATTTGCTCACAAAAGATTACCATATCAACTTTCTGGAGTGTTTGGATGGTTGTTGGCTTCCGAACTCCATGTGATTAGATCAGTTGTGTGTAAGTTGTTCCGAACACCTACAGATAAAAAAAGAATGTTCTGTTTTCGGATTTGGATTTGATAAAAACACGAGGAATGTATCAAAGTAATAAATTTCGGTTTGCATTGTCAAAGATCAAGAAAATATAAAGTCTCAGAATACCAAATAAGATCGGGGCATAAAAAAATGTTATACATTTTACTGCATAAGATGCATTTATATAACAATATTTGAGTAAAAGGTTGATTATCAGCAATCAGACAACCCCACAAAGAACCCGCCCCCTAGGAACCACATGTGATGAGGCATTTTAGAGCAGACTCAGAGGTTGAGGCTAGCAGAGGGGTTCAAACCCGTTTCCCACAGTACTTGACCTTGAACCTATTGTGAATTTGAGCAAAGTCGCTCCGCCCCCTTGGCCAACTAAGCTAGACGCCCCAATGGCCACTTATATAACAATATTACTTTGGATTTGAAGATTTGTGCTTGAAAGAATATGCAGGCTAGCAAATACTGGCCAAGTGTTTCAAGTATCCAACAGTAACTATTTTGGAATTAAATTTCAGCAAATAGCAGGAATTAACCCAGATAACAGAAAAGTACAAGTTTACAACCAATGATGCAAATAATGATGGGAGTACAAAATGAGTTGCAGCCAAGGATGAACCTGCACTAGGTCCGAGTTCGGCTGCTCTCTGCGTTTCTTATGGGCAAAAAGTATGGATGTGCCTGCATATACCGACCACAAAAGTGTCAGTCACAAGCTTCATGTATAAGGAGTTGTTTATTAAACACTTACGCTTAGGGTCTGTTCGGTTCGTTTTCTATTAAGAACTTGATGGATAAAGTTGTCTGCATTGATAAAGTTGTCTGTATGATAACAACTAAGTTATTGTTCGGTTGTTATGCTGAATAAACGGTCTGAATATCATAAATGACCATTTTACCCCCGGTCTATATTTTTTCCTGATAAAAATAATTGTTTGCTAAAAATATTGAATGACAAAAAATATCAATTTTAAAATTTATTGAACCCAATTCTAAACCTATTCTTGTTTCTTTTCTCTTCTTGAATAACCTATTCCCTCACCTACTAACTACTGCCATGAAACCTGCAACAAGACCCATCACTTTTCCTTTGGTCTCCCAAATTTTAAAAAGGAAACACAAATCGATGATACATCCACAAACAAATCGTTGACTCCTCCATTGATGCATTGAAACTAGGCGATGAAACCCTAAATCCCTAAATGAAAAAAAAACAAAAACAAATCGCTTGACTCCTCCATTGATTGTTTGTGGGCTGAGTTTCTGGGTGCTGGGTGTGTGGAGAAAAGAAAAAACAACAACAAATTAATAGAAAAAGTTGAATATTGTTGAATGCTTGGCGGTGACACTGGAAGAGAAAAAGATGAACCTGTGGAGACGATTGGAACAGCAGGTTGTGATGATTTGAGAGGGTTTCATGTGGAGAGGATGTTTAATTTGATAAGGGCATTTGTGGAATAACTATGGTTGAATGCATAGGACATATATATTTTAGCTGACCAATTAAGTCATCAGCTGAGTGAATAAGCCACAACCGAACAGCTGTTTATGGCTGAGCGAATAAGTCATATAGGTTATACAGTCCATTAAGCCACTACCGAACAGCCCCTTACCCAGTCAAAGATGATGATCTTTACGAACAATTTTACTACGATCTTTTACCCGGTAAGTGAGGGTGGTGACTTTTACCCGGTTAGCGCTTACCGGGTAAAGCTTATGCTATGCTTTTTTGATGACCTAGAATCTCACCTGGGAAGGTAAGTGAAGGTGATGACTCTTCCCATTAAGCGCTTACCCAGTTTGTGTTGGTAAATGACCCCTAAATCTCTGTCTAAAAGTGCTTGTATATCCCGCCTGGAGGTAGGTGGGGCGTAGAGGTGGGATGTACGCATACCTGAGCTTTACCCTCAAAAAGTAGAGCGGTTGCTTCCGTGAAGACCCACAACTTGTGGGTGTAACAAAGTGTGAAAAACTCAAAACAGGTTTATCATTTTGGAATTTAGAGAGGACTCAAATGGGGTACTGTTTGCCGTTTTGGATTTCAGGTGGGCTGCCATGAGTGTAGGAACTAAGAAAATTACCATCGCTTCTTTTGCGGTTGGTCTTTCTTGATGATCATATTTAAGCAGCTTGTCAAGGAAGTCAATCGCCTATGAGAAAAAAAACATATCAACCACAATACAAGCCAAGGGTTGGGTTCTTGTGAGACCAGTCATTTTTCGGGATACCATGAGACACACAGTGAAGGTTATGTGTGTGCTTCCCTTGAAATTTGCTATGTTTTTCATGCGAAGATTCGTTTTTTTTTCATGCGAAAGTTTGCTGTTTTGCTGTGAAGGTTGGAGGAGTTAAAAAAAACTCATCGAAGGGCTCCGAGTGTGTCTCACAGATCTCACGAAAACGAGAATCTCACATGATCCCAAATCTACAAGCCGAATGCAAATAGTTCAAGATGCATATTTAGACATATGTGGATAAAGATTTAACCTCTGGCACAGCTAAGTGTTGGTTATCAGTGTTAATAAACTTTGACCATGGTTTCCTGCCATGCCTGGGCGCCAATAGCAGGGAAAAAAGATCATTAGAATTGAAACGAAAAAACTTCCAAACGAGATGAGAAGATGTTACCAACCTGCCAACAAGGGCAGAAAGATGTGGGTCTAGCTCTAAAAGGTACCTTTGTAGATAAGTATTTAACTCATCAGTACCTAATACCTATCACCCAAAAAGAAAACAAAGATAAAGTTATCACAAAACTCGATCCTTATAAAAATTGCACTGCAAAAGATAACTCGCGAGTGTTATCACACAATAGGATAACGGTAAGCACATCACATACTAAAACCAAAACATGAACCCTCCAAAGGCCCAGCAACAAGAAACTAGAGGCATCATTGGTTTTCAAGATAGAGAATAAACGTCGAGGAAATCTCATTTCTTAATCACACATAAAGAAATATATAGAGGGGAAAGAACCACCAAAATGTTTCAAACCCGTGAAAACCGATCTCAACCATTCAACGAGTTTCATTTTAAGATAAAATTCAAGGTGTTTTACGTTTTATGTTCTTGCGTGTGTTTCATATATGAAACGTATTTACATGTGAAAGAAACCTATGTTGTTTCATATATGAAACAACACCGTAAATTTTATATGAAACAATACATGTAACCTATTTTCGTTGTTTTTAACATGTTTACGGTTTTAATTTGACTTTTAACCCCATATATATATATATATATATATATATATATATATATATATATACGAAGGATCGTGTGAGAAGTTGAGGTTAGCGTGAAAAGCGTGAGAAGTGGATCTAAACTGTTGATCACTTTTAATCTCTCGGCGCATTTTATCTCAGTGCATCTCATCCTAATGTGCATCTATTTCTCAACCAACGGTTGATAACCACTTCTCACGTTAACCTCAACTTCTCACCTGAACCCAACCCTATATATATATATATATACATACATAGAGAGAGAGTGTGTGTTTCAAATACAAAGCCTCTAATCAGTAAAAACCAATCTCAAGCGTCAATTTAGTCTAATGAATATATGGTTTCATAAATATCTCGATTGTTCTCTGATTGAAGTGTTAATCATAATGAATGAACTATGATCATTTTCCATAAATATCCGGCTCATAATAAATAAACTCTCATCATTTCCATAAAGCTTTCATTTGATTGGTTTGTATTGTTTTTAATAATTAGAGAGTTTGTATTTAAAAATCCCTCTCTCTCTCTCTCTCTCTATATATATATATATATATATATATAGGTGGAGGTTCAAACGAGAACACCTTCATTTTACAAAAACGCGAAAACACCCTTATTACATGTGATCTTGCATGTGAGGGGACCTGGTGGTGTGTGGGCGACTTGGCCCACGAGTCCGCGACCTAGGTTGAGCCAAAGGTGGCCCGTGTCTCTGATTTAGTATCAAATGTGATGGACTACAGTAATATTATCGCGTTTTCGTAAAATGAAGGTGTTCTATGACCCAAACAGTTGCTTATGCAAACACACTTCAAAACAAATGCGGGTGCTTGTTCCTTTTTCCTTGAAAGATGCAACACTATAACTCTAAAGTAATCACCGATCAAAGTACCATTGCAAGTAAAAACAATCATAGACCACAGCTGAAACAGTATGTGTACCTTAGCAATTTTGACTAGCTGATCATGATTGTCTTGCCCGAAAAAGAATGGTTCCTTGCGAAATATCTGTATATAACAATCCGCTTCGAGATAAGCATTTAAGCTACAAGGCACCTTAACACAGCTTCAAAGATCTTTCGTGTTCCTTTACTATGATACATGTGAGATATCAAACTCTACTGCTCTACTACTGGACTACTGGTGCAGGTTGCCATTGTACACGTTTTTTTGGTAGATCAAAAACTTGGACCAAAAAGATTCCCTTTTACCTACTAAAAATTGTTTGATCTCAGATGCCTACATTGAGGCTTAATAGAGAACAGAGATACTAACAAATTATATGAAATAAACTCTAAAGGCCTGTTTGGTTTGATGGACTGTTTTTGAGGGATTTGGATTTTGTGGAGGGATTTGGAATCTTCGGTGTGTTTGGTTTGTAGGATTTGGAATAGAATTGAATTCCATTCTTTATAAATAATTTATAAAAGCAAATTATAAAAAATCAAATTACCTTTTTCTTAATTGATTATTACAAAACTAAGTGTTTTTAACATATTTCAAAACATTATTACAAAAAGCTTAAGAAATCCCACGAAATACCAACTACCCCCATGGGATTTCTAGAAATCCATGTTTGTGAGATTTCAGTGATTTCAATTCCGGACATTCCTTTAAACCAAACATGGGATTGAAATGGAATCCAATTCCAAATCCCGCAAACCAAACGGGCTCTAATAGTTCAGTATATAAAAGATGCAGGTTGTTATATAAACTATAGGTTGAAGCAAATGTAATCACCATCCCAGCAAACATGCAGCCAAGGCTCCACAAATCTAAAGAGTAATCATAATCTTGCAAATCAACAAGAAGTTCTGGACCTTTGAAATATCTGCAATCAGAAAGTAAACGTGAGCCAAAAAAGGGTTAAACCATCATCCGTTAAACCATCTTGTCGATATGAAATGATCTCACTGAAAAAAGTTTGTTTCTTAATAGGCATGCATAGATATTTGCATGATTTTAAAAAGCGTGTAAGGCGTACGCCTCTAGGCACGCCTCAAGGCGAGACGGTCCAAAATCGCACCTGAGGCGGCGCCTCTCAATCCCCAGACGAGGCTTGCGCCTCGGTTGTCTGAGGCGGTGGAGAGGCGTACGTCTCAATATAGAGGCTAAATTATTTTAAAAAATGACTGAAAACCTTGTTCTTCTCTTAGTTCTCCTAAGCTCTATTTGCTACTCATATGTGTTCTTCGTGAGTTCCAGTTTTCTCCCATTTTATTTGCATTTTCTTCCTCGATTCTCTTCGGTTCACGGGAGTATTATGTATATGTATATACAGGATACATTGTTTTATATTTAGTCTCTATTACATGTCACGATCATAGTCACACTTCTACTCCCACTTTATTGATATTTAATATTTTTTCTTTATAAGTTGTGAGCATATTAATACGTACATATACATACATATATATGTTATGATTTATGAATAGATCATTTTTTTTCTTTGTTACTATATGTATATTTCGTGATTGAAAAAATTTAGTAAATATGATATATATTTTGTGTCTAGTACTCAAGTGTCTAAGTGTGTGTATATATATATAACATTGCATATATTTTATGAGTAGAAGCAGTGGAATGCAAATTGGTCTAAATATATTGTATAGTATATATATTTCTGCCTCGGGGCTTACGCCTCGGTCCGCCTCGAGGCTTACGCCACGCCTCGCCTCGTTGAGGGAAAACGCCTTGAGGCATGATTCCGCTTTTTAAAACCTTGGATATTTGTACTGTACATGGTGGCATGGTCCTCTTGGAAGTAAAATTACTTAAAAGATTTACTTGGTGCCTTAATCTATTAAATAGAAACAACAAACACAAGGTTTGGATTTTGATACAAGTACAGAAGAGAAGACTAATACGCTATTGAATATAAAACTAACAAAGCACCAAAAGACTTCCATGAACAAATCCTAGATGATTAGAGCACATTATTTGATGCACATTTCAATTTATACTTGTATCACTAGTCAAAAGCAGTACAAGTATGCTATATAGCCCAACTACCGCTAGCTTGAGAAAGAAAACCATCACTGTCAGGTTTTGCTATCGAAAGCACAAACCATTCCCACACGGCTTTAAAGGGTTTGGTTCATTCTTTTAGTTTTTGTATTCTTGCTTCAACGATCCTGGTAAATGGAACTTCTACATCTTTTCTACTTCTCCCATCTCCTTTATGTTCTCTTATTCATGGGCACTCATCTCTATAACTTGTTTTGTTGTCAACACCCCTGCTTGTCGACTTTTGTTTAGTTTTTCTCAATACCTCTAGGCTTGTTGTTTGTGTGTTTGTAGAATATAGCATCCCACTAAAACTGTCTTCAAGTAAGTTGACTGATTAATTTGGTAAGGATTGAATACCTTAAGTTATTTGTCTATTTTTTTTTGTTTGCCACACCGGAAGTCTAGTGATTTTGAAAAAGTCAAAACCCACACACCCAATATATATCACACCCTTCACACGCCTTCCAGATCACCATGTCAAAATAATGGCTGTTAGGATGTTATATAACAATTTGGTATCTTTAAACAGTGGCTTTATGAAGTTCTACTAGTCCTTTGACCACATTCTATTTTCTAAAACATGAATATCTTAATTCCAAGTATCTGTTGCATTCATGTACACATTAACTATGTCACTAGAATTTATCCCATGTGCGGTGTGCCTTATAAGTAGCTTGAACTTGGATTCCCTGTCTTCACTAAGGTGTTATTCACCAACAAATCTGTTTTCAATATGTGCTACCTAAATGATCGTCATAAACATATCAAATTATGCTAAAAAATTGTTACATGTAATGTAGAAGGCATAAGATATCCCTGAAAGCAAATAAAAAAAATCAGACCTCGAAGCTACACGAACATTATACTCTTTCCCTGGATGATAAAACTCTGCAAGACCCCAATCTATAAGACGAAGCTTGCGCTGGCCATGATCAATCATCACATTGTGAGGCTTCACATCACGATGCATGATTCCTTGAGAGTGACAAAAGTCTAATGCCTTCAAAACAACCAACACAATTTTATATTGGAAAGATCTGCAACATTTAGGATGCGTTTGGTTCGCGGAATGGAATTTGATGGAATTGGAATCCATTGAAGGAATTTGACTTTGAAGGAATTGGAATGGAATTTGATGGATTTTGACCACGCGTTTGGTTGGTAGGAATTCAATTCTTTCACTTTAGGCAAGGATTGATGAATTCCTTGACTTGTGGAATTTAGGGGGCGTTTGGTTCGCTGGAATCCGCCGGAATCTGATGGAATTGGAATGGTCAATTCCATTGACCAAATTCCATCCTGCTGTTTGGTTTTCAAAGGAATGGAATCCATGAAATCCTTCAATCAAGGATTTGGTCATTCCTTCTCATTTTGGATGGAATTGAATTCCATTGCATTGCATTTTCTCAAAATGACAAAAATACCCTCCAAACCCTCTTAACAAAATTAAAACCCATCAGATGTGGATTTGGTCTCCTCTCTCTCTCCTCTCTCTACTCTCTCTCTACTCTCTCTACTCTCTCTCCTCTCTTTCTATCCTCTCTCTACCCTCTCTATCCTCTCTCTCCTCCCTCTCTCTACTCTCCCTCCTCTCTACCCTCTCTCTCTCTCCTCTCTCTCTCTTCTCTCTCTCCTCTCTCTCTTTCTCCTCTCTCTCTCTCTCGGCATTTAAAAAAATATAAATAAATAAATAAAAATAAAAGAAAGGGTATTTTTGTCATTTTTCAGAATTCCATTCCAATTCCTTTGCAAACCAAACAGACATATTTCAATTCATTTGACTGATTACATTCCATTCCTGCCAACCAAACAGTTGGTCAAACTTGAAAACATTTCATTCCAATTCCTTCCAGATTCCAATTCCATTGACAGATTCCATTCCATCAGAAATCATTCTGCGAACCAAACGCCCCCTTAATGGAATTCAAAGTATTCCATCATGATCAATATGTGAACCAAACAAAGGGATTGGAATTTGGTCAAAGAAATTATCCATTCCAATTCCTTCAAAATCCATGAACCAAACACCCCCTTAATATCTAGATTACCTACATTAACAAAATAAAGTTCATCGATGCCTATAGGCAACTTATTTGGACAACAAAAAGTTCAGAAAACAAATAAATTGAAGCTCATCAAGGAAACCAGTCAACCATAGAGGCACAATCAACATAGAGGCAAAGAACAATTAGATGACTCAATGACCAAATTAGTGAGAACTGTAAATCAGCATCTGTAAATCAAGACCCTAGCATGTCGAGAAGATGTTATTATAAAAAGATAGACATTATCGGTAACACAGTTCACTCATGCAAAAGACAAATACAACAAATATTGTCAATAGGGTTCATTTACGTCCTAATTAACTCTATTGGTAATATTTGATGCATTTGTATCTTGCATGAGTGAATTTTGTAAATGATAGTGCCTATCTTATTACATAAAAGTTACGCGGCACGCTATAGTCTTGATTTCCAGATGCTGATTTGAAAATTTAGTCACAATTGTCACCAATTTGATCATTGAGCCACCTTATTGTTCTTTGACTCTATGTTGATTGATTATGCCGCTACAGTTGATCGGTTTCCTTAATGGGCTTCAATTTATTTATTTCCTGAACTTTTTGTTGTCTAAAGGACCAAAAAAGTAAGTGATGTGGGATAATTGCCTTTAGAAGCTCGTAGATATAATAGCGGATATCAAAATCAGAGAGTGTTGGATAAAGCACTTTGAAATCTGTGTTATTCACATATTCAAATACTAAACTTGGTGTCTTTGATTGCTGATCTCTAACAATATCTAGCAACTTCACAATATTTGGCCCGCCACAAAGATTCTGTAGGATTTTGATCTCCCTCTTGATCTGTATTAAAAAAAATTGAATTGTCATAAACAGATTCTAATTAGGTGGATGAAACACGATGCACGTTGGTTCAATAATGCAACATGGAAAAAGAAAGATGTGATGAAACAAAATTTATGTTTGCAAGTGTTCAATGTTAATAAGCAATTCAAATTATCCAAAACATAGATGCATTTTTCCCCTTGTGATAACTATCAACACATCTAAGTCCTATACTCCTATTACGTTGTTTTTGCTAATGTAGGTACGGCGATGCATATGAAAAATGATAAAAGGAAGTCATAAAACGACTTCTTAGCTGATTACATAGAGTTATTACTACTTTACTAGAAAGCATTAATTGATAAATTCCAAAGCTAATTGTTATGTATTTTGACTGTAATTTGGTGCACGGAATGAAATGGCTCCTGGATCTTGTTAGAAAAAGTGTGTTTCCGCCCATTTTTGGACACAAATATTAATGTGTATTTATGGGTTTTCCATAACATAATTTATTCAGTTGTGTTCTCCTTGGTGACAGCTACGCAACAACATAGAGTTTGTCCAAAATGGAAGTCGGATGAATGACAAATCAACCTCAAATTGGAGAATTTGAATCTCAAATTGGAGCATTTGGGGTAAGTCACAAAGGTGACTTTTAACCCGCCTATGATCAAAAAAGATTTTTTCGATTGAAAGTTGTCTGAAAGGAAAGCGGGTATGGCCCACATAGGCGGGGAAGCCAACTAGAAGCATGTCTATATTGCTTTACTCATGTAAATGGGTGAGGCAGAAACTCTCCCTCATGTGTGAGTGGGGTGTAAATCATGGTTCGAGATTAGGTCTGGACCACTGAACTTGTGTGCACATACACGAAGGTTGCGCCGGGTTGAACAAGATGTTCAGACCTAGTTTTGCTTGGTTCTAAAATTTTCAATGTTAGAAGATTGTTGGCTTCCCAAGTAAAATTTAATTCTTGCTTCTACAACTCCCACCCAAATGAATCTATATAAAGGGTGTTCTAATACTCTCCTCTTCTCATCCCCCCAATGGTAGAAGCAGATGTGATTTCAGGCAAGTGTTAAGCCCAATAGTACATATTGCTTTGGCCATTGTACTCAGAGAACCAGATGCAAGGCGACAAATCTATTTCTAGAGGAACTATGTTCAACACAAGCCTCACGCACCCTGTTAACACTCTATTAAAGCCATAATATTTTCTCTTACTTCTATATCATTTCCTACAGACCTGTTATTGGGAACAAAGATATGAATTTCTTCTTCCCCCTAGGGACTCAACTCGTCATCAATCATTCCATAAATGCTTGTGAATCCCAGAGATAATTGACCTAAAACTCTGGAATCCAAATTTATCTTCCTTAACCTTTGAAATGTAGTTCTCTAATTAATCAAAGTGATTACTTTAGAGAAATGTTATGGAATTTCCCAAAAAACTTCACAGCTCCTTGGATATTCCAAATTTCCATCTAACTAATCCGGATTCCTTTTGAAATAGCCACCAATGTCCTTGCATCCCCCCCCCCCCCAAAAAAAATGCATAGGAACATCCCCACACTACATCTTACAAGTTACAACTATCAGCTGCTAGCTGTAGAGCAGGCATTACCATTAAGAATTTCAATATGTTTGGGTCTATGGAAATGAAAAAACTAGATCATTGTACTAAGATTGAGTTAGCATTGCATGGCTAGTTACAATAGCAGTGCTGCGGATATGTGGTCTTTGCTCTCTTGCATCAGTGACTGAACTTAAAAGTTTCCAAATGGCAAGAATGAACAGAGTAACAATCTGACTTCTCATCCTACAAAGTTACAACCGCAATGATGAACATTTGTTCATATGAATACTTCTAGCTAGTGAACCAGAAGGATAGTAATTGTTAGAAATAGGAAAATGGAAGAAGAAATCGATGGCAGAAAAATAAAGATTAGAACTTTAATTGTGATAAATCACTATCCTTAGGATATTATTAGCCCCCACTATAACAAGGTTGTTTGGGTTTAGGCTAATACACCCCCAGGATTGCCTAATCAAAAGATAAAGATAACAACTCCTCTTTATCTTCCATGAACCTCTGCAGATTTCTATAAAGAGAAATCAAAATTATATCTCAATGATGAAATCATTACACACACACACACATATATATATAGGTTTCTCTTCACAGTTGTTTGTAACCATATAAAAACTGGTTTTAGATTTTATCCAAATCAGATTACAATAGAAGAAACTGTTAAACTGTCAAAATTCGGACACCAGAGACTTACTTGAGTTTTCCGGTGACCTAAGTCGCCCAATCAAACCAAGACCAATCTCATTTAACCCATCTAATTACTTAAACAACCCTTAAGTAAAATAGACCTTATAAAGTTAAAGAAATTGTATCATTCTTCCTATTTGGGACAAAAACCTACTTTGAAGACTAAACATAACATTAATGATGGTATTAAGAAGGATTGCAAGCAACCAGTAGTGCTAATAGTGAAAACCAACCATTATGTGGAATCTGAGGCAAAGCAATGCAAATCCAATCCGTCAGCATAGAACAGAAGATATGCAGCAAAATAGCTAAGCCAATAACACTTTAATATATTCCGTCTTGTTCATTTACGTATATGCAACGAATCAAAACATGAATATGATCCACAGACGATATAATCGGGAATACAGGCAAGAAAAGTGGAAAACGGCCTAACCTTCTTCTTCTTCACGGGTTTAAGGATCTTAATAATGCATTTTTCGTCATTTGTAATATGAAATCCCTCAAAAACCTCGCTATATTTCCCTCTTCCAACTTTCCTCGACACCTCATAATCGTCTTGTTCCCTATAAGATGATCAAAATTAGATTCAACAAAACAAAAAAGCACGAATTCAAAGTAAACCAATACAAACAGATGTCAAAATCGAGCCCTAACCCCCATTGAACAGTAAGCGACTCATAATCCCAATACTCCTTCGGCCGAACAACATTGACATCGGCATAAACCCTAGCCTTTGACGGAGCGCCGGGATGGCGGAAAGCTTTACCGATCTTCTGCGCCAGTGTTTCCTTCAGAGACGACGTAGGCCGGAGGCAATACAATGGAGACGGTGATGAAGTAGGCGGCTGGTTTAGGGTTTGTCGATGAGAATATCTATGTCTGTTATGTTTCAGTTTTTGGTTGCCGGAGTGGTGTTGGTGCGGTGGACCACCGGCGAGAGGATTGGCGTCGGAAGAGAAACGACGGAGGAGTACGGTGGAGAACGGAGAAATGGCGGAGGAGGGGTAAAATGGTAATTGGATACCGGTAATGGAGGATGCGGTGGTGAATTGCAGAGGAGGCCTTACGGCCATCAAAGGGGTATTATCACGACGACAAACGTGAATAGGATCGAGATGGCAATTTTGTTTATTTCCGCCTTTTTAGATTTTTGTTTTAATTTTTTAATTAAAATTAAAATATTAAAGGGGGTGTTTGGGAATTGGTATCGCTTATTAAAACTGTTTATTAACTTATTGCGTTTTCAAATAGCAAATAAGTTGTTTTGAGTTTTTGGATTGGAAAAAAGAAAAAAAAAATTATGACTTTTCCACCCCGCTAATAAACAGTTTTTGATAAATCATTCCCAACTGACTTATTTGAAACTTGTTAGTAACTTATTTAATCAAATTACATATTTGTCCCTTCTTTCTATAAGTTAATAAACACTTTTACAAATAAACATAAGTTATTTTAAATAAGCAATCCCAAACACCCCCTAATTGTCATAAAAATATTGTTTTGGGCTAGTAGCCTCAACTTTGACCAACAAATTAAAAAGTAAATTTGAGTCGAAAACGAAGTTTTTATTTATTACTATGTCAAGTAATTGCATTTTATTCCTGGTCAGAAAACAAAAATAACTTGGTCATAAAAAAAAGTTAAAACAAAATAACTTTTTTGCATTCAATTTAACCAACATTGTCATATACCACTATCAGTCTATCAGTACCAACATTGTCGTTGTGCCATCATCACCATCATCATTGTTGCCACTACCACCAATAAATGTCACATTCCACCACCCCAACCAACTATCACTGTCGTTGGTGACGGATCTAGGAATTTTGATGATTAGGGATGGATTTTAATAAAATATTTCCGTCTTTTGATGATACTCCGAATTTTATCTTCTTTTCGACAACTCCCAAGAAAGATCATTCAAATCAATTTTTACGGGCATTGATTGAGTAGAGCTAGTTTGCGGAATATCACCACTATTGAATCCATGTATTGATACTTTCATCTTCTAAAATCTTTCCATTTTTTTATAACAAAAATAGCAAACCAAGTTACATATCAATAAATTGTAACTCATGATTGAAAACAATATAAATAACAATAATAATAACATATTAACATCAAAATCAAAATCCAATCATAACTTTACATAGCGTAAATATTTGGAAAATATATTATATATAAATAAGTAAATAATACTACCATTTACCAGATTAACATAAAACTCCTAACAAATACATGTAAAATCCTTTTTTTTAAATAAATACATATAAAATCCTATTTAACAATTGCAATATAACATCAATCTTTAACTATTTATTTACTAAAAAAGACCATAAAGATATAAATAACAATTAAGTAATTAAATAATAACAAGTAATAAATAAACTACAAACAAATACAATTAAAAAAAATAAAAACAACTAAAAATAAAGGGTTAGTGAATATGGGTTTTCAAAGGAATATAGTCGTGGAGCTCAAAGAGATATTTAAACTTTGAGTTATGGAGAACTCATGTCGTAAATTCAATAGTGTCTAGAAGGTTGATATTATAAGAAAATTTATAAATTAGGAGGTTAAATTTAAAGAAAATTGATATTTCTTGGAGGTTTACTAGGATCAAGAGACCCCATCCTCTTAGGTTGTGGCTCTGCCATTAGCCGCTGCCAGTGTCCCACCACCGTACTCGTCACAACAACCACCACCCCCATTGACGCAACCTCTACCAAGCCACTAGTGTTTGTTGTCATAGCCACCACTCACCCCATCCATCCCATCCACTCACCATGCCACCACTGCCAGTGTCCCACCACCGTCCTCGTCACAGCAACCACCACCCCCATTGACGCAACCTCTACCAAGCTACTAGTGTTTGTCGTCATAGCCACCACCCACTCACCATGCCACCATCGTCATCGTCATATTTGTCATGACCACCAATTAATATTATCATTATATTTAATTTATAATTTAAGCAAAACAATATGAAAATGTAATAAGATGTTAATTGGTAATTTACTATTATTTTATTACTATTTTGAAACTACATTCTGCCAACCAAACATATCTATATCTATACTATATTATAAAGCACGGATAAAAAACTCTTAAATATAAATTATTAGACACAAAGTACCATCATTTTATGCAATATTTTAAAAATCTCTTAATTTGCAAGTTTCAAAGCACAAGATACATATTACTACTGCAGACTTCTAAGACCCATCAATTTGGTATGTGCAGGACTTTCCTTTTATAATGACATTTCCATGTATCACTATTAATTAATATATTATATTACTATAAATTTGTTTTAATTATATTATTAAACATGTAATTGGTTATTTTTTCTAGATGTCATTAAAATATATAAGATAATCATTGAATTTTAACAAAATACTTATTTTTTTATATAAAAAACATTATGTTATTAAGTCTGAATTAAACAAATTTATTAAAAAACAACAAAAAAACAAAAAATAAAATGAAACATTAAAATCGTGATGTATCTCGCAACATTGCGCGAGTACTCTTCTAGTTACCTTATAATACATATACATCAAAACTCTTAAAAACAACACTTAGGGTGTGTTTGGTACAGAGAGTTGAAGACAGAGAAATGGAAATGAATTCTATTTCTCTTGTTTGGTAACTCAGAGAAAAGAAAATTGAGAAATAAACCAATTCTATTTCCCTACTTTTAATTCCCTCTAAAATGAAAAGAAATGCTAGGAAATGAAAATTTGGATTCCCTGGAATTGAGAAAACAATACACGGAGAAATAAACCCTCAAAAACTCACGCCTCTCTCTCTCTCTCACACACACAGATCGTCGCCCTCCCTCTCCACCGAGCTCTCTCTCACGTCGCTCTCGCTCTCTCTCACCGGCGCTCTCGCTCAACGGCGCTCTCGCTCTCTCTCACGTCGCTCTCGCTCTCTCTCACCTTCGATCTTCCTTCATTTCTGCAGGTATCTTCCTTCATTTCTGTATTTCTGTATCTGGTTAGGTTTAGATAAGGGATCTATATTTCTGTATTTGGTTGGGTTGGAAATCAAAATGTATCTGTATGTTGGGTTGGAAATCAAAATGTATCTGTATTCCTGCAGTTAATTTGATGATTTCTTGTTTCTGTATGGGTTTTGGTCAAAAATTATATATGATGATAATGTCAGTGAATTTGTTTCTGTTGGGTTGGAAATCCCCTAAAAGAGCTCACTTCCATCATTGATGATTTGTTTCTGTTAGACTTTGCAAATTTTTTTAAGAGAAAGAAAGGGTATTGTTGAAGTTTTTTGTTTTAATGTATGAATTGCAAATGTGACTGATTACAGTCGGTTGATCCCCCGAATGGTTAGACTTTTCGAGATCAATAAACAATATGTGTGAATCCTTTTCTGAGTCGCTCCTATAAAGAATATGTGAGTTGTCTGATAAAGAAAATAGTCTATGTTTTTGATATCCGAGTCCAAACCAAATTAATGGCTATTGTTGGTTTTGGTTGAAGTCATATTCAATTGATGGACCATTGATTTTGAAGTGAACCAAAAGCATATGCTTTGTTGGTAGCATTTGGCTACACATATTATTATGCAATCAAGCTTCTCTTATTTTGGTAGGACAAAAGGCAACACCTAGGAAACTTATGGGTATCTTTCACCTTTTAATTCTCTTGTTTTTATTGTATGTGTAGATGGCAATATCATCGTTGAGACAAAGAGTAGTTGCCATAGGTGCATTTTATGCCATGTATGTTATGATTCGTTGGTGGATGATGTGTAGTTATCGTTTACGTCGTTCGATTGAATCAAGAACATTACATACAAAATATTTATTGAGTTACCATAATAGGCGTGAAAACATGATGAGGATGGTTTATGAAAGTGATGTTACGAGTGTTGTTAACATAAGAATGAATATACATGCGTTTTCAACACTTTGTGATATGCTAGAAAGTAGAGGGGGGTTAAAGCATAATAAAAACATGCTAGTAGATGAGCAAGTTGCTATGTTTTTACATACCCTTGCTCATAATGGAAAGAATAGGATACTAGTCAATAGATTTCATCGATCTGGGGAAACTGTAAGTCGGTATTTCAAGTTAGTCTTAAATGTTGTATGTCGATTACACAAAGACTTATACAAGTCACCCGTACCAGTGCCAAATAATGAAACCGACGAGAGATGGAAATGGTTTAAGGTTAGCCAAACACATAAGTTTTTATTAAATATATTATTTGTTAATAAAAATTATTAATTATGTTTTCTTTTTAAGGGTTGCCTAGGAGCATTAGATGAAACATATGTTAAAGTTAAAGTCCCCGCTGTTGATCGAAAACCTTATCGGACACGAAAGGGAGAGATTTGTACGAATGTACTTGGAGTCTGTACGAGAGACCTTTTATTTACGTATGTATTAGCGGGATGGGAGGGTTCTGCAGCTGATAGTAGAGTTCTACGAGAAATCTATGAGAAGGTTAGTAACGAGTTGAAAGATTTACCGGGTATTACCATGAGCAAACGTTTTAAAGCAGCTCATTTGATTGGTAAGGATGTGGTTTTGGGACGGTCATTTCTTGGGTTGACACAAGAAGAGAAAATTGGCATGGTAGAATCGTATACCGATGGTTCCATAGGATAATTGTTTATGGTTGAAGTACTTGAACTACTTTTTTTTTGTTTCACTATGTTGAAGCAATTATGTTTTGGTATGACTTTGGTTGGAATGATGTTGAACTACTTTTTGATTTAATTAATGCATTTTAATTATTAAATTATGCATTTTAATTATTCATTCATTGTTGAATTCTCTATTACATTTCTCTGTGCTCCCAAACAAGAGAAATGATTTATTGTTACATTTTTCTGCTGAATTCTCTGTGCTACCAAACAGGAGAGTCAATTCCTATTCTCCAGACCAATTCTCTTTCTCTGCAATTCCATTCTCTGCAATCATTTATCTGCAATTCCATTCTCTGTACCAAACACACCCTTAGAGCATGAGGTACAAGTTTTTTAAGCATAAAATTTAAAAATTTATGAATTACAAGTATTTATGCATAAGGTACAAATTATTAAAGTCTTTTTTTTAATCACAACCACCAACACCAAGTTTGGGATGCTATGAGCTTTCTTTCTCCCCTCTGCAAAGTTGTTTTTCTCCTCCAAACTTAAATCCATAAATTGGGTATTTGGGTTCCCAATAATTCAAATTTCAAATTCAAGATTCATAAATATTTTTCCCTCTATAGTTTTTTTTTTAATACTCTGTCTTCAACAACCCCTCTCCCTCTCTAAACCCACTTCCCCCCTCCCCCCTTTCTCTCTCTCTAAACCTACTTTCTATTTCTAAAAAACACAACACATCACCAACCTCAGCTCACAAACCAACCGATCTTAAGGAGCATGTGATTAAGCCTGTGATCCCAGCTAAGTATCTTGATGACAACACCATCTTCCACATGAACCCATTAGGCCGGTTTGTGATCGGCGGTCCTCATCGAGATGCAGTTCTCACCGGTAGGAAGATTATCATCGACACCTACGGAGGATGGGGTGCTCATCGTGGCGGTGCTTTCTCTGGGAAAGATCCAACTAAAGTGGACAGAAGTGGTGCCTACATTGTTAGGCAAGCCGCCAAGAGTGGTGGCTTCTGGATTTGCATGCAGGTACATCGTTCATGGAGGTGGTTCGCGAGGAGTTCCCGTCCGGCAGGCGAGTAGGTTCAGTTCAAGCAAGGTCAACAGAGTTATCGTGGAGCAAGTCTTAACTACCAGAGTTGTGGCAAAACATCTGCTGATGAAGGTCTTTTTTTCAGAGTTGTATAATGCTGCATACTTGATTTTGGTTAGTTTCTTTCGTGGGTGTATTTTTTTCATAAGTTTGGTTCATATAAAAGGAATGACAACAAAAAGTCTCATCTATTCTGCCTTTTCTCCTTCTTTACATTACTTACTTTTATTGTAATTAGATTTGTGGTATAAAAAAGCAAGCAGATATTGTATAAGTTTAGGGGTTGTTTACTAGCATCTGAATCACCTCTTACCGTCTCTTTTGGGTAAGAGGATCTTACCGGAGTAAGAGATGGTCTGTTTACCAAAATATAAAAATATTTGATTGCTTACAGATCATCTGACCTGAGACAGTGATAACAAAGACTCTTAATGTGGTCAGCGATTCCTATTCCTTATTTACCCCTCCTTCCATATTTTACTCCAAACAACAGTGTGAGAAAAGTTGGGTTGTAATCATCGCTCCATTGCATAAGCCATATACTTCCAGCCACCAAGAACAGAGATTATTACAAGCTTCACTTTATGTAGAATATGTAGAACCAACGTTGATGAGATTGAGAAAAACGAGGACAGAGCAGGGGAAATGTTGGCCAACATAAAACACATAGAACACAAAAGACATCAACCCTTGTTGGGATGAAAACCCTTTTATCGTCGGATTAATTGCTCCAAAAGGTATAAAATCAAATCAAGTAATCTCAAACGATTTATGTAGACCAAAACCCTTGTCTTGTTACTAATGGTGAATAATGTTTTTGAGATTTTGTTAGACTTTGACAGTGAGAGAAAGAGGAAGATGAGAGTACCTCCAACCTTTTTCAATTTTCTAAAAGGTATAAAGGCAAAAACAATTGAATAAAGTGTTTCGTGTCAGAGAGCTATAAATGATGATTTAAAATAAATAAATAATTAATTTTATTAGGTTAAAAAAATTGACGTCTAAGGCTATGTTTGGCAAAAATAAGCTAAGCTAGCTTATAACTTATAAGCTAGCTTTTCAAAACGCTACTTTGAGTAGCGTTTCAATAATTATCAGCTAGCTTATGGTCATCCAAACATGTACACTAGCTTATAAGCTAGCTGAAGCTAACTTTTTTTTGCCAAACATAGCCTAAAAGAAGAAAAACAATTAATGTTGGATGCATACATATTTAAAATAAGTTTTAATAAGTATTTATTTAAAATATAAGGTTATAATGGTCATTTTTATTGAGTCAGCCCTTAATACAAAATATTAGGTAAACACATATTTTAAATCCGTATTTATTTCAGTCAGATTTCTTATTTTAGTTAGCACTTACTAAATTTTTTTAGTAAACAACCCCTTAAAAAACTGAAATTTACGTTTGGTTGTCGTACCCATGAATAATATTTCTCTGCTCATGCGTAGAAAACCGAAATTTACGTCTGGTTTGTTACATAAAATTATAAACTATATATTTACACACATAGAGAGAAGAGTTAGGTTTGTATTCATAATGAATATCTATCACGATATTCATCATTAATAGTTTATCATGTTAAAATCAAAATATAAAACGTGAAGGCTACAATGTAACGCTCTAAAAATTCAACGAATAAAATCTCATCAATTCGGCAACATGACGTCTAAATTCATTAATTCAAAGATCCAAACATCCTGTAATTAATGTTTCAGAAGAATAACAACCCAATATTTTAACACAACTTAAAACCCTAAATATTCGGGTTAGTTTGCATCACAAGGTTTGCAACAATAAATGGGACATCATTAATACAACGACCTACTTAATCTAAGATTAATTACAATCTAGATTAAACTGGGCGTTGCAAGTCACTAAAAGCTCTCTTCACAAAATTCCCCAAAAGACCGGCACTTCAAAAATCCCTTACGTGCCCGGTAGACAAGCCGACATCCTAAATTCCTCCACGGGTAAGATCTGTGAGGAAACAACAACCACAACAAGTGTTAGGACGAAGCCTAGTGAGATCCCATAAATATGTTGTAACACCCTGAAATCTGGAAATATCAACTAATTTAAAATTTTCTAAATACACCAATAAATGAATCATCTACAACCACCATTTAATATTTAACCTCAATACACACATTAATTCTATACAAACAGTCTATAATAAGGACGGGTGTTACTAAAACCCAATAATGGTCACTATCTCCAAACTGCGGAAAATTTCACCAAATACTTACGCTTGTGAAAAACTAAGCACGTCTCCTCATAGAACTGCTAGAACCAAACCTCCATCTGGAACCTGATACACATGCCGACAAATAAAAAGGTTAGTCTTAACGCCTAGTGAGCTCAAGAGTTTTCAACATAAATAAATAAATCATTTAAAATGGAAGGATGCGATTAAAATCACACTCTTTCAAAATGATATGCTTCTCTTATGAAAATGACTTGTTTACCAATAAACATGCATTGTAAACGAAAAAGACACCAAGTTAATCGTTAACCAAACCAAACTGTTTTAAAGGCGAAGATCCCAATATAAAACGTACTTTCATAAATTTAGATTTAAACCAAGACTTGCTCAAAACGAGAATAAAGAGGGAACTCCCAATTTTTTAAAACGCGGGTAAAATGTTATATCTCGAAATACCCAACACGGAGGGAAACATGTTGCACAACTCATAAACCATAGATGAAAATCTATATAAATAAATATTGCCATGAACACGAACAATAGACCCAAAACTCACGCAGTCATAAAATGGAAAGAAACTAAATACTGAAACGTAGAAATGACGCGTTTCATTCCAACCTTAATATACATGGGGAGAACCCAATATTAAAGCATCAGTTACCGTCGACCACATAAAAACCAAAGTTGGTAAAATACGACATTGCCATGTAAAATACCACGAATCAACGATGAGGAGATCCGTAAATACTGAGAATAGAGAAACACACAAGTAGGCCGTTCACGCGACTTCCTTGCATGTCCTCTAAACGTTTCCATCTGGGGTGGCGAGAACACGTGAATGGGGCCACCCGTGATGTTATTGGATTTCACCACACATCCCGACATCCTAGTTCCCATGCCACCACCGACATCACAACCTCGGACCGTTTATGCCTCTGGCCTTACTCCGTCGAGTTCCACTTTCAAGGACTTACAGACGTGGATGTCTATCCAATCTAGACGAGTTTCAACTCAGCAACATCAAGCCACCTATTGCCTACTCGCTAGCGAACCCCAAGCGGTCACTAAATGTAACCCAAAACCTTAGGCCTTACAAAACAGACAGACTTACGTGCCTATGGATCAATTACGACACTGTCTAACATTACATGACTCCAATTGAATGAACAAAGCACCCAAAACATGTAATTCACCAATGACAAGAATTAAGCGTCATCATACTCAAAACCCACTTCGGTTATAAATCCGGACAAATGTCCACACGACTCATTTAGTCAAAACCGAGCCAAAGGCCCAACACTTTACGTAAATACCCAAATGAAAATCGATATAAACATGGAAATACGTTTGACCAACTATTATGCAAACATGACTAAAAGTGTAATTAACCCAAATCTCATCGCTGGTCGAGACAAACCATTTTCCAAGTGAACTTATACCCTTATGTTTTCAAAACGCCTCATAATACAAAATATGCATTTCCTAAAAAGGTTATTACGATCAAATACACAAAATGACGCTTACGTCAATTGAACTCCAAGTATATATGTGAAATCATCAAAGAAACATTTCAACATGATTTATTTACCAAAATACCCAAAGATCCCTAAAATGGGTGTCTCAACATTTCAAATTAACCAAAACTTATCAGCAGTTACCCATTTGAGGTAAAACACAAACATTTTAAAATAAACATTTTGGCATGTACACTGTTTTCACAAATCAACTTGAACTCACCTTGCTATGTTAAGTTAAACCTAGTTTTCAATCCACAACCATGGGACTCCAAACGCCTAAATTCCACCAAAGCTTTCCGAAGACACCCAATCCAACTCTTCAAATCAAGCTTCCAAAACCTAGATCCACAAGGGTTCAACCATAAAATCCATATTTAACCATTTAAAATCATTCCCCAAACATTATACATAAATATCTCAACTTATGTAGAAACCCTAATTTCCATAAATGAAGAGAACAAGAAGTTACCTTAACTACAACTCCGAACCACCAACCAAAACCCATGTAAATCACCAAAACGAACCATAAGCTTCCAACTCTTCAATGATGCAAAGGTTGGATGAAAACCCAAAGAGCTTGGTGAGGAAGATGGAGATGAAGATATTTTGGGATTCAAGGTTCCAACTAGTTAGATGATGAAGAATCATGTGGTTCAAGGGGGAAAACCATCAAAATGGGTTAGGGTTCGGTTTTAGGATTTGGGAGAGAAAAGGGAAGAAGATAGAAATGAGAAAAATGAGAAGAAATGGTGAAAATCGCAACATTTAACCCACTGGTACGTGTAGGCTATTGTGCCAGGCGATAGTGCCATGGCACAATCGCTGGCACAATCGCCAGGAATGTACCGTGGGTGCTCAAGCTTTGGCGATTGTGTCAGGCTATTATGCCCTCTGGCACAATCGCTGACATAGTCGCCCGGGTGCCCCCGAACTCCAAAAAATCCGACTTTTCCAACGCCAAAACTCCCGATACTCCGAGGGACTTTAAACAATGCATTCCCCAACAAAACCCCACTGTTTACAAGTCACAGAAATGTCCGGGTGACATTTACTTACCGAAATTTACGGGTGTTACATATGCAAATAATAAACATGACATTATAAAACAATAATCATGTTACCGAACTCCTCTGTCTCACGCAGAACAATTCTCCGCCATCAATTTCTTAAACCTGAATATAAACATACAAGAAATACCTCTTGATTTACGGGGGAGACCCGCTTCCATCGGGGCGATGTTTACTCGAAAGTGGGATCGCCCGCGATGGTAATGGATTACACCTCATGCCCTGATCTTAGTTCCCATGCCATAACGACATCACAACCTCAGACCGTATTTACTGCCCTTATTGCCTACTCCGTCGAGTTACACCTCAAGGTCTTACGGACATTATTGCCTATCCATATCTAGACGAGTTTCACCTCAAGGATACAAGATCCCTTATTGTCTACTCGCTAGTAACACACCGTGATTAATGCAAAATTCATACATTAAGTTGCTACCTCCTTGTGCACAAGGAGTAGTAACCACATTCTTATCAGGCGATCAGCATTTGTTAAATAATTATAACATTATATGCACCTCTATTCCACATATAGAACAAATACTTCCTTATTCCTCATAATATCATGATCTTTATAATTTCATACATGTAAATACATCCATATATTATTCTTACATCATTCCTTCATAAAGTTATCAGTAGTTAGATTAAATCATGACAATAGTAGTTTCCTCATGAGCTCAACATATAAGCATGAAATCTAGAACATATAATCCACATAGTTACCAATAAAGAGGTTATTAAAGTCTACTAAACATACTCACCCCTATTGGGCTCATAAAGTTGAGAATCCCACAAGTTATGTTATAAAGCTACAAACAAGTAACACATAGGAGTAATGTAGGATAAAACCATGGAAATAGACAAATACAAGAGCATTTAAGGAAGAGTAACTCACTAAGTGGGTCATTTGGGGAAAACCTAAACCCTAGGGTAGAACCTTAGAGAAGATGACAATGGAGGTGATGACTTCAAAGCCCAACTTGAATCCTTAAATGCTAATCCCAAATCTCTAGCAATAAATGAGATGAGTAGTGGTGGTTGAAACCCTAATTTCGGATGAAAGGAGTTATGAGGGTTGAGAGAGGAGAAAATAGGTAGATGAGAGGAGTAATGAGGTGAAATGGGAGAGAAAGTCGTATACAAGTGACCAGGGGACTCCCGCGGGTTATGCCGCGACCTCAAGTCGCGACATAAGCCGCCCGCTTACCTGGAACCAAAACCCAACAGTGGGTCACGCGGGTTATGCCGCGACTTGCAAGCCGTGGTGTAACTCGCGTAAGCCCCTGTGATTTGTCAAACACCACCAAAAACCAAGTACTCAAACTAGACCAAAACACGATGCTAACGACAAAAGTTAAACACGAGACTACAAGATTAAACGGTACACGAGGCTAAAAGTTTTAACACTAAAATTACATAACAAAAATTCGGGGTGTTACATACAATATCTATATATTTATTAGAAAATACTTTGAACATCAAACGGTCATAAAACGAATAATGAGATATATCTATTACTACCTTATAATACATTCATATCAAAACTCTTAAAGACAAGTCACAAAGCACAATGTACAACCATTTTATGCATACAATTAAAAAAACTATGAATTTACAACTAAGAAAGCAAAGTGTACAGATTCTTAAAACAACCTTTGTATCCTTCCACTTTTATGTTTGTGATTTTTGTCATTTCTTTCATAAAAAATCTGACATTTGACTTTTCCATAAGAAGTTACTGTTACTTTTAGTGTTACTTTTGATGCTTTGGACTATGAGAGAAAACACACCACACGGATCACAATTCGGAAAGAGGTTGTCACCTTTCGATCAAAATCAATCAAACGACTCTCATTCATTCTTAATCTTTCAACCACCAACCCAAAACTTTCAAATCCCATGCTACAAATTAAAAGCAAAACCGCCCAACCCCACCATTTTCCACGATCTCCTTCATCCCTAGGAAACTCAAACCCTAATTCCAAATCTAACATCCACTCGATGACTGCGTTTCAATGGTGTGCTAGGTAAACCGATTATCTCAGTGGAATCATACTCAGCAGAAAAATGATAGGTAATTCAATTTTTATTTCTTTTAACTTCTCATTGTGTCTATTATTTTATCTCATCACTATTTGTTGTTTAATGTTTTGCAGTGGGGGTTCAAGTTTGTTTTCTTCTATATGTCAATGCTACTGATTTCTCATATATTAGTAAATAAAGTACAATCAACTAATTGAGTTGTATCAAGTGGTATAAGTTTAGTTATCTTGATGTCAACATACTAGAGCTGATTAAGGTTTCATAACAAGAAAGGTTAAAGTATTTATTCTTTCCATTGTGCAGACAATAGTCAAAAGTTGTTCACAGTTGGGCTTCAAATTCATGACCGGTTGGATTGTTATGCTAATTCATAACCGGAAGGCGAGAGAGAGGGACAATTTTATTTAGTGTGGAGGAGGGATATGAAAGGATTAATTATAGGAAAGTGAGGAGTAGGTGTTCACAGTTTTTTTTTTTTGGAAAGGGTGTCCTGGGCCTTTGGCCCAGACTAATCCCTTGGCAATGAAACCGACTGCTAAAGCATGCAGCCCTGATGTTATACCCAGTGGACACAAAGTTGCGAATGCAGAGAATCGAACCCGGGTTAAGCGCTATGAATGGTCACCCAAGTTTATGAATAAAACCCTTTTTTGATTTTGATTGGTAACTAATTTAACTTTTAAAATATTTGAAGTTTATTGTAAATTTATAATGATAAAATGGACAATTACATGTGATGAATATCTACTTTTCCTTCTTTTCACATTGAAATCAATTTCTCAAACGATTCTATATACATTCAATTTCATTTGGATCACTTTCTAAACAATCTTATTTGGATCACTTTATGTGTTTGAATTCAAGTTAGTTACTTTTTTTTTAAATAATTAATATGGTTTGTTTGTAAGAATATAAGTACTAAATATATATAGCTAACACAAACGAATTATTATTTCTTATTATTTTAAATTTATTATTAAATTAACGTGTTTTCATTATTTTAAGAATATGCAATGGTTACAATAACAGTATTCCAGATAAAATGAAAAAATTATTAAGAGATTATAATTATTACATAACAAATAGAGAGGTTTTCAAATAAATTAACTTCTTTTAAACGTATATTGTATTTGAATTTAAACTTTATAGAAAAAAGGGAGGATAATGAAAGACATAAAACTCATCAATCATCATTTTAAAAGTCAATTAGGTTCCCAAAGCATGGAGTATAAATAGATTGCTCACGGGTTGAGTTGATCGGGTTGAACGCTTTTTAACAACTCAACCCAATATAGGCGGTTTGAAAATTTTACAACCCAACCCAACTCAATCAAAAGTACAACCCAACCCAACCCAAACCGTTCGGGTTGATCGGGTTGTGTTTAAACAAGATGAAATCAAATTTAGAAATATAAACATAAAGAAAACATTTCTTTGAAATACAATCGAATGACCGATAATTTATGAGAATATGTAAGTTCATCAAAAATATTACGATATTACATATAAAAATGTTTAAACCAAATGATAATATGTTAATCAACAACAATCGTTTTAGACGTCTCCAACCCCGATGCTTTCGCTTTCTTGGCCTTGAGGTTGGTCGTGTCATCATCAACCATTTGGTACAATTTATCCATACTTCTTAAATCTTAAATATATCACATTTAGTTAACTTTTTAGTTTGCACATATATATATATATATATGTGTGTGTGTGTGTGTGTGTGTTTACATTTATTAAACATATATACAAAAGAGTTATATATAGATGAATAATAAATTGAAAATATATGTAAATGAAGAGGGTACGCAATAGTGTAATTGTCTAATTTACATATTAATAGATACTTAATAATCATATTAAATCCACAAAATAAAAGGATCGAGTTCATCGGGTCGGGTTGGGTTCAAATAAAAGTAACCCGATATCAACTCAATACCTACGGTTTGAAAATTTTACAACTCGATTAGACATCGTGTTGCTTCGGTTTGAGTTATTTCGCGTTGGGTTGGGTTGGGTTGGGTTGGGTTGGGTTGGTCGGGTTGATCGGGTTTATCGGGTTTTTGAGCACCCCTAAGTAGAATCATTATTTTAATTTTAAAATAAAAAAATTTATTTTAATTAAAAAATAAATTATAAATATATACACTCCAACAAAATTGGTTTTTATTGATCAACGCCTAGATTATATAAACGTCCTAATATAATACATTAAAAAAATTAAGTTTATTTGAAAAATATGTTATCTAAAAACGTCACAATATGTTTATAAGACATTTTTAGGTGTTTTTATAAGGCTTTTAGGACACTTTCAAATAAAGTGTTATATTAGTTATTTTGTAGGACAATTTTTAAAAGTTTTATTGATAAATAAGGTACATTCAACTAATTACTATATGATTGTAATTTCTGTTTTGTGTAGTTATGAATTTCAATTCTTGTAACGAGTAGTGAATATATGGGTTAGGAAACTCGCACTTTTGAGATTTTTTTACTAAGAGCATCTCCAACAACTTTCCTATAATTTCTCTAACATAGAGAACAAAAACCTAACTTTTTATATTTTATTGGAGCTGTTGGAGATGCTCTAAATATCTTGTCACTATACCATATTATTATTTTAGTTAATGATTTGCAATTAAACTATAACAAATTACAAAATAAATTTGATAGGGACGAAGAATAATATAAAATAAGAAACATTAGTGACGGGTGAACTATTTTTTTCATAATTGTGATTCACCCGCACTGCATCGTGCGTGTATGTAACTAGTGTGTATATATATATATATATATATATATATATATATATTCTAATTTATGCTAATCAAACTTGTGGTCAAACTCCATTCCTATGAATAAAATGTCAAAATTTCTTTTGATGAATACCAATTTTACGAACCAAACACCGCCTTAGATTCTTGTTTTTAATGAAATGTTTAAAGATGCTATAAGCATATACTTATATTTTTGACCATTTTTTATAAGTGTTATCTTTTTTTTTCTTTTTAGCTGATTTTCTAATTTGATATGTTATAGATAAACTATGAATATGTATGACATTTTTTCTCTTTGGTTAATTTTTTAATTCGATTTGTTATAGATAAAATGTAATCCAACTCAAACCATTTTTACGTAAACCAGTCAAAATTATCGTGTCTATTTTTCATATAATGTTATGGGCTATTTATTTACTTTTTAATAGTTTCATTAAGAGAATAATTTTATTTGGCAAAAAAATTTGTTGTCTCTTAATGGTTCAAAAACCCTCTGAATGATTTTGTACCTTGAGTATTTCTTAACCATTTAGCGCTCTAATTTAATTATGATCAATTATCAAATAATGAATTTCATTTTGCACTATATCACAAGAGCCTCTTAATCACTCTGACCACATAATCATTCTGCACCAAACTATTTAACAACTGCCAAACAACCCCTTAGTCAAGTTTTAACTTATCCACAGGTTTAGCCCACAATGCCATCATTCCTTAATCTTCTCCTATGGCAATCCTTAGGTTTTCGAACAATACGATGCCAACAAAGCAATTAAAAGGTGTGTTAAGTGAAATTATAATGTTTTCCCACAATCCTTCCAATCACAATAACAAACTATAAATAGGAGATTACAACAGGAGATGGGCTGGACTACACAATGGGTCAAGCAATACAATAAACAAAATACACACTAAGAAATATATACATTAATACACCCCCGCAGTTTGAGCGGGAAGCAACGGCCTAACGCTCAAATTGGACCGAAATTCATTGAAAAGAGGATATGGGAGTCCATTCGTAAAGATGTCAGCATACTGAGATGTGGAAGGGACATGGAGAACTCAAACGTTGCCCAACGCTACGTGATCACGAACAAAGTGTATATCGATTTCAATGTGCTTCGTACGTTGATGCTGAACGGGGTTGGTGGACAAGTAAACAGCACTCACGTTGTCACAATAGACGATGGTTGCCGTGGTGAGCGGTGAGTGAAGTTCAAGGAGTAAGTTCCTTAGCCAACAAGTTTCAGCAACGACATTGGCCACACCTCGATACTCGGCTTCAACGCTGGAGCGTGAAATTGTAGCTTGCCGTTTAGATGACCACGATAGGAGATTATCACCAAGAAAGACACAATATATGGACGTGGATCTACGGGTGGTTGGGCATCCGCCCCAATCAGCATCGGAGTAAGCGGTGAGTCCGATAGTGGTGGAGGCATAAAGTTGAAGCCTGTATTCAAGAGTCCCTTGAACGTACCGAAGAATGCGTTTAAGGGCATTGAAGTGAGACTCTCGTGGGTCATGCATAAATAAGCATATTTGTTGAAATGCATAGGTGAGATCCGATCGAGTGAAGGTAAGATACTATAAGGCACCAACAATGCTTCTATAAAGTGTTGGGTCAGACACCGGTGGTCCAGAAATACTCAGTTTGGATTGCGTGTCGACTGGGGTTTTGCATGGCTTACAGTTCGTCATTTTGGCTCCCTCTAGAATCTCAGATGCATATTTCTGTTGAGAAAGAAATAGGCCAGATTGGTTACGCGTAGCGGAGATGCCAAGAAAGTAATTAAGTGCGCCTAAGTCAGTCATGGAAAATTCGTTGTTAAGACAGGAAATGATCTGATGCAGCAGAGATGTAGATGATGCTGTAAGAATAATGTCGTCAACATAGATAAGAAGATACGCCAAAGAATCACCTTGTCGATATATAAACAATGAAGAATCTGGTTTGCTATGGTGAAAACCAAAACGGATAGCATACTGAGCAAACCGTTGAAACCAGGCACGTGGTGCTTGCTTCAACCCATAGAGGGATTTTCGAAGATGACAAACATAGTCAGGATGATTGGAGTCAACGAAACCCGGAGGTTGATGCATGAATACCGTTTCCTGTAAGGAGCCATGGAGAAAGGCATTTTTGACGTCAAGTTGATGAATTAGCCAATGACGTGAGACTGCAAGGCTTAGAACAGTACGTATAGTAGCCGGTTTTACTACCGGACTAAATGTCTCATCGCAATCGATACCCGGTTGTTGACTCTTTCCATTTGCCACTAGACGAGCTTTAGATCGATCTAAAGTACCATCCCCGTTAAACTTCTTCTTAAATAGCCACATTGACCTGGCAATATTCACCCCTGGAGGCCTCGACACAAGAACCCATGTACCATTGGAAATAAAAGCATTGTATTCATCGTGCATTGCAAGGTGCCAATTAGGGTCTTTTAGGGCCTGTATATAGGAGCGAGGTATGGGCGAGGAGGAGATGGTATGAAGGTTGAGACGATCAACGGGCTTAGTGACACCTCGTTGAGACCGAGTGACCATGGGATGAGTGGAAGAAGGTGGCGGAATGGGGGCAGTAGTGGTCGGAGTGGGGAAAGGAGGGGCAATAGGTTCGACCGGGGTTGGGTGAACAGAGGCAGTAGGTTCGGTCGGGATGGGGGAAACATACTCGATAGGTGTGGAGATAGGAGTGGGAGAAGAAGATGGGGAAGGGGACGCTAAAAGTTGACGCGAGATAGGGGAAGGATCAAAGGATGAGTCGAGAAAATCATAGGAGAGTGGTTGAGGTGGCGTTATTGAGCCAAACGGGAAGACCGATTCGTCAAAGGTGACATGACGTGAAATAATTATCCTTTTGGAGGAAAGGTCAAGACATCGGTAACCACGGTGATTAGGCGGGTAACCAAGGAAAACACATGGGGTAGTACGAGGGGCGAGCTTATGAGGTGGAAATATGTGTGGATAACACAAACAACCAAAATCGCGAAGATGTGTATATGATGGGTGTTTATTAAAGAGTTTTGTGAACGGGATGGCATTGGATATAGAGACGGAGGTTAAGAGATTGAGTAAGTGGGTGGCCAGATTAAGAGCCTCAACCCAGTAGATGGGAGGAAGATGGGCTTGAAAGAGAAGTGTACGTATGACATTGTTGATCGTACGAATCATTCGTTCGGATTTTCCATTTTGCTGAGATGTTTTAGGACATGAGAAACGAATTTGCATTCCGTTAGAGGAAAATAAATCATGTAGTCGGGAGTTGTCAAATTCACCCCCGTGATCGTATTGAAAGGATTTAATTTCATGTCCAAATTGTGTTTTAACGTAAGCCCGAAAATGAAGGAATTTGTCAAAAGCATCTGATTTATGACGTAAAGGGTAAACCCACACGAAATGAGAATAATGATCTAGAAATAAAACATAATATTTAAGACCACTAGAACTTGGAATAGGAGATGTCCACAAATCTGAATGAACAATGTCAAATTTGGACTTGACTACAGACTCTGAACGATGAAAAGGAAGCCTAACATGTTTGCCAAGCTGACAAGCCTGGCAAAACATGTGAGGCTTCTCTTTATTACAAGATATAAAACCATTAGACACTAGGGACCGCAACACACTGTCACCGGGATGGCCCAGACGTTGATGCCACATGGACGGACTCGTGGAGAGGAGAGCAAATGAAGATGAGGCAGGAATGGCAGGGTAGAGATCGTCGGTGCTGTCACATCTGAGAAGAGTTTGGCGGGTCTTGAAGTCCTTCACGAAAAAACCAAAAGCATCAAATTCAATTGTACAATTACTATCTTTGGTAAATTGACGAACATATATCAAGTTTTTGATAATATTGGGAGTAATAAGGACGTTATGAAGGTGTAACGGGCGATGAGGGTGAGGGTTCGGAAGGTCGGTGTGCCCCATATTAACAACAGTAATGGAAGACCCATCACCAACAAATACAGATTTAACATTGCTCTTATTTAAAACGGTTTTGAGTATACCTGCATCGGAGGCGAGATGTGACGTGGCTCCGGTGTCCATATACCAACTAGCATCGCCCGGATCGTTCAAAGTGAGAGTATTAAACGCTTGAGGGAGATTCGTGGGCTGATTATCTGAGGCTTGTTGGAACCACTGCCACAGAGGTGGGATAGGAGAGGTCGATGTATTGAAGGCTTGTTGGGGTCCAGATCTGAGTATACCTGCCGTGTGGGAGGAGGTCGGAGGGCCTTGGCGCCGCTGCTGCTGTTGCGAGGCTGGAGTTCGGTAGGCATCCCATGGTGGCGGTGAAGGCCACCCGTACATGCCCCAAGGATAGCTAGAAAACTGCCTTTGACGAGATTGTGGAAGAGGTTGTGATCTACGATCATTACGACGATCGTGGCGGCGGTCATTGCGCCGATCATTACGCTTATCGAAATTCCATCGTGGGTTGTGGTTGCTGGTATTGAGAACAGTAGGAGAGGAGGAATGCGTATGGTGTGTTGACGAACTGATTGGAGATCGAGACAACCGCTGTTCCTCGAGGAGAAACATAGATCGAGCTTGGAGAAACGATGGTAACGGTGAACTATGTCGGATTATTCCTGCTATGGTGTCGTACTTGTTGGTCAACCCATTTATCATGTACGTGACAAGATTCTTCTCAGACACAGGAGCATCAATGTTGGCTAGTAGATCTGACACAGTTTTGAGACGTTGGCAGTAGTTGGTGATGGAGAGATCTCCGATCGTAATGGTTCGCAGTTCGTTGTCAAGTTGAATCGCACGTGCATCCTTATTGTCTCGAAACAGATTCTCGAGACTTTGCCAAACCGTATGAGTCGTCACACCTTTCTTTAGAATCATTTACAAAAGTTGCTTCAAAATGGTTCCATAGATCCAAAGCTTTACGAGAGAGTCAAGCTTGTTCCATTCGGTGTCATCGGTATCTTTCGGTCGAGAAGAACCGTCCACATGGCCGAGAACCCCAAAACTCATACAGTGAGTTTCGAACAGCTCTCGCCATGCATCGTAATTGAGTTCATCGAGGTCAAGGGTGAGAGGAACGAAAGCTTTGATGTTGGTGATTTCGAACGGTTTTTCGGTGTTTCCTGCCATAGAAGGGGATAAAAGACAGTAAAGAACATAATAGTGAGGAGGGGATTAGGTTTTAGGCCGTAGTAGGAGGAGGAGAACAGACGTGATTGGAAGGAGAAAATTGATTGGAAATGATTATGGAGAGATATGCTCCGATACCATGAAATTAGAATGTTTTCCCATAATCCTTCCAATCACAATAACAAACTATAAATAGGAGATTACAACACGAGATGGGCTGGACTACACAATGGGCCAAGCAATACAATAAACAAAATACACACTAAGAAATATATACATTAATATTAAGATATTACATAATTCTTATGTTTAATTTGTGAAATGAATATTAGATCGCGGTTCTTCACCAAAAATCATTTTAAAAATGCTTTTCTAAAAGTCGGGAGTCTATAAAAAACAACCATCCTATTAGCTAAAAAGTTTGATAAAAATACTATAATAAAACCATCTAGGTAATAAAACAATGTAGATTTTTTTTTTCTTTTTAACGAAGAAAATCTTTAAAAATAAATTAGATGGATGTAAAGATGGAAGCAATATTTGAAAAGGTGATTAATTAAAATACATTAATAAATCAAATTTCCATATAAATCTTTTTATCATGTGGAGATGGCTACGAGCCGTAACCATCCGGTCCATCCCCACCAAGGAACGGAGACCCCTATAGGTGAATCAAAGTTTTTTTTTTCTTCCAAAATTCATACCGGATAAGTGTTTACCGGTAAGGACATTACCAGGGTCGTTCCTAAGGATTTTGATGCCCTGTGCGAAGATGCTAAAAAAATGTCCCTATACGGCTATACGGTTTTAAGTAAATGAAACGACAAAAAATACGATTTTTTAAATGGTTTTGGAACCTAGTCAAACTATGCGGCTCATTTATACGGCAATTTTTATTAATTAAAATAAAAGTACAAAAGGGGGGACATAAAACCAAAACCCCAAATTACAAAATATAAACCTACATCACCTAAAACGATGTCTTCGTGCACTTGTTGAAGCAAAAATATCAATCAATTTTTCATATTCGACGTTCGCTAAAAATTTACTTTCAATACTCAAAATTGCTAACCCGTTTAGCCTTTCTTGACTCATAGTAGACCGTATATACGACTTCAATAACTTTAACTTTGAAAAGCTTCTTTCCGCAAATGCTACCGTGACGGATAAAGTCAACAAAATCCTATACGCAATCAACACATTTGGAAACATATCCATCAGGGGGCAAAATCAGCGGATCAGCCTTACCAAAAGTAAACCGTAAACTTATCGACCCTCATACCGGAACCAAGAACATGATCAAATAAATCCAACACTCTAGCATAACCAGAAGAAACCAAACATTCCAGTAGTAAATTAAAGGAAACAAGAGAAAGGAAACCGATAAAACCAAACTTGAAAAAACTTTACACTGAGTGTAAATATCAGAAGGCGTAGTGAATATCGACTTTGAAGTGATGAGAGATTTAATTAAATTTTTGGCAGTTTGTATTTGGCCTTGTTGAACTAGTATGTGAAGCTTTCTAAGTTGTTGTTCTGCATCATCAGATTCTACAACACCATTCTAAAACTAGGTTTTTTTTCCCCAAATTTAAACACCATGAAATTGATTATCACATTCACAGTAACCACACAAGAAATTGGAAATTAGAATTGGAAATACAATGAATTTAGAGTTTAGAAACAAAAAGCATACCTGGGACAGTGGGAGATTTGAGAAGAAAATCAAGAAATCTGAAATCGCAATTGGTGACAGAAGCACAACCGCATAAATTGAGAAGAAGTGAAGAACATACAATGAAAGCTTAAGATTTGAGAAGAAATCGCAATTGGTGGTGATTGGTGAGGCTGTGAATCGGTCGACGGTCGTATACTGGTATATATATATATAGTCACCGATTGCAATCGACCTACTGGCTTCATTACCGTTAAATGTTGACACTAATCGACAATCGGCCCCTCTGGAAGTGGAACGCCGCTTTGAAAATTGGAAGAGTCGATCAATTGGAATAGTCAATCAATTGAAAATTGGAACGTACTTTTTTCATTCTCCAAAGTCTAGTTATCCAACCGTGGGCTTGGGCTTTGATATAAAAAAATAAACCTACCAAATATGAAATACACATCATGGGTTTTAATATTTTTTTCAGCACAAACCTAAATTTTTAGACCTATACTAAAAATATATAAAAATTTGATGCCCCTATGGACTTTGATGCCCTGTGCGGCCACACGGGCCGTACGGCCCCAGGGCCAGGCCTGGACATTATCTTCACTTACCTTATCGTATAACGTTATAGACCATCAAAATTGATTGTTGGTAAGTGTCTTAAACCCGGTAAGTGCTTACTGAGTAATAGTCATTTATCTTATTTACTGGGTAAGACTCTAGGTCTTTGTTATGACTCTTATCGGGTAAGATTATAGTTAGTTCCATGTTCAATAGGTAAAAACCGTAAGGTAAGTAATACTTGTAAGCGCTTACCCGAGTAAGTGTTTAGTAAACGACCCCTAAATCCCTTCTTACACTTTTTAGTTATCAAATCAATTGTTTTTTCTCAAACGATCCTTCATCATATATACCATGTATAAAAACTTATTATTCCCATTCTTGATCCTATCCCCAATTAACAAATTTAAAGATCCTCCATCCCCATTCTCATCCCGATCAACTCGAGAATTCCCTATCTATTCGTAGGAATAAAATAAAACTGTCTTTTGGAGAGATGGGTCAGTGTTTGAACGCCTCGATCTTGAAAATCAGTATAGTTTACCATCGAAGGTTCAAATCCCTCCCCCTCTCAGTCTCTCTCTCTCTCTCTCTCTTATCTTTTACTTGTTAAATAGATTTGTTTCTTTATTGGAATGGTTTTGATGGGATAATTTCATTATCATAAATAAAAAAACCCTTTGATTTATTAAGAAATGAAAAAGAAAAAAAAGCAATGGAAAAGGACATAGTCAACTTGAACACGTGATTTTGCCATATCGAACCCGACCCGATTTTACACGTGGGACCCGTGCCCCAAACGAACAGAAAAGCGCGAAACTTCCAACAATGGAAAACCACCTACACATTATCGTTACTATTTATACATCATATCAATAACAGGTGATTGCATAGAGTTTTTCATCCCCTCCGCCGCCGCCGCCGCCGCCGCCGCCATGGAAGAAGTTAGGGCTAGCTCCGCTTGGGTTGCATCTCATTCATCTCACGTCACCGTCGATTCCGAAGGTAACATTTCGTCTTTCGAAATGCCTTTTATCCCTTCGAATCGCCATTGTAGAAATCCACATTTGATTTGTGCATATATGAAATAATGAAAGCATTGGAGTTGTTTGTATAAGGTTTTTGCTGTTTTGCATGCGTTTTACGTGATTTTGGAAGTGATTTTTGTGTTTTGATTTGTAGGCATTGAGAAAGTGGTGGAAAGTGTTGAGAACTCCATTCCGAAAGTGGAATGGAATTACGAAGGGATTCATTACTTTGATAATGGTCCTTTGACTGTTCAATACTTGTTTGTTTTGGATGCTTTGAATTTCTGCTTTTGGCCAGGTAACATTTACATACTGAAAAGTGTATTATTTTGTAACAAGGTTTCAATTGAAGTTGAAGATTTGGGATCAGATTGGCTATTTTTATGCTTTAAATAGTTTGTGCATTGTCAACATGCTGAGAAAAATGACTACTAATATTAGATTTTACAACAAGAACTACAAAATAGAAATAGGTTGGTGTAAAATTTGATAATCCCTATCAAGTTGAAAAGTAATGTCTGACATAGGATGTTAAAGTTTTGCTCTTTGATTGGGAAAGAGGGATGACAAGTTTGAGATTGACAAACGAAACTCAAACACAGAGTTATTGAATTGAAAATTTGATTCTTATCTAATTCAAGAACTTTGGCTTATATAGCCTTTACACAGAAACAAAATCACTAACATCTACCATAATGTGTTTGGAACAAACAACTACTGAACTAATTCCCATAGACTAGGACTTTATTTAACAAATTACGTCCTATGCAAGCACACGACTTGGTAAGCCTAAACCCAGAAATCAGAGAATGAACTCCTTCATTTCCTCTCCCTCTTGAGTTCCATTAGTTAGTTTATTTGACGGAGAGCAGAGTCCAAGCTGTGCTTGAAGTTTCTGAAAAGCGTCAGGCTCTAGAGGGTGCAAAAATGTCAACAACTTGTTCTTGTGAGCCACAGTCCTCCAACTTCATCATTCCATCTTTCATTAAGTCACGTAAAGAATGATAATACACATGGATGTGCTTGCACTTCATGAAATACAACATTTTTTGAGAGTTTGATGTCTGAAATTATCACACAATATTTGTCGTGCATTCATCGGGTGTGTAACCTAGCTCTTCTAGCACACTTATCGTCCAAAGTCCAAACAGCTTGTCAGGCACACACTACAGCTGCTATGTATTCTGATCCTGTTGTTGAAAGAGTAACAACTGCTTGTTCCTTTGAAAGATCAAGCTACTTCCCCGACACCCAAAAAAATGCATAACCAAAATGCTATTTCTTCCATGAACATCTCCTTCTCTCATGAGCTATGCATTCTAATATTTGATACTGTTCTATGGAGGGCTTCTCTCCATTCTAACCTTCTCGTGATGTGATATCTTTGAGTGCTAAAGTAGGACATCTATTTTGATATGAAACGCCCATTTCACCGCTTCAGACCCAAAGGTCTTGGGAACCTTTTTAGCTACCAACATTGACCTCACCATATTCATCACAATTCTTGTGCTCTGCTACACCATTCGGTTGCGGTGTATAGGCAGTAGCAAGTTGCCTCTTAATTCTGTTCTCCTTGCAAAAATCATTGAGTTCATTGGAGGTCAATGTTTTAAAATGATCAGTGCCTCAGTTTTCTTCACAAGAATATACATCCATGCCTTACAACTAAAATCATATGTAAAGCATAGCGTTTTGTCACTGTTGGATGTGTCCGAGTGAATGAGCTCCAAGACTTCTTTCGCCCTCCATGTACCGTCCTTTGGAATTTATTCCTAGGTTGCTCACTAATCAAACAATCTGTGCAGTATCATTTTTAACTTCAAACTGTGGCAAACCTCGCACAATTCTCTTGTTTTGGAGCATCTTTGACCCTTTATTATCTCAGTTGATCGTACCATCATGCCAAAGCTGATGTAGTTCCACAAAAGCTTGTACGAAAACAAATTTCTGTTTGAGCATATGGTGCAGGGTGAGCTGTTACTTCAAACATTATATTAGCGCACATTGTCAAACAATGATACTTTTCTTGGATGACACACTCTACACATGCCTCCTTGAATTAGGATTGTTAACCCCTCCTCTTGGAGTTGCCCAATACTCTAAAGATTATTCTTGACCTCAGGAACATAATAGACTTCACTACTCACAGAAATAACTCCATTCAAGATTGGTGTAACATTTCCCTTTCAGGCTACTTCCATCTTCATTTTGTCACCGTTCATATGTTTGGAGCATGCATAGTCCAAGAACCAAATATCACCCCTCGTTGCTTCATACTCGTTGGCAGATCCAGGAATTTTGGTGACTAGGGTCGGACTTTAATTAGCATCGCTAACACATTGATAATCCGTTTTTTTTCCTTTCGGATGGATTAGAAGAGAGATCATTCAAATAAATCCATACGCATCGAAGGAGTAGAGCTAGGTTGAAGAGGAATAGCACCCCTATTGGGTCCAAAAGCAGCTCCTCATCCTCATCTAGTTCAGCATAATTGATTCATTTAATCCATTTGGGACACTCATAGTGAAAGTGCCGAAAGTTGCGACACTTGTAGCATTCAATAGTTTCCTTGTTGAATGTTTGCCTGCCTCGACCGTGTCCTCTTCCTCTCCGACTCATTCTTCCTCTACCCCTTCCAGCTGTTCTCTCCTCTTGATTCACTTTGAGGGCTTGCTCTTCTCGTTTGTGCCTCTCGAGCTTCTGTTCATGAAATACAAGTGAGCTTTGTATCAATCAAGAAAGTCTCAATATCTTTGGTGTCTTCTACGTACACCACAATTTCTGTGAAATCATCTTCGAGTGTTCTTAAAATCTTCTTCACCACCCTCGGATTAGGTAATCTTGTCTCTGTTGCTTCTCATCTGGTTGATTATTGCCATAAGCCCATAACTCTAGCAAAAAAATCGGCATAGTGTCACCGCTCTTCATCTTCAACATCTCAAAGTCTCTTCTCAGTTTCTGAAGGAGGAACTTCGAGGCACGAGCATCCCTTGAGAACCTCGATGAGTCCCATATGATCGTAGCTGCGTGGCGGTCAATAATCTGTTCAAACGTCACCCTATCAATTGCTTGAAAGATGTAATGCTTCACCTTGTGGTCTTTCTGCCTTGCATCTTCGAGTTGAGCTTTCTGTGCTTCTGAGGGTCATGCCAACATTCCAGCATTTCGTTCTGTGCAACTGTTCTCCACGAAGCTCCAAAGTCCCTGCGCCCTCAACAAGTTATCCATTAATTCACTCGAGGGATCATAGTGACAACCCTCAAAGTGAGGGAGCTTCATCTTTTCTTCTCTCATCTCTCCCGTGTCTCTCTTTTACTGAGGCTGCAGTTTCTTTCTATGATCAGGTCCAGTGGGAACTCTGCTACCAATCGATAAGTAGTTAGTGAATTGACAATTGATTCTTATCTTTGTCAACAGCCTTGGCTAACATGTTTCAAACAAAAGTACTGAAAATTTTCCACGATTAACATTCAAAGCTAATGTGTTTGAAACAAACAGCTACTGAACTAATTCCTATAGATTAGGATTTTATTGAACAAACTCCTAAGCAACCACAAAACTTGGTAAACCCTAAACCCATAAATCATGGAATGAGCTCTTTCAAGGCAGTAATGTAGATTATATCCGTGAAACAGGTGAGATACTTGCATTTGCTTCAAAGTTCAATTTCATGAAGTTAATGCATTAGCATCAGATGGAAAGTCATTGTAATTCTTTGTTCAACACAATTCCCATAACTGACTTATGATCAGCATTAGAGGAGATACTTATATCAAGTTGATTGACGATTGTGCTGTTAAATTCCGCCTCTAAACATTTTTCTTGGTTGCTCAATGATAACAGACAAGGAGTTAAACTATGATGATTTGGCTTCAGGACTGAAAGCAGCTCTTCAAAACGACCCGTCTGTGTTTGATGCTGATAGACTTCAGAAGTACACTGGTAGTTCACTTTCTGAAAACTTGAGTTGTTGCTTATCTAGTTGATGAAGATTATCCCTTGCTTAATTCATTTATGGCTAATGGTGTTATCCTCGACGAACTGCTCAAACATACTACTGTTTAATAAAATGAGAATGAGAAACGTAGGTTATGAGCATCAGATTTGGCCAATCATTTACAAGATGCTGCCAATTTGTTGAGCTTTCATACTTGAGTAATGCTTGTGGGTAAAATTGGTATTACCAAACAGTTAAATGGTTAAAGAATAGCAACATTGATCAATTTAACCTTTTGGTTATGTCAGGCCCTGATTTGCGTGAACTGTTAAAATGGCCAAGACCACTCCCTTTGGAGGATGAACGGGTTCGCTTGATGCACGAGGTATATTTTGGTGGTGTATAATTTCATCGCATTTTCAAAATTTTACTTGTAAGAAGTTGTCATGAACTAGTTGTGTGTGTATGTATACACTTATATACACAGGGTTGGGTTCCCGTGAGAAATGACGTTTTCAGTGAGAAGTGTGTGAAATGTAATTTTCATTTAAGATAATGTAACCTTCATATAGTACATGTGATAATGTGAAGATACCCTTATATTGTGTAAAGGCGTGTGGAGGTGACTGCCTTCATAGAAATCGTTGAAGGTACACATTCAGTTCCTGTAACCTTCACCATATAACGTAAGCTTCATACAATATAAGGGTACCTTCTCACACTTCTCACCAAAAATATTTTTTCTCATGTGATCCCAAGTCTATATATACATGTATATATGTATAGGGTAAGGTTCAGGGGAAAACCTCAAAAAAACGGAAAACTGAGGAACACCTTGGTAGCCCTTCATTTGGACGGTATGCACTTGTGCATACAAGTAACTTGTAACATGCACACGTGCATATGCACACATGCATGAAAACCAAAAAAGAACTTAATTTACTTGTATGCACAAATGCATATCGTCCGGATCAAGGGCTACCATACCATGGTGTTCCTCGGTTTTCCATTTTTTTGAGGTTTTTCCTTGAACCTCCCTCTATATGTATATATGTATATGTGCTTTGTTTACAACATAATGAATAACTAAACTTATGCCTTAGGTTGGCTTTGAGTTGGAGAGAAGCTTTGGGGGAAAGGCGTCCAACATCGTGGAGTCTTGTGAAAAATCAGCTGTAAAGCTTGTTGCTATTATTGCACGTCATTTTCCCGGTATCTCCACCCCTTTTGGCGCTTTTAGTTTTCGTCGTCTAATATTCGATTAACTAGATGCATGCATGAATAACAATGAAAAAGATGTTAAAATATGCGGGTTTTTTTTAAATGCTGTAGGTTTCCGAGACCACACAGTGTACAAAGGTCACCAGGTGTTCTTGTATAAAAGAGCTCAGATATTTGCTGCTGATTTATGGGGTGCATTCAAGGGTCAAAGATACGGAGAATTCAGTGACGTAGGTTCCATCACTATATTCGCAGACTACATTGTTCCGGCAGTGCTTCAGCAGCTTGGAGTATTGAGATATAGTTTAACCTTAGCCAACCAAATCGAGGCTAATAAGGAAATCGGTTCAGGCAGTGAAGAGGAAGTTGAATTACGAGCTTGCTCCATATATGCGGTGGAAAAAATGAGGGATTTGATCCGTAAAAGAACTGGGAAACAGGTTATATGACTATTTTCATTCTACCGTTTATGCTTTTGGGCGTACCAACAAGTCTTTTTATATATCAGTATTTGAAAAAGTGTCTTATAAAAACAAGTGATATATAACCAACTATTGTGAGCACATGTTTATAAAATTCATTTTATCTACGCATTCTTTCTTTCAGGTGTTGAGCGTGGAATTGGATCTTTGGTTGTGGGCATTCGGCGTTTCAAACCCTTCTCTTCAACATCATCGTACACTGTCGATCTATTACTAAGATAAGTTTCGTGCAGCTATATAAGCCTATAGCCGCCTTATAGTCTCATTAGTTACGAGTCTTGGAAAAATGAGGCGATTTTGTCTAAAATGCGGAAATTATTACACGGTTAATGTCTATAAGATTTCTTATTTTGGTCAAGTGATTAAGAGGAGTTCTGAAAGTTGATAGATTTTGCAATTGCTGTTACTGTGACCTCTTTTCTTTCTTTATTGTTCTGCATATCAGTGAGTCATCGACGATTTAATCATCGTATTTGATTTTTCGTTGCAAAAATGCAATAAAAAAGACAATGATGTGCTAGAACGAGTGATTTTGGACGTGTCAAATATAGTGCTTCGTTTTTTTGGCATATACATTTTCACAATTTGCCCAAAGCCGCTCGTTTTTGCAAACCATAGTTTTTTTTTTTTTTTTTGGTAAAGGAGTATCCCAGACCACTTTGGGCCCGGACTAATCTCCTGGAAAATAAGCCTATGGCCCACGGGCATTCATCCCGTGGTCCCGTGGCCACAATGCTGCGAGTGGGGCTCGAAGCCGGGCAAACCATAGTTGTAACATTCTCACATGAATGATGTTTAGCTTGCAACTAAAACCAAGAACGATAGTTATAGGTGAGGTAGTTTCAAAATTTTGCATTTATGTCGGAGGTTATACTTACCTTTTGGGAGGTTAGACTTTACTGGTAGCCCATGTACTGTTGAACCCATGACTCTATGGTCCTTCTTTTCAATATTAAAAAATTAAGCTACTGAACATCGTAAATAGTCTTGGAAAATGAAAGACTTTCATAATAATTCTCGTAGAATCGAGAAAGAACAAGATGGAAGAAGAGGGGGGCACGTCTAAGGCCCCTGCTTCTTCAGGCGGAACTCCAGGTTGAGGAGTTACTCGAAATGCTAAAAGATGAAATTCTTAATGATAGTCGGTTGTATTCACCTATTTTTGCACACGGGAAAGAAATACCATTCGGGTAATATTTCCAAAGGAGTTAGTCCTCTTCAATTCTGTAGAGGTTGTTCAGTTTGTTACTAAAAATCGGTGAAGGTGTTCTGCCTAAAACTAAAGTTGTATGGATTTACAAAGACTTTCTCGGCCGTTGTGGTCGGACTCTACTATGGATTTCTGACCACATTCTCCATAGGATCCTCCTATATTTGGTCACACTGCTAAATTTAGTTGCAAACTAAATATCATTCATGCGAGAACGTAGTTATGCTCTATATGTGTTGATATCGATGTTGAGAACCCTTCACCACCCTCGCCACCATTGGCTACAACGAGGAAGGGACTAATATCGAGTTTGAAGGAGTCTGGTGTGACTTGAATGATAGGTTTTGCAACTACTATCGGTGGTTGAGACACGTTGTTTCTTGATTTTTGTAGTTAATTCGCTCGTTTTGTCTTGATAACACTACGGGGCCATTTAGCAAATGCTTACCAAGTCACTTACCTTACCCGATTAACATGGCAAGGTAAGATTGTTGCATATGATGTCATTTTGATGGCCAAGAATTACCCGGTAAAGTTAGTGAGAGCAGTGGCGGATTCATAAACTTTTATGATTGGAGGCACACTCAGGGATGTCAAAAAAATAATAATAATCTGAAGCCGAATAACTCATCCAAACCAAGACGATTTCGGGTTACTCGAATTTCAGTTTGAACAATTAAGTGAATCGAATAAGTCTATCTTATTCGTTTCCGTTTTCGATTATTTTCGAATAAGTATAACTAGCAAGTACTTACCGGGTAAGATTGTTGCATACGATGTCATTTTGATGGCTAAGAATCTTAGTCGGTAAGATTAGTGAGATTGATGAGTTCTACGAGTAAGAACATACCTAGTAAGCGTTTTGGTAAACCCCCATACATTAGGTTTTATATTCATTTTGGTGATGGTTTATAGGTAAAAAATTGACACTAGTTGTAAAAAAAAATGGCAGCAAGAACATCTCATATGTTAAAGAATGAATTCTGACTAGGTTTGAGATAGAGACATATTCAACATCTACTCTTGAAATGAAAACATATCCTACAATTGTTAATAGAAACCTTTGAATTGGATTTTGATTGTGATTTAACATCATTTTTAACCGTTATGCTATTTTAGAAATTTTGAAGATTTGAAAAAAGTTTGCTTCAATAACCATACTAAACTATATCATATATGTTGGAGATGTCTAATAATATCTGCAACTAAACGGTTTCAGTACCAACTCACGAGACCTTCCAAATTCTATACAACAAAGGGTATCCAACAAATCCCATAAGAAGTTGGGGTTTCGGATAAGATGTATAAAAAGTTACGAACCTACCATCTATCTCAAATAGCAGAACATATTATTTTTATGAAGATTTATGACTTACCAAATATGTGTTCCATTCCATAAACCTAAAAAGTGTAATATTACCCTCTTTAACCAAACAACTAAACACTTATTGCTTTTCACCGGGTAAGAGGCACTTACCTATTCAAAGGCGATGATCTTTACTGACAATTACCTATTCAAAGACGATGATCTTTACTGACAATCTTATTCTTACTTTGCTATTTCGTAAATCGAGAATCTTACCCCGTAACCGAAGGTGGTAACCCTTATCCAGTTAGCACTTATCGGATAAGATACACTTATACTATGCTACTTTGATGATCGAAAATCGTATCCAATAAGGTAAATAAACAAAAACCGAAAATCCATAACCCTAATTACTACAATAACACTATCTAATTGTCCTATGCCTGTTTGAGCAACCTCAGTTAATCCCATCTTTCTTTAATAACAACTGATATCATTTTGATAAACCTCCTTTTCACATAATGCAATTCTTTCTCTTTATTGTTATAAATAAAAGTAAAACAATTTAATAAAACAATCACTTAAAATTAATATTTGATTTGAGAAACCATATCTATCGAACCAAACCAAACTAAGAAAGAAGGTCAACGCTAAAGAGGGTCGGATCCGTTGACTTGGGGATGATTAGTAGCTGTTTGACGGCAGCCAAAGAAGACCTCACTTCGCCCCCAATCAAATACCCCACTTTGTGAAAAACACCGCACGTGACTTTGACCCCCCCACCCACGATTCCATCGAACGGAAAAAAAAAAGAAAAAAGATTCCGATTACGAACCCTAATCGTTCCACCGATCTACTCTCTTCACTCCAATCGATTTATCTTCGATTCAACTCATCAACATCAATCAATCAGGTTACCTTACTGTTTCTCTTCTCTTAATTCCGCATTTATCTCCGTTTCGTTGTTCGATTTGATTTCTATTTTCAATTCGCTTTACTCGATCCACTTTCGATTAGTCGATTACAAATGGTTATGAATTCACTTGTTTTTATCGAATTCGTTAGCTTTTGAGCCTCCTTGTGGAGTTGATCGATGATTCATTACTTGATTTGATAGAATGAAGTAACTTCCAGTTACGTTTTAGTTGATTTTTTTTTAAATCTAGGGTTTGTTTGTTTATTTTGTTTTGTTTGTTGCAGAAATCGATAACTGAGATTTGTGAGAGCAAGTGAAGTTGACTTCGATTTCACGAGTCAAAAGAGGAGGTTAGGTCTTTCTGGAAATTGGGGATTTTTTTTAGTGATGTGGAGTGTGAGTTCTTATGGAGATCGTTGTCTTTCTTTTAAATGGTTGAAGATGTTTTGATGATTGTGAGATATTGAAAAACAACAACAAACAAAATGCCGGCAGTACGGCGTTTTTCGAGGATCGATACTTTCGATCTGAAAGTTCAGATTGAAAAGAGACTTGGTTCACAAAAGGCTGAGAAGTACTTCAATCTGGTCACCAGATATTTGAGTCTTAACCTCAGAAAATCAGAATTCAACAAGCTTTGTGTCGGTTTGATAGGCCGAGAGAATGTTCACCTTCACAATGAACTTATCATGTCTATTGTGAAAAACGCCGCTGTTTCCAAGATACCCCCTCAAAAGCATGTCAAAAGTGATGGTCCCGTGACTTTAAAACTCCCTAACGGGACCAATCCAAGAACCGGGCTTCAATCTCTATGTAGAGATGCATTTCCTCGGTCCCCTAGAAAAGGAAGAACCCCAAATCTTCGCGAAAGAAAGTTTAAGGATCGGTCTGTTCCTATTGGCCTTCATGAAAAGACTCGAACCTCTGAAGATTTGGCAGCAACAAAGATTCAAGAACAACAAAGTGCGACCGAGCTGCTTTCTTTAGGCAGCAAGCCACCTGTTGAAGTTAATTCTGTGGAAGATGGGGAAGAAGTCGAGCAGGGTGTAATAAGTCCTGGTGTTCATAGTAGAAGCCCGGTTAGGGCTCCACTTGGCATCAGTATCCACTCGAAAGAAACACGAAAAGTGCTCTCTAGTGGTTCAGATTCTGCGTACTACACCGAGACTTGCCATTACAATGGTCGATTGCCAGCTACAAACTCTTTAAAGAACAGGGTGAAGCACAATCTGGAAACGGAGAGCTTGGATATCTCTATGGATTGTGTTAACTTATTGAATAATGGGTTGGATTCTTTCTTAAAGATGGTTATAAAACCGAGTTTGGAGTTAGCTCGTTCAAGGTCTTCACAAAGGGCAGGCACATCGTACTCAACATCCATGTTAGATTTCCGGGTGGCAACAGAGATCAATCCCAAGATTCTTGGTGAATTCTCACATCTACAACACAAGAGTTGTTAACATTTGACAAAGATTTTGAGTTCATGTCTAAGTACCGTGTTGTTAGATACTAAAAGCAACAACGACAAAAGCCATGCATGCAAACAGAAATAGTTTTTGGGTGTAGATTGATTGATTAGGTTGTATATACTTCTAAATGCTGATTTCTCTGAGACGGTGATGCTGACTGGTGAAGCATAAGGATACAGATACTGTGTAAGATTAGTGGTTTAATTTCTTCGGTTAATATCCATAGCTTACTCATCTTTTTTATCGTGTGTGTTGATGAACCTTATATTCTTGTGTTTATAGAGCTAATATAGTTGACTTTGTTTGAATTTTACTGATTAGCAGTCTTTAAACAGCTTTCATTGATTAATTTATTGGTTATTATTTTGATATATGACAGTTTTAGCTTTCTTGAGATGATGTCGATTACCCCTTTTGTTTCGTGAAAAATTGCAACAATTTCCATTTTAGATATCAAAGATGATTGGTAATAACGATCTTTGCTCACTTTTAGATACGCACAGGTAATCATCTCTCTTCAAACCTCTTGTTGTTGCACAATCTCATCTTGACCTAACCCTCTTGTGGTTTCCTATTTTGCAGGTCAGTGGTCAGTGTTTCTGGTTCACTCATGGCTGCATGAATCCTTTTTTGGAAGGTTTGCTGGCTGGAGGGCCTCGAGTTTACCCTACTCTTTGATCTTGGTTCAGTCAAGAGACTCATTCACAAGTAAATATTTCTAATTCTTTGTTCTTGATGGAGATTCTTGAAGTACATGTGATATGTGGATGTTGAGGTTTGAAAATTCTACAAAATTATGTTCTACATAACATAGGTGTGCATTCTGCAATATTAAATCTAAATTCTAAAACGAAATAAATGAAGGCATTATCGTTTATAGTTCTTACGTTAAATAGGTGGTAGTTAAAAGATTATGGTATGTTTCTCTTGGATTCTTGTAGTATTCTTCAAGATTTAACAAAAAGACTGTTGGATTGGGAGTCGTTGGTCATATACTGTATACTATTCGGTATTTATGGCGAAATTAAAAGTTACTGATAATTTGTTACTTGTTAGCATATGTTGACGATCCTGATTGATGTTGGGATGAAATATTGCAAAAAAATTCACTTATGTGAATGACATTCTTGTTGTACCTGATAAAAATCCAACTTGGACCGTAAGAGGTATGAAGTTTATAGTCCTAAAAGTCTATATAGGGTCCGTTTACCAAACACTTATCAGGTAAACGTTTACTTGGCCACTTACCTAATTGGGTGAGCATAGCAAGGACCAAGATTCTTACCACAAGACAATGATGGAGAGTCTTACCCCGTGAGGGTAGTTACTCTTACCCAGTAAGCACCTACCAGGTGATAGACACATACCAACAATCTATTTTTGATGATCGAAAATGTTACCCGATAAGGAAAATAAGGTCAGTGACTCTTGCCTGTAAGCACTTGCCCAGTAAACGTTTGGTAAACGGTCTCTAAGTGTAGTTTGTCTTGTCTTGTATGGTAATGGGGATATTGTAACTGTTGGTCAATGTATGGTGATTGCGTAAAATCTCACCCTGACCCCACCTCTGGATGTAATATACTATGAGTGTTTGGTTTGACCTGGTTTAATTTACGAGACTGATGTAGTGTTTGGTGGAATAAAACGATGGATGGAATGGAATGAGACATTTAGTTAGGATGAAAAAAATGTGTGTTTTGTCCTATGGAATGGAATGAGTCATTCTTTAACGCTGTGTTCTCTAATCCGGAGAGAAAAGAAAAGAAAAGAAATGGATGGAAAAGAGAGGAAAGGAAATTAACTTTTTCATTTGTGTTCTCGAAAGAGAAGGAAAAGGAAGGAAAGAAAGTAGTTTTTCATGTTTTTGAAGAAAGGAGAGGAAATATGTCATTTTTACAAATATACCTTTATAAAAATACATTATTTATAATGAAAGATTGGGTAGTTTTGTAATTTTAATAATTTCAATAGTTTTTTTAAATGATTTTAATTTATTTCCATTCCTTTTCTTCCCTTTCCTCCCCTGTTTGGGAATTGGGAGGAAAGTTATCATTATTTTTCTTCGGTTTCCTTTCCTTTCTCTCCTACAAAAGTTTCGAGAACACGTTTTTTTTAACTTCCCCCCCCTCTCCTTTCATTTTCTTCGTAAAAAGAGTTTCGAGAACACAGCGTAAGGAAAGCGATTTATTCGGTTTGGTGTTCAATAAACACATGTTTGTTTAAAAAATTCAAAGCTTTAAACTTTTTTTTTTTAAATTAACTAGAAAATATAGTATTTCTTTTATTATCTTATTTTAGGTTTTAATGAGCTTTTATTATATATCATCAATAATTTTGGTTGTATATTGTACAAAGTAGGATAAAGTTAAACATTGTCTTCACATGTAATATAAAAAATTTATATGAAAATTTGTTTTTATTCTTACATGCCAACCAAACATGATAATGAAATCTAATGACTCAGTTTGTTGCCTTAAGTACCAAAATATCGAGTGAATAATGACTTGTGTAAGGTAACCAGCGGGTGAGACGGAGTACCTCATGGTGGTTTTAGGGCTTATATTAGGGATCGGAGACTAAGCGCAACTTTATTTGGGTGCGTTTGGTACGCAGACAGAACAGGTCAGGTATCTAGCGTTTGGTTCGACATGGTATGACTGGACAGAACAGGACATGACCGGTTAAAATGATCAATTTACCCCTGATGAGCTGTTTACTGTTTTTTATTTATTAAATAACCATATTGATCAACAACGTTTAACATAAATCGTATTCAACAACACTATTCAACAAAAATCACCTTCAACAACAATCATATTCAAGCATATTGATCAACAACATTCAACATAAATCGTATTCAACTACAATATTCAACAAAAATTACCTTCAACAACAATCATATTCAACCATATTTATCAAAAATGGACAACAATATTCAACAAAAATCACCTTCAACAACAATCATATTCAACCATATTGATCAACAACATTCAACATAAATCGTATTCAACTACAATATTCAACAAAAATCACCTTCAACAACAATCATATTCAACCATATTTATCAAAAATCGACAACAAAAATCGTATTCGACAACAATATTCAACATAAATCACCTTCAACAACAATCATATTCAACCATATTTATCAAAAATCGATAAAAAAAATCACATGGCAGAACTCGATTTAAACAACAAAGTGCAGACATGACACATGACAGAAATCGATTAAACAGCAAAGTACAGAAATCGATTTAAACAGCAAAATGCAAAGTGCAGAAATTGTTGAGAGGAATCGATTAAACAGAGGAATAGATTGAGAGGAATCGATTAGGAGAAACTTACCAGAGGAGTTGATTGAGCCGATGTTACCAACAGGTTGGAGCCGATGATCGATGGAGAAATCAGTGAGAAGAACTTGCTGAGAAGAAGTCGATTGAGACAATGTTTAGATTGAGTCGATTGAGAAGAAATCGATTAAGAGAAATCGATTAAGATAAATCGTACCTGCTAGAGCCGATGATCGATAGAGATGAGCAAGAGGGAACCGATATGGAGAAGAGCAAGACGATGGAGATGAGCAAAATCATACCTGCTGGAGCCGATGATCGATGGAGATGGAGGCGTATGTTTTAATCGTGTAGTAGGGTTTCTAATTTCCAGGGGTATAATGGTAAAATGATATCTTGTTCTACTTAGTTCTAGGGGGTTGAGAGGGTGTTCCACATTAGGACACGCCAAACGTGGGACAAGTCTGTCCTGTTCCACCCTGTTATGCGTATGAAACGCATCCTTTGGGATGAGTGATGAGTTTTCGTGAGGGACCCAATGGTGTATTTTGTAGTGTATTTTTTTGGGAAGGGTGTCCTAGGCTATGCCTAAACTAATTCCATGGCAAATTATAACTGTAAGACATCAACCTTGATTAAACCTCAGTGGCCACAATTGTTGTGTATGCATGGATTCAAACTCTGGGCAGATGAGATATTCCACCACATCCCTCAATGCCTTAACCAGTACGCCACAACCTTTGTGGTTTATTTTGTAGTGTATGTTATTTGCTAATGACATTGTACCGATAGCGGAAACAAAGAGTGAAGTTAATTCTAGGTTGGAACAGTGGAGGGTAGGGTCTGTATGTGGATAAGTTGGCCCAAAACCGAATATCTTTGTGCAATTTTAGTAGGGAGTGTAATGAGGAGGTGTAGAATTGAACGTATGGGAGCATTTGGTACCCCGAAATGATAGTTTCAAGTATTAGGGCTATCTCTGTATGATGGATTGTATGGTTTTCGAAATAAAGACAAGGTTGACGAGGATGTTACTCATTGCATAAAGACAAGATGGTTAGAATGGATAATTGAATTGTGTGACAAGAAGGTTCTACTGAAGTTTTTTTTTGGGAAGGGTGTCCCAAGGTATTTCGAGACTAATCCTGATAAATTGCAACTGTAAGACATCAACTCTGATAAACCCAATGACCACAATTCTTGTGGACTTCTGGAATCAAAGCCAGGGCAAATGAAGGTTCTGCTAAAGTTGAAGGGCAAATTCTATATGGCATTTGTCATACTAATACGATCATCAATCTGTAGTTAGTTTGGTGGTTTCGTACCGTCCCCAATTAAATTCTTTCTTTTTATTTTGCATTATAATTCTTTCTGTCAAACTTCCAAAACAAATTTTTATGACAAGATCAATTTTGGAAAACCTTTTTTCTTAAGCTAGGGGTCTTTAAATTATAAATAGGCGCTAATGTTGATAGGATTACACAAATCATTACTTACACAATTATGATTGTTGAATTTTATTATTGTTTATATTGTTTCTTTTTACTAAACAAAATAGTTAATTGTATATCTATACTTCGACAATTGTATTAAACTATTAATCAAACAATTTTATTTTTATTTTAATCAAATTACTTGATACAAAATTATTGATAATGATTAAACAACCACCGCCTCTATCGAATTGTTCTTCCTCTTGTCCCAAATTGATTATTTATGTTAGTTAATTTGATAAAATACTTATTTTTCGACATATACACATACATACACCAACTAAATATTTGATGGAGTGCAAGGAGATTGTGTTATTAGGGTTGAGTTTCGGTGAGAAGAGAAGTTATGGTGAGAAGCGTAAGAAAAAATCTCCACCCTTGGATGCATATTAGGATGAGATGCACCAGATCAATTCACATATCAAGCACGATTCATGGGTGAGTTTGAGACTATATAAGTGATCAAGGATCCAGATCTCTTCCTACGCTTCTCACATTAACTCGTCTTCTCACACTATCTTTCGCCTGTCTTTTATTATTAGACTAAATTGTTTATATATAGGGGAACAATCAAATAAGAAGTATAAAGAGGATGAGAATCGTGACTCCTGAGAACCATTGATTATATGTTGTTTTATATTGTGAAACAATGCATTAAAAGTATAATTATTATTTCATAATGTGAAAAAAATACAAAAAATACACATTAAAAATAATTGCATTGTGAATAACATTATATTTTTCACATGCATTGTTACACGATTAATGGTTCTTACGGTCCTCAATCTATTTATAGTTCTCATCTGATTATACAAACACACACACACACACATATATATACACACACACACACATATATATATATATATATATATATATATATAGGGAGAGGTTCATTTGAGAAATGATAAATATATGAGAAATAGAGAAGTAATCTTAGCCATTCATCTGGTCAACATTTGCGGCTTTGACCGCAAAGCACCGGATAATTCCTTGTGTGGTCTATAGAAGGTAGAGGGGTAATTTCATAAAATACACGGGATGAGTTCATATATGAATCTGTATGAATCACAAAGATTCATATATGAATCTGTTAATTAGTTCAACTGATTCATATATGAATCTTTGTGATTCATACAGATTCATATATGAATCACAAAGGTTCATATATGAATCTGTTAGTTAGTTCAACTGATTCATATATGAATCATAAAGGTTCATATATGAATCACAAAAGTTCATATATGAATCAGTTAAAAGAGTTCAGTTGTGAATTGCACTGGTTCATATATGAACATATAGTTCATATGTGAATTATACATGTTCATATATGAACACAGCCCGTGTGTTTTGTAAAATTTACGAAATTGTCCTTTTATTTTTGGGATAGCCGCAACTTTTGACCGGTCAAAGCCGCAATATTTGACTAGTTAAATCCGATCTTGACCATATGAATGACTAGGATTACTTCTCTATTTCTCATATATTTACCATTTCTCAAATGAACCAAACACTATATATATATATGTGTGTGTGTGTGTGTGTGTGAGAGAGAGAGAGAGAGAGAGAGAAAACACAATTTTTTTAAGTGGTGACACAATTTAACTATAAAAAAGTCTGAAAATATATCACAAAGTTAGTATAGATTTGTTGGTTGGTTCTTTGTCCTACACAAAGGAACTGTGTTTCAGTCATATCTTCAAATTATTTTAAAAATACACAAAAGATATATTAAAAACACCAAAATGTAAGATAAAAACTATGATTTACACCAAAATTCGGTTTAGCATCTATTTGAGTGCTGTCTTGGTTTTAATTTTCTGTCATAATTTTTAATAAAATCCAAAAAATTGTATATTTTTTTTATCGGAGGGGACGACTCCCTCTGTATAAAAAAAACTATGCTTTACCATACAAAGACATTAACATTTACAAACTCCACCATAAAAAACTTATGCCAATAATTTAGTTTGAAAGAAATATAAAAACCTTCAACAAAACAATACGATGATATCCGTTAAAAACGTAATTTTTTTTATTACGACAAAACCATAAAACAATTAACCCATGCCTAAGGTATGCTAAGATAGAAATTTACAATATATAATATATATATATTTTCTTTCAATTATGTGACCCCATTACTTTTGGATCTTGTGTTTCCTTTTTCCCCACTAACCATATCAAGGGATTGGATTAGGCACACTTATTGGCCCTCTTGTTTGTCTTTTAATTATCTTTTGGCAAAATCTATATATTAACCTTTTTTGTATTTTTAATATTTAAATTACATATATTAAAATATTTTATTATTAAAAATATGAATGTTTTCAAAAAGGGTGAATTACATAAATGGTTCCTCGTGAATGCCTGGATTTCACTAATCGTCCCTCCAGTTCTGAAAATACATTGGTGGTCCCTAAAAGCGAGATATGGTGCCCAAACTCGTCCCTGACGCTAACGCCGTTAGGCATGCTCCGTTAAGTGGATCATGTGTCCCTCACGTGAGGGGCATTTCTGTCTTTTTACCCATCTTCTTCCACCACCTCCTTTCTTAGCAAGAACATCATCCACCTTCCACCACCACTACCACCGCCATTCATCACCTCCCTCCAACCCCCCCCCCCCCCCCCCCCAATCAACATATACCAAAAGTAAAAAACAAGAAGAACAACATAAAAAACCATAAAATTTAAATAGAGGTTCATTTGATGCTAAACATGAGCATAACCCATTTAAAGATTAACATGAACAAAACCAAAAATCAACTGTAAATTCATAGATGAAGATGAATATAACCAATAATCAAATCTGATTCATATAAAAAACCCAAAAAACCTAAATCTAAAAATTAACCCAAATAAAAAAACAAGAAAAAACACTAAACAAACCCCTAAATTTCTCTGTACATCTGAATCTGGACATTTACAAAACAAATCAAACCTGAATCAAGGATTCAAAATCGTTTAAAATTGAAACCCTACATCTTAATCCGAATCTGAAATCGTCTTCGTCTGTCTTCGAAATCGTCTTTGTAAACCATGAATATACCCAATCAGCAGCTCCTTGAGACACCCTTGAAGGCATTGTTTGAACTGCACCATCTTTTGTTTGTTTCTTGTAACACCCTCAAATATAGAAATAACAACTAAATTAAAAATTTCTAAATACATCGAAAATCGATTCATCTACAATCATAATTTAAGATTTAACCTCAAAACATACATCTTATTCTATGCATACGGTCATTAATAAGGTCGGGTGCTACTAAAAACCCAATAACTGTCGCTACCTCCAACCGCGGAAGACTTCACCATCTATTTACCCTTGAGCAAAGCTAAGCCTCGACTCTTCATAGAACTGCTAGAATCCAAACCCCCAACTAGAACCTGATGCACATGCCGACAAATAAAAAGGTTAGGCTTAACGCCTAGTGAGCTCAAGAGTTTTCAACATATATAAATAAATCGTTTAAAATGGAAGAATGCAATTAAAGTCACAATCTTTCAAGATGATATGTATTGCTTATGAAAACGACTCGTTTACCAATAAACATGCATTTTAAACGAAAGAGACGCCAAGTTAATCGTTAACCAAACCAAGCTATTTTACAGAATAAGATTTCAATATGAAACGTTCTTTCATAAACTTAAATTTAACCCAAAACTTGCTCAAAATGAGAATAGAGAGAGAACTCCCAATTTTTATAAAACGCGGGTAAAATGTTATATCTCGAAATACCCAACACGGGTGGAACAAGTTGCACAACTCATAAACCATAGGTGAAAATCTATATAAATAAACATTGCCGTGAATACGGACAGTAGGCCCAAAATTTACGCAACCATAAAATGGAAAGAAACCAAATACTGAAAACGTAGAAATGACGCATTTCATTCAAGCCTTAATATACGTGGGGAAAACCCAATATTAAAGCCATCATTTATCGTCGACCACATAAAAACCAAAGTTGGTAAAATACGACATTACCATTTAAAATACCAAGAAATCAACGATGAGGAGATCCGTAAATACCGAGAATAGAGAAACACGCAAGTAGGCCGTTCACGCGACTTCCTTGCATGTCCTCTAAACGTTTCCATCTGGGGTGGCGAGAACACGTGAATGGGGACACCCGTGATGTTATTGGATTTCACCAACGTGCCCCGGTCCTAGTTCCCATGCCATACAAGGCATCACAATCCTCAGACCTGTTGCTGCCCCTTGCCATACTCCGTCGAGTTCCACTCCGGGGTCTTACGGACCCGGGTGCCTATCCAATCTAGAAGAGTTCCAACTTTGTGGCTCGAACCACATATTCCTACTCGCTAGCAAACCCGAGCGGTCACTAAAAGTAACCCAAAACCTCATGCCTTACAAAACCGACAGACTTACGTGCCTATGGATCCAATACAACACTGTCTAAATTTACATGACATCAATTGAAAGACCAAAGCTCCCAAAACATGCAATTCACCAATGACATAAACAATCGTCATCATACTCAAAACCCACAACGGTTATAAATCTGGACAAATGTCCACACGACTCAATTAGTCAAAACCGAGCCAAAGGCCCAACTCTTTAAGTAAATACCCACATAAAAGCTGATATAATTATTAGAACCCGTTTGACCATCTAATACGCAAACACGACCAAAAGTATAAACAAATAAAATCTCATCGTTGGTTGAGACAAACCATTTTCCCAAATGAACTCATACCCTTATGTTTTCAAAATGCCTCATAACACGATAATATGCACCTTCTGAAAAGGTTTATAAAATCAAATACACAAAATGACACTTACGCCAATTGAACTCCAACTATATATGTAAAAACCATCCAATAAACATTTCAACATGATTTATTTACCAAAATACCCAAAGATCCCAAAATGGGTATCTCAACATGCTTATAAAACTAAACATTTCAAAATAACTAAAACTTATCAGCAGTTAACAATTTGAGGTCAAACACAAACAGTTTAAAATAAGCATTTTGGCATGTACACCGTTTTCGCAAATCAACTTGAACTCACCTTGCTAGATTTAGGCTAAATCTAGATTTCACCCAACGAGCTCTTTTGAAGGCCACTTGAATCCTCAAGCCGAGGACCTCCAAAACCTAGATCCATACATACCAAACCATTTAGAAACATTCCCCAAACATTATTTACTAAAATCCCCAACGAGATCAAAACCCTAGTTTCCCCAAAACCATCAAATCCAAGATTTGAGATATCAAACACTTAGAAATATCAATGGAGAATTTATAACTTATTTCAAGGAAGCTTACCATTCTAGGTGATGAGACTTTCCGAGGACACCCATTCCAACTCTTCAACCCGAGCTCCCACACGTAGAACTTAATGAGGAAGATGAAGATAGAGGTTTTGTGGTTCAAGATCCCACCAGCTAGATGATGAAGAATCATGTTGTAACACCCCAAAAATAGGGGTAACAAAAAAAATCCGCAAAACGGACATAAGGTATACAAATATTGCCATAGCAAAAGCCTCCCAAAAATGGGGAATATATATAAACAACCTGTTTAATTACAGTTGTAATTTAACAGACAATAAATAACAACCAACTAATCTAATTTCTACCACTAGAAAAGAGATTACAAAAGGGTTGTCATCTATAAACCCAACGGTTCATTCCAAGATATAAAGTGCCCATGTGCAAAAATCCCCAAGCTTTCACCCCAAAGCAACTAAGCCTGCTTAGGACCGGCACCGCCAGAACCTGAGATACACATCGACACCAAACAAGTGTTAGGCCAAAAAGCCTAGTGAGTTGAACAATAATAAGCATGCATAAACAGTTACAATTCTTATCAGCAGTTAACCAGAGCTCAACAATATGTGAAGTCAACAGGGGATACCCGTAGCACCAATCAGTTCCACCCAAGAGACAATGTACCTTAGTGCCACTACCACGAGTGACACCCAAATGCCCGACTCATCCGACAAATACACTATGGCAATACCTCGTATGGCGGAGGTCTAGGCACATACCCACACGGTGGCGCCCAAGACTACATCCTCCTAGTGTCTACTGACTTGGTTCGTCCAACATAATACATATAGGAGGTCTTGAGATATATATATTTACCAAAGCATTTCGATACCAACCATGGGTACTATGCTACCATCTTATCACATAAGTCTATAATGTGACACAAATATCAACATAATCAATGTCTAGATATTCAATCGCCAAAAGGCATTCCATGTAGAATTTATTATTTACTATACCACATATAATCCATTTCATGCCAAATTGCCAACAATGTACATTCATGGGGGCAATCCCAAATATACAACCAATAAAGTAAACATGGCAAATACTCATAGAAGATAACCCAACATAATGTACATAATACTATTATCAAGTATTTGAACACATAAAAGTAACCAACATGAGGAATGTAACAATGATACAAATAGAAGATTATGATGTGTATCTAGTTTTAACAAAAGGTTTAGTAAACTCACAATCTAGGTTTTTGAACCAAAACCTAGAAAATGGAAAACCCTAGAAGTTGGATGGGAATGATGGAGACTTGGACTCTTGATATCTTGATGTAGAAGGAATCCAATAAATGATGTTTTACTTCCCAAGACTTGCAATAAATGCTCTAAATAGCAAGAGGAAGAAAATGGCTCCCAAACCCTAGAAAATCTCTCCCCAAATCAGTGTGTGTGTTTTATGATTTTGAACCGAGTGAAAAAGGGTTTTGGGGACCTGCAGGTCGATCGCGACTTGTGCCGCGACTTGCACCCGCGACATAAGTCACCCGTGTGCTCAAAGGTGAGGGCTCCAGTGGTTTACGCGGCTTGTGCCGCGACTTCCACCCGCGGCGTAAGTCGCGAGGTTCCTCACATGCGTATACTCCAGTGGACTATGTGGCTTGTGCCGCGACTTCCACCCGCGACCTAAGTCGCGTAACTTACTGCTCAACAAAGGCTGGTCCAAAATTTCCAAACTGACACCAAACAATTACCATAAACGGAAATGGAAATTAAGCATATAATTCTACTTTGATAAACACATAAATGTAAGATCAACAAGGCCTCAACTTACCTGAAATTACGGATGTTACACATGTGATTCAAGGGGGAAAAATCCTCAAAATGGGTTAGGGTTCGACTTTGAGGTTTGGGAGAAAAAAAGGAAGAAGATAGAAGTGAGAAATGTGAAGAATGGTGAAAATTTTTTCGGGCATTTAAAAGGTCAGACGCCGCACGCGACCTTGCCACGCGATAGTGACAATGTCACTATCGCGCGGATTGTACCGCGAGCTTCGTGGTACTCCGACGATTGTGCCACGCGATAGTAACACTTGTCACTATCGCGAGTCACTATCGCGAGTCACTATCGCGAGTCACTATCGCGCCGACTGTACCGAAGCCTAAACTGGCCGAAAATTCGCGATTCTCACATGGGTCGACTCAAGGTTCGAAAGCACAACATTTTCCACCCAAAAAGATAGGCGAAAGGCGGAGATTACCAACGAAGGACGAAACTTACTTACGAAAAACCGGGTGTTACAATCCTTCCAACCTTAGAATGATTTCGTCCTCGAAATCTAGATTTCCAAGAAACCTAGCCCGCAAAAGGATTTCCCCTAACCTTTCTTCCGGCACCACTATCATGTCCCTTGCACTGATACACCCGCCAACCGCCCCTCATGGGCACATTACACTCATGACCGAGCGAACACTTAACTCACCAAAGTAACCTTTACCCACAAGATTACGGTCGCCTCCCAACCTTAGAATGACAATTACTACCTCTAAGGTAGTTTGTGACCTCAACATTTAACCACTCAAATCCTTTTGTAACCTCACAGTTCCGAACCCAAAGCCACAGATCGCCACCACACTCTCATGAGTCCTCCGATTCCCACCGATCCACTCCTAATATCGATAAAGATATCCTTCCAAGGCGCACCAATGTGTCCTTCAGTAATTGATTAACCCAGATTCGGCTAACACCCAACTTCGCTCCAATACCCACCTCACAACATCCCTATAATAAAATCTTTATCACCACGGGAATGCTTATACACATCGGTACTTAATCATCACCATCTAACCTTCTTTTAAAATTCCATCACCGAAAGGTCGATATATCCCATGATCCAACCGGGATACTTCCGATCATTCCAAGATCTCTTGACTCCAAGAAGACAAGTTGACACCTAGGACTAAACGGTGACGTCGAGAACGTGGGCATCCCACCCAAAATTTCAATCCAGACGGTTGGTCGTACTAAGGATAACACCAAACAGAGTGCTAAAAATCCCAAATCTTACATTTCTAACAAACGGACCACAAGAATTTTCCTTGATCACGAAACCCACAAGGACGGTACACCATCACATAATGTTGGTTCTATATGCTCAAGAATGATTATAAAATAATATTGCCGGTAACATATGATCCTATAGGGTCACACCAAAACAAGTAGACACCTAATTAATATTTATAGAATTCGATTCTTGATAAATATTAATAATTCTTGAAAATTATTATTGAATGTGATTCATAATAATTGATGCAAATAAAAGATTCTAGTTTAGTTATAATATGATGGGCTCATATGTAACTAGAATTAAAAGAGGGACTTATAGTGATAAAGTTTGAATTGTTAAAGTTATGATTTTGACTATTCAAACTAAGAGGACCAAGAGAGAAAGTCTTGATTGTCAAACTTTAAACTAGATGGTCTTAAATGAAAATTTGAAAACCATCAAACTTGAAACCATCAAAATTGAAACCATCAATTTTGAAACCATGGAAATTTGACAATAAAAGTGGCTCTTGCAAGATCTTTTTGTAGTAGCTTTTTATGACAAGAAAAAGTGTCATTTCTCTTCTCTCTCTCTAAAACTCACGGCCACCACCACTTTTGGTGTGGTTCTTTTTTTTTTTCTTCTACAAAATCTATAGATTAGATTCTTGGTGGAAGAACCTCTTTTGCATCATCAAGAAGGAACTAGCATTCTATAAGGTGTTGGAGCTTGTTGGTGGATACCGATAGAGGAACTCTACCTTGGGTTCTACCATCTTCATCAACGATCAACCTCCCGTGAGGATTCAAAGTCTCCAAAGGTTATATCTCCAAACATTCTTTTGTTTTAAATTATATCTTTTCATTGCATGTAACAAGATCATTGGTGGGAATAAAATTGTATTATGTTTTTGTTCAAATATTTTATTTGCTTCCGTTGCATGTAAGATATTCTTAGTCTTTCATGAGTTTTTGAAACCTTTTTGAACATTAAATCCCAACAAGTGGTATCAGAGCCGATGTTATATGCATGATTAGATTTTTGGTTGAATCTTGGTTTTTGGAAGCCATGGATAAAAAAAAAAAAAATTTCATCTTGTATGAAAAGGGTTCATGCATGGCAACTTTTTTGCTAGTCTTTATATTTTATGTAATAAAATTTTAACATGCATTTTTGTTACATAAAAGTTGCCTTAGAAAACAAAGTGTTTTTTATTTTATGAAATATGTGCATAAACAAGCCATGGACCTTTCGTGTTTTTATGTGAGTTAAAAATTCGATATGGTTGTAATTTTTTTTTATTCATGTTGGTTTGTAATAGTAAATAGGATTTATTATCTTCTATTATGTTCATTTTGTAAATATTAGATTAGTTGTTAGAACTAGTTTCTTTATTTATAAATTGTAAATAAATTGAGACCAATATGGAACTTGAAGATGGAGCTTGGTGACTTGTTTGCATGGAGATGTCAAAGCAAGTGGGAGCATGAAGATCTTCTTTAAAAAAAAAATTGTCCTTAGGAATGGACTTGACATTTCTTGTTTTGGCTCACAAGAAATGTCATTAGAAATGACTTTGTTTTATGCACATTATTTTGCATGTTGTGATTGTTTATGTTCCTTTTATTTGCTTCAAAATATAAGATATTTTATATGCTAGCAAAGAACATAAAATTGGTTCAAACGCGCTTTAAAATTGTTTGAAAATTGGAGCGACATTTTTTTAAGATATGTTTTAAAAGTGAGAAGAGGACCAAACTTTTAAATAGAGATTTTAAATCCATAACATGCAAATTGGTTGAAATGTGTTTTAAATAAAATAGTTTATTGAAAAACACTCTAACTTTAAAACCGGATTTTAAATGTTAAATTTATTTTGAAGAAATAAGTTTTTCAAAATTTAGAGTACCTTGATTATTGGATGCATGCAATAATATGGCACTAAGAATTTGGAAATCAAGATTTGACGAATTTTGTCATAAGATGCTAAAATGGTTTTATAAATTTTTGTTCTAAAAATTCCAAACGTCAAATTTTTGAAATTAGTAAAAAGAGTTAAAATAGAGATTTTAAGACTCATCCAAATTCATAGTCTAAATAAATGGTTATTAAAAGACTATAAATGGTTCTTTTGTGATCAAACATAAACCTTAATATATGATATTAATAATTTGACCACAAATATTTAGTTGATAAAATAAGGATTTCTTTTGACTAAGGAACCATATGATGAGAAAAATATAGTACCATGTTAATTGGATGTATACAATAACACAAGATACAAAATGTTTTTCAAAACTAGAATTGTAAAACATTGAAATCCCTTCAATAAATGCAAGTCTATGCCGTCCTTTTGAAAACACTCGCACGTCATTTGTACGATCCTTGTGGGATAAAGGTCACCTAACTACTTGGATTGTCTTTTGATGGCCGAGGTGGTTTTTGCGATTTCTAGTGGGATAAAGGTCACCTAACCACTAGTTATGGGTCGATTCCACACGTTGTTCAAGTTGGATGACTTGATCGGGAATCTTTTGTGATAAAGGTCACTTAAACATTAGAAACCCGAGGCATAGATGGGATCAAACATGCCTTTTAACAAACGATGTTAAGGATCCCATAAAACTAGGAATTACATTTGGATGTAATTGGTAAACATTACCTACCTTGTTGAATTAAATATATGGGATAAAGGTCACCTAACCATTTATTTGTTTTGCAACGTTGGATCCTAGACTTTATATTTATAATTAAAGTTTTAAAAATCAAAAATGCTAAATAGAACTTTGTTAAATTTTTGTAGATGGCCCAAAGTGCGAACCATCCTACCCATTACCTTCGATCCATCCTTGAAAAGGAAAAACTTAACCACACCAACTTCCTCAACTGGCACCGTAACCTTAGAATTGTTCTCAAGCCAGAAAAGAAGTTGTATGTGCTGGATACCCCACTTCCCGATGAGCCTCCTGTCACTCCTAGAGCTCCTCACGCAGATTGGTCGAAACATATGGATGATTCGGTCGAAGTGTCGAGTCTCATGCTGGCTTCCATGATCCCCGAACTCCAAGAGATTTTTGAGCATCACACGGCATATGATATGATCATTCAACTGAAGGAAATGTTCCAACAGCAAGCCCGGACAGAACGATTCGAAACCGTTCGAATGTTGCACGCATGTAAAATGGAGAAGGGAGGAAATGTGAGCAATCATGTTCTCAAGATGAAAGGTCATTTGGATCATTTGGAGCGTCTTGGCTCTAAATATCCAACGGATTTGGCAACGGATATAATCTTGAACTCTTTACCCAAATCCTATGACCCCTTCATCATGAACTACAACATGAATGGTTGGGAGAAACCTATCTCAGAATTGCATCAGATGCTCAAAACTACTGAGAAGAACCTCCCTAAGAAAACCCCTCATGTGCTCGTGATTCGGGAGGGTAGAACCAAGAAGCCCAAAACCACTAACTCCAAGGCTAAGACAAAGGTTGTCAAGGGCAAGGGTAAGGGCAAAAGGGTTGCCCAAACACCACAACCAAAGAAGAAGGAGAAAGTGGCCAAAGAAGACACATGTTTTGAATGTGGTGAAATTGGTCACTGGAAAAAGAACTGTCCTACTTATCTGGCAGAGTTGAAGAAAAGGAAGGCTGAGGCAGGGCCTTCAGGTATCTATGTGATAGAAATAGATCTATTTACTTTTTCACCTAACACTTGGGTATTTGATACTGGGTGTGGAACTCACATATGTAATATGTTACAGGGGTTCAGAAAAAGTAAGCAACTAAAGACAGGCGAAATCGTACTCCATGTGGGAAATGGAGCAACAGTTGCAACTCAAGCTTTAGGAGATTACGATTTACATTTACCAAATGGCCTGTACTTAACATTAAATAATGTGTGTTTTGTACCTAGTTTGACTAGAAATATTATTTCAGTTGCTCGTTTAAAACAATCTGGTTTTACTTATCGTTTTAATGACGATTTTATTCATGCTTACAAGAATGATATATTCTATTTCGAAGCTAGACCTCTTAATGGAATATATGAAGTAAATCTGGATAGTTCAATAAACAATAGTTCTATATACCAAGCTAACACCAAAAGACTCAAGAAAGGTTTGAATGATTCTTATCTATGGCATTGTCGTCTTGGCCATATAAACAAGAAACGCATATCCCAACTTCAAAAGAGTGGTATTTTGAAGGCAAATGAGGACGATTCATTTGATATATGTGAATCCTGTTTATATGGGAAGATGACTAAAGCTCTTTTCTCTGGTTCTAGTGAAAGAGCGAAAGATCTGTTAGGAATCATACATACTGATGTATGTGGTCCTTTCAGAACCATGTCTAGAGATGGTGCTAGATTCTTCATCACCTTCACTGACGACTTCAGTCGTTATGGATATGTTTATTTGATGAAACATAAACATGAAGCATTTGAAATGTTCAAATTATTTCAAAGTGAAGTTGAAAATCAACTCAACAAAACCATTAAAATCCTTCGCTCCGATAGAGGAGGTGAGTATCTGAGTGATGAATTCCTGAGTCATCTAGAGAATCGTGGGATTGTTTCACAACTAACTCCACCTAGAACGCCACAACATAATGGTGTGTCTGAGAGGAGGAACCGAACCTTACTAGATATGGTTTGCTCTATGATGAGTAGAAGTACTCTCCCTTTATCATTTTGGAGTTACGCCTTAATTACGGCTGCCCGTATTTTAAATATGGCTCCAACCAAAATGGTAGATAAAACTCCTTATGAGATCTGGCATGGAAAGGTTCCATCCTTATCCTATTTAAAGGTATGGGGATGTGAGGCTTATGTGAGACAAGAGGCTTCAAACAAATTAGATCCCAGATCTACTAAATGCATTTTTGTAGGATATCCTAAAGACTGTATTGGATATTACTTCTACAATCCCACTGAGAATAAAGTATTTATAGCTCGAAAGGCTGAATTCCTGGAAACCAAGTTTCTAATGGAAGATTCTAGTGGGAAGCAAGTGGTGCTCGAAGAAGAACCATTAGCTAATGCACCCGAGGTTGGTACTAGTGCTCAACATGAGGATGTTGACCCTGAACAAATGGTTGGTCAGGAGACAAATGTAACACAAAGTATTCGTAGATCTGGTAGAATTCGACATGAACTAGAAAGATATGGTTTTTCCATCTCTTATGATGAATGTTGTTTCATGGTGGATTCTAATGAACCCGCCAACTACCAGAATGCTGTGACAGGTTCTGAGTCTGGTAATTGGCTCGAAGCCATGAATACTGAGATGCAATCCATGTATGATAATCAAGTATGGGACTTGGTTGATCTTCCTCCCAATGGCAAAACTGTAGGAAGCAAATGGGTTTTCAAGAAGAAAACCGACATGGATGGAAATCTGCACACATACAAAGCAAGACTTGTGGCGAAAGGTTTCACTCAAATTCATGGTATTGACTATGATGAGACCTTCTCTCCTGTGGCTATGATCAAGTCTATTAGAATATTGTTTGCCATTGCTGCATATTATGACTATGAGATATGGCAAATGGACGTCAAAACGGCTTTTCTGAATGGACACTTAACTGAAGATGTCTATATGGTTCAGCCTGAAGGTTTTGTCGATCCAAAGTATCCTAATAAAGTGTGTAAACTCAAGAGATCTATTTATGGACTAAAACAAGCATCTCGAAGCTGGAACCTTCGTTTTAATGAGAAAATCAAAGAGTTTGGTTTCATAAGAAATAAAGATGAGCCATGTATTTACAAGAAAACTAGTGGGAACATTGTAATGTTCCTAGTATTGTATGTGGATGACATACTGCTATTTGGAAATGATATTCCTTCCATGAAAGAGGTTAAGGCTTGGCTTGAGAAATGTTTCTCAATGAAAGATTTGGGTGAAGCAACTTATATTCTTGGTATAAAGATCTATAGAGATAGATTAAGAAGGCTTATAGGTTTAAGTCAAAATGCATACATTGACAAAATCTTGAAAAGGTTCAAGATGCAGGACTCTAAGAGAGGATCATTGCCGATGCCATCTGGTACCATATTGAGCAAATCTCAATGTCCTAGCACACAGGCTGAGCGAGACAAAATGAGTGGCATTCCATATGCTTCTGCAATTGGATCCATCATGTATGCTATGATATGCACAAGACCGGATGTATCATATGCTTTGAGCATGACGAGTAGATACCAACAAGATCCGGGAGAAGGTCACTGGATTGCTGTGAAGAACATTCTAAAGTACTTACGAAGAACTAAAGAAATGTTCCTTATCTATGGAGGTCAAGAAGAAAGTCTTAGTGTAAAGTGTTACACTGATGCTAGCTTTCAAACGGATAGGGATGATTGTAAGTCACAGTCAGGTTTTGTCTTTATTATGAATGGAGGCGCGGTCTCTTGGATGAGTTCCAAGCAGAGTGTGGTTGCACAATCCACTACAGAGTCAGAGTACATTGCTGCTTCAGAGGCTGCAAAAGAAGCTGCTTGGATAAAGAAGTTCATTGAAGATCTAGGGGTGGTCCCTACCATTCAGGATTCCCTAGAAATCCTATGTGATAATGAGGGTGCCATAGCTATAGCTAATGATGCCATGTCACAGAAGAGGACCAGGCACATTCACCGAAAATTCAACTATATACGGGATGAAGTTGAAAGAAGTGAAATAAGTATTCACAAAGTTCATACAGATCAAAATTTAGCAGACCCACTCACGAAGTCTCTTCCACCAGCTAAGCATGAGGATCACGCTAGAGCTATAGGACTTCGTTATTCTAGTGAATGGATTTGATCTGGTTTAGTATTTGGATTTTGGAACAGTGTTAAACAACAACTATTGAAATGAATTAATTTGTAAATGTTTTTTCATTAAATACTTGTTGAGTTCCATATTAGCATGTTTAATCCTTGAATAAATTAGTTATTCTAAACGTCCATAAGTCGGTCATAGTTGTGGGAATAACAATGAAGTAAGACTAATATGAATTGGATTGGTTGACTTTTAAGGGTAAAAGTGGCAAAGTGTTGCAACCAAGTTCATAGGTACTTGCTAGGAAACAAGTACTGGACATGACCCGCTTCAAGATCACTTCATGGATCGTTGTCATGAGTGACACTTGAATAAAGGTAATATCTTTGTATCCTTTGACCTGAGATGCATATTAGGGACTTGAGTGTAGGGAGTACTGTGCTTTGATATGGTTAACCGCTGATCTTGAAATAGTAGACAACTATAAAGGCCATCATTGGGTATAGTATGAACTGCATAAGAGGCGTATGTAGTCAAAATGGGATTTGTTCCTCTAAATGGTTTAAGAGTGAGACATCTAAGGCGCCTTACCAAAAGTTGAACGACATATGAGAATGATAGCGATCCATGTCTCATGTTCAACATGATGTTCGAACAAAGGGGTAACTGATACCACACCTTATACATCAATTGAAGCTTTGAGCTTGTGGGAATTGGATGTTGATGAATGGCACATACAGTCATACATTGCTGGGGGCAGTGAGATGTTGCTAGACGTCCACCACTGTCTATATTATTCTATAATGCAATCTTGAGCAAGTGGGAGATTGTTGGTTCTATATGCTCAAGAATGATTATAAAATAATATTGCCGGTAACATATGATCCTATAGGGTCACACCAAAACAAGTAGACACCTAATTAATATTTATAGAATTCGATTCTTGATAAATATTAATAATTTTTGAAAATTATTATTGAATGTGATTCATAATAATTGATGCAAATAAAAGATTCTAGTTTAGTTATAATATGATGGGCTCATATGTAACTAGAATTAAAAGAGGGACTTATAGTGATAAAGTTTGAATTGTTAAAGTTATGATTTTAACTATTCAAACTAAGAGGACCAAGAGAGAAAGTCTTGATTGTCAAACTTTAAACTAGATTGTCTTAAATGAAAATTTGAAAACCATCAAACTTGAAACCATCAAAATTGAAACCATCAAATTTGAAACCATGGAAATTTGACAATAAAAGTGGCTCTTGCAAGATCTTTTTGTAGTAGCTTTTTATGACAAGAAAAAGTGCCATCTCTCTTCTCTCTCTCTAAAACTCACGGCCACCACCACTTTTGGTGTGGTTCTTCTTTTATTTTTTTTTTTCTTCTACAAAATCTATAGATTAGATTCTTGGTGGAAGAACCTCTTTTGCATCATCAAGAAGGAACTAGCATTCTATAAGGTGTTGGAGCTTGTTGGTGGATACCGATAGAGGAACTCTACCTTGGGTTCTACCATCTTCATCAACGATCAACCTCCCGTGAGGATTCAAAGTCTCCAAAGGTTATATCTCCAAACATTCTTTTGTTTTAAATTATATCTTTTCATTGCATGTAACAAGATCATTGGTGGGAATAAAATTGTATTATGTTTTTGTTCAAATATTTTATTTGCTTCCGTTGCATGTAAGATATTCTTAGTCTTTCATGAGTTTTTGAAACCTTTTTGAACATTAAATCCCAACACATAAACCATGATGTCACACCGACGTGCAATCCACCAAAACGAACCCAATATAATCGCAGATAATCACCTAAGACCTTATCCCGCATGAATACCGAAGTATAAAATCACCCCTTAATTAACTGGGAATACTTGAATCCACCACCTCCAGTTATTCAAACGCGACCCGATTCAAACTAAAACTCGAATTCAAGATCGACTACCTGTCGGATCATCCGACGCTTCAAATCCCAAGGACTCCTTAGTTCCTTAAATACAACTCCCTTCGCAACATGATTTAAATCTATATGCTTAATGAGTTCAAGGTTTTCACCCAGTATGCCAATTTGAAATCTTATAAAACTTTCGAATACATAAGTTTTATAGCAATTAAACGTGTGGTAAAATAATACACTACCGTTTATTCGGTAGGTTTCAAAATTGATTTGCCAACACTACGCATATAAAACCATTTTCCAAAACTCATTTGATCAGTACATACGTTAATATGGGCAGAAATAAAAGATGTGTGGCAAAATTTTAAATGGACTACCATGGTCCTAACATACATCAACTTATACCATAATCGTGAAAGTGATATAAGTTTGTACAATTCCCAAAGGAAAATTTTACGACTTAAATTTTAAAACCTTTTCCAAAAACGCAAAACATCAGAAGATAAAATTTTCAGCAAGACTCATATACGTCCGATTATTTTCCCAAACTTAATTACAAGATAGGAACGTAAGTGGCCGCACAAATAAAACGCACTTACTCAAGGCGGTACTACTACGACATGTAAACCGAAAGTTCATTTCATGCGTTGCGGAACTTATGACAGCAAAGTTTATAATTGAAGCACGTTTAAATAAACAGTTCTATTTGAAACAACATAAACCTTTTACACATTTAATTACACCAACAATGTGATTTAATCCAAATAGAATTAGTATAAAACGAGTGACACTTAAATATAGCCCAGAGATAAATCACGCAAAAATGAAACTTTCCCAAAACAACGCGTGGGATGACGTCCCAAAACTTATAAATCAACGCACACAATAACGTACGTATACATGTCCCAAAATTCACCTACGCGACGCAAAGTGTCGTAAGATAAGACACCATACAACTCAACTGAACTTTCATAAGACTCAATAAAGCTAAAACCAAACGGTGTCAAAATTTCATTTCCCGCCATAATAATAAAACGTAATACGACAATAAATACGAAATGTCACATTCTAAATCGCAACGTAAGATAAAGAGATCATTTTCAACAAACTTTCATGAGATACGCCGCTCAAAATTCGTAAATTCACACGCAATAAAATTGAAACCCACGCAACACAAAGTACACTCACACGCCCGAAACGTCGCAAAACAATATCTCATAAAACTCAACGCTACTCGTACAAACTAAAATTTCCAAGAAAACTCCGACTCAAAAACATGGGAACAACTCTTCCTTTAAAACCTTAACATACTTGGAGAATATCCAATGTCAAGGTCAAAATTCCACCGTTACTTGTCCAGTACCTCAAATGACATTAAAATATGGACCTTAAAATATCCAAAAATAGCGTTAGACACAAAACTAGGATAAAGAGATTTTTAACAACAATATGCAATCGCGTGCAACAAAACACTCTTATGTATGTTCAAACTCGTGGTTTAAAATCCGATGAGTAATGAATGCTTTATCGGGACTTTGTAATATAGCTCACTTTATGTTTGAGAACATGAGAAACAACTTATGCAAACTCATTTTAGAAATACATTTCGTGCATAGATTTGGTCGGCACCCAACATCAAAGGACTACACTCCTCCATTTCCCGTCATACTATTGTCATTCGGATGCATCAAACATCTTAGAGCCACAAACCCACTAATTGGGTTAACTTACAATTTCCCCTCGAAATAAAATTGGTCTAACGAACTTATAGTTCTAATCCAACCAATAATTCTTACTCAAGATGATCAACTTACTGCATTCAACGCACTTAACTATCACTTCAACGTGACATTGCTATAGACACCAACCTTTCCTTAGATTACCCGCTTAGAAACTTTCTCACTACCCCAACGGTCATCTTACCAGGGTAGTTCAAGTATACACATGTAACATGTAGGTTCACCATAACACTGTCCAGGTGCCATTATGAACGTACCATACATGACCATCCTTGCGACCCTTGACAAATTTCCTGTTTCTAGAGACTCAATCAACTCCAAGATGTCTTATCTTAAGGTGCCTAATGTGCAACTTCAATTTCACTCACTTATAAGAACACTAGTTTGAGTCTAGGCATCCAAAAATCAATACCTAAATCTCTCAAACTTAAGCTCTGATACCAACTTGTAACACCCTCAAATCTGGAAATAACAACTAAATTAAAATTTTCAAAATACTGCTAGAATCCAAACCCCCAACTGGGACCTGATGCACATGCCGACAAATAAAAATGTTAGGCTTAACGCCTAGTGAGCTCAAGAGTTTTCAACATATATAAATAAGTCGTTTAAAATGGAAGAATACAATTAAAGTCACAATCTTTCAAGATGATATGTATTGCTTATGAAAACGAATCGTTTACCAATAAACATGCATTTTAAACGAAAGAGACGCCAAGTTAATCGTTAGCCAAACCAAGCTATTTTACAGAATAAGATTTCAATATGAAACGTTCTTTCATAAACTTAAATTTAACCCAAAACTTGCTCAAAATGAGAATAGAGAGAGAACTCCCAATTTTTATAAAACGCGGGTAAAATGTTATATCTCGAAATACCCAACACGGGTGGAACAAGTTGCACAACTCATAAACCATAGGTGAAAATCTATATAAATAAACATTGCCGTGAATACGGACAGTAGGCCCAAAATTTACGCAACCATAAAATGGAAAGAAACCAAATACTGAAAACGTAGAAATGACGCATTTCATTCAAGCCTTAATATACGTGGGGAAAACCCAATATTAAAGTCATCATTTATCGTCGACCACATAAAAACCAAAGTTGGTAAAATACGACATTACCATTTAAAATACCACGGATCAACGATGAGGAGATCCGTAAATACCGAGAATAGAGAAACACGCAAGTAGGCCGTTCACGCGACTTCCTTGCATGTCCTCTAAACATTTCCATCTGGGGTGGCGAGAACACGTGAATGGGGCCACCTGTGATGTTATTGGATTTCACCTACGTGCCCCGGTTCTAGTTCCCATGCCATACAAGGCATCACAATCCTCAGACCTGTTGCTGCCCCTTGCCATACTCCGTCGAGTTCCACTCCGGGGTCTTATGGACCCGGGTGCCTATCCAATCTAGACGAGTTCCAACTTTGTGGCTCGAACCACATATTCCTACTCGCTAGCAAACCCGAGCGGTCACTAAAAGTAACCCACAACCTCAGGCCTTACAAAACCGACAGACTTACGTGCCTATGGATCCAATACAACACTGTCTAAAATTACATGAATCCAATTGAAAGATCAAAGCTCCCAAAACATGCAATTCACCAATGACATAAACGATCGTCATCATACTCAAAACCCACAACGGTTATAAATCCGGAAAAATGTCCACACGACTCAATTAGTCAAAACCGAGCCAAAGGCCCAACTCTTTAAGTAAATACCCACATAAAAGCCGATATAATTATTGGAACCCGTTTGACCATCTAATACGCAAACACGACCAAAAGTATAAACAAATAAAATCTCATCGTTGGTTGAGACAAACCATTTTCCCAAATGAACTCATACCCTTATGTTTTCAAAATGCCTCATAACACGATAATATGCACCTTCTGAAAAGGTTTATAAAATCAAATACACAAAATGACACTTACGCCAATTGAACTCCAACTATATATGTAAAAATCATCCAATAAACATTTCAACATGATTTATTTACCAAAATACCCAAAGATCCCAAAATGGGTATCTCAACATGCTTATAAAACTAAACATTTCAAAATAACTAAAACTTATCAGCAGTTAACAATTTGAGGTCAAACACAAACAGTTTAAAATAAGCATTTTGGCATGTACACCATTTTCGCAAATCAACTTGAACTCACCTTGCTAGATTTAGGATAAATCTAGATTTCACCCAACGAGCTCTTTTGAAGGCCACTTGAATCCTCAAGCCGAGGACCTCTAAAACCTATATCCATACATACCAAACCATTTAGAAACATTCCCCAAACATTATTTACTAAAATCCCCAACGAGATCAAAACCCTAGTTTCCCCAAAACCATCAAATCTGAGATTTGAGAAATCAAACACTACGAAATATCAATGGAGCATTTATAACTTATTTCAAGGAATCTTACCATTCTAGGTGATGAGACTTTCCGAGGACACCCATTCCAACTCTTCAACCCGAGCTCCCACACGTAGAACTTGATGAGGAAGATGAAGATAGAGGTTTTGTGGTTCAAGATCCCACTAGCTAGATGATGAAGAATCATGTGGTTCAAGGGGGTAAAACCCTCAAAATGGGTTAGGGTTCGACTTTGAGGTTTGGGAGAAAAAAAGGAAGAAGATAGAAGTGAGAAATGTGAATAATGGTGAAAATTTCGGGCATTTAGAAGGTCAGACGTCGCGAGCGACCTTGCCACGCGATAGTGACAATGTCACTATCGCGAGTCACTATCGCACGGATTGTACCGCGAGCTTCGTGGTACTTCGGCGATTGTGCCACGCGATAGTGACACTTGTCACTATCGCGAGTCACTATCGCGCCGACTGTACCGAAGCCTAAATTGGCCGAAAACTCGCGATTCTCACATGGGTCGACTCAAGGTTCAAAAGCACAACATTTTTCACCCAAAAAGATAGGCGAAAGACGGAGAGATTACCAACGAAGGACGGAACTTACTTACGAAAAATCGGGTGTTACATTTCTTCCTTACCGAAACCGATAACCGGAGTCCGTTCATCGACGCGGGAATTCCTTGAACGATCATGACTTCCACCGATAATAAACAACTCAACTTCTATTTCCCGATATGCGAAAGAACCCGAATCGGCTTCCAGTTCCACAATCCCTTCTTCTCCGAAGACGACAACGAAGAATCTTGTTTTTCGGGTTTGTTGTCTCGAAACAGATTCTTGGAGACGATCGGTGTTTGTTGTTTCTGGCTCGTTTCTTCACTCGGTCGATAACGACAACGAGTTGGTTCTTCGATTCTTCGTCGACGGAATCAACGAAGTTTTGGTGTTGTTGAGTGTTTGGCTGAGAGCTTCAAGATCTTCTAACAGTTGGGTGTTGGAGTTTCTCTGATCCGGTGGGTTGTTTTCTGCCATGGTGGTGGTGGTGGTGGTTGGTGGTGGTGGGTGGTTGTTGTTGTTGTTGAGAAAGTGGAATGAAGGAGAAGATAGAGTGAAGGGGGTGTATTGCAATTGGTGATTAGGAGTGTAAAGAAGAAAAAAAAGACAAAAATGCCCCTCACGTGAGGGGCACATGTGGCCTCTAACGACAACTCAGTGGACGACGTTAGTGCCAGGGATGAGTTTGGACACCATATCTCGCTTTTAGGGACCACCAATGTACTTTCAGAACTGGAGGGACGATTAGTGAAATCCAGGCATTCACGAGGGACCATTTATGTAATTCACTCTTTCAAAAATTACACCAATTATGTTAATTGTTTTTAATCTTTAATCATAAAAAAATCCAAAAGGATTAAGATATTGTTTTTTAGGTGAAATTATTTTGCTTCATTTTATCTTTCTAATCTTAATTAAAACTAGAGTAAAATTGCATTATTAGTATGATCTTGAAAGTATATGTATGTTACTAATAAACAATTTTCTTGAATTGTGTAATTAAAGTAGATGATATAATGTGTGACTTTAAGTGATGAAACTAGGTGACATTGAGTGTTACGAAGTCGCATTGCAATGCGACATTGAATGCGAATTCAGAGCTCATGTAGGACATTGCCTATAGTTTGAAGAGTTTGGCCAATCAATCTGCCCAAGGCCGCGTGTAGCATGAATGAGATTGTGAGCGACATTTGAATTCGCATAGACCCTTTGTTGGATGCAATGTCAAGTACTTTATATGCCTGCAAGTTAATTTAGTATTAGTATTCGGTAGTGTGTTTGAGCACTCAATATGTATGTCTAGATGTCATCACGACTGAGGTTGACTACCCTACATAGGTTATTGAGTTTAATGCGGTTTACAAATTGGAATATATACCTACGTATGTTCTAGTATTTTGGAAAAAGATATATGCATGCTACGTGTTTACATGGTTTTAAAATAGTTAGCATTCTAAATATATTTCAGTATGTATGAAAGTATGCTATGTACGAATGTTATATTGGTAACATGTGTGGATTCATGTGCCGAGACACCGATGGTGATGTTCGGGAATCGAATGACATTTTAAGGGCCAAAATTTGTTGGACAAGAACTATGTAATACGTCGCGTGTAATATGGTGAACACCAATATAGACGAATTGGTCCATGACCTACCATAGGGTTAACGTGGTTGTAATAACCGCGTTAGAAATTAATAATTGGAAGTTGGGTGGAGGTTTAGCACTAAGTGTAAGTTGGAAGGGTCAAAGTGAAATTTGGTAAAAGGGGGTTTTAACCCTAGGACTCTAACATTTTTCTTCCTTGGCGGCTAAGAAATTGTGCAGAGAGAAGGAAACCCAAGGCGATTGTTGGAGAAAGCAAGGGGAAGGGAGCTAATCGTGTGATTCTTGGTATTGTATTCATCATCTTCAAGGTAAGATCTCTATGTTAGCTTTACCCTATTAATAGGAGTTTGTAGATTGAATAAAATCCTCTTTAGGGAGGGAAGTCTGATGTTTCCTTGTTGGGTTCTAAGTGAGAAATGGTGGAGAATTCTCTTCTCCCTCCTTTAAGATCATTATAATGAAATTAGATGGTTTTGGGTTAGTTTAAAGATGATTTGTAACCCTAATCCTTTAGTTTCTTTATTTTATAATTGAAACCTTGGGATTATCGAGGTTTTGGGGGGGTGTCAGGGTGGAACAGCCAACCGGGCGAACTCAAGAGGTGAGTGGCCCGGTTTCGGTCAAGAACCCGGGCGACAGGATCACACCGGGGGAGTCCTGGTCAGAGTGGAACCCAGGGGATGTGAGACCCCAGGAGGTTGGGGAAAGGACCCGGGCCGTGACCCCGGGAGGAGGGGGAGCCCGAGGGTTAGTAAACCGGGGGGAGCCGGGCGACGGCATGACCCCGGGAGGGGTCGGACGGCGTAGAACTGAGTCGTGCGGAGGGGGGAAGGATTTCATCTGAGTCTTGGAGGTCCAATTCAATAAGCATCCTTCTTTGTTGTTTTTGGTAGGTTCAGTACTAAAGAATCTAGAGAGGAAAGTCTCGCAAGGGTCAGGTGAGTTTTCTAACTAAATGCTTTTGCGGTATTAAAGAGGTTGAATACGTGTGGAAGTTATTTTAAAGCATCTTTTATTATGTGAGTTTTATACATGTAAGCTTTCTTATAAACATGGTTTATGTTTTTTGTTGGTTAAATGTATGCATACATTGTTGTGAGTTGTATGGCCAAAGTCGGGGGGTGTGTCCCACCAAAACATCGCGAAGATGACGCGTGTGATCGGACTCGTCCTTGGAGTAAATCAGGATATCGTCAATGAACACGATGACCGATTTATCAAGGAAGGGTCGACACACGCGGTTCATTATGTCCATGAACACCGCCGTGGCATTTGTTAAGCCAAAGGGCATCACCAAGAACTCATAGTGACCATAGCGCGTCCTAAATGCGGTCTTCAGAATGTCGTCCTCCTTGACCTTCACTTGGTAGTAACCCGAACGTAGATCGATTTTTGAAAAACACCCCGCTCCTTGAAGTTGGTCGAATAAGTCATCGATTCTAGGGAGTGGGTACTTATTCTTTACAGTCACCTTATTCAATTCCCTATAATCGATGCACATCCGCATGGTGCCATCTTTCTTCTTCACAAACAAGACCGGTGCTCCCCACGACGATGAGCTCGGTCTCACGAAACCCTTCTCGAGAAGGTCCTGCAACTGACCTATCATCTATTTCATCTCTGACGGGGCCAAGCGATATGGAGCTCTGGCTATCGGAGCCACTCCTGGTGCTAGGTCAATCTTGAACTCCACCTGGCGGTCGGGTGGTAAACCAGACAAATCATCCGAAAACACATCGGAAAATTCTTTCACCACTTCCACATCTTCCATCTTTTTCTTCTCTAGCTTGACGCCTACAACGTACGCCAAGAAGGATGAGCCTCCTTTCATTAAACATTTATGTGCCTTCACCATGCTGATGATTGCTATATCGCCCTTCCGCCTCTCACCGATTCGGCATCCGAAATCGGAATTCAGATCAACTTTTTAGCACAAAGGATCTCGGCTCGATTATTCGCCAACCAGTCCATCCCAACAACAACATCGAATCCTCCGATGACCATTGGCATTAGATTAACCGGAAATTCTCTTCCTTCAATTTCTAGCTTGCAACCTTTAAGGATGTCCCGAATCACTACTTGATCTCCATCCGCTATATCTACCACTAAAGCATCTTCTAAACTAGTAGTGGGTACGGACAACTTTGGACAAAATGAACTTGATACAAACAAAAAGCTATCCCCGAATCAAATAAAACGCGTGTAGGTATGGAGTTTAGGAGAAACACACCCAACACCACATCCGTCGATGCTTTCGCTTCCTCAGTAGTCATCTGGAATGCTCTTCCCGTTGCTTTCGAAAGGTCTACTTTCTTTCCCCTGCTGAAACCCGCCTTTGCCTTTGGGCACTCGCTCCTAATGTGTCCCGACTCCTTGCATCCAAAGCAAATTTGCCCTCTGATTGGGCAATCTTGGAAACTGTGACCGGAATTACCACATTTAAAACATGGCTCAGATCCTGAGTTACAAGGGTCGAGATGTTTGCTTCGACACTTGGAACACCAAGGAACATCTCGTCTCGGGCCCACCCCTCGTTGACTGCTGTTGTTGAACGACTTTGGTTTCTTGGAGTGCATCGAACTCCCTTCCCATCTTCTTTTCTTAATTGCACCACTTCTCTCCATCTTGTTTGGGCCATAAGAATCTTCCACGAGTTGTGCTTCCTCAATTGCCTCCCGAAGAGTAGATGCTTTTGACACCCGAACAATATTCATCATCTCGGTAGGCAAACCCTTGATGTAGGCTTTGATCTTTTCTCTTTCGGTGGGGACCAGGTGTCCCACCAAACCCAGTTTATCCATAAACAACTTGTTGTACTCCTTTACTAACAAATTCCCTTTCTTCAAACCACGTAATTCGTCAATGATTCGGTCCATGGCTCGTTCGTTACAAAATTCTTCCATTACTTTTTTCTTGAAAGTTTCCCAACTTAGTTTGGTTAGTACTGCGGCTTTAAAGGAAGTGGAATATACATTCCACCATGTGAGGGCCGACACTCTAAGCATTTGAGACCCGAATATAGCTTTCTGGTTTTCCCCACACTCGCTCGATCGAAAGGCCTGCTCCATTTCTCGGATCCAGTTCATGCATGCCACCGGGTCGTCTGAGTCCTTGAACTCCGGTGGTCGGCATCCGAGGAATGCCTTAAAAGTGCAAGTCTTTGACACTTGCCTTGCTTCCAGGGTTGGGGTCTCATTAGAAGGAATTTCGGGTCCGTTACCTCCTGATCCCGCCACCAAGATGTTTTCCGCGACCGTTTCGTGTCTACGGTTGTTAGTATCACGGTCCTCCAGTAGTTTCAAAAACATTTCATGTTGTTGAGCCATTGCCGCGTTCATAGCTTGCATCATTCGATCCATCATCCTAGATTCCGGAGTCACCTCCTCCATTATTGGTTCAGATGGGGTTATGTTGTTGTAACACACCGAGTTTCGAAAGGTATCATTTCAAGTTAATACAGAAACCGATATATTAGGGAAAAATAAGATAAAGAATTTTGGACTTGAATCCTAGATTTTATAGTCTTGGTAGATGAAGGATTCAATTACGAGTCCAACGGTTCTTTCCGGAGCTAAATCGGAGCTAAAACAAAGAAGTTATGACCAAAACAGTGTTCATGCAAGGAATTCGAGCGGCAGTGTTCCGTGCGGCTCTCCGCGCAGATGGACCCGCGCGGAGCCGCTGTGTGCACAAAAACGGGAAAAATCGGCCCCAAATCCCATTTTTCACCCCAACCCCAAATCCTTCTCCCATTTCTCTCCCAAACCGATCCCCAAACCCCAAAATCAAACCCTAACTCATTTTGGGGTGTCTTTCTCCTAAAATCAAGTGATCATTCTTCATTTAGCAAGCTTGGAGGTTAGAACCATAATCTCTCATCTTCATCTTCTTCATCAAGATCTCTAGGGTTTCATCCGCCCTTGTTCTCCCTTTTGTAGATTTGGAATTGGTGGTGTATTTTGGTAACCTAGAAGAGTATTGTTGATGGGTTCAAGCTTTGGTAAAGGTAATCTTCTTTTCTCTTCAACTATGGAAATTAGGGTTTTGGTATAAATTGAGATATTCAAGTATAATGTTTAGAGAATGACCTTATATGGTTGAATATGGGTATTTATGGTTGGAAATGTATGGATTTAGGTTTTAGAAGTTTTTGGCTTGAGGATCCAAGTGTTCTTCAAAGGAGCTCAAGTTGGGGTAAAATCTAGATTTAGCCTAAATCTAGCAAGGTGAGTTCAAGTTGATTTATGAAAACGTTGTACATGCCAAAATGTCTATTTTAAAGCATTTATGTGTTTTACATGAAATTATCAACTATTGAGTTATTTGGTAACTTTTGATTATTTGAAGGGTTTAGCCTATTGAACTTTGTAAAACACCACATTTGGGATTTTTGGGCATTTCGAAAAATGTGTCATAAATGGATGGGTTTTAACAATTTATCGCATAAATAGATATTTGATCAAAAAACGCACTTTTAAGTGTTTGTCGGGTTTTATGCATCATTCATGAAATGAGACGTTTTGGAAAGTACGAAGGTGTGAGTCCTTTGGTTTTTGGGTCGATCCCGACTTTGGGAACAATTTAGAAAATGATAATCCTTTTTGGGTTTTGGGCCGAAGGCCAATTACGATTTGAGAAACAAAGTTTTAGGAAAGATGTATTTTGGTTTATGTAACCCTATGGGCTCACGTATTTTAGCCAAACGTTCATTATGCCTTTTGGGGCTTGGTTTACACTCAAATGAGTCTTTGGAACAGTTGTCCAGTTTTGGTAGCTCGTTAAGGAGCCTTGGACGTATGGTGTACTTAGTTGCATCTTATTTGAGAGTTACATGTTTTAAATGCGTTAGTTCATTCTTTTGAGTCATGTAACGTTTTAGACTGTAATGTATTGGATCCATAGGCATATAAGTCAGTTAGTTGGTTAGTTGGGGACCTTATCCCCGTTTTGGGATTGGATATTGTTTATGGCTAGCGGGAGCTCGAGGTACAGATCGTGGGTGCTTGAACTCGATAACCGCGTAACCTTTGTTGAAGGGCTCGAGGTAGATATCGTGGGTGGTTGAACTCGATGCCCGTTTGTAATCCAGTCTGTTTACTCATCGTGGAATTTAGTGTCCGCGTTTGAAGTCTAGTGAGTGGTCCCCAAGTCATGTTTTTATGTAAGCTTGCGGTGGTAGCTCGGTTTGGGAGCCGCATACGGAGCTAAGTCTTGCGGTGGTGCTCTTGGAGAGTCGTATACAGAGACTTGTGACTTTGTGGTGAGACTCATTTAGAGGTCGATTAGACACTAGGGTCATTTGGGTATCTTGCGGTGGTAGCTCGGTTGGGAGCCGTATACGGGATCCATGGCTTTATGTGAAGCTCGAGAACATTGATAAGTGGCTTAACTTTGTGTGCCCGCCACTTTCGATGGAATTCGGGTATCCCCCGTCACCGAAATGTGTTGTTTTTGGGTATTGAGTTTTTTTATCCAAGTTTCAGTGACGTTTTGTATAAATGGATCTTATCCATGATTTACGGGTTGAGTATTATGCCCCACCAGCTTTTGGGTGTTTCGAAATATAAAGTTTTAACTGCACTTTTATAAATATAGAGTTCGATTTCTATTCTCGTTTTGAGTGAGTTTTGGGTTGGAGTTTATTTACGAAAGAACGTTTTATATTGGGACCTTGTCCCCGAAGTAGTTTGGATCTGAAAGCGTTTATATTGGTATTTTGCCCAAAATGCATATTATTGGAAAACGAGTTGTTTTCATATTCAAAGCATATCTTTTGAAAGATTATGATTTAAACTGCATTACCTCTCTTCAAATATATCTTTATTTATGTGGAAAACTTTTGAACTCACTAGGCGTTAGCCTAACCTTTTTATTTGTTGGCATGTGCAACAGGTTTCGGTTGGGAATAACTCTAGTGACACTATGCAGAGAGGAGTGCTAGTACTGTGCTCGAGAAATGGTTCCTTTAGTAAAGTCTTCCGCATTTGTTTCTGGAAGAGCAATTTGTAGTTGGGATTAAGTAAGACCCGACTTGGTCTGGTCCTTGTATAAGACTGGAGTTTATATTTGTTGAGGTCAAATAGAGAATTTTACTCTGAAGATTTATCTTTTACTTGATGTAATATCGAAATTTTAATTAGTTGCTCTTACCAAATTTGAGGGTGTTACAATAATCCTCCCTAACTTGGAGGAGATTTCGTCCTCGAAATCTTGACTAGGTGAAGAGGTGTGGGTATCTTCACTTCATGTCCTCTTCGGCCTCCCAAGTCACATTGGCACCTCGATGGTGCTTCCACTGAACTTTGACCATTGTGACTTCTTTGTGACGAAGTTTCTTCGTTTTTTTCTCCAAAATTGCTTCGGGTTCTTCAATGCAACGGTTTCCCTCATCAACTCTAATCTCGGAGAGTGGAATAACACTCTCCTCCTCCGCTAGACAATTTCGGAGGTAACACACATGAAAGGTGTTATGAATTCCACTCATTTATGGAGGGAGTTCCAATTGGTAGGCTTGAAGCCCTACTCGCTTAGTCACGATAAATGGCCCAAAAAAATGGGGACTCAACTTCCTGCACTTTCCAAATCGAATAATTCCTTTCCAAGGGGACACATTCAACATGACACGATCCCCCACTTGGAACTCTATCGGTCGCCTCTTATTGTCGGCATAACTTTTCTGCCGGTCTTGAGCCGCCTTCAAACGCTCGCAAATATCTTTAACCTTGTCCGCCGTTTCTTGTACGATCTCGGGTCCGACGAACTGCTTCTCTCCCGCTTCAAGCCAACATATGGGAGTTCGGCACTTGCGACCATATAAAGCTTCAAACGGCGCCATCCCTATACTCAAGTGATAGCAATTGTTGTACGCGAACTCCACCAAAGGTAGGTGCGAGTTCCAACTACCCCCGAAGTCGATTACACAAGATCTCAACATGTCTTCAAGTGTCTGAATCGTTCTCTCGCTTTGACCATCGGTTTGGGGATGATAGGTCGTGCTCAACTTCACACGCGTACCCAATTCTTTTTGCAATCCGTTCCAAAAGTGTGACGTAAACCGACTATCACGATCCGAGACGATAGATAATGGCACGCCATGACGAGATATCACTTCATCAATGTACAATTTTGCTAGCTTATCCATAGGTAAAGTCTCTCGCATGGCCAAGAAATGAGCGCTCTTGGTCAAACGGTCCACTATCACCCCGATGGTGTCGTGACCTCTCAAGGTCTTTGGAAATTTCGTTATGAAATCCATAGTGATGTGCTCCCATTTCCATTCCGGGATTTCCAAAGATTGTAAGCTTCCATAAGGTCATTGGTGCTCGGCCTTCACTTGCAAGCAAGTCACACATCGCTCCACATAGCGCGCCACATCAAGCTTCATAACCGGCCACCAATAGTGTAACTTTAAGTCCCGGTACATTTTTGTGCTTCCCGGATGGATGGAATACTTTGGTTTGTGGGCATCCTCGAGAAGAAGTTCTCGATTGCCTCTTATCTTAGGCACCCAAACTCGCCCGTTGAAAAGCTTTACTCCCCATCCATCTTCCGTCAAGAGTAGATGTTGCTTTGACATGACTTCTCCCTTGAGGTTCTCTTCTAGTAAGGCTTCGGCTTGTGGCGCTTTAATTCGGTCAATGAGTGTTGACGTCAGCTCGACCCGCGTGAAAGTAGCTTTAGAATTTCCCTCGTAGTCCTTTCGACTGAGAGCATCGGCGACGACATTTGCCTTACCCGGATGGTAAAGAAGTTCGCAATCATAATCCTTTAATAATTCCAACCACATCTGATGTCTCATATTTAGCTCTTTTTAATCAAATATATGCCTCAAACTCTTGTGGTCCATATAGAGAGTGCACTTTGTGCCGTATAGGTAGTGTCGCCATAATTTTAAGGCAAACACCACCACCGCCAATTCCAAATCGTGGGTTGGGTAGTTGACTTCATGAACTTTGAGTTGCCTTGACGCGTAGGCGATCACTTTACCCCTTTGCATTAGAACACAACCCAATCCTATCTTTGACGCATCACTATACACCACAAAGTCTTCCGTCCCATCGGGTAGAGATAAGATGGGAGCTTCGCAAAGCTTCCTTTGTAGGGTTAGGAACGCCTTCTCTTGACTCTCGGTCCACACAAATTTCACGTTCTTTCGGGTTAGGGCCGTCAATGCTGAGGCTATCTTGGAAAAATCTTGGATGAATCTCCAGTAGTATCCCGCCAACCCTAGAAACTTTGGATTTCTGACGGACTCTTGGGTGGTTCCCAATTCATCATAGCCTCGATCTTTGCGGGGTCCACTTTCACTCCTTCCTTTGTAACTACATGCCCCAAAAACTGCACCTCTTGAAGCCAAAAGTCGCACTTTGAAAACTTTGCGTAGAGTTTTTCTCGCCTTAGTACCTCTAATACCTCTCGAAGGTGTTGCTCATGACTCTCTTCATCTTTAGAGTATACTAAGATGTCGTCGATGAACATAATTACCGACTTGTCGAGGAATGGTCGGCACACTCGGTTCATCAAGTCCATGAATATAGCTAACGCGTTGGTTAGACCGAACGACATCACTAGGAACTCGTAGTGACCGTAACGCGTCCTAAACGCCGTCTTTGGAATGTCTCCCTTTGTCACCTTCACTTGATGATACCCCGACCGAAGGTCGATCTTTGAGATGCAACCCGCGCCTTGAAGTTGATCAAACAAGTCGTCGATCCTCGGGAGTGGATACTTGTTGTTCACCGTCACCTTGTTCAGTTCTCTGTAGTCGATACACATCCTCATTGAGCTGTCCTTCTTCTTGATGAACAAAACCGGAGCTCCCCAAGGTGACGGACTCGGTCGTATGAAACCCTTCTCAAGAAGGTCTTGAAGTTGGGTCATCATTTCTTGCATCTCGGTAGGAGCCAACCGGTAGGGATCTCGGGCAATTGGAGCCGCTCCCGGAATGATATCTATCCGGAATTCCACTAGGCGGTCAGGTGGCAAACCGGGAAAGTCTTCCGGAAATACATCGGGAAACTCGCATACCACTCTAACGTCTTCTAGCTTTCTTTTCTCAAGTTTGGTGTCGATTTCATACGCCAAGAAGGATGAACATCCTTTCGCCAAACACTTCCGCGCCTTGATCATAAATATAATCGCCACCTCACCTTTCCTTCTTTCGCCATAGATTATAGTCGGCTCCCCACCCGCGACGGGTAGTCGGATCATCTTCTTGGAACACACAATCTTGGCTTGGTTCTCTGATAACCAATCCATTCCCACTACCTCATCGAACCCGCCAATTTGCATAAGCATCAAGTTAATGGGGAATTTCTATCCTTCAAGCTCGAGAGTGCAATTTCTCATGATATCCTGGATCATTATTTGGCCCCCGTTAGCTATTTCTACCACTATAGCTTCCTCTAAACTACTCATAGGCATGGTAAGTTTTTGACAAAATACATTGGATACGAATGAGTAGCTAGCACCCGAGTCAAATAACACACGTGCAGGCACGGAGTTTAGGAGAAACGTACCCGACACTACATCTGTAGAGGCCCTGGCTTCCTCTTGAAAATCTCTTCAGGCCGCTCTCGGAGGATCTATCTTCTTCCCACCGTTTCCGCCGGCCTTTAACTTCGGACACTCATCTCTAACATGCCCCGACTCTTTGCACTCGAAACACATTCGCCCCTTGACGGGAAAATCTTTATAGGCATGTCCGGGCTTCCCACATTTGAAACAAGCTCCGGGAATGAAGTTGCACGGGCCGAAATGCTTGCTTTGGCATTTGGAACACCACCTAGTCTCGCGCCTAGGATCGGATCCCCGTTGATAGTTGTTGCCGAAAGGTCTTGGTTTCTTGGAGGCCATAGAGTTTCCCTCCCATTTTCTCTTCTCGACTAAACGAGAACCTTCCTCCTTGCCCCGATTGTAGGCGTCTTCCATTAATTATGCCTCCTCTAACGCCCCCCGAAGAGTAGAGGCCTTCAACACTTTAACCATTGACATCATATCAGATGGAAGCCCCTTTATGTAGGCTTTGATCTTCTCCTTCTCTGTCGGGACTAGGTGTCCCACCAACCCCAACTTGTCCATAAATAGCCGAGTATACTCTTTCACAGACAGGTTACCCTTCTTCAAGTTTCGGAATTCATCCGCAATCCGGTCCATCGATCTCTCGTTACAATACTCCTCTAGCAATTTCTCTTTGAACGTTGCCCAAGATAATTTGGCCAAGACGGTCGCCTCGAGGGAAGCGGAATATATGTTCCACCAAGTGAGGGCCGCACCCCTCAACATTTGTGAGCCAAAGATTGCCTTCTGTCCTTCTCCACACTCGCTCGATCGGAAAACCTGCTCTATCTCCCGAATCCAACCCACACAAACTGTCGGATCATCTGAACCCTTAAACTCCGATGGTCGACAACCAAGAAATTCCTTGAATGTGCAAGTCTTCGTTGCTTGCCTGACTCCCGGGGTTGCGGTCGCATCAGTGGGAATTTCAGGTCCGGTACCCCCGGATCCCGCCACGATTATGTTATCGTCAACCGTTTCATGTCTACGGTTGTTGGTGTCTCGGTCCTCCAGGAGTTTTAAGAACATCTCTTGTTGTTGTGCCATGGCTCTGTTCATAGCCAACATCATTCGGTCCATCATTCTTGTCTCTGCCGTCACTTCTTCCATGATGGGCTCTTCCGTTTAGAAATTACGTCGGGGGACGTGTTCAGACCCCCACCTACCACATTAATCAGACGAGAGGGTTCATCCGCCGCATTCACTCGCGGATGGTCGGTCGTGGATGTCGTGGCCTCTTGACCCTCCGGCCGATTTCTGGTGTTAACCATGAGTCTGCCACACATATACACGAAATAGAATAAGAAATAGACTACAGAAATAATACAAGGAAACATACTACTACACTTATCAATTATTATAACAACAGTAGATCAAATATGCTCATGTAAAACATCTTCATAATAACGTTAGCTAAGTGAAATTATGAACACATGATACGTAAGAGTTCTCGTTACCATCACTACAACTTTCAATTTATGTAAGTTCCGTCGACTTTAAGACCATCCTATCTTAGGAGTTCTACCCCATCTCACGAATCATAGCTTAATAATCTCAGCTTAAGTCTAGGCATCTTACATTCATACCTAGTTCACTTAAACTAATGTTTTGATACCAACTTGCAACATCCTAAAATTTGGGGTTAATTTAAAAATTGAAAATTCGGCTATATAACGTCTGAAAGTGGAAGAAACCAGTCCACCCTAAAGGGGAGACCAAATAACCTGTATAAGACGGATATGACCAACTAACCCAAGCGTATGTCAACCCAACACGGGGAAACAAAGTATGACAATTACAAACCTAAAACAATTAAAGAATACAATTCGACAACCTAATAATCTAACTTGGACAAGTAAGATTAAGGTCGGGTGTCGCTATTCTTCCAAAAAGTGTAATCTCTATACTTCAGTGTATTGGTCACTATATCTTCAAAAAGACCGCTCTCGACCCCAAGGCCATCCTCTCAATCCCGACAAGACCCACCGCTAGAATGACCTGTCATACATGACCACCAAAGATCAAGCGTTAGGCTAAAGCCTAGTGAGAACAATTAAGCGGAAATAACAATTAAATGATAAACATGTTTGAAGTCATACAACCGATCTAGTCGTGAGCTAAATCAAAACAAATCCAAATAAACCATTAGTAATAATTATAATGTTACAAATAACTCTAATCACGTAGCGAGCTCAACTACTCCAAGTCTATTGCTCGAAAACATCAAGTCAACCACTCCAGGTATATTCTTGAGAGTTCCAAAACAGGGGAACTCAGGCACAATGGCATTACACCTTACTGTCCATGGGATGTTGTCCGACCGTATAGGCCCACACCTTATTTACCATGGAGCCTGATGCCTATCCCGTGCCAAAGGGTGAACCTAATGTTCGGACGAGACATAGGAACCCCGTGTCTATGGATCCATTGCACTAAGACCAACATATAAAGCATTCACTCAATTGACCTTAGTCATTTACATAAGTATTAAGTCATATTGTTCATATATAAGTTTACCGATATAAGGTCTAGACTCCCCAACTTGGAGGAGTTCCACATCCACAAATCCATTGCCATTATATCATAAATCCCAATTTAAGATAGGCTTTCCACAACCAAACAATTACTTGAACCATAACCCAAACCCTAGTTTCCTTGGAGTGTATCAAAACCTCATAGAAACGAGAATAAATCCTTAAAAGTGTGGGGAGTTGTAGAATGCCCTTGTTCATAGCTTAAACACAAGTTCTAACCATTTTTGTTAGGCCAAAACCCCTAATATACTCCAATTTCACTTTTAGGTCAAAAATACAACAAACCCAATATATGATTAAGAGATGGAGGTGATAGTTATAGCACATAAATCAAACACATATGTAGAGAAGAAGGTTAAGAAACTCACCTTGAAAGGTTATAAAGAACCCTAGGTAAAGATACTTGAGAGTAGAGTTTAGAAGGAGACTTTGACACTTCAACAACAAGGCTCATAATCACCACCACCAACCTAAACAAAACCCAATATATGCATAAGATGATCACCTCCTAGAGTAATAGATGAAAAGGGTTGAAACCCTACCTTTTTCTTTCTTCAAAATCGGACCCTCAAAGCTCCCAAGTGGTAAAATGAGCTAAAAATCGGGCAAAAATGCATTTAAAGCCCTGGAGGCCGACCGTGATAGTGACTCGCGATAGTGACACTTGTCACAATCGCGTGTCACAATCGCTCGAGCTATAAGGCTCGCGGTACAAATGTCGCGATAGTGCCCCGCGAGAGTGACCTATGTCACAATCGCGGGCATTGTCGCCCCAACCACACCAAAGTCTGTTTTCACCCGACTTCGACCCGAATGAGCGCGTGCCCCACGCTAGGTTCGATAAATATATTTACGATCAGATTAAAGACGTACCGAAATCGCGGGTGTTACATTAACCATGAAGCTATAGAATAGAAAAAAGTATAATGCCAAGCCATATTCTCATGTGAATCCAAGATACCCTTTTTCTTTTCTTGAAATCCTTCCCAAACACATAAAACCCTAAAATCTCCAAAAATTAGGGTTTTGGGTGAAAATGCACCCCAAATTAAAGAAGTTAAAATGGAGATGTCTAATAGGTTAAAAACAAGATTTTAACATGTATAAGGTTTATAAAAAGGATGAACTCACCTTGTAGGATTGTAGCTTAAAACCCTAGGAACCAAAGCTAAATAAGAAGAAGGTAGGGTTTGGAGCTTGGAGTAGCTTCAACTAGCACAATAATGGTTCACAACAACCTGGAACACATTAATGTTCAAGGGATTGAAGTAAATGAGAGGCATTAATGGCAAGGAAGGAAAGGGACCGAACTTACCAGCTCTTCTAGAGAGAAAATCGTTGCTGCCTCTTCAAAAATCAGATAAAAAGCTCTAAAATAGCGACCTTTTGATTTAGAGTCTGACCACTCTCGACGATAGTGACACGACGACAGTGACAAACTTAATAACCTTTACCTTATGTTAACATTACATGATCAATCGATAAATACAAAGCATCCAACTCATAAAGAATCTTTTTAACTTCAGTTACATACATATAAAAATCTCTATATATCTCCAATGTTCTTATCAGTGTTTGTTTTCGTCAATGACGAACTTAATGGTCCATTTGTCCCCACGGGTCTCTTTCATTTCGGTTCGTATCGTAAAAAAATATATACAAAAACCATTCATTAAAAGGAATTTAAAATGAAAAAGATGTTACATGGGAAAGAATACATCACGCTTGTTAGTTGTTACCTTAACTTAAATAAGAAGCATTATTTTATTTATAAGGAAATGACGAAAGTACCCTTAAAATATTAATTAGATTCGACATGCCACCCTTTGTCATCATTATCCAAAATTTATGAAATTAATTAGTAGTTAGTCTCTGTCATTTGTCTCATAATACATCCCGTGAATCATGCTTATTATTTTTAATATATATATATATATATATATATATATATATATATATATATATATATATAGGAAGAGGTTCATTTGAGAAATGATAAATATATGAGAAATAGAGAAGTAATCTTAGTCATTCATCTGGTCAACATTTGCGGCTTTGACTGCGAATCACCGGATAATTCCTTGTGTGGTCTATAGAAGGTAGAGGGATAATTTCGTAAAATACACGGGATGAGTTCATAAATGAATCTGTATGAATCACAAAGATTCATATATGAATTTGTTAATTAATTCTACAGGTTCATATATGAATCTTTGTGATTCATACAGATTCATATATGAATCACAAAGGTTCATATATGAATCCGTTAAAAGAGTTCAGTTGTGAATTGCACTGGTTCATATATGAACATATAGTTCATATGTGAATTATACATGTTCATATATGAACACAGCCCGTGTGTTTTGTAAAAATTACGAAATTGTCTTTCTATTTTTGGGATAGCCGCAACTTTTGACCAGTCAAAGCCACAAATTTTGACCAGTCAAAGCCGCAATATTTGACTAGTCAAATCCGATCTTGACCATATGAATGGCTAGGATTACTTCTCTATTTCTCATATATTTACCATTTTTCAAATGAACCAAATACTATATATATATGAACCTTTGTGATTCATATATGAATCTGTATGAATCACAAAGATTCATATATGAATCTGTATGAATAACAGAGATTCATATATGAATTTTTTTGATTCATACAGATTCATATATGAACTCATCCCGTGTATTTTACGAAATTACCCATTTACCTTCTATAGACCACACAAGGAATTATCCGGTGCTTCACGGTCAAAGCCGCAAATGTTGACCAGATGAATGGCTAAGATTACTTCTCTATTTCTCATATATTTACCATTTCTCAAATGAACATCTCCCTATATATATATATATATGTATATATATATATGTATATATAATTGAGTGCAAGAAAAGATTAGCCTGTGATTTTTAACTTTTTATGTGTTCAATGATCTAATGCAATAAATTACAAATTTTGATAATTCAGATCTCTTCATAATTAAAATAACATACACATATATATAGGTCGATAATAAAATGAAAACCAAAAATATGTTACAAACCCTTGAGAACCGATATAAAAATATTTTTTTACATGATTGTTTTTCATCAAAACCTATGATTTAAGATATTGTTTCATATATGTTTTTGTTCACCTTGTGAAAATATTACACGTGAAAAATAAAATTTGATTCACTTAGTGAAATGAAAAATACAGATAAAAAATATTCATGTGGTGAAACAAATACATGTAAAAGTATCATATTATGAAACAAATATATGGGAAGAAATATATTAAATCCAAGCATTTGGTGAAAATATATAATGTGAAAAAATATTTTTATATTGGTTCTCACATGTTTATAACATATTTGTGGTTTCATTTGATTTATATATATATATATATATATATATATATATACAAATTTTGAAGAGATCCGAATTATCAAAATTTGTAATTTATTGCATTAGATCATTGAACACATAAAAAGTTAAAAATCACAGGCTAATCTTTTCTTGCACTCAATTATATATACATATATATATATATATATAATTCAAACGAGAACAATGATTAAATAAAAAAACATAAGAACGGTTAAATCACATGTGACTTTACAGAAGGTCGTGGGCCAAGTTGACCGCACACCCTTGTGTTGACCATGTGTCGTAATGATTTCAGTGCAAAATTTATGATTTGATCATTATCTTGTTTTCTTATTTTGACCATATTCTCGTTTAAATCTTTCTATATCTATAACATTGGTTTTGATTCACATGTCTATTTCGTCTTTTTAAAAGAATATTTGAACTTTTTTAACTAAAGATCAAACATAATCCCACCAATTTTAACCAAACTGATTTGATACAATATTCTACCCAAAGGTGGGTTATGAAAATATGATATACAAGTCTTATCCTCTATTTTAAAAATACAACAATTGTTTTCATGAATATTCCCAAAATATGTGAAAATAAATTTTTTAATAATTAATTTGTGTTGGTATAGCAAGATAATTGGAGATGCACATGGGTTTTGAGGAAGAGGCCAAAATGAAGAAGATATTTATGCCAATTGTGACATGACTTATCCTTTGCTTGCTTGCTTGCTTATATGTGGTTCACTTCTAACCTAAGATACTAACTAGAAAACAAATTATCAATTATCTCATTTTATTCGCATTCGAATCGATACTGATATTGAATCAAACGTGAATTTCAGTTCGTGTATTATATGGATTCTCAAATGGACGTATATTTGATTCTTACGGCAAATGGATATACCTTTTTTGTGACCAGTGTATCTCTTATAATAAACAACGAATGATTTTCTAAAACCAATGCATAGTTAATACACATATACAACTTTTCATCCTCAAAAAAATAATTACTCCGTAATTTTAAAGAACAGATAAAACGTTTGATTTAACATATTATTTTTAATAAGTGAACAGTTATCTTTTGATTTACTAAAAGCAAAAGAAGAATTAGTAACAGATAATGTTTAAAATCTATTAACAATTACAAAAAAAAATGAAGCATGTAGACCCAGAGTAAATTAAATAAAGAGTGAATTATGGATTTGGTCCTTATAGTTTTGTGTTTTCTTTGATCATGGTTCTCATTCTATGTTTATTGTGGATATAGTCTCTGTGGTATGCAATATATTGTGGCTACGGTCCATGAACATTAACACCATTAACTTTGAAAGGTTAAAAGCATCATGTGCCTTGCACACTATGGATATAATTGTCAATTTACTTTTCCCTTGCAATTTAATCTATACACATTTAGAGCATCTCCAACAACATTGCTAAAATTTATTTAAAATAGAGAATAAAAAGTCAAAATCTTTAAAAACATTTTCTTTCAACTCCAACAACTTTTCTATTTTAGAGAATCAATCATTACTTATATTATTAAAATATTAAATATATTTAATATTCCTACAAATTTTTGGTAAGAAATCATTAAAATAATATTTTATCTCTTCTATTTAGAGATTATAGATAATTCTCTATATTTAGAGATTTTTTTGATGATTTTCTATTTTAGCAAACCATATAGCAAAACTGTTGGAGAAGAATAGCAAAACAAAAGTCAATTTTTTCTATTTTAGCAATGTTGTTGGAGATGCTCTTAAAACAAAGAATACTAAATTGTGGATTTAGTCCCTATGCATTACTCATCATCTTTAAAACATCTCTATCATCTCTCTTAATTTTTTTCATCCATTATTCATTGTCAAACTACAAAAAAAACTAATTTGTTAAAGTGCAAAAAAAAGTTGTTTGTATTTAAAAATAACAATTGTTTGAAACTAACATTACATCACAAAAAAGACAATCCATCAAAATAACAATTGTTTGAAACCAACATTACATCCCAAAAATTATTGCTTGCATTTAAAAAATAACAATGGTTTGCTAATTTTATTGTCTACATGTTAGATTTAGGTGCCGTTTGTTTTTTAAGAGGTCTAAAGTCTGAAGTCTTATTTTAGTTATGATTAATAAGAGGTGGTGTGTCATTAAGAGGTTTTTTTAAAAAAACAAACAACCCCTTAGTATCCGACTACTGGTGTTTTGGTTTGGGGGATCACATGCATCATGTGTTTTTTTACTTTTCTTTTTTACATGATGACAAGCTTTGATTAATGGATGGATGACTAGCATTTCTTTCGACTTCTTAGGATCATCACAAGTCATTGGCTTTCACCTTCTACTTCTGCAAATTTCAGACTTATTTCTAAATATCTTTCTTGCATCTCCATCAGTTCTACTTCCATCGATGTGTTTAACCTCTTTAATGATGTTATTTCATCACCTCTACATGCTGTAATATAATTATATATACATTAATTTAATATGATCCAACATTTAGTGTTAATTGTAGCTACCCGTGAAATGACAATTGTTTGATCAAGAACCTCCAATTTGCTTTATAATTCTTTGATTTGATTTATACTTTGATCTAAACTATTTTACTTTACTTTTTATATTTCATGCATCATGTGTTAATTAATAAGAATTTTTTATACAACTGTTAACTAATTAATGATTTTTTTTATGCATCACGTGTTAATAGCAAACCATTGTTATTTTTAAATACACACAACTATCTTTGGGATGTAATGTTGGTTTCAAACAAGGGTTGAGTTCCGGTGAGAAATTGATGTAATGGTGAGAAGTGGTTATCGACCGTTGGATGATAAATGAACGCAAATTGGGATGAGATGCATCGAGATAAGATTACCGAGATGCACCAGATCAATTCCCTTCTAAGCCGCAATTCATGGGAGAGTTTGAGATTAAAAGAGATTAATGGTTCAGATCCACTTGTTTTTCACTGTTAACTCAACTTCTCACACGATCATTCGCCTTCAAATAATTGTTATTTTGATGGGTTGTCTTTTTTGGGATGTAGTGTTAGTTTCAAACAATTGTTATTTTTAAATGCAAGCAATTTTTTTTGCACTTGAACAAATTAGTTTTTCTTGTATTTTGACAATGAAGAATGGATGAAAAAATTAAGAGAGATGATATATGGGTTTTAAAGATGATGAGTGATGCATAGGGACCAAATCCACAATTTAGTATTCTTTGTTTTAAAGGTGTATAGATTAAGTTGTAAGGGGAAAGTAAATTGACAATTATACCCATAGTGTGCAAGGCACATGATGCCTTTAATATTTCAAAGTTAAAGATGTTAGTGTTCAGGGACCGTATCCAAAATATATTCCATACCACATGGACTATATCTACAATAAACATAGAATGAGAATCATGGTCAAAGAAAACACAAAATCATAGGGACCAAATCCACAATTCACTCTTAAATAAATTAATGGTTTTGTTTTTTGTTTAATCAGTTTAACGATTTATTAGTTCAGTTATTACATGGTGTTTGTTTTTTATTTAATTTTTAAGTTATAACTAAGTATTGTTGAATTAGATAAGTCATTATATAATCTACATTATAACCATAATACGTCTTATTCTAAACATTTCTTAATTAATAGATTAAATTTAAAATTAAAAAAATTGTATCTATTAACATTTATAAAAAAAAGCAAAATTAATTAGAGGTATTGGATATGGAGAAGAGAAGAGTGTTTTACTAGCGGCGTTCACGGTTCGATTCGTTTCGGCTAAGGAAAATGTAAATTGAATGGCATGAGATGGATACCTGGTTACCCCAACCGAAACCAAACCGTAGGTTGAATCGAACCGCACCAAACAGAACCGAAATAAGGTGGTTACCCGCTGTTCTGTACACTATCACCCAAAATTATAGAAAATATTAATTACAATATAAAAATGGTACCAAAATATAACATTTAAAACAATTAAACAACAAATAAATAAAAATAATTAAAGCTTAAAATAAGTCTAATTGTATAAAGACAACCATTGTTCAGTTAATGTCGACTCCTTCACGACTTTATACCGCCAAATTTGATCATCCACGGTAAGGAGTGACAACAAAACATAAAAGACTTTTACTCATTGAATATTATATATACATCATATTTGGTTCGATTCAGGTACCCATAGATACCTAAAATCCAAAACCGAAACCGACCCGTGAATACCCAGTTTCTTTGGTTTTTAATTTAAAAATTTTTCAATTTTAAATTAAACGATCTTGGGGTTTTTTTAAACCCCTCTATGTTTGATTCCATATATATATATAAGAGAAGAGAGTGTGGGACCAATAAAATAGGAGGACGTAGCTCAGGCATTGCCCCCACCATCCCCATATGCCCTTCCTCCGGCAAAGCGTGCTTCCCATGTCCCCCCTCCCCTCCCCAGTCCCCTCCCACCTCTCTCTCTCTCTCTCTATTCAAATCACATATTATATATATAAATATATATATATATATATATATATATATATATATATATATACATATACATATAGGGTCAGGGAAAAACCACAAAAAATGGGAAAACTGAGGAACAGTTTGATAGCCTTTCATCTGGACGGTATGCACTTGTGCATACAAGTTAATATGTAACATGCATAATGCACTTGTGCATAAAAACTAAAAAACAACTTATTTTACTTGTATGCATAAGTGCATATCGTCCAAATCAAGAGTTACCAGTGTGTTCCTCAGTTTTTTATTTTTTTTAGGTTTTCCCTTGAACCTCTCTCTCTCTATATATATATGGGCCCGTTCAAATGAGAAGCTAAACATTTTGCGAGAAGACGGAAAGTGTTTGATCATATATGATACACAAGCATAATCATATATGATTAAACACATGTTATATTGACAATACATAGACGTTTAATCATATATGATTAAGCACACCCACAGACCGTGTAATCATATATGATATCACACTTCTCGTCTTCTCGCAAAATGTTTACATTCTCACATGATCCTTCCCCCCCCCCCTCTCTCTCTCTATATATATATGTGTGTGTATGTGTGTGTGCGAATGATCGTGTGAGAAGTTGAGTTAATGGTGAGAAGCGTGAGAAGTGGATCTGAATCGTTGATCTATTTTAATCTCAAGTCCTCCCATTAATTGCGGCTTTGAAGGGATTTGATCTGGTGAATCTTGATGCATCTTATCTCGGTGCATTTCATCCTAATGTTCGTCCATTTCTTATCCTACGGTTGATAACCACTTCTCACGTTTCTCACGTTAACATCAACTTCTCACCGGAACCCAACCACACACACACACACACACATATATATATATATATATAAGGTTGAGTTTACATGAGACCAACCTATTTTCATGAAACCCGTAAGACCAAAAAAAATACGGAAACTTCACCACGAAACATTGTGAAGATAAAAAAAAAACTCAAAACCTTTACAGCAAAAACACTCTGAAGACTAAGTATTGTGAGAAGGTAAAAATTAAGAAAAGGTTCACATGTGAATTGTTGAAAAATACATTTGAAGATGCATATGTAAACTTATATGAATAATATATAACACTGCTTCACAGATGAATCTTAAATAGATTCTTTTGGGATTTTTTTAATGATTCACATATGAACCTTTATTGAACATTTCCTTCTTACATTCTCACGATATTTAACATTCTTATTTAAACTAGTTCCTATATAGTGGAACATGGTTAAAGTATGAGAATATGAGAACATCTATATCATTTGTGATTGTATATTATAAATGACATGTGATTAAGGAAGGGTCAAATATCCGAGGTCGTTGGGCTAAATGTGTGTGTCCCTAGGTTGACCGTTCCCTAATCACATGTGATATAAGTGTTTGCGAGTTTTTTTTTTTCAATTGACTATATTCTCGTTTGAACCCAATATTACTACACACACACAGAGAGAGAGAGAGAGAGAGAGAGAGAGAGAGAGAGATTTGGGATCGTGTAAGAATAAGAGTTATATTGAAAACGTGAAAACAAAACCTTCATATTTCTATCATCATTACTGAAACTTTAACAAATTTATGAATGTGTGAGTGATTAAGATATGTAAAAGTTTGTGAAGGTGAGTGAATATGAAGATAAAGGTGAAAATTAAGGTTGATGAAGATTGTTGAACATTTGTGCTTTTGGTCAACAATCAATTGAAGGTAATTGAAGGACCACGGTTTTTTTTACCGTTAAATCAAAAAATAAACCATATAATGATTTAAAAGTATTCTCACCATAACTCTTACTCTGATCGAAATTGGATCATATATATAATCATTTTTTAAGATAAGACATAGATTGAAGTATTAGGATCAACATTAGAGCACTCATAAATTTTCTAACTTGTATAGATTAATGATTGATGTAACGATAAAAACATGATTAATTAATTAACTATATAATAAATCAAAGTAAACCTTGCATGATTAAATTATAATATAATATTCTAAATGAATTCACAAACTAAGAATGAAGTCTAAATAATTTTTTAGTAATTAATTTTTAAAAGATATTATATTTTTCTAATAGATAATGATTAATGTTAGAAAACTATTTCTTTGAAAAATATTGTGAGAAAATAAAAATAAATAAATAAATAAAACATTTGAACGTAAGCAACAAATTTTGAAAATTTATTCCTAAAAGTAAGTTGGGCCCAACTCGTACAATCATGAACGATATCGTAATTTCAATGAGTTTCATGGATTTGAAGCCAACCAAATACCCTGAAATTTGGTTTCGTTTCGAGCCGGGTCAAAAACCGGTCCCAGGCCGTAACAATCGCTGCCCAATCGACCCCGATTCTGGTCCTCCGTTGGTCCCCGAGCCGAGCCGGGCCGGTTTGGCCACCTCTAAACGAAATCATGCCTTGACCACCATAGCTGTTCAAACACATTATATGTTAAACATTATTTAGAAAAATAAGTCCATAATATATTTTTTAATCAAGAAAACACAGATAAAAACATATATTAGCAAAGTTTAAGAATAAAATAATAAATATAGTTTAATATCAAAACAAAGTTGTCGTAGTAAGTTAAATATAAGTGAAATACATCAGTCTTAATTTGTTGTAATCATAATATTCAATCTTAGAGCCAACAGAGAATAATAGACGCATTCTATTTTTATTTAATTTTTTATAATTAATAGAAATTATCGTTTGATCATAAAAAAAATCTTAAATTATATTGTTCTTACCTTTCCAGAAATTTTTGTAATAAATTTTACCTAGTAAAGTCTATTATGTTCATCACTATATAAACTTGAACTGAATAAACATTTGTATTCTAAAAACATGACAAATTAACAGTAGCTGGTATACTTTTCTCAATCTTGACTAAGATCAAACTAACAGTATCCAAACCAAACAAAACTCAAGTCTATTTGTTTCATAAAATAATAGATGATTCTATTGTCAAATCGATCCGTTTCATGAAACAAATATCGACCCGACCCGTTTACGAGTTATATAAAAAAAGAGT